>OY728120.1:788020837-793020837 GCA_963277665.1 Viscum album
ATAACATCATCTATGTTAATATTTCATTAATAAGGTAATTACTGCATCATCATTATGTCATAAATAAATTAAATTATATAATGTCTATGAATTATAAATAAAATACAATTATGTAGTAAATGTCTTTATCTTTCTAATTAATATTTATAGTCTAATTTATCTTAAGAATAACCCTATATTAAAAATGTTTTAGTTATTAAACTTTGATTTTAACTATTTTAACTCTTCTTTAAATAAATTAATAATAAATGGCCTAATCTAATCCATGTGGACCTAAATGGTAATATTTTAATTCTAAGGTTGTTTTTGGTCGAATTAAACTTATCCAATAGAATTACGACATGTGTTAGGGTAATAATAATATCATATTTAACCTTAATTATCATATTTACTTTTAACTATGGTAAATAAAAGTAAAACGCTACTATTCACCATAAATTTTGTTTATCTTATTGAACCAAATTTTACTCCATGTTATTAACCGTGTATCTTGGATTTTATAAATTCCCCTCATAGAAGTGGTAAAATTATGTTTTATGTTAATTTTCAAATTCTTCTAGGAGATGGGTAAAAGACGGTGAAATGTTGAAGAAAATTTTAATGTATCTATATTATTATAAAATTACTCCAATGAATTACATTGAACATATATAAGTATTATGTAACTATTTTGACCTAAAATAAATTTAAATAAAATAAATGATTATTTAAATAAAAATTCGGTTTTAACCGATAACTCAGTGTTTTCACTATTCATCAAAAATTGAATGTTTTCAGAAAAATACCAAAATTTCACCCTAGGCTAATTTCGATATTCTGAATCCAAAAATGAAGCCCATTTTGAATGATAAAATTTATAAAATTTAAAAACATGTGTATTACTATTCATAACAGCTAGTTTATATAATATTTTAATAACATATCGTCTTTAGTGAAACTCAGTATTGCGTACAACACACGCTATCATGGAAGGTCACGATTGTGTGTAAAGCAAGCCAATTCAGGGTTGGATGTAGTAAAAGATTCCTTGTTTTTTTGTATAATATAATCAAACCATATTTCTTTTATACATTGAAGATATATATATATATATACACACTCAATGATGCGTAGAATAACTTCTATAAAACGAACTTGAAATTTTGTGTAACACGATCCAAGAATAGTGTTGTGTATACTGCAAGCTAATACGTTGTTGCGTAAAGTGAAAGTTAATATTGGTGTAGCATACATCAAATAAATTAAAAGGAATACTGCTAATAAAATCTTGGGGTGTTAAATTCTTTCTGTTTTTAACATCATAGAGGTGCTAAAGATCCAAGATGAATTTGTTCTGTGGTTAAGATTGTTCAATGTTACCAAAAGGATCATGGATTATATTGTCAGATTGATGATGGAATAAACCCACATTAATTTTTTGGATTAACTGTTTTTAGATAGAATGGTATAAACTGTGAGAAGTTATTTTGGAAAAAAGTATATGTTTTATCCTACTGATGATTGGAAAGGCATGCATAATGGATCATAGATAGAGTCTACATATATGTTTCATATGAAGTTATATACAGTTGAAGTACTCCAAAGAAAAGTTTATATAATGGTTATATGATGATTATAACTATTTTACAAGATGTAAGATGTTTTATTTATGGAATAAATTTATCCAAACTTATATTAATGTGTCTTACCAGTTATAGTTATGATAGTATATTATCCCAAAAGCAAATCCAAATAATTATTATAATTGTTTAAAGTTACATATTATAGTCCTATAAGAATGTATACCATATTGTAGAAGTAGGGATAAATTATTTCAAACCATAAAATATCTAATAGAAATATATTAAATCATGTTTCCTCATTTAGTGAATTAAGATGTTCTTATTGTAAAATGAATGTATGAATCCCTGATTTGGGAATGGTTTCAAAAATTCATGGATGAAGGTAGGTTCAATGGGATATAAATATAATTGGAAAACTAATCAGGGAGAAATAAGTACATTTTTTGGAGATTTTGGATGATAAATAAAGATTATATGATGATTTTATATTTCATGTTCATCATTAAAATATCCATTAGATGAGCGAGAACTACACAATGAAATTTTATTTCATTTGATGGTTGATTCTATGTATATTATCCCAACAGATTTTTGAAGAAAACTCTATACAATATAGAGTTATAGGAAATTTTTGTGTAGTGTAAAACTTCAGCCATATGAAAATATATTAATCTATTGGATAATGGAGGCAAGTGAAGAGCACTGAAAATGAAATATCGAGTGTAATAGGAAATTTCAATCAGACATAAGGAAATTAGGTTGAAACATGACATTTGGTGATTTCAAAATATTTTTATATAAATTATAATATTTCTAAAAACAAAAATGTTGAACTGATCCAGAAATTTTTATTTATCTTTAAATCTATTAATGTATTATGAAAGTATGATATTTCATAGGACATTAATAATATTCAATAATTTATGAGAGTTATCAGAGTGAAGTTGACATCATAAGTAGAAATAAAAAATTTATCGTGTTTTGGGAAAGAATAACCTTTATGTTCCCACCATCATCTAATATATTTTTACCATTATATAGGGGTGTAAGTATGAAATGAATTAAAAATATTTACATATGGGATATAAGTATGTGATATGCATTTTAGAGAAGGATTATTTTACACCCATGGAAACCACTGGTTAAGAAGTGTCACGAGGAAATGATTTTGTTATGTTGAAAAAGACTGGTTTTACTCTCATAAGTCCTATATATAGAAGTTTATAAATCATAAATATTATATAGATTACGAGTCAAAGGAATAATTTTCTTTCAATGGGAAAAGAAATGATCATAGGTGAGGTGGTTTAAAAAAAGGAGTTATATCAGATGATGTATAAGTACAAAATACATATTCATATCAAACATATTTTTTAAGATTGATAGTCTCTATAGGATGTAAGTATAAGATATTTATAAAGTGTTTTACTCTTGTTTTGGATAAAAAAGATAAGAAAAATTTATATTTGATGTGAGTTACTATCACTACGAATTGGAATACAGAAAAATTCTAATGGAATTTGACTTAATTCAATTCACTGCATATTATAATGAATTTAAATGATGTTATGGGAGTAACCGTTGAAAGGATATAGCCACCCAAACTGGGCATGATCCTTGTAATTTTTTTGCGCACTAATTTTCTTTGCTAAAAATCAATGAATTTTGTCATTCAGATATACAATGTTGAAATTAACAACAACTATAACAATTTTCTTGGGATTATTTCATGTTAAAATAAATTTTAAAATAACACCACAGATTCAACCTTCTCTTTTATATAGTCCTCACAATCTAGGGAATATAAATCTGATTTAGATCATCCAGGAGTCCTCTGAAGAAATATTTCATGTCCCCCTCCCACCAAAGATGCCCCTCTTGAGCTGGAAATGGGGAAAGGGAGATAATGACCCCCCGAGTCCCGCTTCCAGTAGGCCCTGGGGTGGTGACTAGCACCAAGGGTATGAGTTTTCTCAAATATGGGAGGCATTACCCTTTTTATTATTTATGATCGGGAAATAGGACAAGTCAACCACCAAAAAGGAAAAGAAAAAGTGTATAGAAATAAACCCAAACCAATCCCACATGCATGTTTAAATTGTTCTGAAACAAGGTACAAGTATAAGAAAGATCAAAAAGTACATTACCAAAAGAAACAAGAGTACAGAAAACTGCAACAACTCGAACTGTCCCGACTAGTAGGGTCTCGAACCGCCCTGGTAGTCCTCTTGGAAACCTGAAAGTAAACGTAGGGTGATCAAACAAGTATACTCAGTAGGGAAACCTAAAGCTCTCATGTACAAGTGGGGAGACATCGTAATGTCCCGTGAGAACAACATAGGAAACCAAAACCCATCAAAGAATTCTATCCACCCATCCTCACCAGCCTTGCTCACCCAAACACAAAACAACAGGTAGTAGAGGTATATAAGAACAAGAGTATTGGGTACCCCACACCATTTCCAATTAGTTAGATTCTCTTCCTAACGGTGAACATCCTGACTCTACTACACTCTTCATGCCTGCACACACCTGGGCCTCAAGAACCACATATCCCGCTCGCACACACCTGGGCCTCACAACCACGTATCCAACCCGCACACACCTGGGCCTCACAACCACGTATCCCACCAGCACACACCTGGGCCTCATCCCGAGGATTCTTGGGAAACTGTAAAACATTCCCAAAGGGTCTTGGGTGAAAACCACCCCAATCGTAACCTACCCGAAGAGTCTTGGGTGTAAGGTTGCCTCAAGCCATCACAACCTAGAGACGAAGGAGTATGAAGGAGCTAGTAACTAAGGGGAAAACATCCTCTCCCATGGAATGGGAGTGTTCGACATGAAGTTCTCAACATGGGTGGGGTTCTATTACACACAGAGATACAGATATATATATATACCAAACTCTCATCCCAACCTATGGATTCTAAACAGGGAGCAGAGCACGTGCATCAGCACTGCTACTACAAAGCATGCATACAACAAACAGCCCCAACCCCATTTTGGTTTACATGTTTCAACAGAATCAGTTTAATAGTTCCTTAACTACTAGGAAACTATTAACAACCAACCACATCAATTATTCGTAAAAACATATTCCTGCCATCCACAAATCATGTTAGAAAAACACAAGAAACACAAACAAGCCCTTATTATTAATCATCCAAACCCATTGATTATCATTACCATTCCATTACCATGCCCCACCATTCATTAACTCTTCCACTTTCATTTATTATTCACAACCCATAGTTCGTTCACATTCAAACCCATCCCTGCAGCCCTGCTACCAACCACCATAACCAACAAACCATTCACACCAACCCACAAATAAGCCAACCGCAGCCCTGCTGCTCACCTGGCCAACAACAACCCACAAAACACCCCCATCACATGACACGTATCCAAGACAACATCCACATGTTCATTATTACATTTTGTTCAACTGGGGTGATCACACAAGGGTTCCATATTTTAAATCAGCCAACTTTAGGTGATTAACCAAATTCCACATTCAATAAAGTTCCATTCACAAAAGTGGTCTACAAAGATAGGGAAACTATTAATTGCACACGAAAAGGCCCCTAACGATAGGCATTTTCAGTAGTCATAAGCCTATACAATTCACAACATAACAATAGCATAAAAAATGATAAACATAACAACTTCACCATCCCCATTATTTAACCAGTTATTATCTTCATTTAATGGTTCAACCGTTTCTCATGAAAACAAGAGGATAACCACTCCGCATGATGCAAAATTTAGGGTGAAGAAGCTAAGATCCCTACCTCAACAGGTTCTGATCACAACGCTCCCCCGGATCAACTTTTATAAGATGTCCGTTGGCGTCCATCACTCCAATAAAATCCTGGAAAAACCTCCCTGGGTGGATGTTGGAAAGTAATGTTTGAAGGGAAAGCAATTTATCCAAGCTCAGAAGTTCCGCCTCGTAGTTACGATCTCGTGGCCGCTGAAGGATCGTAAATCAAAGCTCGGACGAAGAATTTATGGAGGAAAATATCATTCGACTCTCTTGGGAGAGATTTTCTCGAGGGAAAGGGGAGGAGAGGAGTGAGTTGAAAAGTAGGAAGGGACCCCTCATTTTATAGGGGAGAAAAACTAAAGTACACGGAATGTACTCGGCCATTTCACACGGTCACCACGCGACTTCCAGCATGGCCTTTAATGTGGAACGCGGCCTTTGACTGGTCAACACATGGTTTGAGGGTAACGCGTATGCTGGGAGACACTACAGAGCATGTAGTATTGACTACACGATGTGTACTCATTTATTTCACGTGAAAAGGACACGACGTGAACACGACACACGACCGTTGACTGGTCAACACACGGTTTGATGGTAACGCATATGCCGGGAGACACTACATGGCGTGTAGTATTTACTACACGGTGTGTACTCATTTATTTCACGCGGCAAGGACACAACTTCCAACACGGGGTATACCTGACAAGGGGGTACATGGAGTGTAATCAACTACACAGCGTGTACTTACAAAATTCTGGAAACTATGGGAAAAGTCCATTTACCCTCTAGAACACTTCATGACCTTCTTTTTGACAATGGAATGGGCCGGAGAGGTCCTATCCATTACACCAAATACCTCTTCAAACATTCTCGTCCCCGAGAATTCAAAACAAACCCAAAAAAACCCAACAAGATACCTCTTTGGGTTCTCATTATAACCGGAACCCAACCAACATCCTTAATCATAGGTGTTAGGAATTCCTTCTCCTATGTCGAGATATTATCCTCTTTAGGCGACACTGACTCGCCTGCATGAGTTCAATCACATACTCATTAATGCGTCTCGATTAAGAATCGGGTATTCCCACTTCTATACATTAGGAATTTTTAACTCACACTGCCCCCTACACCGCACAACCCACACACTGCCCGAACACGTGGTTTGGGGAAAAAGCCTTTTTCCTATGTCGAGATATTATCCACTTTAGATGGCACTAACTCGCCTACACGGGTTCAATCGCATCCGCATTAATGTGTCTCGATTAAGGATCAAGTTTTTCCCTTCCCTATACACCGAGATATGTTACATACTTCTAGAGAACAAGCAAACAAAAAGGTCTCACAACCGACAATCCGAGCATTCCATATATCAAAGGTACAGAGTATAACATAAAAACAAAGCTCTGAAGAACAAAGAAAAAAAAGTCAAAACAACTCCAAGTACTGAGCGTGCATCTGAGCCTCTCTCTCCCAAGTGCTCTACTTGAGGCTGTCATGCCCTCACAACACAAGAACCAAGGGAATGGTTCATCCACAGAGCACCTTCTCCTTACAATCCTCGATTCTGACTGGTCGTTCCACAAAGATCCTATCTTCTCCCATATCTAACTCTCCCCAGTCGATAACATGAGATTCGTCATGTAAGTATCAACGTAGCTGGTAGACGTGGAAGATGTCATGAACCTTCTCCAACTTAGGTGGAAT
Organism: Viscum album; assembly: GCA_963277665.1. Taxonomy (NCBI): domain Eukaryota; kingdom Viridiplantae; phylum Streptophyta; class Magnoliopsida; order Santalales; family Viscaceae; genus Viscum; species Viscum album. The sequence continues at coordinate 788,027,876 of OY728120.1, forward strand.
GGATAGCTGATATTCCACATAGCTGATTCGCCTCAGCACCTAAAAAGGTCTGATGAACCTAGGTGAGGGCTTTCTCCCTTTCCCAAACCTCTGTTTCCCCCGTAGAGGGGAAACCTTCAAGAACACATGATCTCCCATCACGAACTCCAAGGGCCTCCTCCGAATATCAGCCTAAGACTTTTATCGGTCCTGAGCTTCTTTCATCCTCTCACGTACAATATGGGCTTTCTCTGTGGTGCTCTGCACTACCTCTGGCCCAAGAGCACCTGTCTCACCAACCTCTTCCCAGAAAATGGTTGAACGACATGGTGTTCCATACAAAGCCTCAAACGGTGCCATGAAAATAGTAGAGTGGAAGCTGTTTTTGTAGGAAAAATCTACTAGAGGAAAGTGTCGTGCCCATGACCCTTCGAAATCCAGAACGCATGCTCGTAGCATGTCCTTCAATGTCTGGATAGTCCGCTATGTCTGCCTGTCGTTCTGGGGGAGGAAAGCAGTGCTAAGGTGTAGATGGGTGCCAAAAGCATGCTTTAACCCCCTCCAGACTCATGAGGTAAATCAAGTATCCCGGTCTGAGACAATAGTCTTCAGAACTCCATGAAAACGCACCACCTTGTCTATGTACCTCTATGCTAAGGTACTCACCCGGCCCGATTCCTTAACTGCTAAGAAGTGAGCCGATTTCGCAAGACGATCCACCACCACACATATATCATCATAACCACCCTAAGATTTTAGTAGTCCTGTGACAAAGTCCATCGAGATATCATACCACTTCCACTCAGGGACATCTAATGGATGCAAAAAACCATTGGGAACACGGTGTTCATCCTTTACTTGCTAAAACACTATGCACTTAGCCACAAACTCTGCCACTGCTCGTTTCACCCTGGGCCACCAAAACTGTTCCCTCAGTCCTTGGTACGTTTTTGAATCTCATGGATGTACCGCCAAGGCTGAGATATGGAACTCACGGAGAACTCCCTCACGCATCGCCTCCGGAACAAACAACCTTCCATGGAAAATCATCTGATGTCGGCTGTCCTATGACCATCCTTCTGGAGCGTTTCCCTGATCGACATGATCCTGCATTACTTCTGGCTCGGTATCCCCCCACTGAGACTCTTCCACTATCTTCAACAAGGAGGATTGCACCGTCATCTAAAACAAATAGCCTCTAACACCTTCTACCCTTGCATCCAAGTGCAAGGCGGCCAACTCTCCCATCACTTTCCAAGAATCAGTGGATTCCTGAACCAATTACTTATGCAACTTCCTGCTCAGGGAATAAGCCACAACATTCCTCTTACCTTTAGTGTAGTAGATCTCGAATTCATAGTATTGGAGAAACTCTACTCATCTCCGCTGCCGCAAGTTCAGGTCACGTTGGGAGAAGATATAACGTAAGCTCCTGTGATCTGGGAAGACCACTAAGCAATCCCCAAAGAGGTAATGTCACCACAACTTCAGTGTGAACACTACTACTGCAAGATCCAAGTCATGGGTGGCATAGTTATGCTCGTGAGGGCGCAAATGCCTAGACCCATAATAGATCACACCCTTCTTCTGCATCAGTACGCACCCCAAACCAAGGCCATAAGCATCACAAAACACCTCATACAACAACCCTTTCTATAGAAACCTGAGTACTGGAGCACTGACCAACTTCTCCTTCAAGTAGTAGAAAGATTTCTGGAAATTCTCGCTCCATAATAATACATGGTTCTTCCTAGACAAGGTTGTCAATGGAGAAGAAACTTGAGTGAAGTCTGAAACAAACCTTCGATAATAACCTACCAACCCCATGAAACTACGAACTTCTGCCACACTCTTGGGTGTTTCCCTAGAAAAAACTGCCTCCACCTTCGACGGGTCCACTGACATTCCATGCTAAGACTCTATGTTCTCAAAGAAGTGTAATTATTGTGTCAAGAACATACACTTAGACGATTTACCGTAATGCTGGTGGTGTCGAAGGACTTCTAACACTACCCTGAGATACTCAGCGTGCTCCTCCTCTGATCTTGAGTAGATTAGGATGTCATCAATAAACACAATGAAGAACTGGTCCAAAAACTCTCAGATGTCGATGTTCATAAGTCCCATGAACACAGCTGGTGCATTCGTAACTCTACATGGCATCACTACAAATTTGAAGTGCCCATACCTGCACCTGAAAGCCGTCTTCGAGATGTCACTGTCTTTTACCCTCAGCTGATGATATCCCGGCCGTAGATCAATCTTAGAAAACCAACATTCTCCTCTAAGTTGGTCGAAGAGATCATCTATCCTAGGAAGAGGGTAACGGTTCTTAATATTACCTGATTTAACCTTCGGTAGTCTATGCATAGCCTGAGACCACCATCTTTCTTCTTCACGAACAAAACTGCAGCACCCCATGGCAATACACTGGGTCGAACAAAACCCTTCTCCATCAGATCGTCAATCTGAATCTGCAACTCTAGCAGCTCCGAAGGTTCCATCTGATAAGGGGACATTGAAATAGGATGTGCACCAGGCTGTAAGTCAATCCCAATCTGAACGTCACATCAAGGGGGGGGGGTAGAGTCACAACCTCCTCATGAAAAACATAGAGGAATTCCCCAACAACCTCTAGGACATCAATCATCTCTGTATCAGCTGAAACCACTGATAACCCGCCTAACAAGGAAAGGAGAGGCTTCACATGCTGGCTTCCTACCTGATAAATACTCTCGCCAACAAAAGATAAACGCTGCCCGTCCACGTCATAGAACACGACTCCTCTTTGGAAGCAGTCGATAATGTCTTTAACACAAAACAACCATTCGATTCCTAGGATGACATTGTATGGGTGCATCTGTAGAAAAAGAAGAACCCCACTAGATCAATGTGGTCCCAACGTCATCCCACATCTCCAAAAAACAAAAGATACACTGGTCTAGCCTCCAACTGGTGTACTCAGCACCAGTGGTATAGAAAGTGCCTCTACGTCTAGTCCCAAAGAATGGGCTAGACCAGGTGAAACAATAAAGTGATAAGCTCCTGAATCGAACAAAGCTGAAACGAGATTCCTAAACAAACAAATCTTTCCTCGCACCACCTATGTTCCTGCCATAGCTGTCAACTCTGCTACGTGCAACTGTCCACACCTAGGTCCTCTACCTCTCTGATGTCGTCCACCTCCCCGGCCATTCCCTGATCGAGGTCCCTGAGGATCACCCTGAGGTTGGCCTCCTCCCGCATAGTCTTACCTTGGAGGAGCATGGTCCTACTACTGCAAGAAGGGCCTCGCCGACAACTGGTGCTACTGAGGTGGGTTCTGAACCTGCCCACCTCCACCGTACAGAGCTCGGGTCGGGCAGCGACTCTGAATGTGCCAAAAACATCCACAAGAAAAACACTTCGGTCCTGGGCTCGTGAAAAGGGGACGAGTACCTAAAGATCTAAACTGGAATTGCTGGGGCCTTCTCCCCACTAGCCTGAACCTGGAAGGTCCCGTCGTAGGAGACCTGCTACTGACTGCCTTCCCCTTTGTCAAACCTGGCTGGATCCCCTCACAAGGTGCACCTCCCTATGAGTGCATCCTCTCTACAACCTCTTCCTTCTTTTGTACTACCAAGTACATCAGAAGGGTGAAGGGGGTGACAACATATTGGAGCGAATGATGAAGCGCCTCCTCTAAACATCTCGCCCAAGACTCCTCATCCGGAAAGAGGTCGGGAGCAATGCGAAGGAGATCCTTGAACATGATCCCCAACTCTCTCACTGATATACTTCCCTGCTAGAGGGAGAGTAACTCCTACCGCTTCTCCACCTTGATCATGGAAGATAGGAATTTCTATAGGAATTACTTCTCAAAGTCATCCCACAGAACCTCTACCTCAATCCTCTCTCTGAGGTAGAGCATACAACACTGTTGCACCGCAAATCTCAACTGATTGACTACTAGAGGGATCCAGTACTCTCTCAGAGCACGGATCAAGGTGAAAGTGATCCCTAGATCCTCAAGACACCCCTCTGTCTCCGTATCTGATGTACTAACCTCGTTCTTCGTGAGGGTTTGCCGCTGGAAAGAACGAAGAGTCTTCCGCCACTGGCTATATTCCTCCTCTTGGTCAATCCTCAACTGATCATCCACCTGAATCTATTGGGCCTCAACTATCTAAGTCACCAGGGGATGATGTCCAGGTGCCATAGCTGTACGGTAAAAAATGATCGCCCAAGCCCAAGTAGCAAGGAAATTTCTCACGGTTTATTTTGTCAAATTATTTCAATTTATTTCCCATAACACCCAAATCAAGTAAAAAACAATCATGATGATACATGTACCATCCCTAGGGTCTCTAACCTACAATCAATGTAGTCTCACATGGTCGTTCGATAGGCTAAGAGTCCTTGCATCAGATCACGGGGGGCCCTAAAATCCTGTGTCCTAGCCGGTCATCCCTGGCCTATGTCACGCACCAACATCAGACAACACCGTCGCCCTACCATCACATACAATCCTCACTGTGCCTAACTCCAGAATTCATCTTATCTCTCAACCATCACCTTTGATAACATTCTATCATGATCCCCTCCCACCAAAGATTCCTCTCTTGAGCTGGCAATGGTGAAAGGGAGATAATGACCCCTGAGTCCCGCCTCCAGTAGGCCCCGGGGTGGCGACTAGCACCAAGGGTATGAGTTTGCACAAATATGGGATGCATTACCCTTTTTATTATTTAATATAGGGAAATAAAACAAGTCAACCACCAAAAAGGAAAAGAAAAAGTGTATAGAAATAAACCCAAACCAATCCCACAGGCATGTTTAAATAGTTCTGGAACAATGTACAAGTACAAGAAAGCTCAAAAAGTACAATACCAATAGAAACAACATTATAGAAAACTGCAAAAAATCCCATTGTCCTGACTAGTAGGGTCTCGCATGGCCCCGGTAGTCCTCCTGGAAACCTGAAAGTAAACCTAGTGTAACCATACAAGTATACTGAGTAGGGTAACCTAAAGCTCTCATGCACAAGTGGGGAGACATCGTAATGTCCCATGAGAACAATAGAGGAAACCAAAACCTATCAAGGAATTCTATCCACCCATCCTCACCAGCCACACTCACCAAAACACAATACAACAAGTAGTAGTAGTATATAAGAACAAGATTATTGGGTACCCTGCACCATATCCCATTAGTTAGCTGCTCTTCCTAACGGCGAACGTCCTGACGCTACCACACTCTTCCTTCCCGCACACACCTGGGCCTCAAGAACCACATATCCCGCCCGCACACACCTGGCCCTCAGAACCACATATCCCACCCGCACACACTTGGGCCTCACAACCATGTATCCAGCCCACACACACCTGGGCCTCACAACCACGTATCCCGCCCGCACACACCTAGGCCTCATCCCGAAGATTCTTGGGAAACAGTAAAACCTTCCCGAAGAGTCTTGGGCTAAAAGCACCCTAATCGAAACCTACCCAAAGAGTCATGTGTGAAAGGTAGCCTCAATCCATCAAAGCCTATAGAAGAAAGAGCAGGAAAGAGCTAGTAACTAAGGGGAAAACACACTCTCCCATGAAATGGGAGTGTTCGGCATGAAGTGCTCAACATGGGTAGGGTGCGATAAAACACAAAGATACAGATATATATATATATACCAAACACTCAGCCCAACCTATGGCTTATAAACAGAGAACAGAGCATGTGTCTTCGTACTACTACTATGAAGCATGCATATAATAAACAACCCCAAACCCATTTATGTTTCATGTTTCAAGAGAATCAGTTTAATAGTACCTTAACTACTGGGAAACTATCAACAACCAACCACATCGATAGTTCGTAAAAACATATTCCTACCATCCACAAATCATGTTAGAAAATCACAAGAAACACAACCAAGCCCTTCTTATTCACCATCCAACCCCATTGATTATCATTCCCATTCCATTACCATGCCCCACCATTCATTAACTCTTCCACTTTAATTTATTAATCACAACCCATAGTTCATTCACATTCAATCCCATCCCTACACCCCTGCTACCAACCACCATAACCAATAAAGCATTCACACCAACCCACAAACAATCCAACCATAGCCCCGCTGCTCACCCAGTCCACAATAACCCACAAAACACCCCCATCACATGCCACATATCCAGGCCAACACCCACATGTTCATTATTACATTTTGTTCAACTGGGGTGATCACACAAGGGTTCCAGATTTTAAATCAGCCAACTTTATGTGATTAACCAAATTACATATTCAACAATGTTCCATTCACAAAAACAATCTAGAAAGATAGGGCAACATTTAATTGTGCAACCAAAGCCCCCCAACAACTGTGATTTTCAGTAGGCATAGGCCTCTTCAATTCACAACATAACAATAGGATAAAAAAGATAAACATAACAACTTCACCATCCCCATTCTTTAACCAGTGATTATCTTTGTTTAATGGTACAACCGTTTCTCATCAAAACAAGAGGATACCCACCCCGCATGATGAAAAATTTAGAGAGATGAAGGTAATATCCCTACCTCAATAGGTTCTGATCACAACGCTCCCCCGGATCAACTTTTACAAGACGTCTATTATCATCTGTCACTCCTATCAAATCCCTTAAAAACCTCCTTGGGTGGAAGTTAGAAAGGAAAGGTTGAAGGGAAAGCAACTGATCCAAGCTCGTAGGTTCCGCCTCGTCGTTACGATCCCGTGGCCACTGACGGATCGTACATCAGAGCTCGGACGAAGAAGTTATGGAGGAAAAGAGCCTTCGAGTCTCTTGGGAGAGCTCTGCTCGAGGGAAAGGGGAGAAGAGGAGTGAGTTGAAAAGGAGGATGGGAACCCTCCTTTTATAAGTGAGAAAAACTAATGTACACAGCGTGTTCTTTATAGTACACTGCGTGTACTCGACCATTTCACATGGTCACCACGCGGCTTCCAACACGGCCTTTAATGAGGAACGCGGCCTTTGACTAGTCAACAAACGGTTTGAGGGTAACGTGTACACGAGGAGACACTATACGATGTGTAGTTTGACTACACGGAGTGTACTCATTTATTTCACGTGGAAATGACACGGCATGAACATGGCACACGACCATTGACTGGTCAACACACAGTTTGAAGGTAACGCATATGCGGGGAGACACTACAAGGCGTGTAGTGTTGACTACACGGTGCGTACTCATTTATTTCATGCGACAAGGACACAGCTTCCAACACAGGGTATAACCGGCGAGGGGTTTCATGGTGTGTACTCAAACTACATGGCGTGTGCTTACAAAATTCTGTAAAGTGTGGGAAAAGTCCATTTTACCCTCTATAACACTTCGTGACCAGCATTTTGACAAATGAAGGGGCCAGAGCGGTCTGGGCCATTACAATATATAATTTTCTTATCATGGATACTCTCATCTCAATGAATAATATATGTATTCCTATCATTGTTAGATAAAAATCATTCAATGAAGAACATAATGACACCCAATTTTTATTCTCTTGGCTTAGAGGTGACTGAGGGAACTAAATTTTGGTTTCCACCCATTGAGAAAGACACTCAATGAGATTTTTTAGACAATTTAAATATTTTGACTGATGGGAAATATTGAAATTCTATTCTCAAGTTCTTATTATAAAATCATTATATGAAGGTGAAGGGTCTCAAGATATCTATTTAATTATGGGAATAACTTAAAACTATTTTCAAGGTAAATATCAATGTGAAGGAAGAGAAGATAAAAATATTAGAGAAACATGTTAGATGATATTAGTACGATAGATATCGAAACTATTGAGAATAAATTTAATATATTTTTTATGATTTCATCAAAATCATATGATTTTAATATTTTTTAAAATATTCTAACATTGTTATGAGACTCCTTAAAATCATTCATGATTGGTTTTATCCTAAAATCTCTCCTTCATTGGGTAAAAAATATTTTTCTCTTGATTAATTTCATAACATTATTATTATGAATGAGATGAGGATACCTCGAGTATTTGAAAAATATATTAATGAGGAAATATATTTTGATATTTTGAGAGTTGAAAATTTATTGATCATTTAAGGATTATATGTACTCAATTAATGAGATGATAATGAATTTTATGCTGATACAAATGATTGAATTATGTCTCTTATCAACAAATATTAATTGACATTTAGAGGGATATAAAATGGATAACTACCAAATAAATGATTCCAATATATAGTTATTTTACTTTTATATCAAAAATATTCTATAAAAATGTGGGATAAATTTATGATGATTCGAATTTAAAACCTCAGATGAATAAGGAGAAGAAAACATCCTTGGATGATAAGAAATACATTAAATGTAGGAAAAAGTCCACCAAAACATTAACAATAAGTATGTTGAGTAAAAAACATTACTACAAGAAATTTTAAAATAGTTCTTTGTTGGATAAAAATCTAGATATGATCATGTTATTCTTTCAAATGATGATAAAAGTGAAGATAATTTAAATATTTAATAATAAAAAAGTGAAGTAACATATAGAAAATATCAATTGAGATAAGAACTTGTATAATTCCTTGATAAAAATATATAACTCAACAATGAAGTCAAAATTATGATGAATGAAAGTGAAAAAAATAATTTTGGAAATTAATAATTCATTAAAAATGAATATTTATAAATTGAGGAGATTTAAAATTTTAATATGAATGTTTGAATAATAAGAAATGATATTGGAATATCTTGTAACAAATATCATTTTTAATTAATATGGTCATTATAGAACTCAATAAAAATTAAATAGTATAAAAATACTTTCAAGAAGATAAGTGACAATTTCATCAAATAATCAGAGATAAAAGATGAAGTAACTTAGGGTTCTAAAATAACCATTCCTACGAATTAGAAGAAATATTCATTAACTAAACATAAATATTCAATTATTTTTATGAACCATATATGGGTTACAAATAGTTTTAGGAAAAAATGGACAGATAAAATATGTGAAAAACAAATTACCTAGATTTATGTTGATGATTAATTTAGAAGGAATGATTCCCCATGCCTAAGGAAATCAAGTGATGGATGTTTTCTTAAACCTCAACATTATCCTCACTAGGAAATATCATATTTCAATGTAAAATCATAGTTCAATGGTTATTGTAGGTGTATTAGTATTAATGGATACATATAATTAAATTTTTTGTAAAAACTATCTCCCTATATGCAATGTAATGGACTAAGGGGAAGTGATAGTGGAAGTAAATAGATTAACATTCTTATGTTTTAAGATGAGATTAGTAAATGTCATCAATAGTTAATAAATTACATAATAAAAAACTATTTGATTACATAACCGATATTTTTGTATGCTGTGACAACTAGGTAAATATATTGAAGAATGAAGGTTAATGGTTAATAAATAAATTTATTTTTCTACAAATGAAATGACGATGGAGAGAAGGAAATTGAAGAAAGTTATTTTTTACTGAGACATCACTAGAAGATATCAAAAAGTACATGTCAAGGATTCATGATAGTTTTTTACGCAAATATTAAAATTTATATAATGATATTGAATGATGTTGAATAACATTAAAGTAGAAAAGTCACATTCAGAAATGTCATTTCCTAAATAAACAATACAATATGAACAATCCAGAAATATTACTAGTACTATAAATTAAATTATGTTTTATATATCATTGGATTATGAAAATATTACTAATTTTTATCTAACATGGGGATTATATAAAGGTTTATATCTTACAAAAATATTATTATATCACTTGAATTTTTAAAGATGCAATAGTTTTTACTATGGGATAAAGAACTAGTGAAAATATCTTCCATATTAGAGATTCTAGTAACTTGTGTTTCATATGTGTTGAGAATGGGAAATATTTTTTATACCATAGACTTTGTAATCATAGCTAGAAAATAATTATGAAAAATTATAAGTGTTTTATTTGTAAGAAAATTTCAACAACACAAAAGGAATGATGATTTTTTTTACAAAATTCCTAAATAGAATGATGAATATTGACATACTTAATAATTTTTAAATCCAAAACATTAAACCTATTGAGATTTAATACTCTTCTATTTGTGGTATGATGAGACATCATTTGGAAAAGGTTATTTTTACATCATTTAATTCATTAATTACTTCACTTTGATGACCAACATAATGTTAATTCACCACCAATCAAACTATACAATTATATTTGAAGGTTCCATAAAAACGTTTATAAATAAATATTTGTATTAATATTGAATCATAGAGAATATAATGGAGAGTATTAAAAATGTAACTCTTTTGATATATTTTGCAATAATCATGTAATAAAACACCAATATAGTGCTCTATAAACAGCTAAAAAATACAGTCACAGAAAGGAAAAATCGATGTCTAGTACATATAAGATGAAATCTGCTCACTATATAGAATTAATCTAAATTATTATAGATAGAAGCTATAATTAAAAAATTACTTGATTAAAACCAATGTTTATTAAGGAAATAATTTAAAATGAAACCAATTGTATGTGTTATCTGAGAAATTGAATGGTTAAATAATTAAATATTTTTTGGATTCCATTATTTACATGGATAAAAACAAAAAATTTGTAATGTATTATAAAAAAACAATAAAATTAATTTTTATGGGATATTAATCTAATGGAATAAGTTATAAAATATTGAGTATACTACTATAAAATTTAGCCATCTTCATTGATGTGAATGTTCTTAAAAAACATTATTCCATTAAAACTATGTTGGAGATAATAAGGATGTTGTTCTGAAATGTAAAATTTTGATTTCTAAAGAATATAATGGGATTGATGTTAGTAGATAGCCTAATGTTTTACACGGTGATTCATATCAATGTCACAATGAGGAAATTAGGATAAGAATAAAATCACTAATTATTTGAACTTTCTAGTAATTGGTTCAATATGATAACATTACCTGGTATCAGAAAGCTCCAGTTCATACCCAATAGAAATTGAAATAGTAGAATCAAAACTCACATATCTAATAAGTAAAATCAAATATAGCTTAATATATAGTTTAGAATAATGAGTGATATAATGAAATGAATAAATAGTTAGTTCAAACCAAGAGTTTTTAAAACAATTATATGATTCTGAAAATTATAGTATAGAATGATACAGGATCAATGTTGGTGTCTAGAAACATGATCAATGAATAAAGACATCTTTTAGGAGAGAAATATTGTATTTTTTATATTTTTAAGCATGTGTGGAAGGTTTTTTTAAATAAAATTTTTTCCAGGTTGTAAAACCCAATACTATAAAAATGTTATTAGATAGTGTTTCTCATCAAAATTATAAAGTCTACAAGATGTATTTTCTGTGTACTTCATTGAATATAGAAATTTTTTCTAATGTATATTTTAAGAAAACCAGTGAGTTCAAACTTGATAAATATAAAACCATAGAGTAAAAACTAAACCATTTTTTGTATGATTTAGAACAAGGCCCCCAATCCAGATACTTGAAACATCACATATATCTAGATTAATTGAAAATATTATGATATATTTTTATTAGAACCTATGTGTTATAGATATGACAACTAGTAACCTTATATTAATTATTTTTTAATGATATATTTTCTGTAGGATACTGGGATATAACATGTTAATAATTTGATGTGAAAATGAAGAATATCCTTGATATTTTAATTCATGGAGTTGATATTATTTCTATGATTACACGTTCAGAAAAAGTAGAGATATATTTTCATCCATAAAAATTAGTATTCCAAGGAATTTATATTAAATATGGAAATGAATGATTAAAAATGTATTTCTACACTTATATTTGCTGGTATCATGATCAGTAATAATGAATATGGGAATAGTGTGAATTAGAAATATTTTCAAAAGAAAATAGAAAGATTACTCAATGAAATTACTATTAGACCATCATTGTATATGATTTTTTTGTACATGATATTAGAGTGATCTTATGAAATCACACATGTTATCACCTAAAATAATACTTAGGTTGTTTTAGGAACATAAAATTATGGAATGATGTAGAAAATATGTAATGAAATGAAAAATATTAGGTTTATTGAATTTGATTGGGATATAGAATATAATGAGAGAAAATATAAATCATGATGAAAATTGTTAAAGGTATAACATTGTGTCAGTTGGAATTGTAATAAATAAATGTCTATTACATTGAATACAACTGATGTATAATATGTTTCCACCACTTATCAATGTAAAAAAATTATTTGTATGAACATTTAGATATATGATTTGAGAGTGAATGTTAGTATACCATAGTTTTAACCAATGTTCCATTGATCTTTCTAATAATAATATATAGCATTCCAAATCAAGGAACATGGTAATTAATTATTATTTCATAAAAAATAATGTTTTTAGTGGAGTTTTTATTCTAAAATTTATATCAATAAAGTATTAAATTTCTAGTTTTTTCTATAGTGTTATTCCAAGGGAATAATTTGAGAAATTATTGTTTTAACAACATGTTCATCCTACACAAATGACATTATAAATAATATAGGGAATCTCTTGTTTTCTATTTGAATATATTGTATTGGGTATGGGTAATGTAAAGCATTTTATGAAAATATGTTGTAAGTCTAAATCTGTTGTTATCATAAAAATAGAATTAATAAAATATTATGGTCAGTAGACATTATAATGTCCACAATATTTATTTTCATAGATAAAATTACTTGACTAAAAAATATTTATAAATCCTAGAGTTTAGTTTCTATACATTCTCTATGAGAAATGATATGGTTTGATAAATTTTTGAGGAATGATTTGTTAAGAATATTTTGAATACTACCAAAAAACCCATGGGGATATTAAATATCATTTGGGATGATCAGGAAATGAATTTTGTAATGTTTTAAAAAATATCTTGTTGTTGATATTATTATATATCACATAATAATGAATTTCTAGAGTTTTTTCGAATTGTAATGTTAAATAGATATCATATTTTCATAACTATGTTAGATAGTGATTTTTGTTTTCATTATATTCCTAAAACAATGAATATACTCATTTTAATAGTTGAGTTTGTAAAAAGGTTGATATTTCAAAATGTTATCCTACGTACCAGAGTAGATGTTATCAGATATATGTTTCAATATGTACACATTATATAGTTTGTATGTATTTTTTCAAAAGGTTAAAATTTTGAATATAGAGAAGTAGTTTGTTAGAAATTTCAATTTCTAATAATAATGATGACAATATAGTCATGCATAAAGTCCAACTGGCTGATTAATCATGTCATAGGCATATGATGTTTTTAAATAGTTAATTTTTTTTGAGAATAACTTATTAGGATGTTTCCACGCTGATGATGATTTTTTAAATTATGTTCGATGTTATTTTTTTTGAAATATTTCATTAAATATAGATGAATATTTTTATCTATCAGAGTGATGAACATATAATTTCACCAAATTTATCCCAACATATCGATCTTATGAGATTATAATCCATCGAAAATTAATCTATAAATTATTTCCTAATATATCTATCATGATAAATAATTTAGAAATCATTAATATTTCAGTGGACAAATATTCATCATGTAACAACAATTTATGGGTTTTTGAGTTCATATTATCAATTAAATGGATGAATATTTAATATGAGAAAGGATTCAAGAATCATGATATTAATTTTAGTTCAGTTGGATGGACAATTAAATATTCAAACCAATTAAGGGAGTTTGAAGTCCGTCAATAGGAGAAAGTAGATAATTAGTTAAGCTAATATGTTAAGTTAATAATTTATATTTATTGATCAAGGATAAATCATGTTTATAATAATTGGGGAGAAAAATAAAAGTTCATCTGAATATTTATACATTTATGATATATTGGATTTTGTTTTTAAAAATAATCGATACATAATGTTTAGGTTTTGAAAATCTGAAAGAAGATTATCGTTTCATCTAGAATAACATATGTGAATCTAGTAGAAAGAGGAGTCAGGTGAAGAACAGAAGGTAATTAATCATTATGTACAAAACCACATAATTAAAATATAATGAAATAATGTTGACACATTCTAGTAATATTTCATACGATATTTATAAAATGTTTTCAAAACCCATAATGATGATGATGATGATATGATCCTTATAATTTTTTTTTCAAGTATGTAATATGAAAATTTTATGAAAGTGTGAGATTTCATGAAACCTCAATAAAATACTATAATTTTATAGAAACATCCATGTGAAGTTGACATTAATTTGATAATTCAATATATGTGTTTGGGATGAGTTACAAATTATTTTTATTTATTGTGTTTTCTTATATGTGAACACATATTTAAGGGGTGTAATTACAACATGTATTATAATTGTTTATATATGGGCAAGAGGTAAAGTACTAATTATTTATAATTAGGGTGATATTCCATCCAATTAGACCTTCTGTTGAAAATATGCATCATAGATATATTCTATTCAGGGGGATAAAACATGCATTTCCCAATTACAGGTGCATTATATAGAGTATTATCGATCAACGACATCAAAAATACCACTAATAAGAGGGTTATTGGTTTACTCAATGGAAATAGAACTGATAAAAGTCATAGTTATTTGAGTTGCATCAGACATAGCTATACCAGATTAAGTATGATAACATATGACATAGTCTATCTAGATTGTGTATATCACAAGATGAATTTCCAAAAAAATTTCCTATGAAATAATTTAAATTTTTTAAATTTTTTATGAAAATATATAAAATGATAACAACTGATAGATCCCAACTATTTATCTACTGATATAAATATAGAGTCTAATTGGATTTTACTCAATCATATTAAATTTATATTATAGTAAATTTACATGGAATGATGAGAGTCTCCACGTTAAGGATGTTATCACCCACACTAGGGGAAAAACATTTAAATACAGTGTGCTTTAACATGATTTCCAAGCACCACATAAATTTGGTGGTAGATACGTATACATTTTAAATGGATAGATACTATATCAAGTATTTGGAAATTATTTCAAGTGAAAATAATCTGTAAAAGGTCACTTCTGATTCACCCCCCCTTTATCAAAAATTTACACATTATATGGAACTTAACATTTAAATGGATTTATATTGGATTTTCAAATAATGATTTGATATTATGGATAAATTATTTAAAATTTTGTGGTCGATGAGTTGTAACAACTATTTAAATAGATCATTATATAAACAATTTATTTATATAAATTTTTGTTTAATTGAACAATATATATATATATATTGACACTGATGATGGATTTTATAATAGAAGGTTTAAAATATAATATGGATTTAAAATAAAATAATTTTTTAAAATATTTAAATTTTGATAAATAAAATTTTATGTTGGTTTATGAAATGAAATGGAATGTTAAAAATCTGATTTAGTATAATTGAATAGTGATTGATGAAACAGTTTTGAGATGAATGATTTTCCCTTGATTTATTTCCATGATGTACATGGTAGACTGGGTAGATAGGAGCATTGTTGAGTACAAAAATTCTTGGTATATATTAGCTATACCTAGAAACATGTTAAGGATGAATACACTGAGTAAACATTGATTATTATAGATATTTAATCATTTTGGTGGACTCATATTCCCTCCAGTCTGAATATCTAGGGAACAATGCACACTTGAATCTATATTACAACATTATTGTGATTAAACTTGAGCCTTGATGTAACTAACACCAGGGAATGTAACCATTTTACTCTGATTGAAAATGAATCATTCCTTTTATTATTTTAAAAATAATTTTTTACGAATGTATGATGAGATTATTAATAATTCTTATTTTGATTGAAATTATTACTTTTTCCTATTTTATTCTAATAATATAAAAGATTTTATGAGAAGTAATTATCATAAATTTTATAAGTATTACCATTAAATTTTTTATATAAGGTAAAAAAATTGGTTAACTGTATTTTCACTTCTTATGAACTCTCTTGGTGGGATACTACTGTGAAAGTGTTGCTTACACCTTACATATTCCTTTGGGTATATATGGAAATTATTTTTATATTCTAGAAAAGGGGAAATAACGCATGGTGGAAGTGTTTTTTTATAGTGGAACCCCGGATGTTGGAAGTGATAGGAGTAGTATATAACCAACAAGATATGAGGTTTTCTTATGGATGTGGGGGTCACTGCTTAATTATATTTTGAATTATTGATCTATGTTTTGTAACGTATAGTCATTGTTTTGGTAATTTTCTATTTTTTATTGTCTCATCATACCAAATTTTTGGGGTTTATTATCATTTATTTCTATTTCTTATTTATTCTTGTATTGAAATCTATACCCTTTAATTTTTCTTCATTCACATGCATTATTAATAAACACTTATAGATTATGGATAACCTTAAAAAAATTCATTACTAGCATGGTTTACAGTTTTGGTGGGTTATCTAATATTTTTTTTTTGAAAATATGAGTTTTTTAATTTGAATTATTGGGTTTTATCTTATATGATCCACAAAAGTGGGAATATTCAAACATCGTCGATATTCATATAAGTTCAGATGTCAAAATTTTGTTATATTTGATAAATATAACCTCAAAAGGTTATAAATTTGTTTATATCCTTGTTCCAAATGTGTTGTTTCCATTTACATGGATTATTGTGCATCCGAATCTTCATAATGATATAATATACATGGAAATTCCTTGATCTCATTTTATATTACAGATATTTTTCTTAGAAGATGTCTTGTTGTTGTGCAGATGGGACTAGGTCAAGAGGTTCTTATGGTGGGAGTGCTCTTATTATTGATCATGATGAATAAGGGGTTGTGGTTGGTGATTTACATTGTCTGTACTTGAATTATGGACGATGAAAATTATTTGAAAGATAGAGGTTCATTTAATATTGATTTAGGATTGGTAATTTTATCAAGGTATACCAATTCTAGTGTATTTTTTAGGATTTTTAGTTGCATAATCCACTCAAATTCTAAGGTACTGGAGGTCCTCAAGATGTATAGGAATAGATATAAATTAATTAATTGATATTTTATCTGGTTGAAAGACATCATTATTAGAATATTATGTTAGAGGTTATTATACTATGTTCTTGGGATTGGTGGGGTTTTAATGTTTATGTGATGAGAAATGATGGTCTAAAATGAGGGCCCACCAATGGATTTTCATTTGACAAATTATTTCAATATAAGTAAAGGCTTGATCATGTACATGTGTTTATATATATTTAGTAGGGTCACCATTAGCGGGAAGATATTCCACTCACATTAGAGAATTTCATCAATTTTGAACTCATTTGTTGGGATGTCTGACAGGATTATAAATTTAAAATTGGGTTATGAACTATGTAGAGATTACAACTTAGGAATATTCACTACGCTTCATATCAAGATATTTTTCTCAAGTAACCATTTATTAGGAAGGATCTTGACTAAGACAATGCAGCATGAATCTTTCTTATTTTTAGAGGACCATTAATTTGACTCTCTAGTGTTGTTATTTGTGTCTCTTATAGTGGTAGAAATAGTAGTCATAACGAGATTTGAAAATGTGCTTAAAGGAAAATAGAGATGAGTTTGGGTTCTTTATATCCTACTATCGGATGTGGTCCTCCATAGGGATTCTAGTATGGGTAGAGGGGACATCACTATAAGTTCATTCCCAATCCACTTAGACAGATCCATTTATGTGATTATATGTGGAACCTCTAACATTTTTTCCCAAGGATGTTGTACATAAGTTTAGGTCGAGAAGCTGAGATGACATAAATATCACTGAATTGTTCGACGAAACCTAAATAATATATTATGACTAATATAAAATGGTTGTTCCATGAAACAAGATGAGAATATTATTATGATTTATAGAATACAAAGGGTCTTGTGGAATAATTGATTTTTGGATAGTGGGGACAATTCAATGTGTTTGATGGAGAGATAGATTATGTGATAGGTCAAGATCCATAGGAAATTAGATAGGGACCTTCAATGTTATAATGTGTAGCTGCTATTATTTCTATTCATTCTATTTCTATGATTAATACTGGATCTTCATACTCTTTTATCTCATCTCAAGATGTTTCTAGTTTAGAGTTTAATGTAATGTTCTCATTATGATTTTTTCTATTTAAACTCATATTATATATAAGGATGATAATATTTTTAGATTTCTAATGTTTCTAGTAGTGATTTTGGGTTTTACAAATCAATGGCATTTTCATATTAAATAAATTGAAAAGAATTATGTTTTCTTTGGTATTGATTAATTTTTGTGTTATTGAGATCGCATCTATGATAACCAATGGTCAGTGTCATTTAAACCCATTGAGGAAAAGTATAAGTTTTTACTATGGAATTTGATTTAAAAGTTTGTTGAATGGAACTAGACATTCGTCATATTGGGACCATTATGGTGAAAGGTATAGGAATATGTTCTGTAGAAGATTAGGTGATAGTTCTATCAACTCTTCCTTTCACATTTAACAATTACCAAAATTTCTTCTTGAGGTATTTCTTTAAACTTCCTCCTTGAAGGGGTATAATGTTTGAGATTAAGATTATTCTAGGTATAGAAATATAAAAATATCCTCCATTTCATAGGGACCCGATCGAGTTGAAGGAGTTAATACTATATCATTAGGATCTAGAGTAAAAGGTGATAATTTGGGAGAGCACTTCTCTTTGGGGTTCTCACATAATATTATCCAAGGAAGAAGATATTAGACATCTGATTTGTGTCTATTACCAGAAGATAAATAAGATCTGGGTGAAGAAGAGTAATCAAGTACCAAGGTTAAATGATTTTTTGATCAATTGAGAAGATCCCAATGGTTATTCAAGATTGTGTTGTGATACAATAATAATAAATATCTAGTTTAGAATGAGGAATTACCAAAAATAACAATCAAAATCATATAATAATTTAAAGTATATCTTCTCATGCTAATAATGTTAAGGAATGCAATGGATGTGTCCATGGAGTTGATGAATTGGATTTTTAGTCACCACATTGACCCCTTTTTCAGTGTTTTTATCAATGCTATATTGAGTTTCTCATGTACCAATGAGTTACATGATATATATATAAATATATACCTGAGTATACATCAATATATTTTAATTTATACAAGTTAAAAAAGCTAATTCCTGATCCAAGAGATGTTTTTTCATGGAAATGTGATATCTAAATATGGAATATTAGTTCACCTAGATATGGTGGAAAAAGGGATTACATGGGAATAGACTAAGAAATTATTTAAGTATCAAATATTTTAGGAGTTTAAAGGATATTAAATTATAATTAATTATAACTTTAATTTTTTTTGGAAACACAATTGAATGAAATAATATGAAGGGAGTCATGTTGGGGTGAAATAATAAATTTGAAGACGTGTTTTAGTAACTGATGAAGATTTTTAAATCTACACATATTCTTAATCTTTTTAACCCATTGGTTGGATACATAGTAATTCTGATTCTTCATGAGTTTTCATTGAGGATGTCTTAATGCAGGATTACTTTGTAGTCATATATGAGTCTCGTTAACTATAACACCATGAATAGAAATAACCTTAAAAACATGGAGATATATATTATGGTCTATATATTAATTTTCTATCATCATTATCACTATATAAATGAGTTCTTTATCTATATGTTCCATAATTTATTATAATACAATTTCTCCAATTGAGACTTAATCATATGACAGGAACAATGGGTTGTGTAATTATAGACATTAATCATTGAAATGAAATATACCCCAACAAAATGAGATATTTTTGTGGATGATATTATTAGTAAAACAAAGGAATTGGGGTATTACACTTGAGGATTTGGGTGGAAACTAATGATATTTTTACCTGATTAGTGGATGATTTCAAATTAGTATCATGGAGGGGTAACCTATAGTCCCCTGGTCATCACGTCATCATGGGTGGATTGATAGAATTCCATCAGATAATATGATTCATACTATCAAGTTATGTGTTAATGACTGGTGGGAAATGTCTACCCCCCCAAATTCTAATATATAATAACCTTTAAACAAACCAATGTGTTTGATATCTTTCTTCACATGAAATATAGATATAATGTTGAACAATGATATATATGGTATGATACATAAAATGTTGATTTTTAATTAGTTTTAATTAATCTCAGTAACTAATTTATGAATTATATGTATATATATAATGAATTCTACCATTAATACAAATCTTGATAGTGCACCTAAAATTCCTAGTAAGATTATTTACTCTTTAGAAAATAGTTTTTTGTAAAATATTTAATTTTTGTGATACAAATTTATATTCATGTAAAATATGATTATTATTAAATGATTTTTGATTTAATAATTTGATAATAAAAATTTATTTGTTAAATAATATAAAATAATCATTATAATGGTTAGTATGTGAAAATTTCATTTTGCAATAAAAATAAATTTTCATTATATTTTTTGATTTTATTCAAAAATTGAATTTATAAATTTTAGAATTATAATTTAATAAAAATATACATCATTTTTTAATTCATCATATATAACTGTAATTATTATATGTTTTTAACTTTTTTTAAAGGATAGTTTTTAATGGAAAAAACATTTTTCATGATGCTTTTAATTTTTATGATTTTATCATTAAAAATGAATAAACTAGAAGTATATAGATATTTTTATACAATAAAATACTAATCTATGTTAGAAAAATATGTATTTTAATAGGTAATTTGTTATTAAAATATTATTTCCCAAATTTTTATAAAAAAATTAAATAGTAACATTAATAGAAAAAACTAGCTGTGGTAATTTCATTGAATCAATTATTTTCAAGGTGGATTTTAATTTTCATTCCATTAAAGCCTCATACCATTTATTTATTTTATAATGAATAATAATTTTCATTAAAATAATACTACAAGATATTTTATCTAATATATAACATCAAATCATAAAAATTTTATTTTAGTAAAAACAATTATGGGATTATATAAAGACCAAACCTTAAAACATTACATAATCGTTAATTAAATGAATAATTCAAATTGAGGATATTATAAGGTATTGTGTTTTAGAGAATTAGTCCATAACTATTACATTGAAACTTGAATATTACATGTAGACATTAATAATCAGTATCCATTTTTTCAGAAATAAAAACTCCTAAAAAGTAACATGTCTAGTTCTATGTTTTAGACAACACGACTTTTCCTTGATCCAATCCATGACCATATTCATCTTTATGTCCTATAGAAAAAATTTCAAAAACATGGAATGAGCATAAAAAGAACAGTAGGGGTTATAAAATAAGTAAGGAAAGCATTTTTCCATCAATAAATATAAATCAATGAATCCATACTTTTCAATCATAACATACCTTATGAAATCATAAGATTTATGAATAATACATTAAAATCCTAAATCATAAAGGTAACTTTTGTAATTCATAACATACTTACATTGTAGCTATCACAGCTGCATAGGGAGTCACATTTGGAATACCCATCACATTACATTCCCTAAATCTCTTAGGATAAACATTACTGTTTACCTTCATCATGTTACCCAGTGCATTGGAGAGAAATCCTGGGATCACCCACCCTAGGTTTATCACAGAACCACCCGTATACATATATAATTCCCAATAACAATAACATAATCGTAACAAATAACACAATTATAAATAAAAGATAACTTTTCCATATTCCAATCACAATATATCAAATCAAGATATTGAAATAAACAATTCATTGTCAAATGATTTTCAAATCCATTTAAAACAATTAACAAAGAGATTTATGAATCAAAGTGACCAATACCACATTGAATCATTTAAAGGAATTAACATTTGAAAACATTAATTTTCATAG
The DNA here is from genome assembly GCA_963277665.1 of Viscum album. NCBI lineage: Eukaryota > Viridiplantae > Streptophyta > Magnoliopsida > Santalales > Viscaceae > Viscum > Viscum album. The sequence continues at coordinate 788,049,778 of OY728120.1, forward strand.
AAATAAATACCAAAAACCATTTTAAAAACATGAACATTAATGAGAAACGTTTGGAAGAATAAATCTTTAAAACATCTAAAATGATATTTTAGTTAAAGAGTTTTTAACAAAATGAGAGACGCTTGAATAAAAATAATTGGGGAATAACATTTAATAATAACATTATAAGATCATGAAAATAAAGGGATTCATGATATAATATGACAAAGGTTAGTATATACATCATATAAGAGTGAATTGGTGCACAACAACAATGAAGTGTTAATGGAATGTAAATTGAGATGAATTTCCTCATAAATATTGTATCCTTAGATTAAGGATAAATAAATTATATAATAATTTGTGAAAAATATAAATACACTCAATAAAATGGGATATTCAGTGTAAATCAATCAGTGTAAATTCACACACATTATTTTTAAAACAAACCCAATTACTTGTATGTTTAACTCAATGAATGGAAATTGAGTTAAAATTACTATTATCAAGTTCATATCAATGACTTGAGAATTTATCAATGGAGTGATTATGTGTATAAAAAGTATACACACACAAAGGGGAGTTAAAATAACATGATAAATAAATAAACAGTGATTTCACACATAATCGTAGCCTGATGTAATTAAGAATTATAAAATTAACCCAAGGAATGGAAATTGGGTTAAAAGGTTCCCTTACCGATTTGGTAACATTTGAAATATAAAACCCATGAAGGAAGTGTCATAAAACAAATATTTAAATACCCATAAATTTAAGTATATTACACAATGAATAGAATATTGGGCAGTACATACACCACACAAAAGGAAATAGTGGCAAATATAGCATTAATCTCACGGGAATAAAAAGTGAGATGAAAATCCCTTACCACATTGTAATCAATCGAGTCGTATGAACAAAAGTTAATAACCACCAAATTATTCAAATAATAACAAAAATATATATATAATCATGATAATATATATCAAATGGAAGTACACAACACACCACATGCAATAAATTAATGGTGAACAATTGAAATCTCATAGAATTAAAACTGAGATAAGAAACCCCTTAACTCGTGTCTGACTGGACTCGTTTGTTCTTTGTTTTTCATGAATAATAAACTTAAGTTAATTTAAAATAGATTAAGAACATTTTAAAGGTTTATTATTCCTTTTATATCACATATTACCATGTTATAAACATTATGTAATCATTTAAGTTAATAACGGTCGTTTGGTCGATATTTGGTACTTGAGTAAAAAATGAACTTATTATATTTACAAGTTGCCTATGTGGCCACACTTACATTGTATTTGGAATGATATTAGTGATTTAAATATCATATATATCTTATATATTCAGTATATATATGTATTTATAATATTACATAACATTTTAGGTAAGAAATGAAAAACACTTTTCATGGATAATGTAAGTCGTACGTACGCATGAATGGTATTTTCATTTATATTTCATATTTCATGGAATTAAAACATAATTAAACATAGGTATATTATAATTCCAGTATAATATCATAAATAATATCCTTAACTCCAATCTTTATACATCCCACATCTGGAATTAACGAGTCATATCACTTTGAGGGGGTGGTAGTCTGCACTTCCTAAAATGAAATTACAAAATTAACACATAATGGAAACCATAAAGGTATGATATAAATGAAAAATACAGAATAATAAAGAAAAACTAAAAATTATATATATCATATATACATATTTTTCCATAATAATGGCCACCATGAGAGGCTGTCGGAGATAATTGAACAATCATCATATCACAAGGCGTTAGTTTTACATCCACAGATACAGTATATTATTTACCCATTAGATGAAGGTGTGTGAATGTGTAGTTAGAATACATCTCATAAAAACATCATAGAATATTGAGGATACTGGTTTTTTTATAAAAGAAAATAATAAAAAGATTTTATTTTTTAGAAAAGTAAAATAAAACAAAAAAACTTTAGAGAAGACGTTAACATTAAATCGGGTAACTCCCTTTGGTGTGAACCAAAAGGGATTCTTGATGTGCCTTCTACCTAAGTTAAGGCTTCTAGGTGTAATAGAGGTATTTTTAGAGATTATTTGGTCAGGGGTCGGACAAACCAAAATTCTTTAGAGGGGTGTGGAATTGGTTAGAAATGGTGTCTATTTATATGGTGGATGAAGGGCTCTTTAGGAATGTTTGAAACAATTATTTTATTATCAACTTATCTTTAGTTTCAAAAGTACCAAAAATCAATAATTTAAAATATAATATGACTCATGGTTGAAATAAAATCATCCAATAAAATTTTTAAATGTTTTGGATTTTTTTATCATTATAATCTTATTTATTTAAAAAATTTATTAATGAGGCAAACAATGCATCATTCTTTTGTCATAAATAATATTATTTATTTGATTTATAAAAATTATAAAAAAATATATTATTTAGGAATTATTTTAGATATTTCTAATGAATAAATATTCATAAATATAACTTATATAACCCCATGTAAAATTTGATTTATAAAAGTTATATATATGTGTCATTTTTGTATTTACATTAAATTAATTTAAATAAAGTGTAATTATCACTCATTAGTGGCTCCATGGGGCCCCCAAATCGACCCAAGGATGACCATGGTCGGACATGTATCAAAAAATAGTAATAGGACACATGTTTGGGTAATATTATATTATTTTAATAACATTTTTTTACCCTTATACAACATATTTACCCTTTAACAATGGTCAATAAATGTTTTACTGAAATAAATATTCATAATGTCTAAAAATAAAAGTAACATATTTACACAAATTTTTCCTCCTGATTACAAATATGAAATCCATTTTCCCAAATTCAAAACACATAAGTGGAATAAATTAATTTAAAATTAACTCTCACTGTCAAAATGAAAAGCGTGTTTTTTTGAAATATTAACTATCAAAAGATTAACACTTATTTATGTCCAATTTCAAAGGGAAATTAATTTAAATGACCAAAATTGGATTAAATTGTAAAAATATAATCTAATTGAACTCTGAAACCAATTAAAATATAATGTAACCATATATATAAATTATATTAAAAGGCAATTTTGAATTAAAATATACTATTTTCACTATTCATCAAAAAATGAATTTTATTAAAACAATATCAAAATTTTACCCAATGTTAATTTTGATGTCCCAATTATAAAGAAGAATTTTATTTTGTCAAAATAAGTTATAAAAGTGACCAAAATTAGATTTAAAAGGGTTTGCTTTCAAAAGGCGGTTAATCGGCCTTTTAAAGTAAAATATGCTTAAAACTAGATTCATTTACATTTTAAGCCACTAACTTTAATTGGATGAATTTGAAAACATTTAAAAAACATATATTATCATATTATTGGTAGTTATATTAATTCTAACCAATAAAATGTCTAGTTTCTAACTACCATTAATAATATTTTTATTATTTGGTTAGTGTGCAACGTAAGATTCCAATGAAACCTGTTGTAGTGTATCAGGTACACCATCGAACATAGAACCCCCTTTAAAGTAAATTTAATATTTAATTAAAAAATAAATTAATAAAAATGAAAATTTCATATTCATTATTTACCTGGGATGTTATAGATTAGGTGTATTTATTTAATAAATAAATTTTCACACTTTTAGACATTTTATTTGATAAAATTATTTTTAAAATTTAAACAATTAAATATAAAATTAGTTATAAAGATCAATCATAACAACTTTCATTGAAATTAATTGCTAAGGATATAAATTAATTACCTAGGTAATACTAAATTTGGATAAAATTATTAACATCAACACAATAATTCCAAATTACTAAATCATATCATAGAAATATGTTTTTTTAGATTTTATCGACTAAAAATATTATATCCTATTTTGTTAATTTTTTCTATTTTCACATTAATTTTAACATTAGAATATTGAAAATTTAATGGTTACACTTATAACTTCCATTCCATTCACTTATAAAATGGAGCCATATTCACCACACAATAAATCAACACTAACTATAATTTCTACATGAAACACTACCTATTTTATTCTCATATAACCCTCTTCCACTTTCAAAATATTTTGGCAACCATTAGACAGTATTGGTCTTTCATATTAGTGGATACAACCTTTAATATCCCAGGAATGAAAGAATAATTAATTTCCATTTTTATTAATATTTATAAATTACATAATAATTTTACCATAAAAATAGATGTTATTTCCAATAGCAGACCTCACATTAAGAAATGGTTTTCACTGAAATCCAATGTTGTATGAAAGATTATGTTATACAAAAAATAGTATATTATTAATAGTGTTAATTTATGTTGGTTTTATTTCCAAGCCATTGTATTGGTGAGAATGAATTGGACTAAATATATTCCATTTATAATTATTTCGAAAAAAAAATTACATTCAACCAAAAAAAATTTACGGTTAAAGTAAGAATAAATAAGATTTTAACAAAAAACAATTATTATTTTTAATGTTTTTTCTCCATTTAATGACGCACCAATTTTAAATAATTTTTTTAAATTTTTATAATTTTTATATGGAAAAATGAAATTATTTTTCAAAATATAAGTTTCCAAATTTACATTGGGTGATATTCGTGTATTTCTCTAAGAAAATTCACATTTTTATGAATAGTGAATAAGAATGAATTTGAGTTCCAAACTGCATTTTCTCCCAATTTATATTTATAGTTATTTTTATGTATTATTTGTAATGTATAATTAGATTAATTTTATATAATTTTATCTAATTTAGGTAATTGGAAATTTTTCACATTGAATTTATATATAAAAACTTTCAAAACTTTTAAACATTTTAACATTAAAAACCTAACGTCACATACTTTCTACGATATTAAATTTAAATTAATTTCTATAACATCTGTATTATAAATTTTTTTAAATATATTCCATATTTTTTATAAGTATAATTTCTAATTTCTAATATGTTCAACATAGTGTTGACCAAAATTATTATTAAATTTAATTAAAATTTATTATACTGGTTAAGGAGAAACAAGATAAATTAATGCCCAAACATGGAAAAAAATATGTTAAAATGCTAATATAATTTTCTAAAAATTATTTTGTGTCCATATTTCTACCATTACATATATAAAGATGTATTTCTGTCAATTGTTTAACCTTTGGGAGACAAATAAAATATGGGGAACACAAAATTATTCTCAAGAATACCCAATGTATCCTTTTATACTCTTATAAAAGGCCTCCTCTCCCCCCCCCCACTCAAAAAACCTATTATGCACTTTTTTATGGTCTAAACACTGACCCAATAATCTCTAAAGAACCATCTACTCATCCTATATTCCAAAAAATGTTTATAAATCCAAGAGTTAAATACTTTGGTGAAATATTTTTAAATTTTATATGGATTTATTTCGAGACCATGCACTGAGACAATGTGCAATTCCAGGACCTATGTGCCCAGAACATTTTTGTGAAAAAATAATTAAATATTAAATATCACATGAACATGTTTTTCCAAAAAAAATATGAATAACTCAAAAAATTTCAATCAGATTAAATTTTTTAGGGCACTATTACATTCAGTACAATGGAATTTCACATTGTGTGACCTGAAATTGGTCGGCGCAGGTCATTCATGGAAATTCATCATAGGTGTTTAAAGGAATTAAATAAATTTAGAGAAATTTATTTTATTTCATCAACTCAGTGATGTAGTGACACTATTTTTTAAAAAAGATAAACCATTTTTTAGAGATACAGGGTTAATTTTTTAAACCTATAAACATGTAGAGATGACGAAGCGAGAGATCTGGAGAATCTTATCAAGAAAGATATAATGGAACATCAAATTGTTGATTTAAGAATGTTGATTGTGAGAGATACCTTTAATAGAAAAAATGTGGTGACCATTTTACATTTTTGAGAGGTCCAAAATCAAGTAAGATGGGTTATTTTGATTTATATTCCCCATTCTTAATTCCTATGATGAATGAAAACTAATCCAAACACAGATTATCCCTCATAATGATTGTATTTGTGGGGTGGGATTATTCTTGTGGGGTCTGACAGGTGAAAATTCTAGTGATTATTGTTTTTTATTTGTTTATCATTTTTACAAGAATGTATTGAGGCTAGAATGAACAATGATTGAGGATCGTTCCTTAGGATCGTTCCCTAGTATTTTCCCACCTATTTGGCATTCATCAAGGGGAACCCTTGGTTTGTAGTTTGAAACATTATTGGAGGATCGATCATTTAATGCATGGTTATTGCTGCAAAAATCCAAGGTTGTGAATATAGACATAGTGAGATGTAATAGAGGTGTGATGACAATTGAGGCATATGGTTCAAAGTGATTTGGTAGCACCCATTAATCAGGTGGGTTACTTGGGGATGAATGAAATCGTGTTTCCAAGCCTATTGAATGCCCAAAATCCATTGATTGGGTGTTGTGATGGTGAAACATGCTTGGATCGTGATTTTTTAGGTGAACCATGAATCTGAATAGAATTTGGAGGATCAAAGACTTGAGTGGGATGAAGAATTAGGGTTTCTGGAAAAACCTTATCCACACTATGTATAGTCTATAACTACATGATGTGGGTCCCCTTTCTGATGAACATGGAATATAATTCAGATTATACATGTATAGGAGTTGGAGTACATGGGATGCCTACACGGTGTGTACTCCCACACATGTAATGGCCTGAACATGTTTCATAGATTACCCAGTGTGCAGGTAAAAAACCAATGATACAGGTGATGAAACCGTGTATTGGAACATGGAGAAAGTATACGGGCGGGCCCTAGAAGGATAGACAGGATGTGTAACCCTTACTACACATCGTGTACCCATCTTCTACATGATATAGTTTGGAATAAAATAGACTAATGTACAAGGGAATTTCCTGAGGTCAGGGTTCATGACATAAAATCTTACTACATGTTGCGTAACCATTTTAACATGTCTTGATTATCATGTCCTCTGTATCATAGAAAGTATTCTTTAGGGTTAATTACCTTTTTCATTTCCTTTACAGTTCATATGATTAATTTCTGAATAATAAGACTATGATCCCTTCAGCAGGATGTCCTAGATAGAGTACATTGAGTCCCTTAAGAGGCCCAGATCACGATCCTATATTTATTTCTTCATGCCCCAGGTGGAACTATTGATATCGTTGTGACCAACACTATATGTGCACTATTCCTCTACTTAGCAGGTTAATCAAGATTGAGTTGTTGGTTTCACCCCATCACCTTGGATATGATCCTAATTTGTTTTATTATATTCTCTTTAAATTATAAATGCATCCTTCTCATGATGGTTCCCAACGAGTAGAACCTCTCGATCAGACGTCGTTAGTGCTATTGGAATCAAGAGCGTGTTCCCCTGAATTAGTTATTTTTGGAATCTTCAAGATGAATTCTTGGTGATGGTATATACTGGTTGTAAATCTCCACAAGATTGTGTGTCATGGTTGAGTATATCTAGATATGAATATTTTATGCATTGTATAAATATACATATCTAGAGATGACTGTATTTTTTCTTTTTTGTATTTATTTTTAGTTTTTAGTTCCCTGCTGTTTATTGTTATAGTCAACCATGCATGGTATTTTACTAAATGTGTTGTGACTTTTGATGATTTTAGACATTTTAAAAGAGTCATAGAATGACTAGGACTAGATGGTACTTAGGGAGACCAGACAGACCAAGGTGTGTTCCTTTGGATTCCAGACGGAAGTCCCATTACCTCTTTCTCATAGGTTGGACTCATGTAATAAACTTCTTTTAGTGGGATTTTATTTATACCTATTTATATTACCTTTATTTATATCATAATATTATAGTGGAATATAGTGGTATGAATTAAATTTTTACTTATTGGTTTTTACATTGTAGGATTTGTGGTCTTAGAGAAGGGTGTGTGTGTACATGAACATAATCAATTACTCCCATGTTAGTGACTAGTATAATCAGTGATAGTCATCATCCCTTTACCAATAAGAGGAGGGATTGGGAGTCATGGAACATTCCCCTATAGGATAGGTCTTGATAGAGTAGTATATGATCGGGTTGATTATACTCTCCGATCAGGGGTCTGTGTTATTAGTTTTGGGAAACAATGTCAATTGTTTCGAGTTTTAATTCTAGTCTAGGGACTCCATTTTTTGGAGTGGAGGCTGATGTATCTATAGACTAGGACTCTGATAACTAGATTTTTGACTCATTTCATGATAAAACTTGATTTATGGAACATAATGGTACATGCGTCATGTAGGAATGTATTGTGGTTTCCATGTTATTCTCATGCCTTCTCTCTAGGAATACTACTTGATTGTAATATAAATTGTTTTTTGGGATGCCTTCGTGATGTAGACCTTCAAGGATTTAGAAGAATAATCATGAGAATAACCCCCTCAATGAAAATTATTAAATAAAAGGACTAGGTCATCAGATGATACATACAGGTGGTGTACCACCTATAGTTTCATCTATAGTGAATCACATGGTACCCATAGTACATGTAGATAAGGACTACAGGATGAGCGTGCATCATTAGTTTTAATAGAAGATACCCCTCTGGTTTTGAGGCGAGCCCAACCCTTAGGTGGCTGAGGACTAGGTTGAGGTTTTGGATTGAATTTTATATCTATTTAGGACACCATAAAATCATATTTTGGTCTTGGAATCCATCCTTTTACATGGAACGATAGGAAGATGGTGGATTTTGGCTATCCAAAGATATGACAATGTGACCCTTTCTTGGATATAGATTGAGCACCTCTTCTTAGTAGAGTTATCATCAGTTACATTAATAGATTTGTGTATCCATGAGATTTTTCAACTCTTGATGGGAAACATGAAAGTGGATGATTATTCATCGAGGATAACCAAAATTAACTAGTACGCGACAAATATGGTTCTAGATCAGCATTTTAGGGATTAGACCTTTGAGAAATTTCTACATAGAGACATCGAAGCCAGCGTTGTCCCTCTATTCATTCTTACTTATTATGGGGTGGTTGATAGAGCTTTGGTGGTTGAATGTTTTTTGGATGAGCAGTTGTAGCTGGATATAGTTCAAAATGGGCATGACAGAGTAGAAACCATGTAAGAAGGGATCTTACATCAGTCCCAAGGATGTGGATGTAAGATATGTTTCTGAAGAAGGTCCCGGGATATAGAATCTATAGTTAAGAGGTCATAATATGGGTCCAGTCATCCTAGAGAGATCATATACTATTCATGTGATAGAAGGGGACAACTCTCTTTGGTTTCCACAACCAATGGTGATGTTGACAAGTAGACTATAGATTGAAAACGGAGTAAATGATAGTGGGAGGAGAAGGAAGATCTTCATTGAGGTGGATATGTTAGGGGAGCTGTGAGAGTAACAAGAGGTAGTCTACATTTGGACTTGTTACCACCACCACCCACAAGTGGTCAACACTAGGCTGTGGGAGCTGGATGGCAGGGGAAGGGACAATTGCATGTGGCCATGTCTTAGGACCCAGGGGGTCCAGGAATGATTTTAGGTATGATCTATGTCTTTTTTAATTTATCTATAGTGCTAATAAAGATAGGTTCTATTAATTACTTTCTCTCCACATGTCGTGTACGGTACCCATAGAATCCTATTGTATTGTTGACTCGACCCTTACTCATTGAGACACCAACTGGAGAAGACTCAGTGTTCACACACTTATTCCAAAATTTTGACCATACCCTTGGAGGTGAGGCTTTCAGTTGGAAACTCTGGGAGGCAGAGTTGTGGCCCTACGAGGTCATTCATGGTATGCATTGGATAACTATAACACAAGCCAATAATAACTATTTTAGGCAATGGGTGTGGTATGTCCACAGTGATGGAATGAGTTTTACATTTTTTGGTGAAAATGAAACCCATGCAGCACAGTATGTACTTATACATAGATGGGTGCAATCAATTACTCATCAATTGGTTATCCTAACCATATGTGTGGTGGATGTTATGAGTTTCCATTTTCTTTTAGTAAGTGTAGTGTATGAGGAATTATTTACTAGAGATGTTCTAGGTCTACCTCCCCATCAAAAGATAGAATTCATCATTGATTTACACCCTGGGATTACATTGATATCTACACTAACATGTCACCCTTTTCTGCCCTAGTTTTGTTTTCCAAAAAGGTATATGGGAGGTTTTGGTTGTGTATTCACCACCAAATCTTGAAATAGGTGACCATAAAGAACATGTATCCACTACTATGGATAGATGATCTCTTTGATTAGTTCAAATGGTTGCGACAAATCTCAAATATTGACCTCTGATCAGGCTATCACTAGTTGTGAGTATGAGATAAGGATATACCAGTTGGAACCTTTTAATGTCTTTATGGTCATTATGATTAGTTGGGGATTCCATTGGGCATGGAAAACTCCAAATAATATCTCATGGGACTCATGAATTAAATATTTCATCCTTATATAGACCGTTTCTTTGGTACTCTTCATTAACAATATTATTTTGTACTTAGTGACTGAAGAGGATCACAAAATACACATAAGGATAGTTCTGGACAAACTCCGCGATAACCAAATTTATAGAAATCTTATCAAGTGCCCGTTCATGATTATGGAGGTCCACATTATTAAACACGTTAACTCATTGGATGGAGTTGCAGTGGATGCAGTCAAGGTTGAGGCAGTGTTAGCATGGGTACCACCCACAAGCGTGACAGAGGTGCAAAGATTCCTCAGGTTAGACAGCTATTACTGGAGACTCATACCTTATTTATATAGGATATCAACACCGATGATATCATTGAATCAAAAGGTGAATACTTTCATGTGGATTGATAAGTTCAAGAATAGTTTTCAATAGTTGTGGCAGAGATTGATGAGCACGATGATCTTGATATTGGTAGAGGATTGTGTTGAGTACGTATTATTCTACAATGCATTAGGAACCATTCATGGTTATTTAATTGTGTATAATAAATTAATTGTTATTTATTATGGTTTAGTATTGATGATACAACATGATAATAATGACATAACCCATGATCTTGAGTTTGTTGTGGTAGTCTCAACACTGATGATGCAGCGAGACTACCAGATGGGAGAGTGTTTTACCATCTACTCAGATAAAAAAAACTCTCAAGTATATCTTCTCTCTAATGGATTTCATCATGATATAAAGGTGATGACTAGAGATTTTCTAGGTCTATGAAATTGAGATAGTATATACTATATAGAAGGGGATAGTGGTGGAAGATGATCATAGAGAGAGATATAGTTCATAGTTTCTAAACATGGAATTGGGGCAGTTGGCCTTATTATAGTTTTCATTACTGGATGGACATATAGTAAATTACCTACAGTCGAGGGTGGTCACCACTTCACTCTTACATCGAGTAAGGGTGGCATAGCTTGTGGATACCAATAGTGAGACCCTACATGCTCAGAGGTACACAGATCATGCTCATGATGGATATTCAAAAGGTAGGAATTGCGTTGTTCTTTTTAGAGGACACACAGTAGTACTAGTGACATTGAGGGAGATGGTTTTGAGGGAGTTTCATACATCCCCATTGGCGGTACATCGAGGAGTGTAAATGATGTACCAAGACATATGATGTTAGTTTTGGTGGCTAGGAATAAAGATAAGAGTTGTATATTTTTTCACTCGATGACTTACTTGATAGGATGTGATGGCTGAATAGCAGGTTCCAACACGTTTAGTTTATCACATTGAGGTGATATAATTGAAGTGGAATGGGACTTTAATTGACATAATAATGGGTTTACCACATTTGTCCAGGGGACATAATGTAATCTTGGTGATCAATGATCGACTCACCATGTTAGACCACTTCTTATAAATATAAGAGTAGGGTTCAGTTTAAATATTATGATTCCTCTACCATCAATACATATTTTGACTCCATGGAGTCCCATTGAAGATAGTTTCATATTGTAATGCTCTCTTAACATCCCAGTTATGGAAGGGCTTAAAAGAGGATTTTGTGACCTAGTCATTCTTAAGATTATTGTTTTATCCACAAAAGGATGACCATATGGAGAAGACCATTGATGTTCTATAGGATATACTAAAAGATTTCATGTTTGAATTTGGTTGTAGTTTGGAGGATCACATACCACTAGTGGAGTTTTCAAACATCGACAACCAACATTCCACCATTGGCATGGAACCATTTCAGGATTTCTACGAATTACCCTACAGGTCAAGACTTTTCAAGACTAACCCAGAATACCTAGAACTTATGGGCATGAAGTTTTTGTGAACTACTACAGAAATGGGGAAGATCATCAAGGAGTGGATGGAGACTCAAAAATTCCGTCAAAAGTCTTATGCTAATTAGAGACATAAGACTTTTCTGTTTGAGTAATGAGATCATTTTCTCCTTTGGGTTTCCCCACAACCTGGTTTATAAAGATTTGGTAGAGAGAATAACTTATCTTAGAGGTTAATCAATCCCTTTGAAATGTTTTGTAGAGTTGGTGTGGTGGTGTACTACTTTACTCTACCCCCACAGTTAGATCCAGTACACGTAGTCTTCAACATGTTTTATTTTGGGAGGTATGTACATGACCCATCACACATCATCGACTGGGGTATGATGAAAATCTTGGATGGGGTGAATTTTTCTATGTACCTATCACAGATCAAGGATTGGTAGGAGAGGACCTTTTGATGGACATCCATTTCCTCGGTTTGTATCTATTGGCAGAACGTGAATCTCTATGATAGCACCTAGGAGAGGGAGGTATAGATTCTTCCTCTGTATGTTCATCATTTTGAGTATCCTTTTTTTTGGATTTAGGGGGATGTAAGTCCCCAAGGTGGTGAAAATGTAACATCTTAGATTTTCCCATGTATTATTTTTAATTATTATAATGACTGATTTTGAGACTGGGTTATAAAATAGAGTGTAGTTCTGAGGCTCAATTTTCTCGGAAAAAATGATTTAAAATATTAAAAGATTATATAGCACATATGTGGGGTTTTCATAGGAAAGTGGAATAACTCCTAAATGGGTGATCATATTAAAAATATTATCCCACGATTTTTTTAAAAATAGTAGTTTTACCCTACAAATGACCTAACATTGGTCATTGTGGGTTGTTTGTGGAAAGTCATCACAGATGCTTAAATGAATAAAATAACATTATGAAAATTTATTTTACATATTCCAAGCATAGAGATATTTATTTTTAAATAAACCAACTTTTAGATATATTTTGTAAGTCTAAAACCCTAAAATCTTTTGGCGACACTAGAGATAGAGATCTGGGAATTTCACTTGAGCAGGCGATGACGGAACTTTTAATCAGTGATTGATGAATGCCGATAATGATGGATCTCACCAATAACGATGATGCAGTGACCATTAATCATTAGTGAGCAGTCCAAATAATTTGATGATATGTTATTTTGAATTAATTTTCCATTTTCATGAATCCTATGATGTACATAGACTAATCCATAATAATATTATCTTTGGGATCAATCATATTTGTATGATGGGATTATTCTGTGGCATTTTGTGGGTGATAATTCTTTTGAAAATTGTTTTTGATTCATTTAACTTTATTATGGGAACATATAAATGCTAGAAAAAACATTGAATGAGTTTTATCCCTTAGGATAGTGCATTATTATTTTTCTCCATATTTCTTGTTCATCATGGGTGACCCTTGGTTCACTATTTGACACTCGACCAATGGATTGATCGTTGCACAAGAGATTCTTGGAACAATGAACCAATTTTGTAGATCTGTACTCGGTGCGATGTAATGAATGTGCGACAAAAAATATTATGGATGGAGAAATGATATTTGGGATCACTCATTCTTCAGCAGAGTTGTATGGGGATGAATGAAATCAGATCTCCGAGCTGATTGAAGTCCCAAAACCCAATGATTTATTGTTTCATTGGTGACACGAGCATGGATCTATAGTTGTGTTGTGAAATTATAATCTGGTTGGAAATAAAAGGATCAATGTTTCAATCAGGAGGAATAATTGTGATTTTTAGAAATCCCAAATCCACATCCCTATCTACACAGTGTGTGTATCATTTTTTGATGAACTAGTTGTGTACTTTGTACAATACATAGACATGTTGTGGAGAACATGAGATTCATACATGTTGTGTAATACCCCATATGGTATGACCTAAACTAATTACATGGATTGCCCTATGTTTTGGTACATGGTGAAGGATACTTTGGGTGATGTCATGTATAAGCACACAACTGAAGTACATTAGAAGACCCCGGATGGAAGGACACATCATGTAACCATTAATATATGTTGTGTACACTTCTTCTACAATACATGGTTTGTTAGGACACTTTCCATTGTACAAGTGAAATACCTATAGTCAAGTTGAACAGTGTGTGACTCTTCTACATTTCATTTACCCCTTTTTACATGTCATGATTATCTTTTCCTCTGTATCTTAGATAAGATTCTCTAGGGTTCATTTCTTTATCATTTCAATGAAGTTTGGTATGAATCATTTCTTACTCCAAATGATGTAAACCTTTAATTAGGACATCATGGATATAGTAGTAAGAATCCCCTAATAGGCCTGGAGTAAGATCCTCAATTCCTTTCTTCATTCACCACGTGGGGTTCTTGGTATCGACATGACCAAAAATATGTGGGCATTGATCATCTAATTAGTGGGTTGATCCAGATTGAGTTATTGGTATCACCCCATGGTCTTGTCTATGATCCTCATCTATTTACCGTATTATCTTTTTACTATTTGTGTATCTTTCTCATGATGGTTCCCAACGAGTAGTACCTCTGAAATGGACATTAGTAGTGATATCAAACTCTTGAGTGTTTTCCCCTAGATGAGTACTTCGTGGAATATTTAAGATGAAATCCTAGTGCCAGTGTATAGTGGTTGTGTGTTACCTCTAGACATTATTTCATGGATGAGTATATCAGTATATTATTATTATATGTTCAGCTGACATATTCATATGTAGAGAGAACTATGTGTCCCCTTTGTTATACTGCTTTGTGATTTTGGTTTTTCATACTATGTATTATTATACTCAACCCAACAAGGGTTTTTCAAACATGTGTCATTTATTATGTAGAAGATCAACCTTTTTACAATTTTCTCGATAGACCTGGACAAGATGGTTCTTTTTGATACCGGATAGACCAAGGTGTGTTCCTAAGGATTCAAGACAGTAGTCCCATTACCTTTTTTCTTCTAATATGGACATATGTTATAGAATTATTTTTGTGGGATTATATTTATCCCTAGTAGATTTAAATTTATTTCTAATTTATTTTGGTTGTGGGATATAGGGTTATGCATTAATTGTTTACATAGTGGTTTTTACATTTCATATTTTTGTTGCATTGTAGATGTCTTTGTTGTTACGGTTGCATAATAAATTCATCTCATGTTTGTTATATTCATACATGGTGGTACTCACCAACCCCTAGCCTATTGGATGTTGGATTGGGGATTCACATCATGGTCCACACTGTCATGGGTCGTGATAGAGTAGTATCAGAACTTGACAGATCTACTTTTGGATCAGGAGTCTATGAGATTGGTTTAAAGCAATAGTGTTATGTGTTTCTATTTCAGATTTCAGGATAGGGACTCCAGTATTGGTGCATAGATTGACATATGAATACACCATGATTCCTATAAATTTCTTTGGACTTGGTAAATGAGAATACTGGTTTCTGGGAAAATAATGGTACATGAATCATATAGGAATGAGTTTTGGATTCAAGGTCCTTCTTGAGTCAGCTCTCTAGATATAATTATTGAGTGTGATGCATCTTTTTTTGGGATTCCTCTGTAACATATACTATCAAGGATTCAGATGTTTTATAACAAAAATGAACCCCTATGTCAAAAGGCATTGATACATGGATCAGTTCCCCATATTTTACCTCCATGTGGTGCACCAAACATTCCACAACCTATAGAGAAGCACGTGAAACCTGCAGTACCAATGGATTAGGAGAACAAGATTAGCATGCTTCACGTGTTTTAAAGGTAGATTCCCCTTAGGTTTCATGTACATCCAAAACCTCTTAAGGATGAGGACTAGATTGAGACGATTACTCGAATTTTCTATCTAGTCAGGACACCAACATATCAGATGGTGGTCATGGTAGTGAGCCTTCTACACATCTCTAAATAAAAATGGCGTATTTTGGATATCCATAATTCTGATGAGGAGAATCTTTTGTTGAAGGAGATTGAGATACTCTTTAGAGATGATTTTTCATAGTTATGTTAGTAGTTTTTCGTATCCTAGAACTTCTTCAGCTCTATAAGGGGAACATGATAGTAGTTGATTATTCATTGAGGTTCACCAACATTTCTATATACTAGATGCATATGGTTCGAGATTATTAATTCACGGGTCAGACCTTCGAGTGCGGTCTGTGTATAGACATACAAGCTAGAAATATCCCTCAATGCAATCATTATTATTATTTTGTGCTTGAATCAGCTTTAGTGGTTGAAATTTTCGTGGTCGAGCAGTTGTAACCATCATCCATTTATATTGGGATGATATCAGCAGAGACCTTAGCAACTAACGACAATTTTAGTCCCATGTACATGGAAATGTGATGCATTTTATGAAGAGGTCCCAATACATAGGATCTGCAGTTTAGGGCTCATGGGATGGTCCAAGTCAGCTAAGAGGGAGGCAATGCTAATCATGTGATGGAATGTGACAACTCACCCAAGATTTCCCAACCCTCCATGCAGTTGACAAGTAGACTATAGATAGATCATCAATGCGTAAATAGTAGTAGGAAAAGGAAGATATGAATTATGGAAGATGAGGTTGAGGATTTGGGATAGTGGAAGGAGGTGTTTGATGTTTCGACTTTTTAACACCACCACCCCATGGTTGTCCATGATAGGCTTAGGGAGCTGGAGGACATGGAAGGGGACAACTACATACGGTCAAGGATTATGACCTAGGGGATCTAGGAATGATTCGAGGTATGGCCTATGTCTTTTCTACATTATCCACATTATTGATAGACATTTGTTCTAGTCATTCATTTATCACAACATATATTGATCGACACCTAGAGATTCTAGTTCAACCATTGACTCAACCCATACACTTGGATACACACACCGGAGAAGACTCAATGATCACACACTTATGAAGATAGTGTGACATGGCCATAGTAGGTGATATTTTAGGTTGGATCAACTTGGTGGACATGTTTAGGCCTTATAAAGGCATTTTTTTGGTTGGATTAGTTATTTACATCCCATGCCCAGATTGACTATTTTAGGTAATGGGTGTGTTTGGTCCATAGGGAAGGAATGAAGTATAACTTTTTTGGTGAAAAGTAAAACCATGCAGATAATCATGGACTCATGAAGAGGAGGGTGCAGCTAATTACTCATAATTTGGCTAGAATAACCCTCATTGTAGTGGATGTTATTAGTTTCCGGTTTCCTACATTAGTGGTCGAGTATGAAGACATCTTTCCTTAAGATGTTCCAAGATTACTGATCCACTAGGATATATAATTCATCATTTATATATAACCCTATATCACACTAATATCTACACTAGCATATTATATGGCTCCTGTAAAGTTTTTCAAGATATGGGTACAGTTGGAGGACTTTCAGAGGAAGGGATTCATGAGGCATGATATTTAACCATAGGTAACCCTATTTTTGTTTTCCAAAAATATATATAGGTTATTTAGGTTTTGTGTGGATAACCAACACTATAAATAGGTGACCATGAAAAACATCTATCCACTACCAAGGATTAATGACATCTTGGATCATTTTAATGGGGTGCGATTGTTCTCAATGATTGAGCTCTGACCAGGTTATCACCAAATATGTGTACGAGAAACGGATATTCTAAACAAGGCCTTAATATTTCATTACATTAATTATGAGTACATGGTGATGACCTTTGGAATGAGGAAGGACTTATATGTGTTAATGGGACTCATGAACGTAATCTTTTGGCCCCACATAGATTGCTTTCTTGTAGCCTTCATCAATGATATCCTTGTGTACTCGGTGTCTGAGGTGGAGGAAACAAGACACTTAAAGATAGTTCTGCACATACTCTGAGAGCCCCAGCTATACATAAATCTTTCAAAAGTGTTAGTTCTAGATTCATATAGTCCACCTTCTAGGACATGTTATCTCAGTAGATGGAGTGGATGTGGACCCGGCCAAGGATGGGGTAATGTTATCAGGGGAGCCACCCAAGAGCATGATGGAGGTTTGAAGATTAATGAGGTTATCTGTCTATTATTAGAGATTCGTACTTAATTTCTAAATGATATTTGTACCTATGATAGCTTTGACTCGAAAGGGGATACCTTTCGTGTGGATAGAGAAGTGGAAGGAATCTTTTAAAAAGTTATGGTAGAGTTCGATGATTGCCCCGATCCTGAGATTGTGGGAGGAGGGTGTCAAGTTTGTAGTGTTATACAATGCATCAGGAACAAGTATTGGTTTTGTCCTGATGTAGAGTTCATTTCTTATGGTTCATGCTAGTTGATACTCCATGACTATATCTATGTGACCCATGATCTTGATCTAGAAGTGGTATTTTTTCACTTGGAAGAAGTGGCCACAGTAAATAATGGTGAGTGGTTTGTCATCTACACTAATCAGAAGAGTCTCAAGTATATGTTCACTCAAAATCTTCTCAACATGAGATAGAGGCAATGTAACACCGCAAGGATTTATAAATATATATAATATTGAATGCATGAAACAAGGAGTCTCGACAGACCACCACTTTGTTACAACCTATCTAGTAAAAATAATTTTTCCATCTCTGTGATTTGAATTTTGAAGAACTAATATACGAAGTAGCGTTTAGTAAGATATTTGGATTTTGATAAGACAAATATAATTTATGTAAAATAATTGCATACCCGTATCAATAGTAACATGAATTTTAATATGAACCTTATGAATAGAAAAATCACATTATTATTTTATTTTCTTATGTTTTTAAGAGAAATATATCTAGATTAATGTTTCAAAGTGATATAAAACAAATTATAGTTTCATAATTGTTATTTCTCGAATAAATTATGATTTTCATTAAAAATTATATAAATCATATTTAGAAAAAAAAAATTCAAAATTGGATTTCATTTTTGAATTATAAATGTAAAAAAATGGTTTTGTTAGTTCTTTGGGATTTTTCCGAAATACTCGAATTTTTTTGTTGAATAGTAAAATACGGTAATTTACCATATAAATACATTATTAGTTAAATTTACTATTACTAGCATCAGGGCTGATGTTGTCACACATGGTTGGAACTCACATGCACTTTTAACTATTATCGTTCCCATGAATCAACATTATTGGTTGCCTTGAGGGAAATCATAAAATAATGAATAAGATATAAAAAATTACCACTCTCCTCCACTATAAACCTCCCTCACTCCCTCTTATATTCACTCATATAAAGAACTTTTCCTTGTCTAAGTTTTGCTAAAATATCATCCAAAGATCCTCCCCCACATCCATAATCCATTGGTCTCTTAAAAAGGCCAAAACCTCTTCCCTAAATAGGATCTCAATGAAGACAACATCAATAGTTAAAACCCATATGTCATTTCTTTTATTTTGAGTTCCTTTCTTCTATTTTTCTTTCCTAACCATTTCCATCAAAATTATATGATAACACCAGTATATTAAATGCACTAAAATATATTTATGATAATTTAATAGTTCTTCATCAACTCTTCTTTCCCCTTATTTCATACTAGAAAAGAAAAAGTCATCTGAGATGTGTTGATTTATCAAATTTATGGATGACGGGTTTTCCATTTCTAATACCATCTTAAATTATGGTCATAAAACAATTTTTATGGTTAAACCAGACTATAATATATTTCTTATAACTTATTTAATATTATAAAATCTTTTTTTACACATTATATTAATGTATGAATCAAAAATGTGTTCGTTGTGATAAAAAAAACCTCTGATCAACCCAAACAATTGTCATTAAGGTATTATATAATGATTAATCATCACTCCAAGTTACAAAATAAATTTTATAACCATGTAATCATCAGTAAGTGAAACAATATAATAAAACATCGATTATATAAAACCATTATCATATTACATATTTATCATAACATGTATATAAGTAAAATTGTCATGAATACCAAGGATTAAAACGCTCCAAAAAAATTAAATTGAACCACTTAAACCAATAAAGAATGACATAAATGTACTTACTAATGCTCTAATAAGTTCAGAAGTGGTTATGTACATATTAATTAATGAAAATTATTTTATTATCCATGACATTATGGTCAGGTGAAGAACACTATTGGACTGAACGTATGGGTTTTTCTACGCAAACCTCTATTTTCATTCAGGTTACTCTTATTCTCTACATCCCTCTATAAAATTTTTATTTATTCATATGTACTCCTCATAAATTCTGTTTGAATATTCAATATATGTGTATCAAATAGAATCCTACTTTCATTTATGAGGAGTTATATGTTTTAAAAGAATCATTATAAAATTATTTCTTAAAACAACCCTGATTCAATGGAATTTCTCAAATTCATACCTATATTCAAGGTCACTCTATAATCTATTTTTAGAATCAATTATCTTTCCAAAATAACTCATATTATTATCAAAATACTATCTTACTTAACTTATGTATTTATAAAAATACTTTTCCAAAAAATCTCTAATTTTCAAAGTAAAAGAATATTTATCTGAATAATTTCACGATTATTTTATAAGAGTATCTTCATCAGTTTCAAATCTCTTGATGAATTTTATATATTATTTGGATTAATATTTTATGATATCATATACCAAATTTAATTTAATTTATTATTATTAGTTTGGCTGTGGATGTGCTATCTAAAAACCATTCACCAATTTACTCTGAATGGTCTGTGTTTGTGCTTAATGTTCGTGGAATGTCATTTAAATTTTATATGTTAGTTTAAATATGAATGTATGTTGTTTATGTTTATCCCCATTAATATGAGGAATAAATTTGACTTATTAAGTGATGGGTGGTTCCCTCTATATCTCCTCGATGCATTGGTAGGTCTCATGAGACATACTAGGGTCTTGGCATGAGGCCTTGACAATATGGTTATATATGGTCTTGACATGAGGTCTTGAAGATATAATTATGATGTCCAGAATTATGCATTCCAATATTATGATACTATTAATTGAATGCTCATGATCTTTTTCTACTAGTATAATACCACTTATTATGATTTATTATGGAATTATTTATTCATCTGTTGTTCCTTCCATAATGTGTTAAAGATTATTTTTAAAGGCATGTGTTTTTAGTTATTATCCATGAAAAATGATTGTGTTTATGATATCTTCCAGTGTATTGATTAAACATAATGATATTTTTCGTTCACAACTTTCTAATGTTTTATTATCCCATGTCATGAAGAGGTATATTATGAATTACATGTTGGGATAACCTAGGTGTTGTGGATATTGTCAAATGAATTTCAATATTGTATTCCTTTTAAAGATATAATTTTGAACTTATGTATGTTTCTTTTTGTCCAAAACTACCAAACTATTCAATCCTTCTGGATACAACATTCCTATCATCATGAAAATGTTATGAATTAAGACACCGCCTCTGGGAAACTGGGTTCGGTTCTTCACAGTTGGTATCAATGTATGTTTATTAGAAAACTTGGAAAATGGATTTAGAAAACGTAGATTATGGAACAAAACCCTAAGAATGGCTTTGAGGGTAAACACACAAGAATTTCCAATAATTTTCGTAGGGAATCGATTATGAGGACCTTTCTAGAAAATACATCCTTATGTGAATACTATATGTGAATGTGGTTCTGGAACAGATGTACATAGGACTAAAAACTCCAACAAGGAGTTTCAGTCTTGACTCGGGGTATCCTAGTACATGATAACGGGCTGATTGCACACCAATTTTGAAACTTGAAAGGGGATATACTTTGAATAATTCAAATTTTATTTGTAGTCCATTATGAAGTCCTTAAATTTAAAATTTCCCTCCAATAATCCATGAATATGATTATGATATTATACATGTGTATGATTTCAATTTATTTTATGTATTTAACTATGTTGATATTATACATTATGATTCATAACCTAATCTATTGTATTCCATTATTTAGAAATAGAGCCAAGTAGAATTAATGGAAACAGCATGAATGTTCGTGTCCCATGTAGGGATCTCCCTCTGATCTAGGATAATGATGTCAGATATAGGGCTGTGATTGGTGCCGATAAACATCTAACTATTCTTGGATATTTTACTCAGGTGATAAACTATACCCTTACCCGTATGGAGCATTCAGATCCACATTGTGCAGGATCTATGTTTAAATTCATTATGCGATAATATACTCCCTCATTTAATTGGACTACAAACCCATTCATAGCGGAGTAGTGGATAAGTTCATTAGATAATATATTTCTAAGATTGGGATGTAATAAAATAGAGATTATTGTTATGGGGGTTTATCATCTATCAGGAAATAAAAATTAGTGGTGGTCATTAATTCAAAACACAAATGAGGATGGTGAAATAGAATAAATTGAATATAGGGATTTTATGGATATATTCTTAGACAAATACTTACCTCATGATGAGAGAGTAGATATGTAATTTTATTCTATAAATCTAATGAAAAAACAGTATTAGAATGTTTCAAAGTATGAAGATAACTTCACTAGGTTCGGAAGATATGATACATACTACATACATAATCAAAAGAGAGAGGTTGATCATTTTTATGATGGTTTAAAACCATTCTTTTTTAGGGTCTCCAGTATCCTAAATTTTCTCATCATATGAATATTTAGTTTTATTTTCATTCAAGATAGAAAATTAACTATCTATGTCTAATTATTTTATAATAATGAAAGATAAAACAGGGGCTGCTAGAAACTTTGGAAATGTAATTAAGTAGATGGGGAAGAATGGAAGAGTTGATCTTCCACCCTATGATAATTATAGGAGGAGACATCCCGACACGTTCCTGAAGGGTATGTGTGTTTGTTACAAGTGTGGAGAAAAAGGACACATAATCATTAATTGTATGGGGATGAAAGAAGCTACCAATGTTAAATTATACAATTGAAAGTAGATTTGACATTATGAAACTGATTTTCCTAGGCTTCAAGGAAACATTCCCCAATGAAATCCAAAGGAGAATGGCCAAGGGAAAAATTATAAGGTTATGAAATCACAACTGCTGATATTGAAGTCCCTAATGAATTGGTGGAATGTAATTTTATTGTTATATTAAACATAGAAAATTATTTATTTTATTTTGGATCATCACATTCTTTCATATCTTCCCAGTTTTCCAAGAAAATTAGATATTTCCAATTTCATTTAATAAATGAATTTTCATTAAAAACTCTTAAAGGAAGTATCATTGCATGAATGATGTGATATTTAATCAATATTATGGTATCTAAACATGCTTTATCTTTTGATTTTATCATCACATCCATGATTTACTTGGATATAATTCTCATTATAGATTCGATTTCAAATAATGATGTGAAACTATATTGTATGAAGAAGGAAGTGAATTTTTTTAGGATGATATGGAATCCCATATCATTAGGGTAAAAAAAATCACCATCTAATTCTCATCTAGATCCACCATCAGTAGATCTACACAATTATATTATTAGGGACGTGTATTACACAATATCTATGAGCGAGGAATGAAATGGTCAAATCAAGGATATACCTATTGTGCAAGAATATATTGATGTTTTTCTATAGGAGTTACATGGACATCCTCCAGAGTTTGATGTTGAGTTTCCAATTGAATTTATTCTGGGTTCAGGACCTATATCAAAGACTCCTTATAGAGTGAACACTATAAAATTTGTATAACTGAGGAAAAAACTAGAGGATTTGAGTGATAAAGGATTTATTCCCCCCATGTTTCTCAATGGGGATCCCCTGTTCTTTTCATTAAAAATATTGATGGGTCTATTAGGTTCTGCATTGATTATAGGGAGATAAATTATATAACAATAAATAACAAGTATTAATTACCTCGTATTGATTATATATCTGATCCACATTATGGAGGCCATTATTTTCCAAAGAGTGACCTTCGATCTGGATATCGTCGGTTGCGTGTGAGGAAGGATGATATTCCAAAGACAGCATTTTGAACCAGGTATGGGCATCAATTGTATACAGTAATGCCTTTTGGACTGACTAATTGACCTTCAGTTTTCATGAATCTAATGAAAAAGGTTATCTAGGAGTATCTTGATCAATTTTTTGTTCAAATTATTGATGACATCTTGGTATACATCAAAAGCTACAAAGATCATGAAAATCGCATTCGCGTTTATCTAAATTTTCTTAGAATAATTGAATTATAATGGAAGTTTATCAAGTGCGAATTTTGGTTTCAATC
Source organism: Viscum album (assembly GCA_963277665.1). Lineage (NCBI taxonomy): Eukaryota > Viridiplantae > Streptophyta > Magnoliopsida > Santalales > Viscaceae > Viscum > Viscum album. The sequence goes on from OY728120.1 coordinate 788,074,282, forward strand.
AATTTCTCTTCCTAGACATATTATCTCTAAGGATGGAATATCCATTAATCCAATGAATAAAAAAGATGTTCATGAATGTCCTACACAAACGAACATAATCGAGGAACATAATTTTATTTGTTTAGTAGGTTATTATCAACATTTCATTCATAACTTCACCCATTAACTGACCTATTAACCGATCATACACAAAAATGGGTTAATTTTATATGGAAAAAATAATTTGTGGAATGCTTCAATGAATTAAATAGGATATTAAAGAATATTATGATCCTAACTCCACCATTGGGGAAGGATAGGTTTGTGATCTATGGTTATGCATCAACGAATGTACATGATTTTGTCCTTATACTAAATGGTAGAGTCATTTCCTATGCATCAAGGCAGTTAAAAATTAATGACCAAGACAATCCTAATCATGATCTTGAGTTAAATAATGTGATTTTGGTTCTAAAAATATGGAGACACTATATCTATGGTATAGATGTGAGATATATACGGATCACAAGAGTCTATAATATATATTCTTACCGAAAGAACCCAACATGATAAAATGGTGATGGCTCAAACAACTCAAGGATTATTATTTTTCCAGACACTACCACTATGGAAAGGAAAATAATGTATTTGATGCAGTTATCTAGAAGGATCAAAGAGTATTAAACAAAACCAGGATTTAAATAGATCATATATTTATGGATCTAGTAAGTATGGACATCAGAATTATCAATGAATGTGAAACAAAATTACTTTTTCTATTGGTTTACCAAGAATCATTTTGGGAAAAAATTAAAAATTATCCGCCTAACAAAGAGAATGTTTTAAAGAATGTGTTGTGGATTATGAGATGTTGCAAGTCTTCATAAATGAAGATGTAATTTGGAAATTTAAGAAGAGGATTTGTGTTCTAGCTATACCCATGCTAAAAAGTGAGTTACTGGTTGATGCCTATAAATTGAATTTCTATAAACACCCTTGTATCACTAAAATGTATATAGATTTGAAGAAACATTTCTGGTGGAACAACATGAAGCATGAAATTCCTGATTATGAATCTTGATGTTTAGTTTGTTATCAAGTGAATTATGAATGACAATATCCTAGAGGAGTCATGAAACATATACCCTTTCCTACATGGAAATGGGATGAAATCACTATGGATTTTATCACTGGACTTACCAAAACTCCAGGAAACAATGATTCTATATGGGTAATTGTTGATAGACTTATGAAATCTACACATTTCCTCACTAAAAGGGAAGGTTTTCCACTAAAACACCTTGCACGAATCTATATCAATGAAGTTATAAGAATTCATAGAGAAACTATTTCAATAGTTTCAAATTGATATCCTTAAATTACATCAAAATTATGGAAAATTATTTATATATCCATAGATATTGATCTTCGATTGTGTAATTATTATTACCCTTACACTGATGGGAATTCCGAAAGGATAATCCAAACCTTATAACACATGTTGAGATCATGATCTCTTCATTTTCAAGGTATTTGGTATCATTATTTAACATTGGTGGAGTTTTCATACATTAATAGATTCTATTCAAGAATTCAAATGGCACCATATGAAGCATTGTTTAGAAAGAGATGTTGTACACCAACATGTTGGGAAGAACTCGGTGAAAGGAAGATCATGGGTCCAAATATTGTGGAGGAAACAACAGTGATCATAGAGACTATTCCAACTTATATCAAATAATATCAATCTAGAAAAAAGATCAATGCTGATAATTTAAGGAAGGATTCATAATTTTGAGTGTGAGATCATGTTTTCATAAATGTATCTCCATTGAAGTGTATTATAGGATTTGAGATGAAAGAAATACTAAGCCTTTGGTACATTGGACATTTTGAAATTATAGAGAGTGTTGGATATATGGATTATTGTTTGGAAATGTCACCTGGCCTGTCTGAAGTCCACGATGTGTTCCATGTCTCATTGCTGATAAAGTACATGCCATACCAAATGTATATCTACACTTATGAAGGTATAGAATTGGAAAATGAAATACCTTATTGTGAAGAGCGTATTATAATTATTGATACCGAGAAATAGGTGTGGTGGAATTGGAAGACACGACTGGTAAAGTTACTTTTGAAAATCATATAAATGTAGAGGTAACAGGGTAGCCTGAGGTACTTATAATGATGAACTCCCCAAATTGTTTTGTGAGGTAAAATTCTGGTAATTTCAAGGAAATTTTTTTAAGAGAGAGACAATGTAAAAACCTAAGGATTTAAAAATAAATTTAATATTTGTTGCGTGAAACACTGATTCTTTACAAAACACCATTTATATAACCTAAATAGTAAAAATAAATTTTTCACCTCTATGATTTGAATTTGGAATAACTAGCTTACACAGTTGCGTTCAGCACGATATTTAGATTCTTGTAAGGAAAACATAATTTTTGGTGAATAGTAACATACCCTAATGAATAGAAATATGAATTATAATATGACCCTTATGAATAGTAAATCCCATTGATATTTTATTGTCATATGGTTATAAGATAATTAGATATTGATTAATTTTTAGGGTGATATAAAATAAATTATAGTTTTAAAATTGTTGTTTTTTGAATAAATTAGGATTTTATTTTAAAATTAAATTAATCATACATTCAAAAAAAATTCAAAAAATTGAGTCCATTATTGAATTCTACACATAAAAGAAAATTGGTGAAATCCTTTGTAGTTTCCAGAAATAACCCAATTTTTATGAATATTATAATAAAATAATTTACTATATATATACATTATAAGTTAAATTCATTATTACTAGAATCATGGATCATGTAAGAAGACGTTGTTGGAACTCACAAGAAATTATTACTATTATGGGTCACATGAATCAAATATATTGGTTGTCTTGAGAGAAATAATAAAATAATGAGTAAGATATTCAAAAATAACCTCTCTCCCCCACTATAAACTCCCCCCGCACTCTATCATATGTTCACTACTCTCAGGGCTTATGACTTGTATAAATGATACTAAAATATCCATAAAATATCCTCCCATACGTTCAGAATCCCTTTGAATCATAAAAGGATAAAAACCTCTCTCATAAAGAGGCTCTCAAGTAAGATAACTTCAAGAGCTAAATTCCTCTGTTCATTTTTTTTTATTTCGAGTTCCTTTATTTTATTTCTCTCTCCTAACCTTCTTTCATAAAAATGTTATGATATCTATATTAAATTACGTGTACTATAATTTTGTTATTATAATGGAATAATTCACCATCATCTCTCCTTTCACCTTCTTTTATACTATAAATAAAAACACCATCCGAGATTTATTAATTTATCACATTCAAGGATGACGAGTTTTCAATTTCAATTATTGTATTTAATTATAGTCATGAAACCATTTTGATTCTTGAAATAGACTATAATATATGAATTATAACATATTTATTGTTTTGTAATCTTTTTTTACACGTGATATTAATTTATAAATCAAGATTACTTTGTTGTGATAAAAAACCTCCAATTTACCAAAATAATTATCATTAAAGTTTTATATTATGATTCATCTCAACTCCCAATCACCAAATTATTTTTATAACCATCTAATATTCAGTATGTTAAAAAATAAAATACCAATTCGATTCTTGAAAATCATTTCTATCAAACCTCTATATCCTTACATGTATAAAAGTAAACTATTTGTGACTTCCAATAAAGAAAAGGCCCCCAAACAATAAAATTTAACCTCTTAAACCAATAATGAAGGCCATGAATGAACATAATAAGGACATAATAAATCATGATTTGGTTATTTAAATATTAATTATTTAATTTAATTTTGTTATCTAGTACACTATGATCAAGTGAAGAATACCACCAGACTGAATGTAAGGATTTTCTAAAGAACCCTCCATTTTAATTCGGGTTACTCTTATTCTCTACTTACCTAAATTAATTTCTTATTTATACATATGTAATACTCATGAATTCTGTATGAAGATTATATACATGTTTACCAACCATAATCCTACTTTAATTTATGGGTATTTATATGTTTTAAAAGGATATTTGAAAAATAGTTCTAGAAATGCATGCCCGATGAAAGGGAATTTAACAAATTTTTTCCTATTTCAAAGGAACTCTGTAATCTATTTTTGGCAACCATTATATATCAAAAATCACTATATTTATTATAAAAATATCATATTACTACATATATGGATTTTTAAAAATACTTTTCAAAAAGAAATATTCTTTTCAAAGTAAAAGAGAATTTGTCTCAATAAATACATGATGATTTTATAACAATATATTCATCTATTTCAACACTTTTTTATTAATATGTTTTATTGGGATTAATATTTTATGATATCATATACCATATTTAATTAAATTATTTTTTATTAGTGATACAATGGATGTTCTATCTTAAAACCATTCACCAATTTAGTCCAAATGGTTGGTGTTTATGCTCATTGTTCAGAGAAGTTATTTACATTTAATTAGTTAGTTTCAATATGAATGTATATGTTGTTTATGATTATCCTCATTCACATGAGTATGAATTGTACTTAATAAATGGTAGGTGGAGCCCTCTATATCCCCTTGATGCATCAGTTTCTCTCAAGAGAGAAATTAGGGCCTTGGCACAAGGCCTTGACAAAATGGTTATTTATTTTCTTGGCACAAGGCCTTCACAGTATGGTTATGATGTCTGAAATTATTCATTAACTCATTATGAAACTAGTAATTTAATGTTCATTGGGTTATTAAACTATTATAATATCCAAAACTATGCTTTATTATGTAATTATTTATTCAGCACTTTTTCCTTCCATAATGTGTCGATGTTTATTTTTAAAGGAATGCATTTTTAGTTATTCTCCATGCCAAATTTTTAATGTTTATGATATCTTTTAGTTTAATTCTTACCATTAATAAGAATTTGAGCTCACCAATTTCTTATGTTTCACTTTCCAAGGACATGAAGAGGTATATTATTAATGATATGTATGGATAACCTAGGAGTTATGGATTTTTTAAAAGGAATTTATGTATAGTATTTCATTTCAAGTTGTAATTTTGTACTTATATATGTATCCAGTTTTCCAAAAATACTATCCTATCATTTCCATCAGGATAAAAATTTCTAGTGATCTTTCCAGTGTAATGAAATAAGGCATTGATTTCGGCCAGCTGGGGTCGGGTCTTTATATGTGATGGCTAGATTCCTCCATGACTATGACTATGAGATTTTCTATACTTCTGGGAAGTGGAATGTGGTGGATGATGCTCTTAGAAGGAGATATAGTATGCAGTTATTGAATGACCAGTTAGGGAATTTTGCCTCGAAATTGTTATTGTTGGTTGATAGAGATGGACCATCTTACCTCAAATCAATGACAGTCACCCCTCCACTCTTATATCATATCATGGAGGCACAACTAGGGGATATAAACTATGAGACACAACATGATCAGATATCTATAGTTTATTTCCTAATAGATATTTTAAGGGTGGGGAGTACATCATTCTTTTCAGAGGAAGCACAGTAGTACTAGTGATGTTTCCAGAGGAGGTTTTGAGGTAGTTTAATACATCCTATTTGGAAGTACATCCCGGTGCGTAAAAGATATTACTATATTTTGGATGTCTATTTTTGTGGCCATGAATGAATAAAAGAGATAGAGACTTTTTATTTAAAAGCCTTACTTTTCACCGAGTGATTACTTAACACTAGGTTCTATCTAGTTTGTCACAACCCCTTAGGGTGTCTTAGTTGAAGTGATATAGGATATCAATGAACATTGTGAAGGGATTACCATGTATGTCCATGGGACATAATTCTATCAGGGTGATCATTTACCCACTCACCAAGCCACCCGACATCCTAACTATGTGATAGAAGAGCTTAGTAGAGAGCGTAGGGAACCTCTACCATTAGGAGATAGTTATACACCATGGATTACCATCGACCATTGTTTCATATTATTATAGTAAATTTTCATCCTGGTTGTGGAAGGGATTATAGGATGTTTTTTAGAACCCAATTACACTATACCACAGTGTTTCACCCCCAAAAAGATGGACATACATAATGGACTATTCAGGTTCTAGAGGATATGTTATGAATATTGCATACTAGACTATGTCTATAGTTGAGAGGATCACATACTCCTGGTGGATTTCTCATAAAAAACAATCACAATTCCACCACTAGTATAGACACATTTGGGGATCTGTATGGATGAACGTATAGGTCACACCATTGCTGGAATGACCTTGTAAAGTTAACACTAATGGGCCAAGAGTTTGTTAGAGCTACTATAGAAAATGTGCAGATCATACAGGAGGATATGGAGACTACCTAGATGTATCAAAAGTCTTATGTTGATAGGTGATAGAGGCCTTTAGATTTTGGGGAAGGATACTATCTATTCCATCATGTTTCACCTCGACGTGGGTTATAGAGATTTTGATTAGGTGGAATTTTATCTCTATGTTTTATTAGCCCTTTTCAGATACTAAGTGGAGTTGCAGAGGTGGTTTTCCTCTTAGATCTTCCCCTAATGATAGTCTAAGTACACAACATCTTAGACAAGTTACAGTTTAGGAGGTATATTCATGACCAATAACACATCATTTATAGGGGTGAGATGGACATTGAGGATGAATAGTGTTTTTCTAAGTACCATGTACATATTGAGAATCAATAATAGATGATCCTTTATGGGTGATCGGTTTCATTAGTGAATGTATGGTGGAAGAATATTAATCAATAAGGGATAACTTGGGTGTGAGAGGCTCATATTCATGTTCAGTACACCTATTATTTTGAGTAGGATTTATTTTCACTTTCTAGGGACATAATTCCACAAGGTGGTGATAATGTTACATCTCAATTTTATCTTTTTATTATTTTTAAAAAATTTATGGATTTATTTCAAGGCCATGTTCTAAGATGAAGTGTGGATTTTAGGCATGGAATTCTCAGATCAATTGAATGGAAAATTTAATAATATTTAATATTAAGTGAATGTGGCTTTCCATAAAAATTGGAAGACCACCTAAATGGGTGTATTGATTATAAATAAAAAGTTACATTTTCATTAAGAATAGTTGCTTCAACCTAGGAATGAACTAAAATTGGTCGGAACGAGTTTATTTTGTAGCGTCCTCATGAGTTCTTAAATGGATAAAATAAATTTTTGAAAATGTATCTTATTTTTTCGACACAGCGACGCATCGACAGCATTTTTTAAATTAATATTTTTTCCAGAGATCTAGGGTTAGTATCATAACCTTGGAATACTCTAGAGACCTGGTAGAGGGTGATCTAGAGAATTATCTCAACCCGGTGATGAAGGATCTTTAAATTAGAGATTAATAAATTCCAATATTGATGGATGTCACCAACGATAATGACTCGATGATTTTTCTTCATTAGAGAGTGATCTGAATCCTTGTGGGATGCATTATTTGGATTTAATTTTACCAAGACATGATTTCTATGATGAAAGTGGAGTAATCCAAGAATATATTAGCATGGGGATTGATTTTATCTATGGAATGGTATTATTCTATAGGGTTTGATGGGTGAAAAATCCTGTGAAGACTATTTTTTATTTCTCTTAATCATTCATATTAGAAATAATTGAGTATTGAATAAAAAACGGCTAAGGTTCATTACCTAGGACTGTTCCTTGTGAAATTTCTCCCTATTTCACATTCATCGTTGGTGACCCTAGGTTCACGGTTCGACACTTGATTGATGGATCGATCAATGTCTATGTGGTTCTTAGTGAAAATATTTTGAGGATAAAGATCTTGAATTGGTGAGATGCAATCATGGTGTGATGATTATAGTGGTATATGGATCTAATAAATTTCAGAGAACCAATTATTTGGGTGAGTTTCACAGGGATCAATGAAATCTAATATTCGAGCAGATTGAAGGATCAAAACCCATCGATTTGGTTTTGTGAAGGATAAATGAGATTTAAAATAGAGTTTACATGAAAATTGATAATTAAAAAAGAATTTAGAGGATCAGAGGATAGAGTGAGAGGAAGAATGAGGGTTTATGAAAAAATATGATCCACACGAAGTGTAGTCCCTATCTACATGACGTGTAACCAATTTCTAAGGAACTCATCCTGAACATTAGATAGCTCACAGACATGGGTTCAAGGAAATGGGTTTCCAACACATCATGTATTCCTGCAAAAAACATGGCCTATAATGGACACACATTCATCCTTATGTACTGGTACAAAGCCAAGGATACACATGATGACATCGTGTATAAGCATACAGATGAAGTACACAGTTAGACCCCGATGGAAGGACGGGGCTTGAATCCCTTACAACATACTATGTACCCATCTTCTTTATGAAACAATTTAGAATGATATGGGCCGTTGTACATGGTAAGTACATGGGTTCATGGGACGTGATGTATGATCCTACTACACATTGTGTACCCCTTTCTACAAGTCATGATTCACTTTTCCTCTGTATCATGGAAATGATTCTCTAGGGTTCATTCCCATTATCATTTCTATGAAGTTTGGTATGAATTAATTCATACTCTAAATATTTTGATTCATTCTGTAAGACTTCCTAGATAGAATTTTTGGAATCCCTCAAAAGACCCAGAGCAAGATCCTCTATTCATTTTTTCATGCCCTAGGTGGAGTTCATGGTATCGACATGAAAAAAAATAGATGGGTGCTGATCTTCTACTTAACATGTTAACACTTATTGAGTTGTTAGTATCACCCCATGGCCTTTTCTATGAACCTCATAAATTTTATCATATTTTACTCGAATTATCATTGCATCCTTCTCATGTTAGTTCTCGAAGATAAGTACCTCTAAGAGGAATTCCATTAGTGCTACCAGACATAAGAGTGTGTTCTCCCAGATGTGTGCTTTGTGGAATCATCGAGAAACATTCCTAGTGCTGGTTTATAGTGGTTGTGACTTACCATTTCACTATGTTTCATGGTTTAATATAACTAGATATTATTGTTTTATGTGACATAGATAGATACCTATGTAGAGATTGATGTATATTACCTTTGTTGTATTGCATTGTGGTTTTGGAGTGTCCTACTGGGTATTGTTATAACCACCCATGCACAGGGTTTTCCCACACTTGTCGTATCTGGTGGAGATAATCAACCTTTTGATGGTGTCTAAGGTGGACTAGGACTAGATGATGATATGTGATACCACACAGACTGTGGTGTGTGCTGGCGGCATCCAAACACCAGTCCCAGTAACTTTTTATTATTGTTAAGACTAATGTTATTGACATATAGTGGTGGGATTATATTTATCCCTATTTACTTTACCTTTCAACATATTTTACTCTGGTTATGGGATACATTGATATGCATGCATTTGTTACTTAAGGGTTTTTATATTTCATCATTTTGTGGTCTTAGAGATGTGAGGGTGCATACAGGTACAAAGGAAATGTCTCCCATATTAGAGATATTACTACTCGGTGATTGTCACCAACCCCTATACTATTAATAGTGGGCTTTGAAATTCCCTGAATGGGACCCATATGGATGGTTTTTGACATTTCCATAACATTCATTGAGAAATGAGAATGTTTCTCATGCCCACACATGGCCCACCATCTCCATGAATGAAACATTGGTTCATTTTTCATAACAATATTTCCGGATTGGTTATAAAAATATTTTTCTTATGTACAAATATGATAATTATTTCATAAATATTATTCCATATATGTTTATATATTGACACTTTTGACCATAGTTTCCTACCAAAGTAATTTTTAACACATAAACTAAATATGGTCAAAACACTTGATGTAGACATAATTGTTTTAGTAGTGGAATAAAAATTTGTAATTAGTCAAATTAAAATAATAATAAACATTAACTGGTTATGAATCAAGTAAATAATTATTATAAGTTTATTATTTGGGAACATAAAGAAAATTTGATAACTTGGTCCCAAGTTAAGGGATTTCTTCTCAAACCCCTTTCATATAGGCATTTCATGATTATATGCACTTTTATTCTTTTATAAGTTGTACATGAATCCACATTTACATTGAATATCCATATATTGAATATATTGATGTTATTTATTGTTTTGTTCAATGAAATTATTTCATGGGGTTAATTGATTAAATGTTCTCTATGGTATGGGATGCTTTGAATGTTTAGATATTGAATCTATTCCACTATGTCAATATTCATGATATAATTTTATATATTTATTTATATTGTTAAGTATGATTATAAAGAAATTTTTTACCCATTTTCGTATTCATCAATTTGATTTCAAAATGGGGATTTTTGTGTCTTAAAGGGGTTTTTTGGAAGGCAACAAATGAAATTTCCTTTTTTTAAAGTACTATGATAATGAACTTTGAGGTCTCCATGTATTTTGTTTAGTTTCTTGATTTTGTTCCAAGATTACATTTTTTATTAAATGAAAAAATCAATTTTCTTTTACATGTTTATTTTGGTATTAAAAATTGGTTTTCTATGAAAATAATTTTTTATGGAAAATGGGTTTTGAAAATGGATTAATTATGCTAATATATTGAAATGTGTTCATGTGAATGAAAATGAAATTTTAATAGAGAAATGTCGAAAATTTCAGTCATTAATGTATTATGATCGCATAATGGTTCATGGAAATATGAATGTGGCTCAATGATAAACCAATGACATGTGGTTCTGTGATAATCCAATGATGGGTGGGTCCATGATATCCCTTGAATGCATTTGTTTTAGAATTAGATCGTATGGATATTTCATTTGTAAGTGTGACATGTATCAAATTTTATGTCATTGTAATTCCAATCTAATGAGTGAAAAGTATAATGATGTCCCATGATTCCTTTTTTTATTTTGAATCATTGATATAGGTTTTATGGTAGCATTCAGATATAAAATGATTTTAAATGATATTATTTTCAATGGAATGTATATAGTAATAATAAAGGTTGGAAATAATTACATTATGATACTGTTTTCCTGGGATTTAATTTTTATCAATTGACGAATTGTTTCCATTTTTTATATCTCTTTCTATGATTTTTATGCTCATCTCATGTTTTTTAATGTCTTGCACATGACATAGGGATGACTAAGGGTTTTTAAAAATTCATTTCAAACGATATCAAGTGTATGATACAAGAGGTCTTGATTTGATTTTTAAAAGATTTAGATTATGAAAAAATTTTATACTACTCATAAGTGTATTTTATAGTTTTTTTGTAAATTTTTAAACTCATTATTTCCAAATAATATAAAATACTAAACTAAAAAAGATCATCAATTTGAGAAAAGTTAAATTTTTTTACTTATCTCAAGATTTTGTTATGTTTAAGGATTCATCCTTATAGTTTTCATAAGAGGTAGGTTTAAATAACGTTAGAGTATAGTGTAATATTAATAACTTTCCATTGAAATAATTTACCTTATGGTAATGTAAAAATGTTATAGAACATAATGATTACCATGTTTCGTCATATAATGTTTGTTTTTTTGTAATTTTTTCCCACAAATGGAACAATTAATCTCTAGTGGAAAATCATTGAGGATAGAATAGACATAAAAATAAAAATCATGATATAGTTTGAATTGGAGATGAGAACCTTGTTGTAATGAAGAATAAATTGACACATGCAATAAATAATTGTGGTGGACATACAAGAGAGATAAAAGATCTACCTCATAAGAACATGATATTAGTGTATATTTTTATGCAACAACATCCCCCATCATTAAATGTATCACCCCAAGGAGTGATAGATAAAGGATGTATTAAATCACTAGCATATATATTTGATGTCATGTGTTTATTGGATCATGAATAGTTAACTATTTCTATTTATTATTTTGATGGTGAAACTGGCCAGTGGTGGTCAATGGTTATGAAATTTTGGGAAACTAATGAGATTGATTCCATTCAATGGGAGGTATTTAAGATTATTTTCCATAAAAATATTTTAAAAAAGTAATTTGACAAAGGATGGAAATTTAGATATTATAATTTAGACAAATTGAGTAATATTTGGTGGCTACATATGAATAAACTTCACTGAATTTGTGAGGTATGTCCCAAATATTATCTAAGATATTGATTGTCAGATAAATAAGTTTTACATCAGATTAAATCCATGATATCAAAGGAAATTAATTTCATATGATTTCCAGTTCTATGAAAAACATGTTCGATGTGATGATAATGTAGAAATTTAGTTTTTTAATGATCTTGTGTCTCATGAAAATAAGAAAAATAAGAGGTTGGGTTGGAAGGAAATGGGTAATCATTTATAAATGAAATTTTAAGGTAGGAAAACAAAATTCCCTTATTTTGAGAATTATGGTAAATATCATCATGGGGAATTCCTTTAAAAATATGTTATGTTCCTCTGATATGGTATGTTTGGGAATATTGCTCATTTCTATACGTATGATGCTCAGGTAAGAAATAAAAATCCAATGGTATGATGTTTTAGATGCAACTAGTTAGGAACTTTTTCCAATGTGTGTCCCACGATGATTACATATGGTAGAAAGCATTAGTATCCTATGTTAAAGGGTGTGGGGAAATATTCTTATACTAGTGCAATTGATTTTGGTCCATCAAATTAACTGGTGACATGTATGTTACTGGTTTATTCGACTTTTTCCAATACACTCTTGGAATATGGATCTTCATATTCATTCATTTATAATAATTTTGATATAAAAAATTAGTAATATCACTTAATGAAAGTATGATTTAAATTTTGGTAAAAAATCCATGTTTATGAATCCAAGAAACCCATATTTATCAAAATCATCCAATTTTCATTACTGGGATGGACTTTCCTACAAATCTTATTGAACTTCCTATAATGGAGTTCCATGTCATTATGGGTATGGATTGACTTTTAGTTTATCCTGAAATAATATATTGAAAATCCCATGCAATGTAATTAAATGATTTTATAACTATGGATCTATAAAAAGAAGCCAAGAAATTTATTAAAGATGGAATTGAATGATTTATGGATAATAATTTAGAAAATAAACAAAAAATTATAAATTGTGGAATCCCAGTAGTGAATGAATATATTGATGTTTTTTCTAATGAATTTCATTGTTTTGTTCCTAACTAGGAAGTTGAATTTACTATTGATTTAGTTCCAAATGATAAAACAATTTCAAAACCCCTTATGGAATGCCTCAAGTATAAATTAAGGAATTGAAAAACCATTTGCATGATTTTAGGATAAAGGATTCATTCAACCTTGGAATTAAACATTGTTTTAACCTATTTCATTTTTAAAAATTAATTTTTGTTCCATGAGAATTTTCATTTATTATAGATCCTTGAATGAGACAACTATTACGAAACATTATCATTATTATAATAAAATGATTTGATTCTTCACCTCCATAGAGCTTTGTGTTTTTCGATGATTGATCTGAGGTCAATGTATCATCAGTTGATGGTGAAGGAGTATGGAATTCCAAAGAAAAATTTTCAATTGAGATATGGATTTTATGATATCATAGTAATTCCAATTAGGTTAACTAGTAAACCTTTTGTTATTTTAAAAATTATGAATAGGGTTTTTTATCAATTTTTTGATCAGTTTTTGGTTGTCTTTATTGATAATTTTTTGGTATATTATAAAATCCATGAGGAACATAAAATTATTATATTGATTATTTGAAAAACCATAAAGGAAAATAAACTATATGGATGTGTTAGTTTGTGGCTAATTTGGATGTAAAAAATTCCATTCCTTGGACATTTTGATTCTGACTATGGGAAAACTATTTACCCTACTAAAATGTAATTTATGGAACAATGGAAAAGACCTACCAATGTCATCGATATTAATTTTTTTCATGGATTAGTTGGTTATTACCATATATTTTTTGAAAACATTTCTCAGTTACCTAGACCACTAAATAAGTTAATGCGGATGGTCATTAGGTTTATTTGGATAGAAGAATATAATGTTTGTTTTCAGGTACTAAAAATAATATTGGTGAATGTCCCATTATTTCCCTATCTTCCATAAATGTTGAATTTGATATATAAAATTATTCTTCATTAAAATTAATTTTTTTTGTTTCGATGTAGAATGAGAAGGTAATTTCTTATGATTGATGTTAGTTGATAACTCATGATTTAAATTACCCTACACGTGATTTGGAGTTATATGTTATTGTTTTTTATTTAAAAATTATGAGTAAAAATTTTTATTGAGTGAAATGTGAAATATATACATATGAGAAAATTAAAAGGTATATATTCACTCAGAAATAATTGAAAATGAGATATATAATATTTCTGGAACTAATCATGGTTTATGATTTCTCAATTCATTATCACCCTAGAAAACAAAATAAGGAGGATTATGCTTTCAGTAAATAATGTAATGCTTCATTAACCATGTTATGGTTGGAATATTACCCATTGGTTAATTATTTGATTATTGTTTTAATAGAATTTGTTGATGAAAAAAAGTTTTTTATGATTTAAAAAAAATGTGTGTGCTTTGTGACTCGTAGTTTAGGAAATAGTTGATGATTGGAGCTCGTAGATCTCCACCTTCCATTCATCTAGGTAGCACTGAGATCTAAAGATTCCATTAGAAGTATTATGGGTGGGATGGAATGAAAAGACACATTGTTGATTTTATTTTGAATTGTTTGACCGGTCAGAAGGTAAAATATTATATATAGTTGCTAAAGTGGATTCTTCAACCTTTTCCATTGCTGTAGTTAAAGTTTGAAAATAAATCTATGTATTTCGTGGTAGTATTTCCAAATGCTTCAAAAGGTAATAAAGTGATTTGTTTTATTGGAGATTTATTAACAAAATATGCACATTTCCCTCACATTCGAGATAGTATATATCTAGATCATTTTATAGATTGTATCTAAAATATATTTTAAGTTACATGGAGTGAATCTCTCTCTATTATAACAAAACATGATCCTAGGTTTACATCAAATATTTTAATGGACTTCAGATGTCCTTTGGTTATGAATTAAATTTTATTACAGTTTTTCATCCTCAATATAATGGACAGTTTGAGTAGATAATTTAAATGTTAGAATATTTGATTCATTATTTCATAATGGAATACCAGCGATGTTAGTATTGGAATATATACATGGATGAGTTTCTTATAATTATAGTATCCATTCCAGTATAAAAATAGAATATTTTGAGGCATTATATGGAAAGCGGTGTCAGACACCAGATTTTTTGGATTATTTTGGAGAAATGAAGTTAATGGGACCAAAGATGGTAGATGAAATGAAAGAGAATGTTTAGTTGATTTATCAATACACGGAAAAATCTTTGTGTATAAATAAATATTATGTGGATAAATGGAGGAAATATTATTCATTCATGGTTTGTTATCATATATTTCTCAATGTCTCTCCTTCGAAAAGTTTGATATATTATGGAATGAAGTTTAAGCAGAGTCCATGGTTCATTGGACCATAATAAATCCTATTGAATTATGGATCACAAGCCTACTCAATGACCTTAACTCTATGTTTGTCCCATTTACACTACATATATCATTTTTATGTCATGGAAGTTTGTATGAAATTCATATCAGGTTTTGATCCCTAATATAGTTCAGCTGGAAGAGAATATGTCGTATGAGAAACCACTAGTTCATGTTCTTGACTCTAGAGACAATGTTTTGTGAAATAAGGTAATTCATAAAGTTTTCAATTTATAGAAAAAATATATTGTTTAAGAGGTTTCATGGGAATCTAAAAATTATATGATGGAAAAATATACCCACTTGTTTTATATTTGAATAAAATTATTGGGATTCAATTTCAAATAGGGTGGACAGATGTAACATCCCATGTAATAATAGAATAGGTATTTTTTATATTCATTAATATTTATTAATTAGATATAAATTTTTCCCTAAAAAGGGACTCTATGTCCAATAACATAACCTACATAAAAAAATGACTTTCTCTAAAATCATACACTTCTTGCAAGACGGACTACATCGAAATATTATATATTTTTAATATTATTATTTGAAGTTGTAGTTACCACCTTTCCATTTCATTTGTGAGAATTAATATAAATTATAATATTATGTATACACATGTTTATTAATTTTATTTACATTTACATAATAAATTTCATAGGATTAAAAAAGACTAAGTATGATTTTAAGCATAAAAAGTTCAATATTTTTAAATTGTAGTTTATCAACATTTATATGCAACTCTGATTTTCAATAAAAAAAGTAATTTTTCTAATTTTGTTTAAGGGAAAAAAAATTATTTTTTGAATGAGTAATATCAAAATTTTATTTGCGATTTTTTTTTTCAGAACCTTCATATTTTAATGAATAGTGAATATTACTGAATTTTATTTCAAAAAATATTTTCCTTGTAATTTATTCATATTTTTAAATTATTTATAATATTGTTTTAAGGTATAATTAAGAAAATTTTGTATTTGTCAAAATAATCTATGTTATTGGTAAAATTTTCAAATTGAATTTATATATAAAAATAAACAAAATTTTTGTAAACTATTTCTTTAAAAACCTGTAATCACACCCTATATATGAGATTATTGTATGTAATCTGTGGCCCTTCGATATTTGGAATTTCTGAAAATTGGTTCAATATTTTTAATACAAATAGTTTATAATATAAAACAATATATACTATGTTTTGACCAATATTATTAGTAAAAGTAATTTAAATTATTTATAGTTATTAAATAAAAAGGAGCTTAATTAGTAACATATGATGGAAAATAAGCTATAAAAATTACCCTATACATATCTAAAAACTATGGTATGGATATATATCATAACTTCCACCTAAAAGGATCTATAATTGTTTATTCTAATCCCATGGGGACATGTAAAATGTGGGGATGACATAATTTTTTCTTGATTACCCATGATGTCCTTTTCCCCTATTACAAAAGGCCACCTCTACTCCCCTCTCTTTACAACTGTCATGCCCTTTCCAATAGGAAAAAATTCCAAAATAATCTCCAAAAATCTATACACTCACCCTATAGGCATCAAATTGAAAAAAAATATAACAAATTTGTCCTTTTTTTCCAACCAAAATGAGTTTTTCATAGAAGAGGTAACATTCATAAACATGCATTTTTACATTTTTTTGTTCACCGCACACATAATTTATTATTAATACAAAATTATATTATATCATCGTAATAATAAATCTACTAAGTTGATTTAATTCTATGTTTTTAACCTACACATATAAAAAATTCCATCAAACGGGTAATGATATTACCGTTCATGTACAATGAACTGCTATCTCATGTAATGATGTTGTTTGTTTTTAAATTACTACCTATAAGGGTTGAGAATTACAATGAAAGGAATATTATTATTTGATATATATATATATAATATTTATTTCTTATTCGTACTAATGTAATTTTTATATACAAATACCTTAATTATTTCAATTTGGTGAAAATATGATAATGTTATTTGTGGATATATGGACTACCACGTACTCAAACCAGTGTGATACGTTCACACAATACCTTAATTTTATTAAGTATTGTTTTAATTAAAAAAGGGGACATAAATTTTATATATATTATATCAATGACATAATTAACTTTCTGGAAATATACTATATGATTTTCATTATTTTCCTTTCACACATCGGAAATGTGAAAAGGTCATTCGTGGATGTGTGGACGATCGCCTCCTCAAAGCAATGTGATTCATTTTATATCATCATAATTCTATATGTAAGTATATATTATTAAATAATATTTAATATATAATGTAATTATAAATATTTAAAGATAAATTGGAACTTACTTTGATTCCATAGTGATCAATTAAAAATTGGGATGTTACTAATGCATATGTACGGACTACCGTCTCCATGATTAAAACAATGGTTCATTTTTCATAAACATTAATTAATTATTATCTTTTAAAATTATATTCCTTTATTAATATTAAAATTAATTCAGTTATTATTATTCTAGATATGTTTATATGATGGACCTATTGACCATAGTAGACCCACCAAAGTGGTTTTTGGAATATAAATCAAATATTCTCAAAACACACAACTTAGATTTAATTATTTATATAGTTTTATAAAACATTGAAATAAGTGAAATAAAATTAATAATAAACATGAAAATTGTTATAAATCATGTAAATAATTAACATAATTTTATTATTCAGGACTATAAAGACACATGTTTCATGTCATTCCCAAGGTAGGGTATTTTTAGTCAATATCCCTTTATTAAGGAATTTCATGATGATATGTACCATTATTCATTTATAAGTTGAATATTCATCCCCTTTTAACTTATATATTAATAATTTATATATCCATATTTTATTTACTTTTTTTATTTTTCTTCTTTCATGGTGCTTAATATTTAAATGTTCAAAGTGGTGTGGGATGCTTTGGAGGTTTAAAGATTTAGTCCTCTCCTTTTTGTTAATATTCTTTATATTACACTTAAAATTTATTTATATGTTTATAAAATTATTATAAAGTTAATTTTAATCCCATTTATTATTTCATTCAAATATTGTTAAATTAATTTATTCCTTGTCTTAAATGGAATTTTTTGACAAATGACAAATGAAATTGCCTATTTTTAATGTATGCTGATAATGACCTTTTTATGTCATGTTGACATTTATTTTATTTCAACAGTCCATTTCAAGACTAATTTTTTTTGTTAAATGAAAACCCCTATTTAATTTTGAATTATTATTTTTATATTAGAAATTTTTTTTCAAATAAATGTTTATTTTTTTATTAAAAATGTGTTTTGAAAATGTATTTTTCTTTAAAATGATTTTTTAATTTGATGTCAAAATAAAGACTGTATGAAATATTGAAAACATATGGAATCACTGCAATTGAAAATGTTACAATAACTAGGAAAATACCACTTTCTATGAAAAATAATTAATCTATCCACTGGTCTCCCTTTACATGCATGACAATCAGAAGGGAAGTTTCCCTCCCTCCAGGTGTGTAATAATTCTATGTCCCGATTAGTCAGAAGGTTGCATCTCTTGATGAGTCAGGGTGCATTCCATGGGGTGTTGGATTTATTGATCTAGAAGATAAAAATAAGCTTGTAGTTTTATTTTGTAGTATAAATATTAATGTTTTTGTATTTGTATAATGTGAGACTTCTAGGTAAGGCTATGTTTTCCGCCTAAATTGATTTTCCCTAAACGTATTATGAATTGAATCCTATAAACTCAGACCCCCTCCATTATGAACATTTTCACCTCAAATAATTATACCTTGAACACATGAATCTGACACATAATGTTTCAGTCCTCATAAAGTTGTATTCTACTTGAACCACATCCCCTATGTGTTTTGAATATGCTAATAAGTTCCCAATCAAGGAGGTATCAGTTAGCCACCAAAGCCTTCTCTCAAGGGAAAAGAGCACCAATATCCTCCATCAATGAAAGAACATGATCCTTCAGAAATAGATGAGACATGTATGTACCATTATTCCCTTTATTCCTCCTCTCTCATATTAACTAAAAAATAAAATTTTGAGTCATTCTACATTTCTTGATATCTGGAAGTTGGTTATACATCTCTTGTAAGAATTAGGAGAATAAATATGACCTGCTATCATGCAACACGATAAGATCTCTTCATTGAACAGTGTCATCCCATTCATATATCACCCAATAGATTTCAACAAACATGTTTTAAGATTAATAGGAACTCAGTTTATTACATCACATGTATGTGAGGTAATATGAATAAACATCATCTAGTTTTTTTCATCTATCGGCATGGCCCTGTTTTGAATTATAAGGACAAGGGAATTCAATTTTACTAGTATCAATTTGCACTAGTGATGGAACACCCACATGAAATTATCTTATATGGAATAAATTAATGATAATAAGCTGAGAGAACAAAATTTTGATGATACTAATTCAGATAAAACACATTGGTTAAGATCATCAATCCAGTTGATGTTTTCATACATATTTTTTTATCTTCATCAAAATAGACTGACAAAAACTGGAATGAAGATGAGAATTCTTAAACTAAATCTATAGAACTGAGAATCCTAGAAAATAAATTTTGAATATAGCCTTGTATTTCAAACAATATCAAACATTGCATTTAACAATCACCCAGAAGTCCATGTCATTAATCATATTGAGTGAGTTGTGCATGCACCATGCTAAGGCTAAGAGACTGTCTATTCAATTTCCCTAGCTATTCCATTCGTCCATATACCTTTATCACATGAATATTCCCCATAGAATTATCCCCATGATAATATTAAAATAATGTTTATCATGAATTAATTACATGATATCCATGGCCTTTATCAAGTAAAAACCTCCTTATTATAGTGGCTTATCCATCTGTTACAACAAATCCCATCGACACATACCATCATGCATGTTGTCCCAGATAAATTCATTCAATTTTTTTTTTGATCTATGATATTGTATCCATGGGATAGGGGGTTAATAATAGATACTAAATAAATATGGATGGATTTTCGAACACTAATGAACAGTTTAATCCTACCCCCAATTGAGAGAAACATATTTATCCAGTTAAAAATATAGTCTGTAATTTTCCTTTCTAGGTTGTTGTACAAAGTCTTCTTGATTTTCCAATTAGTCATGGGAACACAAAGATACACAGTATAATGGTGTTTTATTGTTAATACCAGCTTCACTTTTATGCTCTGACCACAACCAGATGACCATTCCTTTGGGAGGTACACAATGCTCCTTAAATAAGTAATTCATTTCCCACTCCATTGTTTATATATTATTATGATATTTATAAAACCATTAATAGGTATCCATATTATGTCAATATTAATTGAGATATCATTTTCCTAATTTCAATGGGACATAATGTCAGATATATATCTGTTCCTGAATGGGAGAATTCTTCCACTAACCATCTTCCTTTAGATGTTTCTTGATTTAATCTCTTGACTTAAAATAAATAGATTAGACAAGATTGGTTCTCCAAATCGTAAACCATGGATTGATTTTAATAAGAAAAATAATCTCCCCATAATCTCCACATAGATCCATAGAGATGAGAAGAATATAAATATCAAATATCGGGACTATTATCTGAAGATGAAATGATCCATAACATTCAAAATGAAACTCAATCCCAACCTATAATAAGATTTTTCCATTTTGATTTTAATAGTGATTTTAGTCCCAGAACACTTTTTGTTAATATATTTCACATTCTCTTTCATATTCCCAATGGTCCATTTAATGAATTTACAGTTCATGAATGCGTGTTTCTAATATAAAATAACCCATGGAAGTATAATATGAGGCTTTTATTGACTAATATTCCAAATATCATTTATTAGAAGTTACATTAGATAATATGTATGTACTATCCCAATGTAATTGGCACCCTCACCTTGGGAATCAAAACCATATTTGAGGGGTATATTTCTTTGGGGAGATATCCTCTTATTTTGTAATTCTTAATAACATAAATGTTTTTTCCTTTAATAACTTCCCGTGAAAAGGTGTAGAACGTGCCTAAGAAAGAATCATGGATTGAGTTCTCTCCACCTTCCAGGTGAGGATTGATTTTTATTATATTCAAATTGTGATGAATGACCAAAATATCATTGTTTTCTTACTCACTGATCATTATGGAAATATTGTGTAAACAATTATTAACATTAAATCCTTATAGGAGATCTATCTGCAAGATCTAAGGGACTCATGAGGGGGTTTTCAAAGTGACTTTCAATGGGCTTTCCAGCCACCTCATTATTTCCTATTTTCATTCCATATTCTAGCATGATGTTTATTTTCCTTGTGTCCTTATTTTCTTTCACACAAATATAATGATATCCTAAGATACCATTATGTATTTTGTATGAATGCTGTGGGTTTCTAGGTAATATTGTAATTACAACAAAGGTATAGAATTATCTTATTTTCAATGGTAGGTATTGATTAATTAGAAATGGTAGAATGTATTACAATATGATATTGATGTTAAGGGATTCAATGTTTATCAATGTACCAATGGTTTTATTTATTTTTATATCCCTTACTAAGATTTCTATGATAATCCCATGTTTTTTACGTTTTTCACAGGACATAAGGTTGATTAAGGGATTGTAATAATTCATGTTAAATGTCATGAAGAGTATCATAATAGAGGTCATGCTTTAATTTATAATATTTTTAGACTGTTGAAAAAATAGATATTTTCTAGAGGTGTCCACATTGTAATTTTTTTGTTTTGTTTTGTATGAAATATGGCCCAATTATCCGAAAAAATAAAACTAAAAAGATTCTAAATGTTTGGGAATGTAAACTACTTGACATAACTCATGATTATATTATTTCGAAGGACATGGCCTTAAAAATCTAGTGAAAATCCATGTTCCCAACATGAGTATTTTCACCTAAATTTATTTTATCATTAATTATATTGATTCAATTATTTTATAGATGCGTATAGGTTTATATTAATATAATTTTTATAATTTAATGTTTTTATATTATTTTTATTAACATTTTTTATTCTGATATCCCTTCCATAATAAAAAATAAACCATCATTCATTCATTGTGTGAACTATTGACCAAATGACACAACATGTTTCATTTTCCTTCACTGAAATACAATGATGGAAATAAAGATTATATTAAAGGATAAATATGGTATTTATGATATCATTATGGATATTTTATATAAAATTTTAGACCCAATTAATTTTAAGATCAAAAAATAACAATAATTAATTTTATCATTTAAAACAGTTGTTCTAAAAGGATAAGCCTTCACTCAAATTGCGTAATATTTATAATAAAACAACCTTATAATCATTAATTTACCCTGGGTATGTTCTTGTTTGTGTTGGTTTAATGAACTAATTGAACATTAAAATGAATTCATATAATGAAGGAACGTGGAAATATAATAAATAGTATAATATGATATAAATATTTAAATAACTATTTTTGTTGATTCAATAGATGTTATATTATTATTTAATTCATAAATTATGAAAACACTCTTTGGTTTTCAAGAATCAACAAAATATGCTTTATATCCATTTCATCTTCAAAGATAAAAACTATAAATATCATGAAAGAAATTTGAAAAATAATAAATTTTTTATGAATCATACATACTATTAATCTTATTTATATATTTAAGGTAATGATTTGAATAACTATGAATATAGTTGTTGTTATTATGAAACTATTATAAATGGTAAAATATATAAACCCTTGACGTCAAAAAATAGAAGAATTTATATCAAAAATTAATATTTATGTAGAGAATAAATGAAAATTGATATGATTAAATAACTAAATTTGGTGATTAGGATATATGAATTTTTTATATAAGGGGAAAAATTAAATTTTTGGATGTCAATATTAGAGGTAAGGGGTATCGTCTCACATTCATCTATTTGTGTAAAGTTTCTTGTTATCTATCTAATTTAATTTTTTTAGTGTATAAACTTGTTATTTTAAATATCAGACGAACAAATATATTTTACTAACTATATTTGTTGTTCAATTATAATTGAACCCTTTTAGGGGGATTGATTTGAATGTTTCTAAAGTCCAAATATTTTTCGTTGTAGATATTCCGGTTCATCGAAAAATATTAAAATGTAAGCACCATTATTGCTTATATGGTGTTATATTTAATTACAACATCATTGATTTTATATAATTTATTTCCATTTAATTCATGTTATGTACGAAGAAAAATCATGTTATTTTTATCAAATGACTTTTGATAGATGTGTTATCCCTATCATATGAGTGTTTGGAAACTAAATTTTCATTTATTGATTTATGATATTTTAATTGAAAAAATTTCATATAAGATGCGTAAATTTCCATCTTTAATTGTATTTTATGTAATTATCTTGTTTTCATAATTTTCACCACATATACACCATGTCATATGTTTCATTCTTCATGGGGTATTCCTCCTATAGAGAATATAGATAACTCACATCTCATTTAATTGAGTTTTATCCATTACTCATGAATGTATTTCTTTCATGATTGGTTTATACCACACAATTATTATATTATATTATATTTTATATTCATCTTTTGGAAAACAATTTTTTACAACACATTTGTATATATCCTTTTACAAAATCTATCTCAGAAAATGTATTTTCCACAGTATTAAAATGGTTTCTACCATTAACATTTATATGTATTGTCCTATTATCATCTTTTCACCAAGATAGAAATTAATACTTTTCAAGTATCAATTATTTGATATTCTTTTTAAAATTAATGGTTTCAAAACCATTAATTTCACACATTAAAAATTTACCTTTAAAAGTGAATTGTTAATTTTTTTTATGTTATGATATAAAAATATATTCAAAAATATATTTCATGTATTGTATTCCATTTACATTAGCATGTCAAATTGATAAACCCTAATGGGATTGATCATTCAATATCTATATTTATGTATGTATACATTCATTTTTTGGATTAAACTATCTATATCAATAAATTCTATTATTAATACCTTCTTTTGTGATCACGTTTGAAGAATTATTTTTCAAGTATGATTTACATATATGTCAACATCATTCTAGGATTCCATTGCTACACTAGTGTAATGATCTTTTTAAACTAACTGTCATACTTCTATAGGTTTATTATGATAATTTTATTCTAGTATAAACTTATTGATCAATCTGTTATGAACATCACATTTTACATATTTCAAATTAGATGATATTCACATATAAATTGTGTTATTATATTGGCATAGTGAAATGTATTGAGGATTAATATATCATTACTATAGTGACACAACCCCCAAAATTAGAGATTTGTCGTCTAATACCATTACAATTAGCATGATTACAGGTAATAAAATCATAAATAACCGAAGAGTTTAGTTGTATTTGTAAACTAGATACATAAATGAGTCTTTTATTATAAATTTAAACAATAATTACAATATAATTTATTTATTTTTAGGATAACATTATTCCATCTATGATATCCTTGCATATATTTCTTTGTACAATTTATGGATTCCTAGGGAAAAAAATTATGGTGATCCCAAATTCTCAGTAAGAGTTATGTATAATGGAGGAAATAATAAATCAATTAGAATATTCAATATAGAAATTTATTAACTAAATAAACATTCCATGTAATCAATTAAAATATAAAGATGTATGTAAACAACATGGAAAGGTAAATACCTAACAACACATAGACCTTAAAATTTTTGGATAAGGAATAACCAATATTTCAAGGTAGGAAACTGAGAACACATGTGATGGAATCAATTTAATGTTAATGGAATACATAAATATATTTTTTAATATTGAAAATATCATAGATAATAAATATTAAATCAAAGTGAAGGAAAAGCGTAATTTTTGTATTTCATGTCTGAAACACATAAAAATATATACTATCAAAATATATCCTCTGTATAGTATAATAAGGTAGGTAGTATCTTATTTTATTTTTACAAATAATTTTTCTCATGACATCCCATCGATGCATCGATAGGATATATGATGTCTGGGCACCACCCGTCACTACAAGTCCAAATCATTCCTTATACGAAGTAATCAATATAAGTATAATGACATTATTTATAAAATATACATATTTAATATAGAATATGGATTTATTAAGATTTCACTATATGATCAAATATCATTCAATGTAACTATGATATATAAAAAATGATATATTTTATAGGTAATAAACATATCTATGATAAATGATATAGATAATTAGGGGAAATTCAATCTCTAATGATCATGGGAAATTAAATATTTTAAGGGAAAAACAATGTAATCAAGGAAGTGAATATCAATAATATAATCAGAAAAATCAATCATAAACCATATAGAGGAATAATAAATATGGTATCATTAAAACATAGCCCAACTAGAGTAAAAATAAAAAGGTTGTTTCCATTGATGAATGTGAATTCAAAGGACCTTTGAAATACATTCATGGGGAAAATAAGATTTTTATTTAGAAGAAAAAATCTTAAAATACAATTCATTGAAATTAAGTTTTAAATAAATTTCCATTTAAAATCAACCATTAAAACATTCAAAGGTTGTTTCATTGAAATGCTAGTGTGTAATTCTATGTAGGCCATACAAGGTAGATAAAAAATTTCTTTTTTAATGTATGATCTTTAGAAAAATGCCTCATTCTTAATGAAATTATAAGGTTACTTTGAAAACATTTGTAAATGGAAAAAATAGTTAAAATTTCCTTAACAATGACTTTTAAAATGTTAAATAAAATTTCAAAACCTTTTCAGATAATGGATTTATTTAGAAGAAAACAGGTTCTCTGACTAACGAGATAAATGAATTCGGTTTTCATATAAACATTTGCCGAAATATTTTGAGCACCAAATAGTGTACAATTTGTAAAATTAATTAATAAAGTCTATGAAAAAAAATAATATAATAATATAAAATGGTTTATTTAAAATTTATCAAATAATTTTCTTTAATAGAAATTCATATGTTAAAAATCCTGAAAAAAAATAAGATTGTGATGTAAGCCCTTGAAACCAACATTACATTGATTTGATAATCAAATAATTAATAGATTATGTGTGTAAAATTTAAATCATAATTAAAATGTGGAAATAAAAAATAGATACTAAAATATTATTACAAAAATAATATTTAAATATTAATGACTAAGAGGAAGTAATATAACACAATGAAAAGAAATTGGTTTATGGAATTTGTTCCATTCGGTAACACTTAATTGAAAACCTATTCAATAAAATAAATGAATTTGAAACTCAAAATATCATTAAGAATAAATTAATAATTTTATTATATGTTAATGTGGAATTATATACAATATATATTAGAAACTAGGTGTACATCGATAACATATGTCTCATATAATGGAAATTGAGATGAAGTCCCTTATTACATGGTAACTTTTGAATTATAATCCCCATAGAAGAAATAATTTCAAATGAAAATTAAAAAACAATGAAGTTAAATTTATTCATTATATAAAATACATTTTCATAATTATATGAACCACAAAAAATAAATATGTGGTGAAAATGGTGTATGCCTCATTGAAAGAAAAGTGAGACAAAAATCACTTTCCTTATGTATCCTCTCAATTAAAAATTCATTAACCTCCAATATAATTTTTTTAAACATGTAAATAATCTCTATAATAACCATAATAATTTATATAATATCATATATAATTTTCCTATAATATCTTATTACCTTATTGTTAATAACCAAT
Organism: Viscum album; assembly: GCA_963277665.1. Lineage (NCBI taxonomy): Eukaryota > Viridiplantae > Streptophyta > Magnoliopsida > Santalales > Viscaceae > Viscum > Viscum album. The sequence goes on from OY728120.1 coordinate 788,101,638, forward strand.
CACTATTTTCACTATTTTTAGTGTTAATGGCCTAGTTTTTCAAGTTATTTTGACTTTTTATTTTTGTTATTACATTGTAGATCATGATTTCATTATCACAAAAATGTATAACTTTATTTAATTTCCATATATATCCAAAAATTTATTTATTTATAATAATCCATAATATTTTGAAAAATTAATTGAAATGCACCGTTCAGGGAGAGGGTAGGTCAGATATATGCTTGAATGTTACTTCATTTTCTTTCATGTACGAAATAATGAAAAAAGGATATACACATATATATATATATTATAATTATAGTTTATTATTTATTTTTTATATTTCATGTGTGTTTTTTAATATAATTCATTGATACATTCAATTTATAGAGTGAAATATTCACATTGCATTAAGGAGGGGTAGTCCACGAATCCACCGAAGATATGTTAACAAATTATAAAAAAATGGAATGCATGAAGGTATGTTTTATTAAAATAATAAATAATCATAATGGGATAATATAAATCATATATAAAAAATTTATATAATTTTCTGTCATAATTATAAACAAATATTTGTTCTAAATAAAAAATGAATGACATCGTTTTGTGAGTCGGTAGTTCACAATACACCTAAATTATAATTTTGTTACCCGTTAAATATAATTGTGTGGGTAAAACCCTTAGAATAAAAAAATATTGGTATATTGATGATATTTAGGTTATTATATAATCATGGAATAATAATATTTTATGTGGGGGTAGAAAAAAAATATAAAGTGATCATTAAAGAATGTTAACTCTTTTTTAGGTAACTCCATTTGGATTATACTAAAACACTTCCTTAGTTTGATTTCTGAGGCTCTAGGATGAGGGGAAGGATATTGGTAGATTCATTGAGTAGGATTTGGTAAATCTAAATGGGTTTTGTGGTGTGAATATGTGTGAGGGTTGAGTTCCATTTTCATGAGACTCTGGTTTTTTCATGTAAGAAATTAGAATATTTCTAGGAATTTGTTCAGTGGAAGGTGCTGAGATAGAACACAATTCTAAGGCCCGATGATCCCAAAATTTATTTCATAAAACTATAAAATATGTATTTATTGTGTATGTACATATTTCCAAAAAAAGTGGAAAATGTGATAAAATAATCCTCCAATCAGAAATATGAGATAACTTTTGATTTCAGAACAATTATTTTACCCTAGGTACGAACTAAAGTTTTTTACTATAAGCCATTTAGATGATGATGATGTTGGTTTGTGTGTTGGATAAAATAATTATTAGTTTTTTTAATAACCCTAACCCAAATAACTCACAATAAGATACTAAAATGGGAAATCTGATACCACAGTTGAGTTTCGAATGTGTTGTATATCCTAGGCATAACCTAAAGTTGGTTTGAGAAAGACGTTCAGATGAGGAAGTTGTTGGAAGGTACAGTTAATTAAAATAAATAAATTTTTTATTTATTTTATTAAACAACCAAATTAAACCTTATATAAATTTCCTATTATGAAACTTTTACTAAGACTAGCCACATTACCATGGCTAGACCACAGAGAAGAGGGAGAGTATTCTTATTTATTTGATCAAGACTGGACAATAACCTGTTATGAAATCAAGCTGAATTGACAGGAAGTAGATGTAGCTGATCACCTTTATCAATGACAGATGTGTTTTTCACCAATGATTGATCCATAATCTTGGTAGGACGTGTTATATATGGTTTTCCAACCTAATAATTAAAAAATTGATCATAATCAATTCCCTCTCCTTGATATGCCTTTAAATAATCCTTTTCATTATCCCATGTATCAAAATAAATTATTCATTAAATTTACTTCTTTATGCCATGTTTCTCAACCCGCCTTCCATGATATGAAATAATTGGAAAATAACTCTTTTCAAATGATGCTTATCACATTTCTTATTGGTGATTTTGTCCCACCTTTATTTTCATTCTTCAACATTGGACCACAGGGTCATGATTGGACTTTGTTAGGAGATGTTCAAGTGTGGTTGAACCCCCAAATTCATTGTTTTAGAATGAACAAAAATTTTATTGATAAAACACATTTTTTTGAATATTGTATTGATAATAAATGATAAAACTTCATTATATTGTGTTAAATATATTTATTTATAAAATATTTGGGATTAGACAATTCATTTGAAAATTTGATGGATATTCCAATTTTAACCTTTATACTGCACTGTAGTATTTCAAAAACAAATATTTTAATATTTATTATATGAACATGAAATTTTGTAATTGTTCTCCTAACTTAATGGGATAACACTTTTATTCTAGACATTGGAGTTAAATCATGCATTTGGTTAAACTAAATGGAAAATGAAGTCAAAGGTGGGATGGACCCACCAGATAGTACCTTGGTTTTGTATTTGGGCCATAACATCATAATAAGATATTTTATTGGGCCCAAATATTGAGAGGATCTCTCAAAACTAATTTTTACAAACCAATATTCTAAAATAATATCTTATTTAAGTGTTTTGGAGGTCGAATTGGCATTTCAATGTGGAATAAAATATTTGGTCGAGATTCCCCATTCACACTTGGAACCTCTTCAAACCTAGCCTCCCCTCCACTCTATAAATTAGTTTTTTTCTCATTTGGAGGGGTTGCGAACAACATTGGGATGTTTAGGGAAAAGGAGAAGTGTATACACTCCAATTATACAACCATTTCAATAAGTTTAGATCGTGAAGCAAGGATCCCTCCAACAAACCATTTTTCTTCTTCTTCTTCCCCATGTTGTAATACTTTTGTTTGCGTAATAATCTCCTTAGATCATATTTATTTTATTTTATTTTTTTCTATTTTTTTCTATTTTTTTCTTTTATTAATCTTCCAAATTGGGTAGGATTCAATTGTAGAAACGAGATTGGGTTCTACCCTTTCTAAAACATTTCACATGCGAAACGTTTCTATGATGACTACACCATCCATGGAAGAGTAGTTATTTTTAGTAATAGATTTACCTATAACATTCATCATTAATTTATTTTTGAATCATTGGGATATATTAATTCACTTAATAATATCTATTAATTGACTTTTTTAATTAAAATAAAACTATGCAATCAAGTTAACAATTGATACAAAAATAAGTGAGGTCGAGAGATGTGTAAATTGTGACAGTGCGATCATAGTCGGTAATACAATAAGACAAGGGATAAATTTGTAGAGTTCAAATATTATCCCTAAACTCAATTAATCATCATTTACATAGTGGATTTGTGCTCTAATTAAACACTTACCATAAGCTATCCTAATAAAATCAATAAAATTAGGGTGTTGTGATTGCCTCTTCTGAAATATGCCTAGGGTTTATGTAATTTCTTATTTATGGTTATGTTAACTCCTATAGGGTTAGAGGGATAACAATTATGTGATTATAAATAAGTGTATGATAATTTAAAATATTATGTTAAATAATTCAGTGAATATGTAGAGTGATATTAATTATTCCTTTTAAATATTTTCTAAAAAAACATCTTCTGGTTGTGTCATTTTAATCAAACTTCAATTAAAAATAATAATTTGTTCTTATAGATTTATAAACAATAAAAAGACCCCATATTTTTAATTAGTATTGTTATTTCATTTTATTTTATTTTCAAATTACTTTTGTATATATTGGTAAATTTAATTCCTCCTTTGAGAGATGGACTTTGTCAACCACTCTACTCCACTTAAGTACTCAACAATCATAAATAATTTGAAAGTGGCCACGATAGTGCCTTTAAAATTGGTGAAATTTTTTGTTAGGTAAGTAATTAATTCATCCATTTAGTGGTATTCCTTTTATTTTTCATTTTATTCCCTTTATATCTTTTTTCTTCCTTCTTTACCCAATCTGAATTTTTCTTCTTCTTTTGTTTTCTTCACTTCTGCTTTTTGTACCATCAACATAAACATATATTTTTATTTTATTATGGTCCACATTTATTCCTTTCATTTTTATTTGATTGGTGAAATGAAATAATACCGATGATCTCTTAGATCGTGATCCTAAGATTGAATGCAGCCTTAAGGCTCGAATCAAACATTCTTAGTCTACGAGAAGATTTAACATTCAACCAGTTGAATAATTACTCCACTCCCAGAACAATAAAACTGGAAGAAATTCGAATTCTAACATAAAACAAGAACAAATGGATAATAATAATGGAAATTATATTATTAGAACCATTCAAGAATTAGCTGCACCTAATATTAATTATCAATCAAATTGCATTGCATACTCCAATCTTGAATCAGACATTGATCTAAAATCTGTGTTAATTCACCTGCTTCCAAAATTTCATGGCCTCTCTGTTGAGTATACAAATAAACACCTTAAATAACATAATGTGGTTTTCTCAACCTTGAATCCATGAAATGTCTGTTAGTATCAAATAATACTAAGAGAATTCATATTTTCACTTGATGGAGCTGCAATGGATTGGATGTATTTTTAAAAACCTGAATAGGTAATATGTTGGCATGATTGGAAATTTATTTTCATGTAGATATTTTTTCCAACATTAAGGACCACTTCCATTCGAAACGATATCTTAGGGATCAATAAATCCCAAGGGGAGTCAATGTATGAGTACTGAGAGTAATTGAATAGGATGTGTGAAAGGTGACCACAACACCAAATCACCGAGAAAATCGTCATAAAATTCTTTAATGAATGGCTCACACCTATGGATAGGAGCATTATGGATAGCGCGACTAGACGAGAATTGGTTTACATTACATTAGCATCATCATGTGTGTTGATTGACAAGACAGAACAAAATTCCCGTCCATTGGGTGATCGAGGTACAAAACATGTTAAAGGAGTACATAAAGTTAGTCCTTCTTCTCATTAGATTCACTTGATTGATAACAAGATGGAATAATTGACCAATATGGTGGGGAACATTGATTTTTCTCAAAAAAACAGCCCATCCCACTCCTTTAAGGCCATGTGGCATTTTTACTAAGACATGCCCCCAAACTAACTATTCCACCCAACTATAAGAAATTAATTATTGTGTGGTAGTGTTTCTTGGGAAACCATAAAAAAAGAAACAATAACAATATCCTCAATAGTATCTTGATTCATTTTCTCCAACATACAACCAAAGTTGGAAGGATTAATCATACCTGAGGTATTGATATGGAAATGAACAAAGGCCCCCTTTTCGACAAAACATCCAGTAGCCTCCTCCATAGCAACAGGTTTTCAAAAAACCACAAATGTGATTTGAAGCTAAAGCATCAACAAGTAAACAACAAGGGAATCCCTAAACCAAGGTATATTTTTACACTGATGATATTTTGAAAAAAAAATTGTCTTCATAAAAAATGAGCAGAAGAGTCAAGGTTCAGAGCTAAGAGAGTTGAAGACTCAAATGAGCTAGATTTACACTGCAATCCATGAATTAGTAAGTTAGAATTATGGAAATCTACATTCCAATCCAACTCCATATACCAAGGGCAATTTCAGAGCCATAAAATTGAGAATTGGGAACTCTAGAAAATCCACATTCCATACATACTTAGGGGAAACCCAAGTATAAAGATAAAGGTATGAAAAATATTGATGATATTCATCTCAACCCATTCTGTTTCCATATAGAGTTGTTCAAACAAAAAATATGGTTGAAGAGGCGATGAGAAAAACTAGTTTTGGATACATTCAAGCATGTAGAGATCAATATACCTTTACATAAAGCCATTAAGAAAATCCCTAGGTATTAAAATTTTTTAAAAGAACATTGTACCCATCAAAGATGACTCAAGGGAAATTAGAGGATCAAAATTAGAAGGAATTGGTTAGCACTCATTACACCAAGTCTAGCAATACCAATAAAGTGCAAGGATTCAGATGCATTCCCCATCACGTGCATCATAGGGGTGTTTCACTTTTCTGATGCTATTTGTGATTTAAGAGCTTCCATAAATGTAATGCCTCACTCTGTATTTTCTTCTTTACAAGTTGGTGATTCAATGCTAACAAGAGTAGTGGTTTAGTTGGAAAATAAATCTACAACATATCTAGAGGGAGTCCATGAGGATGTACTTTTCCGGGTAAGATTCATGAACTTTCTAGAAAATGTCTACATGATTACAATGGAGTATGCTCATGTAATTTCTCTTCTACCATTATATTAGGTAGGCCCTTCCTCAAAAAAATAAAAAAACAATCATAATTTTCAATGAGGGCACAATTTTTATGTAGTTCAGAGATGATTTTGTGAGATTTAATGTTATAAACATCATGAAGTACCTCTCAGAGGACCATTCTTATTTAGTTATCTCCCATTTTGAAGACCCAAATAACAACCCGGAAATTGATTGTCCTATTCTTAGGGAGATTATGAACATTTGTTCTAGTTTTATATCTATGATTACTTACACACCATTTTAAAATGCACAATACTCTCTTATATTTAATTTTTAAATGGATTCATATTCTGATTTAGATCATTTTCACTCCGATTATAATGTGGTGGTTGAGAATTATGAGGGATTTTATGCTTTATTCTAGGATTTGGATGATGTATATTCATATACTATTGTTCATTGTGCACATATTTCAGTTCCTTAAATTTCAACATCCATACATCAACCCCTACATTGGAAGTCCATTTATTACAACCAAATATAAAATAATCATACTTGTTGAGTGTTGATAAATTACCTATTATAATTTCTAACAATCCACCATTTTCATATGAAGTAAAACTTTTGAATATATGGAGGGAGAACATCTGGAAAATAGGGTGGACCTTGGCTGGAATATCTGGTATTATCCTATCAATTTTCATGAATAAGACACTTTTAGATGATAGGGATATTGCAATTAGGCTTCCACAAAGGAGAATCAATCCAACCCTTCAATAATTTGTTAAAAATGTGGTTGAACATTTTCTCGAGGTAGGTATAATCTACTCCATTTTCGATTCCCAATTGGTAATTATTATTCCGTTTTTTCCTATGAAAAGTCATGTTAATATTGTTAGAAATTAAAAATATGAGTTAATTCCAACGAGCCTACAAAACAGATGGCATGATTGTATTTATTAAAGGAAACAAAATACAATCTATTTGCAAAGACCATTTCCCCCTTCGATTTATTAATCAGATGATTGAGAGAATAGTTGGGAAGACACATTATTGTTTCTTGGAAAGATTTTCTAGATATTTTCAGGTTCCTATTACTCTGGTGAATCAATAGATGACAACATTAACTTTTACATTCAGTATGTTTTCCTAGCGGAGGATGCCATTTTGACATTTAAATGCCACACGTACCTTCTAGGGATGCAGGTGAGTATTTTTTCTAATTTTATTGAGAACAACATGGTGGTATTTATGGATGATTTTACGGTGTATGGGTCTTCATTTGATGATTCATTCTCATGTTTGGGAAGGGTTTTGAATTATGGTATTTAGAACAATCATTTGTTGATATTTGAAATGTGTCATTTTATGGTAGAGCATGGCATTGTCATAGGGAATTTAGAGTCAAAACATGGGATATATGTTGATTGATATATGGTAGATATTATTTCATCCTTATTGTATCCTTCATGTGTGCATGATGTTAGATCATTCCCATGGCATGCCTGATTTTATCGGCACTTCATCAGTGATTTTAGTAAGATTTCTCTTCTTATGTCCTGATTACATCAAAATGATTAATATTTTATGTTTGATGATTCTTGAAAGACTTCCTTTGATGATATAAATAATTTTTTGACCACTCCACCAATCATATATCCCCCACTGTGGGAGACTCCTTTTGGACATATGTGTGATTCCTTCATCTTTATAGTTAGAGCTATCTTATCTCAGAGGATGGAGAGGCGTTCGCATATGATTCCATATAAATCAAGGACACTATATTCAGTCCAATAAAACTACACAAACTTAGAAAGGGAGTTTCTTTATATCATATTTTTTTATATAAATTCTATTCATGTTTATTGGGCTCTAAAGTCATTGTTTTTATGAACATGCATCTCTGAGGCACCTCATGAAGAAGCTGGATGTAAATCCTAGACTAATCTGATGTATGATACTTCAGAAATATGAAATCTAGAAAAAGGACAATAAGGGGTCAGAAAACAAGGTGTCAGACCACTTGAGTAGGATTACAAACATACTAAAAGATGACACCTTGGACCAGGTACCACTTCAAGACACATTCTCTGATGAACATCATTATTCCATATCAGGTACACATCCTTGGTATGCGGATTTAATTATCTACCTTGTTGCCTATGAAATCCCTTTAAATTTAAAGAAACATCATGTCCAAAAGTTAAAGAGTGAGTCTATATTTTATGTGTGGGGTGATCCCTACTTATGGTGCATGTGTATTGACCATGTTATTAAGAGATGTGTTCCTCATCATGAGTTTGAGTTTTTTTTTTAAATTCTATGATACAATTTTTTTGGTGGACACTTTGGACCCCAATGGATAGCGAGGAAAGTATTACACTTTATATTTTATTGTCCTAGATTATTCCATGATGCTCATGTGTTATGTAAGTAATTCTATCATTTCCAACACAATGGGATAATTTCTATAAGACATGATATTCCCAACCAAACCATACTATTCTGTGAGATTTTTGATGTATGGGGCATCGATTTTGTGGGTCCATTCCCTATTTAATTTATTTTTTTGTATATTTTGGTGGATTTTGATTATGTGACTAAATGGGGGGATTATATGTCCACCAAGACTGATGATTCTCATGATGTAGTGGACTTTTTCAAGAAACATATTTTTTGTAGGTTTGGAGTACCAAAGGCCATCATCGATGACCCAAGGACACACAACTTCAATCGAAGTTTGGCTTCCCTCCTTCAGAAGTATGGGGTGCCACACAAAACATCACCACAATACCACCCCCAAACACATGGTCAAGCTGGGGTTTCAAAAAGGTAGTTGAAACAAATTTTGGAGAAAATCGTGTAGCCAGATTGGAAGGATTGGAGAAATCACTTGGATGATGCGTTATGGGCTTACAGGACAGCATACAAAACTCAAAACGGTATGTCCCCATATCAGATTTTTTTTTTGTAAATCCTTCCATATAACCGTGTAGGTTGAGCATCGTGCTAATTAGGCTATAAAGAAATGAATCATGGATTTGGCCCAAAGTAGATTTCAACAGAAGCTGCAAATTCAATATCTTGAGGAGATTCGATTATCATTAAATAAGAACTCAATGCTGTACAAGGAATGATCCAAAAAAGCTCATGAAAAAATGATCAAAAAATGAAATTTCATGTTGGAGAGATAGTCATTATTTAAAGTTCATGATTGATGTTGATTCCTTGTAGGTTTTGTTCCAAATGTTTTGATCCTTATATTGTATCGAATATGCTTCATTATGGTGTAGTGTAGATCGCACAAGAGGACAATAGAAAGAGATTTATAGTTAATGGGAAACATTCGATGAAATACATTGAGGGACATCAAACTAATGCAGTGGATTTCAACAAAATGCATGACCTCATCAACACTTGAGCATATTAGGTTGTTCCTAACCCATTCAATTTTATATTCTTTTTCATATATAAAATTATACATTTCATGTTAATATGTCATCTCATAGGTTCACATTTCAGACGATGCAATATTTTATGTTTGGGGGAGGGTATAAAATTTGGCGGTAGATATTTAGGATTTCCATTTGTGTTTTTTGTGTGTATTTTATATTATGTTTTTGGTTAAAATTTCCATAATAATAAAAAAATAAATAAAAAAACAAATATATCAATTAACATTCTGATGTGAAACATATGTAAAATGCATGTTTTCAAAATTCATTAGTATAAATATAATCATTATTAAAATTTCATCATCATGGGTTGATTTTTATAAAAAATTAAGTCATTGATGATATGAATGATAGTGTCATTATAAAACCTTTTAGATTTTTACATACTTATTTGTGATATTTTTTATGGTAAAATGTTTCATTGATTTCTCCACCCAAATTTTCACTCAACCATTACATGTGATTGTTTTCCTGCTCAATTGAATGTATAGACAAGTTAGGTAAAAAATCATTGGTTGATCCATATTTTTGTTTATCTTCTCATTGGTTTCATTACTGTACTAAATTTACATATTCATACATACCTATTATTCGATAGTTTTACACCCTCAAATAAATATGGGTTGTGTCTTGGAAAGGTCAAAAACTACTCTTCATTGAACATTGATCTTGTTATAACTATTATATTTAGTTTCCTAAGGAGATCATAAATTCCTTGAGAGTTGAGTGTGATATTTTTTCTAAGTGAAACTTAAAAAAAATAAAAAAAAATAAATTATGGGATTTATGAAGTGTACAATATATGGGGATATCTAGGTCGGGAGTTTAATATTTGACATTCAGGAATGCTTAAGTGAGTGGGTCTTGAAATTATATTCCAAAGGAATATAGAACAGGTTAAATGAATTAAACTAGGTAAGAAGAATTGTTTTACTTGACCTGAATATATAGAATAAAGGGTGGATTAATGAGCGTATAATGGTTGTCACACACACGTGGAGAATTAGTGTCATGGTAGTCCCATGAATTTTTTCTCAATGGTTAGTTTTATAAATCTCATTGGATTTAGTTTTGACCCAATGTATGGGACAATGAATTTAAAATTTATTGATATTCACTATTGATTGGATTCTTACTTTGCCTATATTTTCATTGTGGATTGAGAAATATGAATATGCATATCTTTTTACAATTTTTTTTGACTACATTATATGAGGTTTTTCAATGGAGTGTAAAAGGGTATGTGTGGGGGAGTTCATAAAACACATTTTAATTGAATATTATATTGATAATAACTGAAAAAATTTCCTCACATTTTTTTAAATATGTTTATTTATAAAATATTATGGATTAGATCATTCCATTGAAAATTTGATGGAAATTCCAGTTTTACCCAATTATATTGCATTGTATCATTTAATAAATAAATATTTTTATATTTATTATTTGAACATTAATTTTTGTAATTGTGTTCCAAACATAATGATATACAACTTTTGTTCAGGACATTGGAGCTAAAGCGTGCATTTGGTTGGATTAAAGTGACCATGAAGTCAAAGCTGGGATGGACCCGCTAGATTGGACATTGGTTTTGTATTTGGGTGATAATTTCTTCCTAAAATCATCAATTGGGCCCCAATTTTGAAATGATCTCTCCAAAAACAATTGTTCTCAAATCATTCTGCTAGAAGAATAGCTTGGTAATGTGTTTTAGAGGTCAATGTGTGGTGAAATTTGGCATAAAATAGTTTGCCGAGATTACCCATTCACACTTGAAACCACTATAATCATAGCCTCGCCTACACTCTATAAATTAGTGTTTTCTCAATTAGAGGTGTTGGGAAATGAATTGGGATGTTGAGGAAAAAGGAAAGGTTGAACCACTCCAATTATCCAACCATTTAAATAATCGCATCTTTTGATATAAGGATCCCTTCGATGAAGCCTTATTTTTTTTCTTCTTCTTCGTGTTATAATACTTTTGTTTACATAATAAACTCCTTATTTTATTTTAATTTCTTCTATTTTATTTTTTTGATCAAATTTGATCTTTTGTTAATCTTCCTATTTGGTCTGAAATCAGTAGTACAAATGATATTGGGTTCTACACTTTCAAAACCTTTTCAAATGAAATCTGTTTCTACGATTACTACACCGCCCATAGAAGTGTAGTTATTTTTAGTAATTGATCTACCTATAATATTATTCATTAAATTATTTCTAATAAATGATATACTATAATTCATTTAATATGATTGATTAATTTAGTTTTTTAATTTAAATTAATCTAATACAACAATTGAACAATTGACAAAAAACCACATGAGGTCGATATTTGTGTAAATTTTGAGAGTGTGATCTTAATCGGTAATACAAGACCACAAGAGAAAACTTTTTAGAGTAAAAATATAATACCAAAACGAAATTAATCCTTATTTTCATATTGGATATGTTTTATAATTAACCATTGACCATAATCTAACCATGGAAAATAAATCAAAGTATGGTGCAACGATTGCATGTTCCGAAGCTAACCTAGGGTTTAAGTAATTTCATCTTTGATGTTAAGTTAACTAACGTAGGGTTTGAGGGATAAAAAATTAAGGGATTATATTTAAGTGGAGGTTACTTTAAATGATATGATAAATAATTGAGCGAAGAGGTAGATTTAGATTGATTACACATTTTAAATATTTTCTAAAAACATCTTCTTGTTGTGTAACTTTCATCGAACTTCATTTAAAAAAATAAAATCTTCTTCCAGAAAACTTCTTTTAGTTTTAAAAAGGATAAAAAACCCCATCCTTTTAATTATTATTCATTTTTAGTTTTATTTTATTTTCAATGTACCAATAATATGTTGTTAAATTTACTTCATCCTTTGAGATACGACCTTGGCCCGCCACTCTGCTGCACCTATGTACTCAACAATCACAAATCATTTGGAAGCTGCCATGACAATTCCATTCAAATTGGCTCAAATTCTGGTAAGGTAATGAATTATTTCAACCATATTGAGGTAATCCTTTTATTTTTCATCTTATTCTCTTCTTCTCTTCTTTCTTCCTTCTTTACCCAATATGAATTTTACTTATTCTTTTGTTTTCTTCTTCTTCTTATTTTTAGACCATCAACTCAAACATATCATTTTTATTTCATTATGGTGCTCTTTTATTATATTACTTTTTATTTAATTTATGACACAACTAATCATGAATATCTCTTAGATCTTGATCCTAATATTGAAATCCACATTAGGCCTCGAACCAAACATTCTTAGTCTACGGGATGTTTCAATATTCAACCATTTGGAGAATTCCTCCACTCCTAGAACGTTGTAATTGGAATCAATTAGAATTAAAATGTAATAAATAACCAATGGATGAAAATAATGGAAATTAACTTAATAGAACCATTTGTTAATTGGATACACCTAATATTAATTATCATTAAAATTGTATTGTATACCCAAATCTCGAATTAGACCTTGAACCGAAATCTTGGTTAATTCACATGCTTCCAAAATTTCATTACCAATCTTGTGAGGATCCCAATAACCACCGTAAATAATTTATGGTGGTTTTCTCAACACTGAAACCAAGAAATTTCTCTTATGATCAAATAATACTAAGATAATTTCCATTTTAACATGATGGAGTAGCAAATGATTGGATATATTATTTACATCCGGAAGATGTAACATTTTGAAATGATTTGAGAAATATTTTCTTACAAAGATTTTTTCTAGCATCATGAACCACTTGGATATGTATGAATATTTCATAGATCATGTAATCCCAAGGGGATTTATTGTATGAGTATGGGGAGTGATTCAAGAAGTTTGGTGAAAACTGAACACATCACCAAATCAGTGAAAAACTCCTCAACCAATACTTCTATGAAGTACTCTCACCTATGGAGAGGAGCATGGTGGATGACATGGATAGAGGAGCATTGGTTGACTAAACACCCGCAGATGTACGTGCGTTGATCAACAAGATGGCACACAATTCCAAAAAATAATGTGATCGAGGTACACCACATGTTATATGAGTACATCTTTTTATGTCCTTCTTCTATTTAGAGTCACTTGATTGCTTCCAGGTTGGAATAATTGAATACTATGGTGAGGTAGATTGGATTTCCTAAAAAACATTCCAACCCACACCTTCAAGGATTTTTGGCATTTGCACGGAGACAAGCCACCCAAATGGTTGTCACCCCCAACTAAAAGAAATAGTGGATTCTACAGTAGTGTTTCCTAGGAGACCATATTAGTAGAAACAATAACCATATCTCTAAAAAAGATTTATTTATTTTCCCCAACATAAAACCAATGGTGGATGGATACATGAGACATGAGGTATGGATTTGGAAAACAAAAAGGGACCCCTTTTCAACAAAACTTCCAGAAGCCTCCACCTAAACTACAGGGTTTTCCAAAACCCCAAAGTCGATATGAAGCTCAAGAATCAAAAATTCAACAACAAGTTAATCCCCAAACCAATGTATAATCCTACACTAATGATCTTTTAAAAAAAATTAATCATCAAATGAGCTGAAGAGTCATGGTTCAGATTTGAGGGGGTTGAAGACTCAAATGAGATTGATTGAAAGTAACATCCCTGAATTAGTAACTAGGAATTCTAGAAATCTCCCTTTCCAATATACTCCAAATCCCAAAGAGAATGTTAGTGCCATCACATCGAGATGTGGGAATCCAACAACTGATATATCTTCACCAATCGTTCCACCAGGACTCCCCGAAAATTGTGAATAGCACCATTCCATACCTATTGATGGGAAACCAAATGATAAAGATAATGGAAAGACAAATATTGAAGATATTCCTCCAAAACCCCTTCTATTTCAAAATAGAGTTATTTAATCCAAAAATATAGCTGTCGAGGTGATGCCAAAAAATATGTTTTAGATATATTCAAGTGTGTGGAGGTCAACATTACTTTACTTAAAGCAATTAAGAAAATCCCAAGGTATGACAATTTTTAAAAAAAATATTGTATCAATCGAAGAGGGATTAATTTGATATGATCAATCATTGAAGGAATGTATCATCACTCATTACATGAACTCTATTAATGCCAACAAAGTGCAAGGATCTGGTGACATTCAAAATCCAATGCACCATAGAGGATTTGCACTTTTCTGATGCTCTTTGTGATTTACAATATTAAAAAAAATTAATTCCACACTATGTATTTTATTCTTTATAGGTGGGTGAGTTGAAGCTGATAAGAATAGTAGTGCATTTGGAAAATAGAGTGACATCATATCCAAGAGGAGTCCTTGGGGATGTATTTGTCTGGGTAAGATACATGATCTTTCGAGCATATTTCTACGTGATTAACATGGAGGATGATTAGGTATGTTCTCTGGATCCCATTATCAATGGTAGTCCCTTCCAAAAAATTACAAAAACAATCGTAATTGTCAATGAGGGTACACTTTCCATGGAGTTTGGAGAAGAATTTGTGATATTTAATTTTATGGACTCCATAAAGTAGCCCTCAAGAGACCAATATACTTTCGTTATCTACCATTTTGAACCATCAAATAAAAAATCCATGAAATTTTATTGTCCTATACTTTGGGAGATTATGAGCATTGTTTCTAGTTTGATTTCTATCAGTACTGACACAACTATTTCAAATGAAAAATACTCTGTTATATTTGATTTTTAAAGGGATTTTTATTCAGATTTTGATCATGTCCACTCTGATTATGACATGATGGTTGAGTATGTTGATCGATTTGATGCTTTATTCTCATATGTTAACGATTTATATTCTTATACTGATGTTTATTTTCAACATATTTCAGTTCCTTCAATTTCTCCATCCATAAATAACCCCCTACATTGGAACTCAATCCATTACCACCAAACCTAAAATAAACATACTTGTTGAGTGGTGAGAAATTACCTGTTATAATTTCTAAAAATCTTTAATTGGAACATGAAGAAAAACTTTTGAATATTTTGAGGGAGAAAATCAGAGAAATTGGGTGGACCTTTGATGACATATTAGGTATTAGCCCCTCTATTTTCATGGATATGATTAATTTTGAAGATGGGGATAAACTAGCTTGGAAGCCACAAAGGAGACTCAATCTAGCCCTTCTAGAAGTTATTGATAAACAGGTTGAAAATTTGTTTGTGGTAGGTATAATCTTCCCCATTTCATATTTCTATTGGGTAAGTCCTATTCAGGTTTTTCCTAAGAAAATTGGTGTTCCTATTGTTAGAAATAAGAAATATTAGTTAATATCGATGAATGAACATAATTGTTGGCATGTGTGTCTTGATTATAGGAAACTAAATCAATCTACTCATAAGGACCATTTCCCCCCTTCACTTTATGGATCAGATGCTTGAGATACTAGTGAGGAAGACACAGTATTATTTCTTGAAAGTATTATATGGATATTTTTAGGGTCCAATTTTTCTGGAGGATCAAGAGAAGACAACATTCACTTGTTTATTCTGTATTTTTTCCTTCCGGAGGACGCCATTTGGACTTTACAATGCCCCAGGTACCATCTATTGATGCATGGTGAGTATTTTGTTTCTGATTTTATTGATACCTGCATGGAGGTAATATTTGATGAGTTTATAGATGATGGGTTTTCATTTAATGATTGTATCTCATGTATGGTAACGGTTTTGAATCGATGTATTGAGAAGAATCTGGTCTTAAACTTTAAAAATTTTAATTTTATGGTTGTTCATGGCATTGTCTTAGGGAATGTAGTGTCAAAAAATGGGATAGAGGTTGATAGATCTATGGAAGTTATTATTTAATCCTTACCATATCCTTCATGTGTGTGTGATGTTAGATCATTCCTATGGAATGAATGATTTAATCAGTTCTTCATCAATAATTTTTGTAAGATTTCTCTTCCTATGTCACGATTACTTAAAAATTATTATGACCTTTTGTTGGATGATTCTTATAGGAAATCTTTTTATGAGATAAATATGTGTCTGACCACTCCACCAATTATACAAAGCCCATGGTGGGTGCTTCCATTTGAACATTTGTGTGATGCCTCCAACATCGCAATTGGAGTTGTCTTATCTCAAAGGGTGGAGGTACATCCACATGTGATTTAATATGCATCAGGGACACAATATTCTATCCAATCAAACTAAACAACCACTGAAAATGAGTTTCTTGTAGGCATATTTTCATTTGATAAATTCTATTCATAAATATTGGGCTCTAATGTAGTTGTCATTCTGAACCATGAAAGTCTGAGGAACCTCTTGAAGAAGATAGATGCAAAGCCCAGACAAATCTGATGGATGCTCCTTCTTCAAGAATATGATATTGAGATGAAGGTCAAGAAGGGGTCAGAAAACATGGTGGCGGACCACATGAGTAGGCTTACTCACATACTAAAGGATGACATCTTGTATCAGGTACCACTTTAGGACTCTTTGCCCGATGAGAATCTTTATTCCATATCAGGTACACATCCCTGGAATGCTGATTTAGTTAACTACCTTGTTGCCCCTGAAATACCTATAAATTGAATGAATCATCAATTCAAAAAGTGAATGTTTGGGTATAAATCATATTTTTCAGATGATCCCTACTTATGGAGCACGTGCATTTCAGATCATGAGTATGAGTCTGTTCTGCAATTCTGTCATACACTTGCTTGTGCTGGACACATTAGACCCTAACGGAAAACTAAGAAATTATTAGACACTGTATTATATTGTACTAGCTTATTCCATGATGCTCATGTGTTTTTTAAGTCATTCTCTCATTTCCAACACACTGGGAACATTTCTAGGAGACATGAGATTCCCCAACAACCCACACAATTCTGTGATATTTTTTATGTATGTGGAATTTATTTTATTGGTAAATTTAATATATTACTTGGGTTCTTGTATATTTTGGGTTCTATTGATTATGTGATTAAATGGGAGGAGGCTGTGGCCACCAAGAATAATGATTCTCATGTTGTAGTGGACTTTGTCAAGAAATGGATTTTATGTAGGTTTGGAGTACAGAAGGCCATCAAAAGTGACCAAGGGACACACATCTGCAATCTGAATTTGGATTCCATCCTTCAGAAGTATGGGGTGACACACAATACATCAACACCATACCACCCCAAATAAAATGGTCAATCTGATGTTTCAAATGAAAAGTTGAAACACATTTTTGATGAAATCGTGCAGCCAAATATGAAGGATTGAAGCATGTGATTAGATGACGTGATACGGGCTTATACGACAACATAAAAAACTCCCATCGATATGTCCCCATTTTGGATTTTTTTTGGAAATCCTATCATCTACCCATGTAGGATGAGCATCGGTCTTCTTGTTCTATAAAGATATACAACATGGATTTGGCACAAGTTGGAATTCAACAAAAGCTGCAAATTTAAGAGCACTAGGAGATTCAATTATCTTCATAATATCACTCAAGGATCTATAAGGAAATACCCAAAGGTGAACACTAAAAAATGATCCAGAAAAGGGAATTTCATGTTAGAGAGAATGGCTTTCTCTACTATTCACGAATGCAGCTGATGCCTGGTAAGCTTCATTCCAGATGGTTAGGTCCCTATATTTTCTCAAATGTTTTCCCTTATGGTGTAGTTTAGATCACACAAGAGGACACTAGAAGGAGCTTTACAGTCAATGGGAAACGTTTGAAGAAATACATTGAAGGACTTCCAACTGATGTAGTGTACTTCATCACACTACATGACTCCATCATCAATGGAGCATATTAGGTTTCTCATAAGCCTTTTCCTTTTATATTATTTTTCCTATTTAAAATTATACATTTCATGTCCATATATCATCTCATAGGATCACATTGAGGACAATGAAATATTTTAAGTGTGGGGGAAGGACAAAATTTTGGGGTAGATATTTAGGATTTTCATTTGTGTGTTTTGTGTGTATATTCCATTATATTTTTGGTTAAAATATTGCAAAACATTTAATAAAAAACAAATATATCATGTAACATTGTCATCTGATACATATAGAAAATCCATGTCTTCAAAATTCATTCATATAATTATAATCATGTGTAAAATTTCATCATCAAGTGTTGATTTTTACCAAAATTCAAGTCATCTTTGATATGAATAGTTTTGTCACTCTAAATCCTTCTAGATTTTAACATCATTATTTGTGATATTTGTTTATGATAAATTGTGTCATTGATTTCTCCACAAAAATTTTCACTCAACAATGACTTGTGAAATTTTACCTACTCAATTGAAGGTATAATCATGTTAGGTAAAAAAATCATAAGTTGATCCATACATTTGCTTCTCTTCCGACCGGTTTCACTACTGTATCGAATTGACCTATGTGTGTGTACCTATTATTAGACTATTCTATGCCCTCGAAAAAATATGGGTTGTATCTTGGATATGTAAAAAACTCTTCATTGACCTTTGATATTCTTATAAATATTACAATTAGTGTCATGAGGAGATCAAAAATGGGTTGAGAGTTGAGTGTCGTATTTTTTCAAAGTGCAACATAATAAAAACAAAAATAAAAAAATAAGGGGAGTGATGAAATGTACAACATATGAGGATATCTAGGTCAGGAGTTTAAGGATTGAATTTTGGGAATGCATAAGTAAGAGGGTCTTGAAATTCGATTGAAATGGAATATAGAATAGGTTAACTGAATGAAACTAGGTGTGAATAATTGTTTTACATGACCTGAATATACTGAAAAAGTGTGGATTTAAGAGCTTTGAATGGTTGGCACACACACAGGTGGATAATTAGTGTCATTGTATACCCATGACTTGTTTCGCTATGATTTGTGTTATGAGTCTCAATAGATTTTGTTTTAACACAATTTATGATACAATTACTTTAAAATTAATTGATATTGACTCTTTATGGTATTATTACTTTTCATATATCTTGAGTGTGGATTGAGAAATATGAATATTCTTATATTGACACAATTCTTTTCAATACATGATATGTGGTTTCTTCTTTGGAGTGAAAAAGGGTATGTGTGGGGGAGTTTATAAAAACATTTTTATTTAATATATTATTGATAATAAATGATGAAGTTTTCTCACATTATGTTAAATATGTTTATTTACAAAATATTTTGGATAATATCATTCATTTAAAAATTTTATAGAAATTCTATTTTTACACTTTATAGTGCACGGTAGTATATAGAAAATATTTATTTTTATATTTATTATTTCAAATTGAAATTTGATACCTGTGGTCACAACATAATAGGATACATATTTTTTTTGACATTGGAGCTAAATTGTGTATTTTGTCAGTTAAATGGTCAATGAAGTGAAAGCTGGGTTGGGCCTTCCAGATTTGAAACTCATTTTGTATTTGGGCCATAAAATATTCATATGAGCTTGGATTGGGCCCAAAGATTGAGAAGATATCTACATCTCAATTGTTCACAAATAATTCCTCTAAAATAATAGTTGGTTCACATGTTTTGGAGGTCAAATGGGCAGTGAAAGTTGGATTAAAATTATTTTTCAAGATTCCCCGTAGACACTTGAAACCACTTTGAACCATTACTCCCCTCCACTCAATAAATTAGTTTTTTTCTCATTTGGAGGGGTTTGAACATGAATTGGGAAGTTGAGGTCCAGTGAGAAGTGGATCCGCTACATTTCTCCAACCATTTCAATAAGAGTATCTCTTTAAGAAAAGACCCCTTTGACGAACCCTTCTTATTCTACTTCTTCTTATTTTCATGTTGTAATATATATGGTTGAATTATAAACTCCTTAGTTTAGTATTAATATATTCTATTTCCTTCTATTTTGTTATTATTTTTTCTTCTTCTAATCTTTGTAATTATGCTGGAATCAAGAGTAGAAATTTTATGGGGTTCTACCCTTTCTAAACCATTAAAAAATCAAAATGTGTCTATGATTACTACACTGCCCATGGAAGAGTAGTTATTTTTAGTAATCGTCTACCTCTAAAAATCTACATTCATTTATTTTGAATAAATTATCTAATTTAATTCAATTAAAATTATTTATTCATTGTTTTTTTAATTTAAATTAAACTAATCAAGAAATTGAACAACTAACACAAAAACACGCAAGATTGAGATTTGTCTAAATTGTGAGAGTGCGATCTTAATAGGTAATACAAGACCGCAAGGGAAAAATTTGAAGAGTTCAAATATAATCTCAATACTCAATACATTCTCATTTCTAGAGTAGATATGTTCTCTAATTAACCACTAACAATAAGCTAACCTAGGAAATCAATCAAATCATTGGGTTATGATTGCTTGTTCCAAAGCTAGCCAAGGGTTTATTTCATCTTAATTATTAAGTTCACTCCCATATGGTTCTAGGGATAAAAAATTAGGGGATTATAATTAAGTGGATCTTAATTTAAATTATAATGATAAATAATTGAGTGAATAGGTAGAGTAAGGTAAATGATTTCTTGTAAATATTTTCTAAAAAACATCTTCCTGTTGTTTCATTTTAAACGAACTTTATTAAAAATAATAAAAACAAATTATAAAATAAAATATTCTTCCAGAAAACTTATTCTAGATTTATAAACTATAAACAACCCCATACATTTAATTATTATTATTATTTCCTTTTATTTTATTTTTAAAATACCTTTAATGTTTTCATAAATTTAGTTCATCCTTTTAGAGACACTCTGGGGCAGCCACTATGCTGCACATAAGTACTCAATAATCACATATCATTTCAAAACTCCAATGAAAGCACCTTTAAAATTGGAACCTTTTTAGTGAGGTAAGTAATTATTTCAACCATTAATAGGTATTCCATTTATTTTTCATTTTATTCTCTTTTTAACTTCTTTATTTTCTCTTTACACGGTTTGAATTTTTCTTTTTCTTTTGTTTCCTTCTTCTTCTTCTTTTTGGACAATGAACTCAAACATCTAATTTTTATTTTATTATGCTCCAATTTTATTATTTTCATTTTTATTTTATTTATGAAACAAACTAATCATATAGACCTCTTAGATATTAATCCTGAGATTGAGTGCAACCTAAGGGCTCGAGTCATATATTCTTAGTCTACAGGAAGATTCAACATTCATCCTGTTGGAGAATTCCTCCACTCCCAAAACAATGAAATTGGATGAAATTAAAAATCAAACATAAAACAGGAAACAATGGATAAAAATAATGGAAAAGAACTTAATAGAACAATTAGATAATTGGATTCACCTGATATTAATTATCAACCAAATTTCATTAAATGCCCAAATCTCGAATCAGACATTGAACTGAATTATGGGTTAATTTAGTAGCTTCAAAAATTCTAAGATCTATCTTGAATAAATTTTTTCCATCATCAAAGAACACTTCTATTCATAAGTAGTACTCAGGGATAATGAAATCCCAAGGGGAGTCAATGTATGGGTATTGGGATCAATTCAATAAGTTGTGTGCAAGCTACCCACATGAACAAATCAGTGAGAAAATCATCATCCAATGATTGTATGAAGGACTCACACCTTTGGAGAGGATCAGGGTGGACTCCATAGCGAGAGGAGCATTGGTCAAAAAAACACTAGCAGTTTCACGTGCATTGATCAACCATATTTCACAAAATTCCCAACTATTTTGAGATCGAGGTACACCACATGTTAGAGGACTACATAAAGTAAGTACTTCTTCTCTTGATATTCATTTAATTGATACCATATTTTAATAATTGAACACTATGGTGAGGATGATTTATTTCACTCAAAAAATATCCAAACCCACTCCCTCATGGTCTAATGTTATTTCTACTAATACAAGCCACCCAACTTCCTGTTTTCCCCAACTACAAGAAACAAAATATTGTGCAACTTTGTTTTCTGGTAGACTACATCCGCAGAAAAAACAACCATATCCCCAAAAAAATCTTTATTTCTTTTTCCCCAAAATTCAAACAAGGGTGGAAGGATCAATCAGATATAATGTATGGCTCTGTAGAACAACAAAGGACCACTTTTCAACAAAACATCCAGCAGCCTCCGCTTTACCAACAAGGTTTCCAACAACCCAAAGGTGATTTAAAGCTCAAGCATCAACAATTCAACAATAAGGGAATACCAAAACCAAGGTAGATTCTAACATTGATGATCTTGGGAAGCTAAATGATCTTAATCAATAGAATGAGTTAAAGAGTCAAGGTTCGGAGGTGAGGTACTTGAAGACTCAATGAGCCAGATTGCCAATGCGCTCTGTGAATTGGTATGTACGATTTCTGGAGATATAACTTCTGAAACTAATCCTATATGTCACCAGCCTTAAACATTACATAATCTTGAAATAATTTAATAATTCAGATTTAGGATCTTTTCAGGTTTATATTTTTATAGAATTAGGCCACAACTATTACATTACATCTTAAAAATAACAAACTAGACCTTTATACTCTATCCAAATTTTTCCCATATAATAAATCATTTTAAATAAAACAAGAATTAATTTCTAGATATAAATATTCTTGAATTATTCCTTCCACTTACCCTACCTTATACCCTGTGAACAACATTACAATGACATGGGATGAGCATAAAAAGCTCTGTAAGGGTTATAATATAAAGAAATAAAACATTATTCCATAAATACAATCAAAACATAAGCCATTTAACATACCACATGAAATAATAAGAATTATGAATAAAACATAGAAATAATAATTCATAACGTAACTTGTGGAATCCATAACATACACACATTGTATCTTTCATAGCTACATAGAGAGTTATGTTTGGAATACCCATCAGAGTATATTCTCTTAATCTCTTAGGAGAAACATTAATTTTTACCTCCATCACGTTACCCAATGCATTGGAGAGCTATATTAGGCTCACCTACCCTCGGTTTATCATTTAAACACCCGTATATGTAAATAATGCCCATGAACCAAAAAATAATCATAACACATGAACAAGAACAAAGTAAATATTACATTTCCACATTGAAATCACAATATAACATTTAAATATATAGACATAATAAATATATAATAAAAACTATTTTCAATACCAAAATACATAAGAATAGTATTCTGTATTTATTTTTCTTTTAAAAACATTAAGGCTCGTTAAAGAAGCCAAAGATAATATAATACATGGGGCAGAGGAAAGGTCGTTGTCACCACATATGATAAAAAGAAACATTCCCATTGTTGTTTAGTAAAACACTACATATAAAATAGATTATATTTGAATGAAATAAATATTCAAAGGGAATTATACACTGTATAAAAGAATGTCGTGTATCAATCAAAATATGTCTCAATGAAAGGTGAATGAGATGAAGTCCCTTATCCCTTTTCTGACTTAACTCATTTGTTATTTAATCTAATTACTAATAACCTAATGTTAATTTTTACTTTCTTTAGAACCTTTTTCAAGTTTATTATTCATTTTATATCACTTATTACCATCTTATAGACATTATAGAATCATTTATGTTAATAACAGTCATTTGTTTTATATTTGGTACTTGAGTCAAAAATGAACTTCGTATAATTACAAATTGTCCATGTGGTCAAAATTACATTATATCCAAAATAATATTCATGATTTCTATATCATATATATCATATATATCCTATATATATATGTATTTATAATAGTACATAACATTTCGAGATAAGAAATGAAATGGACTTTTCATGGAAATGGTAAGTCGTACGTACACATGAATGTTGCGTTCATTTCTATTTCATATTTAATGTAACGAAAAATTAATTATACATAGATATATTATAATTCCATTATAATATGATATATAATTTCATTAACTATATCCTTTATAATTTCCATGTATGTCATGAATGATTCATATCACTTTGAGGGGGCGGTAGTCAGGACTTCCTCAAATTAAATTATCATATTTACCCATTATGGAAACCATAATGGTATGATATAAAAGAAAATAAAGAAGAATAAAGAAAATATAAATATAATATATATCACATATAAATACATTTCCATCATATTTTACACCATGAGAGGCAGTAGGATATAATTAGACAATCATCGTTTCATGAGGTAGTAGTTCACCGCCCACAGAATCAATATGTTTATATCCATTATATGGAGGTGTGTGGTTGTGTAGCTTTAATCCTCCATATAAATAAATACTATTATATTTAATATACTATTTTTTTATAAAATAATTGAATAAATAGAGTTTAGTATATTTGAGAAGGAAAATAAATGAAAAGAACTTGAGAGAAGACGTTACCATTAAATCTGGTAACTCCCTTTGATTTGAACCAAAGGCTTTTTATAAAGTCGATTATTCCTAAGGTATGGATTATAAAAGGAATACTTGGATGTTAATAGATTATTGGTGTATATTTTGGATGATCCATTAGGATTTATAGGTGTGATTCATGGGTTAGAGGTGGTGACCTTATATAAGTTGCAGGAGGGGTACTTTACGAAATCTTTGAAGTATTATTTTATTATAAAATTATTTTCGGTTTTAAATGGTCCAAAACTCATTAAATTCGTAGATAATATTACTATTATAATAATTACTCTAAAAAAATTGTTTTTAGAAAATTTTAGGTTTCATTTTTAACCATATCATTTAGGTTTAACCCATAGTTAACTTATTTATCCTTTATCATGTCTTATTGTTTATATATTTATACTATATTGTTAATATAGTTACAATAAAATTTCAAGCAACCAAAAATGATCGTATATTTCATTTGGCCGAATATTATATTTTTAGGACTATTTTATCATTTTATAAAATATTAATTGATTAAAAAACTATTTTATGTCAATTTTAATACTATTCAAATCATGAATTTTAAAAAAATCCAAACCTACATGATTATTTAGAACACCTTTAAATAATTGAAACATTACTTGTTATAATTATCTATAAAATTCTTGGAAGGCATAAATAGTTTAAAAATAAATTTATTTTAATATTTATAATATTATTTATTTAAAACATTCAATAATGATGTAATAATTACATAATCATTGTGTCATAAATTAATTAATTTATTTGATGTCTAAAAATTATAAATAAAATATCATGATGTAAGAAATTTATTTCAGTTTATGATGACAATTTTTAATCCAAAATATCTCTTATATAACCCCATATACAAATTGTATTTCTAAAAGATATATTTTTATGTTATTTTTGACCTTACATTAAATTAATTAATATAAAATTTCATTTACACTTAAAATTGGCTCCATAGGGTCCCAAAATAGACCCAAGGATACCCATAGTCGGACATGCATCATCCAATTTGATTAAAACACATGTTAGGATAATTTATAATTATTATATTATTATTTTTTAATCTTGTTTACTATATTTACTCTTTAACCATGGTAAATAAAATATTTACTAATTTAAATATTCATAATGTCTAAAACTAAAATTTACCTATTTACATAATTTGGACCACCTGATTCAAAATATGGAATCCATTTTTTTGAAATTTAAAACCCATAAGTGGCTGAAATTAATTTTAAATTCATTCTCGTTGTCAAAACCAAAATCATGTTTTTGATAAATAATAACTATCAAAAGATTGACACTTGTTTATGTTCAATTTAAGATTTAGATTACATCCAATTACCAAAATTGGATAAAATGGTAAAATTATAATCCAATTACACTTTAAAAACAATTAAAAGAATAATCTAACTATATAGATATATTAGATTAAATGGCCGTTTTGAATTAAAATGCAGTATTTTTCACTATTCATCAAAAAATGACTTGTATTAGAAAAATACCCAAATTTTACCCAAAGTAAATATTGATGTTCTGATTCTAAAGAAGAATTTTATATTTTAAAATATAAAATATAAAAGTGAACAAACTAGATTTAAACAGGGTTCTCCATCAGAAGGTGATAAATTGACCTTTTAAAGAATATTAGAGTATTTATGTTTAAAATTGGATTCATTAACATTTTAAGCCTATAACTTTTATTGGATAAATGTAAAATCATTTTAAAATCATTTTTAATCATATTGTAGTTATTTCAATTCATTTTCTCCATTACAACGACTATGTGTTAACTACCATTTAAAATAATAAAATTATATAAGTATTTTTTCAGTATAACTCAACGTTTTGTGCAACATAAGATTTCGAAGAAACACAATGTTAAGTATTTGGTACGCCATTGAACATAGAATCCCATTTAAAGTAAAATTAATATTCAATTCAACAAATTTTATAAATATGAAATTGTCATATTATTTATTTACTTGAGATGTTACATCATTCCCTCCTTTTGGAAATTGAGTCCTTGAAACTTTATTCACATATCAAATAAATGTTGGTATTTATCCCTCATATCATTCTCATATTACCACATTACCTCTTTAACAATATGTTTTTCCTCAAAACTTTTACTAGATGTATTACCTTATTCTGTAACACTTTATTTCTTCGGTCAAGAATCTAGAATGGGTTTTCTTCATAAGAAATATTCTCTTCCAATTGAACTACCTCTGGAATCAAAAATGAGATAGATCTGGCATATACTTTTTCAACATTGAAACATGAAAAACATTGTGTACCTGGGATAAACATGGAGCTTAATCCACTATGTAGGAAATTGATCCATCTTTATCTAGGATTTCATAGGGTCCGGTGAACAGTGGACTCAGTTTTCCCTTCTTACCAAAATGTATCACACATTTCCATGGAGAAACATTGAGAAAGACATGATCACTAAATTCAAAAGAAAGATCCTTCCTCTAGTTATCCGCATAACGTTTCTACCTTCTCCGAGTTATTCTCATGTGCTTCTGAATCGACTGAAAATTTTCTTCCATCTCTTCTACCAATTATGGTTCCATCAGTTTCCTTTAACCTACGTCAACCAAAAAAGTTGGAGTTCGACCCTGCATTCTATATAATGAATCAAATGGTGTCGTCTGTATACTGGAATGAAAACCGTTATTATAAGAAAATTAATCCAATAAAAGATTTTGGCCTAACTTCATTGGTAAAATATTAAAAAAATACGTAATATATCTTTCAATGCTTGAATTTTCCATTGGGACTACCCAATTGATAGAGGATGAAAAGTTGTACAAAAATTTAATTCAGTACCCAACAACTTTTGAAGGCCATTCCAAATGTTAGAAGTAAACATGGGATAATGATCAGATATAATAGAGAGGGAACCTCCATGAAACCTAACAATCTCTTTATCATACTACCGAGAAAGTTGATCAAGAGACATTGTATTTCGAATATGTAGGAAATCATTAGATTTAGTCAACTGATCAATAATAACAAAAATTTCATTATTACCTCTAGATTTCATTATTAATCAACAATGAAGTCCATTAATATATTTTCACATTTCCACTCTAGCACCGGAAATTACTGAATCATCCCTTTCAATAATTGATACTCTTCTTTAACCGGTTGAAAAGTAAAACACATCACAATAAAGTAAACAATATTTCTTTTCATTCCATCCCACCAGTGAAACTCATGAAGATCTCTGTACATCTCAATACTTCCAGGATGACCTGAAAATAGAGAACTGTGAGCTTCACAAAACAATTCATTGTCCAACTGTGAATCACAAGGCACACATAATCTTTTCCCAAATCACAAAACACAATATCTATCAATGTTCAATTCAGGTAACTTACCCTTCTAAACCAAATCTACATTTTTCTACACCTCACTGTTTTCTTTCTATACTTTCTTAATTCTGTCTGATATAAATGATTTCACGAAGACCTATAAAAATAGTATAATTCCATTCACCAATATATTTTATGCCAATGTTCATAAATCATTAATCAAAGGATTTGATTCCAAACGTAAAATTGATAATGTAGCATTATATTTTCAACTCAAAGCATCAGCCACGTTATTTTCCTTTCTTGGATGGTAATGAATCATTCAATCATAATCCTAGATTAATTCCAGCCATCTCCTCTATCTCATGTTCAATTGTTTCTGAGTAATTATATACTTCAATCGTTTTTTATTAGTATATATTTCACACATTACTCCAAACAAATGATTCCTCCAAATTTTTAAATAAAAACAACAATAGCTAATTCCAAATAATATGTAGGGTAATTTAATTCTTTAGGTTTCAACTAACATGATGCATAAGAAATTAACTTATCATTATGCATTAGGACACAGCCATGTCCTTTAAACAAAGAATAATTATAGGTAAGAAACTCACCATTTCTGGGAGGCAGTTCCCAAACTGGAGAATTCACCAATAGTCATTTCAATTATTGAAAACAATCATCACATTCATTTGTCCAGATGAAGTTAACACCATTTCTAGATAACATAGTCAGTGGGATAGATAACTGTGAAAAAATTTGAACAAACCTCTGGTAATAACCTTATAAACAATGAGAACTATGGATATTTGTTCTATTTTTTGGTTCTTGGAAACTATTCATTAACTTTTACTTTAGCAGGATCAATAGTTATGCCATATTTTGAAATAGTGTGACCATGGAATGAAATTTTCTGTGACCAATACTCATACGTTTTGAACATCCTATATAGTTTATTTTAATTTAAAGTCTTCAAGGAAACCCATAAATGACTTTCATGCTCCTATATAATTTTTATAATATACCAAAATATTATATATAAACACAACCACAATTTATCACCTGAGTCAACTGATCCATTACTACAAAAAATGTTCTATTCTCATTCCAACCATATCCAGATGCTAATTTGGAAGTTCATTTCCCTTAGTATTACATCCCAGTATAGCCTCCTTATTTCCTCAATAAAAAAATTATTAACACAAAAATATCTTAAGCTAAGCAACATGGTAATTTGTAAATGATGTATCATAACAATATTACCATAAATTTATTTATGGATATTAATTTACCAATATCCTAACTCCTAGAGTTATCTAAACAGACCTCTGATACCAACTATAAGGCCCCACCCTTAAACATTACATAATGTTTAATAAATTTAATAATTCACATTGAGGATCTTCTCATGTTTTGTGTTTTAGAGAATTAAGATGTAACAAATAAATTATTTTTCAAAAAAAAAGAAGTAGACACTTTTAATCTATCCAATTTTTTCATAATTATAAAACTACTTAAATAAAACTAGAGTATTATTTTCATGATATAAATATTTTTAAATTCATCAATTCTCTTACCCTTCCTTATACCCTATGAGAAATATTTCAATGACTTGAGATGAGCATAAAAAGCTCAGTAAGGGTTATATAATAAAGAAAGAAAGCATTGTTCCACAAATACATACAAAACATAAGATCTTTAACATACCTCACGAAATCATAAGATTTATGAATGATACATAGAAATCATAAATCATAAAGGTAACTTGTGAAATCCATAAAATATTTATTTTGTATCTTTCATAGCTACATAGGAAGTTACGTTTGGAATACCTGTCACAGTATAATCCCTAAATCTCTTATGAGAAACATTAATGTTTACCTCCATCACATTACCCAATGAATTAGATAGCTATATCATTCTCAACATCCCTAGGTTTATCATAGAACCACCCATATACGTAAACAATTCCCAAGAACCATACCATAATCCTAACACATGAACAAACATAAATGAAAGATAACTCTTTCCCATTGAAATCACAATATAAAATTTAAATATATTTACATAATCAATTGATTATGAAATCCATTTTTAATACCAAAATTTGTAAAAATAGAATATGGTATTAATTATCTTTTTAAAAACATTACCGCTTGTTAAGGAAGCCAAAGATCTAATAATACTTGCGGTGGTGGTAGGGTCAGTATCACTGTGTATGTTAAAAAATCATTCCCTTTGTCATTTAGTTTAACTATATGTAGAAAAAATATTCCCATTGAATGATAAGAAATTTCATATGGTTTTATACACCATATAAAATAAAGTCATGTATAAATAAAAATATGCCTCAATGAAAGGTTATTTAGATGAAGTCCCTTACCTCATGTCTGACTTGACCCACTCATTCTTTAATCTCATGAATACTAAACTAACATTATTTATACTTTCTTCAGAACCTTTTTCAAGTTTATTTTTCCTTTTATATCACTTATTACCACATTGTATACATTATATAATCATTTAAGTTTATAATGGTCATTTTGTCGATATTTGGTACTTGAGTCAAAAATGAACTTATTATAATTAAAAATTGTCCATTTCCTCAGAATTATACTATCTACATAATGATATTCATGATTTATATACCATATATATCCATTATATATATATGTATTTATTAGAGTACATAACATTTGGAGATATGAAATGAAAGGCACCGTTCATGGAAATGGTAAGTCGTACGTAGGAATGAACACTACTTCCATTTCTATTTCGTATATAATGTAATGAAGGCTTAATGATACATAGTTTTATTATAATTCCATTATAATATCATATATAATTTCACTAAAACCATCCTTTATATGTTCCATGTTTGGCATTAATGAGTTGTGTCACTTTGATGGGGCGGTAGTCCGCACTTCCTCAAATGAAATTATCATATTTACCCATTATGGAATCAATAAATGTGTTCAATAAAAGAAAATACAGAAGAATAGAGACATTATAAATATAATATATATCACATATAAATATAGTTCCATTGTAATGGCCACCATTATATGTGGTAGATGATAATTGAACCATCATCGTTTCGTGAGGTAGTAATTCGTCATCTACAGAAATAGTATGTTCGTATCCATTATGTAGAGGTTTGTGGATGTGTAGTTTGAATAATCCTCATAACATCATCCAATTATATATATGATAATTTTTTTGTTATAAAAGAAGATAATAAAGAGATTTTAGGGGATTGGGGAATGAAAATAAAAGAAAAGAACTTGAGAGAATATGTTGCCTTTAAATCGGGTAACTCCCATTGGTTTGATCCAAAATGCTTTCTTGAAGTGAATTTTGGATAAGGTAAGGCTTCTAGGAGGAATATATGGATTTTTGGGGCTTATTTGATCTGATTTTGGACATGCCAAGGGTCTTGAGAGGTTTGAGTAATGGGTTATAGGTGGTGTCCTTCTATAAGAGGGAGGAGGGGCACTTTAAGAAATCATTGAAATATTATTTTATTATAAAATATTTTTCGGTATCGAAAGGACCCAAACTAATTAAATTCAAACATATAAAGACTATTATTATAAACCATTTCAAAAAATAGTTTTCATACATGTTTTGGTTTCATTCTTAACCTTATCCATTTGCTTGAACCCTTAATCAACAAATTTAACTTATACCATGTCTTATTGTATATATGTTCATACTATATGGTTAATATATTTACTATAAAATTAAAACAGACCCAAAATGGATCATTAATGACATTTGTAACATTATATATTTCATTTTTCATAATTAATATAATTTTAGGACTATATTATCATTTAATAAAATATTGACTGATTTAAAAACTCTTTTATGTCAATTTTAATACTATTCATATGATGAATTTTAAAAAAAATACAATCCAACATGATTAATTAGAAAAACACTAATAAATTTATATATAACAAGTTATAATTATCTCTAAAATTCGTGGATGGCATAAATAGTTTAAAATAAATTTATATTAATATATATAGTCTCATTTATTTGAAACATTCTTTAATGAGGTAATCATTAAATCATAATTGTGTCATACATAAATGTATTTATTTAATGTCTAAAAATACGATATAAAATAAAATGATTTAGGAAATCCTTTTTTCTTATTAATTAGTATTTATACTAGAAAATATCCCTTTTATAACCCTAAATAAAAAAAATTACTAAAAGATATATTTTTATGTTATTTTTGACCTTACATTAATTTAATTAATATATAGTCTCATTTACACATACAAGTTGCTCTATGGGGTCCCCAAATCCACCCAAGGATTCCCACGGTCAAAAATGTATCATAAAATTAGATCAGGACACTTGTTAGGGTAATTTAATATTATTATATTATTTTGTTACCCTTAATTTACCAGATTTACACTTTATCCATTGTAAATAAAATATTTACTAAAGTAAATATTCATAATGTATAAAAATAAAAGATACCTATTTACAAAATTTGGACCACCTGATACTGAATATGGAATCCATTTTTATAAATTCAAAACACCGAAGTGGCAGAAATTATTTTAAAATTTATTCCCGTTGTCAAAACAAAAAGCATGTTTTTATGAAATAATAACTATCCAAATATTGACACTTGTTAATGTTCAATTTAAGAGTAAAATTACTTCCAATGTCCAAAATTGGATTAAATGGTTAAAATATAATCGAATTAAAGAGTAAAACCAATTAAAATAGTTATCTAACAATATAAATATATTATATTAAAAGGCGGTTTTGAATTAAAATGATGTATTTTTCAAAATTCGTCAAAAAAAGTCCATTATTAATAAAATACCAAAATTATACCCAATGTAAATTTTGATGTCCATATTATAAATATAAATTTTATTTTTTCAAATTGAACATATAAAAGTGAAAAAACTACATTTAAAAATGGTTCTTCGTCAAAAGGCAGTAAATCATCCTTTTTAATAATATTAGAGTATTTATTCTTAAAATTGGATTCATTCACATTTTCAGCCTCTAAATTTTATTGGATAAATGTAAAAAAATAACAAACCTATGTGATAATATTTTAGTTAGTTGTGTTCATTCCTTCCAATATAATTTCTTTGTGCTAACTACCATTTAAAATAATAATATTATATTATTATTTATTAGTATTACTCAACGTTGTGTGCAATGTAAGATTTCAAAGAAAATTGGTGTTACGTATCATGTACTCTAACGAACATAGCATCCCCTTTAATGTAAAATTAATATTTAATTCACAAATATTTTTTAATATAAAAATTCCATATTCTTTATTTACCTGGGATGTTACAACTCCGAATCCCAAGGGTAATTCCAGCGCAATCACATTGGGAAGTGGGAAGAAAACAATTGATATATCTGCACGAATCATTCCACTGGGATTCACCCCAACTCCAAAAAAAACCCATTCTATACCTACTGATGAGATACCCAAGGATAAAGATAAAGATAAGACAAATATTGAAGATATTCCTCCTAAAACCCTTATGTTTCCAAATAGATTTTTTCAAACCAAAAATATGGATGAAGAGGCAATGGAAAAAAGAAGTTTTGGATACATTCAAGCATATGGAGATCAAAATACCTTTAGTTGAAGCCATTAAGAAAATCCCAAGTTATTCTAAATTTTTAACAGAACATTGTACCAATCTAAGAGAGCACAAGGTAAATGAGAGGATCAATCTTGGAAGGAATGTGTCAGCACAAATTATACCAACTCTAGAAATGCCAACAAGGTGAAGGGATCATGGGACATTCACCATCCCATGAACAATAGTGGAGTTGCACTTTTCATATTCTATTTGTAATTTAGGATCTTCCATAAATTTAATTCCTAAATCTATATTTTATTCTTTAATAATTGGTGTGTTGAAGTTGAAAAGTGTGGTGGTGCAGTTGGATAATGGAGCTTCATCATATCCAGTGATAGTACATGATGATGTAATTTTCTGGGTAAGATAAATGATCTTTCATAAAGATTTCAACATTATTGACATGGAGGATGAACAGGTATGTTCTCATTCTCCCATTATCAGAGGTATGACCTTCCTCAAAACTACAAAAACTATCATAAATGTCTATGAGGGTACACTTTCCATGGAGTTTGTAGATAAAGTTGTGATAGGTAATGTTATGGACTCCATGAAGTGCCCCTCAGTGGACGATTCTTCTTTTGATATCTCCCATTTTGAACCACCAAATAAAAACCACATGGAATTTTATTATCTTATTCTTAGGGTGATTATGAGATTTGGTTCTAGTTTTATGTCTAAGAGTACTTCCACACCTATTTCAAATGCACAATAATCACTTAGTTTTGATTTTGTAATGGATTTTCATTCTAATTTTGATCATGTTCACACTGATTATGAAATGGCGGTTGAGTATGCTGATGGATTTGATGTTTCATTCTCAGATTTTGATGATGTATATTCTGATACTGATTTTCATTGTGCACATATTTCAGTTCCTTAAATTTATCCATCCAGAAATCAACCTCTTATATTAGAACTAAATCCATTACCACCAAATATAAATTAATAATACATGTTGAGTGGTGAGAAATTACCTGTTATGATTGCTAACAATATCCCTTTAAAATATGAAGAAAAACATTTGAATCTTTTTAGGGAGAACATCAGGGAAATCATGTGAACCTTGTCTAACATATCTGTTATTAGCACCTCTATTTGCATGCATAAGACTATTTTGGGGGATGGGACTAAACTTGTTAGGATTCCAAATAGGATACTCAATCCAACCTGTCTAGAAGTTGATAAAAAATATGTTGAAAATTTCTCAAGGCATGTATAATCTACCCCATTTCATATTTTTAAAGGGTATGTCCTTTTCAGTTTGAGCCTTAGAAAATTGGTGTTACTGTAGTTAGAAATGAGAAAGATGAGTTTATTCCAATGAGGGTACAAAACAGTTGGCATGTGTCTATTGATTATAGGAAAATAAATCAATCTACTCACAGGGACAATTTCCCCCATTCAATCTAATGATCAGGTGCTTGAGATACTAGTTGGTAAGTCACATTATTGTTTCTTGGAAGGATATTATAGATATTGTCAGGTTCATATTACTCTAGATAATCAAGATAAGACACTATTCACTTGTCAATTCGGTACATTTTCCTACCGGAGGATGCCATTTGGACTTTTCAATTCCCCAGGTATATTTCAGATATACATGGTGAGTATTTTTTCTGATTTTATTGATACCTACATAGAAGAATTTATGTATGATTTTACAGTCTATGGGTATTCATTTGATGATTTAATCACATGTTTGGGAATGCTTTTGAATCATTTTATTGAGAATAATCTGGTCTTGAACTTTGAAACGTGTCATTTTATGGTAGATCATGGCATTGTCGTAGGGAATATAGTGTCAAAACATGGGAAAGTTGTTTATAAATCGAAGGTAGATATTATTTTATCTTTACAATATCCTTCATGTGTGCTTGATGTTAGACCTTTTGTCGGTCATGCATGATTTTATCGGCACTTCATCAATGATTTTAGTAATATTTCTCTTCCTTTGTCGCGATTACATAAAAAGGATTTTAATTTTGTGATTAATGATTTTTCAAGACTTCCATTGGTGAGAAAAAGAAGTGTATGAACACTCCACCAATCATACAGCCCCATAGTGGGTGATTCCTTTAGAGCTTACGTGTGATGCCTCCAAATTACCAGTTGGAGTTTTCTTATCTCATAGGGTGGAGGGATGTTCACATTTGATTTCATATGAATCTCAAACACTAGATTTATCCAAATAAAACTACACAAACACAGAAAAGAAGTTTCCGTCTGTCATATTTTCTTTAGATAAATTTTATTCATATTAATTAGGCTCTTAATTAGTTGTTTTTTTGACCATTCTGCTTTAAGGTACCTCTTGAAGAAGTCAAAAGAAAAGCCCTGACTAATCTGATGGATGCTTTTTCTTTAGGAATTTGATATTGAGATAATAGATAATAAGGGGTCAGAAAACATGGTGGCGAAACACATGATTAGGCTTACTCACACACTATTGGATGGAAACGTGGACTAGGTACCACTTGGGGACACTTTCTTTGATGAGCATCATTATTCCTTCACTGGTACACATCCTATGTAGGCTGATTTAGTAAACTACCATGTTTGCTATGAAATCCCTGTAAATTTAATGAAAAATCAAGTCCAAAAGTTAAATAGTGAGTTTAGATTTTATGTGTGGGATAATCTCTCCTTATGGAACATGTTTAGTGACCAAGTTATTAGGATGTGTGTTCCTGATCATGAGTTTGAGTCTAGTATACCATTTTTTCATACACTTTCTTGTGGTGGATACTATGGACCCCAACAGACAACAAGGAATGTATGAGACTCTGGATTATATTTTTCTAGCTTATTCCATGATGCTCATGTGTTTGGTAAGTCATTCTATCATTTCTAACACAATGGCAACATTTCTAGGATACCTGATATTCCCCAAAAACCCATATTATTCCGTGAGTTTTTTTATGTATGGGGAATTGATTTTATGGGTCCTTTTCCTAGTTCATTTGGTTTTTTTTATATTTCGGTTGGTTTTTATTTTGTGAGTAAATGGGTGGAGGCTAAGGCCACCAGGACTGATGATTCTCATGTTGTAATGGACTTTGTCGAGACAGATATTTTTTTGTAGGTTTGGAGTAACGATTTCCATCAACAGTGACCAAGGGACACACATCTTTAATCAGAATTTGGATTCCCTCCATCGGAAGTATTGGGTGACACACAAAACATCAACTCCAAACCACCCCCAAACAAATGGTCAAGCTGAGGTTTAAAATAGGGAGTTGAAACAAATTTTGGAGAAAACTGTGCAGCCGAATAAGAAGGATTGTAAAAATTGATTGGATGATGTGCTATGGGCTTATAGGACAACATACAAAACTCCCATCTATATTTCCTCAATTTGGATTATTTTTCGGAAAGCCAGTCATCTAACCATTAAGGTTGAGCATCAATATTATTGGGCTATAAAGAATTGAAACATGGATTTTACCTAAGATGGAATTCAATAGAAGATGCAAATTTAAGAGATTGAGGAGATTTGATAATCTTCATATTAGAACTCAAGGCACTATAAGGAAAAATACAAAGCATCTCATGACAAAATTATCCATTAAAGAGAATTTCATGTTAGAGAAAAAGTCGTTCTCTACATTTCACGAATGTAGTTGATTCCCGGTAAGCTTCATTCCAGATGGTTAGGTCAATATATTTTATCTAATTTTTTCCCTTATGGTGTAGTGGAGATCACATAAGAGGACATTGGAAGGAGATTCACAGTCAATGGGAAATGTTTGAATAAATACATTGAGGGACTTCCAACTAATGCAGTGGATTTCATTACACTGCATGACCCCATCATCACATGACCATATTTGGCTATTCCTAACCCTTTAACTTTTATATTCTTTGTCCTATTTAAAATCAAACATTTCATGTCCACATATCATCTCCTAGGTTCACATTAAGGACAATGAAATATTTTATTTCTAGAGGAGGGGATAAATTTTGAGGTAGATATTTTGGATTTTCATTGGTGTGTTTTGTGTGTAATTTCTATTAAGTTCTGGGTTAAAATTTTAAAAATAAAATAACAAAAAAGTCTATAATAAAAAAATATATCATGTAATATTCTCAAGTGAAACATATGAAATTGAATGATTTAAAATTTCAGTAGTATAATTATAAGAATGTGTAAATTTTCATCATCAAGTGTTGATTTTCATAAAAATTAAAGCCAATGATGATACTAATGGGTGTGTCATTATAAAACCTTTTAGATTTTGACATCCTTATTTGTGAAATTTATTTAAGGTAAATTGTGTCATTGATTTCTCCACACAATTTTTCACTCAAACATGAGTTGTGAAAATTTTCCTACTCAATTTAATGAATAGTCAAGTCATGTAAAAAAATTTATTGGTTGATCCATATGTTCATTTCTCTTTTTATCAGTTTCATTACTATACCGAATTTACCTATGTGTGTGTACATGTTATCTGACTATTCTACGCCCTAAAAAATATGGTTTTTGTCATGGACATGTCAAAAACAGTCTTCATATACCTTTGATTTTGTTAAAACTATTTCAGTTAGTGTAATGTGGAGATCAAAATAGGTTTCAGAGTTGAGTGTGAGATTTTTTCTATGTGAAACATAAAAAAAAATAATAAATAAATTATGGGATTGATTAAATTTAAAACATATGATGATATCTAGGTCAGGAGATTAAGGTTGGACATTTGGGAATGATTCAATTAGTGGGTCTTAAAATTCAATTGCAAAGAAATGTAGAACATGTTTTGTGAATTAAACTAGATAAGAAGAATTGTTTTACTTTACCTTAATATATTTAATATGGGGTGTATTTATGAACTTGGAATGGTTGGAAGTCACACACATGGAGAAATAGAGGCATGGAATACCCATGAAATTTTTTCTATGAGTAGTGTTATGAATCTCACTAGATTTTGTTTTGACACAATTTATGAGACACCGACTTTAAATTTTTTGATATTGACTATTTATGGGATTCATATATTTCCAATATTTGCACTGCAGATTGAGAAATATGAATATGCATATTTTGTCACAATTTTTTTTTTCTAATACAGGATATGAGATTTTGACCATGAGTTTAGAAGGGTAAGTGTGGGGGAGTTGATGAAACACATTTTTATTGAATATTTTATTCATAATAAATGATAACATTTCCTCATATTTTGTTAAATATTTTTCTTTACAAAATATATAGGATTATATTATTCATTATAAAATATTATGGATATTCTAGTTTTACCATTTATAGTGCACTATAGTATTTCAAAAATAATTATTTTTATTTATATTATTTAAACATAAAATTTTGTAATAGTGTTCCTGACTTAATGGGGTGAAACATATGTTCATGACATCGGAGTTAAATCATGCATTTGGTTTGAATAAATGGACCATGAAGTTATATGTGGGATGGACCCACTTGATTGGACATTGGTTCTGTATTTGGGAAATAACATCTTCATACAAGCATGGATTAGGCCCAAAATTTTATAGGATCTCTCAAAACTACTTGTGCACAAATAATTCTTCTAGAAGAATAGCTTGTTCATGCAATTTGGATTACCAATTGGTGGTGCAAGTTGGATTAAAATATTTGGATGATATTCCCCATTCACACTTGAAACATCTTTAAACCTAGCCTCCCCTCAACTCTATAAATTGGTGTTATTCTCATTTGTAGGGGTTGGGACATGCATTGGGAAGTTCAGGAAAAAGGATAAGTGGATCCACTCCAATTATCCAACCATTTCAATAAGGGTATCTCTTGATGTAAGGATCCCTTCAATGTAGACTTCTTCTTCTTCTTCTTATCCATGTTGTAATACTTATGTATGCATAATAAACTCTTTATATAACCTTTAATTTCTTCTTTTTTGACTGTTTTGTTAAAATTTCTTCTTCTGTTAATCTTCCTATTTTGTCTAGAATGAAGAGTAGAAATTATATTGGGTTTTATCATTTCTAAACATTTAAACAGCAAAAAAATTTCTATAATGACTACATCACCCATTGAAGAGTAGTTCATTTTAGTAATCAATAAACCTCTATCCTTATTTATTCATTTATTTTGAATTAATGAGCTATTATATTAATATAATATGATCTATTAATTGAGTTTTTTAATTTTAATGGAACTAAGTATGGAATTGATCAATTGACACAAAAACATGTGTGGTCGAGATCTATGTGATTATGAAATACAATACCTCAAGGG
This sequence comes from Viscum album, assembly GCA_963277665.1. Taxonomy (NCBI): domain Eukaryota; kingdom Viridiplantae; phylum Streptophyta; class Magnoliopsida; order Santalales; family Viscaceae; genus Viscum; species Viscum album. Next base: position 788,141,700 of record OY728120.1, read on the forward strand.
ACAAATTTTTATAGTTATAATATAATCCATAAACTCAATTAATCCTCATTTCTAGAGGAGATATGTGTTCTAATTAACCACTGACCATAATATAACTTAGCAACACAAATCAAAGCATGGTGCTATGATTTCATGCTACGAAGCAATCATAGGGTCTATGTAATTTCATCTTTATGGTAAATTTAACTCATGTAGGGTTATAAGGATATCAAGTTAGGGGATTATAATTAATTGGATGTTAATTTAAATGATAAAGATAAATAATTGAGTGAAGAGGTGGAGTTAGATCGATTACACCTTTCAAATATTTTCTAAATAAATATCTTCTCGTAGTGTAATATTAATCAAACTTCATTTCAAATAAAAAAATTAAATTTGTCTTCCAGAAAACTTATTATAGATTTATAAATGATAAACAACCCCAATAATTTTAATTAGTATTCTTAAAAAAAATTATTTTCAAAATACATTTAATGTGTTGTTAAATTTACTTTTTCCTTTGAGAGACGACATTGGTTAGACACTATGATGCACCTAAGTACTCAACAATCACATATAATTTGATAGAACCCACGAAATTTCCTTTCAGGGATCAAATATTTTCAAATGAATTATAGAAAAGAGGGATGATGTTTGGTGAACAGAATTGATTGATACCATGAGTGACAGTTTTTGACAGGAGGTGTTTTGGGATTGGATAGGTGATCCCAATTTTCCCAATTGGCATGTGATGATGACATGCATTGTGACCAGATTAATTCCTAGTGGAGGTTTTGTGCGGAGTCTCATAGAATAGGTTTATTGGGGTTGAAGTGGAGATGGTCAATATCATACATATGAAAGGGTGGTCGGACGTGGTCAATGTGGTTATTATTAAATAATTATTATATTTAATAATAATAATTGTTATGACTTAATAAAATTAAAGGATGATTTGTTATTATTATTATTTATATATTAAATAATACACAATATGGTGACAATATATTATTGTGGTAAAATAAAATTATTATTTTTAATATAATATTAGATGAAAATTTATTTTATTCCTTTAAAGGGAATTAATAATTTTTTATTTAAAATAAATTAATTAATGGGGTGAAGGTGGGGGTGTGGCCTTTCTAGTGGGTTGTAGTCCTGAAAGGAGATGGGGCCTTATGACCAATTAACATTCCAATGAATTATAAAAATTAGTCAATTTTATTTGTGGATGTGAAAATTTTAATGCATGGTTTAAATGCATAGAATGCATGATGTACATGAGAGAAATTAGTTAATGATGGATCGTCATCATTTTTATAAAATTTAAAAATATATATATTATAAAATATTATTATTTTAAATTATGGTAATAAAATATTGTTTCCTATATAACTTCCTCGTACGGTGTTGGATTGAATTATCGTCGACAGAAATATGAACCTGGAATTGAGAAGTTAATTTTAGGATTGATGTTGGATAACATTTTTTTACATCTCATTTCGGCCAAAAAAATTTCCACAAATAATAAAAAAAATTATTGAGGAATTTTGTATTTGATGTGTCTTATTTATATTATGATAGAATGATGAACCATCTGCGAAATTGTAATCCTAAAATATATGTAATTTTTTTGATTAAAATATTTTGTTTTTAATTCAGACTCATTACTCAGGCCCATGAGACCCCATTTGAGTGTGATGTGGTGAATTGAGACTTTTTCACTCGGTGTCTGATTGATTAAAGTGAATAACCTATTTTACGTGTTTTCCAATGAGGATTAAAATAGTGTGGTATTTTTGGATATCTAGTTCATTTGAAAAGATAGATCAATGAAATTAAAATTTCTCCCTCAGAACAATGATGAGACTCTTGTGTGTGTTGAGCTTTTGTTTGAGACATTCACAGATGTGTCACATGGCTCAGAATCTATGTGATAGGAAGGAAACGGCAGGAATGTAGAGTAGGTCCGTACAACATATCAGTCCATCACATTTTGTGTTCTACATTATGAATAATCGATATTTTGTGTCTCATTTTCTTGAACTCAGAATTTTTCCCCATTAGTAGCCTATACTGAGTATTTTTTCAAGTATAACGTGATGTTTCCCTTGATGGTGGTTTTTTGGATATGATATGCACTATTCTAGGAATGATTCATTCTAAGGAAATTCCTGATGATGACAATGATAAGGTAGGATCACCATAGACTCATTTTGAGTGCTACCCTCTAGTACAATTGGGTTGTGGGTCCTCGACTTCTTGCAAGTGGTACCATCCAATTAAGCTAGTAGTGGTTCCCCGACATCTTCCAAGTGCTACCATCTTGTAGAGTTGGGATGTGGGTCCTCTATGTCTTTTTAGAGGTACCATCTAGGTTATCTTGGTAGTGGATCCTCGATGTCATCCAAGTGGTAGCCTCAAGTTGAGAGGGGATGTGGGACCTCAACAACTTCTGAGTGGTACACTCCATTTGATCTTGGAAGTGGGTTCTCTATATATTCTGATTGGTACCCTCCAGTTGTACTGGGCAGTGGGTCCTCAATGCCTTCAATGTGGATCCCTCTTATTGTACTTGGTCATGGGTCCTCGAATTCATGTTTATGGCTAGTTGAATGTGTGATATACTGACAAGTCGTGGTTTTACATAGAAAACTACTTATCAGTTGATACATGGGATATTGAACATCATTGATCGAATTTTTGTACTACTAGATAGTCATATTCTTGGGATAATATATGTGATGGAGATCCCCTTAGTCTCTCATTTTTTCCTCTTTGACTAAACATATATATATATATATATATATATATATATCCTTTGTATCCACACCTCAGATTTGCTTACTCTTATTCCAGGAGAGGTTCTCCTGGTTGGATGAGTCTACTCTCCTAGTATTAGTGGAAAACACTCTACAGAAACTTCATCTACTCACCATGTTTATCCACTTGTGTTTGGAAGAGATTACTTTCACCTTTTTAGGTTGATCTATAGTCTTTCATTTTACCTTGTTCTATCTACTATCATTCTCTTCCTATATCATCTTTTAATACTCCCCCTTTAGAATTTAGGGTTTTCTATTGGGTTTTTATATACCCACACATGCATGGGATTTTCCCGAACAGGTCATTTCTTATGAAAATGATAGGAAGGACCACTGGGACTACAAAGGAGATTGGGATACTAGGCCATTGGACTGCGTATAGTGGTTAGAGAATGGGATTCAAAAATTTGGCTCTCTTAGCAATTTAATTATTCATACATCTATCAATTTAGGACTCATTTATGGTTGGTAGTGTATTTTTCCCCTTCATTTTTTATTTTACACTACTTCACTATTATAATATCTAGAGGTTTATCCATGCTTCATTTACTTTACAGCAGTGTTGCATCTTTTATTATTTACTCTACACTTTTACATCGAGATGATTATGTATGTTTGTGTGTGTAGGTACTTAGGTGATGGAAACCCGGAAATTTTTATTCCTTTATCACTTTTATCCATTCCATAACCTATGTAGGTGCGCTTGGGGTAGTTTTCACTCAAGCCCCTACGTGGGTCAGGTCAGGCCATATTGGCATTAGAGAAACATCATTCCAAGGAATGTTGTTCAGACTATCCCCCTTAAGTGGATTTGTTGGGGTTTATAGAAATAGTGTAAAAGTGTATTGAGTGTGGCTCTAAGGATAAGGAGTATAGTGATGATGCCAGAGGTTGATGTATCCCTTCACCATGACCCTAACTACCTACTTGTCAACTCTGAATTCGGAGACATTTGTTGAAAGGATCAATTATACATGAATCATATAGTATTCAGTCATTGAATATACTTTTTGACTAATATCATAATTATATATATACATATATATATTCTCATTTGACCATGGTATGTCTCATTAACTTTCAAGTTGCCTCCATGCAGACATCAAAATAGGATATCGACTTCCAGACCATGATTTCGATTCGATAAGTGATGAGTCCGTAGTTCAAGGTCAACTCTGCATTCTTTTTTCGTCTAGAAGGGTAGGTAGTAGAATCCACACCTATTAAACAATAGATAGTAATAGTATATTATGATTATAATGCTCATAGGTTCACCACACCCCATGATTTTTAGCTCTAGAGGCTGCTGAGGTTTTGTGGTGAACTACTTCCCCAATCAGTGGAGGTTTGGCTTGAGTCTGTGATCCTTGTTTTCGGAATCATGCAATTCCTAACCAATCATATGGATTCAATCAAAACTAGTGCGCTTTATAGATATGTAGTTGGTCTCGATCATACCATAATTTGATGTACCTATGTTTTAGGAACATTTCAGGCTCTAGAAATAGAGATTATATAGACATCATTTTTAACAAGACTCCCATTTTAGGTTGTTGAGGTTAGGCTTCATCCTTTTGTTTGGAAATACAGTTTGGATGGGACCTGTTTCTATGGTGGTCATTGTGGTGAGACACCTCGAGGGTGACATGTGATGTATCCATGTGTTACTTTCAATTTACATACCTTAAAATTCATGACGAAGAGGGGTCATTCCCAAACTGACGCACATTTTTTGAGATCAGATAAAAACCTTGAGGGTGAGTTAGTTCTATCCAAGAAGAAAATATCGAGGTGTGGTGGATGATTCCATCTAACGGGTGTGTTTGGGGCCGAATGGAATGTTGGTTATTACAAAAAGGGGTATTTTTAATACCTAAATGAATGTTTAGGCATCCGTTTGTGGTTCATTAATACCCTATTTCACTTTGCATTAGTTTGTATGCAAGAAACTCAAGGAGTATGTGATGTATTTGACCTTGCTTTGGAATCATGAAGAAGGGGGTTCCTTTCCTCACAAAGAATTTTTTTTGGTGATGTGAACAAAACTTTTCATGTGAGTTAGTTCCACCCAAGAGAATAGTTTTGAGCGGTGGAGAATGGGTTCCATAGACTTGTGTATTGATGGTATGGTTGTGAGATAGAGTGTTAGAGTAGGTCGTGACATTTTTTGGTGGATTTTATCTACTTGAGCCTTTTTCTTGGGATGCCACTAATGGGTGTGGAATATTTTCTACATTATGGTTAATATTTGTCTAAGAGTGGAAAAGATGCACAGGGTGTGCCATGTTCATTATGTGTATAGATTCTTGTAGTACGATTAGTGTACTCACCATCCTTGTTATTTGTTACCCTTGTGTGCTTGGTGTCAATATTGATGCAACAACATGCAGTTATCACATATGGGTCAAGTTAATTGAGAACCAATGAAAAGAAAAATGCAACATAATATGTAAATATGGTTGTGTTAGAATTCACTCTGAGGATATAAAGGTACTACCTTCTAAGGGACATCGACTCTGAGGACTTGCATGACCAGATATACTTTGGAGTTTCATCTTATATATTTTCTATATAATGGAATCACATCATCCTTTTTCCGGGGTTAATGGTGATTCCATTCACGTTATAAGAGGAGGTGATGAGGGGGTTTCACACTTCTCCTTTTCTATGAATCCCAATGTAGGTATGATTTATTAAAAAGATAGATACATTCTCTGTTTCCCCACATTTTCTTAATTTTTTCCTTTTTGATGATGAAAATCATTGAAGAATTAATTAATATAGGGACTATTTTTCCATGTAAGTAATTTAAATATTCCTAAAAATAGTTTTACTTCCATGCACCTAGAAAGTGCACAGTTTTGAGGCCTGGTGTCGTAGGAAATAATTTTATAAAAATATTAAATATATTTCTATTGTGGGTGCACAGACTTCTGGAAAATTGGAAGAACTCATAAATGTAGGCTAAAATCCGAAATTCGATAACCCAGTCAAATCTAGAACATGGATTTTACCCTAGGTGTTACCTAATGTTGGTTGGCATGAGAAGTTCATTTGGAGAAGATATTGGTGGGTTCGTTGGATATAATAATTATAAAAATTAATTTATTTAATTACCATAACCTCAATAACTCATAGATAGATACTGGAATTGGATTTCGGAGTCCATAGTTGATTTTAGAATGTGTGGTTTATCATAGGTGGGACCTAATTTTGGTTAATGTCGGCCACTCGGATGAGGAAGACATGGGCTGGTAATTTTAATAAAAAAATATTATTTATTTAATCTTTTTACTAAAAGACCAAATTAAAACCTTTATATATTCACTCTTAGAAACAATTTACAAGGGGTTTCCAAAAAATCCATGTTAGAAAAATAACGATAAGGAGAGTGTACTTCCTTTTTAGATCGAGACCAAGAAATGACTGGTGATCAAATATATTTGATTATATATATGGCAAACACAGTAAATCACCTTCATTTCTAGAGTATGTGTTTTTCACCAATGATCAATCCATAATCAATGTCGGACTTGTTATAAGTTCTTTTACACCTTTATTATTAAAATATTGATCATCGTAAATTCACCCTCTTTTATTTGTGTTTAAATGAATTTTCGCATTATCCCATGTATCAAAATTAATTATTCATTAAATTTATTTCTTCTCTATGTGATTTTTATCATCCATGTTTCAGAGATATTAAATCATTGTCCAGTAATTATTTAACAATAGTGTTTATCAACTTTTTTAATGCTTATATTCCCCTCCATTATTCAAACTATTCATCATTAGACCATGGGGTGACAGTTCAACTTTTCCAAGGCAAGTTTGAGTCAGTCGAACCCCTGAATTTGTTGTGATATCATGAATGACACGTGGATCGACGATTTGGGGACATATTGATGGAAGAGCTAGAAGATGTTTTGTGAATGGACTGGATCAATACCAAGAGTTTAGGTTAGTGATCAGAGGTGTATCTAGATTTGATTAGGGGTCCCCATTTTCCTTGTACGTGATGTTGATTAGTGATGTGTTAGGGTAGATTTCAAGCAGATTCCATGCACAATATCTCAATGTCGAGGCTGCTCGACATTGGTATGGTAGTGGCTAGACTCATATCCCTTAAAAGTTAGTGGAAGTGGAAAAACAGGTGTATGTTGAATTATTATTATATTTAATAATAATAAGGTTGTTGCTTTAATTTAATTAAAGGAGTATTTGTTATTATAATATTGAATAATAATAATAATGGTGGCATAAAATGTATGTGGTTAAATTTAATTAATAAAGAATAATGGTTTTATTATTTAAAAGGTAATTACTGATGTTCTCATTAAAATAAATGAATTAACAGAGTGAATGAGGTAGAGTGACGTTCCTGGTGTGTCATAGTCATGAAATGAGATAGGGACTTGTGGCCTATTGACATGACAATGAATTACAAAAAGTATTCTATTTTAATTATTGATGTAATCTATATAATTAGGTGTTTAATGGGGACGCATGAATGTTGTACATGAGAGAAATGAGTTTATCTAGGCTCCCCATTTTTGGATAAAATGTATAACTAATAATATCAAAAAATATTATTTTTTTGGGTCACAAAATCTTTTTTCCTATATAACATCCTATTATGGTGTTAGATTGATGTACTATTTGTGGAAACGTAAACCTTGAATTGAGATTTTCATTTCATGAGTGATGTTGGATACCCTTTTCATACATGTTCTTTGGTAAATTAAAATGCCCATTATAATAAAATGATTATTGTTATGGAATTTTTTATCATTCATGCCTTCTTCCTATGGTGTTGGGATGAAGAATGTTCTATGACGCTTTGACCATGAATTTTAGCTGCATGATTTGTGGAAAATATTGGGTATTTAATTTAGACTCATGGATCTAACCCAAAAAATTTCATTTCTGTCTAATTTGGGGAAATAAACTTTTTTCACCAGGTGTCTGATTGAGGCAAGTGAATAGTCTATCTTGAGAGTTTCTTCCTGAGGGTCATAATGGTATGATCGTTTTGTCTAAATGTGGTCATTTGAAGAGTTGTATTATTGAAATTACAATTTTCCATTGGACCGATGATAAGACTTATGCATTCATTATGATTTCATTCAAGACTATTTGTGTAGTGTTACAGAGCATGAAATATGTGTTTTATAAAGGGATAAACCTGGAAGAATAGTGGGGACAAATGCCAGGTTGGTCACTTACATTTCATGAACTCTTTCATGAATCTTAAATATTTTGTATCTCCTTCATTTTATCATTTATTTGGCCCCCATGATTATCTTATCCTGCCTGTTTTTTCGCATATAAAAATATGGTTCCCTCAGTGGTGGTTTTTGAGATATGGTGTGAAATGTACCTAGAATGATTCATACTGATCCAACACCAGATGTTGATAATGATCATCCCAACACAATAGAGACTTCTTCAGAGTGGTACCCTCTAATAGACATGGGAAGTGGGTCCTCATCTTCTTCAGAGTGGTACCCTTTAGTAGCGTTGTGTAATGTCTCCTTGATTTCTCTTGAGTTGTTCCATCCAATAGATATGGTAAGTTGGTCCTCAACATATTCTGAGTGGTTCTCTATAATAGAGATGGCCAGTGGGTCCTTGACAGCATTCGAGTGGCACCGTCCAATTGATCTGGGTAGTGGGTCCTTTATGTCTTCTGAGGGGTTCCTTCTAGTTGAGTCGACAAGTGGTTACTTGATGTCTTCATATTGGTACCATCTAATTGACATAGGAAATTGATCCTTGATGCCTTTAATGTGAAAATATCTGGTTGTACCAGGTCATGGGTCATTGATTTTGATTTTGTGCATCGTCGACTATGAAACAAATTGATGTGGCATGGTTAGGCCTAGATGGATAGTTATATGAAGACACGTGGGATATTAAGCATCATTGATTGAATTTTTGATTTTTTGACTACTCTTCTTCTTAGGCTATGTTGTTTGATAGATATTACCTTACTCTACATTTAGGTATTTTTAGACTGATAATATATATATATCCTTAATATGTATCCATAAATCGTGTTTGGTTACTCTCCATCTAGGAGAGGTGATGAAACATGGGGTATCCCATGTTATTTTTGTTTTTATATTATTGTGGTTTGATGATTCTTTTGTTCATATATATGTGGTAATTAATTGAACTTTAGTTCATCTACACACTATTTTTATCCACATGTTTTTTGATGAGTTTACTTCCACTATTTGTTGGGTGGAGATTTAGTCTTTCACTATACCATGTCTTATCTACTGTATTTCTCTAATTATTTTATCACTTACTACTTCCCCTCCAACTATTGGGGTTTCCTACTACGTATTTATATGCTCACCATTTCATTGGATTTTCCAATGCGTGTCATGTATTATGAAGGTGACCAAAAGGTTCACCATGACTTAAAATGATCTTAAGGATGTTGATTTCTTGGACCGCATATAGTGGCCATCGATTAGGATACATGAGTTGTGATCTCTAAAATGTTTAATTTTCTAGGTTTTAGCAAGGTTTGAATAGATTCCTAGATGGAAATTTATTTTTTCAAATTAATTTTTATCTTAGACTGCTATACTATTGTACTGTCTATAGGTTCATTCACGCTTGTTTTACTTTATAGCAGTGTTTTATCTTTTATTCCTTCCCTTTTCACTCCTTCATCATGACAACTATGTGTGCATATACAAGTAATTTGGAAATGGATTCCCCAAGTTTTTTAATACCTTCAGAATGTTTCATCACCCTTGGAAAATATAGGTTGGCTAGAGGGTGTTGTTGATCTATCTTAGGCTTGGGTCTAGACATGACACTTTTTATAGTGGAGGAGTGGGATTCCTATAAATTATTTAAAAGTTAATTTAAACCTTTTCTTCCTTTTGAAAAGATATTATAGTAATTGTCAATGTTTAATCATAGGGATTATACGGTCAAAATATGATTATAAAAGGGATTTTTGAGACGCTTCTCCATTATTTTATCACATGATTTTATTGTTTAGTCCCTTTCTAAGATAATTTTTATCTTAATCGTTGTAATTAGTTTTAATCAATTTCAGTAATATTTTTATATTCAAAAACTAGTTTCACATTATTAGAAATTATATCATATTTTGATTCCAAATATATAATCCATTTTTTCAAATTCCAATAAAATAAGGTGAAGAAAATATTTTATTGATACTCTTGTAGATGTGATGACACATTGGTTCTTTTGAGTAAGATGTTTAATAATTTTCTGTGTTTTTGTATTCAATGTCAAAATGAAATTTATTCAAACGACCTAAATAGGATTAATTGATATAAAATTGATCAAATTAAATAATTAAAACAATATTAAATATATTTTTTCTATATATATAAATTATATGGAAAAAATGTTTTAAATTAAAATTCTGTATTTTTCACTATCAAACAAAACAATAAACATCAAAAAAATGTCAAAAACACACCCTAACCTAAAATTGATGTTTTTATTTAGAAACATGATGATTATTTTGACCTATATAATTTATATGGGTCCCAAAAATTTGATTTAAAATATGTTCACGGTCATAATGATGCAAAACTATCTAAAGAAAAATATAAGTTTTTATGCATAAAATTTGTTCTATTATTTTCATATGTTTGTGAAATCTATTGGATTAATATAAAAAATATTTTATTAAATATAAAATATATATATCATTAATATAATTCACTTATAGTAATTTATTTAATTTACAAGGACAAAAAAACATTGTGGGCACAAAAACATTTCTTTTATATTCAATTCATTTTTATATTAATTTATAATTAATTGGTGACCTATGAATTTTTATTATATGTGTGTAATCCATAAATTTTCATAAGTTAGCTAATACTATTTTTAAAGTCCTATATAACTTATAGGTTATATCTGAATATATAAAATAGAAATATTTTAATAATATTTGTTTTTTTAAAACTCAGATATGCGTGTAACACAAGCAGTTCAAGAAACTCGTTGTTGTGTGGAATGCATGATAACTCAGCATCTCGTACTTTTCATTATATATCATGGATTAATTTTATTTTAAATATTAAATTTATTATAAAACATCAAGATATTATATTCCCTTGCCTCCATGGTGTTTAATTTCATACATAATATCTAATACAATGTTCTTAATTTTGAATTTTGTGGGGTTACATTATCTACATCATAATTAAATTGAATCCTCATAATTTAAATTTGATAATTCTAATATTTTTTTATATTTTATTTTTTGAAATACCACATTGTGGGAATGGTTTGTAAAACATCCTCCAGAAATGGGAGAATGTGAATTAAAAAAGGTCACAAGACTGAAAAATAACATAGTCTCTAATTGAGACAACAATGGTAGAAAATAGATATATGTACATGGATGAAAAGCATAAATATTAATAGGGAGTGATTGAGGTCATCAATTACAAAAAAAAATAAACTATCAATGGAATTATGAGTGTATCAAAGTCATGAATATGTGATTATTTAGAAGACCATCATTTCAAAAACAAATTAATTTATTTAGACAATACATTTATTTGATAATTTTCTAAATGTTGGGTAATTCTTTTAATACCTACGAATATAAGGAAATATACATACATGAAATATTTCTATTTTATAAACTAAAATTTCATCTTTTTTTCTTTTATCAATATCACAATTATCCATTACATCATGAAATGGATATCCAAAAATGTACTTTGATTCCGGATGCACTAAAATTTACTTTTTATAGATCGTAACTTCCATAAAAAATGTTTATGTTTCTCTCTAAATAATTTTGAAAATTAATTTTGTTAATACAATAATCTATAATCCAAAAAATTAATATTATGGATTCATCATTAATATTTATTTTCTGAAAATTATTTAGCTAAAATAAATGGTATATTAAGAAGGACATCACACGGTCCACTGGTAGGTGAAAGACACATATCATTCTTCGATCATGGGTTCAATCCGCACCACATTGTATGATTTGATGGGTTGTCTCTTGAAATACATGTTGTTCTGTTATAAATTCATATTAATATAATTTTCAAAAATATATATGATGGAGATCCATGAAATTTATTCACAAAATTAACTGTTAACTAAGGTTTTCAATTACACCCCAATAGATAAATAATTCTTTTATTTACTTCCACATAATTTCTTCCTTATTCTGCAGTTTATCCTTTAGAAGAGAACATTAACATGGGTAGTCCTCAGGATTCCCATATTTATGGAATCAAAACAAAATTGGATCCTTAGGATGAAATTTATTTTCTTCCATCACACTCTTCATTTTTTCTTGAAAATTATTTTTTTGATGTCATTTTTTTACCATATATAGATCATTTATCCATTCCATTCAGACTCATTCCTAGGTGTCTCCTTCCACATTTCATGCATGATGAAAATCGAGACTTCTTTTCCTTATGGTCTCCAACACTTGAGCACTAGGAAACCTCAATATATCGCTTATTTAGTGAATTTGGGAGTTGGTTATGGTATATGTTGGTAATCATATTTTGGGAACACTTATTAGGTATAAACACAAGATATTTAATTCCTATCAAAACCAATTTTTTTTCTCATTGTCACCACATTATCCTTCATGTTCAATGTTAACTTGATTCCTTTAGGTTCCAACCATTGAATAAAACCAAAAAATAGTGTGACTAAAAATTTTCATATTGGAAAATCCTTATAATAATTTTATGGTGTCTAAATCTTATACATTATTTGTTATCTAATAAACCTTAGGTTTATCCTAGCTCATTATTTTTCATTATCTATTCAAATCCGTAAAATTGTTTTTTAATAAAAAATATAATTATCCTAAGCACATCCCCTAGGAGTTTTAAACTAGGTGCACTGTATAGCTCATTTTCATGTATCAGGTTATGTTTGAGTAAGGCCCGATGAACCATTTAAGAGTTGTTATCTCTAGGTACATCTCCTTTAGAACAACATCCATTTTTTATATCCAAACTAGGATTTATTTATATGAATACCCACATAATCTCTACCTTATAAAAAATATATGCTTTTCTTCTATACATATCCTCATAGTCTACCTAATGGTTATGTTATCTAATCAATATTTTATAAATCTAGTTTCCAATTATGATACAAAACATCCTTGGATACCAAATCTCGTAACTAGATCCCTGAAATCTTGGAGCCATCATCTATTACCATTACATTAGCATGATTAGATGGAATGGAATGATGAAGGACAAAAGAATTTAGTATTCTTGGAAAACTAGATACATAAATTCATATTGTATTACCAATGTAGACTCTAATTACAACACAATTGTTTTTCATTTATAGATATCATTATTCAATCTATGGTATCTTTTCATTTCTTTCCTAGTACAATTCACGGAATCTTTGGGAGATAAATAAAATAAGGATGATCTCAAATGTTCATTAAGCGTCAAGAATAGAGGATGAAATAAAGAAATAATTATAATAATGAGTATGAAATTTTAATAACTGAATACAAAAGCAATGTATTAAACAAATTGAGAAGAATGTACATAAAGATATCGAAATATAAATAACTGAGAACACATGCCATTTAAAATAATAGGATATTTCATAAACAATGTGGTAAGTTATGAAACTAAAAAAACATGTCATAAAATCAATAAAAAGTGGAATAAATATATAGTATATTACAATACATAGCTATAATATTTGATATTTGGATGTCAAAACATCATTCCATAATGTGAAACAAAAACAATTTGTACACCAGACACAACCAAATGGTTAGAAACATTTTGAAGATATCCAACAATAGATTAAGAAAAGCATCTAGGTATTAGGATATTTGATTGGATAAATCTATAATGTAATTTGGTTTAATTAAGAATTATTTTGATCCATTTTTTACAAATAGTTTAGTTGGAGTATATTTTTTTACATAGCAATTAATGTTGAGGAAAAATTACATATTAGAAACAATATACCTACCTTACTGGAGGTTAAGGCATCGTTAAGTAAGTGCTTCTCAATAAAAGACATAAGTGAAGCTTTCTACAATCATGGGATCATGATCATGTGTGATATATCCCAGGGGTTGATTGGGATAAGTCAATGAACATACATTGATCTATTGAAAATTTGGTTCATTAGTGAAATATTTCTGAGGGGATTGGTTCTAGTGTCACATGGTATACATATTTCAAGGAAAACATTTCTTCATACACATTAAGAAACATAGATAATGAGTATGTTCACAAACCCTTATTTTATTACACCTTAATTAATTATTTATTATTTAAAGATGGAAATAAAAAAAATAAGAAATGATCATGGAGCCAAGTGTGTTTTGGAAAATTGGTACATAGCATAACAATATGAAATGGAAATGTAATGAAATTATTGAAGGCATCCTTAACATGATAATAAAATTCCATCATTCTTCTAAAACTATAGGGGATAAATTAGGGATTTATATAAGAAATAGGAGATATATAAAGCTTAGTAAGAGAATAAAAAATCATAACGTATGTTAAAGAATTACATCTGTGCAATGTGGAATGTCAAGTTATCGTAAGACGGATGAGAATCATTATATTTAATGATGAAGCCTGACATAACTTGATAATATAAAGGAACCATGGGATTTTGGGCTCAACATAAAGCATATAATCATAAAATTAATTAATGTATAACTACTAGGAAAAAGATAACAAAATGTAATTAGGTTAACTTCATGCACACTGTATATGGAATTTCATTGGAATAAATAATTACACTATGCATTAGAGGGATGTATAATTTTGTGACCTCCCAAAACATTCATATCACGTACATGTATAAGAGTTCAACATAGATCATTCAATATAGGATCGTATTTCACCATAGTTAATCCCATGATTATGGATTATGGGATACATACATGGATTTAAAAAATAAATTAAGGATAGATACATCTAGGGGAATAACCTTGAGTGGAAATATGGATGATTATTCACAACACAAATCTTTTGAGTAAAAAATCACATGATATTTGTAACAGTATAATGGGGAACATAAAGAATCATTTGAGGGATTAATGATAGTAAAAGGGGTCTATAATGACTTCTAAATCATATATTAAGTACGAGGTTGTGTAATAACATTACACAATATATGGAATTGGAATTTAATGACCATAAAAAATATAGTTCTCGAATAAATATGAGAATGAAAGGATCACTTATATTGAGAAGACAATTCTAAAAGAATGGGGATATATTGGTTTGAATATATAGAGTTAATTGATGAATATTTTCACGATAAAATGGTTTTGAGTGACCTTGAATATGACCTTTCTTGGGTTTATATAAAAAAATTGTATTATTTTTTTTTAATTTCAAAATATAATTTCTGGAAACTATATCATCACGTATTCAAAATCACAAACCTTACAATGGTTTCTACACCTGGTTTCTACACATATGATGTTAAATTAATTATTTCACATAATTATGAGCTGATAACATTATTATAATATCACTGTTTATGTTTAAATGAGTTTTGTGTACAATGAATTTATTTCTAAAATCATTAAATATAATATAGGTTTGGGATGAATCATTAATGGTTTATCAAATTAATGAAAGGACTGAAAACCCCATTATATAAAAGGGGAAAAAATAATTGGTCATTGATACATTTTTTGGATAATATTAAATCAGAACTGTATTGTTATGAGGTCATAATACACAATATATATGTACACAAAATTTAATATTGACACAACAAATTTTTTTTTCTATAATAAATATTTAAAACTAACCATTGAATAATTTTAACAATAAGAATTTAAGAATAATACCTATTTTATCAAAATAAATCTCTTTGTATAGGAAATTTATATTTTAATTTTAAAATTCCAATTTAAAAGAAAATAATACAGTTTTTTTATAATTACATTTTTTCGACCATTAGGGAAAATATTTTGGACATCATACTCTTATATTATCATTTATATTTAAAAATAGTTATCTAATAATAAAATTATAATAAAATATCATTTATTTTAATTGTTTTTTAATTAATTAAAATAGAATATCATCATTGAAACTATACATTTCCCAAAAATATAATTTTTGTTTTTCCTTATCAAAGTATAGTTATTTTTTGAAATTAATTATTTAACCAATTAAAAATAATAATAATAATGGATAAATAAAATCATTAAATTATTAAAAATGAAACAATAAAAATTCATTCATTTAGGGTCTAGATACATAGAGATTAATTATTCCACAAATATCGCTTAGGGTAAGGTGTGTGATGGTGATATTTTCAAGGGGTTGTTCATCAATAAGGGTTTGGGTTGTGATCCTGATGAGTTAGAAATTCACCCGTAATTTTTTCTCAATATTTATTGAGTGTATTCATGTTGTATACTATGATAAAATACCTATGTTGTTATCTCTATAATATTATTTGATAAATGGAAATAATAGTGTACGATCCAAGTACTTGAGGCCATCACTTCTGTTTTCTGTGCCTATTGGACTTTATTATAACCCTTAATATATGATAATAATAAGAACAAGTTATAATGGATATACTATAAGAGGATCTGATGAATAATGGTATTTAAAATCTGATATGATATAACACTCCAAAATAACATAACTATTGCATGTGTTTTCAACAATTTTGAAAATTAATAATGTATTTATATATTGAAAAAGTTGGAATTTAATTTATAAATGTTTTATTCATTACATTACTCCACCATTAATATATTCCACCCTCAAAATTTATATTTCATAAACTAAAATATGTTAGGGTTATTTTGTTTCATTTCCACTTCAGAATCCCATTTTTTATCATCACTCTTTTGGTTCTACTACAACACATTAACCAGGTGGTTGTTCTTGTTTAATAGAACATATTCTAAACATTCTAAGATATTCACTATGTATTCCTCATATGAAATTTCATTCTCTTGTGGTACCACCTCTTGAATTATTACCTGTGAGGGGTTGGGCATATACATCCTCAAGTGGGAAATAAAGAACACATCATATACTTGATAAAGGCTAGGAGGGAGTTCCTTTTGATAGTCCACTACTCTGATGAGATCAATGATCTCAGTGGGGTCAATTTATCAAGGAATAATATTTACCTTTTCTATAACCCCATGAATTTATTCCATAGTGATCATAGAAGGAAAACAATATCTCCAACCACAAACTCTAGGTCTCCTCTATGATTATTTGTATATCATTTCTGTCAACTATTCGGGGATTCCACATATTTCATAATAGTTTAGTCATTCTATATCATTTCATATATATATCAATTCCAATAAACTTCCACTATTTGACTTCATACTCTCAGGTTGGTGTACACTACCTCCCCCAATTGAGATCCTCTTAAGGTTCCATTTCAAATCAAAAATGGAAACTTTTGTTATATGAAAATTTCATTTGGGGAAGGTGATGATCCTAGGATACATTTAAAATAATTAATCATGATCTCAACATATCCTACTTATTTTAAATGGTACATTCATACTGGTCATCATTCTGATGATGTTAAACAATTATAATGGATAGTTCTATATACAAATCTTGCTGATGTCTTCTAAAAAACCTCAAGGACATCCTTAGATCTCAATCAAGTACAATAGATGGTGGAACTCCATGTATTCTTACCACCACCCTGTGTTTATTAAGGTGAGTTGGTAAAATGATAGATCATCCTTGATATTAATGAAATCTGATGACTACATAATATGATGAACTACCACCCTAATGAAATTATTTATTATAGTACTCTAGTTGACTCCTTTGATGAAATCCATGGTTATTTTTCCTAATTTCCATAATTTTATGGGAAATGGAAACATTTTACCATTAGAATTATGTCATTCTACCTTTACTTATTGGAATACAAAACATTGAAATAAAAAATCTATAATCTCAATCTTCGTGTTATCCCAAATGAATGTTTTCTTCCAATCCCATTACATCTTAGTGATTCCACAATGAATAGGGAATGATGAGATTGTGCCTCATCTGGATGTTTCCAATTATATTATAGTTTTAATGAGTCTTATATTATTTTTAAAAACATTATATATTATAACTACACCTTCAATAAAGTTTCAATTTGAAATATACACTACCTTCTTCAATAGAATTTCATCATCATTCTAGGAATCCTCAATAATCTATATATAGATGGATAATTTGTTATTTTTAAAAAAAAATATTAAGGATCATTTGATTATTTTGATCAGAATCCATTTCATGTCCATGAATATTGGATAATATAAAATCCTCACAGTGGATAAGGTTGTGGGATCATTTATACTTAGAAAATATGTATCTTTTTCCCTTCACATGATGGTATTGGATCGAAAAATCATAATCCATGATCATCTCTAACCACCTTAGTTGGTTCATATTATGTTCCATTTCTACTAATAAGTACATGATGATTTTATGGTCATTTTATATGTTACACATTTCTTAATGGAGGTAATGTATCAATATATTTAATGAGAATATCATTACAACCATTTATATATCATGAGTTATGTAGTAATTCTCATGGATCATTAATTTCTTGGAGGAATAGGCAATCAATTTTTCATATTGAATGACTAATAAACTCAATACCATTTTGGAAACATAACAATAGATTTCAAATCCTTCCCAACTGGTGGGGAATGATAGAATATGTGGTGTTATTATATCAAAACTAATCTATGGAAACATCATTATTCTCTCATAGATGTTGACCTTTTGAATCTTTTAATTGGACTATTTATTGAATGATCTATATATATCCATATACTATTGATAAAATATCCCAATAATGTTATGTGTTCTAACTAAAGCTCACATTTAGTATATATTTATAATCACTTTTCCCTTCACAATGTCTTTATTTTTAAAATTAATATTCTCCTCCAATTACACATTTATATTTGATTAGATAAGAATATAAAATATTACATTTTACAAATATTTATCATTGTAAACCAATAATACACTATTAGTGATGTCCATAAAGATTTTTGGGGCATTGGTTAGTCAAAATGGAATCACTATGAACCCATAGTTCCAATACCATAAATTAAACGTTGTCTGTGGGATTTCGTCTATCTTTATCATTTCATGATAATATTCTTACCGAAGATCCATGTCAGAGATATACTAGGATACATGTGTCAAATCGAACAAGTGATAAGTCTATTGTAAAAGATACATGTTCTATATCATGATCTTATTGATCTAGATATAATTAATATAGAGGTGAATTAACCCATCTTTATTCTTTACAAAATGCACCAAAACACCCCACAATAAATACATTGTATATATAAACCCCTTATGTAGATTCAACTATGAGTTTTTATTCATCACCTCGTGTTCAATAATTTCAAAAATAAACATTGTATTATATATTAGTAAAACTATGGGATGAGTTTGATTTAGAATTCAACCATAGGGATAGGAAGAAGGCCATGATATTATTTATGAAATACATCATTAAATTATCTATCTATGGGAATGTAATCAAGGATGATATTTTCATTATTCTTAGTCATTTGTGATAGATAATATTTCCGGAAACGAATTTATATCTATGTTAGAGATGTTGGTATGAATAAATATTCATCCTCCTCCTTACACTTATATAGTATCAGAAGACGATTCTCAATACAAAGGGTGATTTAATCCCCTAATAAATTTATGTCATGTGTATATAAGGAATGCCATCCATACTTATAATTTAATAAAATTATATTAAAGGGATAATCAATTGTTTTTATGGGTATGTAAACCCTCTTATATAGACATGTGATTATTTATAAACTTGGGATGAAATAATTGACCCACTCACCATCATCACTGATAAATAAACATCCATTTTTTGAGGTTGTGTTTGAATAGTTCTAAAACACATTAATGATAAGTAATAATGAAAAGAACTATAATGAAAAAAATTATATTTTCAATTCATGAATGAATTACAACTTTTCTTATCACTGTATAATTTTCAGGATCTAACATAGATGTTGTGATTGTATGGGCTCACCCTTTATCTCTCAACCTTTAATAATGATTTTTTTGTTTTCAAATATTATTGACAACCCATGTATTAGAGAATATATTTTAATAATTTATTTCATCATTGAATTTCACACACAAAACAAATAAATTATTGATAGTTGACTGGGGAATTCTATTATTCCATCACATTATTGGGTTTCTCCTATGGGAATTCACTATATAGCTTCCCTTCCTTCCCACAAAAAATGCATTTCCATGTACAATCACAAAATTTCATGGACTGTATTATCACGCATTATTTTTTATGTTTGATGATCTAATTTCATACCCCCATGAGTTTAGTCCATAGAAACACAATAATTAAAATACCTTCTTAGATTCTTATCTCCTAGACCATGACACCATGAAGATTAATTGATCTCCATTTTGACTTTGAGAAAACATCATATAATTTTTGTATATCATCCAATGTCATAAATAGATAATCCATTTTTTAGATTCATATTTTCCCCACCAAAATAAGATGGAAATAGTACTTTTGGGGAAATCACAAAGATATATGTGATTAATGAAAGCCTTCTAATTTTTGTATCAATTTCCATATCAGATTCATCATAATATTTCTTGTATATAACTAAATTCCTCTAAGTTTAATGTTATAATGTGTTGAAAAATATTTGTCAAAATAAATTTTCAAGAATTCCTTCAACTCCATTACATCGATCTTATACTCATTCTTTGTATCTTTGTACATCATCAACTATTGATCATATTCTCCTACCAAATGGTAAATAAGTAGTAAAAACATCCATTTCATGGGTAATTAATAAAGGAAGGATATAGTTTTAATGTAGTGATCTATTTATATATAATTAAATTAATTAAAGATCCAATGAATATTAGAGTCCACTGTCACATAATGGTCTCAATTGAAATATACTCATTTTTAGGGGGATCTACCTGTTCTTTTGGATTCTTGTTTTTTTAAAGAATTATTCAATTGATATATAATTTTCCCAATTTTATTGATTTTATCTCCTATAGAGTTGGGAATTATATTTGTGGATTCCTTACATTTTTCATTATATTGGTTGTTGACTCTGCACATAATATTTGCAACCATTAAACAAAAATAAAAGAAAAATTAGTGGTGATCATTTATAAAATATAAAAATCATCATCATAAAACCATGAAAATTAATTGTACAACCGAAAAATTTCATTTATTCTTTAACATTTTTAATTTTAGGTTTTAATCTTTGTTATTGATGATCTATTTCATAACATAATATCCTCGATCCATTTTTGTTCCCTTAATAATGGTTTGTAAAGAGATTGTAAATTCACTATATAATAACCTTAAGGTGTGTCATTCTAGGTTTAATATACTGATTTTTTCATGCACCATTTATCAATCAAGACCTACTCAATGTTTCTTTTTTTTGTTACTACACTAATCCACATTTGTTCCACAACCACATCCACATTTAGTATCACGAACGATATGTATTTTATTAGAATCCACTTACTCTAAACATTTCCAAAATTTAGGAAAGTTATATAATGTTTATTCTTATTATTAATACTTTTACTAGACACCTCTAATCCTAATACCAAATTATTTCTCTCATACTAACAAAGATAATACATATTGAATTAAACCTTAATCATTGATTTATTACATAAATGTACATATAATACAATCCATAAATATCGTGGATCCTTGTTTTGTTGAGAATTTAGCTATACTTAATAAAAACATTCAACATGAACTGAATGAAATAATATATAAAATCATTAATGTGCTCCAAAAATTTCATAATTCTTTTAAAACTGCAAAGGATAACATGAGTACATACATAATAAAGGTTTGATCTGTAACACATAGTAAGGGGATAAAAAACAATAGCATATGTTAATGTAGTACGGGATGGCCTAGGGTTGTATCAAGGTAACATATGAAGGGTGAGAATAATAATAGTGAATAGTGAGTCATGATATAACATAATAACAAAATGAAAAAATCTGAATGTTGGAAAGATAGAAAACATAACATCATAATAATACGACAAGGCTCACTGCCAGGAAAAAATAAAACGGTGTGCTTAGGATAATCTCTTCAAAACTGTAAATGGAATATTAGGAGATTAAAATGTTACCGAAAGTACTGTAGGCATCTAAAATTTCTTTTTCACTTTACATATTCATATCATGTACAAGAGTAATTGTGACACAAAGATCAATCAACGTAAGTTCATATTTCATCACTTTTAACAAAATTATTAGCTATTTTGGGATACATACATGGATTTCCCTAATCAAAGAATGAATGGTACATCTAGATGATCACGTTTTATTAGAAATATGGATGACTATTCACAAAAAAAAATTATTTGTAATTTAAAATCATAGGACAATTTTTACAACATGTTGATTGTATGTAATGATTCATAAAATGGATCAATGATATTAAAATTGTTCTCTCATCACTTGGACCTCATAAGAATAGTAATAGGGGTACTAAATAACATAACCCAATAAGAAAAGTTTTAAATTAATTTCATCTTCTAACATATAGATGTTTTTATCGATCTTAAAGAATATGGATTATCATTAATCGATATCATGACTCAGTTACTTGGAGTTATTGATGAAAAAATAGAAACATATGATCATAGTGAATTATGATATATTAGGTGCATCATGAGTGCTATAGTATCATTATAAAATATGAGAATGGTTTTATTGATTTTATATCATGATTAATGATAATATCTTGTCCCCTTTGGTGAGAATGTACCCACATAAATAAATCTTTTCCAATAGTGCTTTATGAGAAATTTCATTTCGAGAAATTCATTGTAAGAGACATTAATTGTATCAAAATTTTTCACCATCATGAAACCTACATGATATTAGATATTGTATTAAAAGTATTGAAATTCAAGAAAAATGTTCATGTGAGGTTGGATGTTGTTGTTAGGTGAAGATCAGTATCGATGGAATCCTTGGTGTGTTTCAAGATTCTATCATTTAAATTTAGGAATTTTTTTCTTATTCAAAAAAAATGAGGCCAAGAGGGTCACACAATAAATGAGTTTGAAATCTAAGTGAAATTATAGTAAAAATATAACATGTTAGAATAATTGATATTTATTCAGTTTTGGTTGATCTGTATAATTTAATCCAAATTTATTTTAAAAAATTATTTGTAAAATTAATTATAAGAATAATTTGGTTGTGAGACTTGTAAATATAATATTTATTATATATGTCAATAAATAATGCATCGATATTTATTTATTAAATAAATATTCATTATTCAAGGAATGGTAAATGTGGGTGGAAGAAATAGGTCTAGAATAATAGTCCAATAAGAAATTGTATTATTGATATTTATTTCAATTTTTTATGAATTGAAAATTAAAATATTTAATATATATATTTATATTATTATTACTAGACTTGGGTTCAACTACTAATTTTAGAATAATAAAGGGGTTTGGGGTGATTTTCCATCCCTTAAACTACAAAAATAAATATCTAATTATATATATTTCCTAAAACACAACTGGTGTGCACAATAGATGGAGTGACGCTCATTCAATCCCTAGGGAGGGATAAATATATCACGAGTACTCTTGTCTCAACCTCTCTCAATCTAAATAGGGATCATCAAGAGTTCTTCATCCCTTGAGATGAATTTTTCTCCAATCAACCATGAACAATGAATGTGGATAAGATTGGTCATGCTAGCACCTAAAAGTTCTGCAAAATCATTCAGAGAGTGTGGTTCACGTTTGGATCAACACTAGAGGCATTAAACGCGTTGATCCTATTGTCTAATTATGGAACAAAAATATCTTCTGAACTATACTATTAATTAATGTGGGATAAAACCTTGAGGTAATTATACATCTGTCTATAAATTTATTATAAATTACATGTTAAGACATTATTCATTTGGTAATAGTGTTATAATATTTTCAATTAATATAAAATTTTCCTTGGGAATATCATTTTAATCAAATAATGAAATGATTACATGTGTTCTAAGAATAAATGTCCAGTTCCTCATACCCATAATAGATTCTTCCTCTATGAAAAAACCTTACACCATCAACTCAGATAATGTGGGTACATGTGTATAATTTTCCAAAATTACCATTTTATTTCCCACCATTGGAATGTAGGTCCGTATCATGGATACATGAAATAGTTGGTGTCCCTAGAACCATAAAATAACATCATTGGAAACCATACATAAAATTGGAGGAGAAATAAAAATTATAATCCTGAGGACAATCACTCATTAACAAAAATAACTATGCCTCCCATGTGTCTTTCCATTTCTTCTCCCACATTCAAATAACATGAAATAGAACCCAAGATTTATCTTTTTATGTAATCAATTAGCATATGTTTTTTAACATTTGATTTTATTGTGAAAAGTTAATTCTTTAATTCTTTTTTACTACACTCAAGAACATATTTTAGAACACTCATCAGTACAAAATAATGACTTATTATTAGTAAAAATTGTATCTTCATACTATTATAAAAACAGGATCCTCATCCGACCATAAGAAATTTCCCCACCAGTGTCTCCAATACATGGTTTCAAGTTATTTAATATAGGACTACCACATCCATATTAAAATCCTGACCTTGTAGGATGAAATTTGTTCCCTCTATGAAATAATTCCATGTCGCCCAACCAAGAAATGAAAACCAGGGGTTTTGAAACAAGTGGATCCCATATCCATTACAAATCATCTCAGGATATCCTCACTAATATGAAATAAAAAACTAATCACTTATCTTAGGAAGGTAGATTGGGAGCATAATAATGGCTTCATCAAATATGTGAAGAAGTACCCCCCAAAGGGATCTAGCATGAAATAACTGCTACTAGCATCCAATGGTGTCACATTCTTATCATAATTAAGAATCCACCCCATGGGGGGAGTGTCTAGAAACATAGGATTGGGTTCCCATAGAATACCACCGTTGAGGGAATTAATAGATCATGAGTTATAACACAACACCATTCATTAAACAAAACATTAAAATATTTGGAGGTAAACTATGAGGTGGAATTTATCCCTTCCCACACCAGGAATTCCTATCAGTGGAATTTTGAAACAACTAGATAAGATTATTGGCATAACCTAGAAAAAAATTCGGGGATGCCATGAATACACATCTGTAGGAGACTCCTCATAGTATATTCTAGCGGGTAAATGTGTATAGTAGAAGGAATATGTCAAAACTCTCATAACATGATGCTCAGATATTCCAATTCCAATTACAAATGACACTCATCCCATCCTAGATGTAATGGAAGGACAGGACTCAATCCATTCCCACATTCTAAAAATCAACCAGGATAAAATGATTGTTGTGGAAGTTGCTAAAGGGTGAGAAAAAACCCATCCCCTCAATTATCGATGATAATCCACAGAATGTGTTGGTTACTCTATAATGGGAATATACTACTTCTCATATCCAAGAGGGTTATCAACCCATTCTAGTGAAAAATGGAAAATATTATTGGTCACACAAACATATTTTAAATGTATAATATCAATTGAAATAAATGACCACAATAGGGTAGTCACATATTCAAACAAAATAACAAGAAATATGTCAATATATTTCAGTATAGATATGATAGTCATTCAAATGGGCTCCCACATAAGAATTTCACTATTTACAACATGTGACTCTGTCCTCCAAATTGAGAAAAATAAAAATTAAATGTCACCAAAGGAGATCATAATTCTTGAAGCATGACCAAAACTATGATGTTCTCAATATTAATGTTCTTCATTCCCTAAAACATCAATATGTAATTCCACTTGATCCTATTTTATGTCACCAATTCAAATATGTATTAGTTTAATCTATAAATATCATCCCTTCAACTTCACTACTAGTAGCTTTGGAGATCTTCCCTAGAATATTCATCACAAATAACTCCTTTATGGATACATTATATTTTATCATGAGAACTTTTATATTTATAAGTATAGTAGAAACCATCCTCTTCATCATAAGATAAAAGGGAAGTATGGTTCCCCCTTGTCAATTTCCACTTCAAAGGGAATCCCAATGGTTTGATCCACATGAATTACACCCCCAAATTATAGGATATTATGCAATAATGGTAGTCCTCACCATTTTATTTTTCTCTGTAAATGGTGACCCCAAAATGATTATTTATTTTAACTAGATGTTCCTCTATTTACCAAATAAATTTTGTGAAAGTCGTACTATTTTATAGACCATGGGATAATAAAGATAATAATGACTAATGACTCATCATTCACAAGTGATATTTCATCTCCAGAGGAAGACAATCTGAGGTAGAGGTACATCGCCCAACCAACCATGTAATGCATGACTTTCAACATTGTAAAAGGGATTCCTACCAATCCTTCCTTTCATAATAATGATGGCGTGACCTCCCAAATTGAATATATCATGTTGATAAAACTTAAATATAATATGGGGAGAATATTTTAACAATGTGTAAACAATTGGACATAGAAAATATACCAGATTTGTTTTGGCCCCTGACCACTCCTCAATATGATATTCCAAAGAATGTTTTTGATAACACATAGATAACATTCATTACAATCAAGGGATGACACATCATTAATTAATGTAATAATTCTTTCATTAAAAAGGTTATAGTGATCTTGTACATGTGATTAAACTTTATCATTATATTGAATCTACAGTCCATAATGATACTAAAATATTTAGGTTGTATATGTAGTTAGGGATCCTTAAATGAGAATGTTTTCATGCATTGAGTAATCCATGTCCTGTGATCCATAACACCCCATCTGGTGTCTATATTAGAGGATGGGGCCTGAAATGAGTAAAATAACATTTTAAAAAGTTGGTGGAGAAGTACATATGATATAATGATCAATGTATATATTATGTAGAGACATGTAATAAATTGAATTTAAAATATAGTGAAAATAACCAAGTTGGACCGAAGAATATCAACAATCAATTAGGAAATATTTACAAAAAAATGATCCAATGATCATTCAATGTTTTACATGGAAACATGGATATTCGAAGAGAAGAATTTAATGTTGTTACAATATTATGTTCGATATGTGTATTTCTTTCTTATATTTTATAGTGTTTTAATAAATTTATTCCTGCACTTAATTGATGAAAGATTCTTATTTTTGAACAACATGACATGTTTTGTTATTTGTGACACGAACAATATATTTTTATAAAATAAATGAAAAGAGTTGAAAACGCAAGAATATAGAGACGTTATGTCTCTCACATCCCTTGCATCAAGGAAATAGCTTCTTGAGGCCAAGAGAAAAAACAGATGAATATAAATGGAGTTGATCAGTTGGAAATGGCCATTTACACAACCAGTATTTAATTACAAAACATGATATTCTCCAGATTTCACTTCCACTCAAGAAAATTCATGAAGTAATTGTACACTAGGAAAAGAAAATAAATTTCATGTAAACATTAAACAATTTGAATGTTGATGACAAAAAATAATTCAAAAAATCCACTATTAACATGGATTACATGTAATGATTTTATTGGGAAACATAAAAATAAATGATAAGCGGATGAGGGGTTTAATTAGAGGACTTATAAAATACACCCTTGGACACACATTGGGAGCAATCTAGAAAGAGGGGTGTTGAAGGATGATTGTAGAGATGACACAAAATTATATGGATCTTTACTACATCGAGGAAGATGTGATGTGACGAATGGTGTCTAAGAAAGGATTTAGATCAGTGTGTGTCATCTGTGTAGTCATATATTAGCTTCACTAGTTCCAGATTCCTCCCAAGGAGCATCCAAGGGTATATTTTATATGCATTCCATTTAAAACCCTCATCCAACATTAATTTATATTTCGATTTCCCAATTCGTTTTTGATGTTTAATCCATCTCAGTATTAAATTTCTTAATATCTATTTTTTCTTGAACATTCATGTCATGTAAAGTTTACAGGAAATGTATTTTCACTTAATATAGTATAAATACCTCAAAACCAGTCATGATTTTTAGTGGATCCTCCTAAATATCATGTATTGTAATTAATTACAGGGCGTGAAAATGGTCTTTTCTTGTTCTTCACCTCCCTCCAACTTTATGTTTTTATTATTTTGGCATAGAAATATTATGACAATACATGAGGGAAGAAAGTGGTGTAAAGGCTGTATAAGCTAAAATTCTCATCCCTTTTTTCTATTTCCAAATATCAAATTTTACCACCAAAAATAATAAAATATGAAAAATTGTTTAGAAATTGGAAATATTCATCAATTATATGAAGAGATAAATGTATTAAAACACAAGAAAATAATTTCCTAAAATAAAATTATCATAAATCATATTTTATAAACATTTATTTTTTTCCTAGAATAAACAAGTTTCATAGTAAAAAACTGAATGATCACTTGATCAGTTTTTTCAAAATAGGCCCCTATTGATTCTTGATATTCTTAAGTGAAAATTAGTGATTTTTAATTTATTTCCAATTTTTTAGATTTTATGTGTCCACTTTATATGGACATTGATCGTTCTGTCTATTGAAATTCCTAACTAAATCATTGAAACATTATTACACTTCACTAGATTACATAAGAAATTTATTTTAAGGTTATAATCATAGAGAGGAACTACTATTACCATGATATATGACAAATAATACAAGAAAACCATTATATATATGTTATATAGAAGAAAACTCATCATATGATAAGATATTTATTAATATTATGGAATCTAAAAATATTGGAAGCTAAATTGTAAATGTAATTTGTTATGGGGAAATAAATCCCAATAGTATAATCCTTTTTGTATTTTTTTAGATAGCCTCGCCATGCATATAATTATTTTCAATGGAGTTAAATGATTGATTATTTCACTTTGGGTTCTAATATTAGAATCATTTAGAGACTTTTATGCTATACGTGTTTATATCGATTATGACTAGTCTCATTTGGTAAAAAATATTAATGCATGTTTTCGGATTTTTTGTTATAGAGTCTCATATACACATAGTTTTATGCATATACAACTACTAAGGTACAATATTTTTCAATGGCATAAATAATACATTGGTGGATGTTTTTTCATTTTTCAACACCCCATTTTGTGAAACAATCATAAAAAGTTTTTACTTGGTTCTATACAATTTTAGTTCTTACAATAGAGGGTAAATCATATTTGAAATTAACTAATTCAAAAATTTATGTTTCTTTTAAAAATGAGTGATTAATCGGTATGTTTAATGTTTTGTTGAGACCATGTTTGAGTAATTATTTTGTATCCAAGTCTAGTTTATTAAATATATTTTTTTCATTTACGATTATATTTTTGGATGGGTATAAATCATTTGTGTTTAATTTTATATATATTGTTTTATCTATATCATAATTTATAATGGAATAATAGGGGGTTTGGGAGCATTTGATGCTATTTTGGAGATCAGTTCTCCAGTTTTTAGAGAATTATTATGCGATGTAGGTTTGCTGAATGATTAGTAACAATGCTTCTCATCCACGAATTAAAAAAAAGAGTTTTATAGTTAGTTTAAATATTTGATAGGACGTGTAAGGATTAAAAGGAAAAAACAAAATTAATGTTATATTGAGAACTATATATGAATTTTTTGTTAACCTGTATTCCTATTCATTAATGGGGGATTTTTATTGGGTGAGTTATCACAAAAGGGTTTTTCATGGTTTTTATAACCATGTGTCGATCCCATGAAAGGTGTGTTCCATTAGGTAGTTCTATAGCACATTTGGTGCATGATTTGGATAACCATGTGACCAAAATGTGTGCCCCTATTATAATGGAGATATTTAAATTTTCCATATTTTGTTTTAATCCTAAATCTACCCTTCCATTAACAATTTCATTCACATCAACCATCCCCCTCACTTGAGTTCCCATAACCCCTATTCATAGTATTTTAGATAACTCCTCCTTTTGGAGTTCGATTCAAGAAAAAAATTTCACATTGAATAGAAAACAGTATGCCTATAAATTTATTAGTTCTTGTTTTTGTTTGTACCACCATATTGGATTAAATTTTTGGTCAAGATAATATAGCCTATATTTTGTGAAAATTTTCTATTTCTATGATTTACCCATTCTTGTCCATTTTAGAGTTCATTACTGGATAAGGGGTTTGCTACCATTCTATGGTAGGTTTTCATGTATTGTCAAAAAAATTGGGTTTTTAAATTATGTCACTATTGTTATGCATATCATATATTTAGTGAAATTCCCATAAAATTGATAAAAAAATTACATGAATTATTCAAATCATGAAATATAAATGTAATGAAATAATTATATTTTTTTGGAGGATGAAAACCATAACACGTACCACCCCTTGTATAGGTTTGGTTATATGAATTAATGAATTATGTTACCCTTGTAACCAAAACACTTATAAGGAGTGTCTCTATGGGAATTTTATAGTGATATTTTATAATTTGTTAATGAAGTGATTCAGTGTTATGTATTTTTCTCCTTAGATTATTCATTATTACATATTAGTAATATTAATTGAATGAACAAATAAATTAAATAATGGAAAAATTAATTCTATTAATCCATGAGTTTAATTTCACAAGGGGGTAATTACATTATGATTACCTTAAGTAGAGTATATGTCCATCCATATTTTTTGTACAAATTATTTACATGATATTCCATATTATTTATTTTAGTTTTATAAACATGAAGGTTTTT
The DNA here is from genome assembly GCA_963277665.1 of Viscum album. Classification (NCBI taxonomy): domain Eukaryota; kingdom Viridiplantae; phylum Streptophyta; class Magnoliopsida; order Santalales; family Viscaceae; genus Viscum; species Viscum album. Next base: position 788,172,355 of record OY728120.1, read on the forward strand.
TTAGTAGAACATACATAGATGACATTCAATATTATTAATTTGGATTTATAGGATATGATGTTTCTTGTTTTTTATTTATTACATATTGACATTATATTCCGAACTATATAATTGTAATTAATAGAAAAAAACTCCAATTTCTATATATGTAATTAGGGAAATATATATCCAAATTAACTATACCAATTTAATAGGAATGATTCCCATCATTGATTTCACAATAATGGATATTCAAAGACCTTACAGATTAATCTGAAGTATATAAAATTAGAAGGGTATACATTAAGGAACATTATCAAAAACAAGTTTATTATGTTCGTTTACAAATTTCAAAATTATTAATTTTAGATTGCATCATTATATATTCCCATAAATGATAGTACTAGAATCCTTTGTTTGGTCTACTGAGATTTACTCACACCCTATTCAGGCCATTGTTCGGTACATGGACATCAATCATGGACGGAGGTATGAAAAAAAAGATCCCTTATATAGATACGTTATTTTCTATACTATGGATTATGGTAATATGGGAATGGGATAGAGATCATGATACTATATGGGATAGATTTTAGAATTTTTTATATTTTTATAGCATACATTCTATTTGACTATTTATATGTTTCCCCCAGTGTCTATAATTTTTTATAGTATCCTGACATGACATAATTTTTGTTTATGTTATTACATATGGTACATATTATAGATTTTCCATATCTTTTTATTACATATGGATGATTTACATTCTATTGTTACTCATTTATTATGTTTCCACTATTTATTACAATTTTATATTGTTATGGTACTACTATGAGAAAATGGCTATAAAATCCCCACCATACTGTCATATACCCTGAAAAATGGTCATCAATCAGTTGTATATGAGGGCGGGTGACAAATGAAAAATAGCCAACCAGACCTATCACTTATCTATGAACTGGGTCTGAGACATCCGAACTATTTTTTTTTTGTATAAGGGTGACTAGGATGTGTTCTGTTTATTTAATTAGAATATACCAGGGATTAGATAAATCATGTACAAAAAAAGTTACCTTGGATTTGACTTTCTATTATTTGATTTTGACCATTAGTATTGTTTTGATTTCCCAATTGGTTGACACATATGATTTTTGTAATTTATTTATATTAGGGGTGTTTTAGATTTTTTACTATACAAAAAGGATGAATTATCACATGCATCATTATTAAACCCCAAGGATTCATATGTCATGTATATTACATGTCATGTTTATTTTTATTTTTTCATTACCTTTTAGAAATTATATGTTCCTTGAATTTGATATTTGAAATTTAACTAATGTTTTTTGTAGGGATTGAGAAGAGTAAGTTTCATTTAATGTTTCCAAATTATCATAAATGGTTTTAACCCATATATCATGAAGGTGGAACTTTAGGTTGAAAATTAGCACATTTTTGAGCTATGTTTCATTGGTTACATGAGTATAAATTTTATATGAGTTTTATTAAATGGATTCTAATTCAAATTTATATAGTTAGTACTTTTATAAATTTGGAATGGTGACCCATAAAAGATAACCATCATATATAGACCTATTACATTGTGAGATTAGATGTAAACTCTTGGTTGTGAATACATGAATTCCAAAAATAATATATAATTAAAATGTATTTTTAATTTTGGAATTGATACTCATATATATAGACTATGATACATATAAATATGAACATATTAAATCATAAATTTTAAAAGAAATAGTTATCATTAAATAGGGATATCAATTCCTAATTCAATGGAATTTTCTTCTATTACTTGAAATTTAAACTCTATTTAGTGAAACCTCAGCTGTGAGAATTGAACATTAATTCAAATAAAGGCATAATAGTGGGTATTTGGGAGTGACTCATGGGTGGTAATGTGTTGTAACTATCTTATTCTACTTTTCTATGATATGTTATGTTATCAAATCTCATTTTGGGGAGTGTTTGGTATCGTAGATATTTATCTCCATGAGGACTCAGGTCAAATGCCCGGAAGGTGTTGATAGTTATGCTCTAGAGTTGGTGTGCTAGGAGCCAATATTATAACCTCATATAGTTCCATATATAAAACCACCCTCTATTATTGATTTTGAAACTGCTTCTCATTTTCAAGATTGTTTATTACAATAGTGAATTCTATATAGAGAGCCCTACAGGCATACCCTTTTATGAAAGATTTGAGTAAGGTGTTCCAGCAGTAGAACCCACTTAGTTTCTTGGGGGAAGGAAGTACCTAGGCTTCTATGTCATGGATAGAGGTTGTGCTATCTATTTTTGAGAATAATTAAACACCTCCTAAAATGATAGTGAAGAATTATACATACATTTTTCATGTATTTTATAAGATGTTGTAGTATTTCATCATGAAAAAATATCTATTTTATGTTATAATCTAGAGGGATTTATATGCCACTTTATTTGATTATATCATTACCAAGATATTGAGAGATAATTGAACTTGGGAGAAAACATACCTATAAAAGGGAAATATGTTTGTTATGGAATATTAATCTCACATTATTAAGAAAAAAACCATTAAATAATTATTCTAGGTGACTAGATATCCATGGATAGGTGAGTTTAGAATGGAATTAGGAATGACATAAGATCATAGGTGAAAATCATGTGGTTCAAAACCATGTATAAAACAGTGAACTATATCCTCATCATTAAGCATGATATAAGGGAATCAAATAGAGTGTAGAATTGAATTTTATCACCAAGACATGTAAGTGATTCAATGAGTTTTTGAATTGTCACTTACAGGGTTCTTTTCTGGGAGGTGGGAGTTATAGTATCGTCACGGGTAGCCAGGTGTTGCACCAGATATGTGGGAATCCATATCATATATTACCATAATGTCAAAGAGAACCCACTGACTATCATGAAAACAATATGATGGGGAATATTAATGGTCTTATTGGATCTTCCGATCTATATCTATTTTTAGAAGATCCAAATAAGTACATCCTTTAGTAATGGGATTAGTGTCTCTTCACAAGGGGAATTTGAGTAGAATAGTTCATTAAGGCTAAGGAAGTGGTAACGGATGAGGGAGGTAAACCCTAGATATATAGTGCCAATAGATATAACTAACATAGGGATGTTAGGTTGTATATCAGAACCATGGATCAGGAAAGATATATACTATACAGCCTACACCCAATGAGCTAAGTGTTGATCCGTCTACAATCCAACATATGATATTAGTGGGATATTCATTAGTACAATTATTATATGAAATAAAAACTGTGGAATACTTCTTACCTAGGGAAATCATGGATATCCTTATCCATGAGATTGACTAATTTTGTGGAGTGAAAACTAATGATAATCAATTGGGAGTGTGATAAAATTTAATAAAACAATGTAGGTAGTTCCCTTTGATATGTGGTGTATCGCTTTCCCTAGAAATTTGTCACACTCAATATGTAAATATTAGAAATCTTTCATGGAATGGACTGGTTGGTTCCCAATCGATCCTATATTGATTTTTTATGTAGTTTGGTGACATTTTCATGACCATATAGTAGAATTTATATTCATAATGGTGAGTGGGATGTCTGATAAATTGGATTCGGACGAGAGAATTGTGGATTGGGTGGAGTGACAGCGAATATTGCTAGCCTTTTATGGAGTAATTATGGAACACCATGTAATGACGTACCTCAAATAGTTGATCATTTTATGGGAATATTCCCTATATACTATTCTATTATTCATTATTTGATGGAGGTATATTTTAATATTTATCTTGTTCTAGGAGTGACACAAGTGTCTATCCCTTCTTATAGTATATTAGTTATCTAGCTCCAAGATATCAAGAAATAAATGGAGGAAATGGAAACTAAGGGGTTTATATAGACATATACTTCCCCATGTGGTTCAACCATTCTTTTTTATAATGGTAGATGACACCTGTGGGGTCTTTGTTTTTTACTATAAATTGATCTAGCTTACACTTAGTAATTGGTATCCAAAAACATGGATAAACAACCTCTTCAACAAACTATGATGAGCTAGGGTTTCCCTAAATAATTATATGAGTATAGTCAATAATAAATCTCTATTGAGACCCATAGATATAGGACATAATAAATTCTATAGTATATATTTCTTGTAGTAGTATTTGGTCTTATCATCAGTCTCATGAATGTACACACAGTTTTTATAGATATAATAAATTTTGTATTCCCCCAGCACCTAGATTCATTCATTATGGTTGTCATTGTTGAAATCTTGTTGTATTATCGTAATTAAAATGATAATTATAATAATCTTGAAATCATTTAGATTCCACTGAGAGACTATACTTTGTATTTCAACATAAAAAATGAAAATTTTGAATTTATAATGTTCACTTCCTTGGTTGCATTTTCCCAAAGAAAGGAGTGTCTATGGACCTCAAGAAGGTGAGAAGAAAGGATTCTGGGAAGAAACCCAAGACCAAAATTTTCATAAAATTAATCTTGGACCTATCTATATATTATTGGAAATATATTCAATCATTTACATTCATGGAACTACCTATTGGTGGGTTGACTAAAAGGGATTATATTACATTATGTTTAGAAACATTTGGGAAACACATTAAGAATTGAAATGAATATTGACATAAACATGGATCTGAATTCTTTTGGAATTGGTATGGATGTATATATTTTATTTTTATGCATAATGAATTAGGTTGAGATTAGTTCTAATGTAGAATGAGTGAGTCATTGTGTATCGATCTTGTCTGTTGAGCCCTGTTGAGTGGAATTACCAACTGAATGACCTCAACCTAGAATCTTTAGTACATGCATTTTTTTAGTTATTATCTATTGCAATAAATCATCATTATATTCAAAAATAATAAATTAATTAATTAAAAATTCACTTAGTGTGAATTTAATCTTTGAAAATAAATTTTTATAGAATATAATCATTATTTTGACTTTGATATTTCTAATATTCCTATAAAAAGAAATATTGGGGATAATGCTATTAGTCAGAATATTCAGATATAAGATGTTCAGCAGGATATTATAAAATGTTAGTTGGTGGAATTGAGTTCTAAGATGTATTTACAAGTGAATGACAATTAGTTGAAACTTGTAATCTCAAAAATATTAGTGACCACTTCACTGTAGGTGAGAGTAATGCTATGATAAATTTTTGATATTGAGGTTTTATTTAAAATATAGAATATTTCATACAAGGACCCAATGCCTAGTTAGTCAATTAATGGTGATGAGATATTTCAAATTCATGGGAATGTCTTGGTTCTCAAAGACATGAGAGATAAGTTAACTTCAGAGTCTCACCCTGTAAGAACACGGTTCTTATTTTTTAGGTACGTGCTTCTTCTTTTTCCTTTTCCTTAAGTGTTTTTGAGAAAATATGGAAAATGGGGAAATCATAAATTTTGGAACTACACACCGTGTCCTTTTCCACACGTTGTGTACTTTTGGCCATGTGGAATGGGTACATGGGGTGTGTAGCCATGTCGGCGACGAGGGGTTTAGGAACTGACTACACGCCGTGTAGTGGTACCTTACACGTCGTGTAGTCAGTCGGCAGGCTTAAACAGTAAGGCAGTGGAGTTACATCCATCTGGGCAGCAGTACACATCGTGTACATAGGAGAACATGTCGTGTACTCAGGTCGGCGGATGAACAGTGTGGCGGTGCCGCCAAATGAACAGTTAAATGAAATAAGTACACACCGTGTACTCAGAAGTACATGTCGTGTACTTTCCCATTTCGTCTTAAAATAGGCAGTAGCCTCCTCATTTGGCATACGAGGCATTTTAGCCATTTTGGAGCAAAGGATGTCGGCCGAACCTTTGAAGATCCACCGGGGGTTTGTCTGGAATCGGTTTCCACCTCGGACGATCCCGTTGGAACCACACGGGTAAGCCCTCTCCTCTCCTGGTATCGTTCTTACCAATTCTTTCCCGAGGGGAAGTCATTTACGTTTGAATGGTTTTTAGTCTTCGCCAGATCTATGTCGTTCTTGGGCGTTTCTGGAGTCGGTATTTGGGTATAACGTTCATTGGCGTATAAGGTAGGTGGCTTTGTGTTTATTTTCCAACTATCGTGTGTTTTTGTGTGTTTTTTATGCCACGAACCCATGTTCGGGTGTCGTGTGGCTGAGGCCGTTACTATATTAAATTCCTAGAAATGCATAGGTGATTAAATTGTGATAATAAAATGCTTGATGGGATCGTTTCTTGTATCCGGAACCGCCCCAGGGTTGTGTTTCACTGTTTAGCCGTTTGGTGAGGATACCCGCGGGTATGCCATTAAAGTATTAATTGTAGAATTGCTTTGAGAGGGATTGCTTGTTTACTAATTTTTACATGTTGGGCCTGGCCTGGTTACCTGTTAGCATGAGGGTGTTGTTGTGATTAGCCTGAGGGCATGACTGTTTTAGCATGCGGGCGACGTTCTATTTCGCCTGAGGGAAACCTTTTGTGCCTGAGGGCTTGACTTCTGTGCCTGAGGGCGACACTTCGTATGCCTGAGGGAGAGAATTTATGCTATTCCTGAGGGTAATACCTGTGGGTTGGATTCTGTATGGCCTAAGGGCAAGCCTGAGGGCGTGGTTACTATTTTATCCTGAGGGCACGGTTCTGGTTGGCCTGAGGGCTTGGTGTTGTTGAGAACAAGAATTTTACTAAATTAAATAAATTAAATGAATAATAAAATGGCAATTTAATTGTTAAGTTAGTTACTTCTTAGTACTGCTTACTTTATTTCATTTTACTATTGATCACTCTTGTTGCATTCTTACAGGCATTTGGGCAGGGGCCTTTGGTGGGTGCCTACTGAGATATATTTCCAACACCATGTTTGGGTCACGCTTTTTAGCTCAAACAGACTACATTGTTGCAGGAGTAGATAGGGGAAAGAGTCCTTATACAGGTACTTGACTGTTGCTGAGGAGTATGAGGGCATGGGACCAAGCCTAGGCTCGCAATGCTGCTGCCATCTGTTTTCTTTGTGTTGTTGTACTCTGTATTTTGTTGTACTGTATGGATGTATAACATGCTCTGGCTGTTTTCATAGAACTTAAAACATGTAGCATCATCATTTATATACTGTTGGTTTTATCCACTTCTGTAGTTTATTTCAGTTGTGTATGGTTACTTCTTCCACTTTCATTGTATGAGTTATTTAAATTCCAATGCACTAAACTTTAACAAATGAGGGAATAGTTTCCCCACTATCAGACCTGGGCCCATGCTGCTAGTCAGCAGCCTCAGGCGATTAGGGAAATGTGCTTGAGGTCTTGTGGCGAACCGGCTTCGGGGCACCCGTTGAGTGGAACCCGGGACCGATACGGTGGAAATTGGTATCAGAGGAGTTCTTTTCTTTGACTTACTATTTGGAGTCATAGTCAGGGATAGGACGGAACGGTAATTAGTAATAAGTTGTGCCCGGGCGTAGCTAACCCATGTACTGGGAAAATCCAGTCTACCTCGTATTTTTCAATATTTTGAATTTTCAATTTTACGTTTGATATGTTTTAACTGTTGGGTGACGCACTTGTATTGTGTTGTTATATTTTATCTATGAGTTATATTTAGTTGCAACCCGATGAGATGAGGGTATGTAATCTCATGATTCATATATGCACATGCTATATATCTCATGCCATGCATAGTTTCGATGCCATGTAGGTGCATTAGAATTTTCATGCTGTTGTGATAGTTGTTGTGCTACTAAATCATTCTGTTGTGATAGCTGCTTGATAAATACCTGCCTTGTGATATGGTATTTTTGATTGGGCTTGTTTATAGAATGGATGCCAAACATTGGTTTTTGGCGAGTATGGTCCCTCATTGAACGGAATTTGGTGGATCATCAACTGTTTATTGGGTATAACACAGATAAGATGTCAAACATTGATTTGTGGGGAGTATAGGCCCCCCACGGGTAGGAATTTGACACTTAGGTGTGGGTTTTTAGTATTTTCTGGGTTCCGGGGAAGTTTTTGAGGGATACTGTCTGGAAACCCAGTATACACGCCGTGTAGTATTTTTATACACCCCGTGTATGCTCTTCTATTTGGGAAGAAAAATAAACTTTTTGAGTACACGTCGTGGACCATAAGTACACGCCGTGTAGTCTCTTCCCGTGTCACAAACCGTGTTGGCGGCGACACAGGGTAGGGAAAGGCTTGGGTAAAACACGCTGTGTAGCTTTTGTACATGTCGTGTATTGTCACCCGGAGTCTAGCTGTGTAACTAACAACACGGGTCGGTGAACTCCTGTACAGACCACGCCGTGTCAGTGCTAGACGTGTCATGTAGAGTGACCTGGGGACTCAGACATGTAACTAACAACACGGGCTAGTGTCACCTCTCCCTGAACACGCCATGTACCTTTGGGGAAATCTCGTGTAGTCTTGTATGAGGACAGACCGTGTGGTTTTAGCCGTGTGGCTGGGAAACGGGGTGTTGTACGCGCCGTGTAGTTGTAAGCCGAGTAGTCGGCCGTGTCACAGATGACACGGGCATTTCGAAAATAACACCGTACACGACGTGTTGTGTTTGTTCAACGGGAGTTGTGCGGCTTAGCCGTGTCGAAGGACCCGGGCAGGGGAAGGGAAGTCAAGTACATGTCGTGTAGTAATTTTACACGCCGTGTAGTCTTGTTTTGCAAATTTTGAAATTCCTTTTTCCTCTGGTTCCCTTTCTGGTTCCTTCATTTACAGTCTCTATAATCTTGAATCTGAGGCATGTTTTTGACCTCGTAGTGTCATGCCGCCTAGACGATCGTGCGTTGTCCGCCAGGAGAGCGACAACGAGTATACTCTAGAGATGGTGGGCCATGGGCTACCAGTTGATCCTCCAGTAGAGCCAGATGCGGCGCCAGCTGTTATAAAAGACACAGGAGTGGAGTCGCAGTTCCATGCAGGCTTTATGTTGTTCATGCGGACATTTCAGGGAGCACCGCAGCCCGCTACATCTATGGATGAGCTGATGCATACCTTACAGCAGCAACATCCACCTACGTTTTCAGGGGACGGAGGACCACAGGCTTCGGAGTCTTGGCTGGGGTCTATTTAGACTATTTTCGAGCATTTGGAGACGTCTCCAGGGTGGAGGATCAGGCTCACGCCTTACATGCTGCGTGATTCCTCCAAGAAGTGGTGGGATGTTACCACCCAGTCAGAGCATCACAGTGACATGGCGTGGGAAGATTTTCAGGCAGTCTTCTATAACTTCTTTTTCCCTGAGACGCTGAGGGAAGATAGAGCTCAACAGTTCATAAATCTGCAGCAGGGCGCCATGTCGGTGATGGACTATTCTTCTCGTTTTACGGAGCTTCAACATTTTGCACCAGTGATGGTGGGTGATGAGACGTTGAGAGCCATAAGTATTGAGGATGGTCTTCGATATGACATCCGAGCGTTGGTGAATGTTTTTAGGTTGCCTACTATAAACACTATTGTAAACCAAGTGCTGATTTCTGAGAGGAACCTGCAGGAAACTAGTTGTGTGGGCTAGTGTGGTCCAGCACCAGTTACTGGTACTATTTCTGTTGGCAAGAGGAAAAGACAGATGGAATCCTCTCAGGGTGGCAGAACCAGCTACGCACCTTCTTCAGGTGGCCCGATCAGGTGCTACCAGTGTGGCAGAGAGGGGCACAAGAGGCCGCAGTGTCCACGAGACCCAGTGGAGTGCCGAGCTTGCGGCAAGATGGTTCATCTGTAGTTCTTTTGTATGGTGTTTCTACTAGTGGCTAGTGAGAGGGGTTCTATGCAGACTCCGCATGCGGGAGCAGGACCAGTGGATTCTTACCAGTCATGGAACTGGAATACGTCAAGGCATGTAGGCAGAGATTGTGGTCATGGCCGTGGTAGCAAGACACCAGGATCTCAGAGGCAGTAGGGCAGGAAAGCTCAGGGTAGCCAGGATGTGTCGTAGGGTTGTGGCACTCAGCAGGCATATGCAGTGCAACAGACCCATCCAGAGCAGGATCCCGGACCTTCTACAATCATAGGTACTATTCTAGTAGCTTCTGTCTTATCTTCAGTGCTTTTTGATACGTGTGTTACACATAGTTTCATATCTGTGCCCGTTTTGGAGAGCCTTGGGCTCTGTGTTTCTTCTTCTTCTTCTTCTGATATCATGATGCTAGATACTCTGTTAGGGACTAGGACGACGGGTGTGCGTCAGTGTAAGGATTTCCCCCTTGAGGTTGGAGGGTGTCACTTCCTTTGGGACCTCTGTGTCTTAGAGATGACGAGCTATGACGTCATTCTCGAGATGGACTAGTTGGTTCCCTTTAGAGCCTTTTTAGACTGCTATCGTCGTAGGGTGCGTTTCACGTCACCAGAGGGCGGAGAGTTTCTATACAAGGGAAAATGGGATATTCAAGAGAGTCGAGCTGGAGAAGAGCATCATGGGCGAGGTGGAGTCATAGCCCAGATAGTGAGCTTATATCTGGATGATCAGGGGACTTATCAGACGGATTTCTCTCAAGTTGTTGATCATTTCAGGGATGTCTTCCCAGGAGATTTTTCAGGTCTACCTATGGGGAATGAGGTGGATTTCCCTATCGAGATTGTGCCAGGAGCAGCACCAGTGTCCATTCCTCCTTATAGGATGGCCACGCCTGAGTTGCAGGAGCTCAAGAGGCAGTTAGAGGAGTTACAGGCGAATGGATTTATCCGACCCAGTACATCTTCTTGGGGTTCTTCGGTCCTTTTTGCAAAGAAGGCAGATGGTACCCTTAGACTTTGTGTGGACTATGGGAAGCTGAACCAGTTGACGGTTATGAACCGATACCACTTTCCATGGATTGATGATCTGTTTGATAAGCTTTGTGCAGCACGAATGTTCTCGAAGATTGAATTGAGATCGGGATATCATCAGCTACACGTGAGACCATCGGATATACCACTTACAGCTTTCCAGAGCAGATATGGTCTGTACGAGTACTTGGTAATGTCGTTCGGACTCATGAACACGCCAGTGGTTTTCATGGCTCTGATGAATCGTGTGTTCCATCCGTATCATGATTCTTTCATGGTGGTATTCATGGACAACATCTTGGTGTACTCTCACACTCGACATGACCATCCCACCAATCATGAGATCGTATTGAGTACACTGAGAGAGAATCGTCTATATTCTAAGCTCTTGAAGTTCCACATTTGGATGGACCAGATTCACTTCCTGGGTCATATCATCTTAGAGGCAGAAGTTGAAGTAGACCCAGAGAAGGTGAGAGAAGTAGTTTCCTAGGAGCAGCCTATGAATGTGTATGAGATACAGAGTTTCTTAGGGCTAGTTGTTTACTACAGACGCTTCACACAGGACTTCTCCCGCTTATCAGAACTGTTGATGGGTCTGACTAAGATGGGTGTGATGTTTGTTTGGTCAGAAGCTTCTGAGGAATCTTTTCAGTACCTGAAGGGAAGGTTGAAATCAGCACTAATCCTGATACTCCCAGATCAGGGAAAGAGCTATACAGTTTACTGTGATGCATCAGGGGTTGGGCTGGGAGCAGTTTTGATACAGGGCAACCAATTTGTTGCGTACGGGTCTCGGTAGTTGAGGCCACATGAGAGGAATTACCCAACGCATGATCTAGAGTTGGCTGTAGTTGTGCATGTGTTGCGCTGTTGGAGACATTACCTGTTGGGAGAGCATTTTATGGTTTTCACCAACATCAAAAGTCTCATGTATATCTTTAATTAGGGTTACCTGAATCTGAGGTAGAGAAGGTGGGCTGAGTACCTACAGTCCTTCGATTTTGATCATTCCTATACACCTGGTAAAGGTAATGTAGTTACTAATGCACTGAGCAGGAAGACTCAGCTACAGGCAGTGCAGGAGGCCCATAGTGAGTGGGAGCTTATGGCTTTGTTCACTGAGATGCATCTGGAGGTGCACGACAGTCAGGGGAAGACTTATCATTCCTTGTTAGCTGTGACTTTTATTTTCCTGGACATAGTGAGGATGAGAAAACTATCTGATTCGGAAGGCCTAGTTCTACGGGATTCGGGGGCTAGTGAGGACCCTCCTCCCGGTTGGACGATAGGCGATGATGAGGTTTTGCATTTCCATGGACGAGTATGGGTTCCAGGGGATATACGCGAGGATCTGATGCAGGAGTTTCATGCTTCAGCTTGGGCAGTTCATCCTGGGGTTACCAAGATGTACCAAGACTTGAGATGTCAGTACTGGTGGCCAGGTATGAAGAGTGAGATAGCTGGTTTTGTTACGAGGTGGTCCACCTGTCAGCAGGTGAAGGTAGAGCACCAGAGGCCAGCTGGGCTGTTACAGTAGTTACCAATTCCAGAGTGGAAATGGGATGATGTCTCAATGGATTTTGTGATGGGATTGTCGAGGTCACCTCGAGGCAATGATGCTATGTGGGTTGTTGTGGACAGACTCACGAAGGTAGCTCACTTCTTGCCGATCAAGGAGACCTTCGGTGTTGATCATCTCGGAAGGCTGTGCATCGGAGAGATCGTACGTATTCATGGGGTCCCTTGTTCTATCGTTTTAGATAAGGACACCCTATTTATGTCTCGTTTCTGGTAGAGTTTTCAGAGGGTGCTGGGTACACAGGTGCTTCTATGCACAGCATACCACCCTCAGACAGATGGCAAGTCAGAGCGTACAATAGAGGTGCTAGAGGACATGTTGCGCACCTGCGTCCTAGACTTTGGGGGATCTTGGGAGATGCATATACCCTTAGTCGAGTTTTCCTATAACAATAGTTTTTAGGCAACTATTGAGATGGAACCGTATGAGGATTTATATGGTAGACCATGCTGATCACCATTGTGCCAGTTAGAGGCAGGTGAGGAAGCTTTACTGGGACCAAAACTCGTGCAGGAGACATCTGAGCAGGTCCAGCAGATTCAGAAGTGGATGGCTACCGTGCAGTCTCGTCAGAAGTCTTATGTTGATTTCCGCAGATGGCCTTTTGAGTTCGTGGTCGGGGATCAGGTTTTTCAACGTGTTTCTCTGAGGCTGGGACACAAGCGGATCAGGAGACAGGGTAAGCTTTCACTGAGGGATGTGGGGTCGTTCGAGATTCTGGAGAGATTCGGGCTGGTTTCATATCCGTTGCAGTTACTGCAGCGATACCAACCCATGCACGACGTCTTCCACGTGTCTCAGTTGCGTCGCTATCATTCAGACCCATCTCACGTCTTTCATCCTGATGAGGTTGAGCATCAGTATGATGCGTCCTTTGTGGAGCATCTGATTCATATCGTTGACAGGATCACGAAGGTTCTCTGAGGCCGGTCAGTTCCTCTTGTACGGGTGCTATGGCAGCATGGCCGAGTGCAGGACGAGACCTAGGAGTGGGAGGCCGACGTACGTGCTCAGTGTCCAGAGATGTTCTGAGCTTATTCTTCACCACCCTTGGAAGGCCAATTTGGGGAAAAATTTCTATAAGGGGGGAAGTTTGTAAGAACTCGATTCTTATTTTTGAGGTACGAGCTTCTTCTTTTTGCTTTTCCTTATGTGTTTTTGAGAAAATATGGAAAATGGAGAAAATCCTAAATTTTGGAACTACACGTCGTGTACTTTTCCACACGCCGTGTACTTTTGGCCGTGTGGAATGGGTACACGGGGCGTGTAGCCATGTCGGTGATGAGGGGTTTAGGAACCGACTACACGCCGTGTAGTGGTACCTTACACACCGTGTAGTCGGTCGGCAGGCATAAACAGTAAGGCGGTGGAGTCGCCGCTAGCTGGGCGATAGTACAGGCCGTGTACTCAGGAGGAAATGTCATGTACTCAAGTCGGTGGATGAACAGTGTGGCGGTGCCGCCAACTGAACAGCTAAATGAAATAAGTACACACCGTGTACTCAGAAGTATATGTAGTGTACTTTTCTTTTTCATCTTAAAATAGGCAGTACCTCATCATTTGGCAGAACAGGCGTTTTAGCCATTTTGGATCCAAGGAGGATGGCCAGACCTTTGAAGATCTGTCAGGGGTTCTTCTGGAATCGCTTTCTGCCTCGGACGATCCCGTTGGAACCACATGGGTAATCCCTCTCCTCTCCTGGTACCATTCTTACCAATTCCTTCCTGAGGGTAAGTTATTTACATTTTAATGGGTTTTTTTCATCATATCTACGCCATATTTGGGCGTTTCTGGAGTCGGCGTTCGGGTATAACGTTCGTTGGTGTATAAGGTAGGTGGCTTTGTGTTTATTTTCCAACTATCATTCGTTTTTGTACGTTTTTGTACCACGAACCCATGTTGGGGTGTCGTTTGGATGAGGTCGTTGCTATATTAAATGCCTAGAATTGCATAGGTGATTAAATTGTGATAATAAAATTCTGGTTGGGATCGTTGCTTGGATCCGGAACCACCCCAGGGGTGTGTTTCACTGTTCAGCCATTTGGCCAGGATACCCGAGGGTATGCCTTTAAAGTAGTAATCGTAGAATTTCCTTGAGAGGGAATGCTTGTTTACTACTTTTGACATATTGGGAATGGCCCGGTTACCTGTTATCCTGAGGGCATTGTTGTGATTAGCCTGAGGGCGTGATTGTTTTAGCCTGCGGGCGATGTTCTATTTCGCCTGAGGGAAACCTTTCGAGCCTGAGGGCTTGACTTCTATGCCAGAGGGCGACACTTCATATGCCTGAGGGCGAGAATTTCTGCTATTCCAGAGGTCAATACCTGAAGGTTGGATTCTGTATGGCCTAAGGGAAAGCCTAAGGGCGTGGTTACTATTTTAGCCTGAGGGCACGGTTCTGGTTGGCCTGAGGGCTTGGTGATGTTAATCACAAGAATGTTACTAAATTAAATAAATTAAATGAATAATAAAATGAAAATTTAATTGATAAGGTAGTTACTTCTTAGTACTACTTAATTTATTTCAATTTACTATTGCACACTGTTGTTGCATGATTACACGCAGTTGGGCACGAGCCTTTGGTGGGTGCCTACTGAGATATATTTCTGACACCCTGTTTGGGTCATGCTTTTCAGCCCAAACAGACTACATTTTTGTAGGAGTAGATAGGGGCAAGAGTACCTATACAGGTACTTGACTATTGTTGAGGAGTAGGAGGGCATGGGACCGAGCCTAGGCTCGCGATGCCGCTGCCAGTTTTTTGCTTTGTTTTGTTGTACTCTGCATTTTGTTGTACAGAATGGATGTATAACATGCTCTGGCTATTTTCTTAGAACCTGAAACATGTAGCATCATCATTTATATATTGTTGGTTTTATCCACTGTTGTAGTTTATTTCAGTTGTGTATGGTTATTGCTTCCGCTGTCATTGTATGAGTTATTTAAATTCCACTGCGCTACACTTTGACAAATGAGGGCATAGTTTCCCCACTATCAGATCTGGGCCCTCGCTACTAGTCTGTAGCCTCTGGTGTTTTTGTAAATGCGCTTGAGGTCTTTTGGTGAACCGGCTTCTAGGCACCCGTTGAGTGGCACCCGGGACCGGGACGTTACACACCCCTCTTCTTTGTTAGTAAATCCTGCTAACACCGTGATGTACTATGGATTAAAACACCGTTATTTGAGGTCGGCGATGAAAAGGGAGAGCAAATGATTCTTTACATAGTGATATACCTGTCTACAGGTGAAAGAGTAACACCAGTAGATTATAGGTATTCTACATTTTTTTCCATTCTGTAATGGTACTGGGATGACACTAATAAGGTTTTTTGATGGGTTTACCTAGGTCCCCTTGAATTAGTGACTCTCTAAGGAAATTTTTTGCAAGCTAAAAAGGTCACTCATTTCATGCCTATCTAGGAGACCTTATTAATTGATGGTCCATAAAGGTAATGTAATAGAGAGATCATATACCTCATTGGAGTTCCTTGTACTATAGTAACACACATGGATTATTGTTTTATGTCATTGTTCTATAAGGGGTCACATAAGTATATGAGTTTATAGGTTCTTCTAAGAATGACCTACCACCATCATATTTTAATTTAGTTAAAGCATACTACAATGGTGTTTGAGGACATTCTAAGAGGATGTGACATTGATTTTGGAGGTTCATGGGGGAAAATATACCTATTGCTGTGTAGTCTTATCATAACATATTCCAAGAAAAAATATTAATTTCTCCATTTGAATACCTATATGGTAGGACATTTTGGTCAACTATGTGTTGTATAGAGGTAGGGTAGGTAGTACTACTGAGACCTCATATCATTCAATTGATCTCAGAGAAGGTGAAAATCAGGTATTTTTTGTCTTCTTCCTTATATTTTTTTCATTTATGTATTCATAATCATGTGAAGTTGTCACCTAGAATCATTAGACCTTTTGAGATCATGAAGATCGTTAGCATATTTGACAATTAGTTAGATCTATCTCAGTGGTAAAAATCCATGAATGATGTAATTAATGTGTATTATCTATGTTGTTACTATTAAAACACATCTAAATTCCAATATACTAGTGAGATCAAGTTGGGTGTTGATGATTCCATTGATTGGTATCTTATTTGTATTGTCGATCAAGAATAAAGGATCTTTTAGGATGGAAAATTCCTCTATTAGAGGTGCTATGTATAAAAATATATGTACATGAAGAGACCCTAGAGGGAGAGGATGACATAAATTCTCAATGGTATCAATTATTCCCAAATTACCTTCAACAAACCTCAACGAAAATTAGTTAATAATTATTTTAAATAGTGGAGTTTGTAATATTCCAATTTTTCAATGTGGTATGCATCCTTTTAATTTCCTTTTAAATAATTTTTTTTATTTATATGTTAATGCCTAAAGGACTATGTAAGGGTTTATTAGTGTTTTAGAACTTTTAGTCCATAGATATCCATTATTTTGGAGAAATATTATGAGGTTAACAGTTGGAATCTAGTTCGTAGTAACTATATAGTTAAACCATGAATCCAAAATACTTTCATGAATGGTTATTTTAATCATGTGATAATAGGAAAAAAACCAAGAGAACCTGGTATAAAAATACAGGTATGTTTTTCATGGGATACAAATGGTTTTTCATCCCATGTTCATGGTCATGTGTGATGTCTCGACATGGGATAACTCAGATGTTTCTCAACGATTGTGGGCCACGTGGCCTCTAGCGTGCCACCCTATACGCCAGAGGATACTAACTATAAGTGAGGGCCTAGGGTGTGTCATTGGGGATACTATTACATCATGTCATAGTATATCACATCAGATATTTAATAAAATGTAAATAGAGGAAGCATAAGTAAAGGCGTGGAATAATGGGAATAGACACTACAATGACTGGAGTAGTATCCCTCAATAAAAAAAATCATAAAACAAATATCCATGAAATATATATTAATATTAATAATAAAAAGTTGGAAAATGAATCAAATAAAAAATTGATGATAATTTATGTCATGTATCTATTAATAAGGAAAATTGTTATACATCGAAGTATAAAATACATTCAATAAAAAGAAACAAAATGACCAAAATCTATCCAGTCATCCCAAGATCCGGCTCATTCATCTGCTTCCAAGTGTCTATCATATGACCTAAAATAAGTCATTTGTCCCAAAGGGGATATTTACCCCTTATATACACTTTTATTGATTTAGACAACCCATTTACCATTAGTGGTACAAATATGGGGTGAGAAAAATAGACTAGTCCATGACCAATGATGACTAAAAATATTTGGTCATGTACATAACACGGTATTGTTTAGATATAATAAAAAAAGTTTAAATAATAACTTTAAATTGGTTATATCTAGTTACTAAATGAAAACCTTGATGACCCTACCTTCTTCAGCTTATTTCAGAATATCTCTAAACAAGTATCAAGGGACGTCATTCACAGTTTCCTAGAATAGGGTCACCATGCCCATAATAATATTTTAAGGACACCATGAGCATTATCATATAACATGGATACCATTAACATTGTCACATAAAAGTGATTCCAGGTCGAGTATCAAAGTAATAGTCATTAATCCCATATGTAATAAAAAAGCTCACCATGCACGTATCACATATATAGGACACTCCTTGTTCAAATCACATTTCTAAAGGGATGCCTTGGTCATATAAAATTTATATATGGATTCAATTCTAGCATCACATTATAAGGGGAGTCCATGAAAACGTCAAATTTATAATTTGATGTCATCCCATATTAAATATATAAAGGGACGCAGTGACCATATCAAATATATAAATGTACACCATGTGAACATAACATTTATTAATGGACGACATACCCAGAAATAATCATATTACATGAATAAAGTTTATAATGACAATTTACCATAATTAGTGAGGGTCTTCATGCCCATACATCTATAGTGATAAGGAATCATAGAATTTAATATGAGCCATTTCATATATCATTTCTCATTAATATTCAATTGCATCATAGGTATAACTATTGTTCCATTTAATTCATGTGACATGGTCATACCACTGACAAAGATTAAAATCAAAAAAATTAAGGAATGTTGAGTTAGATTTTATAAAACACAAAATTGATCCATCAACAATTATTACTTAATCAGTTATAGGTAAAACCAAACACTTCAATAGGTTCATTGGATATATGTAGTAATAAATCAACATACACATGTAGGAGGGACCACCCAATGTTATATATCACTCTGATGTAATATAAATCAATATGATTAATGTTTTAAACTATCATCCAACTAATGGAATATGAAATTTGAGGTAATGCATCATGAAACAAGTATGTGGAACAATGGAAAATTTTTAAAAACATAATGAATTTAGCAATAGTTACTGCACCACCTACCACACGCTCATAAAGTATAACCCATCTATTATCAACACTTCATTTGACCAGGATAAAGGGAAAATGGAAGTATAACAAATTTTCCTTGAAATAGGGTATATGAGATTTCACAAAAAATAATAATCGATAGAAATAATAAAAATAAAACAAGCTTATGGATTGAAGATATTATCTGGAGGAATAAAATGAGACTAATAAAAGCATGATTGATCTTCAAATATTGGATTTATCAAGAATCCAAGGAAGTGACCTTAAGGGGCTCAAAATTTATAATAAGGGCTCAATGTACACCAAAAATAGGCAAAGAGAGGTGGGGTTAAACATATATATCAATATGGGGAAATTTGAGAAATTCACCCCAAAATTTTAAGGTTTTATAGTTTTTACCCTCATTTGACCAAACCATTCAACAACCATGTGATGGACACTACCTTAAGAAGAGACCCACAATGTTAGTCCACATTATGTAAGAAATATTCTCCAAACATGACATTATCCTATGGTAAAAATTGAAATTTTTTTGTGTGTTTGCGTGGCCCTTGGAACATAGTAGGGAAAACAGTGCACCAGGCATGTCCCTTTATCTTGCCTCACACAATTACTTCTATCCATGTGACTTGGGTCACACATTTCTCCCTAATAGTGTGGCCCAACTATTCTCTTCAAAAGGTCCATATTTTTGCTCTGAAAAATCCCATGAACCCCCCAAAAGAACCATGATCTTAAAAGAAATCCATATTAGGTACCAAAGAAATAACTATATTGAAATTTAATGGATCTTTACATAATATAAAAACTATGTTTTAATCGTATTACCAACTTAATGTAACTCTGCACCATGTTCAACATTAAAGGGTGGTGAAACACTATAATAGGATTACTCCATCCACTAAGCATGTACATTGACCTCCCACTCCCATGTCTCATCTTGTACCCAACTGCACCACCATATCACCCATACTAAAGGGAATTAACATCCTCATATAATTTTCATGCTTAGATAAATAATACACAAAGGATACTCCAAAAAAAGAATCATCAACATCATACTTGACTTTATTGGGATCAAAAGTTTTAGATGGGTCTCCCTAATAATGGTGAAGCTGTGAGATGTGAATGACTTCCGACATAGCATGATACCTATGAGTTAATAGAAACTAATTGGAAACCGGCCTGACTCTCTCCAAAATCTCAATCATCCTAACATAATGAGGAAAAAATCCCCCTTCATGTGTATCCATATATGACCATGTCTAGTTGATAGCCATAAAAAATGATCCCTAACCTTGAACTAAAGAGGTATTTGAAAGAGATTAGCATAATATTTCTATCTATACAGATTGGTAGACATAAATTTCCTCATCATTTGAACCTACATCAAAGACTAGTAAATGAGATTAGGACCCAATAGTTCTGTCTCACCTACCTATAACTAGAACATCAATGAATGAAATAAATAACCATATAAAGAATCATATGAAGCCATATTTTTCATCTCCAAAAAGCAGTTATTATTGGATAATTTTTAAAAAGAATATTATTCTCCCATGAATTGTGGAGATCATTGATACATTCTTGGAACATGTTCTCTTGAACCTGTATTGTCTGTTCAGATTGACCACCAGTCTGAGGGTGGAAGTCTATGATCAGGACCACCTACGTAACTATAGAATTCTATAACCACTTACATAACAACAATTTTAGATTGGAACCACTATATGAATTGATAGTATAATTTAACCATGTAGCCATATAATATAATGATCATACAATCATTACAGGTTATAAAATGATACAGTATCGTTGATATGGAGGAAGATGGATACATTCATCAATCGATCCACAAGTACCCAAAATGTGTCACTACCTCAAGTTGTACACTATAATGAAAAGAAATAGTCAACTCAACATCATCCCATTTATATTTTGATACTGGTTGCTGCTATAAAAATCTAGAAGGATGATGGTTCTCTTTCTTCAACTTTTGATAGAGGAAACTCCTTGTGCTAAAGCCTGCAATATGATGTTTTATCCCAATATAGTAATACTATTGAATCATATCTCGATACATCATGGATACACCTAGGTGAACATATCATTGTGAGGCATTTCAATCATATATCATATCCTCTCATTTATCCATGGGAATGAAAATACTCCCATCAATAGTCAAATCTAGTTGTGGGTCTTCACCTGATATACCCGCTCAAAACACCCTGCATTTGGGATCTAAAAACATTTTCATGTTCACCTTCCCCTGAAGTGGAGAATTCACTAATAGTGATGAAAGAATATATTATCCATGTAATTTTTGAACATATATGAGTACATCACAAAACAGATCCATAAGTTACCAGTCACTATTATCCTCATAACCTTAGTTTTCTCTCAGTCCCCCTTCTTGGAGAATCCATAATAGCATTTCCCATCACAGGTGTATAGGGTACCAAGAAATAAAATTACTAGAGATATTCTCCCCATCATTGATACCATTTTTTCAAGTCATGTTGTGTCAAAATATACCTTTGGAATTTTTTTCAGTATACTCCAATGAATTCTTCCCGGTAGGTAAAGCCTCTAAAAATCGAAGGCGTAGACAACATATTCCTACTTGAGATCTTGTGGTAGATAATTCTTTTCATGAGGCCTCAACTAGTGAGTCTTTTTTCTAGAAAATATATCTTCTTGTATTATGACATATCCTAGACAAATTATTGATGCATCAACAGAGACCACATAGATCCTAAAAATCTATCTAATAGGTTTCAGACCATATGAAATTTACACCATTATTAATCAATACAACTAGAGGTTCTGCAAAGAGTGATAAGTCTTGAATTAATAATAATTAGTAACTAGATATCCCCAAGTAATTCAGTATATCCATGATATTTTTAGGATTCTCCAAAGTAACAATCATTCAAAACTTTTATGGGTAAACTGAGACTCTTGCCTCTGGGATAATGTGACCTTCGATGTATACCATTTAAATATAAATGTGACATTTAATATATTTATCAAAAAATTTGTTTTATCTCAGTGTATTCAAAATTATCTCTAGATGAGTAGTATAGTCAAACTGAGTATGATAATACAACAAGATTTCATATGTAAAAACATGAAAAAGGAATCTAGATCGGGACAGAAAAGCCTATTAATCAAATCCATGTAGATGTAAGGCATATTTTAAATAATTAATGACATATAAAGATACTCATATAAGTCATACCAACTATAGGAAGTCATACATAGTATATCAAAATGTTTGACACAATCCCAATAATAACCAAATCTCAGGTAGATCTATGAGAGTAGCATTGTTCCTATGGGATATTCAAGGAGAACATATATGTGTGGTAAGGTATAATATTTTCTCAACATCAACATGTTCAATTACTTGTAATCCATGAAAATCCTAGTGGTTCAATTTTCCTTCACTAAAAAAATGGCTGGTGAAACCCTTGGAGAAGTTCTATAGCATATATAACCATAGAATCAAATCCTCTAGAAAAAAATTTTATCTCTTACAACTCAGTAGTATCTATATATCAAGGAGGATTGGATACCATTAAAGATCTATGAACTATCTTGGTAGTGAACTATACCTCTCTCTCAAGAGATACACGTAAATATTTGTCAAGAAATACATTCCTAAATTTATATTCTATATGAGGTAATACAAATATTTGTTGTACTTATTCATCAATATAATTACTGGATATCTTGATAGTACCTCCATTTTCCCACGATGTTCTATTCTACCTATGGGTTCTCGGACATCCCACTATCCATTTTGAATATATGTACAACACATTGGTGAGGTAAAACACACCCTCAGATGATCAAAATTCACATAGGAATAATAAGTAACCAACAATCCCTTCCAAAGAATGACATCAAATCTGATAATCTCAAGAATGAATAGGTCACCTGAGAAATGATTCCCACCTACCTAAATATGATAGTCTTTACATTAGTGTATACTCTCAGAACATATAACCAATGTTTTATCATGTGTAAATATACCACTATATAACTATATATCACGCCAATGGCCTCAAAAATAAGAACAGATATGAAATAATGTGATGTACCTATATCAAATAAGGAAGAAACAATCACAGAGGATTCAATAAGAGTACATATAATAATATATTACCGTGCATCCTAATCCTATGGTATAGGATGCACTAAATAAATATGGACTTATCCCCGGTCCTATACTTTACCCTGACTACCTAGAGTGGTTCCACATTTCTATAATTGTATATCTGAAGCTTGGATACCATGACCATGACCTCCCCTTATACATGTTCATCTAGTAGTAATCCAGCTACCTACATAGAGTGGTGCTACTAATATATATCCTGAAGGTAGAGCTAGAATGAATCCTCTCCATGAAAAATCATTTGGGAAGGTACAATAGAATTGCTAAAGTTTCCATACTATTCTCAAGCCTCGGTACATGAAGGGGTATTTGGGACACTGGGGCTTCTTATGCCTAGGATTCCCACACAGGTGAAATACCGTGTAACCGCATGTGGTTGTCAATAGGATACCGTTACTCACACACATAGTCTCAAAGTGTCTCCACCGACCGCCAGTCGAGATAGTACACGGTGTAGGATATGAATTACCTAGCTCAAACCATCTATTTACCTCAGGTTCAACTCAGTGATAAGGTCTTGGTACACTATATTCGATATTGGGGTCAATTAGAAATCATTTACATGATAATGAATAGGATGTCTCATCCCATCTTCTAATCATCTCATTTTAGTCGGATCATCAGCTGTATTTTTAGGTGAAAAGAGATGATGTTATGTTAAATAATTGTGAATAGTCCATAACATTCATAGAACCCATATTGTTGGTTTATTAATTCCCTATCATGATTGGACCTCGAGGTATAACAGAAGAAGTAGTCAATGAATTCCAAATGGAAATCCATCCACGTCTCTTCTTGATACTGGTCAACTTGATTTAGAATATCCCACCAACATTTAAATAATCATTGAATAATATAACTACCGAGTTTCACTCTCCAGTCAAGAGGTGTCTCTAGATTCTAGAATTTATACATAACTATATTAATCCATAACTCTATTTCCTATAGTTCACCATCCAATAAAAATGTGGGTTTATTATAATAATGGAACTCTTTGAGTCAAATCTCCCATAAAAGTGTTAGTGCACAGAGATCCCTATATCATCTTCAAAAGTCATAAGAAATATCCATGAAACTAGGCATCACCACCCATGTTAGAAATAATAAGAGGATCCATGTGTTGAAATTTTGGTGGTATGTATGGAATCTTAGGTCCCGCCCACTCCTGATCGTGGTTTTCAATGCCCTCATGGCATATGACTAGAGGATATAATGGTGGAATTACTCTATAAATTCAAAATTCAAGCTTTAAATAGATTTTCATAGATATAATATCATAAATACATGAATATGATATGTATAATCCTTCTTATATATTAATTTCACCCTTCATCCAACTCTATAAGTCTAGTATGGATGCTATATATATATATATATATATCATAAGAGATGCTACCTAATTCAAACTACTGGGAACGAGACTAGGTCATGCTATGTTATTTTCTATTTCAATTTCATTTAAAATTCATATTTTAATTAAATTTATCATTTAATGGTTGTACCAAATTTTTTCACCACTTATGATCCATTAGGGGCCATAAACCATATAAACTGAAAAGATGAGTCTAGTTAATCCATACAATAAGACATTCCATTCCATGCAACTGATGGTCCATGAATCAATGTGTTATAGTTTACTATAAAGGGTGTCTGATATAGCCTAAGAAGGGAAAAACTTTTTATGTTATGGGTTGAACACTATGTACAAACTATGCTTCTCAATCCCATATATTATATTTTCTAATAATAATTATATTATTAGAAATTAACGTACTCACAAGAATCCTATGAAATGAAAATAACACAGTGCTCCTATATGACATGGTATATGCATGGTATGTGGATTTTATATAAGGTTTTTAAAATGATGCATGAACAATGTTTCATTTTACTCATATCAATGGGATATTTATTAAAAGTAAACCTTGATCATAATATTATTAACATCACAATTCAAGTGCATCACCCAATAGTGGAATCAGATCAACTTTAATAAGAATAACACTGAACAAAAATTTATTCTTTCATGATCCTTGATATCACCTCATATGAGGGTTAGATACTCCCATGAATGGATTGTAACCATTTTACAAAGTTTATGTAATCAACTTAATATTATCCCAAAATTATAAATCAAGAAAATGAATTCTTTGATACCACTTTGTGGTTGTTTGACCTGGGTTCCACTTAGAGGTACCCCATAGCCGGTGGGACATATGGACTCTAGTAGGACTCCCTATATGACAGAGTTTTCTTATTAGAATTTAGGTCCTCTGGTGTGTCTTTAGGAATACTATTCCCCCATTTCATAGTAGAGCACATCAATAATGTAATTACAGGTAAATCAAAGAATCATATATACACACATAGAACATCAGGAACAAACTGTACTATGAATGGACTAGTAACCCACCGTAGTGGAAGCATGTTATAAATAACCAACTAATTGATGATGATAATAATAATAATAATAATAATCAAAATATTTATGTTTAATCACATATAAATTTAATAAAATTAATTTTTTGTCACTATATATAAGGAAACTAGGTATACATGGAAGAGGGAAATATATTCTATAAAAAAGGAGAAAAAGAACCAAAATCTATCCAAGGAACCCGAGATCTATACTATCATTTTTCTACTGATATTCCATCCTAAGACATTAAATAACACATGATTCCATATGAAGACATTTTTTCCTTATCTACACATGCAAGCATATAGTTTTCTTGGGTACCATCAATGACTGAGATAGGGTGTGAGATAAAATCAACGATCCACCACCAACGGTGTATATAAATATCCATCCCTGCATATTACATGATAGTGTGCATATATAATAATTAATAGCAATAATAATATCTATAAATGGTTCTTCCCTGGTTGCTAAACGAAAAATAGGATGACACTATCTTCTTCGCCCTATACTGGAATATCTATGAACAAATTTTAAGGGACGCGATGCCCGATATCACATTAGTAGGGTACACCATACCTATTATCACATTATTAGGTGTATATGCCCAGTATCAAATTATAGGGATTCCATTCTATGTATCGCAGAATTTGGATTCCATTCCCATTGTCAAAAAATAGGGATTCCATGCCCAATATCCTAGTAATATTCATCATATATATATAAGGGTCTCCATGCTCGTATGACATGTACAGGGGATAACATGCCAGAATCACATTTATTAAGGGAATATATTCCAATATCAAATTTATAATAAGATTCCATTCTCGTAAAACATTTTTATGGTGGTTCCATCAGACATCACATTTATAAATCTGCTCCATTCCAATATCATATGTATAAAGGGACTCCATACCCATATTACACTAATAAAGGGACACCATTCCCATATCAAATTTATAAATAGTCTCCATTCACATAAAAATGTACACAACATTTATAAAGGTCTTCCTTCTGATTTCCTACAACGAGTGAGGGTCGTCATTCCCTTACATCAAAAGTGATAAGTATTCATTGGATTGTATACGAGTCTATAAAAAATTCACAACTCATTAATATTCAATTATAACAAGGTTTTCACCATTATTCCTCTTATTTCATGTGATACAATAATACCACTCAAATTCATTCAATTCAATTCATTTAATGACAAGTGTGTAATCCATGCTACAACAGAACATAGATCCATTAGAAATTATGATAACATCATTTGGATGTATAATCCAACAATCCAATAGTTTCATTGCATATATACTTTGGAAACCCAATTAGGTAATTAATAGGGCATAACAAAAGGGATGGATAACATTGATGTAGTAAAAGGCGATATATTGGGTTCTAAAAAGTAATCCAATTTAAGATAAATGCAATTTATGGAAATGCACAGTGAAAATAGTTTGTTGTACACTGTAACATATTATAAAACTTCAAGACATGAGGGATAGTTACTAGTCCACCAAAATAACGTTTTTATAGGATTATATTACCAGTATTAACACTTACATCATCGTAGATCAAGCTAAAATAGAAGAAAAAATTATTACCCCAGAAATATGGAATGTTTTCTTACAAAATAAATAGAAAATTGGATAGAAAGTAAATTGATAAAATGATCTTATGGATTAGAGGGATGACTTGTAGTAATCCAACTAGACCAACTATATCATGGTTCAACATTGGATGTTGGATGTTTCCAGAAACCTTGGAATCATCGTTGATATACTAAAAAGTGAGAATATGGGATCCATGTCCACTAGAATAAGGAAAATATAGGTGGGTTTAAACATATAAATCATTATTGTAAATATATTAAATTCAACTAAAATTTTAGGATCTCACAATTTCTCTATACAGTTGGGCAAACCATGAGAAGGCTATAGCATTATGAGGTGACCATCATGGTTAGGATGCACAGTCGAAGAAACCATGTTCCAATGGTTCTATTCTCTTATCCCATAAACTTCATAGTTTTGGAACAAATATGTAGTCTCAGGCACATCTTTACAGATAACCATGTTCCCTAAATTCACATCATTATTTCCAATCATGATTACTTATATCTACGTAGTTTGGTTCACATGGATTCCCCTAACTGTGAGGCTTGGGTCACACAGTTTCCCCTAACCATGTGACCAAATTGTTATTTTTTGAAATCCAATACCATGGTTCTGACCAATCCCCAGACACCTACCAAAACTTTTGTGATCCTAATAGGAATATATATTAAGTCCCTAATAACTAATTAGACTTAAATTTAATGTATTTGAACCTCATATAAAAATTGTATTCTTAAACTGTTCAAGGGGTGACTCTTTGTACGGTGGAAAAACATGTGTCGCACATGGGTTTTCTGACTATGTTTCGAGCCCATATGGGGGTGTTCATTGGGATAGTGTTGGGGTACACATGGAACACTATTTAGAAAACCCTAAATCCAATCCATTCACCCAAATTAATGGGATAAGATTTCAATTTTCACCTATTTAATTTAATCTTATATACACCATTTATTCTCCCATTTGGTTCACAGCAACCCCCCTGTTGAGAGCTCACCTAATCCCTCTTCCTTGGATTTGAGACAACTCCTTCATAATTCATATAATTTAATAACTATACATTATGTTTGATAAAAAATGATAAATATATAATTCCTCTTATTTTTTGTTTATTTTTATATCAATATTTTATGTTTTTTCATGCATGATAAAATGAACTATTTTCATGTAATTTTTCTATTTCTCTGATTTCTCACAATATATCCTACAATAGTGGATGGTAGTGGGAAAAGATTATACTACTAAGCTAGTAAAGGTGGTTTCATAATATTACCTATATTTTTGGATTTTTATATTATGTAATTATTATAATGGACCACTAAAAATATATTAATTGAAAAAAATTGATAAACCATTACATTAATTATTTAAACCTTGAATTGGACATTCCAGGACACTATTATACATGTTTGGAGGTCAAAAACCTCAACTTGAACCACTCATTGGTTAGGTTTCACCATATTCCTTAATTACATTTGTTTCCCGTGTGACTGAAACACAACTACATTATTTCATCCTTGTAATTATCTAGTGAGATGTTATGAAGTGTGTTAATTAAATAATGTATTGGCATGGATTGTATGTCTTGGAATGTTCTTACTACTTATAAGTTATATGTAATAAATGATGAAATAAATTGAATATTAGTAAGAGTAATATTCTTTATCATTGACTATAATTTTATAAATATGTGATTATATTATTTTTACCATAGGTATTAGAAATTATTTTCTTTATTTTACATTCAAATTTGTTGAGAAGATGTTTCTTATTGTTCTCTTGAAATTTATGGGCAAGTCACTCTTTGTTGTTAACTATAACATATAGACCATACATTCCATATTGGTTATATACAATTATTGGACATGGTGTTCCTTATTGGCTATTTAAAACTGTTAAACATAACATTCCATGTTGTATAATTATATTTAATGAACATGAAATTCAACTTTTTCATTATATAAATAATGCACATGGTGTTCCATATCGACTACTCTTATTTAATTGGTATCAAACATGTCATTTTTTACACATTAATAGATATTGATCAACATTGCATATTAGTTGGATATAGGCAGTATGTAAATGTCTTAGCTTATGAACCCATGCCTAAATGAGTCTATATAGTTTATTTATAACTTTTTTTTATTACTTTCACCCTTCCCCCTTATATATTAATAGGATTGATATTACATGACATAGTTGGTGGTGGCCTAATTTGATATATTCATACCCTTTATAGGACACTATTTGGTACCTAGAATGATTTCATGAATGAAGGTAGGAAAAAATGAAATGCCCTACTATAGAGACATTATTTTCAGTACTAGGATCGAATATGGGTGTAAAGGACCAATCTAGTTCCCATGGTTCTATTGGAGATAGATTATGTCCTTTTCTATTCTTATATCATAATTTGTATAATCCTCTTTTTCTATTTCAACTTGTTTTCCCCATTTTGTATATCACTATAACATGACATAATTTTCATATATATTACATTGTATTGTTATGTTTATAGATTATTATTATCTATTTATTCCTTCTAGATGATAAACATTTCATTATTCCTTATTTTTTATGTTTTAGTTGTTTATACATTTATTATACCACTGTAAAAATAAATTTATTAAGATGGTATAGTCTCCCAACCATACCATCATAAACTATCACTATAATTTGGAAGCCTCTATAATAAGTGCATGTGTGGTTCAGGAAACACAGATAACCAAAAATGATACTTATCTATGAACCCAGCCAGAGATTCCACATTTGTGGTGTATATATTATCTTATAGATGTATCCCATAATATCTTTACTTTTTTATTGTCCTTATAATTATTTTAATATTATTCACTCAAATATTAATTCATACCTTAAAATTTATAAGCTTCATAACTCGATTAATTCCAAATTATCACTTTAATATGATACATTCTTCCCTATTGTCTTTATTATTCTCTATATATAATATATATTATCCCATTACTGGTGTCCTGACCAATGTTGGAGAACCATTTATCTGAAAAATACCTCTATCTAAAATAAAAGATTTTAACTATAGAAGGTGGTTTGTAATAAATATTGGGTTGGTATAATATTTTATATTAGAGTAATAAATAAAAATTAAATAAAAATTTTACAAAAAAATTAGTGTGCTCATATGTAATTACAATGACAGGATTATAATTAATAAATGAACCCAAAAATTTTAATAATTAATATTATATCATTTAAAGATCACTGAGAGGTGGAGGAGTGAATCAGTGATCCATTTTTTTATAATATATTCTTGTTCAAATCAGATAATGTGGTCAGTTAAATGCTCAATCCAATCTTATATTTTATCTCATCCCTAACATGAATTTTTTATTTAATCAAAGATTTACACATAGTGATTAATAGGGTTCCATACCAATGTGATCCTACTCATTGGAGGGATTTTTTATAACCCCAACATGAATTTTCCACTACATTAATCAATTATAATCCCCAATATAGAGTCTCAAAATATTCAATATTTTTATTCCACCCAAGGGGATCTTTAATCTAATTTATACAATGTTACCAGAGCCTATAATGGCCTTCACACTATTGAGTCCCACAAAAGGATCTTAATTTTGTAACACACACTATTCTACTTCTGTGAATATTGATCCACTTTAGATGATCTCATCCACCTACTTTTTTATCTACACCAATAGTTATCTGTCATCCTACATGATCTTACTAGCTCTAACATACTATGGTATGCTCGTTCATAATACTTTGTATCTTTATGTCCTTGATCTTATTTTTTCTTCACCATTGTATGATCATTTTCCTCAGTGAAAAAGTTATAGAGGAGATGTTCATCATTATATATATTTATGTCTCAACCTCAATCAATTGTATGCGATTGAAGTAACCAATTTCATCAGTATAATATTTTTGAAATAAATTGTATTCCAAAACCATAAGAAAATATTTCTTCTTGAATTATCAACTTTATTCTCTATATTACACATCATGGGTAGATAATAAATTACATAGGTCTTCTCAAATACATTCCCCTCATGTAATATGAATCCTCAACAATACTTTATTCTTCATGTAATAGTGTTTATATATGAATTCTCTTCTTATTTCAACATTTTGAATTCATTATACTTCTGAGTACCTATTATTCATTCATTTTCAAGTGAATCTGTATGGTATCTCATCCCTTGTGTAAGTGTACTTGCACAAGGTTTATTATTCTTCATAAAATATAAGTTGGTAAATGGAATGTCTCTAGAACATCACATTAGACTACACGTCAAGATCACATATACTGTAAACTAGAGATTATTCATTATACCACTATGAGAATCCCATATATCCTCTTGATTAATGTTTATATTTAAAATTATCTATTTGAATCTAGAAATTAAGAGCATAATAATCATGATTGGAAATGCTAATCTCGTTGTTATGATCATTGGTATTAATATGTTAGGATTAAACACCTCTCATTCTACTCGTCACCGACTTATAACACAATTTTATAAGTCCATTCATTAATTATTTTTTAATTCATGATGATATTGGAAATTTGGGATTCTTCAAATATGGGATTCTATCATAGAATCTGCATGATTCTAAAAATCATGGCATGTTTTTATGTGAAAAACCGTCATGAGCCTAAAAAGTTAACTCATGCATCATAATTTTTCCAAATAATTAACTCATCCATGGATTACGGATACATTCACAGAATCCTAAAACATTCAGTAGTCCTTATAAATTTTTATAATAATCGAATTTTCAAAGGCATGCTTGAATGATATTACATTCATGGTTACTATTTTATCTGGAAAGTCTCATTTTCTTAGTGTGATCATTGAAGATATAAAAACAGATGAAAGATGGACACGGGTATGAAGAAAATAAATTCTACAGTGGCCCTATGATGGTTCAATTTTGATGTCAATTCAGACCTCAATCATATGGAAAAAATAATATGGATCAGATATCAGATGTTATAAAGATGTCTTTTTAATTCATGTTCATAGTACCCCAAATTTCAGCCATCCCACATACAAATTTAGTTCGGTTGAGAAGTGTTATATAAATAATAATTTCTCAACAAGTGTTCAAGATTACCCAAGGTTGGAACTAGGATTAATTTCACACACACACATTTTGAGTGATATGTATACTTCATGTTACCCCCAATGCGCACCTTTCAGGCTTTGGGAATCCACTATGCATTCCCACATTAAATATCCTTTACCGATATATGAAATCCCATGAAAATTAATATGAGGCATATCTGCACCCATGCCTTCAGGATAACATGGCCATCACTATATTCAGGTTTCACCATGGTTGAACAGAGTTTAGCATGGTGGCCCATCTATGTAGTAGATGAATTGGTCTCTTTGAATACCTTTGTTGTTGGAAAATGTTTTCTCAAAAATTATAAAATATCTAATTGGAATATTCCATGTGAAAATAAAAAAGTTAAACCATAAAATCCGCATAAATATTTAAAAAAACCTTTATAATATTCATTTTCAATGAAAGTGAATATTATTTTCCTTAAATTAAAAATAAAACTCCAAATTTAGTAATATAATATTTCATGGACTTCTTCAATCATATTCCCTCACTTCCTCAAATGTTCTAAAAATGTTCACCTCCAAGTGGAATTCGCATGTGTTAATGAAATTATTAAAGGTTTTGAAGTCATAATAATTTATATAGAAAATAATAAATCACTATGATCCTTAAAATCATATATTTTTATAATATATAACACATATATACCAATTGATGATAATAAATAAAATTCAATCCCAATGGGACAAATAGTCTCTCCATTTTTATTTGTTTCCCTTAACTAATTCACCATGTCAATAAGTGAGTTATATTCCATTTCTCTACACTATATTAAACTAATTAAATTTCCTATTTTGGTTTAGTAAATTCATCTTCTAATTCATATGAAATTAGAAAAGTCATTTTCTGATTTATCACACCTCAATGAATAAAATCACACATTTTCAAAAAGAAACGAACTATTTTTATTAAATATAAGACAATGTCGCCTAACCTGATGTAGAAAAAATATTAATGTTATTAATGATTCAATGAAATCAAGAAAATATTTATTAATGTGATACCATTCATAGTTTCATTCCATATTCTTCATTTGATGAGTTATATGAGAAATATTTTCAAGATATATTCTCAACATCATTGTTTCACACCCTTGGAAGAATCACTCAATACATAATTAGGAAAATTGTTATTTTATATTCTATAAATTTATTCTCCATTAATTCCTTATAAGATAGTAATTATAAATAATAATAAATAAATATAGTTAGACGTAAAATGTTTTCAAGGACATATTATGGTTGAATATTTTCTCTCAACAATTCATTCATCATCATTTTCTTATGTCAGTATTTGAATGAGAAATCATTCTTAGTTCTCTTAGAATGTGTTATTTATTTAAAGAAATATTTTGAAATATATTATGTGGTTTTCCTTTAATATACCTAACTAGAATCATTTATTTACTCTTTCAATAACCTCTGCTATTTTTATTCAGTGGATGGTAGGATTTTCTTGTAATGTTTTGTTCCCAGTTATATTTTTTTACACCAATAACATTTAAAAAATTTCATGTGATCAGGTGTAGAGGAATTCTCATAATCATTAAATTTTTTATTTATATCCAACATCATTTCAATTTTGACAGTATTATTTTGTTTTTTATCAAAAAAAATTCATTAGACTATTTTTTGGGTGGATAACTAAAAACTTTGTTTGTAATGTTATCATATTGCTTGATATTCTCATATAATTCATTATTTATTATACCATTCATAATTTTTTTCTCATAATCACTTAATTTTTTATTAATGTGACTCAGTAAGGTATGTTTCCATTTCCTAGATTTGAGAATTTATTTACCACATCTACAAAAAATAGCATTCAATAAGTTGTATTTGTTTTGTTTTGATTATTTAGATGCTATCTTGATCTTGAGATTTTATTTCAAAAAATATGATAACATTTTTTTGGCATAGGTCCCCACTGAGTCATTACTCATTCCTAGAAGCGACATATTATACTATTATGAATAATATTTTGGAAAAAAATATGTCACATCAATAGTGGTAACCTCTAAACAATTTACTTCCATACTCATATTATTTTTCCCTAAATATTGTTATTACTACATTTCAATGGATTGTGAGATTTTATTTTTTTATAGAATACCTTCAAGATGAATTAGTTCACTCTTCTA
Source organism: Viscum album (assembly GCA_963277665.1). Classification (NCBI taxonomy): domain Eukaryota; kingdom Viridiplantae; phylum Streptophyta; class Magnoliopsida; order Santalales; family Viscaceae; genus Viscum; species Viscum album. Next base: position 788,206,605 of record OY728120.1, read on the forward strand.
TTATGTAATATATTTTCTCATATATTTCCTTAGTAATGAATTTTCAAATATTCCATCTAAAACCTATAAAATAATGGAAAATATATGTGTGTTTTTATTTATTGGTATAGAATCATACTTTTCTGGTAGACCGTTATTTCAATATCTTGAGGATATTAACCATTAATGTTCACTAATTATTTTAATTCACCATTAATTTGATTTAACTCACATTTATTTGAAAGGAACATAGATTTTGTCTTAGATAATTTATACTCTTTTTCACTATGTTAATCTTCGTGATAAGTGACCATATTTTCGTGTTCTTATATCATTGACATGTTTTCATTATTTTCTTCAATTTTTTAAATTTTATTCCAATTAACCACTTATCATTGATGTCATTTTTCATCAGATTAATTTAGTTTCCTTTAAATACTATAAACATACTTCTTATATTAATTATATCATTATGTTGCATTACTTATTTATTAAAATTATCATTATTTTAATTTAGTATTTTTCTTACCTCCATATTGAGTTCCATTTCCTTTAAAAAGTAGCTTCAAGATTATATTTTATTACATATTGCAGTTTATTTATCTCATAAACGTCTATACAATAAAATTTTTATTTAGATGTTGTCGATTTTTTCACAAATAAAAAAATGGTTTCTGAAAGATAATTCGTATTTTTTCCCACATTATTATGAATATTATTCATCAATATCCCTACTCATCATACTTATTCTATTTGGCCTTGAAAACATTATATTTATTTTCTCATAATCATATTTTCTATGTTTATTGGATATCTAATTCATGTTAAAATAATCCTTAAATGTATTTGTGACATTATCTTTCTTCATTAAACATTCATATGTGACATTTTCAGCTCCATTTCCATGGATGTATTTTAGTAATTTATTTCATTTTTTTATTTTTATCCATAATTTTAAAAAAGTAAATAATATAATTTAATTCCTTATCTAATTATTCATCTTTAGAATCATGGGAATTTGGTTTTTCTTTTACATTATCATTACCCTTTATCAATTTTTAAAACTATACCTTGTATTTTCATTTCAAATTATAGAATGGTGGTTTTCTCATTTCATAAAAAATCAAAATATTATGAAGTTCATCAATTGACAGATATTCTTGGTTTTCTAGTGTATAAACCATTCTATCAAATATATCTATAAATTGTGTCATCATATTCTATATAATGGTTTATTCAACATGTTTCTCATGAAAACCTATGATAATATTAACAATTTAATTTACTATTGTAATTTAATTATTAATACTATCATCATTATCCATTTTTCAATTATCAAATATAATTATCTACACTTTCAGTTATTCCTCCATGACATTTATATTTCATACATAAGTAATCATAATTTATTCATAAATCTCCATATCATTTTTATTCACATTAATTAATTATACATGTTCTTAGATATTTTTTTCAGGTGAAAATTATGGTATATTTCATACATTAATAGATTCATATTATATTAAAATTTCATAGGACCATTCTCATGACCACATGTAGGGTAACATTATACTCTACCAGTCAAGGTAATTAATTCCCTAAAATGTAGTATCCCCCTATAGAATTAATATTCTCCATTTGTATAGGTATTATGGATCATTTAGATGTGATCATACCTTTGATACTAGTTATTGAGTCCATATCCATATGAGATCACTGCGATCTATAGAAGTTTATTTTAGATCAATTTTATTTTAAAAAATTATTCATTTTAAATACATCGTTTTTATCATGTTAAATCCTCAATAGACTATTCTGGTTTATCATAACATTACCTTGAATGTACTAAATTTAAGAAAGGAACATAGTGAATTACAAGATTCATTCACAATATGGCCTACTCATTATCAATTTATTTAATTTCCCAATATGGATTTCCAAATATAAAATTAAATTGTAATTACAAATATACAGTCACATTGGGATCAAAATATTGATTCCACATAGAAGGCTCTATATTCTTCTTCACACCTTGTTACCAATGTCAACATTAGACTTCACCCAAATTAATAAACATAAAAGGATCATTATAACACATGACATTTTCTAATATTTCTTAGAATCATAATCCACTATTGAATGATATCTTCCACCTCCATGTTTGTTATTCACAAATTAATATTGATATCCACCCATGAGCTTGAGGGATTTTAATTTTCTATGTACACTAGTTTAAGTAAAATTAAAATATTGTTGCTTTTCATAAGTATTTCTAATAACTTGTGAGTGACCAGTTTCTTTGGATTAATAATGATCTAGAAGGTAATCTTCCTTATCTTTTATGAACTCTAAATCTAATTAATTTTAATTGATTAATTCATAAAATACATAAATGTTCTTTTATGAAATAATTTTTTTTAAATCCTCAACAAAATATTACTTCTTGAATTATCAACTAAATTATCTCAAATACACATCATAAATTTATAACTGAGTTGATGGGCCTTCTCAAATATGTTTCAATTCATGTAAAAATAATGGCCAAAGACACTAATTCTTCATGTAATTGTGTGTACACACAAATATTCTTCAACCATTGACATTATAAACACAATATTTATCACGGTTCCTCTATACCCATTCCGTAAAAATGAGTACGGGGGGACTCTCAACCATATCACAAGAATAAAAGAGGAAATGTTATTCTTCTTTGTGAATGTTGGGGTGCTTCACTGAATGTATTCAGAACATCACCAAATACTTGTTGTGAAGATCACATACAGATTAAATGAGATCTAATTCATCATTTCACTACATCAATAATAGTTATCCTATCTAAAAAGTTTTTTTTGGTTCTCTATTTCACTATGGAAATTGGTGCCTCTAAATATAAATTGACATTAGCATTCTCTCTGGTTAGATTCATGGTATTTGTAGCTACAGTTACACCACCTATTAATTTCTCCATCATTTTCTTAGTCATCCTTTTTGTTTGATGTGTTGAAAAAAATCAATCTTATAAGGAAATAGAGATTTTTTATTCTATGAACATGGAATTTAATCATAGAATCATTTAGATTATAGAAATAATTTTTTATTTTATTATATGAAAAATCCTCACATGAATATGATAATATTATCATGATACATATTTTTTTTATAATATCAATCTCATCCGTGTGTAATGAATATACCAATATAAACCAGTAACATCATATCATCCATAACTGTGGTCACAATCATTGAATTATAACATTCATTCTAGGTAGAGATATAATTCCTTGTGTTTAGGTAATCGAGTGATTCACATTATATTGGTGCGATCACTAGATATGACTGAAATGATGATCAATTAAAGTAAGTATAAATAAATTCTATATTATGGTGTCCCTCTTATGGATGAATGTTAAAGACCACATTATCATTGATTCAAAAGCCAATAGAAAACTAATAGTATATTGGAAATTATAATTGTGTCTTTTTATTGTGGGTGAATAGTACCCTACATTCCAACTGACCCATATTGAATTTCCATTCATTTGAGTACCGCTATAAAAACAATCTCATTTCAGAAAGTGTTTGATTTGATACCCAAATCAGCACCCAGATAAATTTCAAACACACATATTGAAATATATACACTATTTTTTCTTTGTTTTATAGAAATTTTCACCATTTAGGTGTTATTCATTCACCATTCTTTCCCACATGCAAGCACTTTAACACATATGCGCTCATTAGTTACCATTTTTGTTGGTTCTATGTAGACTCAAGCTCTTACCCATGAATGGACCTAACTATACTCATTCTCCATCAAGGATGGAAAAAGGTTGACATTTTTATCCACCTATGTAGTGGGTTCACATGTCCCATTGACAATGTTGGTGTTTTGAATAAAATATTCTGAAATCTTAGAAAATATCAATGTGAAATATTCCATATGAGAAAAATTACAAACCATAATATAAAGATCATTATTTCTAGTCTCAACAATTAATATTACACAAGAAATAATATGAATATTATTATTCATTTCATTAGAGTGACAATCTTCATAAAAAAAGAATATTGCATGACTTTCATCAAAATAGTTATTAACCTATATGTTGTATGAAATTTTATCCTATTATTATAATTATCAAAATTCATTAAAATTAATAATGATTTTAAAATAATCATAGTCGTTATAAAGAATAACAATTTTCCATTATTCTTGACATTATCTAATATTAGAAGTTATCCCGTCATGATTTTATGACATATTTCTCTATAAAAAATTTTATTTTTTGATAGAAATCAATATATGTGACATTGAGTATAAAATAATTGTTATATACTAATAAAAAATTTAAATATGATAATAATTTCCTAACCATTGGATTGGATGATATTAATCATAGAAACTAAATTATGAAAATTTATGGTTTAGCTATGTATAAAATGAATTCATTATTTATAAATTTATTATAAATAAAAAACCATATGATATTAAGAGATATATTTTTCCAGAAAACTATTTTGTTTGTTTTTAATGTTTTTTATGTTAACATAGACAATTATTCACTATTAAATAACTATTTCAAACAAATCAATATATCATATATTAAATATGTTTTAACATTCATCTATTGATTTTTATTATCCTAAGATAATAATAAATCTCATTTTATTTGTAGAAATGTATTTCTCTAAAAATATTTTTTTCTAATTTCAGAACATATATTAAAATGAATTTTTCCACCTATATAAATATAATCTTGAGAAATGGATTCAAAATTTTGAAATAAAAAATTCATATTTGGTAAATTGGCCTCTTTTATTTTTGGTCACTATGAATTGTTAACTTGGAAATTTTTATTCACTATAGTAATGGTAAAACGAGTAATATATGGCTAAAAAATAGAATGAGGATTTATAATTTCCCATAACCCATCCTATAATATTTTGGATTATTTTATTTAATACATATCCATACATATCTCTATTAAATGTCCACTTTTTTTTCTTTCATTATGACATTTATATTAATTTTCAAAAAGAGTGAATTCAAATGTCAGTCACATGACTTTAATATCTCTAAAATTATTACATAAGGAAATGAAGATGATAATTTTATATATAAACATTGACTAATAATATAATTTTATTTTTTATTAGATTTACTTATTTATAATTTTTTTTATTGAATAATTACCTTAAATGATTATGGAAGGCTGACAGAGTATTAATTTAATTATTAGAAAAATTAAATAAATGAATTTTTAAATTCTAGTATACATATAATGTGAATGAATTATAGTGATATAAGAATTTTTAAAATAAATATAACATATTATAAATGTTATACATATTTATATTCAAATTCATTTTTTGTTTTGTTTTTCTCAAATGCAAGTTAACTAAATTGTTCCAATAATGATGGTAATGAAATTTTATAATAAATGTAATTTCATTAATTAATTAAAAATTTAGATTAATTTTAAAATTTCCCTAGTGAATTGGATATGGTTGAAAATATAATTTTTGGTCTATTAATGGTTCACTTTTCCTTTTATGGAACCATTTATAAAACCTTTAATATTAAAAATATTGATGAAATTTCAATTGTCAAAATGGATAACATGGAGAAAAAATAAAACGTTAAGGGTGAAAACATAAAAAAACTAGTCAAAATATTACTGGATGAATGTATTTCCACATATTCTCAATTATTATTGTAATTATAATAAATTTAATCCATTTTTACCAAAAAAATATTCCAGATTAATTTTATACATTAATTAATTATAGGAGTGCCTATCATCTCACTTATAAAAGGTCAACTCCTCTTCTTCATTTATAAATAATTGATTTTCATCATTGATCATTGATTAATGACCATAATTCCTTCATTTTTTCCATGACCACATCAAAGACCTTTTTTTATTTCCAATATTTTATCCTTTCAATGATTATGTTGTAATCAAAATTTGGTTTCTCAACTACTATATAATACTCTTAATTGGGCCTTTTCAAAGTTATTTCTCTTATAAAATCCTATATATATATGGTTTCCAAAATCAAAAAAAATTATGCAATAAATAAAATATATTTAGTTTTTACTATTAAAATATAATATCAATTTTCCATGTCCTCTCCAATCCATTTGAAAATTATATTGTCACTTGTGCTTATGTAACGTCTTCGACCAGGTGCTCCCTCATGTGGATGGGTTGAGTTGGAAATGTGGCAATTGCTGAACCTACCCATATTCTAGATTCTAATAAACAGAATCAATAGTGTAAGGAATATTATAAGGATACTAAACCATATGGAATAATATTTCTATAGAGTAAAAAATAATAATAATGCAGATGAAATAACACAGATAATCTAACATGAATTCATAGTATATTAAAAGACAAAAAAAATACAATAATAATATAACCACAAATTCAGGGTAAAATATATTTAAATGAAAATTTTTTTTTCATATAAATATAAGAAAATATGAAATTTTAATGGTCTCCAAAGGATTCGGCCATGATACCCAAGGTGGTATCGTCTCCAAATTCCAACTTATCTAGAAATAAATAATCAACATCAAGGTCCATTTCCCTTGACCATAAATTAATCCATGAAGTCTATCCATGTAAAAAATAGAGACAGAAATAGGGTGTTAGTATAACTCAATAGGTCATCACAGCCTTTTCTAAGAAATCTAATAGGAATATATAGTACATTAACAAATAGATTATTAATGGTTATCAATTTTACAAATAATACGGATAATTAAATATATTATTTTACTCTCATTTTATATGTTAAAATAGTGGTGTGACATACCTACATCAGCACCATGTTGAATATCTATATATAACTATGGATCATCCTTCATCGGGAAGTAACACCCATGTTTGTGGAATATTTCCATGTCGATGATGAATCACACATAATGTATAAGGAAAAAATTATCCATGTCCTCTGGAAAATAATATTATCACCCTTAATCATTGGGTGACTATCCAACTTACCCTCATGTCGTGTGTGGCCCATAACCCTTACCCTTAGGCATTTTCAAACAACATGCATCATACACTCATGAATTGATGTAACTTTGTACTTTACCCTCAGATGTCACTCATGGTTCCCCTAAGAACCAATCTTGGGAACATTTCATAACATTACAAATATCATTAATCCATGTAACAACACACCCTTGATCATCAGTCAAAAATAATCTCATATTAAAAATCAATGTAAAGAAATAAACAACAGAACCATGTTCCAAGAATCTCATACATGTCATCATAGACCATAATGGTCAATTCACCCAATTACCATTTACTTATCCATTTACGTTACTTAATTCAAGGTTCCTAATGATCATATAAATAACCACACATTTCATTCCATCAAACACATTATCCCAAGTGTCATAAAAATTCCAATATATTTCGATCTCTCATCATGTCAACATGCCAACCAAATTATATGCCAATATACACATTTTATACAATGAAATTGTAATTCAATAAATCACTACAATTTACATGTTATTACATTAACATTAATCAAAAAATCAACCAACATTTTTAATCTAAAATCCATATTCACAAAAACATTTTTTTCATTATGATTTTGAGGGTATGTTCACCCAATAGGTGGCCAAAATTTGGGTTTGTAGACCACTAAAACAAGTGGGATCAAATGGGATGTTTATGATTTTTTATTATCCTCATCCATGATTTAATAAATTATAATGGTTGTCTTCATAGTGTGGTCACAATTATTTCACATACAATAAGTATTGAAAATATACTTTCAGGGTGTTTTTAAAGTCATGTACCAAAAAATAGTAGAACAATTGAACAAAATCCCAGTTTCCAAGGTAGTGTTTCGTTCCTTCTCCTATCAAATCAATGGTGAAAATTAATTCTACAAAAAGTGGTTCCCAAATATAAAACCAATGAAATAGAAAAGTGAAAGAGATACTGGAAGCCATACCTCGAAACAATAGTCCACGAACACGATGATCCAATGGTTCTTTCTTGTAGTATAGAGATAATTATTAGAGGTATCTATTTGATGGTTTGGATCAACATTGACTGATCCCGAAAAGGAATGGGTTGAATATTATTAAAAATTATAACCCTCAAAAATATCTTTGGGGACATAAGGTTATAGTAGAAAAGATAGTATCAAAAGATTTATTAAGGGGTTCAGTGTACTTTAAGATAGTCTAAGAAAATGAAGACCATGATAGATCTACTCCAACCACAACACAAACCACCCACACTGTAGTGTAGTACCCCTAGAATGCATCACAACACACTAGGTCAACGAACATCTGATTATCAAGGAATTTTCTATGTCACAGATCCTCTTAATAAGGGGATGGACCCCAATGAAACCTAACATACCATAATTTATAGTCAAGATTCCATATAGGTAGGTTATGGAATATCCTAGATACACAATGTAGGGGTACTAGTTTATCATGTACCAACCAAAAACCACCATGGGGCCCTTTCACCAAAACCATCATCACCATTCCGTAATGTGAATCTATAAGGGGACTTGATATCCTATAACATCGCATCACAACATAGTTATGCATGAATATTATGCATCTGTAAAATCCTCTAACGAGCTCCCAATGTCACAACTAGAGATTCCAAACGACATTGACCATCTTTTCACATCTCATGTCTCCATAGCATACATACCTATGTGGAAATATATTTTTATCCCAGATTTCATTCTTTCACCCCGAACAACCCAACTTGATTGTGGGTCGACAACCAAGGATCATGCCAAAAACAATAGGATCAATGTGTTTTCCAAAGTATAAGGAGTGATGTAACAAAAAATAAAGGGTTCATATAACCTCCCCACTATAAAATATATCATCCTAGTATTTCTCCAAACATCATCATATGGTATCAATGAATATGTATGGTCGCTATTTTAACATATCATAGTCCCTCTCCAAGATATCCTCAAGTATGACCCCATAATTCAACTACACATAGACTATAGCTGAAGTCTTCAACCATAGATTCTTCCCATTATAGTCCATAATACAGATCATTTTTCCTCAAAGGATTCATAAAAATATAGCTCGTTTTAATCAACATCTATCACTTGAGAAGGATTTGGATGATATCTCAAATTTTGTGACATGTGAAACAAATCATGTATGATGTTGTAGTCCTGTGGAATGGATAAATGGTAGGACACTAGACCATCCCTTTACACTATCTCGAACGACCCCATCAAACATGGTTTTCAGATCCCCTTGTATCTTGATACTACATTTCTCTTTCGTAAAAAATTCTTAATAGAAAACATTATATCCAAAATCAAACTCCAATGGTCATCTCCAATGTTCTGCATTGTATTTATACAATCTTTTTACATTCTTTAACTGCATTATAATTAAGTAATACTACTTGGACTTCCCCTTCAAGATACTTGATCCAACAAATGATGACTTACTTTCCTTAAGGAAACATAGATGAAAACTGCATGACCTTCCATACAAGGACATACAATTGTACATTTTGAACAATTACTAGAATATTTTATTATACTATAACTCCAAGAGAACAAAATTATTATCTTAAGAACCACTGATGTCCTAAACAGTGGCTCCTAACATATCCTCTGTAATATAAATTTTTTATTTAAGAGGGTCATCTTTCAATGATTGATATGTTTTACCTAGAAGAACCTATGAACCCTAAGACTTCTGAAGACCCATCTAGAACTGAAATCTAAAATGAGGATATCAATTTTAAATGACACTTTTCAAAACAACATGAAATCAAACTATATCTCAAATGAAAATAAATCTGATATCATTAACAGTGAAGGTCTTATTTCTAAGATTGAAATGTGATATGTTCATCAGTTGATCCACAAACACCACTAAAGGATCATTCTTATGGGGTTTCATGTCCAATTATGTCAGAAAATATATAGAGATATCATTTAATTTTAATTTCAGAATGGGTATAATCTATAAAAACCCAACTGGCCTTTGATGATCGACCTTCAACTTCTAACTTGGGAAAAATCATTCCAAAAAACTCACAATCTCCTTTTTTTTAATCCCTAGAAAATAGTATTTTATATGGCTATCATGATACATATTTAAAAAACACCAAAATACCACACATTTAGAATCAGAAAAATCCCTCATTAGTTCCTATTAGGAGCCAATTAAAACACATACATGTTCATGGATATGGAGAACATCACCCTTACCAAGAGACCATCATGAAGGTGGATATTAAACATTTATTTTTTCACTCAGAGATAATCCCTCCATATCAAATAAAATAATTGTGTTTATTTGGTCTAATATCATGCGTGCATAACATGTAAAAGATGGATCTACTCATTTACGGGAATATTAGTCATCTAAATGCATTTCTACAAAGAGATACCTCCGACTCCACTCCATAGAATACTCACATACTACCTCAATCTGTATCTTTTATCCCCGACCTCTTCAATGGAATTTTGTTTTCCTTGTATGTAATCCATATCTAAGTTAAATGACTGTAGATACATGTCACCCACCTTTAACAATGGCTCACTTCATGATGGGTAAATATGTACATGAATATATCGTGTTCCTGGTAAACCTCAAACCTCTCGACCAACTTATATTTTATATAGTATCTTAAGGAATATACCACTGCATGTAATTCCAAGTCATGTGTGTGGTAATTCCACTAATCTAGTAATTATTTTCAATATCCATAAGAATCCATGTGGTCCTCCTACATAAATATCTCTCTAAGTATGCTTCTAGATGAATCATAGCAAATGATAAATTGTCTCCTAGCATATATAATGTGATCGGCAGTGTATAGGTCATCTAGAACATCAAATCCTTGAATTATCTTCTATTATGACCTGACCAAACAAACCTCCTCCCCTTCTTGGTAATCCCAGAAATTGGTTTTAGAAAATTAGAGAAGTCATGGATAATACATTGATAATAGCTTTATAGATCAATAAAACATTGAATATCCAAAAAATTCTTGATTTATCACCATGATACTATGATGAAAAACAAATCTGGTCCACCACCACACCGTCATCTTTGATAAAATGGCCCAATACGTGCAATCTATCAATCTATAAATTCATTTTTATGGTATGGAATAAATCCAACAATTTCTTAGTATAATCAAGATGATATCAAGATTTTGGGAATGATCATAAGCATATTAGGATTCCTCCATGATATCATAGAAGAAAAATACAACAACATGATATGAGAAAGGTTAAATTATCTAATTTATCAATTTTATTATTACTTATAGTGTGTTAAGTAGACCAAAAAACCTAAATATTAACTAATATAAGTCAAACCTATAGCTAAAATATGTTTAGGGTATGTATGATAGTCTCACCCTCAACTTATGATACCCTATCCAGAAATCTTTCATAGAGAATTACCGTTAACATCATAGCTGATTGAATATATTTAAAATGCATATAAGGGGATATCATTTATTGACCATCATCTGGTTTAGTACCCAATAATCCATATATATGCGAAATTTCATTTTATCCTTCATGGAAGGAAACTCGGGAGAATCCAATAGAGAATTACTATGTCATATGAATCATTTTTGTTCTAGGTATCAAAAGTACAAAAAATCAATCAAAAAAGATATTATGGTGCTATTATATAGAGTAGGATTGAAATTGGCTCATCTCCCAGAAAAAATTGATCTCCCACTCATGTGGTAACCTAAAAAACTCTTCAGAAAATACCACTTCAAAATGGTTCATAACTAGAAGAAAATTATATTATTTCATTCCACTTTCATCTAGAATAAGGATTTCTTTTTGAGTCACAAAATAGTACAATATGCATTGAATTAGTCTTCCACGACTAGATATATGTTCCCACTAACCCTCGTGAATATACATCCCCCCTTCTGGAGAAATAAATTCAACTCTCCAAGGATAATAGATAATATTATTAGGAAAATAAAATAACACATCCATAACATGAATCAAAACAAACAATATCATTTTAATCCCAAAAAAAATCCCAAAGGAAATTTAAGCCCCATATTCCAATGGAACACATCTTATATCATTTTATATCCTCAAAACTGAACTCTGAATATTTTTTCAATGGTTATAAAACCATCCCATCTCCCCATAACCAAACACAACTATTTGTGAATTGAGAAGCTAAAATGGAATTAGTTTATACAATATAAATTATACAATAATGATGAGATGGTAGATGAATCATATCAATGACTGTAGATGTAAAATCATCTATACTATAATGAGTGATATTCCTAGCATGTAGCTTAATCAACCCTCTTCCCATGTGATACACTCTAAAACTAATGTGATTGTCGGATTGGCCAGTAATATTGATCATAGGGTTGGGTACCACATCCTTAGACTCATCCTAAACATACATTGGAACTCTAGCTACTAGTTTTATGAATGGAATATGGGTTTACCCTATACTCTTGTTTTATCTTGATCACCTTCCATTACTCTTTTGAGGAATCATCATAAAACATTTTTGTAAATGGACCAACATACTTCATGAATGGTTATCCAATATGGGGTATGGAGACTAAGGGTTCTCAGGGACCACCTATCCACATTAAAAGAACTACTATGTACCATATTTATATTATACATATCCAATTACATGAATTATATTACCACTTAATCCCTCGATAGAACTATCATAGTGAAATTTCATATTGCAAGAAGAAGAAAACTCATATCACCCTGCTAAAACAACATGGGAAAAATGTGGGATTCCTCTCAGATTCAATTTCTTGTCAAAATCATTATTAATAAAATACATGATTCTTATTAGGAGAAATAAATTCACATGTGACCTAATCTAATAGATAATCCCATCTGGGAAATATTTCACCCTGAAAATCTCATCAGTTTCCAAGAAGGGATAAAAATGTTGTAAGTCAGCAAAATATCATGCATATTAAATTAAAAATATACTATCTTATGAAAACTTTATGAAAACATTTTTCCTTCCATACATAAATGTATCTATATAAATACGTCCAATGAAAATTTTATCGATGGTCTATTGAAGAACTCATATTTCTTTCTTTCTTACTCCAAAATGTACCCCCAATTCTTTCCTAGTCCTCAATGCTTTTATACCACAATATTCACACACATATCTTTTGGTTCCTCAATATTATTAAATATCACATAGACATTCTCATTAAAAAACTCATATGCCTTGACCCCTACACAGCGAACATAGGTGGATGATGTATCTAGAAATCTATCATTATCTTTGACATCAAAAGTACATTGAAAAAAGTCACCCTTACTATTGAACCATGAACCATAGGAAGATTTCATGGAGTTGATAATCCACAATATTTTATAAATATGTATAGTTTTTTGTCTCAAATACATTAAGATTGTGTTAATTACCAAATTCTTGATACTATATTCAAATAATATAAGAAATCATTTTATCTACATGGATTAAGGTACACCATAGAACATAGGATAAAAAACAAGATAAGCCATAATAAGAGAAAAAAAGGAGAACCATTAAATAATATACTCCCTATAAATGGATTAATTTGTTGGTTTTCATAACATAACATTTTATTTAATTAATTAATAATTATATATTATGTTATTTGTTTTCATAGTTCATATGGGAAGATATGTCACATGAAATAAATATATCTCTAACAGGAATAATTAATGTTAACATATATACCAATTTTCCTACCACGATGCATGCATAACCATTTCTTGAAATATCTCCATATGAGTAAATTATCATTAAATAGTAACATAATAAAACAAGTGAGTCACCCATGGTGAATGATAATTAAAAATATAACAGGTGAATATCATGTATAACACTCTCATCCATGGAAACATGTGATTTCCCTCATACATGGGTTAAATAATATCATATATGAGATCATTACTTAGAACTGGAACTAAAAAGTAACCTTTCTACCTTTCACAAATAGTAAATCGACATAAAGAAATTAAATTCATAGATTCCAATTTGTAGAATATCCAAACCAGTTCTCCCTTGTGTGAATGATCTAGGATGGTGATGTGATCGTAAGCGCTCCTCCCAATATAAAAAGGCTATCCTAGATAAGTGATGGTGTATGGAATATAGTTATGATAATATAGCCTATGATATGGAGTTTATAAAAAATCATAAATAATTACAGAGTATCGCAAAATATTGAAAAACATTAATAATCAAATAAGAATCCATGGCATTATAAATGATGAACTGAACATTTTAATAATATTAGAAACATAAATGTCATGTTGAAATGTATCTAAATTATGTAAGTTAATTCATAAAAATAAAGGAAAATATTTAAATGAAATATACTATAAATTCCTCATTCCACATTCACATTTTGTTCTCATATCCCAACCTAAACCAACCCAAAAATAAACAATTACCACCAAGGAAACAAACCTTTGTCCAGAACTATATCAATTAATTCTATTTGGGAACCAAACATATTCCCAACTAGGGTGTGAGTATAACTCATTAGGTCAAGAAAACTGTGTATAAATAATTCTTGTCTGAATATATAGTACATGTAAAAATGTTATTAAATATGGGTATTTATTTGAAAAATAATAACAATACCAAATTTACTCTACTTACCCTAGATCTTTGGGTTAACACCATAGGTTATCCAAACCTACATCTAATAGTGTTAAACATCATTCATATTACCCTAATGAGGAATGGTAACCCTAAAAGGAACCCTTAGGCATCACTCAATGTTCCCCCCAAGTATAAAAAACGTAAATAATTCAAAACAAGAAAATTCTCAACAACCCAAATAACACATCATAGGAATAAATCACATACATTATTATATCAAGATAAATTCTATGTTAGAAAATCATATAACCATGTTCTAAATACATCATATATGTGCTAATCAAAATGAATCATAAATTCAACATATTGAAACGTATATATGCATTAAAATTCAATATATTCAGGTTCCCAATTATTTATCAATTACAACACCTTCCATTTCATTTATCATTTTATCCCTTAAGTTATTAACATGCCAATAAATATTGGTATTTCATCATGTAAATATTCCAAAATAATTATGTACCATCACATACATTTTAATCCATATGATTATATTTCAATATATGAAAAAATATCAAATGTTATTCTCTCTAATAATATAAATTCAATAATAAAAAAATATTTTTAAAAAATATATACATTATGGAAACATATGTTTGATTAATATTTCAATGGCATGATCACCGTGTGGGTGGCTGAAATCTTAGCCTCAACCCAAAGGGAACTGATGGGTTCCAAAGGGATTTCTATGATAAATAATTATAATCACATGTAATTTTTAATATTAGATGGTTCGTACATGTGGTGTGATCAAAATTAATTCACATACTAGAAGGAATAAAAACAGACATTCTTTGAGTTTTTCTATACCTCCAACATAAAAATTAGAGAATTTGTGGGCAAAATCCTAATATATGATGTATCATTTTTTAACTTCTCCCTTTTCATTGAAAATGATATGGAATTATATCAACAAGGGATTCCCTAGAGAAAAATAATTAAATTTGAAGGGAAAGGGAAACTAAAATTCATGAATTCAAGTACTATGCCCAAAACACAAAAAAACCAGGGGTTCATTCTTCTACTTTAAAGTGGATTCTCATATGTCTCTACTAGAAGGATCAGGTCACCATAGATTGATCCATATAAGGTAGGGGTAGAATCTGGTTGAAAAGGGGCTTAGTTATCCATTGAAAAGATCATTAGTCTGTAATTTATTTGAGTAGAAAACATGGGATCAAAATAGATTTTAGCAGTTTTAGGGTATTTATAGATAGTATGATAACAATAATAACATATTATAGACTCTCATATTAGGCCACAGAATTTCCACACTATGAAATAGTAACCCTAAACCAAGGAACATCCTTCATGGTCAAATGATGTCTAAATATTATGTCTAGGTATGAACTATAGATCCCATTAACTTTGGGAGGGACCATGTAGAAGTCTAACATAAAATGCATCATAACCAATAAACATGATATATAGTCTATGAAAATATAATATCTACAACATAGGGGTTCATGTTTAGGAAATACTAAAAAAACCCATCCCAAGACCAATGTGTCGCATGAATCCTATATAATCTGTAGAGAATAACTATTAGGGGAAGGTTTATTATATACTATACCATTGTTCTGTGCATTTTCCTCAAAAGTAAGTGTCTACAAACATCATCCCTTGATCTACCAACACATGAACATTGATGAAACTCTGAACATGCTTATGGGATAGATCATGGTTACACAACACAGAATACACTAGAGTAGTAGGTTTTTTAGCAGAACATTATATCTTCCTCCCAAAATAAAATAGAACTAAGTCTTCATATAAAATATTAAAACCCAAAATAGTAGGGTCAAATATTTTTACCTAAATATAATGATGTACGTACTTCAAAATAGATGGGATATGACAGTGTAAAAGTGGACTACCACATCTTTGAAGTGATGAGTTTCGTTTTTCATAAATTTTAATATGATTATATTTAATAAATATATGTGGTATATAATATATAATAATGAATCAAGAATTGATAATTACTATTTTACTTTCCTTCATTCCATCCATTGAAAAATTGAAACAAAATTCATGAATATGTATGACCTACCATACCTATGATTGGTGTAATTAATATTTCTATATATGTCTATTAGGGATGAAAATCTATATATATTGAATATAAATGATATTTATATAATTGTTTGAATTATATAGAATATGGAACCATTATCAAAATATAATTACTAAAACTACCACGCTAAAATCCTCAAGAGAAATAATATAGTTTACAAAAGAAAATGTTGATTTTAATAAGTATTTGTTGAAAAATGGGTATTGAAATGTTAACAATAAAACATATATTATATTATAATTGTTTCCATGAATCTAGAATATAATTATAATAAATTTAAATAAATTTTATAGGAGGTAAAATAAATTTAGAATAATGTCAAACAAGAGATTAAGGTACTATGTTACACTATCATTATTTACCAAGATCATTTATGATTACGTTTCTGATAAATAAATTTCATGATCTAACTATCAACAACCTCATGATATTTCTTATACTATGGTTAGTTATTAACATTACATGTTTTTGTATCATTTACCTCTTGTTATATACTCAATATATTGAAATAATTTATTTAGGGATTACATGCTATGCTTTATTATTTATTTGGGAATCATTTTCTTCTGTGAGAATTTGTTCTAAAAAGGCTTTCAATAATGTTTTAACTATTCATAAATTATTGTTTAAATTAATTTTAACCCATTTTTAATTTTTAAAAATATTTTAAAATAATCATTTTTCGTTATCCAAAATAGGTACTTTTGAACAATTTCCTCACATGTTCTACCCTATTTCACTATTTAGACCTTTATGGTTCTATTTTTGTGTTCCAAGGTCTGATAAATTCATTTGATGAATCTCCTCTCCACTTTTGGCCTTACCCTTCATGCACGAACCCACTTTGGGCTGGTTATAAGGTTTCTTTGGAAAATTGGGATGGTGATGGAAAATCTGATGATGACGTTTCTGATCATGGAGAATCTTGGGTTTGGTTCTCACTTAGCCACAAAGTGATGGTTTGTCATGTTTTTGTGGTGTTTTTTGGATGAGTTTTGTCTTGGATAGGGTTCTTTGTCCAACCTGTTAATGGTTCCTTTTGATTATATGTTTGGTCACACATATAATAAAAGTGTTGTGTATTTTTCTCACCTAACCAAAAAGTGTTTCAAGAATAAAAAAATGAATTTTCATTCAGTCAAAATAGGTACATTTGATATTTTACCAAAAATGTGAATGAAATATTTGTTTTAATGTACACGATATGAATAGAATTCCCCACTTACATGTTAACTCAATACATTAATAGTTTATCTATATTTTTATTTGTTCATTTTCAAATAAAATAATTTATTTCATATTTGTGAAATTTTTTGATGTTGAATAAGTGATTTCAAAGAAGAAATGGTATTTTCCTCATAAAATGTTAAAGTAATATATTAATGTTAATTTCATATAACATCAAATATATTGATGTAACATACGACTTACTCCTGATATGATCCAATTCTACAATCATTATTCATTTTCTTTATCTTTTTGTGATTATAATGGTCAATTTTCTTAGGAAACTGATTTATTTTCCATGAGTTACACAATGAGGAATTCACTACAACCAAAAAGGTCTTTAACAATGCTGGTATTTGTCAATATGGGAAAAGGCTCTGATAAATGTTATCATTATCAGTGCTAAAGAAAAATATGATAAATTTAACTCTTTATCAGCTCTTTCTTAGTGAACATAATTTTCAGATTAAATAAAAATAAACAAATAAAAATAAAATAAAAAATTAATTTATTAAAAAAATTACAAATTTTATTCATTAAATAATTATTGATAAAAATGAATAAATTGATTATACTATATATAAATTATAAATACAAAGAAACAGTATGAATTAAATATATAGATATAGCAAAAATGAAAATTAATCAATCAAAAATTATAAATTAGTAAATTGAGAAAAATATTAAACATTTTATTAATTAAGTATTTATTGATAATGTTAATAAATATTATATAATAAAAATATAGATATATATTACTTTATATAATTATTATTTATATATTAAAAAATATTTATGCAGTTAATATTAAATACTCATATATTTACAGAATAATTGTTTATAATTAGAAATTAATATTAACTAAAAATACTGACAAATTGCACAATTTAATGGATATGTAATTGAATGTCATTTATATTTTCAATTTTCCATAGATCAAATCTGTGTTTCCTTGATTTCACATATATATATAATTTGTAAATTTTTATATATAATGCACATAGAAAATACATATCCATTTATTCAATATTGTTAAATTGTAATCATTTTTAATTTATTCAATTTTCCTAATTTTTAACATTATTTCATATAAAATTAAATATTCAATAATAATGTTAAAAATATATGGGTACAAAATATTAATAAATAAATATATTCATAGATGGAAATTTACTATATTTATAAAATTACATATTCATAATTATAAATAAATAAATATTTTTGTAAATTATTAATATAATTATAAAAATATATATATACATAAATATTTAAATTTATATTAGTCGTAATATATATAATTAAATAATTAATAAATTATTATATATTTATATTATAATATATATATACATATATAATTTTATAAATATATATAATGATATAAGTATTATTTTTAAAAAATATTTATATAATTACAAATAAAAAATTTAATATTTAAATAATTATATATCTATAATAAATATGTTTAAATAATGGAATATATTTACTATATTAATATATTTATTTATTTATTAAGAATATATATTTAAAAAAAATTACTTATAATTATAATTATTAATCCTTTATCCATGCAAAAAAATCACTAATAAATATGCCTTTTATCAGCACTATTTCTTAAGCTCTTATAAAAGGACTCTTTATCGGTGCTTTTTTGAAAGCATTGATAAAAGTTTCTTGATATATTTTGAAAACCCCAACCATTTTCCAACCCATCATGATATAAAAATCTTTTCAAGGAACCCACCCACTACAGGAACTCCTCCTTAGTGAATCGAAGCTCCAATCACATAGACCCACCCAACTACCTCCAGTTTCTGAAACATCATCTAGCATCCAGTGTTCACTTGAAATTAGGGTTTCTAAAAAATAATTAAGATATGGAACTAAGGGTCTCATCTTTTCTTCAAACTAGTGTGATAGGCCTGTTTTTTCCTTTTTAGGTTCCTATTTTATTTTTGTATTCTCCATTTTATTTTTTAATTATTCTTTGATTATGTCATTAATAATTTGTGGTCCACTCATTATATACTATTATTATTTTAGTTCATGTGTAGGAAACATTTTTTATGATTTTTTATTTTCTTGATTACTGATTTGGATATCCTATTGTGTTATTTTAAAATTGTTCTTCTACATCTGTACCCCAGCTTTCTCCAAAAGGTTAATATTTTTGTTGTTTTGAAATCTTAGAGAATCACCTCTATTCTGTATATAATCCAATTAAATAAATATTTATTCCACATTATAAATAGTTTTGTTTTTTGATATAAAAACCATAAAAAATGAGAAAATTGATTTAGCAAACCAATTAGCAATCTAGTGATGATTAGAAGCATCAATAAAATATGATTTTATGGAAATAATGTAAGTGAATTTTTTACTTCAATTATTTTTTAATATTCTTATTTGTATGGTTTTTTCTTAAAAAAAATTCTCAAAATTTTTTTTATTTTAAGATAAATATTAATATGTGTTATAAAATATTCATTTATTTTTAATGGGTCACTATTTTCAAAATTATTATGGGGTTTTATTTATTTTAATATGTTGTGATATTTTTCTATAAGGGTCACATATATTTTTTTCAATTTAAGAATATTTTATATAGATATATACACACATATATATATTTAAAAATATATTTTTCTATCTATTTATATTCTTTTCCATAACTTATAACGTAAAAGTGATTTTATTATCATTTATTCACAAATTATAATTTTAGATTTCCAAATTAGAATGGGATTATATTTGTTTTCATTAAAAATTATGTTTAAATGTTCATCATTTATGAAAGTATGTGCCTTAAAAATTCCATGTTACATATATGTAAACATATATGGGTCTGTGTTTAAATTTGTATGGGATAGATATTTTTAGGGTTGTTGTGGTTTTATCCCTTGTTGGTTATATATCTTGTTGATCGGTATTATTACATTATTCCAACTTCTTAATGTACCTTCCTAGAATATCAAGGATGTGTATATTTGTATTAGATGACCTACCTAGAATACTTCATATGGGTAGATATGATGTGAATACCTCCCTAAAATCCTTAGGATTGGTCGGTGTGGTTATATGACATCCCAATATTCTTGAGATGTTTTAAAATTTTTTATATAATATTAATTATAAATGTAATAATTCATTAGGGTGCTACATCAATTGTTCCATAATAGATAATTGAAGTTATCAATTTCTATATATTAGAAATTTTTTTATGTATTCATAACTTTTGGTCTACATGTATTTTTTCCACCAATATGAATCTCTGATTACTATCCATGTATATGAAATAAATTTTTATTTATTAAAATGTTTTATCAATAGTTTTTTTTATTTCATATATTTTTTTTAATGATTATTGATTATCATATTTTCTTTTTTACTACTCATTAAATTCATATATTAAATTTTCATTTCCTATGTGGATTAAATAGAGACTTGATGTGTGTCAAAAAAATAGTTATTATTCCATTTTTTTCATGAGACTCATCCCCCATATCTTTTATAGAAAAATTTCAACCTCATCAACTTCATCTACTGAATAGTCATTATTAAAAATTTTTTCTTGAAACACACCACTATAACGTTTTTATTTCTTGTAGTACTCTAGGTATTAGTCATACCATTGATGACTACATATAAGATTATTTCATGAAACATTGGTTCATGTCCACAATAGATGAAGTATGTTTCAAACAATAAAATGAAATGAAAAATTTATGATAGATGAGTTGATGATGATGATTTGTCTATATCTTTCAACATTGAATGACTTCATTGGATAAAACATGCCACAGTGGAATAATTCTTTTCCAAAATTCAGTACTTCCCATTTTCATAGACAAACATAAATTATTTGAAACAATCAAATGTTTAGTTTCACTTATTATAATTGTCTATAAATTTTACTTTTGATAATGATTATCTTATGTGTATATATTTATTTATTGCACAAAATTAGTCTTTTATGAAACCAATAGTATGGATATGAATCAAAAATATATGCACACTAATCATTTTACAAAATAGTATGAAGATGGAGTTAAATAGTTCACGATTTTTTCAAGAGAGCATGCATACAACCCTTCTCAAATCCTCTGTCATGGTTTAAATTGTTATTATTAAAGACAATTTAGTCCCGAAGAGATGGATGAAGATTTGATTTATCACAAAATAGATTAGAGCAATAATGATTGGACTAAGATTGAGGAAAACTAAATATGGGCACTAATTTGGATATTAATGTAGTATATTGATCATTTGATATGAATACCAGTGTAAATGATGATAGGGATCTTATAGAAGAAATGAAAATTGACATTGAAAATGTCCCTCATGATTTTATAAAGTTTTTTTAGGAGATAAATAGTTATGCCAAGAATACATTGCCTAATGGTTTTACTAAATACAAAACATTGTCAGCTGTGTTGAATTTATATAATTTGAAATCTAGTAGTGGATGAAGTTAGACCAGCTTTACAAAAATACATGGTCTCTAGAATAATAAGTTATCAAATGAAAATGAACTTCCATGTCAATCATATGACATGAAAATAATGTTATGTTCAATGGACATTATCTCAAAAAAACAATCTTGTCCAAATAATTTTGTAACACCCCAGGTAAACAAAGAATATAACATTTTTATAATTATCCCTATTTGTGAATAAAATATTAATATTGCTTTAAAGGGGCTGCTATGCTCGATGGCGTACCCAACACGCAACAACGAGTTTCTTGAGAATCTTACGTTGCACTCTAATAATAAAATAATATTATTTTAAATAGTAGTTAACGCCTAGCCGTTGTAATGGCAGGAATGAACAGAAATAACTACAAAATGATTATATATGTTTTTCAAATATTTTTACTTTTTACAATAAAGGTTATAGGATTAAAAATGAAAATGAATCCAATTTTAAGCGTAAACATTCTAATATTCATTAAAAGGTCGATTAACCGCCTTTTGATGGCGAACCTCTTTTAAATCCACTTTTTGACAATTTTATGTGTTATATTTGACAAAATAAAATTCTTATTTATAATTGGGACATCAAAATTTACTTTGTGTAAATTTTTTTATTTTTCTGAAAAAGTTCAATTTTTAATGAATAGTGAAAAATGTTGTATTTTAATTGAAAACCTCTTTTAATCTAATTTATTTATATGATTATATTATATTTTGAATTGGTTTAAAAGTTAAATTAGAATATAATTTTACCATTTAATCCAATAGTGGTCATTGTAATTAATTTCACTTTGAAATCGGACTTGAACTGGTTTCAATCTTTTGATACATTTTGTTTCATAAAAACACGCTATTTGTTTTGACAGTGGGAATTAATTATTAAATTAATTAATGCAACTAATATGTTTTTAATTTTTTAAAATAGACATCATTTTTGAATTCAGAATATCAAATATATCTTAGGTTGAGCTTTTGGTAATTTTCTGAAAAACTTCAATTTTTGATGAATAGTGAAACCACTAAGTGGTACTTATAAAAACTGATTTTTTCCGTTTAAATGAAATGTTTCCATATTTTTGTTTTGAATTTCAAAAATCCGACATAAATGGTTGTCATTAATAAGTAAAATGTGGTCAGTGGGATTAAAATAATTTTTTGTTGAATAGTAACTTATTATGTTTTTAATCGCGATTATGGGTAATTAGTGTAGTTTAAGGTAAGAATAATGTTTTAATCAAATGAAATGACCTAGAAACATGTCCTACCCTAATTGGATCTGTCATGGCCGACCGATACAATCCATGGGTCAACTTCGGGACCCCATGGAGCCACTTTGGTTGGAAAATGACATAAATACCTTTTTATTTAATGTTAAAGTAAAAAATGAGACAAACATGAAATGTTTTACTAAAAACATTTTAAAATGGGGTTATAAAAGTCATAAGTTTGACTATAAATATTCATTGGAAAGATACAAAGATTTAATAAATCATAGTATTTTTTTTATAATTTTTAGACATTAAATAAATTAAATTATTTATGACATCATGATGATGCAGCGATGACCTCATTATTTAACGATTTAAATAAAATGGAAAGATAATGTAAAATCTAAGACCTAAACATGTCCAAAACATATCGGATGAGTGTATTTATAACCCTTATCACCTTATCCTAGAAAAAAATCAATGTCGTACCATTAAAATCCGAAACTCATTCTAAAATAAAGTAACATTTCTTTACTTTCCAAGAGTGCCCCTCCTCTCCCCTTATGAAAGGCCCCCACCTCTACCTCCTTACCCACACTTACAAAGCCTTTTGATCGGACAACCCCTTCCCATTTTGTCTCTAAACAACCCTATATAACTCCTTGAAGCCTCACATTGGGCAGAAGTCTTCCCAAGGAAGCCTTTGAGCTCAAACCAAAGGGAGTTACCCGATTTTAAGGTAATGTCTTCACTTGTGTCCTTTTGTTTTTTTTTTGCTTCTCCAACCCCCTAAACTCTTTTTATTAATTACTTTTGTAACAAATCCAGTATCATAAATATACTAGGATGTTGTTATAAGAAAGATTCTAGATAAACTTACACACACCTTCATCTAATGGTTAAAGAACATATTGTTTCTGTGGTTGGAGATTTTCTGCCTCACGAAACGATGATTGTTCAATATTCTTTTAACAATTTTAAAGGTGGCCATTATTATTTAAATGTATTTTATATATGATATATATGGTATTTATGTTTACTATATGCTTATGTATTTTATATTTAAAACATACCTTTATTCTTTTCATGTTGTGTAAATGCGATAATTTCATATGAGGAAGTGTGGACTACCGCCCCCTCAAGTGATGTGACTCGTACATGCAATACATGGAACATATAAAGAATAAAATTAATGATTATATGTGACCTATATAACATATATATTATACTGGAATTAATATATATATATATATCATTTATTTTTAATTCCGTTAATATGACAAAGAAAAAATTGAAAGTAGTGTTCATGCATACGTACGGCCTACCGTCTCCATGAACGGTGCTTTTCGTTTTTTATCTCCAAATGATATGGAATAGAATAAAATGAATATGTACTGGATATATATGATATTTTATTCATTAATACTATTCTGGAAATTATTTACTTATAACTACATGGACAATCATTTTTCAAATAGGTTCATTTTTGTCTCAAGTACCAAACATCGGCAAAAACGTCTGATATGAACTAACATTATTAAAAAATTATTATAACATTATAATATGTGATATAAACTGAATAATAATCTTTAAAGGAGGTCCTTAGGAAATTATAAATTGACCAAATTTTATTATTCAGGAATATAAAGAAACAAACAAGACAAGTTGGACTTGAAGTAAGGGATCTGACTACTCTCGTTCTTTTAAAGTACACTCTTTGATGTCATTCCTTTTAAATCTCATCTTTCTTGTTATTGGGATATTATTTTATATTACCCTTACTGTAATTTTTATGTTAATATGATTAGAGACCCTATTCCCTCTCATAAATCCATTTTGTAAGTTTTAAGTGGCGTCGTTAGGCTGCCGAGTTTTTGTAAGGGATTTTTCATCTCACTTTTATTCCCGTGAGATTTATGCTATATTTGCCACAATTTCCTTTGAGTGGTGTATGTACTTACCATTATTATACACTTTGTGTAGTATAATTTCATTTATGGGTGTTCACATCTTCATTGTATGACCCTTCTTCCATGGGGTGTACGTTTCGAAAGTTACCCAACTCGGTAAGGGGACCTTTCACCCTCCACTTTTTAAAAGACTTCTTTTGTTATGTCTTTTAATTAACATACTATTATGTTGGTATATGTTCTTTTATATCCTTATTGATTTAAATTTTATATCAAAGTGATGAGATTCCATTTTTATCTCTCATCAACTCATTTTCTGAATTTTGAAGTGATGCGTTAGGCTGTCGAATTTTACCAAGGGAACTTTTTAACCCAATTTCGATTTCTTTGGGTTCAACATGTAGTTATTGAATATGTCATCCATTGAATATGCGTGAATGAACTTTTATTGTTTTAAAATTAATATCCACTTATATTGTGTGTATTTATATTTGTCACACATAATTTTGAGATTGATTTATCCTTAATTGAAGTATACCTTCCTTATAAGGGATTTCACGCATGTTACATTTCTATTGAGACTTCATTGTTGTTATGCACCAATTAACTATTATATGGTGTATATAATATCATTTGGAATATTATATCATTAATCCCTTTATTCTCATGATATTATATTGTTTTTATTAAATTTTATTCCTCAATTATTGTATTCAAGTGTCTCTCATTTTGTTAAAAACACTTTAACTAAAATATCATTTTAAATGTTTTAATGATTTATTCTTATAAATATTTCTCATTAATATCCATGTTCTCAAAATGGTTTTACGGATTTATTTATATGGATATTAATGGTTTGAAATGTTAAAATCTTCAAAGTGGTATGGGACTTCGTCTCAATCTCCTTTCATTGAGGCGTAATTTTTTTTATACACAACTTTCTTTTATACGGTGTATAAACCCCTTTGACTTTTACGTTTATCCAAAAGGAATATTTTTTATACGAAGCATTTTACTAAATGACAAAAGTACATGTTTTTGTCATACGTATGCGGCGACAACGACTTCTCCGCTACCATGACCATTATTTGAGTTTCGGCTTCCTCTACAAGCCATACCTTTTTTTAAAAAAGAAAAATAAATACCATGTTTTACATTTATTTTATTTTGGTATTTAAAATGGTTTTCATAATGTTTTTATATCAATGTGTTGTATTTATATCTTGTGATTGAAAGGTGGAAATGTTATGTTTCCTTTATGCATGTTTTATGTGATACGATTATGTTGTGGTTCTTGGGAATTATTATGAAGACGGGTGGTTCTGGGTTAAACTAAGGGCGGGTGAGCCCGATATAGCTCTCCAATGCATTGGGTAACACGAAGGAGTGAAACGTTAAGGTTTCTCCAAAGAGATTTAGGGAATATACTATGGTGGGTATTCCAAACGTAACCAAGAGGGTTACTCCCAACATAAGAATTTTATGAATGCCTCAAGCTACCTTTTATGTCTTATTATTTCTTTGATTTATTCATGATTTGATGAGGTATGTTAAAGTGCCAATGTTTTATGGGTAAAGTATGATTTCATTCTTATGTATATATGAACTCATGTTTCCTTTCCATATTTTAATAACCCTTACTGAGCTTTTTATGCTCATCCCAAGTTTTTGAAATGTTTTTCACAGGTCAAGGGAAGGGTACATGATATGATGATAGTGTCAAGGAAGTGTCAAGAATGAATCCATGTTTTATTTTGAATATGTTTTCGTTGATGGGAAAAATGAATACTATCTTTTATGTAACCACTTTGTTTAAATGTGGAATGTAATGCAAGTTTTATGATCTAATTCTCTAAAACTCTAAACCTGAAAATATCTTCAATGTGTAATCTTGTAATAACTCAATATTAAGTAAAGATTAAGGATGGGGCCTTATAGTTGGTATCTGAGGTCGTTTTAGATAACTTTAGAGGTTAGGGTATTCCCTAAGCACAAGTGACATTACCATAATGGTTAGGATTTCAGAAAGAGTCCTAGTTTTAGATAAAGTGAATGAGTAAGTATATCTTAGTGTTTACCTTCCTCATTAGTACATGATGGTTTTGTTGATATACTCACACTGACATTTCTGTTTTTAGTGAATGGATGGATCTAGCAGGAACCAAAGAGACAACAGGTTTTAAGGAAACTGTGTTGGTTCTTTGATTAAGATACTATATAAAATGGGGGATTCAATGAGGAAAATCGTGGTTGTTCTAAACCAACTATCAAGGAGTCATAATCAACCAATTGAACCTTGGCATGATCTGTAATTCATCATGTATGAGATGGCCAATCTATGTGGAAGTTTAGGTAATAATTATAAAGGTAACCATTAGAGTTTATATGATCCTTAAATTTTAGGTAATTATGGGTTATTATATGTTATGATGGAAAATGAAAGTAATGAGATAAACATGAGGTTAAAATATGTTATGATCATTTTTGAAGATTTTATCTCATTTTGGGGAATGTTTTAAGAATTATATAGTTTTGGAAAAAGGACAACACGCAGACTGTGTGACAACCCGTCGCGTCGGACAAAGCTGCGGGAATTGAACCCACAACCAAAGTGTGATTGGTATTTATCGCCTACCACTGGACTACGTGAAGTATCTGGTTAGTTTGACTAATTATTTTTATTTAGATGATTTTAGGAATCATGAGTAATTTTATTTTGGGTTATCTATGGAAATGATTAACCTGTCATCGAGGATATGTGATTAGGTTAATTACTTTTCAATATGAGAATTTAAGAGTAACTGATGTTATTTGGAGATAAAAGTTAATGTGTACCTTGGAAGACTATGTTACTAAATCCTTCAAATATTTGGGTTTCAATCTTAGTTTGGTTTACTTTGAAGAATTTTATGGACAAATTGTTTATTAAATGGTCCTCGTTGAACTTTGGGTTTTGTTGGACAAATTTTGGAGATTAAGAATAGATTTACTTTTTATAAAGGGTTATCCTTTTCTAGATTATCTGATCTTGTACTAACCTTTTTGGTTTCGGTTTTGGTTAAAGTCTAATGACATGAGAAGTATACAGTTATATTTTGTGGATTATTTGATTCTCTAGAAGTTTATTATAGTACTCTTAATGTGAATAAGTCTTCTTAAATACTCTTCTTTTGGAGAAAATATGTGTTTGTGTAAGGAATATAATAAAAGTTGAAAGTCAACATGATAAGTGATTATGTTTCCTTATGAATAAATTCCTCAATAAAAAGTAACTTAAAACAAAAATGTTGTCTATTATCTTTTCCTACTGGGGAATCAAATATCGTTTTACCCATCACAAGTTTGTGATTTTCTTGTGGTTAACTTTCTCCTAAACATGTTTTCTATCACTCTCCATCAAAACATGACCCTATGTTTTCTCCTCCATGCCCATGTTTTCCTACATGGAATCCTAGTATGGGTTAACTCGGGTGACCTCTGTGCTTATCTTTCATTATTTTAAATTGATTGTTTTACCGACTCTTGTTCCAATGTGGGACTTTTAAGGATGTTTCCGAGACCAATTTTGAAATTGCGAGGACGCAATTCCCAAAAGGGGGGAAGAATGTAACACCCCAGGTAAATAAAGAATATGAAATTTTTATATTTATCCCTATTTGTGAATAAAAAATTAATATTACTTTAAAGGGGATGATATGCTCGATGGCATACCCAACACGCAATAACAAGTTTTTTGGGAATCTTACGTTGCACTCTAATAATAAAATAATAATATTTTAAATAGTAGTTAACGCCTAGCCGTTCTAATGGAAGGAATGAACAGAAATAACTACAAAATTATTATATATGTTTGTCAAATATTTTTACTTTTTAAACTAAATGTTAGAGGATTAAAAATGCAAATGAATCCAATTTTAAGCGTAAACATTCTAATATTCTTTAAAAGGTCGATTAAACTCCTTTTGATGGAGAACCTCTTTTAAATCCACTTTTTGACAATTTTATGTGTTATATTTGACAAAATAAAATTCTTCTTTAGAATCGGGCCATCAAAATTTACTTTGTGTAAATGTTTGGTATTTTTCTGAAAAAGTTCTATTTTTAATGAATAGTGAAAAATGTTGTATTTTAATTCAAAACCACTTTTAATCTAATTTATTTATATGATTAGATTATCTTTTGAATTGGTTTAAAAGTGAAATTATAATATATTTTTACCATTTAATCCAATAGTGGTCGTTGGAATTAATTTCACTTTGAAATCGGACTTAAACTAGTGTCAATCTTTTGATACATTTTGTTTCATAAAAACACGCTATTTGTTTTGACAGTGGGAATTAATTATTAAATTAATTAATGAAAATTATATGTTTTTAATTTTGTAAAATAGACATCATTTTTGAATTCGGAATATCAAATATAGCTTAGGGTGAACTTCTGGTAATTTTCTGAAAAACATCAATTTTGGATGAATAGTGAAACCACTAAGTGGTACTTATAAAAACTGATTTTTTTTGTTTAAATGAAATTTTTCCATATTTGTGTTTTGAATTTCAAAAATCCAACATACATGGTTGTCATTAATAAGTAAAATTTGGTTCAATGGGATTAAAATAATTTTTTGGTTAATAGTAACTTATTAAGTTTTTAATCGCGATTAGGGGTAATTAGTGTAGTTTAAGGTAAGAATAATGTTTTAATAAACTTAAATGACCTAGACACATGTCCTACCCTCATTGGATGTTTCATGGATGACCAAGACAATCCAGGGGTCAACTTGGGGGCCCCATGGAGCCACTTTGTTTGGAAAATGACATAAATACCTTTTTATTTAATGTTAAAGTAAAAATGAGACAAACATGAAATGTTTTACACAAACAATTTTTACATGGGGTTATACAAGTCAGAATTTTAACTATAAATATTCATTGGAAATATAAGATGATTTCCTACATCATAGTATTTTTTTTATAATTTTTAGACATTAAATAAAGTAAATTGTTAATGACATCATGATGATGAAGAGATGACCTCATTATTTAATGATTTAAATAAAATGGAAAGATAATGTAAAATCTAAGATCTACACCTGTCCAAAACCTATTGGATGAGTGTATTTAGAACCCTTGTCAGCTTATCCTCGAAACACATCAATTTGGGACCATTAAAATCCGAAACTCATTCTAAAATAAAGTAACATTTCGTTACTTTCCAAGAGTGCCCCTCCTCTCCTCTTATAAAAGGCCCCCACCTCTACCTCCTTACCCACACTTCCAAAGCCTTTGGCTTGGCCAACCCCGGCTCATTTTGTCTCTCAAAATCCCTCTATAACTCCTTGATGTCTCACTTTGGGTATAAGTCTTCCCAAGGAAGCCTTTGAGCTCAAACCAAAGGGAGTTACCCGATTTTAAGGTAATGCCTTCACATGTGTCCTTTTGTTTTATTTTGCTTCTCCAACCCCCTAAACTCTTTTTATTAATTTATTTGGTAACAACTCCTGTATCTTCAATATACTAGGATGTCTTTATAAGATTTATTTGATCTACACTTACACACACCATCGTCTAATGGTTAAAGAACATGCTATTTCTGTGGTTGGCGATTTTCTGCCTCACGAAACGATGATTGTTCAATATTCTTTTAACACCTTTAAAAGTGGCCATTATGATGTCAATGTATTTTATATATGATATATATGGTATTTATGTTTACTATATGCTTCTGTATTTTATATTTAAACCATACCTTTATTCTTTTCATGTTGTGTAAATGCGATAATTTCATATGAGGAAGTGTGGACTACCGCCCCCTCAAGTGATGGGACTCGTACATGCAATACATGGAACGTATAAAGAATTAAATTAATGAAAATATGTGACATGTAAAACATATATATTATACTGGAATTAATATATATATATATATATCATTTATTTTTAATTCCGTTAATATGACAAAGAAAAAAAATGAAAGTAGTGTTCATGCGTACGTACGGCCTACCGTCTCCATGAACGGTGCTTTTCGTTTTTTATCTCCAAATGATATGGAATAGTATAAAATGAATATTTAATGGATATATATGATATTTTAATCATTAATAATATTCTGTAAATTATTTACTTATAACTACATGGACAATAATTTTTCAAACAAGTTCATTTTTGACTCATGTACCAAACATCGGCAAAAACGTCTGATATGAACTAACATTATTAAACAATTATTATAACATTATAATATGTGATATGAACTGAATAATAATCTTTAAAGTAGGTCCTTAGGAAATTATAAATTGACCAAAGTTTATTATTCAGGAATATAAAGAAACAAACAAGGTAAGTTGGACTTGAGGTAAGGGATCTGACTCCTCTCTTTCTTTTAAAGTGCACTCTTTGATGTAATTCCTTTTAAAGCACATATTTCTTGTTATTGGGATATTATTTTATATTAATCTTAATGTAATTTTTATTATCATATGATGAGAGACCCTATTACCTCTCATCAATCCATTTTGGAAGTTTTAAGTGGCGCTGTTAGGCTGCCGAGTTTTTGTAAGGGATTTTTCATCTCACTTTTATTCCCGTGAGATTTATGCTACATTTGCCACAATTTCCTTTGAATGGTGTATGTACTTCCCATTATTATACACTTTTTGTAGTATAATTTCCTTTATGGTTGTTCGCATATTCATTTTATGACCCTTCTTCCATGGGGTGTACGTTTCGAAAGTTACCCAACTCGGTAAGGGGACCTTTCACCCTCCACTTTTTAAAAGACTTCTTTTGTTACGTCTTTTAATTAACATATTATTATGTTGGGATATGTGATTTTATATCCTTATTGATGTAAATTTTATTTCCAAGTGATGATATTCCCTTTTTATCTCTCATCAACTCATTTTCTGAATTTTGAAGTGATGCTGTTAGGCTGTCGAATTTTACCAAGGGAACTTTTTAACCCAATTTCGATTTCTTTGGGTTCAACATGTAGTTATTGAATATGTCATCCTTTGAATATGTGTGAATAGACTTTTATTGTTTTACACTTAATATCCACTTATATTGGGTGTATTTATATTTGTCACACATAATTTTGAGATTGATTTATCCTTAATTTAAGGATACCTTCCTTATAAGGGATTTCATCGCATTTTACATCTCTATTAAGACTTCATTGTTGTTATGAACCAATTAACTCTTATATGGTGTATATACTATCATTTGGAATATTATATCATTAATCCCTTTATTCTCATGATATTATAATGTTTTTATTAAATTTTATTATTCAATTATTGTAATCAAGTGTCTCTCATTTTGTTAAAAACACTTTAACTAAAATATCATTTTAAATGTTTTAATGATTTATTCTTATAAATATTTATCTTTAATATCCATGTTTTCAAAATTGTTTTAAGGATTTATTTATATGGATATTAATGGTTTGAAATGTTAAAAGCTTCAAAGTGGTATGGGACTTCATCTCAATCTCCTTTCATTGAGGCATATTTTGTTTTATACATAACTTTATTTTATATGGTGTATAAACCCCTTTGACTTTTATGTTTATCCAAAAGGAATATTTTTTATATGAAGCTTTTTACTAAAAAACAAAAGGGAATGTTTTTGTCGTACGTATGCGGCGACAACGACTTCTCCACCGCTGTGACCATTATTTGAGTTTCGGCTTCCTCTACAAGCCATACCTTTTTTTTTAAAGAAAAATAAATACCATGTTTTACTTTTATTTTATTTTGGTATTGAAAATGGTTTTCATAATGTTTTTATATCAATGTCTTGTATTGATATCTTTTCATTGAAAGGTGGAAATGTTTTGTTTCCTTTATGCATGTTTTATGTGATACGCTTATGTTGTGGTTCTTGGGAATTATTATGAAGACAGGTGGTTCCGTGATAAACTAAGGGCGGGTGAGCCCGATATAGCTCTCCAATGCATTGGGTAACACGAAGGAGTGAAACGTTATGGTTTCTCCGAAGAGATTTAGGGAATATACTATGGTGGGTATTCCAAACGTAACCAAGAGGGTTACTCCCTACATAAGAATGTTATGAATGCCTCAGGTTACCTTTTTTGTCTTATAATTTCTATGATTTATTCATGTTTTGATGAGGTATATTAAAGTGCCAATGTTTTATGGGTACAGTTTGATTTCATTCTTATGTATATATAAACTCATGTTTCCTTTACATATTTTTATAACCCTTACTGAGCTTTTTATGCTCATCCTAATTTTTTTAAAAAAATTTCACAGGTCGAGGGAAGGGTACATGATATGATGATAGTGTCAAGGAAGTTTCAAGAATGAATCCATGTTTTATTTTAAATATGTTTCCGTTGATGGGAAAATGAATACTATCTTTTATGTAACCACTTTGTTTAAATGTGGAATTTAATGCATGTTTTATGATCTAATTCTCTAAAACTCTAAACCTGGAAAGATCCTCAATGTGTAATCTTGTAATAACTCAAGATTAAGTAAGGTTTAAGGCGGGGGCCTTATAAATTTCATATTGTTTTGAAAGGACCATGACTCACTATTTAAATTCCCTAGGTGTGGTGAATATTCCACTAATATATTTTTTTATATTATTAATAGAGGCATTTTAATGAAAAGTGAGAATCTTACAAAATCATTCATTCGATATTTCAAATATTCAAATTATAATCTTTAAACCATTTCAAAATAAAAGAACAAACCATCATCACCAAATCGTACCACATACTATCTCATGATACTCACCCTAAAAAATGATGTACCATGTAATAACACTAGCATGCCCGCTAGAACCGTAAGTCGGAATCCATCAATGCCATTGAAAATAAAATAGAATAAAATACCAAAGCAGTGTACCATTGATACGCTTTCTACTATCATCATCATGAATCTTCCCTACATCACACACCTAATCACCAGACGTTTTCACTGTCAAAAACAATTCTCAGATGGGAACATCCACTAGAAACAATCATTGTCACCATTGAAAACTCTAAAAATACCACACCAATCCATCGAAGCAATAACAAAGTTGAAACCACAACACAAACCATCAAAAAAATCAAGAGATCTGGTGAGCCATGGTTAGATTATAATACAACATGGGGGAAACACCTCTAGAAATTATAAATAATGTTCAAAAATCCTATCCCAAAACACCTTGAGGACCAATGTTCAAGTCCACATTAGAGAAGATTAGACGAAATCATGAGTCGGAGTAGAGTTCAGAGAAGAAAAAATCCACAACAAAGAGATGTGGGAACTATCGTGACCACTAATCCATGTCTATGGATCCATCACTAGGTGAATAACACCAAAAACGGACATCATCATCATGGAGTAACACAAAAAAACACCAACAAGACAATTGAGTCCAAACAAGAACCAAATGCACCAAATGATCAAAAACAAGGAAATGAAAAAAACCACATATAAGGTTTTTCATTGTGGGAAAGGTAAAATGGGTAGAGGAATACTGATTAATAGAAATAAATATTATGAAAGAAATAAGATCCTCCGGAAAGGAACCCAAAATAATTGAAACTAGTAAGTGATAAGAAGGGATTTTCTAGATGCTATTTGAAACCCAAGACATTGGAGTTGAATTGTTATAAGAAAAATAAATCATGTCCTTCAAAATAAATATGGTAAATTCATATCATTCAACTATTTTAATGATTATATGGATATCAGAGAACCATTACATAATTTACATGGAATTAATAAAAAATAATTATTTATAGGAACCTATAGCATCCAGTTGATTCTCTTTAGAGGGTGGAAATTTATTACAAGTATCCAAGATTTGGAAATGAGCTGAATAACATTTTTCTGGAACTTTCATTATATGTAATGAATCATTTTGTTGTACATAGCAGTACTCAAATTATATGTCCCATAATGTTAGTGAACTAAAACATTCCACCAAGGATTTACATTAAGAAAAAATATATTATGTGTTCTATTCTTATATTTGGATCAATGCAATGCAGTAATGATATTGATGTTTGTTTGTATTATTTGATTGAAGATCTGAAATTGGCATGGGATACGTGTGTAAAAATTTATGATTCTCATAGAATTGAAGAATCCACACTGAGGACCATAATTTATATAATGAAAAAAGGCATTTCCTCTTATGGAAATTTATTAGGCTATAACATTAAAACAATTTAGGGTTTCCCATTTTTGGAAAATGAATATACTTGGTTTGGTTGAAACATTCTTTGAAGACATAATTTAATGGAAATGAAAAATTATTACCTCGATAACATAAATATTGATCCAATATGACAATATTTTATGGGAATATTGGACAAGGTACATCACCATCTCTAGTAAAGGGAGATCAACTGTAAAATAAAGAAAAAGATATCGACACTCTTTTCTATATACCAATTTTGAAAAACCATACAAAATAAGGCTGGATGAAGAGATCTATTTCTTTGAATTAATGTATTGGTATTCTTTGTATGTCAGAAATTTTATTGATTTCATGCATACATAAAATATTTTATTGATAATGTTATTTTCATATTAATAAATGAACTTGTAAAAACAAAAGATGGGTTCAAGGCATGGTTGGACATTATTAAAATAGGGATAATGTATGAGATGGATCCAATGAAGGGTAAAAGGAGGAAATTTTATCCTCCATCAACTTACACTCTATCTTGATAGGAAAAAATTACAATTTTTCCTTTTCTTTAATAGTGTAATAGATCCATAGGGGTATTCATCAAAAATCAAGAATGTTGTGTAAGTGACTAATTCGAAGTTACAAGCACTAAAATCGCATGGAATCCATGTTTTGATGAAATATTTAATTCTTCTTTATTTTTATTGAATTCTTCCTCAAAATGTTTGACATATGTTAACTAGACTATGCTTCTTTTTCAAATCCATATATAGTAATGTTGTAGACCCGATGATGTTTCCCATCATGAATATGAAGGTTGTAGTCATATTATGTGAATTAGAGATGTTATTCAAACCATAATTCTTTGATATAATGGTCCACCTAATGGTTCACTTGGTTAGAGGGGT
This sequence comes from Viscum album, assembly GCA_963277665.1. NCBI lineage: Eukaryota > Viridiplantae > Streptophyta > Magnoliopsida > Santalales > Viscaceae > Viscum > Viscum album. Next base: position 788,243,228 of record OY728120.1, read on the forward strand.
TTAAATAGATGGTCATATCCATTATTTATGGATTAACCCCATGGAATGGTATATAATGATTTTTAAAGGGTATGTCATGAATCTAAGTCTTCTAGAAGTCTTTATTGCAGAACTGCATATTTTTTATGAATCTATTGAATTTTTTTACCAACTACCTATCAGATATTGACAACACCAGTCTCCCAAAGTCCCATTATAGTGAATTATTTATGGGAGAAGGATTTATAGCAGTGATTTCATTACACATACTTATATAGAGTGGTAAAAAGTCCACTTCGACATTTAAGAAAATAGTGATGATGTTGATCCGTACATTGATACCCATAATGAAATTTTTAGAGGTTCGAATACATCTGGGGTTGAAGGATGGATATAAAATACACATAATCAACACATTATAGGATGGTTCTGAGATAAAATTTATAAGGAGTTTTCTGAGAATTTGGATTCAATTATTGAACGACTTTAATGGCTTTCCAGGGGACTAATAGAAAATGTTATATCGTACACTAGTTTTGTAATCAATTGTTAATGTTTCTATAAAAAAGACCAATATGACTGTTGTGTGATAAAATGGTGGTTTTATTCATGTGACTGAAGTAATACACATATTTTTTCTAAGGTTAGAAATCCAATTTATGAAATTATGCCATATTTTGGAATTATCGAATATATATAAAAGTTGGATTATACAAAATTTAAAATGAATATTTTCCATTGAAAATTGGTTGAAAATATCAGTGGAGTGAAAGTTGATTTAATAGTCTTCATGTAGGTGAATTTCATAGTGGAATGTGGGAAACAATGAACTGTTCATAATGGCATCACAAGCAGTGTAAGTATTTTATGTCTCTGATCCAACAAGAAAGAATTGATCTATTTTCCATCTGAGGACTAAAAAAAATTTGGTTCATCTGAAAATTCAATTGAGGATAAACCTTTCATTGGGATATAATAATCACTTCAATACTATCCCAATGTATAGAACGTCTTGTATGTTAGAGGGGACCATAAAGGCGGGATTTGGATTCTTGAGAGACGATCCAAATCCCTGAAAACATTATAAAATATATGTGAGTTCAATGAGAAGGTAAAAGTGTTTTTTAATATTCTTTGTTTTCCCTCATAATATTATATATTTTATTCTACATTAATTTAATATAAATTAACTGTTTGACTAATAATGCAGTCAATGTCTTCTACACATGATGATATTACTAATCCCTTGGAAGAAAAACCTATAATCATGGAATCCCATTTGATAGATATAAAGGAAATTTTTAAATATAATTTATCTATTTTAATGAAAATTATATAATGGAATTTTGATTTAATTTTCTTTATTTCTTGTAGAGTTTATATATTTGAGAATGAAATTTTAGTAAAAAAAGATAATTAACCTACTCAAAACCAAGAACACACATTTTGATTGTTTTGATAAATTAGAAAAAATGACCCATAAGTCATTTGGGACATATAATAGTCAGCCTCATATAAATCTGATCCACGGTGTGGTAGAATGACTCTATGTGGATATTTTTATTCCAAATTAACTTGAATTTTAGTAAAATGGACAACTAAACAACTTAAAACTGAAAAAACGAATATGGATTGTTTTGATATATTTTAACTATGATCCATATTTCATTTATGACATGTAGGAATTAGCTACAAAAAAAATTCAATACACGATGTTCCATGTATGAATGAATGTGTTCGTTATTAGTTTAAAATTGAATTTTTTTAACAAGTGTCACTTACATAAAACCAATGAAATTTTCTTTATTTTTATTGATAATTTATGAAAAATAAATGATATATATTTATAAAATGTTGTAATTTGATACATTTTTATCATTGCATTATATTATCAGAATGATTCAAAATTGAATGTTTCTAGTTTCAAATGACATTTTATTAAAAAATATAACTAACTTACTCAAAACTATTAGAGAAGGTTAATATTGTTTTGATGTTTCAGGATAACAGTCCACAAAACTTTTGAGACTTGTTGGAATCATACACACTTCAATTCGATGCATGGTTTGAGAGGTATGACGCCAAGAGTTTTTTATTTAAAATTCACATCAATTTTAGTAAAATTCAAATATTATGTTTATTTATTTATTTATATTATTTATAAAATAATAAGTTTTTTCCCTTTCATGTGTATTATTTTTCTCAAGTATATGTGGTTTTCACTAAAATATCATGAGTTAGGGCCATGATTTAAAGAAAAGGAACACCTATCTTTCTGAATGTATGTAATAGTTTTTATTTCTATAATTGTATAAACCAATGTTTGAAATGACTATAATATAGTATTTTCATATTTTTTTGTATATACCATTTCATTTATATTATGTATTGTGACTTATTCAGGTTGACATATGGTGTGTTTCGGGTGTTGCGGTGTACTATTACAGCACATAGCACTAGTGTTATAGTGTCATGCTACAAGACACTATAGTATGGCTCTTTATTAACACTGATAAAAGTCTCATATTAATCTCTTTTATAAGATCTGATAAAAAAACATGGTTTTTTATCTCACACATGTACTTAGGGAATTTCTAGTGTTGATATAGGCCATTTCTAGAGTTGATGAAGGTATGTTTCATTGTATGTATTGTTGAATTGTTTATAAAACACATTTTATTTTAACATGTTATGATAAATTATTAATGTCATATTATCTCATAGAACATATAAGAATATATTTGGATTATGGTATGGGTAGGCCAAAATTTATATAGTCCTCCTATGAAATTGATAAAGAAGTATTTCTCATGATATAAAAAGTATTGAAATACAAAGTGAACCCTTTTTATTTAGGGTCTCGATATAATATTACAGTCTTAGGTGTTAACCATGACTAATATGATGAAATATGGAGTTAACCTAATCCACTATGATTGTCTCAGAAGTGATCCATGGCTATTAGTGAAATTATTTTAAATTTTTATGTTATATGTAAAATATTTATCTTATGAAAATGTTATTCTATCATGTATCATGTTCTTTGATTAAATTATGATTAACATATTATGAACTGAAAAAAATTATTCCATGACTCATGATTATGATATTTTTTATATATGGTACGGTTTTAAAATGTTTTGATCATGTTATCATTCTATTATTCTAATGTTATGTTTATGTTGTCGTTTTTATATCCCATATAATCCTTCACTATGAATCATATCTCTCCCTTGAATATGGTTCCCTTTCCATGTTATTTTGAAATGTTTCATGTATGATATATCTATGAGGGTGATTGTATTGAGGATCATTGTTGGAGAGGATGAAAATTTGTTATGAACGAGTTGTTTATTTACCAATCCTTCAAGATACTGTAAAACATATTTTTATAGTAAGGATTACAATTTTGAATATTCAATAATAATATAAAGATATGTGATATTTATATAATAACATTTTGGGACACTATAGTTTTTTCAAAAAATTATTTTGTAACATTTAGAAAATGGGATAAGAAATCATTAGTGATAACCGTTAGGTTTTTCTTATGTAAATTATAAATTTGAATGATTTGGTAATGAAAAAAATGTGGATTTCCTATAAAATCATATGTATATATATACTATATGTAGATATAGTTTCATCATATAATCATGAAGTTCCAACATCCCAAAAAAATAATTGGGTGAGTACACCTCATCCATCTTTTTAATGCATGGTGAGTGTTACCAACCAACCTAGTTCAACTGAGAACCGGTCCAAAACAATTCTCTTTATGTGATACCAGTCATTCCATCATGGAAACTAGAGCGAGGTAAAAAAAATATAAATAGTGGAAATGATTTATACTAATAATCCCATGAAAAAAAATAAAAATTCAACACATAAAAGACAAATAAATAAAAATCAATAAATGCATAATCATATCCAAATACAACAACAAATGAACCAAATATAAACTAGAATGTAAACAATAAAAAACTCTGGATGAAAGGATCTCCATGTGACATCTTGGACACAACCAACCACATGACCAACAATCTCTAAAGGAATAACCAAATAAGAAACCTAAACCTATGAAAGATATCAACTCTGCAGACCTAGAGTGACACTAGTAGGGTTTGAGTATAAACAACTCAATATAAAATCACTATAGATTCCATTCGTTTCCATTACTGAAAAAGTATATAATCACTATTTAGAAAAGAAATAATGAAATTTTGGTTTTATCATTTTACAGAACCAAATTGAACATTCTAGGAGACAAATTTTTAGAAACAGCACAAACTTTTTATCTATTGAAAACTATTTTCTATTAAAAACCCAATAGTCAAACCAAAAACCAAAAAAGAGTCCATAATATATCATTAAGGTTCAATAAATAAAAAAACATAAAAACAAGGTAATAATGATATAGAATATAATAGAACATACATATAATAATCACGAGGATTTTATAAACATCAACAGAAGAAATCCCTAAATGTAGCTGGTTCATAGTCATATATCCGTGTGTGGTGAAGCTCCATAGTCAATAACCAACTGGCTTCTCTAAACTAGCCAACTTGTGGCTTGTACCACCTAGCCTCTCAATAAATACATGGGGTGTGAAAAAATATAATTATGTTTGGTAAGAAGCTACTACATGGCATTTTAGATGATGCCCGATTATCTAAAGATATTCATACGTGGTGAGTGAGGATGTCCTCAGACTTATAGTTCAAACTGGAACCCATAACCACTATGCTTTCCTGAAACAAACAGTGAAACTAGTTATGTTATGTCTCTCTCCTAAGATGGTCCATCATAGAGTTATCCAACACATCTCATGTCATGCAAAATTTCCAACTGTGCCATCACATCACGTCACTTTAAAACAATTTTTCCTATAATCTCACAAAGTACCAACTGTGCCTTATTCTTTTAAAAACCAACTCATTTATAAAAACATATTCAAAAAGAGACTTTAAAAATGAAACATTATCTAATGGTTCCAACTAGTCCTCTATTAATATTTAAATACCAAACCACTCCCTTATGATTCAAAATGGGACATGGTTTAAAAAGAACCATTTAAATCCACATTTGAGATTATTTAGAAGCCAAGAAACCATTTTTGAGACATTCAGGTTTAGAAAAATATTTTTGAATTAGAATTACCAATTAAGATAGGGATAAGGAAGTAAATGTTCATTGTTAATATGGAGTATGAATGAGTAGAAATATAATGAAAGGACATCACAATTTGTACTCATATCCATATGTTCACACATACCACATAGGGTTATTTCTATATCCAATTTCTTATCCATAGAAAGAACCCAAAATCCAATTTAATGAGTCCCCTCTATTATAACCGCAAATCAAAAAAAACTCATACATGACTACAAAACAAAGACAATACATAACAACCACACAATAAAATAAATTAATAAGGGGAACCCCTCGACCAAAATACAACTAAGGACAAAAAAATCCTCAATACACAATTTAACTTTCATATATTTATTTTTATTTTATCGAACACTTTTAATGTATATAGATATTGGAATAATTAGAATAACCTTTGGAAAATCATTTTTCCACAAATTTCCATCATGAAACCCAAATAAAATTAAAACTCACATATAAAAAACTTAAGAAACAGATTTATAAATTCTTTTGAAACACCCAAGAATAAAATTTAATTTTCTAGAAATCAAATGGATCAAAACACATACCTAAATGGAATTATCTTCCAAGAAACCCTTCCGAGAATGAATGACCAAGTTTGAGAGATGACATAAACACCCTTGAATCAGATGAAAAATCCCACATTACACAACCCTCACACTAGGGTTCATCCAAGAGGGTTCCATGTCAATGAAGAACCAAGAAGAAGAAGATAGTGAAATAAAGAGAAGGAAATAAATGAAAATTCAAACGAAAACTCACCTATAATATTGGAGTAGGAACCATGGAGGGAGGAGAACCAATGGGAGAGGGGTTTCAGATCCCTCTCGTGTACCAAAAAACCCATGGCAATGAGGTCTTGAATTTGTGTTAAAAGAAAGGGAGGGTAAAAAGATGAATTTCATGTTTTTAATGGCATGATAAAGTGAAATGTCTTATGAAACAATTTTCCAAAAATGAAAATTGGATCTTTCAAATTTCAGATCATCCCCACACACATGCTATAGAGTTTTCCCTTACCATGTGAAAGATGGGTACCAAGACCCTGACAATAAAAGGAGGTTTCATGGTTTCATCTTGGCCTTTCACAGTTTTTTCCAAACGATGATAAATCCTTGATATAAAAACTATGAATGAATTAAAATAACCTGAAATTCACTAATCCTTAATATTAAACATGGTTAACCCCCAAAACATGAACAGAAACCATGTAGAGGAAAAAAATACACCTAGAAACATTAAAACTCTAAAAATAAAATTGGGATTTTAACCCAAATCTCAAACAATATAACCAAATCCAATAAACAAATTAAAAATCCAATGATTTGGTGTGAAAATTATCCCCACAACATAATCATTTCTCCCCAAGAAAGTCTCCAAATTGAAAAAATACCCAAACATTGAACCAATAGAGTATGAACAAATCCATCTACCTCAGTGTGAACTTCCGAATTCGTAGGTCACACCTCACTAGATCTAGAGAAACCCAAAAATAATATAATCGATGGGAGAATAAGGGAAGGATATCCCCGCCATATGAACCCACCAAACGTCATGAAACTATAAGGGAAACCCAAAATGAACTAACTCATAAACTCCCCCATAATACAAATGGCACAACAAAATGAAAATCAACTTTTAAAAACCCTTCACTTACAATACAATTTCAAAATCACATGGATTTAATACCAAAAATATACTTTTGAAAACTAGGTCACATAATAATTCCTTATTTTGAAATAAATCCAATCATTGATACTATTTTCTTTTTGAATACACAGATTCCATTAAAAAATAATATTCTATTTTAAAATACATTAAAACTAATGAAAATAAACTAATAACACAACACACATCAAAACTCAAGAAATAAGAAACTAGTGACCTTTAAAAACATTTCCACGCGGTTTAGTAGACCATTCCCCAGGCTTAAACAATCCAATAGGAAGACCTTGAACAATGAAACTTGGATTCCTATGGGTCACTACCCCATTTAAGCCCACTGTGGAAGACCAGTCCACCTCCTTTTTCATTCCACATGAACAGACCAAAAAATCAAAATGATGAATCAAAACCTAGACTACCCCTAGAAACTCATGGATTATAATGATAAATATTTCATGAAACTTTTCTATCACTGACATCAAGATTCCCGACAGTCCTAATCAAAAAACTACATAGAACCCCAAATAACAAAGATCATCTCCTGTAAAAAAAATTCATGAACCAACCCAAGTAGTCCCCGAACCAGTCCACAACATGTCCTAAGAGGATTCCCCAGTACTCTTAGGTGAGATACTATCATCGGGCATCAATGATATCACAAATGAGAATAATTTATTCCAATAAACCCATTAAAAATAACCAAAACCAAGAAAACACAAAAATTTGCAATTGAACATCAATAAATATATAATTATATCCAAATAAAACTACAGTTGATCAAAATAGAAACAACAAGAGAAAAAATCCTACCCAGGATGACATGATCTCCACATGACCTTTTGGTCATCGCCAACCACAAGACATACCTAGTCCAAAATAATAATCAAACCATAACCCTAAACCTACAAAACAACTCGGGTTTAACACAGAATGGAACATGAAGGGTGTGAGCATTAACTTCCCAGTACGAAATCATCATAGTGTACATCAATATATTTTCTAGAAACAATACATATGAACTATTTTGGAATATATTATTTAAAATAATGTTTTATCATTTTAAATAACCACATAAAACATTCTAAGGTACTCCAATTTAGAAAAAAACAAACTTAAATTATTTTGGAAATTATATTACTTTGAAATTAAAATTTGAAAACACAAACCCATGCTATACTACATACATGTTGGAAAAACTAATCATTGAAAATAATAAGAAAAATAGAAAGATAAGTTAATCACAGAAAAATAATAATACAGAAAATATCTATAATAATTATGGGTATTGTTTAATATTCTCTACATTAAACTCCTATAGGTGCTCAATTTAGACTCACTTAATTCCATTTGGTGTATATGTATAATCAATGACCAACTGGCCATTCTAAATGATAAAATACAGTGTCACTTCCCACATAGCCTCCCTACAAATCTAAAGGGTACCAACCCATATAATCAGCTTTCATAAGAAAACGTCACCGAACCTTATAGATAACACTCTATAATCAAATGATAATTGTACCTGTTTAGTTGGTAGGTCCTCACTTGTGTAGTTTAAACTAGAACCCATAACTAATTTTATTTCCAAGACCAATTACTGAAACCACCTATGTGATGGACCTCTCCTCATAGGGTCCACCATAGTGGTGAGCAACACATATCAATTAATATAGAAGTACCAACATGGAATTCATATCATATACCGTTAAAACCCTTTTTTCCAAAAAATTCACAATGTACGTATTGAGATTTATTCTTTTGAAAACCAACTCGTTTCCAAAAACAATTTCCAAAATAAATGTGAAAATAGAAATCGTGCTCTAATTCTTCCAAATTGTGATCCATTAGTATTTAAATACCAAACCACCCCTTCTTCATTCCAAATATTATAATATTTAAAATAAACTATTGAAATAAACATTTGAGTTAATTTTAAAAAAAAGAATCAATTTTGAACACCTTGGGGTTTAGAAAAAAAATTGAAGAGAAAGTCCATTAATGACATGGAAATTGAATGATGTTTTATTTCTAAATTCAGGGTTTAAATGGGGATCATTATCCTAAAACTCTATCATAATTTTAATTATATTACCTATGTTCACCCCTTCAACACATGGATACGTACATATATATTGGAATATCAACAGAAAAAATCAAAAATCAAATTTAACGAGTTGCCACTAGAGGACCACTGATCACAATAAATCATACATGAGTACAAAACCAAAACAATGCATCAAAACAAATAAATAAACTCAATTTATAAGAAGAACCCATTTTAAAAAACATAAATAAGTCTAAAAAATCCAAACTACATAATTTCTTGTTTATATACCAATTTCAATTTTATGAAACAATTTGTTTTCATATATATATATAGGCATAATAAATTTAAACTTTTGAAAACTAAATTTTCACTAAATTTCTAATATGCAACAACCACTATAATTCAAACTAACACATAATAATTATCAAAAAAATATAAATTATTCAGAAACACACATTTATAAAATGGAATGTCTTCAAAAGGAAATGGATTAAAAAACCTACATCAATAGCTTGTGCATGCAAAAAAACCATCATAGATGAATGAACTAATAATGAGATATGATCATCACACTATAAAATCAGGGAAATCCCCCCACATCAGACCAACCTCACCAGATGGTTCATCCCTAATTTATATAACACAAATAAGATCCAATAATAAGAGTATGGATAAGAATAAAGAAGGAAATATACTAAAAAATAGAATGAAAACTCCCATTGAATATTTCTGGAGAAACCATATAGGGAGGGTAGACTAAGGGAGAGGGATTTAGGATCCCACTCATGTGAAAAAACGGATCCAATAGAGGAGGTCTTGAAATGGAGTTAAATGAAGGGAGAGGAAAATTGGAAATCAATGTTTTTAATAGACTTGGAAATTCACATGACTTAGCCGTATGATTTGAAAAGACATGCATAAAATGTGGAAAAGTGATATATAACATTGAAAGGCCACCATGAACACTGGAAAAATTGGTTCGTAAAACTATTCTCAAGACATGCACCTTGCCTATGAAACAAAAATAACCCCATCTGGGTTCTCCATAACCTTGCATAATTTGGGCTAAACCATGTTCAAACTATTCTATACAAACCTTGAATGAAGAAAAAAATAATAAGTCCCTCATCCTAAACATGCCACATGGTTAACCCAGAAAATCTCTACACAAACCATTCACATGACATAAATACACCTGAAAACTCCAAAACAGCAAAATTTAAAACCAAAAACCAATTCAAACCTCAACCAAAATAACAAAATATGTGAAAAGTATAAAATAAAATAAAAATAGTGTTTAGGGTGTTACATTGAGTCTCCCCTTACTACAAATTTGATTTGACACACATGGAGATATTATTAGGCCAATTAAAATTTTATTTAGGAACAATTAAAAATTATTTTAATAGATGATGAACGACAATTATAGAATTTAAACCTAAGGTGTCATATATTAAAAAAAGGTTCCTTGATATATACATCCAGTAAATTAATTTTCATGATTATGTGGTTTCACACAATTATTATAGTTTCCCACAATATGATTTTTTATTTTTCTCAATTCATAGAACCTGATGGAATTGCTTCAAGGATGAATGTGATGGTAAATGAAATTATGTTCCTTTTGAGAAACAAAATTTAATGAATGATGGAATGAAAATCCGCATTTCTATTCTTACACAAATTTTGGAAGATATAAATAATGTTGATAACTCAAATGAAAAAATAGTGGAACGTAGATCTGTTTATTACATTGTGAGGCAGAATTCAACCTCTTTTAGTGGACCCTCTAGTACATTATTTGTTGATAAAATTATCTGAACAAGAAATAATATTTTTTTGGATATCTAGTTTTTATAGTAAAAGGTTTTTTTTGAAGCTGAAGAAGATCAATGGTGGAATTTTATCAATAACACATTAAAATTCGAATAAATTTAACACATGGAGTGGATGACATTAAGAGATTATTTTTTAAAAAAAATTTCATCTTATTCATTGTATAATAGTTGGGAAGTAATTTCTTATGCTAAACTGGAAGGATGATTAATCTGTTAGTACCCATGATGAAAATTTTACAATACTACAAAGGTAGACCACAAGAATTTTCAACCAACTTGAATCATAGTTTTTTCAATTCTTCAATGGATTAAAACCAAGTATCTAAAGGTTATTATACGTATGAGATATTAGTATATTTGAAGATATCATTCGATGATATATCATGTTGTAAATGGATATTTTATTTTCCTATAAATGATAATGTATTATTAAAAATAATATTGAATTCAAAGGAAATTATAAAAAATAATGGGGAAAGAAAGATTAGGTTTCCATTAAAGTCTTTTTCTGGAAGGAACCACGGTTGAAATTGACATAGTGGGAATAATAAATGATTCAAGAGTTGAGATAAACTAATAAAATATATGTGTAATGGAATTTCCCTTGGAATATTTCTATATATATATATCTTAATTTTTACTTAGAGTTAGAGTGGTGTATGGGTGATTAGGGTACCAACATTAATATATTAAAAATGTTATCATTATTTAATTCTCCTTTTTGGAATCATTTCATTGTTTCTATACTTTCCCATTTTTTTGATGTCAAATGGGATTTTGGATACCAAAATTGATTGTAGAATATAAGGATTAACCTAGACACATCATAAGGTTGGTCAGTGTCAAATGTTGGGTTCTGGAAGCCATTGGAGTTGCGTTTAATAAATAAAATAAATTTATTTATTTATTTTCTTTTAAATACACCCAAACTAAATTAATCTATTTATTAATCTATAATAAAAATCTCCTTGGTCAGCTACATAAACCTAGGTGGATTTGAGAGGTGGTATTGGATATTATTCTTTAGGTAATCGATAATGGAGAACAATAAAAAACCAAATCATGGTGGATCAAGTGGAAGTGAATGTATGGGATCATCATAATCACTTTAGAAAAAATTATTATCCAAAAATAAAACCTAAATTGATTTAGGATTCATTAATGGTGGGTTCCACCCTTTCGATAAAATTGTAAAATAGTATATCTAATATTATGTTCTTTTTATCTGTGTTTATTCTCCCTTCACATCATCCATTTATAATCAATTGAATAATTTATTTCAATTTATTTTTTATTATATTTTATCCCCCGTTATCTTGAATATATTTATCATTTTATAGGATTTCATCAACAAATTATTTTTTTCACTTTTTTTATATTGAATTTCACCAAGGGTACTTTTTATTTTTATCCTTAGGCCCATGGGGTAGCGGTTCAACATTTGAAGGGTGGGTTTGATCAAGATCGTACCCTTAAATTCATGGAATGTTTGTGAGTGGTATACAGATTGGTTATTTTATGGTAGATCGAGGTTATTTTTTGGAGATTATTTGTGGATCTGGGATACAAATTGGTGATGAGGATAAGAGTCACGCTGAATTCATAAAGGATATTGAGAAGATGATCATAATTCAATTTTCACCACTTGAGGCTAGTAATCAATATCCAAAGTAAACCCTCTCTCATATTGGGTGGTAATATAGTAAGATTTGTGGTGAATGTTATATATATTTAATATCTGTGAAGCAATAGGTATTTCAAGTAAAAATATCAAAATAGGCCATGTAGTTTGGACGAACAGACAATTGTAATTCATTTTTCATGGAATCTAGTTTTTCAAGCCTATTTAAGGATCACAATCCATGTGGTGAGCCCCATAAGTTGTGTTACCCTACCTAGGAAGTGAGGTAGTGTGCCTGCTACACATGCCCAAGAACCCATGAGAGAATATATGTTGTGTACTCTAGTAGTAAAAAAGTCTTGTAAAGTGGAACACATGAATGAATCAGTACATGAGAATGTCTAAGTACACGAGGATAGTTAGAAGTTCATGTGTATATATAAAACCACATGGGAAGGCCCTGGGATTCATTGAGAAATTATATACCACCTAAACACTCTATGTAGTATGAGATGGATTCCTAAACCATGTTTATAGTATAACATGGACATGCCATTAGGTACGTTCACACACCTTCTGGGTCTCAATACACACCATTTATTCCCTCTAAAACATCCACCTCTCATATCTCCTTCATCAAGAAATGGATTTTTTCCATCATTATCCTATAATACGGTATTTTCCACGTAGAACATAAATGTAGCCTTCATTTTTTTTTATGAGATATGATGTGAGATTGTTTGTTCTTGATGCATTATTTTGAGTTGCATTATGATTGAAGTGATCATGGTGGAATCATCGAAGTGATCCTAGGAATGAAACTCGCATATCACAATAGGGTGAGGGCCCCCCATAATATTTGTATATATAGATATATAACAACCCCACATTAGGTATGAGTTCTTATTTATGGATTTTCACTCAATTATCTTCAAGATCCAATAGATTTTATGCCCTTCACTAGAGTTTTTGGTTTTTTAGTGGTTAATTTTAATAGTTAGGAATAGTCACCTCCATGAAGTTTCTTGTGAGATTGGGTTTGATACTATACATTACTAATGTAATTTCAAAACTAAAGGAAAACACGTCGATTATAGATGGGGTGACATGGGGGTACACTTTTCTCTCCCTAATAGGTTTCTTTAGGAGAATATATTTTTTGTGTTTTCATTTCCCTCTTGTTATGGGCTTTTCTAAAATATTTATCTATCTATTGATCACTTTAAAATTTTGGGGTGTCCAAATAGGTTTGTATATAATCACTCTAATATGGGATTTTCCAGCATGTTTTGTGTCTTATGCATATGATAGACAAATTCATGATGAATTTTGTGGATCTAATGGATAAATGGGTTCGTTGATCACATACGCTTTTCAGACATATAAATCAATATTCAAGATATATTATTTTTCATTAATTCCATTTTTTGTTAGGATGGTAATTAATTTGTTCTCAAAATATATTTTCCCTCGTTTAGTTTATTATTATTTATTCATACAAGGTTGTGTTTCCATATAGATTATTTCTTTCATTTTTACATGTTACTTGTTACTATAATTTATATTCACCTACAATTTAACATGGACATGATTAATTTCATTAGTAAATGTACATTATTAAAAGTGAACCTATTTCATTTATTGCTTCACAACACTTATCACCAACCCCTTTCCTATTTGAGGGAGGCATGGGGTTGGGATGGATTTTCATTCTTCTATCTAGGTTGGCCTCATTGGGCTAGGTCATTACATATTGGTATCATATTTTTTCTTTCCATGAGAAAGTTTTTCAATTTTTCCACTTACATATAATTGGTTGTTACATAGTAAAATGTTGTTAAAGTGTATCAAGTGCAGATTTCTGGAAATAAATTTTACTTTTTTGTGGAAATTGATGTATCCATTCACAAAGACTCTAACCACATACTTTTTAACTCAAAATACAAATTCATTGGCTAATGGGAATTTTGGTATGTGATTCATATGTGATCAATCATTTAAATTTACTTATTTTCTTTTCTCATTAAAAATATATACTTATATGACCATGATAATTCATGATCTCTACTAGGATTCCTTGAGAAAGAAAGAAATACATGTTACTGATTATAAATCATGATGATGATATGATGAGTGATAATTCCTTAGTTAATTGTCCATATCACGAAGTTTCCCCACCGGGTGGGTAGGGAGAATAATCCTCTCTTCTAAATCAAGTAATAAAACTAGAAGTTATGCACAATAATGTGCATCATATTACAAAAATCCATGAGTTCACGCATTATAGACAGTTATGGTTCTATAGCCAACCATAATTGAAGTTAGTGGGGGACTTTCTGGATTCAGTGGTTTGAGTATTCAAGATAGTTTATACCACAAACAATCATATGTTTAAACTAGAAACCAATATTTTCCAATTAACATCATGGCGATCGTGGTGTCTAGTTACATAGCCCCATGGTGACGTGATGATCTAAGGTAAGAATTCTAGTAGCTATTTCATGACGAGTATTACACCTCACAATTGAACTTTCTATATATCTATATGAATCATGAATTTCAGCCACGTATTATGATAGTTGGTGATTATTCCCTGGGGTCTACTAAACTCATGTGATACTCCCTTGATATGATATGGGAAAAATTCTTTTTATCATGGATGTTTGAGTATGTTTTACAAAGAGACATTGAAGCTAGTGCAATATTATTCTGTCAACTGACCAATATTGGAGTGCTAGAGCATGCTCTGGTGACTGATACATTCCTAAAATAGGTACTCCGGGTGGTTGGTTATATAGATATACATTATACGGTAGAGTCTTCCATTGGATATTTCAGGCTTTAAACTACAAGGTATTGACATAGATGTAAAACCCATTATCTAACATGGGCATGTGGATCTACAGCTCAATGATCACCAAGAGGATCTAGTCAGCTTTGTGAGGGATGCAACAATGATTTCAATTTGGTATTTCACTTCTATTGTGATTTCTTATCTCATATTTCTTATTTGAATTTGAAAATAGTTTATATACCTCCATCAAAGAGGAATCTTCATGATTATGGATCCCCAAGGCATGCTCAGGGCATCCCCTATGAATGAAAATCAAACATAAGAGTATAAGTAGATTCAGAGATGGGAGATACTTGTATAGGGTGATGTTATGATATTATTCCACAACCACAACTAGGTGGGAAAATATTTCACAATGAGATGGATGTTGGGTCCATATAAAATTAATTTCTATATAGGGATATGACCATCCTAGGAAAAAGATTATTCGAGGTATCATTTTTAAATTTTCTACTCATACCATAATACTATTTTTCTTAGGAATGATTAATTACATAATCACATTATCCTTTTTGTGAGAGATAAATATTTTTGTTGAGACATTATCCTAGAATCTAATGCTATTGGATTATATAGTGAGTCATTCATTGATATTTGAAATCTTCTATCAGTGCATGTTAATGTTCATTTGATAGAGTTTCTCAGGGGACATCTTGTTCACCATAAAAATACATAAGGATGAAAACACGGGTATGGACCAAACATCCATGTTTTGGTCCTAGATTGACTTTCATCATAGCTCATTTTGATATCTTTAGGTATATACATTGTCATATTCCTTTGTGGGTGGGATATATCTCATAGAATAATTAGTGGGTCTTATAGGCAGTATGATACAACCCATCACCCAATAGTTGGATATTTTATCCCTTGTCACATTGGGTTCTTCATGAATTTATATTATTTATGTAGTATATGAATTTATTGAAATCTTACACAATGGTATTTTTTTACTACCTCGGTGGTGGGAGATTGATATATGTATTAACCTGCACCTAGATACCACACTATTATCTTCTATGGAATATTTCATGGATCTTTCTGATATCAAGGAGATAAGGATAAAGTTGTAGGAATATTAAGGGAAGGGTTTCATTAGACCTATTGTGTTCCCTTAGGATTCTATATCATTTTTCATTAAAAAGATATGTAGTAACTTGAGGATTTTTCTTGATTTTCATTACACGAACAAGGTAATGATACTGAATTGGTACCCACTATTGACGATTGAAATCTATTACAACTAGTTATGACTAAGGAGTTTTTTCTTGAACATCTATCTCATGTATATCTGACAACTGTTGGATTTTTAAGGAGGAAATTTAAAATTAGATATTCTGATATATATGTGGAGAATATTTGTTCCTGGTGATTCTATTCGTTGTGATGAATTCCCCATCTATTTTTATGGATAATATAAATTAAAAAATCCATCCATACAAGGACTAATTATTGGTTTTAATTATTTAATAAAAATTCATTTACAATCTATCACAGGAGGATAATGTATAACATCTATGGATGGTCCTAGAAATAACTTGGGAGGCCATATTTAGTGTATTCTCTTGAAGTTCTTGTTTTGGATCTATGAGGTTCAGTTTTGATGAAATTCATATTTGTATATGAATTATCTATGGAACAAATAATGGTTGATATGGTTATTTCATGGGATCCACCCAAGTTCATATCATATGTATTTAGTTTTCTTCAGTTGGAGGAGTAGTACAGGAGTCTAATAGATGACTTTTCTAAGGCATTATCCCCTTTAACGTCCATGAAATGAAATATGAAACCATTTACCTAGAAAGATTAGTGTAAATAAGTTTTCAACATGTAGAGGTTGAGGCTGTCCATTTCTCTTATATTGGGACTAAAGAGGAGAGTTTGGAATGCCTAGTGATTTCAATTCCACTATATATTATATTGGGAGTGCATATATGAAGAGGAAAAATGTGATCACATATGGGTCGAGGAATTTTAGATCCCATTAGTGGAAATAGAATACTCACAAGCATGGGATAGTTATGTTATTATTTGATCTAATGATGTGGATGAGTTATCTTTTAGGAGATCACTTTATTTTATAGTCACACATTAATATTATTATGTATATCTTCATGATGAGAGATATTAACTGTTGAAAATAGTGTTTAATGGGGTTCCTATAGTAATATGACTTCAAATTAGTCTATATTCATTGGAAGGAATACATGGTTCGAGATTCCCTTAGCCATATTTCTCATTCTCGAATGGTGGTGGAGGGATATGAGTAGTTGTATTCTTTATAACTTCCCCTAATTGAGGAGAGGGGTGATGTTTTTCTTTAGTTAGTGGTGGTGACTCCCCAACTTCATCAGCATGTGAGACAGCATTGGATGAGGGAAAATGACTATGACATTCTACATGACCATATATACTCTATTGATTCAAGATACCAATTAAATGATGTAGGGAAGACTTAATCCATTTAAAGGGATTAAAGTTGGTTCTAGTAACACAAGTACATGAGGTGAAGTGGGTTATTTACCCACCCTATTGGATTTTCATGATGAAAACTCCATGATTTAAATTGACCATCTGATGTATTTTTTATTAGATGAAATGAGATGGATCATTACGAAGTTAAACACTTAGTGTTTTTTAAGTCATCTGAGAAATGATGGGAACAAGGTTTTTATAGCTTTGACAAAGACACATGAGATCATGGATTGGAATTTTTATGGAATATCCATATAATTTGTTGTGTGGAATCCAAAAAGGTTTATATTCCATGATTATATCTGAATGATTATTGAACTACTCATGAAAATAACACACTTTCTATCCTCTGTATTAGAGTTTGATGGATGGTTTTTGGGTAGTTGTATATATGGGAGATCATATAACATCATGGGGGACCTAAATAATTTAAATAGACCATGATGCATTGATTACATCATGTTTGTAGAGAGGCATGTTAGAGTCATTTAGATCCTAGTTTAGAACATGTATGATTTTCCACCCCCATAAGGATGGCCAGGCCGGGAGGAATATCAAGGAGTTGGAGGTTATAGTGACAGAATTATTGTTATATTTCTTCTAGAGACTGAACGATCACCAAACACTGGAATATTTTTATTATAAAAATATTTATAACTCTACTATCGATATGGAACCTTTTTAGGCCTAGAAAGGAAGAGCCAATAGGTCACCCTTATAATGGACCGAGCCACCATTATAGAGTACACTATAGAGATTGAGAATTTATTGGAGAGGATCTCACAATGATGGATCATTCGATTGGTTCATGTGTTGTTGAAGCATGGTAGTTTGTAAGATATATCCTTAGAGTGTGGGACCCATATGTTGGTGCAGTTCTCTAACCATTTCATTTAGTATATGATTGAAAGGATAAAATCCATGGAGGGGATAATTTAATGAATATAGTTATGATGATTTTTCACTCTTAATGTTACTATGTATATATTTGGACTTATACTCAGAGTCGGAATAGTGCATGGGTATCTCTGGTCAATGGAATTAATATATTAAATAAATTAGTATTTTTTATTGCTCATGAACACTTCTTTTAGGTGATTCTAGATCATCCATTTGTTATAGATCTTTTATGGGAAATATTTTACATAGTTGGTTCTAAAATATTAGTCTTATATTAGGAGTGAACGATGTTTGGTTTTCGTCAAATATCTATTTGAGGATTCCATTAGAGATGCATTAATTTAATATAAATAATATTATATATTTATTTTATATTAAAATACCATAACCTAAATTCATCTATTTATACTTAATTATAAAAAATCACCATGGTTATCTTTATAACACAAATAGGATTTTAGAGGATGACATGGAAACTCTTTATCAGTTGATCAATATCAGAGAATAAAGATCAATTGGGTCACGGTGGGTTTAGAGGTGATGATCACAACAAATCATCCTTGTCATTGATGATCATAATAATCATCATTGATCAATACTAAACCATGATAAAGATCATAAATTTTGGTTTCTAACATATTGAAAAAAAATTAAATCATATAATTAATATTACTTATTTATGAATTTCCATAATTATCCCTTTATATGACCCCATTGTAATAATTTGAATTATTGATTTGAATTTATTTATTACGCTATGTTATCTCTTACGATCCCAATCATATCATTAAATGGATGGTATTGAATTTTCCAATAGTTTTTTCACATTTGTTCTAAGGCATACCCCAAACTCGTTCTTTGTGTTCTTTGTTGTTATCCCATGGGGTTATGTTTTTAGATTTTTGGGTTCTATTCAAGTGCAATCGAAACCCTAGATTAATGAAGGATTCAAAAATAAAAGATGGATTGGTTATTTTTGGATGAATTGGGTTTATTTTAGGGTAGTTGTTTTGGGATATGTCATCCATTGCAATGAAAGTTTTAGTAGGGAAAAGGGATGTGCTCTAGGATTTCATAGGATTATAAAAATTCAATTTATTAGCATCAGAGGCTAGGAATCAGTAGTCAATAGTGACAACATTAATCTTGGGTCGTCAAATGTTGAGACATGTGGAAGAAATCATGGATATAGAAACTGTGTGAAGTAACAATGATTTATTTTAAAAATTGCATAAAACTCCATGTAATTTGAATAATAAACCCCATGGATTTAATTTTGTATGGTGGATATATTTTCAAGATTATTTAAGGATTGCATGACATTTTCCTGGTCCCACAAATCGTGTGACACTACTCAAGCAGTTAGTCTATGTTTCAGCTTCATATTCCCATGAACCTATGAGGAAGACGATTAGTGTACTGTAAGAGTACATGGGAATTCCCCAAATCCTTGAAATTTCAAGGAACATGTCCAGTTATATGAGCGTGGTCTGAAGTACAAGGGCAAAACTATGAGAAAACTGGTAGTCCTCAAGTTCCTAATACACGTCATGTGCCACCTTTACATTCCTATAATTATGACATGGATTATAAATATCAGTCTATATGATAATAAATCTAGGAAATTATATGAGTTCACATTCCATGTATTCCTTCTAGAACATATTTTTCTCATATGTCATTCTTCGTGTATCAGATTTTGGCTTCTCATTATCATATTTAGATTTTTTTTCCATGTAGAACATGATGATATACTTTATTGTGGAATACCTGATATGATGTGATATTCTATGAGTGTGATTCATATATAGTATACACATGATGATTATAGTGATACTTCCATCATAATTAGAGTGATGTTAAGGTTGTCACTCCCCTATCTTACTAGGGAATGGGTCTCTATACCATTTATAAAGATGTTGACAGTACTCCCCTATAGTAGGGAATTGTTCATCTATCTATAGAGTGGTTCTCCCCCCACTTCTCTTTATGGATGTTTATGGATAATCAATAATAATTGTTTCCCCTAGATATAGAGGACTACAACATTGGGTGGGCTGCTCTATGTCATTTTTTTAAGTTTTATTTAATGTTTGGAATCAATGATGAACTTTTGGACATACCTAAAGACTCCTTTACTATATATATGATGTTATATAGATATATAATTTTATATCCTTATTTGGTTTATTTATGATTATACATGAAATAGGTTCTATTTTTCCTCTTACTATGGGCTCTGTTTCCATTTTTTATCTATATATTTCTCCCTTTATGGTTTTGGGGGAATCCAGATGGGTATGTATATACTCAACCATACGTGGGATTTTCCTGCATGTATCTTGTATTATGTTAGAAATGAACATATCTATGGTGACTTTGGTGGATTATAGGGATACATTGGATTATTGATTCCATATGGTGGTTATACTTGGATATCATTAGACACACTATTATAATTTATTTATTTTAATTTTTTCTTGTTGGACTTCATTTCCATTTCGGTAAGTATTTTTTCTTTTCTAATTTGGGTATATGATGTTATAATCGACTTTATTTACATAAAGATGATCTCTTACATGTTTACACTCTATATGTTACTGTATTTTATAATCCTCTGCACATTTTCCTATAGATATATGGGTCTGTACGTATAGATACAACAATGCACCCAAATTTCATTTATTCATTCTCAGAGCTGGAATATTTTCCCTAAACTATTGGTGATGAGCATAGGGTTGTGATAGATCAGCTTTCCACCAGCTAGGTGGTCCTCAATTCATTTTCTTGTTATAAGTAGTTTGTTATTGAATCGAATATTGAAGTTATTGGATGAATAATATTTCAAATGATGAAGAAAAAGAACAATCAAATATGTTAACCACTATTTATAGTTTCATTTGAAAGGATTATGTACATTTTTCTAACAAGTTATAAAATATGGAGGTCAATTATGATAATTGTTTCTAGAAACATCATAATACTAGATATAAAGGGGAATATCATCTGATAACTACTACTGATGTGGGATATGATACCCACATGGTAAATAGTACACTTTAAACATTAGATTTTCTAATTTCTTAATTTATTTAGGATCAACCCAATCATTTATATATTAAAAAAATTATAAGTTTATCAAAATTCCATCGCATTGATTAGATTTTGAAAGATCATTGAAATCCATTAATGGTGCGATTGTAACATCTGAGGTTTATGATTCTTCCCCAACCCATGATTATTTTATGGTACTCCCTAAAAATATCATTTTTCCCCTCTAGATGACATAATGTTCTTGTAATTCATGGACTTGTTTTTTTCATAAACCCAACAAAAAATTCTATGAAAGAGAATTCATGTTTGATATCACAGACCAGCCATTGATAATCTATATGTGTCATAATAAATATAATATTTTTATGGAAATTATATGCATTATATTTTCATTGATTCATTTTAAAAATAATTTTTTATCTAAGATAGTTGAATATAAAGTCAATATTGATGATATACCAAATGTGTGGGAGTTTTTTGATTTCATTGTGAAAGAGTTTCATAATATTCCTCAAAATAATTATGTTGAGTTTTCAATAGAAAAAATTATTTATAATACTCCAATTTCATTACCTCCATTGAGATCAATCCCAATTGAAATATTGAAAATGAAGAATAAACATAAGCATAATCCTGACAAGGCATTCACTCGGCCATGTGTTTCACCTCAGGGAGAACTGTAATTTTTTTAATAAGAAAACATGATCAATTTTTCAATTTATATATTTTTATAAACAAAACATTATCACAATTATAAACATGTATCCTCCACACCATATAAATGACTTTCCTAATAAAGTGTGTGATGCTCAGTAATTTTTCATGATATAACATCATTATTGATATAATTAATTGATGTTTAAGAAGGAGGATATAAAGAATATATCATTCGTTATAAGGTATGGGAATAATTATTTTATAGTGATTTTATTGGCCTTACTAATTCCTCTATTATCTTCATGTATTTAAGGAATGGTGTCTTTTGATAATAGTGTGATCAATTTGTGGTTGAATTTAGAGGTGACATCAATATACATTCTAAGAATATGTAATGTCGTTAATATCACCTAATGATTGAACACAATACACTAATAATGTTGAGGATAATTTCAAGATTTATGAAGTCTAAAAATTTCAACAAAAAGATTCATTTTCATTGTAATATATTATAAAGAGATGGTATATCTATGGATCTTTCTATAATAGATTTTAATAAATTTTTTCCAAGATCAAAAAATGTTATTGAGAACCATATTATTATTGGTTTGGTTGGATGTTATGAATACATTGTTGTAAATTTCTCAAAACTGTCTAACCCACATTCCTTGTTAACATGTACTTTAGTAATGTTCCTTTGGATAAATGAATGTGATGAAGAATTCACAAAACTGATGAGAGGGTTATCTAATGAACCTATTATTGGAAAATATTTAGTTTATAGTGGATTCCAATATGTTGCAATGCATTAAAAATTAACTTGGATTAATCTAGATATCAAATAATATGGTTGTATCTTATAACAAAAAAATTGATTGTCTTTAAGGAAAATTACCGAAATCATGATTTTGAGTTAGAAATTTGATTTTTTTTTGAAATGATATTGAGAAATTATCTTTATAGGGAATGTTATCACATATATACCAATCATAATATTTCAATGTCTAAATTAACTCTGAAATATTTGAATATGAACATGAGAAGAAGGTTGTGTTTGATTAAATGTTTTGGATTCTCAATACATTACCCCCATAAAAATCATACAAGGTTGTATATGCTCTATGTGAAAAGTATAATTCTTTCTTATAAATGATGATAGTAAAAATTGATCCAATATTACCAGATTTTGAATGGATGCATCATGAAACCATGACGTAGGGGAAAAATATTATCTTAATGAAATGGATATACTTCAATATATCCATTTGAAGATTAAATAGACATAGAAGGGTGATATGGAATGAAAAATGATGATGAGAAATGTACATGAGTTGAACATTGATTATGATGGAATGATATAGTTCAGGAACTGTGTATTTTTTCCATTTATACATGATTTGATTAAGTAGTTGTTGGATAAAATGTGTAGTGTAACATTATCCACTAATCCTATATATATGATGATTTATATGGATCTAAAAGTTTATTTCTAATGGGAAAACATGATGAGAGATATTATTAAGTATGTATCTCATTGATTGGTATGTTTTTATGTCAATGATAATAGAAATAAGTAAAAAGGTATTTTGAACCATTAAAAAGACATACGAATGAATATTGAAAAACATCACCCTGAATTTTGACATTGGACTCTACAAAACATCTAATGGTCATAATGTTATCTGGGTTATAGTGTATATTTTTATGAAGTCGGAACAATTTATCCCCATTTGAGAACTTTTTCATTCAGATCAACTTGGATGGATATAAATTAATTAACTGTTAAGGATTATTGAATTACCACTTTCTGTTATATCTGATTAGGACTTGAGGTTTAGGTCCGTGTTATAGAGAAGTATTCAGATGTCTTAGGTTGTAATGTTTTATTTTAGTGCTGTTTATCATCCTTATACATATAGTCTGTCTGAGTGAACCATTCAAATACTAGAGGATATATTGATATCAGGATCAATTTATTTTAATGGTTATTTGGATAAAAAATTTAATCTTGTTGATTTTTCTAACAATAATATATTTTACATGATAATTTAGATGGATCCTTATAAATACCTATATGAAAATATGTATTGATCTCTAACATGTGGGGATGATGCTTGTGAAATAAATAAATTGGGAAATTGATATTTGAGTAAATGGAATAGATTATTATATCTATTCGGAATCATATGAAGGTATATTAGACTTGATATAAATATTATGCATACAATCATCATTAAAATATAGTATTATACATTTGTGGGAACAGAATCTTATGAATTTCAACATGGAATATGGTTATGTGATTTTGAAATATTGGGAGTCTAATCACATGGTATATTGGCCCCTCCTTAATTCTTAATCAAGTAATGAAAATTTATTTTCACTTAGAAAATCCACCAAAACACACTTAGGTTTAGTATATGTTTCTCGTGTCTCTCCTAAAGTAGTAAATACATGATACATAACTTGTAGTAAACTCAAAGGGAATTCCAATGGAGCATGATATTTTATTTGATGAAAAGCTATTAGAAATACTCTATATTGATGATAATTTTTCTATGAAACAAGACAACACACCTGCTAAAAGTTCTCCTGAGGAATCAAAAAATGAAGATTCAATGTGGGAATATGAGGATGTGATGAACTAGTTGTATCCTCATTTTTTTCATTAGTGTGATGGAAATTCAAGGGTTGAATTAATTTTTAATGAGGTTGAATGTAACACTCTGATATTTTATAATATTTTTTATATAAATAAATTAAATGTCATTTATTTATTTCATTACATGAAGAACCAAGTTTAAACGAACCATAATATACTATTGGAATATTACTATTTAATTTGATAGTTATTACCTAGTCGTTTTATTGATGGTTATGAATTGGTATAACTATATTATAAATATTTTATGGTTCACACATGTGTAAAATTAAATAATTGGTTTTCTATTTATCATAAATGAATATGAAAATAATTTGAAAGTAAAAGATATGTTTTTTGATAAACTATTTGTATTCATAAAATAAGGCTTTATCTTAATAAATTAAACTAATAATTATTTTTGAGTGATTTTAATGATATATATATATTATATTTCAAATAAAATATCATTCATATAATTTTTTTCTATGAATGGGATAATAAAAATCCAGTTTTGTTCTTAAAAATGTATTTTTCTAAAAAATGGTTTCATCTCTTTTTTGAAACTTATTTTGAAATTAATTTCTAAAAAATATATAAATTAAACATGAAACATTAATTACATTTCATATTCTATATATTAAAATTATGCAAGAAGGATTTTTATTTTTATTCTTTATAAATAGTATCCTTTGTAAAAAAAATTCTCCTTGGTGAGGTTAAATTGGGTAAAATAGTTTTAAAATTTGACATAACAGTTCAAATATCACTAAATTTTGCCTTTATGCTACTATATTAGTGTAGTTATTGAATTTACATCTATGTTTTGAATATATAGCCACTTGCAGAATTTTTTATGTAATTAAATTATTTTATGAAATGAATAAATACAAAATGCCACTATATTAAATTTTTTATCTCTAAAATTTTTACATAGATAAAAATGGGGATAAGTTCAATTTTAAATTATTATTTTACAGATTTATTAAATTTTTAAAGATATTAATATAACTCTACTTTTAATTTATTGAATAATTAAGTTAAATTCTTATGCAATGTTGATATTAGATATATTAAATTAAGGGGAAAATAAAATAAAAGATTTTAAAAATATTAAGACTAATATAATTTGAAATAATTATTAGATAAATGGATTTTTTTAGTCAATTATAACAAATCATAGATGCATGAATGTGTTATATTTTAATTCCTTTAATTTAATTATGTTTTCAAAGACAAAGTATATAAATACATCCAACAAATTATAGTAATGATATTCTATAATAATAAAAATTATTAAATTATTTTGAGTATAAAAATACCATTATTTGACAATTTGAAGTTTTTATGGTTGAAAAAATTCACTAATTAACATTTATGTATATCATATATTTTTATTATAACTTTTATAACATTAAATAAATAAAAAACATTGATACAATAGTAAGTGAAAAAAATGATAATGAGAAGATAAAACAAAAAGGAAAGGGTGAATACATAACAAAAACATGTCAAAAAATAGTATATTAGAGTATATTACACTTTAATTTTATAAATTAATCTCTATTTTTCCATAAAATATTATTTATATTAATTTAATTCTTTATGTAATTCCACGAATTCCACTCCCATCAGTTATAAAAAACTCTTGCCCTTCATTATTAATAATTTATAATCAATATAGATCAAAAAATCAATTCTATAAAACCATAATATATTCCTTCCACACATCTTATAACTCATATTCATTCCAATAAACCATTTTTTAGTTATAAGGTGTAATCTAAAATATGTTTCTCAAGGAAGAGGTGTAACTCTTAACCATGAATTATCAAAATTATTTATTCATAAAAATAATTGAATTATATCGTAAAAATTATAAAATAATTATTTTAATATCATATGTGTATTATGTTATTATTATTATTATGATGTAATAACCATTATCCACCTCCTTCCAATCTGTTGGTAGTCGATAATCCTGGTTGTGCATACGTCTGGACAACCACCTCTACAAAGTGATATGATTGGTTTTTCATTTCTTAATTACATTATTGGTAATACCGATAAATTCAGTAAATTTATATGATGTATATGATATAATAAGTAATCTATAAAGGTTAATTATAATTTACCAATCCTTTTTCCATATAATGAAAAATGGAAATAATGTTTATGTGTATGTACGACATACCATCTCTATGAATAGTGTAATTAATTTTTCGATATCTATCATTTATGGATGAATATATTTCTATATAATGAATATATATTATATTTATGTCATTATTAAAATTCAAGAGATGATGTATCCATTATCAATATAAAATGGCCAAAACTACCAAACTAATATTCACATGAAAAAAAACTACTAACATGCATAAACGATTTTTTAAATATAGAATTTTTATTTAACAGGTGTTGTAATGTAATATTTAGATAATATATGATGATATATTAATTTTAATGAATATATTATATATTTTTAATAAATTAAAATTTATTACACAGTAGGTTAATGTGCATTCGAAACATGTCAATCAATTCGTAAGGGTTTTATGTTACAATTTAATGTTTACTTAGACTATTTATGATGATTATTTTTAAGATGAAATTTCATGACAAAACATTCAATATTATAATTATTTTTATTATCCTATGGTTATTTAATTATATTACATTTTTTATATTCATTTACACCCCTTTATGTAATTAAGATATCGAAATATTATTTTTATGTAAAACCGCATGTGTTTTACTTTTCATCCCATCATATTTTCGTACAAGTACATGTTTTATAAAATTATACATGATTGTTTTAAAAATTATCCATTTATTTCAATTTAATTTTCCCTTTTGTTTGATTTTCCGAAAAATGGTTTAATACGAATGTTTTTTTAATTTTCTAAATGAAAAACCAATGCAAATTTATTAAAAATGTGAATTGAATAATTGTTTTAATTGATAAGAAATGAATGGAATTTTCCCTTTCCATTACCACAAAATACATTGATTCATACTCTATATGTTTTAAAGGATATTTTTCATGTAATTTTTATCATTAATAATCTCGATATTTCAAAATTTTAAAAAATTAATTCCAAATGGTAAATATGATTTTCCTCATGAAACGGTCAACGTAATTATTAAAATTCATTTTCATCCTTGGTTACAACAATGGATGTTACTTATGATTTAATAGGGATATAATACAATAAAACATACCATATTCTTTCTCCATATATTTTATGATTATGATAAATATAAGTTCTTGAATCCCATATATTTTCAATGGGTTATGCAATAATGAATTGTATAAATTTTTATGAATCCATTTTCCTTTTAATGGGTTCTGATATATGATATTTTAGAACACATTTGCATGTATTATTATTAATTTATTGCTGGGAACAAAAATTATATTTCCCTCTAATTAAATAGGTAATGATGGATATATCATGTGATTATAAGGACTAGAAGGAGGAATGATCCCTGTTTAGTAAGGGTCTTTATCTACTATGATAGTCATGGGACTAAAACTTGAATAATATGATGTAAATTAGAGAAAAACCAAAACATTATGAAAGTAATATAAGTGTAACTTTTCTAAAAAAGAAATTATATTATATTATTATGTGTATTCCAAAATGATATGTATGACAACCCTACTTTTTATTACAACTTAAACATGCTTTATAACATAAAACTTCACTTGATACAACAAAGAAGATCGAGAGGTTTAGTGTCTTTGGGGCATAGGATCATTACATAAAAACTTAAAACATGAAATACAACATCTTTATTTAAAACTTCCTTTAAATGACCACTATATTCCCTCGTACTTAGCATTGCATGGGATAACCTGAGGACATGCATAAGAAAAGGGTGAGCTATAAAGCCCAGTAAGGGAGTACACATGGAATAACATGAGGAGTACAATACATGTTAGGAAATAGGAATGTCAATAGATCATAAGATAAACATGAACATAAAGGCATGATAAATCATGATAATCATAACATGGAAATGTAGCAACAACACTTAACATTGAATTAGCATGAGCCAAGGCTCATTGCACATGGAGCATGAGTAAACCCTCATTGCACATGAAGAACGAGTAAAACCTCATTGAACTTGAATTATAATGAGTCAACACTCATTGCACTTGACGTATCATTATACTATACTTTACCCAATGCATTGGAGCGCTATAAGGGCGCACCCTTCTTAAACATTTCATTTCATGCATAAGTGTGCCACATGGATCATAAAACATGGATTTATAAAACACAATCATTTATTACACGATAATGGAATGTGGAATTAATACATGAAACTTTAAAATCAATAAGTAATTGTTCATAAAGGTGAATACCCTTGATGGAGACATGGTCATGGTATCCACTACACAATGACATTGGCTTAGCAAATCGGTGTGATTCCGGCAGCATAACGGCGTGACATAAGAATTCAAAAAAAAGGTTGATGAGAGAGAAAGGGGTTCCTCATCATATTTACATGTAATTAACAGTAAGGAAGTAATATAGATACATGTCCCAACAATTGAAATGGAATTTAGATTCATGATACAAAAGTATTTCTTGAATGTAAAAGAAGAGAGAGAAGTTCCTTTCGGAATTTCGGCATAGTAACGGGTGTACATGGGAGAAATTTAATGAGATAGAAAGGGGTATCCCATCATTCAAACAATAAGAGGGCAGTATGTGGGAGGTGTGAAACCATACCCCAACATTCATAATTGAAAATAAAAGGGCAATACATCTTAAAGAAAATTGACAAAAATGAGGAAGGAAGAAAAACCCTTACTTGGAAGTGTGCATCCAAAGGCTAGAGAGAGGCTTGTGAGAGGCCTATTGGGAGCTTGGGGCACCTTGGGAGGATTCTAGAGAAATTAGGTCAGAGGTTGGATGAACTCCAAGGGATTTTAGTGAGGAGGAAGTGGGAGATTGGGTGGGTTTATATAGGAAAGTTGAGAGAATTCTTTATTATTTAGGTTTGGGACCCCTTATATTAAAAAATCCAAACCACAAACCATCCCCTGGTATTTTCCCATGGTTTCTAGAAAAGGAAAGAGGAAAAAAATATTTTAAAAGGCCAAGGTCCTAACTTATTAAAAAATTAGGGTTGCTTATGTGGAGGTGAGTCCCACTCCCATGGAAATTAATTTAAAAAGGCAAAGTGTTGAATAAGTCTTGAGGGGTTCATTAATGCTTTGAAAAGTAAGTCAAACAAACCCAAAATTATAGTATTTTAATGATAAAACATATATTGGCCGAACATAAGGATTATGTTATTTTATTACATCACCATTGGGTCATTATGATGTCATAAAACACATTATATAATTAAATGGTATTTAATTTTTACCCAAAAATTTGACTGTCTCAGAAAATTATGAAAAATTCACCGTTGGATAATTTCGACATCCTGAATCCATAAATGACATTTATTTTATCTAAAAAAATTCTAAATAAGTTAATTTTCACTTTTAAAATAAAAAGTGACATTTATCAAAAATTCACGGGTTTTGACAGAAATGGCTTTCAAACCTTAATAAAAATTTTAATTGCATTCATAAATTTATATGATCATTTATATTTAATAGAAATTTATTTAATATTAATAATAATATTTTATTAAAATATTATATAATTCAAAAATCCCTTAATTTAATAAAATAGATTTCTTAATTAAATAATAATTAAAAACACCATTTGTACTTTAAAAACTATTTACAATGTATCAAAAATGACTAGAAATTATATTCATTATTATATAAAAAAATAATGTACATGATCATAGTACTACTTATTTGTTACATAACCCCTTAAAACAACCACATAAGACCTAAGGGTAAGGTGTGCAATGGTGACAGACTCTTGGGGCGGCTCAGATAACATCGCTCGCGTGGTAATTTCAATCAACTTCCACTTTTCCCGTAGACAGTCATGTTCGAGCTTGACATAATGAAGCTCAGCATGGTATTGGTCAAGGGCGAATCCCAGAGAAGCCACCTCTTTTCCGAGCTTCGACAAATGGGCTTTGTATGGGGCAATTCAACTGGATGAGGCCATCGCTTCCTTTGTCTGAGTAAAAATTGGGTTCGTTAAAGCCTTACATTTATACTAATCATGTGATCACTGTTCAACGGATATATTAACAACGGTCAAAATTCTTAACATGAAACCAAAGAATTTGACATCTTATAAAAAAAATTCATAAAGAGACATTTAACTGGATCGAGGGGGATTTTCCATTAATGAAACTTTGGGTCGTTACAATATTCCCCTCTTAAGAAATTTTTCCCTCGAAATTTTCCTTTTCCCACACTAAAACAAATGTGGGTAACTCAGCTTCATCATATCCTCCAACTCCCAAGTTTCTTCTTCAAACTTGTGGTTTCTCCATAACACCTTGTGAGGGGCATTGTCTTATTTCTTAGAACTTTTTCTCTACGATCTAAGATCTTCACTGGTTGCTCCTCATAAGAAAGATCATCTTCCAATTGTACCACCTCGGAAGAGAGTACATGTGAAGGGTCTAGTATGTACTTCCTTAAGAGGGATACATGAAAAAAATTATGCACCTTGGCCATAGTAGGTGGAAGTGCTAGTCGATAGGCCACAACCCCAACACAATCAAGAATCTCGAAGGGGCCGATGTAACTTGGACTTAACTTCCCTTTCTTTCCAAACCTCGTGACCTTCTTCCACGGAGATATGCGTAAAAACACCATGTCTCCAACTTTAAATACAAGGTCTCATCGACGATTATCTGCATAAATCTTCTATCGACTCTGGGATGCCTTGATATGCTGCTGAATGGTTTTCACCTTCTCCACCATTTCTTTGACCATTTCTGGTCCAAGCAGCTTTTGTTCACCGACCTCATCCCAACATACCGATGTTCTACACCTTTTCCCATATAGGGCTTTATATGGTTCCATTTCGATGCTCGAGTGGAAACTGTTATTATAAGAGAACTCAACCAGAGGAAGATGTTGATCACATCCTCCTTTAAAGTCCATTGAGCACGCTCTCAACATATCCTCAAGTGTTTGGATAGTCTGCTCGGATTGGCCATCAATTTGAGGATGATAGGCCGTACTGAAGTTCAGTTCAGTATTTAGAGCATGTTGAAGACTCTTCCAAAACATAGAGGTGAATCCTGGATCTCGTTGAGACACAATAGATAGTGGTACTCCATGCAACCTTACCACTTCCCTGATATATATCTATGTCATTTGGTCCAAAGAGAAATCCTCTCAAATAGAAATGAAGTGTGCAGTCTTTGTAAGACGATCCACAACAACCCAGATTGCATTATTGCCTTTGGATGTCCTTCGAAGTCCGGTGACAAAGTCCATGGTGATGTTCTCCCATTTCCATTCTGGTATGGGCAATGGTTGCAACATCCCCTTAGAATTCTGCCTCTCTGCCTTCACTTGCTAACACACCAAGCACTTGGATGTATATTCAGTGATCTCCTTCTTCATATTATCCCACCAAAAGTTATCTTGGAGATCTCGATACATCTTTGTGCTCCCTGGGTGAATAGAGAAATTTGAACTATGTTCATCATCCAAAAGTTCCTTCTTCAGCTCCGGACTTGATGGAACACATAGTCTTTTCCCAAACTGCACAATTCCTTCATCATTAAGATTAAACTCTGAGGATTTCCCCTTTTTGATAGCTTCTACTTTTCCTTGAATTGCCACATCATCCTTTTGAGCATCCTTTAACCTTTCCAAAAGAGATGGTTGAGCAATCATTTGTGAAAGGATTGATGATGTTCCCTTCTTTATGATTCCCACATCCATCTTCATAAAGTCTAAGATGATTGGATCCTTCTCAATTCTCATCATTGATAGAATCGCTAGATCCTTTCTACTTAGGGCATCCACCACCTTGTTCGCTTTTCCAGGGTGGTATTGTATTGAATAGTCATAATCCTTGATGAGATCTATCCATATTTTCTGGCTCATATTAAGCTCTTTCTGTGTGAATATATAGTTAAGACTCTTGTGGTTAGTATATATCTCACATTTCTCTCCATAGAGATAATGCCGCCAGATTCTCAAGGCAAATATCACAGCCGCCAACTCTAGATCATGCGTTGGATAGTTTCTCTCATGGATTTTCAACATCCTTGAGGAATAGGATATCAC
Source organism: Viscum album (assembly GCA_963277665.1). Taxonomy (NCBI): domain Eukaryota; kingdom Viridiplantae; phylum Streptophyta; class Magnoliopsida; order Santalales; family Viscaceae; genus Viscum; species Viscum album. The sequence goes on from OY728120.1 coordinate 788,276,325, forward strand.
TTTATCATTCTGCATCAGCACAAAGCCTAATCCCTTCTTTGAGGCATCACTGAATACCACAAAAAGTTCCCCACTTGTGGGTAAAGTGAGCACGGGCGCAGTGATAAGCCTCCTTTTCAACTCCTTGAAGCATTCTTCGTATTCATTACTCCAAGAAAACATTACTCCCTTTCGAGTTATATTGGTAAGAGGGTTATACAATCGTGAGAAATTTCTTACAAATCGTCGATAATATCCAGCTAACCCCAAGAAGCTACGGATATCCGTTACCGATGTTGGCCTCGGCCATCCCTCAATTGCATCTGTTTTAGAGGGATCCACAGATATCCCATTGCTTGTGATGATATGGCATAAGAATGAGACTTCCTTCAACCAGAACTCGCACTTTCTGTACTTTTCATAGATCTTCTCCTTGCGCAAAGTCTCTAGTACAGTTATTAAATGCTCCTCATGATCCTCCTTGGTTTTGGAGTATATTAGAATATCATCTATAAAGACTTCCACAAATTTGTCAAGGTAATCTCTAAATACACTATTCATCAAGTCCATGAAGATTTCTGGAGGATTGGTGAGTCTGAAAGGAATTACTATAAATTCATAGTGCCTATATCTTGTACGAAAAGCAGTCTTGGTGACATCTTCCTTCTTCACCCTTACCTAATAATATCCCAACCGCAAGTCCACCTTGGAGAAGTATTGTGCTCTACGCATCTGATCAAACAAGTCATCGATTCTTGGTAGAGGATACTTGTTCTTTATCGTGATTTTTTTAAGTTCACGATAATCGATGCAAAGCCGCATTGACCCATCCTTCTTCTTGACGAAGAGGACTGGTGCACCCCATGGTGAAGCACTTGGGCGTATAAATCCTTTATCCAGATTCTCCTGTAGTTGTTTCTTCAGCTCTTCAAGCTCAACAACATCCATTCTATATGGAGTCTTGGATATTGGTTACACCCCAGGTATAAGTTCAATTGAGAACTCAACATCTCTTCTAGGTGGAAGACCAGGCAGTTCCTCAGGAAACACATCAGCGAATTCCCTCAAAAGAGGTATTTCTTCAAGGATGGTTTCTTCTTTGGACTCAATCATCTGAGCCAGATACGAGTGATCATAGGGCAGTAATATCCATGCTTGAGATGATGGAGCTAAAGGAGATTCATCTTCCTCCTGACACTTGTAAAGAATCGGGGGTCGATTCTCCATATGGAGTGTGATTTCCCTCTCCAGACAATTTATGTTGGCTCTATATAAGGAAAGAAAATCCATGCCAAGAATTGCATCAAATTCCACCAAAGGGAGTATGATGAGGTTCGCGGGGAAATTCAATCCACAGATTATAACAGGGGAGGACTTGTATTCAAGGGATTCAATGATTGCCCCATTTTCCGTAATCACCGACATCTTTACTTCCATGATTTGTGGTGGTGCTGGGATTGTTCTACTAAAATTTCGAGATATAAAAGAATGCGTAGAACCTGAATCAAAAAGTACGTTCTCTATTCTTGAATGAATAACTAGTGTACCTGTCACCACTTCGTTTTCGGGGTTCACTTCGGTAGAAGTGATGGCAAAAGCTCTTCCTTGCTGTCTTGGAGGTTGTTGGTTGACACTGATAACCCTTGGATTAGGGCACTAATTTTCAAAATGACCCAGTTCTTTGCATTTTTAGCATTGAACAACACGTTGAGGTTCGAACGGAGCGTTCCTCTCTTCTGTCGCAGTCGCGGGTCCTTCTTGTCGATAGTTAATAGCTAGGTTCCCTTCTCTTCCACACCTGAAGCATTTTCTCGTCCCCTTAAGGAAATTTACAGGGTACTTCTTTCCGCACTTTTGGAAAGTGGGGTGCTGGAACTTCTTAGCGTCGTTGGATTTATCCATCGGACCACCAGCATTAAAGCCTACCTTACACTTCTTGTCCCCATGATACCCCTGTGATTCTCCGATCTCCATTTCGACCTTGAGGGCACATCAGACAATTTCCTCATAGCTATCAAAGTCACGGATCGCTAATGCTTTCCTCAAGCTAGGCTTCAGCCCACCAAAGAATCGGTCAACCTTGCATTCGGGGGTAACAACAAAGCCGGAAGCGTATCATGCAATGCTTGTGAAGTTTTCCTTGAATGCTCCCACATATTCTTCATCTTTTTTCTTGAGGGAAAGGAAGTCCCTTTTCATCTTAAGACGAAGGGTGCGCGGAAATTATTTATCGAAAAACATCTTCTAAAATTCCTTCCATTTCAAAGCCTCGATCTCCTCCTCAGGCTTCGTATTTTTTATCAACGTCCACCATTGATCAGCTTCACCCTCCATATGATAAGCAGCTAGGATAACCTTCCCTTTTTCAGAACATTGAAGGATGGAGAAGATCTTTTCAATGGAGTTGATCCATTGTTCAGCGATCGTGGGATCGGATGATCCACTAAAAGTAGGAGGCCTTTGCCTCATAAAGCTCTCGATAGCGACTTGTTCCTTCTTAGGGGGGTTTGGACGTTCCTCTTGACCCGTGTTTCTATTCAAAACTTGAGTTATCTGAGAGAGAAGCGTGACAAAGTTCGTGATTCCCGCTCACATTGGATTGGGCATCTCATTAGTACAGTCATCGCACTGATCTTCACAACGGTTGTTAGCCCGAGTCCTCCTATTACCGGCCATTGACTGGAATAAAAGGAAATATATGGGTAACACATAAAGGGTAATCCAAAGACAAAAGTTGATGACTTATAAATAAACTTTAATTTCTTTAACTCATGAGTCTATAGGATTCAATCTAGGCTTTTAATGATCTACTTTCTAACATATATTCTTAGGGGAATTTTTCCCTTAATAAGGGTTTATACCAAGATTGTGAATTTATCAAAACATATCCCCCGGGAGTGTCTTAACCAAGAGTGAAGCAGGGCCCATTGTCGTGCACCAGTTCCCGTTCGATTCTAGCTCAAAGCGGTATTTTCGGGTTTTACCCCTAGGATACATCTGTGCCAGAGTCGCCTCTACCTGCTCGTATCCAGACAGGGATGTATTTTTTTGATAAACCACTTAATTAGTATTTACCAAAACTTAGGGATGTTTTAATTATACTTAGTCTTGTATCTAAGGCTTTACTAGGGTTTCCTAATCCCAAAAATAACTAAACCTATCCTTTGATACCAACTATGACAACCCTGCTTTTTATTACAACTTAAACATGCTTTATTACATAAAACTTAACTTGATACAACAAAGAAGATCAAGAGGTTTAGTGTCTTTGGGGATTAGGATCATTACATAAAAACTTAAAACATGAAATACAACATCTTTATTGAAAAATTCCTTTACATGACCACTACATTCCCTCGTACTTAGCATTGCATGGGATACCCTGAGGACATGCATAAGAAAAGGGTGAGCTATAAAGCCCAGTAAGGGAGTACACATGGAATAACATGAGGAGTACAATACATGTTAGGAAATAGGCATTCCAATAGATAATAAGAGAAACATGAACATAAAGGCATGATAAATCATGATAATCATAACATGGAAATGTGGCAACAACACTTAACATTGAATTAGCATGAGCCTAGGCTCATTACACATGGAGCATGAGTAAACCCACATTGCACATGAAGCATGAGTAAACCCTCGTTGCACTTGAATTAGAATGATTCAACACTCATTGCACTTGACGTATCATGATACTATACTTTACCCAATGCATTGGAGCGCTATAAGGGCGCACCCTTCTTAAACATTTCATTTCATGCATAAGTGTGCCACAAGGATCATAAAACATGGATTTATAAAACATAATCATTTATTCCACGATAAAGGAATGTGGAATTCATACATGAAACTTTACAATCAATAAGTAAATGTGTATAAAGGTGAATACCCTTGATGGATACATGGGCATGGTATCCACAACACAATGACATTGGCTTAGAAAATCGGTGCGATTCCGGCAGCGTAACGGCGTGACATAAGAATTCAAAAAAAAGGTTGATGAGAGAGAAAGGGGTTCATCATCATATTTACATGTAATGAACAGTAAGGAGGTTATATAGATACATGTCCCAACAATTGAAATGGAATTTAGATTCATGATACAAAAGTATTGTTTGAATGTAAAAGAAGAGAGAGATGTTCCTTTCGGAATTTCGGCATAGTAACGGGTGTACATGGAAGGAATTTAATGAGAGAGAAAGGGGTCTCCCATCATTAAAATAATAAGAGGGAATTTTGTGGGAGGTTTGAAACCATACCCCAACATTCATAATTGAAAATAAAAGGGAAATGCAACTTAAAGAAAATTGAAAAAAATGAGGAAGGAAGAAAACCCCTTACTTGGAAGTGTGCTTCAAAAGGCTAGAGAGAGGCTTGTGAGAGGCTTCTTGGGAGCTTGGGGAACCTTGGGAGGATTCTAGAGAGAGTAGGGCAGAGGTTGGAGGAACTCCAAGAGATTTTAGTGAGGATTAAGTGGGAGCTTGGGTGGGTTTATATAGGAAATTTGAGAGAATTCTTTATTATTTAGGTTTGGGACCCCTTGTATTAAAAAAAATCCAAACCACAAACCATCCCATGGTATTTGCCTATGGTTTCTAGAAAAGGAAAGAGGAAAAAAATATTTTACAAGGCCAAGGTCCGAACTTATTAAAAAATTAGGGTTGCTTATGTGGAGGTCAGTCACACTCCCATGGAAATTAATTTAAAAAGGCAAAGTGTTGAATAAGTCTTGAGGGGTTCATTAATGCTTTGAAAAGTAAGTCAAACAAACCCAAAATCACATTATTTTAATGATAAAACATATATTCGCAGAACATAAGGATTATGGTATTTTATTACATCACCATTGGTTCATTATGATGTCATAAAACACATTATATAATTAAATGGTATTTAATTTTTACCCAAAAATTTGACTGTCTCAGGTAATTATGAAAAATTCACTGTTGGATAATCTCGACGTCCTGATTCGATAAATGACATTTATTTTATCTAAAAAAATTCTAAATAAGTTAATTTTCACTTTTAAAATAAAAACCAACATTTATCGAAAATTCACGGGTTTTGACAGAAATGACTTTCAAACCTTAATAAAAAATTTAATTACATTCATAAATTTATATGATCATTTATATTTAATAAAAATTAATTTAATATTAATAATAATATTTTATTACAATATTATTTAATTCAAAAATCCCTTAATTTAATAAAATATATTTCTTAATTAAATAATAATTAAAAAAACCATTTGTACTTTAAAAACTATTTACAATGTATCAAAAATGACTAGAAATTATATTCATTATTATATACAAAAATAATGTACATGAACATAGTACTACTTATTTGTTACATAACCCCTTAAAACAGCCGCATAAGACCTAAGGGTAAGGTGTGTAATGTTGACAGACTCTTTGGGCGGCTCGTATAACATTGCTCAAGTGGTAATTTCAATCAACTTCCACTTTTCCCGTAGACGGTCACATTCGAGCTTGACATAATGAAGCTCAGCTTGGGCTTGGTCAAGGGAGAATCCCAAAGATGCCACCTCTTTTCCGAGCTCCGACAAATGGGCTTCGTATGGGGAAATTCTACTGGATGAGGCCATCGCTTCCTTTGTCTGAGTAAAAATTGGGTTTGTTAAAGCCTTACATTTATACTAATCATGTGATCACTGTTCAACGGCTATATTAACGGTCAAAATTCTTAACATGAAACCAAAGAAGTTGACATCTTATAAAAAACATTTTTCATAAAGAGACATTTAACTGGATCAAGAGGGATTTTCCATTAATGAAACTTTGGGTCGTTACAATATGTTTTCTTCCAATGTTATTCCCTCATTAATCATGTTTTTTATTCAATTATGTTTACTAACTTATGAACTAAATAGATTTATACCACAACACATTATTATAATCTATGCTATGTAGGGTATGGGTTTAAAATGTTAATCTCATGGTATAAACCCCTAATGATCATGTATTTTTTAAGATATCATTTTAATAAAAATTGATTACAATTATTGAGAATCTAATGTTACCATCTCTTATGTTTCCTTTCCCCATGTTATTAAGAATGGGTTTAGGTATTATATTCAAAATAAGGATTCTAGTTATTTAGAGTATAGTGGGAGATGATGTAAATATCTTATGAGCAAGTTGTTCATGTTTCCATGTTTCCAAATACCCTGAACCAATATGATTCTTCCATGGATTGTAATTTTATTTATTGAATTTTCATATAATAAAATGTTATATTTATATCTGGAAGGTATGGGTCTAAATAAATAATATCCAATACATATTGAAAATTTATTGAAAATAAATAAATATATTCCCATTGGTTTCATAAATGAAAAATGATACCATTAAATATTATACACATCATATATCTAGTGGGATAACTTTCAGGGATGATTATAAAAAAATATAAATATAAAAATAGTAAAATACACATATTAACCAAATAATTTATTTTGATAATCTAGGTATTATTAGTAATAAATAATTCTTAATATTTATAATTATTTATGGATTCATATTCATCATAGTATTATAAATTATTTTATGTATTTTTTTAATTGAAAAAGTAATAGTTTTTATAAACTACATAATTTTCCCTAAATTTCATTGTTATATTAGAAAAGTAAATTTCAAAATTTACATTATGATATTGGAAAAATGTGATTATTTTTTTGATATCATCACATCAAATATAGATGAAAGAAAAATGTTTGGCCTAAACAAAAATAATTTATTTATGGGTGAATTTTGGAAAATATAGATTTTTATTAAAATCGTTTTTTCCATTTAATGTATATAAAAAGATTTGTAATATTTTTTACGTGTACAAGATCAATTTGAACAATTTTTAGAAAAATAATGCAATTAATTCTCTACTAACGGATATAATATTTTAGTTTCGTATGAAATCATTTTAGTTATTAAAATTCCATTTTTCTAAATATTGTTTTTGTTACAATTTGTGTATTTATTTTAAATTAGTATTTTCCTTCAATAAAAATTAAATCATTAAAAATTGATTGAAAATTTATAATAATAATTTATAAATTTTTTAATATGGTTAATTTTATTTTTTCAATTTTCATAGTAAACATGGTAAAACATTATAACCTTGGTGATGGTTAAGCGGGTAAATAAGGGTTTAAACTTAGAGATATGTTATAAAATATCTATAAAACTATTCGGGACATGATTTATTATTCAATTGATATAATACCATATAATTTATTTGATGTTTTCACACTTTATTTCACATTCTATTATGTAAGACAAATAATATATTTTATAGATTTAAGTATTCACATGTGTGTATCTCCCATAAATTATTAAAGGATGACTCATCATGTTCATTCATTATATACTATCTGAAACTATCATAATTCAATACCATTACAAATAAATTTATGAAATAACACCTCATATCCTAGAGGTATTCATCTCACCAAATGACTAACTTTAGAAGGATAAGGTGTAAGCTAAGGTAGATTTTCCAATGAAGTTGAAGAAATCGAAATATTGTTTTTTTGTATATTTCTTAATATACCTACTTCAAATATTCCTTACCTATTATAAAATAATGAAATATGTAAATTACATATACTAAAATTTTAATAGGATTATGGAATAACCCTTTCCATGTTCATTTCTATCACATTGGAATTGAAAACATCACTTGTTCCTACATGTGGACTACCACCTCCACCAAATAATGTGTTTCATATTTCCTCACCATGTCATATGGATATTTAAACTGATGGTAAAAAGAATATATGTTATATTTATTACATAATTCATTTTCTATAAACATAATATTTTGTTGATGTATATACCATACCATCTATTGGAGAATCATAACATCAATTGTGCATATGTTTAGATTATCCCCTTCATGAAGTGATGTTGTTATTTTTTCATTTACACAATTAATTGTTGGTCATAATGATATAAATAATTAATAAAAAATACATTAATAATAAATTTATAACTTTTGAAATTTAAAATATTATCATCTTTATTTCTTTTCCACGGAGTATAATATTTTAAATAACATTCTTGTGCACATACATACTACTGAATCCGTGAAATCATGTGACTCATCATTAATAATCACCACACATGGTTGGTTTTGTATATTAATTATTATTTAACTAATATAATGATAATATTTTTAATATTATTTATGTAATTTACCATAACTATTTAGACCATATTCAATTCATCAATGTTTTTTGTGGTTGTAATCCAAAAGTCCACAAAAATTCTAATGTGAGCCTAACCATTTTAGAATCTAAAAAACATTAATAAAATAACAGAATGAGTATAATGTTAATTAAATGAACCTGAATAAATTTATTACATAATTAGAAAAATTAAAAAAAAATATTTCCCATGAGGGATTACATATGAATGAATTTATTCAAGACTAAAGGTAATCTATTTTCATTTGAAATATGTTTCTAAATGTTTTGAACTATTTTTCTTATATATTCATAGTCTTTAAAATGGTCAAATAGTGTCCTTATTTATATATAGTGGATTTATAAAAGTAATTCCAACTGAATTATGAATATCTATTTAAGGTTTTATAGTGGAAATGTTTAAAAATTTATCATGAAGGTCTTTTGGAATTTCTGTTATTATAGTGAAAAATCATATTTAGCATATATGTCTTAAAAAAAGAAGGCCTTCGGGCCATTCGGGCTATATATCATTAGGTAATTTTTCAATATTATGTGTTCTCAATGAAAATAGATTTTTCTACTTGTGATTATTTTAAAATGTAAATTGTTTTACCTATGAGTTAAAATGAGTTTTTACTGGGTTTCATGATGAAAAGGATAAATAATAAAAATTTCTTGAATTTTATATAAAACATTATAAATATATATGTTAATATGGGTGAGCCCTATATAGCTTATGGCAATGCATGAGACTGATATACCTCTCTAATTCATAGGAGAATGATTTAGTCTTTGAAGATCAAAAATGGAGGATAAAACCAGGTTGTTTATGCCTATAAAAATAATTGGGATTAAAATATTTAGAATCATGAGTGAAAATCTGCAACAGATATGATTCTCTAAGCTACAAATATTATGTTTTAAAAAATACTTATTATGTTAATTATTTTATTTTATTGGGTAATAAAAGTTTATGATCTTCTAAATATGAAGGGTTTTGAAATGTTTTCAATAGTTACAACATCGAACTAGAAGCCTTCATTATTTTATAGGGTTAATAATGGGTTATAAAATGTTTTCAATACGAAATGTTTTATTTTGGTATATAGTAATATATTTATTTATTTTCTCCATGTTTTAAAATAAAAATAGTAAATGTATTAAATTTTTATCATGATTATTATATTATTAATTGGATTACATTATTATTAAATCCATCCTTGAGATTTTTTTTATTATCCCATTTATTTAAAAATATCATAAGATCTATTGATGATGAAAAAAATTAGAATGTTTAGGATCTTATCTATAGTCACTAAAATAAAAAAAAGAAAACATTTCACGAATGAAACATGGGTGTAAAAATAAGTCACTACTATTATGGAAAAAATTTACACATTGTGGAAGTGTTTACATTCTTATGTAATATTATACAAAATTCCCTAAAACATTAAAAATGAATTTATCTTGGAAATTTATGTAAGATAAAACCTTATTAGTAATCATAAAATTATTAGTTTATTATTTTAATTGTCATTAAAAATAGTACCTTTGAAAAGAGTTAGAAAACGTAAGGTGTTCATAGAGCATTAAAAGACACTCTTATGATACCCCAGTTTTTTGGTATATTAACATGAGGTATATTGAAAATATTTCAGGGTTTCTTCCTCTGATTCATTACAATTTATAATGAATTTATATAGAGGAAACGTGAAGGATGAATTTAGATTGAATTCATGGGATGATAAATTCTTGAATTAGAAACCTAGAATGATTCGAAGAGGCTTTTGTTGTAGTTCTAACTAATTTGACACACAAAATTAATATTGGAAGCCATAGAAGTGTGTGACTGTATTTTTTAGTGGAACATATTTATACTAGAGATTTTCATTGAAAACATACCCAATAAAATTTTATGGATCTTGAGACCTAGTGAAAATGAAGGATGTTGAGATTATATGGATAATATTCCATATTTTTTTTGATATACGAAACATAAGAAGTAAAATTATGTTATTTATCTTTTTGAAGGTGTAACAGTTCAATTGTGGCATATAATTTTTCATAATAAAGAAAAGGATTAGATTTATTCCCACAGGTTCATAATCTTTAATGATATTTTTCTTAAGTTGTATTTTCCTATTGGTATTAGACATATAATGGAGATGATATTTCATTATCTTAATAAAGAGAAATAAGTCTCAATGTAATTATATGACTAAAATATTAATAAATTGTATTCTATGAATAAATTTTGTTATATACTATGAATATAAAATTGATAAATTTTATATGGGTTTAAAACCATGTTTATGTTTTTTTATTCTCATGAATTTAAAAGTTATGTGGAGGATTTCATTATGATGAGAAATTTTAGAATTTTTTTCCATAATTGTTTTTTCTTCTTGGTGTAAAATGAAATATTAATTCATGGTGAAAATAAATGGATATGTTTTCATCTAAAAAATTTAGAGGCAGTATATTTGTTTTCCAAATATTTTAAAATAAATTTTATGTAATATTTGATAGGATCTAAAATGTATTATTTATGTGTTAAACTGATTTATTTTACTTATGAATACATCGAAAATAGTTCTTATTAGAAAACTAACAAAAATTGTATAATAGAACAGTAATATGTTTTTAAAATTTTAATGATTTTGGACATTATGTTAACACATGCTCTGATTTAGTAACTCTTGGTGGGAATGAATTTGATTTAAAAAATAAGTTTATGGGAAATTAATTATCTACTAAAACAACAACTAAATAACTATCAAATTTAGTGCTAATTGGTAAATTAATTTTTTATTCAAATTAAGAAAATGACTTGATTGAATCAGGAACTATAAATTCATTTATATCATTGAAATTATCTTATAAAATATAAATATCAACTAAATAAATAATTTTATAACATTAGGAAAAAATCTTGGGGGTAGTATTAATGTAATAAAGATTTATAAAAATATTCATATTTTAAATTTTGGAATGATTTTCCTAGAAAACCATATTTTATTTACCATGATATAGTTTTTTTATATTCTATGTATGGAATGGATTTCATTTTATCACAGTATGAGTGATTTAAAAGATAATGGAATCATATATAATTTTTAGAGTGAGTTTTAATTTTTATATAATAATGAGTTCATACCTTTGATAACATATCATGAAGCTAAGAATGTTGATAAATATAAGAATTAATGTAATATTGAACATATTTACAAGGAATAAACTATTTAAATTTTTTATGTGAAAATATTGAATGACTATAGATATATATTTACTAATTATTTTTCAAGTTCTGTTCTATATCATGATATTGATTTTACTATTTAGTCATTGTACTATATTAACAAAATTTTAAAATCACAATATTGAATTACAATAATTCAGTTGTTAGAATTGAAAAATTAGTTACAATAGTTTATTCATAAGGGTTTCCCCGTCCCTACAATTCTATTTGTGTTTCTCATTTAAAAAAAATATTTCTTCCAGGAGAGTTTTCATTGATTATAGATCACTCAATAACTTCACAATTAACAATACATATATGTTTCCTCATATTTATGAATTTCATTATCAAATCAAGGGTGCTCATTATTTTATCATAATGATAATAAATCCATGTATACATATCTAAAGTTGAAGGATGATGATATTCTATGGAATATTTTCCACATTGTGTATTAGAATTATGTGTTTTTGTTAGAGAATTTTGGTCAAAACAATATCCCTGAATATTTATAGATCGTAGGAAAAGATTATTTTGATATATTTAATTATGTATTTAATTTTGGAATTTTCTTTTATTATAAGGTACTTTTTTAATATGTTAGACATCTATTTATTGGTATGAAAACCATAAAATAAAAAAATACCCAATGAAAATTGAGAAAATAAGATGTTTGAATTAAGAAAATTTATTGACTTGGGAATATGTTTTTCAAATTTTGAACTTCTAGTGATCCTTCTAAAACCAGTGGTGTTGATGAATGGCCCTAACCCAAGACTTTCATTAATATTAAAAGTATCCTTGTATTATTGTGTTACTACAGACAATTGGTTGAAAATATTTATCAACTATATACACTACTAATTAAGTCAACTCAAAAAGGAGTTAAATTTTTCTAGACAAAGTAATATGATCAATGCTTCCCTGAATTGAAAATAATAATTTTTAATTCCTTACTGTTACCAATTATAATATTAAAATGTGAATTCATTATTTATTGTGTTGTTTCTTTGAACAAACATGATTTTTTCTTGGTGGAACATGACTGTGTATATGTATATGCATCACAAAAATTAAAAATATTTTACAAAAATTATACTACACATTATATGAATCATTTATTGAAGGAATATTATTTAAAAACTTAGATTCATATTTTATATGAGGTAAAATATGAAATATATATAAACCATTAAATTTTAGAACATGTATTCACTCAAAAAAATTAACATGAGTAAATAAAGATGGCTAGAAATAACTAATTATTATTTTGTGATTCTCTATCATATAGGAAAATAAAAAATGGAGGATTAATCCATGATCCAAAATAGATATGTTGTCATTAACTATAATGTTTTTGGAATATGATCTACTTTTTTATATTTAATTACTAATGAAATAAATTTTTTAAATACCGAAACTCCCTATAATATGGTTTAGGTTTAAATGAAGTCATGTTTTATATTATTAAATATTAATTCTCAAATATAATACCATGACTTCAATAAATGAAAAAATTGGTCTAGTAAGGTATGTTTCCAAAATTTGACATTTATAAAAAAGTTATAGTGAGATTTAGAATGAGGTTTTTTATTCTAGGTTTTTCTCAATTCCATAATTAATTGTTATTTGATGCTAAAAATGATTCATTTTATATTCATCTTGTTATAACTAGTATTCATAGTGTCCTTAGAGAATATTATTGGTGGGAATGTACAATTAATGATAATGATCATTTCAACATTAAATGTCTCATTATTAAAAATTATTAAGTTAAGTGACAACTACCAAAGGTGATTCTTCATCATTTTATGATTCCTAGATAGAAAGAGGTTAATATATCCATTTATTTTTTTAGTTAGATTAAAAATTAAATATCAATATAATAATATGATTTTGGTTATAATTTATTGTTTGACTAAATTACTACATATTTATTCCCATTTGAGATACTATGTATTTTGATCTAATTTTTAGTAATTATATTATAGATATAGTTATATAACATGGATTCCCTCTCTCTATTATACCTAATCATGACCAATTATTTACCTCAAATATTTTAAATGGACATTATAATTTTTTGGTACTAAATTAAATTTCATTATAAAATTTCATCTTATATCTAAATGATATTCAGAGAGAATTATCAAGACTATGAGAGATATTATTTGGTATTTATCATTGGATTAATATCGATGTTCGGATCAATATCATTCATTAGATGAATTTTCATATAATAACCATACTAATTCTTGTACATAGATAAAACTTTTTGAGTCTTTATATAGAATGTGGATTCAGGCTCTAATATGTGGGATTATTTGACTAAACCATATTATTTGGAATATATTTGGTAGAATACATGCATCAGAAGTTAAAGATGGATTAACACCATTTGAGGGCATCTTATAGTATGAAGAAAAGTTACAAATATAACATGAGGAATAATCTAAAATTTATGTAATGAAATCACATTTTTTATAAAGTATCTCCTTCAAAAAGTGTAACGAATTATGGAAAAATAGAATCATTAACCCGTAATTATCTAGACCCTATTAAATTATATATAACGTAGGTTCATTTTTATAATATTTTTTCTTACCTCTATGTTTACCATAGTAACATAATGTTTTTCATGTGTCTTTGCTAAGGAAGTATATACATGGTTTATCTTATGTTTCAATACTATACATAATGATGTTTTAATGGATTATATCATTTAAATAAAATAGCAACTATATTTTAGATCATAGTGAAAGATATAGTGAAATAATTTGATTCAATGGTTAAAGGTTTAGTAGATGAATCACATGATTGAGCAAGATACATCAGAATTATAAAAAAATATAAGGGAGAAATACCTTTACTTCTTTATATAATAAATAAAATTTAGAGGATTCAATTTCATAAATTATGGAAGAATGTTGAAGCCTGGGTAGTGTTAATAATTATTTAATCATTTTATTTATATATATCCATCCTATGGATTAATATTCCTAAATGTCTATGAATAATTTTAAGAAATTTTTCAGTTGAAAAGGACATTTTAAAAAAATTATTTTCCATGAATTACTTTATTTTATGTAATATATAAATGTATATATTTTATAGTTCCAAATTGAAAAAAATATCATTATATAAAATATATATGAGGGTGATGCTTAGTGATTTTTTTAAAAATTATTTTCACTAAATAGTGATAAATATTTATTTATATTAAAATATTTATTTCATTTAAATTATTTAAATAGTAAAATTAATATATGGATTGGTTTTCTATTTAATTTAGATCCATTTTGTTAAAAAAATCGATTTAATGACATTTTAATCAATATTTTACTTTACTTTGAAATAAAATCAATTTTCTACATAAAGTGTGATTTTTATAAAAACAATATACATTATAGTTTTCATATTTATCATGAAATGAATTTATCACACATTTTAAAATTGAATAACTAAAAATGAAATTTAGATTTTAAATTAGGTTGTCCAACTTTAATAAAAAGATAAATTTCATTTATGGAAAATATGAATAGTAAACATAGTAATACATTATCACCCCAGTAAAGGTTAAAATATTTTATGGGGGGACTAATATATAAGGATTAATATATATATAAAAAAATTGTTTAATTTTTTTTATAATATATCAACCATAACCTAAACATTCATAAAAAATTTGGGGACACTTTCCACTGAAAAAGACATATAATATTTATTAAAAATTAATTTATATACAAGTATACCACTCCCCTCAATTATAAATTGGTTCATCATATACTCTCTTATTCTCATACATAGAGCCACATATCAGTGACGAAGACCATAAAAATTACCTTCACAACTAATATTCACTCATCTTTAAGGTTCTTATCTCGCACAAATACATGTCTAAAAATTCATATGGTGTATTCATAAGGATGTTTTCTAGATAATTGGTATAAATATTAATTTATTCTTTCATGTTTACTATTTATTCATCTAACTTAACATATTAATTTAACAATAATAAATAATGAAATTATTATCATAAATATACAATAATTTTATTATTATTATTATTATTTTGAAATAATTTTTCATATCCTTTTACATCTTTAAATAAAATATATGGTTAAAATGATGGGTCAAAAAAATATATATGATAACTAATAAATTATTATAATTATTTAAATATAATATATTAATTACCTTCTTACCCTATAATCAATTGTAAAATGATATCATCGCTCATGGATAATTATGTACTACCACCTCAATGAATCAATGTAATTCATTTTTCATTTACAATTTACAATGATGGTGATTTATATGTATATAACTAATTAAAAATTTGGATTTTTTAAAATGTTTATTATTTTTTAAAAGTAAAATATTATTTACATTATTTCATTTCCAAGAAGTATAAAAATAAAATCATAATCCATGCATACATGTGGACTACCATAAATCTAATATTATGTGACTAAATTTCCATGGATTCTTCCAAAATAAAATTTTAAAGGTGAATTCAATGTATAAATATGAATATTATAATGTGATCTGTATAAATTGGGTATTGTATCTCTAACCCCTTAGACCATGGTCAATGCAAAAATGGTTTCTTGTGGAAATAAATCGAATGATACCAAAACATATAATTTGAACTTAACCATTTTAATAACTAAATAAAACATGGTAATGAATAAATAAAATCCATAATGACAACAAAATGAATGTGGAAATTTTTTAATCATGTATAAAATAAATATATTTTTATTACTTTGGGACGTTAGCATATGAACGAAATGAGATAGGAACTGATGTTAGGGACTCCCTTTTAAAAAAATTGATTTTAATATATTAATCAATTTTCCGTCCAAATCTATATGATTCAAAATCATCCTAGAATAAACAATTTTATACATAATATATTGTTAAAAATAATTTTCGGACATTTTTTTAAATTTATTTTCAGTGGTTGAATAAAGGAATCCCTTAAAAATTTATCACATAATTTATTTTTTTTAAGAAGGAGGAAAATGAATTCTATTTTATCACATACAGACTGAAAAAAATTTCATGGAATCTTAGTTTTTATTTATTTTATGATTCATATAACAGTTAACATATTCTAATAAATTATATCATATTATCTCTATTATAGAATTTTTTTAATGTTTTATTTTTTCAAAGAATAATTAATTTTCATTATATGATTATATGAAAATCAAAACTATTTTTATTATGGGTCCAAATTTATTTTTCATGGGTTTTATAAGGAAAAACGTGAAATCATAATTTTTTCTTGATATAGTACTTGGAAATTATAAATTTTAATGGGTGATGTTTATTTAAAAAATATTGATAGGTGACCCAGATATTGTTATCTAATGCATTATTTAATGATTTATTACTCAAAAGTAGAAAACTATAGATATAATGAGGTTGGTTACTATTATAGAATTAACTAGTATTCACTTATTATTAAATGATTTAAACATGAGTGATCACATGTTATGAAAATGATATGCCAGGAAGCCTAAATTTTTCTTGTAACTATGGTGTTTATTGAAAATTTTTTATTTAATTATGTAATGTTTATAAGATTCCATGGTTTAATGTTTTTGAAACATTTTAATGAGAACCAACATTTTATAAGATAACTTTGTGATTTTGATATCCCAAATAATTAGTTCTCAAATGTTTTCACAGATCAAATGTTGATATTATTATGTCAAAATGATTTATTTATTTTCTCAATGTATTATTATGAAAAAGAAAGATGTATTCATGGGTTTACATTTTATTTATAGGATTATAAGTATTACATAATATTTATATCATTTAATGAGATATTATTTTCTCATCCCATGAATTTAAATGATTTTCAAAGTATCTATTTTGGAGTATAACTTTTATAAATGTCAAAATTTCTACTTTATTGACTCATCTTAGACAAATAAAAGGTAACATGAATGAAAAAGATGTGTAAACATTAATATCCACTTCCTTCGAAAAAACACTTAGTGAAAGATCACATTTTTTATGTAATAAATTTCCTATTTCTGTAAACATAAAAATTAAATGGTCTTTTAAATTTAATAATGTGAGACCATTATTATAAATTATTTAATTATCTATTGATTATGTTATGGGTCATTGATAAAACTTTGATGAGTCCCTTTTATTGAATCTCCAAAACCTCTAACACATAATTAATCGAATCAACTATAATATATTTTCTTAAACAAGTATATCAAAGATAAGATCCAAATATAAATCAAATTTTACATTTAGGGTATGATCATAAAACATTATATGACACTACTATATGATCCCTTAATATTTTCTATGGTATATGATGTCTATGAGTGAATAATTAAATAAAAAAGTATAAAATCAGCATATAAGAAATCATATTAGGTTAACAAGTGTTAACTGGGACACCAAGACACCTGGTCCAACTAGCTTCAACTGTGTTAGTGAATCTTACTCGGTATACTTGATAAAAAACAAAATGGTGTCCCAAAATCTAACTAATTTTACCATATATGTTAAAAAGTATCAATGTGGTGGATCATGATTCATCTACTAAAATAGACATTATATTTGAGGGGATTACCAAAAGAAAAATCTCCTTGGGAAAGTGACTTTAGTTGGTGTATCATTGCATATCAACTTGAAAATGTTGTAATTCAAGAGGTGGATCATAACACACCATATTTTATGAATGAGTGTAAAGGTGGTAAATCAAACTACTACACAACAATGAAAAAAATATCCTACTGATGGGGTATAAACAAATATTCCGAAATAGACCATATATTTAATTGGTGGATAAAAATACACAACAATAAGATAATATAACATAGAGGTCCTAGAAAAGGGAGTATAATTTCCAAATTCAAATAATATAATTCACCTTAAAAGAGAACCATGGATTACTAACATTTAATAAAACCAAAAAAACAATTCCTAGAGAATAATGACCAGAAATGAATGTTTTTCAATCATGTGAAACTAGTAAACATAAAAAATTAGAATATGAAAAGCCCATGTTCTAGAATTATGATAATATTCATTATATTCAATGAATCCCACATCCTAATTCAAAATAAATGACAGTAATCTCATAAATAGTTCTCTTTACTCAAATTACATCCAATCACAAACTACATTAATTATATTGAATCTTCTATGAAAAATACTTCAATAAAATATATTATAATGTACTAGACCTAGATTCCACTAAACATTTTTCGTGCCCGATTCATCACATGGCCACAATACCATCTCCATGAATGTGAGAGGCTACCAACTACTTGTGAGGACATATGGTGTGTCTGTGGGGAGACTATTCCCTAATTTACCAGTATGTGGACACTATAGGGAAGAGTAAAATCCAATAGAGTAGGAATACTAATAACTAAAAATTTAGTAAAAATCATGATGATATATATGTATACATGAAAATTCATCAAGTAATATCATATAAAATGAATATCATTACATTTTACAATAGAGATTCCAAATTAGTTACTATTCCCAATTCTTTCTCCAGGGCACACATCCATCTATGGGGATGCACTAGATGTTTCCCCGCATTCCTTTATTTCCAAAGGCTAGTGAATTATGTCACTTATTTAGGGATGTTTTCTCCTTGATCGAAATAGGATGATAGGATGTTGGTCTCTCCTTCCATGGATTCCTACTCAAAATTCTTTGCCTAGTCCAGTTACTCCCTAAATATTAAGTCATTATTCATGAAAACATTCCCTGGTTCCATATCTCCATTGATGTCAGTTGATTATACTACTTCTGTTGGGATATTCCAAGGGTTCATGTCAGGGAATCAACCTTCCATCGGGGTATTAGTCAGGTTGTACATCACAGTTGTGTCTTGATGCTAAAACACTGAGTCATCTAGGTTTCTTCCCATTAAGATAGGGTTTTTCAAGGGCAGAGAAGCCCATAGAATTCCACATAGATTTCGGGGTATTAAATTCCATAAGCATGACCCTGATATTTTCCTCATCTTCAAATGTTTCACATAGGATATTCTGCATGTTTTACTTCTTATAGAGATGTTTATGCGAGAGGCGTGACTTCTGAGGTTTTACATAGGCATCTCATGTTGAACATGAGGTAAGATGTGAATTCAACATCTTGCAGTGATAGAATAAGAGAGATCATAACATCACATATTGAAGGATCAGATTGGAACATCCCTATAATGGGAACATTGAAGGTTTAACAGATGGATGGATTAGAATTCCCTATGAGGATGGATCTGAGGTGGTGTGTCCCATAGAGGTGAGATATCATGTCATGATGGCTGATCCAAATGCCACTGAGGGAGAATCAGGTAATGTGAACCCCGGAATGGGGGGGAATCAAGGCTTACCATTGATCGGGATTGAACCTCAGGGAGGATTTCTACATGCCCTTTTTAGATGACAGGGATCAAAACCAATGTAGTTACAATGGTGAGACATGTAATCAGGGTGTATACAATGGACAACAACCTGATAACATGTTGGGGGTTATGTATGGATAGTGGTTCATCACAATAGGGACACTTTTGGTTGGATGGTTTTGGATTGTGTGATTCTTATGCACAGTTAGCTTCCCATCACAAGAGAAATTCTATTAGTTGAATGGTTATGGATTGTGTGGGGGATTATGAATTGTTATCTTCCTAAAAGGACGGTATGATATCACCGGGATGCGGTAGCTTGGGTATGAATTGAGATGAATAATGGATGGTTGAATGAAGTGTATGAGATGAATGGAATGGAACCGACGTGGAGATGACAGTGATGTTGGGTGTTAACCATAGAGAGGATTCCTACGTATCGATGTAGGGGGGAATCAGGGTCCATATATTTCGGTGGGTCGATGGGTCACCTAATGAGGAGGGATATGAGGATTGACACATGGGTGCCACTAGAATGAAATAGAACCTCCGATCTGGGGCAAGACCTTCCCAAAAACAAATTATTAATGGAGAGACTAGGATGGGACTTGGGTGAATGTCTTAAACCTAATGGAGTCTTCCTACATGTCCCCATGGTAGGTAATCATGGTCTATGTAGTTTATGATGAGGCTTATAATTAGAGTGTATGCAAAGGATAGTGACCTGATGACATTCTTGATTTTATGCGGGGTTAGCGGCCCAAGAGTTTTTCTGACGCCACTAAGGGATAAACCAAGGGTGTGGGTCCAAGAAAAGGGGGCACTGAGGTTTACCAGTGTTTTGGGTTGAACCTTAGGGAGGATTATTACATACCCTTCCTAAGAGTTAGGGACCAAAATCCATGTAGTTTGAATAGGTTTACTAGTGTTTTGGGTTAATCCTCATGGAGGCTTCCTACGTACCTTGCAAAGGAGACATGGATCCAAACCCACATAGTTCGAAAGAATAAATATTAATTTCATGCAGGATGAGGATGAATAAATGTGAAGTGGTTGGGATTGGTGGAGGATGTGCTTGAACCTCAAGGTGGTTTACAACGTACCTTACTTGAAAAGGGAAAGGACCAAAGTCCATGTAGTTTGGGATGTGGGGATGGGGCATACACACTAAGCCATCCCAGAGTGGATTCCATGGTCGATTCTTACTCTATTCCCATGTGATTTGTTCTCATTTTGACAAACAATAGGTAAAAAATACCTAATGATCACATCGCTAAAGGTAAACCTACGAAGAATGGAATAGGGATTTTGCATTGGTAGAGGCCTAGGGAGATGGATATTTGCACTTACTCCAATTTGGAGGCTTCATGGTGATAAATCCCAAAGGGAGAACAATAGGGTACTAAATATCCCTTTTCCCATCTATCCTATAACCTTTTTGCATGGAATAAGTCAGGAGGAGGAAGGATGCTACCTCCAAAAAGAAAGGATCGGGACTTACACCCGGATGTTTTCCCTTCCCTGTGAATAGATGTCATTCCATTAGAGGAGGGCCTCATTCCATGTGAGGATGTTCTCAGTCTTTTGGAGACCAGTGGGCATGGAAAATGTATGTGGAGAGTCACCCCATGAATATTTCATGGGGTAAGGCTACAGTTTAATGTCATGTAATTGGGATGATGGTTCCTGGAAGTTTAACGTCCTATAGCTCGAACTATGAAGATTCTATCCCCACACCTAGGATATACATAACTGGTGTTCTTTATCCCTTGGGGAAGGGAATACACCGTCAATTCCATATGGAGATGGGGTAGAGGAGTTATCTATTGAGGGTCTCACATTAGCGCGGCTATGCTAAAAAGAAATAGTCATTAGCATCCCTATTAGAAGAATCATGAATCTATGAAATTTAATATGAAGAGCCACCCAAGGGAGAAGGATGTAACTTCTTAAAAACCTGGAGGGCCATACAGGAGAAGGGTTTTTGAAGAAAAGTGGTTCACAGGAAGGGACATTTCAATTCTATGGTGCTCCACAAAGTGGAGAGATTCTGTGAAGGGGTATGCTTCGTGAAGTGGAGTGGTCTAGACTAGGCATGGAGTATACATTCTAATAAATATTTCATCATGGAGATCAAGGGAATTCTCAAAATAGGAATTTTCAATGTATAGATGCCTTGCAATGTATGACATTGTGAAGTGATGTACTTCTCTAAGAACAGTGATATAGCCTTTTCACGGGGTTCACATATGTGTGGAAGGTACTTCGAAAAGCATGAGTGCTTTGCAAAAACCTAAGTTCCCTTAGGTATCTCCTTCCTTTGTGATGGAACATGGGCTTCATTTAGGGAATCCCTTATTGAAGAGGGGTTGAATATGAGTTAAGGGAAAGGTATTTCGCAATGCTCAAATATGTTAAAGAGATCATTTTTTCTCAATGAATCACAGAGTATAGGGTGCATCAAAATTTGAGAGCAGAGAAGGCGAAAGGTCATGGTATCTATCATTGAGGTCTTGGGGAAGCCTGATATTTATAGGATAGAGGCAGCGCAAAGCTCTAATAGTGTGTTGTGAAGACACATGCACTTATCTATTGGAGGTGGATAGTGATAAATTCATT
The DNA here is from genome assembly GCA_963277665.1 of Viscum album. Classification (NCBI taxonomy): domain Eukaryota; kingdom Viridiplantae; phylum Streptophyta; class Magnoliopsida; order Santalales; family Viscaceae; genus Viscum; species Viscum album. Next base: position 788,298,780 of record OY728120.1, read on the forward strand.
ATATCATCAAAGTCGATCGCCATCCACTCCATGTTGCATAGTCTTCCTTCATTCCCTAAACAACACTTGCAAATGATTCTATCAATTACATTTTAATTTTCTATTCTTCCATCTCTTTCTTCTGCAGTGATCGTAGAGGGGGGCTCAACTTTGCACCAGCCACATTGTTGATGGGCTTTGTGAAGGTGCTTCATGAATTAGACCCTTTTGTATATAGTTTTTTATATGCGTATTTTTTCCATGAACACATTTCTGAATCAAAAATTCACCCCCTCAGACATTAATCCAAGAAAAAATGAGATTGAAATTCGAAGGGTAGATCTCCAAAATATTTAGGCAAATCGCAAAGCGATATTGTGAACCAGGGTCGCAATTTAGATAGGCAATGCGAGCATTTAGAACACTCTGTTGATCACTGTGGCTTGGCACGCCCTGAACCTCGTAGGTCTTCACCTATAAATAGGGGAGGATGACCCATCTTTTATCCTTACCTATCTCCTCGTCATTTTTCGTGAGATCTCAATTTGTGAATCTCCACAAGCTCTATGACCGCTCTTTGCATATCAGGCCCTCTTTTTCTCTACAGTGAATATCGACTCTTTAGACATTGTGATTTTTCATTCCAAGGATTGTGTCTGTGAGGTCTATGGTAGATCTTTTTGACCATTCTCTAAGATATAGCTCTACGATCAAGCTCTGTGATCTAAGAAATAAATTCTATTGTTTTTGGATGGAGTGACTAATCAAGAAGATTTCCGGGGGTCCTTGCATATATTGTCCGGACAGAAAAGATGGCGGATAACCTTCGCATTGGGGAATGTGTGTGGAGCCATTCATACCACTAATCCCTAATGGATCTATATTCAGAAACCTAGAATAACTACCCTATGTGAAAAGTACTACCTCTATTTGGATTTGGTCTAAGGGACGATGTTCTAATTCTTGAAGCATGTAGGGATGAGCTAGCCTATTGGTTCAAGAGTACGTTGTGCATGCGCCAATGGTTCAGTGTTGTTGATGGTCATACATTGGAGTATCACACATGCTTCAATGTAGAGTACTTGTATAATCATGCTAAAAAAATAAATGGGAAGGAATTTCAGCCATAGGTATCCCCCCATAGTACCACACGATTATCAAGGAGGCTTTGGGGAAAGTAGAGAGGGGAAGCCTGATTATTGGGAATTTCCCCAGGTTAGCAATTTTATGGAATATTGGGCATGGGCTTACAAGGTTTTTGTCTCCTGTGAGGAGTTTTGGGATGGAGCTTTGGCGAGCGGGTCTGTATGATTCGACATTTGCCTCCCAATTCCATATTTACCTATCACAGCCACAAATTCCAATGTTTTTGATCATGTGGTCATCATGGACAAACACTATTCAGCTTCACCATGGGTAGGTCGGTATCATCCTTTTGGATCATCACAAAATATCGGGGATTCTTATATTGGGGGTGATATATGACGAGTTCCTCCCCACCGAGAATACATGGGAGGACCTAGAGAAGATTTCGATGATGGAAAAGGCCATGATGGATCTGGTACCGAGTGAGGAAAATAAATTAGTGAGTGACTATCACATAAATATTTGGATCAAGTGGTTTCTAAATTTACCTTTAGATAGTAAGTTTCTTGTGAGGCCTCTCACTTTCCCAAAAGGGGCACAACCCAGCAAAAAGCACTTATACTGGTGACTCTTGTATGATATCCAACAAAAGACATGGTGGTTCAGTGTCATCACTGAGAATAAACCAGTTGGTAGCTTGGCTATATTTATCTCAGTGCTCATCTATGGCTGGATACTACAAGTGAGAGATACGAACTTGGGAATATGGCTAAGTACATTATTCATGGATTCCATGTTTGCAATGGGGAAATGGATCAATCTGGGGATCCTAGTATTGGATGAGTTGTAAAAATTATTGTGGCATACCAGGGAGGGTAATAATCCCCTTATAGAACCAATGAATACCTGAACCCCATTTCACCTATAGGGTTAGTCTTCTGACCAGCTATTCTGAATGTAGTGGGGAGTTTCCCAACCAAGATGACCTCACCGTTGGTGTTGAACCGAGTCTAGACCTTAGATGAATTCAAATTCCTTCTATTCTTATTTCCAATAGTTGTGATAACTAATGAAGGATAGGGAACTAAGGAGAATCATTCCTATCTCCTATCTATTAGGGATGGAGTTCTGGTGGGGCAGGTTGATAACGAGCCTATCTGCGAGTCATACACCCCCTGCAATGCTTTGCGAGGCAGTTCTGAAGCATGCAGAGGATGACCATGTCAGTTTACATAGGATTATTCCAAAAGGAACATCCATGTGTGATGTGGAATATGTGGATCATGCTCACATGGGATTATGGGAAGATTCAGAATGATTTGTCTCCATCCATAGGTGTCTATGGGATAATAAAAGAGTATGCTAAGAGTTGGGATATAGCGTACCCAGGGGAGATGTTGAAGCAGTAGACAATCATTCCTAGTGACAAGGAAATTCCCAAACCTCAATGTTTGGGCTATAAAATGGAAAGAACATTCCATGGTGGAGGGGCTACAGTAGCGGTGAGACCTACCCCAATCGAGAGGCAGGCGACAACAGTAGACCCAGTGATCTAGAGGAGAAAAGTCAGCAAGAGGGGAGGCCGCCAAGGGGGTTCCCTAGGATACCCACTCAGGCTCAAGGGAAGTTGTTAAGCCATATACATATTCCTGAGGATGATGTTTTCTAGAAGGATTGGGACAACTGATATATTAATAGAAAATTCTTCAATCCTTCCTAGATGTGGAAACTTATGAATTATCTTGGGATCGATATGTCAATAATTGGCCACATCGGGGCTAGAGTTTTAGTATCTCAAGTGGAAGTGGAGCAGCACATCATTGATCTAGAGCACATCATGCACTCTCTGGGTACTCTGCATCCAAAGAAAGATCAGGGTGAATGTTTTTCTCAATAAAAAATCCCTCCATAGTTGTCAATAGCAGAATTGAGGGAGGGATTCCCCCTACCGGAAGAATTAGAAGAGTCCTCCTAGGGGGAAGAGGCTAGTAGAGGTAGCTCTTTGGAGGAAGTTGAGGTCGCAAACTCAGAGCTGGAAGAGTGTTCAGAGGATCTTGAGGTAAAACCTAAACCATTTTCCTGAGGTCCTCATACAAGTCACTTAGGTCTTCTCAACTGGCATTTGACCTGTATAGGGGAGCCTCATTTACAAAATTGACTCTCTCACAATAGTAAATGCATCTTCAGGATCTCCACCTATGACAATGGCGATTACCACATATAGTAGGGTTGTGACATACAGGGTGGTTCTCCCAAAGTCATTGGGTTTCCCAACCATATATGGGGCCATGACTTAAAATTTTGACAGCAACAGTTCAAGGGAGTGACTGACTATTTGATCTATTAAGTCTTCCTCACAGGAATTGTAATTGTTTTCCACTAAACTAGCCTATTGGACATATGTGTATTTTTATATGTAAAATTATTCAAATAGAATCGGACACATTGGTGAGGGAGGCTTGGGTCCCTAGTTATTCTTTTCCCAAGGGAATTATGATGGTTATGGACGCGGACGACCATACTGAACAAAACATAGTGCTCCTAATTATAGGTGGTTGTCTGTTGGAGGGAACCTGAAATCATCAAGGTAGAATCTGATGACGATTATATAATGAATGACATAATACCTGACCTACCTGACCTGATCCAAGTGGATGATCTTTCTAATGAATTCTTGGAGGCATTCCCTACATATGATCCCACCGACCCTGAGGATCCAGATGATACATCTTCTGATGGGGAGGATAATAAGTCCATCTATCACCAGTCATGGAATCTGATCATGTTATTCATTGGGGATACCCCACAAGAACAATGGATAAACAATATGGAGAGTATTTGTTCTCAACTACACAAACTATGTGATGGAGGATTGGATGCCCAATACCCTAATATACTCATCCTAGACTATATAGAGGAGAAAATATGGGAACACGACTATGACCTAAGTCTCAGATGGAATCAGAGGAAGTCACTCAACATCATTATACTCCATGAAGTGGAGCATGAGATCCAATGCATGTCGGAGTGGGAGAACGAGAATTATGATTTCCCTGATTAACAATTGGGACTCATATCGCGACTAAAGGCTCAACTAATAGAGGATGATGAATACATTAGATGAGCTTCTTAAGAGATGGCTATCTTCCATGCCAATGAGGATCAGGCCCAAATCAAGTCTGATGAACTTTTCCCCATTAATATCGAGGAAAAATGAAATCTTATCATGTGATAGAAGGTCCTGGATGCTATTAGTAGGAGAGTAGGTGAGTTGGGATGCTCCACTGAAGAGGTCAACCAATCTATGGGAGGGGCCAATCCTTGGGCATTGTAATCTATGTGAACTCATAAATGTACTTTCATGAATTCCTTATTTATGTTTTTTGTGTGCATGAGTTCTATTATTTGTTTTGGTTTGCTTCATTTCCACCACATTTTTCAAATTTATAGTGATCAATCATTAAGCTCACATGGGTTGTGCCTGATACGAGAATCAAGGGATGACCACATCATTATTCAATTTTAATATGATAGTGCAAACCAATATTTGGGGATCCAAGGTTGGAAAAACCAATCCATTTTTTCGAGATTAATGCGGGAGGCATGACTAGAGAATGAAGTTAACAGAACAGTTGAATTTCTTCTCTCCCAACATGCTCAAGTTCACAAACGGGGTAACACTAGGGTTATTGGAATCAATACAAAGAGAGTGGAGTGGAATGTGTGAATCGTGATAACCAAAATTCGGAACACTGTTGGTAAGGCATGACAATGAAGAATATCTATTGAACTTGTTCGAAACATAGTATACCTATTCTGTGAGCATGAAATGGGGAAAAAATTAGGGTCAACCACTGACCATGTTTGAAACATAGGTATTGACTTGAAATGTCATCCATAGTCTTCCGAAACATTATCCCATGATAGTAAGCGTGTCGTAGGCCAAGCATCCATACTGTTAGGGGGTTCCTTTATACATAAAATAGGATGAGGATCCAAATAATGGACACACTACGTGTGGAGGGAGGAGTGATAGGTTGTTTGAATGGAGTCAAACACTCTTGAAATTACACCAACCTGATGAAAACACATTAGGTTAGTCCATCGGTCTGATTAGGGATTGTACACATTTCATGAAAGGATCTAACTGGAGAGAACCTAGATTGGCCGATAGTTTTACATCATTTCAATGAAGACGATATCTAGTTTAACATCATACGATGATGATGGGGTTACCCAGAAAGGAAATGCACGGTTCGGTACATATTCCAATGAAAATGGGGACCTTAAGAATCCACACTAGGCCATGTATTCCAAGTGGAGTTCTTTAGACCATAAACCTGGGGTGGCCTATCATGGGGTTGGACTAGAGGGAAAGTGGTTGGAATTTACAAGGTACCACATTAAGATGGGAATCAAGCCACATGTAGTTCTGAGAGTGAATTTTAAAGTCATGTAGGGTGAAAGGCATGTGTTGTCGATTTCAACCGTACACATGCTACCTAAACCACGAAGCCTGCGTGATTTTTGGTTGACGTGGGAAACATGAATTAGTAATGGGATTTCCGGGTATAGGGAGGAACACATTAGGGAAATTGGAATGCTAAGTGAATGACATCCCAAAAATACTGACTCGCACACTTAACATACATATATGCATGGAGGGGTGATAACAAGTGTGTTGGAATTGTATTTAAACATAATTAAGTGGATAGATATGAATCATTGTCCCTGATAACTGGATCACTATGATGGTGGATTTAAGAAGGAGGGTAACTGTTGACCATGTTCGAAACATAGCATATGTCTCATGTTAGCCAGACGTGGGGACTTACAAATTAGGTTCGACCACTTACCATGTTTGAAACACGGGACCTATTGCAAAATGTCGTCTGACGTCTTATAGGGAGTTGGACCAAGACGGTAGGTGAGCCAATGTGGCATGAGGCTAGGCCATAAAGGGGGTCCCTTCGAACATGTAAGAGGATGAAGATCCAATTAAATTGCTCATGAAGTGTAGACATGAAACAAGTGAATTTCCATGTGGAATCCAACACTTTGGGCTCTATTCCAGGACACATTTGAGTACACCATTGAGACGTGTCAAATAGAGGGAGACACATGCTGCAGTTATTGCAAAACCTGACATGAATGAGGATAATAGATGTCCACAATATTCCATGTGCTCCTAGGGGAAACCTTATTTCAGGGGACTGGATAAGGAATTTCAGCTTGTCCTATGATGAATTTTCCATGAGTTACTACATATCTCGTGAGGATGGGAATCAAGTGATACGTAGTTCTGGATATATTTGTGCAGTTTATCGTCATATGATAAGGATATAGGATAATGGAAGGAAAATCCGTGGAGGGAAATACATGGAATGGCTATCATAAACCTGAGGTGAATGAGGACCCATGAGGTCCTCACCACACCTTATGCTTCCAACAGATTCTGAACCATCGGGTTTGGAAAGAGGTCATGATTTAAGATACATGGGGCTGGACCCTAAGACAAAATGTCTGAGCGTTCTAATGTATCCCATTAGGATTAGAATCAAGACATATATAGTTCAGGAATATGGATGGTAGGGTACCAATTCTAGGGAAAATACTATCATTTAGGTCTACCTCATTCACAAAAAGGTGAAAAATTTGATGGGTCTTTTTTTTCTTTAGGTTGGATGTGTTTTTTTGTGAATCAATATTCCTAGGATGGAGAATTCTAGCATCGCTTCCAAAATAAATCCATATATAGGCCTTGAAAAATGGAATGGTGTATGACTAATACCAAACATGATGTCCCCATGAGTGAGGACACCAAAATACAATGCCATTTTTTCGTGCTTAAAGGACGATAATGTCATTGTTTAGGGTTGTATGATAGTACCAACCCTTTCATTTTGACATCGTGTAGAAATGACACAATTTCTTAATGTCATTTGGGACCATGCAGTATAGTTTAACATCCTATAGATTGGAAGCCCACATAAGAACATCTTTCTAAAGGTGATGTTCAAGTGGTGAAAAGGCATACTCAACGCGAATGAGGACATAAGTTTACACCACATCATGCACAACCCCTAAGGGGGAAACATCATGCCATGTGGCCATAAAATATCAGAGGATATGGGGTTGTACTCGAAGACAAAATTTCTAGAAGTTCCTTTGTATCCTAGGAGGATGTCAATCAAGCCATATGTAGTTCTCAAAGATGTCGTGTAGTATAAAGTCTTGCAGTAAGGATGAGAATAGGAGAGACTAGATCCTAAGGGGTGATTATGTGGTGAAGCTATTATGGACATGACATGAAGGCAGATGTAAGTCTCCATACACCACACCATGTAATCCTATAAGATTTGGGGCCAAAAGGCCGAACAGAAGAGATAATTAGTGGAGCCTGATCTGGACCAAATGACTAAATTTCAGAGAATTATTATGTTTCCCATGAGGATGGGAATCAAGACACACATAGTTCATAAAGTATCATTTACTTTAACATCGTGTGGGATGGATGAAGGGGGGGTCTTAGTATACAATTTTAGATATTTTACCGAAATAAGTTAGATTATTCTATGCAAGAATAAACCTTGATCAAATCCATAAGTCCCCATGAGTTGTGATTGATGTGGTAAATAAGGGGTAGAATATATTTCCAACACATGGAATGAAGATAATGGAGAAATTGTGTGGAGCCTCAAATGAAACCACACCATGGATTCGTCCTCTTAACGTGAAAACACACACTGAGAGATAAAACCAAGATTATCAAAATTACACTTGGACATGATGGAGTGGAAGGAGATGTGAATCACAAAACCAATATTTAAGGATTAATGGGGGTGGCGTAATGATGGAGGATAACTATTGAATGCATTCAAAACATAGAATTTTTATCATGTGACTTGAAATGGGAACAAACAAATGAGCATCGACCGTTGACCATATTTTCAATGTGGCACTTATGTCAAATTTTTGTTCTAAATATTCAAGGATTTTAACCAATGAAGGTAGGATAGCACTGTGGCCTAACATCCATGTCATTTAGGGGTCCATCCAGATGAGATAGATGATGAAAACCAAAATAGATGGAAACATGAAGCATGGAAACGAATTAAAACATATCCATGTATAACCCAACACTCTAGGTCCAATACCAAAGTGCATCTAGGCATGTTTAATAATTTCTAAAGATGGTCGAGGGGCCCAATATGAAGATGATGACTCTAGGATTAGTAGAGGAAACGGGAATAGAGAGCTCTTAAGGGATACGTACATGGTGTCGTTTTTACAAACCTAATGTGAATGAAAACATACACCTACACCACACCACATACCCCCAAAGAACAGATGCAAAGGGGAAATGTAGATATGAATTTTTAAAAACATAGCTGGGCACACATATGAAATGTCTGGGAATTCCTATATATCCCATGAGAAGGGGAATCAATACATACATAGTTATAAATTTTTGTGCAGTTTATATCCATACAACATGGATTTGGGGAATGAGAATCTCAAAGTGGAATGTGTATAGAGTCGCAATTAATCAGATTGAAAATAGAAAATAATCCCACATACCCCACACCATTCATATTTCATGGAGAGAAGTGGCTCAGAGAATGAATAGATAAACTCGGGTTGGTCCCAAAAATGAAATGTTTGGGAATTCATACGTATCCCAAGAGGATGGTAATCAACCATATGGAGTTCTCAATATTCCATGAAGTTTAACATCATGCAACAAGGATGTGGTAGATCGTACATTATTCTCTTAGATCTCAGACCATAGATTCCCAGAATAATGTCAACTGCACGAGAAAAAAGGGAAGAAAAGGTGAATCATTGTTCCTGTCATCTGGGAGACCATGGGGTGGCAATAATAATTGAGGATAACTATTGACCATGTTCACAACACAGTATCCATCTCATGTTTCCTAGAATAATAACAAACAATTTAGCATTTACCACTGACCATATTCACAATGTGGAACATGCATCAAATTGTTGTTTGAGATCCTCTGGGATGTTGAACCAATAAGGTTGGTGAGCCATGGTGATGTGAAACCATGTCATAAGGGGTTCCTTTCTAATGTGAAAGATGAAAACCCAAATAGAGAGACACATGAAGAATGGTGGTACCTGATTAGCCTAACGTTGTGTTGTAATGATGTTGTATGATGGAGGGCTATCTCAAGGGGATGTGTGTGGTGTGGAAAAAATATCTTGATTTGAAAGAGGGCATAGAGTCCATACGAACCCACACAATCCTAAGTGATAACTCAGGAAATGAGGCTAGAAAGGTCGAGGGACCTGAGGCTGGGCCATGGATGAGAAGTCTCAGCTTTCCTATGTATCCCATCTAGATGTGAATCAAGAAAAATGTATTTCTGAAACTGTCGTGCGGTTTATTGTCATGTGACCAGGAAGATGGGAGATATTAGTATAGCCTCATAGATCTCGGACAATTTTTTATGTTTATTGTCATGCGGGATGAGGGTTGTGGTGTAACTTCTTGGAAGATGGTAATAGAGTTTAACATCAAGAAGGATTAGTGTTGTGAAGTTTTACACCCTTTTTCATGGACGGACCATGCAATTTAATGTCGTCGGGTAAAGAACAAATTGTTTATAGTCATGCCAGACTATTCAAGAAAAATATTTCTTGAGAAATATAGCTTTGGTGAGAGTAGTAATATATCACCATCCATGGTGACTTGGGAGTATGCACCATTTTGGTAAACCTTGTGAAAAATATTAGGTCCCTCCTACTTGGGATCCAGCTTCGGTGGCTTCCTGCTGGGTATCATTGGCTTTCATGGGTCCAACACCATGTCACCTTTTAAGAAAGAGAGGATGAAAACATTCTTTTTCAATTCTATGGATATATTATTCCTATTCCTCTCAATATTGTGAAGGGAATAAAGACAATTCTCATCAAACACTTCTAGTTCAGTTAGATTGATTTTGGCTAATTTTTCTGGTTTCTATTGATCGTAGACAGTTGTGCGCAATGAAGGCAACTGAATCACTCTGGGTAGGACTAACTCGATTCCGTACACCAGGGAATATTGGGTCACCAGAGTGGAATTATAAGTCATCTTCTGATAATCCAAGAAATCATTTGGGTAATTTTTATGTACAACTCATATTGTTCTAACCAACCATCGTTTTGACAATGTTAGAGAGGGTTTTCTTGAATTCCATGATTTTCCCACTTTTTTCACATTATACTGAGAGGACTAATTAAAATTGATATTTTACTTCTCATTCAATTTCATCAGCTCGATTGCTTTGAATTTGTGGCCTCTATCGGTGAGGATGGTGTGAGAGACTCCAAATAGGTAAATGATAGTATAGTTCACTAACACAATGATAGAATGGTCCCTGACTTCCTTATGTAGAACTACCTCTACCAAATTGAAAAATAAATCTGCAGCGGTTAGAATGAACTTTCATTGGTGAGTCATCACCGGTGGATATGTTACCATGACATCGAGTTCCCATACCACAAAGGGACAAGAGTACTTGGTTGTTTGGAGAGGTTTCGGCAGTCGATGTACAAAATTATCATGGATTTTGAAGGCATGGGACCTCTTGGAAAACACAATACATTCACATATCATGGTGGGCCAAAAATACCCCAATATATAGATTTGATGAGAGAGTTTCAGCCCTCTGTGATGAGGATTTTAGGAACCAGAATAAACTTCTTGCATGACCTGGGAAATCTCAACTCCCTGAATGCAGTGGAGGAGAATTTCATCCAACCCACATCTGTAAAGGACCTTCTTATGATTGGAACCACTCTGGAGGGTGAACAACACTGCACGTCATTGGATTCTCTCACACTCAGCTAAATCTCCCAAAAGATTACCATGATGAAGATACTCAAAAAAGGAGTCCTCTAGTCAAGAGTCACTTCTAACACTATGTTAGGGGGACCAGGGTTCTTGGCATCGAGGCACCAGTGGTAAGGTGGATTACCTAGGGAACATCATCATCATCTAGAGAAATGGGAGATATGACTCTATGATGTGCTACACTTATAATCAAATCATCCTAGTTAGGCTCTATAAGAGACGCGACGAGGCTGGCCAGGGCGTCGGCTTGACCGTTCTGTGAATGAGGGACATGAGTAAATTTTGTCCATGATGGGAACTGGGCTATCAGTTTGTAGGTAAACTCTAACAATGTTATGAGCTTCAGCTTCCTAACGACATAGTCACTTTTGATCATCTTGATGACTAGTTTAGATTCCCCTTTCACATGATAGTGGGGAATGTCAATCTCAAGTGACAGCTTGAGACCAGTAATGAGAGCCTGGTACTCTTCCTCGTTGTTGGTACATCATTCTAACAACAGGAATGAATATGGTTTGACAGCTTGTATAGGTGTGATAAAGATAATACCCAGGCCCACTATGTTGAGCCTGGGATCGTGGAGTCTTCTATCGTTAGGGATTTGGGAAGCGTCATCAAAGTGCATTTGCCAACAAGGAATGGATTGGTGTACTGAAAGGATTTCCTTATTTATAAAATCATAATCTTGAGACAATTCTGCTTGATCTGTATGGAAGGCTAAAAACAATGTAAACACCAGTCCCTTGATAGAATTTTGGGGAATAAGAAGGACGTTGAACTGTGGGAGGATCATTGACCACTGAGCTAGATGACCTATAAACATGGGGTTGTTCAGAATATACTTCAGCAGGTCCACATGGGACACAAGGTGTATCTCATGGTGCTGCATGTTATGAATAAATTTTAGCACTATGAATATCAGCACAAGTCATATCTTCTCAATAGAAGATTATAATGCCTCTATATTAAGTATAATGTTGCTGATATAGTATAAACTATTCTTTGTCCCCTCATTGTTCTTCTAAGAAATAATGGTGCTGATCGATTATTCCATAGAGGTCACATTAAGGACTAGTGGCTTTCTATAAATGGATGGAATCAAAACCTTAGTTTGAATAAATTAATGCTTGATCTCCTCAAAATAATTATGACACTACTCATTCCACTTATAATCAAAAACATTCTTCATGTGCTAGAAAAAGAGCTCACACTTACCATCCCAGTTTATGATGAATAAACATATGTAGGCTATGTATCCTAGAAATCCTTGGAGATCATGAATGTTTCTCAGAGGAGACATCTGACTGATGGACTTGATCATCTCTAGATTGATCTCAAAGCCTCTTTATCTGACAATGAAGATGAGACAATTTCCATAGGTGAACCTAAATACACACTTCCAGGGGTTCATCTTCAGATAGAGGGATCAAAGGAAGCTGAACACTATCATGAGATCTATGTGATGGTCTTAGAACAGTAGTGATTTGACCACCAGATCATCCAAGTAGCATTCTACCAATTCTTGAGGAATGGATTGAATATGCGATGAATTGAACATTGATAGATGCTGCCTACATTCTTCAAACTGAAGTGCATTACCTGGTAGCAGAAAGTACCTAGTGGATCCATGAAGGTTTTAGAATCATCATACTCAGGGGCCATTAAAATTTTGTTATACATGGAATACCCATCCATGATGGAGAGATCCTAGAACCTAGTGGTGGAATCAATCAGCATTTTTTTCATAGGAAGGGGAAAATCATCCTTTGGACAGTGATAGTTGAGATCCTGAAAGTCGATGTGGACTATGATCTGTCTGTTCTTCTTCCTGATGGGAACGATTTTAATTGATCGTATGGGGTACTAGACCTCCTTGATGAAGATGGATCTGATGTGCTTATCAACCATGACCTCAACCATAGAACCATTAGAAGGGTGCATTTTCCTGGGAGGCTATTTGAACACACGATGATTTGCTGAAAGACAGAGATGGTGGACGGCGACATGATGATCTAGACTTGACATCTCATCATAACTCCAAGAGAATACATCACGATGCTACTTCATGAAATTCTTGTATCACTATTTCTCTTTTACAAGCATATCGGTGCTGATTAATGTTGGTTTCCAATCCGTCTTGTTACTAAGTCTCACCTTTACCAATTCATCGATCCTGGTTGAGACACCCTACTCGAAAGTAGGAGGAGCAACCTCAAAATCCTCATATTCATTCATGGAGGAGGTATCATTGATAGTATGTGGTTCATTCGAGTTGAAATATCCTGATGTGACACTCGTACTAGACTGAGTGGCAGGGGACACCTCATCGGGGGGCTCATGTACTGCGGAAACCATGGTCACAAAATTTGTCAACAGGATCACATATGGCCTTTTAACTAAGGGGCCACACATAATGATATTAACGAAATAGTGGCACATTGTTTTGATCCAGTTTATCTCAGTTTGGTGAAACAAGAATGTATGAATTATCATCGTTGTCAAGGGGTAGACATTCTGATACCTTACAGGAGTAAGGGGCTCTGCGATCACCCGAGCTTGATTTGTATAGGAATACGATGGGATTTCTTGGTGTCCATATGAATTGGAATGTGATTCACCCTTGTTCCAGTTACAACAAAGAATTTCCACAAATTTTGGGTCATGGCCTCAAGTAAATGGATCATGAAAATGTAGGCATCATCCAGGTATGTCAAGGGATAAGTCATAGCTGTATCATGATCGACCTCGTTAGCCTGAATCTTCTTGTTCTTCATCTTGTAGTAGTCAGCATCATGTTAATGAGATTCACGAGAGGAAAAGGGAGGAACATCACCTTAGAGTATGCCAAAATGACCATTAAGGAAGTACTTAAGGCATTGGTGACATGACGAAGGGGCCTCCACATGCTGGTGGAGCCCTAGACTACCCATAAATTTGTTGTAAGCAGTGTCATGTGAGACAACCATGAAGTCGATGCTGGAAACTAGAACACAAAGTTGCATTTTTAGGTGGATCTTTCCAATAGGTGTCTATTCTTTCCTATCATAACCGTGAATTTTTAGGTTAGAGGGACTTATATCAGACTTTGAAAACCCCGTATTTTCGAGTGTCTGAGTCCGGATAAAGTTCATCCTAGAGCCTGTGTTGACAAGACACCAACAAATATCCATGCCATTGAAATTACCATTGATGTAAAATCGGCATATATTCCCCTCTATGGGATAACCTTTATCTTATCTAGAGAAAGAGATAATGGATGGACAATATGCATGCTCGAATGACTTAGCATGGAAGGCCTCTGTGGATGATACCTCCTTTTCAAACTAGAGGGGGATTATTAAATCCTCGTCAAGGGTTTTGGGCTGATCTTCTCAAATGAAAAGAGAATAGAGGATATATATCTTAACATTAATTCTAGAAATTTTAATGATAATGTTTTACTTCTATGATGGGAATGTAGATAGGAGGTCTCTCTGAGACAGTAGGTATGATGGGCCTTTCTGGTTGAATCGGTGGTTGACTGGTGTAGGGAATTTCCCACTGCTGACTAGTTACAATTCATGGAATGACTATAGTATGAGGAATATATTAATGATTCTGGTCCACAATACGATGTTTTCGATCGTAGAACAATCGTGGTGGATCTGCCTAATCAAGTTGCACAAACGGCGGTGGAGGAAAATCTGTTGAAACAAGATAAGAAGGATGCATGTGTTGAGCTCTGCATTGGGCATACTATCTGATTTCAGTGGCATGCACATCTTGGTAAGAAGCAATAACATATTAATTTTGGTGACTCGCATATTCACGGCTCTGTTGATGCTGGTGCTAGATGGGGACGTTAGGAGGATCCGTTCGGTGAGCTTTGTCGTCGGGGTCCATGTATGGGTTTACTAGATCCACAGTGTTAATTGAAGATTACCCTGGATTATGACTTGACGAATCCTAAATGACTGGTTAAATTCTGGGGATAATCACACACTCCAAGGGAATGAAATTTCTGAGAGTACTTGATGATGATGTCATCTGTGGGGGATTTTTCTTTCCCTTTCTTTTCTGATTCATTCCCTTCTAGGCGGAGAAATACTTAGATGTTGACTCAGAAGTAGTAGATACAAGTAATGTGGAGACCTCTAAAGGATCGGGTTGGCCCAAACATTAACGGATAATACAATGGGCATGGGTTACTACCATATAGAACATTTAGTCATCAAATATTTGAGACATCCAGTTAGAAACATGCTTCCACACGCAATCACTATCACTATCGCTTTCAGGATTTACGAACCCACATGCCTCATTTTCCAAGGATGGACCTATCCTGACTATGTAGTTATTGACCTGTTCATTGAGCTAGTCTTTAAACACATTGAATTGCATCAGTGTTTTCCCAAAGATCCAGTGATAGGTGTAACACTGCAACCCCAGAAGCCTGGATCCGGTGTATTTTTTTAATACATTGGCAAGACTACAAGGAATCAAGTCCTGAAGTACCGATCAGTTTAGTAGTATTAGAAAAGATATTACATGCATGAACCTTAAATTAAATATTCAAACATAAAACACAACATAAATAATACGTTGAGAACAACATTATTCCCCTATCTTAACCATGCATATCAAACATAATACACTTATAGTATTCCTGGGAACATAAAACATAAGAAATTTTTGAGCTCAGATGCTCGGTAAGGGTAAATAATTTAGCGGAAGATATAAACATTTAAGGAATGATGTTTAATAAAAACAATAGCCTTTTAAACATAAACTTGAACATAATATTGAAAAAATAAATCAAACATTTCTATATAAACATGCACATGGATATTCTAGAAGTCGAATAATCACATGTCATAATTAATTTCATAATGAGGGAATACCTAATGCCAGACATCATTACAACATTGTTAAGGCCTTGTGCCATGAATAAAAATAAATTTTTTGTAAAGGACCTATTCCAATACACTTGTTTGTCTCAGGAGACCTACCGATGCATTGAGGGGCTATAGCAGGCCCCACCTGTCACTTACTATGTCCAGTTCATTCCTCATATAAAAATATTGAAACATAACATAGAAATTCGTATTAAAACTAGCATAAAAAATGTCAATACTTCCACCATAAACCATAAAGGATATAAAAATAGAACATCCAAAATAAAACCTATCATAACTCATTCGATACAATATGAATGATTTTATTATAATAAATCAACCTTAATCAATAATAATATCCAGTAAAGAATGTTGACATAGTTGAAAATGATCAGTAAAACTTTTTGAGAGAAATATCCTTTTTTGTAAAATCATTTAAAAGTAACACATTTATAAAGGAATTCATCTAAAAGAGATTTTTTAATCAAATTGTCTCATAACACGTTGAATCATTTTAATGGAATTAACATTTTAAAACAATCATGTCCATATAAATAAATCATTAAAACCAGTTTGAAAACATAGGCATTAATGAGAATGATGTAGAAGAATAATATTTAAAACATTTAAAATGATGTTTTAGTTCAAGTGTAACTTAAACGAACCATTTTTAAATGTCTCTAATGAAACATAGACATGGATAATAAATATTTCCCAGAAAAGTCTTACACATAAACCATCTCGGATAATAATGATATTGAAAAATTAACCCTTACCTTGCACTTTCTATTTGTCGAGGGTACGTTTAAACTCTTGTATAATAATTATAGTAAGTTATTTAATTATACTAGAACCATATTCATATTTATTATATCATAAATGACACATTAATGACTCTAAACTACCAATTTAATAATGATTTCAATATTAAATTAACATTTCAGGTAATAATTGATTTCTTTATCGTACGTGTTTTAACTTGTTATTCTTGATTGAATCATTTAGATCATGATTTAAATACTTAAAAAATATAAAACATGAATTATATATAATATAAATTTAGAATATAGATATATATAATTTATAGATATATTAAATTTAATATACCGTTTATGGAGACGGTAGGTCATACGTACGCATAAACGTTGTTTCCATTTTCATATCATATTGAACAAGAGTAAGTGAATAAGATATATGT
The DNA here is from genome assembly GCA_963277665.1 of Viscum album. Taxonomy (NCBI): domain Eukaryota; kingdom Viridiplantae; phylum Streptophyta; class Magnoliopsida; order Santalales; family Viscaceae; genus Viscum; species Viscum album. Next base: position 788,315,779 of record OY728120.1, read on the forward strand.
ATGTACATACATGCATATATATATATATAAATATCCAGTAGGTTTATTATTTAATATATTACATACTTATTAATAATATATATTTTTATAGTCATCATGGAATGGAGAACCTTGAATTGAATCTCACCGTGTCGTGGAGACGGTAAGTCGTATGTACACACAAGCGATGATATCATTTCCTTAATGATTAAAATGTGTGTAATTGGATGGTATATTATTTTAAAATAGAAATTATAATGTTATTTTCATTATTTATATACATATTCCTCATCATTATATCAATACAAAGAACATAGTGTTGAATAGAAAATTACACCACAGCGTGGAGATGGTAAGTCGTACATACGAACGCATGGTGACATTATCATTCATATGATGGATAGAATAATGATTATGGTTGTGCCATATTTATAATAAAATCATTCTATGTTGAAGGTACTTGATTTATTATTTTCGTATGTAAATTACAAAGAAATAGAAAGTGGAAGAAGAAAAGAACTTGGAAGGAGGCGATAAAATAATTACCTCTTCTTTGGGTGTTTCCTTTTTCTTTGAACAAAAGGGGTCTTATGTTGGATTTATGCTCAAGGTAAGTCCTCTAGGATGTAGTTAGAAAATTTGGGAGGATATTTGGGCCATTTTTGGCCTAGCCAAATGGTCTTTGAATTTTTATTTTTAGAGAAGAGGATGTAACCTTTTATAAGAGAAGTGGGGGTAACATATGGAGAAGTTCAAAATATTATTTTGTTATAAAATCATTTTAGTTTTATAATGGATTAAAATTTATTTATTTTGAATCTAAGATTGTTATGGGTCTAAATCCACTCATACAACAGGTTTTATAAAATTTTATGTTACCATATTAACCCTATCTTTTAGATTTAACTTTTAGTTAAATAGTTTAACTTTTACCATGTCCTCTTGTATTATTATATTAAATGGTTAATAAACTCCCTATAAAATTCCAAGTGAATCCCATGTGGTTCATTATTAATACATATAACCTTATCTAAGTCCTTCATCCTATCCTTATATATTTATAAATATTATATCAATTAATAATACAATATTTTATTTAAAAACTCCTTTATGTCAATTTTGACACTATTTGGTATTTTGTTTTTGTTAAAGTCATAAAAACATTATCACTTCAAAAAAATTTATTTAATCAACCCTAACACGTTATAATAACCTATAAAATTCGTCAATGGCATCAAAATATGAAATTAACATTTATTTTTATATTTATAATATCAATTATTCTAATCTTTCATTGACAAAAAAAATAATTCCATCATCATTGTGTCATAAATAACGTTAATTATAAAATATCTAAAAATTATAAATAAAATACCATTATGTAGTAAATCTGTTTTATTTTCTATGTAATATTTATAGTTGAAATTATCGTATGTATAACCCTATATTAAAATGTTTTAGTGATTAGACATTGAATTAAACATGTTTAACACCTCTTTAAATGAATTAATAATAAATTTCCAAATCTAATCGAACTAGACCAAAAGGAACATATTTTATTCCTAAAGTTGGTTTCATTCGAAATACATTTATCCAATATAATTAGTACATGTGTTAGGGTAATTATAATGTCATTTTGACCTTTATTTACCCAATTTACTTTTAACCGTGGTAAATAAAAGTCCAATGTTACTATTCACCAAAAATTATTTTCATCTCATTGAACCATATTATACTTATGGATGTCAACTATGTCTCTTGGATTTTGGAAATTCAATTCACAGAAGTGGTAAAATTACATTTTATGCAAATTTACTTATGTGCTAAAAAGGTGTGTAAAAAGGATAAAAAGTTCAATAAAATTGGTTACATCAAATTTCATTATAAAATGACTAAAATTAATTATATTGAACTTATATATTTATTATATATCTATTTTTGTTTAAAATAAATTTAAATAAAATAAATAATTATTTAAATAAAAAGTCTATTTTAAACAATAACGTAGTGTGTTTCACTATTCATCAAAAATTTAATGCTTTTAGAAAAATATAAATAATTCCCCCTAAGATAATTTTGATTTTTCTAATTCAGAAATTAATTCTATTATATTAAATTAAAAACATATAATTTTCAATAATTAATTTAAAATTAATTCAATTGGTCAAAACCAAAAAGCGGGTTTTTAATGAGTAAAAACTATCCAAATATTGACATGTGTTTATGTCAAATATTAATTTGATATTACTTATAATTACATAAATTTTATTAAATGTTAAAAATATAATCTAATTATACATAAAAACCATTAATATTCATAATTTATCACTATAAATTATTTTGATTATAAAAGTTATTTTCAATTAAAATCTAGCAGTTTTAACTATTCATCAGAATCTGTAAGTTATCAGAAAAGTACCAAAATTTTATCAAAACTAAATATTTATGTCCCAATTATAAATAATAATTTAATTTCATAAAATTTAATATATAAAAGTTTCAAATATTGGTTTTAAAAATGGTTCTCCATTAAAAGGAGGTTAAATTGCATTTTTGAAAAATACTTCTTTTATCTAAAAAAATGAATTTTTTCTTATATTATGTATAAGAAACACATTAAATGGATTATAAAATTATAAGGAGTATATAAAATTTTAAATTTAGTGAATACTATTCATAACTTATTTTTGAACGATTTTTTTGGTAAGTCATAGTGTGCTCGAACTCAGTGTTCCATGTAGCACATGTTATTGAATTACATTGAAGAGATAATGTACTATGAAATCTTGGGGTGTTACATTATTCCCTCCTTCAATAAATTTCATCCTTGCAATTTGAAATTGTTCTTCAAAAATAAAAGGTTAAAAATAAAAAATACTTTTGTGGAAAACCCACATCAAAAATTGGGGAAATAATATTTCGTCTTAATAAGAAGGAATGAGAAATAAAAAATCCACCACCAAATTATGATCTCGATTAGGAGAACATTAGTGGAAATTAGAGATACATTATTGGTGGAAAAACATAAATATTTATAGGGAGTGATTGAGGTCGTCAATTACAAACAAGTGTAAAATTAAGGGCCTCAAAGCCATCAATCTATAAATATTTAAAATATCATTGGTTAAACGGAACATAATGTATTATGATAACACATTTTTGGTTTTAAGATCACTTCCCTAATGTTTAAAATTAATTTATTACTAGAATAAGAGGAAAAAATATACTTGAGAATTAGACTTTCATCCTTTAACTAATTTCTACCACAAACTCATCTTTCACTACAAAAGATACTAGAATTCCAAAATATTCTTTTTATCCTAATAGTATAGGGTTAAAGAATAATGAATTTATAATTCATTTGTCAAACTATTTAAAAAAATACATTCTACAAACCAAGACATCAGATAGGCCAGTGGTAGGTGATGCACCCGTGTCGCCCTTTAGTTGTAGGTTCAAGTCTTACGGCCTTGTCGGACTCGACGAGTTGTCACTTGACCTCCAAGTTGTCTTTTTCATAACAATCATAATAAATGATTTAACCATAAAAATAATGTCCTATGTCAAACATAATCCATTCTAACCTTTATACTTATCCAAAAAAATTATGTCCAAACTCACAATCCAAAATTTATAAAGAAGGTAAACGAATAAAAATATTTTTTCCACAAAATAACATGTGAATACCATAATCATGTATTATTTTAAAAAACGGTAAGGCCCTGAATTACCATAAAACCTCATTTATTACATTCATGCCCCCTTATTCTTATAGAATACTGGATGTACTCCTTATATACAAATATGTTGTAAAGTCCAACAATATAGAATAAACAAACAATTAATTAGTTTCAATGTAGTCAATAATAATGAATAAAATTTATACCAATCAATCATATCTTATTCTAAAATCACTCCCCCAGTATCAGAACCATATTAAGGTTTATCATTCCATAAACCATGTATTTTCCAAAAAGATTAACATTACGTTGAGTCGCTTTTATTATAACCATATTATCTCAAATCCTCAATGAAATAATACTGAAGTGCGGTCCTTATTTATATTCTTATTTCATATAAGCAGTATATCATTGATACAACACTCAAATGAAAAGATTATTTAATAACAACATAAGAACAGTAGTTAGTCCAATTTATCTGTGGTTGTATCATAACTTGATTATTTTTTAATAGCATCATTTGGGGTATACTCTGATGATTTTTCCATTGATTCACGTAGTGTTCCAACTCCTTGAAGATGAAGCATTTTAAATTTGAAACCTTTTTCTTTCCCTTTCAATCACGTACTTCATGTCCTTTTTATCCACACTTATAACAAACTCTAATTCCCTTATAGCATTTACCAAGGTAATTCTTTCCATAGTTATCACGTATATGAAAATCCTTCTTTCCTCTCTTCCTTTTATCCATATTTCTCTCTACCATCCTTTTCTTCTCTTGCTTCCCTTCAAAGCCATATGACTCGTAGAATTCTTTAATTATCATATTAACACATTAAAATATTTCATCATATGAAGAGAATATGTGGTAAACTATTTTCCTTATAAATGTTGTCTTAATACCATGAATGATATGATTCTTCTTTATCATTGGATCATGTGTATTTATTGAGTTCTCATTCCTTCTATTGGGTGCCATTTCTAAACAATGGAATACACTAGGTTAGTTTATGAATCACAATGCCTAGTTAAAAACTTTTAAAATACCTAACATATATTAAAAAGATTATACATATAATCTATATTTAGAAAATAAATGTTTTTTAGGAGGTATTTACCCCTAAATCCTTCATAATGTCTTGTAAATAAAATGTGAATTATCTTAAGCATATCCCTCGAGAGTGTCATAACCAAGTGTGCAACAAGGATCATTGTCGTGTTCCTGGATACCGTAGATCAATCTAGAAACTCCTTTTTGGAGTTTTCCCTCCTAGGTACATCTATGCCAGAGCCGCCTATACCTTCTCATATCCAGACAGGGATGTATTTCTTGTAAAATAAACAAAATCTCCACATTACCAAAATTCTAGAAATTTCTTTTATACTAATACTCAATGTCTATCTTTGGGTAATGTTCTCTAATCATAGTTTTCCTAAATCTAGTTTTTAACGTTTGTACTAAACTTACATTGATACTAACTTTAATTTCCCAACCCTAGAAGCCCAGAGCCCATACATTATTTTTATACATTGGAATGATTACACGGAATCAAGTCACGAAGGACCAATCAGTTTGGTAGTCATGGAAAATAGATTATATAAATGAATGTTACAATACACATTCAAAAATAAAATACAACATAATTAATCCATTGAGAACACCAATATTTCCTTTTCTTAACACATCATATCAAACATAATATACTTCTTGGAATCACGGGAAAACAAAACATAATAAAGGGGTGAGCTCAGATTCTCAGTAACAGTATGTAATTTAGCATAAGCTATAAACATTTAAGGCAAGATGTGTAATAAAAACAACAGCCTTTTAAATATAAACATTAACATAATATAAAAAATATAAATAAAAAATTTCTATATAAACATGCACATGGATATTCTACTAGTCGAATGATCACATGTAGTTATTAATTTCATAATGAAGGAATGCCTAACGCAGGACATCATTACCACATAATCAAGGCCTTGTGCCAAGATTACACATAAAATTTTGTCAAGGCCTTGTTCTAAGACACTAGTTTGTCTCATGAGATGTATTGATGCATCAAGGGCCTATATCGGGCCCCACCCATCACTTACTATGTCTACTGCAATCCTCATATGAAACTATCAAAACATAACATAAACATTTGTATTAAAACTAGCATACAAAATGTCAATTCTTCAACCATAATCCATGAATGGTAAAAAAATAGATCATCCACAGTCAAGCATATCATAACTCATTCGATACAATATAGATGATTTTATTATAATAAATCAACCATAATCAAGAATAATATCTAATAAATAATGTTGTCATAGTTGAAATTGATCTGTAACAATTTTTGAGAGAAATTTATCTTTTTGTGAAATCATTTAAAAGTCACACATTTATAAAGGAAGTAATTTAAAAGATATTTTTGAATGAAATTTTCCCATACCACTATGAAACTTTTGAAAGTTATTAACATTTTAAAACAATCATGTTCATATAAATAAATCGTATAAACCATTTTGAAAACATTTACATTAATTAGAAAAATTTAGAAGAATAAATATTTAAAACATTTAAAATTATGGTTTAGTTAATGTGTACCTTAAATTAATAATATTCAAATGTATTTTATGAAACATTGACTTGGATGATAAATATTTCATAAATAATACTTACACATTAACAATCTCGGTTAATAATGAGATTTAGGAATTAAACATTACCTTGCACTTTCCTTTGGTTGAGGGTACATTTATCCTTCTGTATAATGACCATATTATGTTATTAAATTATACAAGAACCATATTTATCTTTATTATATAATACGTGATTTATTTATGGTATTTTCTACCCATTTAATAATTATTTTCATGTTAAATTAACATTTGGGTGATAATTGCTTTCTTTATCGTACATGTTTTACCTTGTTATACTTAATGGTATCAATTAGATAAAGATTTAAATAATTCTAGAATATAAAAAATTATTTATATATAATATATATTTAGAATATAAATATGTATAATATATAGATATATGAAATGTAAAACACCATTTATAGAGACGGTAGGTCGTACGTACGCATAAATGTTGTTTTCGTTTTCATTTCGTATTGAAAAGAAGTATGTGAATAAGATATATGTAAGTAAATACATATATATATATATATATATATATATATATCTAGTATCATTTGTATGTCATATATTACATACTTATTAAAAATATATTTTTTTATTATCATCATTGAATGGTGAACCTGGAAATAAATCTCATCGCATTGTGGAGATGGTAAGTCATATGTACACACGAGCGACGATATCATTTCCTTAATGATTAAAAGGAATGGAATTTGATGGTATATTAATTGAACATAGAAATTATAATGTTATTTTTATTATTTATATTCATATTACTCATCATTATATCCATTCAAATAACATAGTTTTGAATAACAAATTACACCACGGCGTAGAGACGGTTAGCCGTACGTATGCACGCATGGTCGAATTGTCGTTCATTTGATGGATAGATTAATGGGTATGGTTGTACCATATTTATAATAACATTCCATTATGTTGATGGTACTGGAGTTATTATTTTGGTATGGAAATAATAAATAAATAGAAATTGGAATAAGAAAAGAACTTTGAAAGAGGTGATAAAATAATTACCATTTCTTTTGGTGTTTCTTTTTATTTGAACCAATGGGGTCCTTAGGTTAGATTTATGCTAAAGGGTAGGCCTGTAGGTTGAATTTAGGGAATTGGGAGGATATTTGGGCATGGATTTTTTGAGTCAAATGGATTTGGAAGTGTGATTTTGAGAGAAGGGGAAGTACCCTTTTATAAGAGAGGAGAGGGTCACTTTAGAAAAAGTATGAAATATTATATTATTATAAAATAATTTTCGGTTTATAATGCCTGAAAATTGATTTATTACAAATATAAGTTTTTTATGGTTCTAAATACTCTCAACCAGTAGGTTTTAGGAATGTTTAGGTCACCATATTAACCCTATATTTTATATTTAATTATTAGTTTAATAGATTAACTTTTACCATGTCTTATTGTATTGTTATATTAAATGGTTAATAAACATACTATAAAAATCCATGAGAATCTGAAGTGGTTCATTATTGATATATATAACCTTATCTAAGTCAATTTTCCTATCCTAATATTTTTAGAAATATTATATCAATTAATAATATAGTATTTTTTTTAAAACCCATTTATGTCAATTTTGACACTATTTGGTATTTTTTTCTGTTAAAGTCATAACAACTTTATCAAATATTTATTTAATCATCCCTAACATGTCATATTAACCTAGAAAATTCATCTATGGCATAAAAATCTTCAATTTACATTTATTTTTATTTTTATAATATCAATTATTTTAATCATTCATTGATAAATTAATTAGTACATTATCATTTTGTCGTAAATAAATTTAATTATTTATTCTCTAAAAAATATAAATAAAATACCATTAGGTATTATATATTTTTATTTTTATAATGAATATTTATAGTATAATTTATCTTATGTATAACACTATAATAAATATTATTTAGTTATTAAACTTTGAAATTGAAACTTTTAACTCTTCTTTAAGTAAAATAATAATGAATGTCCAAATAAAATCCATGTGGACCAAAAAGATAATATTTTATTCCTAGGGTTATTTTTCCTTATATACACATATCTGATAAAATTAGGACATGTGTTAGGGTAGTAATAATATCATTTTAACCTTTAATTACCCTATTTACTTTTAACCATGGAAAATAATAGTCAAAAGTTACTATTCATCAAAAATAATTTTCATCTTATTGAACCAGATTTTACTCACTGATGTAAACCGATTCTCTTGGATTTTTGAAATTGAATTCACACAAGCGGTAAAATTACTTTTTATGCCAATTTACAAATGTCCCAAGAAGGTGGGTAAAAGACCTTAAAAAGTTAAATAAAATTGTATACATCTAATTTCATTATAAAATGACTCCCATGAATTAAATCTAACATATATAGGTATTATATATCTATTTTGTCTGAAAATACATTTAAATAAAATAAATAATTATTTAAATAAAAAGTTGGTTTTAAACAATAACGTAGTGTTTTTACTATTCATCAAAAATTGAAAGTTTTCAAAAACAATTACCAAAAATTCATCCTATGATAATTTTGATATTCTGAATTCAAAAATGATTTCTATTTTATCAAAATCCAAACATAGAAGTTTCATTAATTAATGTAAAATTAATTCTCATTGTCAAAACCAAAATGATGATTTTTAAAAAGTTGACACTATCAAAAGATTAACATGTGTTTGTGTCAAATTTAAATTTGAAATTACTTATAATGAACAAAATTTTATTAAATGATAAAAATATAATCTAATTATTCTTCCAAACCATTAAAATTCATAATTTAACACTATAAATTATTTCGAAAAAAATTGTTGTTTTCAATTAAAATTTAGTATTTTTCACTGTTCATCAAAATATGAAAGTTATCAGAGAAGTACCAAAAATTTATCCAAAATAAATTTTTATGTCCCACTACTAAATAAGAAATTAATTTCATTAAATTTAATTAATATAAGTTTCAAATATTGGTTTTAAAAAGGGTTCTCCATTAAAAGGCGGTAAAATGGCATTTTTTTTAAAATACTTCTTTTATCTAAAAAATGAATTTGTTCTTATATTATGTATAAGAAAAAAAATAATAGGAATTTTAAAAGTATATAGGGTATATAAAACTCAAATTCTAGTTAATACTCTTTATAACAACTTTTTGAATGACTAGATTGTTAAGTAGTGGTGTGCTCGAACTCGGTGTTGTGTGTAGCGAAAGTTATTCAAATAAATTGAAGATATAATGTACTATGAAATCATGGGGTGTTACATTATACCCTCCTTTAATAAACTACGTACTTGTAATTTGAAATTTTTTTTCGAAAATAAAAGGTTAGAAATAGAAAAATACATTTGTGGAAACCCCACATTGGAAATTGGGTTAAAAAAATTTATTCTTAATAAGAGGGAAAGGGAAATGAAAAAGTCCCCACCAAATTATGATCACGATTATGAGAACATTGGTGTCAATTTGAGACACATAATTGGAGGTAAAACATAGATATTTATAGGTAGTGATTTAGGTAATCAATCATAAACCAATGTAAAATTAAGGGCCTCAAATCCATCAATCTATGATGATTTAAAATATCATTAGTTAAAAAAAACATAAGGTATTATGATAACACATTTCTGGTTTTAAGATTCCTTCCCTAAAGTTTAAAAATTAATTTATTTATATAATAAGAGGAAAAAAATATATACTTGAAAAGTATAGTTTCATCCTTCAACGAATTCCTACCACAAACTCATCTTTCACTCCAAAAGATAATTGATTTCAAAAATATTATACTTATCCTAATTATATAGGTTTAAAAAAATAATGGATTTATAATTCATTTTCTGACTATTTAAAAAATCTATATCATACAAACCTATACATCACGTACTCCATTGGTAGGTGATGCACCCTTGTCGCCCTTCGGTTACGGGTTCAAGTCTCGCAGCCTTTCCGGACGAGACTGGTTGTCACCTGAACTCTGGGTTGTCCTTTTTATAACAATACAAAAGAAATGTTAAGAAATGATTTAACCTTTGAAATAGTATCCAATGTCAAACTTATTCCATTCTAACCTTTAGACTTATCCAAAATACTTCTTTCCAAACTCAAAGTCCAAAATTTATAAGGAAGGTAATAAGAATGAAGATCTTTTTTCCACATAATAACATGTGAATACATTCATCATGTATGCTTTTAAAACATGTTAACACCCTGAATTACCATAAAACCTTATTGATTGAATTCATGCTCCCATATTCCTTATATAATACTAGATATACTCTTTATATCCAAATATGTTTTAAACTCCTACAATAATGGAATAAACAAACAATTAATTTGTTTCAAAGTAGTTAGGAATGTGAAATATAATTTTTCCAAATAAATCACATCTTATTCTGAAATCACTACCTCAGTATCAGAACCATATTAAGGTTTATCTTTCCTTTAACCATGTATTTTCCAAGAAAATTAACTTTCTATTGTGTAACTTTTCTTAGAACCATATAATCTCAAATCCTCAATGAAATTGTATTGCAGTACAATCCTTATTTTTTACCTTTGTTCATATAACCATTACATCATTGATACATCACTCAAATTAATTAATTATTTAAAAAAACATAATAAAACTATTCATTCCTCTTCATTTGTGGATGTATCATAACTTTATTATTATCTAATAGCATCATTTGGGGAAAATTCTGATGATTTGCACATTGATTCATGTAGTGCCCCAAATCCTTGAAGATGAAGCATTGTACATTTGAATCATTTTTCTTACCCTTTCAATCAGGTACTTTGTGTCCCTTTTCACCACACTAGATACAAAATCACATTCCTTTAAACCATTTAACAAGGTTATTATTTCCATAGTTATCACATATTGGAAAATACTTCTTTCCCCACTTCCCTTTATCCATCTTTCTCTCTACCATCTTTTTCTTATCTTGCTTCCCTTCGAAGCCATATGACATAGAGAATCCATTACTTATCTTATTAAAATATGATACTATTTATTCATATGATTAGAATATGTGTGAGACTATTTTCCTTCTAAATTTTGGATTAATAACATGAAAGATATGATCCTTCTTACTCTTTGGAACATGCGTATTGGTGGAGTTCTTCTTCCTTCTATTGGGCACCATTTCTAAATAATGTTATACACTAGTTTAGTTTTTGAATAGAAATTCATATTTCTAATCTTGTAAAATACCTAACATATTTTAAAAAGATAAATCATATTATCTATAATCATAAAAAATGTTTTCTTTGTGGAAGTATTTAATCCGAAATCATTCATAATGGCTTGTAAATAGAATGTGAATTATCCTAAGCATATCCCACGGGAGTGTCATAACCAAGAGTGTAGAAATTCCCCTTGTTGTTTAGCAGGATACCCCGAGTCAAGCCTGAAACTCCTTGTCAGATCTTTCACTCTTAGGTACATCTGTGCCAGAGCCGCCTCTACCTGCTTGTATCTAGACAGGGATGTATTTATTGGAAAATACAAAAAATCTCTACAATACCAAAATTCTAGAAAGATTTTCAATACTAATCCTCAATGTCTATCTTAGGGTATTGTACTCTAATCAGAGTCTTTCTAAATCTATTTTTCCAAGTTTTATACTAAACTTCCTATGATACCAACTGTAATGCCCCAACCCCAGAAGCCCCAAGCCGGTGAATTATTTTAATACATTGGCGTGATTTCAATGAATCAAGTCATGAAGTATTGATCAGTTTAGTATACTTGGAAAATATATTACATACATGAATGTCACATTATAAATTCAAACATAAAACAAAACATAAATAATCCATTGATAATTCCATTATCCCCTATCTTAAAATCTCATATCCAACATAATACACTTCTTATAATCCTGTAAAAACAAAACATAAGAAAGGGGTGACCTCAGGTGCTCAACAAGGGTAAATAATACAGTGGAAGCTATAAAATTTTAAAGAAAGATGTCTAAAAAACAACCTTTTAAACATAAACATGAACATAATATAGAAAAACTAAATCAAAAATTACCATATAAGTACGAAAATGGATATTCTACTAGTCAAATAATCACATGTAATAATTAATTTCATAATAATGGAATTCCTAACGCCGATCATCATTACCACATAGTCAAGGCCTCGTGCCAATAATAAAAATAATTTTTTTTCAAGGCCTTGTGTGAAGACACTAGTTTGTCTCATGAGACCTACCGATGAATCAAGGGGCTATAGAGGGCCCCACCCATCACTTACTAAGTCCACTGCATTTCTCATATGAAAATGTTAAAACATAACATAAACATTTGTATTAAAACTATCATACAAAATGTCAATACTTCAACAATAAACAATCCAGGGTATAAAAATATCACATACATTGTAAAACATGTCATAATTCATTTGATACAATATTAAAGATTGTATTATAATAAATCAACCTTAATCAATAATAATATACAGTAAATAATGTTGACATAGTTGAAAATTATTAGTAAAACTTTTTGAGGGAAATATCCCATTTTGTGAAATCCATTAAAAGTCTTACATTTAGAAAAGAATTCATTTCAAAGATATTTCTGAATCAATGTGTCCCATATCATTTTGAAACTTTTTGAAGGAATTATCATTTTAAATAAAATCATGTCCATATAATTAAATCCTTAAAACCATTTTGAAAACATTGACATTAATTAGAAATATTTAAATGAATAAATATTTAAAACATTTAAAATTATGTTTTAGTTAAAGGGTACCATATAATAATCATTATGAAATGTATTTTATGAAATACGAACATGGATAATAAATATGTCCCCGAAAATACTCACACATAAACAATCTCGGATAATAATGTGATTGAGGAATTAACCCTTACCTTGCATTTTCCTTTGGTCAAGGGTATGGTAAACCTATTATATAATGACCATAGTATGTTATTAAATTTTTACATAATCGTATTCATATTTATTATATCGTACATGATTAATTTATGACTTTATACTAACTCTTTAATAATTATCTCTAGTTAAATTAACATTTCGAGTAATAATCTATTTCTTTATCGTACGTGTTTTATATTGTCATTCTTGATCGTATCATTTATATCATGATTTGAATACCTCCAGAATACAAAACATGATTTATATATAATATATATTTAGAATAAAAATATGTATAATATTTAGATTTATGAATTGTAAAACACTGTGGAGACGGTAGGTCGTGCATTAACATAAACGATGTTTCCATTTTCATATCATATTGAATGGAAGTAAGTGAATATGATATATGTAAGTACACACACACAGAGAGATATACATATATATATAGTAGAATCATTTTTTCTTATTTTAAATACTTATTAATAATATATATTTTTATAATCATCGTTGAATTGTGATCATGGAAATTAATCTCATCCCATCGTGGAGACGGTAATCCGTACGTACACACGAGCGACAATATAATTTTATTGATGATTAAAATATGTGGAATTGGATTGTATATTAATTGAACAAAGAAATTTTAATTTCATATTCATTATTTATATACATATTATCCATCATTATATTCATCCAAATAGCATAGTCTGGAATAACAAATTACACCACGGCGTGGAGCCGGTAAGTCTTGCGTATGCACGCATGGTAAGATTATCATTAATATGATGGATAGAATAAGGGTATGGATGTACCATATTTATAATAACATCACAGTATGTTGAAGGTACTAGAGTTATTATTTTGGTATGGAAATAAAAAAGAAATAGAAAGTGTAAGAAAAAAAGAACATTGAAAGAGGTGATAAAATAATTACCTCTTATTTGCGTGTTTCCTTTTGATTTGAACAAAAGGGATCCTTAGGTTGGATTTATGCTTAAGGGAAGTCCTCTAAATTGATGTTAGGGAATTTGGGAGGATATTTGGGCAGGTTTTTTCTGGGACAAATGGATTTGGAGGTGTGATTTTGGGAAAAGGGGAGGTACCCTTTTATATGAGAGGTGACAGTCACTTTTGAAAAAGTTTGGAATATTATTTTATTATAAAATAATATTCATTTTCTAATAGATCCAAATTTATTTTTTTCTATTATAAGGTGGGGATGGGTCTAAATCCTCTCATACAATAGGTTTTAGAAAATTTTAGGTCACCATATTAACTCTATCTTTTATATTTAACTCTTAGTTAAATAGTTTATCATTTACCATGTCCTCTTGTACTATTATATTTAATTGTTAATAAACGTACTATATAAAGCCAAACGAATCCCAAGTGGTTAAATATTGATATATATAACATTATATATGTCCTTTGGCCTATCCTTAGATTTTTAGAAATATTATATCAATTAATAATATGGTAATTTTTTTAAAGACTCGTTTATGTCAATTTTCACACTATTTGGTATTTTGTTTTTGTTAAAGTCATAAAAACTTTATCACATCCACAAAAATATTTAATCAACTCTAAAATTTTATATTAACCTATAGAACTCATGTATGGAATCAAAATCTTCAATGTAAATTTATTTTAATATTTATAATATCAATTATTTAAATCTTTCATTAATAAAGTAATTAATTCATCATCATTGTGTAATAAATAAATTTAATTATTTAATATCTAAAAATTATAAATAAAATACCATTATGTAGTAAATATTTTTGTTTCTTTAATGAATATTTACAGTTGAAGTCATCTTATGTATAACCCTATATTAAAAATGGTTTATTTATTAAACATTGAATTTAAAACTTTTAACTCTTAATTAAATAAAAATAATAATAAATGTCCAAATCAAATCCAAGTGTTCCAAAAGGATAATATTTTATTACTAAGGATGGTTTTGGTTGAAATACACTTATCCAATAGAATAAGGACATGTGTTAGGGTAATTATAATATCATTTTGACCTTTAATTTCCCTATTTAATTTTAATCGTGGTAAATAAAAGTGAAAAGTTACTATTCACCAAAAAAATTCATATTATTAAACGAAATTTTACATACTGATGTCATCTATGTCTCTCGGAATTTTTAAATACAATTCACAAAATCCGTAAAATTACATTTTATGAAAATTTACAAATGTGCCTAGAAGGTGGGTAAAAGACGTTAAAAAGTTCAATAAAATTTTATTCATCTAATTTTATATTAAAATGAATTAGATGAATTAAATTGAAATCATATAGGTATTATACATATATATTAACTTAAAATAAATTTAAATGAAATAAACAATTATTTAAATAAAAATTTGGTTTTAAACAATAACGGGGTGTTTTTCACTATTTATCAAAAATTGAATGTTTTTAGAAAAATACCAAACATTCACCATAAGCTAGATATTTTTAAATCAAAAATTAATTCTATTCTAACTAATTTAAATCATGGAACATTCATTAATTAATTTAAAATTAATTCCCATTGTCAAAACCAAAAAGAAGGTTTTAAAAAGTAAGAACTATGAAAAGATTGACATGTCTTTATGTCTAAATTAAAGTTGAAACTACTTATAGTGGCCTACATTTTAGTAAAGGATAAAAATATAATCTAATTATACTTATAAACCATTAAAATTCATAATTTAACACTATAAATTATTTCTATTGAAAAAGTTGATTTCAATTAAAATTTGGTATCTTTCACTATTCATCAAAATATAAAATTTATTAGAAAAGTACCAAAAAATTAACCATACTAAATTTTTATGTCCCGATTCTAAATAAAAATTTAATTTCATTAAATTTAATATATATAAATGTTTCAAATATTGGTTTCAAAAAGGGTTCTCCATTAAAAGGAGGTATAATTGCATTTTTTGAAAAATACATCTTTTATTTGAAAAAATGAATTTTTTCTAATATTATGTCTATGAAACAAATAATATAGATTCTAAAATTATATGGAGTATATAAAATTCAAAATTCAGTTAATACTATTTAAAAATTCTTTATTAACAACTAGTTTCGTAAGGCGTTGTGCGCTCGAACTCGGTGTTGTGTGTAGTGTAAGTTATTGAATTACTTTGAAGAGATAATGTACTATGAAATGTTGTGGTGTTATAATAGGGGAAGTAATTTGGGAGATTAGTGAGATCTGCCTCTTCAGGCCTCATGCATTCCAGAAATCATTGGATTCCCTAGTCCTCGATACTTCAGAAATAACTGTGTACCTAAGCCTCATTAAATGAGTATGACAGGTTCCTTTTGTTCTGGAATTAAGATCTGGAAGCATAGACCTAATGAGGGGTCGGAGGATCCTGTTAAAGAGTTGGAACCTGGTTATCTCACCTATGTGGCAGAAGTGCATAACGCATGTAACTTGTCTATTCTGAGGTCGGCACTGCTGGGTCAAATGTTGCGCCTTAGGTAGTGGGCCTCTATGAGGCTGTGGAGGTAGATCTACTAGTAATAACTCCAACTACTTGGGGGCCTCTATTTGTGCTACCACAGTAGGCTCAGCCTCAATGGATTTTCTCGCGGGAACAACATGATGCAATGGACATACCTGTTTGGCTTTCCTCAAGGCTTCCTCTGGATACTTGGCTTTGTCAGAGAAATTCTGAAATCTCCCAGGGTTGTTCTAAGTGATTAGAGTAGGTAGAAATTCTCTTTTGACATTCCCCACACATATTTTTACCAACTGTTCCTGAGTCAGTGGCATATCAATGGAACATGTGAGGCATTAACACCTGGAAAAAAAGTTTGTGACATGCTCCTCAGGATTCTTCTTACATTTGAAGAGGTCCATAATACTTGTCATCTAGGTGGTGGAACTAGAAAGGTATAGAAACTACCTATGGAGGTCATCCCAACTGGTTACTGACCTGATGTGTAGCTAGGTGTACCAAAAAAATGTGTTCCCGTCTAGTGTCTATACGAAACAGTAGAGTTTGGCAGCCTCCTACTATGCTGGAGTTCCCAATATTGGTCCACACATTGAAATAAAGTGGGCTAGATGCTGCAGCAGGACACCTATCCCATTAAAGGGGGAGAAGGTAGGATTTTTAAAACCATACGGTGCTATAATATCATCCACCCATTCTGGATATGGCTTTCCAACTGGTGGTATTTCCTCATATCAAGTTTCTAGGGCCATGAGGTGGGCAATTAGAGTATTCATTGGATCATCTTGGAAGGGATTCTAGAGTTGATAAAGATCTCTGATCACCTACTTGTTGGCAGGTTCTAAACATGATATTCAGGACCAACAGCTCATGGAGTGGCTGGTGGGATGACTTGCAGAACTGCAAGGGGAACACCATGTCGAGCGATTGGGGGAACCTGAGTTTGGTCCCAAAGAGGGTTATCATGCAACTAAGGTGGATTTGGTGATGCATATGAGGCCCTCTTTCAATAAACTATCGCTTTTACCCTGTCTATATGTGACAGATGGTAAATTTCACCTGGAGGAAACTCGCCTGGGGGAGTTATACCTACCCCTATTGCCCTAGTCGACGATTACCATAGTCTAGTCATCATTCTGTATCACCTTCGGTGAGAAGTTCATCGACCATTTTTTTATGTTCGAAATATTTTGATACAAAGTAACCTTTTTAGGGTCATCTTCCGTCTTCTAAATTAAGCGAGACAGATCAGAGGGTTTGATGGTCTCAATGTGCTCTTTACCCTTATAGGGGTTCTAACGAATGGTTAATGACTCATAAGGTGGAAGAATCACCAATAAATTTCCTTTATGGAGATTAACCCTTCCCAAATTATCCAAAAGGTGTGGAACCCCTCGGAAGGTAAGTTCCTTTCAAGGAGATGTAACCTGGTCTCTTTCTCTAATTGGTCGTACATGTTAACTACGATGGTACCAGAAGGCATATCATGATTATGTCCTGGAAAGTCAGGCTTTCACCAGATATAACTGAAACGAATGGAATCATACTAACCCCAACCATAGATCTAAACATGGGGGGAAGCCTCCTTAATAATTATTTGAATCATAGTAATGTTCTAGATGCATCGTTTTTGGAGGGTCTAGGGGCAACCGGGCGACTCAAGGCATTGAGCGACGGGGAGCACAACCAAGTCAACCATGGAACATTTTTTTCCCATATCATCAAAGTGGTCATTTATCATAGGTTAATCCACTCACTGATGACAGAGAGCAATGTGTGTTTCCCAAAGAGTTTGGTGGAAGCACATGACCTCCTCCTTGTTAGGTGATTTCGGAGTACTGAAGTTCGCAGCTCCAGCCACCCATAACATCATTGGGAACTGGTTCATTGCAAGGAAGTATCATAAGCTCCTTATCTCAGACTCGGGATCTGGCCCTTTCTTTCACCATTCATTTATTTGAGGTGGATAAGGGACTAGTAAAGACACTGATGCAGACCGTTGCGACGGTAGAATGGTCGGTGGAGAGTACGGTGTAGGAGATGACAGACCACTGCATCGTGGGTTGTCTTCTAATGAATGATATGACTAAGAAACCACATCCCGATAAGATGAACTAGTTACCACATATTCCCTTATAGGGGATGCAGTAAATAGAGGTGGGTTATGATTTTTCTCATCCTCAATTGGACCCCATAATAACTCTTTGTTATCTCTGGTTGGGGTAGAGAATGATCATGTTCATGATAGGGATGATTTCATGACCAGGCCCTATATAGAGGCCAAATATTCTTCCTCGTGGATGTATCTCCAAGGGGATGCCTAGATCCGATGGACCTCACATTTAGGAATGATGAGGCTTATGCGCCTTGTTCCTTCTCCGTCCCCTGATACCATAGATCGGGGTGAGCGTTCCATTACCGAATAGCACTCCACCTTAGAATCTGAGAAGCAAACATGTTTAATCATGGTCTGAAACATCTCAATATTCTTCCTTTGGAGTCAGCGACCTACCCTCTTTCTCCAGGATGGTTCTTTAGGATATGGTAGGTTTTAAACACAAGGATCACCTTCAACTAAAATGGTACTGGGGCAGAGGGGATATCGTCCAGGGTTAGTTGTGGTGCAAGGAGCACCTGGAAAAATGTAAAATTAGACAAGGGTATGGCCTCCACAGGAAGTGTTATAGAAGGTAGGACCTCCACTGGAGCTGGTGGGACCATGGATAGTGAATCCATGTTTGGTTCCCTTTACAATGATGGAACGAGGGGGCCTTTACACTGGTCAAACTGAATAAGGGAATGGCCTCCGTGTTGGATGTAAATAAAGTGGGGTAGACCCCTGCTTCAATAATTTTCGGAAGAGGGAGTACCTTCATCAGTTTCGGTAATAACATGGGGAAGACCTCCATGTTGATGGTTAACTGAGTGGGGAGGATCTTTACATCGGAGACCTGAAACAGGAGGAACAACTTCATACCTAGAATCACAGGTTAGAAAAATCCTTCATTCGGGACGTCAGTGCAGCGGGAAGGGCCTTTTACCAGACTGATGGTGGCATGGGTAGGACCTCCATGCGAAGCATGGGTGTGGGGATGTCCTTCTCACTCATTGATAGTAGAATGAGGAGGACCATTGTGCTTGAAGTTATCATTGTGGCTTGTCCCATGATGGGTACTACCTATTCAGGGGACCAATAGAGTCATCCCAACCTACCTATGGGGCGGTTGGGGCCTCGATCTGGTTTGAGAATATAAGTTCCCATGTTTAGTATAAATAGTGAATTTATTGTATGCGTCGTATGTGGAATAGGCCAAGGTAGTTTTTGATGATGAAAACCCATAGCAGGCATCCTCCTCATATTGTGCCAACTTTGGCGTCGGTTTAACCAGACTGGGGACGGTGGTGTTGGGTGTAAATCACCTACTTCTCAACATATGGGAATATGTGGTGGCATTGGTGTGGCCTAGTGGGAGCCCTCATCAGCGTCCCCTAGGATGGGATCATAGCTGGGATTACCCGTACATCCCTTACCTCATTGGCATAAATGACTGAGTCTTCATAGAGTTCCATGGAGAGAAACTTAAAACGATTGTTGGTTGGGGTGGGGAGCAGTGGCTCCATGCGTGGCCCTTGGGGGATGCGATGACTGTCAGTTACAAAATCATATAGGTCATGTCGAGCCACATCCCATGATGGTATAATCCCTTGTTCCATATATCATAGGAAGAGGTCGTTGATCACCCTCCTCGGAATTATTTTAGATAGTGAGATAGGGAATAGGAACCATGTAGTCATGGATGTGGAGGTTGTCGTAGAAGATATGGAGATACGTGGGATTTCCATCTTGGTGTTGCACCAACCCATGAGTCGGTGGGTAGGTGGTGATTGTTTTCCTGACAGAGAACTTGGGTACTTCAAATTAAGATGATTCAACCATTAGCACTGATAGAAGGAAAGATACATCTGTTTTCCCAATGTCGTTCCATCTCCCATGATTGGTATGAAGGATCCATGCTAACAAAATCGCAGACCGAGGTACACAATGTTCAACTACCCTGATCTCTGGTGAGTATCATTCCATGACCACTATTTTCATGGTTGTACCTTTCACTAGATAGTTATATCCAATGACATGATTATCATCTAATGTCTCTAACACTACTAATACCCACAGTGAGGAGAATGGATGCATGGGTGGGACTTAAAGGAAATAGAACCTCCGAGTAGGGGCATGACCTTCGCAAACACAATGTCTAAAGGGGGGGATTATGATGGGACATGGGTGACTATCTTAATCCTTAGGGTGGATTCCTACATATCCCCGTGGAAGGGAATAAAAGTCTATATAGTTCAGGATGGGGAATGGAATCGGGGTGTACACAAAGGACAATGACCCGACGACATACTGGGGGTTGCGCATGGTTAGCAGCCCGAGAGATGGTCTGATGACACAAACGTACAAACCAAGGGTGTGAGTCCCAACAAATTGGCCACTAAGGTTTTCCATTTTTGGGGTATAACCTTAGGGAGGCTTCCAACATACCCTACCTAGGATACATGAATCGAAACTAATGTAGTTTGAATTGGATTACAAGTGTTTGGGGTTGAACCTCAGGGAGGCTTCCTATATACCCCACCTAGGAGATAGGGATAAAAACCCACATAGTTCAAAATAATACTATTTAACATCATGTGGGACGAGAATGAACCGACATGAAGTGGTCTGGAATGATGGATGACTAGCTTGAATCTTAGAGAGGTTTCCAACATAACTCACTTAAATGGGGAAAGGATCAAATTCCACATAGTTTGGGATGGGGGACGGTGCTTACACACTAAGGAGGCCCAGAGAGGATTCCTTGTTCAATGATTACTCTAAACCTACATGAGTCGTGCATGGTGTGAGAATTAAGAGGAAATAAGGATCTAACAATCATGTCAGAAAAGGTGCGCCAGCAAAAGAATGGAATGGGGCTTACTTGTGGGTAGAGACCCATGGAAGTGAAGATTGGGACTTAATCCAGGATGTAGGATCTATGAAAATAAAGCCCGAAGGGAGAGGAACAGGGTACCAAAGGTCCTGTGCACATATCTCCTTTGGCCTTTGAACATGGAAGAAGAGAGTAGAATCAAGGATTATACCTCCCAGAAGAATGGATAGTGGCTTACACCAGGATGGTTTCCATCCACCGTAGAGAGATGTATTTCCATGCAAGTGGGATCTCATTCCATTTGAAGAAAATCTCACTCTTGTTGAGACTAGTGGGTGTGGAAAATGTCTGATGTGGGGAACACTATGTATATTGCATGGGGAAAGGCTACAATTTAACATCATGTGCTGGGAACAATGGTTCATGGTAGTTTAACATCCTACAGCTCAAATGATGAGGAATCAGTACCCACCCCTAGGACATACATAACCTACATTCTTTAACGCTTGGTGATGTGATGGAACCATCAATTCCATATGGAGATTGGTTTGTGGAGTGATCCATTAAGGGGCTCACATTGTTGTGTCTATGTGAAGAAGAAATAGTTATTAGTGTGCCTATGTAAAGAATCGTGACGCTAAGCAATGCTATATGATGTCCACCCAAGTGTCCTTAAAATAACTTTGTACAAACATGGAGGGTCGTACAGGAGAAGGGTTTATGAAGAAAGGGGGTTCATAGGAAGGGACCTTGTAAAGCATTGGTACTTCAAAAAGTGGAGAGACTCTACGAAGGGGTATGATTTTCGAATTACAGTTGTCTAGACTGGGCATGGAGAATACATACATATAAAGATGAATCTAAAAGTGAAAGGGATTTCATGAAGTAGGACTTCGCGGAGTATGGGTGCCTTGCATAGTGCAGCATTATAAAGTGATGTACTTCACAAAGCACAATGATCATGAATTTGCATGGGTTCACATGTCTATGGAAGGTTCTTCACAAAACATGAGTGATTTGAAATGAAATAAGTTCCCTTAGAGATCTTCTTCGTTTTCGATAGACCATGGGCTTTGCAAAGGGAATCCCTACATGAAGAGGGGTTTCATATGAGCTAAGGGAAATGTATTTCTCAATTCCCCAAAACCATAAAGAGATCATTTTTTCTAATGCTTTATAGTGTAGAGGGTGATTTGTGATTTGAGAGCTGACAAGGATAAAGGTCAAGGTATACATCCTTGGAATCTTGGGGAATCCTGGTATTTATAGGCAAGAGGCATTGTAAAGCTCTAATAGGGTGTTGCAAATATTCTTGTGCATTGACATCAAAGGCGGACTTCTTCAAATTCATCAAAACCATGAAATTCGATCGTCATCCCCTCTATGGTGTAGAGGCTTCCTTCATTCCCTCTATTGAGATTGCAGAGGATTCCACCAATTTTTTTGTAATCACAGAGTCTTCCATCTCTTTCCTCTATGGCGATCACATAGGGGGGGGTCATCTTTTCAATGGATGTAGTTCTTAGGGGCTTCATGAAGGTGCTTCACAAAGCATTCCCTTTTGGAATTTGTGTTCTCATTGCATATTTATTCCATCCACACATTTTAGGTCCAAAAGGTACATATTAATTAGTACAATACATGCATCAAAATAAAAAATATATCAAAAATTAAAAACTCTAGATAATGTCTTGAGCCTCAACTCAGTCTCGTTCTCCCATGATCTTAAACAAATAATAATGTCAAGAATCGTACTATGGGTGATTTCTATATACCTACCTGCATCCATATAGTCTATCTAACTACCCAACGGTAGCCTGAACATGGTGTGATATGTAGACCCAATAGGTCACCACCCAATGTCCCTGTAACAAATCCTAATTGTGAAATGCATACTAAAGAAGAGTGTTTAATATATCAAGAATGACAGTAATGAATGTATGGTTCCCATGGGAAATGTTTCAACCATGTGATCTAGTACAACATTTCAAGGATACCTACAAAACAACTGTCAATCTCAAATAACAAGGATTTTATAGAATTAAAGGATGTAAACACCACAAAATTACGTATACATAATATATCATATAACCAACATCCACACTGTATAACCAATATATCAAATCAACCTTGGTTTATCCTTGTAACTATAAGTGTCACATTTTCCATGACCAATCTATATAATCATATGTGTTAGACCCCATGGGACCTAATCCATTGTATAGAAGTCCAAGGAATCCGTATTGAGCCCTATGAGCATGTCAATGAAAACTTGGTAACAGAACTAGTGGAGTCCAACTTGTTAGGCGGAGAAAGAAAGGAGTGATGGCAAGAGGGGGGGTGAATTGCCTTTTAAAAAATTAATTAACAAATTAAAAATCAAAGTGAAAGTGCAGCGGAAATAAAGAGGCAAGACACAAGAATTGATAACGGAGTTCGGCCAAAAACCCGGCCTACGTCTCCGCTCCCAACTCAACCGTTGAGAGATTTACTACCGCTTGCTTTTCAATGGTTGTAGCAAGAAACACACTAGCCTTTTTACAGGTGAAGGCTAGCTCACCTATTACAGCTTGCTTTTAATGGTTATGCAAGAACCCACTTGCTTTCAATGGTTGAGCAAGAACCCACTAGCCTTCTTACAGGTGAAGGCTAGCTCACCTATGTCTCAAGCCTTTTAAAGGAAAGGCTTGACCAACCTCTTCACACCTTAAAGGTGATGTGAGAACCCAAAAGAATGGAGGAGAGAAAGAGTTGGGGGTTTGTAGGCACAAACCCAAAATGATGCTCAAAAATGATAAACAAGAAAAACCGTAATTGGAGAGAAGCCTTGGGCGCCAATGGATGATTGGAGTTGAAGACGTGCACTCCCAAGCTTCTTTGGTGGTGCTCCTTGGATATGGAAGTTGGTTGGAGCAAGTGGGGTTCCCTTGGAAGAATCCGCCAGAGGTTCGCCAAATGATCAAAGATGTGTCCGTTGGCTTCCGTATGGCTTAATTGAGTTTCGGGTGCTTCCTAGTCCTTTATTTTTAGAGGGGGAACCCTCATGTGGCCTTTGGAGGTCTTTGGAGCCGTTGGAGAGGCTTTCGGAGCCGTTGGAGGCCAAGTGGACAGGCTGGTCAAAATCCCAACGGCTAGTTTGACTGGCTCCACCGGCTGACCGGTGCTTGGCCACCGGTTGGCCGCTGCTTTGGAAAGTGGAGACTTGTTCTGCCCAGGCTCCACCGGTTGGCCGGTGCTGAGTCCACGGGTTGGCTGGTGGTGAGGCAGTAGCTTCCTCTTCTGTGCAGGTGCCACCGGCTGACCGGTGCTGAGGCCACCGGTTGGCTGGTGATGAGGCAGTAGCTTCCACTGTTTGGGCTGGGTGCCACCGGCTGGCCGCTGGTGTGACACCGGTTGGCCGGTGGTCTGGACAGAAGGATGCCTTCTGTCCAGGCCTCCATCGGCTGGCCGGTGCTCTTCCATCGGTTGGCCGGTGGACTGAATTTCAGTCCACTTTGCCTTGTTGCTTCCTTGGCCACCTGAAATCATTCCTATCATCCAAAAACACTTAAAACAAGATTAGTAAAATAAGAGGGTGATTGTGATCATGAAAATTAAACCACGAGGGGTTTGAGAGGTACAACAATCTCCCCCTATTTTGATGATCACAATCACCAAAACAAACAATGTAGAAAGTGAAATGAAAAACATGCTTTAAATAATTTTTCCCCCAATCAATCAAGAATTTCTCCCCCTTTGTGATTATCAAAATAGCACGGGGCATAAAACTTGATTGAGGGAAAGAGATTTTAAATCAATTGAAATTTTTGAAATTTGAATTGAAAGTTTTGAATCAAGAATTTGAAATGAATGTTTTGAATGAAAAATTGAATAACATTTTGAATTGAAAGTTTGATACCAAGAGTTTAAATTGAAAGTTTGAATCGAAAATTTTGAAATTGAAATCAAAAGGGCTTAAACGATCCTAACTCCCCCTAAATAAAAACAACAAATCACCGGGGAGAGGTGTTTGAAACCGAGACAAATTTCGGTCCGGTGAGACTCGCTAGAAGGGATTTTTCAATCCACACTTGTCTAGTGGCGGGTCTTCTCCTATAAAATTCATCATTGAAGAAAATACTTTTGGGGCGGCCATACTGGGCATTTTTAAAATTTCACTCATAGATTAAGTGCCCGGATTTTTTACAATAATTGAAAAATTTAAATTGGGAGGTCCCCCTTACAAAAATAGTAGGTGCATGGGAAGAGGAAGCTTGCTTGGAATAGCCAAGCCCTTCGGTGGTTCTAGATATGCGTTGGGAACCAAGTAATTTGGTCAGATTTTGTTCCCCTTGGGTGAACTTGGCTAGGGATTCCCTTAAATCTTTGATGGTTGATTCCATGGAATCAACATCGGGAAGATTTTGGATTTTGAGGGTCAACTCTTCCTTCTCTTTGAGAAGTTGTTCTTTTTCGGAAGAGAGTTTTTTGAAATTCTTTTTTAAATCAACGAATTTGGAAGAAAGTTCGTGAAAACCTTCCTCCAATTGGTCTCGCGCATGTTGGAGATCCTCATAAGACATATGATTGAAAGAATTTGAAGAACAAGAGAATGAGGAGTCGGAAGATGTTACCTCATTACATGCCATTAGGCATTTGTTACCGTTGTCGCTCGAGGAGGAGGAGGAGGATGATGTGGAGCTATCACTCCATGTGGCCTTGAAAGCCTTCTTCTTCTCCTTTTGCTTGGCCTTTTTCTTGTTGAGTGGGCAATCGGGCTTGTAATGGCCTTTCTCGCCACACCCGTAACATTTTACCTTGGGCTCGGATTTTTCGTTGGGTTGAGCCTTGCGGGATTTCTTCTTTTTGTGATTCTCCATGAACTTGTGCATCTTGCGGGCAAGATCCTCCATTTCGGAATCGCCGCTTGAAGAGGAAGAAGATGAGGAGGAGGAGCTTTCTTCTTTTTGTACCTTGAAGGCGATGTTCTTTGGAGTTTTGATCTGTTTGCCTTCCTTTTCATCTTGCCTCCTCATGGTGATCTCATAAGTCATGAGGGATCCGATGAGCTCTTCTACCGGCATGTTCTTGATGTCTTTTGCTTCTTGGATTGCCGTGACCTTTGGTGCCCATGAGATTGGTAGGATCCATAAGATCTTCTTGACCATTGTTTCTGCAGAAATATTATCTCCAAGAGATTTTCTACCATGGCAAACATCAGTAAATCGAGTAAACATATTAGAAATAGATTCGGAAGGATGCATGGAAAAAGACTCAAAATCTTGACGAAACATATCTAATCGAGTATCCTTTACTTTGTTGGTCCCCTCATGGGTAACCTCTAATAGTTTCCAGATTTCATGTGAAGAGGTGCATGTGGAAACTCGATTGAATTCAGTACGATCAAGGCCGAAATGTAGAGCGTTCATGGCTTTGCCATCAAGCTCAAAATTTTTTATATCGGCTTGGGTCCATTTGGATTCATCGGGGGAAGAGAGAGTGTAACCTTGTATGAGAATTTTATAAATGGGATAGCCAATGCTTCTAAGAAAAGCGGTCATGCGGGTTTTCCAATAAGTGTAGTCGGTTCCATCAAAAAATGGAGCACGACCCAATGAATAGCCTTCGGGGGCGAATGAGGTTGATGCCATCACAATGGATCTTAAACTTGAAACCGGTTAGGGTATTACTCAAATTTTGCCTTTGATACCAATTATTAGGCGGAGAAAGAAAGGAGTGATGGCAAGAGGGGGGGTGAATTGCCTTTTAAAAAATTAATTAACAAATTAAAAATCAAAGTGAAAGTGCAGCGGAAATAAAGAGGCAAGACACAAGAATTGATAACGGAGTTCGGCCAAAAACCCAGCCTACGTCTCCGCTCCCAACTCAACCGTTGAGAGATTTACTACCTCTTGCTTTTCAATGGTTGTATCAAGAAACCCACTAGCCTTTTTACAGGTGAAGGCTAGCTCACCTATTACAGCTTGCTTTTAATGGTTATGCAAGAACCCACTTGCTTTCAATGGTTGAGCAAGAACCCACTAGCCTTCTTACAGGTGAAGGCTAGCTCACCTATGTCTCAAGCCTTTTAAAGGAAAGGCTTGACCAACCTCTTCACACCTTAAAGGTGATGTGAGAACCCAAAAGAATGGAGGAGAGAAAGAGTTGGGGGTTTGTAGGCACAAACCCAAAATGATGCTCAAAAATGATAAACAAGAAAAACCGTAATTGGAGAGAAGCCTTGGGCGCCAATGGATGATTGGATTTGAAGAAGTGCACTCCCAAGCTTCTTTGGTGGTGCTCCTTGGATATGGAAGTTGGTTGGAGAAAGTGGGGTTCCCTTGGAAGAATCCGTCGGAGGTTCGCCAAATGATCAAAGATGTGTCCGTTTTCTTCTGTATGGCTTAATTGAGTTTCCGGTGATTCCAAGTCCTTTATTTATAGAGGGGGAACCCTCATATGGCCTTTGGAGGTCTTTGGAGCCGTTGGAGAGGCTTTCGGAGCCGTTGGAGGCCAAGTGGACAGGCTGGTCAAAAGCCCAACGGCTAGTTTGACTGGCTCCACCGGCTGACCGGTGCTTGGCCACCGGTTGGCCGCTGCTTTGGAAAGTGGAGACTTGTTCTGCCCAGGATCCACCGGTTGGCCGGTGCTGAGGCCACCGGTTGGCCGGTGGTGAGGCAGTAGCTTCCTCTTCTGTGCAGGTGCCACCGGCTGACCGATGCTGAGGCCACCGGTTGGCCGGTGATGAGGCAGTAGCTTCCACTGTTTGGGCTGGGTGCCACCGGCTGGCCGCTGGTGTGACACCGGTTGGCCGGTGGTCTGGACAGAAGGATGCCTTCTGTCCAGGCCTCCATCGGCTGGCCGGTGCTCTTCCATCGGTTGGCCGGTGGACTGAATTTCAATCCACTTTGCCTTGTTGCTTCCTTGGCCACCTAAAATCATGCCTATCATCCAAAAACACTTAAAACAAGATTAGTAAAATAAGAGGGTGATTGTGATCATGAAAATTAAACCGCGAGGGGTTCGAGAGGTACAACACAACTATCAAGTCAGATGATTATGTCCAATGTGAGTTCAGAAATCATGGTCTATGGGGTGGAAATGCTAGTGGCATCCTACATAATCATGATCCAAGGAGCATGTAGGTCCAAGGTCTATTCTATTGTATATCAAGAACCATTGGTTAAACATCTGTGGAATCTAAATGGAGTCAAGAACCATGGTACACCAACCAAGGACTCAACTTCCATTATAATTCACATCTCATTTCATTTATCAAATAACTATCATTCAAGATAAATGATTATACACAGTAAAATAAAAATATATATAAACCATTCAATAAATTCAATCATGGTGTTAAATTTCAACTCATGGAAATTGAGGCATCATAATTTACTAATGATCAATTCTATTAAAATTATTTATAAAATGGATTTCTCTAACTAGGAAGGTATAAAAACCCACCCTATAGGTAGTATAACAAATGGAATCCTGCAATGTCATAACACATGGGTGTCCTTGGATAGGTAAACAACCTTCATCAAGTCTCAATAAATAATATGAAATATATAATAGGCCTAATTAATTTTAACTAAATTATTCATTTCAATTTTGGGGGAAAACTAGAATGTCAAGTGGGTGGTAAAATAAAAAAAATCACTATAAATTACCAAAACAGTAAGGAAAAGTATGGAACACCTACCATAGGTCTATAGTGGAGTGCTCATACAGTACCATCTCATGATTAAACTCTAATCAGAAGTAACAAATAATGGATGAAGAGTATGGAAATAAGAAATATATTCTTAAACCTAAATAAAAAAAGATGATACCAAGAAAAATGAATAAAAACTCAAAAGGAAAGGAGTATACTCTACCATAAATAAAATGAGAAGAGAAGCGCTTGATTTTGAGCTCTAAAATAAAAACAACACCGACATCTATAAATTTGGCTTCAAAGAGAAACCAAAATGGCTCAAGGATATCCAAAATGTGAAGAGTTAAATTGTATTTTTATTTAATATAAATTTTATTAAAAAATATCCATTTTATAAAAAATACTTTAGTTAAATGGTTTTCCCACATGTTTGTCCAAACCATTAGGTAGCCATCCTCCCATCATTGCAAGGAGGGGAACCTAACATAGTTTGTGTGGATAGTTTTCCAAACCAAGAAAAAATGTGTCTCATACCAAATTAAAAAACTATTGAGGCCATATCATGGGTGTTAACCTCTATCAACATGGTTTCCTCAAACCGTGCAGCCTTTAGCACCTAACTTTCTAGCCACCCATGGTTAGAAGTAACCATGTGACGTACCTTGCACTGTTTCTATTAATAGTGCCTCTTACCATATGTTTCCAAAAAACTAGGTTCAGGGATCTGAATAAGCCTCAGTCACCCATGAAAACCCCATAACCAGAAAGGGTGTTTAGATTTGGCTATAAATATGAATTTACACTAAAATTTAAGATATATTTACCTCATAAAAAATCCATGATCTTTCAAAATACCCCCTTAAAGAAATTCGTCATTAGATTTCTCTATCAAGGATAATAAAGAATCACTAGATAATAACTCCACCAATTAAGCATATACATAATCCTCTCAATCCTAAGACACATCCAATAAATAGTCATGCTACTATATAGAATGTACTATAGGAATATACAAGACTCGTAGAACCTTTTTCCCTTGTCAATTATACGAATAGGTTTCACCTCATGGGAAGCATCTACATGTATGTCAACCTCTCAAACTAAAGAGTGTGAGAAAATTATGAGTAATAATGTTATAGCTGATATATATATAAGATTATGTGCATTCCCTAGTTCTATATTGGTAAATAAAACTGATAGGATACCCTCTCGACTCTCGATATATTTTCGAATGACCCAAAATATCAAGGTAAAATCATACCCTATATTTTGATCCAAATATGTCCCAACATATGTGATATATGTAAAAAGACCCAATCCTAGACCTCTAACTCTAGATGTTTTTTTCAGTGGTTGGAGTATGATTTTCGTCAATACTATGTAGCATCCATCCACTTTTGGATCATAAGGACATTCCCATATGTATCTGGTATGAGTGGTGGTCCAAGACAAATTCCCTCCCCTAACTCTACCTAGCATTGGGGTGATTGATAATCCCTTCTGAAAAAAATCCTCACAAGGTTAAATTTGTATTGTATATATATATATTTTTAGGAAAACTTTTCTAGTGCTATATGCATTAACCAAGATCCACCAAAATCTAGGATTCATGATCACATCATTTCCTCTCAAACATGTATCAAACAGTTAGACTGGCCATTAGTTTGAGGGTGGTTTTTTGTTCTTAGAAGAACCTATATAACCCATTCCCTCTAAAATATCTTCTAGAAATAAGATGTAAAATGGTATTCCCCATCGAAAATAATAGTTTAGGGGACCCATGAATTTATACTATCTATGTGAGATACAACCACCCAAGATTATCTACATTTAATTTCTCATGGTTCAGAATGTATTTATAATATTTTGAAAGCCTATAAAAAACATATACAACATTGATATCATGATGAGACCTTGGTAAACCTATTAAGAAATACATCGTGACATCTTCTCATTTCTACTAAATAATTTGAAATAACTATTAATGTCTTTCTTGTTACTGATGTTCCATCGTCACCTACTAATAAGTAGAAAACCTCCCAAAAAAACTAGATAACTCACATTTCATATCAGCCACCTATATTGGTGAAATATATCATGATACATCCTGGAGACACCAAGAAGCACTACGAAAAATGGTAAATTAAAATCCTGCATTAACTCGTCACGTATGTCCTTGAGAACCCAAAAAAACATGGATAATTAGGATATCATCCTCCCTTGTGGTCTAACCAGGAGGTGGAAGTAGTGCAAAAAAACAATTTCCACGATGTACTTTTTTACATTGGCTAAAAATCATCTACATGAAAAGATATAAAATTTGATTTATCACATCGGTTATATTATAACTGATATAAAGAGTTCTGAGATTTGATTTTTTACGTTGGTTATCAAATAAATGACACAAAAAATACCGTGTGTTGATCTATCACATTAGATATTTTATAACCGACTTGAAAAATAAACTAACGCTATTTATCACGTCAGTAATTTTATAACTAGCTTAAAAATGTATTTATCACATCGGTTGTATAATAACTAACGTAATAAATGTAATGAATTTTTTTTATCACATAAGTTATTAAATAACCAACATGATAAATCATTTAAAAATTTTATCAAGACATGTATTGTGTCATTGTGTATTTTTTGATCTGGTGACTGCGACTCCTCTCTCTCGCCTGGAAAACCTAGAAATGATTCTTCGAACTTGTGCCCTCCAACCTCATTTTTCTAGCATCGTTCATCATCTTTATTTCCATTGAATCTATCAGATCGACTCATAACACTCAAGTAATCCTCACATTCCTCTATTTTAATCATTATTTTTTACATATTCCCTCCTTTACATTTTCTTATTTCTTTTTTTATATATCACAATATCATGGATTCTTTCCTAATTTTATCATTATTGGGCATATTTTTTCTTATACGTGATCTAAAATCATTGGGCATTAATCTCGATGGTACATTGGTTTGCTTCATCCATATTTAAATATGAAATCCCTATATAGATACATGGAGACATTGTTTATATACCACACCCCCATTATCATTTTATATAACACATTAAATATTTTGGTTATTCTAGTATAGAAAAAAAGAATTTATACATTCACATGTGTTTTGTGATTAATATATAATCAGTCTTACTATGGGAGTTGGTCCATTTTTTATTTAATTCATTTTTTGTATGGTCAGATTGTTTGTAGTACCTATTTTATACTGACTACTAGTATATATTATAACATAGTATGTTGATGCATTTTCGCTTATTTATTTAGAACTTCATTCATTAACTATTTAATATTAGGTATGTAGCCCCCAAAACAAGCTCTCAACATTCCTAGAATATGATATTTGAACCACCTTCCAAATACATTCTAGGTTTCTCTCATGGCCTATACATTAAGCCTAATATAACTCCATTTCAAAAAGTGGCACAAAACCTGACAGTATCATCTTACAACTCAAATACATTTCAACTATAAACAATACCATTTTCCCAAAAAAACTCAATAAAAATGAATAAACTCATATATGTGACCATCAAAATTACATGAAGTGAAGAAAATATTTTATTTCTAAAAAAATATCATTATTATTTTCAAATATGCATATATTTGTTTTATATTATATTCCAAATTGTCTTACATAGAAATTAGGTCATATTTCATATAAATATTGAACTGTTATATCAAATTATATTATCTTTTTAAAATTATTTATATGAATATATTTTTTAAATGCGCAAATATTTTTTTTTCTATTTCAAATTTCTTTTAAATTAAAATTAAGATATAATTTATATAAATATAAAATTTTATTATCTTAACATGATCTATAATTTTGGTATTTGTTATAGGTAATAATGATTCAATGTTGGATGATAGAACATAGAATGAGTAGTGAATATAAGGAAGGAAAAAAACAATTAGATATATAGTGGTCTATTGTTTTACAAGGAAAAAATAATATATTGGTGAGGATTAGCATGATGAAGATGTCGATTTATGTGAGATCTGTACATACATGGAAAGATTAGTAAGAAAATAATTATGATCATGTTGTTGACATGTTTTGTTCCTTAATGAACAATGATGATGAATGAATTTGGGAAAACAATCCATTTGTATGTTCCAAATATTATAGGTAACATATGTTTATTTCTTGTTTATATTTATTAATTTCATAAAATGTTAGATATTTTAAGTTTTTCTTTATTAAAATTCATATTAAAACTAATAAGTAGAAATGTCTATTTATTTTAGTTTACGTTTGTTTATAATACCATGTTTATAATTACGTAACTTATATATTTATTAATTTTTTTAATTAACAATTACTTAACCATGTTTACCATGTATACAATAATTTACCATGTTTATCATTACATAACATATATATTTATTGATTTTGTTGAATGAAAGTTACTTTTCCATGTTTACCGTGTTTACCATGTTTACAATGATTACCATGCATACCATGCTTACCACATTTACCATGTTTATTATTACATAACATAGTTCAGATTTTCATTTTTATTTACATTAGTATTATGATATTTGAATTTGTATATTTGTGAATTAATTTTTGATTTTTTGATTTGAAGGATAAATAAAGATTTATCAGTGGATCAGCCACATAATTATAGATATGATCATCATGATCATACGTCTAGGGAGGAAAATTCACATGATCTTATTGATGAACCTAAATTTTCTTCATGTGATCCTACAACGACAAAGAATAGTTAAAGAGTTGGTAAACGTTACAACACACGTATTCCAAAACTATCACTTTCTCGTAGCTAGGACCAGAGGATAATCATAGAGTTTAATGAGAATGATATTCCTCGAGGTCCAAATGAAAAATATTTTAAGTGCTTTATATCAAATTGGGGTAAAATAAAATTATGAATTTTGTTTAATGATTGGAAAAGTTTGGAAAAAGATACTTTATCTCAGTTGTGGGAGATAATTTTGGAAAGATCATTTGTTATTGTTTTACTAATATTTTAATATTCAAAGTATAATATGATTTCCTTCTTCTTTAATAGATGACATTTGATATTCCTGACACTTGAGGTGTCAGGAAGAAATTTTTATCAGTGGATTCTAGGATATGGAGGGATTTAAAAGCAACCCTCACATATAATTTTATTTCTGGTCATTGGAAATTTGAAAATCCATGTCATATATATCCTTTTATAAATAAAGACACATGGCATCAATTTTTTGAAATTAGAAGAAAACAATCATTTTTAATTAGTGCATTGCAAACATTTATAATTTTTCTTATATTAATGATCTTATTAATGATTTTAAATGATTTCTTATTTGTAATTTATATAAAACAAGGAGATCTCATTAAGATATCCAATCTAAAAATGTATACCCTCATAGTTTATCTTAGGGAGGGTATAATTTATTGAAAGAACATATGATGGAGGAAAATTTACAAAAACATAGACATGATTCTTCAATCTTTGGAGTGGTTTCCCATCTATCCCATCCATATAGAGAGGAAAAATTGAAGAGGAATCAGATGAGAAAAAAGGGGAAATATCTTACGAAAGGAACAAGGATCGTAAATGAGAAGATTGTAAGATATTTAATTGATTTATTTATGTTAATTATCTTTTTTATATTCTTTGAAACATTACATAATTTTTCAATTAATTAAATAAGATTATCTTGAGGATAAGAAAACACTTGGGGTATTTACAGCTACTTTGAGGCAATATATTTTATATGTAGAATTGGGAAAGCCCGAACACCCAGGTCGTGTGTGAGGATACCCGACAGGTGTATCGGTAAGAAAAGTGTTTCCACATTTTTCAGCTTCTTCCATTTATTATATTTATCAAAAAATAATATAATATTTGGAGGATGATGTTAATAATATTAATGCGATTGTGGAGGAAAATATTAGAGTGTCAGTATAGTCTATGTTTTCATAAATTCTAAGAAAATTTTAGATTGTAGCTCCAACTCCTCCACCTCCGCCTGCAGAATGCATCATTAATCCTCCACCTCTACTAGTTGGTCCCACTCCCCCAACTCTAGACAATATTATTTATCCTCCACCTCTACCTGCAGACCCCATTTTTTATCCTACTCCTACACCTCCTCCTCCCCATCTTCCTAGTTATTGTGAGTTGTATATTGATGATCCTCATCATTATATAGTTTCATATGGGATGATATATTATATAGGAGATATAGTTCATTATAAATAGTTAGAGGTAGAGAATCATAGGGTCATTGTAAATAATATAATAGATATATCACCTCGAGTACTATTACCTGCAAATCAGTTGATGATAGTTAGAAAAAGTATCTGCCACTTTTTAGTGTGGCCATCCCAAATTCTGCGACCCATTACCATATAGGTATGTGTATGTTATATCATTTTTTTTATTTTTTTATTAATTTTTTTTAAAATTTTAAGGTTAATATATATATATATATCTATTTATTTAAATAAATACTTTAAAGTTAAAGTAGTAATATATAGGAAACAATGAAGATAAATGGATATGACATCAGATAAAAATTCGAGCAGTCTTGACATATTAAGAGGATTTTCAAATTTTTTGGTAACTCATGATACATTCCCAATGGAATCTAATTTCTTTTTTGAAGTGAAATAGATGTGTGTATTATGAAAAATGATATCATGTAGCTTGTTACCAGAGATAATTTGGGCATCAAAGTGGTGTAAATTTGTTCAATGTAAGTCTTGAAACAATTCTTTATGTGTGTTCAATTTATTAAAAATGTATAGTTATGTCTGTTTTTCATTAGGTATATTTATAACATGTGTGAGAGGAATTGGAAGATAGATTCATGTGGATTTATGGACCTGCAATTGATTTACCCTGAAGAGCATGCATTGGATAAGGAACAAAGAACAATTTATATTTCTAGAAGATTGGAACAGAATATAATCATGTAGTATTGGATGATTCCTTTTTGTGAGAGTTATGAAACATATATCTCACAATGTTTTCTTTATCATTTACTATAAAAATCACTATCCTTAAATTTTCTTTTATATCAAATACCATTGGATGTTAGGTGTTTTTTGTCCACAGGAGAAAACACTATATTAGATATTCTCTATCTATGGTGATGTGGGAGAAAATTTTTAGAATATGTTAGAAAATTAGGTTTCAATTTTGTTATAGTTTTTTATATTATAATGAATTTTAAATTTATCACATTCTTATTATTTTTTAACATGGGATGGGCCTACCTTCAAAAAAACAAAAAGAAAAAGAGTGCCAAGATCAAAAACATAAAAGTTCTGGTAAATATCCATTTATAATTTGTACATTTTGGGTGTATTACATAAAAATGATATTATGAATTGAAAAACATAATCTAATAAAAAACAAGGCATCATAAAATTTGGATATTATATATTAATATCTTTATATGAAATAATTACAACTGGAATTTTTTTGAAGTTTGATGAGGTTAGATTTCCATATAAACTATTCCAAAATATTTAATTTGATTAATTCATTATAATTTTTAACTAATTTCCTTTTAGTTTGTAACTATTTGATGACTGTCAACATTATAGTGCTCAAGAGGTCAAACACTAACAAGATGAATGCTCAAATTATTTTACAAGTTAGATTGGATTTTAGTATGTTTGTATTGTATAATATAATTTTGAATGTTGTAATTTTAAATGTGTATTTAGTAGATTTTTTGTTGAATTTAGTTTTCTTTTTTAGTTGATATTGTATGTTTCAAATTTTATAAATATGAATGTTTACTTTTGATGACAGTTCTTCTTGTTTTGGTCTAGTTCTGCTTGTGTTTCTGCTCTGGTTTTGGTATGGTTTCTGGATTGGTTTTGGTGTGGTTCTGCTTATTTCAGGTTGGTATTGGAAGTTCCTAAGAAGGGTTTAAGAAGTTTTTTTTAAAAAAAATATGGTTTTTACATGAGTTATTTTATTAAAGAAATAAAAAACATCATCATGAATTTTTTTCAAATCAGTTATAAAATAACAGACATTTTATTATGTATTTTACATCAGTTATTAATTAACCGACGTAAAAACCATCATCCTGAAGTATTTTTCAATTCTTTTTTAATAACTGAAGTTAAAAATGCTTCAGAGTCATAGATTATTATATCGATTATTTTATAAATTACGTCGTATATTGTTTATTACATTGGTTATTTAACAACTACTACAAAAAATATACATCTAGATTATTTTATAACATCTGTTATTAAATAACTGACATAATAAATAATCTACCATGTCGGTTATTCAATAAACGATTTAAAAAATCATTTACAGTATAGATTTACAACGTTAATTTTTTATAACTGTCCTAAAAAACAATATTTATAACATCTCCATTAATAACATTGTCTAAAAACCAATGTAAAAAATAAAAAACCGGATGTTAAAAATGTTTTCTACAATAGTTTGATTTTTCATCTATCAAAGACTCCCTTGAAACTAGGACTAGAGAATCAAAAATTAATATCATTATCAATCTATCTAAAAGGGTATGGGTCACCACAAAAGAAGAAATAATGTTCTACCCATTACAATCCTACACATCTATGTGTATCTTGGAAAAAAAATCTATAAGCTGCCACTTACTACAAGCCCACTAAATTACTTATATTAGAGTCCTATGACTCAGTGCATCAATAAATACATTTCATGTTTAAGGTGTATAATCAATATCTATGTGAAAACACTATAGGTAGTCAACCCACCTTAACTTCCTCAGATTCACATCACACTATGTAAATATGTACTTGAGCATTTTGAGGTCGGTTTGAAGCAAATAATTCTTTATATGTAATATATACAATAGAGAAACCCATGAACAACTACAAATAAATCAAGATTGTGTGTTGGGTATTTCTTCTCATGTGTCCTTATCTTTCAAGACCCATAATCCATGACTCTATACCCTTAAATTATAACTTCTATAGGCCTTATAACTGATATGTTATAATACACAATGTAGCTCCTTCCCTATAGTGGATGAATTTGGACAGATGTTGAAGTTAAACTCATATTTAGCTTCTCAAAGGCTATATATCAAGTATCTAACCTTAAAAACATCACACCATTATTATTAAAGCATGGATGCATCACTACTAATTATTATAATTTATGTATGAAACACCTGTAATATTTATCTATCCACAAAAAACTCATCATATCAAATTTTTTCATGGGATAATCCAAGTAAACTATATCTCTCGCCATCTCTGGGTGAACTTATATTATTATTTCTGAGATAAAGTTACCCAATAACTTAATTTTATCCTTCCAAAAGTTGAACTTTGTGAGAATATCATATAAATATTTCTCTCTATTTATATCTAAATTAATCTATAGAAGTTTTTTTAGGGACATTTCGATTGTGAGAATACAGTAAGATATCATCAATGAAAATCACTAAATACAAATCTAGATATGTATGGAAAAATAAATTCATCGATGCCATGAAATATTATACAACATTCATGTGACTATATGACATAAAAAA
Source organism: Viscum album (assembly GCA_963277665.1). Taxonomy (NCBI): domain Eukaryota; kingdom Viridiplantae; phylum Streptophyta; class Magnoliopsida; order Santalales; family Viscaceae; genus Viscum; species Viscum album. Next base: position 788,354,557 of record OY728120.1, read on the forward strand.
GATACTCATATAGACTATATATACTATAAATGTTGTGTGAGGTATTTCTATTGGTTGAACATTTACTAAATGGTTTTCATACTCAAATAATTTTTTTAGAACACCCTAGATCTTCTGAGATGATAAAAAATATCATCAATAAATGGTAAGAGATATCTTTTCTTAAATATAAACAGGTTCAATTTTAGTTATTCCATGAATAAACTAATAGTACCGTCCACCTCTTTCACAAAAGGACCAAAGAATCCCATTGATATGGACAAGGTCAAATAAACCACTTTTCCTCCAAATTGCCTTTCTATCTCATGATCACATTAAACTTCATAATAGCTGTAAAGACCCGTAAAATTCAAGGGAAATTTTTTCTTAATTTTCTTTAGAATTTTACAAGAGCGCGGTTTCAGACGGCACCGGATTCCGAGGCCCGGAGTGCCCGGAATTAATTTCCGAAGTTTGGCTCGGGTACGTTCAGTGAACGAACGAGCGGGAATTTCTAACTTTTGATCCGGTGCTCGGAATTGAAATCTGAGGGCACTGATGAACTCGCAACGCCGATATTCGCTTAATGAGACCTTTTCGGAAGTTGCGTTTGTTGCGGGTTGAAAGTTAGTTTTTGGGCTTTTAGTTTAAGTTAAATAAAATTTGTGAGGGACAAATTTTATTTTTATCTAGTTAAGTCCTACCAAAGGGAGTTGGGAGTGGGACCCACATCCACTTAACCTCCCTTGGGAGGATTAAGTGAGGTGGGGTCCACACGAACCCCAACTCCTCAAATTCTCTCAAAACCTCCCCTTTAACTCATTTCATTAATTATTGTCAACTTGAGTTACTTAATTAATTAAGGGAGTTAAACTTTTTTTGAATTTCAAACCTTTGAAATTATTTTGTGTTATGTGTTAATAAAATAAGAGGTAGTCTTATTTTATTTTGGGTTCTTTGTTTGTCATTTTGAAAGCTTCCTCTTCATCTTCAAGCTCTGACGAAGAACGAAGAACGTCGTTCTTCAACGAAGAACTTCTCCGCCGAAGAACACGATCCATCCGCGACGCCGTATCCGCGACGCGATGTACTTCTTCTGCGTCATCTCTTCCGCGACGGTTTTCCGCGACGAACGCCATCGACAACGACTCTTCCTCCGACGTCAAAGGAATCGACACCGATATTCCACGACTCCGTCAACGTGCGACTATCGAGGTAGGGGTTTTTGAGTTTGTTGTTTCCTTTTTATTTGACTTTCCTCAAGACTTGACGTAGAACGCTCAAGTTTCCGACGAAGAACGCCGCTCCGCTCTTCTTCGTCTTCGGTGTCAACGAGAGAGAACACCGCACCTTCCTCGGACAACCTTCGTCGGCGTACAAGGATTCGCCAACGACGTGCCTCTTCGGACGTGACTCTTCGTCGTTAAATTTGACGAACGACGACCGCGTCGCCCGACCTCCGTGACGTCGTCTTCCGTGGAACGTAGAACGATCTTCGAACCTTATACCCGAGGTAGGGGATGTTGTTTAATATTTAATTATCTCATTCTTGCTCGTGGTTCGTATGACTAACATGAGGATGTTGATTATTTAAAGTTGCGTTATTATTTTAACGTGAGGGGGCCGGACCGCACGAACACGGCCGAACCCCCTCCAACGATCTTGTTTGTTCTTGCGGGTGGAAGCAAGTGGCGTGGTGCCGTCGCACCACGCGGTTGATCGTGCTTATAGCTTACGCAATGCCGTCGCGCTACGCCGAGGTGAATCTTCAAGAACGCGACGCCGTCGCGCCGCGTTGAAAGGATTCATGGCACGGCGAAAGGGGCGCGGTGCCGTCGCACCGCGCCGGACGACGAACACCGCGGCCGGTTCCGGGCCGCGGCGGGACGAGAAGACCGCGGCCGGTTCCGGGCCGCGGCGGGACGAGAAGACCGCGGCCGGTTCCGGGCCGCGGCGGAAGAGGAGACCGGCGGCCGGGCCGCCGGCGTCAGAAGTCAAAGGCGGGACCGGAATTTCCGGTCCCGTTGGTAAAAACCGGCCGGCCAGCTGGCCGGCCGGATGACTTAAAACCGGGGAATTTAATTCCCCGGCCGGTTCTTTAAAACCCCCCTCATAATGAGGGGGCGGTTCCATGTAAGGGGGGGGCAACAGCCCCCCCGGTTTTTTATTTAAATCGGCCCCCACGTGGGGGCCGTTTGATTGCAAAGGCACGGCACAAGGCTGTGCCGCCTTGTCTGAAACCGCGGGGCTTAGCCCCCGCGTGCGCCGCGGCCCGCCGCTGCCACCGCGGCCCGCCGCCGCCGCCACCGCGGCCCGCCGCCGCCGCCGCCACCGCGGCCCGCCGCCGCGCCGCCCCCGGGGGGGGTCGGGCCGGGTCGGCCCGGACCCGGACCCCCCCGTTTCGAACCAGTTTTGGTTTTTCTCTCATAACTTGAGCCTCGGACCTCCGATCGACGATCCGTCAGCGGCAACGCGATCCTTGGATCGAGACGGTCGTTTCGGTATATCGCACTCAAGGTTTCGGATTACTTTGAGTTCGGCCGGGTTGGTTCGTTCACGAAACCAACCGGGCCTCCGGAGCGGAAACGCTCATATCTTGAGCTACGAACGTCCGATTGACGCACCGTCAGTCGCGTTGTGTTCCTTTTAGTGAGTCAGATCTTTTGGCATACTCCGCCCGAGGTTTGGACGCAGGTGGAGTACGGTCGGGTTGGTTTTGCTTTAAAAACCAACCGGGCCCCGGAGACGAAAATGCCAATAACTCACAGACCGGGTGTCCGATTGACGCGCCGTCTGTTTCGTTGACTTCCTCTTGATGAGACGGAACTTTTGACATACTCCGCCCGAGTTTTGGATACAATCGGAGTATGGCCGGGTTGGATTGTACCCGAAATCCAACCGGGCCCCTGGAACGGAAAAGCTGATATCTTACAGACAGGACGACCGCTTGACGAGCCGTCAGCGGCGTTGGTGGTTACGTTGAGTAACGGTCCCTTTGAGTTTACCCTATGGGAGTTCGGGGTACAGTTGAGATACGGCCGGGATTGGTTTCGCTCTCGAGACCAACCGGGCCCCTGGGACGAAAAGGCTAATAACTCACAGACCGGGCGTCCGATCGACGCGCCGTCTGTTGCGTTGAGACCCCTGTGATGAGACGGACCTTTGAGACACTTCTTCGTGGAACTTTGAGATACTTGGAGTATCGACCTGTAGCTCGTGGAGCGGACCCTCCCAGTGACGAGCGTGCGAAGTACGGAGACCGTGTAGCTGGCTGAGACCTGACGACTGCTTGACCGACTCGACTTGGAGTGAGTCGACTAGCCCAGTGGACGGAGCACTACTTTCTGAGGTGCAGACCCATGGCGGACGGAGCACTACCTGTGTGACAGTGCAGACCCGCGGTGCTCGTCCGGAGAGTACCTCAGCAGGCTACTAGGGGGTGTGCACTACGGAGTTTGGGTGACATACCTCGGCGGGAAGCACTACTGTGTTTGGGTGGCTGGCCCGCAGTACTCGACAGAAGGAGTACTTCAGCAGTCTTAGGTTAGTGAGCAGTACCTCGGAGTCGTGACAGGACCACTGCACACTCCAGAGACGGAGCTCTTCAGCAGTTACGGTTTCGATAATGAAAATCCTGGTTTCAGCTGAGACTTTTGACCTTGTGTTTACTTCATGATTGAGATGGGTCACTTGCTAACTTTGGTATATGTATGGGAATATACCTGGGTAGTGGTTATCCGTCGTTTCACAATCCTTGTGTTTCCTCATGATTGAGATGGGTTACTTGATAACTTAGGTATATGTATGGGCATATACCTAAGTAGGGTTTATCTGTTGAGATCTTCTTGTGTTTATCCTTGTTGGTTTAAGTGAGACCTTGAGGGTCTCGAGGTCCCTACTGAGTATCGTTATACTCACCCCTGCACGGGCTATGCCCGCACCTCGTTGTGTTGGTTGCAGACGACGGACAGTGCTAACAGAAGCCGAAGGTTCGAGGACTGGACGGTACCTGGAGGTGGACTATACGACGAGGCGGTACCCGGAGGTGGACCACTGGGCGGGACATACTCGGAGCGGATGGCGGGACCCGTGGAGCAGAGGAGCTATCTGTACCCACCCTTCAGGTGGGATTTCCAGTGGACATCTCAGCGTAGCAGCTTTACTTTTCAGTCGCTGTTTTTCCTTTTCGAGTTGTACTTTACAGTTGGGCTTGTATTTCCGGCCCCTTTTTACTTTTCAGCTCTTCTTTTTGTACTTAGTGTTTTACTTCCGCTTGCTTACTCTGTGGTGTTTGTTTACCTTACAAAGGCAATGCCTTCCCTTTTTCTGGGATTTACGCCTTGGTGCTAGTCGCCAGCCCCTGGCCTATGGAAGGCGGGCTTGGGGTAGTCACGGCACGGACCCCGAGGGCGGGTCGTGACAAATTGGTATCAGAGGTGGTCGGTTCTACCGCAGACTCTGATCTTTCTTTCTGTGAAGCAATAGTGTTAAGGGTACCGAGTGTGGTTTTCAGTTCAGGGAGTCCAGTGTTGGTGCGGGCGGCCGACGTATCCATACACCAGGACCCTGACAACTGATTTCCGACTTTGTGCACGAAAACACTGATTGCGTGTGTGTTTTCAAAAGTTTTTCCCCTTAAAACAGCTCAAACCAGGTCAGCTCACCAGGTATAATCGTTTGATCGAGTTACGTTGTTTCTTTCAGGATGTCTTTTCTCAGACGATCAGCTAGAGCCCGGAGGGATGAGCGTGCTGACAGTCTGTCGAGCGACGAGGCTTCGGTACAGGGCCCTCTTGCAGTTGAGGCACCAGCGGAGGCACCAGCGGTACTACCATACGTTGGGCCACCGATGCCACCAGCCCCAGCAGTAGGCGATGCACGACGCTTGAGCGCGCTGCACGAGTTCCAGCGCCAGAGGCCACCCAGGTTCCGGGGAGAGACGGACCCGCAGGCGGCTGAGGTTTGGCTGGAGGCTGTGGTGAGAGTCTTCAGGCTAATGGGGACGCCGGCAGACTTCATGGTGATCTTTGCTACCAGCCTCCTTCAGGCAGCAGCAGGTAGGTGGTGGAGCCACTTGTTTCAGTTTTGCGATGAGATGAACTTCGCATGGGAAGACTTCGAGACCTTCTTCAGGGTGGAGTTTGTGCCAGTATCTCTACACCCCGAGCGTGTACAGGAGATTCTGCCTTTGCCGCGTGTTTTTCGATCAGAAGCCGAGTCATCTGTGGGCAGTAGACAGATGATGCAGAGGTCCAGGAGGACCAGACCAGCAGTTGGGCGATCTCGGGTTTTAGGACCGGTGGTGCGGGGCACCCGAGGTGGGGTCAGAGCCAGGCGTGCCAGAAACGGACAATGTTACTCCTGTGGCGGAAAGGGTCACCTGGCACGTGACTGTCCGACTCCTCGATCCGCAGGCTTGGAGGGAGCCACCGAGGTTGAGACAGCGACAAATTCTGGAGCTCTGGGAGCAGGTGGACAGGGGAGGAACTAGTGGATACGTCTTTTGTACTTCTAGTTCCATGTTGATGTTGCTTTTGTGTAGCGTCTTGTAATATGAGCTGCAATAATAAAAGACGCATCCTTTGTGATGTTTTCATTCATGTCCTCTTTTGTGATGTTACTAAGAGGTTCCAGTTGACTGTTGACTTGACCCTCACTTGTGAGACATCTACTGGAGGAGACCAGTTACCACACACTGATGCCGACAGTGTGACTCAACCCTTGGAGGCGAGAGTAACGGTTGGATCTCTTAGTAGTAGCGTCGAGGCCTTACGACGTCATCCTTGGTATGGATTAGTATCATCCATGTTAGGATTGACTGTTTTAGGCAAAGAATGTGGTTCATCCAGGGGATGAGACCAAGTTTCTCTTATCGGCAAAGAAGAAATCTTGCAGCTCTTATGGGACCAGAGATGGTTCCGGGCCACGTCAAAAGAGGTCCATGTCATCCAGGAACGGATGAGGACAGCACAGAGCCGGCAGAAGTCATTCGCTGACAGGAGGCGGAGGCCACTAGAGTTCGAGGATGGTGACCTCGTCTTCTTGCGGGTCTCACCTCGACGTGGTATTCGGAGATTTGGCCGAGGCGACAAGTTATCTCCGCGCTTCATCGGACCCTTCCAGGTTCTCAGCAGGATTGGCGAGGTGGCTTATCGCCTGGCTCTACTACCTCAGTTGCACCGGGTGCACGACGTCTTCCACGTATCCCAGCTGAGGAGATACGTGCACGACCTGACACACATCATTGACCATGGGGAGCTTGACGTTGACAATGGGGCGACTTTTACGGAGGTCCCGGTGGAGATAGAGGATCGACAGGAGCGGGTCCTACATGGGCGATCGATTCCTCTTGTGCGCAACAGATGGCGGCACGGGAATCTCCAGGAGAGCACATGGGAGCGGGAGGCTCAGATGCGTGCTCAGTACCCTCTTTTGTTTCCCTAGTTTTTGATGTAGCTTTACGGGGACGTAAAGCCCTGAGGTGGGAGTAATGTAAAGACCCGTAAAATTCAAGGGAAATTTTTTCTTAATTTTCTTTAGAATTTTACAAGAGCGCGGTTTCAGACGGCACCGGATTCCGAGGCCCGGAGTGCCCGGAATTAATTTCCGAAGTTTGGCTCGGGTACGTTCAGTGAACGAACGAGCGGGAATTTCTAACTTTTGATCCGGTGCTCGGAATTGAAATCCGAGGGCACCGATGAACTCGCAACACCGATATTCGCTTAATGAGACCTTTTCGGAAGTTGCGTTTGTTGCGGGTTGAAAGTTAGTTTTTGGGCTTTTAGTTTAAGTTAAATAAAATTTGTGAGGGACAAATTTTATTTTTATCTAGTTAAGTCCTACCAAAGGGAGTTGGGTGTGGGACCCACATCCACTTAACCTCCCTTGGGAGGATTAAGTGAGGTGGGGTCCACACGAACCCCAACTCCTCAAATTCTCTCAAAACCTCCCCTTTAACTCATTTCATTAATTATTGTCAACTTGAGTTACTTAATTAATTAAGGGAGTTAAACTTTTTTTGAATTTCAAACCTTTGAAATTCTTTTGTGTTATGTGTTAATAAAATAAGAGGTAGTCTTATTTTATTTTGGGTTCTTTGTTTGTCATTTTGAAAGCTTCCTCTTCATCTTCAAGCTCTGACGAAGAACGAAGAACGTCGTTCTTCAACGAAGAACTTCTCCGCCGAAGAACACGATCCATCCGCGACGCCGTATCCGCGACGCGACGTACTTCTTCTGCGTCATCTCTACCGCGACGGTTTTCCGCGACGAACGCCATCGACAACGACTCTTCCTCCGACGTCAAAGGAATCGACACCGATATTCCACGACTCCGTCAACGTGCGACTATCGAGGTAGGGGTTCTTGAGTTTGTTGTTTCCTTTTTATTTGACTTTCCTCAAGACTTGACGTAGAACGCTCAAGTTTCCGACGAAGAACGCCGCTCCGCTCTTCTTCGTCTTCGGTGTCAACGAGAGAGAACACCGCACCTTCCTCAGACAACCTTCGTCGGCGTACAAGGATTCGCCAACGACGTGCCTCTTCGGACGTGACTCTTCGTCGTTAAATTTGACGAACGACGACCGCGTCGCCCGACCTCCGCGACGTCGTCTTCCGCGGAACGTAGAACGATCTTCGAACCTTATACCCGAGGTAGGGGATGTTGTTTAATATTTAATTATCTCATTCTTGCTCGTGGTTCGTATGACTAACGTGAGGATGTTGATTATTTAAAGTTGCGTTATTATTTTAACATGAGGGGGCCGGACCGCACGAACACGGCCGAACCCCCTCCAACGATCTTGTTTGTTCTTGCGGGTGGAAGCAAGTGGCGTGGTGTCGTCGCACCACGCGGTTGATCGTGCTTATAACTTACGCAATGCCGTCGCGCTACGCCGAGGTGAATCTTCAAGAACGCGACGCCGTCGCGCCGCGTTGAACGGATTCATGGCACGGCGAAAGGGGCGCGGTGCCGTCGCACCGCGCCGGACGACGAACACTGCGGCCGGTTCCGGGCCGCGGCGGGACGAGAAGACCGCGGCCGGTTCCGGGCCGCGGCGGGACGAGAAGACCGCGGCCGGTTCCGGGCCGCGGCGGAAGAGGAGGCCGGCGGCCGGGCCGCCGGCGTCGGAAGTCAAAGGCGGGACCGGAATTTCCGGTCCCATTGGTAAAAACCGGCCGGCCGGATGACTTAAAACCGGGGAATTTAATTCCCCGGCCGGTTCTTTAAAACCCCCCTCATAATGAGGGGGCGGTTCCATGTAAGGGGGGGGGGCAACAGCCCCCCCGGTTTTTTATTTAAATTGGCCCCCACGTGGGGGCCGTTTGATTGCAAAGGCACGACACAAGGCCGTGCCGCCTTGTCCGAAACCGCAGGGCTTAGCCCCCGCGTGCGCCGCGGCCCGCCGCTGCCACCGCGGCCCGCCGCCGCCGCCACCGCGGCCCGCCGCCGCCGCCGCCACCGCGGCCCGCCGCCGCGCCGCCGCGCCGCCCCCGGGGGGGGGGGGGGGGGGTCGGGCCGGGTCGGCCCGGACCCCCCCGTTTCGAACCAGTTTTGGTTTTTCGCTCATAACATGAGCCTCGGACCTCCGATCGACGATCCGTCAGCGGCAACGCGATCCTTGGATCGAGACGGTCGTTTCGGTATATCGCACTCAAGGTTTCGGATTACTTTGAGTTCGGCCGGGTTGGTTCGTTCACGAAACCAACCGGGCCTTCGGAGCGGAAACGCTCATATCTTGAGCTACGAACGTCCGATTGACGCACCGTCAGTCGCGTTGTGTTCCTTTTAGTGAGTCAGATCTTTTGGCATACTCCGCCCGAGGTTTGGACGCAGGTGGAGTACGGTCGGGTTGGTTTTGCTTTAAAAACCAACCGGGCCCCGGAGACGAAAATGCCAATAACTCACAGACCGGGTGTCCGATTGACGCGCCGTCTGTTTCGTTGACTTCCTCTTGATGAGACGGAATTTTGACATACTCCGCCCGAGTTTTGGATACAATCGGAGTATGGCCGGGTTGGATTGTACCCGAAATCCAAACGGGCCCCTGGAACGGAAAAGCTGATATCTTACAGACAGGACGACCGCTTGACGAGCCGTCAGCGGCGTTGGTGGTTACGTTGAGTAACGGTCCCTTTGAGTTTACCCTATGGGAGTTCGGGGTACAGTTGAGATACGGCCGGGATTGGTTTCGCTCTCGAGACCAACCGGGCCCCTGGGACGAAAAGGCTAATAACTCACAGACCGGGCGTCCGATCGACGCGCCGTCTGTTGCGTTGAGACCCCTGTGACGAGACGGACCTTTGAGACACTTCTTCGTGGAACTTTGAGATACTTGGAGTATCGACCTGTAGCTCGTGGAGCGGACCCTCCCAGTGACGAGCGTGCGAAGTACGGAGACCGTGTAGCTGGCTGAGACCTGACGACTGCTTGACCGACTCGACTTGGAGTGAGTCGACTAGCCCAGTGGACGGAGCACTACTTTCTGAGGTGCAGACCCATGGCGGACGGAGCACTACCTGTGTGACAGTGCAGACCCGCGGTGCTCGTCCGGAGAGTACCTCAGCAGGCTACTAGGGGGTGTGCACTACGGAGTTTGGGTGACATACCTCGGTGGGAAGCACTACTGTGTTTGGGTGGCTGGCCCGCAGTACTCGACAGAAGGAGTACTTCAGCAGTCTTAGGTTAGTGAGAAGTACCTCAGAGTCGTGACAGGACCACTGCACACTCCAGAGACGGAGCTCTTCAGCAGTTACGGATTCGATAATGAAAATCCTGGTTTGAGCTGAGACTTTTGACCTTGTGTTTACTTCATGATTGAGATGGGTCACTTGCTAACTTTGGTATATGTATGGGCATATACCTGGGTAGTGGTTATCCGTCGTTTCACAATCCTTGTGTTTCCTCATGATTGAGATGGGTTACTTGATAACTTAGGTATATGTATGGGCATATACCTAAGTAGGGTTTATCTGTTGAGATCTTCTTGTGTTTATCCTTGTTGGTTTTAGTGAGACCTTGAGGGTCTCGGGGTCCCTACTGAGTATCGTTATACTCACCCCTGCACGGGCTATGCCCGCACCTCGTTGTGTTGGTTGCAGACGACGGACAGTGCTGACAGAAGCCGAAGGTTCGAGGACTGGACGGTACCTGGAGGTGGACTATACGACGAGGCGGTACCCGGAGGTGGACCACTGGGTGGGACATACTCGGAGCGGATGGCGGGACCCGTGGAGCAGAGGAGCTATCTGTACCCACCCTTCAGGTGGGATTTCCAGTGGACATCTCAGCGTAGCAGCTTTACTTTTCAGTCACTGTTTTCCCTTTTCGAGTTGTACTTTACAGTTGGGCTTGTATTTCCGGCCCCTTTTTACTTTTCAGCTCTTCTTTTTGTACTTAGTGTTTTACTTCCGCTTGCTTACTCTGTGGTGTTTGTTTACCTTACAAAGGCAATGCCTTCCCTTTTTCTGGGATTTACGCCTTGGTGTTAGTCGCCAGCCCCTGGCCTATGGAAGGCGGGCTTGAGGTAGTCACGGCACGGACCCCGAGGGCGGGTCGTGACAAATTGGTATCAGAGGTGGTCGGTTCTACCGCAGACTCTGATCTTTCTTTCTGTGAAGCAATAGTGTTAAGGGTACCGAGTGTGGTTTTCAGTTCAGGGAGTCCAGTGTTGGTGCGGGCGGCCGACGTATCCATACACCAGGACCCTGACAACTGATTTCCGACTTTGTGCACGAAAACACTGATTGCGTGTGTGTTTTCAAAAGTTTTTCCCCTTAAAACAGCTCAAACCAGGTCAGCTCACCAGGTATAATCGTTTGATCGAGTTACGTTGTTTCTTTCAGGATGTCTTTTCTCAGACGATCAGCTAGAGCCCGGAGGGATGAGCGTGCTGACAGTCTGTCGAGCGACGAGGCTTCGGTACAGGGCCCTCTTGCAGTTGAGGCACCAGCGGAGGCACCAGCGGTACTACCATACGTTGGGCCACCGATGCCACCAGCCCCAGCAGTAGGCGATGCACGACGCTTGAGCGCGCTGCACGAGTTCCAGCGCCAGAGGCCACCCAGGTTCCGGGGAGAGACGGACCCGCAAGCGGCTGAGGTTTGGCTGGAGGCTGTGGTGAGAGTCTTCAGGCTAGTGGGGACGCCGGCAGACTTCATGGTGATCTTTGCTACCAGCCTCCTTCAGGCAGCAGCAGGTAGGTGGTGGAGCCACTTGTTTCAGTTTTACGATGAGATGAACTTCGCATGGGAAGACTTCGAGACCTTCTTCAGGGTGGAGTTTGTGCCAGTATCTCTACACCCCGAGCGTGTACAGGAGATTCTGCCTTTGCCGCGTGTTTTTCGATCAGAAGCCGAGTCATCTGTGGGCAGTAGACAGATGATGCAGAGGTCCAGGAGGACCAGACCAGCAGTTGGGCGATCTCGGGTTTTAGGACCGGTGGTGCGGGTCACCCGAGGTGGGGTCAGAGCCAGGCGTTCCAGAAACGGACAATGTTACTCCTGTGGCGGAAAGGGTCACCTGGCACGTGACTGTCCGACTCCTCGATCCGCAGGCTTGGAGGGAGCCACCGAGGTTGAGGCAGCGACAAATGCTGGAGCTCTGGGAGCAGGTGGACAGGGGAGGAACTAGTGGATACGTCTTTTGTACTTCTAGTTCCATGTTGATGTTGCTTTTGTGTAGCGTCTTGTAATATGAGCTGCAATAATAAAAGACGCATCCTTTGTGATGTTTTCATTCCTGTCCTCTTTTGTGATGTTACTAAGAGGTTCCAGTTGACTGTTGACTTGACCCTCACTTGTGAGACATCTACTGGAGGAGACCAGTTACCACACACTGATGCCGACAGTGTGACTCAACCCTTGGAGGCGAGAGTAACGGTTGGATCTCTTAGTAGTAGTGTCGAGGCCTTACGACGTCATCCTTGGTATGGATTAGTATCATCCATGTTAGGATTGACTGTTTTAGGCAAAGAATGTGGTTCATCGAGGGGATGAGACCAGGTTTCTCTTATCGGCAAAGAAGAAATCTCGCAGCTCTTATGGGACCAGAGATGGTTCCGGGCCACGTCAAAAGAGGTCCATGTCATCCAGGAACGGATGAGGACAGCACAGAGCCGGCAGAAGTCATTCGCTGACAGGAGGCGGAGGCCACTAGAGTTCGAGGATGGTGACCTCGTCTTCTTGCGGGTCTCACCTCGACGTGGTATTCGGAGATTTGGCCGAGGCGACAAGTTATCTCCGCGCTTCATCGGACCCTTCCAGGTTCTCAGCAGGATTGGCGAGGTGGCTTATCACCTGGCTCTACTACCTCAGTTGCACCGGGTGCACGACGTCTTCCACGTATCCCAGCTGAGGAGATACGTGCACGACCCGACGCACATCATTGACCATGGGGAGCTTGACGTTGACAATGGGGAGACTTTTACGGAGGTCCCGGTGGAGATAGATGATCGACAGGGGCGGGTCCTACATGGGCGATCGATTCCTCTTGTGCGCAACAGATGGCGGCACGAGAATCTCCAGGAGAGCACATGGGAGCGGGAGGCTCAGATGCGTGCTCAGTACCCTCTTTTGTTTCCCTAGTTTTTGATGTAGCTTTACGGGGACGTAAAGCCCTGAGGTGGGAGTAATGTAAAGACCCGTAAAATTCAAGGGAATTTTTTTCTTAATTTTCTTTAGAATTTTACAAGAGCGCGGTTTCAGACGGCACCGGATTCCGAGGCCCGGAGTGCCCGGAATTAATTTCCGAAGTTTGGCTCGGGTACGTTCAGTGAACGAACGAGCGGGAATTTCTAACTTTTGATCCGGTGCTCGGAATTGAAATCCGAGGGCACCGATGAACTCGCAACGCCGATATTCTCTTAATGAGACCTTTTCGGAAGTTGCGTTTGTTGCGGGTTGAAAGTTAATTTTTGGGCTTTTAGTTTAAGCTAAATAAAATTTGTGAGGGACAAATTTTATTTTAATCTAGTTAAGTCCTACCAAAGGGAGTTGGGAGTGGGACCCACATCCACTTAACCTCCCTTGGGAGGATTAAGTGAGGTGGGGTCCACACGAACCCCAACTCCTCAAATTCTCTCAAAACCTCCCCTTTAACTCATTTCATTAATTATTGTCAACTTGAGTTACTTAATTAATTAAGGGAGTTAAACTTTTTTTGAATTTCAAACCTTTGAAATTCTTTTGTGTTATGTGTTAATAAAATAAGAGGTAGTCTTATTTTATTTTGGGTTCTTTGTTTGTCATTTTGAAAGCTTCCTCTTCATCTTCAAGCTCTGACGAAGAACGAAGAACGCCGTTCTTCAACGAAGAACTTCTCCGCCGAAGAACACGATCCATCCGCGACGCCGTATCCGCGACGCGACGTACTTCTTCTGCGTCATCTCTTCCGCGACGGTTTTCCGCGACGAACGCCATCGACAACGACTCTTCCTCCGACGTCAAAGGAATCAACACCGATATTCCACGACTCCGTCAACGTGCGACTATCGAGGTAGGGGTTCTTGAGTTTGTTGTTTCCTTTTTATTTGACTTTCCTCAAGACTTGACGTAGAACGCTCAAGTTTCCGACGAAGAACGCCGCTCCGCTCTTCTTCGTCTTCGGTGTCAACGAGAGAGAACACCGCACCTTCCTCGGACAACCTTCGTCGGCGTACAAGGATTCGCCAACGACGTGCCTCTTCGGACGTGACTCTTCGTCGTTAAATTTGACGAACGACGACCGCGTCGCCCGACCTCCGCGACGTCGTCTTCCGCGGAACGTAGAACGATCTTCGAACCTTATACCCGAGGTAGGGGATGTTGTTTAATATTTAATTATCTCATTCTTGCTCGTGGTTCATATGACTAACGTGAGGATGTTGATTATTTAAAGTTGCGTTATTATTTTAACGTGAGGGGGCCGGACCGCACAAACACGGCCGAACCCCCTCCAACGATCTTGTTTGTTCTTGCGGGTGGAAGCAAGTGGCGTGGTGCCGTCGCACCACGCGGTTGATCGTGCTTATAACTTACGCAATGCCGTCGCGCTACGCCGAGGTGAATCTTCAAGAACGCGACGCCGTCGCGCCGCGTTGAAAGGATTCATGGCACGGCGAAAGGGGCGCGGTGCCGTCGCACCGCGCCGGACGATGAACACCGCGGCCGGTTCCGGGCCGCGGCGGGACGAGAAGACCGCGGCCGGTTCCGGGCCGCGGCGGGACGAGAAGACCGCGGCCGGTTCCGGGCCGCGGCGGAAGAGGAGACCAGCGGCCGGGGCCGCCGGCGTCGGAAGTCAAAGGCGGGACCGGAATTTCCGGTCCCGTTGGTAAAAACCGGTCGGCCAGCTGGCCGGCCGGATGACTTAAAACCGGGGAATTTAATTCCCCGGCCGGTTCTTTAAAACCCCCCTCATAATGAGGGGGCGGTTCCATGTAAGGGGGGGGCAACAGCCCCCCCCGGTTTTTTATTTAAATTGGCCCCCACGTGGGGGCCGTTTGATTGCAAAGGCACGGCACAAGGCCGTGCCGCCTTGTCCGAAACCGCGGGGCTTAGCCCCCGCGTGCGCCGCGGCCCGCCGCTGCCACCGCGGCCCGCCGCCGCCGCCACCGCGGCCCGCCGCCGCCGCCCCCGCGGCCGCCGCCGCGCCGCCGCGCCGCCCCCGGGGGGGGGGGGGGGGGGGGGGGGGGGGTCGGGCCGGGTCGGCCCGGACCCGGACCCCCCCGTTTCGAACCAGTTTTGGTTTTTCGCTCATAACTTGATCCTCGGACCTCCGATCGACGATCCGTCAGCGGCAACGCGATCCTTGGATCGATACGGTCGTTTCGGTATATCGCACTAAAGGTTTCGGATTACTTTGAGTTCGGCCGGGTTGGTTCGTTCACGAAACCAACCGGGCCTTCAGAGCGGAAACGCTCATATCTTGAGCTACGAACGTCCGATTGACGCACCGTCAGTCGCGTTGTGTTCCTTTTAGTGATTCAGATCTTTTGGCATACTCCGCCCGAGGTTTGGACGTAGGTGGAGTACGGTCGGGTTGGTTTTGCTTTAAAAACCAACCGGGCCCCGGAGACGAAAATGCCAATAACTCACAGACCGGGTGTCCGATTGACGCGCCATCTGTTTCGTTGACTTCCTCTTGATGAGACGGAACTTTTGACATACTCCGCCCGAGTTTTGGATACAATCGGAGTATGGCCGGGTTGGATTGTACCCGAAATCCAACCGGGCCCCTGGAACGGAAAAGCTGATATCTTACAGACAGGACGACCGCTTGACGAGCCGTCAGCGGCGTTGGTGGTTACGTTGAGTAACGGTCCCTTTGAGTTTACCCTATGGGAGTTCGGGGTACAGTTGAGATACGGCCGGGATTGGTTTCGCTCTCGAGACCAACCGGGCCCCTGGGACGAAAAGGCTAATAACTCACAGACCGGGCGTCCGATCGACGCGCCGTCTGTTGCGTTGAGACCCCTGTGACGAGACGGACCTTTGAGACACTTCTTCGTGGAACTTTGAGATACTTGGAGTATCGACCTGTAGCTCGTGGAGCGGACCCTCCCAGTGACGAGCGTGCGAAGTACGGAGACCGTGTAGCTGGCTGAGACCTGACGACTGCTTGACCGACTCGACTTGGAGTGAGTCGACTAGCCCAGTGGACGGAGCACTACTTTCTGAGGTGCAGACCCATGGCGGACGGAGCACTACCTGTGTGACAGTGCAGACCCGCGGTGCTCGTCCGGAGAGTACCTCAGCATGCTACTAGGGGGTGTGCACTACGGAGTTTGGGTGACATACCTCGGCGGGAAGCACTAGTGTGTTTGGGTGGCTGGCCCGCAGTACTCGACAGAAGGAGTACATCAGCAGTCTTAGGTTAGTGAGCAGTACCTCGGAGTCGTGAAAGGACCACTGCACACTCCAGAGACGGAGCTCTTCAGCAGTTACGGTTTCAATAACGAAAATCCTGGTTTGAGCTGAGACTTTTGACCTTGTGTTTACTTCACGATTGAGATGGGTCACTTGCTAACTTTGGTATATGTATGGGCATATACCTGGGTAGTGGTTATCCGTCGTTTCACAATCCTTGTGTTTCCTCATGATTGAGATGGGTTATTTGATAACTTAGGTATATGTATGGGCATATACCTAAGTATGGTTTATCTGTTGAGATCTTCTTGTGTTTATCCTTGTTGGTTTTAGTGAGACCTTGAGGGTCTTGGGGTCCCTACTGAGTATCGTTATACTCACCCCTGCACGGGCTATGCCCGCACCTCGTTGTGTTGGTTGCAGACGACGGACAGTGCTGACAGAAGCCGAAGGTTCGAGGACTGGACGGTACCTGGAGGTGGACTATACGACGAGGCGGTACCCGGAGGTGGACCACTGGGCGGGACATACTCGGAGCGGATGGCGGGACCCGTGGAGCAGAGGAGCTATCTGTACCCACCCTTCAGGTGGGATTTCCAGTGGACATCTCAGCGTAGCAGCTTTACTTTTCAGTCGCTGTTTTCCCTTTTCGAGTTGTACTTTACAGTTGGGCTTGTATTTCCGGCCCCTTTTTACTTTTCAGCTCTTCTTTTTGTACTTAGTGTTTTACTTCCGCTTGCTTACTCTGTGGTGTTTGTTTACCTTACAAAGGCAATGCCTTCCCTTTTTCTGGGATTTACGCCTTGGTGCTAGTCGCCAGCCCCTGGCCTATGGAAGGCGGGCTTGGGGTAGTCACGGCACGGACCCCGAGGGCGGGTCGTGACAATAGCCATCCTATAAGGAGGAATGGATTCAATTGAATATCTTAGAACTAGCTCAATGGATATTTTTACCTCTATCTTAGGAGTAGAACCATAATAGTTCAGTAGGACAATATTACGGAAATGATAAAACACTATAAGGAAATCATCTTGACATGCTCCTTAATCATCCTAATAGAAACTAGAAATATGGGTTGTCATCCCACCCAACTAATGTTATTGTGGTCCTCCTCAACTCACCAGGACATCTCATTCACCCTTTTCATCATAAACTACATCCTATGGCGATGTCAATGTAACCCTTTATTTATATAAATCAACATGGTATTTATAATCCACTAGCTAATATATACTCAGTATAACATCAAACAATGTAATCTCGAGCACAAAAAGATTACAGATGAATTGATAACCATAAAATCAGGTGGTAAATACATGTAGTGACATAAATCCTCTGTTATGATCCCAAATTGAGTGGAAATCATCATAACACTCCCAAAAATATCAATGATGAGCCCAACAATCTGTACAATAGTTACATATATAACACTATGAGATGAACCTATGTCCAAAAAGAGATATTATAAAAGTAAATCCCACTAAGATCATACATCTCACTATAGATATATGGGTTCCCTACTACTCATTGGTAGGCTTCAAAGACTATATCATACTTAAATAATCTCCCTATGAAAAAAATCACTACCCAGTGTAGTCCCACTCCACTATCTCAGTGCATCTTGTGATTGGATGCCTCATCCATGACCACCAAAACCTCTACCTGATCGACAGATACTGCTCAAGATCACTACCTAACGTGAAGATATGAAACCTTCTCTCAAACATATTAATGGAGATGATCCCCTACCACTCAATGATAAAATTAAGGTCCATAGAAAACATTTGATGTGGTCAATCATACTGCATGATCATCGCATGAATAGGTCACAATCACACTTATTTCTCATCCCCATCTTCCACAATGGATAAAGAACTGACCTACCAGTACACTCAACCTGACGGGTTCTCATCTCACAAGAATCCTCAAAATATATCTTCCTCCCTAAATACATTGAATGAACATGTGGAAAAACTGAATAGCTTTTCTCTTCTCCCCAATCTTCTCATAGGTTCCACTATCTAATTATCACATGATTTACTATCTCAGCAATACTCATCAACCTAAACATGTTTACATGGATTATAATAGCATGTTGGATACCATCATTAATGTTTCAATCCCACAATACGTCATAAGAATGGTATATTGGTGAACATAACTATAGATCTATTTTGTGTTCTAAATACTCCATTACTATCATATATCCTTTCTCTAGACACATGAAAACACTAGCCTTCACATATCTAGAGTATTGAAGAAAATGTAGTCATAGAATCTGGTCTGTAAATCACTCAAAAACAATATTAGATAGAGAATATTTATAGTTCTAAATATCCAACTAGTTCTTTGCTTCGTACCAAATCATGTAATTCATGAGGTTCAAATTCCACTCAGAAGGTGTCTCCAGATGATCGAATATTAATAGTGTATTCGCAATCCATATCTCATTTGCCTTTGAACCACTATCTCCCAAAAACATGGTAGGATAATTCTATATAAATATATATGGAATCTCATATATAGATGAGGTATGCTACGGTTCTCTTTTAAATGTATTCTTGAAGTGGAAAAACTTCTCATGGAACTATTAAACAACACCTATCTCAAGTAAAACTACAGGAGTTGTAGAATGAACCATAGGAGGATCCATCGGTACACTATATCCCACTAACTCTATAGTGTGGTCTTCCCCAATCCTCCTGTTGTACGACTTGAGGTCGCACTGTGGAATGACTCTAAAATGTCAAAAACACTATTAAAAAGAAAAATATATCAAATTTCATAGATAAAATCATATGATAGGTCAAAACCTTCCTATAACAAGGTCATACCATATAATTTAGACCTAATTCTAGGATTGGTAAAAAGAAACAGTCACAGAATTTACTAGAGAAAGTGCATATTTCTCACTCAAATGATAGGTCCAGGTCAAGGTATCTATTTACTAAATCCAATTTTCATTTTGTTTCAATATTCATTTAACATTTCATTTTAAAAGTATGAATCAAATGGTTTACCAAATTCTAATTCACAATGGGCTATAATCCCCATGAAAAATAATATAGTGTCCACTTAATCCACACTATAACACATTCCAATCCATGGGAATCATGGTCCATGACTCGATGTATAATAATTTACATCCTAGGATGTCTATTGCACCCTAATCATGGAAAACACTACTTAGGTTATGGTAGAAAATAATTGTACCAATCATATTTTCCAATTCCAAACACAAAATTTCTATGAGAAAAGAAGGTATATGTGTGGAAGAACATATCCCAACATCATGAAAACGTGTAATTTATCCTATATAGAATGGAATAATGGCTGGTATGTGATTCAAAAATTTTTCTAAAATGATTAATTATATGGAATACCATAATCTCATTAGGTTGGAAAAAATATAATCTTCAATCATACCAATGATAACATCCCAATTCAAGTGCATCACCCAATGGTTGAATCAAATCAACTATAATAGAGAAAATTTAGAAAACAACAATACTCATTCGAGGAAATTTGGATTTTCCCTCTATATGGGATAACTAATCTTAGGAAAATATCATTACCAAATTCAAATTATATTCTATACCATTTCTATTGTATCAAAATATTAATTATAGAAAAGGATCCACTCTTATTTCACTTTGTAACACCATGGACCCAGATTACACCAAAATATTCCCAAGCCCGATAGCCTAGTTGACCTCAAGAGCATCTCCCCGAACACTAGATATTGTTGAATAACATCAATGGCCTATTATCTGTTAATGGGGATACAATTTCCTTGTTACCAGAGTTTGAATATAGTGGAATAAAAATAATTTAAAAATTGGAAGCATAATAGTAACTTACTAAAAAGTAAACATCTATATGATATATATATATATATATATATGTATAATTCCATAAGTAATCTCATATACAATGAAGACCAGGTTATGTTTCTAAAAATAATCCAAAATAGGTATACATGTATCAGTATAATACATTTTTCAAAATACCAAAAAGCCCAAAAAATACCATATCTAGATAGAATTGAGCCTATGATCGTCACTATTATCCCCTCCTCATATGAAGGGAACAAAGTCAGGAAATATATTTTGGGTTCTTTCCCTAGACCATAAATTCATATATATATAGCCTATCTTGGTACCCAATGTTGTCCCAAATACAGTGTGAGATATAACACAATTAGTTCACAACCCAAAGTTTCTATAAGAAATAATTATTTTACAACCAATTATAAAGTAAATTACATAATAAATGAGGTGTGAAAGTACGAATAGTAATGCAACTTTGGAAAATGTAAACAAACATGTGATCCTAACAACCATATGTGGCTCCCTCCAAAATAAGTGTCAATATACAATCATAATTCAGATATAGAAAATAAAAGTAAGTAAATACCATGGCCATGCCGTAAAAATAATATATCATACTAGTAATGGTCACACCATATAACATATAAATCGAATCAAACATGATAGATATATATATTAAAAATTATCACATTTATCATGGAAGATCATTATAATAAAATGTGGAATAACCCATGGGGCTTGATCCAAGTTATGGATAAAACGGAATCCTCATTGCTATCCCAAAGCATCTTGATGGAAAATCAGTAACAAAACTATTGGATTCCACATATCATCTCAAAAGAGCATGTCCAATGCCATTCCAACAAGCTGGATCCAAGGTGTAAAAATGATCACGAAATCCTGCAAAACAAAGATCCATGGATCATACATGTCTAGGGAATCTTCTACCATATATCATGACCCATGGATGAAACATCCATTACATATAAATAGAATCAAGACCCATAGTATACTAACTATGGAATCCCCAACCTTTTCAATTAATATCTCATTCTATTCATCAAATCAAAAGCATTAATGTTCCATGATTATACCAACTTATATAAAAATCCATATAAACAATTCAATCAATACAAGAAAGGAATATCATGACAACACATGGAAATTTAGGCATCACCATATCCCTATGATCAATTAAATTCAAATAATTTATTAAAATAATTCCTTTAAATATAAATGCTCAAACACACACCCCAAGGGTTTTATAACAAAAGGAAAACCTAAAAGGAACACCCCATGTGTTACTCAAGATGGGGTAACAACCTCCAAAAAGACATAAGGAAGTGGTTGTAATTCCTAAAAAACTTTATAATATTCAATTAAATTATTTAATTCAATTACAATGCAACAATAGATATTCTAGCTTGTGTAAAAATGAAAACTAGGTATCTAAAGAACATAACCACTCTGGAAATTTTTAGATCACCTATGGAAGGTCTGTAGTGGAGCTCTCATCCAGTATTATCTCTTAATTCGACTCAAGTCGGGTAAAAATGATGAATAGGAAATGGATATAGAAATATGGAATATTATCTTCCACCTAAATAATAAATCTGATACCAATGTATATAAGGAATGTAACAAAAGTAATGGAGTACTCACCATCGTGAATCCAAAAAAACGTCTGCCTCCCAATTCCAATCTCAGTTGGAATAATGAATCCAAAATCTATCAATTTGGATTCAATGAGATATCAAATTTATTAAGGATTTACAATGTGTGATGTGTGATATTATTATTTTTTAATTGATTTTTATGGGAAAAAGAATCATTCCACCATAAATATATGGGTTGCATTGTTTGTCCATGTGGTTTCCCAAACCATGCGCTAACTAGGTGGCCTTTTCTCTAAGGTGGTGAACCTTGCATTGCAAGTGTGTATGGTTTTCCTTAATGTGAAAACAAAAAATCTCTCCCCTATATATAAAACTAGAGATTCCATTTTAGTGGATTTAACCTCCATTCTTATAGTTTCCTCAAATGGTGTAGGCTATAGTACCCCAATTTCCAGCCTTCCATGATTTGGAGTAACCCTATGGATTTCCCCACACATTTATTACTAACTATGCAACATGACTTTTTTTTAAAAAATCATGGTTTCAGGTTTTGAACAAGCCCCTTATACCCATGATACCCCCATAATTTCAAAGGGTATCCACATTTGTTAGTAAAAGTAATTTAAACCAAAATTAAAGTAATATGTACCTCATGAAAACCCACCGATCATACAACTATGTTATGTTAAAACAATTTATCATCCCCCCTCATACTATAGAAACAGTACCACATATATACCTATGATATAACATAGTTCATTCCCTAGAAATAAATTCCCATTACCAACACATCTATGATTAATATAAATACCATACCTAGTATCCCCTTTTAGTCTCAAAAGACCAACAAAACTCTCAATTTCAATCACAACAATTTCTAACCACATCCATCTTGTACACCATTCCCCATGGAAAATTTCACAAACATCCATGGACTAAATATATTGGAATATCAATAAATATGAGAAAACATAAACCTACCCCTAAGTAGTGTGCTAACCCATGGCCACCACGAATTACAAGTCATAAAACATAATTCATATTAATCTATATCGGAAGCTTTTATCTGAAAATAAAACTAAAAAATAATAATTCTCACTCCTCCAATCATCCTCTAATAGTGCCATTGATATTGGGTTAACATCAACTATGAACCTAATAATACACTATAATATGGAATTCGCATATAGATATTCCAATCCTTATAAGGATTTTCGTATTCAAAACAATATCAAATTTTTAAATCATCCATAAAATTGAAACAGTTGACAACTTGTGAGAAACAATAATCAGCTAACAAACCAACTAGAAGGTTAAACAAACTAAAACCCTCTTACTATCCTAAAACCCCATCCTTGTATACTCAAACAACATTAAAATACCCAATACATGTTTAGGGTCTATCAAACACAATAATTATTTGTTCTATATAGAATTTTGATCACTAGGTGACACTAAAGTTAATATATTGGGGAATTTTTCTTGATCTAATTATTGGTGACAATACCTAAAAGATATCATAATTTAATCTCCCTTGGTAATATTTTATATCTTATTAATAAAAAAATATTCTATTTTTATACACACATAAAATATGATATATATTGATTAATATATAAGTAACTACAAACCTGATACTAAAAAAGAAAATAATAGATCCAATATCATTAGATAATTTTTCAACATTTTGATGAAATCATAGAATAAAAAATAGATAATTTATATGAAGTAAATTATGGTAGACAATTCATCGATCAATTAATAGATACTTCTTTGTGAGAAAATTATATTCTTACATATATATGGAGAAATTGAGAGGGATTATTACATGATCCAAGCAAGTTAGACTAATAATTTAGAGTTGTCAGTTATACTAAATTTAGAAAACTATTAATAAAATTTAAAAATAAAAAAATTTAAATCTACTAGAATTTAGTTGGATTTCTACTAAGAATATAATACCCTAGTAGTGGCTATACTACCATTTTTTGGTCCATATGGCTTCCAATAACACACTATCATTTATTAAATGTTGAATTAAAATATACTATTTTTGAGATTTTTTATTTCCAAAAACAATAAAACTCAATATTATTATTTACCATCAACTCAATAACCTCTAAAAATCAATATAAATTCTTTAAAACACATATAAAATACACTTATTTCAATCTAACATTTGAAATCCACATTAAAAAAAGAAAAAATAACATTTTTAAAAAGTGAAAAACTTATTTAACTATCTAATAATGAATTTATTTATAATAAACTATCCAAAATAATATTTATCATCCCTACGAAGTATCTATGAATATCTCTTAACATCGACTCTTCCTATTAAAATCTTTTCCAATATATCATCCTTCATTATAGATTATATATCATCATACCACTCATGTACATAATCAAAATAAACTATCTCTTCTCATAAAACCCCCAATTCAATCTATATCTCAAACTAATCTTTTATCAAAATTTGTTCATAATACCAATTTTATATCAACATAACATATTTTACCTGAAATGTTATATAGATAATCTTCATGATTTTATTCATCCAAAACAATCATAGACTATTTTGTATGGTTATATATATCTCATCTTAATTTGGCTGACATAATGCTAATGACATCATAAAATAATTTGATATCTCAAAAAATATTTCAATATCTTCTCATGGTGTGATATAGAGAACAACACATTAATTCAGTATTTTTATTAATATAATCCTCCCAGAGTAACAACATAACTAAAATCTGATTCATTCTTGGATATTTTAGTGTGTCCTAAACAATGTACTCCATTCAACACATTCAATATTACTATGAAATAAAATCTAAAACTAAATATGTTATAATATAAGGAAAAAATAAATCCATATTTTTACTCCCCCATATTTGTATTGTACCGTAGCCACTAACTTACAAGTCATAGAACTCACATAGACCGTCTGGTTTATTAAAACCAACCATACATATGGGGTATTATCATGATGTTATTGTAGGCCATGAAATGAAATAAAATTTATAATTATGGTAATGTATCTTTGGGTTGAACAATGTCTTCTCAAGATGACTAACACTTCAATTCAACAACAAAATTTTCACTATGTAGAAAAATACACTCCTATGATTAGTGATTAATATTTATTTCATATTCCCCAAAAAAAATTGTCATCATCACTAATGTTACAAGATACATCATATAAATGTATATCAAATACTATTTTCATGTTGTTTTTATTCCTTATTCACCCATGAGTTCTTATTTTTACTTTTCATCCACCTCCTTCTTAAGAAGAAACTAGAATGCACTTCACTTGGGATAGCCCTACACTTTCAATACTTGAAAAAAAAACCCATCTCCATTCACCATCCAATTCACTTGTTTGATTGTACGAAAATCAAATAGATTAAGTAATGGAATTTTACTCTATATAGAGGGAATCAAAAAATGAAATAAAGATGAGAAACCCTATAACTTACATTTCTTATCTATTTTTTCAAACTCCAATGTGATTGAAAATAAACATAATATTGTTGACACTGAGAAAAATAAACATTAGAGAACATTTCTTAAAGTAACCATTTTATTAAAACTCTATGATCATGATGGTGATTGATCATTATTTAATAAATATACAACATAATAGAAAGAAGAGCACGATGAACAATTAAAATAAATGAAATCAAAAAAATAGAAACCAATATCTAATTTAAACCCTAAAGCGGAACCCTTTGAACAATGGTTTTTCTAGATAATTTTAAATTATATCCCCATAAGCCTATTTCTACAAATTTATAATTGGAAAATCACCACCCTTGATCTATAATATTTCATCTGTATATAATGAAATTTACTTGTCCAGTATCCAAATACTTTTGTGGATTTAGTTTCACAATGTTATAGAAGAAATATGTGATGGTCCACTAACATCATTTATGGGCTCTATATGGATTTTCCACTTCAGTAATGGTGATAGGTTATTATTTATTCCTTTCCCTTCATAATTCTATATGGATGTTCTTATATGTAATTATGGAGAGATAAAGTTGGCCTACAAACAAAATTCTATGGTGTCTCATGAGAAAATATAGATCTGAAAATGTTATATTGAGTGATTTATCATTAATACATTGATGGATGGATGACATATAATTGTGTGATGTGGGACTGAAATGAGTAGAAAATAGATTATGACATTACAACATGATACTTCACAAGAGATAATGATTCACTGACACAAAATCATTGAGTCATTATTATTTTACCAAAAATAGAGCATCAGAAGTCCAATTAAATTTAACTATGGATCTATGATGTATTCAAACATAAGATTTCTATATAGGATAGATGATGTTTAATAGTTGAGGTTGTGGTAGTGTTTTAAATATACACCATGAGACTAAATTAATTCATTTATTATTTTAAAGGTACTCAACGTAGATATGTTTGAGGTTGTAACATCCTCAGGTTTGAGTGTGAGGAACCAATGGTGAGATGATTCCGTTAAATGGCCTCAATGTGTATATATTGGAAAATTGATGTAGTGATAAGATATTTAAATACTATTTTATTTTTTCCATTTTTATTATGTATTCATTGATACTATCTACATGGTAGTCATTAAATAAAAAAACATATTTCAATAATCAAATTAAAAAAATCAATTTAATTTTATATATAATTTTTTATTTTAGTTTCCACAGTGAAGTAAAAGTATTCCAAAAATATAAAAATATCGTAATTTACCATTTATTATCAAAATAGTGGGGTTATTATCAAATTACAATTGACCAAAAATAAAAAAATAGGTTAAATCACTCCATTACACATATATATTTTCACTCATAGGAAAATTCATATATATAGGTCACATCAATAATAATTATTGCATAATTAGTTCACTTACATTAATGTTATGATCAAAAGTATTTTATTGTAAATTAGATGTGATAAATTGAATAATTATTATATCATGTAACACCTTCATAAATACCCCTCCATCTTGATCGTCAAATATTAAATTGGTTCGCATATCCTTATTATAACTTATGAAACAATTTTATATATCACATGTCCCTTGTAAATTTGAGTTCATTTTTTCCCTCACCATCAATCATATTTTTTGGAAGAAATCGTCTAAATTTGGGTTCATTGTTTCCCTCACCATCAATCATATTTTTTTAATCTAATTTATTACTAAACCATACTATAATAATAGGAATCACCCAAGACCATTTTTAGCTTTTAGGGAATAAAAGAAACCTTTGGGTAACTGAATTAAAGATTTTTTTTTCTATTATTAATGTATTTTTTTCACACAAGTAGTAATAGAATCAACTATGTAATTTTTTAATGTAATCCAAAAAATAAATTTTACACTAATTCATATGAGTTGCCTAATTTTCATTTCAATTATCCCCCTGATGGTATAATGATTCAAAGATAATAGTACACATATTTTCATGTTAAAAAATTTATTGAAAACATACTATAATTAAATCCACCTAAAAACTATTTAATGAAATTTTACTCCCTGAATTTTAATAATAAGTTCATCATAATAAAAATTTTTGTTTCTAGGTATGAAAATGATCTAGATCTCATTCAATCTAGCCAAATGGTTCGAGATAAAGACAGAAACCTGCTCCCAAAAAATTAATAAATAAAAAGGTTAAACAATATAATAAAACTCAAAAAATTGGATCCTTACAAAGCCTTATATTGAGAACACCAATGCTATCATTCCAGACCAAAGTATCATAATAATTAGGCAAAAAAATGGCCATCTGGAACTGACCTCCAAAATAGCCCTTTTGCAGAGAGCATCTGCAACCTGGTTCGCTTCTCGATAGACATGAGAAATATCAAGGCATATACACTCATAAATACTACGACAATAAATCCAGGCAGTTAACATCCTCGATGGAACATTCCGAGAGCGATCTTTCAAAATCTGCACATCAATATACGAGTTCGAATCTAGCCATACTTTCTGCCAACCATAACAAATTGCATACCTAATCGCCTTTATCATGTACAACAGCTGTGCTTCAATCACATGAAAATCCCAATATAATGGAAGAAATATCCTTTAACGAAGCCTCGATGAGTTTGGAAGACTCCACCGAACCCAACCGTACCTGGTGCATCGGAGGCTGCCCCATCCACATTCACTTTCAGCCAATTAGAAATTGGTCGAATCCACTGAATTTACTTCATCACTCTAGGCATCCATTCCCTACCACTATCATCAAGAGTCATAAAAAGAACAATTTCAGAGAAATGATTATTCATTGATCCAGTTTGATTCATCGATGCATGTTTAATGGTTAGATGTATCGCTAGAACACATTCCCGAAGCATGGGATTTCCATTGTTGAAGATGATTTTATTCTGAGACTTCCAAATAAAACAGAAAAAATAGAATGTAGAAGAAATGAATAGAGACTTCACTTGCTCACTGTAATCGGTATGAAAGTCATAGATGATCAGCGATTCAATAGAACAGACGCTTAAGCAGCAATGAATGGTTGTTTGTGCATAATTACATAACCAAGAAGAAAATGTGAAATGAATGAAAAGATGCATGAATGATTCATCAACATTAAGGAAAAGGTTACATACCTAGGCAATGCTAGGGCTCGTGCATTGCAGAGTGCACTGGATGGGCAAGTGTCGCATCCAAATTATCCAGATCAGCATAGCATCATTAGGGAGTATGAAGGATTTGTGAACACCTTCCACCAATGAAGGAATTCCGGATTGTACACCACACTGAAGCTTGTAATACTCATGATTGAAAAAAGATCCATTAAGAGCAGGTTTTCCAAATCAGTACATCATAATCACTATAATCATAATTAGTAATCTCCATACGAATATTACTAGGAATGATTTTAGAAACATATATGCTCCCCTGTAGGTTATAGATAGACATGTTTTTAAATGATAGTTGGATTGTAATGGATTACTTAATTGGAGAGGACATCCACGGGGTGTTCCAACAATTATGATGGGAGCTTTCACAAACCAACCATATATACTGAGTCATGATATTAGAATAATTTCTCTTGAACTAAGACCAAATTGAGGATTTCATGTACATACACAGACTGTTTTGTAATCTTCCAACAAACCTGCTTACAAGAAACTCCAGGGAAAATTCAGGCTTGGATAAGAGCCTCCATGTAAAATTTTGAAGAAGTGCATCATTAAATATTCTGATATCCTTAATTCCCATTCCTCCCATAGCCACTGAATTTATACAATCTTTCCAAGCAATAATGAAAAGTTTTTTCTGATGAATTGAACCAGTCCAAATGAAATTACGTATCATTCCACTCAATTCCTTAAGAAGTTCTCTTGGCCATATATATAATGAAAATGTGTATACAAGCATTGAAGTCATGACAGAGTTGACAAGACAAACTCTACTAGCCTAATACATGGTCTTACCTTTCCATTTTTCCAACTGATTGATGATTTTCAGAGTGATACCCTCTAAGTGGACATGTTTCACACTTACCCAAAACAAAGGAAGCCCCAAATAATTAATGGGAAATGTACCTCTTTTGACACCAAGCCTGCGAACATCCCGGTTTTGCTTCAAGATTCGAATTCCTTCTCCAAAAACAACATATGATTTATTCCAACGGATGACCTAGCCTGATACATCTTCATAATGTGAAATGTTTCTCTTGATGAAATATATAGTTTTCCTATAATCTTTTCAGAAAATAAGTATTTCATCATCATAGAACAAATGTGATATAGAAATGTAGTTCATACTTTCTCCCATTCTTTGGTATAAACCAATGTTAATAAGATAATGAAGACACACACTCAGATAATCCTCAGCCATAGAAAACAGAAGCCAAGATAACAGATCACCATGCCTGAATCCTCTAGTTAATTGAAAGAAGCCCCTGGGGGATCCATTAATACGAATCGAAAATCTATCCCTTTTCAAAATGGAACAAACCATAGAAATGAGTTTTCCAGAGAATCCATTCTTTCTTTGAATTGTAAAAATGATGTCCCTCCTTATTATGACAATGGCCTTTGATCTGTTAAACTTTAAGGCCATATTACCATCTTGAACCTTGATTATCATAATATTAACACACACTGAGGAAGTAAAAAAGACTATTCTGAATGTTTCTATAAGGAAAAAATCCAAACTGATTTGAAGAAACTAGATTTTTAGAAACCTCACATAACTAAATTTCCATTATCTAACTAATTACATTAGGAATAGCGTTCAAAATTGCAACCGACCTGATGTATTTAATATACAGTGTATTATCTTTATTAGGAATCAGAGAAATAAAATTATAATTCATCCCAAATGGAATATAAAGGTGATTAAAGAATTCTATTACCGCATTAATCACCTCTTTGTGGATAATATTCCATTAGTACAAAAAATATTTTTTGGTGAATCCATCGGTGCCAGAAACACTATCCATATTTAGAGAAAAGAGTGCATATTGTATAATAAAAAATACGATAGATTAATCCTGTGATATGGATAAGAAAAACCTAGTAACTTAGTAGTCTTAGCTCAATATAATCTCTCATTTGTATCTTTTTATATAAATATAAATAAAAAAATATGATATGATATTATTATAAATTTGAATTGAAATTGAAATGGAATGTTGTCTTTGTTTGAACCACCCAGTGGATATTGGGTGTTCAGTACCCTAAGAAAGGAAGTGTAAACTATCACCCAAAATCAGATATTGGGTTGCGTTTTTTATAGAATCTATCACATTATGGTTCTTACAGTGTGAATCTCATCACAATTGTTTTAACTGAACCATGAATAGTAAAATTAATGGCATCCACATTGAAATTGATATATGCCTTTAAAGGTTAGGGTAAGATTTGGTACATGCACTTTTTGTTATTCTCATTTTCACGTTCTTATCTGGATTTATACTCTAGTACCTGATCCACTAGAGTTGTATAAAAATAATAAAAGAATAGGGAGTTTGTGAATAAATCAAATTAAATGGAGTTACAATAGGATACATCTACATTAAATTCATCATTATTGATGTCTTCATATTTTATCATATATATTCCTATAACGCTGATTGGATCTCTTCCCTTTAATTTCTATCATAATTATATCCTCAATATTTTGTTGTTCTTATTTATCCCCATTATCCAAGAGATGTGTCTTAATATTTTTGATAACTTATAGGGGGATGTGAGTTCTCAATTCATTTTATAAATATTCATATATAAAATAATTCATGAATGTTGTATCTCCCACGAAATAGATCTAATAGATTAGCATCAATATGAAACTCCTTCGAAAATGTAGTCTGGTCTAAGATTATGTCATCAATGGAATTTCCTTTACACTATAATGATTTATCTACATATAATAATGGTGGAAAAATATTTTTCTCTTCCATATTATGGTGGATTTATTATTATTTATCCTTTTATTATTAAAGATTTTAGTGTTCAGTAGTTATCACTATAATTTATTCCATAATATTATTAGTGTATGTATGCTGATATGTGATATCATCATTATCTTATTCAAATCCATTCCCATTAATATGTCCTAAATAGTCATTATCATTATCATATTAATGTGAATATGTTAGTTTATTAAAATTTATATTATATGAACTCATTACTAATAAAATATATTTTTAATAATTTTATTATATTTTATTTTTCCGATTTATAAAATGAAAAAAATTATTAATGTTTTTAGCTCTTCATAAAAATAATTCAAATAAGTGAGGTAATTATGAACCTTATAATATAAATTGTTTTTCAATCTTGGAATACATATATTGTTAAAACTAGGTTCTTTTCATGGAGATACATACTTCAATTAAACTATCATATTATGTCTTATTTTTCATTATGATTGATTTTAATACCCTGATAGAGAGTTTGGGGTGTGCAATAGGAATTGAAATAGGAAAATAAAATGGAGAAAATAATGAATTAGGAATAACGGGACATCCCTTTTACTAGTGAAAGAGAGTTCCACCCCAAAAATACCCACAAGGTATAGTTCTCACTCAATGATTACACCCCATCATTTTCATTAAAATACCTCAATATATTGTTGATGTTCGGCTTCATACCACACCAAAGTATCCTCAAGTGTATGGGGTATGTACATATTTCATAAAATGAAAATAAAATATACCCCACTAAAGAGGGAACTAAACATACTCTGGTGGAGGTAACCACTCAACATTCACCATCCAATCAACTAGTTCCATTATATACCCGTGAACCTAATTAAGGATGGGAAATTTAATCTATTGTGGTGGAAGAAAAAACATATTGAATAAGGGTTTGAAAAAAATTAAAAAACATCTCATCCATAATATTTTTATATTTCCCTAATATCAGGCATGATATTAGTATTTTATAAATAAGGAATTGAGAATCATAAAAAATCTCTCATAGAGAAGTCTATATGATAGATATCCAAGATTATGTATCTAAGATATCATGATTAAAAAAATAAAAAAAATGATATGAAGAATCATGAACATTGGTATATTAGATATAATTTTTAAAAATAACATAAACTAATATATAATATAATCTATAGTGGGGAAAACCTTTTATAATTTTAATCACCTCAATTTATATATCACTTACCTATCCATTCTTCACATATCATCGAGATCAGGGAAATTGGTCTAATGATTTAGAATATTTCCTTACCATTGTATTATTTTCATGTGTCTAGTATATGTATCCTTTAACAAATTTTTTAACACAATGATGTATGTGGAATATTTAATGGTCTCATTTGATTATGAATGATTTCTATTTTTTAAAATACTATTTTTCAATAAAAAATTTTATTCGGTATTATTTTACATTAAAAATGCTATGTGAATATTGTAAGAGGTAGTAATGTCGATATAATGGTTTCATAAAAATTTATTCCTAAGGTTAAGGATAATTTTTTGTTGATGTGATATTGAAATCAAAAGAATGTACTCAATTAAAAATATATGAGTAGAAGATATGTCATGATACTATATATGTCAGCCTTCAGTATATCATGGAATCTATTTATTTTTATTCATAGAACACTAATGAAAATATTTCCATTGCACTATGCTTTAATAATTTCCCAAAAAATAGATCATTAAAAAAATTAGTAAATATATATTCTACGTCGGAACTTTAGGTATTATTAGGGTTCAAACATAGTGTTTCTTTTATGGATGAGATTATGTATAAACATTATTTTGTTGCTGTGATGAATATTGTGAATCTTTTGTTTCATTGAATCTTTATCATCGTACTCTACGAGGCTATGCAAGATGGTATTTATCTTCTGGATTTATTGAAAGAAATTATTGGTTAGTTTATACCTATTAAATGGAATTTATACAGGTAAATTTTCTTATTATTTTTGTGTCAGTATCTCAACATCCCTTATTATTATCCCCACTATCCTCGAGGCTTGAGAGATCCCTTCTTATACAAAATCATTACGACACACAAAATTATGTTTGTTTATTGAATTGAGAAAAATAAACATTAATTTAATAATCTATTTATCATTTTAATTCATTTTCACATTGACATTGACATTATCTCAAACAATAGAAAAATTAGTAAATGCCTATATATTTTCAAAGGAGAGTAATTTTGTCATATAAAAACAAAGAGAGAATAACTTGTTTTTTAAAATTAGTCATACTCCAGTTAATTTTTGGGATGAACACCACAACTACAGTTCTCATATCATTATTCTACTAAAATTAACTTTAGATCTCAAACATCCAATGTGATACATTAGAAATGAATTTTTATTAACCACCTCATTATAACTATACTACAAACACAATCATTAATTTTAAGATAATATAATGATCTATATGAATAGCATCATCAAATAGGGACCTTGGTTACCATGATAATAAAACCAATACTAATACAACTCATCTACCCCAAAAAAATCAACATTTTATATAATGTCCATTAAATATCGTACAATGATATTAGGGTTAAAGGTGTATCAAAAGAAATAAAATATCATGTTTTTTTGAACTAAGTGATCAAGTCCAATAATCTACCCATAAAACCTCTAAAAATATCCTATAATTCCAGAAACATGAATATTCATCTGTCCCTTTATATATAAAGAGTGAACATGACCCTAACTACTATATAAAACACTCTAAATTCTTCATTTTTCGACTATGGGGGTAAAACTATCCAATCAGATGACCAAAATTCCATCACGTTTTAACTCATTATGAAATATCAACTCTTACACAAATACCACTCTACTAAAATCACCCTCAAAATACAAAGAAACTTAGGCATCAGTTTCATAAGCCTACATTTCCACATAAGAGTAGGTATCTAAAAAATATGCCATATTTTACCAAAATGTGTAGTTTAGAACTTTCTCAATGTTTTCCTCCATTATTAACATATTTTCCATTGAGGCAGAAATGAGATAAAATAATATATTGAATTCAATATGATACTACATTCTAAATAACCCATTCTATTATAATTCATTAAATTAAAAAATTATTTTATAGTATATTCTCTTTATCTAGATAATCTTGTATAAGATAGAGTGGAACATGATCAATGGTACATTATCAACCTCTATTTTTTAAAGTTGTTCCAATATTTCCCTTTCTCCCAGAAGAGTTATTTCATTATTAGGTATATTTTCATCTCCCTTAGTGTAAAAATATTCTCATAAAGGAGAAAAATATTTTTTAAATACATTTCAGAATCATCGCAACCCATTCCATCAATAAAAAAAGTTGTAATCGATATTTGAACTCAATAATGGATCTATAATCAATCAATTTTCTATTAATAATTACATTGGTAGGATACAAATGATTGTATTGATACTTATATATGTGTTATCAACAACGAAATATATTCCCTTAGAGAAATTCACACCATCATTGGTAGATTCACTTATAAAAATTACCTATTATAATTAATCTTTCAAGATATATCTATTATATCGAAAATTATTTCATTATAATCAATTATTTTCATGAAGAAAAATAATTATAAATCTAATAAAAAACTATTTAAATCATTATTATGAAATTAAATTCCTCCCATGTCCAATGAGAATAAAACCATTCCAAGAGGAAAACCATTATCAATGTTTACAAAGCAAGCTAAAGATAACTATCCTACAAAACTAACAATCACATTGTATCCAATCACATTCTACCAAGTAAATAATGAACTAGATTACCAAAAATAAATAAATATTATACAACCACATAATAAGTTATATACTCTAAAATTACACTGTTAGTATCCAAAATTAATATATTAATAATTCAATATATTAATCACCATGTACCCCACTTAAAAGCTCAATCCACTCGATGGTTTACATTAATTATTAAATACTATGACCCTATTAATCCACTCAATATTCAAAAATTTACTATACCATACCAAATCTATGGAATTGTAATGTATGTGACCATGCACTAGGGTTTACATCATGCCACATATGCATATTTATATAAATTGAATATAAAAAGAGAGAATTGAAAACCAACATCATTAAATTAATTTAATTCATGTTCCAAAAAATATTTATTTCAAAAAAAACCAAATAAAAAAATAAATTTTCATTTAACCAGATCCCTTGAAAATAAATTTTAAAATATAATGTTTTCAAATATATAATTTCATTTTTTAAATAGTTAATATAAAACTACATTCCAAAAGAATAAAATATCCCAAAAAGTAATTTTTTTTGTTCATGTAACTATATTTTTTACATATAAATAATGTCAACACAACTATTTCTACCCCAAAATATTATAATAATAAAAAATAATGACAACTACACACATTAATAAAATATAACCTATAGCAATGAAGACCATAAACAGAAAACCCATTACCGAGGTATCATATATTTTTAACATGAAAATAATTATTATTTATTTCCATTTTTTACATTATATGTTTTAGATATTCTAATATCTATTTATGAAACCTTAAAATCAATAAAAAATTAATTGGTGCTAAGATACCCATTGTAAAACCACACCCAGTTTTCCTTTTAAGAGTTTCTTGGATGGATTCGAGGAACACCAAGACCCAATCACACCTCCCAATAATTTATTCAATAAAAATAAATGGACGAAGGTTAAAATCCAATTTGGTGAGAATATAATAATTTTAAATATTTATTAAATAAAAAATAGTAGAAATTTCAAATATTATAAATTATTAAAGAGTATATATGGAATTAGAGTGAAACAAAATTCATTAATAAATAAAGAGACATTATATAATAAATGAAACCATATACTTCCTTACACATATTAAAATAAGTGGGATTTTTCACTATGATTTTAATTGATAAAATATAAATAAAATATTCAATGAAATTAACAAATATACCGAATTAAGAATTTCAAAAACCTGACCTTAGTTAAATTTCACAAAACCTTTCATGATAGTCAAGAAAGTTCAAATATACCACAAATTCTCAAACCTATATCTAAATTTTATGTTATAAATGTGCTTAAATATTCTTGTGTTGGGTGTTTTAATAAAACGTAATTGGTTTCCACTAACAGGGCCTCTAATAAATGTTTAGGCATACAAGGTAATTTTATAAGAAATTAAATAACCTAGTGATCAATTAGCATAAAAATAATAATAGAGAGTCAATATGTGCTATCCACTCCACCAAAATTCTCAAACAAATATGATTTATCCTATTTCATTGAATCATACATTACCAATTATTATAAAACATAGATTGTTTCTCAGAGTAATATTTGTATTGATATCAAAGGGGAATATCATTCTGGTCTCAAATCATAATAGATATAGTGTAAAAGTATATAAATTACTATTTTATATCTTGATACCCCACTCATAAGGGAAAAAATATGTTTGTGGACCATGATTCATCTTCTGGTACGGATAATACATTTCATGGTTGCGTCATGATATGAAATATATATGGATGTATCATCAATATACTATATGATTAAAAATAGTCCTTTAGGAGAATATCTAAGTTATAAATTATGAAATATCCTTCGAACGATTAATCACATTTATGAGGGGGATCATAACCCCCCACACTCACTGTAATAAAAATTATCATCAAATAAATGGGCGTATAACAAAAAAATACCCATATAATAATACCACCATGTATAGAACCATGGCTCACGGACACTTCTCATCATTTTAACCATTAATTGGAGATAACAATTTGCCATATACGAATGTTTCATTAATTGAGTAATTCTAATAGAAAAATAGAAATAATGGTTTGGTCTTTTTAGGTAATAGTAATGCACTAATATTAGTCACATATATTGAATCTCATGTGATAACACGAAAAGATAAAGTCATTCCATCTTATACATAACATAAAACGTTAAAAAAATCCAACACTCAAGAGTACACATAGGCTATCCCCATCGTACTAGGGACATACACATAATATTTTTTTAGAAGAAACCATCCATAACAAGCTAAACCAAATAATATAGTATAATTAGACATAATATTCTCCCTTACCTATCAATACAATCCTATTATTATAAACTACATGGTGAATATGAATTCTATAGGCCATAACACACATTGTTCTAATGATACCTTGGAAACACTCTCATCCAATATCAGCCACTCTCATATTGGTTATAGTACCCCAATGGACATTTCTAAACCAAGAATGTACTAATCATGAATCTAAAACATCACCGATCCAACACATATGTAAAACATATAGTAGAGTACTCGTCCACTATTAATAATATATAAAATGTACCCAAATCAATTGAAATTTATTAATATCCATGGAATTTATCTCAATAAGAAACTAAAAACTTTTGGATCATCACAAATTAACTAACCTCTGGCTGGATCCCATGATATGATACAATCATCTGTAATCAAGAAACTAAACCACAATAAGAGTAATTTTTTTTATTATTTTGGGTGTTTCCATATTTCATTTTGGGTTCATCAACAATAAAAACAAGTGAATGTAAGATCTTTTATGGAGTTAAAATGGTTATATAATTCACAAATATAGGCATTTGGAATGTGGTTCAGCAATGGAAGAAATTTGAATATGAGAATATTCCCTCCAAAAAAATTTAAGAGGCCACTAGATATTTCATGTCCAAGGAAGTGGCCACTGTCCATTATATTTGAACTCTAGTGGAGATTTACTAGGATCTGGATGGGTTCCACTAGAGTTTCAATGGGAAACATCAACAATCCTTAGTTCTCTTATAGCATTTTCATGAATTTTTTTATTTATTAATATATAAAATTGATGTGGGTTATCTATTTGGTTAGAATAGACAGCCTCTCACCCCCCTCTTTCATAATCTCCTCTCCCAAGGGTATATCTTATCATTTTTTATTCCTCATGTCATATATAACATGAAGTCTATATGGGTAAATATCATCATCAATATACATATAAATATAGTTCCTTCTCTATTGTTGGGAGTATTAATTAAAATAATTATTTATGGTTTTTTCAAAATATTTCTAAGTTCTTCCTACATAGTTCATAATAGGATATGGAATTCAGTAAGTATTATAAATATTATACTAGGTTGTCGGTGACTATATATTTACATTTTTTATGTGGTTTTTATCTTTGTGTAATTTTTAGGACTTGGTAGATTCATTCATCAGACTAGGAACAAGAATAGGTATGGTCTGTAAGATTCAAGGTTATTATCCCCGTGGATGTATATTTTGTTTATGGGTGTCTGTTGGTTAGGTTACACTATGGTATTTAATTTTGATGATCAATGGATAGATTACATTCTTGGAAAGAATCCATGAGACTTCATGTAATAGTATGTTAGAAGTAATACTTGGTCGATTTTCTTGTAAACATACATTGTTTTACTTGTGTGGATATTGGGTGATATTTATAATCTTTATGGATGAGGGTTTTATTAACAACAATCAATTGTGTTAATTGATGTTCACCAAAGGTATGTGGGAATATGAGTTAGTGATGTTATTACTTATTGGGTTTGTGTCTATTAGGATCATGTGAACACAAAGTGATCCTAAGTGTGGTGAAAAATAATAGATTATTAGTCGTATCCATCATAAATTATAGGCCTATTGAAAATTAGTATAACTTTAATTTGATAAATTTATATTTCATAGATGGATAAAGGTATTTATTGGTTATTTTAGTCACCATTTAGCTATGCTAAAAATTATATTTGTAGAATCTATTTTGTATGATGAGAAATATATTGGAAAGGGATCCTAGTTTTTAGGTTATTAATGTGAGTCCTACTGGAGACTCCAATAAATATTAAAATATGAGAATAATTATTTATATATCATTGTGTGACTCAAGAATTGTATATTCATTGGGTGAATCATTCCACAATGGAACTGGATAAAGAATTTTTCCACGTTAGCCATGAATTGTTGAGTAAAAGAGAATTAGGGTTTGTTGTTTATTTATTACTCATACATTGAACATTGTATACAACTACATATGTGTGAATTTTGAATAACCAGATGTATTATGTTTGTATTATATTTTTCATTATTATTTTAAATACATTATGGGTTAAGTAGAACAACACAATTAATATAGAATAATGATGGTCCCTACAGTTGATGAGATGTATTATTAAATTGGGGAGATTGATATTTAAATTTTCATCCTTTTGAATATTTTTGAAAACTAAATATTAACATGAAATAAAAATTATATGTCATATATAATCTTATTTATAAAGAATAATTTACATGTGATGATTATTTATATTATCACATAGTCCCTAAGATATTCACTAATTGTTTGAATCATTTTTCTTTCAAAAAACATTTCATTAACAAAGATATTGATGTATACAAGATTGTGGGAATTAAATGAGGATGTTTTTATTTGGATATTTTGATTTTTATATTAATGATAAGATTTAATGAATTTTTAGTTGGCCTTTATTATTTTCATATTATAATTGAAATTCGTGTGGAACTATTCTATCATTAACGGAAAATGATTTAATGTGATGTTTTGAAAGAATGTTCAAACTAAAAGAAATAAAATTGGCCAAGATAAACCACCTAGAATCAAGGGATATATCAACCAAAATAAGATGGATATTATAGTAATAGATAAAAAATTAAATTTTCATGGGAAATATTTAATGGGTTTATGGGTATACATATGTTGTAGGAGGGATTTTAGCATTAGTAGTGTAGGGAAGCATATCTAGCCGAGGGAGACCATTGAGTTCACGTGGATTTTATATGGCCTATGATGTCATATAACATATTATTAAGGACATTTTATGATTTATATTCTTCTTTGTGGTATCAATATGATGATATAATATGAAATATTAAAAAAATTCATAGGTGGTTTCAAACAATGATGTGTATTAGATTTAATGAAACTGCCTAATCAAAATAAAGATTATTACATTTATTATTGCCTGAAAACATGATTCCATGAGTTTCACAACATCAAAAATGAAACATTAAAACTAAAAATTGATTGATTGGATAATGAATATCATATTTTGGACTTCTATAACATGTCAAAAATATATTAACCCCGTGTGAGGAGATATAAATTATATGATATGATATTTGTTATAGATATCATTTTCAACCTTCTAAAATATATTAATTCATGATTTTTGTGGTGATAGTGAGTTAGATATTCTTTTTAATTAGTTTCAGGAAGTTAATGCATGCTAATAGAATTTAAGTATGAGTGAATTTATGGTTTGTGAAGGTAGTTATATCTTTCTTAATTAAGGTGTTTTTTATATTTCATGTCCAAAAGATAAAGAACATATGATGTGTGGAGGTTCACGAATGGTGATTAATGTGGTGGAAAAATTCACTATATTTATATCTATAAGTATTATACTATATCTTCATTTATGGTTTATATGTTAGGGTAGATATAGTTTGAGATGGAGAGAGAAAATTAATGACGAAATATATCTTTTTTCACATGTGAAGTGATATATTGATCATTATATAGTTTCATTAAAAAGGTAATGATAACCATGAATTATATGTATTACATATTCTATATTTGAATATGGTGCGAGAAAAATGTACTTCATTCCCTTTTATATTTCATAAAGAGGTGGAAAGTCATACCCCATACTGTATTTCATCATTTTCATATGAATTGTTCATAATTAATGTGTAGTGCATGATGTTTTAGTGTGTTAAATTAAATTGATTCCCAATGAAAATGTGTACTACATGTATGAGAAATGTGATTTTTAAGTTAGAAAAAATCATTAGCAAGGGAGTATCATTATATAATTACAACAATAATAAGACATGGTGAAGAAATTCGGTGTTGAAAATTGCTACATAAAGAACTATAACATAAAGATTGTGAGATGAGATGTATATTATGTAATTTGATGGAATAGAGTTTAACTAAGAACTAAAACTAACAAAAAATATTAATATAATATTACATTATTTCATACATGAGAATAAGAAACTATAAATAAGGCATTCTGATGATATTTAATAAAAATATGTAAAAATAAATTTGTTGATGTTTGAAGTGTAGAAATCTTAATGAAGAAGATAATAATTACAATAAAATGTTATATCCATGAATTCCATGTAATATATATGTGAATGAATATATAAATATACTAGGATAATTATTTTCATGATCTAAATTATAAAAAGATTACATTCAGTGAATTGGAGGTCTTATCTCCCATTTTTTTAAAAAACATGGGAAATTAATACAACAAATGTATCGAAGATATTTTAGTTAGTCATTATAGTAATTTAATATGTTATAATAGAAGTTATATCTTTTAATTATTAATTAATTTCATTGGGATGAATTTAATTCATTGTTATTGATATCCCATGATACATGCAACAATCACTTTTACTAAAAAAGTATTATACTATTTATATTATTATTTAAACAAGACTATTATATCATAATTTTGAAATAGAGATGTATGAATAGTAAAACCCCATTATTATAATTAGTTCTGATTTTTTTTATAAAATAAAATATATTTATCAAGAAGAAATTAATTTTTTGTGATGTATTTATATTCTTTGAAAATAAAGCTTTCTCAAAAATTTGATTTTTATTTCATTTTGTGGAAAAATAATAAAACCAATTTTTTCATATTTTAAAAATTTATCTTTTTTTTTAGTGAACATTTAAAAATTATATTATTTTAACATTTATATATTTTTTAGAAAATTTTATTTTTTTAATAAATTGCAATAAATGTTTAGTTGTATTAAAAACTGAATTTTTATGTGAAGCATTTACAAGTCACATTTTGTTTAAAAATGGTTTTATAAATAAATATAGTTCAACTATATCAAATTAAATCCACCTTTTTCATATAATTAATTTCAAAAAAAATTCAGATACTAAATATTTCTATACGAATGAAAACTATTCCATTAGAAACTCATTTTTTCTTATTATTTACAGGTTGAATTATAAACTAAATTTTTCTTGTCCAATAAATTGGATTTGAAAAAATATAATAGATATTTTGAATTAAATTAATTAATATTATTAAATTATTTCAACCAGATTTTTCTTGAAAGTGAATATAAAAAACTATAAAAATTATTCATAATGCTTATGGTGAAAACTTGTTAACCAAGGGTAAAACTAAAAATATAAGGGTTGGAGTGACTATGAAACGTCTTAAAGTTGTATATTATGGTCATATATCAACCTTATATCATCTAATATTCTATAATGATCCATTCTGAATCATTGTATACTTTTCAACATGTGGGTATAAATTTTTCTTCTCAGAAATTCCACTTCTGTGCTCTTCTCCACTTATAAAAGAGAACTCCTACCCTCTTCTATTAACTCTCCCAAATACATTTGGGGATGCCAAAAATTAAAAAAAAATATCCTTTATTCCATACCCACATCATATATTCATTTTTTTTATTATTAAGTCATCCTAAAAAGTCTTTTGTTGGATACCAAATGAGGTTGTCCAAAAAATGAGGTATCTTTTTTAGCCAATTGTATTTTGTTTTATTTATTCATCCACATCCTTAAAAGAATTCAAAATTTATGATATAAATATTTAAATATTTATAATATATTTACAAGTTATTGTGTTAATTTAATAACATATAACCATATCATCATCCATCAAATGGGAAAAATCACCAATCATCTATACAACGGACTTCTACCACACGAACCGATGTAATTTGTTTTCCATCGCCATCATTCCTTTTTGGATAAAATTGTTGATTTATACAATTTTTATGAAATTTTTGACATAATTATAATTTGGTAATTATAATATCACATCTAACATATTATCTTCCTATCGATTGGAAAATGATAATGTCTATTGTGTGTACATGTGGACTACAACCTCCACAAAGCAATATGTAACGTTCATTCATTTCATTATTACCGGGATATTAAAGAATTTATATTTAATTAATATATATAATTTATATGATATAAAAAGGATTCTACACTTTTAAATTAATATTTACCGTTTTATCATTTTGTCCTACGATAAAATGGAAACATCATTCATACGTACATACCGAAAACTTTTTCCATAAATGGTGTAACTTGTTTTCTATATATATAATTTAAGTATTACTATAAATATATATATATATATGTGTGTGTGTGTAATATTAATTATATTTATATAATTTATAGATTTATAGATAGTATGGAAGCATGATAAAAGTAAAATTATAGAAAATACAAAACCAAAACATACATAAAAAATGAAGCATTCATTACCCAATATGTGATTGTCGAAATGAATTTTAAATTAATTCCATATAATATAGCCTTAGTAAATTTTATAGGGTATTATATATAATAGTATTTTTATGTATTATATTTATAATAAACCTATTTTTAAAATAAATGTTCTTGGAATGTCTATGATGAATGTTTATACTTGAGGTAGTGGATTTTCATGTCAGTTTTATTACTATGATGCACATGTCATAGTCACCACTTGTTTCATTTATGTGGTGTATATACATCCCATGGATATAATTTAGTATATATACTATGAAAATTATGTATATTTAAATATCCATATATGTTATTTTAATTCTTTGTTCCCATTATTAAAGATTTTCCAATGCGATATATTTTTATGTTACAATCTATTTGTTTGTGATGTTTTTTTATGATTATTCTTATAATGATGAAATATTATGATCAATATCTCCCCAAATTCATGAAAATTATTCTACATTTGTGATATCTTGAGAATAAATTTTTCCCTTCATTTTCCTTTCATTATATACTCAAGGACCAAAAATAATTTTTTTATGTACAACCGACATTA
This sequence comes from Viscum album, assembly GCA_963277665.1. Classification (NCBI taxonomy): domain Eukaryota; kingdom Viridiplantae; phylum Streptophyta; class Magnoliopsida; order Santalales; family Viscaceae; genus Viscum; species Viscum album. Next base: position 788,398,203 of record OY728120.1, read on the forward strand.
TTTCTCTCTTCGGTTGAAAATATTTTCTCTTCTATATCCATGTTTTTGTAAAAAATTAATGAAAAATTTTACTATTCTATAATTATTAATTTTAAATAAATTACCCATGATTTAATTTTTATAATTTGGTTTAAAAGGATTCTTCTTGTATTTTCTTAAACAAGTCTCCACTGACTTATTAATAAAAATGTGACAGATTCACATATTTTAACTTGAAAATCATGAATGGTATTTCTCTCCATCTGATCGCTCAGTGATTTAATAAATATATTAATTTTCATATAGTTAATTTTCAATGAAAATATATTATTTATTATTTTCCCAATATTTAGATTATAAATAAGTGTTCAAAAAGTGGAATGGTTATTTTCACCATTAAATGTTCCAAGTGATCTATCAAAATAATTTTCTCTATATAATGATATAATTTGATGTTACATAATAATTAATGGTTATGTGGTCTAATGATTCTATACATATTATTTTTATGGATGTTTTATGATTTGTTTTAGAGTATTTTTTTGAAATGCATTTCTTTTCCTGATTTTATGATAAATGAGTTGAAGAAATTCTTATGGAAACCATTTATTTTTATAGGATATGATAAGATGAATGATTTATGATATTTTTGAAAACATTTCTATAGTTTTCATTATATAAATATATTTTCTAAAATTATATTTATTTCAAATGCATTTAGTAATGATTTATTTTCTATGAGATCAAAGGGTATTCATGTGGTTATCATAAATCTAGAATAGGGTACAGTATAGGTTATCCTAATATTAAAAGAGGTTATGTAGGTTGTTATCCGAAACCCAAAATACCTTACATGATATGATACCCCAAACATAAATCAAGTACATGGTGTGTTACCCTAATCATTAAATGTTATGAATGTATTTGTGGATAGTCATGACATAACATTTTCTATTATTATTAGCACTCCACAAATATATTTCTTATTCCAATGTTATGTTCTTAGGATTAATTCTGTTTGATTCCATTATGAATCATGTCTTATAAACATACATGATTTTTGAAATGACCCCTATTTATGATGTATTATTATCATGAAATTGTTATCAAGAATTATTCTCATGTTCTCATACCATAATGGCCATGTTATATTGATATCTCTATTAGATACCCTTACTGAGAATATGAGCTCACCCATTATTATGTTTCATATCACCTAGTTATAAATGATAGTTATTATTTATAATATGCCTCTGAAGGGTGTTATTTACTAGAGATTTTCTAGATCACCTATGCAAGAGTTTATTATGTATATAGGTGTCCAAATGCACTAGAACTAAATTATTCAACAATGAATCATTATGTTATGTATTGTATATTAATCTATTCACATGTGATATCTGTGTATGAAATGTTTTGGTTACTATGTGATCACTATTTTTATGTTGGACGTTTGTTTTTGAATACTGATGGGATGTCAATATAATGAAAACTTTTGGGATAATAACATAATTTTGGAAGTGGATATAGAATATATCCAAAATAATTTAATTAATATAGATATTATTAATGGATTATATGTGTCTCAGGATTAAACTAAACACAGCACAGATGTATTCATCCTCCATGTGATAATCCTTTTAAAAATATTATGTGTTGTTATCCATTAATATTCAAGCATTCATGTGATGTATATGTCTTTTTGAATTGGAAATATCCAATAATAAAAATATGTTCATAGTTTGGAATAAAAAAATTATAGAGTAGTGGAATGGAATTCAGTAAATTTTTGTAAAATGAATCACCCCCTCCCACTCTCTAAGTGTACCTATATGATCCAATCACCATCTCAAATTGAATCATAGTATAAGGTTCCAAATATGATTGCATAAACAGTATTTTATCTATTGTTTTTAATATACAAATATGAATTAAAAAATTGAATTTTAAAAAATTCTGTATTGCCTTAATTGAAAAATATTGCTGTCATTTGTATCTGTGAAAACATGAAAGTTTCAATGAAAATCACGGAGAAAAATAGAAATAATAGGAAAGTATTATTAGAATGATTTTAATGAAGAATGTGGATATAGAACTAAATGGATTCAAAAATAATTTATATCCATTAAAGGTGTTTATTAAATTAGCTGATATTGATCCTCTTGAATATTATCGTTGAATTTTTTTTGGATGATTAAACATAAACTATTGAATACCACACCATAAAATTCAAATACCATATTTTGAATGATCCCATAGAATTTTTCTCTTATATATTTCTATTGATGTAGGAAAAAAATTTATTAAAATGAAAAACTACCAAATGTGGCTGAAGAATTGCATAAATATTAAGCTATAAAATTCTAAAGATGAATGTCTCATTAAAAAATTGTTAAATTGAAAGTAAAATTCATATCACTTTGTAATGAATAATCAAACTTGATTGAAGAAGAGATGAAAATTTATATTTCTGAAAAAGTAACGGATGTTAAATTTCTTTTTGAGATGATCCATTTACATGAGGAAAATCAATATAGTTGTTTTTGTTGTTATTAACTCTCAACTAGAAATTAAATAGACAATGGTAATATATCATTATAATTATTTATGAGAAATTATATTGCTTCAACATGATCATATTCAATATATAATATTGAGTGGGATTAAATCATGAAATAACATGAATATGAGTTGATTTAAATAAATATAAAATTTATTGAACTATAAGTAAAACTAATATATCTAAAAAATCCATAAGATGAGACATCTTATGATAGTCAGTATAGAAAGGATATACAATTTTTTTATAATATGATATTTAATTTTTTAAATAATTCATCATGTAGAAGGAACATTAGGAGATTATTTAAAGAAAAAATCAATGTAATCCCATTTCATAAATTAACCATGTTTCTATATAAATTTGTTTTTGTTAATTATGGTTTATCATCTTAAGATGGATAACAATTAAATACAATATATTTATGGGTGTTTAAGACTAATGGAAACCCCACATATCATTATATTTGGATGTGATGAAGGAAAAAATTTCCTTTTATCAATGAAAATATGATAAAAAACCAATGTTTTAAAAAAATGGTAAGATTTCAATGTCACAAACCAACCTGGGTACCCTATTTACTTGATAACTGATCCAATCCAAACATATACCAAAGGGAGTTCCTGAGCCCATTGGATCAGTCACTAGCTCCTTGTATCATTAAAAATGAATTTGGGAATGATTTTAACACTATCAGTGCAGAAGTAAATGATTTTATACAATATTCATATCAAAATAAACCCCCCTTATAGTAATTTACATGAATTAAAACTTTCATTAAAGCCCAAATTACTACTACTAAAGTACCAATAATAGGAAAAAACCATGTACTTAAGGGAAAAACTCACCATGTGTAAGGTTCAATACCTAAATCCACCTCCAAGAGATCATTTTCCTTTTCTCAATCCTAGAAGGACATAGTCTACAGACACCCAAATATACAAGTAGTGTGTGAGCCGACTCCCAGTATTATGTCACCAATGATTCAATAAAAGGATTTCAATATCAAATTAACTAATAATGTGATTTAAATTTTAAAAAAAAAATAGGTTTGATATTTACAAAATTATATTTTAAAAAATCATGCTTTATTATTTTAAATATGGAAATACATTTAGCAATTCATTATTCACATTTCAAATGATGGAAATATATTTCAAATTACATAATTTACCTTTAATAAAATATTTCTATACACAAATATAACATTTCAAAAAATGTATTAAATGAAAAAATTTATATAAAATAGTTTATATATATTAATAATTCATGTAAAAAAGTTTACAAAAATATAATATATACATTAAAAATAATAAAAAAGTGAGTAACATGATCATGTTCTATATAGGTATGATATTTCAATGCTATAGGGACAAAAATATGTTAATATATAAAATTATGTACATAAGTCACTTGAAAAAGGCTAAGGGGACACATCAACATTGCCAATGGGATTGGATGTGATTATATGATATTTTAGAACATTTTAGAATTGTAAAGTGCTTCCCATAATCACTCAGTAACTACCATTATCTTGCATGTTCTCTCATAAAAAATAATTGATGGACTACTTATTTAAATACTACTTAAAATATAATTAAATAACATTCCCCATTTCAAATATTCCAATTTTTAATTTAGATACTATAATAAATTTTTAATCAAAAACATTCATTTACATAAAGATGAAACCACATAGTTTCCTTCAGAAAACATTTTTAAGAAATTTTTCAAAAATAATAATTCGAGTCCAATTATTTTTATTTGACAATCCACTTTTAAAAATAAATTTCAAAATTATAATTTTCAAATAAATTACATGAATTTTATAAAAAACCCCAACTTCAATGGAATTTGGGGATTTTTAGAATTTTCCATCAAATCCATTTCAAAAATTAAATTCAAAATTTTAATCGAAATAATTTCCATAAAATATTCAATTTAAATTAAACAATATAAATTATACACACCCCAATTCAATAGAATTAGTGGTTTTCAAAATACATTTCCAACTCCCTTTTTTCATAAAAACCCAATTCAATGGAATTTGGTTTTTATCCGTCAAATTAATAGAAATCCATTTAATCAAAATAAAAAAAATTATTTAATTAAAATCCATTGAAATTAAAAAAATCAACTTATAGCTAATAAAAATTGAGCATCGTAATGGAACCACCAACCTCAGGATCAATGTATCTTAGATCTCCAAGCCCTAGGTGCGATTACTAAATGAAGAATGACAACAAAGGAATGTAGAAACATGGATCAACCTAGGTGTATATACCAAAAATAGATTTAATTAGATCTATAAATCAACACATGGATCTAAATAAACCTCTGCATGAAGAGCTAGATCATGGGTAATCAAGAATTGGAGAAGAAAACCAACTAGAAGATGATCGACCGACATTATCCTATGTTTGTATTACTTCTAGGAGTGGTCTGATGGGACAAAAATCATTCATGGAAGCTCAAACAATGGGAGAAACTCATTTGGGTCGAATGAGGTCTGTCTGAGAACTATAAAGAGGGTTTGGAAATTTTTAACAAAATACCGGATTATTATAATTCCCATCCACATGAATTCCTGGGAAATAACACATGGTTTGAACAAATTTTTCATAGGCTATGTGATCATTATAAATGGGCCACACAGTTTATCCTAAAAGTGAACATGGGTTCATAACTATGTCCCAACTATGTGAAATCCCACTTACAAATTTTTCAATTTTGTTGTAGTTAGGCACATGATTTGGAAAACCATGTACCCGTTGTGCACCAACCATGCACTAGCCCATAAATTTCAAGATTCAATAGTTTTCAACCCAAAATGACTCTAAATGAAACCAAACCAAATATTGATAAAAATCAGTTCAAACGAATATCTAAAAATAATAATTGTATGTTATAACCTCCCACAATATAATCTTTGTGTCCCTAAAATGGTTATGAAGAAGCCTCTACATCAAAACGTTGAGGCCAATTCTCTCCCATCAGTGCCTCCCTCTCCCACATCTCATGAAAATCTAAACGGTGATACTATATCACATTAACCAATGGTATCATACTACCACAAAGTACATTGGCCTCATAATAAACTATATTGACTGGTCATTCAGTGACAGCTAAATCATGTTCAACTTCATGATCACACCAACTCAAAACATGAGATAGATCAGATAGATAATTTCATAGTTGAGATAAATAAAATTAATTATATGTATATTTTTGATGATATGGATGTTCTAAACTATACGAAACATTCCCCCACCAGATCAAAAACCTAAAATGGTCCCAAAAAATGAGGATAAATTCTTAGTTGCCTCTAAATTCATCGATGAACCAACAGTGGTGAATCATTCATGAAAACCTAATCACTGAAATTGAATTCCAATGTTCAATGATGATTATTAGCATAACAATTATTTAAGATTTTTTCCTTCAACATCCTTTAGAAAATAAACAGAATATTTTTTTGTCTTGGGCAGAAAACTAGGTCCACCCAAGGAACATTCAACAATTTCCATCCAAAATAACTCAAATTTACAAGTCTATCCATACGTGGGTTCAAAAGGATCCAATATGATGACAAAAAAAATTACTATTTTTATAGTAAAACTCAAGTAGCCCAAAATGACCATCCCAAGCCCCACTAAATTCAACAACAAAATGATGAAGCATATATTTAAGAATCTAAATAGCTCTTTCTATCTGGATATATAACTGTGGTTGGTATACCATACTCAAATGGATGTGAGATCCCAATGCTTCATGAAGGCCTCTCAAAAAGAGAGAAGTGAGCCATGGAACCCTATCAAGGACTATAGCTAAATATAATCCATGAAAACAAAAAATAACATCGACCATGAGATGTCCCAACTCCTCAACTTTTATTGTATCAAAAATCAGTATAATGTGTTTTAATTTAATCAGTCAATTGATAAAAACCTATATTGCATTCTTATTTCTCTGGGAATGAGGAATCCCAAACCCAAAGTCCATAGATATCTCATCCCACATCCAAGTAGGAATTTTAAGTTGATTCAACAAACCCGAATGCTTATGGTACTCAGCCTTCACCTTTTGGAATGTATAGTAATGAGATAGAAATTCAGAAATGTCCCATCTTATAACATGACACTAGAATATCCCCCACCTTTTAGAGAACATATTTTGGTTCCTGGGTTCATTTCCCACTAGTAATTATTGAATTATACCATCAAAACTTTCCTTACTAAAGGCAATACAACATAATAATTCTGATAGTAGAGAATTCTCTCTTTGGAGAAAGTCCACTATGAAAATGTCATCCAACCATAGAGATACTGTCTAACTCTATAGAATTCATCATTATGCTGATGATCCAAAAAAAATATTTTGTGAAATTAATATTTCAACTAAATGTTGGCCAAGGAAACCTCAACCCCTTTCTTCAGAACTCCAATTTGAAACTGTTTAATGAGACCCATCAAATTACACTATTTTGAAGATTCTTTCACTCGCTAGGTCTGAAGCATCCTGATCAAATAATCTTCAAGGACATACCCTTTCCCCGAGGTATAGGTGATGTAAAAATTGAAAAATTGTATGTATTCTACCCAACACCTCTCGAGGATATTAAAATCTTTTTGAGAGAACATATAACTCAAGCTCATGTGGTATGAATACATAGTAAACCATTATCCAAAAGTTTATTTTTTCCCACTCATAAGAGAGTGCATCAAAGCTGCCAGATCAAGGTAATGGGTGGAATAATGCTTCTTGTGAGACCAAATCTGATAAGATTCATATAAAACCACATGATTACATTGCATAGGGATACAACCCAAACCTTATCCCGAAACATCATAGATACTATGTATTCTTACCTGAACACTTGAAGAGTCAACATTGACACAGTATCCAATGGTTGTTTCATCTCAAAAATAGAATACTAAAATTTATAATTCCATTAAAACATTCCCCCTTTCAAGTTAGGGAAGACATAAGATAATCCAATTTTGAGAAGTCCTAAACAAACCAACGATAATACTCTGCTAAGCCCAAGAAACATTGAATCTTGAAAATTTTACATTGTTTTTACCATGTTATAATATCCTTAAACTTTTTACGAAAAAAAAACCATGTTTTGACACCACATGTCCAAAAATGTGAAGTTCATGAAACCAAAATCACCCATAGAAATATTAAAAAAATCAATGATTTCTCAGCAAACTCATAAGTATTATCTGATGAGTCACATGATCCTCTACATACATGGATTAAACATGGATTACATCTAAAAATAATACTATAATAGTATCTAGATACTAATGAAAATCTTATTAATCAACAAGATAAAGACTACAAGAGAATTGGCTAGACCAAAGGGAGTAATAATGTACTCATAATGACCATAGATTCTCCAAAAAGAGGTCATTGGAATGTTAGATTATTTTATATTTAGATTATGGTAACTAGAGTAAAGATCAAACCTTGAGATATAAATTTCCCTTTATGCTGATCACACCAATCATTAATTCATAAAAAAATATACATCCTCATTAACGTTACTCAATTGGGATTTCAAAAATCAAAGGATCAGAGAAGTGGGCCATTAGATTTTTATGCAATGGGAACTAGCACTGCCTTATGTGACACACTTGGGTGTATAATTATTCTCTTAAGAAGGTCATATTACAATGAAATCAAATCTTTCAATTAAGGTGGTTCCATGTGGTTAGACAGATTAGAACATAGTTGAGTTCCGTGCATTCAGTTAATATATATTTTCAACTCCCTTACTAGAGGAAAACGAGAGAAGTTTGCGGAAAACATGTTAGAAATCACAACAAATACTGGAGGGAGATCACCAACAAAATATTCTTTATCTAGATCAAAGGAAAACATACATATAACCTTCCTTGACTTTGGGAAATATGGTCTGGATCTGCTCGACCATAGGTCCCATTCTCCATGGAAGACAGGGCACACACATTTGGGTGTGGTGAAGGAGACCTATTGAAGATAACAATTAATCTGTGTTTTAATTTAGATAATGCTATCCATCCCTATAAATTCATAAATACATTTCATGTTGATTGTAAAAAAATCCCATCATATCTCATCATATAATTGAGAGAAGAGAGAGGAAGGACTACAGAGAACCTTCTCTCTAATTATACTAAGGGGTGTAGTAATATCTATTGCACAATATAAAATCTCCAAAGGAAGATTTAGAATATTAACAACCTGGGATGAAATAAAATAATGATAGGCACCAGTTTCAAACATAGAATTCACTAATGATGAATCTATTTTAATTGTACCTCTCACTGTTACTGGAATTGTACCTACTTCCACTTGAGACATTTCCACTACATGAAGATGATTTGTAATAGATGCCTATGGGTGGAAGCATTTTTTTCATGTAAGGAATATAATTTTTACACCATTTTAGATGGCATGAATGATTATTTTACACTACATGGAGTTGAATAAACATGAAAGAACCTATGTATGTTACCGAAGCATCTACGAAACCCACTATACTTGGGTTCCTCAGTGAAAACCATCAGTGAATGTTCATTCCTTCCACACTGGTAGAAAATCAAAGGACCACTTCTGGGTAATGAAGGAGGTCAATAACAACCCCTCTAAAGTGAAATTTCATGAGAATATCTATGCTTCCTCTTTCCCATGAATGAATAAATGCTTCCAATGGAAGATATAGAACCTCTCAAAACCCCAACTTTCCATCCAAGTCAATTTCAACCATAAGTGTTATATCCTGAAAATCATTATAAGAAGGATCCTTTAGTATGAAAACGTGAGAATAAATATCCTAATAAAGTTTTATCACATACATTTAAGCCTTCATCGTCTCGTTCGATTCAATATTAGATATAGAATACATGAGCACAAAAAAACTGGTTTCATACTCTGTCATGGTCATATCAGCTTGATAATGTCTGAAAAACTCTGTAGACATGGCCAATAGAATCAATTCTAGATATAACTACTTATTGAAAAGAACCATGTATTTGATCCACTCTAATCCCCCATGCTTCTTTACCATCACAAAATTGTCCCACCATCTTCTTCATGGTACTTCCAATACGAATGTAGAACACATCACATTGATACCATCAGTTGTTTACAATAACCAAATTAAGAATTCCATAATTCCCCACCATTCCTCAGCCTCTTTAGGGCCATTTGAGACTTTGATTGGAACTAGATTCTATACAATGAATTCATGAGAACTGATCATCAGAACATCCATCTAAGCTTCCACAACTAGAGCCAAAAATGGAACTGGAGGTTGTTCATATCCAAAATCATGTTAGTGTGAACAATCACCTCAATAAGATTCGGATCAACAATAGGATTATCTGGCTAAGAATTAGTAGTAGACTCTTCTTGGATATGATTCACACATCATCTTATAAAAATGATTCTACACAAAATCAAAATACAATAAGGAAGACAATAGATTAACATTGAAACTAATAAACATGGAAAATTATCCCAACATATAGGACAACCATATTTTGGATTTCAATATATAAAGATCAATATAGGGAAACTACTTGAACTAATCCAAAATATGACATTCCCTAACCACCCTTGGTGAATTAAGGTTCATTACGGTGAGATGTGACTATGAACTCAATCAGAACTACCTCCTATGTCCTGATAAGATTTCACACATTCATACCGACTTCAAAACAAATGATCATCCCAGAGCTCTAATAAAAAATTTTCAAGAACCAACCCATTTACCCTGGTAACTAAATTACCAAGTCGATCCTAACTTAGCTCGAAGGGAATTCTGGATTTTTATGGTTCAGTGAATAACACATGGAATCATTCAAAATGACAGTGGGAATGATTTTTACACAAACAATGTGGAAGTAAAAGTGATGGGACTATATCCATATCAAAAGAAACTCCATAGATAGAAACATAATAGAAGTAAAATAGTCATTAATGCCCATAGTAATACATCCAATGTATTAAAATATGGAAAACAGACTATGTCCCAAGGGACACAACTCACCATGTACAAGGTTCAATAGATGAATCCACATCCAAGAGATCATTTCCCTCACTCAAACCGGAAAGGAGATATTCTATAAACATCTGAAGGAACTAGTAGGGTGTAATAAAAATCCTATAAGGATCTCAGAAATGATTTCATAATAAGATAATAATAAATATTTAAGAAATAATCTGGAATCAATTTAAAAATAAAAAGTTTTGGAATTTAACAAAAATATTTAAAGAAATAATTCTTTACAATTTAAAAGATTGAAATAAATTGTGAAATTAATGCTTCACATTTCTAGTTATTGAAATATATTTCAAAATACGAAATTTTCATTTAATAAATGGGTGATTTAAACAAATGTAACATTTCAAAAAATGGATTAAATGAACATATTTATATGAAATAATTTATAAAAATTTACAAGGCATGTAGTACAATTTACAAAAATGGAATATATTAATTTGATATAATAAACAAGCGAGAATCGTGGTCATATGCCAAATAGGTATGATAGTTAAAACCTATAAGGATGCGACACTATTTATATGGAAAATTAAGTATATATGTCCCATGAACAAAGGCTAAGAGGACTCATCAACCTCTCTTAATGGATGTGTTGTGCTAATATATGGTTTTACAACATTATAGAATCGGAAGTATTGTCCAAAATAACTAACTATCTACCTAAGGCTTGAATGTACTTGAGTACAAAATCAAGGATAGAAAAATTATTTCAGGACTACTTGAAATACAATTAAATCTCATTCCCTATATAAAATATTTAGATTTTCCATTTAAAACCCATAAAGTGTTTTTAACCAAAAATATGCATTTTTACAAAGATAAAACCACTTGGTATTCATCAAAAATAATTTTATGAATTTTTTTAAAAACAAGGACTTGAAAACAATTCATGAAAATTCACAATCCACATATATAAATAAAATTCAACAATTTAAATTTCAAAAAAATCCATCAATTTCATATCACTCCCTACATTCAATGTAATTGGGGGTTTTCACTCTTTTCTGAAAAATCCATTTCAAACATTTAATTCAAAATTTTAACTGAAATAAAATCCATTAAATACTCAATTAAAATTATAATAATTTCTATAAACACACCTCAACTAAATTGAAATGGTTGTTTCCCAGTTTCATGCCCAAAACCCATTTTTCTTGAAAACACCAATTTAGTGGAATTGGGTTTTTATACAAAAAATACATCAAAATACATTCAATAAAAATCAATCAGTTTCATTTAATTCAATACAGTTGGAATTAAATAAATAAATTTTTGGGTTAATAAAAACCTTGCGTCGTAACGAAACCCCCTATTGCGAGATCAACAGATCCCGGATCACCAAATCCTATCCGAGATTCATCAAATAAAGAATGAAAAAATGAAATCAAGGAAACAATGATCAAACATAGGTTTATATACCCAAAATAGAGGTTATTATATACATAAATCCTAATGATCCCCATAATCCTAATGAAAAAAGAGAGAGGTTACGAGAGATCAAGAAAGAGAGGAGTAAACAAACAAGAAGAGGATAAAACAACATTTTCCTAGCTTAAAATTACAATTGGTAGGGGTTGTATGGGAAATTAATCCTTCATGGTAGATCCAAATATTAGAGAAACTCATTATATAGAATTAGTTATGTCTGGGACCTAAAAAGAGTGTTTGAGAATTTTTTTCTAAAAATTAGATTAGTTAAAATCTTGTACACAAGGTTTCCAAGGAAACTATGCATTTTTGGGAAAAATGTATGTAGGCCATGTGCTTGTAATAAATGGGCCACCCATTTCTCCTATGATGTTTCATGACATACAAACTATACACCAACCATGGGAAATCTCATTACCCAATTTTTCCATTCTATTATAGTTGGTCGCATGTTTTTCAAAGTCGCGCACCAGCAGTGCACCAACCATGAACTAGCCCTTAATTTTCAAGATTCATAATTTTACATCTCAAAACTAATATAAATGAAACCCTAACTAAGATAAATTAAATTAGGGGTTTATTAGTACCTAAAAATATTAATTGGGTGTTATAGTCAAGGAAATCCATTTTCTATCACAAAAAAAAATAAAGAATGATTTGTTGGATACTATGGGTGTTGTAAGTTGATTTGGAATCATTCAATGCACAATTTGAATAATTGTTTAGTACATCATCGTTAAAAAAGTCTTGTATTATGGGGTAAAAATTATTTATCAAGAGAAATATTATATAATATAATCTAATAACACATATAAAGAAAAATCTATTTCTCAAAAATAGATTTCGATACATTTAATTTTTTTTGATTATTTCAATTTAAGAATCCATGATTATGATGATTTTATGAAGATAAAATCCTCTAATAATTCCTATGATTATAGAAAAACATTCCATAGAAGAATGAAAATTTAATAAATAAAATTAAACCAATCATCTATGGGGTTTAAGAATAAGAATAATGTTATGTAAGATATGCCCAATATAGATGCTAAGAAGATTTAAAACCAAAGTTGAGATTCATAAAAAGTTGATGAAAAGTCCCTTATATTAAAAATTCATAACAATAAATATTTATTTATATTAATAGAATCATGCTTATACAGAAAGTAGAATTATCCTATGAAATAAGTAGGTGTAATTATTCACTGAAAAACATCGATGATGAAGAACTATAATTTCATTTAAAAGATTTATAATAAAATTCTATTAAAGGGTTTTTTGGATGATGATACATTTCTTCGAACACATATAATAGATTCATGAAATGGATACATACACAACAAAAATTATTAAAGAAAAATGGAAATGGTTCAATAAAATATTTTAGTAAAAATTTATATTGATATAGAGTTTACATGCTTAAAGAAGATGTAGAAAATACCTATAGAATAATTAGACTAGTGGATAGATCTATTAAAACAAGCTACGTATATTGATCATGCCTAGAAAATTTAAAGCACCCAAATAGATGAATCATAGAATCCTAATCATTATAAGAAAAAAAATGGAATCATGAATTCTATGATCTAGATGAATGTTAAAATATATAAATTTAATGATGGAAGAATCATGAAGAGTTATCGTTTTTTCCAAGCTAAATTGATCATGGTTTAGTAGTAGAGAAACAAATATCATTCTATCTTATCTATTAGAAACAATTGAATAACCACGTTATTTTCTTGAATATAATGTTTTTTACTATGTTTTGAATTAAATATGACAACACGAGACCCACACGACAAGATCAATTACTAAAATTACACTAGATAAATTTTTTTAAAAAAATTGGGAAAAATATTCTATCATTTAGAGAACAAGGATATTTTATAGTATAATTTTTTTTTTAAATGACCATCCATTAAAATATATCAAATTATAAAATTAATTATCAATAAAAAATTATTTCACTTCACTCAAGAAAGCTCTGTTACAATGCCTTGCCCAATTGGATCTTCTGAAGATCCTATGAAAAGTATTTTATAATGAATGGTGAGAAAAATATTTCTATGTTAAGGGTAATAATAACTCGTGAAAATAATTTCTTTAAATAATATTTTAAAAATATTTTCATAACAATTTCTTTTAGAAAAAAGTAAATATCACATTATAATTACATTTCAAAATAATACTTTTATTATTTTCAAAATATATAACTATGTTTGATTTCATTCAAAACCCCATGAAAATACATATGACTTCTTAAGAAATAGAAAATATTTTTTCATTTTATAAAAACAATTCATATAATTAAAAACCACAAAAAAATAATCTAGGTATTTCAAAATTTAAAACCCTTGAATATATTTATCAGAAACCATTGAATATAAATCTGTATTAAAACCTCAATTTACTTTCAAAATTTAATAACCTGGTAAAATAACTGGATTTATCCATTATTTTTTAAAAAAATTATTTTGAAAATAATAACATTGTATCATATGAAATGATACATGGAAGTCCTTATGATCCATATAGAAACATTTTCTCTCACTTATTGGAAAACGTTCACTTGAGGATATGTTTTCACATTCCATTCCTCATTATCTCCTTTGACACTCATATTATGAGTAGAAAACATTTTTTTAGGGTTTTGTTTTATCATATCAATTTTATTAGAAACTTTATTTAAAAAAATACTTAAATTATTTTATAACATAAATGTTGTATTATATCTATTCGAACTTTTTAAAAATAATTTTTCTCAGATAACACTACAATAAATCCATGATTTATAAACATAAATTTTCAAATAATTCATATAAAGTAATAAATTAATTTATATATATGATTGTATATACATGAATTATATTTAAATAATATATATATTTTATAACCATAAATATGATAATGAATGACATTAATATGTTTTAATTAAATGTTCAGCATAAATTGATAACTTTAAAATCTAGATTAAAAAAATTATTTTTATTAATCTTTTCTAAAATGTGGTCTCGAAAATTAAATACATCATTTTACCAGTTTTTGGGGTTTTTAATGAAAATAATTATTTCTTAGGAAAACATATTTTCCATTCTAATTTATATAAGAATTTAGATAAACTGTTATACATAAAATTAAATTTCAAAATAAGGATTTTGAAAAAAAATAAATTTTCATAAATATAATTTTACTCTTTTTGATGAATAATTAAATAAATAAAATAATTTATGAATGTATATATACATATATATCCCTTATAAAATTTCAATATTCAAATATAAATAAACATATAATTTTCAAATAAGGTATCCCCTTCACACAATATGAAAAATCAGTCACACAAAAATCACTTCAAGTTTTTTAAAATAGGTTCCAGGTGAGATGAGAGGGAGAGAGATAGATCATGTGATATTGGTTTCTAACAAGTTTATAAACACACACACACACACATATATATATATATATATATATTATATCGAAAGTCGTGTTTTTTGGAAACAAATGTGGGTAGAGATGTTGAGGGGATATCCATTAAGGGGAAAATAGTGTTCCTACAACTCAATGAATAAGCCTGAAGATTTATAAGGTTAATTGAAATAAAATTTTATCTAGGGGATGGAGACCATAGTATGGGTTTTTCTTATCATTTATTAGCTATTTGATTTTAAATGGGTGATGTCCAAGATCCAAATGCAACATAACTGGTTCTCTGAGCCTAGTTGTCCATATGGTCTCAAGTGCATGTCCCTGAATGCCAGATGTTGCCAACTAGTAGCAAGGGCCTAGGGTGAGCCTATGGGGAGAATATCCACTCATTACTAGAGTGTAGTGTAGCAATTAAATATAAAACTAGGTAAATAGTTAAATCAATACAAGTAAACATAAGGAACAATGAAAATAGAGAAAACAGTAATAATAATTCAAATAGTTGGAACATCATAAAATCATACAACAATTGATGATGATATGTCATGTCACTAGAAAAATGTAAAACATGGATACAAGATAGCAAGAATAACATGTTTCAAAAAATTTAATGGAAATAAAATAGTATCCCAAGCATCCCAAGATATGTCTTGGTCATCTACTATCCAGATCCATCCTAATAGAAAGAAATCAAGTGTTTGATGTTGTATTCATCCCTTTCTCAACATATTAATTCATGTAATCTACTCTCAGTAAAAAATGGCCCCCATAGTGGGTCTGAGATAAATATCATTGGGCCACCACCAACGGTGTATATAACATATGTCCCATGTAATGGAATATAATAGTGTGCAAGCATGCATAAATAATGTAAAGCAGTATAGTGTAACTAAATACCCAAGTATCTACTTCATCCCAGAGATAGTGTCTGAACATAACCATTAAATTAATTGATTATTAATAATTTATAATTAATTTAGATTTTAACAATATTTAAGGTTCCATGTTATGAAAAGGAAACTGATAATGACATTTAAAAATGATGTTCCAAGGTAATAACCAAGGCAATGTAGACCCCAAGGGTCACTATCATAGTAATAATTGTATCCTGGTATTAGGTAAGAATGTAATACATGGATTATAGTCTAAGGAATTCCACAATGAGATTCATACTAAGTCTAATGAGTTCATCTAGGGTAAAATGAGGTTATGCAAAGACTCAGCCAGGTGTCACTTAACCATGGCAGCTACTTATCAATACTAGATCGAAGAAGTGTATCCATCATATCCTATAATACTATGTGAGGTATCTAATGTGTCATAACGGGAATCCCATAATAGAAAAGGATCAGGATCTAGGTGGGTATCAACCAAATAAAGTTGTATCCTAAAATTAGAATGGGGTCCCCGCGAGCTCAAGACATTCCCCATTAATAATCATAGGTGATATCAAGTCATCCATTCTTATTTAATTATGAAGTCATGAAATTTTTCATTTATATCTAGCCTTTCCATTTATTAGTACGATAAGTTCAAGTTCCATGAAACCTTTATTAATCCCATTTTAGTCATATTCAATAATTAAGGTTCGTTGCACCGCCTTATATTAATGTGTTAAGGGGTGAAACAAGCATGAAACCTATTAATCATTCACATTTGATATGGTCAAGTCATATTCTTAGTATACTTTCCAATTTCCCTTTGACATTCAATTATGATTTTGAACCACTTACCTTAGGCGAGTCAACTATTGTGGAAAAATAATACTTTATATTATTCCATTCACAATATAAATCAAGAAATTTAATATATAAAATATTACCTATAGATGGTTCAAGCCATGTCATGTCGTAGTAGTGGCTCAAACATGTTTAATACTAAAAACCCAATTATGGAGCAACATCCTACATTTTATGGATGGAGTTGTGGTTTTAACCATCAACAATTAATCACATATATGGAAGGATAATAACCATAAGATTCTAATTATTATAATCAAGGAATATAAATTCATTAAATGACGCCTGATGAAATCAGGGGGGCCCATAGGAAAATTCCAAAATAACTAACTTGTGGTATGAGTTATAGACCACCCACCATAGGATTGTACAATATTTCTCCTCTAATATCAGCCTTTAATTCATCTTATGATGTAGTATATCTATGAAAAAGGAAAAAATTCCTACACCTCAATAACTCGGTCAAGAGAAACAGAGGAGAATAATGACTAAAAATGAATTGATTACATACCATTGTGCATCCAACATGAAGAACGAATGTTTGATCAGATCCTGGATGAAGGGGATATTTCAATCCCTAGCACAAACCATCAAAGATATCCAAAATGGGATAAAAATAGGATAATTCCACTGGATCTCATATTAGGAGGAAGGTGGAGGCATAATTAGATCATTAATGAAAAAATGACATTTTACCTATAAAATAGTCTATGCATGGTTTAGTTACACATTATGCCAAATAGTGTTCCAACCAAGCCAGGGAACCTAGGACTAAAGGGGAACTTTCTTGGTTAGGTAACATGGTTAGGGAAACCATCCACCAACCATGTGTTAAGTCACTTTCCATGAAGTTACCTTCTGCACAATTTTCTCTAATAGTGAGTCATTCTTGTACAATTTACTCTAAATCATGTGACGTGCATGTTTTTTCGAAAAAAGGAGTGTTTTGGGATTTGAACATTCCCCTCACACCCATTAGACCATAATTAACCCATTTGGAATCCATATTAGGTCCAAAATAAATAAATATACCAAAATCTAAAAGATTAATACCTGAGTGAAAAACCTAGTTCTTACAAGACATACCGTTGATGTAATGCAATAATTATGGTTGGGTAGAATCTTATGAGACTATTTTTAAGTCTTACTTATGTAAGTGTGAAACTTTCAAAGTTCAGGTGGTAGAAGACGATGTGTTTTTGGGTTTAGTACATCGAATATAGAGGTTCAAAAATGTTATGGAAAGTAAGATGGTGATCATCTGAATTGGATGGCTAAGATCATCTCGATCTCACAACCTATGTTATAAAAGGCATTTTTTAGAATGGTGAATAATGAACCACTTTTCCTAATCCCATATTGATTATTTTATGGTTTTCGGTTTGTGTAATAATTATTTATTGTTAGACTAATTTCGCATGATGATTGTAGGGTACGACACCCTCAACCGAGGACCCAAACCCCTCACAGGTCGCAATGCACATGCGTGACCTATATAGGACAGCTCATGCACTTTATATGGGTGGTATGAACCCACTATGAATTCATGGGCAAGTTTATCAATACTCTATGTTTCTATGTTCTCTTAAAGGGTTATCCTTACCTTGTTGGTTGATATTTATCCAAACATAATAGGTAGAATTCCTTCACGAATGTGTCTTGCATGTATCGTAACATTTTTCATCTAAATATCATGGATTCTAATTTCTAAAATGATAATAAATTATCTAAAAAGGGTATTTTTTTACTTATAAATGCCATTATAATTATTTTAATTATCAATTCTAATATTCAAATACTATATTTATTACTATTTATTAGTTTAAAACTTTTTATGTCATTTTTTTATTAAAGATAATTCTTTATTAATTAAAAGATATTTTAAATTTATATTTTTTTAAAAATTATTTTTTAAATATAATTTAATTATTCAAATATTATCATTAACATTTTTAATGTAATAAAAATTATCTATCAAAGTACCATAAATATTTTTCATTTTGTATTAATTTTCAAATTTTAAATTATTTTCTAAATTGAATCATAACATATATACATTTATATAAATATTATCAATAGATTAAAAAATAATAATAATAATTATTATTATTATTATTATTATCACCATTAGTTTAAAAATAAATCATCATCTATTTAATAATTTAAATATTATTTATCCTATGAATACCTAATAGAAATGTAATTATAACAAACTAAATTATATTAATTTCAATATTTTCATTTGTAATGATAATTCCCATTTACTCAATGAAATATAATCTCACTATCATCCTCTTAGGAGTATTTATACTCTTGGGTGATCCTAATGATGTGGAAAATGTCATTCAGGTTATCTTGTAACACATATTTTTTCCTATATTTTTATTGATGACTATTGCAGGTTTTATTTTTGGCATAAGTAGTGGCAGTCATCTTTAGACTATGATTTCCTTTTATAAGAGTGTATGTTTGTCTATAATTTTAAATAAAATGTAATCTATTCTATTTTGAGTTTTCATGAATTTTATTATTTTTTAAATTAATATTTACAAACTAGAATACAATGGGACATTACATTCTTCCCCGTATAAAAATTTAATCATCACAATTATTTTACATGAAAACATACTATAATTCGCACTTTACAATCTTAAGTCTGGAGGTTCTTTGTTGCTTAAAAATAACATTATTAATATCACTTAATAGATAAATTTATATTAAACAATTATATTGAAATAAATCATACATTCAATATGGGTTTTAGGGTTTGTATTTCTCATGAATATTATGGTTCCAGAAGTGGAAATCATACCTTATGGAATTTTAAAAATAAACTATTTATTTTATTAATATTATACATTTAAAATATGGATCAAATTGATGAATACTTTGAAAAATAATCAAAACAGAATTATTATTAATATATAATTTTTGGAATTCGGTTTGAACATTATCTTTATAAAATATTCACGTGGATTTTTTTTTAATGGATTCAAAAATATCTTTGAGTATTCCAAAAAAATATTATTTGATAAATATAAGATACAATGAGGTCACCCTCTTACAAAACAAAGTAAAAAATAATAAGTGATTTATATGACTCAGTTAGGGTGAAGAGAAAAAAATAAACTAGGAATAATTTTAACACAAATTATAGTAGGAATGAAAAGAATAAAATGTTTTTTTCTTATAAAAACCAGGATCCTAGAAAAATATTGAATACTAAAGGTATTGAATTCCTCGTAATGTTTGTATTCATCACATATATTGATAGAAGTTTGAAATTCATCTGATCATGTATTCAAAATTATAATTGAAAAAAGATCCATTGGAATAAGGAGAATGATTTTTTAAGATCATTCCCCTTTCATTTTTAGAATACTCATTAATAAAAAAAATTAAGTAATAAAGGATTTACTAAAAGAAGGTTCACTATAGAACCTAAACTATTTTTAATCAAAACTACCAAACATCTAAATATAACTAAATAATGACTTTGATTCCAAGTGTGAAAACCTGAGACCTTCTGGACTATATTTTTGCTAAAAATATTATATATATTTATTTATTTATTTATAAATAATAATAAAAAATATATAACTTAATTTACAAAAATATTGATATTTTCAATCAAGGTTTTGGACGAAAAGACCAATCCTTACAATATATTATACTATAATATGAAATATCTGGAAATTGTTTTTCATTTCACTCACGCTAGCTCCTTAAGGATGTAAATATTCTTTTAAAATTTTAATGACCATGTAAAAACATTTTAAAATAGTATGGTGAGAAAAAAATTCCTTATATGGATTTTCATAAACCAGTGTTAATCCTTTTTATAAATTCTATTTAAATTCTCTGTTTAAAATATTTTCTTTAATATGATATATGTCACGACCCGTCCTCGGGGCCCATGTCGTGACTACCATAAGCCCGCCTTCCATAGGCTAGGGGCTGGTGACTTGCAACAAGGCGTAATTCCCGATAAAAAAAGGAATTCATTGCCTTTGTAAAGTAAACAAACACCCCAAAACAAGAAAGCAGAAGTAAACAATAAGTAAAAACTGGGTACAAAAGTAAGTGCGGAAAAAGTAAGTGGGCCAGAATACAAACCCAAACTGAAAGTAAAGTACAACTGGAAAGGGAAAACAACAACTGAAAGTAATGTTGCCGCATCGAGCTGTCCACTGGAATTCCCATCTGAATGGTGGGTACAGATAGCCTCCACAGCTCCTCGGGTCCAGCCGTGCGCTCCGAATATGCCCCGCCCAGTGATCCACCTCCGGGTACCGACCTCCTCCTTGTGCCTCAACCACGATCCGCGTTGTCCGTCGTCTGTAACCAACACAACGTAGTGCGGGCATAGCCCGTGCAGGGGTGAGTATAAGCTACTCAGTAGGGACCCTGAGACCCCCAAAGGTCTCCCAGAATCCACAAAGGATAATCCACAAAGTAAAAATACAAACACGAAGTAACATCCGGCACTACTTAGGAATATGCCCATACATATACATAAGTCATCAATTCTCATTCAGCCCCAACATCTGAGCTCAAGTACAACCCAGTCCACATAGGAAACCACAACCCAATCCACACAGGAATGCATAACGTAATCCACAAAGGATATCAGGTCAAACATATTGAAGATAAGGATTGAAAGTCAAGATACAGATCACACAGGTATACTTATTCGTATGACGATAGATATGATCAGATATAGCCACTGATTCATCTAAGCCATCAGACCCACAAAGGATCGATAGGTACTAACCCCCGCAATGACCCACAAAGGATCTGACCCACACAGTATCGACAGGTAACTTACCCACGAAATGACCCACAAAGGATCGGACTCACATAGTATCTGTAGGCACTGGCCCACACAGGACCGCTGAGCGCTGACCCACACAGTATCGGTAGCACTAATCCACATAGGATCGGTGAGTGTTGTAGTCGTCGTCGTCGAATCCACAGAGGATTTCTGCACAGTCGTCATCGTCGTCGCAGTCGCAGCCAGCTCAAGGTTTCCCACACACAGCAAGCTCGTTCGGGAGGGTCCGATCCATGAGCCGAGGGGCTGATACATCAACTGACACATAGTCTGGAGTTGATGTATCCAAAAGTTCTGTATCGTCAACAGGAACTCAATGTCACAGACGGCGCGTCAATCAGACGCCCAGGCTGAGAGTTATTGGCTTTTTTGTCCGAGGGGCCCGGTTGCTTTTTAAGTCAAAACCAACCCGACCGTACTCCAACGGCATCCAAACCTCGAGCAGAGTAAGCCAAAAGGTCTGTATCACTAAGAGGAATCCAACAAGGTCGACGGCACGTCAATCGGACGTTCGGAACTCAAGTTATAAGTGTTTCCGCTCCGAGGGCCCGGATGGTTTCATGTACGAACCAACCCATCCGAACACAAAGTACTCCGAAACCTTGATTTTCATATACCTAAATGACCGTCTCGATCCAAGGATCTCTTTTCAGCTGACAGTGCGTCGATCGGTGGTCTGCAGCCCAAGTTATGGGAAGAAGACCGAAAGAGGATCGGTATTAGGGGGTTTGGGCCCGGTCCGACCCGGCCCGATACCCCCAGGGTCGGCCCGAACCGGGTCTGGGTCCTGCATGATTGGTTACGGCCTGACCTGTCCTACGCGTGACCCAGCCTGGCTCGGGCGGCCTAGCCCGGCCTGGGCAGCCCGTCCCAGCGCACTGGCGCGGCCAGCGTCCCGGCGGCTCGGCCGTAACGGCCGAGCAGTGAAGGGGGGTGTGCTGCCCCCCACGTTGAGAACCCGCGGCCCCCATGTGGGGGGTCGCACCTGCTGGCCGATCGGGGGTTATGAACCCATGGTTTTCTCTTGACCGGCCGGCCCTCTCTGACCGGCCGGCTGCTGCCGCCACGGGACCGGCACTGGCCGGTCCCCCTGCTCTGACGCCGGTGGCCCGGAACCGGCTGTCGGTCTCCTCGCTCCGTCACGGCCTTAGTCCGTCCGCCGCGGTGTGACGGCGCTGTGCCCCTCCGTCGAGGCCCCTCTCCGGCCGCAACGATTTTGTAGTTCTCCGGCGTGGTGCGACCATGCCGCGTCTTTGGTTCGTCTTCAACGGCGCGGCGTAACGGTGCCGCTTCTCCCCCTTCATTAATATTTCCATGCGGTCCTTCGGCACCGCATTGCCTTGTTCGTGCCGCAAACAACATCATACAACCAAAGGGGAGAGGTGGTTCAGTCGTGTTTGTGTGGTCCGACCCCCTCCCGTTATTGCGGTATCAGGTGGCTCCAATAGAAATGAAGAAAGGCAACGGAAGAATTCACGAGCCACAATTAAAATAAATCCCTACCTCGTCGAATTTGATGAACGAGGATTCGTCACGGAATTAATCGTCATGGAAGAAGGCGTCGTGGAAGGATGACCATCGTGTTGCGGATAAGGAATGTCACGGAAGAAGCATCGTGGAAGAAGCGTCGCTTGTGTCGTGGTACACGGCGTCACGTAGTCAATCTCGGAGGATTTGGCATTCTTCGTCGGAGATCGGTGCGTTCTTCGCGTTCTTCGCGTTCTTCGTCAAAGAAGAAATCTTTTCTCCAAATCCTCTCCACGCAACAAGTTCCAACCCAAATAAAATAAGTGTTGTCTTATTTTATTAACACTCAAACCAACTCTTTTAAATTCAAAAAGAAAAGAAACGATCAATTAATTGAGGAGTTTAAAACCGCACAATTAATGAGACGTTTAATATCCAGATTAAACGCAAGAGTTGACTTCATTAAAAAGGAGGGTGTGGGTGCGTTACATAAGAAGAAAAGAAACGGTGGGGCTTGTGTGGGCCCCACCCAAAAAATATCCTACCAAGTGGTGTAGGATATTGTGGGTCCCACTTTAATAGCTTAACTTAGGTTAACAACCTAAATAAAATAAATGGTGCAACCAATTTATTTTATTCATTTACTTAACCCGAAAATTTAAACAAAACACACCCAAGCAAACGCAACTCCGGAAAAGGTGTTTCTAAGCAACTATCAGCACTGCGATTTCAACGGTGCCCTCGGAATCCGATTCCGAGCACTGGTTCAAAAGTTAGAAAAACCCACTTGTTCGTTCACTGAACGTACCCGAACTAAACTTCAGATAAATATTCTGAGCACACCGGGCCTCGGAATTAGTTTCCGTCAGAAACTGAGCTCTTGTAAAATTCCAAAGAAAATTAAGAAAAACAATTCTATAATTTTATGGGTCTTTACATTACTCCCACCTCAGGGATTTACATCCCCGTAAAGATACATCAAAAACTAGGGAAAAAAGTGGGTACTGAGAACGCATATGAGCCTCCCGCTCCCAAGTTCTCTCCTGGAGGTTCTTGTGCTGTCATCTGATGCGCACTAGAGGAATCGACCGTCCATGTAGGACACGCTCCTGTCAATCCTCAATCTCCACCAGGACCTCCGAAAAAGTCGCCCCATCATCAACGTCCAGCTCCCCATGGTCAATGATATGCGTCGGGTCGTGCACGTATCTCCTCAGCTGAGATACGTGGAAGACGTCATGCACCCGGTGCAAATGAGGTGGTAGAGTAAGGTGATAATCCACCTCGCCAATCCTGCTGAGGATCTGGAATGGTCCGATGAAGTGTGGAGATAACTTTCCGCCTTGTCCAAATCTCTGTAATCCATGTCGAGGGGAGTCCCGCAAGAATATTTGGTCGCCATCCTCGAACTCTAGTGGCCTCCGCCTCCTATCATCATAAGACTTCTCCCAGCTCTGAGCTCTCTTCATCCGCTCTTGGATGACCTTGACCTTCTCTGTCGTGGCCTGGACCATCTCCTGTCCCACAAGTGCTGACTACCCAGGGTCTGTCCAGCATAGAGGAGATCTGCATGGTCGTTTGTACAACTCCTTGTATGGTGTCATCTCGATGGTGGAGTGGTATATGTTGTTGTACGCGAACTCCAACAAGGGTAGGTGGTCCTCCCAACTGCGACCAAAGTCGAGGACACATTCACAGAGCATGTCCTTGAGAGTCTGAATGGTCCTCTCTGTCTTACCATCTGTCTGAGGGTGAAAGGCGGTACGCAGACGTAGCTGCATCACGAATTCCTCCTACAACCCCTTCCAAAGCCGAGAATTAAAGTGAGCATCTCGATCGGAGAAGATAGATGATGTCACATCATTAAGCCGCACAATCTCCTGAACGTAGAGACGTCCCAAGATCTCCACTGAGCCCCGATCTCTGATGGGTACGAAGTGAGCCGACTTGGTGAGTCGGTCGACAATCACCCAAATGGAGTCAAGACCTCTGGAAGTGTGTGGATGTCCAGTCACGAAGTCCATAGATATCCTGTCCCACTTCCACTCCGGGACCTCAAGAGGATGTACCAAGCCTGCTGGAACCTGGTGCTCTACCTTCACCTGCTGGCAAGTGAGGCATCGAGAAACGAACTCTGCCACAGCCTTCTTCATGCCCGGCCACCAGTGCTGGCGTCTGAGATCCTGGTACATCTTCTCCCCTCCAGGATGTACTGCCAAAGGGGATGTGTGAAACTCTCTCAGCACCTCCTCTCATAATGTAACTGGCACTAAGGTACGTCCTTTGAAAAGGACATCATGCTCTCCTCCCATGGAGAATCCATCAGGTGCCTGTCCTGAGGATATCTGTGCATGTCGCGCCTCACAGTCAGCATCCCCACGCTGTGACTCTCTGACCCGCTGCAGTAGTGGAGGAGTGACTATGAGTGACTGAAGGAAGGCTGCTCCATCTCTATCCACGAAAGATATCTGCAAAGCGGTTAGCTGCTCTGTCGCCTCCCCAAGTAGCTGAATACTCGTCCTCTTGTTGAGAGCATCAGCTACTACGTTCCCCTTTCTAGGAGTATAGACTATCTCAAAGTCATAGTCCTGGAGGAACTCAAGCCATATTCATTGTCTTAGGTTCAGGTCCTTCTTCAAGAAGATGTACCTGAGACTCTGATGGTCATAATAGACTATAAAGCGCTCTCCCATCAAATAGTGTCGCCATGTCTTCAGAGCGAAGACCACTGCTGCTAACTCCAGTTCATGGGTAGTGTAGTTCTTCTCATGTGGCCTCAACTAATGTGATCCATAGGCGATCATTGCCCGCTCCAGCATCAGTACACATCCGAGTTCGGTCCCTGATGCATCGTAGTAGACTACGTACCCTACTCCCTCCTATAGCAACCTCAAGATAGGTACGCTGGTCAATATCTGCCTCAGCTCTTGGAAGATCTGCTGGCATTTGTCTGACCACACAAAGGGTTTCCCCTTATTCGTCAATGCTGAGAGTGGTGCCGCAACTCTGGAGAAGTTTTTCACAAATATCCAGTAGTATCCAGCTATTCCCAAGAAACTCCACACCTCTGTCACGCTCCTGGGTGGCTCCCAAGCTAGCACTGCCTCGATCTTCGCATGATCCACCACAAATCCCGCCTCAGAGATGACGTGTACCAAGAAGTAGACCTCGCATATCCAGAACTGACACTTCGAGAGGTTACCATAAATCTGGTGCTCTCAGAGTGTGTCCAGTACAACCCGCAAGTGGTAGGCGTGCTCCTCCTCAGTCGTCGAGTATATAAAAATGTCGTCGATGAAGACCACGACAAATCGATCGAGGTATGGTTGAAAGATCCTGTTCATGAGGCACATGAACACTATTGGAGCATTGGTTACGCCTAATGTCATAACCAAGAACTCATAGTGGCCATACTGACATCTGAAGGTCGTCTTCTGCACATCCTCATCCCGAACTCTAAGCTGATGATAGCTTGACCTGAGGTCTATCTTCGAGAACCACCATGCTCCATTGATCTGATCGAAGAGGTCATCAATCCACAGTAGCGGATACTTGTTCCTCATTGTCACCTGGTTCAGGTGACAATAGTCAACACAAAGTTGCAATCTTCCGTCCGCCTTCTTGGCGAACAATATCGGGGAAGCCCAGGGTGAAACACTGGGTCGGATGAATCCCTTGCCCTGCAAGTCCTCCAACTGTACTCGTAGCTCTCCAATCTCGGTGGGAGCCATCCGATATGCTGTAGCGGATATAGGGGTTGTCACGGGGTACAGGTCAATATAAAATTCTACCTCTCTGTGAGGAGGTAGTCCTAGAACGTCTTCGGGAAAAACGTTCACGTACTGATCACCACTGTAGGAAAACTTGGACTCTGCATGTCAACTGCTCCTCGGATGAGGCTATCCAACTGATGAGTGATGGGCTGTCCTCTCCTCTACGAGAGTACATCCTATGTTACGAAGGCTCCCTTCTCCCCGGTGAAGGTGAACCTGCTCCCATCGATGCGTACACACCGCACCTTGCGCCTAATACAGTCAATCTGAGCATGGACTATAGATAACCAATCCATGCCCAAGATGACATCGTAAGGCCTTGACACCACTACAAGAAGATCTCAGCTGAAGCTCTCGCCTCCTAGAATAATCTCACACTGCCAGCACCAGTGTGTAATCATCGAGTCTGCTCCCGTAGGAGTCTCTAGCCGTAAGGATCGAGCCAACGGCTCCGTCGGAATCTTCAAGCTCCGAACAAGGGCAGTGGCTATGAAAGAATGACTCGCTCCTACGTCTATAAGAACTGCAGCAAGGGTGGAATAGACACAGATAGTACCTCGAATCATCTCGGGCGCGCCGTGGTCATAGGCATCCACTGCCTGAAGTTGTGCATGTCTCTGCACGCCAGCTCCCTATGGTCGGGGTGGACCTCCTGGTGGTGGTGGTAGAGCCTCAAAGCGTCACCCACCACCTGCTGCTCGGCCAGCTCCTCCACCTCGTCCGCCTGCTCCCTGCGGACCGCCACGATTGACCCTCTGCCTCTGCCTGGGTGGCCCCTCAACCATCTGCTGCTCCACGGTACGGAGGGTCGGGCAGTCACGAGCCATGTGGCCCTGCCCACCACATGCGTAGCACTGTCTGCCTCTCGAAAGACTGACACCACGCTGTGTGCCCCGCACTACTGAGCCAGTGTCTTGAGGACCTCTACCTGAGGGTCTGGTCTGCCTGGACCCATGATTCATCCATCGACTGCATGTTGTAGAAGACTCTGCTACGTGTCGCCCTGTGGTAGGTCTTGCTGCTGATGTAGGCTCAGCAAGGAAGCTCTCGATGAGAAGGGCTCACTCCAGTACCCCTGCCTGTGTCGGAATGCTGAGGGAGATCAGCGATGCCCTGATCTCATGCCTCAATCCCTTCTCAAAGGTTCGAACCCAGAAGAATGGGTCATGTACCATGTCTGTCGAGTAGCGTGAGAGATCGGTAAATCTTACCGAGTACTGGGTGACCGTCAAGCTGCCATGCCGCAGCTGTAGAAGCTCTTGGATGCACACCGCACTGAGGGTGGTTGGGATGAACTCCGAGCAGAAGAGGCTCTCAAAGTCCGTACAGAGGAGAGATGCCTTATCGTGCACCTGGAGCATCAAGATCCACCATCTTCCTGCTGCCGCGTGCAGGAGTCTCGCTGCAAGGATCACAATGAGGTCTGCTGGTGTCCTCAATAACCTGAAAACCCATACAACTGCCTCCAGCCAATCCTCGTCTGCCTGAGGGTCCATCTCCCCGTGAAACCTAGGTGGTCGTTGGCACTGAAACTCGTGCAATGCACTAAGGCAGCGTGCATCGTCAGCGGCTGGGGCTGGTAGCATCAGTGGCTCGGCGGGTTAATGTATCGCCGGTGCCTTTGTTGTCAAAGGGCCCTATACTGAGGCTTCATCGCTCGGTGGGTTGTCGTCACGTACAACGCTCGTAACCCTAGCTAGCTGCAGTTGTGGGGCCATCCTAATAAAGGAAACAGGTGCGCCACGGTCAAATAGTATACCTGGTGAGTTGACACAAAGTAATCACAAAGAAAACTTGTAACACACATGCAATCAATGTTTTCGTGCATTAAGTTGGAAATCAAAAGTTAGGGTCCTGGTGTACGGATATGTCGGCCGCCGCACCAACAATGGACTCCCTAGACTGATAACCACACTTAATACTCTTTACAAAATTTCTTCACATAGAAAAAGATCAGAGTCCTGAGTTCTGCATTAGAACCGAACTCCTCTGATACCAATTTTTCACGACCCGTCCTCCGGGCCCGTGCCGTGACTACCCCAAGCCCGCCATCCATAGGCCAGGGGTTGGCGACTAGAACCAAGGAATAATTCCCGATAAAAAGGAAAGGCATTTACTTTGTAAAGTAAACAAACACAATAGAGCAAGCAAGAAGAAGTAAACACTAAGTAAAAATTGGGTACAACAGTAAGTGCGGAAAAAGTAAGTGGGCCAGAATACAAACCCAAACTGAAAGTAAAGTATAACTAGAAAGGGAAAACAGCAACTGAAAGTAAAGCTGCATCCTAGAGCCATCCACTAGAAGTCCCACCTGAAGGGTGGGTACAGATAGCCTCCACAACTCCTTGGGTCCAGCCGTCCGCTCCGAGTACGCCCCGCCTAGTGATCCACCTCCGGGTACCGACCAGTTCTTCATGCCTCAACCACGATTAGCGCTGTCTGTCGTCTGTAACCAACACAACGTAATGCGGGCATAGCCCGTGCATGGGTGAGTATAAGCTACTCAGTAGGGACCCCGAGACCCCTGAAGGTCTCCCAGAATCCACAAAGGATAATCCACAAAGGAAAAATACAAACACGAAGTAACATCTGGCACTACATAGGAATATGCCCATACATATACCTAAGTCATCAATTCTCATTCATCCCCAACATCTGATCTCAATTACAACCCAGTCCACACAGGAAACCACAACCCAATCCACAGAGGAAAGCATAACGTAATCCACACATGATATCAAGTCAAACATATTGAAGATAAGGATTTAAAGTCAAGATACAGCTCACACAGGTATACTTTTTCGTATGACGATAGAGATGATAAGATATAGCCACTGATACATCTAAGCCATCGGACCCACAAAGGATCGATAGGTACTAACCCCCGTAATGACCCACAAAAGATCTAACCCACAAAGGATCGATAGGTAACTAACCCCCATAATGACCCACATAGGATCGGACCCACACAGGATCTGACCCACACAGGATTGGTAGCACTGATCCACGTAGGATCGCTGAGTGTTGTAGTCATCGCTGTCTAATCCATGGAGGATTTCTGCACAGTCGTCATCGTCGTCGCAGTCGCAGCCAGCTCTAGGGTTCCCGCACACAGCAAACTCATTCGGGAGGGTCCGCTCCACGAGCCGAGGGTCTGATAAATCAACTAATACATAGTCCAGAGTTGATGTATCCAAAAGTTCTGTATCGTCAACATGAACTCAACGTCACAGACGGTGCATCAATCGGACGCCCGGGCTGAGAGTTATTGGCATTTTCGTCCCAGGGGCCCATTTGGTTTTTAAGTCAAAACCAACCCAACCGTACTCCAACTATGTCCAAACCTCGAGCGGAGTAAGCCAAAAGGTCTCTCTCACTAAGAGGAATCCAACATGGTCGATGGAACGTCAATCGGACGTCCGGAGATCAAGTTATAAGTGTTTCTGCTCTGACGGCCCTGTTGGTTTCGTGTACGAACAAACCCGGCCGAACCCAAAGTACTCCAAAATCTTGAGTGTAATATACCTAAATGATTGTCTCGATCCAAGGATCATATCTCAGCTGGCGGTGCATTGATCGGAGGACCGCAGTCCATGTTATGGGCAGAAGACTGAAAGAGGTTCGGTATTAGGGGGTTCGGGCCCGACCCGACCCGGCCCGACCCGACCCGGCCCGATACCCCCAGGCTCGGCCCGAACCGGGTCCGGGTGCGGCCCGCTTGGGTGCAGCCAGCGGCCAGGCGGCTCGGCCGTAACGGCCGAGCGGTGAAGGGGGGTGCGCTGCCCCCCACATTGAGAACTCGCGGCCCCCATGTGGGGGGGCCGCACCTTCTGGCCGACCGGGGGTTACGAACCCCCGGTTTTCTCCTGACTGGCTGGCCCACTCTGGTTGGCCGACTGATGCCGCCACGGGACCGGCGCTGGCCGGTTCCCCTGCTCCGACACCGGCAGCCCGGAACCGGCTGCCGGTCTCCCCGCTCCGCCGCGGCCTATGTCGCGGCCTTGGTCCGTCCTGCGTTGCGCGACGGCGCCGCGCCCCTCCGCCGCGGCCCTGCTCCGGCCGCGGCCCTTTTTTAGTTCTCCGACGCGGCGTGAACGTGCCTCTTCTTTGGTTCGTCTTCAACGGCGCGGCGCGATGGCGCCGCTTCTCCAACTTCTTTAATATTTTCACACAGTGCTTCGGCACCGTGTTGCCTTGTTCATGCCGCAAACAACATCAAACAACCAAAGGGGAGAGGAGGTTCGGCCATGTTTGTGCGGTCCGACCCCCTCCCATTATTGCGGTATCAGGCAGCTCCAATAGAAATGAAGAAAGGAAACGGAAGAATTCATGAACAACAATTAAAATAAATCCCTACCTCGTCGAATTCGATGAGCGAGGATTCATCGCGGAATTAACCGTCGTGGAAGAAGGCGTCACGAAAGGAGGATCATCGCGTCGCGGAGAAGGAATGTCACGGAAGAAGCGTCTTGGAAGAAGCGTCATTGGCGTCGCAGTACAAGGTGCCGCGTAGTCGATCTCCGAGGATTTGGCGTTCTTCGTCGGAGAGCGGTGTGTTCTTCGCGTTCTTCGCATTCTTCATCGAAGAAGAAAGCTTTTCTCCAAATCCTCTCCATGCAACAAGTTCCAACCCAAATAAAATAGGTGTTGTCTTATTTTATTAAGACTAAAACCAACTATTTAAAATTAAAAAATAAAATAAATGATCAATTAATTGGGAAGTTTAAAACTGCCCAATTAATGAAAGGTTTAATATCCAGATTAAACGCAAGAGTTGACTTCATTAAAAAGGGGGGTGTGGGTGCGTTACTTAAGAAGAAAAGAAACGGTGGGGCTCATGTGGGCCCCACCCCACAAATATCCTACCTAGTGGTCTAGGATATTGTGGGTCCCACATTAACCCCTTAACCTAGTTTAACAACCTAAATAAAATAAACGGTGCGACCAATTTATTTTATTCATTTACTTAACCCGAAAATTTAAAAAAAACACACCCAAGAAAACGCAACTCCGGAAAAGGTTTTTCTAAGCAATTACTGGCGATGTGATTTCAACGGTGCCCTCGGAATCTGATTCCGAGCACCGGTTCCAAAGTTAGAAAAACCCGCTCGTTCGTTCATTGAATGTACCCGAGCTAAACATCAGAAAAAGATTCTGGGCACGCCGGGCCTCGGAATTAGGTGTCGTCAGAAACTGCGCTCTTGTAAAATCCCAAAGAAAATTAGGAAAACAATTCTTTGAGTTTTACGGGTCTTTAAAATATATAAAAACATTATAATTACATTTAGAAAATAAATTATAGGTTTTCCAAAATACAAAACCATAGATAATGAATTTTTAAAACCTTTAAAAATATTTATATCATGGACACAATTATTTTGTAAAAAAACAAATCCATTTATATTAAATGATTGATATAATAATTTTTTACCCAAAAATATAAATATAGAGTTTAAAAAACTTATAACCATTGAAAAAAATACAAATAAAATAGAAAATACAAATTTTTGGATACCCAATTTCATTTTAAAATATAATTACCTTTTAAAATACCTAGATTTATCCTTTATGTTTTGATAAAATTATTTTTGAAATAATATCTTCTTATAAAAAAACTAATACATGTGACCCCTTAATAATTCCATATATCCACATATTATGTTAGTTTTTTGAAAATTTATGATTGCATATATGGGTTTATTCCCCATTCTATATTATCACATTTGAGATACAAATGATGAGTTAAAAAACATTTTAATGGTTTTTTATTTCTCATGTCAATTCCATTAATTGTTTTTCAAAAAACTAAAAATATTATTTTCTAAAAATAGAATAATTTTAAATCTTATAAACCATCCAAAAAATCTATTCTTATGTCAATACAACAATTATTATGAGAAACACATGATTTATAAATAAAACTTTTAAAATATTTCATATAAACAAATAAATAAGTTTATATTTCTAGTTGTATGTACATGAATGAATCGTCCAGAATATATATAATGTGTGTCCATTACTTTAATCATGAATTACATTTGAATGATTAATTTAATAGTACACTAATAAAATTATATCATTTAAATCCACCTAGAAAATAAAATTATTTAAATAACCTCTTTGAGAAATTGAATTTGATAATTGAATAAAATATGTTTCCCAAAAATAGGGTTTTTATGAAAATAATTATTTCTTAGGAATACATAATTACATTACTAATTATGAAAAGAATATTAAATTAACCTTTATATATAAAATTATTACAAGAAATTAGGATTTTGAAAATAATAAATTTTCAAACATAATATAGTACTTTTTTATAATTCAACTCATTCAATAAATGTTGAATATATATATATATATCATTAAATATTTAAATCATTAATTATTAGAAAACATATAACTGGAATATAATGTATCGCATTACTATATTCTAAAATAACTAGTCAGGCTGCCTTCATTACCAATAATTGAAAAGAAAAAATAGGTGTGAGTAGATTGGTAGATAGTGAGAGATGGTGGGTTTTAAAAAATGTGAATAGAAACACACACATATAAATATATATGAGTTTAAATGTGTGTTTTTGTGGCTAAAAATGATGACAGATGTGGTGATGGTACACCTATTGAAGTGAGAAAAATGTTCCTATTATTCCATGAAGAATCTCTGAGATTCATGATGTCAATGTAAATTCCATTACTTGGTTTTCTTTAGGGTATAAAGACCATAAAATAGCTCTATCATCTAATTAGTTATCTTGGGGTTTTCAAACTTATAACTAAAAGAAGTTGATAATGGTTATATGGTAGTATATAGTGGTAAAATTAATAGGTTCTACCTATGTAGTTTTCTTACTTAAGAAATAGGATATTTATTAGTCTATGAGGGATTGGGTTCAATATGTTGAGG
This sequence comes from Viscum album, assembly GCA_963277665.1. NCBI lineage: Eukaryota > Viridiplantae > Streptophyta > Magnoliopsida > Santalales > Viscaceae > Viscum > Viscum album. The sequence continues at coordinate 788,432,375 of OY728120.1, forward strand.
ATTGAGGATAAAAATTTGTCACGTGAGTAAGATGTTATTCATTTACATTAAATTTCCAAGATCATATCAATCTGATGACCTTTGTTTTAAGTAGTGTTTTTATGTTAGGTGTATTTTGAACTACATCTCCTGATCCCATGTCGATTATTAAGTGGGGTTAGGTTCCCTTACTAAATATTCTAATTCCATTAATTCCCCGCATCGGATGAGTGGTTCGAAACCCACAAAACTGCACCCTTTTCCCTTAGTGGTAAGGTCGCACCTGTTTGACTAACATCAAAGACCCCTTGCACTATCTATGAGATGTCTTTACACACTATGCCTACTCAATGAAAGTGATTGATCCTCCAAGAAGAAACTTTTGAGGGTTGGGATACAATTTCGTTATGGGTTATCTTTTTCCCCATATAATTTTTAGAATGGATTGGCCCTTATGGCTTGTCTGGGACGATAGATTTTTTAAAAATAGATGGGTATTAATTATCAAAAAGGTTAATAGATTATCAAAAAATGATATTTCTTACGTATAAATAAATATTTAATTAGTTTTTTATTAGTTTTATAATTCAAATCAATTTTTTTATTGATTCCTTCAACATTTTTTCTATAATGTAAATTTAGTAACAATATTTTATTATTAATTAAAAGAAATTTGATAGTTATATGATATAAAAAATTATATTTTTTAATAATTTCATTATTAAAATACTTATATTCCATTTTTTAAAGCTTAGAACATTATTTATAGAAGTATCATAAATATTTTTCATTGAACAGTTATTTTAAAAATTTTAAATACATTCAATATTAAATCATTACATATATTAATGTATATATTTATTCTCAAATTAACATAATATATATTTTTTATTTTCATCCTTACTATCATATTTTATTTCAATTGGGATCAACGACTATTTACTAGTGACCATATTATTATTGAGGGAAAAATATCTTTTTGATTTTCTAATCCTTTTGTTTGGAAAATCATAAAATCTTTGTTAAATATTTATGGTATCAATCATTTATTATCAAATTTTTTTATAATTTTTGTATTGAGAACAATTATGTTTTACCATATTTTGAAATATTTTTAATGGATTTTGGGAAAAAAATATCACTGACAATATTTATTATCGTAATTTTCTTGGAACCAAGTATAATTGGATTTACTAAAATCAATAACAATCATATTCAGACAAATCATCACAATGAAATATTTAAGGAAATAAATTTGATTGGCTTTTGTTTTAATCCTAAATATGAAAAAATAATTTATCATATTTTAATGTTTTACTCTTAACATTGTAATGGTGTATTGACAAAATGTTTTCATGCATTCTATTACAATATATATAAATAAAAATGATGTTTTGTATTATGTTATAATATAATCATTGGAGTTCTAGATGTCCATGTCCTTGTGAAATTAATGGAGATAATATGATCATTTGAGATCAAGATGACTTTTGGCCATTTTTATTATAAATACCCAGTCATTTAAATATTTTATAGGAAGTGGATAAAGGCACATGTAGAGAAACTTTTCTGATTTTTCTACTGTACGAGAGCTCTGAAGCTTACATGAGTGAACAACTTGTTCTCATTATATGCAACCTTCTCGAGTTCATCACTGCTTTGGGAGAGTGACTGTGAATATTATTGAGGGATTTTGGGGATATGAAGAGAGAGGTGATGATCACCATATTGATTGAGGGCATGTGAAAATAGCAATACAAATCTGATCATCCTATTTAGGGCTTCTAGGCATATGAAGATATGGAAAATCTGATCATTGTATCGAGGGCTCATATGGATAATGAGATAGACCGATCATTGTATTGAGGGATTTCATAGGTAATATAAAGACATAATTTATTATAAGTATAAAAAAGGTACATTTATCCAAATTTACTGGATACCCATCTATTTGGGTTAAATTAATTTTATTCTATTGTATTACATGTTTTATTACAAGTCATTAATTTCTACTACAATTAAAAAGAAATTTATTCATTTATACTCGTATTGATTTATTTTTAAAATATTTAATTGCAATATAACTATATTACTCTAAATATGATTCTATACTATTTAATATTGATTCAATAACTTTTTTATTACTCTGATTTAATGTATCCATTATGATTTTGATTAATTTTATTTACTTTGATTAATTTTTTTTCAATTGTGAATATGATTAAAATCTAATTACGATACCATCATATTGTTTTCGATTTTTTACATCATTAAGATAGAATCAATTATTCATTTTGACATGTTGAATATATATCAAAATCAACATGATTACGATAATATTTTCATAGGTCCCAAGGGCCCAATCTGATCAGTGTTTAAATACATAAGAGGTTTTTTTAATATAAATAGTTTAACATTTACAAAATATGATTCTTTTAATATTGAATATAAATGTTTTTAAATATAAAATTCACCCCCGATTTTATTTATCCATATTCATATAAATTTCCATCCAATAATACTTTTCAGAGCCAAGTATCTGTTTTACTAATACATAAATATAGAATAAGTGGAAGATTCCTCCAATAAAATAATTTTTGATTAAGTTATTTCATTACTATTTAATGTTGGTATTGGTCTTGTTATAATTTTTTATATATACTCTTATTACAGTAACATGTAATGTGGAAAAAATATCGTTCGTATCTATTTTTAAAACATGACAAGGATAAATGTTGGATCAATATATAATATAAATCATAATAGACTACCAATATTTGATGGTAATGACTATTAATACTATAGAGATAGAATGAATACCTTTGTGATCAACACAAGATTTGATAATTTTCTTATGTTGAATGGTGATTAAAAAATCCTTGATAAAGAAGTTAGAAATTTTACAATTCAAGAAAAGAAATTTTATAAGCTAAATTATAAGGTAATTAATACCTTGTTATGTTCTATGAAAAGTAATATATATATATATTCATATTTCTTCCTGTGAAGAAGAAAATAATATTAGGATGAAATTACAAATTAAAAAATTTAGAACATTAATTTTTTTTTGAAATAAGAACAGAAATTATTAGAGTATAATATCATGAATTTGAATTTCCTTATGTAAAACCTATTGTAAAGTTAAAAAAAGTTTATGAAAATTGTTAATAGTTTATAAGATATTGTTTAAAAATGGTTATAGAATGAAATCCATGTTTTATAAATTACTAATATAATTCAAAATTAGTGGATATAAAATAGAAACTCTGTTAATGAATATATTAATATTACAAATAATAATCTTTATGATTTTTTTGGAACACTTTTATAGTACGATGTCAGGTTGAAAAGAGATGTTGAGAATGTAAATAAAAATAATAGCATAGATTCTTTTACATCTACTTTAAATCTGAAAAAATATCAAACTTTTGATATTGTTGTTAAATCGACAAAGAAAAGGGTTATTGTTCAACCAAATTCATGTGGTTCTGAACATTTTAATAATGATTTATCTAATATTTTTCGAATCTTGAATAAGATTATTGGTATAAAGTATATTTTATATTGATACAATTAATGTAACAAGGATGTAAATGAAAATAATGATTCTGATGTAACCTGTTCTGAATATAATAATGTTAGACACATAGGTCCTGATTGTCCATAGTTCAAAAGGAAGGATAGAAATGAAATAAATTATGATAGAAATAAAAAAAAATTCTACAATCCAAATGGAATGAATATTTTGAAAGCTAATGATTCTTATAGTTATAGTGGATGATAATATTCATATGATTTTCCTTATAATTAAAATCCTAGATAGTGGAATATCATTATCTATGCTAGAATACATTTTGAACACCAATGAATCAGGGCTAATGTATATACATTTGATTCATTAAATAGTATTCCATTAAATGAAAATTATCTATTTGGGAAGAATTATATATCGATAGATAAAGCATCTTCCATAGCCAGAGATGATAAAAATTTACTTTCTTGTAAAGAAGGTTCTCCTTTTTAAAAACATTTAAAAAATTATAATTGTAAATTATATAATAAATTGATAAGGCTAATGAATAACATTCTAAATATGATTCATGAATTTATATTTTTACAAATGAAATATATGTTTTATCAAATCTTTATTACAAATTCAATTATTAAAAAAATAGTATTTCGAAATGTTTTGAAAAAGTAATTTCTGAAAAAAATATTTTGAAAAATTGTTTTTAGAATCTCAATTCAAAAACTAATATATATGTTGATAAGAATTTTTTTTTGAAACTGAAGACTAATATTTTTCCCATAATGAAACTTTTATTAAAATTAAATATAGTTAAGGAAGGTTATGATAAAATTTGTAAAAAACTCCTTCAACATGGTACTAGTATATGAATGGGATAATATCATAAAAACCAGGTTTTAGTAACATGTTATTTGTTCTTGAATATTAACCTTTTTGACTACATGTGAATGTAGAGGAAATTGGGATTTTAATTTTTATTTAAATTCAATTCAATCATTTTTTTCCACACAGCTTATATCTAAATAGAAGTATGGATTCAAAAAATACTAATTTTTTTTATTTCAAGACCAATGAATGATGGGGTTCCAAAATCCAAATTATTTTATTTTCAAGAAAAACAATAAAATTACCAACAATAAGAACACATGGTACATGGATGATGGGTGTTATATACATATGATTGGACAGAATGATTTCATTGAAAATATAATCAATTTAAAAGGTGGAAATGTTACCATCGGAGATAATTCTCAAGGAGAAATTATCAGTATAGGTAATATTGTTCATATTGGAAAAGACATAATTTTAAATGTTTTATTTTTAAATGGTCATAGGAACAACCTTATAAGAATATGTGAATTATTTTATTAAGGTTACCATGTAAATTTTAGGAATGATAAATGTGTATTACACAATTCCATGGATGAATTAATTATTTATTCCCATCAGAATGAGAATATATGCACACTAAAACTAATAGAGCTTAAGTTCCAAGACATACCTTGATTTAGTGAAATGGAAGATCAATATTGGTTATGTAATAGAGGTTTAAGACACATTAACGTAATAAAATTATTTCAATTAACAAAGAAAATAATTGTTAAGGACTTACCGGAGCTTAGATTTGATTATCCAATTACTATTACCCTTGTCGATGTGATAATCAACATAAGTATACTTTTATATATATAATTGATGTCTTGACATAAGATTATTTAACATTAGTGGACATGGATCTTTTTTTTCCACCACAAACTAGAAATATTGGTGTCAGGTACTACATATTTTTTTTAATTAATGATTACAATAGATAAACATGCGTTATTTTTCTAGAAAAGAAATATGAATCCTTATTTATTTCTAAAAACATTTAGGAAAAGTAAAAAATTGAGAAAAAACTTCCCTTGAAAATTATTCATAGTGATCTGTGTGGAGAATTTTAAAATTTACATTTTGAAACATTTTATATTATGAATGGAATTACACAAAACTTTTCAGCTCTTAGAACTCCTCAAAAAAGGTGTTATTCAAAGAAGAAATAGTATTATTTCAAAAATAACATGAATCATGTTGAGTGAATACTCAACTACTATACATTTTTGTGTTTATGTTGTTATTACTTATTTATATAATATAAATTGAGTTTTATTTAGATATTTTATTAATAAAACTAATTATTCGTTGTGGACATTCCAAAATCCATAATTGTATTACTTCAGAGTATTTGGATTAAAAGTATTCTTCTATAATACAAAAGATAATTTGTAAAAAGTTATAGAAAAAACCAAATGAATGTATATTTCTATGTTACTCCACTAATTCTATGTCATATATACTTTTGAACAAAAAACTCTTATACTGATGAAGAAATAGTACATGTTAAATTTGATGAAACCTATCCTTTTTATAATATACCCAAGAAACATTTTCGATTGTGTTTTACAAAACTATCTTTCAACCATTTATAGAAAAATATCACCCTAAGTAAAATACAAAAGAAATTATTTATAAAGTATTAATTAAAGAATATTTCCTTCCATATGTTTGTGAAGACGCTTTACAAAACCCATGTTACTTTTTTCTTATAAATCATACTTATGATGGTATCATTGTTGATATTAATCATCCAGTAAGGAATATAATCTCCCTAAGAAATGAAGTAGAGAATATATTATTTCATTCCCAATTTCAAACTAAATATTTATATCAACATTTAGGTTATGGGGTTTGCATTAATGCAATGAATGATGAACTAAATAAATTCGAAAGGAACAAAGTATGTACCTCAGTTAAAAGACCTAAAAAACCTCTATAATTGGTATAAAATTGGTTTCCATAAACAAATGTGTTCAAAATGGAATAATAATTATAAATAAAGAAAGAAAATTTTATAAAGGTTATAATACACAAGAGGAAATAGATTATAAAGAAACATATGCTCGAGTAGATAGGCGTGAATATATTTTTATTCTATTATCCTTTGCGACATTCTAAAATTTCCATCTTTTTCAAATGGATGTAAAATTTGCTTTCCTTAACATTTATGTACAAGAGGATGTTTTTATTGAACAACTTCTCAGTTTTGAAGATACAAAACATCCTTAATATTTTTATAAATTTACCATAACATTATATAGACATAAATAAGACACTAGAGCTCTGAATGATAGATTAACATGATTTTTTTACCTAACAGTAAAGATATGGGAGAAGTTGATCCAAAACTTTGCTAAGAATGAGAAAATAAAAAAATTATGATTTTTTAAATTTATGTTTATGTCATTATATTCAGATCCAATCTGAAATCTTTAACAGATTCATTTTTGAATCATATGAAATCTATTTTTGAGTTGAGTATGTTTGGTGAGTTAAATTTTTTCATGCATTTTAAATTTCTCAAAAACTATAATGTACATATATATCTCAACATAAATATATCAAATATATTCTAAATAAGTATGGATATTAAAATAGAAAAATTATTATTACTCCAATCGATACCTAAAATACACTTGATCTTGGTAAAACTAGGAAACCAGTTGATCAAGTAATTTTTAGAGGTATGATATAGATTCTAGTATATTTAACTTCTAGTTGACCAGACTTAATGTGTTATGTATGATAATGTGCTAGATATCAAGAAAATAAAATGGAATCCTATTTACAATAAGATAAACGAATCAATCATTATCTAAAGTGAACAATGGATTTAGGAATTTTCTATTTATCTAGATATGATTTTAATAAAAAAAATTATTTCAGATGGCCATATTTAGTGGATATATAATGAATAAAAAAATTACTTATGGAACTTTTCATTACATAGTAAATTCATTAGTTTCCTGGTCTTGTAAGAAATAACCCTCTGTAGTATTTTACACTATGGAAGATGAATATGCAACAGCTAGAAGGTGTTGTTCACAAGTGTTGTGGTTGCAAAACACACTCACTGATCATGGAATGTGTTTTACAAAAACTCATATACATTGTGATAACAAAAATTTTCATGACATTAAGTAAAAAATCATGCAAATCAATCTTATTCAAAACACATAGTTATTAGGCCTCACTTTCTCAGGTCTCATACACAAAAATTTGATATCAATTTACAATTCATTGTAATGCAAGAACAATTTTTTGATACTTTTTGAAAACCAATACATTCTAATAGATTTGAATAAATTAAAAAAAAGATAGTAATGATCGCTGTAAATTAATCATTCATATATAATTTTTGTATAAACAGTATACTTACATCAAGATATTATTTTTCATATGGTGGGAACATATGTTTTTTTTCAAAACATTTAGACTTTCAAAATTATAATATCCCAAAAATATAAATAATGTTTATTCTGTAATAAAGTGTGTTTTTAAATCAGATTTAATTATTTTTATATTTTATTCAAATTTATAATTGGATTTCAAAAATTAATATGATTTAAATTTTGTATCATATTTGTAAATTTATCATATTGGACATGAAAATCTAAAATTTATTGTTTTTTATTTCAAATTTTTTGTAATCAGAAACATATCATTTTATTTATTTTAACAATCTTATTATAATTTGAATCAAAAAAAGAATAAAAAATTATCATATCAATATTTCCACTTTGAAAGGTATTTTTATTTCTCTTATACATTAAACACCATTCCATATTAAATTAGTTTTGATTTTGTTTTTTGTTATTCTCAAGGTTTGTTTTTTTAAACCTTTTTCTCTTTCCCAATAATATGAACACAATACGATAATAGTTTTATAAGACCACAATTTATTTATATATTTTAAATATTTCTTTAGATATAATCTCAACCAACAGATCAAAGAGTTTGAATTCCATTCATTAGACATATTTGGAAGCTGAAACGTCACTACATTTCTCCTATAAAAGGGAACCCTACAGCTCATGTCCCACATAAAATTTCCCTATTTTCAAGCCATGGAGAACCTCCACCTTTAAGACTCTGTGTAAGATTAAATTCAAGTAAGATTATTATGTATCCATCCTGAATTGAATGGCTCTAAAAAAGGATAACAAAAACTGGTCCACTTTTTTTGAAAGGTTAGTCTCCATATATTTTTATGAAAGGCATGTTTCTCCATTGAAGTGAATGACAAAATTTCATGGAAGGGTTTCATTGAGTATAGAATAGACATATTTAAATTATAATTTATTTTATCCAAATATAGTTTATGATTTTTAGGATTCCATTATGTTTTATAAGGAGGATGTAAAATTTATGATTTCTTTTGGTATTTTAGAATAACCATTGAGATGTATCCTAAAGTTCCACCCGGTTTATATAGTGTTTTGGATGAGGTATATTTTTGTTCTCATCACACTAACTTCCGGATTCTAATGTAACATATTAAATAATAAGAGAAGAAATTCCTATGTTCAAAATAGATGAAGACCCCTGAAAAGTAACTCATTTAATATCAAATCATATAGTATTAACTACTTAGATGAAAGGATATTTCATTATAGAAAAGGGTGATAGAGATACACTGAAAGTATCTGATGTTTTCATTTTGGATTATCTTGTGAATATGAGGAATATAAATCATGATAGTTTTATTTTTTTACAATTAAAAATATTAAGTAAAATTCAATAATTTCATAGATTATAATGTTTCTAGCATTTATTATTATGATTATCGAAAATATCCTTATACATTTCAATATTACAATCAAATATAAACTCATTAAGGAAAATATAATGTTTATTTGGAAGATACAATTACAAGAATAATGTTTTATTTATTTAGATTCAATGTTATTTGTGAATAATACTCAAGATTTTGTATTAGAGGAAGAACCTTCTTCAAAAAACAAAATAGTTAAAATTGGTAACAATAAAAAACTGATTCACTTCCTATTTCGAATGAAAATATGAAAAATAGAAACACAGATGAAGTTTCTTCCCAATACAGAAGGAAGAAAGTTGAAAGAAAAGAGGGAGAGTCTCAATTTGGAATTGGCCAAGCTTAAATATTTCCTTTAAAATTAACGTTGATTATATATTAAAAATAAAGAGAAAAATTTAAATAATATATAGGAGAAAAATAAAAGTGGGACTCTGTTTGAAAAGTTTATGTATAGTGTTGAGAATTCTTCTGAAAATATATTTTTTCCAATTCACCATACTGGTATAATTTTATAAGAAATAATTTTTGTTCATACTAATATATCATCAATCAAATATAAAATAAAATATGTGGTTGGTGATAATGAATCAGTTCCTATAGGAAAAGATAATTTATGATCAGAATCTCGATACTGAGGAAAATTTATTAAAGATATCAAGAAACATGCTGAATATATTGAAGAAGAATGTATCATCAAGCTAAGTGAAGAGTTTGACTGAGAACAATGTTAAATAGAGAAGAAGACGAAGAGGAAGATGAATAAGAATAATAATAATGAGGAAAAGATGATGAATATGGGGATGAAAGCTAATAGAAAATAAATTCAATAAAAATAAATTTGAATATCAATATTATAAACTATCCTTGAATACCAATGAGACTTCATCAAAACAATTATTTTCCAAAGGATTTAATAAAGAGAATTTAGTAAGTTAGGAGGAAGAAAAGTCTCCATTGATTTAGGAAATCATATCTTCAACCAACAAGGATAATCATGTTCAAAACAAAAAGGATATTCAAAATAAAAATGCTACAATGGAAATAAATGATTTTTTAGGGGAAAAATGTATGACTCAGATAATGGAAAAATGAAAGCAGCGCCAGAAGAGATTGGAACTAGTCACATAAACAAAATCTTTATAAAATATTTCTACTCAAGTACATTATTTCATCTATAAAAAATTATGTATATTGGAGATAACTATTCTATACATTACCATATTGGAAAAAATACTATTTGGTTGATGTGAACAAATATACTGATTTAGATTCAATGAAATCCTTGATAGATAGGATGATATGATTAGAGGAATATTTTATGGTTTTCAAAGATTGTGTTGAATCTCATAGAAAGAGCTATAATATGGTTATTAAATTATCTCATGGTATTGATGAAGATATCAAGATCCATGATGAAAATTTCAGAAAATTCAAGAAGTCTCTAGATGAAACTAATATTTCTTTTATTATTCTTAAAAGGTATATGGACAAAAAAGATTAAATATGTTGAAACTTTTATAATTATTTTAACGAAATAGAAAAATGGTATCTTAAATTTACAATAATTAATGATCATTCTTCTAAAAGAGATATCAAGATTCAATGTTTATAGAGAAGATATTATTTCATTGAAGAATCATTTTTGGGTTTTTTCAAAGAATCAAATACCCGGTAGATCAAAATTAAATTTTTTAATAAAAGCATCAGTATTAAGAAGAAAAAAAGGAAAATGATGAATGAATTTGGATCCTATAGTAAAGGAATCAAAATATTGAAAAGAAAAACAATAATTACTAGGAATTTGTGGAAAATTATAAAGAAGATAGAAAAGATTACAATAATAAAAAGAAAAATTTATGATCTTTGATTCCACTGGAAAAATATTTATTTGTTAAAACATTTGTTTTTTTTTTCTAATAATAATTTAAATGAATGAAATTTTCATCTAAATATATTCTATCTAAATTTCATATAATATGATTGTTTAGATGTTATTTAATTTACTTTACATAATCAAGTACTAATTTTTTTTGTTTTAGTATTGTTGTTTCTCTAACCCTTTTTAGGTGTTTTAAGATTTTACATATTCCTTTTTTTTAATGATCGCAACGGGTGAGAACATTATTTGTATGGGAATAATTCAATTTTATGTGTGAGATTATTTATTTAAGTGGAGAAAAATATTTAATTAAGAGAATATGATATTTAGGGGAATTCTTATCTAAAGGGGGAGTTAGCTATATTCTATGTTATATTCATATGAGTTATAATCTTTAGGGGTGATAATTATAAATTTCTAGTTTTAAGATATTTTATCTAAAAATATAAGGGACTTAATTTATTCAATGTTATTTTCTATTCAGGTATTTTGGTTTTTGGTCTCCCAAAAGGGGGATATAATTTTGTCAAAAATATCTTTTGATTTTTTCATTCCATTTTTTTTGAAAATCACAAAATCTTTCTCAAATATTAAATATCTAACTCTTGTATGATCAAATTATTTTTACAAGGTTCTTATAGGAAACATATTTTTTTTACCATACATTGAAATTGTTTTAAAATATTTGAGAAAACAAAACAACATTAACCATTATGATTATTGTAATCAACCTGGAACCGATAATAATAGGACTGATTGAAAATGATAAAAATTAGATTTATACGATTCATAATTTTGTCATATGTATAGAAATACATTGGATTGAATTTTTTTTCTTGTATATGATAAACTATTTTATCATATAGGAATATTTTACACATAATAATGTAATTGTGTATTGTAAAAATGACATTGTGAATTCTACTAAAATATGTATAAAGAAATATTATGTTATGTATTATATTATAACATGAACATTAGAGTGACATTTTTCCTTGTACTTGAGAAACTTAGAGAGGAAATATGACCATTAGATACTAAGATGACTGTTGGAAGCCTGACTATAAAAACCCAGTCATTTTAAGATTTCAGAACAAGTGGAGAAACACACATGTATATACAGTATACTGTTTTTCTACGGTGTGAGAGCTCTGTATCATATAATAGTGAATATATTATTCATTTTTTAATTTAAACCTTCTTGAGTTTGAAACTTCTTTTTTCAACTGATTATTAATATGATCGATGGATTCCAATGCTAGGAAGATAGAATTGTTAATCACTGTTTTGATCGAGGGCTTCTGAGGATTGCAAGACCGATCTAATCATCATATCACGGGATCATGGGGATAATGAGATAAAATAATCAACATATTTAGGGATATCTCTGGTAAGATAAATTTGGAATTTTATTTTATTATAAAACAATGGACCTTTATTTAATGTTACTAGATACCCTTCTCTTTGGGATAAAATTATTTTATTCTTTTGTATCAGTTTTTTATTACAAGTCTATCATTTCCACTTAAATTGAATAGAAATTAATACATTTATATTAATATTTCGATTTGTAATTTTATTATCCTAATATCTATAATTTTTATCCATATATTTTAATCAGAATATGATTCTATAGGAATTAGTAGAGAATCAATACATTTTGAATTACTCGGATTTATCTTAACCATTTTGATTATGACTCATTCTATTTAACCTGTTTAAGTCATTTTCTATTGTGAACAAGATTAAAATATAATTACATTACCACTATATTGATTATTATTCAATACATTGTTAATATAGAATCAATTATTCATTACAACCTATCGATTACATATCAAAATAAACTTGATAATTATAATAGTTTTATAAAACCCAATATTCAAATCCTATTAATTTTTAAAAATATAAGTTCTTTGGTGAATATGATTATATTAAAATTTTTAAACTATATTTTCATTAATATTAAAAAAAATTAAGTTATAAACTTATAATTCACACTCTCTTGTATTTTGAAATCATTTTATACATTTAGATTTAAAAATTGGTATTAGATATTAGTCTTTGTTTTACTAATACTTACACTTTGTATTATGGGAGAATTACACTAATCAAATACTTTTTGATTATTTTATTTTCATTACTATAAAAATGTAGTAATATTTTTGTTATAATTTTTTTATTTATAAATATTTGTTTCACTAACATTTATTGTAGAACAAATATTGTTCATATCTATTTTTAAAAGATGGAAATACTAAATGTTGGATGTATAGAAAATATAAATCCTACTACACCACTAATGATTCAGGGAAATTACTATTAATACTGGAGAGAAATAATGAATAACTTTTTTATCAACACATTAGTTAAAAAATTTATGATGATTGCTAATTACAAAATTTGTGAAAGACAAGTTTGAAATTTTACAATTTAATAAAAGAATGAGTATAAACATAAATATAAATAAATTAATAACTTTTTTAATTCTATGAAAAGAAATATATATAGACATATTTATTCTTTTTATTCCGCTAATATTATTTTAAATAAATTATAAATTACTCATTTTGGAATATGGAAATTTGTTGAAACCAAAAGAGTAATATTTCGAGCAAGTTATCAAGAATTTGAATTTCCTTATATTGAACCTATTATAATGGTAAAACAAATTTTTAGGAAAATTGTTAGTAGTTTACAATAAATTCTAAAAAATGTATTATAGGATGAAATCCTTATTGAAAGAATTATTTATAGCATGCCTAATTATTGGGAATCATAAATAATAATAGATGATGAATCTAAAAATATTACAAATCTTACAAATGATGATTGATTTGGAACAATTTTTCGGTATGGTGGAATGATAAAAATATATTTTGAGAAAGAAATGAAAAATAATGGTGTATTTTATTTTACCAATACTTAAAAATTGATAAACGCACAAACTCATAAGAAAGTTTTTTATTCAACAATGAAAATTATTATTTGTCAATATGATTCAAGTGGTTCTGAACATTTCGGGAATGAGTTTTCTAATCATTGCTTGAAGGATGAAAAATATTTTTGGTAAAAATTATTTTTATTATTGTTCCAAGAAAAGTAACAAGGACATGAATGAAAATAAATATTATGAATATACCAATTGTGAATGTAAGATAACTGGACATATAACACTTGATTGTCCATAGCTAAAAAGTAATTATATAATAGAAATCAATTCATATAGAAATAAAAAAAGATAATACAAGTAAAAAATTAGAATATGTTAAAGGATAATAATTCTTGGAGTTCCGGTGGAGGAGTCTCTACAAATTATTCTTATAATAATGAAAATACAGGAAAATGGACTAATAGTCTCTATGAAATAATACCTTTTAGAAATAAATGTTTCATAGATGAGGTATATATATCAAATTATTTATCTAATATGGATTAAAATGAAAACTATCCAGATGATAAGAATTCTATATCTATGGATTAATAACCCTCCTCACCAAGTGATGATAATACTTTACCATATTAGGATAAATTTTTTCTTAATGAAAAGCATTTCCTAAATAGAAACTGTCAATTATTTAAAAACCATGATATGGATAATCAAAAACATGAAAAATATTATTCAAGAATTGATATTTAAACAAATGAAATATCATTTTTATCACAAGATCGTGATAAATACAATTATGAAAAAAAAAATATCTCTAAATATTTAAAATAATTAATTTATGAGAAAATAGTTTGAAAACTAGTTTTGAGAAACTCAATTCAAAAACTAATGTAGATATGGATAAGAATTTTTATATCAAAATAAAGTAAGAAATTTTTTCCCTAAAAAATCTTTTACTAAAATTCATTACCTCTAAAGAAGGTTTTTCTAAAATTTATAAACTATGTCCACACGGTACTTGTTTAGTAAAGGGATATACTCATAGAAAACCAATTTTTTGTAACTTCTTTCATGCTAAAAAATCACTATTTAGTATTAAATGTTATGGTGTAGGACATTGGGAAATGAATATTTCATATGTAAAAATAATTATCTAGGTTTCTGCAAATCCTATTTTTCAAAAAAAATGTGGATTCCGAAAATTTTACATGCTGACATTTCTGGTCTGTAGAGGGTAGGGGTTCTGAAAACCAAACTATTTTTTTGGAAAATAAAGAATTTCCACCAACAAGAACACATGGAATATGGATATTGTGTGTTCTAGACAAATTAATGGACAAAAATAATTCATTAAAATGATTTAAAATATGAATGGAGGAATGGTTGCCTTCAAAGATAATTTCCAAGGAGAAATTATCTGTATATATAATATTTTTCGTCAGGGAAAATAATTAATTTAAAATGTTTTAATTTTAAAAGGACTTAAGAAAAACCTTATAATCATAAGCTATTTTTTGATGAATTTTACCTTGTGAATTTTAGGAATGATAAATATATAGTACACAATTCCAAGGATGACTTTATTCTTTCATCCCATTGGCATGAGAATGTATGGACCCTAAACATAAAAGTAATTAAGAGAAAAGAATTACCTTTCGCTAGTGAAATAATCTATCTATCATGGTTATGTAATATAAGGTTAGGGAACTATAACCTTAGAAGATTATTTAGTTAAACTAATAAAAGACTTTTTAAGTAAATACTAGAGCATAGATTTGATTCTTCAAATGTTTGTAAGCCTTGTTAATATGGTAAGAAACATGAGTCTAGTTTTAAATATTTACCTGAATTACAAACTTAGGACGATTTACAATTACTGAACATTGATATTTTTTATCATAAAAAATGGATGTATTGGTGGCATGTACTATGTATTTTTTTAGTTTCTGATCACACTAGATACACATGGGTCTATTTTCTGATAATAAAATATAACGTCTTTTGTTATTTCAAAACATTTTTAACCAAATCTAAAAATGAGAAAATATTTCCTTCGATAACTATTCATTGTGATCATGGTGGATAATTTGAACATTATGATATTGAATATTTTTTCAATAAGATTGGAATTACTCATAAATTTTTATATCCTAGAACTCTTTAGAAAAATGGTGTTGTTAAAAGAAGATATAGTATTCTTCACAAAATAAAAATAACCATTTTGAGTGAATACTCAATAGATAATCATTATTTGGATAAAGCTGTAAGTACTCTTTGATATACTATAAATTGAGTTTTAATTAAACCTTTTATTAATAATAATCCTTAGAGTTTTGGATAAGAAGAAAACAAAAAATTTCTTATTTTAGGTTATTTGGATGCAATGTATTCTTCTCCAATACAGAAACTAACTTGCAAAAATTCATACCCAAATACAATGAATGATTATTCTTATGTTATTCTACAAATTCTAATACATATATATTTTTTAATAAAACATTTTTGTTGTTGAATAAACTGTACTTGTTATATATATGAAACTGATCCTTTTTTTTAAATAAACCCAACCAACATCCTTAGATTATTTTTCCAAAAATGATTTTCAACATTTGATAAAAATCTATCACCTAAGAAAAATACTAAAGAAATTATTTCTGAATTTTTTACCAAATAAAATTTCTATAAAATTTTGATGAACATGTTCTACAAATACCCATATCAGTTTTTTCTTAGGAATCATCCTAGTGATGATATCATTGGGGATATTTATCAACCATTAAGGACTAGAATCACCTTAAAAATGATGTTGTACATATAAAATTTCTTTCTAAATTTGAACGTAAAAATCATGATGAAGATTTAGTTGATGAGGATTTTATTAAAGAAATTCAATATGAACAAAATTAATTCGAAAGGAACAATGTCAAAACCCTGGTTGAAAGACCTAAAGAAACATATGTATTTTGTGTAAAATGGGTTTTCAGAAGAAAAAAAGGTGAAGAAAATGGAATAATCATTATAAATAAAGAATGAATTTTTACTAAAGGTTATTATCCACTAGAGGTAATAGAATATGAATACACCTATGATCTAGTACCTAGAAATGAATATATTCATATATTATTATCAATCACATCATTCTTTAATTTTAATTTTTTCTAAATGGATATATAGTGTTCTTTCCATTATGGTTATATATAATAGGTTTTTTTTGTTCAAAAACCTCCTGGTTTTGAAGATAAAAAACATCCTAAATATGATTGTAAATAGACAAAGAATTTATATAGTCATAAACAAGCCGCTAGATCTTGGTATGATACTTTAAAATGATGTTTTTCAAAATAATGATGTTAATGGAATTGATGGTCCAACCCTTTTTAAAAAAGATTAAATAAAATATTATTATTTATTAAATTTATGTTGATGATATTATATTCTGATCAACTCCATAATAATTAATAGATTCCTTTTCAAATCTTATGAAATATGAGTTTGAGATTAGTATGATGGGTGAGTTAACATTTTTTATTTTTTAAAAAAATTTCCAACAACCAGATGGTGCTTATATCTCTTAAAAAAGTATATAAAATAAATTATTAAAAATTATGGAAATGAAATTACATTAAGTATTTGTACTTAAATTTATAACTTAAATACACATGATCTTGATAAAACTGAGAAACCAATTGATCAAACAGTTTTTAGAGGATTGTTAAGAATATTACTATACATAACTACTAGTTTACTGGACATAATGTTTTCCATATGATTGTGTGAAATATATCAACAAAACATAATGGAGTCTAATTTAAAAGTAGTTAAATTAATCTTTATTTATTTTAAAAGAAATTTGGATTTAGGGATTTTCTATTCTTCTGGAAATGATTTTCAATAAAAATGATTTTGAAATTCTGACTATGTTGGGTACATAATTGATAAAAAAAATTACTTCTAGAACATTTCATTTATTAAGAAATTCATTAGATTCTTAGTCTTGTAAGAAACTACCCTCAGTAGCACACTCTAGTGCTAAATCTAAATACATAGTAGTTCAAGATTTTGTACTCAAGTGTTGTGGATTCAACACACACTCACTAATTATGTAATTAGTTTCAAAATACTCAAATACATTGCGATAATAGAAGTTACACAGCTTTGTTTAAAAAATATTTCAAATCACTCTTGTAAAAAACACATAGATAGTTGGCATCACATTCTTAAGGTTCACACACAAAATAAAGATATCATTTTACCATTCATCAAAATGTAGGATCAATATGATAATATTTTTAAAAACAATTACCTTACAATAGATTTGAATACATTAAATAAATGTTATGAATGATCATTGTAATGTAATAATTCATGTATTCATATTTTTAAAACCATTTCTTTATATTATGTTACTCATTTTCATAGGTAGAGTACATATGATTTTTTTCAAAACTTTTAGTATTTCAAATGTTTTATTTTCAAAAAAAATCACAATGAGTCCTTTGTACTTATGTTTTTATTCCCATAAAGTTTATTTTTTTATTCATATTAATATTTTTAATCATATTTAGAAAAATAATAGAATTCAAATTTTTATTTGGATTTGGAAATTTATAATATTTGACATGAAAATAAAAAAATTTCAGTGTTTTATTTTAAAAATTTTCGTAAAATAATATATTATATTCCTTTTTTAACTATCATAATTTATTTTTTTACAAAAAAATCATGAAAAAAATATCATATAAAAATCCCCACTCTGAAATTTATTTTTTGTTCATTTATACTTTAAACACTATTCTATTCTAAATTAGTTATGTTTTTTTTTAATTTTTGTTTCATTTAAATTGTTCAAATTTCCCAATCATATTCCCTATATATAATAATTTTTTTATAATTCCAAAAGTTTTTTAAAATCATCCTTCATATATAATCTCAAATATCATATCAGAGAGTATTCATTTAAACTATTAGATCTATTTGGAAGATAGAACTTCAATAAATTACACCTATAAAAAGTGGGGCCCCTCATGTCCCATATTTATTTTTTTGTCTTCAATCCACAAAGTACTGCTGCATTTATGTTTTCAAGTACCCTTCTTTTTATTTATGATTCTTTTAAATCTAGAGAGAATATGATGGGTATATCAATGTATTACAAAAATTGGTTCATTTTCTAGGAAAAATTAGTATCCAAATATCTTTATGAAGTGTATGATTTGTCTTTGAAGAGAATGATACAATTTAATGGATGGGGATCATTTAGTGTAGATATATCTTGATCCAAATTATGATTTATTCTATTTGAATATAGTATATGATTTATTTGATTCTATTTTGTTTTGCAAAGAGGATTGAAAAAATATGATTTCTTTTCATATTAATGAAAAAACATAAGTGAATTATCCTAAATATCACATTGATTTTCTTAGTGTTTAAAATGTGGGAGATTATTTTTTCATGTCTCATGAACTTTTTGATTCGAAATAAACTTTTGAAAGAATAAGATAGTAAATATGATTTTTCAAAATGGATTAAGATACTTGAAAATTCAATCATTTAATCTTATATAATAGAGTGTTATATACTTAAATGCAAGGATTTCATATTATTAGAATGGGTGGGAGAGATACCCTCAATGTATCTGATGTTTACATTTCGGATTATCATGCGAATCTGGGGAAGAAAACTCATGCTATTTTTTTCTTTTGATTGTTACAAATATCTAGATGAATTCAATCATGTCTATGATTATAATGTTTCTCATATTGATTAGTAAGATAATTAAAGAGATCTTCACACATTTTTATATTCTACTCATATCTGAACCTGTCAGGGAAAAGATAATGTTTATCAGGGAAGATACAATCAAAAGAATAAAGTATATTTTTTATTCAGAATCTATGTTATTTGTGAAGATTACTAGAGTGTATGTATAATAGGTGATACCTTATCCAAAAATGAAAATATAGAGAAGTGTTAAGAATAGAAAAGATGATTCTCTTCCTATTAAGAAATAAAATTAAAAAAAAGAGTCCCAAATGATGTATTTAATAATTAAAGAAGGAAGAAAGTACAATTAAAAGAGGGATGATTTTAATTCAAAATTTTCTCAACTGAATCTCATTCCTTATGACTTATATTTGGTTAAACATTATAATAATATAAATAGAAACATAATACAAAGAAGAAATGGAAAAGTGGATCTCTAGTTTAAATGTTTATGAAATGTGTTGAGGGTGTTCCAGTAATTAATTTTTTTCAATTAAAAATTTTGGTATAAGATTACAAGAAATTTATGTTTTTCATATTGATATATCCTCAATCGGATATAAAGGAATATAAGTGGGTATTAATAAGGAATTAGTTCTAGCTAGGAAATTTTCATTGAGATCGGGGTCTCAACATGGAGAGGAGTTTCTTAAATATATAGAGAATCTTTTTGATGGTATTGAAGAAGAATATATGTTCAAACAAATAGAAGAATAGGAATGATAACAAGGTAACAAATAAGATGAAGAATATGAATCTGGAGGAAAAGATATAGAAAAAGGTGATGAAAGCCAAGAGAAAACAGATTCATAAGAGAAGAATGGGGAATATAAATATGATAAACTATTTTTAAGGACTTCTCAGGTTTCATCAAAACAATTATCTTCCTTGGGAATTTTTAATGAGATGTAATTCAGTCATGAGAAACTAAATTTCCCATTAATTTAGGAAATCGTATCTTTATCCAAGATGGATGAAAAAGTTCAAAATAAAATTTGAATAAAATAGGGAGGCTCTATTAGAATCAATTGAAAAAATTAATGGGAAGAAAAAGTATGATTTAGAGAAAATAAAAAATATATATTTTATCAATAAGAGATTATAACTAATCCTAAGAACATTCAAGAATAAAAAAAATCCGTATATATGATTTCTTCTCACTATCTTGAATTTTTATATTGTTCATTATGTATATCAGAGAAAACTATATCATACTTTCTTAGATTGGAACCAAAAGATTATATGGTTATTGAGAATTATTATAAAGATTTTTATTCAATTAAATACTTGAAAATAGGTTTTCTACAATTAGAGAGATATTCCAAGGTGTTTAAAGAATGTATCGAATCTCATAAGAAGGGATATAATAGAGTTGTAAAGTGGTCTAATGGTATTTATGAAGACATCAAGATTCATGATGAAAATTTTGTATAATTCAAAAAGTATCTAGATGAAACAAATATTACATTAAATTGTATTATAAGGGTTATGGCTAAAAGTGTCAAATATCTTGAAAATTTAGAAGGACTGTAGAGAAGGAGACTATGTATATCTCAGATTTATAAGAAAGTATTAAATTTATACTCATTTAGATTTCATGATTCAATGTATATAGGGATGAAATTATTGCTTTGAATAATCATTGTTGTGTTTTCACAGAAATAATCTATGCCTAGGAAGAACAGAATAAACTTATACAAGAAAATTGTTTGTCTCAAAAAGAAACGATAAAGGAACATTATAAAGAATTAAGATATAGGAGGAAAGGATTTGGGAACCGGAAAATAAAAAAAGTCTCAGGAAGAGGTGATGGAAATTTTTTAAGAAGATAGAAATGAGTTTAAGTTGTTGAAGAAAATTTTAAGATCATTTATTCCACTGAAGAAATATTTGATATATTACAACACTTGTTTTGTTTTTTCTAATTAGAATTTCATTGAAATAAATTTTCATCTAAATATAATCTACCTGAATGTCCTCCAATCCGATTGGTTTAATGTTATTATATTTAAATTAGATGAGAAAGTGTAACATTTTTGGGTTATCATATAGTTGATTATCTAACCGTTTTCTAGTTTTTGATTACTTTCCCGATTCCATTTTATTAAAATCACAAAGGGGGAGAACTTTATAGCCACGAAGAGAATTATATAATTAGGGGGAGATTATAAATGGGGATAAAAACATTAAAATAAAATAATATGATCCTTAGGGGAAATCTTATCAAAAGGGAGATTTAGAATATTCAATATTCTAATCATATAAATTATAAACTCACGGGGATATGTGTATAAATATCTATTTAGGATTACAATTTATACAAAATAATAATGGAATTGATTTTTTAGAGTTATTTTATATGTAAGTATTGTTATTTTTGATTTCTAAACGGGGGATATTGTTTACTAAAAAATATATTTTTGACTTTTACATTCCTTTTTTTGAAAATCAAAAAAAAACTTTCTTAAATATTCAATATCATATTGTTTTATGATCACATTATTTTTATGATGTTTTTATAGAGAATATATATGTTATGCCATACATAGGATTTTTTTAACGTATTCATGAAAACAAAACAACATTGACCATCATGATTATCATAATCAACTTAGAAATGTGACTTATCTGATTGACTAAATCTGATAAAAATTTGATTTTTCCAATTCATTCTAATGAAATTTTTAAGGAAATTCATGGGATTTAATTTTGTTTTAATCCTTAATATGAAAAACTATTTTATCATATTATACGATTTATCTCTTAACACTCTAATCATGTATTTCCAAAATGATTTCATGAATTCTGTTACAATATGTGTAAAAATATATTATCATGTATTCTGTTAGAATATAACCATCGGAGTTATAGGATTCTAGGTCCTTGTAAAAATCATGGAGAAAATATTGATGGTTGGAGATTAACATGATTGTTTGATGGCTTTCCTATAAGTACCAACTAATTTGAAGATTTCACAATAGGTTGATAAAAACCCATGTAGAGACACTCTACTAATTTTTTTACATTAAAAATTCTATGAATCTTACAGAGGAAATAGTTTTTTCTTTTTACTTGAAAACTTCTTGAGTTCTTAACTACTTTGTGCGAATGATTGTGAATATGATTGAGGGCTTCAGATGTAAGTAAGTAAGAGGTTATGATCACTATATTGATAAATGGATTTTAAGGATATGAAGACAGATATTATCATCATATCGAGGGATGATGGGGAATGTGAGACATACTGATCATCTTATGAAGGGTTTTATCTGGAAAGAGAACGACAAATTTTTTTGTTAATATAAAATAGGTGACCATTATCCAAGGTTACTGTTTAAACTTCTATTTTGGATAAAATAATTTATTTATTATGTATTACTTATATTATTTCTAGACTTTCATTTCCACTATATTTAAATATAATGTTATGCTATTATATTTATTAATTGGTTATCATAATAACATTAATCATGATGCAACTATTTTTCTATGAATATGATTATATATTCATTAATATAACCCATACATGTTTTATTACTCTGATTTATCATAACCATTGTGATTAAAATTCATTTTATTACTCTTATTAAATCATTTTCTTCTATGAATATGATGAACCTTTAATTACATTACCACAATATTGATTATCATTATGTACATTGTTAAGATAGAAAAAATTCATCTTTATGAACCATGGATTGCATTTCAAAATCATATTGATTGTGATAATATTTTTATCACATCCAATGGTCTAATATGATCACTATTTAAATTCATAAGAGGTTTTTTGAATACGATTAGTTTAACCTTGTCATACTATGTTTTATTTTATATTAAAAATTAATGTTATTAGACATGCAATTCACCACCACCTTGTATTTTATCCATGTTTATATACATTTTGATACAACAATTGGTATCCGATTAAAGTATCTATTTTAATAATACATAAAATTATTTATCAAAAAAATACATCACATAAAAGGAATTCTAGTAAACTGAGTTCTACTCATTTCATTATTTTCTATTTTAATGACGATTGTAATTTTATCAATGATATTTATTCTTACTTATCATCATCAGTGGAGTACATTACTCATGGTAGATAATAAAAATATGGAATACCACTTTAGGATTTTCTTATTCAATTGATGTTTTCCTCTATAGTTACTAATGGTTGTTGTAGGTTTTATTTTGTTGAGTACAACATTGTAGCTTCTATAAGGTATGGTATCATTGAATTATAGTTTTTGTTTGTATAAAACATAAAAAAATTCAATCTATTATTTTTTTTACTTTCCACATTTTCTTTTTTATTCTATTGATATTTATATACAAATGATGTACTTATATGTTACAATAAACATGAGGGGTATATTAATATTGATTTATGAAGAAATAAATACTATAGTGGATTATATATAATTCTGAAATATTTCCATCATAGAGTGTTATATTTCAACTAATATCCTGATATCTCTATGAAATAATTCAATTGATTTAAAAAAAGACCCTTCTTTAAAAAAATAATCATGATGAATAATAATGATGAATTGTATCCATCTTGGAAAATTATTCTTTGAAGAATTACCACTAATGTGTATATCTTAATTTGAATTCCAATATCTAAACTCAAATTTCATGTATATTTCATGGCCTGTTAATAGTTGTCTACAAATATTCACATTGGTGAAATTATGGAGATTGAATATTTTCATTGAGAATTTTAATTAAATTTATTTTTTATCATTATATTGAAACAATATATATGTTATCTAATGCACAATGATAAATATATTGTAAAGGGGAAACATACTCTTCCAATTTCATGTTTTTAATTTTTATTTAAGATAAATGTAGGAGAATATATGAAAATATTTTGAATAGCCCTTGAATGATGGTTTTAGTGTTGGTATCCCATACAAAAATTTAATGGAAAATTTTTTAATCTGGATTGTTCATTAATTTTATATACTTCATATAATACCATGTAATTATAGAGTTGATTAATTGATGAATATTTGTTTTTTATAAAAATTAATCCAATTATCTTCTAAATGACACCCATTTTTTCACTAATGTATATTTTTATGAAAGTAGATGAATAAAATAAGTGAGATAATGAAAGTATAGAAGATCATGTTTGAGATAATGATAATAATCATTAATAAATAAGTTGACTCGAATAACCCTTAAATATGGATATATTCATTTATTATCAATAAGGGGAGGGAAAATAACAACTTAAGATAATTTAATTAATGACTGAATGTTGGAATTTATTTTATAAAGTTGTTATATAGTAGTTCATTATATCGAATGAAAATGCAAAGGGGAGATTGATGAACCTAATGTATTATGATTATTTATTTATTTCAATAAGTATTTCAATAGGTTTTTTGGGAAATGGAAGATCCAATATATTGAATATCAATGGTGTACCCCTTTTTATGTGAAGTAATATAGAAAGTTGAGGATTGAGGTGTGGTGGTACTACTATTGTAATATTAATGTGGATAAAATATTAATTGGAAATTAATTATTCAAATTAGATATATGATAAATTTAAAATCGTCCATTATAAGGTAAAATTATTGAACAGATCTTACAATGCTTATGATATGTGTTTATTTTTATAATCACGTAGTTTGAAATAAGAATAATGAGAAGTAATGGAAGTCAATAAAAATATTAATGTATCCAACCATGAGAAAACTTAATGGAGAAGATTTTATTAGGTTGAATTGAGTTTGATTTTGTTTAGAATAATATGAGAAATTAAGATAATATATTTATTATGGATTTATTATAGATTAAATTCATTTTAACAAATTAAATACTTACTAGATAATGATGTAAATAGAGTTTTTTAAAATATTCCAACCACAAGAATGTAATGAGACTAGTCTCAACTTACATGTTATGGGAGCTCATTCAACTATAGTAAGAAACATATAGTTAAAATATATGATGGTTATTTCTTGTTAATGGGCTTGTTAGAATGTGTGCCTAGGTGTGCATGTGTTGGTCATGGTAAGTTATCCTCATCAGTGTGTAGTGGCACGGTTGATCAAAGGGATACATATGACTCCTCATGGATGTGATAATGATTTTTTATTTCATATTAATAAATAGTGGATGGTTTTTTTAATTTTGATGTGGTATTTGTATACTAATAAAATGTGAAAATGTAGTATTTGTTTAAAAAGGGAATTTAAATAATGATTTCCTAATGTATTTTATGATGGATCCAAACCAAAACAATATGGATTTCATAAGGTCTTGTCTTCATACTCTAGCCTCTAGGAAATTCCTACACCAAAATTCTATCTATTTCACTCAAAAAGGGTTCAATTTATTAAGGAATCCTAAATAGTGGTCTTTTACACCACACGACAATGAGTTCAATTCCAAGTGAGGAGAGAAAGACTACATGAAAAGCGTGATGTTTCTTGCAATTTCATCCGTCTCTAGATCTTTGGATCTAAATTAAATCCATGGAGATAGTAAAAAAAAATTCTTTTGAATACATATCTCAATGTTTATTCATGCTTTGTCAATTGAAAGTTGACTAGATTCATGGTTCATGAAGACTAATGCATTTTTCAAAATTATGATAGTGATTTATTTTTTTCCATAATGTTAAAGGCAGAGGTAATTGAGATTGTATGTGTGTGAGGATTTAGGATTTGGAATAATTCCATTGTGATATGGCTATAAATACAATTTTATTTATTCTTTTCCATTATACATGTTAAGGGGGCTATAGTATGACGAAAATATCAAAACAATTTAAGAACTACCACTATTTTATTGTGGGCAGTGATATAATGAATGGTAATCTCATGAACTACAAATTCTATGTTATATTTAGAATGATAAACATTTATTATATGCATTAGTTTTTTCACATAAAAATATATGGTTAAGAAGACATTTTTCTATTTAATTTATATTGTGTGAAGTATAAAGGAATACAAAGTACTATATTAAATGTGCTGAGAATGTATTTTTTAGACATAAAAATAAATGCATTCAATTTATGTTTGTTCAATGGTACTTTTCCATGAAGAGTATGTGTATAATGATATTATGGAATAACAAATTCAAAGTGAAAATATATTTATAAGGGGGTAAAAGACACAATATAATTTCATTATTAAAAAGTCATGGTGAGTATGATTAGGGAAGAAAAGAGCTACATGATGGAATATTGCATGATTATGTTGATGTGAGATGTGTATGAATAAATATAATTCCATAAATATAATCAGTGGTCTATAAGTGACACTAAAATATTAATATATCATAATAGAAAGTGTTTCATTTTTAAAATAATTTATGGTTAATTTTTTGAACCATTAACAAGAAATAATTGTGAAAATCAATCTTTGTATGCATTAACTTTGAAAATACTAATAATGAAAATAATATAATTAAAAAAATTTACATTCAATAAGGATATGAAACATATATGTGAATGAAATGATAAAAATACAATAAAAATTGTTTGAAAAATATAAATGAAATTATTAAATATTATTACATGAATTGGAAATTTTAGCTTACATTACATAAAAAAACAAAGAATACAAAAAAAAATTATTGTATTTAAGATATTAAAATTAATCATTAATATATTCCAGTGACTTAAAAAGTGATATATTATACTTATTAAAGAATATTACTAGGCCATGATTAATGAAGGGTTGTTGAATACCGATAATGGAAGTATATTACTTACTGTATAAGTGAGAAAGGGGGAATTAAATATATCATTGTGGCTAGAAGAGAATGTTAATTTATCTATTATAGTAGAATCTTGGAGTCTATGTGATCATTATAATTGTGTTGGTGTTTTTTTTAGAACCCAAGTGGGATGCTAGTGTAGAGAACATTTTGGGAAATTATTATAATATGGGATGTGGAAATCAATCCTTCACAACCCAATATAATTTATTCAAGAATAATGTAGAATCACGGTTTTGAACAAGAACTGAGCACTAGAGGATCCACTAATCAATCATTGGAAAAAAAATTAAAAATAATTTTGTTATGATTTATTTGAAATTAATCATGATTATAGAGTGATGTGTTAGAGAATATTCAATATCAATTCATTTTATAATGTGTAATGTTGTCAATATATTATTTGTTAAAATATAATAGAAAAATAAATTTTTAAAATTTTTGTACACTAATTTATCCTCTTCTCCCTAATTAGAAAACCAATATGAGCCACTGGGTATCATATAAATTACCTCGGGACACTATTGGTCATGGTATACTAAATTTATACTCAAAACATGAATGGGCCCCCGAAGATATGTGAATACATTATGGTTCATGATTTATGAAATGATAAGGGCTCTATGACTGGTGCATAACTGGATGTATGTGAAATGGATGCATGAGAAGGATGTTGATGGATTCTATAACTAGATTAGATGGATCATCAATTTCATGACAGATAATGTTATAATTCTTTTGGAAAAGTATTTATATTATAAATTTGTGGGGGATATATTTTTTCATGTATAAATTTCATGACAATATATATTTCAATTTTGATTACTATGTGATAATCCTAATATTTAATATTTTATGTAATGATGTGTTTCATGTTTATTTATTTTATTCATTTTATTCAACTATTCTTTTAATCAAGGTGTATAGTGCCACCATAATAATTTATTCACCCCACCATTTGTTTGAAGTCACTAGAATATGGGGAGGTATGCTTGAAGTTTGTCTCTCCCAAACTCATGTGTCATTTAAGTGATTTCGGATAAGGATTTTTTAAATTAGTAATAGATTAGATTATTATATTGTTTTTTGTGGAATGTTGTATGAATATCTAGGAATGTGATGGGTCGGGACTTGGAATCCATGATGTGTGCCTAGTTAGTCCAAAAACTGGATGAATTCTATGTTTCCAGTTGATTTGGGATTGTTTTTCTTGGGGGTCTTTATTATATTTGAGTTATTTGATCCTAAAAGAGGTGTTTCTTATTATTTTTTATTTTGGGATTCTAATAAATGGAATTGAGTGGAAGGATGTAGAACCCAATCATCATTCTTGATATACAAGATCCTCATGTTAATTCAATGACAAAATTAATTTTCTACTAATTAATCAATATCATTTTTTAAAAAGAAAATATCTTCTTTTTAAAATCAATTCATCGTGAAATTTTAAAAATAAATCTAGAATATATTTTTATTCTTAAATACTTAATGCATCATAAACAAATACCACTAAATATTTTTCATAACATTTATTTTTAAATAATTGATGTTACAATATATTATTAATTGAATTATATATATAATTAAATATATATGGAATAAGATGAAATTAAATTTAGATAAAAATTATATTTTTTAACAACCCAACTCCATTTTTTATATTAATATCACAATTTCATTAATCAGCCATATTCATATATGTAATCAATATTTTATGAGAGAATAATTTTTCCAAGAAAAAATAATTTAAGTTATTACTCACAAAAAAATTTATCAGATGAAACACATTAAATCAAATTTCATACCTTCCAAATTTCCATAAAATATTATTGAAAATATTAATTAATAAAAAAAATTAAAATTTTAATCATACTGATATAATTATAATATCCCAAAATTTTATTATCCTATTATTATCAAAATAATGTCACTCAATCATGAGGTAACATGTGTCATACCACATGATGTGATATGAGGAATAAGGAAAAAAAAGTTTCATACCTCATTGGTTATTTCTAAAACATCAATAATTATCTATTTGAACTACGTTCATAATTTTTGGGATGATTTCCCATTAAATTCACTATGATATTTCATCTTTACCACCTGAATAATATTCCTCTTCTGAGTCAAGATAGCAAACAATTACTTCTAAAAATATTTCTCAGACCCAAGCTAAAAATTAGGGATAGAATTCATTCATAAATAAGGAAATATCATATTTCTAGAGAAATAATTTCATATATTATTATTTCCAAATGATTTTCACTTTTATTTAAATTACTTTTTTCCATTATAAATAACAATTATACACATTATTAATTCATATTTAATTCATTCAATGTGTGAATTTAAATCATATAATGAATAAACTATAAATATCTCTAATATACCATATCATAACAATCTAACACTCCTTATCACATACATATTTCCATGATGATGCAAAAACACCAGGAAAACAGAAACTTAATTTTAATAAATAATATATGGATTTACCAATGTTTTAAATATATCAATAAAAAATACATCCCATGGCTTGAAATATGGGCATATATATTATACCTTACCACAAAAAAGACCACATTTTGGATATAACCATGGTTTTAAAATTCTACTTTGAGCCCATTTTTATAACATTGAAGTCTTTTAAATCATTTAATAAATTTATATTTATTATTAAATATTAAATATTGTGTGAAATTCATGTTTCTCAACAAACCAAAAATTACTGTAAGGGTAAACGCAATGTTCTGATAAAAATAAATTTTTTTATAAATAATATTTGGTCCCATACTATTGAGATGTTTCTATTTTTACCCTTTTACCAATCAAGGAAATCAATACTCAAAAATAAGGTAATTCTTTAACAATAAAAATTAGGGACAATAAAATTTCATTATAAATGAAAATGGTGGTGTCACACACTAGTTACTACAAAAATTAAGTTATAAAGAGATTTAAATGTAAAATAAGGATGATGTATTGATGTATGGACAAGAATATTGTACATAACAATGATATGACCAAAAAAATAATTATTTTCGTGAAAAAATGTATGTAATGTTTCTTAAATATACACACATGATATTATAGGGAATAATACTTTGGTATTAAAAAATAACAATGGATTTTGGATTGTACTATTTATCCACATCATAGTAAGTGTTTTTTTATTTATATATGAATATGTTGTCAGTTATTTATATTATAGAAATTGTAAATTTTATTACACATTTTATCATGTATGTTATTATATTTCATGGCTATACAAGATTAAATGTTGTATATAAAAGAGAATTTCGATAATAAAATTTATATATGTTACAAAATAATTCATACAAATCCTACATATGAAGAAATAAATTTATTATATTTTAATTAAAGTGAATTCACTTGTTATATATGTGTTTGATAATTACATTTATACAAATATTGACAAAAAAATTCCCATGAACCAAGTATAATGTCAATCGAGATCAACTATCACATCAAAAAATAAAAATTTAGGCATGATTTTATAAGATTGATGTAATTTAATAAAAATATAAAAATATAAAAGATCATGCACAATGCTTTATAAAAGGAATAATTTTAGAAGCATCATTTCAATATTGGATTTAAACCATATCCATTCATATAGAGTATTTGTGAAAAGGACCCCCACTCCCCTAAAGTGATTTTCATTCAATGATTATACTCAACAAGTGGTTCTATTGAGAAGTAATTTATATAATTTCATATATCCTCCTATGGTTTGATAGGTTGAGTTACTGTTTATTCCATGAATCATTTACTGATGTTTTATTTGGGATCTTTGATAAACAGGGATATATAAACCCAAATTTTCTTTTTATTGGAGATATATAACTCCATATTTAATAATGGGGAATATATAGGTTTTAATGAAAGGTGAAATAATTAAATTGGAATTATTCTCAAGTATGATGAATTTTTGTTCTATATTTTCAAAAATGTGGTGTTTCTAAATGATTTATAATAGAGGATGGCTGTTTATTTTTGAAGGAGTAGGGGAGAATACATGTTTTGAAAATTAGTTAGTGATTATTGAATTTATAATATATGTTATAATCAAAAAAAATTATATCATGTAGAATTAAATTTTGTTTACTATTATATATAATCTCTTGTCTGTTTTCAAAAATTGGTGTTTCGAGTAACATGTGATTTATTTGTGAAATGATAACTTATGTATAAATAATTTGTGAGAAACAATTTGTGTATTGATAGAATCATTGATGGAAAAAAAATTATATTGGATCTTTTAATTTAACACTTATTTACATGACAATAATTACTTATATGACCTAAGAGAGAATGTAAAGTGATTTATCTATTATACTATCTGAACAATTCTATATTCTAATAAATGATGATGGTTAGTTAAGAAGTTTTTATTTTGAATAATACAATGAAAATAAAATGAAATGTCATCTAAATGAAACCTAGAATCATAAATAATTTATTTTATGGAATTTCTAGGTTTTTGGAGGATTTTGAAGTTGTTATAGAATAGGGGATGATAATTACAAAACAAATAAAGTACAATAAAGCTTTGAAGGGAATTGTTTCACTGTAATGGATCCTCATTATGGTTTATTGCTAGAATATGTAATTTAGCTTTGGTTCCTACACCATAAATTAATGATTTCATGAAAAATGGCTATGTAATATTTATTTTTTATAGAAGTGTAGATAAATAGGAAAAATCAAAACATATTGACAAAGCCTACCCTTTGAGGAGAGTTGATTCACTTTATCATTTAATCCAAGAAGAATTGATGAATTTATAGATAAAGGAAATTACATCAGCACGGTAAGGCTACAACATGATGTAGTAGATGAATATATATTTTAATATATGGATCAAATAAAAATAATTAGTGTCCAATGTGACTAAATTCGTTATTTTAGGGGATTGATGCGTTTCACAATAATTCCAACTATCATTTCGTAATAATTTTAATCATACAATAATCCAAGATTATGTGTTTCTTATTTTTATAAAGGTAACATGTGATAGATATGTGTGTTACTAGGAAACTAAATGAAAACAATATAAGGAATAATTTCATTTTAAATTGAAAAAGAAACACACATATTAATAAAGGAAATATGGTTGAATCTAATAAATGTTATATTGATATCATTTTAATAAAGATTGAAAAATAAAATTTTATTTTATAAATAGAAAAAATTAAAGAAATTAAAGGATAGAAATGACTTGGAAAGAAGATAGAAGTAAAGAATTTTTCATAATAACATTCTTTTATATTCCTAGAGTTCATCAAGATGATAAATATTGGACTTATTTATATAATTATACTGGTTTAACATTTTGATTTAGATCAATGAGTTTGATGATTCCACTTAGAGGTGGTATGTATTTTTAAGAATGATTATAATAGTGAATCCTTAACTAATTATTATGGTCGTAATCCAAGAGTGATGGTGAGTTTACTATTTAATTTCATCAACAAGAAACATTCTTATAATTTATTTTTTCTGAAAAACACCTCACAATTTGTTTACAACATAGACATATGCTAATGTTGTTGAACAAAGCTAATTTTCTTATGTGTCCCTTATATGACTTAACTGTATTTTATTAAATGAAAGGGATAAAATAGAGTTTTTTCAAATAAAAATCATTATTATTACTAAGGGATATTTGAGATTTTCATACCATTATTAACCCCCTCCTTCAAGGAAGTTTATTTCTGTTGGAATAAAACATATATTTTATGGATGTTTAGATCTATACTGTTTTAAAAGAGGTAATTTTGGTCATATAGTAGATGTAGTTTTCTAATGGTATTAGTCTTGTTGTGATCATATGTGTTGTTATTAGGATGTAGTTGTCATATTTAAGTCAATAACATTACTAATAAATTAAATTTTTTTAAATTTTTTGTATTTGATTATGATATCATATAATATATACTATATGATATGTAATTGGATATGTTTTATGATACCTATATAATTAATGAATCATTATACATTCATTCATAAATTTAATACATGTTATTGATTGGTTTATTATTATATAAGTTAAATTATTCATTTAGGATTTTATGTATTTAGGTTCCATTAAAAATGTATCCCGTTATGTATGTAAAACCTCTTAGTACATTTAAATTTCCCCAGACCTATTAAATGTTAAATTAGGTAGGTATTATTATTCAGGTCTATTATAATATATTAGGTTTATCTTAGGACCATTTTTTAAAGTATATAAATTTCATATTTGGTTTGGTAATGAGAGGAAAATTACAATTTCATTATTTTCAACTTTTTAGATAAAGGAATATAAATTTTTCTTATCATCAATGAATCCCCTTTCAAGTTGTTTTGAAAATCTAATAAATTACTAGATTGCATATATATTTCTTTCTATACTCGTTATTTTTGTAATTTATTCATATTGTTTTGGGTATTATACTATGTGCATGATTTTATTTAATTTGGATGCCATTCTAGAATATATATTTGGTTAGAAAATAAATAAGGTCTTATAAATATTCCATCTTTATTTCACTATGAATCAGTCCTGAAATTTTATTTTTTTATTAATTTGGTAGTTGTATCCTCTAACATTATTTTTATTTTATGATCCAAGAATGAAAAAAAATTTACATGTAATTATCCCAGTCATAGTAGATCATGAATGTGATATGGCCTTCATCTAGGGATCTTTCTGTTAGGTATGAAAACCTTGTACCGTATTGACTATATATCCAATTATATATGTTATGTGGACTTGTGATGTGGAGGTGTTTCATATGTTTTAGTTCATGATTCTATCCATGATCCACATAGAACAAAATTGTAGAAAAAAATATTTAGTTTTTCTATATTTATATCATAATCTATTTGGTTGTAACTCCTCACTTTAGGAATGAATTACATTCATGATGGTGTTATTTTATGTTTAGGTTGGAAGGTGGTGGTGATTTTCCCTCTAAAAAATAATATGAGTAATGTTTATGGAAAAAATTATTTCATATCTTATAATGGATTTATTAGTGAAAGAAATGTTTCAGGATCCATAGGAGTAGTGAATTAATTTCTTGTCCATCATAGATATGTACACCTACATCAAGGTGTAATTAGGCTTCTTCTACTACATTGTGTGAGAATATCATCGGAGATATGTTCAATAATGACATCGAATATAGTTATGGATTAAAAAATATATTTTATCTCTTAACATTGTAATTTAATATAAGGTAATGAAATAATCACTCAAGTGGTATTATAAATCATTTTAAATTTAATAA
Source organism: Viscum album (assembly GCA_963277665.1). Taxonomy (NCBI): domain Eukaryota; kingdom Viridiplantae; phylum Streptophyta; class Magnoliopsida; order Santalales; family Viscaceae; genus Viscum; species Viscum album. The sequence continues at coordinate 788,467,124 of OY728120.1, forward strand.
AATTAATTTCATTATAAAATTTTTCCAAAAATATGAGTTTTGGGAAATTTTATCATTTTTTTCTAATCAGAGTGCTTGGGGATCAAATTTAGATGATCCAAACTAATCTTTCTATTCAAGGAAGATAAGTAGGCCATGATTTCCTAAGAAGATCCAATTATCATAATAGTGGAAAAAATTGAGTCATTTAATGTATGTGTTTAGTTAATAAAACTTTTATTTGAATCCATCAAAGGAGAAACATAGATTTTTATTTTATAGATACAACGCAGAATTAGAGGAATTGAAGCATGAACTGAAATTAATGCTCAGTTTTACAACGTAGAATATATTTATTATGATAAATTAGAAATGGGTCGTAAAATGTTGTGTCATTTAATTTTTATAAAATATATTTTTGTACTGTTGGTTTCAACCGTGTAAAGATAGTGATTCATTATATCTGAATTGAGACTCCATTTGTTTCCTCCGGAAAAATGGACAACACATCAATCCACTATTGGCACTTAGAAAATATTGTGAATTATTTATTAATCATACATATATTTTATAGTGTAGCATATTTTATATATTGGGAAATTATTTTTGATAATATCATAATGAGATACTCTTTGTTTATCCATTATGATATTTATTCCCATAATCTATTAACAAATAACTAATATTGTTTCTAATGTTTCACCTTCATATTGGTAACAGACATATTGAATATTGATTTTTCTTAAATCAATTTTTTAATTTATTATAAAATTTGTCTAGGATAGTGAATTTTAAATCATATAGATATCATATGATCCATTTTTGAATAGATATGATATAAGGGAATTATATTTTATATGCGTATCAAAATCAAAGACCATTATAATTCTAGAAATAAGATCACATTTGGTTGGTAGAATTTTTTACAATATATTTGTGGGGTTTTTCAATGAATGATATATTTTTTCTAGGATCATTTAATGGTTTTAGGTTCAGGTATTGTGGGTTCTTTCAAAAACCACTAACATTAATGGTCTAAATGGAATGAGTTTGTGATTCCCTCTATATGTTATTACTCTGGTGGTTCATGGTGATTTTATTGTATATTAATTATTGATGAGAGCTATAATTTTTAAAACCCACTAGTATTCACTTGATTTAGAAATGAGAATTAGAGTAACCCATTACGCTTTTATCATTTATTCTATTAGGTGGTGACTAAAATAATTGTATAAAACTAACAAACGGGAGTCATTTCCCTTAATTTAAAAAAATTATAAAGAAAACTAATACCTAAAAAAATTAATTAACAAATACATGAGTAAATTAAACACATAAATCCCCATAAATTAAATTATTCAAGTTGGTAAAATTATGTCCTATCTTTTCTTAATCATTCTAGATCACCTCAATCTCGAACTAAAGGCATATGGCACCAACAAAGAGAGAATTTCATAATTCAAAAAAATATATAATAATATGATGATTATTCATGTATAAACTACAGGATCATTATATAGCTTCTTGTTTTCTATGTAAATTGAGAAAATATAAACATAATGAATAACATTTATATAAGTAAGTCATCTTGTCACAAAAATATATGGAAAAAATAATAATTAAACCTCTATCACATTTAATCTCTAGCCTTATCCACATCACAAAAAAAAACCCCATGGATTGTATATTAGTCACTGACTATTATTATACATAACTGTAATGATAGAATAAATATCTAAACAACTACCAGCTATCATAAAAATAGTCTACCAATATAAAAACAACAACATTTGTGATAAAAAAATAAAAACAATTATATATAATATATGATTTCAATATCATAACTCAATATAAAAATTATAGAATACTATATTACTCTCGTTACACTAGTGAAATGGAATATGAGATAACTCTAATAACAACATAATAAACTAAAAAAATAAGTATAATATAATTCCATAACATAATGTTAATGCCTGAATGTCCAACTAGTCCAAAATGATATATTGATATGGGAAAGATGAATTAGTATAGATCTATTTTTAAAATTAAAATCATTGAAATTACACAATCAAATTAGTTAGTAAATGACCCTATTATGTAGATAAATATTTTCCTCACCTGAATGATTTGAAATTAATGAAGATTAATGAAAACCAATATTTTTAAATTTTTTAGCCACAATACATAATCCTACTCTTTATTGAATAATATTTTTATCTCATGTTATAGATTTTATAATAATATATAGTTATCAGTAGAATTTTTTGGGTGGGTTATTATCATGAGGTCTTGTTTTTATAACATACACTACATCACATAGGCACCATTATCTATTTATAGTTATAATTAAATTCAACATCACAAAATTTGAATAGAATCCTTTAATGTGAAATATTCTTCATCAAAAGATGTGTAAACATAGAATTTAACCTATTAAGAGGATATCAAGGAAGTAATAATCACTATATTTATGAGATGATACTTTATAACTTTCCAGTTTACAAATGTGGAATATCTCAATCTAGTGACCACTCAGTATGCATAACTATTCATGGATCTATTTCTTTATATACTCAAAATACATAGAAATATAATGTTAGGGAAAAAAAATTTGATGATATATAACTTTTGATGCGGTACTTATTTTTTCCTCTATTCTATAAGTTTTCAATACATACCTTATTCACCGTATAAAACATATATATTATTCTACCACCTCTCTAAATCATTTATTATGCCCAATATTTATCAAAGTAAAAATATATTTCTGCAATAAACCATATTTACTGAAAATTAAACAAATAAACTTATCAACTAACATTTATAGTCCAATTTTTTTAAAGGATGTATTGATCATGATTCTAAAAATTACAATGATAAGAGAATAATTTTTAAAAATTATTACTTTACATGCATTATTCATAAATACATTTATGAGGGAAAGACTCATGTAAAACATTTTCAATGAAAATTTATATAACATCAATATTCTTCTTAATTTTATAAAAAATCTATTTAGGAAATCCTAGTTTTGATATCCAATATGTATAATTTAATGTGAATCATATTTAATTTATATATGTATTATTGTACTCAAAAACACTCATTGAATGAATGGTATACCATAATTTAGTTTCACATATAGACTCACATTCAAAAAACAACTCAGATATCAATCTAAACTCATCTTGAAACACAATATAATTAATGTGCAATTTAGGAATCAGAGAACATCAAATAATATTCCTATTAAAACAACCCATTTTTCATGAAATTAAAAAAATATATGTTTATATTCATGGATATCTAACACATTCAGTAATACAGGTTAACTATCTTTATCTTTAGGGTTTGGGGATCAAATATTATTCTTAACTCTCAATTCACTATTTAAATTTAAAATTTCTATCAATGAGGAACAATTTTATCGTCCTCGGGTTTCAATTGTTATATAAAATGTAGAAAAAGAAAAAATATTATGGTAATTCTTAATTATTTCATATTTTGTTGAAATAATTATTATACCAAAAACATGATGGGTATGAAAATCCAAATATTATAGTGAAGAATGAATGTTGATTAATACAGTGTTATTTCATGTATGGATATATTAATTCTTATTAAACCTAGAATGATGATAATGAAAATGTGTTATCATGGATACACAATACATATGGTGGTTTTTTTGATTTATCCTAATGATAAAATTTGATATATGGTTGATAAAAAGGATGTAAGGATGGTTACACAGGGAAAACAATAATTCTCTTGAAACAAGGAAATTTCCATTTTTCTTCATGAAATAAAAAAACCCAAACTTCATGAAATAGGTACTGAAATAGTAAAAATAATATCATACCTTCAAAATCATTCAAAAAAAACAATACAATCCAAACCAATCATATTAATATCAACCTTAATAACTTAGAATGATTTTTACAATTTAGGATTACAATGAATATAAAAAGCACAAAAATATCTAGGGAACTTCAATGTCCATCTTTAGATTTCTTAGAAACCCCTCCCCACCTATTTTATAATATCCTCAAGGCCATAACTAATCATAAAAAACACTATCAAGAGAAATTAAATAACTCCCTATATCATGCGAGATGTTTCATAGAACTACAATAAGAAATAATGTAGTGTTTTTTATTAGATTATATCCCTTAGTGAAAATAAAATTATAGAAAAGTGATTAGAAATAGTTTTTCCATAACCACATTTAAAAATCTCCCCACTCCTTTTACAAAACCACCACAATGGATATCCAAATGTTGCTGACACTCTTTTGATGAAAAATATTACCCACTTTGAAAATTTTGTAATATAATATAAAATGTTATCACTCACATGGAAATCACAATCCAAATCCCTATAATGGTATCCTTAGAAAAAAATTTAAATGAGAGGGGAAGGCTCAATATGATGTTTAATCATAAACAAAGAGAACCAATCCTTTTGAATTACTCTTGTGAAATCATCTTCAATTGGTTCTTTAGTTCAAATAAAATCTAGTTTCAAATCACTATATACAACCATTTATATGATGAAATTATTTCTAAGATAAATGTTATTTGATATAGAATACTAAATTAAACTCATGTCAAATATATCATACATTCATTATAACATGAAATTAGATGTTTCTTATCAAATATAACTCTTAACTCTACTAATTGAGCAGACATATAAATTATTTTGAGTAAAAGTATATGAGTTTGTTATGTGGTCATATTTACCCAATGACACTGAACCTTTATTCTTTTTATTCCATTTCACATAGGTCTTAGTTAGAAATAATGTTCCCCTTGAAGTGGACTTTCTACCAAATAATGTGTATCCCACTCAACATCGATGAAACCCTATAAGTTTTGTTCTATATTGGATCTGTAGAAAAAATTATAGATCAGTATATTTTTGATGTACCAGATAATCATCTTGGCTAAAAATATGGAATATTACATAGGAATATAATAAATTGATCACATAATATCACCATAAAAATGTATATTATAGAAGATTGTAATTATAGAAAGATTCCAATTAGTTTCTGCAATCCCTTTTATTTACACTACTTCTAACATAATATTTAGTCTCTTTGTTTCAATAGATATCATAATTAAAATCTAATCATCTTCCTCCATTTCAAACATCATTAATAATTATCCATTTAATTTTTATTGGGATTAAAAAAAATTGAATATCCCCATTAATTTTTTGAAATCCAAAAAAATACATCGTCTCATCCAATATAGATGTTTCAAAATGACTCTTCATTTCCTCATCAATACTCTCACAAATATTTTCTTTATCAATACAAAAATAATCATCAACATAAACTATCTATGGAAGGATCCATCAAATAAAGATTAATATTGACCATTCCTTTTAAAAATTTCACAGTTCTTAAGAATACAAGTTACATTGACTACTTGGCTATAAGTGTGTATATTAATGTATAAAAATTATTTTATATCCCTACATACCATGTTTCCATCAATATCAAGAAGAAAAACATTAGAAATTGTTTTATTCCCACTAATAAAATATTACCATGTGAGAAGGGAGATTTTACATTCATTTTAATGATATTGTAATATTTTTTACCATCCACTAATAATAACATCATAATTATCTATTATCATTCCAACAGTAAAATGATATCTACAAATTTAGATCCTTATATATGAGAAAAAACCTCTAAAAATCTATCTACATACCTTCTACTTTTATATGTCACATTATTTTTACATCTAAAGGTTATATTAGTGATAATGATTTTTTTTTTATAAAATCATGAAACTAACTTCTAAGTATATTTCTTTTATATTTGATCATTTTTCTCATATATTTAATATGAAACTTTTTCTGGCTAAATTGGGTCGTAAATAGTTCGATGCACTACATATGAAATAAGAGTGGTTAGCTTTCTTAACATAATCCTTCTTCTGTTATGCACTGGTGTATCCAATTATCCAATTATATTCTTAGAATCAATATGTTTCTTTAGGATTTTATTAATCTACCATTGGTTCCAAACACCATCATATCAATAGTCAAATATGAGTCAATATCCACCACATCCCACCAATTTAATTCCTATTCAGAAACATTTTTTATAAAACTAAATGTTTCATGTTTGATTAGTTTCAACATCATCCTAGATAACATCATCTATATTGTGATGATATTAAATAAATTTTACATCTAAACACTCCAATATTTTTAATATATTATTCATAATTTTTATCCACTATAACTGGAAAGATGTCTAGAAATTTGTTTACTCACTATGTAACATCTAGTTACTATTATTTGGTATTCCAAAACCCCTTTGTTTGAGATTTATTTCTTGGGATTAATTTCATGTTAAATTTGGTGAAATTATGAAATTTTTTGAAACTTATAGTGTAGTCCATAGTAGGCACTTGGTGTCAAACAAGGATTATCAAACGGTGCGCCCAGCTACTGAAAATTGGAAGAATTTGAATGTGTTCTTTACATGGACTTCACAAGATATTACAAACCCTACCCCATATTTGAAGAAACCATGTAGACCATTAATGTTTGGTGTGTGACGTGTGCATGGTATGACTAAACCATTCCCATCTTACTAGGAAATGATGAAAACAACTTTTTCCATAATCTGAATTTTAATTAAGAATTCCATTACCCCTATTTCAAGATCCCAATGGGACGGTAAAACCCTAAAAGAGTTTCTCCCATCCTTGGAGCTCCTAATATTTACTATCTGCCCCTTGGATCCCTCACAAAAGTGACATTAATATTGAGTAACACCCTTAGATCTTCTCACTATTTGTTTCCTTCTTCCATTCTTGTTACCCTCTGGCCTCTCTTTTCTTATATTGGTTTCCATGGATCCTCATTTTGAATTTTTCATCTAATACCCTCTATTTTGGATCTAAAACTAGGATTTATTCAGATATCATAATTTACATTGCTATACATTAATGTTTTCTATTTACATCATTGTGATTTGAGATCCATTGATCTGGACATAGGTGGTTTAGTTATAATTCTCAATTTATATTAACCCTAAATTGATTTGATTATTTAAAATTTTTTGAATGGAATTAATTTTTTTTCTATTATATTACATTGAATTTTTTATTTTGGAAAAAAAAATTCATTGAATTAGGTTTTTGAAGAAAACGTGTTTTGGCATGAAATTTTTTAACCCCCAATTCCTTTAGATTGGAATGTGTTTTTGGATAATTGATAAATTTAAAACATTAAATTAAAATCTTGGATTTCATGGAAAAAAATTTCATTTAAATAATTTTATATAATTTTGGAAAATGAATTTGATGTAAAATTTTGAAAACCCCCATTCCATTGAATTGGGGGTTTGTCATAAAATGGATTGAATTTTATATAATATTGAACTGTTCAATTTAATTTGTGAAAGTGGGTTGAGAAATTTCATGAATTGATTTCAAATCCTGATTTATGAAAAATGGTTTAAAAATGTTTTGAATGGAACATTAAGGTGTTATCTTTGTTGAAAGGCATGTTTTTATTAAAACATGTTATGGGTTTTAATGGGAAAATTGGCATATTTGGAATGGAGAATGGGATTTAGTGTTATTTTAAGATTTCTTAAAATAAATTTCCCATCATTTTTTACTAGAGAACATGAAATCCATTAGTAGTTAGTGATTTAATTCGGGTGGGAATTTACGAATTAAAATTTCCTAAAACATCATATCAGTACATCACATCCCTTAGGCGATGGTGATGACTTCCATTTCCCTTAATCACAAGGGGAATATGTAAATATTTTCCATTTATTAGTGTTAGTTACATATATAGTATATATATCATTCTTATTAGGTATATGAAATTTTTTCTTGTTTGTTTCTATTTCAAATGTATATATTCCCTTGTATAAAAATATTTTACAGGATTTGATATTTTATATAAATTGTTTTATATAAAAGTGTTTATTTAAGACATTTGTGAAATTTTCCATTTGAGTGAAGAACCCTTTATTTAAAGGTAATGACATCATTTTTAATTTATTTCCATCTTTTTAAATTTGAACCATGAATTGATAACTACTTTCCAAAATTTGAAATATAAATCATGATTTGGTTAAATATTATCTTAAAATTCAAAACTGGTTTGTATTCAAAATTGAATGAATTGATTTAGTTAATTTTATATTGGAATCATGTTATATAACCATTTAATGAAATCCTAATGGGATTTGGTTCACATCAAACCTGTGCCTTTGTGTGTTTTTATATTATTTCTTTCTAGTTTTGATTAAGGGAATATGATAACTTGGAGATGGTTTTTGTGGTTGATCCATGGACTTCGTGAGTCGTTTTTGAGTTGGGACATTGGTAGATTTTACTCATTTTCAGTACTTAGTTGTATTACATGGGATTGTTTACACCAATTTGACTTTTGACACATTAATTCCAGTATAGTTTCTTTTTATTTGAATAATTTCTATTTTCTTTTATATAAGAGTTGTTGGTAGACAAATTATTCCCAAATCCATTTTTATATAATGTTAAGTTCTAGTTTCCAACATGTAGGGATAAATAATGCCATTCAGGATATGTCAGCATCATCTTGGTTATCTGATTACCATGTTATCTGGACTGGTTTGTGAAAACTAGTATCAAATGGTGGTTCATGTTGAACTTCTTGGCATGATGTCAGATTACATTATGAAATATTATTGGGACATAGGATGTAGTTTTGATTCAGTGTATAGCCTACTCTCACTGCAAAGAACATTATGTTGCTAGTTGTGGTTAGGAAAATAAGTCTATTGGAATTTTACTAATCTTCCCCCTATTTTGATTTGGATATAATGAAATCCATATCTATTTTATTCTCTCTATTGTGATTAATTTCCTTTATTGTTCTTTATTAGTGTAACCAGATGTCTTCCTTGTTGACTACTGATGTTGAGGAGCATCATGCCTCAAAGAGGATGTGAAAATCTTATTTAGGAAGAAGTTGTTGTTGAACCTTAGCAATCAAATCTAGTTGTAGATCCAAATCTAGTTGAGATGATTGTATTCACATTTCTAGATTTGGGATAGGCACCACCTCCAATTATCAGTCAGGATCTGGCTTTGGAACCTCATAGATATGCTCTTGTGACTTATTCTCAAGAGTTCCCTCTCATGAGTCCAAAACCATTCAAAGGCTCAAATTATCCCCAATAAGATAAAGGGTGGTTGATATGAATGGAGCATTTTTTGGGTTCTTAGACACACACAATTAAATTAATGTGATGTGTTCCACATTTTTTATAAAATGAGCAAGAAGGTGATGGTAGGACATGATGGTAATTGAGATAAAACATGAGGTATTGGAGTGTAAGGACATTATTTTTCTTTTCATTGAACCATTATATCCAGAGACGATGTTTTTGGCCATGTATAGATATTATTTCAAACTTCAGTAGGCTGACAGGACCGTGACAGAATATGAAAACAGTTTTGCTGATCTCATGCACTTAAAACCCAATATAGAATTCAATGAGAGGATAAAGGCTTGCTGGTTCGATTTGGGACATCATCAGCATTTTAATTATTATGTTTTCGTACTGGAGATTCCTTTTTATTATAATGTTCTAGAAAGTGTACTTGTGGTTTAGATGGACCAATCTGGCAGTCCTAAGTTATCAGGAGTTTCTTTCTCACCCAGTGAAAGTGTGAGTTCTTCAAGGTAATGAGAAATCATGATGATTCAAGAATAAATTAACGATAGGATGTTCATTATAAACCTCATGTAGTACCAATAATAGGTCCATTGATATACTATTATTGTGGAAAGATAGGAAATTAGAAAAGGTCTTACACTATGGGACCCAAGAACTATGGCTCATGAAAACATTCATCGAACTTACATTAATTCATCCATGTTTATTCCACTCTGTGTATTGGAACAGGATCATCATATCCTCCTAAAACTATTAGGAAATCAAATGCTTTATATAAAATGGGTTCCAGTCATAGGCATCAATATGAATATTCTTAATGTAGTGTAAGAGTCTCTTGATGAAGCATATATGTGTCTAGTTATTGTGAGAGGGTCCATTATTATAGTTTCTTCATTAATGAATGATCTATTCAATACTGGTGCATCTCATTCATTTATTTCAAACTATGTTGTTAATCTTATTAATCGACCTATGGAGATTTTATGTTTTGCAATGGATATTACTAAACCCCTTGGGATGAAGAGAGAGAAGGGTCTCTATAGTCTTTCTTGTGTATTTTTTCTATCAGATATTGAGATTTCATTATGTTTTATGGTTCTTGATGCTAATCCTATTTATGTCATATTTGAGATGGATTGGCTAGTTTCCTATAATTCCTGGACTGATTTTTATCTTCGATGGGTCTCCTTTACTACACCCAGTGGTGTGTGTCATTTCATTCAGGGATAATGGGACCCGAGGTTTAGTAGAGTTTGAGCATCTTATCTAAAGATGGGTAATTTGACGTTAGTGTTTTCCTTTGATATAGAGAGGTAATCTTTGAGTAGTAATCCCTCTCTAATTTTTGTTGAGTTTCCCAACATGTTTCTTTTTGAATTATCTATTTTTACACTAGTGAAAGAGGTTTATTTTTCTATTTAATTAATTCATGGTATTCCAAAAATATATACTCCCTCTTAAATCATGTCTCTAGCATAAATGAAAGAGTTGAAATCCTAATTGGATTATTTTCTTGATAATGTCTTTATACACCCGAGTGTGTCACATTGGGAGGCTCCAGTTATTTTTCTATGAGAGCATATGGTTTTCTTTTCCTATGTGTTAATTACTAAAATATAAATTATGTGAAGGTAATGAATAGGTATATGTTTCGATAAATAGATGATATTTTTTATCATCTGAAGGAGTGAAGTGATTCTTAAAGATTGATCATCTCAATGGTTACCATCAGTTGGTGATAAAATAACCCGACATTCATAAAACTACCTTTCAAATTAGGTATGGTCATTATGAGTACATTTCAGGCCCTTTTGTCTAACCAATGATCTTAAAGTTTTCATGTATTTAATGAACCTGATTTTCCCTGAGTATCTTGATACCATTTTGGTAGTCATTGTGGATGACATACTTTTTTAATCTATGTCTGATGAGGATCATGTTAATCATCTAATAGCAGTTCTATATTTGTTGAGAAATCACAAACATTGTTCAATTCTTTTTAAATGTTATTTCTTGATTTGATAAGTGAAATTATTCATAATTATAGTTTTAGAACATGGTATACTATTTGATCATGTGAATGTGAAAGCTGTTATGACCTGTGAAAACCCATAAAATGTTTTCATGATTCAAAGCATATTGGTCTTATCCAAATATTATAATTAGTTTGATAAGGACATCTCAATGTTGGATTCTTTGATAACTACTCTAACTCAAAAGGGAGTAATGTTTTCATAAAATGATAAATGTTAGTGTAATTTTCTTGAGATGGAATATCTCTCGACTAATTTGCATGTGTTAAATCTTCTAGTGGGTTTGGAAGGGCTATGTGGTCTTCTATGTTGCATTGGGTTCGGGCTTGGGATACATTCTTATAAAAGGTAATCATGTTGTTGTCTATATATCTCATCAAAATAGGCCACATGAAAAGATTTATCAGACCGATGACCTCAAAATGTAGATGTGATGCACATGCTTATTATATGTTGGTATTATTCTTTTAGAGAAATGTTAATGATGTTTTTAGACCACTATGTCTTTACTTATATGTTCTCTCAAAATGATTTTGATTTCCTCCAGAGTTTTGTGGAATACCTAAAAAGTTTCTATTTTGACCTCGCTTATACCATAAGGAAAGGGAATTCCATTGATAATTCATTGAGTAGGAATCTTCCGACCTAATAATAAAATGAATCATAGGAAGAATGGAACTTGATGGCTCTCCTTGAACATTTCCATATTGGAGTCCAGGAATCAAGGGCCAAGGTTTCATTGGCTAGAATTCAGTTGGTATCCTCTCTTCATGAAATGATTATTTATGAACAATAACATGATGATGGTTTCCATAGAATTAGATACACTCCTAACGGTGGAGAGACTATTCTCGATTATTCATTCTCCATAGTGGGGATTATATGTTTTTAGAACCCTTTCATTGTTCCATTGTTTGTAATGAAATATATAATGGGGGATTTCCATAAATCCCAGTGGGTAGTGCACCCAAGATCTACAAATATGTTCTATAAAATGTGGTGACATTTCTATTCACCATATATGAGATATGGAATTGATGAGTTTTTCTCCCATTGTTATATGAGAAACCAGGTTAAGGCTGAGCACTAGAAACCTTCATGTTTGTGTTAACCAATTCAAGTCCCTACATGTAAGTGGGATTATATCTAAATGGAATTTATGGTTTGGTAGACACGTACTTTGTAAATAATAATGTGATATGGATTTTGATCAATAGACTGATCAAAACATCTCATTTTTTTCCAATTCATGATATAGTGAAATTTGAGGAGTTGGAAATCTATATTTGAAATAGATTGATAATTTAGATCGAGTTCTATCTATATTGTGTCTGATAGATATCCTCAGTTTACATTTCATTTTGGGAGAGGCCTTTTGAAGGAACTAATACCTCATGTCCATTTGAGTATGGCATATCATCCAGTGTGTGATGACCAGACTAAAATATCGACACAGATTCTTGATGATTTGCTTCAGATTTGTGTTCTCAACATTGGTGGGACTTGGAATGATCACTTGTGGATGGTTAAGTTCCTTATAAAAATAGTTACCATTACACAATCAGAATGGATCCTTTTGAGGACATGATTCACTGTTCTTGAAAATATCCATTTTGTTGTTTGATGATTGGTGATAGTTCATTGGTTGGACCAAGCACGGTCTTGGAGATGATGAAAAAGATTTATTTGAGTTTTTACCAGATTTTGATGGAACATAGGTGGAATAAGTCTAATAATTTTCATCTTTATAGACTTGTGGAATTCTCTATTTGTGACTAGGTGTTCTTGAAAGATTCAACTCGGTTGGGTCATTGAAAAATGGGGAAGCAAGTGAAACTTCACCCTCATTTTTTCCAACGTTTTGAGGTTTTTGAGAAAGATCAATATGTTTTATATAAATTTTCACATACACTATAGTTTACATCGATACATAATGTGTTCCATGTATCTCATCTATGAATGTATTTATCTGATCCTTATCACATAATGAGATGTCATGATCATGAAGTTAAGCTGGATTTATCTATAACTGAATGCCCAGTCAAGATAGTTGATCTTATTACCAAGGTACTATATGGGAGAATGATATCTTTGGTGTATGTGTGATTGTAGAAATATTATTAAAATCATGAAACATGGTAGATGGAGGCACTGATGAGATTGAAATGGACTCATATTTTTTTACGCAGACGATATGTTTTAGTATTTATAGGGAAAGAATGATTATTTACTGGGGAGGTTGTGACATCTTGTTACTGTTTACAGGTATTCCTAAACCAATCTTTTTAAGCATGAATTTAATGGGCTTCATTACAAATTAAATTAGCTTAAATTGTGAATTTTTTTTATGTTTCATGGCTACGACACGGTTGGTTCACAGTAAGCACATGGTTGGAAAAATTGTTGGCGCTGCTACAAAAAATTGGAAAATTTGGATAGTGGGTTTCACATGGATTTTTCACAATTATAGAAATAGTTCTCCCTTTTAGAAGAAACTATGAGTAACATATAAAATAGGCACATATCAAGCACACTATTTGAATAAATAATTCCCCTTAACCCCAGAAATTGTGTTAATTTTTTTTACTCTAAATTTTAATTAAAAATTCATAAAACCCTCTTTCAAGCCCCTAACAGGATGATATGAAATCAAACTAATTTATTCCTTATTTGGAGCTCCATAGAAGGACATTTTTCCCCTCATATCTCCCTTGAAAGTGATTTGATGCTTGAGGAACTCCCTTCAATCTTCTCGTAGTTAGTTTCTTTCTTTTGTTCTCATTATCATGTGGTCTCTCTTCTCCTCTATAGGGATTGATGAATAATCATATTTATTTTTTGATCTAATATATAATATTTTGGATCTAATAATATGTTTTTTTCATATAGGTCCTTATCTTCTTCATTCTCCTTTGGAGTTTTTGATTTACATGCTTGTGATTTGAGATCTGTTGATCCTGAGGTAGGTGGTTCCATTATGATGCTCAATTTACATTAAACCTAAATTTATTTTATTAATTTCAAGTGATTGAATTAAATTTAATTTTTTTTGTTTTAGATTAAATATATTTAAATTGATTTTTTTGGAAAAAAACACCGCTCTATTGAATTGGGGTTTTGAAGAAAAATGGGTTTTATCATGAAATTGGGAAACCTTTAATTCCATTGGATGTGGGTGTGTTTATGGAGAATAATTAAATTTTAAATTTTAAATTTATATTGTGGGTTTAATGGAAAAAATTTTCAACTAAAGTGATGAATTTATTTTTGTATATTGGATTGAATGGAAAATCATGAAAACCCATATTCTATTGATTTTGAGGTTTGTTATGAAATTGATGGAATTTTTTGGAAATATAAAATTTTTTATTTAATTTGTGAATGTCAGTTGTAAAATTACTTGAATTGTGATCAAATAATTATTTTTTAAAATAACTTCAAAAGTTTTGATGGGAACCTTAGGGTTTCATCATTTTGGAAAGGCATATTTTTTTATTAAAACCAAATTATTGTTTTTATAGGTAATGTTGGGTTATTTTAAATAGAGAATGGTATTTAATTATATTTTAATAAGTCTTAAAAATATTCACATCATTTTTGTGTACGAGAGCACACAAAAGAATTAGCTTGTTAGTGAGTTATTTTTTTGACATTTTTGAATTAAAAAGTTCTAAAACATCATCTCCACACATTACATACCTTACTTAATGGTGGTGATTCCACTTTTCCTTAGTCCCAAAGGGGCATATGTATGTATTTTATATTTCACAGTTTCTGGTCGTTATATCCTAGAACTATCATACCAATTACAAATATGACCATATTTTATACTTTTTTGTACATAAAATATAAATATTCAATTATTGAAAACTATTTTACAAGCCTTGAGATTTTTTATGAACTATTTTATATAAAATAGTTCGTTTAGTCTATTTGTGAAAAGTAACATTTTAGTAAATCACCCTTTTTTAAAGTCAATTCCATCATTTGAAATTTATTTTCATCATTTGAAATGTCTATCCTGAATTTATAAACAATTTCAATCATTTGAAATGAAAGGAATGATTTTTTTTGTATTATTTTGAAATTGATAATTTTTTTGTTTTAAAAATTGAAATCATTTATTGTGTTAATTTTATGTTTTCATCTTATTATAGAACCTTTGGGTGAAATAGAACTGGTATTTTAATAAAAACCTACTTGTTTGTTTAGTTGATTGTAGACAATCTCCTTCCAGGATTGAGTAAGGGGACTAGATCACTAGTAGGTGGATCTAGTTTTGGATTCGTAGACTTGGTGAGTTCTATCCGAGTTGGGACTTGGGTAGTTTTTCCTCTTTTTTCGTACCTATTTTTTGTATATGGTATTTTTTATGCATATTTTACTTATGATACATTACTCTCAGTGGATTTACTTATAATATTAATGTTTTCCTTTATCTTTTACTTACAAATGTTTTTTGTAAAAATTGTATGCACTTCCATTCTATATGATTCCAGGTTTTAGTTGCAGACTCATGGGGATCGGGAACACCATTTGGGATATGTCAAGGCCAGATTGGTTATCAAGATACTAGGGTACCCATTCTAGTTCATGATAGAAGATCTTTCATTAAAATTACCAATATTTTTACTTGTTTTCTTAAAGTTTCAAGGGATAAAAAATACTTAGAAGTATTTTATTGTTATTTTTTTGTGATACCATATCTCATAGGGAGTATGGAGTGTACTGGGTCTCAAAAATTATTGATTATGATTGTGAATATTAGTGTAAAATACTTATCATCAAATGAAATATTAATGTTTTTTTTCTTCTAGCATGGTTCTTCTTATATCTAGAGTGACTATATTTTCCTCACTTCCACATTAATTTTTATAGAGTCTATTCTCTGACATATTGATGCATCATTCATGAATTTTCTTGATATCAATAAAAATAATTTAATGTATACAACATTAAATTATAATAAATTCCCTTAATGACATTAACACCATGTTCTTCTTTATTTTTATAAATTTTAAACATTTGAATAACCTACGATTTTGGATTCAAAAGAGATCTTTATTCATTTCATAGTAGTGGTCAATTAATATAAAAAATATAGATATCATCCTTGGTTTAATTTTTTCTAATAGGACTACACTCATTAAAATATATGACTTCCAATAATCTAATTGATTGTGTATTCAGTTTTTTGTGTGTCCCTTGAGTCATATTTACTTTTATTCGTGCGTCACAAACAAATTTTGTATCATTTTTTATCTTGGAAATGTATCTTACCATCTCATATTGGAAAATATTGATCATGTTTCCCAAGTAAATATTTCCATGTATATTATGAAATATTGAATTATCATCAATGGAACTCATATAACAAGAATTGTATATGTATCATATTTTAAACCTTCCCCCATTTTTTTGTTTCACCTCTTCTTATGCATATTCTATAGAGTATAGGTTTCTTCATGAATAAATGTGTAAACATATCCTTTAAGAAATCAAGATGATTTAAATATAGTATAACATAATTTCTTCAAGAAATTACACTTCATAATTTACCTGGTAAATAAACAAAAAATATTTTACTCCTCCAAACACTCTTCATACAAAACCCTTCATGGATCTATTTCATCTTCTTCTCTGAAATTCTTTGTTTTATAAGCTGTAAAAAAATATATTTTTTTTTATGAAATATTTTTTATCTTTGTGAACTTATTCCTTTTCTCTCCTCCCATTTTTTTATACTGAAATTGTACAAAATATTATAATTATATTTAATTCTCCAACATCTCTTACATTTTTTATTCCCTTAATATTTCACACAGTAAAAGTTTATTTATGTGATAATTCAATTTTTCAATACAATCGACTCATTAACATATATTCTCATTTTCATAAGCCAGAAATGGTATATTAAAATATATATCAAAATTAATTCATAAAAATACATATATAATATTAAAATTCTCATCACTCAATAATTTTCATGGATTATTCACCAGGACCGTCACATAGTTTAGTCTCCCAAAATTAATTTTAATTTAGAATTTTCAAAACAACCCCCACTAGTTTAAATAATAAGTTGACCACTTGAGACATCAAAAATATCTATTTCCAATAAGAATAAAATAACATCAATAATCTATTTTTATTTATAACATCACAAAGATGTACTAATGGTCTGAAAGGCATCTCGCATCTCAACTTCATATTCAAAATAACCCTAAAAACAACAGAAATTTCATATCAAACCCAAATTTATTCCAAACATGATGGTATTCTGATTTAGTAATTTAATAATATAAGATAATTATCTCAATAAAACAAAATATTTAATTAATAAAATAAAATAAATTCATTTTTGTTTCATTGAGATCTCCCTTATGTAGTTGGACAAGATAACTATCTTGATCTTCTAATTGTGGGGATCACATATTATTCGTGTTTGATGAATATATTTTTCATAGTTATGTTTTTATAAATAACGAAATGTTTTATCATCATCGATTTTGGTTTTTTGTTGTAATAATAATTGTAGAACTTATCATTTCATCATGCCTAAATGATAGTTACATAGCTCGAATAACGGTTTCACAGCACACAAGATAGTTACACAAATCAAATGATTATTACATAGAGTCACATACTATGATTAATATTTTTAGTAGAGTAAATATTTATCCATTATTACCTGACATATAATTTAGTTTATAGATCAACATCATAAAGGACAGAGAAGGTATAAGATGGTTATACATATTCATCAATCTTTTACACATAAAAAATGTGAACAATAAAATTAATAGTGATGGTTACATAGGAAAATCAATCATACTTATGGAAAAAATAATTTTCAAATTTTTCATGATATCAATAAAGAAAATTAATAATTATATGATCATAAAACCTTTAAAAATTGTCATCTCTTATAAATTATTCTACATATAATTGTAAAAAAAATTGATAACATCATGCTCCCATTCATTTGCATCCAATTATTTTGTTAGGTCAAGATGATAAAAAATACTGCCTTCAACCATTCCAAGTGGTTTGTTTACATCATAAAATCTTGCATGTATAAAAACCATGATATTAATTAAATACATAATCATAATTTTAAATAATTCACAATACAATATCCACAGTAATTTATATAACCTTAGATTACATATACCAACCATTTAGGTAACGTTGACATGTCATGTGGTAATCAAAAGAAACCAAATCACAAACCATGACCAATACATCTCTATTAAAAAATGAACATAACACTTTGTTGTAACTATTGGACTCCTCATGTACTAATCATGTTTTAATGATCACAAATCCTATTCAACCTGGTTAAATCTTGTAAGTTATATCAAATCATGTAAATTATTGTTTATGTATTCTCATTCTTTAAGAACATCCATTCAATATCCTAATTGTTCTACACTCAATTTGGATACTATATACTATCTTTTGACTCACATTATAATGATTTCTATGAAAAATGATTATGTTTAATTATTTCCATTAATATCACTACTTATATCTGAATAGTGATATTTTCCTAAGTCTGAGACACCGTGATGTAGACACTCTGAAGCAGACACTGTGAAGCAGACACCGTGAAGTAGACACTGTGAACATTCAGACTCCATATAGCAGACACTGTGAAGAATACACTATGAAGCAGACACTGTGATGAAGACACCGTGAACATGCAGAAATCATCCACAAGACACCATGAACATGAGGCAATGTGACCATAAGACACCATGACCACGAGACATCATGACCGCGAGACATTGTAACTACAAGACACCATGACCAATCTAGACACTGTGTGAAGAATACACTGTTTCCATGACATACTGTGACACCGTTTCCTAATATATTTTTTCATCTTTCAATTTAATCTCTAACAGTTATATTTGAAGATTGTAACACAATGACCTAATTAATTTTTCTTTGTACAGATAACATCTGAGAGTATGAGGTACGAGGTGCAGAATACATGCAACCTATCAGCCCCAACACATGCACTCTAAGATAAAAGAGTAATGCGACCTAGAAAATATATAGTGGTAGCACAACACAATGAACAAGCCGGTGGGTGTGAACATGAGAACAATATACATATTGGAGAATTGGATCATACAACACAATTCTACTGAAGAACACACAAAGCATACTGGAATCCCAAGAACATCTTCACACTATCAAACATCATAAAGAACACAAGCCAGATCTGTCTAACTTATGACACTCGATTTTTTAGATGAGGACTCGAATTATGCATCTGCTTCATCTTAGAAGTCCATATCTCCAAAGATAAACACTCATAGCACATCTAAACCTATCTCAATCTTTCTTCTCTGTTGTGTACCTTTTATTAACTTTCGAGCAGAATGTGTATTTGTATAGAAACGCACTCTGTCTCCCGCATTAAAGTGAAGGATACAAGATATCCTTACTCAAACATTATTTTACTCTAGTGTATACCCACTGACAAGTGTGGAAGAGGTCCCTTTGTGTCTTGGTAGGTTTTAAGCATGAAGAACTATGGAAGAGGACCCTGTGTTGCCTAGATAGTCCTGTGTACTATTGTTTAACCCTGATCTAGGGTGTGGATCGAATTTTATTTATATAAAATACTTGGTGTAAGGTGATCACCATGTGGAGTGGATTACGTCTCACCTTAAGACTGAACCACTAGTTTAATATCCGTCGTGGTGCATCATTTAGTCTACTCTGTTTTTATATTTTTCTATATAACTCAGAAATCAAGAAATTCACAATGATCGTTAGTCTTGGAATGAAGTTATAACTATCTAGCCTTAGTAGAATAGATTCAAAAGTAACATTAATAATTGATATTAAGTTTACAGATAATTGATCTATCTTATAAGAATTTATTTAAACTATAAAACTATTATAAAAGTATAACCTTGATTAATTGGGTTGTATCAAACTTTTGTGAAATACCCTTTTGGGAAATATATTTTTTACATAAATTTTTAAAGTTACTCAATAAACCCCTCCCCTCTTGTGTAATCTACTCCAACCAACATTTTGTATTAGTGGTTGTTTATTAGGACTCTGTTTAATCTTATTCAAATGTAATTGTAGTTGTAGTTTAATGATATATAAATTTCAGTTTATTCTAAATTTCTAGCTCTCTTAAAGTATTACATTGTTATGGATAATAGATTGGAAGGTGTTGCAACCAACAGACCACCATTCTTTAATGGAATCAACTATTCTCAATGGGAAATTAAAATGCAAATGCATTTTGGGAGTACGAATTTTTAAATTTGGTCTTCCATTATAGATGAATATTTGATTCCTAGTACTGACAGAATCACACGGGATGAAACTACCAAAATGGCCTACAATAACAATTTCAAAGCTATGAATGCTTTATAGTGATCCTTAAGAGATGAGGAATTCAATATAATTTCTTCTTGTAAAATTGTCCATGAAATTTTGGATACCCTGTCTGTCTCACATGAAGGAACATCTAGTGTTAAATAAATGAGACTTAATACATATACTATCAAAAATGATAATTTAAAATTGATACATGATGAGCCTATTTTTGACATGTATCTTATGTTCAATGAGATTGTCAACATAATGATCTCGCATGGAAGAAAAGTCACTCCCAAGGATAAAATCAGGATAATTATTAGATTTCTACCAAACAGATGGAGGGGAACCTTTGTCTCTATTAGAGAATCATGTGGCATCAACAAGATACCTTTAAACGAACTCATTGGGGAACTGATGATGTATGAAGAGGAACTAAATATCATCATGGAAGATGAGGATGAACCAAAGGGTAAATATGTTGCATTCAAGACCAACACCTCTAAACACAAAGACAAAGTGAAACGTGAAGCTTCTGTAGAAATCTCTACCAGTGAACAATCATCACCTGACAGTGATGAGGAGATGGCCCAATTAGCAACAAGATTTAAAAGATTTTACAAGAAGAAGAACATTTTCCTAAAACCTAACTTCAAAGTAAAATATGATCAAAAATTAATTTGGAAGAATTATTGGAAAAGAAGTGACAAGGATGATAAAATTGTCTTTTATGAATGTAAGATCAAAGGATATTTCAATGAAGAATGTCCAAAGATAAAGTACAAAAAGAAATATGAATATATGGAATGGAGGTATATAAAGGCCATGAAAGAAACCTATAGTTCTTATGAGGACAATTCAAGCGACCCAAAAACATTACATGATGAATAGGAAAATAAATACACTACGTGTTTTATGAAAAATTCATCTGAGTTAGCACTGGACACTTCTGTACATGATTCATACTATTCTATATATGAGAGTGACTTTGAGAATATGACTAATGAATAAATGTTTGAATACTATTATATGATTGAATAATCATGAAATGATCTAAAAAATATATATATCGTTGAAGAAACAACATTCTCTTACTGTGACTATTAAATCTGAACTCACAACTGAAAAGGATAAAAATGCTCAACTACTTAAATAAAACAACGAATTAGAAACATCTAATGAGAAATTGAAGAATGACCTTGAAAAGTTTTCAAATGGGAAGAATACCCTTACTCAAATTGTTGGAAAAAAGTTTTCCTAAATATAGTACTTGAATTGGTTATCAACTTGGAAAAATAAATCATGGTAGAACAATTTTTTTTCAAGATCTAGGACATATTGTTTTACTCCCATTTCTGGACACAAGTCAACTAATTCAATTCATGATACATATTCTACTATTTCATGTTTTTGTGGAACAAATATATTTTATTTTTCAAATACTTTACTTAATGCATATAGGAAACCTAGGAGGAAAATATGGGTTCCCAAAGCACTTATTAATAATATTACATGACCCAAACAAGGATGGGTACCAATATCTGTTTTTTCTTGATCATTTTGTTGGAAATATGCTTAAAGAGTTCCTCTAAAAGGTTATGGTACTTGGAAAGTGAATGTTCAAGGCACATTACAGGAGACTACTCTTACTTCAATAACCTAATCAAAATAGATGAAGGAAATGTCACATTTGATGATACTGCCAAAGGAAATATTATTTTCCTCGGCCAAATCGATAACTCTAACTCATTTTTGATTTCTAAAGTGCTATTTGTTGATGGATAAAAATATAATTTGCTTAGTATCTCACAATTATGTGATGATGGATTTCATGTGAGATTTGAAAATAATGCTTGCAATGTTTTTAATTCTGAAAATGAATTTGTGTTTTCTACTTTATGAAATGAAAATGCTTACTATGTTAACGTAGATTCCTTAGCTTCTCAAAATGCTTCATGTTTAAGTGTATTTCATAAAGAGTATTGGGTTTGGAATATTAGACTAGGACACTATAATGTTCACTCCCTTAGAAATTTAACAAGAACAATTTTAGTCAAATACATACCCAAACTTGAGTTTCCAAATAACAAAGTGTGTAATCCCTATCAAAATGGAAAACAACACAAAATTTACTTTAATCCAAAGAAAGAAGTGTCAACTTCTCAACCTCATGAACTGGTTCACATAAATTTATTAGGACCATATAGAGTTTCTTTCTTAAATTGGAAGCACTGTGTTTATGTTCTTGTAGATGACTTTTCTAGATACACTTGGACATTCATTCTGTCTTACAAAAGTGAAGTATGTTATTATTTTACTAAATATGAAAAGTCTATAGAAAACCATAATGGACATAGAATTAAATCCTTAAGAAGTGATCATGGGCGTGAGTATGAAAATCAAGGGTTTTAATCTGTCTATTCACAAAATGGTTATAGTAACAATTTCTTTGCACCTATAACACCTCAATAAAATGGAGTTGTAGAAAGAAAAATAGAACCTTGCATGATATATTTAGAACAATTCTTAATGAATATGACCTAACTATTTATTTTTGGGATGAATCTGTCAATACAGCATGCTACATAATCAATAGAGTGTCATTCAGACCCATTCGTAAGAGGACTCTTTATGAGTTTTGGAACAATAGAAAACCAAAAGATAACAACTTCAATATTTTTGGCTGTAAAGTCTATATTCTCAATACAAAGGACAATATTAAAAAAAATTAATCCAAAAGTGATGAAGGTATATTTTTAGGATATTATTTTTCTAGTAAAGCCTATAGATTGTTCAATAAAATAACTAAACGTGTGGAAGAATATATCCATGTAAAATTTGATCAAACATATCCACATGAGCCTAAAACCATTTTTAAAAACTTGTAGGATGATGTATCGAATCTGAACATCAAATCAAAATCCTCAAACACTTCTGTGAATGAATCTGTGAAAATTTCTAGTTCTATAAATTCCCTAAAATCAAGTCACAATGAACCTGGGCCTATTGATGAACCTGAAATCACTACTCCCTCGGTTTCTATAACCGTTAGAACTCTTAAGAACCATCCTTTAGATGTTGTTGTAGGAGACCTACACAAAGAAACACAAACTAGTAGTTCACTTAGAAATCAGGTTGAACATCAAGTTTTCTTGTCACAACATGAACCTAAAAACATTAATGTTGCTATAAATGATGAATTTTGGGTTATAGATATGAAATAAGAACTGAATCAGTTTGAAAAGAAATTTTTTTGGAAATTTGTTGAAAGTCCTATGGACAAATTACCCATATGAACTAAATGGGTGTTTAGAAATAAGGTAGATGAAGCTGGTGACAAAGATAGAAACAAGGCAAGATTGGTTGATCAAGGCTATAGTCAAGAAGAAGGAGTTGACTATGGGGAGACTTTTTCACCAGTAGCTAGACTCAAAGCCATCAGAATCCTTCTTGCCTATGTTGCACATCTAAATTTCAAACTATATCAAATGGATTTTAAAAGTGCATTCATAAATGGGTATATATTTGAGGATGTTTTTGTTGAACAACCCCTTGTATTTACAAACCCTCATTTTCCAAATTGTATTTCTAAATTATCCAAAGCTTTATATGGTTTAAAATAATCTTTAAAAGCCTGATATGACACATTAAGTACTTTTTTTATTTCCAATGGTTTTACAAAAGGAATAACTGATCCTAGCCTTTTTATAAAACAAATTTCTAATGATTTTTTAGTTTTTCAAATCTATGTAGATGACATTATTTTTGGATCATCAAAAAATTCTTTATGTGTTGATTTTTCTAAAATGATGCAAAATGAATTTGAGATGAGGATAATGGGTGAAAAAAATAATTTCTTGGATTTCAAATCATTCAAAATAATGGGGGAATTATTTTAACTAAAAATAAATATAGTAGAGATCTTCTAAAAATTTTTGGATTGGATTGCCCTAAATGTAGTAACATTCCCATGAATACCACTTGTAATTTGGATCTTGATGAAGATGGAATGTCTATTGATCAAACCATTTATAGAGGAATTATTAGAAGATTACTCTACTTGACTGCTAGTCAACCTGACATTATGTTTAGTGTGTGTATGTGTGATATTTTTCAAGAAAATCCTAATTAATCTCACTTAATTGATGTAATGTGAATTTTCAAATACCTCAAGCATACACCCAATCTAGGATTGTTCTATCCTATTGGAAAATCATTTGAAGTAGTTAGTTATTTTGATCCTGAATTACATGGTTGTAAGTTAGATAGAAAAATCACCTCTAAAACATGTCACTTTTTAGGAAAGTCACTAGTATCATGGTGTAGTATGAAAAAAATTGTTTCATTATCTACTGCAGAAGCTGAATACATAGCTGCTGGCAGTTGTTGTGCACGAATTTTGTGGATGAAACACACATTACTAGATTATGGATATCTATTCAGGTATGTACCTATAAACTGTGACAACACAAGTGCTATTAACATATATAAAAATCTTTTTTCCCATTCTTGGACAAAGCATATTGATGTAAGACCTCACTTTTTGAGAGATCATTATCAAAAAGGAGATATCACTTTGGAATTCATTGGTACTGAATATCATCTTGCTGATATATTTACCAAATCATTAAATTGTAAAATAATAGAGTACATCATACATGAGTTAGGATTGATAAATCTTACATAAATATCTTAATGTTTCATGATTACAGTCTCACAGTTAGTGCTCCATGACTACTATCTGATAGTTACTGTTACACGGTAAAGTTGATGTTTATTGTCTCACCGTAACACTCAGTTACTGTCTCCTCATAAACTTCATTCTATGTCTCACCGTAAAGACCCGATATGATCTCACCATAAATATTCTTTATGATTTTTATATTTGAATTAAAACTCGCATCGTAGTAATTATCCTTTTCACCTTTTTGTTTTCACACACTATTACTTTTCCAACGTTTGGTATTTCTAAATGATAAAATAAAGTATCAATTTTTCTTCACACGAGCTTTATTCTATTCACTCATTTTTAACCTCTCTTTAAACCTACAACCCTTATTTCTCTCTAAAACCATTGGTGGATTCCTAAAATGAAGAATCATATATTGTCCACTCTTGAGAAACATAGCGCAATGAAAAAAAAATCGCACCCAATCTAACACCTAAAGGTCCTCTAAACCCAAATCTGGTAAACCAAGTTGTCGTACCTAAGAAAGAGGTTTTCCCCAAATGGCTTCTGTAATGTAAGTATCTGGTTTTTGAAGGAAGATAAACCTATCTATCCTAGGTTAGTGTATTAGTTTTATCAATATGTTCAGTTCTCCATTGATTATAAAGATCGATATGTCTTGAGAAGCTGGATCAATGGGATGAAATTCTCGTTCTCTTCGATGTTATGGGATTCATGCCTAAGGGTACCTCATGAAGGAATCTGTGAGGATTATCAGAGAGGACCTCCACCTTCAACCGAATTATTTGATCTGGAGGATGCTTTGAAAGCCTTAACTGGAAATGGAACCAAGAGGAGAGCCATTGCTGCTAAACTAGATAGAGAATCGAGGATTTTGTTCATGTTTATTCAGAATATGGTTAGACCAAGAAAAAATAATTTTGCTTTTTTAAAATATAAATATGTGTTTCTGATTCATCCTATGAAAAATGGGAATAATATCATCCTTTTCATGCATATCATACACCATATGTGTGAACTAATCAAAGCCACATCCAAGTCAACCTCTCTTTTTTACTCTCGGCTTATCTCAGCCATGCTTCATGCCAACGGGGTGGTCAGACCTAATGAGGAGGTTATAAAGGATTGTGAGTACTGCATTTCAAAAGTCACTATCAATAGGATGAAGATAAATTGGAACCCCTTAAAAAGGAATGTGTATAAGACAATGATATACTTTATAAAAAATTAAATCATGTGGAACATCCCTCAAGACCAAGAGATATTTCTGATCCTAGTTTGGAACCAGATAACGTTTTTGAGTACTCTTATAAAGAAGATGAAGAGGCTGTTGTGCCCCCCAGGGTTATTGTTTCTGTTAAGGAAGACAGTACTCCTATCCCTCTTGTGGTAATTGAAAAAAATTTCCCTACACCTACAGAAGTAGTTACTCTAGAAGCTCAACCTTAGGCTAAAACAAAATCTGTTGCCAAGGAAAATGAAGAGAATGGAATTGAAGAACCTAGAGTGGAAGGGCTACCTATTATGAAAGGAGCTAACCATGAGGAACACCCAATGGAACAATTTTTTCCTGAGATAATCCCTTCAGCTAAGGAAAGGATGGATCTGCATTTTCAGTTTTATAGAAAAGAAATGGGAGAAAACCTACTTGATGAGTTTGTGGAATTAGATAACGATTTTAAGCCTCTCCGTCCTAAGAAGGATGCTACTGTTGGGGGGATTAACCCCTAAATATAGAATCCACTAAATAACCAAACCTGATAGTTCTAAGTCTTGTAGACACTCGATATAAGTTCCCCAGTTTCTATGATGTGGATGACTCTCAGAAAGTCTCAGAAAAAGGCCTTGACCTTTCCTCATTGTTCTAGTTGAAATCAGTCTCTAATATCACCCCTAAAATGGAACCTGAAACTGTATCAATCATATTATTGAACCTTTATCAGACCAATCATCCTTGGTGAGTTAGGATGATATAAAGGAATTTTTTGCTACCCTTTTGTCTGATGTTGAAAACGTTATGAATTCTGAACCTTCCCTTGTGACACAACTATGTGAGAAAGATGCCTCGTTATTGTCTGATAAAGTTATTTGTAAAATAAAACCCAAAAGTCTTCATGAGATTTAGGAAGTCCGAGTTGAAAATAGACTTCTTAGTGCTGAAGTGAAGTCTCTGAGAGGTATGATTAAAGACATGCAGAAATAGATGCATTCGAGATCAGAACTTATTTCTCATCGTGTGGAAACTGTTGTTCCTCAAACCCCACAGAATGTTGTCTCTAAGATTCAGCCACTTTTTACTTCCTTATCTCAAAAGGTCATACAAAGGAACAAACATATTGTGAAACAAATGCTAGAGATTTTGGATAATCTAAACAAACCCACTGATTAGTATACAAGGTGTCTTCAAAAGTGGTTGAATCAACTAAAATCTCTCACCACCGCAGTCAATGCTTCTAAAGCCTCTGGTCAATCCTCTCAACCCTCTTTAGACAGTGATCTGCTCGGAATATTGGTCAAACAAGAGCTTAAGACTATGTTTAGAGGTTTCAATAAAAATTCTCTCTCTGAAGTTATCTAGAACAGTGATCATGTTCTTGACCTGGTATAAATCCATTTAAAAATTGCTATTGATGCTTAGAAAGAGATTTCTATGAATGTGGATTTTTACTTCAATAGAATCTTCTCTAAGACTAACATGAATAATCATTTCATGTATCTTGTGGAAAATCTGCAGATTCCACCTGTTACTCAAGAATTCAAGACCAAAGTCCAAAAACTCACAGATTTTACTTAGTTGATGGACATGTTTATGGAGAACAAGGATGATTTTGAGAATGACATGTAGTATGATGGGGAAATCAATGTGGATTTTAAAAAACTTTTGAGTCCCAATCTTAATTCCAGAGTACATCCATTGTTGCTCCTATGGCTGCACCTCTATGATCTGGATTTCCTACCTTCATATCTACCCTAACCTCCACTACTATGTCTGTCAGCCAAGCTCTCAGACAGATCAGGCTTGTGATCCTTGATAATCTACTGCACTTACACCGGCTCCCTTAGTTTTTGAAAGCCTTCCTTTAACTTCTTTATCGACCAGATCCCTTCCTTTTTCTACATCATCCTCTGCTCCTATGGAATCTTCTTCTGCTACTACTACTAAATTCCTAGAGAAGGCCCGCCCCTGAAGAAGAATAGTTATTACTCCTTTTTGATAGGAATGATGTTTCTTGTGTTTTTCTCCTTTCTGTTTGTACTAGTTCTTATTTTCTTTAATGGCATGTGCTCTTTTCATGATTTCTCATATTCTAGCTTTCTGGTAATCCTAAAAGGGGGAGAAATCTCTATATGTTAGACATTTATCTCTATATCTATAGTTGAATAAAATATAAACATTAATCTACATGATTTTTGATCATCATGAAGGGGGATATTTTTGGACTCCTAATGTAATAATCAAGTTTTAAATATCACAAATCTTATTCAACCTTGTTAAGTCCTGAAAGTTATATCAAATCATGTGTATTATTATTTATGTATTCTCATGATTTAAAAATATCCATACAATATCTTAATTTCTCTACACTAATTTTGGATACTATATACTATCTTTTGACTCACTTTATAATGATTTATATGAAAAATGATTAAGTTTAATTCGTTCCATATGTATCACTGATTATGTATAAATACAGATATTTGTCTAATTCTGAGACACCATGAAGCAGAAACTGTGATGCATACACCATGAAGTAGACACCGTGATCATTAAGACACCGTAAAGAAGACACTGTGAAGTAGACACCGTGACGTCGACACCGAGAACATGCAGACACCATGTAGAAGACATCGTGACCATGAGTCATCGTGACCATAAGACACCATGAAAACGAGACACCATTACCATGAGACACTGTGACTATGAGACACTGTGACCAATCTAGACAATGTGTGAAGATGACATCGTTTCCATGACATAATGTGACACCGTTTCCTAATATATTTTGTCATTATTCAATTTAATCTCTAATGGTCATATTTGATGATTTTAATGCACTAACATAATTAATGTTTCTTTGTAGACATATCATCGTATAGTACGAGGTACGAGTTTCAGAATACATGCAACATGTCAGCCCAAACACATACACTCCAAGATAAAAGAGTAATGAGGCCCAAAAAATATGTAGTGGTTGTACACCACAATGAACAAGCTGGTGGGCATGAACATGAGAAAAATATACATTTTGAAGAATCATATCATACAACTCGATTCGTCCGAAGAACACACGAGGCGCACTGGAATACCGAGAAAATCTTCACACTATCAAACATAACGAAGAACACAAGACAGATCTTTCTAACTTACGATACTCTGTTTTTCAGACAAGGAATCAAATTCGGCATCTGCTTCATCTCATAAGTCCAGAGCTGCAAAGACCAACACTCAGAAAACTTCTAAACCAATCTCAATATTTCTGCTCTGTTGTGTATCATTTATTAATTTTAGAGCAGAGTGTGTATCTGTATAGAAACACACACTTTCTCCCACATTAAACTGAATGATGCAATATATCCTTAATCAAACATTCTTTTATTCTTGTGTATACCCACTGATAAGTGTAGAAGAGGTCCCTGTGTGTCCTGGTCATTTTTACCCACATATAACTTTGGAAGAGGTCCCTTTGTGGCCTAGACAGTCATGTATACTGTTGTTTAACCTTGATCCAAGGTGTGGATCAAAGTTTATTTACATAAACTTCATGGTGGCAGTTTATAACCAAGTGGAGTAGATTAAGACTCGGCTTGAGACTGAAAAACTTGTTTAATATCTTCTATGCTGCATCATTTATTCTTCCATGTTTTATTAATTTTCTATATAACTCAGAAATCACTAAAATCACTATGATAGTTAGTATTGGATAGAAGTTATAACTATCTTTTCTTAGTATAATAGCTTCAAAAGTAACTTTAATAACTGATATTATGATTACTAATAATTAATCAATCTTCTAAGAAGTTATTTGAACTATCAAACTCTTATAACAGTATAATCTTGATTAACTGGGTTGTATCTAACTTTTGAGATAACCCCATTTTGGAAATATATTTTTTACCGAAATTTTTGTAGTTACTCAATTCACCGCTCCCCTATTTAGTAATCTACTTCGACTAACATTAACATTATATTTAATGACCCTGATGCCAGTATCCTAGAGAAAATGCATTAATTTATTAAATTGAAACTATGTAGAAGTGATCGCATCCCAAAGGGCCAAAAAGTATACTATTTTTGAAAAAAAACGATACAAACAAAAGTACTAAATTAAAAATTGAAATAAAGTACAATATAATAACCCTATACGAAACACTACTATTCTCATAGATTATCTCTACATGTTAATAATATTATACATATTGGCATATTGGGGTAAAATAAAACATATGAAAGGGGTGAGATCAGATGGCGAGTAAGTGTATGAATATCGCAAAAGCTATCATAAATAAACATAAACAATCAGAAAATGATAATTTCTAAAAACTCATTCCATTAAAACATAATGACAAGAATAGTATATAAGGAATGAAATATGATCAAAAAATATATATTTAAATTAACACAAATCTATGAAAATTAACATTAGATATTCCACTAGTCAAATAATCAAATAGATTATCAATAACATTTATCATAATTATGGAATGCATATGGCATGACATCATAAACATATCGTTAGTTATTGAGCTAATAAGACATACATAGTTAGGTAAGACAATAGCTAATGCCCAAACTAGTGTATCAAATGAGATCTACCAATATATCAAGGTGTTATAGTGGGCCCTTCCCAATATTTAATAAGTCAAATTCATTCTTCATGTGAAAGGGGTGCATAAACAACATATGCATTCATATAGAAACAATCATTTGAAATTTTAATAACTTTCTCCAAATATTAAACATGATCATAATTCATCCAATGTAACGTGATAAATTGTATCAAAATAGCACATTGATAGTCAAAAAAATCTTATTAAATTCAATAAAATATGGTATATGGTATCATAATATATTAACATTAATTAAACCTAATAATCATTGAAGGATTTTTAAATAGTTGAAAATACTCAAGTAAATCCATTGATAAAAGCTTTAAATAAATGATCATATTATTTGAAATAATTTATTTAAAAAGTTGTGTGATTATGAAATAAAAAAATTATTTGAAAAATACCTTTTATAATTGTAAATGATTACACAATCTATTATTCTGTCTTGAAAGAGGGAAAATACACTCATCTCAGTTATGTTAATAAAACATTCATTTTAATTTTTTTTAATGAAACATTTAAATGAGTATTCTAAAAAAGGTGTTAGAGTTGAATAAATTAGTAGATTATGCATATCAATTATAAATCCACATAAACACGTGTACATGAAACATAAGTAAATCATAACACAATTAAAAAAAATCATAGTATGGAATAATCACTATAGTAGATGATTAACCTAATGAATTCAAATTGGGTTATGAATTACCCTACAACTTTGTAATTAGTTGAACCATACACCACATAACATTAATGACCAAAAAATGAAACATTTTATGTTATAAAGAAAGTGATATTAATTGTATGACATATTAAAAGGATATATGTACACCCCACATAATCTATAAGGGTTGGATAAGGAATATGTCTCACCAATGTAAAAGTGAGATGAGAATATTTTAAGACATATAATCGATCAAATCTAATGCCCTATAAAATTAATGATCCTCAAATGAAGCATTGAAAAACATGAAGATAAAGTGATTTATTATATGATATATTAATGGGTTTAATGTATATATTGTTGAGTCAATATGGATTCCTCATGAATTTTACATTCCTCTATATTTTGAAAATCAAAATCCATTTATTTTAAGAAAAATTAATTTTTGTAAGGATTATTTTCATAAGGAAAAATTCCTTTCTCTAAGGAAATTTTAATCATTAACTTTTTTTTCATTGTTTCATTTTATCATCACTCTAAATCAAACACATTTTATTACTTAGTATAAAATTTGGATTCTTATATAAAACCTTTGAATCTTATAATTCAGTGGATATAGAGTGTTCTGTTTTATGACTAATATTTCTCTAAAATTTAGATAAAAAATCTCTAAAATACAGACTTCAAATTCATTGAAATTCAGAATCTGAATTATTCAAAATTCAGACTATGGATTTCTCAGAATTTGGATTCCAAATTCTTCAAATATAAAACACCAAATTACTCTAATTATTGACTCTGAATTACATAGAATTAAAAAACCAAATTCCTCGAAATTCAGACTCTAAATTCATCAGAATTCACACTCCGGATTCTTCGGAATTCAGACACTAAATTCCTCTGAATTCAGACTCCAAATTCATCAAAACTTTGACTTATAATTCTTTAGAATTTCTACTCTAACATACATATAATTCAAACTCTTAATTCTTAAGATTGAAACTATTAATTACTTATAATATAGACTCTGAATCCATCATAATTCAGACTCCAAAATCATTAGAATTCAAACTCTGAATTCCTCTGAATTCACACTCCAAATTTCTCAGAATTCAGACTCTGAATTCTTCAGCAATCTTAGTCCAAATTCCTCAGAATTCAGACTCTGGAATCATCATAATTAAAACTCATAATTCCTCATAATTAAGATTCTAAATTCATTAGAATTAAGACTCTAGAATCTTTTGAATCCATATTCTAAACTCTTTGAAAAATATATTCCAAATATCCATGTATTATATATTCTGAATGTTCATATGGTTAGACTCTAAATTCTATTTTTTCCATATACTCTAAAAATACATATTTGCTTAAGTAACTTTATTTTCCTTACACATGGTATTATAATGAAATGATGTCATACCATCAGTTTTAAACTAACCATTGCCAGAGTGACACATGTATAGGTCCCTTCAGGATTCAAAGAAAAATGTGACCATTAGAGGAGGGAGCTGATCTTTGGAGTATTTTTCCAATAAATATGATCTCATTTGAACGACCTCGTTATCTATTGATTGACAAAGAGATTTCATGTTGTGGATTGATTTGTAGAGATATAAAGATACTCATTCCTTGTGAGGATTTGAACAACTTTTTCAACCTTGCATTGTGTGACTCCTATTATTGTTGAGTATAATCAAGGGATTTCAAGGAAAGGACGATTGAGTTTTTGGCTACCTAAATTATTGAGGGATTGTGGGGATAATAAGATAGATCCATATATTCCTATTGAGGGATTACCCTGGTGTAGGTAAGAACTATTTTCCTTAAAATTATAAATCAAGGGAACTTTATCCAAGGTTGTTAGATACCCTACTCTTTGGGTGAAAATACTTCTTACTTGTTACTTGTTTTGTTTCAAAAAAAATTAGTTGTATTTTGATAAAGGAAGAAAGTATACCTTTAATATACTTTCTTATTCTTTTATTTACTCTGATAAATATTATTCTATACACTTTAAGGTAAAATCATTTTTAAGTAAACTTTTCGTAAGTTTATTTTTGGTAACCATATTTTTTAAACCTAAGAAAGTTTTTTTAGTAGAATAAAATAGGATTTGTGAATTTACATTTTTTTAATTTGTTAAACATTGCTTTTCTTTAAGGTTAAAAAATTAATGTTTTAAATCTTAAAATTCACTTCCCTCTTGTAATTGAGAAACTATATACACTATTTTGATCCTACAATTGGAATCAGAGGAGGTCTCCGAAATACTTATATTCACATATACGTTTCCTTGATCATGTTTTAATTATTCTAAATTCTTATTTATTAACTTTCATTTATTTATGTTCTACTAATAGATTTTTATCATTGTTTATTAATTTTTTTATTAACAAGTTTTGTGGAAAGATGTTTTCTTATAGAATATAAGGAATGAATATTTTTTCAACTGGGAAACTAAATCCCAATAGACCACATATTTTTTATAAGAATTATTATGAGTTCTGAAGAGATATAATGAAGAATTTTTTTATTAAAACTGGAGTAGATGATTTTTTAATTCTTGTCGGTGAACAGAAATTTACTAACCGGGAAGTCAAAACCATCACAAACCATGAAAAATCATAATATCAATTAAATTACAAGGTACACAATATATTGTTGTATTCTATGACCAGGAATATATACATTCACATATCATCATGTGAAGTTGAAAATTGTATCTGGTGGAAAATGGATGTTGCACATTTTTGGTACAACTGAAGTTATAGAAACTAGAAGAGCTATGATTTTAGAAAGATATCATGGATTTATATTTCCTTATAGAGAACCTATTTTCAAGGTTCAATAAAATTTTATAACCATTGTAAATAGTCTAAAATATATGACTGAGAAAGGTCTTGAGGATTAATCTCTTGTGTACATGATTATTGATATTATGCCTAACGAGTGAGAATATAAGAGAACAATTATTGATGAGAATAGAAAAGTATATCAAATCACTCTTGATGATATTTTGGTTACTCTTCTTCTTCATAAGACCAGAATGAAAATAGATGTTGATATGAATAAGAAGAACAATGGAAATGGAAGTGTAGCCTGCACTACTAAAAAATTCACGACTCTGGAAAGGGTTACACAATCTATGTTTAAGAAAGTCAGTATTCTATCTAATTCTATTGAATCTGAACATTCTAAAAATGAGCTAGATAATATTTCTCAAATGATTAAAAGGATATTGGGAAAGAAAGACATTCACTATAGATATAATAAGAAATAATGAAAATACATGAATGATTCTGAAGTAACCTATTATGAGTGTAGAAGGTCTGGACACATAAGGATGGATTGTCCTATTATTAAAAGAAAATATAGAAAGGAAAATCACTCTAATAGAAACAGGAATAAGTATTATAAGTCTAACTATAAAAAATTATTGAAGGATAATGATACTTGGAGTTCCAGTAGTGGTGACTCGTCTGATGAATCCTCATAGTATGAATCTTCTAGTCAAACGAATCTTGGTCTACTAGCCAAACTACCCATTTAAAATCATTATCTAATGGCCAAGGTACAAAATGATGAATATATTGCTAATGTATCTTTAAATGAAAAATTTTCTAATGAAGAATATTATAAATATTTAGATGATGAATCTTCATCATCAAAAAATAATACCTTACCTTCATTTAAAAAAAATTCAAGATTTACTAAACTTCTTGAGAATTAATATTGTAAGATAAAAAATAAGTTAGAGAAACCAAATTCTAGAATTTATGTTTTAAATAAAGAAGTATCATATCTTTCTAAAGATATTTATTAGAAAACTATTAATCTTGATGTTATTTATAAAAATATTATGGATGTTAATTCTGAGAAGGATAAACTTTATAAGGATCTTGAAGATGTTATTTCCAAGAAAAATATTTTAGAGGTTAACCCTAGTTCTAATACTAATAATATTGAAGATAAAAACATGGTTATTAAACTAAAGTAAAAAATATTTTCTTTAAGTAAATTCCTATCATACATTACCTCTGGTAAAGAAAACATTAACAATATGTATTCCCAAATTCGTTCATTAAGGAATCGTTCTGGATTTGGTTATACTTATTCAAAACCTATTTTTAGTAATAACTATTTTTTCCCCAAAGTGCTCTATTTTGTAGTAAATTTCGATGTGGTGGACATTGGGAGAAAATTATTTCTTTAAAAAAACCCAATATTTAGGTTTTAATAAATCTTATTTTTCAAAGAAAATGTGGATTTCTAAAATCTTACTTTCTGAAATTTACAGATCCTTGAAAATTTGTATTCCGAATGTCAAACCCTTTATTTTCAAGAATATAATGAATGTACCAACAACAATATATGTTACATTGATAGTGGATGTTCCAAGCATATG
The DNA here is from genome assembly GCA_963277665.1 of Viscum album. NCBI lineage: Eukaryota > Viridiplantae > Streptophyta > Magnoliopsida > Santalales > Viscaceae > Viscum > Viscum album. The sequence goes on from OY728120.1 coordinate 788,503,295, forward strand.
ACTGGTAACAAAAACTTCTTTGAAAATATTTTCAAGACAAAAAGAAGAAAAAGTAAATTTTGAATATAATTCTCAGTAAGAAATTGTTGGTATAGGTAACATTTTTCTCTTTAAAAAAACATTGATTAAAAATGTTTTATTTTTTAAGGTTATTAAGCACAATCTCATTATCATAATTCAATTATGTGATGAAATATACCTTTTGAATTTTAGAAATGTAAAATTCTTAGTACACAATTCCAAGGAAGTGTTTATTATTTCTTCTCATAGGTAAGAAAATATACAAACACTAAAATTATAAGACCTTAGGAGACAAGATCTACCATGGATTAGTGCAATGGGAGATCAATATTGGTTATGGAATATAATTTTAGGACATTATAACCATAGGAACCTATTAAAACTCTAGAAGAAAATACTTGTTAAGGATCTACTAGATCCTAGATTTGATACTTCAAAAGTTTGTGATCCTTTTAAATATGGAATGAAACATTAATCAAGTTTTAAATAAATATGTGAAGGTTCAACTTCCGAGTCATTACAATTAGTGCATATGGATCTTTTTTTCCAATACAAAGTGGAAGTATTAGAGGAAAATATTACATATTTTTTCTAGTTGATGATTACACTTGATTTTTATGGGTCTATTTTCTAGCAAATAAATTTGAATCTTTTTTTATAATTCAAAACATTTAAATCTGATGTAAAAAATGAAAAAAACAGTACATTGATAACTATTCATAGTGATCACATTTTAGAATTTCAAAATTAAGATTTTGAAACTTTTTGTAGTAAGAAATGAATTTATTATAACTTCTCATATCCAAAAACTCCTCAACAGAATGGTGTTTTTGAAAAAATAAATAAAATTCTTCAAGAGATAACTGGAACCATGTTAAGTGAATATTCTTTTGCTAAATGTTTTTGGGGAGAAGCTGTTAGTACTACTTTTTATACTATAAATTGAGTTTTAATCAGAACATTTCTTAATAAAACATCATATGAATAATTTAATGGTAGAAAACCTATAATTTATTACTTTAAATTATTTGGTTTCAAAGTATTCAACTTGAATACTAAAGATAACTTACATAAATTTTCACCCTAGGCTGATGAAGGAATTTTCCTAGGCTACTCCACCACTTATAAGGCATATAGAGTTTTTAATAAAAACACTTGTACTGTTGAAGAAACTACACTTGTTAAATTTAATGAATCTTTTGATTTTTTTTAATTAATCCCAACCTAAACCTTTGGATGTGTTTTAAAAAACTGTTGATCAACCTTTGATAGAATATTATTTTGATAAGTAAAATGTTCCAGAAAATATTTCTGAAGCATTTACCCCAGAATATTTCCTACTATATGTTGATGAAAAGGTTGTACAAACCCCAAATCAATTGTTTTCTAAAAATCATCTCAGTGATAGTATAATTGGTGATGTAAATCAACCTATAAAGACTAGAGATTTATTAAGAAATGAAGTAGAACATATAGCATTCCTTTCCAAATTAGAACAAAAAATCACTGATGAAGCATCATAAGATGATGAATGGATTAAATCTATGCCAGATGAGATAAATGAATTCTATAGTAACAATGTTTCGACCTTGGTTGAATGATCTAAGGAAACATCATTAATTGGAGTAAAACGGGTCTTCTGAAATAAGTGTGATGAAAATGGAATCATAGTAAGAAATATTGATAGATTAGATAATAAATGCTCCAATCTACAAGAAGGAATATACTACGAAGAAACCTATGCTCCTGTAGCTATTCATGAATCTAATCGAATTTTACTTTCCTTTGCAGAATTCTTTAATTTAAATATTTTTCAAATGGATATAAATTGTGAATTCCTTAACGGGTATGTTCAAGAGGACGTTCATATTGAACAACCTACTGGTTTCGAAGACACAAAATATCATGAACATGTTTTCAAACAAACCAAATCTTTATATAGACTTAAGAAATCCCCTAGAGCCTAGTATGATAGACTTATAAGATTTTTGTTACAAAACAATTATGTTAAGGAAATTGCTGATCCAAATCTTTTTTTTTAAGATAAGAAAAATGTTTTGATTGTTCAAATTTATGTTGATGATATTATATTTGGTTCAACTCTGCAATCTTTAACTGCTTTTTTGTGAATATAATGAAATCTGAGTTTGAAATAAGTATGATGTGTGAGTTAACATTTTTCCTACGTTTTCAAATTTCTCAAAAACCAGAAAGAAATTATATATCTCAACATAAGTATGCTAAAAATCTTCTAAAAAGTATATATATGAAAACACTAAAAGTATAAGTACTCCAATTGGTACCTCAAATTCTCTTGATCATGATAAATCTAGGAAACAAGTAGATCAAACATCATTTAGAGTTATGATAGGATTTTTACAATATATGACACCTAGAAATCCAGACATAATGTTTTCAGTATTCTTATGTGAAAGATATCAATCTAATCAAAAATAATCTCATTTAAAAGCAGTGAAAATAATTTTTCAATATTTAATGGAAACCATTGATTTAGTACTTTTCTATACTTCTGGAAATTATTTTGTTTTAAAAAATTTCCCAAATGCTGATTTTGATGGATGTAGAATGGATAGGAAAAGTACACCAAGATGTTTTCATTTCTTAATAGATTCATTAGTTTCTTGGTCATGCATGAATAAACACTCTGTATCACTCTCCACTATTGAGGATGAATATGTAGCAGCTGGAATTTGATGTGATCAAGTGTTCTGTATGCAACACACACTCAAATATAATGGCAAGAGTTTTACCAAAACACAGATATTGTTTGAAAACACTATTTCTATTTCCCTATGCAAAAAACCCTGCACATCACTCCCATGAAAAAAAATAGATATTAGGCATCACTTCATTAGGGATCACACACTAAAAATGATATAATTCATTAATTTATTAGAATGTAGGATCAACTTGCTAATGTCTTTAAAAAATATTTATCCTTCGATAGATTTTAATATATTAAAAAAAGTTAGAAATGATAACCGTAAAGGAATCATCCATATTAACTTTTTTTGAAACCTAACTCCTTACATTAATAAACTCTTTTTCTTAGGTGGAGTACATTTTCTTGTTTAACGAAATATTGATCAAATTTTCCAAAATCAATTTCTTTTTGTAATCAAATCTTTGTTAGTCTATTTTTTTGTAACCATTTTTTTAAAAATAATTTTGTAACTCAAAATTCAAAAACCTTAGTTTTGTTTACCTTATAAATTTTCCAAATTAAAAAAGTTCCTTCCATAAATAAATATTACATATCTATAGTTCTTCATGAAATTTTTTCATTATTATTGAATATTTTCCTAGAAATCCAGAAGCTATATTTTCTTACGTAAAATATCGTAATTGAATTTTTTCACTTGTTGTTATTATTATCTTGTTTTAAGAAAAAAAAATCAGATTCACTTTCCATAAATATGAATATTTACAATCAAACCTCAAAAAATCAGAACCTACCAAATCCTTCATTGGCTTTCATCTCAACCGACAGATCAAATCATACATTTTTTAACCGGTGGATCAATTTTGGAATATAAATTGTCACTTCAATGCCTATATAAAGGCACCCAATTTTTTTTAACACATCATTTTTCATGCATTTGTATGTCGAAGCTCAGCCTCTATTTGAAAGGGTCATTCCGCATTTCTGGTTTTGCTTAACTATGGATGTCGTTGGAAGTATCTACTCAGAAGAAAATTTTATGAGTTAAAGAAATATCAGAATGAAAAATCTACAAAGAATGGTTAGTAGATCTGATATTCATTGTGAATTATAATTCCCTCATTGAGAAAAATATAATGTTCAATGGTTGGGAGAGACTCTATGTATCCAAACTGAAAGGAAAAGATCCGGTTTATCTAGAATTACTTTTTTGAGTTTTATGATACAATGAGTTTTTTTAATGAGGGTGGAAGAGATATGTTCTCATTCAGAATTTATAGGAAAACCAATTTGCTTTCCTTAAACATGGAATCTAATATCATTGGAATACTATATGAATGGTAAGCCATATCCTATACCCATAGACAACTAGATGAATCATGACGCTTTGAGAAAGAGAAGGCATTAGACTTCCTTAGACTTAAAGGAGTGAAAACACCAATGATAAACCATATCTCAAAAAACTTCATGTTGTTGGAATTATGGGTTCAGGGTTTCCAAATTCTGAGAAAACGAGATAAGGACATCCTGAAGAAGAGTGATATCTTAATTCTGGATTTCCTAGTGAACTTGAGGAAGATAAATCTAGTATATTATATCTTGCTGAAGATTACAAATATCAAAAATGGAAACCACAAATCACAAATCATTATGTATATGGAAATATTATCCACGATCATTGTCTTATACCTACAGTCTTTCAAAAACCCATGTAGTTCCAGGCCCATATCATTCAATGTTTTATTGCATAGTGATGATAACTTGAAGACGATAGAGGATAGTTTCAATAAAAAATATGGATAATTTATTGACTTATCTGAAATTGAATTTGAGACCACAACTAAGAATTTGGAAAAATAAGACACGTCCAAGATGGTTCAGAAGAAGAGAAAGCAGAAGGAACCAGAAGTCCGAGAAAATCCCTCAGTTTAGGAAACCTATTCGACACCCCCAATGTCAAAGAATCAAAAAACATAACATGATGAAGTTGTTGTTAAATGGAGGTAATAGAAGAAGAACAAGAAGGAAGGATATCCAAACTTTGGAATAGATTTTGTTGAGGGAAATTCATTGAAAATTAAGACTACTGAGGAATTTGAATGGAAAGAAAAGCAGAAGAAGAAAAAGATAATGATGTCTGATGAAGAAATTGTTCAATCACTTCTTATAGATATTGAAAAAGCATCCGTAAAAATTCAGGTACTGGAATCCTTTTTACAAGAATCAGTTCAAGTGATTCTGGGAAAGAATATGGTAATTTCAAAACCTCATGAAAAATAAGATATTATTCAAGAAGAGGGAGTGGAAGAACAATAAGATGAAGAAGGAGATGTCATTGATGATGTGATAAGGGGAGTTTAAGAATATCATGATATGTAAATACCTTCTGAAATGTTGTTGATCTAGACATCCCAGGCTGAATCTACAAAACATTCTTCCCAAAGAAAAGAAGACAAGGTTTAGGAAGAAGTTAATAAACCATCTGATGTTTAAAGAAGTAATCATGATCTTGTTCAACCATATGTTCTAGTGACAGATGCTGAGAAGGAAAAGGTAGATAAAGATAAAATCATTCAAGTATCAGATAGTGAAGATGAATCCCTAAAAGATATGGAGACCATTTCTAGAGAGGATATAGGAAAACAAGTGATAGTTGATACACCTAAGAAAGTTATGGTAGCGAAGAAATATATTTGTGGTTTATCAAAAAGAAAGGACATTGAGATAGAGAAATAATACTCACCTACATGGGAATCTGATTCAGAATAATCTTCTATGGGTCAGCACTTTGTGGTTCAATCATCGAAGAAATTAGTTGACACAATCCCATTGATTCTGAGAATTTACTCGAGGTGTCAGATGCTTCAGCATTCATTCAATCAAAAATAGGATTATATTATCATGCTTATGGAGAAATTAATTAGGCTTGAGGATGACTTCAATACATTATATATCAGTATTGATGCTCACAGATGGTCTTGTAAGGGAATCACTATGTAGTCCAAGAAGACAATCAAAGATCTACGAATTCTTGATGACTTTCAATATTCTTTGATGGATGCCTTTCATAGAGCATATGTGATGATGAAGAATCTTAGGAAAAGTTTTTAAAAAAAGATAAACCTAGAACAAGAATCATGGAAGCAAGAAGAAAAATATATGAATTGGAAGTTCAATTCAGTTGCTTTGAATTTGAAGAGGGAAAGAGATCTCATAATAGATTTTGAGGAAACTTTTAGTAAGCTAGAAGATCTTTTGATGTCTTAGGGAGAAATCCAAAAGTCTCAGGATGTAAAGATCAATGATCTGGTGAAAAAAATGAGGATCGGGAACATTTGGTCAAGATCTTTTTAGAGGATCATAAGGATATTTAGAAGATGAAGACTATTGTGATGAAGTTCATGCCGAAGAAAAAATAAGGATGAATATTTTTTCTTTTCAAATCCCATATTTTGTTGTACTTTTCATGTATCATTTTTTTCTAACCTAAATGAAAAACTATTGTTTGAATCTTTTTTTTTGTTATACATATTTCAAATATTTCAGGTACCATATATTGTTTCTCATTATTCCTTATTGAAAATCACAATGTGGGAGAAAGGAATGATAAAAAAGAATACTATGTAATGAAGAGAATTACCTAAGTAATGGGGAGTCTATCAAAGAGGGATTTTACTCAAAGATGATTTCCATGTGCAAGAAAAATAAAAATCTCTTTAAGGAAGTCAAGAATACAGTCCTTAGGGATTTCAAAATCTAAGGGGGAGTTTGTTGTATTCAACATGATTCATATGTAAAGGGAGATAATTTTTTCTTTTAGGTTCATAAAGAAAAATTCTTAGTTCTTATATTCATTTTCATATGGATGTTTGTGCTTTCTGAAAATGAGGAGATTGTTGAGTCAATAATATTTCCTTAAGAATTTTCCATTCCTGTATATTTTTTAAATAACAAAAAATTTATTTTAAGGAAAATTATTTTTCCATAGGGATTATTTTTATTAGGAAAATTTCCTTTCTCAAATGAATTTTTTATCCTTGCCTTTATTTTCGTTATTTCATTTTATAATCTCTCAAATAAAACTCATTTTATTACTAAGTATAAAATTAAAATTCTTATGTAAAACCACAGAATATAATAATTCCTTGGATATAGAGTGGTCTGTTTTCTGACTCTGAATTATATGAAATTCTAATTCTAAAGTCTCTGAAATTCACACTCTGAATTATCTGAAATTCAGACTTCGAATTCTTCAAAATTTAGACTCTGAATTCCCCTGAATTCTGACTCTGAATTCTTCATAATTCAAACATAGAATTCCTCCAAATTCTAACTTCGAATTCTTTAGAATTGAAACTACAAATTCTTTAAAATTTAGACACTTAATTATTTAGAATTCGGACACAAAATTCTTCAAAATTCAGACTCTCGATTCTGCTAAATTCCTCTAAATTCTGACTCTGAATTCCTTAGAATTCAGACATTAAATTATTCCGAATTCAAGAATTTCAATTTTTCTGAATTCATATTCCTAATTCCTCAAAAATTAGACTCTGTATTCATCAGCATTTAGACTCAGAATTCCTCAAAATTCGGATTCTAAATTCATTAGAATTCAGACTCAGAAATCTTTTGAATCTAGATTCCAAACTATATGAAAAACAGAATCCAAATATCCATGTATTATAGATTCTAAATGATTATATGGTTAGAATATGAATTCTATTTTTTCCTTAGACTCCAAAAAATATATTTGGTTAAGTAACATCATTTTCCTTACACAATTTATTATTATGAAATGATGGCGTACAATCTATTTCAAACAAACTATTAGTCGAGTGACATGTGTATAAGTCCCACTGAGTTTCAAGGAAAAATACTATCATTGGAGCAGGTACCTGACTATTAGAGTATATTCCTATAAACAGGAGCTCATTTGAATGATCTCAGTATCTGTTGATTGACCAAGAGATTACATTTTGTGATGTGACTTCTAGAGAGATAATGACTTTCATACCTTGTGCAGATATGAACATCTTATTCATCCTTTATTTGTGCTACTCTGATTTTTTCTGAGTACAATTGAAGGATTCCAGGAATATAAAGATAGAGGTGCTTAATTTGTTAAAGATCGAGGGCTTGTGGGGATATCAAGATAGATTCTGATATTCTTATCGAGGGATTACCCTAGTGTGGGTAATATGGGATTTTTTAATGTATAAATCAAGGGACCTTAATATGAGGTTTTTAGATTCCCTACACTTTGGGTGAAAAAACTTTTTACGTGTTACTTGTTATGATTCATGTTTTATTTCTGATGTATTTTGATAAAGTAATAAAGTATAACATTTATATATTTTATTATACATTTATTTACTTTTATAAATATGATTCTATATGTTTTAAGGTGGAAATTATTTTATGTAAACATTTCTTAAGATTATTTTCTGGAACCATATTTCCTAAACCTAATAATGTATGTTTAGTATAATGAAAAGAGGATTTGTGAATTTACCTTGTTTAACTTTGATAAACATAGTTTTTACTTAATGTTAAAAATGAATGTTTTTAAACATAGAATTCACCCTCCACTTATAATTCAAAATCTAAATACACTATTTCGATCCTACATAGAACACACACAAGATATAAATGTAGAATAAGTCATATCACAAATAAATAAATATTATATGAGAAACCTTAACCTAATGTTTTAAATCATTTGGAACTTATACTTAATGTCCTGGATAATAAAATTAGATTGATTAATTAAATAATTTAAAACCTCAAAAATAAATAATTTATTAATTATAAATTTATTATGTCCTTTTATGGACGTTTTTATGTTTTTTTATGTTTAAATTATCTATGTTAGTATCATTCATTTTATGGTTTTGGGGTCGGTTCAATTGATTATAAAATATGGGAGTACTTGTAAAATGGAAATAACTTCTCTAGAAGTTAACTTATTTTGTATTAAGGAAAATAAATATGATTTTATTATTTCTTATTTCATTTTTAATTGTATTAGGATTATACATTAAATAATATGTTGATGAAAATTTGTTACATTATTTTGGTGATTTTAACATCAATCATGAACTTTTTCAATTTTATTTAATATTATGTTTATTTATTGGTTCCAGAATATGATATAACTTATAATATTTATATTAAAATATTATTGAACCATAATAATGGTTTTATTACAAGTATTAAAGTTGGTAATGGAAAACAACTCGTCATCCATGGAAGTGGTGTATCCTAACATCAGGGATGGTGTTTTCATTTTTTAAAACATAAGGAGTGGGTGCGAAATTTGATGATGGATAATCCATTAAAAATATAAAATTCCAATATATATATATATATATATTATAATTAATTTAACAAAACATTTCTTATATGACAGTTGAGTAGAGGATAATAAATTGAATGAAATTATTAGAGAAAGTTGGATGATTTTACCTCTTGAATAACGTCTCCTTGGGAACCTCCTTAAAACACATTGATTTTATCTTTTGGTAAGGTCGTTAGGTCTTATATGTGGTTAAGAGTCATTGGAAAGGAATTGGGAAAAATATATAAAAGATTTATGGATTTTATATTGTTAGGAGAAGGGTTGGTTAGGGTGGAATTTATAATGGAGTATAGGGTTGTTTTTTGATTATTTTATTCATTTATTTATTATTTTGGTTCAAAACTATCAATTGTGTTGATTACCATGACAAAACCCATTAAAAAATAATAATATTATATCTAGATAATTGATAATTACCTCATTCATCCATCATACATGACTCAATAATTCATTTATTTACTTGTAACATTAAATGTTGTAAATTATCGTCTTTCACTATTCACAAAAATTCAACTATTTTACAAAAATCCTAAAAATTCACCCTAACCATTTTTAGATGTGTATATTTAAAAAAAATCAATTTTATGAAAATAATTTTCTAAACATGAGAAATTTAATTTTAAAATAAAATCATCATATATTCTGAAAATATCGGTTGTAATATTTTAACCGATTTCACAACACATTGAAACATTAATTATGGTCTCATAAATTTATCATCTAATTTTGATACATAAAATAATATTTTATTAATATATTTTATAAAAATAATTTTTTTAAATCATTATATTATATTTTAAAATTTATATTGACATTTATGTTTCACAGAAATACCAACACTTGATTATTTTTAAAACATTTTTGAACTTGTTACATGGTATAAATATATAATATTTTCATTTATGAGATACCTGAGATTTATTTATACATTCATAAGATATTTTATTATTCTAATTGCAAAATTACTATACCTAATTGTCACATTACTATTCCAAATTTCATGTTAATAATTTACAATGTATCATGGTTCTTTTATGCTCGATGTTTCATGAATTGTAATATATAAAATAAATTGAATTTATTTTATAAGATACATACTGTAAAATATTAGGGTGTTAAATTCTCCCTTCATTAAAATAGTTTATTCCATTAAATTTAAACATGTTATTGGTAATCATTGAGTTTTTCATTTTAAAAAACCTTTATGGAAATCCCACATCATCAATACGGTTAATAAAACATCCAATTAAATAGATGTAAATAATAAAGTGTTAATAAATAAAAACAAGTATTCCATATAATTAGTGGTAAGTTAAAACATGGGAATTTGAAAAAAAATATAACTATCAACTTTGTAGGGAGAGTGATATAGAAAATGGTCATTAGAATGTCTACCATCAAAAGACCATAAATTTTGGGATCATTTAAATTACCATTGATTTCTTAGTATGAAAAGGAAATAGATAATTTTTTTACCAAAATCTGTTTCCTTGGGAGGAGGAATTATTTTACTATATATAGAGACTATATAAACTAAAAATACATGAATTAATTCCATTTCATAAGAATAATTTCATCATTTTTTTCTTCAATCAATCTTCACTACAATTCATAGAAAAAATGGTGGATATTCAAGATGAAGTATTGTTGTTAAAGAACCTTAATCAAACAATACATAATTCATTACATTGGCCATTAAATATTTTCCAAAATAAAAATCATTAGAACATGCTGTCCAATATGAGAAATTGGACTTTAATTAATGCTAAACTTCATATATTCCATATGTTGTCACCTTATTTCTCATTTAAAATTAATTTTTTCTAAATTCAATATCCAAAAAAAATAAGGAAGGAAATTATATTTGCAAAGTCAACTTAGCAAATAATTTCCCCAAATAATGTATCTCATATTTTAAAATAAAAAATATATGAATACATTAATCTTGTTTAAGTATTTATGAATCATGCATGATTCTAAGAGTGAAATCTCTAGTTTCTGAATACATTCCTTAAATCCAAACATCTAATAATTCTAGCATAACAAAAACCATAAAATCACTAACCACATTCTAGGAAACTAATAATATCCAATAAAAATGTATTTTATACTATACAAATATCATGCATATATTTAGAGACATCATTCTCAAGTCATGAATATTAAAAAAGATCAAATTATAATATAATCATTTCTCTGGATTACTCAAGATATTCATCACATGCTTAAAATTCATTAAATAAGTACTTTATTGAAATCATTATATATCTTATGATTCTTATAACTAGAATATAACTTTTAAAACACTTTTATAACCTAATTATTGAATCCCAAAACACAAATACATTAATTATTCCACTTTGACTATAGTAACGACATAATCTTGATTGTATCCCTCTGCTTCTTATGAGTTGTACTCCCTTTATTCTTGAGATAGTTATTTTCATAGTACCCCATCTCCTTAAATTTCAAGCATCATATGACTTATTTGTTTCCATTTCAATCATGATATTTATGGATGTTTTCTCCACAATTATAGAAAACTCACATTCACTTTAATTAAGTATCAGGGTGGTTCTTTATAAAATTAACACATGTGGGAAAATCCTTCATTACCTTATTCCTATTATCCATCATTTAATTTTTCATCCTCATATTCATTTTATTCCTTTAAAAGTAATAATAATTGGTAATTATTTATTTTTATTAATATCACATGACATTAAATTCTGGTATGATTAGAATATTTTTTAGATTGGGGATATTCAAAGGATTAGTTTGATCCCATTAATGAAAAGATAAATATCACTCTTTGGAATACATATGCTTTCAACATCATTCCTGGATAACCCTATATAATTAGTTTCATACATAGAAATAAATTATTCTTCCATTTTTCTCAAAATGATGAATTTTCTATTTATATCTAGTCAGTGTTCTCAAGGGAAATATTTTTCTAAGAAAATTTCATTAAAATCATTCCATTTGATTTTCAAAATTTCCTCTTCCCCATTAGTGTTTTGAATCAATAAACATTGTTGATAAGAATCACCTGATAGATGATAAACTACCAACATAACCATATCTTTTTCATTATATCCTAAACTGAGAAATATATTCTCTAAGTAACTCATCAATTTCTTAGATAAAAATGGATTTTAGTTCAATTTAATAATGGAGGTTTTCTCACATGAAGTATCTTAACAATGTTACACCATGTTGTGGTTCAAGATAGTCAATGTCGGTAATGATATTCCACATAACTTATGTCATTTTAATGGTGAATATATACTTTTTCCATTTATAGCAGAAGTTCTTACTCTAGCATCATTAATTTCATAGGAGGTAAATACAAAAATGGATTACATACATTTACAAGGTTTACATTCCCCCAAATAGGGGTAATTTCTAAAAACAATTAATACACTATATTAGATCATAACATTATGATATATAATATATAATCCAAAATGATTGAACAACTTAATGTAAATTGAGAATTTTGTTATAAATAATCTTAAAATCATAAAATTGATTACTTTGGTAAAATTTACAAAGAAAATTATAGGTTTATATTTCAATAAACTAGGTTTTCCTAAATCTATTTTCTAACTATTATACTAAACATGATCTGATACCATCTTTAAAGTCCTCGACCCCAGAAGAATGAAGCTAGTGTGTTACTTTATTACACTGGCACTAAGTACAAGTGTTGACATCCTAATGGAATAATTGTTTTGTAGCTTTGGAAAACAATATACCAATATAATTATTACATTATAACCTGGAATGAAATACAAAATATTATATCAATTAGAATCACCCATGTTTTCCTAGATTATTTGTGCATGTAAATCATAATATACATCTTGAAATCCTGGGGAAAAAACATAAGAAATGTGTGAGCCCAGATGCTCAGTAATGGTATGCATATAATAGAAGCTATATCAGGCCCATCCCATCTCCTAATACATCTAATTCATTACAATTATGAAAGAGGTAAAACATACCCAACATATACATTAATATTTAAACTAGCATATTAAATGTTAATAACATTTCCCAAATAGTAAACATAATCATAAACTATCCATTTTAATATGATGATTGGTGTCAGAATATCACATCTACAGTCAAACTGATCATAAAAATTCAATAGAATATTTTAGATGGTGTAATAAGATATCAAACTCAATTAATAATAATAACCAATAAAGGGTGATTAAAATGATGAAAAATACTCTAATAAAATCAGTGTGGAATTCTTTATAGAAAAATCAATTTAATTTGAAATCATTTATTTAAAATATGTGTAATTATAAATAAATAAATTTTCATTGAAAATAACCCTATAAAATTATAATGGATTCCTCAACACATTAATTATACATTAATGTAGTAAAAACCTCTCATTCGATTTAATTTAAAAAAATATTCATTTTATAATATGAAAAAGAAACATTCAAAGGAGTAATTTTAGAAGATTATGTGAGCGTAAACCAAATGAATCAATTATTAATACCAACTATAAATCGACACAAAAAAAGTGGAAATACAAAATAATATAATCGAAATTCTTTTAATACATAATCATTTAATAAAATAATCAATGTAATAGATTTTTATCCCAGTGAATGGAAATTGTATTAAGAATTCCCTTATAACATTGTTATCTATTGAACCGCATACCCCATAAAATTAATGATAATCAAATGAAACATTGAATTACAAGTTGATAAAAATATTAATGAAATTTTATATTAAATTTTGGTAGATACACACCATATAGGAAATAAGGTTTTAATAAATAATGCATCACACATTAGTAGAACTCAGATGAGAAAACCTTACCTCTTTTAATCGATTGAATCATACAACCCATTAAAGTAATTTTCATTAAATAAAACATTGAATATCATAAATATAAAAATATTAATGATTTTATATATCGAAGAGAAGAATACATACACAATACACTAGAAATTAATAGTAAATAATTCATATCTCACATAAATAAAAGTGAGATGTTAAACCCTTACCTTATATCGGAAAGCATTCTGCAATTGTACTTAATGTCCTATATAATAAAATTTTATTCACTAATTACATAATTAATAACCTCTAAAAAATATATTTTATGTATTATAATTTTATTAATTTTATTTTTAGTTATTTTTATGTTTATAAATTTTTAATTTTGTCATTCTAGGATCATTCATTTCATTGTGTTGTGGTCAGTTCTCTTCAGTATAAAATATTGGAGTTCTATTAAAATGTGAATAACATCTCTAAAAGTGATATTGTTTAGTATTTAAGAACTAAAATAATTTTATAAGTTCTAATATATCATTTGGTTATATTTTATTAGGAAGATCCATTAGATAAAACATTGATGAAAATAACTTAATTTATTTTTCCAATTTTTATGACCATATGGAAGTTGTGTCATTTTATTTAATATTATGTCATTATATTCATTAAAAAACATGATATGACAAATAATATTTTTAATAAAATATGATTTAACATAAATAATGTTCTCAGGACAAACCTTGAGAGATGTAATGGAAAATGAAAAATCATCATCTATGAAGGTGGTGAATCGACAAATAACAGATGTTGCTTTCATTTTTAAAAATAAAACGAGTGGAAAAAGGATTTTATGATGGATAATCCATTTGAACAATAAAATTATAGTATATATATATATATATCTGATAATGGATTTACCATTCCCCCATTTAATGGGCGCTGAGTAGAGTATAATTAAAAAATAAAAAGATTCAATATTTTACCTCTTTAATAACGTATCCTTGGGATCCTCCTTAAGAAACATGGATTTTGTGATTTGGAATGTCCATAAGACCTTAGTTTTGGTAAAGTGTCTTGTTATATGAATGGTTTAGACTATAGAAAATATTTATGGAATATATGGTGTGAGGATAAGGGGTGGTGATGGGTGGTATTCATAGTAGAGGATATGGGTGTTTTTTATTATTTTATTCATTTATTTATTATTTCGGCTCAATTCTATCATCATTGTTGATTATAGTGGATAAATAATTTAACTAGGGTAAATGAGTCCTAATTAATGGTCTCTTACCTCGTCCTTAAATCAATCCTGACTCAATAATTCATTTATTTACTTATAATGTCAAATACTGTAAATTACCATATATCACTATTCATAAAATCCAAATATTTTAGAAGAATTAAAAAAATTCACCCAACACATTTATCAATGATTAGATTTAAAAAATGGACTCTATTTTTGAAAATTATATTCTATATATTTTAAATTTAAATTTTACCTAAAATCATCATTTATTGGTAAAATATTCATTTTGATATTATAACCAATTTTATAAAAAATTTACAAAGATATTATTTTATCTTAAAATCATCTTATAATTACAATAAAAAAATAATAGTTTTTGAATCTATTTTTGTTAAAATAATTTTTCTTCTAAGTCATTATATTATTTATAATGTTTTAAAGAAAATTTCATTTCAAAAAAATAGCAACACTTAATTTATCATTATTAAAATAGTTATATACATTTTCCATGATATAAATATATCATATTTTCATTTATTATGTAGTTAAATTTTATTTATACTCTCATTGGAGAGTTTATTATTTCAATTTCAATATTATTATTCCTAATAGTCACATAACTATTACAAAGGCCATGTTAATATTTAATAGTATATCACGGTTGTTTTAAGCCTGGTGTTGCAGGAAACATAATCTATCAAATAAATTGAATTTATTTAAGAAGATACATACTATAAAATATTTGGGAGTTATATTTTATTCTATATCTGACCATATGTTCCATTATAATATTTACATCACCACATAACAACTTAATTTCAACTCACAAATGAACGTTTGTAATACTCTATCACCCCAAGAAAAATTTTCCACAACCATTGATTCAATGAAAAAAAGAAACATAAATAATTAATAACACCTCATAATAATTTAATTTATGTTTTCAACATCAATTATTTTCTCATAATACCAAAACACCACTTTATGGACATTATATTAATAATCATAATATATTCATGTTTTTCCCCAATCTAATTACAATAATTAAAATCATCTCAATTATTTCATTAATCCTTATCAATTTAACATTGAAAAAAAATTCCATTTAACTATGATTATCTGTACATAATTATCACATTATTCATAGAAATTAACCATTTCCATATAAACCAAGATATTTGAGTTTATATGATATGATTAACAATAAGAAATAGAATTACCAAACTCATTATTGCTCTATCGTTACCTCAAATGTTTTTCAGTCTTATTTTATGTCTAAATATATACTTATACGTTAATGAAAACTATTTATTCATCCTTCCAAACATTAATTAAAAAAAAAATAATGGATAAAATCTGAAAAAAAAGGCACCACACAGAAAATAGAATGTGAATCTCATCTACCAACAATCCTAGATTCAATTTAGTCTCTCCCATAATGAATTTTTTCAATCATTGTAAGGAGCCTCAAAAAATATCCTATAAGTACACCATCATATTATTTTGTGGTAGTAGATATGTTTTATAATGAAATATGAAGATTGTGTGGATTTATAATACATTATATGTATTCTCAAAAACAATGTTTTGATCATATCATCCATTCAGTTTTTCATTTATCCATGGTCTAATTTAAAATTAACGATTTAATTTTATCTCATCCAATTCAATATATATCCTCTTCAATGAAAATTCATTGATATTTTGAATTCTACTTGAAATAATAAATATATACCTATTATATATTATGAATCCTCTATTTTCCTTTCCATGGAACAATTAAACAATGTAATTCTACATTTCGACCATTTAAAATAGTAAAACTCTATTATATCCCACTACAACATTGTTCTATAATTCCATGTTTTGTTTTTTCAATTAAAATTTTCATATAACACATTTAAATATACTATAAAACTTATATATATACAATTAATTTTAATAAATTCTATGCTTAAACTATAAAACCATAATTTTATACATACATTACATTTCCCATAATCATCATCAAATGTTTTTCATCCATTTTGTTTTCACTTGTTGAATCCAACTGTAACCATAATTGAATAGAATAAAATATAACAAAAAATTACATATCTTCCATGTTTTTATGAATATTTCCCTAAATTCAACAATTTATTTTTCTCTTCCTTCTCAACCACCCAAGATTGATAAAAAGGTTAGAAAACATATAAAAATCAAAACTATACAATAAATACCTTTCATGATAGTTTCATACTAGAATGATTAATCTTAAAAAATAAGTGAAGACACCCAAATATAAACCCATCATATAAAATAAAAAACATTTTACATTAATCGATGAAATTATATGATTAATCTAATATAAATAAGATAATTATCAAATACTTAGTAACATTATAACAGAAATACTAGACAGGACCATCTCCACTAAACGAATCGACATTGAAATTAAAACTATAGAAAATAAAAAAAAAATTACATTAAATCCAATTTATTTTTACCCTTCTTATTAGAAGAATTTTTTTTAAAACACAAACGATATTGAACAATCATTTCAAACCCTTATTCCCTAATGCTTTATTCAAAACCAATATAATTCAATACAACGCACAACAAATTATTGTATCTTTCAGGAAATTCCTTATATTAATAATCTTAGTTCTCAATTATCTTCTTATAAAATATCATATGTTTCTTTCTATCATGATCTTACCAATAAATCATGTTAAAGTCTCATCATGTAGATATATATTAATCTATACTATATAGAAATTATCATGAAATTACTCAATACCACGCATAATAATTCACAAACAATCCACTTCCTTGATTCGGTACATCACCTAAAAATACCATAAAACCATTGATAATATTTTTACCTTGGGTAAATATATATTTTCCATGCATGGGTGAACAAAAAAATAACACATGATCCCCAAAATAAATATATAGAGGTCTTATCTTCCAATTTCTATATTATCTCTAAGAATTATGTATAACTATAATCTAATCCAATTTTTTTAATTTATTAATTCTATTATTCCCCAAGTAATCTATATCAAATAGAAAATAATGATTGAAACCCCTATGGAATCATTTTCTCTAAGGGTTCCTATAAACTACCCCAAAAATATCCATTCCATTATAGGAATGATAATTTATAATATAAGAAAACTAAACTAATGAAAAATTACCCTCCCATGATTCATTGATATCAAAAATTAATGTTCTCGTCATAACCTCAAACATGTGTATCATTGATTAATTTATTAATATACTAACATATATGTTCCTGAAATGCATTGGTAACGAAAAATTTAGTACCAAAGGCACAACTATATCCACTTATTATTAGTGATATAGATTAAGGTACATGATTTAAGATTATTTCCATTAAAAATGATTAATTTATAACACTTTTATATAATTCCTATTGATAACATTAACCATCCTTGATTTCTAAATTAAAATAAAATTAATTAATTTTTTAATACATTGAACCATAAGCCAAAAATAATCATACACATGTGATTCATAAGGTAATGTAGTTTGAAAATATATTAATACATATACCCCATGAATATATGAATAGTAATGGTTTGTAATAACCCATAAGGTCCCCATTGCTCAACCATAACTAGTTAACACAAAATCCATCTAGATAGAAACACCAAGACCAAAATCATTTTGACTAGCCACTGATTTCTCTTCTTTAAATCATAATATATCTTTATATACCTAGATACATGATTAAAGATGACGTTTAAAACTCATGTAAACACAACTATGACTTTCCCTAGGGAAAATACAACTTTTCATGAAATAATCGACGATTTTTTTTTCATGCTCAAACCAACCATAAAATCCATCCTCATTGAGTTTCTAATGAATAAATACTTCTAATTTACGGTATCCTTATTGTTAATCCTCTAAAAATTGATAAAAAGGATATTTTACCACCATATAATATAGAGATCCTCAAATAATATCCTCATTTAAATTTAAATACAAGGATTCACATTGTTCCAACATTTTCCACACATATCTGAATTCATAAAAAACAATACCATATGTTTCATTTCTCAATTGAGTAGCATGAAAATTCTCAATTTTTTCTATATAAGATAGTTTAAAATCATAATCCCGAATAATGTATATATATATATATATCATAATAAATATTTTAAAAATATTTGATAATTATTATTCATGATTTTTGGGATTATAAATAGACTAATGTTTTCTCTATATAGTTTTTGTCTTAATAATTTGAAGGAGGATACCACAACTACTATCTCAATATCATGGGTCATATAATTTTATTACTGATGGTGAAAATTTCTTGTCACATATAATAGAAGAATCCAATATTATATCAATACACACACTAAAACCATGATGTTAGGAATCAAAACAAACCTTTAGAATAAATCCTTCCTTTTGTAATCATAGTGGTGTTTGAAGTGTTATCCTTCATACACTCAGTCCCTAAAAACACTACAAAATCAAAATAGAGTCTTGAGATAAATGTATTAAAATTGATAAATGTATTAAACTAAAATTGAAATCTGATTTAAATAATTGGAAAAATATTTTTATGTAAATATATATATAAACACTATATAACTTATTTTATACATCCAAATACGCATTACCCTTGATTATAGATTGACTAACCTCTACACTCTATTTTCAACAAACATGTGGACATGAAGTTTATATAGTCATCGCTTTCAATACCATATTTAATTATTTAACAACTGATGATGGAGATCCATAACAACCCCAAAATTATTGGAATTATTATCATATTCCCTTATGTAACCAACTTTATCATAAATAAACACCACAAATAGATAATTTATATAATGATAAAAACACTTTAACACATTAATAAAATAAAGAAATTATTCATTGTTAACTACAAATGGATTTATCAACAAATCACAATTCATATATTTACATAAAAATGTATTATTTTTAATTTCCACGTCATTCATCAAAATCTAATGGTATACTAATTAATTTCACTATTTGATAAAAAATAACATTCATTAATTTGACATAATTAGTCATCATTATATGCAATAGGATACTGATTCATCATATTCACCATGTTCTACTAGTATTAAAAAGTGCACAACATTAATCATCCCTCAATATTCATTGAAATTGATACTATATATTTCATTGGATAAAATCTATGGTATGTGAGACCTTCTTCTATTAAATATTCATTTTAGAATTTTATTACCCAAATCTCAATATGTGTAATCTAATAATTATTAATGTATTTCCAAGAGACCCTGAGGTATAACTCAATAAAAATATTGATCTTCTGTGATAAAAAATTAAAAAAATTATTGTGTGAAAACATTATAAAAACCCCCCACAACATAGTAAATCTCATTTAGTTTTACTTTATATATAAAAATTAGAAATTTACTAATATGAGATGTAATTATTTCTAGTTTACTATATTAAAACTCTATCTCCAAGTATAATTCCTTGATAAATACGAAGTTACTTCCACTATTATTATAATATGTTACCCTCCATCGACAACTATTAATACTATAAATGTTATAATTAATCCAAACGATTTAAATAAAGGCATAATATAATTTTGATTTTATAATTATTATATTATAGTTTATATATTGAAATCATATTACCATCTCAACTACATGAACCAAATAAACTAACCTTTAATAATATTCTACACTATTAAATAAATTTTTAGAGGTTGAGAAATAATTTTTATTGTTAACTATTGTTACCTCACAATGAAAGTGGATAAAAATGAATATTATCTTCTAGAATTAAGTAAAATGTAGAAAAAAATTGATAATAAATGATTTAGACCACTCACTACCTAAACTCTTATAACCTCATAATCTTCATATACCAAAAGATTCCAATAACCAAATCCTCAAATATGTTGTCCTTCCAATATGATACACCATCTCCTCTGATAATTACACCATATATATCCATGAAGAATAGTCTTGGGATTATATATATCCAAATTCATGATGATCTATAGGTAACTAATTAAAATAAAAGTATTTTAGTAAAATGATATGGTTGATAGGTAATTTCATTCAACTTCACACAATAATTTGGACTGTGTGTACCACCCAATTAAGAAAGAAACACAAATAATCGATGAATTATTCCTCCCTATGGGTAATAGTACACAAATTCTATAAAACATGGAGGAAATATGGTATGTAATCCCATGAATTTATTATTATGGGTCCTATATAATTGAATCACATATCATTTGAAAATATAGATACTCTACAAAACACTTCCCATCATCATTCTCTTCTATCCTCTCTTGAATGAATCACCAATCGCTTCTATGATCCCATTGATGAAATATTCCATCATAAATATATCATTGTATGTAATTATAGTCTATGGAAGAAAAGGTTATTAGATATATTTTCAAATTATATCTTCAATGTGGTGAAATATCTTTTCTTCATTAGAAATAAAATTATAGTAAAACTAAAAAAGTCACATACGCCTTACTCCATAGACTTGACTTTTTAATTACTGAATAGGAATAATTTTCTACTACCACTCTCATCAAAGAGTTTTATTAAAAAACTCATTTTTAAAATTGTTTTAATTTCAACTTCACTTGATCAGAGAATTCTCAAAATCACCATGAATAAATTTATACGCGTTCCGGTTTTTCTTGGAAATATGTTCATATAAAATGGAGTCCAATACATCATGAAATCTTGGATAAGTTGAAACATAAATTATATTTCTTCTTGTAATTTATGTAATTATCTTTCACAAAAATATTCCACATACATTTTATGTTATTTCACTTGATGTCTAGTATTTTAGGATCCATTATCTGATGCACAACCACATATTCCTCGTGCACCCACTATTCCTTTACCTCATTAATTTGATGTCAGTCAATATTACTAAAATTTATAAGGAATATCAATCCTTTAATAATGATGATGTCAATATAAATTTTACCATAAGGACTGATACAGTAATAATTCATTGCAAAAAAACAAGTGATGAAAATGATGTATCACTATATGATGCATGAACAATGACCTATATAATAACTTCACAAAAAATATAAGACCACTCTAGTAAATATTCATAAAAAATAAGATCACATACTCATTATCAAAGGGAAACTCTATAATTTGATCCATAATCTCTAGTCTACATCATATACACGGTTCAAGTAATAGGAAAACCATAATAACTAAGAAATACACAATAGTTCCTACTAACAAAATCCATCCTAAAACACTTTACCAAAAATTAATATAAAAAATCATAACACAACACATAAAGAATCAAGGATGAAGACTGGATCACCAGTGGCCCAAAATGATTTATTTCAAAAATATATTGATTTTAGACTACCATCACTGGTATAAAACAAATACATGGGATGTATTACAACTATTCAGTTTAAATATGACCACATTCCCCACAAGGTAAAAAACTCAACATAATAACGCAAAATAATTAATGAATTACTTATGCAAATATATAAATCCAAATAACATGAGTTAATATTTTTCAAAGTATGAATTATAAATCATCATACTATAGAATGATCATATAATGACTCTGATTTATTCCATTTTATTTATTAATTATTTGAGAAAATTTTGAGACTAGGCGATGAGAAAAAATGTGATTCTATGGCCCAATGTGCCCAGAATAGATCCTTGAAAATTTTTATGTTTTTATTAGTACACACGAATAATTTTTATGAAAAGGTAGAATAACATCCAAACATGTGATTATGTAAAAAATCCGATGTCACCATTGTGTTCAGAGCAATGAGTTTACCGTGGAAAAATCCTAACATTGGCCGGTGTGGGTCAACTTTGAAATGTGGATTTTGGAAGTAATGAGAGTAAAAATATTTTTATTAAAATATATTTATTTGATGCACTATGATTTCCATTTGAATAATCATTTATTAGGGAATTTAATTTTATCTCCATAACCCTAGAAATCCTCAGAGGTAAGGATATGGAGCTCTCTCCATCGAACACTGATGGATTGTCGAATCAGGAATGACAAACCTAAAATTTGAAGGATATTGCCCACAAAAAAAGACATGATGATATTTCTTCTTTAGCAATCAAACCAGATTTATGTAGGGCATATTTTTTAATTTTATTCCTTCCCTGTTCTTAATTTCATATGACAAACATAAATCATTCGACGACCAGATTTATTCACGGGTCATTTGTATTGCGATATTTGGGATTTTATTTGTAAGTTGATTATCGAGGTTGATTTTTTTTGGGGATTTGAATTTTTTTTCTCATAATTATTCATTCTAACATGAACAAATCAATGCCGACATGAGCAAGGAAAAGATCTTTTCTTTGGGTTTTATTGTAAAATTATGAATTTCCCCCAATTTTTCATTCATTTTTCATTCTTCAAGTGATATTAATAGAGGATTGTTGTTCCCTTGATTCATGGTGCAATGTCTCGACATAAAATATCCAATGTTGGGATGACCTACTGAAGGAATGAAGATAACAATGATAGAGAGAAAAAGGAAATTTGGGATATATTTCCTTGTAATTGATTTTTTTCTAAATGAATTGTGATGTTGATTCAGTGCTAGTTTGATAAAGAACCTGACTCGAGGATTGAAAACATGCCTCCATTTCAAAAAAACACAGAGCACCAGAGCATTTGTGGCGGCATGTAGAAGGGGTGGTGTCACTAGTTCCATGTGGAGGGAGACCCGGCCATATGAAACACAGCTCGTCCAGGTTAGGTTGCCCAAAACAGTAGCAGGACACATGGGAGATGGACACAACTATCTGATCATGTTTAATGTGGCGGCGTAACGATCTAGAAAAAGGAGTCGGGCTGCTCTAGTGGCCCAACGGGTTTGACCATGTGCCCTCGGGGTAGGACCAAGCGGTGTTGCGGGCTGAAGTCTTATAGGCCATATGGGAAAGGCTGGTTTTGGGCCAGACTAGGTCGAAATGGGTATTGGGATTCAATTTTTTGGGCTGGGTCTGGCAGTTCATGTTGGACCTAGACAGATATTTGATCGAACATTTTCACTAAAATGGTTGTATCTTTCAAACCGTACGTCTATTCGATGAGATGTCTGTGGAATTAGAACCCTTGGGATGAAAAAATTCTTATTAGACCTATTTTGGGTTTTATCTAGGACATTCCAGTGGCATAGTCCGTTTGTATGACTAGAACCCAGGTCCATGGGACACAGTGGGTGTGACTACTACTCACCATGCAGCCTCCTCTTCTACATGAATTGTTCCTCTCATCCACCATATCATAGAAAACCATACTTGTATTTCGTTCTCCTTATAGTTTCTCAATTTGAAGATTTGTATTGTTTCCTACATACAAGAGTATGATCCCTTCTGCAGGACATCTTGGATAGAGTTGTTTGAATTCCCTGAGTGGCTCGGTGCGGTATCATCTATTCAGCCTTTAGTCCTTAGGTAGATTCCATTATCTTGAAATGGTCAATCCTACCAGAACATCGATCCCCTACTTAGAGGGTTATTCTATATGGAGTTTTTGGTATATACCATGGCACTAGTTTTGATCCCCCATTGATGTATCACACTCTCTTCAGATCTTTTATAACATTTCTCTTTCTCTCATAGTGGTTCCCAATGAGAAGCACCTATCAGACATATATCATCAGTGCTATCAAACTCTGTAGTTTGTTCTCGTTGATGATTTATTCATGGAATTCATCAGGCTAAATCCCTATAATTACTATGAAGTGGTTATGACATACCATATATTGTGGGGTATAGTATGAGTACATTTGGATGTCCTTGTTGTATGGTTTAGACATATACTTGTGAAGATTTGACTGTAAATTTTCTTTTTGTATAGATTTGTTGTTTCACCATGTCCTACTAGGTATCATTATACTCACCCATGCATGGGATTTCCCTAAACATGTCATGTCTTGTGCATATGAGAGACAATTTGATAGATTCCAAGGAAAACTATGAGCGGACTGAGCTTTGTGATATCAGACTGGTTGGGGTACTCCTACGGTATCATACAGTAGTTCTTTGTCCTCACCTTCACATCTAATCAGGTAGGATTGTCTATGGATTAGTTTTCAGAACTTTCTTACAGGCATTCTTTACGTGGCATTTTATTCTGGCCCAGTTTACCTTTCTATACTTTACATTCACTTTTGTACTCTAGTTGTGGGATACTGGTTTTCATGCACAGTTTACATAATGTTTATTACCATTTATCATTTGTGGTTTCTAGATGTGTGTGTGTGTGTGTAGATAATAAGGAAATGACTCCCATTTTTGTGATATGCCTACTAGGTGGTAGTCACCAGCCCCTAGCATATTGGAGGAGGGCTTAAGTAGTTGTGGCATGGGCCCCAACTAGACGGGTCATGATATAGTATTATCAAAGGTGGTCAATTCTACCTTAGGACTGAGAGTCTGTAAAATTGGTTTGGGGGAATAGTGTTATGTGTTTTGAGTTCCAATTTCAGGTGAGGGACTCTAGTGTTGGTGTGGCGGCCAATGTATCCATATACAAGGACACTTATAACCTTCTTTTCAACTCAGTACATGAGAACACTAGTGGAGGGGAAGATAATGGTATATTCACCATATTGGAATGGGATGTGGTTCTATGTCCTTTTTAGTAAGCTATCTATATATGCTAATTTTCCATGGTACATCTTGTTTTCATACAGGATGCCTCTATGATGAATACAATCTAGGATTCATTATCTCACTCATGAGGATGACCCCCTTAGTGATGAAGCTTCAGTAAAGGGACCAGTTTCCTAGATGTTTCCCCCAGGTGGGGAACCAATTGTACCAACACATATGGATTAGATTTTGGTACCCGCAGGACTGGAAGATGAGGAGTATCGAATGATTATGCTTCATGATTTCTACATATAGAGACCCCTTAGGTTCCAAGGTGATATTAACCCTTAGGTGGATAAGGACTAGCTTGAGGTGGTGACCTAAGTTTCTAGACTAGTTAGGACACCAGCCGATCAGATGGTGATCATGGAGGCGTGCCTTCTATAGGGATCAGCAGGGAGATTGTGGAATTTTGATATAAAGACTCATGAAGAGACAAATCTTTTATGGTATGATTTTGAGCACCTATTCAGGGAGGCTTTTTTGTCAGTTTCTATAAGATATTTGAATATACAGTCGCTTCTTCAGCTCCAGCAGGGCAGTATGATGATGTTTAATTACTCATTGATGTTCAAAAACCTTTACAGGTACTCGATGGATATATTTAGGGATCAATACACATGTTCATAGACCATTTAGATAGGTTTCTGTAAGGACATCAGAGCTTGTATTATCCCTATGAGCATTCCTACTTATGCTAGGGTGCATGAGCGGGATTTGGTGGTGGATAACTTCTTGGATGAGTAGAGACTACTGATGATAGCCAGTGGTGGATAGGTAGGTGTGGAGAACTGGATAGCAGGGAGATGATGTCAGCCTTAGGGATCTGAGTGTTGGAGAAGATATAGGATGAGGTCTCAAGATATAGGATCGTTAGTTCAGGGTTCATAGGGTGGGTCTATCCAGCCTAGGGAAAAGAGGTTTTACTCATGTGACGGCAAGGGACATCACCCTTGAGATATTACATCCTAATGTGGTTCCAACAGGGAGATAGTGGATGGACCACTGAGGAAGATACAAATGTAGGATAAGGCAAATTCATAGGTAGAATGATGTGGAAGAAGTGTTGGGAGAGTAGTGCGAGGTGGTCGACGTTTTGACTTGTTACCACCACCACCACCAGGTGGTTTGCACCCACCTCAAGGAGCTGGAGGCAGAGGCGGGGAAGACTGCATGTAGTCGAGTAATATGAACCAGGGACTCCATGGATGATTTGAGGTATTATTTTTTTCTTTTTTACCTTATCAACCTTACTAATAGACACTAGTGCTAGTCATTCCTTTCATGTCGCATATATTGTATGAGAGCATGAGATTACTATAGAACCATTGACTCAACACTTAAACATGGATATTTATATTGGAGGAGACTTGACGATCAAACATATCTTCCAATACTGTGATCATACCCTATGAGGAAAGAGCTTTAGTTAGAACCACTTGGGGGTAGCATCAAGGCCCATCGAAGTCATTCTTGGTATGGATTGGTTATCATCTGTCTATGCCTAGAATGATTGTTTTAGGAAACGAGTGTGGTGTGTCTATAGTGAAGTAATTATGATTTACACTGGTAGTGAAATGGAGACACTGGAAGTAATGGATGGACTCTTGCATAGGAGGGTGTAGCTGATTACTCATTACAGGGTTGTCATGACCCTGGGGGTAGAAGATGTCATGAGCTTCTAATTTACTACAGTAGTGGCCTAGTATGAGGATGTATTCCCTGAAGATGTATCAGGACTACCTCCTCACCGAGATATATATTTCTTCATTGATATACACCCTAGGACAACCCTGATATCCTAACTATCATATCGGATGGATCCCACTGAGATTTGTAATATAATGGTGCAATTGGAGGATTTTCATAGGAATGATATCATCACACCTTGTGTTTCACTCTGGGAAGCCCCAATTTTGTTTACCAAGAAGGCAGCCAGTAGCTTGAGGATGTGTGAGGATTACCAATTCCTGAGATAGGTGACCTTGATGAGAATGTATCCACTAATGAGGATTGACAACGTCTTTGATCAGTTGAGAGGGGTACCTTGGTTCTACAAGGTTCACAGTCGATCATGATATCACCAGATGTGAGTGAGGGATGAGGATATACTAATGACGGCTTCCAAATTATGCTACGGTCATTTTGAGTACTTGGTGATGGCCTTTGGCATGATGAATGCCCATGTATCATTCATGGGACTCATGAATCAGATATTCCAGCCATACCTAGACCAGTTCATGGTGGTATTCGTCGACTATATCCTTGTGTACTCGATGTCTGGGGAGGAGCACGTGAGACACTTAAGGATGGTTTTGTATGTACTATAAGAGAACCAGCTTTATGGGAATCTCTTTATGTTCCAGTATTCTTTTCAATAGTTGAGGAATTGTTTAACAACCACCTTGATCATGAGATTACTGTAGGGGGGTGTCGAGTATGTAGTGTTCTGTGATACATTAGTGACAAGAAGTGGTTGTGTCTTAATTCAGAGGTATGCAGTGATTTCCTATGGTTCAAACTAGTAGAGGCCACATGTTAAAAACTATGTGACCCATGATCTTGAGCTTGAAGTGGTAGTCTTCGCGTTGAATATGTGGCGATACTACCTGATGGGAGATAAGATTATTGTATACTCTAATAATAAGAGTCTCAAGTGTATATTCTCTCAGTTATATTTGAACTTGAGATAGAGGTGGGGCCTCGAGTTCCTTCAAGATTATGACTTTGAAAATATCTACACTCCTAGGAAGGGGAACGTGGTGGAAGATTCTCCTAGTCGGAGATCGAGTTCCCAGTTGTCTGACAAGGCGTCATATTAGTTGGCCTCATTATAGATATCCTACGGGGATGGAGTAAAGGGACCATACCTCCAGTCTATGGTCATCACCCCTACACTCTTAAAACATGTCATGGAGGAAAAGCTTGGTGGTGTTGACTATTAGAATATACGTTCTCAGTTATTTATATGACATGCTCCACATAAATTTACAAATGGTAAGGAGCATGTATTTCTTTTCTGAGGGCGTGTAGTTTTACCAGTATCATTGTAGGAGGAGGTTCTGAGGGAGTTCCATACATCCCATTTGGTGGTACATCTAGGTTTGGGGAATATGTACTAGGGCCTCTGACATCAATTCTTGTGGATGGAGATAAAGAAGGCAATGGTAGAGTTCATTTCTAAGTGCCTCACTTTTTTGCAGGTGAAGGCTGATTAATAGGTTTGATAGGGCTTGACCCAATACCTTGAGGTGCTAGATTGGAAGTGGGTTGGGATATCAATGTACTTTGAGATGGGACTCCCACATATGTCTAGGGAACATGATACCATATGGGTTGTTGTTGGCTGACTGGCCACACACATCACTGAGTACGCACAAATTTAATATTTATAAACCCTACAATCTACTAGTATTGTGGTATGAATGGTGTCTAACCAAAAGGAATGACTTATTTTGTGATAGATGAAACTAACTTAAATAATAAAAAACTATAAGAACAAAAACTAAAAGAAAACAGAAAAATTGATATAAGTTAGTGGGTGTGAAAGTGAAGGTGAAATTGTGCAATGTAGGTCTTAAAAATAGAGCATACATCAATGATGAATTTAGGGTCTTGAGGATGTTTAGAACTGACAAAATGGTGTTCTACTATTCCACTTAGTTAATTCAATAATCTCATTCATATGAAAATGGTGACAATATTTTAAGATTCAAATTTAGTAGATCAACACAACTCAGTTAAATTCCTTGATCATCGATCCTTCAATTTTTAAACTGCTCAACAAGGAAAATAGTTACATTGACTTTTTCTAAATTTCGATACTTCGGTCAATTATCCCAGGTGAATTGATTCAGTAACTCACCCTTCGGTTATTAGGTAGTGTAATTGATACACATAGTTAAATAGAAAAGAAACCAAAACATAAAATCTACACTAACCAATCAAATTAACAAAACAGAATGGATAAATGGATGATCAATTCATTACCACCCGATTCCCCTAATTAGTTTAACTACCCATACTAGAAAATACAACAATGAAAACAAAAGGAAGAAATAGATTATGTAGAATATCTCATTAGACTGCTACATAAAGCTCCAACCCTGGATCCGATTTTTCCTTTGGATTGATGCCTGCTTCCTGACTCTATTTTTATATCTAGAGATGAATGGAGATGATGGTGGTTGATCGGGAGAATTGATGGATGTGGAATGGAAATAGATATGAAATGAATCGTGTCATGAATGAGTGTACATAGAAGTTAGGTGGAATGATTGGGTATAAATGCAATGTTGCGGTGTGTAGATGAAGTGGATGTGGAATGCTCGTGAATGGATTTGGAATCTGCTCTCCACTAAAGTAAATGTCCCATGCACCTCTCCGTAACTGTCTCATTTCCTCCCACAACACCTACAAAACAACACTAAACAAAATAATAGTAATTATTAATTTATTAGATGTATCTAATATATATATATAAAGCATCTTTTTATAAAATAAAAATATAATGTGCAATAATAATAAAAATATAACCATACGAGAATATAAAATATTTATTTTTGTATTAATAAATAAAGCTAAAAAAAATATTACTAAACTATTAAAATATAATCTATTATTATTATTATTATGTAAATTAGTTATTTTAATTACTATATATATTAACTAATGTAGTATTATTATGGAACATTATATGTTATATTTTTATAATTATATTTTAGAAATGAATACAAAAAAGTAAAATAGAAGGAAAGAAGGGGGTATTCGGGAAGAGGAGAGGTAGAAGGAGGGTGGGGGGTCGCGCGGTGATCACATGGGGAATGGATCGGGACATCAGTGGTTCAATAGGGGTGGCGACTCACGGTGGAGGGGAGGAAGGGATAGCACGGGTAGTGTGGATGTGGCATTGAGAGGAGAGATGGACGGGATGTTGAAGGGCATCTTTCAGATGGCAAGGGTTGGGCAGCGATAGCCAGCGGTTACACAGTGGAGCAGATCTGGTCCGGCGTAGAGTAATATGGATTCAGCTAGAAATATTCAGTTCTTGTTTGTGAAATTTTGGGTTTTTCAGTTATATAGAGGATCATTTATTGAATAATTAAGATCTGGGATGTTAAGGTACTTGATATTATGTTTTGGTTTTTATCTCAATAGGTTATATTGGATCTGATTTTCAATTATCTACTATAGATTTGTTCTGGTTTTTGTCTACTGTTGTTGCGAGTCTATTTTTTCTACTGCTATTGTGGTTTGATGCGGGAGTTGATGTGGCGGTGAGTGGAGGTGGAGAATAGGCAGAATAGTGAGTTGAGATAGTTGTGAGTCACTGTTTATATGGGTGGTGCGAATGGTGTGTGGGATGGAGTAGGGTGAGAGGTGCAGAGAACAATGACTGTGGGACAAGATGAAATGGTGGTAGTGTGGACAAAAAATAATGGTAGCATGGATTCACCGTTCAAGCAGCGTTGAGAAAAGATGAAGGGGAAGGTGAGATAGGGGCGGTTGCAACCGTGACTATGGTACCATTGATAGAACATTGGCATGAGGACAAGAAGAATGAGGTACTAGAGACGGCGGCACTAGTGATGCGATAGAACTGTGTTAGGAAGGCACTGTTGAAGAACGAGGGCACAAAATAGAATGGTGGTAAGGATCGGTGTGAACGGAAATGGAATGGTGTCACATGTAACATAAATAAAAAAATAATAATTAAATTTATCAAAATAAATTAATAAATTAATAAAACTAAAACAAAAATAAATTAATTAACTATGTTAGTAAATAAAACCAAAAAATTTAGGACAGACAACAAAAAGTAATTACCATTTACTGAACTACATAATACAATGTAATCAAAATTATTTTAAAACACAAAATTAAATAAATTCAAAAATCATGTTTGGTTAATAAAATTAACAAATTAATTAATTAATCATAGAGTTAAGGAAATAAATGAACTAACTAGGATTACTTCTCTCTAATAATTAAAAAATATTAATAAAATATTTAAATTTGTTTTTAACTAATTTAAAATTTTTAAAGTTGATTTCTAAAAATAAGTAAGCAATTAATTAATTAAATGAATTAGTAAAATCAAAGATTTTAATTAAAATAAAACTAATATAACTATTAAAATGATTAAATAATTGAATAAAACCTTTTGAAAAAAAAGTGACAAATTATTTTTTTATAGATGAGTAAATTAATGAATGAATTAAACTAATTATTTACAAAAAAATATATAAAAAATGAATGAATAAAAATAATAAAGAATAAAATAAAAAAATAAAAATGTGACTTTCAAAACATAATTAATATATTAATTTGAAAATTATTCAAAATGAAAAAATTAATCACCAACAAACATGATTTACAAAAAACAATGATTATTTGAAAATTAATGTACAAAAATGCAACAATTCTTAAATTTTAATTAAAATTCAACATTTTGATATTAAAAAGTAAAAAAGGATGTGGAAAATTTCATTAAAAATGAGTCACATCAAACTCCTCCACACAGAAATATTTTTTTTTCTCAAACAATTGCATTCTTTTTTACTTTAAAATAGAAATAATGATATGTAAAATGTTGTTTAGAAAGATCAAGTCTAAAATTTACCAAACAGAAGCACGAATATTGGGCAGGCTATTCATTTGTGCTCAAAAGAATGGTACTTCCTAGTTTCAATTACATGATGGAAATCAAAGGCGACTCAAATTTTTCCTCTATTACAGATTTCATTCCACCTATATGAAATGACATACTTTTCTTCTTCAATTCCAGTTTATGTTACAATTAAAAAATAGATGACTTGTTTGATAAAAGTGGAAATAAACATTAACCAAAGGAACCTTCAAGTTTCACATTCTCCTAGGTTCCAAAAATAGTTTTTTTGAATCACTTCACTGACACTACTCAAATGATATATAAATAATTCAATTGATCCCTTCTTCATCTTGGTTCATAATTCCTCTCACTTAAATGAACTCATTTTTTATTGGGCACTTTATTTTAATTTTCCCCATCCGTATTTCTTGTGTAGAGCACTATGAATAACACTTATTGAAGGCCAGATTGGATCATATTTATTCAATGAAATGAACCTAGTTCACCATTCTCAAAGACTCAATGTGGGATCCCATTTTCCCATTTTACTCCAGTTATAATGGACTTAACTAATTATCATTTGAGGATGTTCAATTAGGTTATTGTTTTTTTTAAGATGAGTCTCACAGGATCGAGTTAACATGTCCTGTTTCCAAAATTCATGATCTTAATTCCATAGAAATCTATCATATATCACTATCTTCCATAGTTCCTAAACATAATTTCCATAAATACAACCTTCTACTTCACTCTACAATCACTCATCCTTAACAACATCAGACTTAGTGTTACAATAAAATCAAACAGGTCAGTATACTCTAGGTGGAACTGAAATGATGTGAAATGTGCATGTATAAGACCCTCAAGTTTTCAAATAATTTTTGAAATTTTTTGAAGAAATATTTAATAATTTTAATCAAATTTGACAATTTTTTAAATAAAAAAGAAGTTAAGGGGAATTTGATGTGGTTAAATGACCCCTCTCTCCCACATATAAAAATGAACAATGTCCTCATTGTTGACTATCAGGCTGAAAGACTATTTATTTTCAAAACAGATGTAGGGGTATCATAGGTGTTCAAAATAATGTTTTTAACATAAAAATAAAATGAAAAAAAAAACAAAATAAGAAAAACAAAATGGCTAAAAACAATAGAAACCACCACCAATCACCAACAACAACAAGCATAGTTTAATTCAATTTTAAAAATTTCATGCTTTGAATTTTCATTAATAATAGTAGTTAATTTTTCCACTTAGATAATTCAATTACATGATTAATAGTGATGTATAGAAGAAACCACAAAATTAAAATGAATAAAATGGGTGTAAGCAGTTTTCAAAATGTAACTCAAAATAATTTTCAACTATGTAGATGTTAGAAAGATAACACACTATGTTGGAAAAAGATTTATAACTTTTTCATAAAAAAGGGGACTCCCCCACACATTGGTCCAAAAAATATATAATATAAATGCATAGATTGAAAGAATATGCAGAATTAAAAAAAGAATATCCCAGAATGTGCATCCGCTCATTCATTCATTTTTTGATGTCTCCCCATGTTAGCATTCTATAAGTTCCCTAGTTGCTTCATTTCAAAACCAAAAAATGTAAATTTACTAACATTAGCCTTCAGAATTTTAAGCTCAAAATAATTGAAACTATGTATGAGTTAGGGAGTTTCATTCGAAGTTCTTCAACTAGCAGTTTCCTTCCACCATGAATGTTCTAAATGAGGATTCCACTTGTAGAAATTTTCACAACCAACTAGGATCAGCAGACCCACTACACCACATGACAACAGATAACAAACAACCAAAGTACATCAAATAAGAGAAAAAATATGTCAATTAAAGGCATCCATTACAGTTTACCAATGTAGAGAGACAATCAACTGAGCAAGGAGCATTTATTTGAACAAAAACTGTATGAATAAAAGAAAGAACACCATGGGTTTCCAATCATGCATTGCTAGGTTTAAATTCCCCACCCAAACATTATTTCCCTTATAAAATTGTAACCATGACCATTCAAGGGGTATGATATAGTAGTGGTGTATACATCACTATTTTTTTAAGGAATCAACAGTATTATCACTCAAGACAATTTCATCCTCATCACTAAGCAAGATTCTCCAAAACACATCCATCTCAATATGTGGGAACATGTTGTCCATCTCAACGTTTCCCTTAAAAACAACTTCATAAGATCTTAATATTTTCAACAACATTGCATGAAAGTTACTCATTTAATCATGAATTACTTGACAGCTTCCCTCACACTTAGATGCTTGCTCAATCCAAAAAATAGAAGGGGACACACCAAAAAAAACCTCAGTAAATCCTAAAGTAGTATACAACTTAGAGAAATCATAATACCTATATGTGAAGGAATAATATTCATCTTCCAAAAGTTGTTTCTCAATTTCCATAGAGGACTCAAATTAAATGAACCTTTCATGCTCAGGGTGGAAATCATAAAACATAACAACTGACTCAGCAGGTAAGAATGTGTCGAGGAAATGCACATGTTCATAGTGAAAATCATCATGTTTTTTAGAATGACTCATCCCATATCATCCTCTAGCATCAGGAACCTTCAAAAAATCAACATCTCAAAGAAAAAAAAAATTCATAAACAGGTTAGGAAATTTCAAGACAATGTTGTGACTCATGCTCCAGAATTGGTTCCAAGGAAAGAATATGCTCATCAGCGGGAGGGTGTGGGGAAAAAGATGTAGCTCAGGTAAAAATTATATGGGATGGGGAATCCTTATCTCTGTGACCAGAGGTGGGAATGACCCATACTCAGCACTAACCTCAATTATCTAACATTGGTTCACAGTAATATTTACCAAATCACAACATACCTCATGTCGGGGCTTTTCAAATACCAAAATATCCTATACATCATTAACATGAGGGAGGGTGATTTTCATTTTGGAAACATCAATGATGGAACCACCCATAGCAAGTAAAAGTTTTCCATATGATGATTGGGAACCTTTCATCACATTCCATATCAAGGATCAGGTTATATGTGGGCAGTGTGAGTTTTCCTACACTCACTAATTGACCATCCACCCTCCCATAAGGGTGTGTCAGTGTCCTATCAGCAATATGAAGTGAAACAGATTTTGGTTTCATATCCCCAAAACCAAATTTTTTAAACATGTTGTAAGGCATGTTATTGATACTATCACCTAACTCACAAAGACAACTCAGTGGCCAACTTCCTCCTATTCGTCACTGAATGATAAAGCCTCTAGGGTGATTCAATTTGGGTGGAATATTTTCTTGGACAATTGAAATACACTCCACATTGAGATCAATTTGTTCCTACTTCTACCAATCATTTTTTTAGAAACATTATGTTGAATCAAATATATGAAGGAATTTTATCCATGGATTCTAAAAAATGTATGTTGATGTTAAATCTTCGAATCAATTTAAAGAACCACAGGTAATCAGGTTTATCACATTGTTTCACTCTTCCTGAGAAGGGAATGAGAGGGGCATAGTGTTTTAGAAAACATTTGTTGTTAACCTTCTCCTTAATCCCAACATTCGTCTTTACATCCGTAACTAGTTCCCACCTATTTTTCTTTGGTTCCTTATATTTTTCATGTTTCTGTTTCACATTATGTTCATTTTGGACCTTACTATCTTGATTTGAAAATTTATCATCTTTCATATTTTCATTTTTAGTTTCATCTTGAACATTAATTTTTTATTTCCAAGGTTGTTCCCTAACTGGTTCATTAAGTATAATCCCAGAATTATTTTTTTACTACTGTCACTTTTTATCATGGATTAGGAATTGAATTTCTAGTAAGTTTTATTTTTTATATACCACCTTGATCATTAACCATTTGTCCTATTTGATGTTCTAATTTAGAAATATTATCATTTGTGTCCTTTCTAGTAGACATTATCTCCCCAACACTTGCTTCAACATCCTGGTTAACACCTCATTGGAATTAGATAACTCATCCTCACATGATGTTTTGAAGAATTTTTTGTGTTGTGGGTTGATTTTTGGGGTTGTGGGATGTTTGTTTTTACCATTCTATCTTTGTAACAGATTGGGATGACCTTGATATCTAGAATTGTATTGATTTGAAAAAAGATCTTGGACACCAATGTATCTATCCCTGTAGTCAACAAACTAGGAACTCTCATCACATGAAATAGTGAGATCGATGTTTGGAGAATATTTTGGACTGTGATCGAACATTCCATAGTGATAACACTAATCCATATGGATTTGATCATTAACCGTAGCATCTTGGGTGATTGTATCAGTCTTATGAATGATTATATTCATTGTGTACTTATTCCGAGTATTTTGTGACAACTTATCAAAAAACTTTCTCAGCTCATCATTAGTGTAATCGTAGAAGTCAATCCCACAAGATTGGTCAACTAGGTTCTGATTATAGGGGGGAGGGAATTATAGAATGTATCCATGAGCATATTGGGAGCTAATTGGTGGTTGGGAATTTTCCTAATAATACCTTTGAACATATCCCATGATTTGGGAAACAACTCTCTCTCATCATAGACAAAACCTGTTATTTTATGCCTAACCACAATGGGGGTATTCTAGGGGGTAAAATTTGGAAAAAAAAGAATTAAACACCTCTTACCAGGTTTCAAATATTTCCTCATATAGGTTTTGGAACCATGTCCTCTCCCTCCCCTTACGGCAGAATGGGTAAAACCTCAACCTCAACTCCTCCTCACTGAAATCCCATAGAGGCAATTATTGGATAGAACCATAAAACACTCTAATGAATTCATGTGGGTCCTCTGTTGGCAGACCATTTAATGATTCTAGCTGAGAGATATAATTTTTATTAATTTCATAATTTCAAGACCTAGGGGACATCCTAATGCAAGGCAGATTTCATTAAAAAATTGGTAATTTGGAACTCCCTAAGCTTAGGTCTCTCATGGAAAGACACTATGGCTTGTGGAACATTCAGGTGTAGATTTTCTGCTATGTTTTCCAAATTTTCCATTTTGGTTTTATTTTGTTTTCACAGTACAGGATAGTGCTTATTGATTTCATGAATTAGTGCATCTTGTTCTGACTTATATGCTCTTGTGTGCATGCAGTTACTGCATGATTTTTGGGAATTTTTTTGAACGGTTTTATAGTTTTGTGTTTTTTGATTTTATATTTTACATTTATTTAGGGTTTGTTATATTTATTTATTTTAAACTTGGTCTCATGTGCCTTCCCTGGAAACGATGCCAAAATTTGGATGCACACATCATTGAGTATGCTCAAATTTGTATTTTATAAACCCTACAAACTACTAGTATGTGATAAGAAGGTTGTCGAACCATAGAGAATGACTTATGTTGTGCTAGACCAATCTAACTAAAAATTATAATAAACAATAAAAACAAAAACAAAAAGATAATATTTAAAGAGATGGAAGTCATCAGGTGTGAAAAGTGAAGGTGAAATGGTGAGATGTAGGGCCTGAACAGAGAGCAGACTACAATGATGAATTTAGGGTCCTCGAGCTATTTAGAACTAATAAAATGATGTTCTCTTCTTCCAATCAGTTAATTTCATCTTCCATTGTATATGAAAATGGTAAAAATATACTGAGTTTCAAATTCAGTAGATAAACATATCTTGGTTAACTTCTTTGAGCCTCGATATTTTGAGCTTAACCCTTGAATTAATCTTCTCAATGTGGAGAAAAGATACACTGAAATTTTCCAATTATCAGTTCTTCGGTCAATGATCAAAGGTGAATTGATTTACTACCTCACCCGTCAGTTATTAGGTAGTGTAAATTGATACTCATATTTAAACAGAAAAGAAAACCGAACTTAAAAATTAACCTGAACAATAAAATTAACAAAACAAAATGGATAAATAGACGATTAGATTATTATAGACTAATTCCGCTAATAATTTTAACTACACATGCTCAAAATGGCAGCAATGAAATAAAAATGAATAAATAGATGACGCAGTATCTCTCGTGATATTTCTTTCTCAAGCTCCAGCTCCAGATTCGATTTCTGTTCTTGCTCAAGTTCTATCTCTTGCATTTGTTTCAATATCTAGAGTTGAATGGTGATGATTGTGGTTGATCAAGAGAATGAACGGATATGGAATGGAATGAGAGATGACATGGATTGTGACGTGAATGAGGGGATATGGAAGTTGAGTGGAATGAATGAGTATGAATGGAATGATGTGGGGTGAATGTGAAGTGGGTGTAGAATGCTCCTGATGGTTCTGAAATCCACTCTTCACTGAACTGAATGTCTCGTGCAACTCTCTGTAATTGCATCATTGCCTCCCACAACACCTACAAAATAACACTAAATAAATAAATAATAATAATTAATTTATTATAAGTATCTAATATATATATATATAATACAACATTTTTTAAAATAAAAATATTATGTACAATAATAAAACATATATAAATGACAATATAAATAATTATTAATAAATATTTATTTTTTTATTAACGAATAACGTTGAAAATAAATATTACTAAACTATTAAAATAAAATATATTATTATTATGTAAATTAGTTATATTAATTACGATATATATATATTAAATAATGTATTGTTATTATGTTATATTATATTTTATAATATTATAATCATTTTATAAAAAAAAAAAGGAAAATATAAAGGATGAAGGGGGTATTCGGGTAGGGGAGAGGCGAATGGAGGGCAGGGGGTGATGTGGTGCTCGTATGTGGATGGGCTCAGGGTGCCGGTGGTCCAATAGGGGAGGCGACTCGCGGTGGATGGGAGGAAGGGACGACACAGGTGGTGCAGATCTAGTGCTGGGAGGAGATATGGAGGGGATATGGAAGTGCGGCTCGCTGGTGGTGAGGGATGGGCCATGATAGCAGGCAGCATAGGAGTGGAGCAGATCCGGTCTTGAGCAGAGGAACCGAGATTCGGCTGAACAGATTCAGCTATAGTTTGTAAAATTTAAGGTTTCTGGGATTTATGGTGGTTTGATTACTGAAAGAATAGTGGCTGGCAGTAGGACATGCAGAAGGAGGTGCATGTGACAGTGGCACCTGTGTAGTAGTGGAACAGTGTCAGGAAGACACCATTGAAGAGTGGTGGCGTGAAAGAGAATGGTGGAAGGGTACGGTGTCAACGAAAATGCAACGGTGTCACATTGAACATAAATAAAATAAAATAAATGAATAATTTAATGAAACTAAAATAATAATTTAATAAAACTAAAACTAAAATAAATAAATTAAGTTAATAAATAAGACACACAAATTTAGGATAGACAAAAGAAATAATTTCCATTTATTCGACATCATAATATAATGTATTCGTAAATAATTTAAAACACAAAATTTTAAAAAATCAAACATCAATTTTGGTTAATTCAATTAAAAAATTAGTGAATTAATTAAAGAGTTAATGAAATAAATGAATTAATCGGAATTAATTATCACAATGAAATAAAATATATTATGAAAGGAGTTAATTTTTTTATTAATTAAATTAAAATATTTAATGTTAATTTCTAAAATAAATTAACCAATTAATTAATTTAATCAATTGATAAAATCAAGGAATTTAATATAAATAAAATTAAACTATCAATTAAAATGATTAAATAATATAATAAATTTTTTTGAGCAAAACAAAAACTGAAAAACTATTTATTTGCAGATGAGTTAATTAAGGAATTAATTAAACTCTTTATTTACAAAACAAATCAAAAAAATATGTGAATAAAAAGAGTAAGGAATAAAAATAGAGGAATAAAACATGTGGCTATAAGAACATAATTTAATAATTAATTTAAAAATTATTCAAAATGAAAAAACTAAACCACAACATACATTATTTACACACACAAAAGAGGATTATTTTAAAAGTAATTGACAAAAAACATAACAGTTATTAAATATTAATTAAAATACAACATTTTTATATTAAAAACTAAACAAAAGGATGCAGATGATTGTATTAAAAATTAGCCACATCAATAACTCACCATGTCAGTGCACTTCCTACCTATTAGGAACCACATTTTTTTAGATCTTGGGACACCTCTACATGCAGGAGATAGTGCAGCTTCACGGACCTCAATCAATGATTATTAAAGATCGTGATGCTCATTTCACATTTTGGTTTTGGAAGGGATTCCAGGTGGTGTTTGGGACTATGTTATGATTGAGCATGGAGTTTCATCCACAAATGAATTGCTAGAACAAGAGGACCATTCATTTTCCAGAGTATTCATTGCGGGCCATCATCTTAGACTTCAGTCATAGTTTGGAGGACTACCAACCACTGGTAGAGTTTGCATACAACAACACCTATCACTCCACTATTGGTTGGTCTCCATTATAGGTTGTGTGTGGGGAAAACTACAAGTCACCACTTTTTTGGACTAAGCCAGGTGAGTCAGCACTTATGAGCTCAGAGTTGAAGTGAACAACTACTGAGAAGGTGAAAATCATCTAGGAGACGGTGAAGACTACGCAGAACTAGCAGAAGTCATATGATGACAAGAGATAAAGACCTTTGGAGTCTGAGGAGGGAGACCCCATGTTCCTCGGGGTCTCACCTCGATGTTGTTTGTAATGATTAACCAAGGAAGAAAGTTATCTACAAGGTTCATTGGCCATTTTCTGATTCTGTGTAGATTTGGTGAGGGGAACTACCACCTAGCTGTACCCCCACAATTTCATTGGTTACATGATTTCTTTTATTTGTCACAATTGAGGAGCTACATGCATGATCCATCACACATCATCGAATGAGATGTGCTATAAAT
The DNA here is from genome assembly GCA_963277665.1 of Viscum album. Classification (NCBI taxonomy): domain Eukaryota; kingdom Viridiplantae; phylum Streptophyta; class Magnoliopsida; order Santalales; family Viscaceae; genus Viscum; species Viscum album. The sequence goes on from OY728120.1 coordinate 788,544,531, forward strand.
CAACAACAGCGTGTCATTTTAAGAGTACTCATTGTAGATCGTGGATCAACAAAAGAGGATCCTTCGTGGGTGATTGATTCACTTAGCACACATTCGGTGGCAGCACAAGAATCTATAGGAGAGCACATGTGAGAGAGAAGCCTATATTCATTGTCAGTACCCTAATCTTTTTGTTTAGTATCCCTTTGTTTTAGATTTGTAGGATGTAAAGCCTTAATGTTGGAAAATTTTAATGCCTCATATTTCTACAGTTTTATTTTTATAAATTAATTAAGAAAATTTTAAAACTATGAACTAAGATGACATGCGATTATGTGGTCGGGAGTGCCCGGAATATTTCACGAAAAAATATAATGATTTTAATAGCATGTGCAATAAGTATTCTTGAAAACGTGGAATAACGTCCAAATGAGTGCCTGGATCAGAAATCCTAGAGAACCAATTCATTCAGATCATTGAATTTACCTTAAGAGAGGCCTAACATTGACCGGTGCAAGTCGATTGTAAAATGTAGATTTTGAACGTTATGGAAATAGATATAGTTTTATTCGATGCACTGAGGATTCATTTTTAATAATTTTTTTTCCAAGAATTAGTGTTATAACTATAAACTAGGAAACCCTTAGAGGAATGAAGATGGAGCTCTCTCCAACGAATGCTAAAGGATTGGAAAATCATGAATGACAAACCTGCACATTAGCCTCAGCCCAGTTGGTGAGGTATCCTTAAGTGCATTTACAAGACCCAGGTTCAAAACCAGGTAAAGGAATATTACCAGGGTACTGTAGCAGTAATGTAGTAGTACTGTAGAATAAATGTACACTGTGTGGGTATTGTAGAAAAAATGTACACTGTACAGGCACTGTACACTATACGGGAACTGTAGTAGGCATTGCAGCAGTTAATGTAGCAGGTATTGTTCGATACTGCAGTAGCTGGAACTATTCACCTTGGGCCACCAGTTTGGGCTTGGAGTTATTAAGGCATTTGTGCCTCCCATGCCTTTGGGCCAGTAGGGATTTCATGCCACCATTAAGGCCTTCTGGCCACATGCAGTTTCCCTAGACACACTACAAAAAAGGACCAGTCCCCGAAGAGGATTCATAGCAGGTGCACTCGCCAGAGCATTACCAAAGGAATTGTCATAATGAGAGGGTATGGATATGCCATCAGGACCAGAATTTCCTTGCACGGGAAGTCTATCCAGATGGTCATGCGAAGGTGGATAGCTACTATCATGATGCAAATGTTGGGGAGGGGCAGTTCCTTGTAGATAGAATGGTTAAATACCCTAAGACTTTTGGGTCATGTAATATCCTAAGCATATGTGCCATGTAATATCTGAGCCTATGAACCTTATAAGGGTTCCCCAACATCACATGGAAGGGGGGTTATCAAAAATTAATAAAAATGATGTCCTTGGGTCCATTTGGGAAAAAAAGATGAAAACCCCCCGATTCGAAGGATCATGCCCACAACAATGACACGATGACCATTCTTCATCAACGATCGAACATGAATCAATCGACAAATTGACGGATTCACATGTTTTGTATATTGGGGGATTTGGGATTTTATTTGAGGGTGGATTATCATAGATTATTTTTATTAGAGATTTTAATTATTTCCTAGTCAATCTTTGTACTAACATAAACAGATCGAGGCTGACAAGAACAAGGCTGAGATCTATTCTATGGGGTTTGTTGTAAAATTATGTCTCTCCCCCAATATTTCATGTGTTTTTCATTATTAATGGGATATGAATGGATGATCATTGTTCCTTCAATTCATTGAAAAATGATCCAAGATCAAAGATCCAATGTGAGGACAACCTACCAACGGAATGACAAAGAAAAAAACGGATGGATAAATATTATTTTTGAGATATCTTCATGCGAGTGATTTTTTGTTGGGATGGATCATGAAATTGATCCGAGCATAGGGAGATGAATAATGTGACACAAGGATCATAGATGTGCCTTTATTTTTAAAAACGGTGCACCAGAGAATCACCACTAGCTAGAGCATGACAGACCATGACAGAAAAGCATGTCGGTGCCACATGGAGGGTGAGCCGACCTCGTGAAACCATCTTCGCCATGTTTCGTGGGCCATGATGACAACAGGCTATGAGGGAGGTAGACATGGTGGTCCGACCACACTGAAAATGGTAGAGCCGTGTTAAACAGGGGAGCATGTGGTCAAGCAGACCGCGTGTGGTGTAGCAAGCCAGCCCATGTGCTAGCGGACTGGACAAGGGACACATGGCGGATCAGGCCATATCGGGTTGGTCTAGCTAGATGGTCTGGCTGGGTCCGGTGGGTTGGGTCTGACTCGGACCGGACCCGAATCATACATCTTCACTAAAATTTATATATCTTATAAACTATACTTCTCACGGACAATCATTCGTATGGAATTGGAACCCTTGTGATGAGATGAACCTTATGATACCAATGGTGTAGTTTATCTTAGATATTTTAGTGACACGGGTCATTTGAACGGGCATCACTTGGGGTCTAGGGACACAACAGTTGTGACAACTAATCCCTGTAAACCCTCCACTTCAATGTTAACAACTCATCTCATCCACTATATCATTAAAGATCCTCATTAAATATCATTCTTCTTTTTGGTTTCCTTATAGAATTGTGGGTATGTTTTCCTACTTACAAGAGTATGATACCTTCTGCATAGTTTCCTAAGTAGTGTTATTAGAATCCCCTGAGAGGCCTGGTTCGAGATCCTCTATTCATTTGTCGTGACCTTGGTAGAGTCATTGTTATTGATGTGACCAATCCTACTAGAACATAGATATTCTATATAGAGGGTTATTTTAGGTAGATTTGTTGTTATACACCATGTCCCTAGTTGTGATCCTAAATGATGAATCACACTCCCTTTAGATCTTTTAGAATATCTCTCACTCACGGTGGTTTAGGCTGAGCAGAACCTACTAGACGGACGTCATCCGTGCTATCAAAATCATGAGTCGGTTATCCCAGATGAGTTCTTCATGGAATTCTTTGGAAAAATCTATAGAATTGGTATTAATTGGTTATGACTTACCCTATAAAGTGTGGTATAGTTTGAGTATATCTGGATGTCCTAGTTATATGTTGTATAAATATAAATGTGTAGAGATGAATGTAAATTTCCTTTACGTATTGTTTTGTGGATTCAGGGTGTCCTATTGGGTATTTATATAATTACCATTTCACTGGCCTTTCCCACATGTGTCATGTCTAGTGAAGATGAGCGGCCCTTTGATTGAGTCAAGGGTGGACCGGGACCAGACTGGGCTTTATGAGATCAGATTGTCCGTGGAACTCCTACAGCATTAGAAAATTGTTATAGTTCCTCACCTTCATGTCAGATCCGGTAGGGTTTTCTAAAGATGATTTTCTTGAACTTATTTAGAGGATTTCTTTTGGTGGGATTGTATTTTGGTCTGATTTTCCTTTTTGTACGTCACATTCACTATTGTACTCTAGGTGTGGGATAATGGTTTTTAGGCAAGGTTTACGTTGTATTTTGACCTTTTATCATTTGTGGATTCGATATCTGTGCATGCGTATAGGTATTAAGGGAACACCTCTCATGATAGTGATATGGCCACTCAGTGCTAGTGACTAGACCTAGGCCTATTTGATGTGGGCGTGGGGGGTCATGACTCATGCCCCACTCGGATGGGTCATGAGAGATCAAATTTTATGTGTACATTAAATGTCTCAAACCACCTTAAACGTGGCTTTGTATGTTTTAATAAATATAGAATAATATGGATAATATAAAATTATGCCCTATAGAATAATCCTTGGTATGTATCATGTGTAAAATTAATATTCATTATAAAGGCTCAGTAAATGAAATATATGTAATTTAGTCATAAAATGTAATAAGATAGGGAAAAACAACATAATTAAACATCTTTCACACATTTTCTAATACTTTAACTAAATCACCACTATAAAAATACACAAATATAAGATAAATCACTACTACATACTATCAACACCCATAATGAAAATTGAAATAATTAAAATATAAATATTTCACTATAAAAATTAATATATGGATAGAAAAATAACAAATTTATAGGGATAGAACTACATAAACAAAAAACATCTTTGTGATCGGAATAAAACATCAAACTTTTAATTAACACCAGGTAATAAAAGATGAATCTAATCAAATTTAACATCCCAATAATCACACAAATGTTTACAAATCTCATATCGCGCAAACAAATACGCTATTAACCAACCATATTGGTTAGATTAATTTTTAATCATAAAAACAACATCATAAAATCATACATGAAAATCCAATCATTATTTCACAGAAACACATTTCCACAATCCATAATAATATAATAGTTAAAATATAACTTCCAAAATAACTCCATATAATTTCTTCTTATTGATCTCAAACTCTACTGAGATATTGACATATCATTGGAAAATTTTATGACATATATTATTTTTCTATGTAACACCTTATATGATATCTTATAATATTTTCAGTACCAAGTGCTAAGATGTCTTGATATTCCGAGGCATGGGAATACAATTCATTATATAATAAAAATATTAAATATATTAAAACCTAGTGCATTAGTTTTTTTAAAACTGTGTAATAAATCCAATATAGGGACAAAAATGTGAAATTTGATACTACAGTTGAGTCTGGAACACGGGTTTTACCCTATGCATTACATAACCTTGGAGTTTGTTGGTCACTTGGGATGAATTTCATCAAGGGAGAAATAATAATTAAATAAATTAACTCATTTACTTATTTAGTTATTAATTAAGAATAAAAAAATCCTCCCACATTTAAACCTCATTATTTGAAAAACCCATGGCCAGCCACATAACCCTATGGAATAGAGAGTACATCTTGTAGGATATCTTGGTGAATTATGACAATCGATCATGGTTAATTTTTTACAATACAGTTTGAATATCTCATTAATAATTATGATACATATTCATTCATCATCATTTATCAATCCTATCCTATGTAAGAGATTTATTTTCATTATATTATTTCCCTTATGATTGTCCCAAAATTAATTTGATTAACGGAAACTAATTGATAGATTCACATGTTGATCATGTTGTGGGTGACTATTTATTTATAAGAGATTTGGGGAATTTTTTTATGTCACAAATTATTCTTCATTTTATTATCAATGAATCAAGGCCAACTTGAATAGTGGCTATTGTTTCATCATTTTATGGTTTCCACATTTACCTTTGATTCCACAAAAATATTTATCTTTGATGTTTCTTTCACCTATAGTTCAGTGGATAACATGATTTATATAGTTGTGAGACTATTCTTTATCACAACATATCAATATCGTGAGTGTGGATTAATGATCGAAGGTGTGATTGAGTTTCAATGTTGATGGTGGTTGATCATAGGTTTTTGAAGATCAGACCATTGATTCCTATTTCTGTGGTTTGAGGATTGGAGATGTTGTTGTGGAATGGTAGTTGAAATTCAAGAAGATCTATGTTTGAATTCTAGTGACCAGTGATGGAAGTTTTGGGAAATAGAGACTCCACCATCTATAGTTAGAATCATGTCTTGGTCAATTGTTGGAGTCATAGGATAACTTAGATATAAAAACCAATGATTTATGATAAATTCATGACAACATGACAAGTAGTCCGAAAAACACATGTTGTATAGAACATCTTCTGTGACGCTATAGTTTACGAATAGAGATTATTATTACAAGCCATATGGTCACTACCACATGTCATGTGACCTGGTTATAGAGGCATTAAATATAAAATAGGGGTTACATGTCCATGGAAATTCCAAGGAATATGGGCATAGGTGGAGTACATGGGAACAACCTGGTACATCGAGACGACCATATACTCAGGCATGACCATGGCACACAGGAATAACCAAATGTACATGGAAATGTGTAGGTGGGATGTTGGGTTCCATCCAAACCTATACATATTGTATACCCCTAATGTACATTCAATGTATATAGAAGATTGCATGCCATGTGAAACAGTGAGTCACTGGCAGACTAGGGCCATATGAGACATGTTGGGTACTCATAGAACACTTTGTGTACTTTTTCTAGGGTAGTTTAAGGCCCTCTATTTCATTATTATAGACCAATTTCAATTGAGTGAGATCCATTGGTCCATCCCTATTAGGTTATATTATAGAAATATGTCATCATCATAGGATAATGATCCACTATATGTGTCCTTTATTGGATAGAGTTCATGGTGTCCCTCCATGAGGCCTATTGTGGGATCCAATAGAATATAATTAATGAGTAAGTATTTTGGTTTTAGTGTGAAAACATTTAATGTGTAGTAAGTCAAAAAAATAATTTTTATCTAGTATGGTTTTTTGTTTCCCCTAGTGGTCCTAGGTGTCATCCTCTATATAAATAAATTGATTTTTAGAGATCATGTTACTAAATTTTTTGTTGATACATGAAGTGAATAACATCTTAGTTGTGTTTCCTTAGTGATAGAATTGAACATGTAGTCATCCTTCCCAAAGGAGTGTTAACTTGAAACCTCATGTAAACTTGTTTGGATAGAAGTATTGGTTGGAACCTATTGAAACCAGTTGTCTGTTATGAGTAAATCTGGTTGTTTTATTGATCATTATGTCCCTTATAGAGATTGAAAATTATTGTGTATTGATGAGATAACTACTGTTTATATTTTATATTTAATTTTTTCATGGATTCATTCTAGTTATATTCATACTCACCCCAGAATGAGCTCGGTATAAAAATGTTGGGTCTAATACACATAATAGGCCTTTTGGAGGAGTGCCAGAAGGATTAGGAGAAGATAGAGCTTAGTTCTATTCTGGATAGATTGAGGTTCATAGTAATATTTCATTGGATAAAATCCCACTCCCTCTAAGTAGTTTTTACTCTTTAATTCTGCTGGGCTTCTATTTGGCCCATATTTACATTTTTTACTTTTTATACTATGCTTGTGGGTTATATATATATATGCATGCATTTATATAAGAGGTATAATACATTACTCACTAAAATATATTAGATATGAGTGTATGTGTGATGGTAATTAGGATAATTCTCCCATGTGTGGTATATACCTACTGATTCCAGATCCTATCCTATTTGAAGGGATCTTAGGGTTCTCACACTTAGCATACTTCCATCTTGGAGGGATCCATTATCTTTTATTAATAATGAAGACGAGAGCATAAGTTTATGTGTTGTTTTTGGGGGATAAAATAGGTAGTTGTGGACCACATATATATTCTATTAAGGATTGAAGAAAACATAAATGTGTTTAGTAGAGTGAGATGGTACTTGGAGATTAACAACAAAATCAGACTATCACAATCTTTGTGTACAAGATGATGATATACCAAAAATTAAATTCATATGATGTTATGGTCATGATGACTACATGGGGATGAATTTTGGATTGATTAATTCCATATATGTGTGAATGGGGATAATTAACTGGATCATTCACACTTTATAAGAACATTTTATAGTGATATTAATTGATTATATTCTTGTGTACTCTATTTCTATTGAGGAGAATGTGAAGAACTCTAGGATGTTACAGGATATACTCTGAGTTTATCATCTATATCATAATCCATTAGATTTTCTATTCTACAATAGGATATCCAATTTATTGGATAATTTATCTCGAATCATGGTATCGTTGTGGACCTGACAGAGGTTAAAGAAGTTCTATCCTAGGAACCACCCAATAGATTCACTAAGGTGTGGAGATTCCTTTGGTTGGTAGGACACCATGGAATATTTATGCATAATTAATCCATGATATCATAACCCTTTACTTATTTTATAAGGAAGGGAAATCATTTCATTTGTATGAAATTATCCAAACATGATTTTTAGGGGATCTAGATGAGGCTGATGAGTGCTCTCATCTTGATATAATCAATGGGTGGTGATGATTACATTTTGTTCTATGATTCCTTAGTGAGTGATTTTGGTTGTATTCTGATGCATAAGAAATAAATGAATGCCTATGGGACCTGATATTTGAAACCAAATGTGCAGAAATACATGAACCATGAGTTATAGTTGGTAGTAGTTTACTTTTCCCTAATTATGTGGGAAACACTATGTTATGGTTGATTGGTTTATCATATATTCTGAGAAAAAGTGTCTCAAAAACATCTTTTCAAAGAAGGATCTTAATTTGGGAAATAGATGATGGTTAGAGTTCCTTTAGGACTATGAATTTAAGATAGTATACACTAGTAGATAAGGGAATGTAATAAAATATTAACTAATTAGAATATCTTGTTTGTAGATGTTGGTTGTAATGTTATATATATTACCATTATTTCATTTTTCCCTAATGGATGAGGTTGGTGCATCATAGCTACATTAAATGGATGTCATACCACCTCCTTGATATCATGTTTGTGTGAATCATCATTGTGATACTGACTATTATTCCTTAGATTCTAAAATATACACTGGACATTTTCATTATGTTTCTAGGTTCTAAGAATTACATCCTTTTATATGGATAGAAAAATAGTTTTAGTGATGTTGTGTGATGAGGTGGTGATGGAGTTTCATAAATTTTCTTTGGGGGTACGTAAACTTGTGAAAAATATTTAATAGGACATCTGTCTTTAATTATAGTGGTCAGTAATAAATAATTTCATGGTAGATTTTGTCCCTCAATGCCTAATGTTTTTGCAAGTAATTTTTTAGAACTGGGTTTTAACTAGTTAATATCTACCCCATGAGGTTATAGAGTGTAATTGTGATTTTATATACATCGAATCTAGGACTGGAAAATAGTGGACATATTGAGTAAATGATTCCATATGGGTGATCGTGAACTAACTCACAAATTCATCCACTTCCTATCTATCTGATAGTAGAGTTCAATAGAATGATTGAGACACCTTTTAATATAGGACATAGTAAATAATCCTTGATTTACCTCAATGGTTGTTTTAAAGAGTGATTCTCAATTATCATCACAATAATTTGGATGATTGTAGGTGGTAATTGTAGATTAATTTCATTTGAGAATGACATTTAAGCCCTAGACTAACAACTATACTGAGTATACAATTTTGGGTATGGAGGAAATGTAGAGGCCCAATGTGTTACACTTTTTCTATAGTTGTGAAGATCACCTACCTTAATTAGATAATTAATTTTACAATAGAAAGTATTGAACAAACTCAAAGAAAACTTTTTAGGACTTTTATGGTTGAACTATTTGGTCACCACTATGCCTGACTAATCCAGGGGAATCTTCACTCATTGGACCAGAGTTTGTGCGACCTACAAAAAAGAATGATTCGATACTATAAGAGTGTATATGGAATATATAGAGCTATCAAAAGTATTATACTAATTGGAAAATAGAGGCTTTTGAGTTTTATTGGGAAGTGATTGGGTTCGTGATGGTCTCACATTGATGTGGATAATGTAGATTTGGTCAGGGAAGAAATATATCTCTAAAATTAATTGGACATTTCTAGATACAATGTAGGGTCAAAAATGTGAAACAACACATTTCCCCTGAACCATTGATTGACTGATTAATTGATTTCTTCCATCTGTCATAGTTGAGGAGGTATGTGAATTACCCATCACATGTTAGTAACTAAGGAAAGATGGATATCGAGGATAGAGTGACCTTTCATGATTTCTCGATAGGGATTGTGGATCAGAAGGATAAAATCTTATGTGGGTGATGAATTCCCATGGTTGTTATCCATTGGAAACATTGGAATTTTTAAGAGATCACCTGGGAGAGGGAGACACATATGAATCCTCAATACCCACATCTTGTAGAGTTGTTTATTTTCTTTTTTTAGAATGAAAAACCAAACAATGGGGAGAATATTACAACTCAAATTTTCTTTGTTGAATTTTATATTATATATATTATTATTTTCATATTAATATGTTGAGGATATGTGATACTTTGAGGTTGAGTTATCCTGCAAAATATATAATAAAAATAGTAAATATGTTAATATCACATTTTGAATGTTTTCCTTAAAATTGTTGTAATAACACCCCAATGTGTAACTCATATTGGAGATATAGTACCATAATTGATTATAGATTTTTCATTTTACCCTAGTCACATCATAACATTTGAGTGTGTTGAGAATTCTATTTGATATCCATGATAAGAAGAATAGTAATTAAAAAAATTAGTTCACTGATTTAATTTTAAATTAATACTAATATTAAACCATAACCAATTTAAACCACTATAAGAGAAAAACCCTAGGTTAGTTGTATGGCCTTTTGGAATATAGAGGATATTATAAAGGATAGATTAGAATACAAAGATGATTGATCTAGGATTATTCTCACCAAAAAATTATGAGGATGTCACATTGATTATTATGTAGATTAATTCTACATCAATGATCAAACCAAACCCAATGATGCATATTTGTTTCACAAGTTAATTTGAACAATCACTATCACATGACTAAAATGAATCGTATGAAATAACAAATTTTTTCATGGGTTTATTGTGTTGTAGTTGTTGTTATATTACCTGGGATTTGGGGAAATTATTTTGTGTTGTTAATGTCTCTCTTCATATATTGTTCTAATATAAAATTATCAAGGACAAATGAAATAATGGATTACATTCATTCCTTATTTATTTAATTATCATCCACTTCGTTGCATGATTCGACACCTGTATTTCCTTGGATATCGGTCCAATGAATACCTATTATATGGTCATTTTGTTACCATCATTTTTCACAATGAATTGATATCATGGGTTTAGGTTTATAATTATTGGTGACATTGATGTATGATTATGGTGGTGGGTGATAAAAGGTTGATTAGGATCGAACTAGGGATTCCTGTTTTCCCATTTTTATGTGTTTCAACTATGTCATGCGATGACAATGACATTTCATGCATATTGAAGGACAAATTTTAGTGAGTGGTGATGGAAAGGGTCAACCAACATCTGATCCCCCATATTTGATAGGAATCTTAGTTGGATTGAGGGTTTTAATAATGGGTTAACATGAATAGAACAACCTATTATATTTATAAATATCTTGAATACACGACATCTTTTTTGAAGAATAGAAATCATATAGTCCATCTTGTATTATTCTAGGGTTTATTCAAGGAAAAAATGATCGCATGCATCATGGTCCCTACCTTATGATATGTGTCCTAGTACAGGTGGATCAATGTATTCCCTAGTAGGTACATGGTCATGGACATAGTCAAGAAGATGGGCATGGGTATATTATACGATCACAACATGGTACACAGAAAAGGCCAAGTACATGGGTACAACCATTTAACATAAGAAAAAAATGTATATTTAAATTTTTAGGCAGTATGTCGAGTGCTTTACCAACCTCTACACACCACAGACCCTTAATGGACACACTATGTATATGTTATTTTACATTTTGTGTGATATAGTGAATAAAATGAATAATCGTGGAAGACAATACATGTTGTGTACTAACAATACTCCCCATGTACTTTTCCAGGGTAGTGTGAGGCCCTCTATTTAATCTGTGTAGACCATGATTAGTTGATTGAGATCCATTATTCCATCACAATGTGTATACAATGTGGAATTATATTTATTGATTAGGACTGAGAACCCCTCCACAAGGTCAATTTTAGATAGAATTCATGGTATAAATCTATGATTCATGGGGTGGGATCCATTATCAAATCATTATTAGGTGGATATCATGGTATTAGTGTGACCACCATACATAGAGGATCGATATCCTATCAAGTAGTTTTATCGTATTGGATTGGTTTCATCCCTCATCTATCCTAGGTATGTACCCATACATTGATAGCATGATATTTAGAGATCCTATGAGTACTTATTTAGAAAATCCTAATGAGTACAAAATCATGGATGAGTTCCATACGTGATAGCATGGATCATGGAGAGATCCATCCCAGGTGACCAATTTCATGAATCATTTAGTATAATTCCATGTCTATTAGTATTAGTTGAGAACACTTAATACTAGTTGTATGTTCAGAGTTTATTTTTTTCTTTTTATTATCACTATATCTCTTTTCTTGATTGGAATACTTATGTTTTGATGAGCTGAAAAATCTTGATGTTTACTTTTTAGTTTTTAAATGGTCTCATATTAGTTATTGTTATACTCACCCTTTCCTATACTCTACCCACACATGTCTTTTATAATTTAGAAGAGAATCATTTTTACAGATTCTCTAGAGGAATAGGAGTAGGTAGAAATTATTTTTGGGATTGACATACCAACGTTTACACCAAGGTTGTATTGGATAGTTGTTACCTCTTTGTGAGTAGGATGGACCATTTTTTAGATTTTGGGGGATGTTTATTTTGAGCATTATCACTTTTATTTATTTTTCATTCTCTATTTGTGGGATATAGATGAAGACATTCATTTGTATCAGTTGTACTTTACTTTAATCAATGTATGGGCTTGGATGTGTGTTCTTGCATGATGTTACCTTGGGTAATGCTTCGCATGTGTGGGATATGACTACTAAGCAATAGAAACTAGCCCCTGTCCAATTGGTAGATGGTATGGGGTTGTCACACTCATCTTATTACTAGATAGACATGCCCTAATGGTCTAGGTCATGAAACATTTATCTCTACCAACCGCAACTATGCCATACACTAAAAATACAACGTAAATAACTCCGGACAATAAAACCCATCAACATACCATAATATTTCATATTCAATAATGGTTTTATCACTATTTTTCAACAAATTATAACCAATTAATTTCCACTAACGCATCATTGTTTCTAAATCATCATCAAGAAACATCAAATTTACTTTTACGACCATATAAATGATATAATGAATGATTACCACAAAACCATTCTTCTTAATTTCTTTTTTAAAGTTATCAACTATAATTACTATCCCATTAAATAAATTCCTCCTAATTTCTTAAATTTGCATTAAAATTATTTCTGCATCATAATTCCCCCACTCGAATTAAAAAAATTATCATTTTTAAAATTTGGTATTGATTCCTTATAGACTCAATATCAATATCCACATTTATACATTTAATTATTTTTATCTACCCTTAATTCACACTTTATTATAATTAATTACCCGTAACCATACCAAAATGAACTATAAAAATACTTTTATCCCATATAAATGGAATTAATAGAATCCTCTACATTGGTAAATCATAATCCTTCCTATAATAGTTGAAAAATAATTTTTTTGAATCAATAAATAGTTATCAATGAAAAAAACCACACGATTCATTCATCTATACACCAAATACTGGAAGAATAATGGGATATGAAAAATTTATAAAACTTCTATATGTAGTATTCATCATAAATATCACTTTTGGAAAATGAACTCTTTGATTATATACCCCATAAAAGGATTTTATAAATGGAATACATGATTCGTTAGAAATATACACCAATATTCTCCCTAGTACATCTCAAGGTCATGAGTAAGTATCTCATGGAATTAAATAGGTTTATTTAATTTTAAAATATTTGAATAACCCTACCAGAAAACCATGGTTTGGGTAAATGAACCAAACTATGATTCATTTGATCAAGAGTCAATCTAAAATTGGAAGTGTATTATATTATAATCTCATAAAAAATATAATTTCAATATCTTAATATTCACAAAATTTTAAAATTATAGAATAAATATGAGTAAAATAATATCATAGTTTCATTCTAATGATTATTAAGGGCAACCGTTATAAATTCCTGAGACTCACAATCCCGTATCCATTGTTAAATAAATAAATGTTACATTTATACCTTTGATTCAGATAAACATGACCTAATTACAAATATAATAAACATGAAAAATAAATGAAAACATTGGATCACATTCACACTAAATAACATTTCATGTTTATATTTTTAGATAATTAGGGCCAACTATTACATATACTAGAAAAATAAACAATTATTTCATAAAAAATTATTTCATCTCCTAAAATATCTTCACACATATTACCCTTCTTAGAGTTACCCAACTGAAATACTATCTCCATAACATGGGGAAAATAAACATTAGAAAATGGTGATCTTAGATGCATTGTAATTTTAAATTATAGATATATTAATGATTATATAAGTATAAATTCATCATTTAATAATAATAACATAAACATAAGATTTATAGATTATACCTTGAATATCAAGAATAATAATCTTGATTCAAGAAATACATTTTGACAGTTCATAAGATATGATTCATTAAGAAATCTAATAAAATGATCTATGAAATATTATCATTGTCATATGTTGTGGAATTTCAACATAAAAAATCATAGAAAATCATTTACATAGTATAAAGGCTCATTTACATGAATATCACAGTGGACGGGGTTCACAACCAAAACGATCATAGTAGTCAAGGGTCACTCCTATCACTATCATAGTGGAATAGGTTCACTCCCATAACCATCATAGTAGTGAAGGTTTAATCCCAAGTCTATTATATTTGAACGAATTCATTCTCTAATCAAACATAATAGTCCATGTTAACTACCAAGACTATCATATTATGATGGGTTGAATCTTTAGACCATCGTGGTAGTCATGATTCACACAAAATATAACCATAGTGGAATGAGTACACTCCCAAAACTATCATTATAGTCTTGGTTTACACCCAATACCGTCAGAGTGTAATGGGTTCATTATGTAAACCATAGAATTATCCAAGGTTAACTACCAAGACAATCATGGTGGACAGGGTCCCTTACTATAACAGGATTACTCCCCATTCCAGTCAAGTTTATCTCATGAGATATTAGTCTTTACCCAATTATTGTACGTTAATATAGGTCCCAGATGTATTATAAATAAAATTATACATGCATGTAAAAAATATCATAAAATATTCATCACCTCAAAAATCATGAAAATATATGAATTTCATCAAATTATAACATGTTAAAAAGGGAATAGGTTTCATCAATATTGTCCCATAATAAATAAATAAAATAACATAAAATAATAAGGATGGTATCATTTGATCA
This sequence comes from Viscum album, assembly GCA_963277665.1. Classification (NCBI taxonomy): domain Eukaryota; kingdom Viridiplantae; phylum Streptophyta; class Magnoliopsida; order Santalales; family Viscaceae; genus Viscum; species Viscum album. The sequence continues at coordinate 788,559,594 of OY728120.1, forward strand.
TATAACAAGTAAAACATAAGTAACATCATTTTATTTCATCTTTTATAGAAAATTGATTTAGAAAATATCACTTGGTATAACTCATCAGGTAAATTAATTTTCCATTTTTATGTAAATATAATTTTTATAAAGTTGTTCACCTATAGATGATTTTGTTTAAAATAAGTTAGTTAACTTGAAAAAAATACTTCAAAGCACATATATATATATATATATATCTCAATGGTGGTAAAATCAACTTATATTGTTTAGGTTATAAACTATTCTATTTGTATTATTTTAAAAAAAGTACAAAAGTACATTGAAAAAAATATTCCTTTAAATTTTTTTTTGAAAACATTCAAACAAGAGAAAAATTGAATTTTAAAAAACTATAGGATAATTTTAAATTATTTTTAAAAAATAAATTGAATATTTGGACATGGAAGATAATTATTACCCATCAAATACTTAAAAATAAAAAATCAATTATAATTTTAACAATGTGAAATAAACCATTAAAACATTTTAATCTTTTGAATCATAATCATATAGAAAGAAAGAAAATTATATTTATATTTATATCACCTAATTTACATGATAATAAAAATAAAATAAATTAATGGGAATTATATACACCATAAGAAAATTAGTTTATACAGTATGTGTCTCACTAAATTAAAAGTTAGGAAAAAATTCCATCCCATAGGTTTGTCTTCCGTTGAAAGTTATATAACACAAAGTATAATAAATTAAAATTTATTATACATATAAAACAAAATAATTTTCATAATTATTATATCACATATATAAGTTATATATATATATATATTTAAATTCAACCATAATTATATAGATATAAATAAATTACACTTTTCATGGAGACGGTATGATGTACGTATGCTTGAATGTTGTATTCATTATATTGATGGATGTAAACAAAGAAATGTAAATAATAAATCACTATTAGATAATAATTATTATACCATTTATATCAAATATATTCAATATAACTTTTCTCAATACCATAATAGTGAAATAGAAATGAAAAAAGAAATCACATCACTTCATGGAGATTGTAGTCCAAACATATGCACAAGCGACATTATCATCTTCTAATGGTTAGGAAGGTAAGAAGTTTTAAATTATATTTTCATTTTATAATAATAAATATTTTATAAATATCATATATAAACATTAATCTAATCAAAGTAATCATCCATGAAATATGGTGATGAAAAATAAATTGTATCGCTACATAGAGATGGAAAGTCGTACATATGCACGAGGGAAACATTTACTTCTTGATTGTTGGGAAATATGGTTAATAGTGTAGTTTTCAAAATAATAATATAATAGTATCATATTTTATATACATAATTTATTATTTTATGTTAAAATATCATATATTTTTAGTAGATAACAGAGAGTACAAAAAAGAAAGTGATCTGTTTGGGAGACTTCCCCTTCTTTGAGATGACTCCCTAAGATATACTATTAAGGGATATAATTTTGGTATTTTGAGAAGAGAATATCCTCTTAAACATGGATAAGGTATTTTTTAAGTAAATTTTTTAGGGTTTTGAAATTCTAGATGGCTTCATGTGATGTAATGAAGTAAGGGAGGATGATAGCTTTATTATTGAGGTGAGGGACAATATTTTAATTTCACGAAAGATTAAATTTTAATAACACTATTCTACAGATAAATGCTTAAAATTTAAAATTAATGTATAGTGGATGGACTTAATACAATAATTTATCCTATTTTTCTAATTTAATTATTTATAAAATTTAATAAATTATTATTTTCATAAAATATTATATTTGTCAATTTTGACAGTATTCATTACATCGAATTTAATAAAAACATGAAAGATATATAAATTAGAAGAAAAATTTTTAATACATCCATGACATAAAATTTCCATATATAAATTTCATGGATCTCCTAAATTAACTTAAATTATAAACATTTTATTATTTTTAATATCATTTAATTGATATCTCCAATAATTGAATAATTAATACCTCGATGTTGTGTAAGCATTTATGGAAATTATTTTTCCCTTAAAAATATAAAATATATAAACCTTATGAATATAAGTTTTATATATTTAAAAATTAAAATATTATTCAAAAATATACTCTAGATGACCCAATATTAAAATATTATTGTTATTAAAAACATGAGTTTGACATGTATGAATTTTCTTCAAATAATATAACATAAAGCTCATAATCTCATAAAAATTGAATTAAGATGAAATATAAACAAAAACTGGATCCATATTTATGATGTTGAAACACAAAATAAAATCTATGAATGTTTTGGGTTCATTTAATTGTCCTTATCAGATTATTTATAAACTATATTACCAAATTTATCATTATAAAGATCAATAAATTTTTTAAGTATACTATTAATATTCATCAAAAATAAAATGAAACAATTTAATAAATTTTTAACCACTTATTCAAAATATTTAATCTAATTTTAAGAACTTAGAACCCAGAAGTGGGAAATATTATTTTTCAATTAAACAGGAAAAATGCTACAAAAATTAGTTTTCCAGAAAATTTCTCTTTTTAAATATAATATGTATTTATATAAATTCTAGTGTAAAATACATTAAAAAATAATATAATTTTTTTAAATCAAAATTAATAAATTAAATTTTAATAGTAATGAATATATACTTTTATTTTCTAATTACTGTAAATAAAAAAAATAATTTTTCAATAAAAATCTATATTTTTAAATAATAATTGAAAATTTATAGATTTCAAAAAATAATCTACAATAATTATTAAGATAATTATTAGATGATAAATTAAAAAATTAAAATTATTTTTTCGAATACAATTTATAAAACATTTAGAAATTAATTTTATTATTTACAGAAAAGAAACACTATTTTTTGAGAAAACATATTTTATAAAAATAAAATGACATTAAAATAAAATTAATGATTATTTACTAGATATTTATCGATAAATTTTATTGAGTGTATTATATATATATATGTATATCATAAATTTGTTAATAATACTTATACCCACAAAATTAACAGCTTGGTTATAACTATGAAATTAAATAATAATGATTAAATAGTGTATCGATATTCATTTAAAATATTTCTTTCATGTAATGAAATCCATTAATGGAATATAATTTCATAATTAGAAATGTTTTATAAAATATTTTGGTTTTAAATATTCCCCCACTACTACATCTTTAATAAAGTATGTCCCCACAATTTTAACTTTTCCTTGGTATTTAATGATTTTACATTTGAAAACTTCATTGTGGAAAACTAAATCATGAAACAGGTTAATAAAACATTCTATTAAAATGAGATAAATGGAATTACAACATTAATCAAGAATAACATATAACTACTCCATTAAATATAAAAAATAGGTGGTAATTGAAAACATTGATTTAGAAAAAGAAATCAAACTCCCAAGGACTCATAGAGAGCGAGAGAGAAAATGGGGAAGAGAATGTTAACTATAAAAAATGTAAATCTCTAATGCGTTAAAAGTCCACTGATTTTTTTGTAAGAAAATTTAATGGATCATGTTTTTATTTAACGACCCTTTCCCTTTTGTTGAGAATATCCATTTTAATATATACTTAGTACATCAAGATATATACATAATTGAAAAATATAATTTCCTCCTATAATCATTTTCCACCACAATCTAATATTTTACTCCAAATGATGAGGATTCAATATGATTTTTTTCATGCCTAATGTACATTAAATAACCTCTACTAATAACAAAATGCACATAAGAATAAAAATATGTTTCTTTTTTATTTTGAAGTAACAAAAACAAAAATTCATAGTATAAGAGAAGATAATTCCAAATAATAAATAAATCATCACATATAGAAATACACATTAATGTAAAAAAATTATAATAATACTGAACATTCATCATAGATTATTCAATAAATAATTTTCATTAAATTATTAAAAAAATTTCAATAATTATATTGAAACAAAAATATCAAAAGTATTTCATCACATAGTCATCCAAAAAAAATTTAATATTTATCTTTAAATTATATGAATCATTGGAAAAGTCTCATACCAAAATCAAATTACCCAAATCAGATGATATTAAAGATATGGTATTTGTTTCATTAAATCACATGAATCACCATAAAGACACATTATCATCGTATATTAATCCAAAAGATAATTCAGCCTTTATTTATCAAATAAAATTCAATAATACTTCTTTAACCTTTATCCTGCAATGTTCACCAAAGAATTACAATGATCTCTTTTCAAAATATCATTAATATTATAATCACCAAATAAATTTCCAACCCCACGGTTACCTATACAATAAAAAATTTGTTCCCAAATTGTAAAAACTCATTATTACATCAAAAATAAATATCTCAAAAAATATAATTAGTAACTTACAAATTTAGAAAACATAAAATCCCACAATGGCTTTATAATAAATTAAAAATATAATCAAACTTAAAATTATATCATAGGATATATCCAAAACTCTTAGGAAAACATCCTAGTATCTAATGGTTAATAAAATAACCTCTAATACCAATTGTAACAACCCGAGACCCATACTCCTGAATCCAGGGCTAAACACATAAACATTACATTTCTCAAATTGTTACTAATAAAAGTGACCAAATTTATAATATTCAAAACAAAAAAAAAATGATAGGAAATATTTGATCAATTTAATATTTAAGGTCTATTTAGTTTTAATGTTTTATTAAATTAGAAAAAACACATACATATCTTGGTAAAATAAACTACTTTCTCATAACAATTTATATAATATCAAAATTTTCCTCACATATACCTCACTTATTATACATAACCAACTTAAAACTATTATATATAACATGGGGAATGATACATAAGTAAAATTGAGATCTAATTATCATTAAGAGTAAAAATTTATGAAATCAATGATTAAATAAAAATATGTTTGGCATAAGGGCATAAGAACATGAACACAACATTTGAAAATTATACCCCATATATCAAAGATATTATTCTTCATTCACAGAATTAATTATTATAGTTCATAAGATATTAATTATAACGGAATGAAATAACATGATCTATGATATTATATCATTGTCATAAGTCATGGATTGTGGTATACACATAATTATAGAAAATCATTTCCTTAGTATTTAATGATATTTTCTAATACATTAATATTGAAATGGTTTCACTCCCCAAACTCGACTAGTAGTCCATGTTCACTAACTAGATAATCATAGTAGAATGGGATTGCTCCCCAATTTATCATAGTAATCATGTTTTAATTCTGATGATATCATATTGGAGTGGTTTAATCCCCAAACCATCATAACATTTAAGGTTTACTCCCAAAAAAGTTAAAAGTGTAATTAAATCAATCCACATACAATCATATTCGTTATGGTTCACTCCCAAGACAATGATAGTGGTATAGGTTCACTCCCCAAACAATCACAGGAATCATGAATCACTCTAAATACTATCATTGAAAAATGGGTTCACAGTCAAAACTATCATAGTAGTCAAGGTTCACTACCATTTTTATCATAGTGAACAAGGGATCTAACTATAATCTATTCAGTACCAATTCCCATACTGATTATATCATGAGATATTAATATTTAACCAATTCATTAGAGGGAGATATATATCCAACCCATTACATAAATAAAATCACACATGTTTTTTTCCACAATATCATAAAACATTCATCATCTCATAACTCATGGAAAGAAACAAATTTAATTAAATTATAACCTATGAAAAGGGGAACAAGCTTCATCAACATATACTTATTACAAAAAATAAATAATCAAGAAGTAGGTTAGGGATGGTGTCCTTGAATCTTATCCTCAATAAAAAATAAGTAACATCAAAGGATGCCATCTTAGATGGAAAAATGATTTTGAAAGACCACTAGGAATAATTATTTAGGTAAAAAAAAATTCCATTTTAAAATCAATTATCTTTTCAGAAATAAAATAAAATTTCAATTATATCAGTTTTAATAAAAAATCATTGAAACTAAAATTAGAATCTTTATAGAATCATGTCTTCATAAAGGTGGGAAAATTCACAGATGTAATATAAGTTAAAAATTTTCTTCTATATTTTAATCGAAAAAATATCTAAGTACGTTGATAAGAAGTTTCCCATTAATTTTTTTTCTAAAAATGTAATCATGAGTATAAACATAAATACATTTTATCGTAATTTTACAAGGATGTAAAAAAATCATTTAGGAAACATTTACACGGAATAGAAATATTACCCAATAGATACATAAACATAAATTGTCCTGAATTATGATTACATTGTGGAATAATACCTTTTAAACTTGGTAAATTTTTAATCATATTCCTCATGAAGGATGGAAAATTATATGGATATTTATATCCCATAAAATTTATAACATGAATCGTAAAATAAATTAAGGGGAAGTATATACACAAAATGTAAAAAAATTATTGTAAAAGTAATGTGTCCCATGAAAATAAAAGTGTTACGAAAATATCTTACCTTACATACAACATCTATTGAATATTCTTTAACCTCTAGTATAATAAATTTATCATTAATATAAATATATACCAAAATCATTTACATGGATATTTTATCTTAAATATAAATTAAAGATATATTTACACACATCTATAATGATATAGATAGAAGCCATATTACATCATTCATAGAGATGGTAAGCTGTACGTATGAATAGACGATGTATTAAATTCTTTATGGGTACAATGAAGGAATGATAAATAATAATTCAAAATTAAATAATGATTATAATATCATTTATATCCTATATATTCATCATATCCATCATCTTTAACATAAAATAGAGATGAAAAATGAATAACATCGCTTAATGGAGATGGTAGTCGACACATACTCATAATTGAAATTATCATTTTCCAATAGATTGAAATTTAAGAAGTTCAATATTTTATTTTCATTGTAGTTTAATAAATATTTCATGAAAATAATATATAAACTTTAACCCCATCATTGTAACCATCCATTAAATATTGTGAATGGAAATGAGTTATCACTATGTGGAGATAGTATATCATACACACAAACACACACACTCACTCAAGAGTGATATATTCAATTATTGTTTGATTGGAATGAGGGTGTATAGTGGTGTTTTCATAAAAATAATAAGATTTAATAATTTTTAGGATAATAAATTTATTATTTAATGAAAAAATATCCTATATTTTGTGATTGTAAATAAGAGTATAAAAACAATGTCACATGTTAGGGAGATGGTTTCTTCTTTAAGATGACTCAATTTGGTCTCCTCTTAAGGGCTCCAGGGTTGGACTTTTTAGAAGAAAAAACCTATAGAACGGGGATACGGATATTTAGAATATATATTTTTTAATTTATTTTCAATCCATAAGGATCCATGTAGTGTAAATAAGTGAGGGATGATGCGACCTTTTATAATTTAAGTGAGGGTAAATTTTCGAATCTATCAAAATATTAAATTTTAATAAGAATTTTCTAGAGAAAAATTCATTAATATGGACTATAAATTCCTAAGGTTTAAAATATCATACCTAATATTTTCCCACTTTTTTAATAATTTAATAAAATATTATTTTCCAATATTTTTTCAAATATTTAGGCAATTCATTTTGTTGACTTTAATAACTTCATGAAGAAAATTTAAATTCAAACCCAAACTTTTAATAAATACCTAACATTCCATTTTAATCTATATAATTCGTGGATCACATAAATTATCTCAAATTAATATAATTTTAATATTTTAAATATAATTTATTTGATTTTTTCCATCCATTGAATAATTACTACGTCAGCATTGTGTAAGAAATCAAGGCAATTATTTATTTCCCTAAAAACTAAAAATAAAAATCCTTAAGAATATAATTATTTTAGATTTATAATAAATATTTATACTCAAAAAAGTTCATTAGATTACCCACTATTAGAATATTATAGTTATGAAAAACAAGAGTGTGACATATTTAAATTTTCAAGAAATAAAATACTACAATGGAAATAATCCCATACAAATGTCCAAAAAACGTAATATAAACAACAATTGGAAGTGTATGTATAAACTAAACTCACCTAATAAAATTTAGGAAATATTTGTGTCATTTAGAAATCTTTATAAAAGTATTTTTAAATTAAATTATCTGATTTACCCTTATCATGGTTCATAAAATTCAAAAGATTTCTAGTTTTATTGACCAATAATAAAATATAAATATCAACTATTTTTAAACACACTTATTATAAATATTAACTTAATAATTCAATATTCAATGAAAAATGGGTATAATTTAAATTTAAATTAAAAATTCAAAATGTTATGAAAAATAGGTTTTAGTACATTGAACTTCTTAATGTTATTTTCTTTTACAAAATTCATGAATAAAATCCTTTTCAAAAACCATAATTGGATTATTTTAAATCAATAATAATAAAATAAATTTTAATACTAACCATAATGTAATTATATTTTCTAAATACATTGAAATAAAAATACACTATTCTAAAAAAATTAGTATTTTCAGTATTCCTTAAATACTCAATCTTTTTAGAATGTTCTAAAAAATTAATCTAAATATAAATTTTCCATCGAGAATTAAAAATTGAAATTACTTTGTTTAAATATTTTTTTTAAAATTTATTAAAATAATTATAAAATTTACCCACAAGAAAACCCTCTTTGGATAAAATGTATTTTTGAAAAATAAAATGACTTTACTAAAAATTGAATGACTATCTATAAAAATTTTTCCAAAAATTTATACTGAGTAGAATATATATATATATTTATGTATGTATGTATCATAATTAATTTAATCATATTTATGCTCAGAAAAATAATTTCTAGTTTTAAACTATTATAATAAATAATAATATTACAATGGTGCATTGCAGTAGATTAAAACTCGATATTGAGTGAAATGAAAGACATCGAAAAAAATTATTTAATGTGAAGTATTTTTCTAAAATGATGAAGTACTAAAAAAATTCCTCAGAATGCATGGTGGATGGTCATGATTTTGGTCCCACATTATTTGATTCTTAAATGGGATGGCCTATCAACACCACATTTGATGGTGCCAAATCCATAATCAGAATGGATTGATAGAATATGGAGATAGCACTCTGTGGTTTCCTTTGTGAAGTTCATTAACTTATTTTCGACTCCCATATAGATTTAATACATTTTCATGAAACTCATTCCGATTTCAATCTTTTTTGGGAAATTGGTTAATTTATTTATTTGTGGCCTTACAAGGGGAAACAACTTTTTTTGATCAGGATGAGTTCATCAGAAATTGTTAGGAATCATGGAAATCTGAAAATATATTCCCTATCCATTTTTACATGATTCTAATGTTGTTCAAATAAGTCATATTATGATTGTAACTTAATGAAAACTATGATTATTAATTAAGTCATCCAATACTCATTAGATGAGACATCATATCCTCTTTACATGGGTAATCATATTCTCTTCATATAGGGAATGTGGAATCTCATTATCTGTAATAAATGGGAGAACAGATAGATCACTTTCTCATCAAATAAATTTTTTTTCTCATCACATAAGTAATACCATTATCACCACATAAGGTGCCCAATCCTTATCATGCAGGAATTGGTATAACTATAGGCTCCTCACAAAAGTGGAGTGTGGAGATATCACATTCTTTAACATAATCATCTCATGTGTTTCATGTAATGAATAATATTATCACTCCACAATTTATTTAAGTATTTTATCCTAATTTATCTAAGTATTTTCAACTAGGACTCAATATGATTTTTATATGAGGAATGTTAGTTCCGATTCATCATGGGATTTAAATCATCACATGATCATCACATATAGTGTCTTATGACGATCACATAAGGTTCAACTATTTAAGAACCCAGATCCTCTTTTTATGTATGTTTTCATTTTCCTGTCGTTTTTGTGAAAAAGATGAAATTATGGAAATTTTCTAAGTACATGTCATCTACTTTTTGAGTACACGCCTTGTACTGCCTTTCTGCAGGAGGCCGTGTGCTGGCCGTGTAGTGGACACACACACACCCATGTGGGAGTGACATGGAGGCCGCTTAAAGTAGAGTATGGAAACGGTGAGTGCACGCCGTGTACATCAAAAGTACACGCCGTGTACTTTCGTTTTTTCATTAAACGCACCGGGGTCTCATATAATTTCCAGAATGAACTTATTTTAGGTCTTGTTCGGATGAGAGCTCCATACGGCTGTGGATATTTGATGAACCCCTGAGTGTGCGTCCATCCTCTGAATTGAACACCATCTATTGCATTGGAATTTCATCGGTGATTTCTCTCTTCTCCTAGAGAAACATCTTCTGATTTATCCTCTCTCGTGAGATATCACGGGTTGAACGTTTTAGACATTTTTGTAGACCCTCAACGTTCTAAGGAGATTCAAGCATCGAGGTTCACATATATCGATCTCCTAACGACGAGGTAGGTGGTTTGTTCCTTTCTATTCAAAATCATTGAGTATTATGTGCAATTTCCACCAATTCCCTTAAATGGGGTATTACATGTTTGTCGTTTTACCCGTGTTGGTTTTTTTCCAGGCTATCATGTTTGCGTAGATGTTATTTGGATATGAATTGGGTTGATTTATATGGTTTGGATGTATTTCCCATAGGCATGTTCGGTTTACGACCGGTTGGTCCTGTTTTGCCAGTTTGGCTGCCTTGCTTGTTTTCCATGTCTATTGTTGTAGGATAAAGAGTTTGTGTTCTGACATGCTTGATATGTTGTAGACTATTTAACCAAGTAGTTCTGCAGATTTACATTGGCCATACTGCATTGCAATGCACGTTGACCTACAAAGGGCCGTGAGAACCTGGTGTAGTAGATTATAAGGGGAATTGGCCGAGTGAGCTTCCTCATAGAGTCCTTGAGCACTTTAGACTATTAGGGGAATGGACTGTGCTATCTTCCTCAGAGAGTCTTTTTCTTACGTTGAATTACCTTGATTATTCTATACTATAAATAAAATTGATTGAGTGAGCTTCCTCAGAGAGTCTTTGAATGACCTGGGATATAAGGGGAATTGACCAAGTGAGCTTCCTTAGAGAGTCCATGACCTCAGGGATATAAGGGGAATTGACTGTGTGAGCTATCTCAAAGAGTCCATGACTACTTTAGACTATAAGGGGAATTGACTGTGAGTTCTTCCTCAGAGAGTATTTATAAATTCTGATGATTGAACCAGAGGTGTTAGGCTGTATGCACTGCCTATAGGGTTTCTTGTACTTCTTAGGTAAGACCAGAGGGGATGACTGTGAGTACTTCCCAGAGGGTTACCTATTTGTGGTTTAGCTGTTTGTTTAGTTGTTTCTTGATATTGAAACTGTGGTTTGTTTACTATGGAGTACCTTCTTGTTTACTGTTTTATGTACATTTACTTTCCATATATTCACCAACTATTTGTCACAGATCTTCGGGTGGTTTCCTACTGGGATTTAGTCTCACAACTTGTATGGGTCATACTTTTGGGTCCAAACAGATTATATTGCTACATGTATATATAAGGGAAAGTGCCCTTATACTTTAGGTACTTGACTTGCTATGGAGCTGGAGAGAATGAGACCAAGCATAGGCTTGCGATGCTGAGGAGCTGTTTATCTTTTTCTTTTGTACTTATCTTTAGAACTGTTGTATTTCCAGCATTTTCACTCATTTTCCTCCTTTCTTAGAAATATGTATCACACATCATTTTATATATATATGTGCTCTAGTTGTTTATTATTCTCGTATTCCACTGTTTACTGCAGTTGATATTTACTGCTTCTGCTATTATGTGTTGTTTACTTACGCTGTGTAATTTTCCAATGAGGGAATAGTTTTCCCACTATCACACCCAATCCCTCGCTACTAGTCGGCAGCCTCTGGCATGTGGGGAAATGTTCTTTAGGCCATGTGACCAACCGAGTACAGGGTGCCTATGGGTGGCTTCCAGAACCGGGACGTTACAATGTGGTATCAGTGGAATTTTTTTCTCTTGATTTACTATTTGGAGCCTTTTTCCATGGATATGAAGGAATATGTACATGGTAATAAGCTTTTCCGAGGATTAGCTAACCCGTGTATAAGGAAAGTCCAATCAACCTCGTTATTGATTTTTTTTTTCTAGTTTGCAATTTTACAGTTGATTTGATTTTCACCGTTGGGTGAATCACATGTTTTATGTTATTACTGTGGACATTATTGAGGTTATATTTCTATTGCTACCTAATGAGTTGAGTGTATGATATCTCATTCATAATATAGGAACTTGATAGAAATCACATGTCATTAATTCTTTTCGTGTCATCTAGGATGCATTAACAATTGAATTTTGTTGTGATAGACATTGTGTAGAAAGTGTATTCTGGTTGGAAGGATTCCATGATAAGAATGCTTTTTGTTTTGATACAATATTTTATTGTATGGTTTTTCTTGAATGAATGCCAAAAATTAGTTCTTGAGGTGTTATGGGACCTCATGGACTGAATTTTGATGGTTCATTGCCTTGTTTTCCTTGTTATAACTTCTATGAGATGCCAAACATTGATTCACAAGGGGGTATGGGCCCCCACGGATCGGAATTTGGCACTTCCAATGTTCATTTTAGTGTTTTTTGGGTCCCAGAATAGGTTCTGAGGATTACTATCTAGAAAAACCCAGAATACATTCCATGTAGTTTTGACTACACGCCATGTGTTCTTTTATTCTGGAAGAAACAGTTTTTCTTAAGTACATGCCGTGTAATTTATGTACAAGTCATGTTGTCTCTAACCATTTCATAAGCTGTGTGGGTAGAGACACATGATAGGTATTTTCTTGCGGGAAATGTCTTGTACCCTATGTACATGTTGTGTGGTGTTACCCTAGTGTCCACCCGTGTAACTAACTATACAGACAGATAAGTTCGAATCTATACATACCGTGTCAGTATTGAATACTCCGTGTAGTCTTACCAAGGTACCCAGAAGTGTCACTAAGAACACGGGTCAGTGTTATCCTTTCACATGCATGTTGTGTCCCTCTGGAACCCACCGTGTAGTGTGATCCATATGCCAGGCCGTGTCACTAACAACACGTTTAGGTGAAGCGTGTCTAGTACACGCCGTGTCTACCTTGAACATGTTGGGTAGTCTTGTATTAGGATAGTCGTGTGGCTTAACCGTGTAGAAGTGTTCAGGTAGGTAATGGGGATTCATGTACACACCGTGTGTGAAGACAACATGTTGTATGTTTCGGGTGTTACACGACCAGTTTGGGTAGGTGTACACACCCATGTAAATGACTTAAGGGAACACGCCATGTTGGAATTGTACATACCGTGTAGTCATGTTTTGAAAAATTTGAATGCTTTATTTCTCTTGTTCCATTCTTATGCTTCTAGTTTTCAGTATGTGATAGTCTTGATCTAAGGTGTGCGCTTTTCCTCGAAGAGTCATGCCACCGAGACATCCTCCGGTTGTACTCTAGTTGCCAGGCGGTGATCAGACCCCAAACATGGTTGACCAGGGACTCCTAGTGGATCCTCCAATTGTGCCATCCTAGGCACCATCCATTATACCTGATATAGGTTCCAATGCACAGTTCAGGTAGGGATTTTTGAGGATGATGAAGGCCTTTTAGGGAGCACTACCTCCGGGACCGTTGAAGGAATAATTGACACGGGTCTTTCAGTAGCAGTATCCTCTTACTTTCTCAGGTGATGAAGGACCTCAGGCTGTAGAGTCATGGATAGAACCCACGCTGATGATTTTCAAGCATTCGGAGATACCTCCAGAGAAGAGGGTGAATCTCGCTACCTACATGCTTCGATATTCCTCCAAAAGGTGGTTGGATGTGATCTCATAGGCGGGATTCTAGATGAACATGACTTGGGATGAGTTTCTTCACATCTTCTATGATTATTTATATCTGAAGACTTTGAGGGCCGATCGAGCCTGAGAAATCATGAGTCTGGAGTAGGGTACTCTTATTGTTATGGAGTTTTCCTCTCACTTCATAGATCTGTAGCGTTTCAAACATATTCTAAGAGGTGATGAGTTGTTCCTTGCACAGAAGTTTGAGGATTTTCTCAGGCACTACATTTGATCCCAGGTGAAAATCTTTAGGTTGGCTTCGATATCTGCTATCGTCAACAAGGTGCTTATCACAGAGCGCAATCTGAGGGATTCTGAAGCAGTGATCCATTACTGTTTAGCATCCCGAGTTTGTATCCCTCCTCCTGACAGTAGGAAGCATTATAGAGAGTTTTCACGAGGAGATCAGAGTAGGTCGGATACATATTCTGGTAGCCAGGTGGTGTGCTAACAGTGTGGGAAGTGTGGGCATACGAGGCCACGATGCCCGAGAGACTGAGTGGAGTACCGATATTGCAGTAAGATGGATCACCTTCTACGATTTAGTCAGTTCTTCACACCAGAAGCTGGTGACAGGGGTACTTCTATGACTCCTCGTTCCGGAGTAGCACCACCAGTTTCAAACTAGTCTAGAAACCGGAGGTCTTTTGACCATTCAGGCCGAGGTGGAGGTCGTGGCCATGGTAGTCAGTTTCCAGTTCTTCAGCGACAATAGGGTGGATGAGCTCAGAGCAGTCAGGCTGGGGCAGAGGGCCACTGCATTGGATAAACCTTTGGAGTGGAGAAGACCTAGAAAGAGCTGGAACTTGAACCCTCTATAGTTCAAGTTATGATCTTAGTAGCCCTAGTTTTAGCTTCTGTTGTTTTTGATATAGGGGCTTCACATAGCTTTATCTCTGTCGCTATTGTGGAGAGCCTTGGTCTCTGTATATTTTCCCCTACGAATAGTTTGATGCTAGACATGCCATTGGGGACTAGAACGGTTAGTGTATATTAGTTCATGGATTACCCACTAAAGGTTCATTTATTTCACTTTCTATGGGACCTCTATGTCCTATAGATGAAAAACTATGATGTCATTTTCAGAATGGATTGTCTATTTCCCTTCCAAGTAGTCGTCGATTGTTATTGCATTAGGGTAAGTTTCATATCACCAGAGGGTGGATCCTTTCTTCATAGGGGTGAATGGGATGTCCAGGCTAGCAGAGTGGGTCCAGAGAATCATGGTTTGGGAGGAGTTATTGCCTAGATTTCTAGTCTATATCTGGATGACCAGTGGACTTCGCAGATGGACTTTTTTCCAGTGGTGGATCATTTAGGAGATGTCTTTCCAAAGTAATTTTCAGGTTTTCTTTCGGAGCGTGTGGTAGACTTCTCGATTGATCATGTGCCAGGAGTGGAACCAGTGTCCATTCCTCCTTATAGGATTGCTACACCAGAGTTGCAGGATCTCAAAAAATAGTTTTAGGAGTTTCACGCCAAGGGTTTCATCCAAACCAGTACTTCTCCATGGGTTCACCTATCCTGTTTCGGAAAAAGGTAGATGGCACACTCAGGCTTTGTGTGGACTATCAAAAGTTTAACCAGTTGATTGTCAAGAACCGGCATCCCTTGCCATGGATTAATGATCTCATTGATCAACTTTGAGGAGCCTGGGTGTTCTCAAAGATTGACTTGAGGTCCAGTTATCATTATTTGCACGTTAGACCATCAGATATACCTCTTACATCCTTCTGGAGCAGGTATGACCTATACGAGTATATGGTTATTCCGTTCGATCTCACGAATGTGCCTATAGTTTTCATGGAACTGATAAACCAAGTGTTCCATACATACTTGGATTCCTTCATGGTTGTTTTTTGGAAGATATCTTGGTGTAATATGACACTCGACAGGACCATGCTACCCATATTGAGATTGTTTTGAGTACACTGAGGGAGCATTAGTTATATGCTAAGCTCTCAATGTGCCAGTTTTGGATGGATTAGATTCACTTCCAAGGTCATATTATCTTAGAGGAAGGTGTATCTGTAGACCCAGAGAATGTGATAGCTGTAGTTTCCTGGGATCATCCGAAGAACGTCTTTGTGGTTCCAAGTATTCAAGGGCTGGCTAGATACTAAAAATGTTTCATACAAGACTTTTCACGCATATAATCACTACTAACAAGTATGAATAAGAAGGGTGTGTAGTTCTTATGGTCAGATTATTGTGATTCAGCCTTTCTAGAGCTGAAAGGGAGGTTGACTTCAGCACTGATACTAGTCTTTCCAGAGCTGGGAAAGAGCTATGCTATTTACTGTAATGCATCAGGTATCGGCCTGGGAGTTGTACTTATGCAGGGAGATGGAGTCATTGCATACGGGTCTCGGAAGTTGATGCCATATGAGAGGAATTACCCGACGCACGATCTGGAGTTGGCAGTTTTTGGTCATGCCCTATGTTGTTGGAGACATTATCTTCTAGAAGAGTATTATTTGGTTTTCACTGACCACAAAAGTCTCAAGTACATCTTCAATCAGCATGATCTGAATTTAAGATAGCGGAGGTGGGTCAAGTACCAACAATATTTTGACATTGAGCTTGCCTACACACCTGGGAAGGGTAACACAGTGGTTGAGGCGTTGATAAGGAGAACTCCGATACAGGAAGTTCAGGAGGATAGTATTGAGTGGGAGCTTATGGATTTGTTCTCTATGATGCACTTGTAGGTGCATGACAGAAAGGGGAAGACTTTTCTATCATCTGTATTTGTTACCTCTACTCTTCTTGATCGAGTTCGAATGAGGTAGCTATCAGATTCTGAAGGCCTGATCCTACAGGGGAGTGTGTCAGGAGAGGACTATATTCCTATATGGACCATAGGTGAGGATAATATCTTGCATTTCCAGGGGCGCGTATGGGTGCCATCAGACATATGCGAGGAGCTGATGCTGGACATTCATTCCTCAGTTTGGGCATTTAATCCTGGCGTCACCAAGATGTATCGTGATCTACATCGTCAGTATTGGTTGCTAGGTATGAAGAGGGTCATTTATAGTTTCGTTCTGTGGTGTTCCACTTGTTATCATGTAAAGGTGGAATATCAGCAACCAGTAGGGTTTTTAAAGTAGTTACCCATTCCTGAGTGGAAGTGGAATGACGTCGCGATGGACATAGTGACTAGTTTTCCATGGTTCCCTCGAGGGAATGACACAATTTAGGTTTTCATATATAGACTCACAAATGTTTCTCACTTCTTTCCTATCAAGGAGACCTTCATTGTTGATGAGATGGGATGGTTGTACATCTGAGATATTGTACGTCTTCAGGGAGTTCCATACTCTATCTTTTCAGATAGGGATGAAAATTTTACTTCTCTACTCTAGGAGGGGATTTAAAAGGCTTTGGGTACACATGTACTTTTGAGGAAAGCCTACCACCCTCAGACCAATGGAAATCCCGAGCGTACGATTCAGGTGCTTTGGGATAAGCTCTGAGAATGCATTCTAGATTTTGGAGGTTCTTTGGGAAGCATATACCTCTTGTGGAGTTTGCCTACAAATATAGTTTTCAATCAAATATTCAGATGGAACCTTTTGAGTAATTGTACGGTAAGCCATGCCGATCACCCTTATGTTGGATGAATTCAGAAGAGGCAGCTTTACTGGGATCTCATATTGTTCAGGAGACCAAAGAGCACATAGAGTTGATTCAGAAGAGGATGGCTACTACACAATCTTGTCACAAGTCTTTTGCTGATCAGTAGAGATGACCTCTGGAGTATGAGGTCAGAGATCACGTTTTTCTACATGTCACACCAAGGTTGGGGCACAGAAGGATCAAGAGAAAGGGTAAGCATTTTCCGAGGTACGTCGGGCTATTTGAGGTGTTGGAGATAGTTGGGCCGGTTGGTTATCAGTTGCAGTTATCTCTGAGGTACCAAGCTATGCACGTCGTCTTCCATGTTTCTCAGTTTCTACCTTACTTTTTAGACCCATCTCATGTTTTACAACCTGAGGAGGTTGAGTTTGAAGTGGAAGTATCCTTTTAGATAATCCTATCTGGATTTTGGATCTAAGTACGAAGGTTCTCTGTGGCCGGTCTGTTCCTCTAGTATGCGTGCTTTGCAACACAAGCGAGTACAGGACGAGACTTGGGAGAGGGAGGCAGACTTATGATCACAGTGCCTGGAACTATTCAGGGTTTCATCTTCTACGCCACGCTAGGGAAATTCAGGGATGAAATTCGTTAAGGGGGGAAGTTTGTAAGAACCCGAATCCTCTTTTCAGTTATGTTTTCTTTTTTCTGGTAATTTTTTGAGAAAAATCAGAAACTCTAGAAAATTTTATAAGTAAACCCCTTGCACTTTATGAGTACACGCAATGTACTACCTTGCTGTAGGAGGCCGTGTGTTGGACATGTAATGGCCACACACATGGCCGTGTGGGAGTGACTTGAGGCTTCTTAAGGTGGAGTACATAAACAATGAGTACATGCCCTGTACTTCAAAAGTACACACTATGTACTTTTTTTTCATTAAACACAATGTGGTCATGTCTAATAACCAGAACAAACTTCTTTTAGGAAACATTCGACCGAGCACTCTATATAGACTCAGATCTTCGACATACCCCCGAGCGTGTGTCTATCCTCCGAATCGAACACTGTCAGTTGCATTGGAATCATATCGGTGAGTTCTCTCTTCTCCTAGAGCACCATCTTTTTATTTCTCCTCTCTCTCGAGAGATATTGTGGGTTGAATGTTTGAGAATTTTTTATAGATATTAGATGTTATAAGGAGATTTAGGATTAGAGGTTCACATATAGCGATATCCTATCACCGAGTTAGGTTGTTTATGCCTTTCTGTTCAAAGCCTTTGAGTATTATGTGATAATTCCACCAATACCCTTTAATGGGGTATTGCATGTTTACCATTTTAATCCTTTTGTTTGCATGCCATGGTCACATGTTTGTGTAGAGGTTATTTGTATAGGAATAGTATTGAATTATATTCTTTGGATGTATTGCCCATGCATTTTTAGTTTATGACCATTTGTTCCTGTTTAGACAATTTGGCTGCGTTGCTTGTTTTCTATTCCTGTTGCTGTAGGATGGAGAGTTTGTGTTCTAACATGATTGATATGTTATAGACTATTTATCCAAGATGTTCTGTAGGTTTAATTTGGCCATACTGCATTGCTATGATCGTTGACCTACACAGGGCCATGAGAACATAGTGTAGTAGACTATAAGGAGAATTGACCGAGTGAACTTGCTTAGAGAGTCTTTGAGAACTTTAGACAATAAGGGTAATTGATCATGTGAGCTTCCTTAAAGAGTCTTTTTATTACTTTGAATTATCTTGAATACTCAATACTATAAGGGGAATTGACTAAGTGAGCTTCCTCAGAGAGTATTTGAACAACATGGGATATTAGGGGAATTGACCGAGTGAGATTCCTCAGAGAGTCCTTGACCTTGGGGAAATAAGGGGAATTGACCATGTGAGCTTTCTCATAGAGTCATTGAATACCTTATATTATAAGTGGAATAGACTGTGAGTGCATCCTCAGAGAGTTTTTATGAATTCCTATGACTAAACCAGAGGGGTTAGGCCGGGTGCACTGCCCAGAGGGCTGTTTGTACTTCTTAGGTAGGCCCAGAGGGGATGTCTATGAGTACATCCCAGAGGGTTACCTGTATGGGGTTTAGCAGTTTGTTTAGTTGTTTCCTGATATTGAATGTGTGGTTTGTTTTCTGCTGAGTACCTTCTTGTTTACTATTTTCTGTACTTTTACATGCCATATTTTCACTAGCTATTTGACACAGATCGTCAGGTGGTTGCCTACTGGGATTTAGTCTCACACCCTGTTTGGGTCATTCTTTTGGGCCCAAATAAATTATATTGATGTAGGTATAGATAAGGTAAAACACCCTTCTACTTTAAGTAATTGACTTTCTATGGAGTTGGAGAGCATGGGACCATTCATAGGCTTTCAATGTTAAGGATCTGTTTATCTTTTTCTTCTGTACATTGTTTAGCACTATTGTATTTACAACATTGTGACTTGTTTTAATGCCTTCCTAGACATACGTATCATGCATCATTTTATATATATATCTTCTCTAGTTTATTATTATTCCAGTCTTCTGTTGTTTACTATGTTGGATATTTATTGCTTCTGCTATTATGCCTTGTTTACTTCTTCTTTGTACTCTTCCAATGAGGGTATATTTTTCCCCACCATCACACCCAAGCCCTTGTTTCTAGTCGCCATCCTTTGTCGTGTGAGGAAATGCGCTTGAGGCCATGTGACCAACCGGGTATAGGTACCTATGGGTGGATTCTAGAACATGGATGTTACAAACTAATTCTCATCACATAATAAAGGGAACTATTTAATGTTGAGTGGGAACAGATCTACATAATATTGTCAATAATGCCTATTAAATAGTATTATAGTGAAATATAAACTTAATTTCACCATGTGATGGAATAAACAACATCATATTCCTATTAGGACACTTTGGATAGTCTAGTTGTTCTCTAGGAAGGTATAGTATTTAATTTATATTGATGGCGAGGTTGGATAAAATGGTTGTTTAGGGGTTCAAATTGAACCTCAAAGTGGTTTACTATAGATTCGGCTAGAAATATGAATCATAACTCACATAGTTTATGAGTAAATATTTTATGGTGAAGTGATAGAATGTTTCCATGTCAATTAGCTTTTCATGGCAAGGAATGGGGTTATGGAACAATATTAACAGATGGGTTGGGTTTTATTGATTAATTATCCTTGGAACTACTCTGGATCATGAAAGATGCATTGTGGAGGACTATTCAACAATTATATCATCATTCATATTCATTGGAGATATAGCCATGTATTCTTCCATTCTTGTAATTTGTATAAATGGACTACAGATAAGAGAGCCTATGTAAAGGATAAAAATGAATGGAGAGTTACCAAACCATGATTGGTTCCAATAGACCTAATGTGAATGTTCATGATACCAATCTTGAATATGTACTTTTCTCAAAAGAAACTAGAAATGTATTATACAGAACCCACAAAGCCTCTTCATTTATGAATATAGGTTCGATAAAAGAAATCATGAAGTAGATGTATATCATGGTGGTTCTATAATATATAGGATTTTCTTGAAACCCTGACATGTGAAAAAAATTGGGGTATTCTGAGAATTTTTTTCTATCAGACGACAGTTGTGTGATAATATATTATATACAATCCAATACATTAAAGTTCTTATGTGATGTATTTTTTCTATCATTATCACATGTTTGGGTCCATATACATTTTGGGTTTTGAAAATCATGGAACATGGAGTTAGATGAGCAGAGACACATGAAATATGAAATCCCACATGGGGATATGTAAAATAGATATCTAAGGGTATTTTAAGGTACCAAAACATAAAAAGTGTTATTAGTTTAGGGAACATTCAGTACATTTTGGAAGGACCATCAGAACCCCCCGTTAAAAATACCTTTATCTCGGAGTAGAATGATATTTATCCTTTTACAATAAAATATTTTATTAGAAATAACTATGGAGGACATTCATGTACATGAAACATTCAACATTCATAAAACCTCTTGTTACAAACTCTCGAAACTAGGTTTGGGAGAGAGTTTGGCCAACTCCCTAGAAAAATACCATCTTCAAATGACTATAACTTCTCATCCACAATTCATTTTAGTATCTATAATCTATAAAATAAAAAAGATGGGAACTAAATATCCAACTAGATATATGCTACCCAAAGTGAATATGTTTTTTAAAGACTATAAGTGATATTAATACCTTCAAAATAGTTTTTTTCATCATAATAATTTCTCTTGAAATGGGTAAAATATCTAGAAAACTACTAGGGGAGATTCTCATCACTATACAACTTGAATATGAAAAAATAATAATTTTCTCCACCCATCGGTGTATGAGCTATCATGTGGATCATAGATTTCACATTTTTCCCTTTTTCCATAATAATTTCTTATAGATCATTTTTGAATGCATTATTCATTTTTAAAAAATGAATACACTCCTAATTAGGTCAAATAAAGATAAGGAGGTTGAGGGTGATCATATTATATGGAACATATTGAAAGAAAATTCACTTTAGATTCAATTATTTTTTGCAAAAAATTTTCCAAAAAGAAGCTATTGTATAAGAAAAATAGATTTTTTCATGAACTTGGTAAAGAAAATTCTAAAATTGATTAAATATAAATTTATGAAATTAATATCATTTTTTATTTCATGTTTTCAATTTGAATATTATTTTAAATATTTCACATTTTTTAGAAATAGTTGATTTTTGGAGTGAATAGGAAAAATATCGATTTTACAAATAGTGTCACATTTATGAAATTATAATGATATAAGAATAACATGACTGAATATGAAAGCACTATTACATAAATTTTTTTTAATAAGTTATATAATGAAAATAAAAATGTTTTGTTAATAATAGATATCTATGGATAAAATTTTCAAATCTATGTATTGGTTTTATTTATGAAAATGTTATTTTTTGATTATTATTTCTTAATAAAGTATTCCCAAGATTCATTTTAGTTTTTCATTGCATTGAGGATGAAATATTTCTACTTTTTTTAATATATTATAAAAAATACTATTTAAATCAACATTATGGTTTATTTTTTTCTTAAATCGTTTTGATTTAAAGAAAACATTTTCCTAAAAAATAATTTTATTGAATTTTACAAACACATATTAAAGGTAATTTTCTTTAATTATTTAAATCTATTCATGTAAAGTTGATTCCATATTTTTAATCAAAATAAAAAATATTTGGTAATGATTTTGAATTATTATTTTTTCATATAGAATAGTAACCATGGTAAATATTTATCACTTCAGTTAATGGTAAAATGAGTTAAAATAGTTAGAAATTAAGGGATAAGGATTCAAGATTAAAAAAATATTGTTTAAATTGAATTTATTGGTTTTAGTTATACCTTTCCCTTACCATATAAGAATCTATGATATTTTTGATCCACGTAACTTGAGTAATAGATACATTATATGATAATTATTTAAGTATTTAAATGTTTTCCACCCACCTCACATATAAATGGGAACTACTATCATTTATTATTCATACTATATGATCCAAATAGATTTACCCAGACTATTTAAAATATATTCACAATATCTCTCTCAAAGTTTGAGAATTTTTGTTCTCACCAAAACACAACTTTTAAAATTCATAAGGTGTAATCCATTGAACGTAACCAAAATATGAGGAATATGTTATTATTGATCATTTTTTAGTTAAATTTTAAATAACACCCAACAATTCCCAAGAACTATGATAATATAATTAAATAATTATATGCATCATTTATAATTTTATTATCTTAATTTAAAATCCATTTTTTACAACCTTTTCATCCTTTATAAAATGAAAACATCACTTGTGTGTGTGTACGACCAACCATCACCATATATCGATGTAATTCATTTACAAACACCATATTTAATATTTTTATATAATGATATAATTATTGAATATATTTGATATTTATAAAATTATTATGATCCGATAAATATAAAATACCATCTACCATATTACCTTCCATCTATTTGAAAATGAAAACATCATTTTTACATACGTATTTAATACCGGCTACATGGAGCGATGATATTATTTTATCTATTACAAGAATAAATGGATGATTATAGAATTAAAAATAAAAAATAAATCATACTGATTAAATTATTAAATTTTTTTATATGAACATACCATTTCTTTACATTATTAACCACGGTCAATATACTAATATAATTTTGGAGAAATTGATCTAACATACTCAAGTGGTCATTGTATGAAATAACTATAAAGTAAATGGATTTCATATAATTATTAAAGGACCATAAATAATTATATATAACATAAAAATGTTCTAGAAAAATAATTTATGAAATTTAATTTATTATTAACGATAATATAACATCTGTATCTAATCAAGAATCTTAGGTATGGGGTTTTCTTCTCAATTTCCCTCTATTGAAAAAATCATAAAATTATAGTCGTAATTTATTTTATAAGGTATTTATATTTGTAATTTAGCATAAATATAACATTAAATACTATTTATTCAAGTTATTTGAACATTGAATTCATTTTTTATGGGGGGTTGACAAAAAAATTACTACTGTAAAAAATGAATGGTTTTTAACCTCACACTTATTCAGTATTTTTCAAGTTGAAATTTATATTTTATGAATTAAATTAAATTTTCACTTCATGTAAACCACATATTATCTTCTTTTTTGGTTACCTCTTGGCTTCCAAAGTATTTAATTGGAATTTTTTATCTTTTTTACTCTGATTCGAGGGGATTATTTTCATAAAAAAATTATTTTATATCCCTTTCTCAATCAGAAATATTTTTCTTATTGTGGGTTAGAGTTAATATCTCAAAAGAGGGGTAATTGATTGTTGATGAAAAGTTTCAATTTATAATAGCTTGAAATTAAAAACCCCAGTTTAATGGAAAACGACAGAGTTAATCAAAATTGAAAATTGATATATGTTTTGATCAATTGAATGATTTATCAACAATTTATTAGGTCTCATTTAAAACAATTATTAAAACTATCTATCTTTTGAAATCATTTAACTCTATCAAAACCTTATATATATAAAATTAAGACTAAATGTAAATTTTGTGCTTTTATGGTTTAAAATAAATTAATTTTATATCACATAAATAAAAAAACAAAACACACTATGGAATAAAAAACAAAAGGTTTCATCTCAATCTGAGTCATAATCCTCTCCACTCGACAATGAACTACTTCCAATAAGATTATATAAAATAAAATATGATCCAAAAACATGATCACGAGTATAGTAGAAAAAAAATCAATATAATACACATATGGATTCATCCACAACAACTGTTGGAATGAAATAATAATAGGCCAAATATAAACCTCTTCAACAACACTGTGGGAAAAATGGTAAAAAAAGTGTTAATAATATATCATGTATCTTCTAGTTAATGTGAACAATTAAATGTGGGTAAAGTAAACATATTAAACCACACTATTCATAATATAATGAAAATAGATAGAAAGTTAAAATAAAACTATTTAGAAATAATTTGTTTCTATGACTGATATGCTCTATACCATGTGAATCAATGAGTGTATCATTAAGTAAACCCTCGATGAATTTATAAAAATATCAACAAAATATTTTGTTGGAAACAATTTTTTATGACTATTATATGGAAATGAAGTTTTTCTCTGATTTACTATTCCTTTTGTGTAATCAAGATGCATCATGTAAACTCTTAGTAAGTAACACTTTTCATATGTACCTAAATATAAATATATGTACACACTTTTTTATTATAAGTATATCCACTTGAGGGAGTATTTTCTATAATTTAATAGCATTATACATTAGTTTCCATGTGGATAAATATTATCTGGAAATCCTCTGTAACATCCCAGGTAAATAAAGAAAATAATATTTTCATATTTATTAATATTTGTGAATTACGTACAATTTTTACTTTAAAGTGGATGATATGTTCGATGGCTTACCTGATACGCAACAACTAGTTTCTTTGAAATCTTACGTTGCATAATAATAATATAATACTATTATTTTAAATGGTAGTTAATTCCTAGACATTGTATTGGCGATAATGAATATAACTAAGTAAAATATGATTATACATGTTTGTTAAATGTTTTTACATTTATCCAATAAATGTTATTGTCTTAAAATAATAAAAGAACTAAAATTTAAGCATAAATACTCTAATATTCGCAAAAAGATCGATTTACCGCCTTTTGATGGTGAACCCTATTTAAATATATTTTGGTCACTTTTTTACATTCTATTTGACCAAATAAAATTATTCTTTAGAATTGGGAAACCAAAATTTACTTTGGTTAATTTTTTGGTATTTTTCTGATAAAATTCAATTTTTAATGAATAATGAAAAATATTGTTTCTTAATTCAAATTTGATTTTTAATATAATTTATTTATATGGTAATATTATCTTTTTATTTGGTTTTAAAGATTAATTATATTATATTTCTTACATTTAATCAAATGGTGCTCATTATAATTAATTTCACTTTGAAATTGGACATAAACAAGTGTCAATCTTTTGATAGATATTGTTTCTTAAAAACATTCTATTTGTTTTGACAACGGGAATAAATTTTAAATTAAATAATGCCACTTATATATTTTTAATTTTCTAAAAGAGACATAATTTTTTAATTTGGAATATCAAATATATTTTAGGCTGAATTTTTTATATTTGTCTAAAAAACATCAATTTTTGATAAATAGTGAAATCGTAATGTAGTAGTTAAAAAACTGAATTTTTCATTTAAATGTAATTTTACGGCTTCTGTGAATTGAATTTTGAAAATCTGACATACATGGTAGTTATTAGTAAGTAAAATTTGGTTCAATAAGATGAAAATAATTTTTTGGTGAATAATTACTTCTGACTTATTTACCACGGTTAAAGGTAAATAGGGTAATTCCAGATAAAAAGAATATTATAATAATAAAAAATTCCCTTAACACTTATCCTAACATTATTTTATGAGTCATGGCCGACCATTGGAATCCTTGGGTCGATTTGGGGACCCCATAGATCCACATGGGAGTGATAATGACAGTTTAGATTAATTAATTTAAAGTAAATACCAAAATGACACAAGAAAATATCTTATAGTAAATTAATTTTTAAATGGGGTTATTTAAGATATATTTTCATTTATAAATATTATTTAGTAATATAAAAATATTTCCTACATCATGGTATTTTTTTATAATTTTTAGACATCAAATAAATAAAAGTAATTATGACACAATAATGATTTAGTGTTTACCTCATTAATAAATGATTTAAATAAATAAGATTATAAATATTAAAATGACATACAAAACCTGTCCAATTTTTATTAGATGAATTTATTTAGACCATGGGTCATATTATCTTCTACCTTAATGAGTTTCAGACCTTTAGAAACTGAAAATCATTATATAATAAAATAATATTTTCACACTTTCCTAAAGAACCCCTCCTCCCCTTTATAAAAATCCCACACTTCTAACCCATTCCTCACACCACTCAAGACCATTTTCTAGTCCAAACCCTGCCCAAATAAGATCTAAAGATACCTATATTCCTCCATGGAGCCTTACATTAAGCATAAGGCACCTCAAGAAGTCCTCTTGGTTCAAACCAAAGGGAGTTACCAGAATTGAAGGTAACAGTTTCTCTAAAATTATTTTCTTTTATTTTACTCTCCAACCCCTATAGTATTACCATTCCATTATTTTAAAACAAAACCAGTATCCTAAATATACTAGGATGTAATTATGAGATGTATTCTAACTATACATACAAACACCCCAATCTAATGGGTAATGAATATACTGTTTCCATGGGTGAGAAACTAACACCTCCGAAACGATGATTATTCAATTATCCTCTACCACCTCTTATGGTGGCCATAATAATAGAAATATATTTATATATGATATATATTATGTTTATGTTTTCTTTTTTATTCTGTATTTTTAATTTATATCAAACCTTTATGGTTTCCATTATGAGTAAATGCTATAATTTCATTTGAGAAGTGCAGACTACCGCCCCCTCAAAGTGGTATGACTCTTTCATACCATATGTGGGGCATATAAAATATGGAGTTATTAAAATTATATATGATATTATAATTTAATTATAATATATATATTCATCATTATGTTTTCATTCAATTAAAATAATAAATATAAATGAATGTAGCATTCATGCGTACATATGGCTTACCATCTCCATGAACGGTACATTTCATTTCTTATCTCCAAATGTAATGTACTGTAATAAATACATATATATTCTAGATATAAATTATATATATGATATCTAAATCATTAATATCATTCTGGAGATAATTTACTCTTGACCACGTGGACAACTTGTAATTATAAGGTGTTCATTTTTTACTCAAGTACCAAATATCGACAAAACTACCATTATTAACTAAAATGATTACATAATATTTATAACATGGTAATTAGTGATATAAAAGGAATAATAAAGTTGAAAAAGGGTTATTAATCAAGTATAAATTAACTTAAGTTTATTATTTAGGAAGAAAAAGGAACAAAAAAGTCATTTCAGACACGAGGTAAGGGATTTCTTATCTCACTTTCAATTCCATGAGATTTCCATTGTTCACCACTTATTTATTTCATGTTGTGTATTGTGTACTTACATATGATATACATTATCATGAATGTATTTTTAATCATTGTATTCTGTGATTGATTTGGTTTATCTAAACTTTTGGTCATACGACTCGATGGATTACAACATGGTAAGGGGTTTTCATCTCACTTTTTATTCCTGTGAGATTCATGGTATATTTTCTACTATTTCATTTTGTGTGGTGTATTTACTTCCCATTATTGAATTAATTGTGTAATATATTTCAATTTATGGGTATTTACATCTTCATTTTGTAATCATTCTTTCATGGTTGTTATGTTTCGTAAATTACCAAATCGGTAAGGGAACCTTTTAACCCAATTTCCATTTCTTGGGTTAGTCTTATAGATCATAATTATGTCATGCTATGATTATGTGTGGAATCAATATTTACTTATTTATGTTGTAATTTTTACTCCCCATTGTGTGGATATACTTTTTATACACATAATAACTCCATTGATAAATTCTCAAGCCATCGATATGAAATTGATAAGAGTAAAGTTAACTCAATTTCCATTCATTGAGTTAAACATCCAAGTCATTGGATTTGTCTTAAAAATAACATGTGTGAATTTACTAGGACTGATTTAAACTGAATATCGAATCATATTATGTGTATTTATAAATTTCACACATTATTATGTATTTGATTTATCCATAATCTAAGGATATAGTTTTTATGAGGGATTTCATCTCAATTTATATTCCATTGTGACTTCATTGTCGTTATACACCAATTCACTTTTATACGGTGTATATACTATAAATTGGAATATAATATCTTGAATACCTTTATGCTCATGATATTATAATTTTTTGATTAAATTTTATTCCACAATTATAAGTATTCAATCATTTCTCATTTGGATAAGAACTCTTTATCTAAAATATTTTTTTTTAAAGATTTATTCTTCTAAATCATTCTCATTAATGTCCATGTATTAAAAATGGTTTTCTGTATTTATTTATATGGACATTAATGTTTTAAAATTTCGAATCCTTTAATAGTTTCAAAGTGGTATGGGACACTTTGATTCAAAAATCATTTTATTAAATGTTTTAAATGGTTTTGAAAATGGTTTGAGAAAGCATTGTTTATTTCAATATCTTGATTTAATATATTGGAATGTTTAAATGTTATATTTCCTTTATAATTGTGTTATGTGTTATGATTATGTTATGATTATTGGGAATTGTTTATGTATATGGGTGGTTCTGTGATAAACATAAGGCGGGTGAGCCTAAGATAGCTCTCCAATGCATTGGGTAACGTGAAGGAGGTAAACATTAATGTTTGTCCTAAGAGATTTAGGGAATATACTATGATGAATATTCCAAATGTGACTCCCTATGTAGTTGTGATAGCTAAAATGTAAGTATGTTATGAATTCCATAATTTACCTTTACAATTTATGATTTGTGTCTGTTATTCATAAATATTATGATTATATAAGGTATGATATGATTGAAATATATGGTTTCATTGATTTGTATTTATTGATGGGATAATTCTTTCCTTCCTTATTTTATAACCCTTACAGATCTTTTTATGCTCATACCAAGTTTTTGAAATGTTTTCCACATGACTTAAAGATTATCAGGATCCAGGATGGGATCAAAGAAAAGTCATGCTGTATAAAACATGGAACTAGACATGTTTCTTTTTAAGAGTTATTATTTTATGAAAAAATGGGTACCAAGTAGTAGTGTATACATGTAATATTCATGTTGTTATGTAATAGTTATGGCCTAATTCTCTAAAACTATTAACCTGAAAAGATCCTCAATGTTAATTCTTGACACAATTCAAGATTATGTAATGTTTAAGGCCGAGTCCTTGTAGTTGGTATCCGATGTCAGTTTAGATAACATTAGAGGTTAGGGTGTTATTTAATCAAAAGTAACATAACCGTAATGGTTAGCATATTGGATAGAGTCGTAGATTTTTTAATATAAAGTGACCGAGTTTAAGATAACATGAATAAGTATATCTTAGTATTTACCCTCCCCATAAGATATTATATGATGATTTTACTAAAATACTTACACTGACCTTTTTGGTTTTAGTAAATGGCTAGAT
The DNA here is from genome assembly GCA_963277665.1 of Viscum album. Classification (NCBI taxonomy): domain Eukaryota; kingdom Viridiplantae; phylum Streptophyta; class Magnoliopsida; order Santalales; family Viscaceae; genus Viscum; species Viscum album. The sequence continues at coordinate 788,589,907 of OY728120.1, forward strand.
CTAGTAGGCACCAATGTAACAGTGGATGTGAAGAAAACTGTTACAGTTTTCTGAATGAGCAACTGATTAAAATGGGAGATAAAATGATAACTCTTGTGGTTATTCTCAACAACCTATCTAGAGTCATGACTGACCACCTGGACCTTGGTGATTTTTATAAGGCATCATATATGATAGAGAAAAACCCCAACAGAAGTTCAGGAGATAATCATAAATGTATGTATGTTCAAAAACCTATGTGTCAAGGATGTGGAAAGGAACACTTAGTAAAATGATTCAAAGGGGAAGGACGATGCTATAGATCTGGATATAAAGTTCATAATGCAAGAACCTTACATAGAAAAAGAAATCATCAATTTGTCTCTAGGAAAGGGAAAGAATTTCATTCTGAGGGATCAATTGAATGTTTTAAATGTGGTGTGCGTGGTCATTATACAAACAGATTTAATATGAAGAAGGTTTGGGAATGTGATCACTAGGATAATACAAATATATGCTTAACAATACTTAATTACATTGCAGTAGAGAATGAATAATCTATCAATGATCTATTAAAGGTATGGATTATTTCATAACATATGTTTTAATATTATCGAGTCTTAGGATATGATTCATGATTTTATTTGTGGGAAAGAAGTATTTCAGAATATGTTGGTAATGAATGGTTAATAGATCATAAAAAATGTTGAATGAGTAAGAAGTCAAATTGTAAGGGATTCATGAGTTATGGTTGATTTTAATATGATTAAGTGCTTAAAAGTATTAAGGCTCTATTGATGATGGGATTACGTTGGAAGACTTTTTATAGTATGTATAATCCTGAAGTTTGACATATGAAAATGTTATTCAAGGAATAATTATCTTTTCTTTTGATGAGTAAAAGTGGAATTTTATTTTTGAAGAATCCATGTTTTTATTATAAACATATGGTGATTTGGGTTATTTATGGAAATGATTAACCTATCATAGAGAATATGTGATTAGGTTAATTACACTTCCAAATGAGACTTTAAGAGTAGGTGTTGTTTTTGGAGATAAATGTTAAGATTTAATGTGGAAGACTATGTGATAAAATCCTTCTGAGTTTTGGGTTTCAATATAATTTTAGATTATTTTGAATAATATTATGGAAAATTTTAAATTGAATGGTATTTCTTGAACTATGGGTACTTTTGGTAGAATTTTTGAGATTAAGAGTAGTACTTATTTTTATAAAGGATAACCTTTTTGGGGATTATTTGATCATGTACTAACCAATTATGGTTTTTTATAATGTATAAATATAGGGGAAATATATAGTTCATATTTTGTGAATCATGTTATTCTCTAGAAGTTGATTATAGAACTTTTAATGTGAACAAGTCATCTTGAATACTTACCGTTTGGAGAAAAGATGAGTTTGTGGAAGAATTTTATTAAATAATGACACTCTACATGACAAGTAAGTATATTTCCTTACGATATTAGTCTATTTATTAATATAATTCATCAACTCTATGGAAAGGATGTTTAAGAAAAAAGTTATAAGCTCACTTTTATCATCACATATTTACCCAACCAAACATTTATGGTATTGTGGTGGATAACATTCCGTGATCAAATTATCTATCACTCTCTATTAATCTATGATAGTTAGTCTCTATTACATATCCACATTTTCATTGATTCCTAGTAATTATTGTCTTGTTCTAGCTTTTTACTTCTATTACATTAGTTTAAAGTGATAGTTTTATTGACTCTTTTTCTGATGTGGGACATTAAATGAAGTTTCCAATCCCAATTTTAAAATTGCGAGGATGCAATTACAAAAAGGGGGGAAGGATGTAACATCCCAGGTAAATAAAGAATATAATATTTTCCTATTTATTAATATTTTTTAATTAAATAGTAATTTTACTTTAAAGGTGACTCTATGTTCGATGGCTTACCCAATATGCAACAACAGGTTTCCTTGAAATCTTATGATGCATACTAATTATATAATATTATTATTTTAAATTGTATTTAACTTCTAGCCATTATATTGGTAGAAATGAATATAAATAACTACAACATGATTATACATGTTTGTTAAAAGTTTTTAAATTTATCCAATAAAATATAGAGGCTTAAAATAAAAAAAAATTGATTTTAATCATAAATATTCTAATATTCACTAAAAGGTCGATTTACAGCCTTTTAATGGAGAAAAATAATTAAATATAGTTTTGGTCAGTTTTATATGTTCTATTTGACCAAATAAAATTCTTCTTTAGAATTGGGACACCAAAATTTACTTTGGGTAAATTTTTGGTCTTTTTCTGATAAAATTCATTTTTTAATGAATTGTGAAAATTATGTATTTAAATTCAAATATTATTTTTAATATAATTTATTTATATGGTTAGATTATCTTTATAATTTATTTTAAAATTTTAATTAGATAATATTTTTTACCATTTAATATTATGGTGGTCATTATAATTAATTTCACATTGATATTTGACATAAATAAGTATCAATCTTTTGATAGATACTGTTTCTTAAAAAATGATATTTGGTTTGACAATGAAAATTAATTTTAAATTTATTAATGACACTTGTATTTTTTGAATTTTTTAAAATAGATATCATTTTTTAATTTTGAATATGAAATATCACTTAGGCGGAATTTTTGGTATTTTTCTGAAAAATTTCAATTTTTGATGAATAGTGAAACCACTAAGTAGTAGTTAAAAAACTGAATTTTTGATTAAAATAAAATTTTACTACATCCGGGAATTGAATTTTGAAAATCAGACATAAATTTGTGTTATTAGTAATTAAAATTTGGTTCAATAAGATAAAAATAATTTTTTGGTGAATAATAACTTTTGACTTTTATTTACCACGGTTAAAGGCAAATAGGGTAATTCAAGGTAAAATATATTATAATAATACCAAATTACCTTAAACATTGTCCTAACTTTATTGGATGTGTCATGGACGACCCTGGACATCCATTGGTCGATTTTGGGACCCCATGAAGCCACATGGGAGTGACAATGACACTTCAGATTAATTAATTTAAAGTAAAGAACTAAATGACACAATCAAATATCCTTTAGTAAATTAATTTTTTCATTGGGTTATAAAAGTTATCCTTTTAAATATAAATATTTTTCGAAAGTTAAAAATATTTTCTATATCATGGTATTTGTTTATAATTTTTAGACTTCAGATAAATAAAATTAATTATGACAGAAAAATGATGCATTATTTACCTCATTAATAAATGATTTAAATAAATAATATTTTAAATATTAAAATAATATCCAAAACCTATCCAATCATTATTTGATGAATTTATATCAACCATGAGTCATCTTATCTTCTACCTTAATGTTATTTGGACCTTTAGAAACTGAAAATCATTATATAATAAAATAATATTTTCACACTTTCTTAAAGAACCCCTCCCCCCCTAATAAAAAGCCATCACTTCAAACCCATTATTAACACCTCTAAAGCCCCTTGTATCATCCAAACCATGCCCAAATAATCTCTCAATAAACCTATCTTCCTCATGTATTCCTTAACATAGATAGAACATACCTCAAAAAGTCTTTTTGGTTCAAACCAATGGGAGTTACCTGAATTAAAGGTAACCGTTTCTCTTAAATTATTTACTTTTAATTTACTTCTCCAACACATAAAGTCTTTCCATTCATTTCTATTAGAAAAAAAAATTATCATAAAATATTATAGTATTTTTTTACGATAATTATTTGAACTACACATACACACACCTCCATCTCATGGGTAAAGAGTATAATGTTTCTGTGGGAGGCAAATTAACACCTCATGAAAAGATGATTGATCAATTATCACCTACCACCTCTTATGGTGAACTTTATGATGGAACTATATTTATATATGATATATATTATTTTTATGTTTTCATTATGATTCTTTATTTTTAATTTATATCATACCTTTATGGTTTCCATTATCAGTAATCATGATAATTTCATTTTAGGATGTGCGGACTACCGCCCCCTCAAAGTGATATAACTCTTTCATACCATATATGGGACGTATAATAGATGTAGTTATTGAAATTATATATGATATTATACTATAATTATAATATAACTATGTATAATTAAGTTTTCATTAAATTAAAACACAAAATAGAAATGAAATTAGAGTTCATGCGTACGTACGACTTACCATCTCCATGAATGGTATATTTTATTTCTTATCTCTAAATGTTATTTATTGTTATAAATAAATATATATACAGTATGTATATATATATATTATATAAAATATATTTATATCATGAATATCATTATGTAGATAATGGACTCTTGACCACATGGAAAACTTGTAATTATAAGGTGTTCATTTTTTACTCAAGTACCAAATATCGACAAAATGACCATTATTAACGTAAATGATTACATAATGTTTATAACATGGTAATAAGTGATATAAAAAGAATAATAAACATGGAAACCTGTTCTTAATAATGTATAAATTTACTTATGTTTATTATTCTGGAAGAACAAGGAACAAACAAGTCAATTCAGACACGAGGTTAGGGATTTCTTATGTCACCTTCAATTCCCTGAGATTTCCATTGTTCGCCACTTATTTATTGCATGTGGTGTATTTTTTACTTCCATTTGATATATATTATGATGATTGTATTTATAATCATGTAATTTTGTGATTAATTTGGTGTTTATTAACTTTTTGTCATATGAATCGATTGATTACAACATGTAAAGGGGTTTTCATCTCAATTTTTATTCATGTGATATTTGTGCTATATTTACCAATATTTACTTTTGTGTGGTGTGTGTACTACCCATGATTGTATTAATTGGGTAATATATTTCAATTTATGGATAATTATATCCTCATTTTATGATCCTTCATTCGTGGGTTGTATTTCTCGTATGTTACCAAATCGATAAGGGAACCTTTTATCCCAATTTCCATTCCATGGGTTAATCTTCTAATTCTTAATTATGTCATGCTATGATTATGTGTGTAATCACTATTTATTTATTAATTTTTTAATTTCCTATACCCTTTGTGTTGATATACTTTTGATACAAAAAATCAATCCACTGATAAATACTCAAGTCATCGAGATGAACTTGATAAGAGGAATTTTAACTCAGTTTCCATCCATTGAGTTAAACATCCAAGTCATTGGTTTTGTATTAAAAAGAACATGTGGGAATTACCTATGATTTATTTACACTAAATATCCAATCATATTTATTGTATTTATATTTTCCACACATTACTATGTAACTTATTTATCCTTGATCTAAGGATATAGTTTTCATAATGGATTTCATCTCAATTTACATTCCATTGAGACATCATTGTAATTATGCACCAATTCAATTTTACAGGGTGTATATATTATCCTTTGTAATACTATATCATGAATCCATTTATTCTCATGATATTATATTGTTTTTATTAGATTTTATTCCTCAATTATTTGTATTCAAGCATATCTGATTTGATTAAGATCTCTTTAACTAAAATATTGTTTTAAATATTTATGATTCTAAATCTTTCTCATTAATTTCCATGTTTTAAAAATGGTATTTAATATTTATTAAAATGGACATTAATATTTAAAAACATTAAATCCTTTAATATATTCAACGTGGTATGGGACACTTTGATTCAAAAATCAATTTATTAAATGTTTTAAATGGTTTTGAAAATGGTTTGATAATGCATTGTTTATTTCAATATCTTGATTTGATATATTGTAATGTGGAAATGTTATCTTTCTTTTATACTTGTTTTATGAGTTATGATTATGTTATGATTATTGGGCATTGTTTACGTATACAGATGGTCCCATGATAAATCTAGGGTGGGTGAGCCCGAGTTACCTCTCCAATGCATTGGGTAACATGATGAAGGTAAATGTTAATGTTTCTCCAAAGAGATTTAGTGAATATACTGTGATGGGTATTCCAAATGTTACTCCATATGTATATGTGATAGATACAATGTAATTATGTTAAAAATTCCATTGGATACCATTATGATTTAAGATTTCTGTGTGAAATTCATAAATCTTATGATTTTGTAAGGTATGTTATGATAGAAAATTATGGTTTCATTGATTTGTATTTATTGATGGGATAATGTTTTCCTTCCATATTTTATAACCCTTACTAAGATTTTTATGCTCATCCCATGTTTTTGAAATTTTTTCCACATGACAAAAATATGAATAGGGTCAAGGATGGGATCATGGAAAATTCTTTCTATCTAAAACATGGAACTAGACATGTTTCTTTTTAAGTGTTTTTATTTTTGGGAAAAAATTGATACTGAGTAGTAGTGTTTACAAGTAATATTCAAGTTTTTATGTAATAGTTATGGACTAATTCTCTAAAACTCTAAACCTGGAAGGATCCTCAATGTTAATTCTTGGCGTAATTCAAGATTATGTAATGTTTATGGTCGGGTACATATAATGGGTATCAGAGGCCAATTTAGGTAACTTTAGAGGATATAGTGTTATTTAATCATAAGTGACATAACCATAATGGTTATCATATTGGAAAGAGTCAATGGTATTTTTAGATAAAGAGAATGAGTTTAAGATAACATGAATAAGTCTATCATAATATTTAACCTCCTCATAAGATATTTTATGATTATTTTACTAATATACTCACACTGACGTTTTTTGGTTTTAGTAAATGGCTAGATCTAGAAGGCACCAAAGTAACAGTGGATGTGAAGAAAACTGTGACGGTTTTCTAAATGAGAAACTGAATGAAATGGGAGCTATAATGACAACTCTTGTGGTTATTCTCAACCAACTATCTGGAGTCATTATTCACCAACTGAACCTTGGTGATTTTTATAAGAAATATTATATGAGAGAAACAAATCCCTACGAAGTTCAGGTAATAATAATAAATTTATGTATGTTCAAAAACCAATGTGTTAAGGATGAGGAAAGGAACACTTAGGAAAAGGCTTCAAAGGGACAGGATGATGCTACAGATGTGTCAATGAAGGTCAAAAAGCATTAACCTACCATAAAAAAAAGAAAGCATCTTGTTGACTCTAAGAAAGAGAAATAAGTTCATTCTAATGGATAAATTGGATGTTTTAAATGTGGCGTGCATGTTCATTATACAACCAGATATCTTATGAAGATAGTTCGGGAATCGGATCACCCAGATCATACAAATATATTTTTACCAATACCTAATTCCATTCCAATTTAGGATGAAGAAACTGACAATGACCAATGAAAGGTATGGATTATTTTCAAACATATGTTTTGATATTATTGAGTCTTGGGATATGATTCATGATTTTGTTCGTAGGAAAGAAGTATTTCTGTATAATTTGGTAAAGAATGGTTAATGGATCATAAATAATTTTTAATGACTAAGAATTCATCATGTAAGAGATTCAAGAGTTATGTTAGATTTTAAGATGAAGAAATGCTTAATTGTATTAAGGCTCTATTGATGATGAGATTACATTGGAAGACTTTTACAGTATGTGTAACCCTGATGTTTGATATATGAAATTGTTAATTTAATGAATAATTATCTTTTCTTTTGATGAGTAATTGTGGAATTTTATTTTGGAAGAATCCATATTTTTATAATGGACATATGTTGATTTGGGTTATTTATCGAAATGATTAACATATCATAGAGAATATGTGATTTAGTTAATTACACTTCAGAATAAGACTTTAAGAGTTGTCGATGTTTTTGGGGATAAATGTTAAGATTTACTATGGAAAACGATGTGATAAAATCCTTCTGATTTTAGGGTTTCAATATTATTTTGGATTATTTTGAATAATTTTAAGGAAAATTGTATATGGAATGGTCTTTCTTGAACATTGGGTACTTTTGGTTGAATTTTGGAGATTAAGAGTAGTGATTATTTTTATAAAGGATTATCCTTTTGGGGATTATCTGATCACGTTCTAACCAATTTTGGTTTTGGTTAATGTATAAAGATAAGATAATTGTATGGTTCATATTATTTGAATCATGTTATTCTTTATAAGTTGATTATAACGCTTTCAATGTGAAAAAGTCATCTTGAATACTTACCGTTTTTTAGAATTGATGAGTTTTTGGTAGAATTTTATTAATGGTTGACACTCTACATGAAAAGTATGTAAATTTCCTTATGATCTTAGTCTAGTTATTTGTAAAATTATTCAACTCTATGAATAGGATGTTGATGAAAAAATGATATAAGCTCTCTTTTATGATCAGACATTTACCCAAACAAAAATTTGCGGTATTGTGGTGGTTAAAATTTCATGATCAAGTTCATTACCACTCTTTTAATATATGAGAGTTAGTTTCTCTTACATATCCATGATTTCATGGAATTTTAGTACTTATTGTCTCGGGTAACCTTTTTACATCTCTTATGTTATTTTAATGTGATAGTTATATTGACTCTTTTTCTGATGTGAGACATTAAATGATGTTTTCAATCCCAATTTTAAAATTGTGAGGACGTATTTCCCAAAAGGGTGGAAGGATGTACCATCCCAGGTAAATAAAGAATATAACATTTTCATATTTTTTAATATCAGTGAATTAAATATTAATTTTAATTTATAGGGGATGCTATGTTCTATGGATTACCCAATACGCAACAATGAGTTTCTTTGAAATCGTACGTTGCACACTAATAATATAATATTATTATTTTAAATGGTAGTTAAAAGAAAACTGTTGTATCAGAAATAATGAATAGAACTAACTATAGTATGATTATTCATGTTTGTGAATTTTTTTTACATTTATCCAATAAAAGTTAGAGGCTTAAAATAAGAAAAGAATTCGATTTAAAGCTAAAATACTCTAATATTCACAAAAAGGTCAATTTACCACCTTTTGATGGTGAAACATCTATAAATATAGTTTTGGTCACTATTATATGTTATATTTTTAGCAAATAAAATTCTTCTTTAGAATCGGGAGACCAAAATTTACTTTGGGCAATTTGTTTTGTATTTTTTTGATAAAATTCATTTTTTAATGAATAGTGAAAAATAATGTATTTTAATTCAAATATGATTTTTTAATCTAATTTATTTATATGGATATATTATAATTTTAATTGTATTTAATGTTTAATTATATTATATTTTTACCATTTAATCCAATGATGGTAATTGGAATTAATTTATCTTTGAAATTGGACATAAATAAGTGTCAATCTTTTGATAGATATTATTTCTTAAACAAATGCTATTTGTTTTGACAATGGGAATTAATTTTAAATTAATTAATTCCAATTCTATGTTTTGAATTTTTTAAAATAGAAATCATTTTTGAATTTGGAATATCAAATTCAGCATAGGATGATTTTTTGGTATTTTTCTAAAAAACATAAATTTTTTATGAATAGTGAAACCCCTAAGTAGTAGTTAAAAAAGTGAATTTTTCATTTAAATGAAATTTTACAGCTTCTATGAATTGAATTTTGAAAATCCGACATAAAAGGTTGTTGTTAGTAAGTAAAATGTGGTTCAACAAGATGAAAATAATTTTTTTGGTGAATAGTAACTTTTGACTTTTATTTACCGCGGTTAAAGATAAATAGGGTAACTCAAGGTAAAAAGAATATTATAATAATAAAAAATTACCTTAAAACTTGTCCTAAACTTATTGGATGAGTCATTTCTAACGATGTGAATCCATGGGTCGATTTTGGGACCCCATGGAGCCATTTGGGAGTGATAATGACACTTTAGATTAATTAATTTAAAGTAAAGACCAAAATGACACAAGCAAATATATTTTAGTAAATTAATTTTTACACGGGGTTATATAAGTTATATTTCTTATTATAAATATTATTTGGAAAACTAAAAATATTTCCTATATCATGTTATTTTTTTTTATAATTTTTAGACATCAAATAAATAACCTTAATTATGACACAAAAATAATGCAGTCTTTACCTCATTAATAAATGATTTAAAAAAATAAGATTTTAAATATTAAAATATCAATCAAAACCTGCCCAATTATTTTTGGATGAATTAATTTAGACCATGAGTCATATTATATTCTACCATAATGAGTTTTGGACCTTTATATACCGAAAATCATTATATAATAAAATAATATTTTCACACATTCCTAAAGAACCCCTCTCCCCTTATAAAAGTCCCTCACTTATATCCCATTCCTCACATCTCTCAAGCCCCTTTTCTCATCAAAACCCTGCCCAAAAAATCTTTAAAGATACCTATATTCCTCGTAGAATCCTTACCTTAGGATCAATGAACCTCAAGAAGCCCTTTTGGATCAAACCAAAGAGAGTTACCCAAATTAAAGGTTACAGTTTCTCTTAACTTCTTTTCTTTTATTTCACTTCTCCAACCCCTAAACTCTTTTAATACATTTATTTATTAAAAACCAATACCCTAAATATACTAGAATGTTTTTATGAGAATTATTCGAACTAAAAATACACACACCTCCATCTAATGGGTAAAGAACATACTGTTTCTGTGGGTGGAAAATTAACACCTCATGAAACGATGATTATTCAATTATATCATACCACCACTTATGGTGGACATTATTATGGAACTATATTTATATATGATATATATTATGTTTATGTTTTCTTTATTCTTCTGTATTTTTAATTTATGTCATACCATTATGGTTTCCATTATGAGTAATCACGATAATTTCATTTGAGGAAGTGCGGACTACCACCCCCTCAAAGTGATATGACTCTTTCATACCATATGTGGGACGTATAAAGGATGGAGTTATTGAAATTATATGTGATATTATTCTGTAATTATAATACAACTATTTAATATTAATTTTTCATTCAATTAAAATAAGAAATAGACGTGAAATTAGTGTTCATGCGTACATACGACTTACCATCTCCATGAACATTACATTTCATTTCTTATCTAAAAATGTTATATACTGTTATAAATAAATATATATACTGGATATATATTATATATATGATATTTAAATCATTAATTTCATTTTGGAGATAATGGACTCTTTACCACATGGAAAACTTCATAATTATATGGTGGTCATTTTTTACACAAGTACCAAATATCGACAAAACGACCATTACTAACATTAATTATTACATAATTTTTAAAACATGGAAATAAGTGATATAAAGGGAATAATAAAATTTAAAATGGGTTCTTAATCAAGTATAAATTAACTTAAGTTTATTATTCAAGAATAACAAGGAACAAATAATTCAAGTCAGACACGAGGTAAGGGATTTCTTATCTCACTTTCAATTCCGTGAGATTTCCATTGTTCGCCGATAATTTATTGAATGTGGTGTATTTTTTAATGAAATTTGATTTATATTATCATGATTTTCTTTATAATCATGATATTTTGTGATTCATTTGGTTTTTATTAACTTTTGGTCATATGACTCGATTGATTACAACATGGTAAGGGGTTTTCATCTCACTTTTTTTTCATGTGAGATTCATGTTATATTTGCCACTATTACCTTTTGTGTGGTGTTTGTACTACCCATGATTGTATTAATTGTGTAATATATTTCAATTTATGGATATTTATATCTTCATTTTATGATAATTCTTTTATGGGTTGTATGTTTCGTAAGTTACCAAATCGGTAAGGGAACCTTTTTACCCAATTTTTATTCCTTGGGTTAATCTTCTAATTCATAATTATGTCATGATATTAATATGTGTGGAATCACTATTTGTTTATTTATTTTGTAATTTCTAATCCACTTTTTGTGGATATACTTTTGATAAACATAATCGCCCCATTGATTAATCCTCAAGTCATCGATATGAACTTGATAAGAGTAATTTTAACTCACTTTCCATTCATTGAGTTAAATATCCAAGTCATTGGTTATGTATTAAAAAGAACATGTGTGAATTTCCTATGATTGATTTACAGTGAATATCAAATCATATTGAGTGTATTTATATTTATCACACATTATTATGTAAATGATTTATCCATAATCTAAGGATATAGTTTTTATGATGGATTTCATCTCAATTTACATTCCACTGAGTCTTCATTATTGTTATGAACCAATTCAATTTTATACAATTTATATACTATCCTTTAAAATATTATGTCATGAATCCCCTTATTCTCCTGATATTATAATGTTTTGATTAAATTTTATTCCACAATTATTTTTATTCAATCATATCTCATTTGGTTATGAACTCTAAAACTAAAATATTGTTTTAATGATTTATTCTTCTAAATCTTTCTCATTAATGTCCATGTTTTCAAAATGGTTTTTAGTATTTTTTTAATATGGAAATTAATGTTATAAAATTTTAAACCCTTTAAAAGTCTCAAAGTGGTATGGGTAACATTGATTCAAAAATCTCTTTATTAAATGTTTTAAATGGTTTTGAAAATGGTTTGATAAAGCATTGTTTATTTCAATATTTTTACTTGATATATTGGAATGTGGTAAGGTTATATATCATTTATACTTGTGTTACGTGTTATGATTATGTAGTTATTATTGGTCATTGTTCACCTTTAGGGGTGGGTCCGTGATAAACCTAGGGCGGGTGAGCCCAAGATATCTCTCCAATGCATTGGGTAACATGACGAAGGTATTCGTTAATGTTTCTCCTAAGATATTTAGGAAATATACTGTTATGGGTTTTCAAAATGTGACTCACTATGTAGCTGTGATAGCTACAATGTAATTATGTAATGAATTCCATAAGTTACCTTTATGATTTATGATTTGTGTGTGTTATTCCTAAATCATATGATTTCGTAACGTATGTTATGATTGAAAAGTAAGGTTTCATTGATTTGTATTTATTGATGGGATAATGTTTTCTTTCATTATTTTAAAACCCTTACAGATCTTTTTATGCTCATACAATGTTTTTTAAATGTTTCCGTAAGACAAAAAGGATGAATCGTTTCAAGGATGAGATCAAGGAAAAGTCATGCTCTCTAAAACATGGAACCAGACATGTTTCTTTTTAAGAGTTTTTATTTTATGAAAAAAATGGATAGTGAGTAGTATTGTTTACATGTAATATTCAAGTTGTTATGTAATAGTTATGGCCTAATTATATAAAATTATAATCCTGAAAAGAACCTCAATGTTAATTGTTGACATAATTCCAGATTGTGTAATGTTTAAGGAAGGGTCCTTATATCATGTGTCCTCATACTCATGGTTGAAATGGCTGTTAATGAATCTATAACATTGAGTAAAAAGTAATTAAAATAACTCACAAAATTAAATTAAATAATATAACCGCTATAAATATTTTATTAAATATATATAGAAAAATGGAAATGATTCCTCGTAAACAGTGTGTCAATATTTGGTTGTGACAAAGGGTAGTGGGGTGTCAGGGTGGCAGTGAATCAGGTAGGAGATGAATCCGGAAAATGATGAGACCTCTTAGTGGTGTGTAATTTCAAAACTTTTCTAACTTTTGATTCTATGGAAGGTCATCATCAATGGTGAAAAATATCTGATGGAATGAATTTTTGACACCTAGACAAATTTTCATTTATCAACTCTGATGATCAATTTTTTGCATTCTATGTCAATCTTATGGTTCAACAAGGTCTTTTCTACACATTATGAAAACTATTCCTAGTGGCATCCTAAATAGTGATTCGTTTTTGTTAGTGAATCAACCTAAATTTTGGTTCATGTCTACTGGTGATTCTTCCTTCAAGGTCACTCAACTTCAATAGTGAGTCATATATAGCCATATTTCTCAAATCATATTTATAATTTAAAATTCAATCATAAAATAGAAAAATAATTAATATCATAACAAACATTATTTTTTTATAATTATAAAATGGGTTCCAAAAATCTCCTCCATGTTGATGATAAAAAACCATGGAATTTTATAAACATGTTATCAACGATAAACAGAGGACACATGGTATAAAAACTAAATAGATAATATAGAGGCTCAATGAAAAGATTGTATAAATTAAGAAAAATAAAAAAATGACTATCAGTATGGTATCGATGGAATACAAATATATAATTAAATTCAATATATTATTATCCCCCATTTTGGATTAGCAAAAGGAGAAAAGGGAAATTTATAGAAATAAAAAATTAAGAACCAAAATTTTGTTCGAAGAATTCAATACAAGTATATCCAAAAGGTTATTTTAAAAGACATACAAAAAAGACCAATCAGAGACAAAATAAATCAAATCATAAACACAATTTGGGCTGGGTATAAGGATCTAGAGTAGGTTTTACCTTCCATTTATCTGATGTATAAGAATCAGTAGGTGAAGATAAGGGATATTAATGGATTTCTATAGGAACATCAGTAATAAAAGGATTCTCTCTGCTCATGATTGTTTGGACGTGCTGAACAACTTCCTCGGGAAAAAGTGAAAAATGATTAAATAAAGTACAAAAGGGTTCATTAGTATCTCTTGATATTCCAGGCATGAAGAACTATGGTTTAGAATCTAGAAGGGTTAGGTGAGTTTTAATAATAATTGAATCATAATCCACAATAACGATTCTAGAAACAAGGAAAAATGGTTTCATCAGATTTATGAAATCCATAATTATGTTTCCACTACTCTCTTTTGCACTGATGAAAAAATTATTCTATTCCATATAAAGTTGTAACACTGGATTCATCACCTTTAATAGTTAACACTCTTTAAATGATTCATTGACCGGAATAATTCTTAGATTCTCGACCAAAAATATGAAATGATAATTAATCTCATACATAGCATATATCCTAGAATGATAATAATTTATGGATGTTGTGATGAATTCTCAGTCATAGATAACGTCCTTCATGTATTACCTCATCATCATATGTTAATTATAATTAATAAACTCTAATTTTTCTCATGCATTCTTGAGGTATAGAAGGTATAGTACAATAGGTCTCAACATCATGAAGTTATTCCCTTACAATTGACCTGATCACATTAACAACAATGTGAGGAGGAAGAGAACTTGAAAAATAATCCACTGATGTAAAATTATCTAACATAATTGGAAAATAATACATGGAATTGAAAATTAATATCTTAGCACATCAAATGTGGCTCTCATAGATTCCATCTCATTTTTCAAACTTCTCATTACACTTCCACTTTTCTAAATTGATGAATCATATTAGGCTGGATGTGTTGAATCCCAAACTATCAAAAATGACTTGAATTAATTTAAATAATCTTGGTAAAAAGGGAGGTTTTATTTAAAAAAACTAAATCCATAGAGAATATTTTATCTTAATGAATTTAAGTAATCCCTTGTGAGAACTTCTAATTGAACTAGAGGAATGGAAGGTGTATAAACTCCCTTAGAATCAAACCTCTATAACTCAATAGAATCATCAATATAATCAATCAATGATCCCTTTACATCATTTACCTATTGAGGATAAGTTCCAATATTCCTTGGTGGAATTCTAGAAAACATAACCCATTCCTAAAACATTGGGTCCATCCCATTGAAAGAAGTCATACCAATAGATTTACCAATATGAGAACTAGTAGGTGTAAATACATCTACTGAAGGTAAAAAAATAGGGGACTCAATATATATATGTACAAAATATAGTTTTACAATACTAGATGGATCAATTTATAAATTCTCCTTAATTGATTGATCCACAACTGATGTCACGACATTCTTCTGAACATAATCAGAATGAATAGTAATATCAACACCAACAATGTGACTTTCAGACTTGGGGATTTCTCCCCCCACAACTAAAGCTTCTATTTCATATCTTTTTAATCTATCAACTTCTTCATAAAGGATATTACTTTCTTCAAATCTAGAAATAAAAAAAAGTAGAGAAGAGATAAGAATCTAAGGTATATCAACATCCTTATCTCTAATTCTTCCACTATGACTATAAGGATTAGAATCATCATCATTGATGTCACTATCTACACCCCACATTTTCACCATTTTCTCTATCATGATCATCTAGTACATTTAAATCACAAATTTCATTCTAATTAGAGGATTTGTAATAACTCAATAACTTATCTTCAGATAAAATTTCAGTTTATTCTACTTTAATTAGATTTTTAAAATATATTCTCTTATAGGATGTATCATAGGAGGATGAGGAGAACTATAGGATATAGAAAGAGAGATTCGAGTTAGATCTGGTTCACTTCCATCATCCATATAAAAATTATTTTCTGTATAACTAAAAGTAGTAGCCTCCTCTTCCACATCATGAGAATACTCAAATACTTCATCTGGCACCAATCCAGGGTCCACAGGATCGTTTGATATAGAATTATGGTCAATCGGATTGAAGTCATCATAAATCCTTTCTCAATCATCCAACCATTGCTTCTTCTAAGGATTACAACTATTTTTAATCCTTTTCCATATGACTCTAGTAATAAAAAGGCCTTCACAACTCACTACTGATTCTTCACCTTCACCAATTAGAACATTTCCATCCAAAATGGTCAAGGTGTAATAAGTAATTGGATCTTGAAGAACGATTAAACATATCAATCATGTGAAGAATTAAATATCTATAAAATTTGATCTTCTCTACACATTTTATAATACAGAACAAATAAAAATCCTGACACATAATGTTGTGAATTTCACATTTCCTTGAAAAAATAATATGCTGGATAAACTTGAAAAGAAACATGAATTCACAATAAAATTATATATAAACTAGAAATCTCACAGTTTCATAACCAGTTAAATTATCCAAAGAATGATCATAAATACAAGTTTCACTAGAATCTAGAAAATTCACTTCATAATAATTTTCAACACCTTTATAATGATCTCTCAGACATATAACCCACTTGTTTAATGAAAATACAACCTTTCATCTATTTGTTATATTCCTCACCCAATCTTCACTTTCATTAAAACATAACACTAAAAACTAGAAGAACTCATTAACCCATCGAGTATAGAAAGGACTCCAATTATTAATGAACCATTCCACCCATTCTTGTTCATAGAGTATTTTGATAACCATTAAAATTATTGAAATTATCCATTCATATTGAACTTCTTTCTTGGGTATCAAAACTCTCTTTGCAATATCAGGATTCATAGGCTATAATATAGATCAAATTGATTCTCCTATCTGCTTCATTGAAGGACATGAATCGTACAATGAAGGAAAAGAATATTTCTTAACTCTCACTATGGAGTATAGTTAAGACGATTTGGGAAAAGGAGAAGGAAGGTTAACTATTGGGAGAGAAGGGCTCGTAATAAGGCTCAAGAGGAAAGGCACAGGGACTGTGAGCATTGTAATTAAAAAAATGAATAATTTATATCATTTGGGAATTTAGGGATTCATAAATTTCTAATTGATATATAATTCAAATAAAAATTGAATATTAAATAAAGAAACAATATGAAAAAATTAATTACCAATATCATCTTAAAAACAAATAGCGAAAAAATTACAAAAGCAAAATATTTCCAATAATAGGTAAACATAATGGAGAGTAAAACCAATAGTGAGTAATTATAGTGGGGAGAAAATACAATAGTGAGTAAATATAATTTTTTTTTTAAACATAATAGTGGGTGAAACTCATCCATGGGTAAGTCCAATGGTGGGTAAAACTAATGGTGAGTAAAACTCAACATTAAGTAAAACTCAACAATGCGTAAAGGTCAATACTGGGTAAAACACAATTGTGTATAAAAATCAACAGCAGGTAAAACTCAATGGTGGGTAAAAATCAATTGTGAGTCACCAAATATTAATCTCAACCAAATGTATTCATACCTAAATCATCTTTTAGGTAGTTCAATCTCTTAGAATTCAATGTCTTAGTTAAAATATCTGCAAGATGAGATTATGTACCAATGTATTTATGACTTATATCACTATATTCGAAATTATCTATCAAATACATGTGTATTACA
Source organism: Viscum album (assembly GCA_963277665.1). Classification (NCBI taxonomy): domain Eukaryota; kingdom Viridiplantae; phylum Streptophyta; class Magnoliopsida; order Santalales; family Viscaceae; genus Viscum; species Viscum album. Next base: position 788,607,853 of record OY728120.1, read on the forward strand.
TAAATATGTTCTATTCTAGAGTGATAAAAATTGTTATTATAAATGTTTATAGAACTTTTATTGTCAAACATTATAGGGGAATGTCAGAATTAGTATCAATATTATATCATTGTGTGTTTCAACCACAAAATCTATACATTGTAGCTACCTGAAGCTATGTATTCAGATTCAAAGGATGATAGTGAAAAAAAACTTCTTTCTTAATACACCAAGAACCTTGTGACTGCCCAAAAATGTGACATGTTCCAGAGGTTATTTTTCTATATATCATACAACCGCTAAAATTCGCATATGTATAACTAAATAAATCAAAATATTTTCATCTAGGGTAAATAGTCCTAATTTAGTAGTATAATAAAGGTATTTGAAAATACTTTTTAAAAAAATTAAGTGTGAAAATTTTGTTTTTTCTTTAAAATGATCACACATATATACACTGAACATTATACAAGGTCGGCTAGTAGTGAAATAGACAAGACTTCCAATAAAACCATTGTAACTAGATTGATCCACCAATTTCCTCATTTTAATAAAGATACAATTTAAATGTGGAAATCTAAGAGTATCATTACTATTACTATTATCCAAATTAATACATTTTAAATGGTCATAAGAATATTTACATTGATTTAAAATAAATACATCTTTTTTGTAATATATAGAATCCAGGAAAGAATTTGAATTCACACATTAAACTCATTTTGAATTTAATTTGAATAATTTTTTAAAAATAAGATAATAATGATTTTTTATATGATAAAAAAATAATATCATCTACATAAATATTAACAGTTAGAAAAACTTTTTATATTATTTTTATAAATTGTGAGAATTATTTATACCTTTTTAAAATCATTTTGAAATTTGAAAAGAGTTGAGCCTATTATTATAATTTATTGGAGCATGTTTCAAAACATAAAATATTTAATTAATTTTAAAAATTATTAGGAAGATGAGGAGTTTGAAAACTAGTTAATTATTAAAAAAATATCTTCATCTATATACTAATTTAAAAATTCATGTTTTATATAAATTTTATAAAGTCCGAAAACTAAATGTGATGTGAAGTCAAGAAGTATTATAATTGATTATTCTGTAGATATAAGTGATAATGTAACATAATAGTCTATACCCACTACATGACTATATCCTTATGCAAATAGTCAATCCTTAATCCTTACTATAGTTCCAGATTCATCAACATTGTTACTAAACACCCATTTAGTGCCTATATTCATGATGTCTTTAGATCGATCAACAAGTTCCAACAAATTTTTTCGTTAAAATTAATTATGTTATTATTGAATACCACATAACAATAATTCACCATTAATTTCATGATTGATAATATTAGGTTCAATATGTGACTGGAATTATTGATGTTCATCCATGTTTCATACAAAATTTCTAGTTTTGTACATATATCAATGTCTCGATTAATTAAAAATAAATATTGGTATTAAAGAGTCTAACCTCTCCAGAAAAAGAAGGTGTGGTCACATTATAGTCCTCGATAGGTTTAAGTTCATCATCTTGATGTTCCTCATAACATGATGATTTTTTGGGGTTTTTACAACATAATTATAAGGTTATGAATTTATGTTCAAAGTGGAAAATAATTCAAATGACTATCCAACAATGTCTTATGATGATGTGGATATGTATCATCAAATATGATATAGGCAGATAGTTCCATATTATCGTTTATTTTATTAAAAAATAAATAGGATTTTCCAGATGTTGAATAAACTTGGAAAATTCCTTTGTCACTTTTTGACGAAAATTTATCAAGATTATAAATTGTATTAATAATAAAAACATTTTAACCAAAACAATCTAGATTAATTAACCTTAGGTAATATATTAATACAACATAATGTAATTGGTTTTCTTTAAGATGTTTCTAATTAAAATTCTGTTGATTATATAATAGGTTGTGTTCACATCCACATCCCAAAAGTACGCAGGTAATTCGTATTCATTAATTATAGTCCAAGCCATCTATTGTTGTACCCATTTATTCTACAAACAACTCCATTATACTGAGGTGTCCTTGGAAATTGAATGTTAATAATAGATTCAATTTTTGAGAAAAAGGATTCAAATACTTGATTTTAAAACTCATGTCCATGATTTATTATTATGCTCTTTATTCTATGTCTACTTAATTTTTATACCAATTTAGTATTCATGATAAAATATGAACACAATTCACAATTGTTAGATAAAAATAACACCCAAGTACACATAAAAAATAATCTACAAGTACATAGATATAGTGCTTCCCATTTAAACTAGAAACCATGGATTATCCAAACATATCCATGTGAACCATCTCAAGAGGATGAGAAGTTGAAAATTAATTATTTAATTTAATATAAATCTTGTTTTGTTTTCCATTTTGACAATGGTTATATACTTTAAAATTTTGGAATTCATGTTTTTGTATATCCTTAAGTAACCCATTAATAGTAATATATTTAATTTTGAGTTAATATTATAGTTTCCAATATCTAATACCAAATCCAAGATTCTATATTAATGGAATTTAAGAAGGAAACACTGTAAAAAATAAAAGAATCAACAATAACAACATAATCATCCTCATTTCAAAAATCTGTAAATACTAAATAATATTTAGAATCAAGAACATTTCAATAATTTTTCTCAAACATCACATGAAAGCCATCATCAAATAATTGAGAGATGATAAGTAAATTATAATTTAAACCATCAAAAAACAATAAATTAGAAATTAAAATTTAATTAGTGTTACTAATGGTCGAGGAATATTATCATACAATTAGAATTTACATCAAAGGTGACATTAACACCATCAACTATTATGATGTATTTTAGGCTCCAGTATCCTCATGTAATATGCATTGAAGAATCACTATCTAAGTACCGCAGATTCCTATATGAGATCTTCAAGAATCATTCCAACAAAACATCGTTTATACAAGAAATTATTTCGATTCCAAGTTTTTATTGGGTCTTGACATGTTAGTGATTAAGTCCTTATGAACCTATTTTTCTATAATAGGTTTCCTATAAGAAAATTATAATTTTTTAAGAAATAAAAATTTTATTTTTTCCATTTTAAAAATAAATATAAGTATAATTTTTAGAATTGGATGTAGGAATAAATGCTCTCTTAATTTCTCTTTTCTACCTATGTTGATAACCTATACCTGTTGCCTATTTAGGATAATTTTTTTCCCAATATTTTATTAAATGTTTCTATACCATTTGTTAATATTTCTAAATATTTCTTAATATTATCATTTGATAGTTTTAGTTCATTATTTTCCTTTAATGATTGATCTTTTTTCTCATCCTCTTTAACAAGATAATATTTAACATTAATAGAAAAAAATTTCCTTAGAACAATATATTTTTGTTTATGTTTATTAAAAGTGTCTTTATGAATATTAAATTACTAAAAAAATATAATCTATAGATATTTAATCATCATTTTCATTTTAACGGTGATTAGAATTATGTATAGATGGTACATTAGGTACCTTAGAAACATTATTTAAGAAGAATATATTGGATCTTTCAGGATTCTATTCATGGGGTGAGTGAGGGTCATTGGAGCTGTCCTGTGAAGCAGTCCATGTGAATTTCGTAGAATTATGGTATTTTCTATCTTTTTTCAAAAATTCCATGTTGTAATTAAACTTTTGATAGTCAGCCTTAACATTTCCTTTTCATATACATTAATATCATGTAATATAAATTAATTTCTCATCTCTCTTCCAGTCATTTGTTGAACTTCATTTTCTATTTAAATCCATTGTTACTAGGTTTTATGCATAATTTCTTCTTCTAATAAGTAATTTTAAACCTTCTAGGTTTATAGTCCATTTATTTATCACTATTTGGTTTTGATATTTCATCACAGGAACACTATTCTTGGATTTTTTCTTTCTCTTTCTGTTTTGATGGAATAGACTTAAAAGATGCTAATTATCTCTTAGGATAATCCTAATATTTATGGTTAAAATTAATCTATACTTCATTCATCATTATCTTACTAATAAATTAATTTATAGTTATTTTAGTTATGACATAAGATTCACTTATTGATACATATGTATCACTCCATTTCTTTGGAAGACATCTCTTCTCTCTCATAATTTAGTCTTTTTCACACACTAGATTCACCAAGGATCCCATTGTATTTAATATTTCATTGATCTTTATATAAATGTGATAAATTATCTCATTATTCTTCATTTTTAAAGAATCATATTTTATTTTATAATATTTTAATCTCATTTTATAAACTTTTTTAGTTCTTTTATATGACATAGGTAAAGTATCACAATTTTCATATAGAATTTTTCTAGAAGACAATATATTTAATTCTTTATCTACATAATAAAATTAAAGATAATTAATTTATTTGAAATTTTTATTATAAAAATGTTTTGTTGAATAATCCAATGTATTATTTTCATTCATAAGTAACTCATACTCATACAATATAGGAGACCAGATTTCAAAACCCATTTATTCTATATGAATTTTCATTTTTATATTCTAATGAAAAAACATATTACCTTTAAAGAATGTATGTTTTTTGGTAATAGAAATTTCTTTTCTATTATCAATTTAATGAAATAAATTTAGAAATAATATAAAATTAAGATCCTTAAAACACAACTAACAATAAATGTTAAAAACCTTCAAAAAATTTTATAATACCAAATGTTGGTTCATGTGAGTATCTCACAAGGGGGTGAATTAACCACCTAATAAAAATTAGGTTTCCAAATTGTTTCAAATAAAATAACCCATTTAAATTAAAATTATATTAGTGAATTAATATAGTATATCAATATATGCTCTAATCATCTAAATTTTTTAATATATTGTTTTTTCCCCAATTGAAAAAATTAGGAAAAATATTTTAGCTCTTTGAATCAATTTACATAGTGAAGCCCTTATATAACCATAAATTAATACTAAATATCTATGTAGTGATCTTGTTTTATATTTAAAACAGATCCAGTATAAATCATATAAACAAAAAAATAAAATAAAACACACAAAAACATAAAAAAATATGTTCAGTCTCAATCATAGACCAAATCCTCTCTTCTTAGAAATCATCTACTTCCAAAAATATTATACAAAGTAATTTATGATCCACAACTTGGATTATGTGTACAATAGAAAAAAATGTATTGGACACACATGATCTCTTCAATAACAACTGTGGGATGGAAATAAACATATAATACATGGGGAACTCTTCCACAACATTGTGGGAAAAAATATAGAGTGTTGGGAAGATATCGTATATCTTCCAGTAAAAGTGAATAAGTGAGTGTGGGTAAAATAAAAAGAGTAAACCAAAATTATCATAATGTAAATACAATATATATAGAGTGAAAGTAAAATATATATATAAATAATGTGTTTCCATTTATAATTTTCTATATAGAATGTGACTCCTTGAATGTAACTTCAAGTGAAGCTCATGTTGATTTTTTGAAAATCATAGATAAAAAGAATATCGTAAACTCTTTTGTTTTCATATTGTAGGAAGGTATTAATTTTTTTGTAAGCTCTAATATTCATATATTGTGTGTATTAATGATGTAAAATGTAACCTCTTCGAAATTATCCCTATTCACATGTATGTGAATTTCTCTATGTGTATACACTTCTTTGTTTTTTTCTAAATCTATCCACATGAGAGATTCATGTACCCCATTTAACAGTAGAATACATGAGGTTCTGTGTAGATAACAATCATTTGGATATCATGTATCCTCATAATAAGAGCTAAAACATTCTTTAATTTATATGAGAAATAGTTTATTGATAATAATTAAACTAAAACACAACATTAAATTCAATAATATCGCTATTAGAAATATTTAATTCGAAATAAATAAAATATTGGAAGTGATTCATCTTGAACGGTGAGTTAATATTTGGCATTGACTTAGGATGGTGGTGTTTTTGGATAGTGAAAAGTCAAGTTAGTGGTGAGACAACATAGTGTTAGGTCATTCCAATAGTTTTCCAAATTTCCATTCAAGTGATAGGCCATCCTTAATGGTGACTACTTTCCAGTGATAGGAATTTTTCACAATTAGCCAAATTTTCATTGGTCAGATCCAATGGTAGGTATTTTCCATACTTTTTCAATTTTATAGTTCAACAACAAGTAATCCTCTAAGGTAAATTCTGTATTATAAATTAAAAAAAATTATTTCTGGAGGTTTCCTCAATGGTGAGTCAGTTCTGGTGGTGACTCAACATCAATAGTGAGTTAGGTCTGACAGAGAGTCATCAGTCGTGGGGACTGATCTTCCATGGTGAGTCATATTAATCCAAATTTCTATAATCTTTCTTATAATTTAAAATTAAATCATAAAATTTAAAACTCATTAATATTAAAATAAACATGATCTACTGATCAATAAAACAATGGTGAAAAAAATTATTACATCCAAATTCTTAATGAAATGGTGGAATTTTTTATACTTTTAAATTATTAGAAAATTAATTCATATAGTACCTTTTACTTTCATTTAAATGGTTAAAAATATTCTATTTAGTGTTTTCGATAAATGATTTTTTAACTTTTCTTTTTCAACATTATGAAATGAACCTTCTTTATAATTTATAGAGAATAAATGGATTTTTCTACCTCCACAACAGTTATTCATTATTTATATTCCTATTTAAGATTTTAGTATTTTATTAAATAGACCACTTTGTATATTAAATTATATATTTTATTAAAATAAAAATGGAAATATATTCTGATAGGCTGAAAATGATTTTGAAAATTATTTATTTCATAATTATTACAACCAGGTTGCAAACCAATTAAAAACGTTTTTTAATAGTCAAATCATGTTTTCCTCTATAATTATGAATTTAATATCCTTTATTAGAAACCCCAATTTCAGGTTAATCAATGGACATATATCATATATGACTAAATTATGGGTTATAACTTATTTTTAGATCATTCAATTTCTTTTCATTGTGTTCTTTATCACTCCATAATAATCATTAAAAGTTATCTTTATCCTTCACATACATATATTACCTAACATATATATATTCCGTAAAATATATATCAATTTTATATTACTAAGACAATATACCATTTTAATATATTATTTCATTTTAAGGATGATTAATAAGAAATATATTTTATTTAATGGTGAGATATTGATTATCTGTATTCTTTATTAAATAAAAATATTTATTGATTGAAAATAAATATTTATTATATAATATATTCTCAATTCAATATAAAAGGAATATATTATACATATATATATGATGGGTGGTCCCAGTTATAGATTGACCCTATATCTATCATTATTTCTCAGGAGACCAAATTGGGGTCATATTATTTGGGAAATTAGTGTATACCTACCCATAAAATGAAGATTTCATGTCTAAGTCCTTAATAGTATGATTAATAATTCCAATTCCTTGATCTTAAGATGATGAATGCAAGACATTGTGATTTTAATTCTTTTAGAATTTAAATTTAATTATCCATGTGTTTACATACATCTGTGGATGTATTCTGTGATCATGTTAATTATTAAATGGCGTATGTATTGATTATTTACTCATCCAAATTAGTATGCCTTATCAACTCAACAATATTTCTATTGTACACTTTCCAGTACTAATAATTTTATATCAAATTTTTAAAATTTTCGCTTCCCAATTTATTAAATAATGAAACATAGAATGTTATTTAAGAATGAAAGAAAAGTTTTTCATTCCATGTTTTATTATTTTGAATGTAATATGGAAATCATGTATTTATATTGTCTCATAAGATTGGTAAATTGATTTATCCTTCATGGTGTCATTCATTTTATCTTATACCATTTTCATATAGTATAAAACAGATCTCGTTTGTTAGATTTATGGTTATTACAATAGGTATTAATGGAATTTTAGTGGTACCCTTGAAAACTATTTTTAGAAGAACATATCTTGCTTGAGAATTATTATAATACCACAGAGTTCATAAATAAATTTAATGTTTTTTTATATTATATCTCATTATTATATATTTTAGGAGATAATTATGTGTGATCCATTATTTATATATGAAACCTAATGGGAAAAAATTAAATAATGTGTACACCCATAGTCAATATGATGATTTCGCTTATCTGAATGTAAATATATAAATTATTGCATCTAATTAGATCAAGATAATAATTACAAAATCCACCAAGTTTATGATAAACACGTTTCTTGTATGGAGAAGAAAGTTTTCATATCGTCTGATATACCTTTTTGGAATTATTTATATGTTAGAAGGATTCATCCTTTAATTGAACTAATAATTCAATTGTTGTTGAGAAATGGATCAAGTCCAATGAAAAATTATTCCTATATTTGGTAAGTAATAATAAGGAAATGGAATATTTTGATTGATACTATATAAAGAGAAATATGAACTAGAAATGTTCATTGATCTAGAACACTGTAAAGGATGATGAAATAAAAAGTCTATAATAAATTAAATTTAAGGTGATATTATTTGTATAATATTTTACATGAGTGACACAAGTTAAAATAGAGAGAATATCCCCCAAATAATTTCAAATTTAATGGAAAGGTGTTGTCGAATATTAAGATAACTTCATTAAACCATACTGTAAATCAATAGAAAACATATGTAATATAAAAACCAGGATAGAACATTTCATTGATGTGATTCAGTTCAATCTCCATAGTAAATTGGACTTTGAAATGCTTTCAACATATGATTGTATAGTATCATGTTATATAAAGAAAGGGAATAAAATTTAATGGTTTTCTATTTTTTTGTGAAATTATGAAATGATGTTTTTGACTAACCATGAAGAGAAACAAATTCCAAGAAGAAGGAATGATGGGATTTACAAAATTTGATAATTATGGAATTATATATCAAGGTAAACTACTATAGATAATGGGAGTTTTTTCAATTGTATAGATAAGGCCCATCAATATCATAATTAAATGGGAAATAATGAATAAATTTTTCTATAGTTCATTAACTATAGGGATATGGGGTATTATTCAAATGAATTCTACAAGAATCAATATAACCTACCAAAAAAGTGTCTCATGGGGGATTTCCTTGAATTTATGATCAATATAACTGAAATTAATGTTCATAAGGATGTGGTTTAGGTTCATTTATCATAAACTCAAATATATTCATTTTTTATTTGATTTGTTGTATATTAATTCTTTTATATCATCATTTTTTTCAAAAACATTAAATATTTAATTAGCACATTATGAAGGGACTTGGAAATCCAGACTCCTATTGGAAATTTTAATGAAACATGGATTTATAAATTAGTCAAATTTTGATAAAAATACATAAAATATTTTAAATTTTTTTTATTATACCTATCATTTATTTTGATATAGTCATTTTTATGTATTTTATTTCAAATTTTAATTCAAAAATATATTTTAATGTGAATCATATTATGATTCCTGGTAGAGATATTGAATCCCTTGTAAATATATTGGAGACATCAGTATCATAATATGATCTGGATCTACCTCCAGTTTCTCTCCACAATGAAATTATTAGAGAACTCTAAAATACTATTTATGTGAAAGGTAACATCAGAATATCAGATATACCTTTATCCTTGGATTTTATTGATGTGTTTCCTAAAATAATAACATGGAACTGCAACCACATGTGAAGTTATATTTTTCATTAAACACATAACTACTTCCCATACTAAATCTTTTACTCCCTACAAAAAATTCTAATTAGAATTAGTAGAAGTGTAGGAACCAAAAAAGAGTTATATATTATGGGATTAATTTTATATAGTGGTTCACTAAGGGGATCCCATATTCTTTTGTTTAAAAGTAGGATTGTCATATGAGGTTAAACATCAATTAGAGGGAAATTAATAAACTTAAAATAAAAAAGAAATATCCTCTGCCACACATTGATGATCAATTTGATAAACTTGAAGGACTTCAATATTATTCAATAATTTATCTTTTTTTTGTATAATTTTTTTATTAAATGAGATATATATTTTGATGATTTTATTTCTCATAATGTATTTGAATTTATAGTCTACTTAAATTACATTTGGATTAAATAAATCACCCTCTATTTGAATGGATCAATTTAATAGAGTATTCAAATAATATTTTGATAAATTAGTTATGGTATTTATTGATAATAAATTGAAATAATAAAATATATATGAAGAAAAAAAATCCATTTTAGAGTCAATATTGAAACTATTAGTGGGAATGTGTTATATGGGAAATTTAATAAGTGTGAATTTAGTATTTGAGATTTTATTTTCATGAGTATATTATCTTAAATAATGATATATTTTTTGATCCATAATATAAATATTCCCTAAAATAAAGATTTACACTGATGATCATAATATATGTACAAATATTACTTAGGATATAAGGTTACTATAAGTTCATTATTCAGAAAAATTCTTGATTAGCTAACTCCTTAACAAAGTTCACGTGTAAAGGGGTTATGTTTATACGGTCAGAAGAATGAAAATTATTTATTGATGAATAAAAGAGTTGATTTTTCAATGCTACAAAATTGAAATTAAAATTAATGAGGTATGGTATTTTTATACATATTTATGTATAAAATAAAGAACTCAGACTCTTTCTTATGTAAAATTATATTGTTTTTTATGCATCAAAACAATTAATGAAAATTGAGTAGTATTATCTTTCTAAATATTTTTAGGTTGAAAATATGATCCTTTTCATGAAAATATTGGAATATTATCTCTGTTTTTAAATATTTAGGATATATATAGAGTACAACAATGTGAAATACTAATTTTACAAAAAATCTAAACCTGAGACAAATGAGATTTCATAGGAAAATCATAGATTATTATTTATGAATACAATACGACCCTAATAATGAAAATAATATAAACGATGAATTGAGTAGAAATAATTACTTAGTTTGGACTAAAAAGAGGAGAATAAATATCCTATATTAATTAATTTACTATTGTCAGATATGGGAATCATTAAGTAATGGGGATCATTGCCCAATTTTTAAATTATTTCCAAACCATATTTACTGAATATGATTTAAAATTACACTCATGATGATAAGATATTATACATGAAAATTAATGTTCTGAATTATGGGATTCTAGAAATATTTGTGTATGTTGGTTCGATGAAATTAAAAAATAGGACATTTCATCCATCCATACCAGAGATGAGAACAGAATTATTTGATGTAGATAATTGAAATAATTCCCTAAAATACACTGGTCTCAAAAAAATGTATTTGTATTTGAAGGCTTATATATTTTAGAAAACATGATGTCCTAATTTACATAAAATAAATAAAGATACATGGTTTTTTTATTGATAAATGTTAATAGATAACACCAAAAAGGAGTCCGGAAGACTCTCCCACATCATTTGTTGTAGTGGAATAATATTATTCTTGATATTTTTACAAGAGTACCAAGAAATCTTAAAATAATTGATGAAAAGTGTATTATTATTGACATACATACCATGCCCACATATTTTAACTCTATAATGGATGATATAACACTTCATCACCTCACGCAAATATATATTGCTTGGTTGGAATGGCGATGATGAAGACAAAGACACAATGGGGGTGAATTGTGGTCTAAAATTTTTTTATTGATTCATAACACCTCTCTTATTATACCGAGAACCATCCCTTTTACAATAAATATTATTGAAATATGTTTTTAGATAATGTAAAATAGAATAATGATATATAGTGGCTTAGGGAACAATGATCCTCCGACCCACTCCACCAACATCAAACTCCACAAGCATGGTGATTTTCACTAACATGACCTCATATCCTAAGAAAATAATAACTCAGTGCCTATAGTTAAACCCATACAAGGATTTTATAGGACCTTATAGTTATTTTAAAAGGAAACAAATACATAGCTTAGTGAAAGAAGCTGAAACATCACCATGATTGAGTCTGAGCAGTTGAAAATCCAGAATATCAAATGAATATGATTTTGTTGAAAATGAATGTTAAACATAACTGTTGTAGAAACAACAGATAGATGTAATTAATCTTCAATAATTTAAAACTGTAAATATATCCTCAATGTATCACATGATTTATTGAAACTATAATAGAGAAAACACCAGGTGGATGTTTAATCCAGTTTGCCTCCAAAGTATATCTCTGAAAAATGCTTCATCATTATTATAGAAGAGGATGTAATAATAAAATGTTGTTAAAATGAAATAAACAATAGTTAGTTTATATATCAAACCATGTATATCTCCAAATTTTAGATATGAAGTTAATGACACAAAAATTTTCCTGATGTATATCTCCAATCCATGTATACTATGATGATGAACGTCTTAATATTTATAAAGTAGCTCAAATAGCTCTAGTTAAAAAAAATCCAGAAATATCATGCCATAAAGCGTGAATATTTGAATTAAAAAAATTTAATAGATTCATACCTTCCTGTAAGAATAGAAAAAATTCACTTTATTGAATAAGTGGCTTTAAAATAATCATAATGAATATGTGAGTATGTTGTAATATGTGATGAATATATCATTACATCCATCAATACCATTGCATAAATCTCAGATAATGACAAAGATTTAAACTCCATCATTGAATAGTAATATATATGGTTCCTTCAAAAGAAGAAATAATAAAAAATGTAGTTTAGAAAATGTATGGTTTTTCACAAAAGTAGTTTTTATGTAATATACATTTATTTCCTCAAATGTAGGTTTCATTATAAATGTAGTGTTGTTTATCCATAATTTTTCAACAATGTACGGTATATAGTCCATACATCCTGTTTTAAATGTAGGGTTATTGATCCATATGTTACGCTTGTAAAGGAAGGCTTTAAAGAGTTTATCTAGATTTTTTTTAATCATATACTGAATACTTAAAACAAATATTTCTTATTGATTAATGACTTGAATATATTTCCAGAATAAATATTTTGATGATAAATAATTTATTAAAATTCACTTAAAATAAAATTCATTAGTAACATAAATGTTGCTGTTTGAGAGCATCAAAACTTGAACAAAATTAATAAAACTATTAAATAAACATATTCTCAACAATCTATCCATTTCTGATGTTTACAAAACCCATTAAATAAAAGTTTAAAATATAAAAACATTATTTATAAAAATCCAAAAAAATTTATCCTTTTTATAATATTATAATATTTATTGTGTATAATATTTCATTCATAAATGAAACTTCTCCCCATTATTATTCTATTCAATTTTACATAAAAAATATTTTTACTTATTATATTGATCAAAATCTATCCCCTATAGTACAGATAAATTTACATAACATGATGATTACCTAAATACAATAAACTTATCCTCCTTTTGTAACATTAGAACGATAAGAGTAGTAATATTATCTCCCCCACAATTCATTCTCTATTAAAAATATATAAAAAATTAATAAAAAGGATTATAATGAAATATTTAATGAATAAAACAATTAATTTATTCTAAACTCTCCATATTTTATAACATAAAATATTTTCAATTAATTAAAAAATTTAATGCATTTTTTTCAAAATTAATAAAAAAAATATATTATTATTTTATTAATATTTTACTCATATCAATAAACTTATTTATGAGATAATTGAATATTAAGTTCATTCTCATGTAAGATAACTTAATAAAATTTTAAAATTAAATTAAAAAACTTATATAACATATTTTCACTAAAAACATATATAAAAAAATGTATTGACTTTAATTAAACAAAAATTAATATAGAAGTTTTAAGGAGTAAAAAATTCATCAGATCTTTCTAAACATCAAACTTTTAAATTTAAATCAGCTAAAACACATGATAGTTATTTTAATATTCACTAAATATTTACTATTATTCGATATAAAGAAGATGTGCACTATTAAAGTAGGAGAAAATTCATTTTATCATGATCTATCTGAGTAAAAACTTATCTTCTTAGAAACTCCATCTAATATATTATTTTCAATATGAATGACTCAAAGTTTTCATTTTATATCAAACTATATTTCATAATATTATATTCATTTTATAATGAATCAAAAACATTTTTTGAATGATATTCATTATCTAGTTCCTTATATAACTTTCTAAATGTATAAAAAGTGACATGCCTCATCACTTTTTCTTCATTAAACATATTAAATTGGAATATAATCCTTTCATATGACATTTGAGATTATGAGACTTCCTATTCTTCAAGACATTCAACTTCCTTATTTCTTTAAGATTATTTTATAGAATATTCATAAACATATGTAACAAATTTTTCTATTAACAGATCATAAAGAATACCTTTTGATATTTTAAAGGAATGATTTTTTTCTTAACTAGAAGAACTTGATTGCTTCATCATGTTTTGGCTGGGTTTCCTAAAGATTTTGAATAATTTATTTCAAAAAATAAGTCTGATAAAAAAAATCGATGAAAAAGATGATATGTTAGGTTCCAACACAATGTAGATAGCGCTTCATATTCATTATAAAAATATATATAATAATCATTACCGATGTAATGTTTTCAAAACACATCCTATGTAATAACCATCTTCTAGTTTTATACAAAAATATAATTATTTCAAATAGGTTTAATGATTGAAAATATTGAAAATAACATAAATTTAACACATAATGTATTTTTAAAAATAGTTAAAAAAATTTAGGGATATTTTAAATTTTTAAAAAATTATTTATATAATAAAAATAGATTAATAATTTATATAAAGAGTAAAAATAGTTTGTATCAATGTTTGGGAGATTTATTTCTCCACCTATAAAAAACAGTTAATAAACCATAAGAATATAAATATAAAAATGGAATAATTCCTCTATTAGTGATTTTTTATTGATGGTTTTTTGATAATGAAATACTATAGAGTTGTAAACTCTTTAGGTAGAGACATTCATATTTCAATTGATTGAAAACATAACAATTTAACAATAAATCATAGTGTCGCAATCCTTCAAAATATCAAAGTAAGTTTCATTTTGGTACCCATGTTCTTATATGTCCAACATTTTTATTAATTAAATTCATGGGTACCCAAAAATGATAATTTTGGGTAAGAATTCTACTATTCAAGTTGATCAATTATTATGATCAATAAACAATTTCAAAACAAAAAATTTGTGTTTTTATAAATGACCAATAATTTGTTTAATGACAATTAACACAATAATAAAATCATTTTATAGTAGGCATGATTCTTAAATTCAAACTCAGAAGAAATTAATTTTTATATTGTATTCATCATTCAAAATTTCTTTATATTCCAATATTTCCTTTCTAGCTTTTGTTTTACGAAGAATTTGATTTAAATAGTTTTTTCCTTTTATGAGGATAATATAATTTTTTTTCAAATTACTAACTTCATCTAATAAATCTCTAATCTTAGTGTAAAACAAATAATAATAATTTTTAGAATAAATAGAGTTTAAATATATAATATATTTTGAAAAACATTTGATATATAATAAATCAGTATCATGAGATATTATAATTTCTCTATGATCATTAATTAAGGATTAATATTTAAAATCTATAAATAAAAAATAATTATTTAATTAATTATAAGAATGTTTTTCATAACTAGTGTTTGGATCATAAGAAGATTTCACCTCATTAGTATTAGCCATAACACATAAAATTTTTCTTTTATACTCACCATCATAATCTATAAAAGATTCATCATGTAAAATATAATAATTAAAATAGATAGATTTTATAATTTTCTTCTTCTTATATTAAAATTAGCATTACATTGAGATTTTAGTAAATAAGAGTTATCCTTTGTATGCTTTTTTCCATTCATTCAAATTTTCATTTCACACTAGTCACTGTTTTTTAATTTCTATATATTTTTTCAATTTGTTTTTCAAAAGCTGATAATTCATTATCTAAATATTGATTACATGAATAATAGGATTCATTCATATTATTTTTAAGAGAAACTTATTCATGATTCATACTATTTTCTAGATCAATCCATACCACAAATTCATACATCAATAATTTCTAGATGAATTCCTTTATTGCTATGTTTTTAACGGGTGTAGATTGACATATAGCTATAGATATTCCATAACACATATAGGGTAGTACTATGAGTACTTTTATTGCTTGATCTAATAGTAAAATTGTATCTCTTAATGTATCAACATTGTTAGCAATTTCTATCAAATGCCTATTCCTATGAATGATCGTTTCATCTTAATACAGTTTGAACGTATCAAACATTAAATTAAAATTAGTGTAACTTATTTTTTATTATATATTTAATTCCGTAAGAGGAAAAAGTAGTTTTTTTCCACATCTCATATGAATTTGGTCATTTTGATACTTGATTGATTTCTTTGATTCCAAGTCCACCGAAAATAGAATTCATAGCTATTGAATTGAGAATATATTATATTTCTTGATCATTAATCAATATTCCAAATCATCCATATGAATATAATATTTCATATAAATCGTCAAATAAACCCTTATTTATATATTTTTTAAATAAAAAACCTTATAGGATTTCCAGAATCCATAAATGTCCCCATTAAAATAATGATCATTGAAAATTGACTAACCTTCTCTAGAATAGACCATTTCTATATTTGTTCATCTGAATTATTAACTCAGGGTTTCTAGATCCTGAAAAGTTCCATGAGAACCTTCTAATACCACTTTGTTATATTGTACAAGAAAATTAAGAATAAAATTTACCTGTAGTTTCCTACCACTGATAACAATTTTTAGGTAGGGATGATGATGACAAAGAGAATTACACAAGAGAGGGTGAATTGTGGTCTTTAAAATCTTGATTCATTTATAAAACATATCTTTTTATGCAAAAAAACATTTTATTCTCTCTTTAGGAATAGTGGGAAGTGGAATTAAATTAATTAAAACAACACAATGATGTATAGGGATTTAGGGAAAACATATGTTACACCACACAGTTTTAGGAGAAACTGATTGATTTAATTGACCTATAATACTTCAAATAATCAATTAAATCTTCAAAATCACATGGTATTTAATGAAAATTTGATAGAGAAACACCAAAAATATTTTTAATAATGTTTTTCTCCAAAGTATATCTATGAAAAATGCATAATCATTCATGTAGAAGAATATATAAAAATAAAATGTAGTAGTAGTGACAACAACAAAAGTGATTTAAAATATCAAAACATATATGTATCAATTGTTCAGCTTTGAAGGAAACAAGAAATAACATTTCATTATATATATCTCCTCTCCTTGTATATTCATATGAAGAACACATCAATATTTATACAGTATATCCAATTGATCATGTTTAAAAAAACTCTAGAAATATCACAGAAAAAGTCATAGATATTTGAATTCAAAAATATTTAAGATATTCATAACTTCCAATAAAAATAGAAAGGATCTACTCTATTGAATATGAGCCTTTAAAAAGATCATAATAATTCTTTGAATTAGTCATAAAATATCTTGAGTAGATCATTAGTTTTTTCAACACTATTTCATAAATATCAGATATTATCATAGATTTTAAACTCCATCATGGAATTTTAAATAACAGGATTCCTTCACTTGATAAAAAAACACTTAATATTGGGTTGATAATTTACGATTGATCAGAAAACCATGGTTGATGTACCATACATTTTTTTCCACAAATGTAGGCTTTCTTAGAAACACATGGTTGTTTATTGCTACTTTTTCAACTTCATAGGGTACATGATCTATACTTGTTGTTTCTGATTTAGTTTTGTTGATATTTAAGTTATGATTATAAATTTGGGTTATAAAAATTGTTTCCACAATACATTTAAATATTTTTCAAAGAATTAAACCAAAAAATTCTCATGGATCAATGACTTGAATATATTTCCATAAAAAATATTCTGGTGAATAATAACTTACTAAAAATCACAAAAAAATAAAATTTAATTGTCACATAAATGTTTTCATTTGTGATCATAAATATCAAAAAAAAATTATCAAAATTTTTGAATCAAAATATTCTCAACCTATATTAATGATGTTATGAGACATCGTGGTGAACCTATTTCGATAATATCTAATCTGAACCTATGATTAACATCTAAATCTTAGGAAACTCATCAGAATGATCCAAAAACAATTTTAAATTTGATATAATATTATCATCATTAGGAAAATGGAAATTCTAATTGGATTAATCAAAACTTATAATATATTATGATTCTCTGCTAATGTGACTAAAAAGGTATATGGGACATATATTTAGATTTTTTGGAATTTTATTATAATAATATCATTCATTAAAGAATTAAAATGGAACCATGTGAAGAGTTTTATAAGAAAATACCCCACAAAAAAATTTTTGGGATTGTTTTAGTGAATGTAATCTATTAGTTTGAGAACTTTTGTAAGAGATAATGAGGAATTTGTGAACCATTCATAGTATTATCTAGTTTACTAAATAAATAATCTATAAAAATGTCAACAATTGAAGTGTGTATCAATATTTTCAGGAAGATTTTTATATTTTCCTAAAGGCAATAACAAGTAAGTGTGTTATAAGGATTGGAATGAAATGGATTTTAAAACTGATAAACATTTAGCTTTCTGATAATTTATAATGAATCATATCCATGACGTAAATTTGGAAATGCCACCAAACCACTCACTAGTGAATAATGAATTCAATTTCACATTAATCTCGAAGTATATGCTAACTAAATTCATGTAATCATCTATGAAGAAATGATATTATAGTAAGATCTATATTATTTTAAATAGTCTATCAGAATTATTCATGCTACAGAACATTTGTTGTGGATTGAGATGACACAAATAGTAAAGGTATGTCAAAAAAATCATAATATAGAATATATCACATGGGAAAATAAAAAAATTATGATGAATAACCACCCACACTCATTAATGTGGTGGAACTTTTAAAATTATTGGTTAAAAATGTTTATAGGGAATACTGTAACACCTGAGTTCAATTATGGTAAGTATAAGTGTATTCTAATGAAACTACAGAATAATGCATATTTATTTATTTAACAATGTGATTAAAATGTATATTTCTAAATGTTAAAAATTTAATTTGAAAAAATTAATTTCAATTCATAATTTATTATGTAAATATTATATTATGTTTACTTTTTTATATTTTTCTAAAATAATTAATTTTGAATTGAATAGGGAAAAATACTAATTTTATCAATATTGTCACATATAAGAAATTAATATGACATAATATTAAAATATATTTTTATAAATTCATCATTAAATTAAAAATTTATATTTATAGTTTAATATAATTCATTTAGAAATAAAAATGTTTTACATCGAATTCTATGATTAATGGATTGGAAATCCATGTAATTTTTTTATTAAAATAATTTTATTTTTATTATCAAACAATAAAGTATTAAAAATATTCCATTATATTTTGGTATAGTTTAAATGAAAAATAATTCTACTTTTATTTAACATAATCCAATTAATTTCATTTTAGTAAAAATTATACCTATTTTTTTTTCTAACATCATTTTTATGGTTAAAACAAGATTTTTTGTAAAAAACTATTTCTGTTGACTTTTATGAACATATATTAAATGAAATTTTTTAACATTATTGAAATTTAATCATGTATAACTGATTTAGTATTCATATTCAGTAAAATTAATATTATGTAATACGTTCTAATTAAAGTTTCCTTAATAAATAGTATAAATGTAAATTATTTATCACATCCGTTAAGTGTAAAATGAGTAACCTTGGTTAAAAATAAAGGGGTAAGGCTTCAGGAAAACATAAAACATGTTATAAAATATATATGTATGGTCTTATTTTTAAAATAACCTTATAATATTCAGATATAGAAGAATATATATCCAATTTAATTTAGTGTGAAATATATTATATAATAATGTTACATGTATTTACATGTTTTCCACCCACCACACATATAAATGGGAACCCAAAATCCTCAATTATTTACTCAACTTGAGACTCATATATCCCACAATTGATCCCAAATTCCTTTGAAAAATACATACCCATGTCATACATTCCGTGGTCTCACTAAAATAACACTTCCAGAAGGCATAATTTTTATGCCAATGGTTGTTACCAATAGAAGAAGTATATATTATTACTTATCCTTTTCAAGTTACCTTATTTTTATAAATCCTAAAAATAATGAATAACCATATTGATATAATTAATCAAATATACTAACTATATTTTTATGTTTTTAGGCTAATGGTATAACCATTTTGTATTTCATTTCCATCCTGTGAAAAATAGAAAACATTGTACATGGATATTTTTGACCTACCATCCCCATGTAGTAATGTAAATCATTTTTTATCACCAAATTACAGTGACTGTTATAAAGATATAATTAATGAATATATATGATAATTATGATGTAATTATGATTATATAAATACTATATATCATTTACCTTTTAACCCTTCCAACAATTGTAGAATAATAATATTGTTCATCTATATGTGTGGACTACCACCTACAAAATGTGATATGACTCATTATTCCTATAAAAACATTCATGGTTGTGTATAGAATAATATACCATGGGAATAAATTATATTCAAAAATTTATTATCATTATATAGATGAGAGAAACACTTCATTTCACCTTTAACCCTGTCCAGTATACCTATGTAATTTTGTAGTAATTATAAACGAATCATAAGTGCTCAACATAAGCATGAATTATAAAATGAATTGATATAATTGGATTATAAAAATACTAAACAAATGAAATATAGATAAAAATTTTCATTAAATTTTATTTAATTAATTTAAATTTGTTATTCATGAGAATAGAATGTATCTGACGATGAAAAAATGCAAGGTTAGGGTTTTTAACATCAATTCCACTCCACTAAGGCATTTGTCGTATTATGAAACTAATATATTTTTTATGTTTTATATACTACCCCTTTAAAATATTATACCTTTATTTACTCTATTAATTTTTTTATATATCAATTCAAATTTTATGTTTTAATAGGTCTTTATTTTAATATTAATAAATAAATAACGGATTATTTTACCATCACACTCTTATTCAATATTATGTTTGATTAAATATAGGTTGTAAGATTTATATTATATTAGACTTATAAAATTTATTTTATATTACTATATTATTTTTATTTATTGGTTTCTCATATTTTTAATCCAAAATATTTAGTTTTTGTTTATTAGAGACTAGAAGATTTTATTTAAAAAGCTATCATTTTTTTCACATTTATTTTTCTGAGTTCTTTTACATCCATCTCCATATTATACAAATTTTTACGAATGATTTTATTTTATTTTAAATGATAAGAAAATATGACTTCCTACACAATTTTATATCCTTTATAATTTTTTAAATAGAAATATTTTGATGTTTTATAAACTTGTTTCTATAGTCATTTTTAATAAAAATTGGGGAATTAATGTTCTTTGTAATTTATATAGTATAAATAGTTTTTCACACCTCAATGCATGTTATTCACTATTTATATTCCTTTAAAAGTTCCAATGGGTTTTCAAATAAAATCCCTTTTCTATTATTCATTATTTTTAATAAAATAAAATTGAATTATTTTCTAGATGTTTAAAAGGAATATTGGAAAATATTTATAATATCATTTTTATAAAAATCATAAAAAATATACAAGGAATATTATTTTTAATATTTAGATACATTTTTCCCCTATAAATTAGAAAATAATTTACTCTATTAAGAACCATAATTTAAATGGTTTTAATGGCCTTCAATCACCCTTTACAAATTTATTGAGTAACCGACTTTGAGGTCATTAATTTTCTTTGGGTCATGTTGAGAATCAATCTACAATATTAATTAGCCATTATATTATTCATTCATGGAAATATTTTTAATTTCATGGATGTATTCTTTATCATTTTGTTAAATTTTATATTCTCTTAATCATATACAATTTCAATCTATGTTAATATTTGAAGGAATATTATTTAGACACTTATTTCATTTACTATGTAAATATTGATATTCTGTATTCTTGATTTAATATGAAAATTTATTTATTAATAATTCATGTTGACTATGAATTATATTGTTAATTAAATAAATGAGTAATTCATTTGACATATTTCTATTATGGTTGGGTCATGATTATGGGTATCCCAAAAATACATCTATAGGTATCTTGGGAAAATATTGGTGGCCACATTATTTGGGTAATTGGTGTTTACATACCCATACAGTCAAATATTCTTGGCCATGACCTTGACTATAAGAAACATTATGTGTTGGATAAGGCCCAGATACTATGATCATAAATGTATATATATTTTATTTTATATTGTTTTATTTTAGTCATAATTATACATGTGTTTACAATCATGAATTTATGAATTTCATGATCATGTTATTGCATATATTTCATATTTATTTATTATTGACAATGTATTATTTTAATACAATAACTACTCTTGATAGATTCCATTGTAAGAATTACCTTATTGAGAATTTGATCTCCCCCTTTATTATGTTTCACTTCCCCATGATATGAATAAGTAATTTTTGAATAATCATAAAGTATGTATTACATTTTTTTCAATATAAGTGTTATTTGTACTACGTAATATGGAAATAATGTATGTATTTAGTCCTTAAAAACTAATAATCTATAGAATACTTAATTTTGAGATCCCTTTCATCTTTTACTAATATATAAATGTATTAATTGATTTTGGATTTTTGTAATTGGGGTCATTGCAAAATTCCTTGCCTAAATCAAGCTTTATATCATTCATTTTAATAAAATGATAAAAGAAAATATATACCAATGAGATACATGCTTAGTATGACAAACAAGAGAAAAATAGAAGATTATTATTGTCAAAAAATAGTGCAATATAGGTTTGGATGGGTGAAAATGAAAATATTAAATCATCCACTTATTTGGGAAACCTTTGATGATATGGAATCAGGCCTGTGTGATTTTAAAAATGTGATTTTATCTTCCAATGTGAAATAAAAATAGAGGTGCAACACTAAAATTGTTAGAATTAAATTACACAGAAAGAATTGTGGGTAAAGGTCAATTGTGACTCAAAGAGTCTATATGGACATATAAAAGGGGAAGATATGCTAAGGTAGGTCAATTATACAATTAAACTATTATACAATTAGAGATGTTTCCTCTAGGTTTTGTAGATTGGATTAGAGGAAGATCATTATAGTGAAGTGTTATCTTCATAGGGGATTCCATTTAGATATGTTTAAAATAGATCCTATAGGATTTTCATATAGGGAATGAGATATGTCATTATAGCATTGTTCCATCCTGGTATTGGAGTTTGTTTAAAAATTTATGTGGATGTCGACCCAGATTATAAAACAAAATGTTTTCCTATAAAATATGGGGTTGTATGAAATTTTTTGGGAACTAATAAGGATACACAAAAATTTATTTTGTATTTTGATGTGGAATATCAATAAAATGGATGGAATGAGTTCATTTGATGAAAATACATAGGAAAATAGGACCTAAGAAATGTGAATGGGGTCCAATTAGGATTTTGGAAGGAGACTACTATGAACTCAAATGTTATTTGTGTATGATAACTTATCATTCACGAAATAGGGGAATTCCATTTATGTTCATTTATCTAGGACCATTGGTTTTTTTCATTAAATATCCTATCAGTTTGACTAGGGGAATTCCATTTATGGGTCATGTAGTTATGTCCACTATATTGATAAGGTTTAGAACAATACTAATTTTTCCAAATAGGGACAACTTTATACAGTCATGTTGTGTGCATCGTATCCATCTAAGAAAGATATCATCTTTTTGCTATGACTATATCTGGGAAAATCATGGACGAACATATCACAATGATGATGTATGGGATAATATTATATTTTCATTTAATATTTGGATAGTTGAACTATGCGTAAATTGTATACCTTAATAATTGAAATCAAGCTGTATATAGTTATGAAAAATAGTCATATGCATAGATCTATCTCTTATAAAGGTAAAATTAGGATTTTTTTGAATTTGGTAATGAAATCATGATCAAACAATATCAAAATATAATCCTTGTTTTTATAATGTAATAAGGTGAAATATTCAGTTGAGTTCAAGAAAAAGATATTGTATGTTAGTACAACGGCCACAAAGATAGAATGAGGCCACACATAGTTCGGTCGAGGGTGTGTTATATGATCAATACTGAATGTCACCCTCTTATGTTAATACTGAAACATCATGTTGTTTTAATTCATTTTATGGTGATATTTACATATAATGTAAGAGCATTCAATAAGGATATTTAATACATTGATTCAAAAGCTATGTTAAAGATGGAAGGGGTTTTATTAATCCTAATCATGAGGAATCTAAACCAAAATTTAGAAGATCTTGTAAGTAATAATCAATGTGAGAAACAATATTTAATGAAAGGTTAATATTTACATAGGATATTTCTCGATAATAATGGATGGGTCAATTTGGAAATGTTAAATTAACCACTAATGAAATGGATATAAATGGGGAGACAAATTGGGTGGGATTGTAACCATCCAGTCCCCCCAACCAACATTACAAAAGGATTGATTCTATTGCACTAGGGGATTTAAGACTCTTCTAGAGATATTTATAGTGAAATATGGTATATAACGTGTTCAAAAATATTAATTTAAAATAATAATATATACTTGATGAGGATGAATTCATAAAAATTTGAACCATGGATTCTCTAACCTTATTATTAAGAATGGAGGGGAAAATTTTGTGTTAAACATTCAGAATGTATTCAAATGATAGGGTCTGTCAAGTTCATACCAATAAATATTCATCTATGATGTATATCACGGATCAGGGAACGAATTTGGGGAATATTTTTGTCCCCATAGGGAAATATATTTTTTAATGTATTGTGGATGGATAAAATAAAAATCCATGTGAAAAAATTGTAATGATGAATGAAAATTATCTTATTGAGGTATGCGCAAAAACGTGATACACTGATGTAGAGTAGGAATATTAAAGGGTTTTACTAATACTAATAGATTGTTAAATCCATGGGATACATGGGAAAGGATTAATCAATACACAAGGATGATAAGGAAATCCCCTAATACTTTTTAATTTAAATTCATCTAGATTAGAATATATGAAAGGAGGTGTAAAAAGAACTGACAAGAGACAAAACCATTCATGAATTAGAAATCTCGTAACCATTATAGACAGTATTTCAAGAAAAGGAACACATTTTTAGATTAGGGTATGCAGATCAAGGATATTAGTTTATGGTCACAAAAATATGATTGAAGACTTTTCTAATTAATGATCTCCAAAAAAAGACTAAGTGAAAATATAGTTTTCATAGAAATAAAGGAAAATGTGAACCCAAAGTGCACTAGAAGTAAAAGAATAATCATAAATCAATTATGTTGATTATTTAGATAGTTTAAGGCTAGGATTCATTGAACAAGAGTTGTTAAAAATTTAGGTTCATTATAGCTTAGGCTATTGAGGATACTCAAGTTTGTTTGAATCTCACTATATATGAATTGATGGGGTTTATAAAAATTAAGGATGCCACTGGAATAAATGAATACATATGACATTAATCATTAATGTAAAATGAATCAATTTTTTTATTTATAAATAAGACCAAGGCTAACATGATTTGAATAAAAAATTGAGAATTTTATTAATGAGACTTAGGGGAAATAGTTTATTATTTAACGTCATGATTCATGGACCAAGGGACATTTATTTATTGTTTTATTTCATAGTATTTGTTATTCCATTCAAAAACTTGTTATTAATATCACTAGAATATTCCTTTATTAGTGCTAAAAATAATTGATTACATGGGTGTGGTTAAATTCCCAAATATTTTATCATTTATAAAAATCTCTATTAAAGGCCCCTTTTAATAGTGCAAAAAAATCATAGTTAAAAGGGGCCTTTTAAAAAAACTTTTCTTAGCACTGTTAAAGGACACTTTTCTAAGTGGTTTTTAGAACTAATAATGGCCCTACTGATAAAGTGTATATAAAAAAAATTACATGACCCACTCACCCACTTCATAAGTTCCCTGCATTAATAATCGCTACCCTTACCACTTTATCAATGATTTACATAACCCAACCCTCCCACACCCACCCCTACCTTTAGAATATTTTGAACCCTAGATCTCAATCATATAGAGAAAATCATTTTCCCCTACCCTATATTTTTTTGTCTGTCATTTTTTGATAAACTTATATATTTATGTATTTTTTGTCATATTATTTTATCAATATATTTATATATATTTTTATATTTTAATAAATATATTTTATATGTAAATATAATTATTTATTTATAAAATGAAATTTTTATGTGTGAATACATAATATATATATATATATATTATTACATATATTTTTATAAATAATAGTACAATATAAAAAATTTTGAAATTTAAAAACCATAATATCAATATAAATGTAAGTCCTAGGAATAAATTTAGTCTCCACCAAAAAAGAGAAATAAGACCCCCATAAACAAGCCTGAAAATCCATCGAATGATAAAAAATTGTGGAATGCCAACAAAAAACGCAGTTTTTTGGCCTTTTGGGCCTATATTTTCCTTGAAAAAATGTGACATAGTTATACTTATGTCACTAAGGGCATAGATATCAATGTATTATTTTATTTGATATGTGGTAGAGCTCAAATAGACATCCTAATCAATATTTATGGTTGTTTGAAGTTTGAGTCATGTCTTCAACTTATTTTAGATATTTTATTATTTTTTTTAATTTTTTGTGCCTTAAAATTGTTATTAAATGATTATTAATCGATAATGATTTTAAAATTATTAATTAAAAATATTATTTTAATTATTTTATATGTTTTTACACTAAATATTTTATATATTAAATGTAAATGGAAATTTACCTTATCAAACAAATAGTTTAAAATTTTTACCTTGCATTTAAATAAATATAAATGTATTTTTACAATAACATATTATTTTTAATGAATTATAATTTTTTAAAAATAATTTAATCAGTGCTTGTAAAAAATTGATGATAAAGTAGGGTCTTTTGTCTTCGCTTCTTAAAAAACACTGATAAAAACCTCCCTTTTTATGTGCATTTTTACAAGCACTAATAAAGGACCTAATTTATAAGTACTTTTTTAAATGTGATGATAATGTGTGGGCCTTTATTAGTGAATGTAAAAAATCATTGATAAAGGAC
Organism: Viscum album; assembly: GCA_963277665.1. Taxonomy (NCBI): domain Eukaryota; kingdom Viridiplantae; phylum Streptophyta; class Magnoliopsida; order Santalales; family Viscaceae; genus Viscum; species Viscum album. The sequence continues at coordinate 788,635,206 of OY728120.1, forward strand.
CCCATTTAAAAATGCTTTTTTAGCACTGACAAATAGGGTATTTAACCTCATTTTTAGCTAGCATTGTTAAATCCCTAGTACCAGATAAACCTAGTTTTGTAGTTATATATTTGATCATGGAACCCCCTGAACTATAGCGGTGATGGAAACTTGATAATGAGTTGTTGAGAACCAATACAAGTTGTATACACGTAGAGAGTTACTGAGGAATCTATGATAGAATATCTAGTTGTAATAACATTTACCTTGATGTTTAAATCAAACCACATGTTGTTCAAAGAAACTGTTTTACATAGATCTTACTCATGTGAACAAAATTTAAAAGGAAATAGGATGGGGACCTATTGGAGAATGGATGTATAAAACATACCTAATTTTGATAAGAAAAAGTCTCATTATTAGGGTTAAATTAGTATTAATCATAAATTCTATGATTGGTAATTAGTAGGATCTTACGAAATCACTAAATATACCATAATGTTGGAGTCATGACACACATATTTCTATAATATAGTTGGGTATGTGACCTACACTAGTGTAGAGGATGCATTCTATTGGTTGAGGATTCCAGTAATGTTCTATATTTTATGAATATTTTTGTAGTAAATTAGCTATGTTGATTAAGATAATACGGTTAAGACCAAAACAAATGTAGTTTTACATCATGCAGAAAATACACTGATCCGATCGTTAAACTCAATATAGTGAGGACAATATTCTATGTATTTAAATGTCATACACTAAGGAATATGTGTGATTTTTAGTTCAATGACATATTATTTGCACAAAAATGGGTTGGGAAGTATAATTTCATGGAACATAGAATAAACATAGATATATATTATATAGAGATGTAATTTAGACCAAAATTTGTGCCTTCTCATAAACATATAATGCCATGATCTTATTGTGAATGAATCCACCACAATACAAATTTTAATGTGAGTTATCCTCATTGTGGGAAACAAGGAGTAAATGGTGATCACAATATCACATGAGAGCACACAATGGAGGTGGATTAGTTTAGAAAGGATTGTAACATAACCAAATGAATGATTCACTAATATCACATAATCAGTACGGTTATTCCCAAATGATTGATATTCTTTACCTATGGGGGGGATGTATGATGGTGAAATTTTTAGGGAATTAGAATTTCACTAAAGTAAATAATTGTAGCGGAGTAGTAAATCATGAATTTCAATATATGAGTCAAAATGGAATGATAAGCGGGTTGAGGATGACTATGAACTATTATTTTTAAATGTAGGTTCCAATAACACATCATCAACAATTTTTAAAAATAAAATTAAGGTCTATTGTTGTTCATATCTTCAAAACATGGGGGCGATGATGTCGCTTCCCAAAATATTATATGATGTATTCCCTCAATGAGAGGTAGGATGTTGGATAGTTCTCTAACACCATAGGTTAATCAATTTGACAATAAATATTTTTATGATTTAAATCATATAATATTGTATGTTTGAAAGTGAATTGAATGGGATGTTTAGGTAGTGTTAAATACTCTTGGTAATATGTTTTTGTTCAGCAATCACATCATAGGTATGAGTCAGTACAATCCATAGATTGAACTATCTTTTAAGTGGAGAAAAATCTCAATTCCTAGTGAGATTATGTAACCTGACAAAGGGGAAACAAGATTTAATACATGGTAGGGACATTATGGAAAAGGTGGTCGAGCCTAGGATGAGACATTCATGAATTATTATTTATCCCTTTAAATGAGTATCAGTCATAATGTAGTTATTTATAAATTTTATGGTTTGATACTAAAACTTATGGTGGGGTTTTCCGCTCTAGTGATGATTCAAAACCAATTATATAGTAAATATTTAATGTATAATTAAGTTAGAGATAGATTTTACAATCATAGAATATTGACATATATGTCAAGAATTTTAGAATATTAGGGTACGGAAGAATTTCTATATGGTTTAAAGGATTTTTTTGTAGACTATTTGTCAAGATGTTTCAAGTCATATTAAAATGACCACATGCTATATATCTTATGGTGTTATATAATAGACTAATTATAAAGATTTAAATGTTATGATAAATTGGCATTTGAATGAAATGTGATGTTTATTGAAATATTTTTTTGGAATGTCATGATAATTAGAGGCATGATGTGTTACCGATCCATGGAAATCAGTGAGTTTAAAAAATTAGAGGAAATAACATAAAGTATAAATAGGACCTCCCATTATTATCTAATGTCAGTGGTTTTATATTGGGTTTAATTAATGCTATGAATTCGTACACCAAGTCAACCTATAGGAAGGAGTAGAGTTGAACCTTCTTGTTGATTGCTCATGTTACCCACATCTGATATACCCCACGGTTATGCAGTGCTTGGAATCAATTTTAATTAAGGGATTATTTATCTATTAAATATTACTATGTCCATTTATCAAGTGTCAATGTTTCTTATATAAATTTATAATTTGATGGTAATGTAACATCAATGGGTAACACTCCTTATATTTCATATACCAATGTGTATAGATCTACTTATCTGGATTTCTATATTAAAATAATATATTACAAGAGGAAATATAGCAGATTTCTTGACAAAAACATCTACTCTTGATCAATTATTTTTTGAAGAATTTTCGAGAGGGAAGTTTCGAATTCCTTATCCCCTCTATTTGCTGATGCACTATAGTGATAATTGTGGTTGGAATATCATCTATAGTTAGAAGATATCATATACAGATTAGTGTCACAAATTTTAGTTAGTTTTATATTAATAATTTTGTGAGGGATCCTAAAAAATAATGATTTGGAATTTCATGAACTCAATCCAGAATGAAGTTTTAACAGTTTCTAGGGTAATAGATTTATCCCACATCGATAAGAAATTAGTTTAAGTAATTATGAACCTATAAAATAATTTTGTTTCTAGTGGAATGGGACCCATGTTTTCAATTAAACACATAAAATAATTATAATATTACATGGTCATAGTGATATTCTTTGGAAGCTAATGGACGATGTGATAATTAAATAAACAGTCTAGATAATTTTTGTGATTTCCACGCAGTCATAGACAATGGGGGGATAAATTTTTCCTTACCATTGGTTTTTGTGGTTGAGTTCCAAACAATATTTTTGATGTAAATATGTCCCAATGTGAATATCCTCTAATAAATGGTGAATATAAATTCATTAAATTCATAGGAGATGGAATCCATAAAATCTACACTTATAAAAGTCTCACATTGAATTGTGATCGTCTTAGAGGATGAAATCAACTGACCTTATGTGGATTTTATATCATTTGGGATGGATTATTGGAATAATTATATTTTGGAGATATATAATTATTTTATGCCACTAGTTGAGATATTGTTATATCATGGGTGAATTTAGGGGGATTCTTCAGATTATACAATGTTAATTTAGATTACCTTAGTCATTACCCTATGATGAGAGATATTAATAATGATACTTCTCTATTCTGGACCAACTATGGATGAATCAATTATTTTTATAAAATCTAATCAATCAATCCAAAATCATGATATATGATAACTCTTTTCATGAATAAAAATTGAGCCTCCAATTTATGATTTTTCTCGATCCTTAGGACAAGATATTGTTTTCCAATAGTTTAATCATCGTTAATTTTCTTGATGGCTATATCGGATTCTCTATATACTTATATCAAAGAATACTACATAATAGATAGGTATTAAGATTCTGTTTTTGTGTTTCCCTTTGAATGGATGAATGTGTATGGAATGATGTCCTTTTACAAAGTGAAAAATAAAATTCTATATCCTATCCTATCGATCATAGTTTTTTTTACCTTAATACATTTGGTCTTCTAGAAGAAGAGTTAAACTATATATTCTAGATTGGAATCACTTTATTGATGAAGATAGTGGCCTCCTATGGGAGGTCAAAATCTATAGGTAATACCTTAGGGGTTTTCCATACAATATAGAAATGATAATTTTTTTTACCATGATTCAATTTTTAGGGTTATAAAAACATGAAATGACGGAATGATCCTAAAAAATCATGTTGATCTTTAATTCAGTATTAGAGTTTCAGAAACCACCACTAAATCACACTAGTGGGATCTGTGATGATGAATTTACTTATTAAATGCTAGGAATTATCTATTCTGATTGACATTGAGGTTTTTTTATTCATAAATAGATGGTAGTTGTATCAGAATGGCCACAATTTGTTATATTCTCTATTACGTGGAGTAAGGAGTCACCTAGGTGGATGTTTGAGTAATCATCTGATATACCAAAAAGGATTTATAAATCTTTTATTTACATGTATTAATTTTCTATTCCAACATTTTCAAAAACAATTTAAATCAAATATTTGTTTAATTCCACGTAGTATCCATTTTTTGACATATGACAATGGGAAGTGTTTTTGACTAGTTACTGTACTTCGGGTAAAACTTATTCATCTTGACGACTCATTGGATAGATCAGTATTTTATGATAATCATGTGAGGGATACTTAATAGATGGATGAAGTAAGATTTAACAAACTCAATCATGGAATACATCTTCACATCATTGAGGGGGATAAATTTATCACACTTCAAAAATAATTCATTTATAGTAACAATAAACACAAACTATTGGGTAGTCACATGGGATAAAGGAACCATGAAATTAATTCCACAATTTATAATAGGCCCAAATTATATTTAAATGTGGAGAATAATTAGATGATGATATTTGATTTTGGTTTAAACTTTTAATGTGTGACACATCTTGGTGAACTCAAAAAATTCAATTCCATGTTTGGATAATATTAACACAACCATCATATTTTGGGGAGGAATTCATTATTGAATGGGGATATCCACATTTCATAGTGTGGCCCTTCTACAATATGAGAAAAATTTAATTTCACTTAATACATTATATAAGTATTCTTTCAAAGATTTACATTTACATGACTCTATCAATTCTTCTTTATAGAGGACAATATCATCTACACTTCTATATATTTTCCCACACATAGGCCGAAATTCATGAAAATTTCATTGTTTGTGAATTTTGACAAAAGGAATAATACAATAATAGTCTTTTTCTACCAAGGGGGAATTTCAGGGCCCTACACAAGAGTTCTCTTAGTTATTTTGTGATCATTATAGATTTTAACATAAGTAATATGAGGTTTTATTAGCTTTTAATTCCCCACATGGTAGTGTATATCATCGTTGTTTGACATAGTTAGGGATAAAACCAAAACCATTAAGGGTTTATACTAATTAATTTTGGGATTTTGGTCCATGAAAAATATTTTATTAGATGTAAATTGAGCCAAAATACACACAAGTTTCCTCAATAAAATAGAATATATCATATTTTCTAATATTTTTATCACCATTTGTTTTCTTGTTGACTAGCTGAAATTCACCATTCACATCAAATTGAGGATTTTGGATTTTGGTGGCCAATTTCAATCCAATTAAGAGGGTAATTATGTTAACATCATTGTATTTTTATCCCATTTAATGGATTAATGATTCAATATAATGGAATTAGTGGGAGTGATCAAGAAAAATCCAATTCCAATTTCTATGGACAATTTCACCGGTATTGTGAAGGATGTGAATTTTTTTGCACTGTATTCCTACATTACAAGGTATAGTGATATTAATCAATTTCATTAGTGATGTATTCTACATGATTGAAATTGGATGATGGGATATGGGTTCCCCCTTCAATTTATTCCTCCTTGGATATTGTTTCCAATTCCTGGTCTCCCTCAATGATTTAACTCATGTTCATACAACTCATTCATGATTCTATCTATATTTGAATGAAATTTAATTAACATACTTTGGTCATGAGGGGAAACAACAATCAGTAAGGAGTGTAGAAACATCAGTAATAAGTGATCATTTCTATACATTGGGTTCATTGAGCACCAATAAATATTCCACGTTGGATGGTATCTCATATGAGTTATCTTAGGTGTGTAACATACATCATCTTGACTTTATTATGGGAAAATTAACTCAATAAGAGTAATTCGTTCCTATATTTGTTAGCCATTATACCCATTTTTACTATGGATAAGGGATTATGGGATAAGGAAAAAGTTTAACATCTTATATAGAATATAACAGGGTTAGTGAATTGTTGGGATAAGTTGGGAAAATGTGTAACATCTTAGGAAGATGAGAGTTGTCTCCCAAGGATGGAAAGTGTACCATTTGGGTAGAAACATTATAATTACACTATAGGAGGATCTCAAATTGTTGGATTTGGATTCCCCATATGGTAGATCAGGGGGGGTGTGTCCCAAGAGATGATGTCATTACTAGGTTGATTGATTAGAACACCCCATGAGGCAGATCCTAAATGGATGGATCATAATTCCTCTAGATGAAATTCTAGGATCAATTGATCATAAAACTCCATGAGGTTATTCTAGGAGGTGTTTATCAATAAAGGAAAATGAAACACCTAGGATTTCAATTTTATGAATCTAAATTCCCCTTGAAGCAGATCCATGATGGATGGATCATAAATCCCATTGAGGGGGATCCAGGAGGTGCACCACTTGGCTGAATGATGTCACACATGGGATTACCAATGTATGGATATGCATAAACCTTGATTCAGATCCAATATGGATGGATCAGAATATTCATTGATATAGGTCCATGTGGTACATCAATAGTATGAAAGATGTCACACCTAGGATTACTGAGGGATGTGTCAGAACACCACTTGTTGTGGAGATGGTATGGGTGGATCAATACATCGCTATAGATGGATCTTGGAGGTACATTCATAAGAGTGCTGATATTGATCATGGGTTAAGGGATCATAGTTACACCTATTCTAGATTTAGGATTATGGATTATAAATTCCATTGAGATGGATCTTAGAAATATGTTTCTATAAGGGAAGATATCACACCTAGGTGGATATATCAGAATTCCCCTAAAGGAATATCTAAGATATGGATTAGAATTTCCATCGATATTGGTATATGAGGTGTGTACCATGGAAGGAATATGTACAAACAGAGTCATAGGGGGCATATGGTATTGGATGAGGTGTTTTTCCACACAATTGGTTTGGGTTGTGCATAAATTGTTTGTGAGGAAGGGGATCTAGAACAAGGGAAACTAATGGAGTCAAGAGGAATAGTTTCAGGCATGTTTGGGAGTTGCGTAAAGATTGGGGTTTCACATAGGTATATTCACTTTTCATGCACCTGACCAACCATAGGAGGAGTTTTATGAGGATCACATTACCATGGTATATTTCATATGTGGGACCACATGATGCCCTTAAATAAAATTCTCTACCATTTAGAGTTTATAATCACTTTTATTGCACACTATATTGGAAGAATGAGAGTTGTGTGTAGCATAGAATCACTTCATCTTCTTGAGAGACACTCTAAGGGTTGGGAGAGATTCAATTAATAGCTCAAATGATCAATTATTTCTATCAATATTCATTGTCATGGAATATGTGTTTCACAATTGTCTATTCATTTCCACTAGAGCTTGGTTGTGTAACACTTCTAGATTGATTTTCTATTAGTAATGTAAATTGGAAGTTTCATAATAGTGTTTCTCACAACACTTATTTATTGTGTGGAATACATATTTCATTCATGTAGGGACCTTTTAAATGTCATCATATATGAAATGATCTACATAAAATCTCATCATATTTATAATGAAATTTGATTGCATGCATAATTACATCATTGTGTGCGCTTGTGGAATCTTGATAAAAACCATTTAATCACCCCATAATGGTACATTGTGGGGTGTCATGTGTTTGGTTCACTTGAATATAACTATTTTAGGTGAATGAAGAGATTTCCACAAAAAATATCCCCTCCTAAAATATATAATGAAATTGTATTGAATGATTAGATTTTGAGGTAAACGTAGAAGATATTATATCAATTTTTTGATCTTGAAACATTCACAACATTTTTTTAAAACTGGGATTGTAAACTATGCACAACCTAGAAATTAGCACTTATAAATAGTGGGGGTTCCCCATTGTATGGTATTTTACTTCTCATGCAATAAGAAAAATCTCTCATGTTCAAAAATTCCCCTTTGAATGTAAACCTAACCCTCAGTCACATCATTCAATAAACTTCCCTTTCACACAACTACTTCTGTGACTAATGTGTCCTTTTGTGTTCACACTACCAATGTTTCATTTCAACTCATATTTTTCATTAGAAGAATTTGAATTTACCAAACCCTTCCTTGGATCACATAGAATCATCTGAAATGTCCTTCTAATGAAATTCTGCTGAGATTTAAGCTTATGATGAATCTTCTAATAGAGTACAAATGGATGGAAACCTTTAAATACCACGATAAATGAGGGTAGTTTTGGATAAAAATCACTATTGATCATGTTGACTATGGCTCATTTGGGATATCTATTCAAAAAAATAACTCTAATTATATAATAATAGGATGGTGGATGTTGTGAACATCCTTTCCATCTATGTCAACACACCGTGCTCTAGGTTAATTCATGAGAATGGGATCAATAACAGGAATATAACTATTCAAGGTTCCCTAAAACAAGGGCATGAGGACATAACTATTTAAACATTGATTAGATGGATAAATATAAACAAGGGGGAGAAAGTGAAGGTTGATGAATTACATGCTTGATATGTCATCATCCACTAAAGTATTATGAAGGACAACAACTATGGTTGGCATAAAGTATGGGAAATGTGAGAATGTGGTAAAATCATTGATGAATGGTATTCATCATACTAGGAATTATACACCTTCTTGGAGTATGGGGAATATCTTCACATATAAATTTATATGAGGTAGCATCGACATCCTAATTCCATACCTATCCTCCATTGGATCTACTACCAAATCTCCTTAACCACTGGTCTCCAGAAACCAACACATTCCACCTTCACCATTGAGAGATCAACTACAATATATGGGATGTGAACTGCATTTTTATCATTCCACTAAGTGTATTATAACCCTTATGTGTTGCTTCTAAATGATTTCCTATGAACCTATCATTATACATCACCGGGGTATGGCACGTGATGCTTTTGGGATGGGGGTTATGGTTAGAATCCTAAATTATGAATGCATAAACTTCCACCAATTTTAATAAATAGTCGGAACGATGGTGGAAAACCTATAGGTTACATTACTCTAGAGGGAGTTCATGTAGTTTTTCCATGGTGGATTTATGGTGTCCATAATTGACGGAAACACCTAATTTGATCCATAAAAACCAGCCTGGTTCTCTAAGTAGTTCAAATGAATATTTTAGATGACAAGGAGAGGCTACATGGAGTTCTTTGAAGAGTGGAGCCCATGTATCCTTTGTCACCTATGGTAGATTATGATAGGATATTTCTATTAATAGACAATCATGATTCCACCGTCCAACATCAATGTCAACATGTCTAAATATTATGCCATAAACTAGGAGGAAACCAACATGGGCACAATCTTGAAGCAACACATAAGGGTTATGTCACCAGTGAGACAGGTTGGAAAGATGTAGAGAGGTAGGTGGGATGCTCTCTGAAGGAATAGATGAATGAGAACATTGTCATCCTCAATAATAAATCACATGTTATCATCCAAGTGAGGGCTTAGCTTGAGGAAGATGATTATCAAGAAACGTTTAAAATATCTTATATAGCAAAGATCCAAGTTGAGTGGTTCCATGTATAGGTTAGGAAATATGATATTTTTCCTACTATAGAAGTTGGTGAAGTAGATCTTGTGAGGTATCATCTTTTCATTGATGCTACGAACCAAAGCATGGTGGGACTGTATTTTTCTTGAGTCAGGCTGAAGCCATTGGGAATTTCATCAGGACTAAAGAGAAGATATAGTTTTTGGATTACCCTTTCCATCTATATAATTTTTATTGTATAAATTATTCTTTCATAAAAGGATATATTACTCCTATCAACATTTATTATCTCACATCAATAATATTCATAAAATAACAAACAATAAGTCTTTATATTCATGCGACTCATGATTGTTGTTTTAAATAATTGAGGATCATTTCCTTTTTCATTCATATAAGTGTTCCATACAATCCCCACTTTGTGTATCTATTTACATATTTACCACTAGGAGTGATTGGGTTGAGACAAGATATAGCTATTGAATAGGGCTCACTAAATAGCCAACTTTCTTTAACAATGGGTTATAGTTCATGAATGGGGAAACACTAGGGGTGTTGAATTCTACCCAAATGAAGCGTAATGGAGATAATGAATCAAAACAACCAATACCTGGAACATAAGGGGAGGTTCAGGGAGATATATAATGAATACTAACCATGTAAAAAAGACATCATACATACCATTAACTGGGAATGGGGATAGAAAAATTAGGTTTACCATGGACCATGTTTGAAAAATGATACCTATATCGTAATGTCTTCTAATGTCCTATAGGGTGTTATCTAACCATGGAAACTAATTATACTAGCTAAAAAACATTATCAGTATGGGGACTAATTGGGTTTGGATGAGGATTATGATACAAATAAATAGACATATGATGTGTGGATATGAAGTGATTTAATGTTTGAACAGATTCAAACACACTGATAATTTAACCACCTCAACATGGAGAAAATTTTGTAGGCATATTAGTGTTATAAAAGGTCAAACTCATATAATTGTGGGAAAATTATCTCAGATGTCGAGAAAAAGTCCAGGAACATGAGATATGATGTAGGTTATAAAAACAGAATAAAAGGTATTCTTAGGAAATGTCCTATTATTTTTAGGTAGTTTTACACCATTCAATAGGAACTATAGACATGCACTTTGACATGGTAAAATGAGAATTTTAGTCATGAATTTTAACATAATATGGTGAGGATGATATATCAGACAATTTAGAATCATGTGATCACGATTTGGAGTGTGGGGCTTACGTATAGAGTCACCCATCATTGCATCCCAATGTTATATCAATATGAAATATCATCTCCTTTTCATGCGATATGGTTATTCTATAACTTTGTGTAGAATGATGTATGATTAAATGTGAATTATACACACCCATCCATAGTAGCATAGGGTGATGGAGGGTATCATTACCAAAGTACTCCATATAGATTCCTATAAGAAAATGAATTATTTTGAGACCATTTACCGTGAAAAAGATTATGGAGAAAGTCACATTAAACTTAATATTATGGTGCTTGGGAAAATGGATGGAAACTAGTTTAAGGACATAATTATTTGTCCAGTGTAAAATAGCTTATTTTAATAATGGTTGGACCCTACATATGTCTCCATGGGTTCATGTGTGGAATGGATGAGAGATAACCCAATGTGAATGACAATCCTATGAGGCCATAACACTTAGAATATCCTACAGATGTCATGTACGCACATAGTTTAGGGTCACGATCCTTAGAAAAAAGAGTGGGTGTATTAAAAGGATATATGTAACGTGAAAGAGAGACAACCAATCAGGAAATGTAGGCATGATGGACCATTCCATATTCAAAACTCTTAGGAAGACGATTATATAGTATTGAGCAATGAGGCTTAGACTTGAGATCCCGGTTCATGGTTTTAGAGTTCGAACCATGAATTTTTTTAAGGCCATAATTATTTGTCTTGGGATTGGTTCTAACTTTGAGGTCATATATTTTGGATAATATTCACCCTAAAGTGTTCAACGCATCTTGAAAGAGTAGTAACACAACGTGAATAGAGCGAAAGAGGGAGACCTTACCATGTGAAACATGAGGTGAAGTCTATACAAAGTTAATGGTAATGAGGCATAGATCATGTGGGGATTTTCATCATGGGACATGACCCACAAAGAAGGAAAGTTACCAAACATTAATGGAGGGTCTAGGAGGCCTTCCAATGTAGCACAAAATATACCTAATTCAATTCTAACACATTTTAGCTCATGATTATTTGAACATATATTTTATTTTAACAACATTAATTATAAACCTTAGACTCCTATATTTGGCTCATATATTATGGACCATGTGGGGAATCTTGAACAGATTTGGTTAGTGTGGAAGACTAACAAGATGGCGTGAATTGAGTTTCAAGGAGACCATAATGTTTCAAAAGTAATTTCTACTTAGAATTTTAGGTTGTTTAGTTTCGTGATTCATGGAATAAGGATCATAGTATATGGTTATAGATTACATACCAGGAGAACTCACACATAGTGAAATTGATATTGGAGGGCCCTCTCTTGATTTATAATCCTGTTTGATCCATACTCGATGTGAGAGATAAGGATTGGAATGAATATCCCATTACATATAGGAGAGAACACAACAAGGGGATGAAGTGGAAGACACATCACACAAGGGAGATTGTTACTTCAAAGAAATAGAAAATAATAGAGTAATAACTGAAAAATAGAGAACAATTGTTGACCATGGTCGTAACACAAGTTCTTTAACCACATTTGTTAAATATAGGGAGAGATGATATAGGATCGACTGATGACTATATTTAGATCACGGGATACATTTCCTTATGTAAAAGATCTTTCGAGGAGTGATCCTAGGAAAATAATTAAGCCAATTTGGAATGATTCTATTTGGTGATAGAGCCTGTTTAGAATAAGAAGAAGATTATATTCTAGGTCGAGGAATGTGTGAAGCATTGGAGTAGAAGTGGGGAATGTCTCAAAATTAAGTTAATTGTATGAATAATCCAAAGATGTATCATCTAAGTACTAATGCATATCCTATATTAATGGGATTCAAGATGCACATAATTCTAACACACTGTGTAGAAAGAGACCAATGTCAATAGGGATATCAAATCCTCTCACATTAGGAGGCATCCAGGAATGAGATGGGGTAATGTGGGGTTAATCTCATTGTTTTCGTATGTGGAATATCAGTTTTTATAGTGTAAAACTATTAACATCCCTTAATTATCAATTAAGGTGACCATCTTGTATATATGGTATTTCCTCTTATCCCATTCTTAGAACATGTGGAATGACCATTTCATATGGGTTAAGGATTATTTTTAACATCATGTAATAGGGATTTTGGGATTTATAGTTTAGTTTCATACTACATAAAATAGGTATAGTACTAGTTTGTAGAGATAAATACCAGTCTCTAGGGATAGTCACAAGTTTAAGGTCACATAGGTTATACTAAGGGATACTTGTGTCCAAAGGAGGTTTTTGTGACATGAATGAACCAGAACCAAAAATGGAAAGAGGTTCAATGGGAACCTCTATCACAAAAAACTCACAAATACATACCTTATGTTGACATCATGAAATTTGTGGAAGTAAAGTCCCTAGACTGATAGGTATTAGGCCCAGGATAGGAAATCTAGGTATCACTGTGTATCCTAGGATGATGGTAATCGAGCTGTATGTTGTTCTTAAAACACATTATATTAGAAGACTGATGCAAAAATAAGGTACCCTCTTAGACAAATATACTGAATATTCTCTTATTAGGATACAATGAATCTTGAATTAGTATGGGGTAAGAGTACAGTATAAAATCATTTGATGGTGATTTTGTTGTTGGTTAATCCCCTAATTATCATATGGATCATCTTGAGTTGACATAGGGTAAAAAAACCTCTTATTAATTGGAATCCTAAATTTATATGGGTTCTTTGCGTAGTTTGACAGCATGCACTGATGACATTGGTGGGGTATGCACATTGAGGAACATGTTCATTTCATCCTCAAATCATGCAATGAGGGAATCTCAACCCACTTATTGGATAATGTAAAAGAAGGGGTCTTATAAATAAATGGAGTTCTATGAGGTGATAATACCACAAAATATGGAGGGTTTTTCAATCAATATGTAGTTCTTCCTATAGAAAAAAACTACATGCATTATTACATATCCCATGAAATTCGGAATCAATCAACATGTAGTTCTAGAAATAGGGTATAGGCATATGCTATCTAAAAAGATAAACAAGTGGATGAGAGTTGAATACACACAATTTTTCTTCATAGTGATTATAAAATGGAAAATAGTTTATAGTCATAATGCTAGGGCCATGGGGAGGGGACTTTAAAGATGTTCAAGTGGTGTAAGAGTCAAATTCCAATGTGAATGGAACTAAGGAGGCCCTTCACAACATGATGTTATTCTTTTGATTATTTTACATAGTTAAGTTCATAAAAATTTGAATAAAGAAATAAATTTAATGTCATCATTCTATGATTGTTAGTGAATAGTTTAAGTTTGTGTTGAATGGACCATCAACATATAGTTTAAATTCACGATGCTTGAACTTGGGAAGTGTTTGTTGCAAGTGTATTTTCATGGAATGGATGTATAAAAACCCAATGTGAATAGATCCAATGTAGTTTCACATACCACAAAAGTACCAAGAAGTATACGGAACATAGTTTCTGGTCGTAATACTTGTAATGAGTGAAATGTTGTTTTACAGGAGCCTCAGCCCAGTTGGTGAGGACTCTTATGTGCATCCAGGTGACCTGGGATCAAATCCAGGTGGATGCACAATTTATGGTACTGTAGCAATACTGTGGTGAGAACTGTACAATACTATAGTGGGAACTATAGAAGGCACTGTTTGGCACTGTAGAAGCCGGGAATTTTGCCCCTTTTGGGCCTTCGAGACACCGATTTGGTCCTCGTGTCCTTTAATGCCTTTGGGCCACCCAATACTTTGGGCCAGTAAGGACTTTGGGCCACCTCAAGGCCTTCAAGCCAACTTAAGTGCAGATGAAAACCAAACAACCTACAAGGAACAAGCTCTATAATGAGGATGAGTAATGATCTTTCACCACATCAAAAGCTACATAGATTGGAAGAATGAGAGAGTATAGAACATGCCATCGAGATAAGCCTATACATGCACGGGATAGCCTAGAAAAATATCCATGGGAAGGTGGAGAGATGATTTCATGATGAAGATGCTGGGGAGGAGCAGTTCTAAGTAGTTAGTCTGGGTTGTATGCAATATTTGAAGCCTATGGACAATGAATTCCTCTAAGGCCTGTGTTCCATGTAATACCTACGCCTACGATCCTTGTAAGGGTTCCACCTCACCTCTTGAAATTTTGATTATCAAAAATCAAAAAACAATATGAAGGCCTTAGGGCCATTGGAGGGAAATGTGGATAATAGTATAGCATCATGTTGCTTTGACTGGGACTATGTTTGTAAGAATGGGGTATATGTGGTAAGGAATAGGTAAGGACTGATGTGGATGGAGCCTAAAAAGATTTATTACCACATCCAAACCCTAATATGAATTTCATGATATTTAAGGTTATAATATTGGGACCATAAATTTTTCCAATGGGCCAAAGGGGTGATAAAATTCTGGCGGTCCAAAATACCAAAATTCAAAGCATTACTACGTATCCTATGAGAATGGGAATCAAGAAACACATTGTTTTTGAACATGGTGTGGTAGAATGCTGACACCAATTGTGTAAATCATCTCTAGGGAAGTAATTGATATATCACATAGTTTTCATGATCTATCCAATGATTAGATCATGTGTAAATGTGTTTTACCTTCTAATACATACAATAAAAGGGATCCTAATTTTTTAGGGTATGTCTTTTATCATTAATAGGAATCATAAATTTATAAGGTATAAGACCATAGTTTAACTTCGTGCACTCAGAATTTTTGGAATCGAAGTTTAATTTCATACAAGTCAGACTATGGGGGGTTTAAATAGTCAAAGTTCATAATTATTGGACCCTTCTAAGAATTTTAAGGTCATGTTTCTTTCAACATGGGGCTATAATTTTAGTAAGGACATAATTCATGAATAATGATATTATGTGGGTAAACCATATCAGTGTATATCTGATGTACACTCCTTATCCCTTGTGAGTCATGCTTAGTTTGGGAAACAAGGAGGTGTGGGGAGATTTCCCTAACACATCAAAGTGAACAGTATGGGAATGGAAATTTCGAGTCAGGAATGTCCCAACGAAAGTGACCTGTATATTCAATTTTTAAATCTAAATAGACGGGTAGCAACAAGGTAGTTATAACACCAAAAAACATAGGGAGGTGGAAAGGAGGTCAATCAAGACTCTTGAGATGAGTTTAAAAAATGGAGGGACCAAAAGGATGGGAATGATTGCTGACTAGGTTAAAACACTGGTACCAGAAGCACATAAATCATGAATGGAGAGAGAAAAATGATGAATCAATTATTAAACAGGTTCTAAACACTGGAAACAACAATTTTCACATGTGGTCCATCGAGATTCATTCCTAGGATGAGATGAATTCCATTTATTATAGACACAATCAAAGTATGAGGGCCAATTTGGATTTGGAGGATGATAATAATCCAAATCAAGGAAGAACCAAAGTGTGGATATGGGTTGGGTAAATGACCATTTTGAAGTCACCACTTGAGTTTTGACAACAAAATAAATTTAATAATTTTAATGGGAGTATTGGAAAGAGGGATTTTGACATATTCTAAAGGATGAGGTTCCTTAAGATGGTCGGGGACCCGATTGAACCAGGGTAGAGGACCGAGGTGTTGTGATTAGTTTATGGTCGTATTTCATGGACAAGAGGTGAAATCAAACAGATATGGTTAGTGTGGTGGGGTGACAGGACCAATGTGAATGGAGTTTCAAGGAGGTCCAACACCACACATCACATTCCTAAGATGACCTACACATAGTTCAGTTTCTGGATTCTTGGACATGGACTCCAAGTTTAATGTTATAGATTTTGGACCAATTGAAAATAATTTAATGTCGTATTTCATATACCACATGAGGATATTATTTTACGATATTTAATCTCAAAAAAACCACATTGTTTAAAGTCATATGATAGAAACATTGTTAACAACTCACATGAAGCACTACTTGTGAATATTTTCATTGGTTGGAGGCATGATACGCTCTCTTCCCATTGTTATCAAAGAGTATAATCTATTTGAATAGTCATTATGAATGACGTAAGTCCATTTCCACTAGAGTTCCATATTCTCTGGAATTTTCTGTGCTATCATTGAGATTATGAGATCCAGTACCATGAAACCATGGTGGAAGGTGCTGAGGGGATCAATCTTGTTGAACACTCCCACAATTCTGTTTTGGTCCCTCTGTAGTTTATTAAAGGATCAAATACTTTTCACTTTGAGTTATTCTAACTCATCTATATAGAATTGTACCGTTTTTATGACATCTTCTAGTCATATTAATCTTTTAAAATATTTAAAAAAATTATCCTCCAGGGGTAAAATGGACTTCTTTCTATACACCAGGAAATATGTGGTCAACACATAGAATTTTGATTCATCACCTGATATTCCCATAAGGAATTGGGGATATTTTATGGCCAACACATCTTGTTCTAGTTTACCATCATCATGAGAATGTTATGGAGAGTCTTTTTGAATGTTTAGATATATCTATTTTTTGGCACATGGTTTCCCAAGGTTTTTTAGAATAGATGTTTTTCATGGTGTAGAACGTTTTAATCCAGTTAGAATGAAATTTTGTGCAATTGTTTGTGATAATAGTGTGAGGAATTACAAACATGTTGTTGATGTGGGAGATTATGAACTTGATCAAAGATCATGCATCAAATTCCTTGAAGGGAATATATTCTACCTATTTTGTGAAATTTTCTATTACATTCAGGATGAATATTCACCCAAGATCTCTTTTTTCGAATATATAGACATATAATGTTGAACCCTATACTATGAAGGGCCAATAATACCATATTTGTTGGAGAAGAATCAGTGCTCTATGAAAAAATATGGAAGGATCTAACATTAATGAAACCTTTTGGGGAACTCAATGCAGTTTTGGACCTTGGTGGTCTTGAAGTATCCCTACCTCTGAATCATATGGTAGATATTAAATACCTCCTATTGAGAACCACATTCCCCAACATAGAATTCTTGAAAAACATGGAGAATAACTTAACGTTGGATATAAAAAATGATAATTATATCAAACCCATGTCTATAGGAGTCTGCTCAATGATATTTCTACTCTCGATTGTTAAATGAAATACACACCAACAGATCAACAGATTCTTAGGAGAATCTAATATTAGAATTAAATGATGGAGGAAATAAATTATGATTTTCCAAATTAGGTGGTTCTTCTAATAAGGGGGGACCTAAGGGTCCTACTGTATAAGAACTGGTATCTAGATGGTTTATATATTTCCTGTCATCATCATCTGCAATGGAAGAGGTGATGAATTCTTGATCTACTAAATCAATGAATATATCTTCTGTGTTAGGATCTATGAGAAATTCCACAAGTCTATCAAAGGAATTATCTCCACCATTATACTACTGGGGCTCATGATTAACTTTCAGCTAAGTAAGGAACTAGGTCATCAGCTGATGGTTGAGCTCCAACAATAGAATGAGATATTACATTCCAATTATGTAATCAAAATGGATCAATTTGATAAACAATTTAGAGTATCACATAACATGAAAGCATGGGACATAAATTTTAAAATCCATCTTGAGGTAAGTAATGAGAGACTTACACTCTTCCCTATTATTGTTTCTTCCTTATAATAGAATGAATTCATATTGTAGGAAAAACTATGGTAGAGTGATAAATACCATCCTAAATACTACTATGCTGAGATTGATGTGATTGCGATTTTTCCTGTTTGGGCTCTAGGAGGAACCAATAAAATGAATTTGGAAACACAACATAGTTTGATCCACTTATTAGATAGCCTCATTGATGAAATTAACATCCAGGGTCATTTCTCCAAAGGTGGTATGGGTATCCAAGAAATATACCAATGTATGGCCTTCGAAGAACATTTATGGAATAAATAGATGGTTGAAAAACTATTGAATTACTAATGAGAATGATAATTGACCCATCCAAATGGGGTGATTTAGGGTATAATTTAATGGGTCCACCTAGTAGGACAACTGTATCTCATGATGCTGCAGATAATTATGAAACATCTGAACTAGAAGAAGAAGAGAAAAGAAGATATTCTCAATGGGGGCAGGAGGGGAGTATCTGGTATCCATGTCTAGGATTATGTGACTGAGATAGTATAATTTTTTTATGTACCCTCATTGTTCATTTACACAAGAAGGCCAATGAGGGGCCATTCCAGCGAGGTCATGCATATAACTAAAGAATTTCCTATAATTAGTGGAATCAAAACTAGAGGTAGTAGAATATACTAAATAATATACTCAAAGGTAGTTTGAAACTTCTCATCCCACTTATAGATGGAAACATTCTACAAAATCCTCGAGTGGGTTATACAATTTCTGGATAAATTCACAAAAAATTGAGACATATATGATATGTTTCTTTAGGAGCCTCGTAGATCCTAGTGGTTTCTGTAGAGAATAATTTTTATAATAGATATAATATTATATGTGTTGATTTATTTCACTCTGTATCATATGATGAACCTGAGAAACCTCCCGTAGGTAACTTTTAATTCACACTTCAAGGGGCCCATTGTTAAATTTCAGTAGTGAAGGAAGATGAACAGTTTTTATGGTTCTTGATGTAGTTCAGACTATGGAGGTATTTTAACACAATGTTTTCCACACAGAATTCCACTTGTTTCCTAATGATTGAATTCAATATAGGGGTCATGGACCACTGATAGGTGAATCCTTCATTTCTAAAGACAACGTGGATCACATAATAGCAGAAAGTCCCTTTAGACATCGTAATGTCAGTGGTATCCTCATAATCAATGTCTATACAGATATAGTTATACCTATAGTATCCGTAAATAAATAAGAGGCCCTAAAAACATGGCATAGAATCGATCAACAATGCTATCACTCGAAGGGGAAGTTTTTACATCAGTAAATTATGGTTCTGGTCCCATAATTCAACACATAATTTTATCTACCTACTCTTCTTTTTGGAAGGAATTATTTTTTATATCCATTTTGAGTACAGGAATTATATTATTTTGTTTTATTTGATATAATTTTCAACCTCATCCTTGACCATAGCACCATTGGTGGCATGCATCTTTCTAGGAGTATTATTTAACCCACAATGATTTTTTGTGAGAATAATATGGTGACCACAGAACTCATGATCAATCCCTAGCATCTTTCTATAACTTTAGCTGAATACATCATAGTTATAAATTAGTTAATCCACATACTACTACTAGTTTTCTGGTTACATGGATACAATAATACACATTTCTCTCAAATATTCCACAATACCAAGCTTCACCTCATTTATCTCATCAATGGAGGTGGATACACCCTCGTTAAAAGATAGAGGGGTGTCTTCCAAATCCATTTCATCATCTAGTGTAGGAGAATCATTATGAATAGGCAGTTATTTTGGGCCATCTAACTTCATGGGGTGACCAATAGTTCCATCATGGATAGACATGATATCCTTGTTGAGGGGTTCCTATTATATTAAATTCATGGAAACAAGTGATTTTGAGGAAATATCATCCATCATTTGACCATGATGCACATTCTTGTTTTCAAAATAATGGTGGAGATTCAGATTTTGTCAATTTATCCCAGCTCTATAGAACATGAGAGAGTTCCATGATATGGTGTCCATAAGATGGAATTATTTCCACTTTATAGGGACAGGGTTCTTGGGTATCATTATGTATTTTCCATTATAGGTTTAAAAGGTATTCAATGGGAACTCCTTTATCCTAGGGACTCCAAAAAATTTCTTTATGATGCAATGATGTATCCTCCTAGGTCTCACATTGGGGCCTCCAACTGATGAATCGGGATAATGAAGGCTTCATCCATGTATATCCTTGTATTTACTATGGTGGATATCAGATTGTTGGGAGCATTGATGCTCTCAATAATGTCAGAATGAAACTACATACCCTTACTCATGTAGTAGTCAACATTTAAGTAGAGGGAATCATGGAATTAAAATGGTGATGAGTGACCCTAATTTTCCACAAAATGGACATTGAGGGAGTTTTTCTAGCACTGGTGATATGGGGGGCGCTGTATGATGATAAACCTAGATCATACCCAACATCATGTAGTAATAGGTATCCTATAAGACTTCCATGAATTCAATAGTTGATATTAATCAATGAAACCTAGTCATCAGCAAAAAAATTCCAAATTTTTTTCCCCACTACTTTCATAACCTTGAGTTATGTATTTGGAGGGATTCAGATCCAACTCCAACTAACCAAGCCTATAGAGCATCTAGGCCAGGATAAGTTTGATCCTAGAGAAAGTTTCAACGAGGTAGCATCAGATATCTATGGTAGTTAATTGGATTTTTATGTAATTATTATATGTTCTCCAACATGAGGGAACACTCATCAACCCCATTGAACCAGATGATGGATCAGAATTCCCATTTATTAAAATCTACTATTTATTATACCCCTACGACAACTACATCTACATCAAACTAAATGGGTATCTTCAAAACATCTACAAGGGTATCAAACCTCAATTTTTATAAGTGTTGAGATTTTATTATTTAATTACATATAGGTAAGCTAGTAAACTAACCCAAATCATTCTAAATCTATAAAAATGGGATATTTTTCCACATTAGGGTCATGATTTGGCTAGGGGAATAACTGATACTATTGGATAAACAATTGGGTTATAACTAGTGATATTTACATTCCACTACTTACATTCTAACACACAATGAAACATTTAAAGATAAGTTTCAATTAGATTAATTGTTGCTCTGGAATGATGTGTCTTATCATGAATAATCACAGCTGAGTATTTTAGTCAACTAACATGCTCGGCTGTAGAGGCGTACCTGAAAAGCTAGATTGGGAGAACAATACTTGTTCTGTTCTATGTAGATCCTAGTATATATTCCCGATATAATTCATAGATTATTTTGAGTCAGTAGACTATGAATTATGGTGCTTCTTGTGTCCCCATTATTTCATTCGATGAATTCTGTTGGAAGAATCTATTGGTTTCCATGGAATTCCTCTGTTTCAATCATTGTAATGAATATTACTAATTCAAATGCATTAAAAGAGGTGTACACCTACTCATCATCGATGTGGTGTTACCATAATGTTTGTACCATTGGAATATCTCCAAACTGAGGGGGTATGAAATAGTATGCGATATGGCTTTAAAACCATAGGAGGACTTTGGTTTCCCTTTCCCCATCAACACCTTCCCTTTCATGACTTATATGTTTGTGATGACGATATAGAAGAAGTAATAAAAATGATCATAATCCAAATGAAGATCTAGAAAACATATGTGATCACGGATCAAACCACGGTAATGAAAAACAACAATAGTATCCAAAATCATCACATTTCTATGTTCAACAACTAGAATCCTTCTTCTATTCATTAAATCCTTCACTATTAATGTCAAGGATAGCATATACATGGGTCCCCTTTGTTAGAAGATCACCCAAATTAACCAATCTATTATCTTTTTGGTTTTGGTGCTATTATTTGAAAACATAACATTCATTGATGGTGTGTCAAAGGATTTTATGGTTTGAAAAATAGTCAGGGTGGCTAGTGAATTCGGCCTCAAGGGGACTTCTTCATTCTAAATATTTCCAAATTCTATTCTCCACGGAACAAAGGATGTTTCATAAGACCTATTAATCCTTGATAAAATATGAATGATCTCTTCTAACTAGGAAGGGAAATATGGGATTCTAACCTTGGAAGGGGCTGGATCCATATTCTCTCTTTGAGTTTTCTACTTTATGTGAGGTGGTTTCTAACAGTTCTGTGTTGGGTGAGGGGTACTTTGTTGATCTATTTTGGGTAAGGATATTCTTGATAAGTATTTTTCACTCACTAATGGTATTTTAAAATAGGGTTAAACAACTCTAACCACTCGGGTCCCTCTACAAGCATGGTGGTGGAAGTCTCATCGTTATCAGGCCTTCCTGTGGGAGTTATATGAGACAACTAGCTTGACTATCTAGCATGAAGTAGGGATTTATATTGAATTTGTTTATGTTAAAAACCTCTTGAAACCCACCCAAAAAATTCTCAGTGACGAGTGTAGGGATCAGTTTAGATGTGAAATTACAAACCTAGAACATTAGCCACATCTCATGGCATAATGGAATATCAAGTGAATACCTGAGTCCATTACATTGGGAGAAAAGACATATGACCTGATCATCAGGACTTTGTTTCTACTTGAATAGGTTTGTATACATGTATTTCACATAGTTGAGTTGAACATATAGAGAAGGTGTCTGAAAATGTCATCCCAACTAGCTATAGACTCAATGGGTAGTTTGTTTTACAAGATGAATTTAGGTCCCTCACCAATGCTTGGTAGAATCCTCCTAATTTGGGATCCCCAACGTATGTTTGTTTCATGATATAAAGTGATAAATGTGTTCTAATGGGACTCCAATCCCATTAAATGTATAAAATATTGAATTTTCTGACTTCATGGGTTCCTGGATGTTTTCCACTAATGCTGACTATGGCAACCATTAAGCAGGATCACTAATTGTCGTGTCACCAAGGCCTCGAGGTAGGTGGTAAGAGTTAAAATCAATTCATGTTGGAGAGGATCCATATCTTTTTTGGGGTCCCTAACCACAAATTATTTGATAGTATCATCATCTCAGGTAGATTTGGAAGGCTCATTATCCCAAGGAACATCATGGAATGCATCTAGAGGATGGTTATTACACTGTTCGGGTGGGTTCGACTGATCATACTTTTGTAACATTCCATATCCACCAAACCCTACTCTAACTAGATGGGAGTTTCCACCTAGATAAACTATGGGAATATTTATACAGATGAATTTTTACCTATTGGAGTTGATATGGGATCTCATGGGGAATAATTTGGGTGTTTATGAACAATGACTTCATTGGTAATAATTTTTTACACCTCAACTTGTTTGAGAAGTGTGGCTATCATGGGCTATGCCTTTATTTTTGGTGCTAGAATAGAAGGATCACAGGGCTTAGAATTACCCTTGACCTTGTTTATATATTGATGGGTCAGAAGAAATTCATCACTAGAGGTATCCCTAAAGAAATGTACCTACCTCTATTGTCGAACAAGAACAAATATAGGTAAATACTCCTTGTACTACACCCCTCCCCCTTGAGGAGTATATTCATTATATTTATCTATGATAGCACCCCTATTTCATATATTATCTGTAATGATATGGGCAACCATATTGACTATGGAAGTAGCTAGAGGTGAGCTCTAATCATTATCAAATCACATAGGCTAGGATATTTCATGATAGGACTATAATTGAGAGGAACATACTATCTCCAACCTCTAATATGAATGTGCGATGACACCACATCCATAATTCGATGGAGTATTGAAAAAAATATAAATTTTTTTTTTGGAGGGACTGGAAGTATCCATATGAATCAAGGAGTTGATCCACTGGGATAACCTCAATATCAACCCTTCATCATAATTGGTATATGGTTTCATGGTTTTCCTGAATACATGGGTAATTAAACTAAAGATCATAGAAGTGGTGGAAAATATCTATATTATCTGGTAAGAACATATATAATGTCCCATAGGGAGGGACTCTGAGATTTCAATGTTTCGAGTTTCAGTTGGTCAAAAAACCATGAATAGCTGATGAGTGGCCAAATCCTCCCAAATTCCCTCTTTCTAGGAGTGAGGGGTATGTTTTTTATAATCCCAAGATTTGATCTTCATTGACTGAAAAATGGGATGTGGAACTTATGTTGACCAAAACTACAACTATATTACATAGAGATGAGTCATTATGTGATTCAAATGTTTATTGTATAGTATGATATTTGTTATATGTGGGGACAACTACATAATCATATCCATGTATGATGGTGTTTTCAAGAATTCCTCATGTGCAATAGTATCACTATTTATCTATGTCTTAGTAAAATTATCTCCATATAAATGTTCCAACCCTAAACTAGACATATATCCAACTTCTTTAGTGGAGGTTGAGAGGAGGTATTCTAGAGGAAACAAATACTACTTTTCTAGGAGCCCTTGGAAGGTATCCATAATTTTCTCCACCTGAATGTACTTGTGGAGGGGTTTGGGGATCTGGTAGAGATCATCTTCTAGGACCATTAATATCAAATTTTTTATCTCCTTCTTGAAAATATGGTAGTTGGGTTAGAGAAAACATATACCACTGTATGTGCCATAAAAATATGAGAGATCAATTATGTCAACGGAAACATATAATTTCCCAGAATATAACCTTCAATTGGGAGTTTTTGAACATCTAACCTAGGATTATTATTTAGGGAATGGTATTTCTTATTCTTGGGGAGGATTATCATGTAGGTCAGTTAGGCCATAGGTAGGATCTCAATCTTGAGATGTGGGAATATGGGGATGACCTCTGCATGGGTTGGTGTTGGAGTGGGGATGACCTCCGCATTGATCGGTAGAAGCATAAGGGTAACCTCTATGATGTTTGTTGTAGTATGGAGAGGACCTCTACATTGATTATAAATTTCATGGGAAGAACCTCTCTGTTGTCCCGTTATGCTATGGGGAGTGCCTCTTCCCAGATCCGACTCATTACGAGATGGTCCATAATGTCTTTTGGTGGAGATAGTGATGGAGAGAGTCAACCCATCTTACCTAGGGGGAATACAGGGTCTAAATCCAAATTGGGGAAATGCATTTCCATGTCCCCATATTTTGGGGATAGAGTAGGATATATTAGTGGTGGAAGTGGTAATAAGATCCGTAAAAGATTCCCCCTATCGAGCAGCTTTCTCGGCCTACCCAGGATGTTTGAATCAGGTGATTTGGACCGATTCCCTTGGATTAAGGTTAATTTCCACCTGTTCATTAGCTTGAGTAACCATCCCCTACTAGCATTGACTAAGAATAATGGGATCCCTCCTTGGAAGCTACTGATCAGTAGAGATGATCGGTGCGACTTGAGTATCACCAAACTCCATAGATCTGGTGAGTGATTCATCAGAGTGCTATGGGTACAGGTTCCTAAAGTAGTTCTTCATCTAGGTAGGGGGTTTTCCACCATGTGTAGCCCTCGGGGGTGGTGGTGTTGACCATGAGATGATGACTCTTGGTCCTAGTGGGCCATATCTTGGGAGGTAATGACTACTTACTCCTCATAATGATGTAGTAGGTCATTTTCCACTATCCTATGGATGTGCTCAGAGGGTGAGATGGGGAGTGAGAGACCTGTTGCAGAATTCATGGTGGATTTAGTGTTTTGTGTAATTACCTAACCAATGTTTCTCCTTCCATGATGCCTATAGGTTATATGTTGATATTTTCTCATTATTTTCTTTCTATAAGTAATTTGGATTAATAAATATATAAAAGTAAAAGAAATGATATGAAAAATGACCCAATTTCATTCAGTCATCCAAATATGGGGAGGGATCAATGTTGATTATACCCTAGACCAAGGATGACCACCACTAATTTACCTAATTAATATGTGAGTTTCATGATAAGACTGCAATTTTCATGGTTGGACATGGAATCTAATGTCTTGATCTGGTGAGAAGAAAATCTAATGATTCCCTTATGGAAATAGTCTCCATGTTGAAGATTTTAGATTTACATCGGGTTCCCCATTTTGTTTCCTGATTATTTATAAAATGCCAAGCATATTACATGTTTTCATTTCCCCACATTCCTACTATCCATAGGTTGGATGCATTAATCACATTCATCATTGATATCATATCCTTGATCAAAATTGGATAATGGGATGAAATTTCATCCATCAATGGATTTATTAGATCTCGTTTCCTATTCTGGGTCTCCCTCATTGATTTAAGTCATGTTTGTGGAACTTTTTATTTGTGCCATCTCTATGTAAATGCCAGTTAAATACAGTTATTTTATCTGTATAGGGAAGAAACATTCAACCATGAGAGTATTAATGTTTCACGTATCTAGAATGTATATACATTGGGTGCATTGTTTTCCTATGAATCACTATTTTAGGATAAAATATCATCTGAGGAATCTTAGATGTGGAACCCTATACATATCATGTCGATCATGTAGTGTTTTTAATCTAGGAATTGGTATTTGAAAGATATTTACCTTATGATTACCATTTTTATTTTGGGGTTGGTATTATTGGTCTTGGAGAAACATTAACATCTTATAAAGAAGGTAACACAGTTTATGTCTTGTGGGGATAGGTTGAGAAAAAGTTTAATGTATTATGGTGACTAGAGGTGTGTCCCTATGTGGGAAAATTTCATAGTTGGGTGGATGAATTAGAAAACCCATTGAGGTGGATCTGGAATAGATAGATCAGGACCCCCCTTAATCCAGATCAGGGAGTGGAATCCCTACAGGGAATATTCCCCACCTAGGTTTATGGATCAGAATAACTCTTCAGGGGGATTTTGAATGGATGGAGAAGAATGCCCCTTTATTAAAATCTGGGATCGATGGAGGATAACTCCCCTTGTGTTGAATCTAGGAGGTGTGTCATAAGTAGGGAAGAAGGAACATCTATTTTTACTAATGGATGGATCAGAACACCCCTTGATGGGGATCCGAGATGGATGTATTGGAACACCCCTTGAGATAGATCTCTGAGGTACATCTCTAAGACGTAAGATGTCACACATGTATTTATCGATTAAAGAATCAGAACTCCAATTGATGCCTATCTGAGATGGATAGAACAAAAAGCCCCTTAGGGTCGATCCAGGAGATGTATCCCTATGAGGGATGATGTTACACCTAGGTTTATTAATTTTTGGAACAAAAAATATCTTGAGATAGATCACAAATGGTTGGATTAGAATGAACATTGAGGAGGATCATAGATTTTCATCCATAGGATGGAAGATGTCACACCTGGGAAGATGGATACGAACTCCCCTTGAAGTAGAACAAGTATTGTGGATTAGAACTCCCAATGAGGATGATATGGGAGGTGTGTCCCTAGAATGGATGATGTCACACCTAGGGGGATGGATCAGAACACCCCTTGAGGATGATATAGGATTATTGATAAGAATACCCCTTCAAGAATATCTATGTGTCATGTCTCAAGGATATAAGTTTTCACACCTAATATTATAGGTCATAATTCCCCTTCTAGTGAATTTATGAATGTGGATCAAAACTCCCCTTGAGGTGGATATAGGTGGTGAGTACGTGGGGGGAATGAAGTCAAACTTTGTATTACCATTGTTGGGATTATAGCTCAAGGATGAATCCTATATTCACTCTTTAGAGATAGGGATGGAAAACCATGTAGTTAGATATCACATTTTTTATTTCATGTGACAAGATGGATCCATGCAGTTTAACATCAAGTGATAAGGATGCTCCAGTTTTTAAATGAGCATATACAAGGGTTATTGTTGGTATTTAAAATTAAATCCTCCTGTTATGAGTGTCACCACCTATGGATAGATTGAATATATTATCTTGTGATAATACTACACGGTACATCATGTGTCCATCACATCGTGTAAGGAAAATGTTTTACATAATGTGTTGAGGATGTTTTCATGTAGTTTAACATCATCTGAATGGGACATGGAACTAGGTAGATTTATATCTTGTATCTTAGAGGTCGAAAGGTCCACTACTCAAGGGGTCCTTGTTAATATGAAAAGAATATATGACATTAGGTATCTCCACTAAGATAGGTATGTAGTTTCCCTTAAATATTCCACTCCTATGGATTACATGACCGAAACTTATGTGCCTTTAGTAAGAGAATTTCCTTGTAACATCCTTGGAGGGATGTTAAATCATCATGATGATATCAGGGTCTATATGATTATAATTAATGAGAAATAGGATACTTATGATTTGATAAAATAGGTAGGATAATGGATGCATGGGAGGAATAGGGGATTTCAAGGAGGGGATTGGGATGTTTTTGCACATACAATGATTGGGTTTTATGAAAAAGTGTCATGAGAATGGGGATATATCATAACAAATATAGATTGATTCAAGATGCATAGATGCATGTACTTTTGGGAGTTGTGTGAAGATGATGATTTTTCATTTGAAGGATCAATTTTGCCTCACCATATCATCTATAAGTGGATTTATGAGAGGATCCCTCTACCACGGTCTATGTCATGATTGGGAAAACAATATGTATTTTTTTTGAAAATTATATTCATTTTATAGTTCATAATCAACATTTTTTCTACCTCCCATAGATGATCATGAGTTTCACATAGTAGATCATCATTTTTTCTTTGGTAGAGACTATCAAATATCGATGAAGAGATTCTATTTAGAACTAAAATCCATGGTTTTTTCTATGAAACTCCTTTAGTGTGGAGATAATATTTCATGCTACCTTAACCTCTTCCACTAGATATTGGTCATGCATCACTTCTAGGTTGACAATATATTTGGTGAACAAATGGTACATCATGTAAAAATATTTCACTAAACCCTTAATTATTTCACATTCAATATATTTCTTAAGTACATGTCCCTTAGTCATGAATTAATCTATTAAAACATATATGTAACATCTCATCATCTTTGTTATGAAAATAAGTTGCATTTGGAATTACATCATTCCATTAACTCAGAAAATCTTGTGAATAAACTAGGCATCCACCCCTGAATGGTCCTTTGGGGTTGGTCTCATGTTTTTACAACCTTAAACTAGTTGTTTGAGGTCAACAGTGAGATTTAGGTGCCCAAAAAATCCTATATCATTTTTTCAATCTCACTATTTGGTCTTTATTTGGGAGACACCATTTGTGTGAATCATCTATCACTATGGAGATCCATAAATTAATATAATGGAATCATATATGAATTCAACATATGTGTGAAAATCATTCATTTCATGGTATGTGGAAAGTAATTATACAAGTACTTTTCACTTAATAAGTTTCTAATTGATAAAAATAATGCTGAATTACCGAAGGGTCGTAAATAATCTGGATATTGATCCAGTCATCATGGTATGGTTATGGATATACATTAGTGACTAACTATAAGGGTCTAGTTACACATCATGAAATTATATAGAGGTATATAAATTATTGATTAAAATAACCATGAAAGGTATTTTTTAAAATTAGATAATATCATACCTTAGTTTCTATAATAATTTGACTAGTGTAGTATAGTCTATTAACATTACTCTCATTATTCTTCTGTGCCAAGATTTCACTGTGGGGATATTCTAGTGTGGTCACACAGAAAAAAGGACCTTCTAGACTAGTTGCATCAAAACTGGAATACATATTATTACTACTTGATTTCATAGAATATTGTTTGGGATTTTCTATCACATTGAAAGAATAAACCTTTCATCATTGTCTCAAAGAAAGAAATAATTTTTCTTACTGAGTTGTCAAAAAGAATTTGAATACACTCTACACCGCCATGAATGCCTCAAAGAACTTATAGAACATTTATAGGGGGAATATTAATTATGGTATTCATCTTCTCCTGGTCAAAAAAATATCTTTTTTTTCAAACAACGATGTAATTGAATTTTCCATAGGAAAATACTAAAGAACACTTCATGGGTTTCTTCTTCTTGAGGCAAAAAAATTATTCTAGATACTTTCTCCACATTTTTTAAATGGTATGGAACATATAGGTATTTTACCACTATGTGGACACATACCACTTTGGAATCATGCTATTAAGGGGAATCAATATGAAATGAAAGACCAATTGGTATTTTTCTCTACCATTATTCAAGATTAATGACATCACTTAGTTATTGTAGGTTCACTAAGGTGACGTAAATATAGTTTCCTCATTACCATTATGAGTTATCCAGATTTGGTTATACCTAGAATATTCATCCATGAATTAGATCGAATGGAATATATATGTAATCTCAATTAGAAAACCTTTGACTAATATGGGTAACAAGTCTTTTAGGTTGTGGTGGTTGGGTAATTAAGTGATAATAAAAACACTAAATTTAAAATTAGTAATTATTTTTGGTAAAATATTGGACAACAAACTAGAGAAATAAACATCCCCAATAAAATTTTCATTGATTGTATTGTTAAATTTGGCCTCAAATATGAAACCCTGTGTTGGTTATATCTATTTTTTTATTACATCATTCCAAAATGGGAATTGGTTAGGTATAGATAGTGAAAAATTACCTAAAGATAAAGCTTGATCATCTCCATGATGTTCGTAAAAAATTAACCCCATTACTATTTTAGGAACCCAATGTGTTTTGGTTGTTATTTGAGAAACATGAAGTAATTGAATAGTTTCATTCCTAGATCATCATCAATATTGATTTTCACTTATAGTAATTCATTAATAATGGTGGAAAATACCTATTTAAAATAAGGGGGGGGGGATCATTAAATTTATCTATAGAGGAAATATGAGAAAAATAATATAGATATGAATCCTATTGATATAGAAGTATAATTATTTCACCACCTTTTCTATGAAATAGTTGAATATTTTAATGTACCTCCTTATTCTTCTATTTTGATCAAGATATAGATAATATAGGCCTTGTTTCATATCCCATTTGGAATCAATGGGTGAGGTTTATATACCATTTTGAAGTATATAATATATTCAATATTCTAATTGGTCAATCCTACTCTCCAATATACATTGTTGGGATACGGTTTTTTGGTCATGAGAATATTAGTTCATTATGCAGTGAGGGTGGTATTTTAAATCCTTAGAGTGAAAATTTCATAATAAGATTACAAGGTGATATATATGAACTAATTTTTCATTTAAATGATGAAATAATTCATTAGGTATAGGTTTTCTACTTCTATGTGGTGGATATGTAAGAAAAAAATCTTTTTAATTCATTCTACTTGTCTGAAGAAGATGCCTTCATATAATTAGCGGCATTATAACACTTGGGGGTTTTTTAAATGGGGTTACATTTAATCCATTAATTAATAATTTTTTTCAATATAGTGGATTTAAAATTATTCATGGGGAGATATATCATCATGGATAACCCCTACTCAATTTTTGGGGGAGTACTTCATGCATTGGTGATATGATGAGGGGAGGAAATCCTAACAATGAAACCAAGACCTTACTAGTAAGGCACTAAAAGTGGTGTCATACAATACAACCATGAAATCACTATTGGATACCAAATAACTAAACATGGTCATAATATGTATCATATTTATTGATCTTTTATCACTCCATTCGTTTCCACAAATTGTTTGGATGGATATGTTTATATTATCCTCAGTGCAACCTAACTTAAAAAGAATACAAGTTGGGATGAGATTTATTTCAAAACCAATGTCTCTAAAAAGATGATGAATATCGACATCATTGTTTTTTATTATAGTTATATAGGGATTATTTGTCCCTTTATGGTTGAGCATTCATATTCAATTTTTATATATAGGGTAACATGGAAATCCTTGCACTCACCATTTATTATATGATATACATCAACAGTTTCTACTTCAATGTAAAATTTCATAATCATTTTCATAGCCCTGATAAGAGATTCACAATTCTTATTTGATAGGTTGAATATTTATTTGATTTAGATATAGTATATGATATCAACATGTTATTTAGGTATATGATACTTTCTAGACAGGTCTATAGTCTTTTCCCCAGTGGAACGATACTTGATTGGAATCTATGAATATCTTTCTGGAAGGGTTGGAGGTCCTGGTTGGAATCCATAAATTTCTTCTTTCATTTGGTTAATTTAAGAAACAAATTAGATGCTTATGGTAGATAAAAATAGTCATCCAACAGAATGGATCTTGAGTCTATATTAGATGATGTTACTATGGGAGGCTTCTCTTATTGATAAATGAGTAAATCATCCCATCTTTTATCAGTAGTGTATACTATATTTATTGAAGGATTTTTCCCTTTTCAATGAGATTATCTATGAGTATTTGGATGGCATGTTAAATCTATGAGATCATCACAATGATCCAAAAATATGATATAATTTATAGAGACGTAAACATGATCTTCTATGAAGTACCCCTATAGAGTATGATGGATTTCAAAATTTCCTCACAAAGTTGGTCGAATAAATTTTATACGGGTTTGGACTACATTTCTGTCAGTGATGTCTCTTGGTCATTATTTTTGGGATGATATAGGTTCCTTATAAATATATTGGGTTATAATGATGAAAATATAAATGGGGGATATGATGTAATGCCCTGACCTCAAAAGCCCATAGTTGGAGCATTAATTATTACATTGGAATGATTACAATGAATGAAATTGTGAAGGAATGATCAGTTTAGTATTCTTGAAGAATCTAGATACATATATGTAATTCATATTACCTTGGGAAGGGTAAAAAAATACAATACATAACAAAAACTAATAAACACCATCCATAAGAACTAAATATACACTCTCTTATTCATAACCTATTGAAGGTAAAAAAATGAAAGGGGTGAGCTCAAATGATCTTTAAGGGTTTAAAATATCAGAATATTGAATCAACAATAATTGAATAATAATTAAATTGGCATTTTCAATACAGAATGATGAATAAATAAAAAACACATTCCATTAATAAACTATTAATGAAACTGCATCCATTGATTTTTTCATAGTGAAAACCTAATGGATAGAAATAACTAAAAGTGAATAATGAGAATGATTATTAATTAGAGGTCATGTATATAGCACATGATAAAAATATATATTCAAAATGGATTATGTCTATGGATAGATACTTGTCAGATTCTATTTTGGAAACCAACATGATGGGTTTATTACCCACTGATTTTTCTCATAAGACCTGTCGATGCATCAGGGGATATAGTGGGCCCCTCCTGTCAATGAATGTCTAATGAATCATCTATACAAATATTTAAAACATGTAGAATATTCCTTCTCAATATCTGTATATATTAGAGGATATAGATTTATCAATATTTCTATATTTTAAACAACATTCCAAATAAACATCATATGTAAAAGGGTACACGACTTAAGACAATAATCATATCCATCATACCAGAATATCGATATATAATTTAGTTACTATTTAAAATGAAAAATGATCTCAATGGGAAATTAGGTACACTACATATGAATGATTAGCTTCACAATACCATGTAAATCACAACGAAATTGTATCCAAAACAAAGTACCATATAACATTGAAATAAATTGAGTTATTAATCAACAAGTGAATCACTGAATACCATGAATATATAGAGAATAATGATATTATATATCAAATGGATGTAAACATACACCACATACAAGGGAATAAGTTTCTAAAAATAGAAATCTGATGGAAATAAAAGTTAGATGAGAAACCCCTTACCTTATGCCCGAATGTGTTCTTCATTTGACCTTAATGACATGAATAATCAAATTTATGATCATTAATTAATTGGTACAGAACCTCCCCTAAAATTAGTTTCTTTATTTTATCCTCATTATGTTCATTAATGGCCTCCTTTATGGATTTAATAGGTTCAATGTTACTATTTTGAAAGCATTTTCTTCCTGGGGTTTCATGATCGGTTTACTTATATTAATGAATTGAAGTTCATATGAAATGTGGTTAACTATAAAAAATTGTTAATATATATGACTAGAGAAATTATAGAGATATAAATGGTCTCATAAGTATTTTTTATTATATACCATGAGGATGAAGCATTAGTTAAAACTTAATGACAAAATTTTGGATCTAACATGGCTGTTTTTTGCATAGTGAAATTGTTTTGTATTAATATTTAATATTATGAATGAGTAAGGATTCCAGAAAATTTCATAAGGTTAAATACATAGATTATGATCTGGTTCATCCATTAAAATGTTTTCAGGACCATTATTTAATATAGTATAAAAAATTAAGACTCATCATCCTTGAATGTATTAATTTAACACATCTCATACGGTATATATTTTTTAGGTTAAGAGGAGGAAAAATAGAGGATTATGGAATATTCCATTATCATAAAAAAGACCAATAAATATAAGTTACTATATTTTTGATAACATTTTCATGATAATAGATGATAATATAAATGATAAAAAAGGGGCATGAAAAGAAACAAAATTGAAAAGAGGAATTTACCTCTTGAATCTGTCTTCCTTTGAGAGCCTATTTTGGGGAGAGGATTTGGTCTTTTGAGTAGAAAAAGAGTTGTTTGATGTGGGGGAGGAGCATAGGGAGATATTTGTGCAGAATTCAGGCATGTCTTGATGCTTTATATGTGTGATGAAATGAGGGTGTGAGGGGTGGTTTTTATAATGGAGTGGGGGGGAGGGTTTTCTTAATATTATATTCATTAATTTATTATTTCTCTATAAGAGTAGAAGTAGCGAGGATTACATGAACTGGAATAGATATAAGTGCATGTGAGTTCGAAACAATTGTTTCTTTCAACAAACATGATGTAGGTACTAGTTTATTTTTCTCATAATGTATTTATATTGTACTTACAACATTTTACTATTCACCAAAATTCAAGTATTTCAAAAAAATACCAAATATTCAACCTAACCATTTTTTGATGCGTAGAATATAAAAATGATCTCCATTTTTCATTAAAAATTTTAAAATATGAGAAATTTAGTTTATAATTAAACTCATCATTTAATCAAAAAATACCAATACTTAAAATATTCATCTTCATTTTTAAGTTGCCTAAATTTTATTTACACACTCATGGGTAAGGATACAATTCGTAAGGGTGGTATAAATATTTTTAAGGGTAGGTTAATATTCATAAGGGTATGTTACTATTAATATGGTTATGTATCTATTCATAGAAAATTAACTTGATTCTATCAGACTCCAAATATCACCCTGATAACAACCAGGTATGTCCGTTTTTCTAAATTCAAAACACAGAAGTGAAAAATTTATGTTTAATTTCTCGCTTATGAAAATATAATATAATAACAAAGTGTTGTTTCATAGAGACTTATTTATTCATGCAATATAGGTTATCTAATGAAATGAAAGTATTTAATAGAATCATACCATAAAATGTTTGGATTTTTATATTCTTCTCACCTTTGGAAATATTGTCCTAAAAATTAAATACCATTAAAATTATATGGTTTTCTCTTAATAATAACATACTTAGGTCCCCACATTGCATCCTCCATTTTATACTTTCTCCTAAGAACCTTTACCAGATGAGTAATCTGATTTTCCAATACTTTCTCTCTAGTGTCAAAATTCTTGATAGGTTGTTCACTGTAATACAAATAAGGTTATATCTCTATTTTTTAATAGGTGAGTACATGTGTTGGGTTTATCATGTATTTCTATAACAATTACTTGTGGAACACATTAGGAACTTTGGATAGACTTGGTTTCATTGCTAAATGGTAAGCTACAACTCTGATCCTTTCCAGAATTCCATACCATCTCATGTACCTGGGGCTCAGTTTCTATTACCAAACCCTAAGAACCATTCCATAGAGATACTTTTAGAATGACATGATCCTATAATTGAAATTCCAAATACTTTATCCAGTTTTTATGTAATGGTGCGGACTGCTCCGGCCCACTACTTTGTCAAAAAGATGTCCACGAAGTGTTCTGGAGGGTAAAATGGACTTTTCCCACACTTTCCAGAATTTTGAAACTACACGACGTGTAGTTTGAGTACACGTCGTGTACCCCCCTTGCCGGGTATACCCCGTGTTGAAGTCCGTGTCCTTGCCTTATGAAATAAATGGGTACACATCATGTATCCAATACTACACGCCGTGTAGTCTCTCCCCACGTACGCGTTACCGTGTGTTGACCAGTCAATGAGCATGTGCCGTGTTGGAGCTGTGTGAAATAAATGGGTACACGCCGTGTATCCAATACTACGCGCCGTGTAGTTCCTCCCCACATACGCGTTACCGTGTGTTGACCAGTCAATGGCTGTGTGTCGTGTTGGAGCCGTGTGAAATAAATAGGTACACGCCGTGTGTCCAGTACTACACACCGTGTAGTCCTACCCCGCGTATGTGATACCCTCAAAACGTGTGTTGACCAGTCAACGACTGTGGGGCCATGTTGGAAGCTTCGTGGAGACCGTGTGCAATTACCGAGTACACGCCATGTACCATAAAGTACACACCGTGTACTTTTGATTTTCTCGCCTATAAAAGGAGGGGTCCCTTCCTCCCTTTCAACTCACCCCCTCCTCCC
Source organism: Viscum album (assembly GCA_963277665.1). Taxonomy (NCBI): domain Eukaryota; kingdom Viridiplantae; phylum Streptophyta; class Magnoliopsida; order Santalales; family Viscaceae; genus Viscum; species Viscum album. Next base: position 788,672,308 of record OY728120.1, read on the forward strand.
CTTTCCTCTGAGCAGAGTTCTCCTAAGAGACTCGAAGGCTCTTTCTTCCATAACTTCTTCGTCCGAGCTCTGATTTACGATCCATTAGCGGCCACAGGATCGTAACGAAGATTCAGAACTTCTAAGCTTTGATCCTTTTTCTTTCCTTCAGCCTTTCATTTCCAACATCCACCCGAGTAGGTTTTTTCGGTACTCGAAAGAGGTGACGGACACCGACAGATGTCTTCTAAGGTTTATTCGGGGGAGCGTTGTTATCAGAACCTATTGAGGTAGGGATCTTAACTTCGTCTCTCTAATTTATGCATCATGCGGGGTGGGTATTCTATTGTTTTCATGAGAAATTGTTGAAATAATAAATAAAGATAATAACAGATTAAATAATGGGGATGTGGAAGTTTTTATGTTTGTCTTTATATCCTGTGATATTATATTGTGAATTGAATAGGCTTATGCCTACTAAAAATCATGGTCGTTGGGGGCCTTTTCTTGCGCAATTAAATGTTGCCCTATCTTCTAGACCGTTTTTGTGAAAGTAACTTTGTTAAATGTGTAATTTGGTTAATCACGTAAAGTTGGAGGTTTTAAAATATGGAACCCTTGTGTGATCACCCCGGTTAAACAAAAATGGAATAATGAACATGTGGGTGTTGGCTTGGTAATGTGGCATGTGATGGGGGTGTTTTGTGGGTTGTTGTGGATCGGGTGAGAAGCGGGGCTACGGTTGACTTGGTAGTGGGTTGGTGTGAATGCTATGTTTGTGATGGGCAGTGGGGATGCGATAAATGGTGTCAAGGGATGATGATGTATGGGTTTCGGTGTGTTTGTGGTTATGGTGGTTGACAGCGGGGCTGTAGGGATGGGTTTATATGTGAACGGACTATGGGTTGTGAATAATAAATAAAATGTGGAAGAGTTAATGAATGGTGGGTCATGGTAATGGAACAAGATTAATAATCAATGGGGTTTTTTGGCTAATTAGAAGGACTTGGTAGTGTTTCTTGTGTTTTTCCTAACTTGTTTTGTGGATGAAAGGGATATGTTTTTTGAACTATCGATGTGGTTGGTTGTGGATATTTTCCGAGTATTTAAGGAACAAATTAAACTAATTCTGTTCAAACATGAAAACCTAAATGGGGTTGGGGTTGTTTGTTTTATGCATGCTTCGTAGTAGCAGTGCCGAGGCACATGCTCAGTTTCTCTATTTAGAATCCATAGGTTGGGCTGTGTGTTTGTTATACATATATATATATATATATCTGTATCTTTTGTGTTTTATCGCACCGCACCCATGTTGAGCACTTAGCGCCGAACACTCCAATTTCATGGGAGAGGGTGTTTTCCCCTTAGTTACCAGCTCTTTCCTGCTCCTTCTTCCCTAGGTTGTGATGGCTTGAGGCGACCTTACACCTAAGACCCTTCAGGTTGGTTTCGATTGGGGTGGTTCTAGCCCAAGACTCTTCGGGAAGGTTTTACTATTTCCCAATAATATTCAGGATGATGCCCAAGTGTGTGCGGGCGGGATACGTGGTTGTGAGGCCCAGGTGTGTGCGGGTGGGATACGTGGTTGTGAGGCCCAGGTGTGTGCGGGAGGGGAGAGTGTGGTAGTGTCATGAAGTTCGCCGTTAGGAAGAGCAGCCAACTAATGGGAAATGGTGCGGGGTTCCCAATACTCTTGTTTTTATATAATACTACCTGTTGTGATGGTGTTTTTGGTGAGTGTGGCTAGTGAGGTTGGGTGGATATAATTCCTTGCTAGGTTTCTTTTGTTGTTCTCACGGGACATTATGATGTCTCCCCACTTGTGCACGAGAGATTTAGGTTTCCCTACTGAGTATACATGTATGCTCACCCTACATTTACTTTCAGGTTTCCAGGAGGACTACCAGGGCTGTGCGAGACCATACTAGTCGGACAGTTGGAGTTGTTACAGTTGTTGTACTCTTGTTTTCTTTTGGTATTGTACTTTGAGCTTTCTTGTACTTTCACCTTGTTATAAAATTGTTTAAACATGCATGTGGGCTTGGTTTGGGGTTATTTCTATACACTTGTTCTTTTCCTTTTTGGTGATTGACTTGTCCTATTTCCCCATCTTAAAATAATAAAAGGGTAATGCCTCCCATATTTGTGAAAACTCATACCCTTGGTGCTAGTCGCCAACCCGGGGCCTACTAGAGGCGGGACTCGGGGGTTATTATCTCCCTTTCACCATTTCCAGCTCAGGAGGGGCATCTTTGATGGGAGGGGGTCATGACAGAATGGTATCAGAGGTGATGGTTGATAGATAGGATGGAGTCTGGAGTTAGGCATAGTGAGGAATACATGGGATGGTAGTGCACCAGTGTTAGTTAATCTTGGTTCATGACATAGGCTAGGGACGACCAGCTAGGACACGGGATTTTAGTGCCCCTCGTGATCTGATGCAAGGAATATGAGCCTACCGAATGACCAAGTGAGACTACATTGATTGCAGGGTAGAGACCCTAGGGAAGGTACATGCCTCATCATGATTGTGTTTTACTTTATTTGGGTGTTCTGAGAAAGAAATTTAAATAAAATTATAAAATAAAACCTTGAGAAATTTCCTTACTACTTGGGCTTAGGCGATCCTTGATTATCGTACAGCTATGGCACCAGGACATCGTCCCCGGGTGGCTCAGACGACCGAGGCCCGACAGATTCAGGCGGTCGATCAGTTGAGGATTGACTGAGAGGAGGAAGATAGCCAGTGGAAGAAGACTCTCCATTTTTCCCAACAGCATACCCTCAAGAATTACGAGGGTATTACTTCGAATACGGAGACTGAGGGGTGGCTTGAGGAGCTAGGGATCACTTTTACCTTGATTCGTTCTCCGAGAGAGTACTGGGTTCCCCTACCAGTCAGTCAGCTGAGAGGTGCGGTGCAACAGTGGTGGATTCTCTACCTCGGAGAGAGGATAGAGGCAGAGGTTTAGTGGGCTGACTTTGAGAAGGAATTCCGAGAGGAATTCCTTTCTTCCATGATCAAGGAGGAGAAGCGGTAGGATTTACTCTCCCTTTAGTAGGGGAGTAGGTCAGTACAATAGTTGGGGATCAAGTTCAAGGATCTCCTGCTCTTTGCTATGGATCACTTTCCGGATGAGGAGTCTCGGGCGAGAATTTTTGAGGAGGCGCTTCGCCCTTTGCTCTAGTATGCTGTCACCCCCTTCACCCTTCCGACGTACTTGGTGGTATAGAAAAAGGCAGAGGTTGTAGAGAGGATGCACTCGCTGGGAGGTGCACCACGAGAGGGGATCCAGTCAGGCTTGTCAAAGGGGAAGGCAGTCAGCAGAAGGTCTTTTGCGACGGGACCTTACAGGTTCAGGCCAGTGGGGAACATGCCCCATTAGTTCCAGTTCAGATCTTCGACTCCTCATCACTTTTTCATGAGCCCAGGACCGGAGTTTTTTTTTCTTGTGGAGGTTTCGGGCACGTCCAGAGTCGGTGCCCGACACAAGCTCAGTAAGGTGGAGTTGGCCAGGTTCAGTGCCCACCTCAGTAGCACCAGTTGCCGGCGAGGCCCTTCCAGTAGAAGCAGGACCATGCTCCTCCGAGGGAAGACTTTGCGTGAGGAGGCCGAACTCAGGGTGCTCCTCAGGGACCTCGACCAGGGCATGGTCGGGGAGGTGGATGACATCAGAGAGGTAGAGGAGCTGGGCGTGGACAGTTGCACGCAGCAGAGTTGACAGCTCCGGAAGTACTAGAGGTGGTTCGAGGTACGATTTGTTTGTTCAGCACTCTCATTTCTGCTTTGTTCGATTCGGGAGCTTCACACTCTTTTGTTGCACCTGGTCTAGACCATGCTTTGGGACTAGATGTAGAGAGACTTTCCGTACCACTGGTGATGAGTACACCAGTTGGAGGACAGACCAGCGTATCTTGTGTTTTCCGGGGATGTGGGTTGACGTTGGGACCACATCGATCTAGTGGGGACCTTCTTCTGTTACAGATGCAGCCATAAGATGTCATCCTAGACATCTACTGGTTGGTTTCTGTTAGTGTCATTATCTACTGCTTCCGGAGAAGAGTCGTGTTCTCCGACGTGGATGGGAAGTGAATATCTTTTGTTGGCGAGAGGAGCTATCAGGTAGGAAGCCGGCATGTGGAGCCTCTCCTATCCTTGTTAGGCGGGTTATCAGTGGTTCCAGCTGATACAGATATGATGGATGTCCCGAATGTTTTTGGGGAGTTCCTCTATGTTTTTCCTGAGGAGGTTGTGACTCTACCCCCCCAACGTGACATTGAATTCATGATAGACTTACAACCTGGTGCCCGTACAATTTCGATGGCCCCTTATCAAATGGCACCTTAGGAGTTACGAGAGTTGCAGATTCAGATTGATGATCTAATGGAGAAGGGTTTTTGTTCGACCCAACGTATCGCCATGGGGTGCTCCAGTTTTGTTCGTGAAGAAGGCAGATGGTGGCCTCAGGCAATGCATAGACTACCGAAGGTTGAACCAAGTAATGGTCAAGAACTGTTACCCCTTCCAAGGATAGATGATCTCTTCGACCAACTGAGGGGAGCATGTTGGTTTTATAAGATTGATCTATGATCTGGATATCATCAGGTGAGGGTAAAGGACAATGACATCTCGAATACGGCTTTCAGGTGTAGGTATGGGCACCTCGAGTTTGTATTGATGCCGTTTGGAGTTACGAATGCACCAGCTATGTTCATGGGACTTATGAACTTTTTCTTCCGAGTGTTTCTGGACTGGTTTGTCGTTGTGTTTATCGATGACATCCTGATCTACTGAAGATCAGAGGAGGGGCACGTTGAGAATCTCAGGGAAATCTTAGAAGTCCTTCGACACCACCAGATTTACGCGAAATTTTCGAAGTGTTAGTTCTTGACACAAGAAGTACACTTCCTTGCGCACGTAGTGTCTCAGCATGGAGTGTCATTGGACCCATCGAAGGTGGAGGTAGTTGTTTCTTGCGTAGCACCCAAGAGCGTGGCAGAAGTTCGTAGTTTCCTAGGGTTAGCAGGTTACTATCGGAGGTTCGTTTCAGACTTCTCTCGAGTTGTTGTTCCATTGATAGCTTTGACTAGGAAGAACCAGGTCTTCCTATGGAGCGTGCAGTGCCAGAAGTCTTTCGACTACCTGAAGGAGAAGTTGGTCAATGCTCCCATACTCAGTTTTCTAGAGGAAGTGTTGTTATATGAGGTGTTTTGTGATGCTTCTAGACTTGGTCTAGGGTTTTTGCTGAGGCATAAGAAGGGAGTGATCTGTTATGGGTCTAGGCAGTTACGCCCTCACGAGCTTAACTATTCCACCCATGACCTAGAGCTTGTAGCATTAGTGTTCACACTGAAGTTGTGCCGAGATTACCTCTTTGGGGATCACATTGTGGTCTTCTCATATCATAAGATTCTGTGTTATATCTTCTCCCAGCGTGACCTGAACCTGCAGCAGTGGAGATGGGTTGAGTTTCTCCAAGAGTATGACATAGAGATCTCTTACACTGAAGGTAAGGGCAACGTTGTGGCTGATTCCCTGAGCAGGAAGTCGCATTAGGAAGTGGTTCGGGAATCCGTTGATGCTTGGAAGGCGATGGGAGTGTTGGCTGACTTGCACTTGGATGCAAGGGTAGAAGGTGTTAGAGGTTTTTTGTTTCAGATGACAGTGCAGTCCTCCTTGTTGCAGCAGGTGGAAGAGTCTTAGTGGGGGGGACTCCTAGGTGAAAGTGATGCAGGATCGTGTCGATCAGGGGAACGCCCCAGAAGGATGGTCAGAGGATAGCCGACATCAGATACTTTTCCATGGAAGGTTGTTTGTTCTAGAAGCGATGCGTGAGGGAGTTCTCCGTGAGTTCCATAGCTCATACTTGGTGGTACATCTAGGAGTTTCAAAAATGTATCAAGGCCTGAGGGAAAAGTTTTGGTGGCCCGGGGGGAAACGGGCAGTGGCGGAGTTTGTGGCTAAATGCCTAGTGTTTCAGCAAGTGAAGGCTGAACACCAGGTTCCCAGTGGTTTGTTGCATCCGTTAGATGTCCCTGAGTGGAAGTGGGATTACATCTCAATGGACTTCGTCACAGGACTACCCAGAGCACAGGGTGGTTATGACGCTATCTGGGTAGTGGGGGATCGACTGACGAAATCAGCTCACTTTTTAGCAATTAAGAAGTTGGGCCCGGTGAGTACCTTAGCACAGAGGTACGTAGACGGGGTGGATCATTTGCATGGAGTTCCAAAGACCATCATCTCAGATCAGGATACTCGGTTTACCTCATGAGTCTGAAAGGGGTTACAACATGCTTTTGGCACCCAGCTACGCCTTAGCACTGATTTCTATCCCCAAACCGATGAACAGACAGAGCAGACTATGTAGATGTTGGAGGACATGCTGCGAGCATGCGTTCTGGATTTCGGAGGATCGTGGGTATGAAAATTTCCTTTAGTAGAGTTCTCCTACAAAAAAAGATTCCACTCTAATATTGGCATGGCTCCATTTGAGGCTTTGTATGGAAGACCATGTCGTTCACCCATTTGCTGGTCAGAGGTTGGTGAGACAGGTGCTCTTGGGCCAGAGGTAGTACAGAGCACCACGAAGATAGTCCAGCTTGTATGTGAGAGGATGAAAGAGGCTCAGTAATGACATAAGTCTTATGCCGATCATTGGAGGAGGCCCTTGGAGTTTGAGGTGGAAGATCATGTGTTCTTGAAGGTTTCCCCTCGACAGGGGCAGAGGAGGTTTGGGAAAGGGAGAAATCTCTCACCTAGGTTCATAGGACCTTTTGAGGTGCTGAGGTGAGTCGGTGAGGTGGCATATCAGTTGGCCCTACCACCTCAGTTAGAGAAGGTTCATGACGTCTTCCACGTCTCCCATCTTCATCGGTACTTGCAAAATGACTCTCACGTTATCGAATGGGGAGAGATAGATATGGGAGATGACACGACCTTGGAGGAACGACCAGTTATAATCAAGTATCGTAAAGAGAAGGTGCTCCGTGGATGAACCATTCTGTTGGTTCGTGTGTTATGGAGGCATGGCGGCCTCGAGTAGATCACTTGGGATCGGGAGACCCAGATGCATGCTCAGTACCTGGAGTTATTTTGACTTTTTTTCCCTTGTTCTTCTTAGCTTTGTGTTGATGTTTTACTCTGTACCTTTGATATATGAAATTATTGGCTTTTTGGTTGTGAGACCTTTTGTTTCCTTGTTCCCTGGTAATGTGTAACATGTACGGATGTGTGGGGAAAGTTAAACACTTGACCCTTAATTGAGACTCATTAATGCGGATGCGATTGAACCCGTACGGGTGAGCCAGTGACACCTAAAGCGGATAATATCTCGACATAGGAGAAGGAATTTCCCAAAACCACGTGTTCGTGCAGTGTGTTAGTTGTGTGGTGTTGGGGGTAGTGCGAGTTGAAAAATCCTAATATATGAAAGTGGGAAGACCCAATTCTTAATCGAGACGCATTAATGAGGATGCGATTAAACCCGTGCAGGCGATTCAGTGCCGCCTAAAGATGATAATATCTCGACATATGAGATGGAATTACTAACACCTATGATTAGGGTTGTTGGTTGGGTTCCTATTATAACGAGAACCCTAAGAGGTATCTTGTTAGGTTCCTCTAAGTTGGTTTTTGAATTCTCGGGGATGAGAATGTTTTAAGAGGTAACTGATGTAATGGCCCGGACCTCTCCGGCCCATTAATTTTTCAAAAAGAAGGCCACGAAGTGTTCTGGAGGGTAAAATGGACTCTTCCCACACCTTCCAGAATTTTGAAACTAAACACCATGTAGTTTGAGTACACGCCATGTACCCCCTTTCCGGGTATACCCCCTATTGAAGGCTGTTTCCTTTCCGTGTTAAATAAATAGGTACACGTCGTGTATCCAATACTACACGTAGTTTATTATCTCCCCACGTACGCATTACCGTGTGTTGACTAGTCAACGACCGTGTGCCGTGTTGGATCCATGTGAAATAAATGGGTACACACTGTGTATCCAATACTACACGCCATGTAGTCCCTCCCTGCGTATGCGTTACCGTGTGTTGACCACTCAACGACCGTGTGCTGTGTTGGAGCCATTTGAAATAAATGGGTACACACCGTGTGTCCAGTACTACATGCCATGTAGTCCTTCCCCGCGTATGCATTACCCTCAAATCGTGTGTTGACCAGTCAACAGCCGTGGAGCCATGTTGGAAGCCACGTGGAGACCGTGTGAAATAACTAAGTACATGTCGTGTACTATAATGTACACTCCGTGTACTTTTTCTTTTCTCGCCTATAAAAGTAGGGGTCCCCTCCTCTTTTTCAACTCACCCCCTCCTCCCCTTTCCTCTGAGCAGAGTTCTCCCAAGAGACTCAAAGTCTCTTTCTTTGATAACTTCTTCGTTCGAGCTCTGATTTACGATCCGTCAGCGGCCACGAGATTGTAACGAAGAGTAAGAACTTCTAAGAATGGATTCGTTGTCTTTACTTCAGCCTTTTCTTTCTAAATTCCACCCGAGTAGGTTTTTCCGGGACTCGACAGAGGTGACAGACGCTGACAGACATCTTCTAAGGTTGATCCGGGGGAGCGTTGTGATCAGAACCTATTGAGGTAGGGATTTTAACTTCGTCTCTATAATTTTAGAATCATGCGGGGTGGGTATCCTCTTGTTTTCACAAGAAACGGTTGGACCAATAAATAATTATAATAACTGGTTAAATAACGGGGATAGGGAAGTTGTTATGTTTATCTTTATTTCTTGTGATATTATATTGTGAATTGAATATGCTTATGCCTACTGAAAATCCCGGTCGTTGGGGGCCTTTCTTGTGCAATTAAATGTTTCCCTATCTTCTAGACCGTTTTTGTGAATGGAACTTTGTTGAATGTGGAATTTGGTTAATCATGTAAAGTTTCCTGTTTTAAAATCTGGAACCCTTGTGTGATCACCCCGATTAAAAAATAATGGAATAATGAACATGTGGGTGTTGGCTTGGTAACGTGGCATGTGATGGGGGTGTTTTGTGGGTTTTTGTGGATCGGGTGAGCAGCAGGGCTACAGTTGAATTGGTTGTGGGTTGGTGTGAATGCTATGTTAGTGATGGGCAGCGGAGCTGCGATAAATGGTACCAATGGATGATGATGTACGGGTTTCGGTGTTTTTGTGGTTATGGTGGTTGGAAGCGGGGCTGCAGGGATGTGTTTAAATGTGAACGGACTTTGTGTTATGAATAATAAATAAAATGTGGAATAGTTAATTAATGGTGGGTCATGGTAATGGAATGAGATTAACAATCAATGGGGCTGTTTGGCTAATAAGAAGGACTTGGTTGTGTTGCTTGTGTTTTCCCTAAATTTCTTTGTGGATGGCAGGGATATGTTTTACAAACGGTCGATGTGGTTGGTTGTGGATAGTTACCCAGAAGTTAAGGAACTAATTAAACTAATTCTGTTGAAACATGAAAACCTTAATGGGGTTGGCGGTTTTTGTTGTATGCATGCTTCTTAGTAGCAGTGCCGAGGCACATGCTCAGTTTCTCTGTTTAGAAGCCATAGGTTGGGCTGTGTGTTTGGTATACATTTATATATCTGTATCTTTTGTGTTTTATCGCACCCCACCCATGTTGAGCACTTAATGCCGAACACTCCCATTTCATTTGAGAGGGTGTTTTCCCCTTAGTTACTAGCTCCTTCCTGCTCCTTCTTCCCTAGGCTATGATGGCTTGAGGCGACCTTACACCTAAGACCCTTCAGGTAGGTTTTGATTGGGGTGGTTCTAGCCCAAGACTCTTCGGGAAGGATTTACTGTTTCCCAAGAATCTTCGGGATGAGGCCCAGGTGTGTGCGGGCGGGATACGTGGTTGTGAGGCCCAGGTGTGTGCGGACGGGATACGTGGTTGTGAGTCCCAGGTGTGTGCGGGAGGGATACTTGGTTTTGAGGCCCAGGTGTGTGCGGGCGGGATACGTGGTTGTGAGGCCCAGGTGTGTGCGGACGGGATACATGGTTGTGAGGCCCAGGTGTGTGCGAGCGGGATACGTGGTTTTAAGGCCCAGGTGTGTGCGGGCGGGATACGTGGTTGTGAGGCCCAGGTGTGTGCGAACGAGATACGTGGTTGTGAGGCCCAGGTGTGTGCGGGCGGGATACGTGGTTTTGAGGCCCAGGTGTGTGCGGGCGGGATACGTGGTTGTGAGGCCCAGGTGTGTGTGGGTGGGATACGTGGTTGTGAGGCCCAGGTGTGTGCGGGCGGGGAGAGTGTGGCAGCATCAGGAAGTTCGCCGTTAGAAAGAGTATCTAACAAAAGGGAAATGGTGCAGGGTACCCAATACTCTTGTTCTAATATACTACTACCTATTGTGATTGTGTTTTTGGTGAGTGTGGCTGGTGAGGTAGGGTGGATAGAATTCCTTGCCTGGTTTCTTCTATTGTTCTCACGGGACATTAGGATGTCTCCCCACTTGTGCACGAGAGCTTTAGGTTTCCCTACTGAGTATACTTGTATGCTCACCCTACGTTTACTTTTAGGTTTCCAGGAGGACTACCAGGGCTGTGCGGGACCCTACTAGTTGGACATTTGGAGTTGTTGTAGTTGCTACTCTTGTTTTCGTTTGGTATTGTACTTTTAGCTTTCTTGTACTTTCACCTTGTTATAAAATTGTTTAAACATGCATTTGGGCTTGGTTTGGGTTTATTTCTATACACTTGTTCTTTTCTTTTTTGGTGGTTGACTTGTCCTATTTTCCAATATTAAAATAATAAAAGGGTAATGCCTCCCATATTTGTGATAACTCATACCCTTGGTGCTAGTCACCAACCCGGGGCCTACTGGAGGTGGGACTCGGGGGTCATTATCTCCCTTTCACCATTGTAAGCTCAGGAGGGGCATCTTTGATGGGAGGGGGTCGTGACATGTTAGCCTAACTATTTTTCATACTTTGGTCTGCTTTAATATGGTCCTGAAATTTGACTTCATTTGCAGTTGTCTCTTTAATATGTTCAGTACATATAAGTTTCATCTCGCTAACATCATCCCAACATGTTATAGTTCGACACATCTAACCATATACTGCTTTATATGGTGGCATTTTAATGCAAGAATGAAAACTATTATTGTAGGAAAATTCCTCAAATGCATGTATTGATCCCACATACCATGAATGTCAAAAGAGCATGATCTCAACATGTTTTCTAGTGTTTGAAAAGTCCTTTCAGACTATCTATCGGTTTGGGGGTGATAAGAAGTACTCATATGAGCTTAGTATCCAAATAATTCTAGAGAAGTTTCCCGAAATTTGATATAAATTGGGGATCTAGATCAGACTAAATCAATAGAGGTGCACCATGAAGTCTTAAAAATTCATTAATATAATGTCTTTCCCAACAATCAAGTGGTAAATCCTATCTTATTGTAAGGAAATGGGACGCCTTTTTCAGACAATCAACAATTATCCATATTGCATCATTCATTCTTGGTGTCGTTGGTTGTCCTATGAAAAAAATCCATCATAATGTCATCCAACATACACATAGTAATGGGTATAGGTTTCACGAAACCACTAAGATGTTGTCTCTCAGCCTTATCTTTTTGACAAACTAGACTTCTTGACCCACGGTCAACAATTTCTCTCTTCATGTTATCCCACCAAAAATGTTCCCTCATATATCCATTCATCATAGTTCTAATAGGGTGTATACAGAAATTTGAGCTATAAGAATCATCTAATAGTGCCATTTTTAGCTCAGTTACGGATGGAATGCATAACCTTTTCCCAAATTTCAGAACTCCATCCACATAAATAATGTATTCCAATCTTCCATCTTTAATTGATATAATTTTTCTTTTATAGGTTTTCACCATAATATTGAAATCTTTTTATCTTCTGTTGTAAAGATGTATTAGAAATAATTTGAAAGAGGAAAGATGCTACCCCTTCCATAACAATTCCAATATCCATATTTATTAGATCAATGAATATAAAATCTCTTTCAATCCTCATTTGGGTTAGAAGTCCATGATCCTTCCAACTTAATGAATCTACAACCTTATTTTCCTCTCCAAGGTGGTAGTGTATTGAACAATCATAATCTTTGAGTAACTTGAGCCATATCCATTTCTTCATGTTGAGTTCTTTCTATGTAAAAATGTATTTCAAGATCTTGTGATCTGAATATATCTCACATTTTTCACCGTAGAGATAATGACTACATATTTTTAGAGAAATGATTATCAGTACTAACTCCTGATCATGAGTTGGATAATATTTCTCATGATTCGTCAACATCCATAATTCAAAATAAATAACTATATCATTTTTATAAGGACACAACCCAGTCCAATCTTTGATGCATCACTATATATCCCAATTCCATAATTTCTATATGGAAGAGTCAAAATTGGATAATTGACCAATATTATTTTCAATTATTCAAATCATTATTTACATTCTTTATTACATACAAACTTAACCCCATTACATTTTATATTGGTTCACGGTTTAGCCAATCGAGTGAAATTCTAAACGAAACATAGATAGTAACCCGCTAAGATAATAAAACTATGTACCTTGGCAATGTTCGTTGAAGTGGGATATTATTGGATTGTGTTTGTCTTCATAGGATCAACTAAGATCCATCCTTATAGACAATATAGCCACAAAAAGAAACCGATTGATGCAAAAATTCATACTTTCTAAACTTCACATATAATTCATTTTTACTATCATTTTTAGAATAATCTGCAAGTGATTCTCATGTTCATCATAGAATTTGGATTATACCAGGTTATCATCGATAAATACCACAACAAGATAATCAAGATATTCCATGAAAACTCTATTCATTAGATCTATTAAAACAGAGTGTGCATTAGTCAGTCCAAAAAGTATTACTATAAACTCATAATCACATACCTAGTTTGAAATGAAATCTTTGGAATATATTCCTTTCTCAGACACAGCTGATGATATCCATATTAAAGGCTAATATTTGAAAAATATTTGGCTCAATGAAGTTGATCAAATAAATAATCAATTCGTGGAAAAAATACTTTTTCATTCTTTTAATTTTATTTATTTACCTATAATCAGTACATAGCCTCATAGATCCATCATTCTTCTTGATAAATAGAATAGGTGCTCCCCATAGAGAAACACTAGGTCAACTAAATCCTTTTTCCCTCAATTCCTCTAGTTGTTTATTTAGTTCTAATAATTCCACAATACCTATTCTATAGGGATTCTTTGATGTAGTTATTGCACCAAGAATTAAATCAATTGAGAACTCAACTTCTTTCTCTGGAGGATATCCAGTTAAATCCTCTGGAAAAACATCAATGTATTATTCAAAAATATTTACATCTTTAATTTGAATATTTCTATTCTCACACATAGATATTGTGTTATCTTCCTCTCTATGAACTACATTCAGTAGATCTACTGGGGGTGGATCTATATAAGAATCATATGGAATGGTTTCTTCTCTAAAGACAAGGGATTCAACACCATTCTCAAAAATTGATAATTCCTCATTCTTGTCATATATCTTCGCATCTTAATTTTCCATCCAATTAATATATACAATTATATCTAGTAAATCATTTTTATAATGATAAGGTTAGCAACTAAAGTAATTTTATGTTCCATTAGGTGGACTGATCGATACATATTTGTTGTAATGATACATCCCTTAGGAGTTTTGACAGAAAAATCCATTATTAAATCAAATTGGGCATGTCTAATTTTATTAGAAAAGGTGGAAGATACAAATTAATGTGATGATCCATAGTAAAATAAAGCATTGGTTATGTTTGAGTAAAAAATTAAAGTACCTCCCCCATCATCATTATGACCCACAACCTCTGAGTTTGTAATCAAATAAGCTTTCCCTTGCTCTTGTGGCCTTTTATGAATAAACATTCTGTTGATCTTAGGACACACATTTTCATATTTTCCCATCTCTCTACAATTGTATAATTGAACATCATTGACTTTTATCGTCCCCTTTTATTCACTAGATCGATGGAACTTTTCTACATAATTATTGAAAACTCCCATTCCTTTAAAGCATTTCTTATGATGATTCATTATGCAATTATCGCATAATGGAAATTTCTTCATTCCCTTCATAATCGACGCTTCCAATTTTCTATGGTTATTAGAATGTTTTTTATCTTGATTTCACTTAATAAAATTTCATATATAAAATTACTTCCCTTTTTTTATGGTACATAATAATATTTTTTTCTATGAAGAAAATGTTTGAGAAGCCAGTGCCCTTCAAAGACGTAGATTAATACCTTAAAATAAATTATCAATATTGTCTTCAGAATCATATATTTAATCTATAGTATACCATGCTAATCGTGTGAATGTATCCTCATACTACAAAAATACTCCCTTCTTCCCTTTACTTTAGTCTAAGAAATTTACTTTTCATTTCAATTTGTTGTTCACATGAAAAATATTTATCGAAGAATATTTCCTTAAAAGTTCTCCATTACATATATTATACTTCGTCTTCCTCTATGGTATTTTGGATTATATACTACCATTGATCAACATCACCCTTGAGGAAATATACTGCAGGTACTACCATTTCATTTTGATTACATTTTAATGCCAGAAATATCATTTCAAGGGACTTTATCCACTACTCACCTACCACCGGATTAGTAGTCCCAGTAAAATATGGGGTCTTATACCACATGAAATGATCCAGTACATATGTATCATGGTTATTTTTCATAACCTGGGTACATTGTACCAATATGTACATGATATGCTATTCTCCAACATTGGCTGTATTTACTTTCTCAATGGAGAAATACCTACATTTTCCTTGGGTTTTGATTCCCTTTTTTCCATTAGGTGACAACACAAAAAAATGGCATACACTAAATTAGGTCATAGTTCATAATTTCTAAATAGAAAAAACAAAACATAATCTTAAAATTTATGCAAAAATAATCCTATAATCATAAACATTGTTAATATTCACTTTTAAATATTTCATAATTGATTTTATGGAAAATGTGATTAATCCTAAGCATATCCCCTAGGAGTGTCAAACTAGGTGCGGAGAAAAGCTCTTTTTTGTGTAGCAGGATACCCTGGGTCAAGCCCGAAACTCCTTTTCGGAGTTAATACGTCTAGATACATATATTCCAGAACCACATCCACTTGTAGTATCTAGACATGGATGTATTTTCTAGGAAGACCCACATAATACCTACCATACCAATATTCTAGGATGTTCTATGATTATCTTCAATGGCTAACATAGGTATATGTCCTCTTAACTATGTTTCCTAAATTTAGTCTCCAAGGTTGCTACTAATCTTTCTTGGATTCCAACTGTAATGCCCTAACCCTAGATTCTCTGAGCCGATGCATTACTTATTTCATTGGCATGAATAAAAGCAATGAAATCCCAAATGAATGATCGGTTTAGTAGTATGGAAGAAACTAGATATATATATGTAACTCATATTACATTAGTAAAGGTAACAAAATACAATTCATAAAAAAATAATAAACTACATCCATGGCATCTCAATATATAGTATCCTCTTCATAAACTATTGAAGATTAAAAAATTAAGGGTTGATCTCAAATTATGAGTAAGGGTTGCAAATAGTGTAAGCTTGAATCAAAAATATTTTATTCTTAATAAAATTGGAATAGTAAATATGGCATGTTTAATAAATGAAAAACACACGGTATTTGTAAAATGAGAATCAAACTACATCCAAAGATTTTTTCATAGTGAAAACCTCTTGGATAATAATAACTACAAATGAATAAAAATAATGATTATTAATTGTTTTCATGTATCTGGCACATGATACAACTATACCATCAAAATGGTTTAATTCTTTGGGTAGATACGTGTCTGATTCTATTTTGGAAACAAACACGAATGGTTTTTTGCCAACTAATTTGTCTCATTAGACATGTCGATGAATCAAGGGTATATAGCGGGAACCACCCATTACTTAATGTCCAAAAAATTCTGTATATATAGATTTAATACTAGTACAATATTCCTTAATAGTATTCCTGTAGAGTAGAGGATACAAATTCATCAATATTTCTATAGTTAAAACATCATTCCAAATAAACACCGAATATAAAAGAGTATATGGATTATGAAAATAATCGTATAAATGAATCCAGAATATGGATATGTAATATGTTTACAATTTTAAATGAAAAAATGATCTCAAAGGGGCAGTAGGTACACCACATAAGAATGATTTGGTGCCAAATACCTAGTGAATCACTAGTAAATGGAAACCGAAACAAAGTCCCTTACAACATTGTAGTCAATAGAGTTATTAATCAACAAGAATATCATTGAATACAATGAATATAACTATAATCATGATATTATATATCAAATGAAAGTAAAAATAAAACATATACAAGAAAATTAGTGTCAAACAATGGAAATCTTGCAGAAATAAATGTGAGATTAGAAACCCCTAACATTATTCCTAAATGTGTTCTTAATTTCACTTTAATTATATGAATAATAATATCTATCGGCATTAATTAGTTGTTACAGAATATCATATACCTTTATTTGACTTATTTAAATCTTATTAGGTTCATTCATGGCCTTTTTATGGGTTTAAGAGGTTCAATTTTATTGTTTAAGAAGCATTTTATTCCTTGGTTTTCATGATCTGTTTACCTGTATTCATGAATGGAAGTTAATTTTAAATGTAAATAATCATCCAAGAATTGTTGAAACATATTATTAGTGAAATTAAATAGATATAAATGATATTATAATGATTTTTGATTTTATTCCATGTGGATGAATCATTAGTTAAATGTTAAGGATAAACGCTTGGATTAACTTGGTAGTTTTGTGCAAAATGAACTTGTTTGGTATTATTATTTTAAATTTTGATTGTGTAATGATTAAATAACATTTTATAAGGTAAAATACATATATTATGATATGTTTGAACAATTAAAAATGGTTCAAGAACAGTCTGGAATATATGAATAGAAATTGAAAACCTGTCATCTTTGAATGTGATAAATTAACATATCTGATATGGTGTTTTCTTTTTTTACTGTAAGTGTAGGGAAAAATATGATGATGGAAAATTATCATAAAAAAATTACTGTAAATATAAGGTAATATATTTTTCATAAAATTTAGAGGTGAATTTGGGAGAATAGAAAATATAACAAAGGAACTTGAGAAGAAAACAAAATAATTGAAAAGAGGAATTTACCTCATTAATCTATCTTCCTTTGAGATCCACTTCAGGGGAAAGGATTTGGTATTTTGAGAAGACAAAGGAATTTTTTACGTGGGGTAGGATATTAGGAAGATATTTTAGTAGAATATATTCAAGGATTTATACTTGAGAGGTGTGATGAAATGAGGTCCCGAGGGGTGGTATTTATTGTTGAGGTGGGAGATTTTTCTTAATATTATATTGATTAATTTATTATTTCCCCACAAGACAAGAAATATTGAGGATTACATGACTTAGAATATTAATAAGTTCATGTTAGTTATAACTAATGGTTTCCTACATAATCTATGATGAATTTAGTAGTGTATTTATCTCATAATGTATTGATACCTTAATTACTATATATTACTATTCACCAAAAATAAAAGTATTTCAAAAAAATCCCCAAAATTCACTGTAACCATTTATTCACATGTAGAATCTAAAAATGATCTCCATTTTTCAAAAATAATTTTATAATTATGAGAAATTTAATTTTTAATTAAAATTATCATTTAATCCAAAAATACAAACACTTAAATGATTCATCATTATTTTTATGGTGCCTGAACTTTTTTTCACATTCCTGGGTAAAGGTACCATTCATAAGATTCATATTAATATTTAAAATGGTAGGTTAATATTCATTAGTATATGTTAATATTAATAAGATTAATTTGTTATTATCTAAAAATTAACTTGATTCTATCATAATTCAAATATCACCCTGATCGCATATAAGTATATCCATTTTTTGAAATTCAAAACACTTATGTGGAAAATATAAGTTTAGTGGTTTGGTTTTGACTATATAATAAAATAACCATGTCTTGTTTTATATAGACTCAATGCTTCATGAAATATAGGATATCTAATGAATTTAAATTTTTTAAGAGAAACATACCATAAAATGTTTGGGGTGTTATAAAGGAGTTGTCCGGTGAAGGTTCTAGTTGATTTAGCCACACACGAATGATCCTTTGGGCACAATAAATATTATTTCAGAAATTTAATGGAAATATTACTATGATAATCTATTATATAAATAATTCCACTACCCAGTTTTTTTTATAATCAAAGGTGGTAAATACATAGGTTACATATCCCCGAGGATCACCCAGTTTCACTATACCATGATCTACAATGTCCAAGAGAAAGTCTATAAAGAGAAAAAAACTTTTATTATTATAGTCGAGGAATATATAAAGTGTTTAGTAGTTTTGAATGTTTTTCAACTAAACAAATTATGACCAATTAATATTTAATATTTTGAGAATGTCTTTCTATAAGTAATACATAAAAAACTAGAAACATTCCCATCATTGAAGGAATAAAATATATTTTTCATATATAATGGATATTATTTCTTATACACTGATGGGCCCCCTTTGATACATTCTTTTCATGGAATTGTAACAAAAATTTCTCTCTCAATGGGGCTTCCATGATCTAGATTGGATGATGGCTCAAAATAGAATGATAGCCATTTTTTCTTCCTTCCTGTTCATTCCATCCATTGTGGTAGTTAATTGGATATATAATTTATTAGTTTATTTCATGGACTCCTATATTAATAAATCTATCTCATTGAAGTCATAGAATATCCAAATATACATCATAGAGACTATTTTTGGCCTTATTTTCTCAAATGTTCTCTATGCATAAATCCAACAGCAATTCCTGAGGAATTTTGATATCAAGGTATTATTTCAATCCATTCCACTAAGATATAAACATATATAAATATTCATTCTCAGAATTTATGCATTAAAGGTGGTTGGTAACACTATTCATATTCCTAACTGAGCAAAAATTTTGGTGGATGTTTTAGTGGAGATCCCCCTCGCCAATGATGAATGTTGGTGCTAGATTATTGTACTATAAAAAAGTAGATATTTCATGAATTTGGGAAACGAATCAGATTTGGGTTTCCTCCTATTGATCTAGGTTACATAAAATAAAGGAATAGAAAGAGGAAAAATGGGTAAGGTTATAATCTTAGTCACTTTTACCATTGAAATAGGCATAGGTCATGTTATCAATGTTTGGTGGTGGGGATTGTAGACCACCAACTCGGGTTATGGATTTCATTTTGGGTATACTCTATATATCTATGTTTTAATATATTCTAACAATGAGGAGAGAGAATTAATTAGGGCACCATGGAGGATTCAACATGTGTCAGCCCCATGGTTATCCAAGAATCATAAAAATTGTAGTGGTCAGGATATAGTGAACGATGTCACATAGATCCACCAAAGAGTAAACTACATGGTAGAGTGGGAATTATGTAGGGTTATCATAATATTGATCATAGGTCCATGTTATCCCACAAAATACTATTGTTTTTTTGGGTTCTATAGGAGGAATAAAAATGTCATTTTTAATATCTCCCATGATATGAATACCACCCCTAGTGGATCACAATAGTAAGAAGTCAGACAACAATGAGTACTTAGAGAAAAATAGATATTCTAACAAAAACACCAATTGTTCTACGGGATTTTGGAATAACAAATGCCTGAACCTTGACTCTTCCAATATAAAGGATCCGGTGCATGGTTGGAAGTGGTTTTATAGAAGGTCTTCCAAGACCCATAGTAGTTATTTACATATAATTTTGGACACTTGTCAGATGGTTTACCTATAATTTTCTGTCCTTTAAGGGGATGTACACCTCATGAACCTCCTCATCAGGCCCATATCTTTAGTTTTATGAAGACTACATATATTAATTTTCAATGTGTAAGGAATTAAAATCATAAAATATTTTTTATTTTTTAGATGAAATGCTTGAAATATATGTCATATCTACAAGGTCAAATTGAATGTTTGAGAAATTTACTAATCCCAGCCTCATATATTAAGATGGGGCAATACATCCTTAACTACTAGGAAAAATTAATTGACTCATTCTGTAAAAAATTTCTCAAATCCTAGGTGTTATCCCCCATATATTGGATAATGATCAACTAGAAGGGAAGAAAGATCAACCACTTGGGATAGATAATTTAGGGCGTCAAGAAATTTGGATCATCTGGGATAGTTATTTTTTGAAATAACTGAGAATTTTTGAATGATCATTATTTCCTAAAAATGAGTATTATATTGTATTATACATAACAAAACCATATATCATAAAAAAATTATGTAAATATAAAATGAAATGTGAATATTTGGTTTTGACCGTTATATGACAGATTTTCAATTATGACCATTGGTCAAAATTACTATTGTGAACTATACTCTTGATAATAATTATAATGTTACAATTCGATTTTATAAGAAAATTTTGACAAAGGATTGTTGATACCAAAAGAAGTTTCTATGGTCACAAACAATAAATTAATATCGTTGGAATACCATTTTCCAAAACATAGGAGGTATGCATCATCAATAGGGTTCTCCCATGCCCAATTATAATCTGAGATTCAACAAGTGGATCTTGAATGAAATCTCCTACAAGCGAAGTTCAAGTTAGTGGAAATTACCACTCGAGTGATGTTAGCTGAGCTACCCCATGAATCAATTACTCTCTCACACCTTACCCTTAGTTTCAATGCTAGTTCTATAAGCAGTTACATGTCATGTCATTAGTGTGTAATTATTTTCTATAAATAAAAGTTTTATTCCATCAATTCATTTTTAAGAATATTTTTTCTATATAAAAATATGTTTAACTTAGATAGAATTGGATAAATTAACTTTTACGATCAAAATTATACTATTATAAAAGGATATAAATATTTTTATTTAACTTAGGTATTATGAATAAAACATATTTTAACAAAAGAGAATAATAAAAGCAGTTTTACTTAAATATTGATGATAAAATAATTTCAAATTTTTTAAGTGTAAAACAATTTACTATGCACTTTCAACCGGATATAATTTATAATAAACAAGGATTTTTATATTTAAAAGTTAAAGTTCTAAAATTTATAGAATTATTATGATAAACTAATTTTTTTTTTAAATCATGATAATCAAATTATTTATGGGTGAATTTATGATAATTTTCTAATTTTTCTCTGTGAATATAAAAAATTAATTTGTCAATTTTGTGTCTGTTTAATGACATTAAAATTATTTAATAATGATTTTATAATTACTTAATCACATTCCATGACCTAAAATAATTTATTTTATTAATATCATCTATTATAATATATTTTAATTAATTTTCAAAACTATAATTTACATACCTAAGTCTAAAATATAAAAATTATCATTAAAAACATTATTTTTGTGGAAATATTAATTTTCCATAACAAAAGATGTAATATAAAATTATTATGGAATATTTTGGTTTAAAATTACATAAAATATGTTCCTAATGTCAAAAACAATGGTCAACCCCATTTTTTTCATTTTCCACATCCTACATTTATGTGGCCTATATTTGAAAATTATTAAGGAAACCCTCCTTCTTTTCAATAAATACCCAGCCATTTATCCACTAACATTCCCTAAAAATCCATCATCCACAAATATATGGTAGTTGTACCACTGAAAAAGACCTCCCTGGTGATCTCATCCCCCATGGTCCCAATATTCATGTTTTATGAGTAACTCTTTATGGTAAGGGAATCACCCTTCTTTTTTAGATTCAGGATCCTATTTTCATATATGTCTTGTACTTATTTTGTTTAATATAATATATTATCATTTTTACCATAACATTAATTCCAAATTATATTTTTTCAATGGGATACCCTTTTACCCTCTCCTTTTACCCTTATCTAAACCATGTTTTATACCAGTTATGCTGCCAAATTTATTTCCCAAAATTTCTCACTTCTCCAAAATAAATTCACTTTTATTTTCTTATTGTGAATACCCAATCCAATTTATTTTCCAAGGGTATTCACAAAAATTAGAAAATGTTTTATTTTATTCCACTATTAATTCACATTAAACCGTCATTTGTTTTCCATGGTTTGAAAATGAAATAATATTCTTCTTAAGGAATTTTGAAATGCTATAATTTTTATATAAAACCCATTTATTTTATTCTCCATGGGTTATTTATGAAATTATTGAATATGATATTTTTGACACAAATTAATTAAGAAATTTTAATGGTTCTCCCTAATAGAACACCAATTCATTGGGTAAAAATTTTAATCTCTATAAATGACATGTTTTACAATACCTTGCTGAATAACTTTGGTAATTTTTATGACACCTTAATGGAAATCATAGTGATATGATATTTAAAATCTCATTGAAATTTTGAATCCAAATATACATGTTTTTAATCAGGTTCTTTTTATTATATTCCAATGTTTCCCTTTCTCATTTCATTATTATATTCCCCTTGTCCTTTTTGATATTCCTCAAGATCACAGGTAATTTATTTCCATTACTTTTCCTTACTGGGCCTTATGCTCTTTATTTTCTTTAATGTATGTACCATGGATATGAAATGTAGTAAATGTACCAAGGATCAACCAATTTAGAAGCTTCTCAATTGTATTATAATATTGTTCTATGTTTTCATGTATTATGTACCTTATTTCTAATAACTAAAATTTAAAAAGATCATTTGTTTGTACATTGTAATGAATTGTTTATGAAATAAATAGATGAGATATCATAATTGTTAACAAAATTTAGTTTTTTTTGAAGTTCGATATGAAACTTTAAGAAAAATGTAATTGAAGATATTAATCATAGGAAAACATCATGGTTTTTTGGTGAGGTATTAATAAAGTGTTTTTCGAGCAATAAAATATCTTTCTCAATACGAACAAGTGGATTAGGCTTTGGAAGAGATATATCTAAAGGTAACACCTGAATACACAACATTGAGATAGACATGAAATGGAACTAGTAAATGATAATGGGGCTTACTACACTCTTAGTTTGACCCGCTCATGGGATATTTTTAGTTAATCAAAATATTTTTGTGAAACATTATTAAGGATATATATAATATATAATTTTTATTAAGGAAAAACATATTTAATCATAATGTTTTAAGAAATATAATTCTATTTCAATTATAATATTCATAAAAGAAACATTTTACTCACTAGGGTTTTCTTATTTTAAAAAACAGTGGAAGATGAGAGGAACTATGTAAAAATGGAGAATAATGGACCATGCGTTCATGGCCCTATGTTGTAAGATGTATTAGAATACATCAGGAGAACAATTAATCAACTAAATTGAGTTATGAACTGTAACATGGATCATTATGAGAAACAAAATACACCATTAAGGTAACAAATTTCTATTTATTTCATTACTCATCAACAACCTCCATATTTGTGCAGATCTACCAACCCATTTGTTTATGAAAAATGGATAATCTCTATAAAAAATATAGTTTCTATACTTAGTTATTTAGAATAATTGAATGTGAGCCTGACTATTTACCAATTAGAGGGAGATGTAGATCAGTGGGGGACACTAATTAAAAACATGAATCCAAGAAGGGAGATTGATAGCATGGAGTGGGAAGAGCTATGTGGATCCATTTTCAATAAATATTTCCCCCATTCGATGTGAGAAAAAGTGTAAAATGAATTCATTGATATTAATAAAAAGGAAATCAAATCTTTGAGAATCTATGAGATTAACATTACCATAATTTCATATCACATATATATCCTTGTTATGGATCCTAATGGAAAGGTTTTATATATTATTCAGTGGAATAAGACCATATATATGTATGAATCAATCCAATAGAGACTATGAAAGCTATTTAGGGATATTGTAGTGTGATATGAATGTTGACCTAATGATTGTAGATATGGAGTGCTAAAAGTAGAATTAAAACAAGAAATATTCAGATCCAAACATACATATGAACTTTGATGATGGAAGTAATAGAAAATAAGTGAAACATCCAGAATGCATTAAATGGAGGAATAAGCATTCAATGAACTTATTACTCAGAAGTGGAAAATATTACAATTGTAGAGGATACAAAAATATAGAATTGAACTATTATAGTGAGGTGGATCCCCAACTTCTATACACTAACAACAAAGGAAGACTGGTGTAGGCCTAGCATAAAATCCAATGCTATAATTCTAGGCATTTTGGTCACTTTTCCAAACACTATTGAAATTAGAATGTAATGGAGGGGAATGACCATCAACCCCAGCATAGGTCAGGGGAGCATGGTTAGGAATTTTATACCATAATGGATAATGTAGAGGTACCAAATGATATGGTGGTAAGTACTATCATTGTTCTCTAAAATATAGAAATTAATTTGTTTGATTATTTTACAAAAACATACTTTATTTCCTCCAAGTTTTCATTTAATATATTATCACTCACTAAACTTCTAAAATTAGGGTTATAATTATATAATATTGGAGGGATTATCCAAGCATAAATAGTGTTTAGAAACTCTAGTATGGGATTTAGTGAGAACAATATTATCACAAATCAAGTAGCCATTCCCATGCTGTAATTTTACATTTTTCTATATATAGATTAGAACTCAAAGTATAATTATAATAACAACTGTAGAACAAATTAAATATTTATAGTCATCCATAAATATCATAAATTTATTTTCAAAGGAGAGATATCATGACCAGATCATCTTCTAGAATCACCTGTTATAGCCTTGTTTATGGATATTTTCAATGACGAGGAAAAATAATATTAGTATATTGGAATAGAAAATGTCAGCATCATTGAAGAATACATTGATATATTTTCAAAAGATTCTCCCTGACCATTCCTAGAAAGAGATTTAGTTTTTTTCATTAAACTCATACCTGGATCTAATACAATATCCAATACCCCATATGGAGTGAAAAATGTAGAGATAGAGGAATTAAAATAACTACATCAAGATCATTTGGATATGGGGTTTATCCAATAAAGTTTGTCTACTTGGGGATAACATGTTCTCTTTGTGGAGAAGAACGATGAATCAATGAAGTTATGCATTGATTATGGAGATATTAATAGGGTCATAGTGATGAATAAATACCCTCTCCCAAGGATTGATGATTTATTTGACCAATATTGTGGGAAAAAATTCTTCTCGATGATTTATTTTTGTTCTATTTATCAACAATTGATGGTGATGAAAGAAGATATTCCAATGACTGTTTTCCAATCAAGATATGGGCATAATTATTTTGTTGTTATTCCCATAATATTGACTAATGATCCTAATATATAAATATATTTGATAAATAGACTCATTGAGGACTACCTTGATAACATTGTGGTTGTTTTAATTGATGATACTAAAACATATTAAAAAAGTTTCAATGAGAATTATAATCTTATATGTGATATACAATAAAATTGTTAAGAAGGATATGCTATTTAGAAAGTTTATAAAATGATCAGTTTGGTTAAAACAAGTTTATTTCTTAGGGAAAATTATAACCAATAAAGGAATATCAATTGAATCTTTCAAGATAAAGGTTGTGGAGGAGTGGACTCTTCTTCCAACAGTAACTGAGATTAGTAGTTTCTTTTGTTTAGAAGGATATTGTAGGAAGTTTGTGAAAAAAAAATTCATTAAATTTTGATCCACTAACCATGTAAACCAAAAAGGGGATAAGTTCATCGGGATAAAGGAATGTGATGAATGATATTAAGAGTTGAATAAGATATTGGTTATCACACCTGTGTTAACAATACCCTATATCAGAGAACGATTCATTATTTTTAGCGATGAATCTTTAAAAGTGATTATGTACGTCCTCATAAAAAATGACTAGGTGATTTATTATGTCAAAATAGTTAATTCCTTATGGGAATATTTATCATATGTATAACCTAGAGAACATTATGGTTATTTTTATTTTGAAGATATAGATGAACTATCATTATGGGTAGAATTGTGATATATATATATAGACCACCAATGTATGATGAATATTTTCAGGAAAATAGAATTTAACAAGATATACAGAATATGGTTAGAAATTATTAAAGATAATAACTATTCAATTAATTATAACCATGGATGAGCTATCAAATTCACTAATTCATTATGTCTGAATGACCCTTTTGTACTATAAATGATTTGGATTCCATGGGATCCTTTGATTTGTGACCTAGTAAAATTGGACATGGGAATCATAAGGTATGTGACATCAACAAACCTATCCCAAATGATTAATCAACCATAAGTACTAAATAAGATCAAGAAATATCAAAAAGAATATCCTTTGTTACAAAAGTAAACAAAGAATTTGAATAATGGGATGATTCTTGAGTTCAATATTGATTAAGAATTTTTAATATTTTTTTTAAAATGTTATTTTTTACATCTATTATAGAATTAAAGAAGAAACTAATTGGTTAATACCATATATCTACATTCTCTATACATAATTTAAGGGAAAAATGTATAGGGAACTTCATGATCAATATTGTTTAGATAACATGAAAAGGTAGATTCAGACTACACTGCAAAGTTTGTGGTATGTTGGCAGGGGAAGGTTGAATTAAAACATCATAAAAGGTTATTGAAACGTCTAACTATACCAACATTAATGTGGGACAATATCACTATGTAATTTTTCTCTTGAATCCCATGATCCTCAAATGTAAACAATGTGATATAAAATATAGTGGATCAACTCTCTAGGAAATCCCATCTAATCACTATTTGAGAAGATTTCGTACTTTACCTACATTCCATGAATTATGTAAATGAAGTGTTGGAGATGAATGTGGTTCCAATTTTTATCATTTATAATTGTGATCTAAGGTTCACATCAAAAATTTTCATATTTCTCCATCATGATTTTCGTACTGAATTTAATTTCAGTATGACCAATCACCCCCAAACTGATGGCCAATCTAAAATTATTATTCAAACACTAGAGGAAATGCTGAGAACATGGTCAATGGAATTTAAATGTTGATGAGATAAACATCACTCATTAGTTGAATTATAATACAAAAAATGTTTCCATTCATGTATTAAAATGGATCACTATGAAGCACTATATGGAAAGTGATGTAGAATACCTAATTTTTTGTGATGAAGTTGCTGAAATAAATAATATTTGGCCAGATCTTCTGAATGATATAATAGAAAGGTTCATTCTATCCAACAATGCACTATGTCTTCTAATATTAAAAATAGTTTCTATGTTTTCCATAGTTGAAGGGATATGATTTATTTCGTTAGCAAATTTTTTTTCCTTTGAATATCACCGTGGATGAGAGTCATGTGGTTTGGGAAGAAATGATCAATTTCCCCCAGAACATTTCCTCTATAAAATCCTTGATCACATATGTGTAGTGGGAAATTAGCTATAACTTCCACCATATTTATCCCATATAGATGGTGTATTATATGTATCACTCTTAAGGAAGTACATATCTAACCCTTTGCATTTACTGAATCTGGAGGTGGTAAAACTAGAACATGAGCACTCTTATGAGGAGTAAACAATTGAGATATTGGACCATAGAGACAAGGTTATTCCCAACATGAATACCCACCTCAAAAAAGTGTTTTGTATGGACCATAAATATGATGAAGTGATGTGGGAACCATAAGAGACAATAAGACAAAAGTACCCACCCCTTTTCTCTATTAAGAGAAAGATTTAAAATATTGGGGATGAAATTTCATAAAGTGGGAAAATGTGACAACCAAGAATTATTGAATGAGATTTTTTCCAAAAAAATATTTATTATATTTCATTATACACAAAAAACCATATATCATTAACAATGAGGAAATTATAAAGGTAATTGTGAACATCTATTTTAAACCATTATATGAATGTATATTAATTTTGATTATTATAAAATATGAAATTTGGGAACTGTACTCATGAAAATAATATAAACGTAATAATTAATTTTCATAAGTTAATTTTTGACAAATAATATTTCAGACATGAAAATGATTAGATGGTCACAACTAGTAGAGTCATGTCATTTGAAGCCCATTTATCAAAATATGGGAGAGAGTTAGCATAAATGGGGTTCACCATTGACCAATCCCATGTCAAGTATCAACATGTAAGTCCTGAATGAAATATCCTAAGGGATAAGTTCTAGTTAGATGAAATTACCACTCAGGGGATGTAAGCAGATCTATCCCATGAATCTATTAATATCAAACACCATACCCTTATGTTGTAAACCAGTTTTATAAGGAGTTATGTTTCCCATATTTATTGTGTAATTACACTGTATAAATAACATGTTTATTCAATCAGTTTGATATTAGGAATAGTTTATCTTAATAAAAAGTGGTTTATTTGAGATGGAAGTTGATAAAATGACTTTTCATGTCTAGGTTTTAATTATCTGAAAAGATATAATTTTTTATAATAATCTATGTTATTATGAATAATAGTTATTTTAACAAAATAGTATCATAAACATAATTTTATTTAAAAATAAATGAAATAATATTTTCAAAACATTTTATGTGTTTTCAATTTTACAATGCCTTTTGAATCCGATATTATTTTTAAAAAATAATTTTTTTAAAATGTAAAATTTAATGATCCCATATTTAGAAAATTATTATGAAAAATAAAAATAATTTTTTAAATAATCATATCGAAATTAGTTTAGGGAGAATTTATGATAATTTCCTAAAGAATTTTTTTCATGAATAGTAATACTAGAGTTTTGGATTTTTAGTATGTTTAATGTCATCATAAATATTTCATAATCACTTAACAATTAATTAAATATAATCAAACACCTAATATATGATAATTTATTAATATCAAGTATTTTAATTGATTTTAATCAATTCCTAAACCTATAATTTAATTTCCAAAGTCTAAAATGGAATGTTTAACATTAAATTTTTTTTTGTTGACACATTAATTTTCATTTCCAAAGAATTAAAACAATATTATGATCAAATAATGTGGATTAAAATATATTAAAATTTTTCCCATGTTTCATAAACCATGGGAAACCCCAAGGTTTTTTATTTTTACACAACATTGATTTCCAAGGCATATATTTGGAAAATATTTACAAAATCCTCCACTTTTTCTTCAAATACAAACCAATTTATCCATTAAGTTTCACTAATAAACCATTATAAAAGAATATATTATATTTTTACCTCCCTAGTAGTCCTACCATGTCTTCCTCATGCCCCCTTTGTTCCAATATTCAGGTTTTACGAGAAACTCTTCATAATAAATAGATTATCCTTCATTAATTTTCAATTCATGATCCACTTTTCATATATGTATTATAAATCATATGGTTAGTAACATATATTTCCATTTATATAATAACCTTACTGAAAGATGTTATTTATCAATGGTATACCCTTGAACCCTCTCCTTTTACCATTTTCTAAAACCACGTTTTATACCATTTATACTGCCAAATTAACTTCCCAAAATTTCTATCTTCATCTCAGTAAATTATCATTTATATTCTTCATGTGAATACTCAAGCCACTTTTTCATCAAATGGTATTCAACTTGGTGTAAAAATTATTTAATTTATTATTTGATGAACTTAAATGATAACTTCATTCCTTCTTAGTGGGTTTAAAATAACATAATATTTTGTTAATCATTTTTGAAATGTTGTGATTTTGATAATAAAAACTTTTATTATTCAATACAGGTTATTTATGAAATTTTATATTAAAATATATGTGGATAAAATTAATTGAATCATATTTATTATGTGCCATCATAGCTCTCCAATTAAATTTGAAATAATTAAATTTCTAGAGAATATTTTTTTAAGAAACATGGTGAATAAACATTTTTATTTTTAAAACACATAAGTGGAAACCATTATTGAGATTCATTTAAATTTCTCATTTAAATGTTTTATAAAAATATCCATGTCATAAATAATTCTCTTTTTATGATATTTATCATGTTTATTTTCCCACTCCCTAATGAAATTCTTCACATTATTATTAATATTCCATAGGATCACATGCAAATTCATTCCCTTGCATTACCTTACTGGACCTTATGATCACCATTTAATTTAATTTATATCCCCCAAGTTATGAGATTGCATAAATATAAATAGAATTAACCAATGTATAAGCCTTTCATGTGGATTATTATTTTTAGTTTTCTTGTATTTTGTCCCTTATTTTTAAAAAACTAACCTTTAAAATATCATATATTTATACTATGTAATAAAATGATTATGTAATAAAAAGATAATATGTGATAAAGATGATGTCCCTAATGGTAGTTGAAAATCACCCATGAGTTCTAATAGATTCATTTTTAGGATCTCAGGGAGTGACTCTAGGATGGGATATTGTAAAGTTTCATATGTCCATAAAACTATTGGATGTTTTCCATTTAAAATGGATTCCCTCAGGATCTGGTGGTCCTAATCAGCTTACTCATAAGAGAAATATTATTTTGAGTCATGGAATTTGAGGGAATACTTAGTAATTAGTGATGATGAACTTCTTGGTCGTATATCCCTAAGTGAGAGTGATATTGGATGTGAGACTCTACCAATAACCATGTCGATTTTTTATTTATTTAGATATGACTATAGAAGTAATCCTTTGTAAGAGGTGGGGTTTCCCCCACCAATTTAAGGCTCTAATTAGGGTCCTATGTATTGAATGAATATTTATCCATATCATAGTGTATTAGGGTCAATCCTTGTAATACCCAGTTATTTTTAATAAAAATTTACCCATAAGTAATTGTAATTATTCAATACCCAATGTTCCATGAATCCAAAATTTTAAACAAACCACGTCAATATTAGACAACATTTATAAATAATCTGTTAAATTAGTGGGAATAAAAATTGAAAACTAATTTATGAAAGGAATATAATGTTATAACTCAATATTAATTCATTTGCAACTTCTTAAAAATTGATTACACATTTTTTTTAAAATCACTTTATTCGTCAAATATATGTTTTCATAAAAAATAAGTTTATATTTATTTTATGATGGAATATTATTTTTATTTTTATTTTTTAGAAAATGTATTTTATAGAATTATTTTCATTTTTTAATTCTTCATGTATAAATTATCTTAAATTTATATGTTTTATAATTTTCAAAAATACATTTTTTATGGAATAATGAAAAAACATATTTTCATTGAAAACTATATTTTATTTATAGGGTAAAATTATGCATAAAATTAGTTTTTAATTTTAATTTGTTAGTTTTTATTTAAAATAATACAATTATGTTTTTTGAAAAATATTTGATACATTAATTTATTATTAAAATAATTTCTTCGTTAAAAGATCAGTTTTTCAAAAACAAACTGATCTTCAAGACATTTTACCATTTTTATTTTAAATATTATTCTGAAATATTATTTTATAAAAATAATTAATGATGAATGAAAAATAGACTAATATGATACAAATTCCATAATAGGTTCCTTTTATTTTGTGTTAATATGAATCATAACATTGGTTAATTTTGTTATCACGTGAAAAGGGTAAATTGGATAATCTAGGTTACAAAAAGGATGATGAAGACAATAATATGACACCGACACATGGAAAATTTTTATTAGATGACGATTATTATAACGTTAACACAGAAACATATAAATTAAGTTTTTAATGGGAACTTTTCCATGAAAACACTTATATAATATTTCAATCAAAGAATGTCACAAAATGTTCAGAAATGTCACCTTCATTGTCTTATGTAGCCCTTATGTGTCCACATATAGAAAAAGGTATGTCATGCAGGAATCTAAATGTAAAATTTTAACTTATTAAAAATATTTTTGCTATATTTTTCTAATTTTTGTGCCACATATATGATATTATGATAATTATACAGTTTTTAACAAAATTCAATGAAATATCATTCATGTTTTAAAAAAAATTTCATTTTTAATATAACGGTACCCAATTATGTATTTGACTATAAATTTGTTTTTGAAATATATATGATTTATTTTTATCATAAAATTTTATTTTAATTTCTAATTTTTGACATAATTATATTTAGTAATTACGCAACCTAGATGCAGTAATTATTTTATTAATTGAAATATCTAATAAATGTTATATAAAATATTAAAAAATCATTAACAAAAGATATTTAAGGTAATTAAATAATTTTATAGATTAAAATGTCCTTTTAGTAATATAATAAAATATTTTTTCAATTTTAAATCATTATCTTGATATTTAAAAATTTACATGAAAAGAATTTTGTGAAAATTGTTAGTAACGATAATTTATGAAAATAATATTTTATTAAATTTATTAAAAATTATAAAAATTCTATAAAAATATAAAAATATAATATGTTATAAAATTTTTAATATTTAAAATTATTATTTAATTTAAATTATATAATAAAAATATTACAATGTTTTAAAATTGGAAATATTTTTTAACTTAGTTAAAATTAATATTAGTTGAATAAAGGATAATCCAAATGATAAGGTTTAAAATAATACAAAAAAGTCTCTAAAATATATTGGTTGATGAGATTAAACCCTTATATCATATTATTTTATAATTCAATTCCTTTTTCCGGTATATTTATTGTTATTCAATTTATTATAAATTAATACATTGAGAAATTCCAAAAGGTCCCCTCACCTCAATTATAAAAGGGTACCTCCTCCATCACTTATTCATATCACATTGACCATTCAAGCTCAACCATCCCCAGAAAATTTCTCAACTTTTTTTATCCAAATTATATATGTTATATTATTCTTAAATAATCTACACTATTTTACCAAAGTGGACACCTAAAAGAGGTTCGCTGAAGAATAGGCAATCCTCTTTACCGACAATTTCGAGATTATTTATTCTTCTACTTTCTATTCATATATTTTTTACATTAAAAAGTAATCACTTTGATATAAACTATATTTAGATATTTTTTTGATTAAAGAAAAATCATATTTCACCTTTTATACATCCTATAAAAAATAATAGCATTTTGTGTGTGTGCGTATGACAAAACGTCTTCATGCCTTGCTATAATCTTTTTTCATCACAAATTTACCTAGATTATTATAATGATGGAAATAATATATATATATATATTATAACTTGATATTCATTTTATAACAAAAATATACCATCCATTAACTTACAATTTTACCGTTAAGGGAACGATACCATCGCTCGTGGGTATGTACAACCTACTGTCTCTATAAAGCTATGCAACTAATTTTACATGTTCAACAATAATGAATAATTATATAAATACAGATAATAATTTAATATAATATGTTACCTAAAAATAATTTTGATTATTTGGTAACTATATCATATGAAAAAGAACTAGTACTTATACAACAAAACACACATCAAAAAATGAAGTAGCTAAAACCCAAAAAGGGTTATGATGAAATGTTATTAAAAAATTAGTTATAAGAGGATTTAATAAGATCATTTATTATATAATAAATATTAATATTGTTATTTTAACTATTAATAACAACCTTTTAACCATTATATGTGATTTTAGATACTAAAAAAAGAAATCATACATATCATTAGGGTTAATTTTAAAATCCCAATATTATTCTAGATTTTTTATATAGAAGTATTTATTGAGGAATAATTTTCATCCATGTCTATTTTTATTTAAAATGTTTTGAAAAAGAAAATACAATTATTCTACAATTGTTTAAAGTTATGTTTTTACAATTGTGTGAATTATTACTAAATGTTTTTATTAGAATATTGTTTTCATCTTCCAAATGAGGTTATTTGTGACTATTCTGAAAAAAGTAAAAAATGAATTTTTATTTATTATACATTAGGAATTTTTTTCTCTTTAATAACTCCATAATTAGTTGATACATCCCTTAAAGTATTACTATATTATATTCAATGAATTATTTTTTATTAAAATTGTGTGGAAGAAGTGATATTTTCATCATTATTTGTGTAAAGTGATCTCTAAAAATTATTTTCACATATAAAATAACATTATTTTATTTTACATATTATTTACTGGGGATATTTATCTAGAAAACTATCCTTATTTTTTCAGTTTAAGAATATGATGTGATTATTCTAATGAATATCATTTCTTTTCTATGGGTTATTCTTTGGAAAAATTATAATTAAAACAAATTTCTCTTGGATTCTGATATGAAAATCGAATTATATTCTTATGGAACAAAAATGTAAGGTTTTCAATATGTGATTGGTCGGACCTATATTTACCTCCAATTCATTGGGTAAAGATTTATTTCCCATGAGATAGACAGAGCTGGAATGGGAAGTAAACATGGTTCAGTAATATAAGACTAGGATAAGGAGTGAACTCAATTTAGTACAGTAATTCTTCTGCTATGATAGTCTTTGTAGTGATCCTTAAATAAAATGAAAATGATTTTATCTGTTTTTTAATGTGAAAATTTCATGAATTATATTATAATCCAAATAATTATGTTATTTTATGATTTTATTATTCATGTATTGTGAATATCTATGACATTATCCATGAATCAATATCTTGATCCCTGATATTTGATATATAATTTTCAGAATTTATTTTCAAGTTCTTATGCATGTTTTCTTATGTTATCTCCCTTTAGTGACCTTATTGAGCATCTGGGATTAGCAATTTTTATTTTTATATTACATAGGATTTGAATAAATATATCAAGTAATATATTTTAAAAAGGGTTCTAGTTATGATAGAATATGTGATAGACGATGTAGATGTTTTATGAATCAGTATTTTATGTTTCCAAAATCCCAAAGTCACATAACCAAATAGGTTCTAGCATAGTTTTTATTATGTTATGTAATGAATATTTTCTATTTAGATTTAATATATATGTATTACATGTATGGGGTATTATAGTTGTTATTAGAGAAAGGATTGGTTAGGAATCAGAAATTATGATGAGAAAACATTTGTAAGAGCTATAAGTATAAGTATAAGTATTGGATATAATCTATTAGTTTTTTATCAATCATAAATACCACGTATAAAAGAAAAGGTATCAAAAATTTAAATTTTATAAGTAATTTCTCTTCTTTAAGTGTTTTTTCACTATGGATAGTTTCTTATCATAATATTCTTTTTTCTTTTTATCATTGTATATGACCTGAATAAACTGTGTTAATAAGGAATTTAATGGGAATTAAAAGACTTTATTCATGTGAAAACAAATGTTATGAGAGTTGGAATATTTCTATGATCACAAAACATTCTCAAGATATGTATATTTCAGGACTTCTAAATGAGAAAATTAGGGAACAACAATCTATTGAGTCCATCATGAGGAAATGTCCACCATCATTTAATGGGTCTTATAATCAACTAGTGGATGAAAAATGGATTAGTACCATATGAATGATATTTTCTATTCTCTAATGTTCAGAAGATGAGAATGTAATTTTTTCACTCTATCATTTGGAAGGTGAAGAATATAAATGGTGGAGTATAATCAAGAATATGAGGCATCAAGATGAAATTGTCTCCATCTAATGGGATGAGTTTGAGAACATATTTTTCAACATGTACTTTCAGAATATTATTCAAATGAATACAGAGACAATGATTCTTGAGCTTATTAAAAACAATGATGAATCTATTGGTACATATCAGGAGAATTTTACAATACCTGCATGATATGATTTTGGAATTATTATCAAACATATGAGTAAGGATGATAGATTCTTCAATGGAATGAAACAATGTCACTGATGGGTATTATCCATAACTGAAATTATGTAGCTATGAGTAAATTTTATGATGTTCCCCAAGGATGAGATAAAAACTAGAGTTTCCCATTAATATTTTGGGTTCAAAAAGAAGATAAAAATATAATTTAAGGGAAAATATAAAAACCATAGTGAAATGAAGATGATATTTCAATTATTGTAAAATTTTGGAATGAAACATGATGTAAACTATCATAAAGGGACTAGTAATGGTTTTATTTGTGGTGAAGAAGTTCATCAGGAATGTGACTACAAAAGTGATGGTAAAGAATAGTGATGGATGTGAATATATAAAATCCTATATTGAATACACATCCCACACTTCAATGCTTCAAGTAAAAGGAAAATGTGCATTATTCCAACCAATGACTAAATTTAAGTACTATAAATGATGATCAATGTTAGAAACCTATTAGGAAAATGATAAATTCCAATATCATGTGATCACAATTGGTGGTGTGAAGTATGACAATGAAGTGGTGGAAGGTACACATACCATCCACTTAAAATATTTTATTGTTTTATTTGATTCTAGATCCATTAACTCATTTATTTCTAATGATTTTTAAGGGTATCACCATATTACCACAATAATTATATGTTGAGTTAGATATGAAAACTCTTAATGGAACATTAGTCACATAAAAATTTCCAAACACATCTCTAGTAGAATTTTTTAGGAAAGGGATTCCTGCAAATATTTTGTTCCTTCATTTAGTTGAATTCTATGTGATTATTTTAAAGGATTATATTTCACTATATTGATATCATATCAATTTCCAAGGAAGGGAAGTCACATTTTGTATTCTATATGAATCTAGGGTCTTCTATCGAAGTAAGGATGAAAAAGAATTTCAAGTGTAAATTAATTCCCTATTTTGTGTCTCAATTCATATAAATTAAGGGAATATATCCCATATGGTTGGGGAGAAACCCACCATTATTGATACACCAAATTTATTGAAGTTTTTGTGTTTTTCTAGAAGAATTTCTCATTATTCCAACACGTTGAGATGTTTTTTTTTTCAATAGAACACATACTAGGTGCTATGCCTATTTCATGGACTCTTTATAGAATGTTCTTAAAATTTTTAAGGAATTGAAGAAGAAATTAAAAGTTAATGTTTACAAGGGATTCATATTCCCCATTTCTTCACCTTTTAGAGAACATGTTCTAATTTTTTTATGAAGAATGATGGATCAATGAGAATTTTCATTTACTGTTGAGAACCTAAAAAATCAATATTAATAAAAAATATCATGTTCCCTATATTGAGGATTTACTTGATCAACTACACTGAGGTCAATAATTTTATAATATTGAACACAATTTTAGATATCTTCAATTGGGGGTCAAGAAGTGGGATATTACCAAGAAAAAATTCGGAATAAGAGATGAACACTAAATTTATAGTGATTTATCTTGTTCTTACAAATGCACCCACTATCATAATTGATTTAATGAATAAAGTATTTAGATATGATCGTGATCGGTTTATGGTAGTATTTTATAATGATAGACTTGTATATTTCATGATAAAGGAAGAACATGAAGATCACGTGAAGATTTTACTAAATAACCTAATAAAGGATAATATTTATGAAAAATTTATGTCATGTGGATATTGGATTCAGAAAGATTAATTATTGGGTCACATAATCTAAAGAGAGGTGATATATATGGATCAATAAATTTTGGATATTAAAGTACATTGGAGTAGGCCAAAAACTGTAATTGACATCCTTAGTTTTCTTGGTTTGGCTAGATATTATTAAAAATTTGTGAAATATTTCCCATGACCCTATAATCCACTCATAATGTTGAATAAAAAATGATTTAAATATTTATGTATAGAGGAATGTGAAGTATATTTTAAGGAGATAAAGAGAAGAGTTGACAGTGAACCTTTGATGAAACTACCATGTAGGGGACAAAGGTCAGTGATCTATAGTTATGAATAAAAGAATTGGTAGGGATTTTTTTCCATGAAAATTATATGATGATAGATTAGAAAACTAAAAAAATGAAATTCCATGAGACGAAATACCCAACTAATGATTTAGAGTTAGTTATAATAATTATTTCAATAAAGATGTTGTGTAATTATCCTAATGGATGAAGGTGTAAAAAATATTGATCATAAAATATTAATTTATATCATCACTCATAATGATATGAATATGTTCCCTGTTTTATGTTTTGTGTTGATTAAAAAGTATGAACACTCAATACATTACAACATTTGGAAAGTGAATGAGGTGGTAGGTGATTTGAGTTTAAAAGGCGATGCTAGCATATTATGATGACGAAAACAAAAGATCCAATATTTATTTAT
This sequence comes from Viscum album, assembly GCA_963277665.1. NCBI lineage: Eukaryota > Viridiplantae > Streptophyta > Magnoliopsida > Santalales > Viscaceae > Viscum > Viscum album. Next base: position 788,710,498 of record OY728120.1, read on the forward strand.
TTTAAAAGGATGGATAGGAAAATTTTAATGAATGGGGATAAATTATATCTACATAAAATGAAATTTCAACAAATTTATACATGTGAAGATTAATGATTCATAGGAAGAAGATGTAGAGCTAGAAACAAAAGTGAGACATGTAACTAAGTTAAACATTGATTATGATGGGATAATAAGGTTCAAGAACCATGTTTTTATACCTCACATACCAAAATTAATGTAGGGGCCGTGGTATGAGGATTGTAGTTCATCATTCTCTATTCATCCTAGAAGCAAAAAGACATAGAGGAACTTGAAAGAGTATTTATGCTGGGATTCCATGAGGAAATACATTGCATAATATGCTATGCAGCGCTTGGTTTATCAGCATATTAATCCTTAAACACACACACATACACACACACAAATATATATCTATATATAAAGGGGTGTAATAACCATTACCCATACCATAATAGAAATGGGAAACTATCAACACGTATTTTTCAATTGGACATCCCCAAATATCTAAAAACCATAATGTTATATGGGTTATAGTTTATTTCCTTACTAAGAAAAAACACTTCATTACTATTAGGTAACATGTATCTCCTAGTCATATTACTAGAATATATATTAACTAAGTTGTAAGATTTCATTTTGTACAACTTTCCATTTTATCTAATCTGAATCCATGGTTTACCTAGACCTTATGGATAAGTATTTAGCTATCTCTAGATACAATGTTATGTTTTAGAACTACCTATCATGCTCTGACAGATAGCTATCCTAAGAGAAAAATTGAAACTCTATCAGATACATTGATATATTTTTCTATGGATTTTATTTGTGGTTTGGATAAACAACTGTATTTTCTATAATTTTCTTTCAATTGTTTATTTCACCCAATTATTTGTATGGTTACCACTACTAGAAATTTTAGCTTTACCAATTGTTTAAAACCATTGGTAAAGGCTGGAAAACCGTTAGTATAAAATATATCAAAGGTTGTCCAAACTATTGGGTCTTGAGCCATAGCGATAGACATATCCCAATGGTTCTATGAGAACTGTTGGGATATGTGTGAAAAAATTAGTATATTCCAACGGTTTCAGTAAAATGTTGGTATAAATGTTTGCCTACAGTTTTAAACCGAGAGTAATAGAATGAAGTATCTTTATACCAACTGTTGTGTAAACTATTTGTATAGACATTTACCAATGGTTTTCCACAAACCATTGGTAAATATCAAGTAAAATAATAAATGCTGATGGTTTAAAAACCGTTGGCATATACTTATATTAATGGTTCACATAAAACTGTTTGTGTTAGTTCAGGTTTTACACATATGCCAACAGTTGTGAACCGTTGGTATATCTTTTTTATATCTGCAGCAGCAAGCCAGCTTGCTGGCCTCCCCCTGTGCAGCTGTATCAATTCCACTAGCAAGCCTACCAAATTCGTGCACAACATAATATCTGCATAACACAATACACCAATACATGTAACACAATACACCATTAACAAGTATTCTTATATAATGCATACAGAATTCTGTATGAATTCTTACAGAATTCATCCAACATTTAATTCAAACATAAATCCGAAAACCACCAATTCCATATCTAATTACCCTCAACACACATACCGAATTGACACATAATTCATAATGTAATTACCGTAAGTATATAAATACAACAAGCATACCCATATACTATTAACACATAATTTATATGTTAAATAAAAAAAGAATTAAATTTAAAATTCACGGGATTGGGGGGGGGGGGTGTTCAGGGGTTTGGGGTGGCTGTCCAAGGGGGGTAGGGGTGTCCAAATGGGAGGGGGTGTTCGAGGGGATGGGGTGTTCGGGGGGGGGGGGGGGCTGTTTAGGTGTTGAGGTGGTGTCTGGGGGGTGTCAATGGGTGTTTTTATGGGGGTGTGGTTGTGTCCTGGGGTTGGGGGGATTTCTAGGTGTTGGGGGTGTCTAGGGGGTGGGGGTGTCCATGGTGTGGGGCATGTCTAGGTGGGGTGGGAGGGGGTCCAAGGGGGGTGTGGTGGTGTCCACTGGTGTGGGGGGTTGCCTAGGGGGTGGGTGTTGTCCAGGGGGTGTGGGTCCATGAGGGTGATGTGGCTGTCTAGGGGGTTGGGGGTTTCCAGGGCGGTGGGTGGGGCTATCCACGGGGGTGGGGGCTGTCCATGGGAGTAGGGGTGTACACAAGAGTGGGAGGGGATGCCCAAGGGAGTACTGGGTGTCCAAGGGGTGGGTGGGTTGTACACGGTGGGTAGGGGTGTCCAAGGGGTGGGCAGGCTGTCCACAGAGGTGGGGGTGTGGGGGAGGGGGGCTATCCACGGTGGGAGGGGCTATCCAAGGGGGTGGGAGGGGCTGTCCAGGGGGAGGGGGCTGTCCATAGGGGGAGGGGATGTCCAGGGGGGTGGGCGGGCTGTCCACGAGGGTGACGGGTCTTTACAGGGGGTACTGGGTGTCAATTGGGGATTATTTGGGGGGGGGATATCATGGATGGTAGGGGGCTGTCCATGGGGGTGTCTAGGGTGGTGGGGTGGTGTCCAGGGGGGCTCTCCATGGGGGTGTCCAAAGGGTGGGGTGTTGTCCGGGTGGGGTTTCAAGTGGGGTGGGGTGGTGTCTAGGGGGTTGTGGGGGTGTCCTGGGGGTGGGTGGGCTATCCACGGGGGTGTCTTGGCTGCCCAAGGGGTAGGGGGTCTAGGGGGTGGGAGGTCTATCCATGGGGGTGGGCTGGACTGTACATGGCCGTATACGAAGTCCTGGGGGGTCGACGGGCTATCTACGGGGGTGTTCGGGCTATCAACGGGGGTAGCCAGGCTATCCAGGGGTGTAGGGGGTGTTCATGGGGGTGGGAGGGCTGGCCACGAGGGTTGGGATGCCCATGGGTGGGAGGGATATCAACGGGGGTGGGAAGGGATATCCTGGGGGTATGGGGTGTGCAAGGGGTGGGGGGCTGTCCATAGGGGAGTGACTGTCCAGGGGGTGGGTGGGCTGTCCATAGGGGTGGGTGGGGCTGTCCACAGGGGGTACGAGGCATCCAGGGGGTGAGGGTTGTCCATTGGGGGAGGGGGTGTCCAGGGGGTGGGTGGGATGTCCACGGGGGTCGTTGAGTTGTCCAAGGTGTAGGGGTGTCCATAAGGGTTGGGCAGGCTATCCACGGGGGTGGTTGGGGCTGTCCAGGGGGAATGGGGTGTCCAGGGGTGTGGGGGGCTCTCCATGTGGGGAGGGGTTGTCCACAGGGGTGGGAGGGCTGTCCATGGGGGTGATGGGGCTGTCCAGGGGTGTAAGAGGTATCCAGAGGTTGTGGGGATGTCTAGGGGAGGGCTTAATCAGTCATAACAAATCATCAAGTGAAGTTTTATTTTTTATAGATAAAAAAAATATAATGTGACCAACCTAGTCACACATATATTCAGGCACATCAAATCAATAAAAATCAAATTTCAGTAATATCAGTCAAAAATGTAACGGATCAATCTATCCCTCATCACCATCACTATCATCACCATCATAATCACCCTCACCATCATCCTCATCATCATCCCCATCATCATACCCACCCTTCTCCCCACCCTTGTACTCAGACTCGGCCTCCCCCACACGCTCCTCCTCGTCCTCGGTCTCCTCCACGCCCTCCTCCTCCTCGACCTCAGCCTCCTCATCGCCATCATCTCGACCACCACTATAACTATGACCTGGTGCACCATATATAGAAATCATCGATGAAATATATTCATCACAAGTAATGTTGGATTATGGTGGAAGTGTTGAACATAAAACATCCATCAGTTTCATAAAAGTAGTGTTTGCCCTAGTAGACTATTCTTCCCTCTCTGTGGTGATTTTTCCGCCTATTCTGCATGTTCCTAAACCAACTACAAATCGGTGGCACTACATCTAATACCTGAGGAGGTCCAAAAACTCATCAAAACTATACTCTTCCTAGGTCGACAGCTTACTCTACCAGGGTGCTCATCTCCGAACACAAGATGTAAGTGATCGTTTAGCCCAAAATTGTCAGGTTCTTGGGAATCAAGGGCCCTTAAAGTAGCCTGTGAAAAATATAAATGGATTATTATGTTACATGATAGAGATTAAAATTTTAAATCTACAAAGTGAAACATACAATCTACTACTGAGTCAGTTCATTAACCACACTTCCATCTTTCTTTTTTGTACTCGAGCAAAACAGTTTTTCTCGAGGAACACATCCTTCTATATTCAATTAATGCTTATCCAATAAAATTGAATGTAGGAAACAATAATTAAAAATTGGATACGAGAAAATAATTAACTTCATAACTAAAATTATATAACATCTTTAGAAATCAAATAAATTATGGAGGAAGCAATAGAAAGTGAAAGTCGAAAAGAAAGATTATAAACAATCATACATACTACCTCTCATGATATGTCATCATAGTTTTTCCCTATGTGTGGATGTATTTATTAGCATCAATAAGTTTTTTTATTTTTCCATTCGTGCACCGTCCAGACAATCATTGCATAAGTAGGAAAATCATTGATCATCCACATAATCACAACACACATCTGAAATATGTCTTTCAAACATGCATCGTATGTGCACTCACCCACATCCCGAAGAAGTTTAAAATAATTTATTAAAGGTTTAATGTATACATCTATATCATTAACATGATTAGATGTGTCAGATATGAGTATACTCATGAATGTGAATGTTTTATTCATACACAACCATGGGTTAAAATTATAAATGTGTATAAAAATAAGCCATGTGCTGTGCGACGTAAGCATCTTCTCAAAAAAATTAAAACCATCACATGAAAGAACCAACCTCACATTACACATTTCATCTGCAAAATCAGGATACCGAGCATCAAATCTCTTCCATGAAAATCCATTTGTCGGGTGATCCAACTTATCATTAGTCTTCTTTCTCTCGGCATCATGCCATCACATTTTTATTGATATTTCATCAAAAATAAAATTATTTTGGAGTCTGGGTATCAATGGAATGTGCCAACTTACTTTCTATGGCACACTCGATGGAGTTCATCAGCTTTTGGCTTCCATCGGGATGTGCCCCATTTTATACAATCATTCCATTAAACACTTTCCTCCCAGAATAAACTACAATCTTTCGGGCAAGCATGAATTTTGTTTCCTGAAAATACAAGTTCCTCCACTAACTTCTAGTCAATATAGTGGTTTGAGGGAGTATCTGCATCATCTAGAATTAAGTCCTTCAAGAAGGTAAGAATTTAATCGACGGAAATATAATAAATTCCATACATAGTTTTCCCATAAAACAATCGGATTAAAAATTATAGCTTTTTCATTTTATTGCAATGTCGATATATTGGAGTCGTGGCAGCATCATTCAATTTTTTCACCCTGAAGTTATCATCAACTTCATTAGATGCATCATGTGTGCTCATATCAAAATCTTCTTGGGTTGGAATCCTTTCCTTTTCATGATAATGAATAAACAGAAACTAGTCATATAACAAATTATCCAATCTAGTCCTCTCAGTTAGATCATCAGCAATTTGATGTGTCATTTTCTCTCCATTTTGATGCCACACTGAGTAGTTTTCTTGAAACCCTATTTGGTTATGTGGTAGCTAACTTTATCATGACTCAACCAAGGTCATCCAACAAACTAGTAATAGGGGCATTGTATGTGACCACTACCTAAAGCATTGTAAAATTCCATGTAACACCCCGAGCTTCCATGATACGCTTCTCATTCAATAATGCAATAGCTTGCATTGTACGCAACTTCGAGTTCTAAAACACCGCGACTAATCAAAGTAGCCGTTATGAATAGTAATAAACACTTTTTAAAATTATAGAAATTTTATATTTCAAAATGGACTTCATTTTTGGATTCGGAATATCGAAATTAGCCTATGTTGAAATTTTGGTATTTTTCTGAGAACTTCTAATTTTTTATGAATAGTGAAAAATACTTAAAAAAAACTTTTTTAATAAAAATAATTTATAGTGATAAATTATACTGTTTAGTGGTTTTAAAGTATAATTAGAATATATTTTTACCATTTTATCCAATGGTGGTCATTAGAATTAATTTAACATTGAAATTGGACATAAACAATTGCCAATCTTTTGATATAAATTGTTTCTTAAAAACACGCTATTTGTTGTAACAACGGGAATTAATTATAAAATTAATTAATACAACTTATATTTTTGGAATTTTTTAAAATAGACATCATTTTTGAATTCGGAATATCAATTATAGCTTAGGGTGAAGTTTTGGCCTTATTCTGGAAAACTTCAATTTTTGATGAATAGTGAAACCACTAAGTGGTTGTTAAAAACTGATTTTTCGTTAAAATGAAATATTACCACTTCTGTGATTTGATTTTCAAAAATCCGACATACATGGTTGTCATTAAGAAGTAAAATGTGGTTCAATGAGATTAAAATAATTTTTTGGTGAATAGTAACTTTTAAGTTCTTAATCGCGATTAGAGGTAATTAGTGTAGTTTAAGGTAAAAATAATGTTTTAATAATATTATATGAGCTTGACACTTGTCCTACTCCTATTGGATGAGTCATGGCCGACCCATACAACCCATGGGTCAACTTGGGGACCCCATGGAGCCACTTTATTTGGAAAATGACATTAATATATATTTATTTAATGTTAAAATTAAAATTGACACAAACATGAGTTATTTTACTAAAACAGTTTTTAAGTGGGGTCATACAAGTCCAAATTTTGATTATAAATATTCATTAGAAAGATAAAAAGATTTACTACATCATAGTATTTTTTTTATAATTTTTAGACATTAAATAAATTAAATTATTTATGACATCATTATGATGCAGCGATGACCTCATTATTTAACGATTTTAATAAAATGAAAAGATAATGTAATATCCAAGGATTACACTTTTCCAAAGACTATTGGATGGGTAGATTTCTAACCCTTATCACCTTAGCCACGAATTATATAAGTGTGGGACCTTTAGAATCCTAAAATCATTGTGTAATAATGTAACATTTCAATCTTTCCAAAAGATCCCCTCCTCTCCACTTATAAAAGGCCCCCACCTCTCCCACCTCATTTACACTTTAAAGCCATTTGGCTCGGCCAACCTCTTCCAAAATACTCTACCAACTTCCCCCTATTACTCCTAGAAGCCTCACTTTGGGCAGAACTCTTCTCAAGGAAGCCTTTGGCTCAAATCAAAATGAGTTACCCGATTTTGAGGTAATGTCTTCTCTAATGTTGTTTTGTTTTATTTTTCTTCTCCAACCCCCTAAACTCTTTTTATTCATTACTTTTGTAACAAAACAAGTATCCTCAATATACTAGGATGTTTTTTTAAGAAGGATTAGATCTACACTTACACACACCTACATCTAATGGTTAAAGAACATACGGTTTCTGTGGATGACGAATTTCTGCCTCACGAAACGATGATTGTTCAACACTCATATAACACCTTCAAAGGTGGCCATTAAGATGTCAATATATTTATATATGATATAAAATATGTTTATGTTTTACTTATTATTCTGTATTTCTCATTTAGGTCATACTTTATGATTTCCATTATGGGTAAAACGCGATAATTTCATTTTAGGAAGTGCGGACTACCGCCCCCTCAAAGTGATTTGAATCGTTAATGCCATATGTGGGTTGTATAAAGGATGGATTAAATGGTATTATACACTATATTATACTTTAATTATATTATAAATTTATATCATTATGATTTCATTCCATTAAATATGAAATAGAAATGAAAGTAGCGTTCATGCGTACGTACGGCTTACCGTCTCCATGAACGATGCATTTCATTTCTTACCTCTAAATGTTACGTAATATTATAAATGAATGTATATACTGGATATATATGATATATATGACATCTAAATCATGAATATAATTTTGGAGATAATGGATATTCTACCACATAAACAACTTGTAATTATAAGAAGTTTATTATTGACTCAAGTACCAAAGATCGACAAAACGACCGTTATTAACTTAAATAATTACATAATGTTCATAACATTGTAATAAGTGATATAAAAAGGATAATGAAATTGAAAATGGCTCTTAATAAGGTATATATTAACTCGAGTTTATTATTCAGGAGGTTAAAGAACGGTTGAGTCAAGTCAGACACGAGGTAAGGGAATTTCATAACCCAACTTCCATTCTTTGGGTTAATCTCCTACTTTCAAATTATTTCATGATATTATTATGTCCTATTTTGTATTTTTACTTTATTTATGTGTACCTATAGTGAATACACATAATAGATCTATTTTATTTTAAAAATGATCTTTTTAAGGACTTCGTCTCAATCCCCTTTCATTGAGGCATATTTGGTTTTATACACAACTATATTTTATACGGTGTATAAACCCCTTTGACTTTTATGTTATTCAAAAGGAATCTCTTTTATACGAAGCGTTTTACTAAACAACAAAAAGGGAATGTTTTTCTTTCCGTACATATGCGGCGACAACGACTTCTCCGCCACCGTGACCATTATTTGAGTTTCGGCTTCCTCTACAAGCCATCATTTTTTTTAATGAAAAATAAATACAAAGTTTTAACTTTCTTTTGTTTTGGTATTGAAAATGGTTTTGAAAGCATTTTTATTATATCAATGTGTTGTATTGATATCATGTGATTGAAATGTAAACATGTTATGTTTCCTTTATGCATGTTTTATGTGATACGATTATGTTATGGTTTATGATATGTTTAAACCTATCCGTATGAGGAATGTATTGGACTTAATAAGTGACGGGTGGAGCCCGCTATAGCTCCTCGATGCATCGGTAGGTCTCATGAGACAACTAGACGTGGAATTGGCCGAGGTCCTTTCCCAATTTGATTTATGGTTTTGGCCGAGGCCTTAATCATTTTAGACATCTTGGCTGACGCCTTGACAAAATGTTTCAGAATGTCCGGCATTATACATTCCCTCATTATGAAAGTGGTTATTGATATTTCATGTGATTATTCGTCTAGTAGAATATCCATGTGATTAAGTAAGTGGCATTATTTGATTTTACTTTTTCCATATTATGCTGAAGTTCAAGTTTAATAAGGATTTTGTTTAGTTATACATTGCCTTAATTGTTAGTTTTTATTTATGAAATCTTCCGCAATATTGTTATCCTTACTGAGAATCTGAGCTCACCCCTTTCAATGTTTAAATATTTTTCCAGGATGTGAAGAAGTATTTTATGAATGACCTGCAGGGATAGTTAGAAGAGGATATGAGTGTGGACTACGAAGACTTTGTTATTATTTTTTCACTTTATGATGTAATGTAACATTTATGAATGTATCTAGTGTTTCCAAGGCTACTAAACTAATCGGTCTTTCAAGACTTGATCTTTTGTGATCATGCCAATGTTACGAAGTAATGCACCGACTCTGGGTAGCTGGGGTCGGGGCATTACAGTTGGTATCAGAGGCAGTTTAGTACTAACCTTGGAAGCTAGATTTAGATAAACTATGATTAGAGCACATAGCCCTAAGATAGACTTTGAGGATTAGTATAGAAGAACTTCCTAGAATTTTGGTATTGTAGAGATGTTGTGAGTTTTCCGACCAATACATCCCTGTCCGGATACGAGCAGGTAGAGGCGGCTCTGGCACAGATGTACCTAGGGGTAAAACCCGAAAACACCGCTTGGAGCTAGACTCGAACGGGAACTGGTGCACGACAACGGGCCTTGCTGCACTCTTGGTTACGACACTCCCGGGGGATATGCTTAGGATAATTCTCATTTTCTTTAGAAACCACTATAAGGGGTTATGAGTATATACTTTCTCAAAGAATTTTTTTTTATAATTATGGATTATATCCATAATTAGTTCAATTTATGTTAAGTGTTTTACAAGTATGGAATTATGTATTTTGATTCATAAACTAATCCAGTTTATGCCATTATTTAGAAATGGCTCCTAGTGGAAGGAATGGAAACCGTATCAATGCACGCACTCCGTGTAGGGATTTCCCTCCTGCTCAAGATAATTATGGTGGAGCTAGTGATACAACTGGTGCTGATCAGCTTCTCACCATACTGGGACAACTCACGCAGGTTATGAATAATAACCTTACTCGTATGGAGCACCCTGATCCGCAACGTAGAGGATAAATGATAGACCGTTTCTTGAGGCAACAACCACCAACCTTCAATGGGAGTACAAATCCTATAGTATCTGAGCAATGGATAAATTCCTTAGAGAAAATATTCCATGCCTTGGGGAGTAGTGAAAGGAAGAAAGTTGTCATGGCAGTTTACCGCCTCACTGGAGATGCCGATCAATGGTGGTCACTGATTCAAAACACAAAGGAAGATGATGACGTATCGAATATGGAATGGAGGGAGTTCAAAGAGCTTTTCATAGAAAAATACTTTCCTCGTGACCATCGAGCAGATATGGAAAGGCAATTTCTGAGTTTGAGGCAGAAGGAGGATGAGAATGTCGCAAAGTATGAGGCTAACTTTACAAGGTTAGCGAGGCATGCTGCCGATTATATACGTAACCCAAGGAGTAAGATTGATCGTTTCTTTTATGGGTTAAAACCATTTCTCCGTCGAGCTTTAGTATCACAATCCTTCTCATCATACGAAGATATTGTCTCGTGTGCTATCAAGACAGAAAAGGAATTCTCTAAGTCTTATGACAACAAAGTAAAGCAAGAGAAGAAGAGAACGGGGGAATAAGAGACAGATAAAGGGAAAAAGGGAAAGAAGGATTTTCCATTATGTGATAATTGTGGGAAGAATCACCCTGGTACGTGCCTAAAAGGAATGGGAGTTTGTTATAAATGTGGAGAAAAGGGTCACCAGGCTCGTGATTGCAAGGGAAAGAAAGAGGCTGTCAAAGTTGAATGCTACAATTGTAGGGAAATGGGGCATTATGCAAATTAATGTCCTAAGCGTCAAGGAAACTTACCTCAGAAAAGGCCAAGGGATCAAGGCCAATCTTATGCTGTGACTACAATTGAAGCGGAATAATTAATGTATTGGTGCTTTTGGACTCAAGGATTATATTCTGGTTATAAGAATAATGTGATATATATAAAGATTGTACTGCAGTACTTTTTGATTAAGGTAATATGATTAAGGTAATCATATTTTTAGTATGTGACAATAAGAGAATCTTTTCTTTGTTTGGGGAATCTGATGTTACAATTGATTTTGGAATTTGGAGACCTTTTAGAGAAAGTATGGACGGAGGTATTTTGGATAACTATTAAGGTTGGAATGGATTAAGTTGAACCATGGATAGTATTGTTTAAGGTTAAAGCATTTATGAATATTATTTTTGGAATATTATGATACTATAGTTTTAGGAAAAGGACAACCTGCAGGGTGGGGCATAACCCGTCGCGTCGGAAAAAGCTGCAGGAATCGAACCCACAACCATAGTGCGACAAGCCTTTATTTCCTACCACTAGCCTACAGGAAGTCCCTGGTTATTACAAAATAATTTTACTAATCTAAATGGTATGTGTTAATATTTGGAACCTTATACAATTAGGATAAGTATAATATTTTTGAGTTCTATATCTTTTTGAGTGAAAGATGAGTTGAAGGTTGTAACTCTAATTGTCAAGCATAAATATATATATACCTATCTCTTATTCAATGAATAAATTAATTCTTAAACTTTAGTAAAGGGATATTAAAACAAAAAAAATGTGTTATCCTAATACCTTATGTCTTTTTGAACTGATGATACTTCAAATCAACATAGATTGAAGGCTTTGAGGCCCTCAATTTGACAGTTGATTGTGATTGATGACCTCAATCACTCCCTACAAATATTTACGTTTTTCCTCCAATTATATTTCTCTAATTGCCACCAATGTTCTCCTTATCGAGATCATAGTTTGGTGGTGACTTTTTTATTTCCATTTCCCCCTTATTAAGACTAAATTTTATTAACCTTATTTCTGATGTGGGCTTTTCACAAAGGTATTTTCTATTTTCAACCTTTTATTTTCAAAGAAAAAATTTCAAATTGCGAGGATGCAATTTATTGAAGGAGGGGAGAATGTAACACCCCGAGCTTCCATGATACGCTTCTCATTCAATAATGCAATAGCTTGCATTGTACGCAACTTCGAGTTCTAAAACACCGCGACTAATCAAAGTAGCCGTTATGAATTGTAATAACCACTTTTTAAAATTATAGAAATTTTATATTTCAAAATGGACTTCATTTTTGGATTCGGAATATCGAAATTAGCCTATGTTGAAATTTTGGTATTTTTCTGAGAACTTCTAATTTTTTATGAATAGTGAAAAATACTTAAAAACAACTTTTTTAATAAAAATAATTTATAGTGATAAATTATACTGTTTAGTGGTTTTAAAGTATAATTAGAATATATTTTTACCATTTTATCCAATGGTGGTCATTAGATTTAATTTAACATTGAAATTGGACATAAACAATTGTCAATCTTTTGATATAAATTGTTTCTTAAAAACACGCTATTTGTTGTAACAACGGGAATTAATTATAAAATTAATTAATGCAACTTATATGTTTGGAATTTTGTAAAATAGACATCATTTTTGAATTCGGAATATCAATTATAGCTTAGGGTGATGTTTTGGCCTTATTCTGAAAAACTTCAATTTTTAATGAATAGTGAAACCACTAAGTGGTTGTTAAAAACTGATTTTTCGTTAAAATGAAATATTACCACTTCTGTGATTTGATTTTCAAAAATCCGACATACATGGTTGTCATTAAGAAGTAAAATGTGGTTCAATGAGATTAAAATAATTTTTTTGGTGAATAGTAACTTTTAAGTTCTTAATCGCGATTAGAGGTAATTAGTGTAGTTTAAGGTAAAAATAATGTTTTAATAATATGATATGAGCTTGACACTTGTCCTACTACTATTGGATGAGTCATGGCCGACCAGGAAAACCCATGGGTCAACTTGGGGACCCCATGGAGCCACTTTATTTGGAAAATGACATTAATATATATTTATTTAATGTTAAAATTAAAATTGACACAAACATGAGTTATTTTACTAAAACAGTTTTTAAGTGGGGTTATACAAGTCCAAATTTTGATTATAAATATTCATTAGAAATATAAAAATATTTCCTACATCATAGTATTTTTTTTATAATTTTTAGACATTAAATAAATTAAATTATTTATGACATCATTATGATGCAGCGATGACCTCATTATTTAACGATTTTAATAAAATGAAAAGATAATGTAAACTCCAAGGCTTACACTTGTCCAAAGACTATTGGATGGGTATATTTCGAACCCTTATCACCTTAGCCATGAATTATATAAGTGTGGGACCTTTAGAATACTAAAAGCATTGTTTAATAATGTAACATTTCAATCTTTCCAAAAGAGCCCCTCCTCTCCAGTTATAAAAGGCCCCCACCTCTCCCACCTCATTTACACATTCAATCCATTTGGCTCAGACAAATTCTGCCCAAATACTCTCCCAACTTCCCCCTCTTACTCCTAGAAGCCTCACTTTGGGCAGAACTCTTCTCAAGGAATCCTTTGGCTCAAATCAAAAAGAGTTACCCGATTTTGAGGTAATGTCTTCTCTAATGTTGTTTTGTTTTATTTTTCTTCTCCAACCCCCTAAACTCTTTTTATTCATTAATTTTTTAACAACACCAGTATACTCAATATACTAGGATGTTGTTATAAGAAGGATTAGAGCTACACTTACACACACCTACATCTAATGGTTAAAGAACATACGGTTTCTGTGGAGGGCGAATTTCTGCCTCACGAAACGATGATTGTTCAACACTCATATAACACCTTCAAAGGTGTCCATTAAGATGTCACTATATTTATATATGATATAAAATATGTTTATGTTTTACTTATGCTTCTGTATTTCTCATTTTTGGCATAATTTATGATTTCCATTATGGGTAAAACGCGATAATTTCATTTTAGGAAGTGCGGACTACCGCCCCCTCAAATTGATTTGAATCGTTAATGCCATATGTGGGATGTATAAAGGATGGATTAAATGGTATTATACACTATATTATACTGTAATTATATTATAAATTTATATCATTATGATTTCATTCCATTAAATACAAAATAGAAATGAAAGTAGCGTTCATGCGTACGTACGGCTTACCGTCTCCATGAACGGTGCATTTCATTTCTTACCTCTAAATGTTACCTAATATTATAAATGAATGTATATACTGGATATATATGATATATATGACATCTAAATCATGAATATAATTTTGGAGATAATGGATATTCTACCACATAAACAACTTGTAATTATAAGAAGTTTATTGTTGACTCAAGTACCAAAGATCGACAAAACGACCGTTATTAACTTAAACAATTACATAATGTTCATAACATTGTAATAAGTGATATAAAAAGGATAATGAAATTGAAAATGGTTCTTAATAAGGTATATATTAACTTGAGTTTATTATTCAGGAGGTTAAAGAACGGTTGAGTCAAGTCAGACACGAGGTAAGGGAATTTCATAACCCAACTTCCATTCTTTGGGTTAATCTCCTACTTTCAAATTATTTCATGATATTATTATGTCCTATTTTGTATTTTTACTTTATTTATGTGTACCTATAGTGAATACACATAATAGATCTATTTTATTTTAAAAATGATCTTTTTAAGGACTTCGTCTCAATCCCCTTTCATTGAGGCATATTTGGTTTTATACACAACTATATTTTATACGGTGTATAAACCCCTTTGACTTTTATGTTATTCAAAAGGAATCTCTTTTATACGAAGAGTTTTACTAAACAACAAAAAGGGAATGTTTTTCTTTCCGTACATATGCGGCGACAACGACTTCTCCGCCACCGTGACCATTATTTGAGTTTCGGCTTCCTCTACAAGCCATCATTTTTTTAATGAAAAATAAATACAAAGTTTTAACTTTCTTTTGTTTTGGTATTGAAAATGGTTTTGAAAGCATTTTTATTATATCAATGTGTTGTATTGATATCTTGTGATTGAAATGTAAACATGTTATGTTTCCTTTATTCATGTTTTATGTGATACGATTATGTTATGGTTTATGATATGTTTAAACCTATTCGTATGAGGAATGTATTGGACTTAATAAGTGACGGGTGGAGCCCGCTATAGCTCCTCGATGCATCGGTAGGTCTCATGAGACAACTAGACGTGGAATTTTCCGAGGTCCTTTCCCAATTTGATTTATGGTTTTGGCCGAGGCCTTAATCATTTTAGACATCTTGGCCGAGGCCTTGACAAAATGTTTCAGAATGTCCGGCATTATACATTCCCTCATTATGAAAGTGGTTATTGATATTTCATGTGATTATTCGTCTAGTAGAATATCCATGTGATTAAGTAAGTGGCATTATTTGATTTTACTTTTTCCATATTATGCTCAAGTTCAAGTTTAATAAGGATTCTGTTTAGTTATACATTGCCTTAATTGTTAGTTATTATTTATGAAATCTTCCGCAATATTGTTATCCTTACTGAGAATCTGAGCTCACCCCTTTCAATGTTTAAATATTTTTCCAGGATATGAAGAAGTATTTTATGAATGACCTGCAGGGATAGTCAGAAGAGGATATGAGTGTGGACTACGAAGACTTTGTTATTAGTTTTTCACTTTATGATGTAATGTAACATTTATGAATGTATCTAGTGTTTCCAAGGCTACTAAACTAATCGCTCTTTCGAGACTTGATCTTATGTGATCATGCCAATGTTACGAAGTAATGCACCGACTCTGGGTAGCTGGGGTCGGGGCGTTACAGTTGGTATCAGAGGCAGTTTAGTACTAACCTTGGAAGCTAGATTTAGATAAACTCTGATTAGAGCACATAGCCCGAAGATAGATTTTGAGGATTAGTATAGAAGAACTTCCTAGAATTTTGGTATTGTAAAGATGTTGTGAGTTTTCCGAGCAATACATCCTTGTCTGGATACGAGCAGGTAGAGGCGGCTCTGGCACATATGTACCTAGGGGTAAAACCCGAAAACACCTCTTTGAGCTAGAATCGAACGGGAACTGGTGCACGACAACGGGCCTTGCTGCACTCTTGGTTACGACACTCCCTGGGGATATGCTTAGGATAATTCTCATTTTCATTACAAACCACTATAAGGGGTTATGAGTATATGCATTCTCAAAGATTTTTTTTTTATAATTATGGATTATATCCATAATTAGTTCAATTTATGTTAAGTGTTTTACAAGTATGGAATTATGTATTTTGATTCATAAACTAATCCAGTTTATGCCATTATTTAGAAATGGCTCATAGTGGAAGGAATGGAAACCGTATCAATGCACGCACTCCGTGTAGGGATTTCCCTCCTGCTCAAGATAATTATGGTGGAGCTAGTGATACTACTGGTGCTCATCAGCTTCTCACCATACTGGGACAACTCACGCAGGTTATGAATAATAACCTTACTCGTATGGAGCACCCTGATCCGCAACGTAGAGGATAAATGATAGACCGTTTCTTGAGGCAACAACCACCAACCTTCAATGGGAGTACAAATCCTATAGTATCTGAGCAATGGATAAATTCCTTAGAGAAAATATTCCATGCCTTGGGGAGTAGTGAAAGGGAGAAAGTTGTCATGGCAGTTTACCGCCTCACTGGAGATGCCGATCAATGGTGGTCACTGATTCAAAACACAAAGGAAGATGATGACGTATCGAATATGGAATGGAGGGAGTTCAAAGAGCTTTTTTTAGAAAAATACTATCCTCGTGACCATCGAGCAGATATGGAAAGGCAATTTCTGAGTTTGAGGCAGAAGGAGGATGAGAATGTCGCAAAGTATGAGGCTAACTTTACAAGGTTAGCGAGGCATGCTGCCGATTATATACGTAACCCAAGGAGTAAGATTGATCGTTTCTTTTATGGGTTAAAACCATTTCTCCATCGAGCTTTAGTATCACAATCCTTCTCATCATACGAAGATATTGTCTCGTGTGCTATCAAGACAGAAAAGGAATTCTCTATGTCTTATGACAACAAAGTAAAGCAAGAGAAGAAGAGAACGGGGGAACAAGAGACAGATAAAGTTAAAAAGGGAAGGAAGGATTTTCCATTATGTGATAATTGTGGGAAGAATCACCCTGGTACGTGCCTAAAAGGAATGGGAGTTTGTTATAAATGTGGAGAAAAGGGTCACCAGGCTCGTGATTGCAAGGGAAAGAAAGAGGCTGTCAAAGTTGAATGCTACAATTGTAGGGAAATGGGGCATTATGCAAATCAATGTCCTAAGCGTCAAGGAAACTTACCTCAGAAAAGTCCAGGGGATCAAGGCCAATCTTATGCTGTGACTACAATTGAAGCAGAATAATTAATGTATTGGTGCTTTTGGACTCAAGGATTATATTCTGGTTATAAGAATAATGTGATATATATAAAGATTGTACTGCAGTACTTTTTGATTAAGGTAATATGATTAAGGTAATCATATTTTTAGTATGTGACAATAAGAGAATCTTTTCTTTGTTTGGGGAATCTGATGTTACAATTGATTTTGGAATTTGGAGACCTTTTAGAGAAAGTATGGACTGAGGTATTTTGGATAACTATTAAGGTTGGAATGGATTAATTTGAACCATGGATAATATTGTTTAAGGTTAAAGCATTTATGAATATTATTTTTGGAATATTATGATACTATAGTTTTAGGAAAAGGACAACCTGCAGGGTGGGGCATAACCCGTCGCGTCGGACAAAGCTGCAGGAATCGAACCCACAACCATAGTGTGACAGGCCTTTATTTACTACCACTAGCCTACAGGAAGTCCCTGGTTATTACAAAATAATTTTACTAATCTAAATGGTATGTGTTAATATTTGGAACCTTATACAATTAGGATAAGTATAATATTTTTGAGTTCTATATCTTTTTGAGTGAAAGATGAGTTGAAGGTTGAAACTCTAATTGTCAAGCATAAATATATATATACCTATCTCTTATTCAATGAATAAATTAATTCTTAAACTTTAGTAAAGGGATATTAAAACAAAAAAATGTGTTATCCTAATACCTTATGTCTTTTTGAACTGATGATATTTCAAATCAACATAGATTGAAGGCTTTGAGGCCCTCAATTTGACAGTTGATTGTGATTTATGACCTCAATCACTCCCTACAAATATTTACGTTTTTCCTCCAATTATATTTCTCTAATTGCCACCAATGTTCTCCTTATCGAGATCATAGTTTGGTGGTGACTTTCTTATTTCCATTTCCCCCTTATTAAGACTAAATTTTATTAACCTTATTTCCGATGTGGGCTTTTCACAAAGGTATTTTCTATTTTCAACCTTTTATTTTCAAAGAAAAAATTTCAAATTGCGAGGACGCAATTTATTGAAGGAGGGGAGAATGTAACACCCCGAGCTTCCATGATACGCTTCTCATTCAATAATGCAATAGCTTGCATTGTACGCAACTTCGAGTTCTAAAACACCGCGACTAATCAAAGTAGCCGTTATGAATTGTAATAACCACTTTTTAAAATTATAGAAATTTTATATTTCAAAATGGACTTCATTTTTGGATTCGGAATATCGAAATTAGCCTATGTTGAAATTTTGGTATTTTTCTGAGAACTTCTAATTTTTTATGAATAGTGAAAAATACTTAAAAACCACTTTTTTAATAAAAATAATTTATAGTGATAAATTATACTGTTTAGTGGTTTTAAAGTATAATTAGAATATATTTTTACCATTTTATCCAATGGTGGTCATTAGAATTAATTTAACATTGAAATTGGACATAAACAATTGTCAATCTTTTGATATAAATTGTTTCTTAAAAACACGCTATTTGTTGTAACAGCGGGAATTAATTATAAAATTAATTAATGAAACTTATATGTTTGGAATTTTGTAAAATAGACATCATTTTTGAATTCGGAATATCAATTATAGCTTAGGGTGAAGTTTTGGCCTTATTCTGAAAAACTTCAATTTTTGATGAATAGTGAAACCACTAAGTGGTTGTTAAAAACTGATTTTTCGTTAAAATGAAATATTACCACTTCTGTGATTTGATTTTCAAAAATCCGACATACATGGTTGTAATTAAGAAGTAAAATGTGGTTCAATGAGATTAAAATAATTTTTTTGGTGAATAGTAACTTTTAAGTTCTTAATCGTGATTAGAGGTAATTAGTGTAGTTTAAGGTAAAAATAATGTTTTAATAATATGATATGAGCTTGACACTTGTCCTACTACTATTGGATGAGTCATGGCCGACCAAGAAAAACCCATGGGTCAACTTGGGGACCCCATGGAGCCACTTTATTTGGAAAATGACATTAATATATATTTATTTAATGTTAAAATTAAAATTGACACAAACATGAGTTATTTTACTAAAACAGTTTTTAAGTGGGGTTATACAAGTCCAAATTTTGTTTATAAATATTCATTAGAAATATAAAAAGATTTCCTACATCATAGTATTTTTTTTTATAATTTTTAGACATTAAATAAATTAAATTATTTATGACATCATTATGATGCAGCGATGACCTCATTATTTAACGATTTTAATAAAATGAAAAGATAATGTAAAATCCAAGGCTTACACTTGTCCAAAGACTATTGGATGGGTATATTTCGAACCCTTATCACCTTATCCACGAATTATATAAGTGTGGGACCTTTAGAATACTAAAAGCATTGTTTAATAATGTAACATTTCAATCTTTCCAAAAGAGCCCCTCCTCTCCACTTATAAAAGGCCCCCACCTCTCCCACCTCATTTACACTTTCAAGCCATTTGGCTCGGCCAAAATCTGCCCAAATACTCTCCCAACTTCCCCCTCTTATTCCTAGAAGCCTCACTTTGGGCAGAACTCTTCTCAAGGAAGCCTTTGGCTCAAATCAAAAAGAGTTACCCGATTTTGAGGTAATGTCTTCTCTAATGTTGTTTTGTTTTATTTTTCTTCTCCAACCCCCTAAACTCTTTTTATTCATTAATTTTTTAACAACACCAGTATCCTCAATATACTATTATGTTGTTATAATAAGGATTAGAGCTACACTTACACACACCTACATCTAATGGTTAAAGAACATACGGTTTCTGTGGATGGCGAATTTCTGCCTCACGAAACGATGATTGTTCAACACTCATATAACACATTCAAAGGTGTCCATTAATATGTCACTATATTTATATATGATATAAAATATGTTTATGTTTTACTTATGCTTCTGTATTTCTCATTTATGGCATAATTTATGATTTCCATTATGGGTAAAACGCGATAATTTCATTTTAGGAAGTGCGGACTACCGCCCCCTCAAATTGATTTGAATCGTTAATGCCATATGTGGGATGTATAAAGGATGGATTAAATGGTATTATACACTATATTATACTGTAATTATATTATAAATTTATATCATTATGATTTCATTCCATTAAATATGAAATAGAAATGAAAGTAGCGTTCATGCATACGTACGGCTTACCGTCTCCATGAACGGTGCATTTCATTTCTTACCTCTAAATGTTACGTAATATTATAAATGAATTTATATACTGGATATATATGATATATATGACATCTAAATCATGAATATAATTTTGGAGATAATGGATATTCTACCACATAAACAACTTGTAATTATAAGAAGTTTATTGTTGACTCAAGTACCAAAGATCGACAAAACGACCGTTATTAACTTAAATAATTACATAATGTTCATAACATTGTAATAAGTGATATAAAAAGGATAATGAAATTGAAAATGGTTCTTAATAAGGTATATATTAACTCGAGTTTATTATTCAGGATGTTAAAGAATGGTTGAGTCAAGTCAGACACGAGGTAAGGGAATTTCATAACCTAACTTCCATTCTTTGGGTTAATCTCATACTTTCAAATTATTTCATGATATTATTATGTCCTATTTTGTATTTTTACTTTATTTATGTGTACCTATAGTGAATACACATAATAGAACTATTTTATTTTAAAAATGATCTTTTTAAGGACTTCGTCTCAATCCCCTTTCATTGAGACATATTTGGTTTTATACACAACTATATTTTATACGGTGTATAAAGCCCTTTGACTTTTATGTTATTCAAAAGGAATCTCTTTTATACGAAGCATTTTACTAAACAACAAAAAGGGAATGTTTTTCTTTCCATACATATGCGGCGACAATGACTTCTCCGCCGCCGTGACCATTATTTGAGTTTCGGCTTCCTCTACAAGCCATCATTTTTTTTAATGAAAAATAAATAAAACGTTTTAACTTTCTTTTGTTTTGGTATTGAAAATGGTTTTGAAAGAATTTTTATTATATCAATGTGTTGTATTGATATCTTTTGATTGAAATGTAAACATGTTATGTTTCCTTTATGCATGTTTTATGTGATACGATTATGTTATGGTTTATGATATGTTTAAACCTATTCATATGAGGAATGTATTGGACTTAATAAGTGACGGGTGGAGCCCGCTATAGCTCCTCGATGCATCGGTAGGTCTCATGAGACAACTAGACGTGGAATTGGCCGAGGTCCTTTCCCAATTTGATTTATGGTTTTGGCCGAGGCCTTAATCATTTTAGACATCTTGGCCGAGGCCTTGACAAAATGTTTCAGAATGTCCGGCATTATACATTCCCTCATTATGAAAGTGGTTATTGATATTTCATGTGATTATTCGTCTAGTAGAATATCCATGTGATTAAGTAAGTGGCATTATTTGATTTTACTTTTTCCATATTATGCTGAAGTTCAAGTTTAATAAGGCTTTTGTTTAGTTATACATTGCCTTAATTGTTAGTTTTTATTTATGAAAGCTTCCGCAATATTGTTATCCTTACTGAGAATCTGAGCTCACCCCTTTCAATGTTTAAATATTTCTCCAAGATGTGAAGAAGTATTTTATGAATGACTTGCAGGGATAGTCAGAACAGGATATGAGTGTGGACTATGAAGACTTTGTTATTAGTTTTTCACTTTATGATGTAATGTAACATTTATGAATGTATCTAGTGTTTCCAAGGCTACTAAAATAATCGGTCTTTCGAGACTTGATCTTTTGTGATCATGCCAATTTTACGAAGTAATGCACCGACTCTGGGTAGCTGGGGTCGGGGCGTTACATGCCAAATCTGAAAATCTCTCCAAATTGTTTTGAAAATTTATTGAGATCCGATCGGTTTCATACATCCAACTTCTATCCATTTTGTTAAAAAACTATTTTAAATCATTTCATCAAAAGAAATTCTATAAGATTGATGTTTCATCGAAAATATATTTATGTAAATGATAGTTTTTAACTTTATATGAATCCATAATTCACACACTACTCTATATGGGAAGAATAATATAAAAGAAAAAAAATACTATATTTATAAAAAAATATTTATGAGGAACTATACATGAGTGTACAAGATCATGTACACTTGTGGAGGAGAATTATTCAGGAGTTGACTAAATTTTAGAACAAAAAATTTTATATTTTATTAGATTATTTGAGTAATCACATACATTGGCCAAGGGGGTGGGGGTGTCTAAGGGGGTGTGGGGTGTCCAGGGGTGTTGGGCCTGTCTAGGGGGGGTCAAAGGAGTTTAGGGGGTGGGGGAGGGGGTTGTCTCGGGGGGTCAGGGTGACCAGGTGGGTGGGCTATCCAGGGTGGTGTGGGGATGTCTAGGGGGTACAGGGTGTCCAGGGGTGTGGGCAGGCTGTCCACGGGGGTGGAAAGACTGTCCAGGGGGGTCAGGGGTGTCTAAGGGTTGAAGGGATTTCCAGTGGTGGGTGGGGGTGGGCTGTCTAGGATGTATGTGGTGTTTATGGGGTGAGCGGGGGTGTCTAGGGGGGTGGGAGGGGCTTTCTAGGGGGTACAAGGTGTCTAGGGGGTGAGAGGGCTGTCCATGGGGGTGGCGGGGCTGTCCAGGGGGTATGGGGTGTCCAGGGGGTGGGCGGGCTGTCCATGTGGGGTGTTCAGGCTGTCCACGAGGGTGGCAGGGCTGTCCAGTGGGGTCGGGTGTGTCATGGTTGGTGGGGGGGGGGGGGTTGTCCATTGGGGTGGGGGAGATCCATGGGTGTGGGGGGTGTCTAAAAGAGAGGGGGTGTCTAGGTGGTGGGGTGGTGTTGGGGGGGGGGGGGGTTGTCCAGGGTGTTCAGGGCTGTCCTGGGGGGTAGGGGCTGTCTCTGAGTGTAGGGGTGTCTGGGGGGTGGGCGGCATGACCACAGTGGTGGGGGGGGGGGGCTTTCCAGGGGATGGTGGTGTCCATGGTGTGGTCGGGCTGTCCACGAGGGTTGGGGGGTGTCCACGGGGGTCGGGGTGTCCAGGATGGTGGAGGCTTTCCTGGGGGTTGGGGGCCTATCCATGTGGGTCAGGGGTGTCCAGGGGGTGTGGTTTCTGGAAGGGATGGTTGTCTCAAGGGGGATGGGGTCTCCGGGGGGTAGTCGGTTGGTGTTCAGGGGGGTGGGAAGGCTGTCCATGGGGGGGGGGGCAGTTCAGGGTGTACGAGGTGTCCAAGGTGTGGGCTGGCTATCCACGAGGGTGGCAGGGCTGTCTAGGGAGGTACTGGGTGTCTAGGGGGTGGTTGCGCTATCCACGAGGGTGGTTGGGCTGTCCATGGGGGGGTACATGGTGTCCAGGGTGGTGGGAGGGTTGTCCACTTGGGTGGTGGGGCTATCCAGGGAGTAGGTGGTGTCTAGGGGTTGGGCAGGCTGTCCATGGGGTGGGGGTGGGTGGGTGTTGGGGGGGGGGGGGGGGGGGTTCTCCATGGGGGTGGGAGGGCTTTCCATGGGGGTTAAGGGGATTTCCAGATGGGCAGGGGTGTCCATGAGGTTGGGCGGGCAGTCCACGAGGGTGGCAGGGCTGTCCAAGGGGGTACAGGGTGTCCAGGGGTGGGTGAGCTTGTCACGTGGGTGGCGGGGCTGTCTATGGGGGTAGGGGGAGTCTAAGGGGTGGGCGGCCTATCCACGAGGGTGGAGGCTATCCAGGGGGTAGGAGTGTCCATGGGGTTGGGAGTGCTATCCACGGGGGTGGAGGGGTTGTTGGGGGGGGGGGGGTGTACAGTGTGACCAGGGGTGCACGGGCTATCCACGGGGGTTTTGGGGCTGTCCAGTAGGGTATGGAATGTCAAGGGGTGTGGGAGAGCTTTCCATGGGGTGGCGACACTATCCAGGGGGTACGGTGTGTACGAGGTGGGGGGGGGGGGGCTGTCCACGAGGATGGTGGGGCTGTGAAGGGGGTGGGTAAGAAATCTATAGGGGTAGCAGGGCTATCTAGGGGGGTTGGGGATGTCCAGGGGTGGGCGTGCTATCCACAGGGGTAGAGGGACTTTCTAGGGGGTACGATCTGTCCATGGGGAGGCTATCCATGGGGGTGGCAGGGCTGTCTGGGGGGTACGGGGTGTCCAGGGGGCTGGGTGATCCATCCACGGGGGTGGCGGGGCTCTCCAGGGGTAGAAGGTGTCTAGGTGGGTGGGCGGGCTGTTCATGAGGGTGGAGGGGCAGTCCAGTGGGCACGAGGTGTCCGTGCGGGTGGGAGGAATATCCATGGGGGTGGTAGGGCTGTCCAGAGTGGTAGGGGGTGTCCACGGGGGTAGGCAGGCAGTCCAAAGGGGTGAGGGCCTCTCCGGGGGGGGGGGGGGGAACATTGTGTCTAGGGTGGTTGGGGTATTGTCCACAAGGGTGGCGAGGCTATCCAGGGGGTACCGTGTGTCTAGGTGTTGAGCAGGCTATCCACGGGGGTGAAATATTGATCCAGGGTGTACAAGGTGTCTAGGGGGTGGGCGATCTATCCATAGGGGTGGAAGTGCTGTCTACAGGGGGTAGGGGGTGTCCAGGGTGTGGGAATACTATCTACATAGGTGGGTGTGTGGAGGGGGTTAGGGGTGTTAATGGGGGTGGGTGGGCTGTCCACGGGGGTGGCAGGACTGTCCAGGGGGTACGAGTGTTCAAGGGGTGGGAAAGCTGTCCCCGAGAGTGGATGGGATGCCCAAGGGGTATGGTGTCTCCAAGTTTATGGCTGGGCTGTCCACAGGGGTGGGGGTCTCCACAAGGCGTGGCGGGGCTATCCAGGGGGTGGGTGAGCTATCCACGGGTGTTGGAGGGGCTGTTCAGAGGATATGGGTGTTCATGGGGTGGGTGCACTATCCACAGGGGCGGCGGGGCTGTCCAGAGGTGTATAGGGTATTCAGGGGGTGGGCGGGCTGTCCAGGGGGGGGTGGGGTGGGGTGGGGGTGGTGTTTTCCAGGGTTGTACGGGGTTCTAGGGTGTGGGAATGATGTCCATGAGGGTGGTGGGGCTGTCCAGGGTGTAGGGGTGTCGAGGGCTTGGGAGGGCTGTCCAGGGTGGTGGTGGGGGGTGTCCGCGGGGTAGGGGTGGCCAGGGGGTGGTCAGTCTGTCAACATGGGTGGAGGGACTATCCAAGAGGGTGGGGGTGTCTAGGGGGTGGGAGGCATGTCCACAGAGGTGGCAGGGCTATCCAGGGTGTATAGGGTGTCCAGGGAGTGGGTGAGCTGCCCATGGGGTTGGGGGAGCTATCCAGGGGGTACGGTGTGTCCAAGGGGGTGGGAGGGCTATCCATAAGGGTTGAGGGGAAATCTAGGGTGTAGGGGGTGTCGAGGTGGTGGGTGGGGTGTCCATGTTGGTGGGGTTTCTTGGGGTTAGGGTGAGTTCAGGTTGGTGGTTGGGTTGTCCAAAAGGGTGGTGGGGTTGTCCACGAGGGTGAGGGTGACTATGGGTGGTGGGTGGCATGTCCACAGGGGTTGTGGGATTGTCCATGGGGGGTACGGGGTGCCCAGGGTGGTGGGTGAACTCTCCACCAGGGTAGCTAGGCTGTCCAGTGTGGTTGGGGTGTCCAGGGGGTGTGTGGGCTATCCACATGGGTGGTGGGGTTGTCCCGGGGGTTCGATGTGTCCAGAGGGAGGGCGGTCTATCCACGGGGGTGGAGGGGCTGTCCAGGGGGTACGAGGTGTCTAGGGGTACTGGAAGGCTATCCACGGGGGTGGTGAGGCTGTCCAGGTGGGTACGGGGTGTCTAGGGGTTTGGGAGGGCTGTCCACGAAGGTTGGTGGGTAGTTCAGGGGGCATGGTGTGTCCATGGGGGTGGGCTGACCAGGGTGGCAGGGCTGCATAGAAGGGTAGGGGTGTCCACAGGGGTGGGAGGGTAGTCCACGAGGGTGGGGGGAAATCCAGGGGGTGGGAGGGCTGTCGACGGGGGTGGTAGGGAAGTCCAGTGGTGTACGAGGTGTTTAGGGCGTAGGAAATCTATCCATAGGGGTGGCGGTGCTGTATGGGGGTGTCCAGGGGGGCTGTCCATGGGGGGAGGGGGAGAGGGGGTTTTTATGGGGTGCAGTGTGTCCAGGGGGGTGGGCGGGCTGTCCATGGTGGTGTAGGGGCTGTCTAGGGGGTACGAGGTATCTAGGGGTAGGGCTATCCACAGAGGTGGGTGGCCTGTCCATGGGGGGCAGGTTGTGTCCATGGGGGCGGGCGGCCTGTCCATGGGGGTTGTGGGGATATCTAGGAGGATAGCGGTGTACACTGCGGTGGGGATGCAGTCCATGGGGGTGGGGTGGGGGGGGGGGGGGGGGGCTCTCTAGGGATGTGTGGGCTGTCCACGGGGGTGGCGGGGCTGTCCAGGGGTGTACGAGGTGTCTAAGGGTGTGGGAAAGCAATCCACGGGGGAGGCATGGATGTTAATGGGGTAGGGAATTTCTAGGAAGGTGGGTGGGCTGTACAAGGGATCTAGGGGGTGCGGTGTGTCCAGGGGAGTTGGCGGGCTATCCACGGTGGTGTCGGGGCTGTCTAAGTGGCTTACGGGGTGTCCAGGGGGGTGAGTGTGTTGTCCACATGGGTGGTTGGGCTGTCGAGGGAGGAACGGGGTGTCCAGGGGCAGTGGGCGGGCTGTCCACGTGGGTGACAGGGCTATACATGGGGGGTATCGTGTGTCCATGGGGGCGGGCAGGCTATCCACGGGGGTGGTACGACTATATAAGGAGGTACGAGGTGTCCAAGGGGGTGGGTGAGCTATCCATGGGGGTGGAGGGGGATGTCTAAGGGGGTATAGGGTGTCCAGGGGGTGGGCGTGTTGTCCACGGGGGTGGCGGGGCTATTCAAGGGAGTATGAGGTGTCTAGGGGGTGGGAAAGCTGTCCACGGGGGTGGAGGGGATGTCCAGGGGGTAGAGGGTGTCTAGGAGTGGGGGTGGGATACCCACGGTGTGGGTGGGTGTCCACGGGATATGGGGGTGTCCAGGGGGTGGGTGGGCTATCCACAGGGGTGGCAGGGCTGTCTAGGGGTAGGGGTGTCGATGGGGTGGGAGGGCTATCTATGGGGGTTGGGTGGGTGCTGTCTAGGTGGTAAGGATGTCCATGGGGTGGGCGGGCTATCCACGGTGGGGTCACAGGGCTATCCTCGGGGGTAGGGGGTGTCCAGGGGGATGGGCGGGCTGTCGACGAGGGTGGTGGGGCTGTCTAGGGGGTAGGGTTTGTCCTGGGGGTGGTCGTAGTGTCCCGGTTGTGGGAAAGCTGTCCACGGATAATTTAACTATCCATTTTTAGGTGAGTTTCAATAGATATATAATGAATTCATTAAATCGTACAATATGTAATAAAAACATTAATTTTTAGTAGGATAGTTATTTACTAAGTGTCATTAGTCTATTAAAATCATGATACAATGATTCTACGGTTTTATATCACTCAAAAACCAAGAGAGAGTGATATGGAATCCTAAATTATGCCTCTAGAAAATTAAGAAAGGTATATATGGGCATCAAGAGTGATATCCCACTCACATTTCGGAGAGCCCATGATATTTAGTGTTACATTTTGTGCATGTGACTATGGTTTTTAGTTTTTTATTATGGAAATTGGTGCATGAGTTTAATGTTTGATAAGTTAATTAACAAAGTGTGGTAAATATATGGGCATCAAGAGTGACGCAGGACTTGTATGAGCATTGAGTTTGATGTGGTATTTTAATGGCATCATGTATGGTGTGATTATGAAATGAGAATATGATGGGATTTTGGAAATGATGGTTTGTGATTCTTCTAATATGGGTGTTATGGGATGATGATTTCTATGGAACCACCAAGATATTGATACCTTCAGTCAGGAAGTGATGAGGTAGGTAATTCCTATGGGGGGGAGTTCCCACAGAAGGGATTCATTAATTATATTTAGTATTTGGGGTATTCTAGGGATGTGGGAATCATACATCCACATTCAATGTCCTAATAAATTTTGGGATAATGAAGATCAGGCAGTTGAGATAGAGGAGAGTTTTGGTCTTTGTATATCCAAAATAGCATAAGTATGAGATATTATATGTTTGGGATATGGCAAGGCACATGTATTTTACATGGATTTAAATGATTTTAGGGTTGGGTGTGTACATTCCCCAATCCCACTGCACACCCCCTACACCCCCAACTCCCACTGCATACCACCCCTATAGCCCCCCTGCAGTCCCCCTCCCCTATCTCCCCCTACAGCCCCCAACCCCACATACACACCCCTCACCCCTTATATCCCCCACCCTGCACAACCACCCCATGCAGCTCCCTCCCCCACTCCCACAATACACCCCCTACAACCCCCTACCACTACATAACCCCCATACAACCCCTCCCACTGCACAACCCCACACAACCACTACACAGTCCCCCTATCACCTAACCATATCCTCCTACTGCACATCCCCTCCTCCCACCCTACAGCCCTATACATCCCCCTCCCTCCCTGTAGCCCCTCCCACACCTCCCCCTGCCGCCCCAACCCCCACACTGCACATCCCCCACTGGACATCCCCTACAGCCAAACCCCCTCCCACTACACATCCCCCCATTCCCACTGCACCCCCCACAACCCCCTCCCACTACACAACCCCCCCCCCCCCCCCATAGCCAACCCCCTCCCACTGCACAACCCCTACCATTTCCTTTAAAAATAAATTATGAAATGGAGACCCATAGTAGGTATCCCTACCATTTAATAACTCACAACCTTGTTTGATCAATATAATAGGAAATCACTAAACTATCACTATAAGACATGAACCATTATTCTAATCAAAATGGTCTCAATAGAACACCTAAAATAAATTCTATTCAGTGGAATGATTTTAAAAGGAACTCTATGTGATGACATAACATTCCATAGATACAAATTTCTAAACTAGAGGAATCATCATTTGAATTGGTATTCTACCTGAGGAATCATTTTTTATGTTAGGGGAAATTGGATACAATGTGTTATAATCTATTAGAGGTGAAAGAACAAACACATAATTGAATCATGGATGGATCGAATGTTGGGAAGAAGGGTTCACTAAGAATAGGTGAGATGTTGTTTAGGTATAATCAAAACAGAAAACAAAAAACAACCTCATATTCAAAGAAATCCTAATGAAAAATTGAATAAATGGAGGTAGAACATAAAACTAACTTATAACTTATAGATTTGATGTGGAAGAACAGAAAATGAGTTGTTGGGAAGAAGGGTTTGCAGACTGGAATAATGGAGCTCTCATTTAGTGTGCAATATGGGTAGATCAAGATCAGAATCGGGTGCTGCATTTGTGGCATTTCAAAAAAACGATTTTTAAAATTGTTGGTAAATATTATCAAAGATATCCTAATAGTTTTAATGAACCGTTGGAATAAGGGGGTACAATCTCCACTATCCCAATAGTTTCAAAAACCCATTGGGAAAACTATGCTTATCCCAACGGTTCAGCAAACCGTTGGGAAAATACAGTATACGACTTCCTATACCAATGGTTTTCATCAAACCATTGGTATATTAATCATTTCCCAATGGATTCTCTAAACTGTTAGGATAAAGGAATTGTTATAGGATGAATTTCTAGTAGTGTAGTTATGATGACCTATATGGTATGATGTAGAGAACTTCAACATGATTGAATGAATTTTCAGAAAGAAATCTGTTGGGATATTATCTAGCTGAGTAAATGGTAGATTTGGTCATATCTACTCTACATCAAATAATAGAAGCTCAGAGTCAGGAAAAAATTTATATAGAAAGTTTTTGAAAATGTATCGTGTTTGAAGTGGGTGACAATATATTTATATGAATATCTCCATAGAACAAGGTAACAATATTTTGAAAGAAGGTAACATTAAGACCTAGGTAAATTGGTCCATCCAAAATTCATTATTGTGTTGGGAAGCCATGTAGGGACCATAGGATGTGTTGGAGCTATCTTATCCATGTTAATTTGTATCCAAGTAAATAATTTCATGGCTGAAATTTATTTTAGGGGGTAGTATGTTACACTCAGATATTATTATTAAATATTTCTCTTCAAATAATTTTAATTCTTTCATATCTTTTGTTGTATGCAACCATGAGTTTAAATGAACCATGTAAATATTATATTACCATTATAAACTAGTCATTAAATAGGAATAAATAAATATTAAAAAATGAATTATGAAATAAACATAGAGCACTAACAACATGAACATATCGGTATCTGATTTTAAAATGAGTCCACATTTTTTTGTAATATCACTTTACTATTCAAAAATACATTTTCTTTGAAAATAAGATTACATTATATTAACAATTCAATGTTAATTATCATATTTTTTTTAAAAATTGACATGGAAAAATCTATTTCATTTTTGAATAAAGTAACTCAAAATTAACATGGAATAATTTATTTATAATTTTTTGAAAATATTTGTTATAAGGAATAATGAGAATATACATTTTTTATTGAGAAATATATATTATTTTAAATTATTTAAAAGTAATTTTTTTTTAATTATTAAATTTTAAATATTTCTTTATGATTAAAAATGATCAAATTACTATTTTTTAAAAGGATTTTATATAGTAAATTTTTATAAAAATATTTTTTATCTTAAAATGTCAATTTTCTAAGAAAAAACTATTCTTCATGGTGTTTTTATGATTTTATTTTATGTTTAATTATAATAAAACTTTATTTTGAATAATAAATTATTAATACCAAATTTAGATTCATATTATACAAATTTAGAGAATATGAATCTTTTATTTTTGGCCAATATGAATACTGACATTACTAAATTTTGTTACCACTATAACAGTTAAATTGGGTAATATAGGTTAAAATTAATATTATAAAGACTGTAAGATAACCCTAACACCTGAATTTTTTAAGAATATAATTTGACCCATAAAACATAAGGATCAAAGATAATTTGGTTAATGGAAATTTTTCCATTAAAATGGATATTATAATATTTAAATCAATGAAGGTCACAAAACGTCATTTACGTTGTCTTAAATATCCCTTTTGTGTTCACATTTGGAAATAGGTATTTTATAAATGAATATAAATGTGAATTTCAAAATTAATAAATATAAGTTTATGATATAATTTTATTTTGACCATTTAGTTCAGTTAGATGAGATTATGATATTTTTAATATTTTATTTAATAATAATTTTAAGATGTGTCATTAGTTACTAATGTACTATATCATTTTAAATAATGGTTTACCAAAAATATATATTTGACTATAAATATTATTTTTAAATATAGAATATTTATCTTTATTATGGTATTTTATTTTAAATTTTTATTTATGATGTAAGTATATTAAATAATTACACGACAATGATACAATAATTATTTTTATTAATCTAAATGTCATATAAATGTTTTTAGAAATATTATAATAAATATATTTTTAGTCATTTAATGTGATAAAATATTTTAAAATATAACCTTGAACTCCTAGGGAAATAATTAAACTATTTTTTTGATGTTAAATTTTTATCTTGGTAGTTTTAAAAGTCCATGAAATGTAAAATTTCAGAATTGAATGTAATGATATTTTTTCAAAATAATATTTTAAAAAATTCTTTTAAAATAATTTTCATATTTAAAAATTCAAAATAATTATAATATAGTAAAAAATTCAAAAAAATTTCATTTAAGATGTAATTCACATAAAATATGTAAAAAAATGTAAACTCTTAATATTTAAATATTTCTTACGTTATTCAAAATTAAAATAGATTAACTAAAGGTTAATCAATATGATATGATTTAAAATAATACCAGAACTCTTCTAAAATATATTAGATTATTGGATTAAAACTTTTCATCATCATCTATATGAATACATCGACTTGTAGAGGTGCTTTAATTGATATTTAATTTATTATAAAATATTATTTTGAGAAATTTCAAAAGTTCCCTTCACATCAATTATAAATGGGATCCTCCACCATCACTTTATCAGATCACATTGAGCCTTCATGTTCATCCCAGACCTAAAAAAATCACTTATAAACATCCCTATAAACATTATATATGTTTGATTCTTTTCAAAAGTAAGTTCCCACTGTCTATAAGAGGATTTCAAAAGGATGTTCACTGAATAAGATGTAATCATCTTTACCAACACTTTCATGATTATTTATTCTTCTACATCCTCATCAATGGGATTTAATATTATAATGTATGAAATATATTGTAAAATATATTATTATATTTTATTATGAATATGAAAGAAACATATTCCCCCTTTTATCCAACCTATAAAAACAAAATCACAACGCCTGTGTATGTACGGCTTACCATCTCCAAAATGTGGTGTAATATATTTTTCATCACTACATTACCTAGATGTGTATAATAATATATAATATATATATATAATAATTATAACATCATATTTGATGTGTATAATAATATAATATATATATATATAATAATTATAACATCATATTTATTTGGGAAGAAAGGTAAATATACCATCCACATCCTTAGCACTTTACCATTAAGGGAATGATATGATCCCTCATATGTATGTATGACCTACCATCTCTATGATGGGATGTGATTCAAGTTCCATTTTCACCATTAATTAATGTTTATATAAATGTATATAATTAATAAATTCGATATATATTAAGTTAAAATATTTACAGAGATGAAGATACTATATCATATTCATAATAAAAGGTAATTATACGGTAATACATTCATAAAAAATTAAGTTTACACCAAAAGAAAGGGTAAAATTAAAATACTATTAAACAATTGGAGACAAGATGATATAAGAAAATCATATATAATAAGATAAATTTGAATATATTTATGTAATAAATTAATAACAATGTATAATCCATTTTTTAAGAGTTTTATATCCGTATGAAGGAAATCAGACCTTAAGGTCAAGGTTAATTTCACAATCTCATTATTATTCCAGATTATTTATATGTAAGAATATGATAAAGAATATTGATCATCAATTTATAAGTTTAAAAAAATTACAATTTATTTTTAATCTTCTTTGACAATTGTTTGAAGTCATTTTTTACACATGTGTGAATTTCTACTGAATAATTTGGATGGAATCTATTTTTTCCATATGAGGTCCTATGTGAATTTTCTAGAAAAATTTATGAAAAGAATATTTTTTATCATATATTACATTAATGAATGTGCTCATTTTTGTGATTACTTAATAAATTCAAAATTCCCTAACAATATTATAAGATTATTTTCAAATAAAATGTTTTATTTTAAAAATTTTCACCAGTAATTATATTTTCATTAAGAATAATTTTAAATTATCTATCAAAATCATTTTCCAGGTAAAATACATTATTTGATGTTAGATATGATTTCCTGAGGATATTTTTCAATAATAATATCCTTATTTTTTTATTTGGTTTATTTATATGAAGGAATGAAATTTTTGAAACCCAATTATTTTCCATGGGTTATTATATGATGAAATGTTTTTGAAACCCATTTATTTTCATGTGTTAAGTTATAATAAATAAAAGTATGTTCATGTGGGACACATATGTTTGGTTTTTATTATCTGATAGGTGGGACCAATATATCCCTCCAATGCATTGGGTAAAGGTATATATCTCATGATATGAACATAACTAGAACTAGAATTAAACATTGTTCAATAATATAATAATATAATGAGGAGTGAACTTGATTTAGTAAGGGAATTTTTCTTCTGTGATGGTATTGGTAGTGAATCTTGACTAATATTAAAAAGATATTCTATACTTATGTGTACACCACAATATCATGTCTTATGATATAATCACATGAATTATGTTCATTGATTCATTTAAAATTCATGACTTATGAACTTATATAATTTATTATGTGACTCAAAACCATGATCCTTGATATACAAGATATAATTTTCAAAAGTTATTTTCATGTCCCTATGACGTTATTCTTATCTTGTCTCGTATGATTACCCTTACTAATATTTAACATAAAACATATCTTATTTTTCTTCCATAGGATATGAAAAAAGGTATTAAGTATTATTTTTGAAAAAAGGATCTAGTTATGAATGATATATGGGAGATTATGTAGATGTTTTATGAATAATTTTTTTATGATTCCATGTTTCCAATGACACAAAACATATACAGTTCTAGCTTGTTTTTTTTGTTATGTAAGTAATATTAATCTATTGAAATGTAATATATATAAATGAAAATTATGGGATATTGTAGTCCATAAATATCTAGAAATTATATTTTATAATTTTATGTTATTCGTTATGATAAAATAATGAACGAACACAAGGTTATCCCCTAGATGTAGGCCATGAAATTATCCACATACAGGTACTTGTAGAGGGACTTTAGAACCCTATTAACTTCAGCTCCATGAATGAACATCATTAGCTAATTGGTGCCCAACCACCATATCTGTATGAAAAGTTGAAATTAAATATATTAAACCATATATAGTAAAATATTATGAAACAATATTTTCATCATAGTGTTGGTTACCTCTTTTAAATAGTTAATGATAATGAGGAAGTTCCTTAATTATGATTTTTTATGATTCAAGGGCTTTCTACCAATGAGAGTTAATACTGGTTTCATAAAGAGGACATCTATGATAGCTAGTGATGGAGATTATTTTCAAGATATTTTACCAATTGTTACTGTTGGTAAATTGTGTATAGATACCTATGTGGTGTGGCGGTAACCTAAATTAGCTATCAAGGTGGTAGGGGATGCATTCATAGTTTCTGGGGTCATAAGATAAGTTGAATTGTTTTTCTGTAGTTCATGAAATGTGACCATCCTTTAGTGGGGTTCCAGGATGTGTTTATTAGGGAAGGACGAGAAAGGTTAATATTGAATTGTTCCTTTTCTAATTGGGGGACCCTATATTGATGGTGATGTCAGGTGTTCAGATCCCTCCTTGGTGACTATTTGGTGAGGAAACTGGATGGAAGAACATGAATTTCCCATACAACTTCTATGTAGAAAAAAGTTTCATATGTGGATTCTAGGGAAAGGCTCCTAAAATTGTTAATACGATAATTACAAGATGTTATCCAATGTGTAGCCTATATTTGGATCACTGAGATAGATCAACAATATCTAGGAACTCATTGTCCATCAATTGAGTGACAATAACATATCCCCACTAATAATGGTGATCATGTTCATTAATAACCAATTTTGGTGATCATAATTAGGTAAAGTGAATGAGGATTCTTAGTGGCCATAAGAGAGGCTCCAACATTTTGACCATAAGTGTGGGGAATTATCATAATGGTGGTTCACTTTCACATATGTTTGTCGATGTTACTTTTTCTAGATCATTTTGGTATATGTGGTGGCTCGAATTATAAAAGATATTTTTAATACAATTATAAGTACATGTTTAAGTATGATGAATCTAGACATGGTGGACATTATTGATTCTATGATAATAGTGATGTCCAACATTTCTCATCCACTCACTATTGAAGGATAAACAATTTACATTCGATTTTCCATTTTATTTTCTAATTATTCTTCCATGAATTCTATCATCGTACTATTCCTTCGATGGTCATGATCCAGGTCCCTTATTTTAAATTTCTAAAGGAGTATGGCCTCTCACTACTGAGGTTAATGTTGTTATATTATGAAATGGAACACAATGATTTCATGTCAACCCATCACCCATGGATTCCTTTGTGAATTTTACTTCTTAATATTGGTCTCCAATAAAGATTTTATAATTGTAAATGATTTAATTCCTCTAATTATTATTAACATGGACATAAATTAATTAATTTCACTCACTTCTATAGTAGGTTCAACACAATCAGTTGGAATGGATGAGTATTTGATGAATTTTTAATCATCTTGGGAATCATAAAATATATTCACATATTAATATTCTATAGGAATACTCTATTTATCTAATATTAAGTCTTATTCATGTCACATAATTTTAAAAAAGTACATTACCTAGTTTATAACATGATCATCACTTGAAGAATATTATTCCCATGACAAAAAATCATATTTATCTTATATAGGTAAGATAAAATCTTTTACTCATCACATATGTATTTAATAGAGTGATTATATGCTCATCACATTGTATTCTTATTCTATCCAGATAAGGAATCTCATTCTCATAATACAAGAATTATGTCCTTGTATCAAACGAAATAACTGAATATTAGAATATAAATATACGGAAATGGTTAGGATATACAATTCACATCAAAAAGGCATCTTGTACTTTTTAAGAAATGCATATTGTGATCATTACACAATAAATCCTAAGATCACCACCTAAGGTGCCGAAGGATTTTCACCTATGGATAATCATGATCGTCTCATGAGAAATTATTTAATATGATATCTCAATGGAGATATATCATCCTATGTAAATCCCATAGTGAGTATTATTCTCATTTCAAGAGGAAAGGTTCCACTTATTCTCAATACATAATGGTTCGCGTTGTTAAACATTCAATGGGAACCTATATACAAAATTTCATCCTATATGGGTAGAAAGAGTTTATAATCCCATTTCAATAGAACAAGATACACTCATAACATAAGGGAATTCACAATTGTATAGTCTCAAATGGGAATTCCAGAAGTCTTATTATTTTCAAAGGGGTTGTGGTATTTACTGTCTCTTAAACATGATATGGGATGACAAGTTTTTTTGGTTTTTGGGATTGAACCTCAATGAGGAATCATACATATCCAATAAAAACAAATCAAAAAACATAAATTTCATGATATATAGTTTTAGGTTCATGTGATAAGACTGATCCGTATAGATTAACATCATGTTATTTGGATTCATGTGCCACAAAAGATGCGTCATTAATGGAATTTTTATGGTATATTATTTAATATTATTAGGAAATAATCAACATTTATAAGGATAAATGGTGGGGTTTTATGATTATATTAGTCAACCCTGGACATGAATTGGATAAATGATATGGTATTATTCGTTAAAATTTCATAGTGGAATGGGTTTTTCAGTATAAGAGGATATAATGAGGAGAAATAGGCCAAGTGACACATATACCATGAATGGTGTGAAGGAACTGGGGGTAAAAGTCAATGATACCAGTAATAAATGTGGTTTTCCCAAGATGAAAAACAAATAATATATTTATGGGACCATTAATGTATCATATTTTATGAATGTTTGTATTTATCAATGAGAAAATCTTGGGGTTATCCATTATAAGGGTTAGAACAAGTTGGGAGTTTCAAGAAACTAGGAATTGTATGAAACCCGAAGGGTTTTAGGAAATGAATTTTTATAAAGAACGGAGATACATGATAATATATCATTGACAAGATAATACTTCATCGTATTTTTATGAGTTATTTAATTTAATTTAATCACTTATTTGATTATAGAGGATTTTTTTGTGATAATCATGGATCAGTGAGTTATGTGAGCATATTGGTGCAAAATTTTAAATCATAATTGAGGATTCTAAAAATGGAAATTAGATGCATATTTATAGGCATTGTTATTGAGATGAGTATCTAAGAAATATAAGTTAATTTGAATTCATAAAATATATATTCACATAGTAGAATGACAATAGTTACATAGTGCCTCTAGTGATAGACAAACACAACTCAGATTTTTGAGAGATTTAGACTTTTTATCTATAATTGATTCTATCAATTTTCTTAATGGAAGGGTTTTGGGTGTATAAAACATTGGAATTTTTCTTCTTATCAGGTTATAGAATTGTGATAAAATTTATATGAGAGTATAGGGAATAATTTTATAGAATTCTATTTTATATTGGTTATATTTTTTGATCTGTAATTATTTTTTGGGCTCTACCAACTATTCTAATAGATACCGTGTTCCCTTGTACATTGTATGTTCTGAGGCCAAACTGTTCCTAGATAACCCTAATGATTTGTTTTTATTTTAAACATTTTAATCAGAAAAAACTCAATTTATAGAAAACTACCAAAGTGAGGTTCTCACAAACACATCACTATACTGGGAAATTTTTATGAAGAGCCTCTACTCCTCGATACATGAGAAGTAACGTGCCCCATCAACATCTAATTTTATAATTATTTAAGAATTATTCCTCCTTGATATTTTTTATTAATTTTTTACATTTAAAATAGTTTATGAAATCTATAAAATCCATTACTATGAACTATGGAAAAATCATGTTCCATGTGTTAACTGGATGGAATAAAAAAATCGCCTAACATCCAATACAATGTGGTTTTATATAACAAGATCATTTTTTTCACAATAAAATTCCAATCATCTACATAAAATTTATTCTAATATATTTATCAGAAATATTGTTATATAAATACGTCTAAAACATTTAACATTAGACCATTGTGTAATGCATTGAAAACATTTTAGAATAAATTCATCATGTCTTCAATTGTTCATTTTTTCAAAACTTGTCCAAACTTACCACAATGAGATATAACATAAAATAATGTAATAAATTAGTGGTTAAAATTAACTTCAAACTAAAAAATATA
Organism: Viscum album; assembly: GCA_963277665.1. Classification (NCBI taxonomy): domain Eukaryota; kingdom Viridiplantae; phylum Streptophyta; class Magnoliopsida; order Santalales; family Viscaceae; genus Viscum; species Viscum album. The sequence continues at coordinate 788,749,357 of OY728120.1, forward strand.
TTTTCTTCTTCATTATTCAATTACATGAAAACACAAAAAATAAATATTATAATGAAAAAAATACCAAAATATAGAATACATACAGAATTTTTTTTCCCTCCAAACTACAAATCATAAAAAATATTATGATTTCTTTGAAATATATCCATTAGAAATGATCGGTCAAAAAGTGTATTTGATCTTCCATTAAGTATTTGATCATTATTGAGGATTATTATAGGATTTTTCTTCATGGATTAATTATTTTAAAATTGTTTTCACATTGAATATATGATGGTTTTTAGTTTAAAATGTTGGATTATAAATTATATAAATATCACTAAAAGATCTAAATGTATAATTATGATACTCCTTTTTTGGCTAAAAATGATTGAATTAATGAATGAATGTACCATGTTGTATCTTTATTTATAATATTTCCTATAATTATTCTTTTTCATCCATTTCATCTCTACCAAATACGGTTGTTCATTGTAAATGGATATCAAGTGATGTTTGGAAACACAATATGAAAGATACAATTATCATATAATAGATACCCATATGAAAAAAGTAATCATATTTCAAAAAATTACTCATATTAAAATATAGTTATCATAATATTTCATAAGATAATGTACTATATTATATGGTGGAGATTGAAAATTTCATGTTATGAACACTAAATAGATCAAATTTTCTAGAAATATATAGATCATTTATCTGTAATGTTTTTCAAAAAATAATTAAGGAAAACAGTATATAATGATTAAATTGAGTGATTATTGTCCCACCCAAACCGCAATTGTATTATTTTTTATACCTTACTCAAAAAGTCATAAAATTCATAATTTTCATTAACAAATTATTTAATAAATTGATATTTAAAATTTTCTTATAATTATAATTTAAAATTTTTTATTTTTATTTTTTAATATTCTAAATGGAATAGTTGTATGATGATTTATATATTCGATCCCTGTTACCATATTGTTTTATTACTAAATTGGTTTCTCATATTGGAACTACAATTCCTATATTTTTACACCTTTATGGAGACCCTATTCAGTAGAAAGGAATTATAATACCTAAAAGACCCAGAATTTTGTGGGGGGAGAGAGAAAACATATGTTTAAATTAGGACAAGTTGATTCCAAGTTATTTATCACATGGGAAAAAATTGATGGATTTAATCCTCTCTGAGGATGGGGGTTGAAATTAAGGCCATTACCAAGTAGGTGATAGTCTGATGATTATGAGAGAAATGATCCCAATCCTTGTCATAATGAACACAGCCAAGAATCATGTATGATCCATCACACCAAATTTTATTCAATTGTGAACTCCATTGAGGCATTTATGTAATACCCCAAGGAATTACAATATTTTCCTTTTATAATGAAATTAAGTTTGTTGATATTTCTTTCAATGCAAGAAACATAAAGTAAGCTTGTGTTACCCTTAAGACCATTGTTTATTAAGTTCATTTAATATTTAAAATGAATATTATACCATTTAAATTTATTTGTTTGTATTAATTGTATTAAATAACTTATTCAAATTTATATTTGAATTCATTGCTTACAAAAAAATTATAAATTAATATAAAAACCAATTTAATATAAAGGAAATGTTTTTATAAAAAACTATATTTTGTGTTGCAAAGGTGTTTCATACTAATAAATTAAAATAATTAATATTAATGAATCATCTTAAAGAAATTTATATATTATATATTCATTAAAATTTTATCATTTACCCAAATATCTTATAGGAATAATATTGGAACGAATCCAATTTTATTCTTAAAAGCTGTATTTTTCTAAAGGTTATTTTGTAGCCTTTAAATTGTGAAATTGTTTTAAAAATAAATTTTTGAAATTTTATAAAATTTAAATTAAAAAATAATTATCAATTTTTAAATAGGACTCCCAATATTATCACAGGGTTATTTTTTTAAGTTTTAGAGAAGATTAGTTTTTTAATACTAAAAAATATTAAAATTTATTTAAAAATTAACCTACCATCTAAATAATATATAATTTTTATTTTGTAATTTTAATTTATTTTAATGTAAAAATAGTAATATTATACATAATTTAATCCATATTATGACTTTGTAATAATGTTTCTATAAAATTTTGTTATATAATCTTCATAAACATTTGGACATTTTCACTTAAAAAACCCCACTTTTTTTATTCTGTATGTGGGATTAATTTTAAATTAATTTATGAAAATTATGTGATTTGAATTTGGAAAAATGTATTACATATATTTTTTTTGAAACATTTATAATGTTTGACACGTTAAAATTAATTATTAACAAATATTATTCAAAAAAATAGTTAAAAGTATTTATTATGATTAAGAGAAAGTGGAGTTTTTCAAGGGATTGAACATTAATAATAATGGACACAACGACATAGAAACTTTTCCAACAACAATTTACAGGAAATATTTCTACCATATCCACTATTTTATCTATATTTTTTATTTATTGGATTCATATGAGGTATAGGATACTAACTATTACTGTCTACTTTTTGATATTTACCAGAATCACACTCCACCAATATTAAAGACCACTCACTCAGTTCCCTTATTCACACCTCCCAAGCCAATTGGATCATCCATAAACTTCCAAATTCACTAATAAAATTCCCTACCCTAATCCTATAATTTTTATCTTTTGATAAAATCTATGTTAATAAAGAATTGGTGAAAACCAAAGGAGGATACCCGAAGAAGAGGTAATGTTTTTCTAAAATCATTTTTATTCCACTACAATATCCACCCCCATCAATTATTATTCATTGAATTTTTAATAATTATATAATTATATTAAATATAATGGTTTTTTTCATGGTAATGTCAGAACCTAAAACAAAAAACACTTCCATTAACTGGGATACACAATCAGCATTCTTTTGTTTGATAGACTACCGCAACGTGAACAAATGTCATTTTTCATCTATTACCACCATTCAAGATAGATAATAATATTGGATTTAAAGTTTTTATATTCTATATAATATTTTTATAACTTATTTATTATTTTAGAATTATTATATTACACATACATTCCAGATTTATTTTTTGTGGAAATATGATAACGTCGTTCGTGTGTAAAACATACTACCGCCTCGTGAAGCGATCTGATTTGGTCCCACATTACAAGGAATGTATTAAGAATTGTTTTTATAAAAATGTGTTATATATATAACAAATATATAATAATTTAGTTAAAAATATAAATATTTATCAATTACTTATATTTCTTTTAAAATGACATGAAAATGGAAGCATCATTGATTCATACGTACATCCTACCGTCTCTATGAATGATGTATTTTATTTCCTATAAATATTTTTTATTGATTACAATTAATACATATAGAATTAATATATATGATATTTATATCAGTATTTAATACCTTGAGAAAATTAAATCATGATCTTTTTAATAGGGACAAAAAATAACAAGTAAAAACATACTCGAAAAAACAAGGCAATTAACACACAAAACAATAAAAATAATGAATGATTATTAAAAACTAGGGGTAAGATTTTATGAAAGATTAGTATATGCAATTTGAAGTATTAAAAGGGTTTTTATGTAACTTAATTAGGTTATTAAAACCGTTATACAGAATCATAAATATCATTCAACCAAAAAAATAAAAATGTAATGAATTTATTCTCAATTTTCATTCTATAATAAATTATGTGTTATTATGAACCAATTCACTTTTATGTGGTGCATATACTTTCCATTTGATATGTAATATCAGGAATATATTATTATTCATGGTATTTTAATTTTTAATATTAATTTTATCATTTAATTGGACTTGACATGAAAATTACTAAGTGATAAAATTTATTATATAATTTCAATTTCTATTATCATTATTAACTTTTTCAGGAAACCATAAATTTATTGAAATTATTTTTCATTGGATATTGAATTTATCTTAAATATATACAGTATTTATTAATTTATATGATTATTCTCTAAATAGTATATCATTTTCAAATACAATATTTACTATGAAACTTATTTGATTAACAGGGTAAAAATTTACAAATTTGTTTACTTTACTCAAAATGGATATTTGAAAAGGAACATTATTTATGAATTAAACTTATTATTCAGTATATGTGTAATTATTTGGAATGGCATGTCACCTTTTTACGACTCTTTAATGTAATCATGTCGATGCATTGGTAGTCTCATGAGACAAATTAATTGGCCAAATCATATGATTCTTACCCGGTATATTTTAAAACGTCTTGTGAATGATCTTTATGGTAATGGTAATATGTTCCAAAAGCAACATGAAATCCAATAATTAAGCATTCAATTCATTTAAAATTATTTATTTATTATTATTCATGATATTTTTTATATGATTATGTATGAATTATTTTTATTCTCATTTTATTGATTAAATGACATGTTTTTCTCCTAGTTACCTTGAAATATTGATTATGCCTTATCTAGATATTTTTGTGGAATTTATGTTCATTTATCTACATTTAGATGATGATTATGATTATGGATTCCTGATATCATCCACTTTATATAACCATAACTGATAATTTTAGATCACCCTTATATTGTTCCCCTTCCCATGTTTTTGAAGAAGATATATTTGAATGAGTTTTCAATGATGTAGATTATTATCTTTTAAAATGTACTATGTTTTATGTTCTTTTAAAAATGTGAAATGGGAATCAGGTATGTAATATGGTTTTCAAAAACTGATAATTGTTTATCCCTTTGGGATGTGAATATTTTATCTAAAACAGTGTAATAAAGTAAGTCATGGATTTGGTCTACTAGGTTTCAGTTTAATATAGATGTAATCAAAGAAATATTTTTGGAATCCTTGGGAACTAGATTTAATAAAACATATATGAGGGAATATAACCATGTGATGGAATTTTAGGACAATTATAGAAGAACATAGAAGAATTTTGGTATGATAGAGATTATGTGTGTATTCCTAGAAATACATCCATGTATGGATACTATAGTTGTCATTGGTTTTGGAAAAGATGTACCTAGGGGTAATAACTCAAAAATGGGAATGTCGGTATTGAATCTAGTGTAATTCGGTATGTTAAAATGGGAATTAATACTCACTATGTCTGACACTACTGAGGGGATATGTTTAGGATAATTAAAATTTTCAACATTATGATGGATTTTAATGTAATAATATCCTCTAAGAAACCAAATATTATGATTCAATGATTAACAATGCATAAAATTGTATTTTATGTTGAGTGTTACAGTATATTTAGATTTATACCTTATGATATAAAATTTATAATTATATGAACTAATCTAGTATATTTCATTATTTATATATCACACTTTGAAGGAATAATTGTATCAATACTCATGGAAACTGTAGATATTAACCTATAGAACAAAATAATACAACTTGTATGGGAAAATAGAAAATTATTTCTATATTAGGTTATCTTAATCAGGTTATGAAAAATGACCTCAAACATGTGAAGAAACATATTCCAAACTGATAATCTCTTATACTGGATCACATTATGAGATACAAGCCCCTGTCTTTTTGGGGGTCTTATAATGAAATTGTAGCTGAGTAAGGGATTTAGTATATAGAGAAGATATTTATGACCCTTGGATTTAGTGAAATATAAAAGTTTACCCTTTTACTGTATTGTCACAATGGTGATTAATATCAATGGATGTTATTGATCTATAATACTTGGTATAAGAATAAATAGAACTCATGGAATAGAAATCCTTAGGTAACATTCATCGATTAATATTTCCCTTATGTGAAACAAAATTTATAGGCATAAAAAGTTACTTATCTTAATGAAAAAGTAAGAAGAATGTATTTTAGATTATGAATGTACCTTTACATGGTTATCTAGCCATTTTATAGATTATATAAGTAACACAAAGTGAATTATTAATCACTTTTTTGATGGTCTTATGCCATGAATCTAAAGGATAATAGTATAAAAAAAATTCATCATATGATAAAATAGTTTTTTGCACCATCAAAATATTGAATTAATTTTCTATAATCAATATATACTTTAGGAATAAATAGAATAAGGTATTGTCATAAAATTTAGATAATGTAAATTTATCAAAGAAAAGGATGAAGTAATTTCCATCATGTGATACCCATGGAAATAATAATGCTAAAAATTTCCTAGAAGGAATGCGAGTTTTCTATATGTGTATATAAATGGGTCGTTATGTTAAATAATGGAAGGAGAAAAATAAGATAAATGTTATCCAATGTTATAACTGAAAGGGGATGGGGGTAATATACAAATGAATACCCCAATTGTCAAAGGAATCCACTAAAAAAAGTGGAAAATGGGAGATTTAAAAGATTATGTGATCACTATTACTAAGGTATAATTACTTAGTGATTTGGTGGTAGGTTAATTAATTCAATTTTTTGAAATTTTCTAATGATTTATTGGATTCTATATCATCAAACCACTTTATATATACCCAATTTTACAAGAAGTTTAGATATTTTAATTTTATTTATTAAGTGTATAGTCAGTAAAAAATTCTAAGGTAAATATTATTTCATCAAAGATTTATTGGGAAGTCCCCATTATAATACCTAAGTGTGCATTGTTTTCTGACCATATTTTCAAACCTATGGTTTAATTCGATATATTCCTTAGTAATGATTAGCTTTCAAAATATGATTAAAATATTTATTGGATGAATAATGAAATAAAAATTTGTGAGTATGAGGTAGAATTAATTTTCATTAGAGAAGAAACATTATCATCATCTAATTGTTATATAGATTTAACCACAATAGACTAAATGGATTTCTTAATGAAAAAGATAAAATATATATATGGATGATTAATGTATCCCCAAAATTGATGTTGTATATATTTTACAGGAATACATTGAAATATTTTCAGAGGAATTACCTAGAAATCCACCTAAGAATAAATCTCAATTTTAAAATAACTAAATCCCAAATGAATGACCGATATAATTGACTCCATTTAGATTTGACATTTAAGAATTAGTGGATTTTAAGAAACAACCATAATATTTTTTGTAATAAGGGTTTAATTATACAAAGTTTTTCACCATGTGGAATCCATATCATCTTCATAAAAAAGAAATAGCGATCCATGAGGATTTGTATTTATTTTAGGTCAATCAGTGCTATTACGATAAAGAAAAAGTACCATTTTCCTAGAATTGAGGAATTATTTGATCAAAATCAGAGAACAAAATATTTTTGAATGATTTATCATGTTTTTGGATATAATTAGTTTCTATTAAATTAGGAAGGAATTCTAAAGAAATATTTTTGAATGAGGTATGTACATGATGAGTTTATAGTAATGAGATTTTCATTAACTAATGTTCCATAAATATTTATAGATCTAATGAACCAAATGTTCACATAATACTTATGATTTTTTATTGGTTATTAATTATGATATAATGGGTTATTTTGAATTCTAATAAAACCATGAGGCTAACATGAAAATAATTATTAATAATCATGGAATTAAATAGTTATATGGTAATTTTAGTAAGTGTGATTTTAGGTTTCAAGAAATTTCTTTTCATGTCCATATTTTCTCCAAAAATGGAATATCAATTGATACTATAAACAAAAAGGTAGTAAAAACGGATTACACCAACAAAAAGAACTGAGATACATAATTTCATTATATTAGGTGGTAACAATTGGAAATAAATTTATAATGTTTTCTGATTAGATGAACTATTATATAAGATTATATTTTAAGGGTTTATGTTTGTTTGGACAAAGTATTGTGAAGAATATTTTTTTTAAAAAATTACGAGATTAGTTAACACTATGATTTTAACTTTACCATTAGAAAGTGAGGAGTTTGTGATATATGATGATTCATCAAATAAAGGACTTGGTTGTGTCCTAATTCAAAATGAAGAAACAATCTCATGTTCGTTAAGGTAGTTCAGGACTAATGAATAGAAATTCCAAACCCATAAACATGATCTAAAAACTGTGATATTTTATTTCAATATATGATAAAATTATCTATATATTAAATTGTGCAAGATATATATGGATCATAAAAGAACTAAATAAATAATTTCACATATATATATATATATCTATATTTGATATAGGCTATAGATCAAGATACTCAAGGATTATGATTTCTCAATATACTACAACCTAGGAATAACAGTAAAGTAATATATTCATTGAGTAGGAAGAATTATGTAGTTATAAACCAAATGATGATTGAGAGGGATCATACGTTCATTTAGGAATTAATGATAAATATGGGGATTTCTATGGAAGGGGGTCATCAATAGTTTTTCAAATGATTTCAAACCAATATTTATTAGAGAAGATAAATAATTCCCATTCGGAAGATGAGAAAATTTAGAAGAAAATTAATCATTTAAATGATGGGTAAACAACAAACAATATATTTGAATATAGTTTCTTAAATTTTGAAATATTTTATTCTTTCCAACTATACATGTGATAAAATGGAATTTATTTACAACACTCACAACTGAAATTTCACTATACAACCTGGCAGTATTAAAATGTATTAGGATTTGAAGTAACATTTTTAGTGTGATAACATGAAGTAGGAAATTGTTGATTATGTGTCAAGATATTTGGTTTTTATTTATGTTGACACTATAAATAAAAATCACAATATATTCATTCAACCTTTCTGAATCTTGTACAGAAATGAGTTGAAATTACTACAGAATATGTCACATGACTTCTGATGATTCTTATAATTAATGATTTAATAAAGTAAATCGTTGAATTCTAGACCGTATATTGAAACTACCTCACTTTATGATAATATTTACTTATTAATATCCTTGAATGGATCTATTTTATTGTCATTTTATGACTTCATGGAGAACCTATAATAATTTTTTTGATCGAGATCCCTCCTTTACATCCAAATTATTGAAGTGTCTTGAGAAGCCTATTGATATTGAGATTCATTTGAGAACATCCTACCATCCTCAAACTGGTGGAAAATATGAAATTAAAATTAAAAAAATGGAATACATGTGGAGGATATGGTCACTCGAATCTCATGGTTTATGGGATCAGTACATACCATTGGTAGTGTTTCACTATAACAATAGTTTCCATTGAAGTATTCTAATGGTGTCATTTGATAAATAAATGTAAAGAGATACCACACTCCAACATGTTGAGGTAAACATGTACTTACAAAAAATTTTTAATGTAAAAAATTATGGTAAATTCCAGGATCACAATAATGATGCTCAATTTAGAAAAAGTGTTAATCCTACAATTGGGGAAAATATTTGGAATTCCATGGGGGATCAAGTTTTCATGAAATTGTCTCCATGGAATTTTATTATAATGTTTTTTAAGAAAGGTAAACTAATCAACAGTTACATCGTACCCGATGAAATTGATCAATGTATTTGAGTTGATTCTTATCATTTTCAATGCTGTAAAAACACTCAAAAGAACAGAACGGGTTCCATATATCATTTATAAGGAAGTACATACTAGATCCAATTCATGTGTACACCTCTAATAAAATATAATTGGATCCTGATATATTTGACTATGAATAAACCTACCATATTCCTGATACCATAGAGCAAGTATTGAGTAATATGACAATTTTTCTGGTAAAGGTACTTTGGAGAAATCCTAAAATAGTGGAAGCAACATGGAAACAAATGCATATTATGAAGGATAAATACCCAGATTTTTTAGTAGGTAGTACCCCATAAAATTTTGAAGATGGAACTTTTATAGTTGGGAATAATGTAACACACAAATAGTTTAAAATATTTAACTTTTAGAATAAATTTAATTTTTGTGATATCTCTTGAAATGGATGCATCATGGATTTATCTTGTGTTACATACAAGACATATTTTTACAAAATTATATTAATATTTAAAATGAAATTTATCTCATAGTAATTAATTAGTGGTTATAAATAGGATTTACAAGATTATTAAAATATATGTTTTAAATCATTGGTTACAAATTAATTAGAATTTAATAAAACAACCAATTGAAAATAATGGAAATGTTATTCTAAAGAACTATTTTTTATACAATAATGGCGTTTAATGATAATAAATTAAATTAACTATTATTAATGAATGATATTAATGAAACTTATATATTATGTATTCAATTAAATTTATTCACAATAATCAAATATATCTCAAAAGAATATCATAATAACAAATCCAATTTTATATTTAAAACAATATTTTTATAATGGCAGTTTTTCGACCTTTTATTGGTGTAATTGATTTGAAAAAATTTGATACTTTTATGATTATTATAAGAAAAAAATAGCATTTTTTTGAAATAAATTATTCAGGATTATCTTAGTGTTTATTTTTTTTAATTTTCCTAAGAGGTTTAATTTTTTTTCAAATAGTGAAAAAAACTTAATTTCAATTTAATATAGAATTTTCAACTAAATAATTTATAATGATAATTTTTTTAATTGTTTTTAAATTCCTAATATTTACCTTATCCATATTTTAATCCAATATTGGTCATTTTAATCAATTTTTAGTCTTAATTTGAATATAAAAACATTGTAATATTCTACAAATTTTTACTTTAATAAACATTACTTTCTCATTTTGCATAAAAGGGTAATTTTAAATTCATTTACACCACTTATATTATTTGGATTTGGGAAAATTTATTAATTATTTTAAATATGAATAAATTAGACATTATATTTATATAAACACAATTATTAACCAATACAATTAGTTAACTATATTAAAATTAATTACGGAGGTAATGTGAAAAAAATATTATCAGGAGATTAACCTTTAAACATAAAAGCTAAAATGACCTAGACACTTGTCCATAATCCATAGGATTTCCATATATCGACCATATCCACTATTTTATTTAAAATGGTTACTTATTGGAGGAACAATGTGTAATGGAGAGCTTCCATTAGTGATTAATTTTTGGTGTTTACAATAAAGCCACTCATCCTCCACTATAAAATGTCACTCAATACCCCAAATAATTCATATTTCCAAATCAATTTGGCATATACAAACCCTAAAAAAATAATATAAAATTATATCATGCCATTCTAGAGTAATTATATTTTTTAAAATTCTAAATATTAAGGAATTAGTGGAGACCTATGGTGGATACTTGAAGAAGTGGTAATGTTTTTCTAAAATAATATTTATTTTATTTTCTTCTCTGTCACTCGAAATTATTATAATATCATAATTATATAATTATCTAGGAATATTAAACATAATATTTTTTTTTCATCTGAAGTGATTACCCACAACCACACAAACTTCCATCAAGTTGTATATGCAATCACAAGTCATCTGTACATTGGGCTACAACCTCATTAACAGAAATCATTATTTCTTCCACTACCACAATAAATGTTATGTAATAATGATGGATTTATAGTGTATATATCATATATGTTATATTTATGATTTATTTATTATTCTTAAATTTTTATATAACACATACATTCTTTCTTTCCTTTTTGTTGGGATATGATAACATCATTTGTGTGTATGGTGGACCATCACCTCATGAAGCTTTGTGTTTCATTCACACATTACATGGAATGTATCAAATATGAGTTTAATAAAAATATCTGATATATATAACATATATATTATTATTTAAATATATTACAAATCTAAATCTCTTATTTAATTTATTTAAATTTTTACAATAAAACGGAAGCAATGTTAATGAATACGTATAATCTATAGTGTCCATTAATGATGCATTTAATTTACAAAAAAAATATATTATTTATTTATATAAATAAATATATAATGATAATATATGATATTTTAATCATTAATTACATTCTTGATATGATTAACTCATGATCGACGTAATAGGGAATCAAAGAAAAAGTCAAAAACTACTTAAAAAACAAAGTAATTATCACCTAAAATAGTGAAAAAGGGATGATTATTAATAAATGGGTAATAATATTTTATATAAGATTAAAATATTAAATTATCGATACCAATATTTTTTTGTATAAATTAATTACATTTCAAAGACAATTATATACGTGGTTAAAGAATATTCAACAAAATATTAGTGTATGGGTTGGGATTTTGTCTCAATTTACCTTTCATCGAGGCTTATTTGTTATCAATCCCCAATTCAATTTTTTGTGGTGTATTTACCTCCATATTATCAGGTAATATAAAGAATAATTTCTTCATCATTTTATTTTATGTATCAATATTAATTTTCTTATCCATGGTGATTTGACTTGAAATTTACCAAGCACTAAATGTTATTATATAGTCTCACATTATTTTTTGAATTTTTACTTTATCTTCAACAAATCACTTTACTGATATTATTTTTCATTGGAAATTACATTTCACATAAAAAACATATTCACTTGTAATGGATATGATCATTTCTTAAACTGTATAACATTTTTACATGTGGTGTTTACTTTGAAAGTTATTTGATTAACTGAGAAATATTATATAAATTTATATCCATTAATCAATACCGAAATTTAATAAGGAACATCGTTTATGAATTAAATCAATTATTGGATATATATGAAATCACTTGGATAAGTATAACATTAGTAAGGGACCATTTAATTTCCACCCTTTGATGTATCAGTAGTCTCATGAGAAAAAGAAGTAAGCTAAATCAGATAGGTTTTTACCCAATACATTTTAAACAATCATGTAAAAGGTATTGATGGTAAAGATACCATATTCCTGGGAGACATGGAATACAATAATTAATAATTCTCATCAATGGGAAATTTTATTATTATTTTTATACATTACTTTTTTCTATGAAATTATCTATGAATTCATTTCATTCTAATTTTATTGATTAAAGGGATTTTGTTTTAGTATTTTACCTTTCCATATTTATTATTCCTTATCCAGTAATTTATATGTAATGAGTGTTTAGTTCCCTACCATTCCATATTGATTATGATAATTTATTCATTATTTTTTCTACATTACTTAACCCTTACAATTCATTTGAGATCAGCCTTATTTTTTTTTCTTTCCCTCGGTTATGATGAAGAGATCATTGAATAAATTTTCAAGGATGCATTTAATTATATATTCTTATCTATTATGTTTTATTTCCTTTTCCAAATATATAATGTAAATCATGTTTATAATTATGTTTTCCAATATAGGTAAAAATTATTGTTCTTAAGGAATTAAGTAATTTATCTACATCTATGTAATAATGTAAGGCATCATCTCTCAACTGCTAGGGTACATGTCACTAGAATGTAGAACATATTTTCTACTAAAAAATGTTTCATGTGATAATAATTATCTTTCATAGAAAACCCTACATACTTATTATAAATTTTTAATGACTTATTAGATAAAATTTCACTTAATGCAATACAAAATATTAAGTATCTTGGCGTCTTCAGTATATTATGTACAAAACATAACATCATAAAATAGAGACACAATGAAATTATTGAGAAAATTCTTATCATTCTCTTAAAATGAATCTTTCCTCTAAAACTACATATTATAACTTCGGGACATACCTACAAAACTGCTGATCTATAATACCCAATATGGAAATAAACAAATCATGTGTATCTCTTTAAAATTGGTGCCTCATATCAGTTCTATGAGATTGTTCTTTTCATGACCTCAGGAATGCATCCTTATACACTAGAGGATAGACACTAGAATTAATGGTGTAATATATATTTTCTTCAGACTATACACTATTTTTTATAGACTGAAAATAATGGAAAAAATAAAAAAAAATTAATGGTAAAAATAATAACCAATAAAGACCAACAGCTCATGAATAAATCCAAAATAGTGGAATTGAAATTAAACCAATTTAATAGTTATGTCATGGAATGAAAGTGTCTGGTATCTAATGAAACCCCGATGTAAATAGACCATGTCAACTCCAAAGAGGGTATTTCCATCATGTCTAGTTCCCAAATCTATGAACCTTCCCAAATACCACCTCATACATCTATCATAAGGATCTTTCCCTTATCATATCCTTCAGAACTAGAAGACTATTTGCCTACCAATAAGGCACCCCATGTAGGGTATGATTACAATGGCGTAGGCCACTAAAAAAATTTCTTAAAGCAATATTCAATCTATAAAATATATGAATTTTTATAATGAGTAAATATTAAATTTTAAAACTAAATAGGTTTCTAATTTATTGTTCCTTCATTAACCACATCATAACTACTTCATCTTATGTGTAAGTCTGAACAATACATCATAGTGATATTACAATTTAGTATTTCATGGGATTTCATTATTCATATTAGTATAATTTAATTTAGTACTCTATAGAGTTTATATTTTTACTAATTAAAATTCATGCATAGAGGGCCTAGAGCATCATTATATCACCCTATGTGTACAAGGAAGATGAATCCATAACCCATAACTTATTTTTCAAATTCACATATATATATATATATATATAAACATTAAGGGCCTATATCATTAGCATGGGATCCCATGGGAACTTTGAGAATTAGTCTCTCACCCAAAACTCATTGTTCACATGCATGTGTTGGGGTCCTTGGGCAGTATTCCATCAACCCATGGGTAATCGAAGCTTTATACCATCATCTAAAACTCAATTTTCAACTTTAAATATATAAATATCATTATTCCAAATTCATAACTCATTTATCAACCATTTCTAAAAAGGAAAACATTTCATTAATCAAACACAACCGTATTTATTTATATTCATCACAAGTATCAACATGTTCATTTTACACTATTAACCCATTTATCATCAATGATTACAAAATTTTTTAACCCTTGATGATTAATCTAATCAAACCATTAAATTCCATTATCAACCATGAAATAAGGATTTTTTTTAATTTTATTAACCCATTATTCCCCTTTATAGAACACATAAATCATCATTTTATTTGTATTGTCACACCCCATAGGTTTCCAGAATACCCATAAAAAATCTCCAAATGCTCCACTGAGGTCCATTAAGAGTCTTACCATCACATAAAAATCAATTCATTATAACAAATTTAAAAATAAATTGACAATGTGGAAATGTAACAATGGAACTACAGACATGAGATCATAGTCAAGACTATAGGAAAAAACAATTAGAATACATTCTCGTGGATTGTGGATGAATGATCTCGATACCATAGTCCTTATATCGATGTTGAATATTAAAAATCATAATGGTGAATAAGATCAAGGATTAAAATGTATGATATACATAAAATTAAATGATATCCATTAAAACCTTAATCTAAAACATCAATACGGTAAAAAATTCATCCTTCTCAAAAAGAGAATAAATTTGGGAGATAGAGAAACCTAAACAATGAAGATTTCACATACTAGATATGTTATTCATTTATTCAACTCGATATTTGATTCAAAGACAAAGGGGTTTTATTGGCCTAGGAATCCTCTCAGGATCCTCAAAGAGAAAGAGAAATTTTATTTGGATTTTACATGGTGATAAGTTAGAAAAATTGGGTTTTAGAAAATTATTAATTTATAATTAGGGGAAGTAAATAACCACACACATGGTTTCCCATATAGTCCTCACGATTATAGAAACTATTCACCCTATTGTGATCCGAAACTATCTATGGTTCATAGTTTCTCTTAGATGGAAAAAACATACCAAACCACTTCCTAAACATGAAAACCCCCTCAATCAATGTGTTTAGTATGGGGATCTTTCCATATATATTGTTAAATTAGTGGACCCCATTAATAGGGGTCAAAATGTGGTTTTTGGATTGCGAGGGAAAACAACACTGTTTTCCCTAACCTTGTGCCAACCCTGCATAACTCGACATGCTCCCAAAATTCTAAAAATTAACTTGAACCAATGTGAAACTATACCCAACCATGGTATGATAAAATCAAGGGTAAAGGAATATCTAAAAATTAGTATGAGGCAACTTAAGAATGTTTGTGACCTTACAATCTCCCCACCTTATATCATCTCCTCCCACTACTATGAATCACTAAGATTTTGTTGTGAAAAAGATGGGACACTAGGACCACATATCTACTTCCCTCTTTAATTTTCCTACCATGCACATCCATTCTTCCACATCACTCATACCAATTGAATATTCCTTCCCAAAAAAACATTCTCACTACATTCCCCAATAAGTATACGATGATCCACAGTGGACGCATCATCCTCAAGAAATAAATCATCATCGTCGATCACATGATATTAGTCATGATGATTCTCAAAAATTTGTTACATAAGAAAAAATAAAAACAATAACTATAACATCCTGCAAGAGTAAAATGGCATTCCAACTGGTCTGATCCTCTTTATAATCTTAAATGTTCAAACAAATATGGGAACCAGCATTGCCAACCACTGAATAATATAATATACCAACCTCAGAGAAAGATAAATTAATTCACAATCACCCACTCTAATCATATTAGGTTGATGATGTGGATCATAATCATAAATCAATCTACTAAAATCTATATCCATAATTTTTTGGTTCAACTAAACCTACTCTAATGTATCATAAAAGAGACTCGGTCCTAACAATTCAGACTCACCTTCCCCCATCCAACATTAGTGTAATTAACACATCCAACCACAAAGTTAATAATATGGTTTCATATGAATAGTCTCTTGATAAATATTTTTATATTATAAATCAATGAGTGCAATTTGTTTCTCAAAATATCTACTAATTTCAAGGATGATTAAATGTAGCATGTCTTTTAGAACGTAAATAGTATACTCTGATATACCATCTATTTATGTGTGAAAATTCACACATCTAAACACATGGGTACCCAACAACTTCTGTAATCCTTTCCACATGATCCAAAAATATTCTCTATGGAGCCTAATGAAAATAGAATATATCACCAACCTAGATATCTCCGTATTTATCAACTATGAAAGTCTTCTGGATTAACATGAAATGGAAAACATTTTCGAATTAGTCTACAATTACCCATACCAAGTCATTAATTCGAGGTATCCTCAAAAGAATGACTAGAAAATCCTAGGTAACATCAATCAAATTCCATCCTCGAATGGGAAATGGATGTAATACACCAACTATTTATTGTTATTGGCCTTCAAATTCTGATAGGTGTAGAATCATGTAACAAAAAAAATACAATATACCATTCCATGACATGCCAAAAATACTATCGATGTTGTTCATGGTGAATTTTGGTCAAATTAGGATTCCGCACCCTCCTTGAGGATGAGACTCCTGAATAATCTCCTCACACATACACATTGGAACTACAACACATCCTTGAACATAAATTATCTCATCCTAATTTTCGGTCCAACAAAGATGTGGATTTGTGCCTTCAAAACTACCCATCAATTTCAGAAGCTAATGTACTTAAACTACCATTATATGATGTGGTTCAGACATGTGTACTCAAGTGATAATGATATAGGGGTAATATCTTCCCAGTCCTATTAAACATCAAAATTCATCTCAATAAAAAAACTCCATCGTCTCCACTCAGAGTTCGACTTATAGATTGACAATGTCTGTATCTTCTAGATCAAAGTTTAATAAAAACTACATCCTCTTTCTTAATGTATATTCCATATCAAAATAAAAATAGTGCATATACTGAACACTTCTCCACTTCGATAGATTTATGTATCACTACCAAAAAACATGTACTTAATTTTTTTTGTTAGTACGAATAGTAAACCTTTCACTGAAAATGTAATCCTTGCAAAACATTACATCATAAACCATAGTTGAAACCACAAGATCAAATGTATGGTAGTTCGGTTTGAGTGACCTAAACTATCGTGACCCATACACCATGACTTGATGTAACTAAATCAACATTGCTCCACATATTATTCTGAATGCCTCAAAAAACAAGTTATAATCCCTACTCGGCTCAGGTTTGATGAAAAGTTTTATAGTTTTCAAAAACATCTTCAACTCATGTATGTGATCTTTACATACTCTAGAAAATTCAAACTTGATTCCCATATTGGTCATGCTTGAAATTGGTTCTTCCAAATATGAACATTATCAGACAAATCTATATATTATACTAATTCAATCAAAAATATTTGGATATAAAAATATTTTTGGGCTGATCCAATGAAAAAACTTCCTGAACATCACTAGGTCTACTAAAACACCTTCCACCGAGATGATGTGACCAATGAAAGATACCATGTCGATAAAGAATATTCACATAGATTGATTTTTTATAGCCTATGATTTATTAGGGTAATAATTTTGATGTCAAGAAGATGGGAATGATTATTATCAATCTTATAGTTCAACATTATTTCATATACAAACAAACCAAACATGATATAGGTACATGAAAGTTATTCAGTTCATCAAGGTCGTAAACAAAAATAAGGACTTTTTAGAACAAATGACATCATAGTGAACTCATATCAGCCATACCTATTTCTAAAGGTACTCCATGGTATATAAAAAGGCCTAGCTCTAAAATTATGACACCCTGTCCTCATTACAATCATAGAGAACACACAAGATCCCCTATTCTGGTAAAAAATATAAATAATACATTGAATAGGATACTGATTCAGAACTATCATCTGGTTTAACATCCAGTATTTCACACATGATTGAAATCTTCCATTATCGTTCCTGGAAAAAAATCTTAGGGAACCCCAAAGTGATGTACTCGGATGGATAAATCCCTTATCCATAAATTGATCTAGCTAATTCATAATTTCATGATTCTCTATTGGGGATATTCGTTAAGGTGGAACATAAACATGTTTTACTTTAGGAATTACCTCAATTGTAATCCCAAAACCTCTCTTTGGTGGTATCCCTAAGAAGTATTCAAGAAATAGATCCATAAATTGATCTAATACAAGTGTAATGACACTAAAATTCTTACCCCCATAATCCAACAAAAGTCTCTCATCCTTGGCATTGAGATCCCCTAATTGTTGATGGACTAGCCTTGAATGAGATTCACATATATCACATTCTCCATGATGAACATACTCATCTCCCTCTAAAGACCTGAAGGTCACTCTATAATAGTAAAAATTAATTTTGTCTTGGTATGATATCTACCAATCCATCAAAAAAATAAGGTAAAAAAAACAAATATATCCATTATGTACAGAAACCAAATGAAATGATACTAACCAACCATGATAGAAACCACCTTTCATATATAAATTTCCTTCCACTATATACCATGTGTATTGTTGATCTTCCTATGCCCACTCACAAACTTGACCATCAGAATCAAAACATTCAAAGTTTTGATGATATAAAATAACATGAGTCTCCTATATATAATAATGAACTATAAATTATAGAAGATATAATAATTTTTCATCTGACTATTGATGGTCGAGCATCACAATTGACAATTGTAGGATGAACTATGTGAATCATATATATCCTTATTCCTTGTGCTCCAACATGTGTCTCAATTTCAGTACTACTCTGAAGATATGTAAACTCTTTCATGGAAGTAACATTTCTTTTTCCCTGACCGTTAAAACTAGTAGATCACAAACACCCTGACATGTATGGTGTAGAATACCCCCTAACAATACTCTATTTTCCAATAGATCATCCATCACTACCCACCAGTCATGGGAACTTGCAGTACCTCTGTAAGTGTAACATCCAATCATAGGCTTGATACTCCACTAGTGGTTTAGGACACTAACAATGACCGTGACATGGCCAACCACACTAATGGTAGTAAAATCTATTACTACTCGAGGTAACTGATCCTTCTCTATTAATATTCTGTTTTCGACTGCCCTGGTTGATTTTAATATATCATCACTTCCTACTATCATAAGGCAATACACATGGTCATCAAAATGATGCCATATGTCCACCAATAGAAGTCATCTTAAGGATATCTTCAGAAATGGGATCCCAATTAACTCCCTAAATAATATAATTAAATCATAATATTTTAACCTAGTAAATAATCTTACATTTAGTTCCCTCTTAAAAACTACTTTTCATAGTTTTCACATCACTTACCAGTGCTGGGAAAAAATGGATCATGTTAGTGTAGCGACCAACATAGTCCAAAATTGACATTCTTCCATAGGACAACTATGTATAATATGCTTCCCTCTCCATTCATATTGTCCCAATAAAAAATAATTCTCAGAACATGTCTCAGAATCCCTTCCAATCCATGTTCTCTAACTTCTCATCTTGAGCCTGGATATCCCACAAAATCTAGGCTAGAACTTGTAACATATAATAAATTAACTTGACCCTTTTCTCCATAGTATTATTTAAATGGTCATGAATTGTTTTTATAGACTTAATACCTAACCCAGTTTCACCAATTCAACCCTATACAATGATTATTAAAAGTTACTTCAAATTGTAACTACATATCAGATCACAAAAATTATACACATCCCATCTTGTGTAACATTCCTTGAACTACATAGAGTGTGAAATGTTCTCCTGAAACATCTATCACAACCCTTCACTCATGACAATATGGTCTACATTACCCACATCTAGATGACTATTTATTTCAATTTCTTCTAGGATTC
Organism: Viscum album; assembly: GCA_963277665.1. Lineage (NCBI taxonomy): Eukaryota > Viridiplantae > Streptophyta > Magnoliopsida > Santalales > Viscaceae > Viscum > Viscum album. The sequence continues at coordinate 788,769,966 of OY728120.1, forward strand.
CCTCAAATAGTAATCATAATGGAGGAATGTCTTTGAAATTCCATGTACACATTTCAGGAAAAATAAAGCATCATTGAAACATTTATGTAAGATGGATTTGAATAAATTATTATCATGTAATTATTATACCATACCCCATGGTTTAAAACAAGGTACTATCACCACACTCAACTATCCCAAGTATGGGACCTATCTAACAACTATTAAATAAATTTTCACATTTATTTTTTTTCTCATTAGTATGAAATTTTGTAAATTAAACTAACATTATTATGCAAATTTTTTTAAAAAATAATTATTGAATAACGAAAAAAATCATTCCCAAAAAACCACTAATGAATATCTTTTGTTCCGGTTCCAAATATGATTCATGGAAAATAAATTCATCAGTACCTAAAATGATGAATGCATATAAAAATATTATTCTATGTCAGTACAAGAGTAAAATATCATAAAAAAATAACATCCCACCACAAGTGCTTCACCCATGGTGAAATAACATTCAATTTTATCAGGAAACATCTAAATATAAATCCCACCCTTGTTACATGGGTTTTACCCCACACATGGGATAACTACTCCCGTTCATGAGTTCATGAAAATTGATCGGGTCATCCTAGAATTATAGCTAATTTTCTCAAATATTTATAATAACTAAATGAAAATAAAACAACCTTTTATTTCACTTTGTAAACCCCTAACATCGGTTCACATGCCATTTCCATGTGCGTGTTCACCACCAGACCTTATGTGTTCATACCAATATTCTAGAGGCTTTCCAGTAGCTAGAGAGGGACTAATATGAAACATGGGGAGACTATACTCTCTTTATAAAATTGGAATAACATATAAAATAAATAAAAAATATCCATATGAAAATATAAATAACTAATAAATACGTACATCTCATTAATAAATCCAAAATAGGGGAAATGACTATGAAACAATGAAGTAGAGATGTCATACCATGAAGGTTTCATGTGTATAATGGAAACATAAAATATAGACACACTTGGAACTCAAATGAGGGTCCTAAAATCATTCCTAGTTACCTTTTACACGCTTCATTTTTTATCATAACTCATCTATCAAACATATGGCTCTTTCAATTATCATGTCTTGAAAATGTGATGTCTATTGAGCAAAAAATCAGATGGCCTTATAAAGTGAGAGTATAACCTAGCATTCCCCGACTAATAACGATAATGAAATATTATTTCTATAACAATATATGTTGTTTTATAAATAATAAAGATAAAACCAAAAATGTATATAGGTTTCAGTTTTTTTATCAAACGACATTATACCTACATTATAACATTCTAGATTCTGAACCATACATCATATTGATATTACAATTTAACCATTCATGGGATTTTATTATTCATATTAATAAAATTTCATTTGGCACCATAGAATTTCAATTCATTTACAATTTCACATTAATATATCAAGGTCCATGTGCATCAGTATGGAATCCCATAGTTTCTTGGAGCATCAGTACGTTAAAAAAATCATTAGACACAATAATATATAAATTAACATCAGGGGCATAGATCATCACTCTAGTACCCCAAGGTTACTTCAAGCAGCTTTACCTCACCCACAAATCATTGTCCAAAAGCATTCATCTAGGTCTTAGAATAGTGGTATGGAACCCCATGGGCATTGGGAGTATCATCCCATCACCCACAACTCATTATTCACATTAACATATTTACATATCATTGTTCCAAATTCTTAGCTCATTTATAAAGAATTTTAAATATGGTGAACTATTTCATTTATCAAAGACAACCATGGTTACTTACATTCATCAAAATAAACATCTTGTTAAATTTCCTCTATTAACCAATTTATCATTAATTATTATAAAACTAAATATCCCATAATAGTTAAGACAATAAACCCTTTAAATAACATTATGATCCATGAAATAAGGAATTCGTTCAATTTCATTTTCCTTTATTCAAATTTTTTACAATTACTAAATCATTATTTCAAATTTATTATGAAACCCCATTGTTTTCCATAAATCCCATTCTCAAATCTCTAACGTGTTCAATGGGATCCATGAAGGGCCACACCATCACATGGAAATAAATTAATTATTAGAAATTTTAAAAGAAATTAACCAATGTGGTAATTATACAATACAACTATAAACAGTAGAATGTGATTAATACTATTGTAATTAGTAATTAGAACATTTACCTTAGGAACACAGATCAATGAATGCCAAATATTATCCCTCAATTCAATGTAGAATGGTCAAATTCACAATAGTGTATAAGATATTTGAGTAAAACCCAGGAATAATATCCAATGAAACAACATCAATTAAAAACAAGATATAAAACAACAACATTGGAGGAAATTCATCCCACCCAAATTTGAAAGAATTATGGAACACATATGAGCCTAAATAAGGAAGTGATCACGTATCGTAGAGGTGTCTATTTCTTCCAACAAATATTTAATTGACTATGGAATGGGTTTTTGGGATGTTGTAACCATATCAAGATCATCCACGAGTATGATAAATCATATTAGGGTGATCCGAGTTTATTAGGGATATAAACTTGGGGGTAATAAAACGTTAATTAAAATTTTGATATATTAAATAATCTCATTCACGGTTTCTAGGATGGGACAAATAGTTATAAAAACCATGTTCCCTAACCATTTTCCCATACACTCTAGGAATTAAAATTTCATTTTGTTGGTTAATGGTCTTCCAAACCATGTTCTAACCATGCTATTCCCCTATTTCCAAGGGTTCATGGTATGGGGAGGGCGTCCGCACATCTTGGATATACTGTATTCCCACTTACTATGGATCAAAATTTGGCACACTGTTTTTGATGAAAAAACATTATTTTTTCCCTAAATGTGTATGAAACATGAATTTCCCCAATGGTACTCCAAAATTATCAAAATTCACTAGAAATAACCCTCAAGAAAAACATGAAAAATGTATTATTTATAACAGGGTAAAAGATTACATAGAAATGAGTACAAGATGCCTCTAAAATGTCTGGGACATTTTGAAATGTAATTGGTTAAATGAATACATGATGAAAAAGAGGCATAACAATGAAACATAAGAGGTGATAATCAATATAATGAATAATATGGCATGAAATAACATGATGGAATAAAAGAAACATGGGAATGTTGGAAAAACCATATAACATGGAATCATTGGCCTAAGTAAAGGTTAACCACCCAGATATCATAACATAGTGTTTATAGGATAACCACTCATGTACCATGAATGGACTCTAATGTGATTAAATAATTTCCCAATACATAAGACATATATTTGTGTGCACCCTTTATAATCATATCACCTTCATGGATAATTGTGTCACATAGACCATAAAGTGTAAGAATTCATTTAATGTCTCTCAACAACATTATTTAGTGTTGTGGGTTATATACAAATTACGTACCCAATAAAATAAGTATATTTACATATAGTTGAATACCCATGAGTAGAAATGGGTATGGGAATTCACTTTATAATTATTTTGAATGAAAAAATGTAGTGAAATTTCAGCTGCATAACAGATGTACTTAATGATTCATAATATGATATAATGATAAAGAAATGGGTCTCTAATCATTTGAAAAAAAATTAAATTATGTTATATGTGGAAAAACATATCCTAACAATAGATATTTGTAAATAAAAGTAAAAAAATAAGGAATTTTCTTGAATAAAATGGAGGAGAGGATCCCATACCTTGAGAGGGTGTTTCCAAAAGAATGGGAGGGGTTTTGTGATTGATTTTAAGCACCTTTGGAGGGATCTAGAGAGGAATGTTCTAACTAGGGATATAATCTATGTTTTTTATGTGAAGTGGAATGGGATAATGGTGGGTTAATATTGGTAATTATAGGGGTTCTTGATTATTTTACAAACATAGGTTTTTAATTCTATATAAAAATGTAATCCTAACCTCAATAATTCCACATTTTCATACCATAATTTCAACCAAGGAAGATTTAATTTTTTTATTTTATAGTTATAGGCTAAAAAATCATTAATATATTACCCTTGGTTATGTTGACGTGAGTCATTATCTTACTGAAATGATTTTAGAACGTTAATATATAATATATTCTTTGTAAGGAACTTATTGAATTTAATAAATCAATAAAATAAACTCACAAATACACTATTTTAAAGGGAAATAATGATTTTAGAATTTTATACTCATTAGAGTATTAATTAACTCATCTTTGGGAAATTATTATTTCATAATACATAATATATATTTATACTATATTTAGTTTTTACACAAAAAAATCGACTATCACAGAAAATGTTGAAAATTTCTCCATTTGTTAGTTTGAGGTGATGAATCCAAAAAATAATACTTTTTTATCCAAATAAATCTCAAAATCTCAAAATTTATTTTTCTAAATAAAAAAATTGTTTTTGGAAAAATAATCGTCTTTTTTACAATAAAATATTTCTAACACTTAATTTTTTTTTAATTTGAAAAATTAAGTTATCAACTATAAATAAACAATATATTTTAATAATATTGTTTTATTAAAATATACATTATTTCTAAAATTTATGAATTATTCAAATGGAATGTTTTAATTTAAATTTTTTATTACCCAAAAATACAATTCATGTTTTTTCGTATTGAAATATTTTTTATCAAACTCATTATTTATTCATTTATAATTTAATACCTATAACGAATAAATATAATCATTATTTAATAGAAAATAAAACATATGTATTTAAGTTGTTAGGGTTGAGATGCATTTCACTTTCTTACACCATCAATAGCCATAATGGTTAGGTGTTAGATAGTGATATTTTTATAGGGATGTTCGATTAACATGTTCTGGGTCATGATCTCGATGAGCTTCAAATTATCCTATAAATGTTTTTTCACATGCTTTAGTTTTTAAATAATGGATTGGGATTGGTTATGGAAGAATTCTAGAGAAGTTACCTCTCCTGTAATCTCGAAAAAATGAGCTTCATAGGGTATGATCATATAGGTCATGGAAATCACTTCATTTGTCTTTGTCAATTTGATTATTAAAAACAATTAATATATAGTAATCATAAGATCAATGTTCAATTGTTTTGTTCTCAATGGTGATAATTCTCAGTATACAATTGTATCTTATATGATATTATATTCCATAAATTATAATATCTTGTTTTTAATATCATCATAACATAAAAATACATATAATTTGACCATAAATGGAATTTTATTTATAAAAGGTTAGGAATTTAAATTATTCAACCCTTTATATTTTTTCCATAAAAAGGTCATTTAATATGATAAAAACATGATGGTGTTTCAATTTCATCACCTTCTAAAACTTGTGGTTCCTTTATATCACTTTTTCTAGGTTTATTTTCTTATTTAATAGAATTTTTTCCCTAAAATACTTGATATTAACTTTCCGATCCTTATTTGGAATATCATTTTCCCAATGGTTCCAACTATGATTTTATTTTATGAAAGGGATCTATTTTTTACTTCCTTAACAATGATATATAGAATTCATTATATTCTTAACACATGGTTAGCGGGGGTGATATGTGATATTCCACCCCACTCATTCGATTAATGACATAAAAGGGGTTAATGTACCTACGAATTAGCTTACCATTCTTTCCAAACCTCATGAATTTATTCCATGGATATGTGTAGAGTAATACCTAACCTCAAATTTAAATCTATAATTCTAATCGATGATTTTTAGCATACCAATTTTATAGTCTCTAAGAAGCCATTATTTTTTGTTGAATGGTATTTCAATTTTCTAAAATTTCACTTACCATTTCAACTCATTGATGTTTGTGTTTAAAAAATTAATCCCATCATTAAAGTGTTCTATATCTCTTACTACATAGGGAATAATATGGATCCATTTGGATAATTGTGTGGAAACTTTTATTTTATGAGAACTATACAAGAGGAATATATTGATCCCATCCGCCTTTAAAGCCCATTTATAAATCACTCAACTTGTCTTGTAGTTTCTGAATATTCCTTTAAGATTAGCCCTTATTTTTGAGGTAATAAGATGTAATCATATTCAAATAACTATTTAAAGTATATTGTAGACTCTTCCATATCGTGGCTGTAAAACTTGGATCTCAATCAGATACAATATATAGGGGTTTTCTATCCTACCTCATCACTTTTATGACATATATTGTTTCATGTTGATCGAGTGATAAGTCTAATAAAATTCCAATCAAGTGTGCATTATTTTTAAAGTGATCCACTAAAATCCATATAAAATTATATCTCCTTGATGTATTTAGAATACTTATAAAAAATTAAATTTTTTATGTTTTATCATTTTAATGTACTTATAGGTAATGGTTGCATTACCCATTTGGACCTTTTCATTTCAACCTTCATCTACTAAAAAAAGAAAACCTTGATGTATGTTCTGTGATCTCCAACTTCATAATATCTTAGTAAGGGTGATCTCAAATATCTTGATATAAATTCAGGATCCCTAGGTTGATAGAGAAAGTAAATCATTCTTTATCATCCAATAAATACTTATTAAACTCGTTATCTTTTTTGTACTCAAATTTGTGACCCAATTATTATGAAACCTTATTCATTAATTTTGATATATGAGGATTTATCTTGTCTTATAGCTTCCACCATCATCTGAATTTTGAGTTCATCTCTTTAGGAAAAATGTGTCTTCCCTAAAAGAGGTGGTTAATCAATCATTTGGGTGTATTTTTATGATTATACATCCTTTATTATTCTCATTCCTTCCCTCTAAAATTCTTATAAAATAAAATCATTCCATATTCTCACTACTGATAAGGTGGAAATATCCTTTCTACTTAGCGAATTGTCCAATTTATTTTCATTCCAAGGATTGTACTGAACTGAGTAGTCATATTCCTTAATAGTATCTTAACATATTCACTAGTTTATATTAAGATATTTTTATGGTAATATATATATATATATATATATATATATATATATATATGACAGTATTATGATCTATATATATTTCACATTTAACCCCATAGAGATATTTCATCAATATTTTCCACACAAATACTACTATAAATAAATCAAGATCATGTGATGGATAGTTCTATTCATGAGAATTCAGCTGACTTACGGTTTATGATATCACTTTTTCATTATGAATTAGTACACCACCTCAATACATAATTTTAATAATATTTGTATACAAAAATAGTTCCCCACTTGTGGTTAATTTAAGTACAGGGGCAGTCATAATACTATTTTTCAACTCCTTAAAGCTGTATTAAAATTAACCATACTAAAAGAACTTCACTCCCTTCTATGTCGTCACGGTTATTGGGTTTTATAATCATTATAAATTACTCACAAATAATCGATAATACCTATAAATTCTATGTAAACTATGGAAAACTATCATAGATGTTAGTCACCTTCATCCCTTGATTTCCACTATCTTATAATAGTCCAAAGACTTCCCATTACATGTGATAACATTCCAAGAAAATAATATTTCCTTAAAAAAATCACATTTGAAGTACTTTTCAAAATTATTTTCCAATAATAATGTGTTTTCATAATAATTAAAAACTCCAAAATCTCCTCCTTGCTTCTATAGATGATTAGAAAATCATCTATAAAGAAAACAATAAATATTTCAAGGTAATCTATAAAGATTCAACTCAATAGGTCCATAATGATATTTGATGTATTAGTGAGTACAAGTTGAATATATTTGATTTCATGACGCCTGTATCTTGTATGAAAAGTGGTCTTGGGGTTATCATCCTTATTCACCTTTACTTGATAATATCCCAAACAACGTTCTAACTGGGGGAAGTATTGAGCACCATGTATATAAACAAACAAGACAAAAATTCATGGTAGATGAAAAATTTAATTTCTCGTGATCTTGGTGAGATCACGATAACCAATGTAAGGGTGCATTGACCAAAAATTCTTCTTGAGAAATAGGACTACTATTCCTCATAGTGAATCAGTTGGGAGAATAACCCCTTTATCAATATTCAACTATTGTTGTATCTTCATTTACGGAATTTCAAAAATTGTCATTCTATATGGAGTCTTAGATATTAGAAAATATCCAAGTATAATATTGATTTAGAATTCAACATCTCAACTAGAAAGAATACTATATAATTATTTTCTAAACACATCACTATATTCACCAAAAATGTGAATATCTTCAAGGATGATATTTTATTTTGCCTCAGTCATTTTATCAAGACATAATTTTGCAATGGGAAATATTATCCACGATTTAGTTGATGATACCTAACTATATTCATCCGCCATTATGAACATGAATACAATTAAACGATGAATTGAAATACCTAGTGTGATTTACTTATCTAATTTGTTTTGGCTATATATAATGAAATTTAATCCTATAAATGACATTCCAACATGATTAATTTAATTCTCATAGGCTTCAATCAAATTATAATTTATTTTCCGAAACTACACTTGTTACTGAGACTTAGTATATAGATAGTGTGAGTTCTATCCCATGGTGAATTTTAGCGAGATGTTGGAACATATGGATTTGAACCCCATATATAGTAATCCTCACTAGTTTGGTTTATTTTTTGGAATATATTACTTAAATAATAATTTTATATAATAAGATATTAGAAATGGATCATGATCAGTTTCTGGGTTTTTCGTAAATAATAATCACTATCTTAACTTGGTATGGTCCAAGGATACGCACTGTGAATCCGGATGAGGTCTCTAGTTGACTATGGTAAAACCAACTAGTTAAAATTAGGAGACTTATATTCCATGGCACTGAAATAATCAAAGCCTAAGAGAATTAATCATAGCTTTTAAGGCAGGATGTGTAATTTTATATTGGTTATAGACTAATCTACACTAGTCAGGTCAGGGTCGTTCATAAAAGCATTATGTGGTCAGTGTTTCTTGAATGAATTGGATAGATTGATTTTTTTCTAAATTACAATTCATAGGATTAGAAAGTTTATAATTAGAGATTTATCAAATTTATATACCCTTACATTTTACAATTAACCATGGTGGTTTAGCACCTCATGGTAAAATTTTCTAGAGATAGATAATGAATTGAAATTGTGTCAAATATGCTAATATTTATTTAGATTAGATAACTGAAAAACATAAAATGATTAAGATTGAGAATTCAATTAATAATATGAAATTAAAAACCTGAATCAATCAAAAATTGAATCAAATACTTAAAATAAATATGGATGAAAAATGGCACAAGAAAATGTCAGTGATGATCAGTGATCGAAAAAATGAGAAAAAAGGAATGAAGAACGCAACATAAATAATCCACGATGAGTTTATTAAAGTAAAAAAATGAAGGTGACATTAAATAATTCAAATTTTGGGAGAGGGAGAAGAAAAAAACAAGGGAATAATAATAGAACAAAATTTATATCCACTACAAATATTTGCAATCCAGTTCCCTACTGATGTATATTTAGACGAAATATTACATAAAGTATAATAGGGATTCATGTCATGTACTTATGATCCATGATATTCACCATGAATTTTGAATTTATGAAAATAATTTGTGAATTTCATTTGATATTTGGATTCTTGACTCCTTTCATGATGTGTAATGAGATGTCACATCATCTGTCATCCTTCGGCTAGAGTAAACTATGATTTGAATTCTTCGCGTCATGGAATGGTGATTCACACCATGTATGGAAGGTTTACATCTTTTAATAAGGATTCACATCATGTAACTTTCCACAACATTTAAATTCATTATGTTTTGGATTCACACCATATAGCATGTGTTGAAATGATATTAGAAATTATGTAACTTGTTTTCATGATGTGTAATAGTTAATTTTTCTCCATTTTGGATTTCATTTCCTTCGATATTGGAAGCCCATTTCCTATAACAATCAACACATACCCAGCACATTATCTGGTAAATCATTGAAAATACTTCATCAACTAACATAAATATGTTTATATCATTTCAGATTATCAAATTCTACAATACATGGAAAATTGCTTATCCTCAAGAAAAAATATCTAAATAAGGATTTCAAAGGGGTGAGAAATTTTTAAAGTAAGAAACATTCATTATATCTAGGTATATTAAAAAAAATTTATGTATAAAAATACTTTCTCTAGAATCATCACTGCATAGAAAATCAATAATTACTCATATCTTAGTTCTTTAAACAAAATCTTAATCTCTTAATAACAATGTCTTAGCTTTTCCTTGAGCTCTATACCCATTTTCAATTTAACTCACAATGAATTTACTCTCATCACTCTTGGTGAAATAAAACATTATTTATGCTCAAACCATGAAAACATGATCTTAACCATAGGAATCATTGGTTATATAAACTCCACATAATTAAGAAAAATACCAAATCAATCATTCTGTCATATAAAATAGGTTCTAACGACTCTAAGGCTATGGGAAGGAAGGTAATTGGTGAAAACATGCTCAAAAGGAGGGAAAGCTCTAGTGGTATAATGCATGAATATAGTGACAAGTGCAATGAAATGACTCCTCCATAGAACATAATGTCCATGCTCCCATCCACTCAAGTTGGATCCACGTACATATATCAAGCAACTGAAATCGGTGTATCATATTCTATTTTATTTCTTTTTTTTTTATTTTTCAAATTTCATATATAGGCCATATCTTAATCCCATTCCCTAACAAAATATGATCTTTCATGGGATTTTTCAGTCCGGAAATGGGGATTTTTGACCATCCTAAAATATAATGTATGTCAATTTTTATTTTCCCTTTAATTATTTCAATGGAACATGATAGATGTGAAATTTTAAAAAGTATGAATGGATAACAATAAAATAGTTTGACGAGAAACACAATATTTCTCTCGAGTTGGAGAATCCCGTGTTGGCTGAAAAACTCCACCACACATGTTCCTTGTAAAGTTATGGTTTATATAAATAGAATGGTAGGAAGTGATAATTAGCTAAGAATAGAGGAATCCTATATTTTTATTCATGGAAAAAATGGAAATAAATATGGAAATATTTAAAGAGGGAATAAGAAAATGTTCCTCAACAAATATTTCCTCCATTATTTTTAATTTTTTTATTTGGTCATAGAATAAAAAAGATATCAATACATTTCCTAATAGGTTTACATATCCGTGTTGTCACTAAAGAAATATTCTAAAAATTAATATGTAATTCTAGGCTCAGAATCCTCTTGGGAATGTGAGTAAATAAATAACTATCAATCACTATAGGTGTAAATCAAAGTAAAAAAGGAAATTAAGAAAAATTTCAAAAATGTTGATTTTGAATTAAATTATTATTCTGAACAATATTTTGAAAAATCTAAATATGTAGAAGACATGAATTTCCAAAAATTTATAAAACAAATTCCATTTTTTAAATGTCTAAATGAGTCTCTTTTTTATACCATGCTTCCAAATTGAAAAATATCTCCTATAAAAATGAGAACAAGAAACAATTCAAGTGTATTATAAGTGAACTCATGAAAATATCCCCCACACATAGATGGAGATATTGTATGCACTATTCAAGGAAGTATTATGGGAGGTTTATGGTAGTTAAAGAATTAAAAAAATTAATTTTCCATAAAAAAATTTATGACTAAGGGAATTGAGAGATGCCTGTAAGAATTTTCATTTCATGTGGGAAATTGGGTGTCCAGATTTTTAATTTGGTCTACCTGGAAAATGGGATAGAAATACAAATCATGCACTAGATAAATCACGAATATATATGTATGAAATTTTTTGAAAGCATAAATATATGTAGGTTCATATTATAATGATAAATGAAATAGATTTTATTTTAATACTGGAAGGATTGTATAATAAAGCTATAAGTGATTAATGATAAAAATGGGAAGACCAAAAAATTACAATTAGAATAATGAATCAAATGAGAGAATAAACGAAATATGGTTTTACTCACATAATGAAATGAAATATAACATCATCAATATTATTGATAGATAAAAACTACTATGCACTATTGTCGACCAATTCAATGTCTCCTGAAGAATCTACAACAATTCATAGAAGTGTATTCCATCTCGTAGGGTCTTTTAGAAGGATTGATGACTTCTAGAACATAGTGATCATGGATCTGATGTGGAATGAAGGGAATAAATGATCATGGTGGTGGCTGCTGAGCATGAATATCTAGCGAGAGCTATTGAATTTGATGTTCGATCTCGACCACGTGCTGAGTCACTCATCAAACCAGAACAGATGGCCATATAGGTCTATTGATAACTGTAGACCAAACTGAGGATCTAGACATGGCTACTATAAAATTATAAATATTTTAAAAAATATGACCATGGTGGTAAAATAATATAATTTGGTGGAATTAAAAATATCCTACTACTTTCAATCTCGATCATGTTGTGTAATTAGCTATCAAAACTATTTATTAGATATGGTGGTAGTATGGAATGGTGGTTCATCTATGGAGGGTAAGGTCATGGTTTTGGAATGATGCACTAGGGTAGGTGGTGGGGTGGTTCTTATCCTCAAGGAAGTTGTCTTTCTTGCAGCTAGATCAACAAATGACACCTCTTTGGATGGGGTAGTGACTATCCCCATGCCTCATTAGGCCTTCTATTCAATGTACTCATGCGGGAGAGTAGGGTCTAAGAGCTGTGATGGAAGGCCAGTCAGGGATTTCGATGGGGAAAGAGTTGTAGAAGAGGAGGGCCCAAAAAGTGTCAGTTGATGGGATGATATGGGAGATGATGGTGGTGGAGGGTGGTTGAATTGGAAATATATGAAAATGAGAGGTGAGGATAGGTGTAAATTCATTAATTATTCTCTAGGATGAAAATTTACATGGCCTAGAGATCTTTTAAGGTGGGATGTGTGGGAGGACTAGTAGTGGATGTGGTGGTGGTAGAGGAAGGGATATGGGTGGGAGGTACTGAAGTTGAAGTAGTTGGTGGGTCAGATGCAAGGGCTACTGCAAGATCATCTAGGGGATCATCTGTTGTGACATGGACTCCTGGTTCACATCAACAATTCCATCATCCCTAACTAGTAGCTTTATATTGTGATGAATCAAAAAATTTATGGACTCCATTGGTCCTAGGGATGTGAGTGGAAGGAAGGCAAAAAATACTCCAAGGTGGTGGGATATGTGAGTGATAAAGGATCCTACCATCAATGTTCATCTAGTTTTATAAGTGTTAGATCAGTAGTAATAGGCGAACTGAGTATCCATGTTGAAGGAAGTGCTGCCCATGGTTACTGCTAAGATGAGGTTGTTTACCGAGATCCCACGACCATGAGATTTTTCCCCAGAAAACCAAGCACAGGTCACGGCTCTATGAAGGATCTGAAGTGCAGGGCAATGAACATGTGTTGATTTAGTGATCCTGGGATCATGTTTAGTGAGAGAATCTAATGGATTATCCTCCAATTTTGTTTCTCATCAGTTCTTGGAAACTCGAGCTTAAATTTATGAAATAACAAAATCATAGAAAAATATTATTTGTAGAATCTAAATACAATGCTTAATTTAGAAAATGATAGCTTATGAGGTCTTACTCAATGTCTGATATGAAGGCTATCAACTCTGACCTCAAATATTTAGAGAAACTCTAAGAACAACTCTCTGTACATCTCATCATGTACCTCAATAATAAATTAAATATGAAGTAAGTCAAGGACTTATTGGATCATTTAGATGATGTGAAGGTGCATGATAATGGAAATATGGAGGGTTTTTTCTTCCTAATTGGATTCTACTAAATCCATTTGGGGGAGAAATAATTCTATGGGAAGGAGAAATGAATTATGGGGTGAAAATGTGGGTTTTAATCCCAAGATGATTCACTGAAGCTAGTTTGGCATTAATCTTGAGTGTATTACATGAAACGGGCTACAATGAGTTGTGTAGAATATGATACCTGAGGTGGCGAGTGTACTAAAGATGAAGTTCCTCATGGATACTTCGTCTTAGGCTGATCATCATGGTCTAACACAAACTCTGTAGGTCCCGGATGCACTATTTTTTCCACCCCATTCTGGGAGTAGGGAGGAGGGGTGCAAATTAGTATCACAATAAGGGGGTTGTGTTTTGCTCGAAGGGAATGATTGAATGGGGTTTGGTGTGCCCATGTTGGTGGGAAGGGGTAGGGGTACAATTTCATAATCGAGAGATATGTGTAAGGTCACAAAGGGAGAGGTGGGGGTTTTGGGTCATTAAGGATGGGGGTTACTGTTTGTGAATTTTGAGGGAGAAGGGGGGTTTTGGTGAGTTGAAGGGGGATGGGAACATGACCACGAGGGATGTAAGGTGGGGTGTCATGGGAGGATGGTGGAGCGTTAGGTTGTAAACCCTATGTTCATGGACTTTTAAAAAAAATAGGTTCATTGAATTACATGAGTTGTAATGACATTTAAAATCATTTAATTCGTGGTTTTAAGAAAATTTTGGTAGAAAATGTAATTATCATGAAACTAGGTTACACGTTGTGTAATTGACATTTTGGTATAAGTTTTCTTTCAACCCCCATCATTTACTCCCAACATCTCCTTAGATTTTATAATTATTATTCTAACCTAATCTAACCTAAGGTGATAGATCTTGGGTTGCCTCCCACTCATTTCTTCTTTTAACATTGAGTGCATGATTCTTTGAGGCATAGATGAATTTTATACTAATGAAAAACCCCCATAGAAGGGTTATTGATTTATTATTAATCTTTTTCCAAAGACATTTAATGGTGCTCAACATTCCTACTTAATTTCAATGGTCCCATATTGGAATAACTAAATTACTTTCAAGGGTCTAGACCATCTAGACTTCAACTACCCATGGAAAAATTCCAATCTTGAGTTGAATAAAAGGACCTTATTTCGTTGAAAAAATATGATTCCTTTAATGCAATGATCATTCCATTTTTTTCACGTTCTAGATCATTCCATTTTTATAAGAATATTTTTATATTTCTTTTAATACATATAATTATATCATAGGATCTTCTACTCTTTTTTGAGAATCCAAAATGAACTTCATAATTGCCTTGTATGAGTGATGATCTGATTTAGTTGTACAATGATACAGTATTCCATAAATTAATCTTACTGGTGTATCACCAATGGGTATTTTTTACACAGTGTGGTATGCCCATGTTGCATCATGAAATTTCATACCCCATTCACTTCAACATTTGTTCACTATCTTTTTCCAGGATTTTTTTGATTTACCTATTTGACAATTAAAATTTACCACTTGTTTGTGTGTGGTAGGTAGTTATTTTGTTACGCCTTATTCCAATTTTTTTAGCCTTTCTTTTACATCTTTATTGGTAAAATTTTTTCCTCAATCACATATGATTAATCTAGGTATTCCAAATCTTGATAACACATACTTTTTTTAGAAAATTCAGAACCACTTTTGATGTGTCATGTCTTTTAGCCTTGTCTTCTACACATTTGGATATGTATTCAATTCCAAAAAAAATTGAGTTTCCATGTGATTTTGAAAATGGTCCCATGAAATCTATTCCAGATATGTGAAATATTTCGACTCCCATGATTTGGTTTTAAGACATTTCATTTCATTTTCTGAAGGTTCCAGTTCTCTAAAACCTATAAAATCTTTGAAAATATTTTATTACACCTTGGCCTAGAGTAGGTTAGAAAATCCATTTTTTATGATATTTTCTATGGTGAAATGTAATGACTCAAAATTTTGAATAATATTTGTTTCCTAAATTTTTGTGTTATTTCATTTTATTCATTACAAAACTATATCCTTTAATTAATGAAGTGATTATAATTATATGAGACTATTGGGATTCAACTATTATATAACCATTATTCAATACGACCATTAGAAACTAAACTATTTATGTTACAATTATTTTTTATAAATACAATGGATCATGGTCAATACAGAAATAAGAGTCGATGGCATCATCTAGTAGAGTCTGGTCGTATGAAGCCCATCTGTCAGAGCTTGGGAAAGAGGTAGTATATCTGGTCTTTGGATTGGACCAATCCCATGCTGAGCTTCGACATGTTAAGCTTAAATGATATCACATAAGGGAGAGGTTCAAGCTGATGGAAATCGCCACTCGGGAAATGTTGTCTAATCCTCCCCAAGACTCAATCAACACAACACACATTACACTTAGGTCCTATGCAGGTGTCATAAGAGGCAATGTAACGAGGCCTTAGATAATTTTTTTAATCCCTTGCTATAAATAAAATTGGTATTTCTTATTATGGTAAAATATTTGATTTTTAAATGTCTGGATAAATATGGGATGAATATTATTGATGATTTTGGAAAAGGGTATTTTAAAATATTAATGCAATCTTTAAATAATTTATAATGTGAAATGATTTTCGAAAAATGGTCTTCTATAATTATGACCAGTATGAAATTTAGGGTCTAATAAGATCAAAATAATTTTTTTTGAAAAGAAATGTATGAATATTAATATAACTTATGAATAGTAATGAATAGTAAATCATCCAAAAAATATAAACTTCACCCATGATTGTATAAATATAATTTCGACATCTTAAAAGTGAAAACTAGTTATAATATAAGTATTCGTATTTTTTGTATTTCATAAATATTTTAGTTAAAATTTTATAATTAATTTAATAATTTAAAATAAAAATGTATTTTCACAACATTTAATCATAAATTGTTACTTTATTGTCTTATGGTTATATGATAATTTTATTGGACCTTAATTACTTTTTTAAGGTGTTAAAAAAAGTTATAGATTTAAAGATGTTTATTTAGAATAAATAATGATTTTATTTAAAAATAAAATTAAAAATATTGAGAAAATTATTTCCAAATAATGTAGTTTATTTTTGAATTCTGAGCATTCATATTAGGTTAGGGTAAATTTTTTGGATTTTACAAAAACCTTTTGAATATTTGGTGAGCAGTAAAAATACAGTTTTGAGTTTTTGGGTGTTTAATGACATCATTGATGATGTAATCATGATGCAATAAATTTGGTCAACTTGTGAATAGTAATATATGTTATGAGGTGTCCCATGTCAACAATACCATGGTCAAATACTACTGGAAAGCCCATAGTTTTTCAAATACCACTGATGAGGTGTCCCTTGGAAATTAATTAAATATTCCCTCGCTTTCCCTAAAAATAACAAGTCCTTCCTTCATTCATTTCATTCCAAAATCCTAATCAATGATGTTATAATCTTTTTACCTCCCAAGTAGTCCTCCAAATGTTACCTCAAGCCCCCCAAGGTCTCAACCATCAATCTTTTGAAGTTACTCTTCATGGTAAGGGAACCTTCCACCCTCCTTTTTTAGTCATGATTTCCTTTATATTACATCTTCCTGTTTCCATATTCTATTGTGGGGGTTTGTTATTATATATTATTAGTACTGTCCATTTCATATCCAAATGATGATATACCATTTCTTCTCTCATAAATTTATTTTCTAAATTTTTAAGTGATGTCGTTAGGCTTCTAAATTTTCGTAAAAGAAATCACATCTTCTCTTTTCTTTCGAGTGTCATTTTCATATGGTATTTCCTTCAAATATACATACCATGATATTATTTATTTTTATTCTATACAAATAAATTATAATGATTTTTTATGAGTAGGTGACTCTTGTCCCCTCTCATTTCAATGTTTTTAATACCATGTTATATAGCCGTTATGATGTAGAATTTTCATCTAACAATCTCTCTTTTTCTCATGAAATTATCCTGTATTATTTATGTGAATACCCAAATATAATTTTATGTACAAGGGTATTAATAAATACATAAAATTGATCTATTTAATTCTTTAGTTGACAAACATATAACCCTCACTCTCTTTCAATGGGTTATAAATGACATAATGGTCATGTTTTTAAGAACTTTTAAAATGTCACGATTTTGAAGAGAAACCCATTACTTTTACTCTCTATGGGTTATTTATAAAATATTTTACTATGATCATTATGGATCAAATGAATATAATGAAATATTAAGGGTTCACTCTAATAGATCTCAAATTCCTTAGGTATAGAATTTAATCTTTAGAGATGACAAGTTTCACGATACCTTGTTGAATAAACTGGTTAATTTTTATGACATGTGGGGGATAAACCATGGAGATACGTTCGTGAATGTCTAAATTAAATGTTTTAGACACATATTCATGTTATTTTTCAATTTATTTTAATTATGAAATGCCTCTACCTCCATTTATCATGTATTTATGTTTTTTATCTAGTACATATTGATTTCACAAGTAAACTGATTTCCTTGTTTTCCTTACTGGGCCTTCTACTCACCCTTTCCTTTGATGTGTGTCTCTAGGTTAGGAGATTCATTAATTTTACTTTGTAATAACTTATGTTGAAGCCATAAAAGTGTATTAGAATAGTGTTTTATGTTTTCATGTTTTATGTCCCTGATTTCCAAGACACTAGACTTTAAAGATCCTATGTTTGTAAAATGTAATTAAAAGTTATGTAATAATAAAGAGGGATGTCATAGTTGGTATAAAATGATAGTTTACTTATTTATGGAAATTAGGGTATGAATTTTTTTTAAGAACCCTATAAAAAAGTTTAAATATATGAATACTTCCTGGTTTTGGTGAATATTGGGTAAGTGGTTTATCAAGAAAATACATCCATTTCTGGATACAAGTAGGTAGAGGCAGCTCTCACACAGATGTATCATGGAGTGAAAACATTGACCATGAGTTATGAGCTTTACTTGTGGTATCATGGTACATGAAAACATATCTTTCTTCAGAATTAGTCATGACACTCTTGAGGGATATGTTTTGTTAATCATAATCATTTTATGAATCATTATGAAGTATTTATAGAGAAATGTAATTGTTTAGAGCATGATGTTTTAAGGAATAAAATCCTTTATAGTAAAAAGTTTCACAAATGAAATAATATTCACATTAAGGTTTTATTATATTAAAAAACTATAGGCAATAGGAGGAACCATGTAAATGGTGACTTCAATGGATCTTACACTGACATCCCTCTGATGGAAGCTGGAATGGAATCATTCATGTGAATGATGAACAAACTGACTTAATGGAAGATGGAATGGAAACTTTCATGTGAATGATGAACCAACTGAATGAAGTTATGGGAAATAACATGAATCAAGCTGAGAGAATTATTTCACCGCAAAGGGAACAACTTTCTGTTGAATCCTTTATGTGTCAAGGACCACCATCCTTTAGTGGATCTATCGACCCATTGATTTCTGAATAGTGGATCTGCTCTATCGAGAATATCTTGTATATGCTATGCTATTCTGAACAAGTGAAGGCTACCTTGGATGTTTATCTCTTAGAGGGAGAAGCTGATCAGTGGTGGGAAACTGATTAAAAACACAATGCAAAGAGTGGAAGTTGAAGCTATAGAGTGGGAAGAGTTTAAAAGAATATTCTTAAACAAGTATGTCTTTTGATTGATGAAAACAAGATTAGAGAAGGAGTTTCTCGAGCTGAAGTAATAGGAGAATGAATCATTGGGAATCTATGAGATGAACTTCACAAGGATTTCATGTTACAACTCTTGCTTTTTCATGGATCCAAATGGTATGTTTGATTGATTCTTTGGTGGGCTGAGAGCTCATCTGTGGAAAAATATAGCCAATCGAGATTATGATAGCTATGAGGAGATCGTGCAAAGTACGATGAAGGTCAATTTAGAGTTTGATGAGACGCAATGGTATCATAAATAATATGACAAGAAAATATTGATGGATTCATGTTTAGGGAGGAGATTCGATCAGGGAAGAGGATGCATGAAAGTACAACGTCCCACGTGTAATGAATGTGGGAAGAAGCATTCGAGGAACTACCTGCATGGGAGCCTGAAGTGTTACAAGTGTGGTAGAGATGGCCACATTGTGCAGAATTTCTGTAGTGAGGTGAATCCATAACATCCCAACACTAATGTCAAAGGGAATATGGTGTAGGAGCTACATGATAAAAATGCTATAAGTGTGGACAACTTGGGCACTTTTCCAATCACTATCGAAATCTAAGGGCAGTGGAGGGGAATAACCATCAGCCTCAGAAATAGCCAAGGAAACAAGGTTGTACTTTTGTAATAACTATGGACGAAGATGAAGCAACAAATGATGTAGTGGCAGGTAATATAGTTGTTCTCTCAAATATAGAAAGTATTTTTTTATTCTGGTTCTACGCATTCCTTTATTTCCTCAAAGCTTGCAAAGATTTTAGAATCAACACCCAATTTTCTAAAACTAGAGTTATCATTAGAAACTCCATGTGGGATTATCTAAGAATCGTCAGTGTTTAGAAACTCTAGTATTTACTTTAGCGAGCAAAATCTTATCGCAAATCTTTTAGTCATTCCCATGTTGGAATTCTACATTATACTAGGGATGGAATGGCTCTCAAAGTATAATGCTAAGATCAAAGGTAGAAGAATATAAATTTCAGTAGTCTTGATTGGAAATGCTACAATTATCTTCTAAGGAGAGATATCTCAACCTTATCATTGTGTAGAAGAGACTTCTATATCCTTCTTTATGGAGTTCAGCAGTGAAGTGGAAAAAGTAAATGAGAGTTTGAGGATAGAAAATATCCCCATAATCCAGAAATATAATGGCATATTTCATAAGGAGTTACCCAGACCTACTCCAGAAAAAGAGGCAGAGTTCTCTATTGAACTCCTAGTTGGATCCCTTACTATATCAAAGACCCCATATAGGATGTAAAATGTTGAGATGGAGGAGTTAAAGAAACAACTCCAAGATATTTTGGAGAAGGGGTTTATCTGACCGACTGTGTCTCCATAGGGAGAACCTATTATCTTTGTGATGAAGAGGGATGGATCAATGCGGCTATGCATTGATTATAGAGAACTAAATAGGATCATAGTGAAGAACAAATACCCTCTTACATGAATTTACGACTTATTTGACCAAATTCATGGGGCTCAATTATTCTCTAAGATTGATCTTTAATATGTTTATCATCAATTGAGGGTGAAGAGAGAAGATATTCCAAAAACAGCCTTCCGATCAAGATATGGGCATTATGAGTTTGTTGTTATGCCCTTCAGACTAACTAATTCACCAGCTATTTTATGGATTTGATGAGTAGATTCTTTAAGTAATACCTTGATAACTTTTTGTTAGTTTTAATTTATGATATTATGAAATATTTGAAAATTCATGAGGAGAACCATGCTCATCTAATGGTTATTTTGAAAACTCTTCGGAGGAGAGGATTTTTGGGAAGTTCAGCAAATGTGAATTCTGGTTACAAAATAATTCTTTCTTTGGAAACATTGTATCCAATGAATGAATCAGAGTTAACCCTATAAAGAAAAAATTTATAGATGAGTGGCATCAACCTTCATCAATAACATAGATTCGTATTTTCTTTGGATTATTGGGATATTATAGGACGTTTGTCAAAAAACATTCATGGATTTCTAATCCTTTAACCATGTCAACTCTAAAATGGGTCAATTTCCTCTAGACAATGGAATGGGATGAAAGTTTCCAAAATATGAAGAAGAGATTGGTTACTGCACCTGTGTTAACTTTTCCCTAAAGTTGAGAAGGATTCGTTATTTTTAGCGATGCATCCCTAAAAGGGATTTGGTGTGTCCTCATGAAAAATGGCAAGGCCATTACTTATGAATCTAAAAAGTAAAAGACGCATGAGAATAACTATCCTATGCATTATTTGGAGCTGGCTGTAGTCATTTTTTTTCTAAAGACATGGAGGCACTAACTTTATGGGGAGAAATGTGAAATATACACAGACCATCAATGTTTGAAATATATTTTCACACAAAATGAATTGAACATGAGACAGAGGAGATGATTGGAACTTCTCAAAGGCTATGATTGTTTAATTCATTATCATCCCGAAAGAGAAAACAAAGTCAAAGATGCATTATGCTGGAAAGACCCAGTTGTTCATTCCATGATGAGGATTGAGGGAGATAATATGATCAATGACCTAGTAATGTTGGAAATGGGAATTATAAGGTAAGGGACATCATCAAATCTAACCCAAATGTCCTCTCAACTGTCATTACTAGATAAGATCAAGGAATATCAGAATGAAGTTCCTTCGTTACATAAGATGTTTGAGGCTGTAAAGGATGTGAAGTTTCCTTTATTTAATATTGATAAATAAGGTTTAATGAAATTTTGTACAAGACTATGTGTTCCATATATTCTGGAAAGAATGAATTATCTGATGGATGATGCTCATATCTCTACTTTGTCTATATATTCAGGAAGCACGAAATTGTGTAAAGACCTCCATGGTCATTATTGGTGGGATAATATAAAAAGGGAGATTGCTGAATACACTTCGAGGTGTCTATTCTATAAGCGAGTGAAGACATAGAGACAACTTCCTAAAGGGGTATGGAAACCACTACCCATACCAGCATAGAAGTGTGACAATATCACTATTGACTTCGTTACTGGTCTCCTGGGAGCTTCCAATTGAAACAATGTGATGTGGGTTATTGTCGACCATCTCACCAAGACATCCCATTTTATCTCCATTCAATAGGATTTATATCTTGATCAACTTGCCAATATTTATGTGAAGGAAGTGGTAAGGCTTCATGGAGTTCCACTTTCTATCATATCTTATCATAATCCAAGGTTCACATCAAAATTCTTGAGAAGTGTTCAACATGCTCTGAGAACTAAATTGAATTTCAGCATGACCTATCACCCCCAAAATAATGGAAAATCATAAAGGTCTATTCAATCAATCGAGGATATTCTGAGAACATTCTCAATGGAATTTAATGGTGGATGGGATCAACATCTCCCTTTAGTTTAGTTCTCTTACAACAATAGATTCTACTCGAGCATTCAAATGTCACCCTTTGAAGCTCTATATGATAAGAGATGTAGAACTCCTACTTGTTGGCATGAAGATGGAGAGAAAATGATTCTTGTGCTTGATCTTGTGAAAGAGTTAATAAAAAAGGTCCATTTCATCCGTCAACACATTAAGGCTACCCAGAGTCGACAAAATAGCTATGCTGACAACCGTCGAAGGAACTTGGAGTTTGATGTTTTTGAGAAATTCATTCCTAGAATTTTACCTTGGAAGAGAGTAATGAGGTTTGGGAAGAAAGGGAAGCTCAAACCTAGGTAAATTGGAACTATAAAATTCTTGATCACGTGGGAGTAGTGGCCTATCAGATTTCGCTTCCTCCAAATCTAGCACAAGATCATGATGTCTTTAATGTATCCCTCTTGAGGAAGTACATACCCAACCCTTCACATTTACTAAATCTAGATGTGGTACAATTGGAAGATGACCCATCATATGAGGAGCAGACGGTGGGTAACATGGATTGTAGAGACAAGGTTCTACACAACAAGACTACCCACCTTGTTAAGGTGTTGTGGAGGAACCAAAAATGCGACAAGCCACATGGGAACTAGAGGAGACTATGAGGCAGGAGTACCCACAACTTTTCTCTTCTTAGGGTATGGGTTAAAATTTCGACGAAAAAATTTCTTAATGGGGGATGAATGTAATGACCTGAACTTTTGATTATTACTTGTATCCTAAATTTTCCTATTATTTCATCTTATACTCCATAAAGATATATACTTTAATTAATGTAGAGAGTATAATTAAATGAAATGGTTGGGATTCGACAGTTATATAACTATTGGTCAATATGACCATTGGAAACTAAACTATTTACATTACAATTGTTGTTTATAAGTACAAGTGATCTTGGTTAATACAGAAAGAAGAGTCAATGTCCTCATCCAGTAGACTCGGTCCATACAGAGACCATCTATCAAAGCATGGGAAGGAGGTAGCATCTCTGGGATTTGCTCTGGACCAAGCCGAAGCTAAGAATCAACATGTGAAGCTTGAATGAAATGGCCTAAGGGAGAAGTTCCAGCTGATAGAAATCACCACTCTGGAAATGTTGTCTGTGCCGCCCCAAGATTCTACCACCAAAGCACACCTTACACTTAAGACCTTTACAGGTGTTATAAGGTGTTATGTAACGAGGCCTTAGATACTTTTGGTAATTCTATGGTATAAATAAATTTGGTATTTCTTATTATGGTAAAATTTGTGATTTTCAAATGTTCGAATAAATATGGGATTGATATTATTGATCATTATGGAAAAGGGTATTTTAAAATATTTAGGTAAACGTTATATAATTATTAATGGGAAATGATTTTTAGAAAATTATCTTCTACAATTGTGACCAGTAAATAAATTTAGATTCTAATAAGATCAACATAATTTTTTGTTAATATTATGGTATGAATAGTAATATACCCTTATCAATAGTAATGAATAGTAAATTGGCCAAAAATATAATCTTCACACAGGAATGTATAAATATAATTTTGACATCTTAAAAGTGAAAAAATGGTCATAATATAAGTATTGATATTTTTGTATGTCATAAATATTTTAATTACAATTTCATAATAAATTTAATAATTTAAAATAAAAATATATTTTCATAAAATGTAATCATAAATTGTTACTTTGTTCTCTTATGGTTATATGAATATTTTATGGGACCTTGATGACTTTTTTACGGTGTTACAAAACAAGTTATAGATTTAATGTTGTTTACTTGGAATAAATAATGATTTTATTTAAAAATTAAATTAAAATTATTGAGAAAATTATTATCATAAAATGGAGTTCATTTTTGAATTCAGATCATCAATATTAGTTTAGGGTAAATGTTTGGGAATTTTCTAAAACACTTTAATTTTCGGTGAATAAGAAAAATACATATTTGACTTTCGGGTGTTTAATGACATCATTAATGATGTAATCATTATGTAATAAAACTGTATGACTTGGGAATATTAATATATTATATGATGTTTACCAAGTGTCCAATACCATGGTCATATACCATGGGAAATCCCTTGGTTTTTCATATACGACAGATGAGGTGTCCCTAGGAAATTAATTAAATATTCCACCACTTTTCCTATAAATACCAAGCCATTCCCTCTTTTGATTCAATAAAAAATCCACCTCAAAGAGGTTATAGTATTTTTACCTCCCAAGGAGTCCTCTCAAGGTACCCTCAAGCCCCCCAAAGGTAACAACCATCATGCTTTCTAAGTTACTCTTCAGTGTAAGGGAACGATCCACACACCTTTTTTAGTCATGATTTCCTTTAAGTTATGTCTTCTAGTTTCCATCTTCTTATGTGGGGGTATATTCTTATAATGTTATTATTAGATTAAATTTCATTTAAAACTTATTATAGACCCTTTCTTCTCTCATCAATTTATTTTTTGAATTTTTAAGTGATGTCGTTAGGCTGCCAAATTTTGGTAAAAGAAATCACATCTTCTCTTTTCTTTTGAGCTTCATTTTCATTTGGAATTTCCATCAAATACACACACAATGATATTATTTATTTTTATTTTGTAACCATACATTATTATGATTTTTTTTTATGTGTGGGTGTCTTTTTCCCCTCTCTTTTCAACATTTTCTAAAACAATGTTATATCGTTGTTGTACTGTAGAAGTTTCGTCAAAAAATCTCTCTCTTTCTGTCGAGAAATTGTCTTGTTTTACTTATGTGAATACCCAAATATATTTATATTTCCAAGGCTATTCATCACTACATAAAATTGATCTATTTGATTCTGGAATTGACATACATATAACACTTCACTCCCTTTCTATGGGTTATAAATGACATTACGATCAAGATTTTAAGAACATTTAAAACGTCACAATTTTAAAGTGAAACCCATTACTTTTACTCTCTATGAGTTATTCAGGAAAAGTGTTATTATGATCTATGTGGATCACTTGAATATAAATACATATTAAGGGTGCGCCTTAATACCAATCCAATGCATTGGGTAAAGAATTTAATCTCTAGAGATGAGAAGTTTCATGAAACCTTGGTGAATAACCATGTAAATTTTTATGACACTTTTGGGACGAACCTTAGTGATACATTCATGAATGTCTAAATTAATGGGCCTTATACTCACCTTTTCCTTTGATGCATGTCTCCAGGATATGAGATAAAATAATTTTACTTAAGAAGATCTTATGATGAATAACTAAAATTGTATTAGAAGAATTTTTTATTTTTTCATGTTTTATATCCCCAATTTCCAAGACACTATACTTTAAAGATCCTATGTTCATAACAGGTAATGAAAAGATATGTAATAAAAAGGCAGGATGCCATATGAAATCATGCCCATGATTTCCTCTAGTTGGTTACATATGAGACATTTCTATTACATCTTGGATTTCATCATCTCTAATGAAACATAAAAATAATCCATCAGATCAATGTATAAACATGTGTGGTTCATCCCAGTAATAATGTGATTCTTCAGCTAAAAAATCTTCTTTTATGTTAGGAGTGGTCTTGGTGTAAGAATACCATAGAGAGATAATTTTCAATGACGGAAAATATATTTTTTCATTTATTATAAAAATTGATTCATTAGGAAACACAACTTTGATGTCAATTTCATCATCATTCTTTACGAGTGGTAACAGGAATTGGGAAATATGATCATAAAACAAATTTTTGGTGACTTTTTTTTTCTTAGATTATGATATTAATATCTTGAAGAAAATCTATCCACATTATGTGATGGGGTTTCCATCCTTTTTATTCATCAAAAATATCTGGGCAGCATGATCAGTGTTTAAAATCACCTTGGAAAAATCCAAATAGTAATGTAATTTTTCAGAAGTATACACAACTACAAGGAGATATTTTTATATAGTATTCTAGTTAACTATAGTGACTTCATCATGTGCCATTCATAGTGGATAGGAAAAAACAATTGACCTACTCATTTTCGTAAAACAACACCAATTGTAAAGTTGATGGCATCACACATCAATTAAAATTTCTTATCCCAATCAAGTGAAAAAATCACATGAGAAACTATCAATCATTTAAATAAATAATTTAATGCAAGATGACATTATTTTATGAATTAAAATGGTTGTTCATTTAATAAATTTTGAATCTTAGGGATGGAATTTTTTTTGATGTCTTTAAAAAATCTCTGATTGAATAAAACATGGCCAAGAAAGATCTGAATAACATTGACTATCAAAGTCTCTAGTAGATAATTGATCAGTTTTATCTTTGAGTTATCAAAATCCATTCCATTCTTAAGAAATTTTATGTTTTATGACTATGCCTCTTTGGACTATAAAGTGAAATTTTTTCCAGTTTAATATTAGACACTTCTCTTCAGAGTATTGTAGGATTAGCGCTATATTTATTTAGTAGACCTCAAAAGATATTCTATAAACTAAAATTTCATCCATGAAAATTTATAATAATACTCTACCATAGTTTGGAATATATGTTTCATTCACCCTTTAATGTTCCCTTGATCATACCTCATACTGAAAGAAATGCACCTGTAGGTGAAGTGCCAAATAGAAAAGTGAATTTTGTCTTAAAATAATCATCTGTGTTGACAAAAATTTGATTTTATTCTTAATATCCATCCTAAAAATAATAAAATTCATGACTTTATAGTATTTTTACCATTTAAACCGTAAAGGTAAAGGGAAAATGATATTTTTGGGGAGCCACATTTATATTCCTATAATCCACCCAAACTCACCATCCAACAATAGTGTGAGTAGATATTTATTCGTCTTCCACATCCATTCAAACTATAAGACAACAATTCATAAGAACAACATGTAATGAGATCACCCAATCATTATTATATATTGAAAATAATATTCTAGTAGTTAAAAGTTTCATCACTTCTTTTTTGACAACCTCTTTCATCATTTTGGTGAGTCACCTCTGAGGTTGGAATTTGGTTTTTAAACCTCCATGAAAAAGAATTATGTTGGTTCATAACATACAAATGATTCTATGGATATTATCCATACCCCATGAAATTGACTGATTATTTCATTTAAATACTTCAACTAATTTTTCTCCCTACAACTGAGAATTTTTGGAGAATATGGTGACTCTTTGTGAATCAACAACCTCTAGAGAGGAATTCTTGTGTATAATAGAGAGGGGTTTCAGTTCTAGTTTTGGTGGCTGAATAACAGGGTGTATGAATGGTGGGATCATATCCCTTGTAATAGGTTCTAGGTATTTTAATTCCTTCATAAAAAAATCATCATATTCATTAGGTAGTATGTCATCAATTTATTCTTTGAATTATATGTAATCATCTCTTTGGTCATCAAGAAAGATATCTTGTCCATTGATAGAATCATCTATTTGTTTTTCATCCTTTTCTAGATTGATCACCACTAGTTCTTATCCTGTATGGAAAATAATTCCTCCTTTATTCAAACCAATCAGTTCATTTCCAGTGTCTTGGAATGGTCATCCTATGATGATTGGAACAAATCCTTCTTCTTCTTTGTCTAAATTGAAGAAGTTTGCGGGAAATATGAATTTGATGAATTTGACTAAACATCCTCAAGAAGTCCTCAAGGATACTTTAATTATTGGTCTGCTGATTATAGTGCTACTCTGGTTGTTTTGAGTTCTTTGATATCTTTTTTTCGGAATACACTCATTGGAATAAGGTTAATACTGGATCTTAAGTCGCACATGACTCTTTTGAAGATACATTCCCCTATTGTGCATGGAATTTAGAAGCTCCTAGGGTCTCTCATTTTTTGGGGTATTTTATGCTGAACAACATCATTGTAATACTTATTCAGTGAGATAATTCAGTTGTCTTTTATTATCCTTTTGTTTGAAAGGATCTATTTGATAAAATTTTCAATAGTGTTTATTTGAGTAACTTAATCATAAAAAGTAGTTTTCATATAAAATTACTTGAACATTTATAAAAAATTATTATACAACACTTAAATTCATCCTTTATTGTGTCTTTCTGTATAAATAATGGGTGATTTGTATTATGGTGTAGCAACATAGAAATTTTCCTTGGGGTGATCAGGTGTTTAATTTTTTGGGGGTACCTGTTGTGGTGTTTATTTTGTGGTTTCATCAACTTATTTTATTATTAATTGTGTATTTTTCTCGACTTCTTTATATTTTCATTCATCTCTTCCACATGGATTCTGACAATACTAAAAGTTTACACCACATAGAACAACAACCTTGGAATCTTCCCTTGGGTACATATCTGTATTACCATGTAGAGTACCTCATAATCTCTCTAATAATGTCTTTGAAATATGACCCATTTGATGTTCAATGTTTCAAAGATCCACCCTTTTATTATATATTTCAGATGTTTGGGTGGTCATAATCTAATCATCCTGTAGAACAAATACTGAGGGAAAATTTTCTAGATTATTTTGAAGAGGTACAACGGATTATTGTGGTCCTAGTGGAGCTTTCTGGACATGTTGTTGTGATCATAAAATAATGGATTGTTGTTCATTTTTTGTGGTGGTTAGGGAATATGATTCATTTCAAGATGTCTAGGTGGTACTTCTTTTCTAAATGGTGCATGACCACTCCATTTTTGGTAATACCATTGATTATTCTGTTGTTCATATTGTTTCATCCAAGGAAAAGTTTGTCGTGGTTGTTGGAACTATTGGTCTTTCTGATTATAATCAACATAATTAAAATATGGTGATGGTTTTTCATCAGTAGTATTTGTGAATTCTAGATAGATATGTGGTCCACAAATTTTTTCATGATTGTACTACCATAACAGGAGTAGGTGCAGGTGGTGATGTAGTAGGTATTTGAGAGGATTCAAGCATCTTAGTCATGGATACTACTTGTGAAGATAGACATGTATTCTATTATATTTGGTGTGAAACATTTTGATGTTGTCCAAGATAACTCTTCTATATGATGGAATTGTGATAGAATTCATTGAAAATAACTCTTCTAGATTTAGGTGTCTTGAACATAATCCTTCCAACATCTAGAACATCGACAAGTGCGTGTGAGACTGGATAAATACTTTTCTAGAATTTCTAGATATGTATCCAGATGTCTAGTCCATGCTGCAAGAACATTCTCATAATATCCTTAAATCTATCCCAAGCTTCCCATACATATTCTCCATAAATATGAGTGAAAATTTGAATTTCATTCTGCAACTTCCTTGTTCTGATATGTGGAAATTATTTGACTATGAACTTCTTGACTAGATCATCATATGTCGTGATTGACATGAGAGGTTGTCTTAAGAAAATCATTATATTTGTCCCATAGGGAGAATAAAATGGATAGATTCTTGATTTTATCAGAATATTCTCCCGAGTTTTGACTGGTATTACACACATACCTATATTTTAAAATGTTTTCATGGGGATATTTACATTGAATTCCACTGAACTAACCCATGTTCTAGATCATGTGGGTGATTACATGTTTTATCTCAAATGTTTTTTATTGAATATGCGGGTACCCAATACATGGTGTAGCACCACAGTTTGTTGACAATACATAATACATGATGGTGTGTTCTTGATGTGCTAGATGTTCTATTGTGTGGGGTTGTATGGGATGAATTTAACCTACATGATTTATTAGGTCCTCCATATTTAACTGGTAGCTTGTAGAGGGATTCCATTTGATTTTGGGCTTGATGATAAGTTGTTCATGCGTGTCAAGTCCACTTGAATAAGTAGAAGGTCTTTTATGCATGAACTATACCATAAGAGGAAGGGATGTAGTTGAATCTGAAAGAATATAAAAAGGAAATAAAATATAAATGAGGAAAGGGAGAGGTAATGATTGGTTCCTTTTCCCAAAGGCTACCATGAGAATCATAGGAAATCGATCCCATCAATGATTAAATTATATTGCACACGCATACACTTTGTTTTATTCACATTATACGAGGTCAAATTAGAATTGATATTTTTCCCAAAATAGACGGTCTTCTTATACATATCATTGTGATAATGTGGGGATGATCCCATGGGGAAATATAGCTGGTTGTAGGAGTTGACGACATAGAACCCAATATGTTGGAGTCCTCACTAATTTCATTGTGTTTGGAAAAACAAGAAAATAAAGAATTATATATTAGAAGAATAGATAAGAAATGATTCAGGGTCAATTTCAGGGTTATAATTAAAGATAATCTCTATATTAACATGGTAAGGTCCTAATATCTAGGTTGTGAAGAAAGAAGAGGTCACTAGTTGACTGTGGTCGAACCAACTACTTATAACTAGGAATCAAATATTCCTTGGTCTATAAATAATCGCAATCTATGACCATCTATAATATATTTATAACAGAAAGTGTCATAGGCTATTGGTTATTGAAAAAAATTCTCAAATTTTTCCAAGGTCGTTCAGATGAAATTCCTATGGTCAGGGTTACTCGAACGAATTAGATAGTCAATTTTTTAACCAGATTACTGTCATTTGGATTAAGAAGTTGAGAATTTTAGATTTATTAAATTGAAATACCCATACATTAGATCCCTACCCTAGGTGTTTAATCCACTCATGGTAAAATGTACTTCATATCGATAGATATTTGAAATAATTCTTAACATGTTAATAGATATTGAATTTAAACACATGAAAAACATGAAATGATTCATATTGAGAATTAAATTTAGATGAAACAAATATAATCTTGAATAAAACACAAATTCAATCAACTACTTACTTGAAATAAGAAGTAGAATGATAACATCAAAGGTTCATTGATGATCTTTTCTTGAAAAAACAAGATGTGAGAATGCTAATGAAAAAAACCTGAAAAACAATCCATGATGATTTTAATAAATTAAAATAATTAATTTCACATGAAATAATTAATGTTTGGGGAGAGGGAGTACAAGGGAACTATAGAAGAATACAATAATGAATGTTATATCCACTCTGAAACTCTGAATTCCAGTTACTTTCTCCTATATATATTGACAGAATAATACATGATATGTAATAGGATTTCACATCATGTTCTTCCAATCCATATTTTTCTTCATGAATTTGGAATGTTGATGTATCTTATGCAAATTTTGTCTGACATTTGGATTCTTGACTCCTTTCATGGTGTTTAACATGATTTCATGTCATGAAACTACCTTCAGTTGGTGGGAAATATTATTTGAATGCTTCACTTTGTGGACTGGTGATTAATATCGTGTATGGAAGGTTCACATCATTTAATAAGGATTCACATCATGTATCATTCCATAACTTTTAAATTCTTTATGAATTGGCTTGATTTCTTACAACATGTGGTGAAATGATCTACACATCATGTAATAATGTTTAAAGATGTGTAATATCCAATTTTTATCCTTTTTTATGTTTTGTTCCTTTGAACTCTGAAAGCCGATTTATTGAAATAATCAACACATATTAGGTTCATTATTTATTAAATCATTTAAAATCCATAATCATATATCACTAAAATGTATATATGTTTTCAACTTATTAGTAATACAACTATATTTTAAAATATGAAAATAATGATTGATAGTATATATGACAAGAAGCACCCATATTATAAGATAATTTAACATACTTATAATTTATAATATATTTCTTTTAATGAAAAAACAGTCACTTTTTTGGCTTCTAATGTAAGAAATACTATGGTTAAATGAGACAATATACACTATTAAAAAATTATTATATAAACCTAACAATTATAACCAAGCTTCTCTGTTGGAGGGTATAAATAGGAATAAATAAGTTGATAAAATTATATTTTAAAGTAGTATAAACTAAATTAAATAGTTATCTATTTTTTTAAAAAAGAAATACCATTTGTTTGTAAAATTATTGTTCCTTGAAATCCTAAATTTTCCTAAAAGAATGTTTAGTGGCCCTTTTAAAATATAATTTACATTTAATTTTTATATGAAATTTAATTTAAAAAATTAACTTAATTTTTTAAATTATATTATAATTATTACCTTAATGTTATAATTATTTATTTTTTAAAAAAATTTAATTTTATTGTGCATAGTGAAAATACCTATTTTTATAAAAATTTTATTTCTTTTTAATAAATTATGTCCCCTAATAATGTCAATTTGATTTTAAATTGAAATGATTAATATTGATTTATATTAAATCTACTCAATTACTTTAACTAATAATTATACTATAGTTTAGTATTAGTTTATTTTTAGGATTTAAAACAATATTTTCCAAAAACTATTTTAAAGTTTATAATGTTTATCCATTTTAAATAATTAAAATAATTACTAATGAGTAATGATTAAAATAAAATTTATATATTATATATCAATAAATATGAATTTAATTGAATATAATTTTTATTACTTTTTATATAGTTAATATGAAATCATCTTTACTTAAAAAACATGCATTTCATGAAAACCCCATTTTCTGAATGTGTCTGTTGGTTTAATTTTAAAATAAATTCATAAAATTATATTGTTTGAATATGGAAAAAATTACAAAATATTTCTAATCAGAATAATTATATTATCTAATAAGTTCAACATAATTGTATACATTAAGGAATAGTGAAAATAGTAAAAAGTATTTACCATAGTTGAGGAAAAATTCGGTCTACAGAGGGTTAAAAAAATTAAAATGATTAAATATGAAGAACAACATACATAATTCATTTTTATTGTAATATATAGAAAATAAATATTTTAAGGATCAAAATTCGTAAATTTTGGAGCCATTTTTCACAAGAAAAAAATGATGGAATCCATTTTTTTTCAAAAAATTCTTGTGTGTCCTCTCCCCCACTTTTATATTTTCACCTTATCTCCTATTCTTTCAACACATCCAAAAAAATTTGGATATGACAATAAATTATCAAATAAAATAAGTAATTTTATACCCTCATCCTATAATTATTTTTTTATAAAAAATACAAATATGGAAACCTTGTTGTTCAAACAAATAGAATTTTCCCAAATAAGATGTAACATCCTTATCTAAGAATTTAATATTATTCCTTAAACCACATCCTCAAAGTCTTATTAAACCATGACGATATTATTTCCTCGGTATATTATATATACATAAATGATTTTTATGGTTATACCATAAAACCATCTCCTTGTCCCTCAAAATGGGAAACAAAACTGTTGATTATGTGTATGGAATACTACTTCCATGTGAACCAATGTAATTAATTTTTTTCACTACTTCTCACATATTGATATAATTTTGTTTTTAATGAACACCAAATGGGAATAATAAATATTCAAAAAGAAATAAATACTTGAATATGGGAATTATTTTCACAAAAATAAATGTAAGGAGAAGGTGGCCAAAACATGAGGAACACATGAGCCTCCAAGGTACATGAAATCATGTGACCATCATAGAGACAGGAGAAAGAAACATGTTAAATATAAATCCTATCATAGATCCCACTAATCCACTGTTAACAAGTTCTTTTTATTTAACAAAGGCACATCAGTCACTCGGTGATCATGTGGCGACAACCAGATAACCTCCCACATGTCACATGAGTTATTGGCAGTGACTTCCTGACAATACATATTAAAATCATTTGGAAATAATCAAAAACATCCAAATTGAGGATTCTACAAGTAGTTTCAAAGATCATGTGACTAATCAACAAAGGGAAGGATTATTTTCATTAAAAACATTTTAGAAAATTCGCATGACTCCCAAACCATGGTAAAATAAAACAAATGAGATAAAAAGGGGGAGATGGAAGCCCCTCGTAGTCATAAAAAATCATGTGACACAACCCTAACAACTCTTAAGACACTTCAAGGATCTGGAGACATGCCCACCACGAATTACAAATTCATATTTTCTAATCATACTAGTCATAGGAAGCACCTTCTGTATTCCTTGACAACCTGACACTCCCCCTCTTACGCCCTAAGTATAATCAAATGAATTTTACCATGAAAATGTTGCTCTTCCCAATGAGACCTCTTTTGTTCATGATATACATCTTCAAGAGGCAGTTTAATAATCTTTTATGTTACTGATGTAATATCTCAGGACTGGAAAACCATTGTAAAATAAAAAATGAAAATAATATATGGAGGATGTGAAAGACTATCACAATCATATAATGATTGATACGCACTAAGGAAGTCTATATCATGGTCCCAAAACACTCATGGAAAACCCACCATGATATCAAGAAGACCCCATAAAAGTTATTCCATCCTATCAAAATGTCCCAGGAAAGGCATTGAGGATCTCATGAATTCCTTTCAATATGAACTTTGATATCATGAATTCCCTCGGACATGTCAACATCAAAATATAAAGTCCTTCAGTACACTCGTATAAGCCAATGAGTCCTCATTAATTGGTAATAATAAAATAAAGGAATAATTGATGGGAGGGGCTTGCGGTCATTGAAAATAAAAAAAATCCTCACAATGTGATCCATGGAAAAGGCTCATGAAGATGCATGGTTCTAGATCCCTTCACCTACTAAATACTAGTGCTATTCTAGATACTCCACAAAAAATGGAGAAAAAATAATGTGGTGAGGTTTATAAATTCCCAAACCCAAAATAAAAAATTCATAGCTATCATACTACCATGGTGATTTGAAAATAGTTTCTCTTTTTCACATCCAGAAACATCAATAGACCAAACCACTAGAGTGGATTTCTCAGAGCAACTGATCTCTCTGCTGAAAAGTCTTCCATCATATAATCTACTGGAGAGAATTCAAAGTGATCATGCTCCATGAATAATAAACATCACATGACAAATCATAGATCACACTAAGGAAATATAACACAGTAAAAAAATAATATATTGCATGTATTCTAGATCGTACGAGACTTAAAATAACCTAACAATGAATAAAACTATGTAATTCGTAATATAAGGGATAGAAAAAAGACTAATGTTGAAAGGAATAAATATTTTAACATTTTATCTTACAATAATGTTCTTCATGTCAGCCATTCATGACATGAAACAACACCAGGACATGTCACCCTGATCTCATGGAGCTTCTCCATCATTCTATTTGGTTTACACCAAATCCTTTGGATATACTAGAGAATGTCACACGGTTTCCCCCCAGGACGTGCTAACTTAGTCCCATGAAGGATTATTGTCCTATTTCCTATGAATTTTGATGTACTTCAGATACATATCTCTAATCTAATAATAGTGCAAGATCCTGTGAGTTATCTCCCATGATACCCTAAGAGAAAGTCATAAGAGACTCATGATGCCCTCAAAAAATGTTTTCTACATATCTCAATTCCCCCATGAGTGTCTTCTAGAAAATGATACACCCTATGATATTTGAAATATTGAATTTCACAATAACCTCCATATGTGTTAGCTATCTCTATTTAATTACACTAGTGTAAGTCAGTTGGATCATACAAAAAACTCTGGACAATCCATCTAGGTCAGGCGGGGGATTCTAGGACAAATCATATTTATCATGCGATGACTTTTGGACATGTTAGCATCAACCATCCAATAACCATCATATATTCAACCTAGTTTATGACAAGTCCATTAGAAATAAAAACTTGATCAATTAGTTATATTCAGATATTCCATGAAGATAATCTCATATGTATTAGAGAAACTAGGAAATCAGCACATGTTGGGTAGGCAAGTAGGTGGGGCCAATAGAGAAACCATAGTGTGTGAGTCCCAATCAAGGGAACTACAAAAAATCGTATTCCTACTATATTCAGGATACATATGCCACTAATTGCAGTTCAATCTCTATAGAAATGTCCCAATACAAAGGTCCCTCACTCTCCATGTGATGATATTTTTCATTTTCCATCCATTATTTATGAAAATATCATAGATCATGTGATCTTAGGGAGTTTATGTAATCACATCATGAGTCTCCATAAATCTAGGAAACATATGTATGTAAACCACCAATTAGTGACATGACACATTAGCCTCAACATAAGGGAAACTGCATTGGGGAAATTCCATAGGGTGTGATTGAACAATGATAACTCTGATTCATGAAATAATAGGATACATGGGATGCCTTCCTATGACCTAAGCTCAAATAAACATCCATTTTTATGTAAGAATTATATAGATATCCATTGAATCATCAGGAACTAATCATCACCATGGGGTGATCACTCTTCCTCATCAATCAGTGGACTGAGAAACAAACTAAAATACATTGAATCTGATTTATACCACAGTGAGGATACATTAGTTTTCTCCCTGAGGCTCAATCTCGAAAAAAAATCTTCTTAGGGTAGTCCCAACACAAAATTCATACATCATGATAAAATAAATTGATCATTTTGTTTCCTTTGTTTATCACACTGAGCATAGATCATGGGGGTTATGGAATTATAATAATCATGTCATCTACAACATGTCTCTTCAATGAAAAATGTGTCCTCATTGTGTAATCCCCAAACAAATGGAATATGAAAAATATTATTCTGTCTATAATCTAGATACTCTCGAAATCCATCCAGGACTCAATATTTAACACCAGGTGTCCCAAAGAACCCCTATAAGTCATTTCCTCATGAAGATAAACTATTTACGTCCAACTAATTATATGGGTTTTGATTCCATCAATATCCATGTTATGTAGGATGCGTCATAATGGATCATTCCAATCATTGAAATAATTACTTCCTCCTTGCATGGTAGCACATTCTAAAGCACTTGGATATATACCATCAACACATAAGAAACCACCCATTACAGAAGAATGATAGAGAACCAAAAATAAATATATATGGATTCGCAAAAAGTAACCCAATAGTTTTCAAATTAAAGAGGATTACCCCATAATTCTCTTATCAGGTTAACCTATCTAGTATCATGATTTATAGGTCATTAACCAACATATTTTAAATCAATGAGAGTGTAACAAATTATGAAACATTTACCCCCAAAATTATGTGATGAGTGCAACCTCCCATACTATTTACCAATGTGAGTCCCCAAGATTAATTGGGCCCAAGAACCTAGGTGATCACCTACCATTGGAATCTCAGTATGTACCTAGTTATGGATGAGGGTACCATTGGGAGTTTCTAGTGAGAGTGTCAGTACTAACCTAATGATCACTATTGTGCACAACACATACCCTCCACAACCAAAACATCATGTAGATTTCATCCATGCCTCGAAAACCTGAAGAAAAAAATAGTGAACTAGATGTGAACCTATAAAATGAAAAACAATTGGTTATAAACCTTTGGGAAATTTTGATTCCACCCAATATGAAAACTGAATTGACAATCCCAAAGTGAATCTCTTAGATGAAGAAATGATAATTTATTCATGCTTAAGGACACTTATTTTTTATTCCATTATATAAACAAAGTAGTAAGACATGGATGAAATTATAGATGATCTTCTCTAAAAAGGTTTCTCACAAGTCTATCCTTGTTTGGTTGTGTCTATGTGAGAATAATGGCCAAATCAGGAAAAGAAATCAATTTTTTTAACCATGAATAACTTATTAAGAATATTATTCCTATGATATTACACAAATCTATATCCCTGTTATTTTTCAGCTACCCATTTGCTGATAGTTCTCCCAACGTCATGATTTGAGACAATGTCTTCATCATTAAGAATTTTCTCTATTAAATCATCTATTGCTGAAACCCCCACTAGTTGCAAAGAGATCTCACCTTCTTGACAGATCCAAAAATTGGTGGAAAACATAGTAGTCTTTGAGTACCACCAATGCAGGATGATCTCGAAAATGGAAGCTACACACGATCTTCTCTGATCATAGTAACCGGTGAGTCTGCATCATCCATGAAAGACTGTTGCTAAGATAGTGTACCATGTCACTACAACCCAACATTTAGGGAGATTATCCCCCAAGCATGAAAACTTCTAACATCATTCTCCGATGAAGGTGGATAAGGAATCCAATTACAACACCCTTTTGGTTTAGGTTCCACCATAGAGGGAACATTTCAACCAAAGACACCAGCACCATTCCACTGGTACCCACAAGTTTCCTGCTATGGGTACCAATTGACATGATGCTACCTATCATTCCCATAATAGATCAATAAGGAAGTCTCATAAGAGTGTGAAGGTGTTTTATACTAGGAAAAGGGCTCATATTACAACTCTTAATGATGATTCATGTTGGCATATTATAGAAGAAACTAGTGATCTACCTCATACGCCTACTCACTCATAGAAATTCTATGGGAATATTCTTGTAACACACATGGGGAGGCTAATATCCAAACCACCATTCAAGAATCCAATCAGAAAATTACAATGGAACAAGGAAGAAAAATATGGGGGTATATCCCCACTTCAATTGATGAAATATACTCAGGTATAATGGATAAATACAATGTATAGGCTTACATCACAACACACAATTTTCTAAGATTCTAATATATTTTAGCAATTATAGAAGAACTATGCTGGAATATTCTAACACTGTTGTAGATAATGGGATATGCACATACTTCTATCCTTATAGAAATGGAAACTCAGACTTCGCATCATTGTGGGAAAGCAGTTGTTTGAGAGAAATAACACCTTCTCGCTCCCATCTAAGAAGATTATTGGAATATTTCGATAAAGGATGAGTCACCATATTAGGTTCATAATCTCATTCCATCTAGGGCTCACCATGTGAGAGAGACGCATGCCTCAAGATAGGGGAACATGAATTTTGAAAATTTATAGCGTCATATTCTAAAGGTTCATGATCGGGATCATATCCTTATTTTGGTCGGGTCTCACCACATGAGTGGGGAACAATCCTAAGGATATGCAAATATTCCTATTGAAAAATTCTAGTGGAAGACTCCAAAGGCCCACAGTCATACATATATCCCCTTTATGGCTAAGGCCGGCCAAGTGATATTGACACAAGCCTCAAGACATGCTCTTATTCCTTTTAGTGAATCTATCTAGAATATTCTAGCAGATCAAGGAATCCAGGAGAATATTCCTACACCCTCCGATTAATGACTATGCCAACATCATTCCAAGTCAATACGTGAGGAGACTCATATCTCTTCTCCCATTATATAGGTTCTACAAAATATTCTAGTGAAGAATTAATATTTGGAAAAGCCTCATATTTCTTTTATAACCAGGTCTCACCAAGTGATATTGACACATTCCTCGGTGGAGGCTCATATTCCATCCAATAAATACCAGCATCATATCCCAAATTCATAGTACTGGGATCATGCTCCAATATTGAATAAGGATAACCATGTGAGAATAAAACATGTATCGGGATAAGCTCACATTCTTTTCAATAATGTAATAGATCGTTGTTGTATTCTAGCAGCTTCTTAGTATTAAGTTCATATTCTTATAGCACTAGACATTTATTTACATGTTCTGGAAACCATCACTCAATAGGCTCATATCCCTAAAAAATTGTAAACAATAGGTCGACATATTCTCTCCAAAATACACAACATGTCCCATAATAATAATATGAACAATTGTAATTCCCTTGAAGTTGTTTGAGACACATTCCCAACACCATTATGGTATTTCAACTCTTCTATCATATCAAAAAAGAAAAAGACATTCATTACCATGATATTCCTCTTCATGTTATTGTGGAGAAGTATAACATGGTCTGTACACCTGAAATACAACATGGAGAATATACTCACAATTATATCTCCCATGGATAATGAAATTATACCCTTTCTTAGAAACCTCTATTTAGAGAGTTTTCAAAAATATAACAAAGTCATATGGAGAGGTGCTCAAAACATCAGATTCAACTACATATTTTTCCCCATCAACATCTAGTAGAAATTTTCTCCTATAATCTAGTGACTATCAATGAAATCATCTACAATTTGATTAGTTGGAAGTGTGTATGTTTAATGAGGAGGAGGATTACATTTAAATATGGATAAATACTGAAAAAAACATCCTCCACATCATGTTCTAGTCCCTCACTACCTCTGTTAATGAGAATATAGATGATCTATATAATGAGTGCATGACTTATAAATGCCAAAATAAGCGGGATAATCATCAAAAAGTGAAGTATCAACATATACCTTATCCAGGATATGAATGTAAACATCAGAAAACCAATATACTCTGTTTTCATCTAGACCTGGTTACTATCTCATGGACCAGGAACCAAAACATAAAAAGAACGTCCACAAATCTTTCTGTAAATAATGGTCTAATCATGGGATCCCATTTCACCCATATACTATGTTATGATAGCTATACCACATCAAATAATCCTCAATAACATCTTCCATTACAACTAGCCATGAGTAGACCCGACCCCGTAGGCTTGGGGAGTATCAACTACCACCTCCACAACTAAGATTGTCAATTCCCAATAGGATTCAAGAATATCTTTATATGTTTCAAGAAAATCATATCCCACTGGCCTTGGTGAGTTAATATCTCAATCACCATCTCCATGTTCATCATCCCCTGAGAGGTTCTTGGAAGAATTAGTGGTGATTCCTGATTATCCCCACGCTAATGGACTGATGTAATTTGTATCATCATGTATATCCCAAGAATCATCAAGTCCCCGAATGTAATCAATAGATCCTCAACAATAGCGCCAATCAATTCCAATTTAACCCTTTTATGAACCTCCCCCATAGGGATGTGTTAATGTTCATCACCATCATCATCACCACCATAGAAGGAATCTTTCTTCTCTATGATGAGAAAAAAATAGTCAATGTCCCAACTGCTCCTCTGACCGAAAGACAAACATCCACCGGTTGTGGATAATTCCATAGTCATGAAGGTAAACTACCTAAATATCAATATTCATAATCCTTGACTGGAGGAGAGTATGAGAAATCCAATCAGACCCCATTAGGGTCATAAGACAAAATAGTCAAATATGTAAAATTGATTAAATAACAACCTTAATGTACACAATTTATACTCAACTTGTCACATTGAATGTAATGGCACATCCACCATTCCATTTTATGCCTCTTTGAATATTTTAACTATCAACATGGAAATCGTTGACCAAGAGACAAATGCATAGGGACACACCAAGGAGAATAAACTATGGGTGAAGGGTAATTTGGATGCACCAAAAGATGTTCCATGCGACCAGATCCAAAGAATTCTCCAAAATATGGAACCATCGAATATTGAGTTACTGACGGTATGACCGAACATTTCCAAGGGGAAAGGTATGACTACATCCAAATCACCACCCAAAAAAATTGATGTTCGTTCCCCAGATGAATATATGTCACAATATGATAGTGAGATAAAAAAATTCAACTACTCAATGAGGAGATACTTAGGGGAAATATTCCCACTGGGTATCGTCTTCCTGAAAAGATGAATATTATCCCTCCTATGGAAAATCCTCAAGAATGATTGGAATGTGAGAATTAGATTGTCTTTGAACCCAGACAGGTAGTCTTCATAAACATGGATGATGGAAATGATCATTACTTCCCTTCATTGTAGTGACAGCCTCAACCTCGTCGGGGTAATCATTCAGTATTTGAAAGAATTGAGAATTAAAGGGAGATGAATATGGGACCACCTCATTGACCCCCACCAACTCCCTGCTGATGGGAGATGACTCTGACAATATTTCCCCCAGTGTTACTTAACGTCATCGATTCCCTTTCTACTCAAATGGAAGACATGGAAGGGTGATGCCCACTTATGAAGCCTAAAAGGAATCCATGTCCCCAATTGATGGATGATACTCCACAACCACCCAACATTGGAAATCCATCCTTCTATACATTTAACAGTGTAGAGGACCCTGAAGATCATCTTACACACATTGTATCCCAATGTGGGATGATAATGGGCTCTTGAGATCAACTTGAAGAAATAAATATGACCTGTTTCATACAAACATTGAATGGGCCAACTTTGTTTTATAACAGTAGTCTACCAGCAGGATTGATTGAAGGAGAAAAAGAATTTTTCACCAGTTCATGTAACTGTTTAGCTTTACACAAAGGAAAATGATTATCATCGGCCTGAAGAACTACATCCAACACAGGAATGAGAGGGAGTCTGATTTCATTGTTAAATGTAATGTATTAACATATTCTCTTATTATCCCTATCTTATAGGAGAAACTGCAGGGAATATATGGTGGAAATATCATGTATGAGTTATAGATACCTATGTTCACCATGATTTATTTAGGCGGGTTCCATGAGTTTATTGAAACTAAACAACATCATAAGGAGTATATTCAACGAGATGGGTACAAAATAGGACTAATTCCCATAACTTATGTGAAAAGTCCAGGAATACCATAGGCTAAAAATTTCACTCTAAATCCTGAAGTAGTTCCCATCTAGGCACCTAGGAAGGATCCAAACTACCCAACACCACCTATTGAGTTGTGACCACCCTAGAATCACCCACTTCTAGAAGAATAGAGAAATACAGGTTGACTGGGAATTGAGGAACAGATGATCAATGCATACTATTTTTGAAATTAAAATGTCCTTGTTGATTTCTTGACATCCATGGACAAACATGCACTCATGATACTAAAACCCTAGAGGCCCTTTGAGGAAAAACTCACCGACCATCCTAACTAGTACACTTTCCATTGAAGG
The DNA here is from genome assembly GCA_963277665.1 of Viscum album. Lineage (NCBI taxonomy): Eukaryota > Viridiplantae > Streptophyta > Magnoliopsida > Santalales > Viscaceae > Viscum > Viscum album. Next base: position 788,813,486 of record OY728120.1, read on the forward strand.
TGGGGTCATGATATCCTGAACTCCATCTTCTTAAAATATGTCAATCAATTCAAGGTCGATTCTGAGTATGTATCACTAGAAAACACCCCAGAATAAGTGCCATGTGTAGATATTTCCAGATTAAAAGAAGATTATTTTTGGATGGAAGTTCCATTTTGGCATGCCAAAAAATATGACAACTAGATGAAATGAAAAAGTTTGATTGAGCTCATTCCACCCTAATATCATAGCTAAAAATCCTTAGAATAGCATCACCACCTAATTAGATAACAAAAAATGCGCCTACCAATGGTGGGAATGACCATTGGAAGTAGGGAGAAATAAAAGATAAAGAATCATATTATTCTCTAATGCATGCTCTGTCTCTTGAAGATTTATTCCCTATGACATATATATAATTGGAACTACCCCACCAAATGGAATCACTATCGGGTTAGGAGAACCAATTTTTTCTATAAACATGATACACATGGCATTCCATTTATTCGATGATGAGTATTCCCTCAAATATGAATTTTCATCACATAAGTGGGGAACAAAATGCCTAATGTACCCATACCGAGGATACAAGGGACATCACAGATATGGTTGACCTAATATTCTAATCATATCCCCCTAGAGGATATATATACAGCTAATAATCATGGTAAAGAACTACATTGGTCCCAAAAGAGACAAGGAGGTTCCCTATATCCAACTTGAAAATGACCAAAGCTGACAGTCTTGCATGACCGCTAATGGGGGTTCAATCCAATCAAACCATGATATGAGAAAGGATGGCCCGACCTAAACCACTAGAATCAAATATCCCCTCCACTTATATATAATCACCAGGCCTATCAACATCAAATTCCTCTTCTCCTGAACCACATTCGTAGTAGAATCCCCATATTTGTAAGCGTTGAACATTGGCACAAAATTATAATGTTATGAAACAATTGGATTTTTTCCCATACAAGCTCTCAATCCTCAATGAACTGCATCTTTTAAAAGAATTTATGGAGGGACATGTTGAATCAATTTGAGGCACATATAAGTTTGGGATAGAATTCTCTATATATGATGTCTATCGAGTGGATTCCATGTCCTAAAAATGTCATTTTTCCATATCAGTAACTGATCAAGATGAATAAGAGGCCATTCAAGGAAACATCAGACCCCTATATGTCTCAAGCATACTAAAAAAAATTAAATTTCCAAAGGGCTCTATTTGATAATGGCTTTAGGAAATATTTTATCCCACTTCAAACCCTACAATATTTGGGATGCAGTGACGATGACTTATCTCCCACAAATCAAACCATTTAGGGGTATGATACGCATGATCATAGATTTTTCAGAAAGATGAAAGTCAAATCCCAATTTGGTGATATCACATATAATGCAGAGTTTATGGTTATCTATCTGACACAACATATAATGTCATACATGGATGTCCATAGATCCACAACCATTTAAGGGCACCTTAAACATTCTATCATGGTCTGTCATACCATATCAATGAAAAATTTGACATACTACATTGTGAAAATTCCCACTTAAAGACCTAAAAATATATATATGTTGAAATGTACTTCTATAATAAGAGAAGAAAATAACTAATGTAGGATTACGGTACACATGTCTAAGAACCTAATGGATTAGGGACCACCCATATGAATCATTGGATTTTACTCGAAAAAACGATGGTCTTTCTATAAATTTTGTTAAGGAAATAGAACTAGTCCAAGAGGACCAAACCACTTCCATCCTCATGGATAGTGTAAAATAATAACATCTTTAGAATCAATCCATGATGAAATATATAAAAATAGATTATGATGCCTCTCATTATAACTTCCATCACCCTGATAATGATGATGATGGACCCATATTTCCATCTTCCCCTGAAAATGTCTCTAAAAAATCACAGAGGGATGAAGTTTAGGATGACCTTAGATATTCCTCTCCCATATTTGAGGAAGTTTTATCCACCACCACCGATGATCTAGGAAAAATGAATTTTGGAATATAAGAATACCTTTAACCTAATTTGATTAGTTCCACCATACCCCTCAAAGAGAAAGAGATGTACATTTCATTTATAAAGAAGAACTGATATGTGTTTACGTGGAACTACACATAAGTTCTTAAAATGAATCCAGATGTGGCTACACACCATCTCAGACTATGTGGTGAGAATTGAGTTTTCAAATAAGAATTTTTGATGATTCACCCCTCTCATTATAGTAATTTATAGGTGAAAGTTTACAGGTTGATCAAATATATCTTTGTATGATAAGTGAAATACCCAATATTTCATGCCATCATCATCCATGTCAATGAAACAAATTCACGGTTAGGGTCTAAATTGATTATAGGGTCCTTAATCTCTATAGCTGGAAGAATAATTTCCCATTTCTGATCATGGAACTGTTGATTGATGTAAATGTGGGCATCCAATTCCATTCCTTCATGTATGGGTACTCGTGGTAGAATCAGATCAAGATGGCCCCTAACGATGAATAATTCTCTACATTCATAGCGCCTTAGTGGATCATCTACATTCAAGTCATTCCATTTAGATTAAAAATGTCAGTGCTATATACTAGTGAACCATGTATAATATATTTGATATATTAGCGGGATGGATTTCTAAGTGTTATGTTGATAAAGTGGTTGTTAAATTCTGACAGTGATGTGATCACTTCATGGAAAATCATACAATCTTCTACAAACTATGACTACAAAGTTTAAAGATGAATCCACTGAAATGAAAATTTAGGGTGACATCTGGGATATTTCTAAATTCTTAGTATTCAATCGGTGCATCAAGGTTAACCCAAATAATATTAGTATTATTCTAGCAATTTCACCTCCGAGAAATATTATTTTACATAGTGGAATCCAAGGAAACCTCACCTTAATTTGATAATTCATAGCTAACCTGGATGGAAAGGCTCTCCACTTCACTAGGTTAATCAAGAAGGGAATCTCCTATAAATGGGGTGGTGATTGCAAAAGGTGTTCAAAAGCCTCAATTAGTACTTGCTACACCCATCGGTTCTGATGCCTCAAGTGGAAGGGAGGCCATCCATATTATATGTTTCCACTATGGAACACTCATTGGGCATCCTACGTAGATAGAAAAAAGATTTTTAAGTGATATTAGTAATTAATACCTCATAAGGGAAATAAAATGTACTAAAACTAGATATTATGATGTCGAGAATAACTTCCTTTCACTCATATTTATAGTGCAAAATATGAGGAATTACTTGCAGTACCATGATTTCGATATTTTCCGCCGTATTGATCATATCAAGTAAATCCTTTCCCACCCCATGTTGACGGGGTTCATGGAATGATGGGTGGTCATTCTACAGAAATATTATATTTATTTAATATCATAGATTTTTGTGAAAGCACATTCCCTGGATGACTTCCTTACAGCACATCCTTCCCCAAAAAAATGAACAGGAATACACTGAGCTCCCACATGTTGAGGTCTTATATGCCCATGAAACTCCTCGATCATGTGATTTATACTATAATTGTGACTCCCAGAGTCATGTAGAGACATGGATGGAAAACATGTAACCTAATAAGGTTGCATTAGGGATTGTATTTTTCTCTCTAAACAAATTGCCCCCCCTACTCTTTGTCACAATACAAATGATGCATAAATAATTGTTGGAACCATGGATATTCTAGAAATAAATTGGAGTATGATTTGTGTTTATTTTCAATATTCAGTGGATGTTCATAATGTGTTCCAGCAAAGTGATTGTACAGTTCAAGCAGAAAGCAGTATTAAAGGTGGTGTTGTTTCCCAGTGTTTTCCAAATTGTTTGGCCTCAAAATCGGAAAATGAAGACATGGATTGTTGGTAAAAGAAGGCAGGTTAAAAGAGGAAGTGGTGTGTGAAAAATAAAGGTTGCGCGCGAAATAAGTGAGTTGGGTGCGAAAAATAGCGGGATGCGTGAAATAGAGGATCGAGGTTTTTCACGCAAACAATGTTTCAGAATCAGAACGTCAAAAAACAGAAAAGGCATGGGCTACGCAAAAAATATGATGGTGTGTGTGAAAAACAATTCCTGTGTGAAAGATTATGCGCCAGATGAGATGTTTTTGCACCACATGTGGTTTTGCGTGCGGGGGTCTCAGATTCCTATAAATAAGAGGTGACCCCCCTTATTCCATATAGTTGAAGACTTTGAGAAGATTCAAGGTCTGATGCGTGAAAAAGGATCGCGTAAAGGGGCATGCACGAAATATTCTAGATTGCGCAGAAAATTATGGTATGCACGAAAAAGGAATAGATGCACATAAAAATTGGGGTTGCACGTAAAATATTAAGTTGCGAGAAAAATGTTCTTGTGGCGTGAAATATTTTTCCGCGCGAAAAAGTAAATTTTGCGCGCAATAGGGAGGTTTTGTGTGCAGAGAGTTGGTGTTGCGTGCAATTGTCAGTGAAGTTTCTCTGCACGTTCTGGTTATCCGATTCAGTGGATTTCTGCATTCTAGTGCATCAATTCCGGACATAGATTCAAGCAGAGTCTTGTGCTAAGAAGATACAAAGACTTCAATGCAAATCTATTGAAGAGACCTTCACTTCTATAAACTGAGTGTGACTTCACCAAGGGAAGTGAGACAGGGGCAGTCAATAGGAGGGACCCGAGATAAGCAGTGAGCTATCCCTAAACCTATGTAAAGGAAATGATCCTGGGATAGAGTGATTATTCCCAAATGATTTTAATCCCAAACTAGTGAAGTTTAGTGGAATTTGGTACGACCAAAAACTTGTCAGCATATTCTCCTTAGACGTAGCCCTTAGCGGTGAACCAAGTAAATTTTTTTGTGTCATCTCTTTGCATGTGAATGTTTCATTGATGATAATATTCATCATACAAGTTTAACCAGTTCCTACCAACATGGGAACAAGATCCTTGTTTTTAAAAGAAACAGTTGACACCCTGATTTACCCCTCCCCTCTCAGGGTGTCCCGAGGTCCTACAATAATGAGGCTGAAAAACAATCACCCATCAATAGATTGGAATGATCCATAAAACTATTCATTTCCTACATAAATATCAACCGGGCCCCAAAATTAGTGATAAAGTAGACCAATGATAAATATTCCTCTAAAAAGGATAGTTATCCCCCGCACTAGCTATGTTAGGCGACTGATAGTAGGTTTCCCTTTACATCCCACATTGAATCATGTTCCCCGACAATAGAATGGTCACACCGATGCACTAGAAAATGCATCCACCATCCTAGCTAACCTAGATCAAGAGGCTAAAATATTCCATATCACTCATCGATTAATGGTCTCATAGATCATTATATGCGATATATAAGAAACATATTTTTTCATCACTTCCCCTGAGCATGATGAACCAATTACCACACCTGGATGGATGTAGCCCATAATCTGTTATCTAAAAAATGGGATTCTCCAACAGACCATGTCATAAGTGAAAAAATCCAATGTCGAACAAAAAATTTCACTTAAATGGATGGTCAAGTTGACCATAAATCCTTCAACAAATGAGACTTCGAAGGAATCATCCTCAGGTGCATATCATAAAGAGATATTTTTTCAAATGAAAGGAGTCCATTTAGGTTCTTACAATTCCCATTAGCCTAGAACCAAGATATCACATCTAATCAATAGGATGTGATATTAATGGGAAACTATGATAAATGACTATATGGAATTCACAATAAAATCGGATGCACTCCAGATCCTTGAAAACTTCATCCATCAACCCCAATAATTTCTACATAGAGATAAATATTTTTGGCTATTTTCCATGTGGGGAATTGTTGTTTTGGTGCTATATCCCCAAAACATAGCTAAGAAATTCAAGTACATACTAACAACAACCGACTTATTTTCCAAATGGGTTGAAGAGATACCCCTCAAGGTAGTTGGGATGATAAATATAATCAACTTCATAAATTCTTATGTCATCACCAGGTTTGGGGTCCCTCAAACAATATTGAAAGACAACAACAGAAACATCTATTCTATTGAGTTTATGAAAGTATTCCAGAAGTACAACATCAAGTCTAATCATTCATCTCGCTATCACGAAAAAACAAATGGACATATATAACCCTTCAATATGACTCTATAAAATATACTCTAGAAGATGGTGTATAAGGATTAGATGTCTTGGAAATCTAATATCCTCCATTCTTTGTGGGCCTGCCATACCACCACATGTACTGCCACACAAGAAACTCCATCCACCTCGGTGTGTGGGACAAAGGTAGTGTTACCCTTAAATTTTCATCCCCCTCCACTCCTAATAGCCATCTGCAGACATCTCTCAAATGATGAGAAATCAGAAAAGAAAATGGATGAATCAGAGTGGCTTGGTGAGAATAGGTTGTGCACACTACACAACCCTGATATCCTTCAGAACCGGACCACATGGTCTTTTAATAAAATGGTTCACCTCCACTCATTTGTTAATGGAGAACAAGTATTGTGGAACATAACACCAATTATATTAAGAAAAAAATATCCCAAATCAATATCCCAAGTTGGAGGTACCATACAGCATACATAAGGTCTATCACAATGGGGATTACTCATTCGCCACAATTAATGGGGAGCATGTCACACCAGCCACCAATACAAGGTTTCTCAGGAAATACATCTAATATATATTATCACCAATTCTCAGAGGAATGGGAATAAAAATTAGTGTATGTACTGTTACTAGTTCTAAAAAATGACGGTAAACTATACATAGCATGTCCCGACAACATGTCCTTAAACCGTATGCATATTTCCTTACCCCAAGACACTGAAACTACACATCCAATGACCCCTCTTCATGACACTAAACTACACAAGTTTTGTAGAAATATGTATATCTTGATTCATTCCTTTGTATGATACGTAGTAACACCCGAAACACATTGTTTTGGGTCTAAATACAATTTAACATACCCATTTTTCATGACTGGTGATCCATGTCCAAACTATGATATGTTAAACTACAATTTTTATGTCATATCCACTTGAATAAAAACATTTAAGAGATGAACTAACAATGATACATGACACTATATAGTATATTTTATCCTTAATACAGGATGTAAAACTACATGGATCCATATCATCCATTTTAATTCACTTCAAGTCACCGACATCCTTACTGAATGACATTAAACTTTATGGGATTGTAGAACTATCTATGGATGGATTCTCATTTCCAATGAGATACGCGGGTATTCCTTGATCTTATATCTTGGTCTAGGATCCCAATATACAAAATTCACATGTTATGATCTTAATTTCTTCTAAACAGTGAGAGGATCCCTTATTGTTCCTTGTTTATTACACTATGAATATCTCATGTGAGATTAATAGTCATGATAATGGATTCCATACACAAAAAGGAATAACATCATTTGGTAATCCCATCATGATCCTCAATGAATGATCATAAAAATCATTCTATGAGTCCTCGCTGCATGAAGTTAAAATGCACAGTTTACATCCCCAACATAACATAAAACTTCATACTCTTGTGGACCTCTCCTGAGATGACAGCTAAAGTTGTTGTTTCTCTTTTAAAACACTTCTACCCACTCAAACACTGTTTACCTCAAGGATCTTACATCCTTTCCATATTACATTAACCTTCATGTAATTTCATGAACTAGGTTTGGTTTAATTTCATTTTTATGAGATATACAGTGATGCCCAGACTCCCATCCTTTGGACCAGCCAAAACATCACAAATTTTCCACGTTGGTCCGTTTTTTCCTTTAAAATTGACGTTAAACTACATGGAACCTTAAAAAACTTATGTTGTGTAAAACCCCATGTTTTTTAACCGAATAAAAATATGATGGGTTTTGAACATTTTCTTTGACTGGATGGGTCAGATTTAATATAGATATTTGGAACTTATATCCGAGTGTTGGAATGTGTTGTTTTTGGACTTGTGTGAAGGCCCAAGAAGTATCCCCAATGTCTTGAGATGTTTTGGTAATGTCGAACCCGAAAAACATCATGTTTTAAAACACAAGAGAGGGTGCAGAGTTTGTGCATGGTATGCTAAACCGTGCAGCCCACTGCAGGTAACCATGCGGCCCCTTTTTAAGAGGGGGCATGACATTGTACACAGGTTGTGCACAGTTTTCTAAACCATGCACGTAGCCCATGCAGGGTGTGTCTTGAAGGCAGTGGGGTACCACACGGTTGGCACATAATTCACCAAACCATTATTCTTAATCATGTGTGACCCCCTATTTTGAATTTTTAATTGTTTTAAAATTTAATTAAATTTAAAACCTAAACTAAACACTCTCCTCACCTCCTTCTCAGCTCGACCCACATAGTATTGCACCCCTAAAGGGGTTTCCCTTCAACTCACCTCCCATCCTCTTCGATCTTCGTCTGGTTTCCTTCAATTTTCATGGCTGATTCATCATGATGAGTCATATTATCCATTATATTACCTTCTACTTGCTTCTCTTTGACCTAATCAGCACCCTGTGAGGTTCGACCAAAACCTAGGGCATTGGGTGTGATCTGATTTTTGGTTTTCTCTTGTTCTAGGTACATGAAAATGGTCTCTCGGGAATTTTCTTTCATGTTCCAGCATCTTATGCCAAATGTGAGGTTGTTCGGGTGGTTTTGGTCTATGACAACATTTTGGGGTATGGTTTAAACCATCTTACTTGTTTTTCACATATTGAATTAATATCTTTATGTGTCTTTGACTCCCTTTTATTAAATTGGTAGGTAGTTTATTTGTTCTGGGTGGTTTCACGTTGTTTTGGTTTGTCCCCGAAGTGGATGTCTTGGTTCCACCCAAAGGTAGGGTCTCTTTACAAGTCCTCAATCATTATAAATAATTGAATAAAGTTTCATACTGAACTTTTCTTATAAATTAATTCATGCGATGAAATATTATTTCCAATGACTTTTAAATGAGAATTTATCATGTTCATGATTTGAATTCTAAATGTAATAAATGATTTTTTGATAAAAAACATCATGTTTTGATAATAAAACACCTCCAATTGTGGTGCGCTGCCTTTAGGAAATAAAGTAGTGGATAGAATTATCATTCATGACATGTTGTGTATATAACACTTATGCCTTGATCTTAGGTTGAAATATGACATGTTTAAAACATGTCCATATTTGAATTTAAAAAACTGAGTTAACATTTTGAAATAATTAAAAAATGGGAAATCCACCGCCTATGTCCTTGGCCCTTGTTTTGAATCGGATTTAACCATGTATGATGTTTTCCATAGTTTACCTTTAGTGTTTTGAAACATTCATTCCACCATTCGGGTGTTCCTTGGCTTAAAATTTATAAAGGTAATAATTTCTATATCAAATAGTTATGTTATCCAATGAATTTCATCATTTAAAGTACCATGTTTGATCATCACTTCACCCACCTAATGTAAGTGAATTGTTTTTACAATTAAATGAGAAATGTAAATTGGAAAGTATAATATGTATACCACTTGGAGTTATTTAGAGTAATTGAAAAATGGTTTCATTTCTATACCACGCTTTTCCATGTTGATGGATGGTAATAGAGTGAACCCAAATTAATGATAATGCCTTAATGAATTTTACTAAATGGTTTCAAACATAATTTAACTTTCCACACTAATGGAAGGACATGCTTAATATAATAAATAATTTCTTGAAAATTTAATTGACCTATCCACACTAATGGGTGTAAATTCTTGGACCAAAATGGATAATTACATGACTTCTTCATCAAATAAGAATGGTTATACTCGAGCTTGTCTTGGTTTCTGATCGGAGAATACATTGAGTATTCATGTACCCCATTCAAAATTGAAGGATGGGTTGCTAAGGTTATGACTCGCCTTGACCTCAATCATTTTCTTAAATTTGGATGCTCGGTATACTAACTTTAGGTCCCCATCTAGTACTATATAATTCATTTGATATACTCCTTGGATTCAGAATTGACAAGTAGGTGGCTTAGATACACTCCTTTGACACATTCCTTGATTATCCCCGTTTTAAAGTGGATTCACTCCTTCGACACAGTAGGCACCTTATAATGGAATTCCTTGGACCACAATCCTCATTTTACACCCTTACCCCTTATATAGACCAAGATACTACTGGATTAGCATTCCATGGGATCTACATTACCTTAGTTATTACACTAGAACTCCTTCACCAGCTATCTTTGACATGTTGGCTTGTTATGTCTTAGGATATTTTTTACCTATACTTCCATGAGGTTGTTTCATTGGTTATTACCTTTGGAAATTATTACTAAATACCATCACCGGAATATTTGGATACACTTATTGGGACCATCATGGACTAGTAGGTTCCATGGTTAAATTTCATCGGGCTTGGTCATTTCTTTGTCCCGTTTTACCTTGGAGGAATCTCCTTGGACATTGTAGGTGAATTTATCAGTTGAGATATATTAATAAGTTGGAAATACTCATTTAATGAACTGAATTCAAGTCCAGATACTAGCTGAAGAATGAGTCAGGTACATAGGTATTCTAGTTACATTGTACTACTAAATATATTTATGCATTCTTGCACCCGGTTTAATTTATATTACATTGTCGGGATTGGGGTAGACACTGATGATTCTGACCTACTATGATTTATATCTCACTACCAACTTGGTCCCCCATTGCACTGGGGTACACAAGTAGACCATTCTTGTTCACATGGCCTTGGACCTTTCTAGTTGTTGTTATCTTGTTCCTGGGAGTTGGGAGCAAAGGATTGATCTAGAGCTCAGGATGCTGGTGGAGTTTTCCTTGAGGACATTAAGTCTTTTCAATATTTCTGTATTGAGATGTAAAACATGTTTTTTTGTTTACTACTTTCAAATATGTATCAATACCATGTCATTTATTCATCTATTGTATAAACTGGCATTGAACACTTTTGTTCATTTATATGAAACTTTTCTTCTACTGCTTAATTATTTCTACTTACTACTTCCGCTATTGATTTTCATTTTCTCTATTATACCGCTTCCCAACTCTGATAAGTGGGTATAGTCTCCCCACTTAAAATCCTTACACCATCAATACTATTTGTAATCCTCTCACATATGGGGAGGAATTCTTGAGGTCATGTGGCGACCGGTGTAACCATTGTCTTAGGGGTGAACCAGGTCGGGCCATTACAAAGTTGTATCAAATGTCGTTTTTCCTTTTGTCTGACTATTATGGGTAGTTAGACATGATACAAGGAAATTTTTGGTGCATGGATAATATTTTTGCTTGGGACTGATCAGCCCATGTACAGGAAATGACCACGTGGCCTGGGATGAGATTTTTATTTTTGATTTTTTTTGTTACAATTGATATGATTTCACCTAGAGTGATTGGGGTATGTTCTAATGCTTATGAATATTTGGAATTTTGGAAACATTAATTGGCCTGATATGGCAAGGAAGTTGCATTACATGCATCACATTAACCACTTATTAATTCTCATTCCAGGCATATATATCATTACATATAGTTGCATTAGTAGGTTTCCTACTTAGTATGATTCAATGCCTTATTAATTTCCCATGATTAGATTTATACATGTTTAGGTAATACATTACCATTCCTTCAGTGATAGCTTCTTGTTATAGCATTCTACTGTGATTAATATTCCATGCTTCTGTGATTTAAGCTTATTGCTCTAGGTTAGCTGCTTGTAGTGACCTGAAATGCTATGATACTTTGATATATGTAAATGGTTACATGGGATATGTTATTGGTTGCAGGTATGAATGGAACCAGTTTTTTTTGTAATGTGTATGGGTTCCTTATATCTTGGAAATGTAACTCATGTAATTGAACCATCATAAAAGGCTTCTAAATTTAATTTCTAAAGTAAGTTGGTTTTGACTAAAGGGAGACAATGCCAAAAATTGAAGTGTATGGTCACATTTTACGTTGGTATATGGTCACCCATGTAAATTGGACCATTATGTTCGGTCAGATTAAATTTTGAACTGACATTACTATCAATTAATGGTAGAAAATTTTCAATCCATGAAGTGTATAGGAGCTTCATAAATTGGGAAATGGAAACCCATATCAAATGAAATGGAATGATGCCTTGAGAAATTCTTATAACTATTAAAGATTTCTACTGTTGATATTAAATCAATATGGTTAGCTTTTAAAATGCAACTAGACCCAAGTATGTCAGTTGGGGGACTTTTTTTATGTGATGACCCATTTTGGTGTTTAAAATTTTAATATTTGTGTGTTTCTATTGGGTTTCATTATAGAGAATTTAGATTGGTTAAAATGGGTCCCTTGTAGGCTGGCTTACATACATAAAATGAATTTATTTTGAAAATTTTTCTGAAAATGATAGAATTTATACTAATGTAAATCATTTTTAAAAAGTAATTTTTATAATGCATTCTTCTCTATCCATTAGGGAGTTGGTTATGATAAAGTACCTTGTATTGTTTTGAAAATGGTTCTTTGATGTTTTGATTATATATTTTGATGATTAAATAATAAATGTGATTAAATATAAGAGGTTTGTAAATGTAACCTGTAGTGGTGTCCTCTATTTAAAACCCTCATGAAAAGGGTACTTCATACATCACATGAGTTTTCATGGAACAGAAGTGTGAGTAATTTATATAGGCCTTCCTTTCTTTATCAATGGATTTATGAACAACTTTTGATTATAGTGACCTTTGTTTGATGTGACATAGTTTTAGGGTTGACAATTTTTCATATTAATGGGATAACCCATTGTAGGTAGCACCCTCATAACATAAATTCATATCTATTTTTGTGACTACTCTCACTCTTGGTGTCTTTTGGGTGCTGTTGTTCCTTGTAGGACTTTTGGTTTCAAATGAAACCCTTTCTTGAATTGGTTTTTCATGTGTTTCATGACCTTTTTATGTGATTGAGCATCAAGTAATGCTTGTTTTCAGGTGGTTATATGTGCCTCGGGCATGGTCAGACGCTTCCTAGGTCATTTGACCCTTTCTTCTTCTTAGTGATGGATGAAATTGTATGATTTCATCTAGAAAAGTGGTTAAATGATGCAATACAACTCTGAAATAAATCGTCTTGTACCATTGAGTAAGGTCTTGGGCTATCTCCCACTGCTACAAAAATGGGCAAGGTAAGCACCACCTTTTATCAGTGCTAAGCCTAAAGCACTGATAAAGGAACCCAATATCAGTGCTAAAATTTTAGTGCTGATAGAGGGATCCTTTACCAGCCCCTTTCTAGTGCTAATAAAGAAATCCTTTAGAAGCACTAGAAACACACTGATAAAACGGTAGTCCTATATTTCATAAAATCAAGCACACAGTATCCTCTGTTTATCATTCCTTCAAGATCTCGTTGTACTGTACCAATGAGAAAACTGACCTCCCCCCATCGATCTTCTCATTTTCAGATCTTTGCCGCTATCCCTACCTCTTATCATCCATATCAAACCCCTTCCGCAGATCCTCCTCCCAACAAAACCTACTTCTCCTCCTCTCCGCTCGACCCTACTCCCCGAGATCCCTACCCATCCATTTGACAATGGTTGGTAGTACCTACCGTGCACCTCCTCCTCTAGTGGTCATGCCTTCCCCTCCTGATGTAGTGTAGAGGTATCCCTGACTAATCAACACATCTTCTCTCCCTTCATTGCAGATGCGATCTACTCTAGGTAAATCTCTCACTTCTCCTTTTAGGTTTATTTTTTGTGGATAGATTTTGATGTGTAATTTTGGTTACTACATGAAGTAGTTTTTTCATGGTTTAATAATCAATAGGTTATTCTCATATAGGCATGTCCCTCGATTAATCTGATATACTCCATTTTGGGGTTATCTTATGTGATCTTAGTTGTGGTGTCACTACTAGAAAAACAGGTATTTCCGACGGGCTATTTGCGACGGGGTCCCGTCGCAAATAGCCGGTTGCTGAAAACGCCGTCGTAACTACACTTATTTGCGACGGGCCCGTCGCTAAAGCCTGTTTTTGCGACGGACATTCTCCCCGTCGCAAATATTATTCCATATTTTTGTAAAAAAACTTTTAAAATACTTTTTGCGACGGGACCCGTCGCAATCGCTTTTGCGACGGTTCCGTCGCAAAAACGTTTTTTTAAAATAAAAAAAAATTAATAATACTAGTATTTGCGACGGGATACTACTCCCGTCGCAAATACTATAAATAGTATTCACGATGGGACCTGTCGCAAATACTATTTTTTTAAAAAAATAAAAAACTATTAATAATACTAGTATTTGCGACGGGCATAGTATCCCGTCGCAAATACTAAAAAAAATAAAAAAATAAATTATTAATAAATTATTTTAATTAATATAATAATATAATTATAATTTAGAAATGAAAATAATAAATTATTTTAATTACTATAATAATAGTAGAATTATAATTCAAAAATAAAAAATAATAGAATATTAATAAATGATTTAATTAATATAATAATATTACAATTACAATTTATAAATAAAAAAATATTAATAAGTTATATTAATTAATATAAAAATAATTGAATTATTTTACATTCAAATATTAAAATAATTCAAGTATTACAAAAAAAATAATTAAATTTTAATATTATAAAATTTTAATATATATATAAAATTTTAATATATATATAAAATTTAATATTATAAAATATAAATAATATTATTATTCATATTAATATTGTTATTTAAAAATATAATATTATTAATATTTTATAATGAGACAGAAACTACGAATAGAAAAAAAAAATATTTTGATTTCACAAATTTTATAACAGAAATACAAACTCTAATCTGAAGGAGGGGGGAGGGGGGGAGGTGGGGGATCTGCAGATGGTGGTGGAGAAAACTCCATCCCTAAAGCATGAGTGAGTCGGCGCATGTACACCATCTGCTTCTGATGCTGCTGCTACCACCGACTCGTCTGCTCCTCGTACAGCTGCTGCTGGCGTCGACGCTCCTCCTCATGCTGCTGACGCATCTGCTCCTGCTCCTGTCGGAGACTCTCTATCTGTGCAGTCTGAGATCGCAACTGATCCTCATACTGGTAATTATTCCTAATTATTGGTAATTATTTCAAATTATTGGTAATTATTCCAAATTATTGGTAATTATTCCAAATTATTGGTAGTTATTCCAAATTATTGGTAGTTATTCATAATTTTTGGTAATTATTCCTAATTATTGGTCATTATTGGTAATTATTGGTAAATATTGGTAATTATTGGAAAATATTGGTAATTATTGGTAATTATTGGAAAATATTGGTAATTATTGGTAATTATTGGAAAATATTGGAAGATATTGGTAAATATTGGAAAATATTGGTGATTATTGGTGATTAGTGGCAATTAATACTAATTATTGGTAATTAATACTAATTATTGGTAATTAATACTAATTATTGGTAATTAATACTAATTATTGGTAATTAATACTAATTATTGGTAATTAATACTAATTATTGGTAATTAATACTAATTATTGGTAATTAATACTAATTATTGGTAATTAATATTAATTATTGGTAATTAATACTAATTATTGGTAATTAATACTAATTATTGGTAATTAATACTAATTATTGGTAATTAATACTAATTATTGGTAATTAATACTAATTATTGATAATTAATACTAATTATTGGTAATTAATAATAATTATTACTAATTATTGGTAATTATTACTAATTATTCCTAATTAATACTAATTATTCCTAATTATTACTAATTATTACTAATTATTGTTAATTATTCCGAATTATTACTAATTATTCCTAATTATTACTAATTATTACTAATTATTACTAATTATTAGTAATTATTACTAATTATTACTAATTATTGCTAATTATTACTAATTATTGCTAATTATTAGTAATTATTGCTAATTATTAGTAATTATTGATAATTATTAGTAATTGTTGATAATTATTGGTAATTATTACCAATTATTGTTAATTATTACTAATTATTGGTAATTATTACTAATTATTGTTAATTATTACTAATTATTCGTAATTATTACTAATTATTCGTAATTATTACTAATTATTTGTAATTATTACTAATTATTCATAATTATTACTAATTATTGGTAATTATTGGCAATTATTGGTAATTATTGGCAATTATTGGTAATTATTGGCAATTATTGGTAATTATTGGCAATTATTGTTAATTATTACTAAATATTGGTAATTATTGGTAATTATTAATAATTATTGTTAATTATTACTAATTATTGTTAATTATTGGTAATTATTACTAATTATTGTTAATTATTACTAATTATTGTTAATTATTCCTAATTAATACTAATTATTGGTAATTATTGCAAATTATTGGTAATTATTGTTAATTATTGCTAATTATTGGTAATTATTGGTAATTATTGGTAATTATTGGTAATTATTGGTAATTATTGGTAATTATTGGTAATTATTGGCAATTATTGGTAATTATTGGTAATTATTGGTAATTATTACTAAATATTGGTAATTATTGGTAATTATTACTAATTATTGTTAATTATTGGTAATTATTACTAATTATTGTTAATTATTACTAATTATTGTTAATTATTCCTAATTAATACTAATTATTGGTAATTATTGCAAATTATTGGTTATTATTGTTAATTATTGCTAATTATTGCTAATTATTGGTAATTATTGGTAATTATTTGTAATTATTGGTAATTATTGGTAATTATTGGTAATTATTGGTAATTATTGGTAATTATTGGTAATTATTGGTAATTATTGGTAATTATAAATAATTATAAATAATTACTAATAATTACTAATAATTATTACTAATTATTACTAATTATTCCTAATTATTACTAATTATTCCTAATTATTACTAATTATTCCTAATTATTACTAATTATTCCTAATTATTCCTAATTGTTCCTAATTATTCCTAATTATTCCTAATTATTCCTAATTATTCCTAATTATTTGTAATTATTGGTAATTATTGACAATTATTACTAATTATTACAAATTATACTTAATTATTGATAATTATTGATAATTGTTCCTAATTATTACTAATTATTCTTAATTATTGATAATTATTGATAATTGTTCCTAATTATTTCTAATTCTTACTAATTATTACTAATTATTGATAATTATTGATAATTATTGATAATTATTCCTAATTATTCCTAATTATTGATAATTATTGATAATTGTTCCTAATTATTCCTAATTATTACTAATTATTGATAATTATTGATAATTATTCCTAATTATTCCTAATTATTGATAATTATTGATAATTGTTCCTAATTATTCCTAATTATTACTAATTATTACTAATTATTACTAAATATTGACAATTATTGACATTTATTGACAATTATTGACAATTATTGATAATTATTGATAATTATTGATAATTATTCCTAATTATTCCTAATTATTCCTAATTATTGATAATTATTCCTAATTATTCCTAATTATTCCTAATTATTCCTAATTATTCCTAATTATTCCTAATTATTCCTAATTATTCCTAATTAGTACTAATTATTACTAATTATTACTAATTATTACCAATTATTCCTAATTATTACCAATTATTGGTAATTATTGGTAATTATTGGTAATTATTGGTAATTATTACTAATTATTGTTAATTATTGGTAATTATTACTAATTATTGGTAATTATTACTAATTATTGGTAATTATTACTAATTATTGGTAATTATTACTACTTATTGGTAATTATTACTACTTATTGGTAATTATTACTACTTATTGGTAATTATTACTAATTATTGGTAATTATTGATAATTATTGATAATTATTACTAATTATTACTAATTATTCTTAATTATTGATAATTATTGATAATTGTTCCTAATTATTAGTAATTAAATGAATAATTATCAATAATTAGAAATAATTACCAATAATTAAAAATAATAACATTATTAATATATTTTATTATTAATATTAAAATAATATAATTTTCTAATTTATATACAATTCTTCTTTCATCTGTGCGTTTTCTATCTCCACATACAAATAATACATGTGAAGACAGCAAACACACAGATGAAAAAAGAATTGTATATATATAAAAAATTATATTATTTTAATATTAGTAATAAAATAAACTAATAATGTAATAATGTTATTATTCCTAATTATTGGTATTTATTACTAATTATTAATATTTATTCTTAATTATTAAAAATTATTACTAATTATTCCTAATTACCATTAACTATAAACAATACTAATAATTTAAATTTATTAAGTAATAAAACAATGTAAACATAATTAAATTACAACTAATTAATAATATTTGAAACTAATAAAAAAATTAAAAATAAATAAAAAATTAAAATGAACATAAATACCTTGAAAATTGATCTGCTCTTATCGTTCTTCAAAACTTTAATATCAACTCCGGAGAAAAAAATTAAACTGGAAAAAAACTGAACTCTAGAAATATAATTTTGAGAGAAGGAGAAGATAAGGAATGACAATGAAATGAAAAAAACGGATGGGGGTATTTATAGGTTAGATTATTTGCGACGGGCCCATTTGCGACGGGATACCCGTCGCAAATAGTATTTTTTGCGACGGTGCCCGTCACAAATACCTTAGCCAACATTTATTACGGTCAACCGGTAAATAGTTATTTGCGACGGGTCCCGTCGCAAATAACCACCTGCCGACATACTATTTGCGACGGAGGAATATTCCCGTCGCAAATACCTTTTACCGCCGCCGGTTATTTGCGACGGGGGGATATTCCCGTCGCAAATAGTTTTCCCGCGATTTGGCGCGCACCGCGGGAAAACTATTTGCGACAGGGAAAGCAATCCCGTCGCAAAAGCCTAATTAATTGCGACGGGTAAATACCCCCGTCGCAAATAAGTTTTTAACGGGACTATTTGTGACGGGATTTATTCCCGTCGCAAATAACCCGTCGCAAATACCCATTTTTCCCGTAGTGTGTGAGGGGTGGTAATGTGGTGTGGTGTTATTAAGTTGTTTTAAGTTCATCATACATGAGCCTTTTGGTTAATCATTCATAAGGGGTATTATTGAATGATTCACCTTTCTACGATATGGAAAACTGGGTGATAAGTTTCTATGTTTTGTCTATATGAGTTCAGTTTCACTATACTACCTTTAATTGCATCGTGGTTTGGTTTAAGGTTTTTTATGTTAGAGGGAGGAGGCTGAGGATCACACTGTGATTCTAGATAGTTTTAGTGCCAAGACAAATTTGACTTGTTTGTTTCATGGACCTTATTATATTAATATAAGTTTTAATGTCATTTGACCCTATAGATTCAAGGGATAACATTCCATGGTTTTTAGATCAGAGTTGTATTATGGAATGTTGAACTTTTTCACATCATTATCCTTTAATATTATATAATGGCTATAAATTTAGGCCTTTTATCAAATTATTTCTTATTTAAAAAAAATTCCTAGAACCCTAGGTGATTAGTGATGTATATTTGGATATCTTTAGCCACCCTTAGATTGGTTTTCTTCAAAAAATTTAAGAGATCAACCACTTCAAAAGATAAGGTGAATTTATTTTCTCTTCTTCATGATTCTCTTTTGTAACATTATTATTAGGAAAGATGTGAAAACCATTATTATTTAGTTTTTGTGTTTATTTGTTATGGTTTTAATGGTTAATGTTCGTATATAGGCCTTTTAGATTACCCTCATGTGTTAAGTCTTGTTTTATTTTAGTATTCTTCTCATTCTTATGAAATACTTGTTAAATATTTAGTTGAGGTTGGGGACATGAAATTTCACCTTCTTTATTATGTATAATTTTTGGAATTATCATGTTATTTTGTTTCCATTCTATGGATAGTACTGATTATCCTAAACACTATAAAGAATTACACTAAAGTAATTAAAGTGAAGAGGGAGTTTTTCATGTGATTTATGAAGCTCCATAATATTTCTTTTATATTTATGGATTTATTGGTGTTGTTTCTAAGTGATTTATTCTCTATGTTGTGAAATAAATTTCATATGACTAATTATATGTTTTAATCACATTATATAATTTTCTACTCCCATAAGGTAGGTAATGAATTGGTTGTATGGAAATCTGTAATTAAATTGTAATATTTATACAATAAATTCTACTTTAATATGCAGGAATGTTTAGGGGGTTTAGTGTGAATTCCTTATACATTTTCCCTTTCATGTTACTATGTATGGGGTATTTATCACTATTATTATAATGGTGATGGTTGATTGATGTGGTTGGGAGCATGTGGTGTGGTAATAAATACGGTAGTGATTGATGGATTTTTGTGTGGTTATGATAGCAATTATATGGCTATTTAGGGATAAAATAAGTGGTTTATGGATTTTAGAATGTTTTTAGTGGTATTTTATGTCATGAAAATTTAGTTGTTATTGGGTGGTGTTATAGTTTCCTTTTATTAGGTAATATGGTTGGAATAAATGAAAACAGTAATGGGTGATGTGTTGCAAATGTTAAATGATGGTTTGTTAAATTATTAACGATAATGATTGGAATTATTATGTATAATAAATGGTTAAAGATAGAATAAATGTTATTAATGAGTAATGAATTGATTAAAGTGGGTAGTGATTTAATGATTGGTTTTACATTAAAATGGATAATAATTGAAATGCATAAGGTAATAAAAATACATGGAATTATAATTTTACATGAAATGAGAAGTTGCTAATGTTGATATGGGTGATTATGTGATTTGTTGGGGATTATTTGTGGAATTATAATGGAAGTGGTTATTAGAGGGTGTTAGTAACAAGGAAATTGTTGACATGGGTGTTTACAATGTTATTTTGGTGTAAACCCATATGAACGATTTATGTGTGACTATATACTTATTATATTTTCTTATTATTTCTTATGCACCACCACTTGAGTAATCTAACCTGTCTGAAATCCATTTGGTTACTTTGTTTCTGAGTGTTTTTCCCAATATCTAGGTTATAGAGGGAACACATATAGAACCACTCCCTCTTCCCTTCTCCCCCTTCACACTTAGTATGAGTTTTAATGTCTCACAGTGGGTGTATATATACGAACTATAACGATTTTAGGTTTTGGTTTATATATATTCTTGTTGACATGATTATGTGTATTTTATGTTGATACATTGTGGGGTTAGTGCATTGTAGGAGGAGAGTATGATGTTTATTTCCATCATGTTCTTGATATCATACTGTGATGAGGATGTGATGTGTGGTTGTGATGTGGATATGGGTTTTTATTTGTTTGTGACATGTGTATGTGTGGATATATTGTTATGAGATTATATAGATGGGTTTGAAGCCTAAGAAATATTCCATTAGAGTGTGAGAATGATCAGATTAGTGGGGATGAGGATGTGGGGTGACTTATTAATATATATTCTTTTGATATTATGTTACTATACTTGAATGTCATATTGGGTTAGTGATCCTTGGTGAGGTTGGGTGATATATGACCATATATTGTGTGTATTAGTTCTGTTATTTATTCAAAAGGAAATAATATATTTCATACACATTTTAATGAGTCGTTTATGGAAGGATCCTACTGAGTATACTTGTATTCTCACCCCTATTTATATAATTATTTATATAAATTTTTGAAGATGGATTTGGTGACCAAGATAAAAATTACTATCTTGAGGCAAGGATTTACCACCAGGGCCATGGGTGTAGGATTTGTTTTTGATACTTTATTTTATATACCTTTTTTATGTATGAAATTCACAGGAATTATGGATTGGGTTTTATTTTATATTATATGGAGGTGATTGGTGGTTTACCTCTTCTCTTGGTATTTATGTTTTTTCCCATTTATTTATTTTATACCCTCAATGGAATTCTCCAACCTATGTACTATTAGAGGTAGGATTCATGAATTAAACTTATTTTTATTTCCATTTTCGGAGTGCTTCCTAGTGGTGGTGAGTTATGATAGTGTGGTATTTGAGCTTTAGTTGAGTGTTAAGATGGAGTTTGGAATTAGACACTCTTGAGGATTGAATGGGATGATAGGTCAATAATACTTGGTAAAATTTTCATATGGAATAACATGGGAGACCATCTATGACACAAGTGATTATCCCCCCAGTGATTTAAAGTAAGTAACATAAGCTTACGATAAATATTAGGCATGATGATATTGAATGTAGGGCAGAGACCTAGGAGTGGTAGATGTATCATTCTATATTATTCATGTATTTTGAAGTATTGGTTTGTGTATTTGAACAATAAATACTAATATTTGAGATTCAAATAGGATAAAAATGAATAAATATTGGATAGATTCTAATGATTTGACAATAGAGTATGAGAACAGAGTGAAAGAGTTCCTAAAGTTTCCAAAGGATCACGCAAAGGATCCTTATAAAATCCTTTGTATGTATTTACGTTATTGTTATTCTAGAATAATTACTCCAGAGGAGTAGGTTGAACATTTTATTTTTCCCAAAATAGATCGAAGTTATAAATTTTGGAATAAACATGAAGAAAAAGAAAATTTAGCTACATGCTGGGATAAAACTGCATTTTATGGATCATCTGATATGAAAACAAATATGGATGATGAAGAAGACCATATAGAGGACGTGATTATAGGTTTCAATGATGATGAAAATCGTATGGAGGGAATGACAAGGACAATTGAAGATGAACTTAGTGATTTCTCAAAATTGATTGAGAAGTTAAAGAGTTTTGCAAAGACACCATTGTATGCTGGAAGCACTAAATATAAAGCACTATCAGTTATACTAAAGTTGTATAAACTGAATGCAGGCACTGTATGGAGGGATTTCAGTTTTATGGAACTAATTTATCTCTTGAATGACATGCTCCCAGAAGATAATGAGCTCCAAAGCTGGACATATGAATCTAAATGAATGCTACGCTCGATAGGTACGATTTTTGAAAGAATACATGCATGCCCAAAAGACTGTATATTGTTTCACAAGGAGAACAAATCACTTACAGAATCCCTAAAGTGTGGTTCTTATCAATAAAAGAAAGATTAATCCAGTCCTACGAAAGATGTATGGTACTTTCCAATCATAGCATGGTTTAGGCGTCTATATGGTAGTGAAGAAATTTCAAGACAATTATTGTGGTATGTAGATAAAAGACATAAAGATTGGAAATTACGTCATCCGTCTTACTCTCCTCAATGGAAGAAAATTGATCATGAGTATCTTGAATTTGGAAAAAGGCCAAGAAACTGTCGTCTTGTGTTATCTACAGATGGAGTGAATCCTTTTGGTTTTCAAACCAGCACTCATAGTACATGGACTGTTATGTTGGTAAATTATAACCTGCCACCCTGGTTAAGCATGAAGTAGAAATTAATCATGTTATCTATGCTTATATTAGGTCCAAAACAACCGGGTAACAATATTTATGTTTATTTTTATACTTTGATCGATGATTCGAAGTTATTTTTGGATTCAGGTGTTATGTTGTATGATTCTAATAGAAGGGAATACGTCATGTAGAGAGCGATGTTGTATGGGATAATAAATGATTTCCCTGCTTATGGAAATTTTACAGGCTATAACATTAAAGGAACTCAAGGGTTTCCCATGTGTGAAGAAGATATAGAATAAATTAGGTTGAAACATACATCGAAATCTGTGTTTCTAGGACATCAAATATTTCTACCTCATCAGCATAAATACCAATCTTGGACAACATCATTCAATGTATGTTCAAAAAAATGAAAAACATCATCTCCACTAATACGTGATCAGCTATTTGAGAAATTAAAATATTTGAACACTGTTTTTTGTAAACCATTTTCGAAAAACCTTATGAAAATCGGCTGAAAAAAGAGATCATTTTTTTTGAATTGTCATACTGGAATTGTTTGTATGTCAGGAATTTTCTTGATGTGATGTATGTGAAAAAAATGTATGTGACATTGTCATCGGAACATTGCTAAATTCAATTGGAATAATAAAGGATGGAATTAAGACAAAGTTGGACATGGTTGGCATGGGAATACGAGAAGAGTTGGCTCTCGTTAACGGTGAAAATCGAATGTTTCTTCCTCTAGCTGCTTACACTATTTCTAGGGAGGATAGATATCAGTTTAAAAACATCTTCAATGATGTAAAGGTTCCAGTGGGGTATTCATCAAATATCAAGAACATTGTGTAAATGAATTATTTGAAGCTAAAAGGTTTGAAATCACATGACTGCAATGTTTTGATGCAATATTTAATTCTTATATCTTTACATTGCATTTTTTCCAATAATGTTCTTCATATGTTAACTAAACATTGTTTCTTTCTCAAAGCTATATGTAGAAATGTTTTAGACCCGACGAAATAGCTAGATATGGAAATTTAAATTATCATTATATTATGTGAATTAGAAATGTTCTTCCCACCAATAATATTTGATATGATGTTTCATATGATGATTCAATTAGTGAGAGTGATTCAATATTGTGGTCTTGTGCACTATAGAAGGATGTACCCCGTTGAATGGAATATGAATATTTGCAAAGGGTATGTCAAAAATCGAAGTCAAACGGAGGGTTGTATAGTGGAGTGATATATTGTTGAGGAAGCCCTTAAATTCTTTACCGAATACCTATCAGATGTAGAAAGCATTGGTCTCCCGAAATCTCTTCACACTGGACTCATTGAGGGTGATGGAATTTATGGAAGAGATGTTGTGATAATCAATATTACAGATCAGGTGTAGGCCCACCATTACAATTTTCATTACAGTTGGAAGAGTGCTCCATATATTGAAACTCACAATGAAATTCTTATGTAGTTGAATCCATAAAGGGCTGAAAAACAGATATCAAATACACGTAATTACCAGTTTATAGGATGGTTTTAGGACCATATTTTTAAGGAATTAGATGAAAATATGAATTCAATTTTAGAATGACTTCGATGGAAAGTCATCGGACCAAGTGTGTATGTATTATCTTACAATGGTTATTTTATTAATATTTATACATTCTATACATATGAAAATGATGAAGATAGTACCATGAAAATAGTGGAGTTATATATCCGGCTAAAGCGATGCATGTTTCTAGTAGGAAGGGTATAAATCCTATTTATGTAAATATGTCATACTTTGGAAATATCAAAAAAATATGAGAATTATAATATATGACATTCCAACTACCGATTTTTCAATCAAAATGGGTTGATAACAAAAATGGTGTTAAAATAGATGAATGGGGATTTGTGAAAGTTGATTTTAGTAAAGAAGGGTACAAAGATGAATAGTTTATAATGGAATCACAAGCAGTACAAGTTTTTTATCTTCCATATCTTAAAAAATGAAAGTGTTTGATTATTTTGTTATCAACCAAAACTACTGAAGGGTCTGATGAAAATGCAGTTGAGGATAATAAGTTCTGTCGTACGTCGCAATCATTTCACAATGATCCCAATATAGATGATGTTTTGTATGTTAGAGGAGACCACAATGAAGGGATATAGATAATCTACAGAGTTCTAAAATCCTTTCAGTCTATGAAAAAAACAAAGAGAGTTCAATAAACAGGTTAAATTTTGTTTGTAATATACATATTGTTATCTCATGTTGTTATCATATCATTACTGAATTTATATAATATAAATTAACTGTTTAACCACATTTGAGGATAATGACTTCTGCACGTTATGGTGATCTAATCCTCCTGGCGGAACAAGTCTCTCAAGATGTTGTTGTTGCTGCTGCTGCTGGTGCTTCTGCTTTGGCGTCTCACAGTGCAGAGCAACTAAAAGTTTCTGAACCTGTTGTTGCTCCTAGTGTTGAGGTACAACAACCATCAGTACATGTTGTCACTACTATTTTAGATGAACATATAGATGATGTTGATATCGATGAAATAATTGGTGATGAAGGATCGATGTCGCAGAAAACATGGGTGCATCATATTTTAACGGTGTTATCCAATGATCTTAAGGAGAAATGCAGAGGCATAAAATTTGATGCTGGATGGAATTCACAAGGCCAACATGTGAATCCCAACAAGGCTATGTTTAGTAGTTTCATTGGAATTGTCACTCGGAAATGCGTGGAGATTGACATAGATTCATTTCACCATGTTGTTTCTTGGCTGAAGGCAGTGATCTGGGAAGAAATTCCGGTAACATTATGATATTATTTCTTTATTTTACTAGTAAATAAAATAATGAAAAAGCATCTTACTCTTATGAATCTCTGGCAGAGTACATTTATTGTAGATGATTCACACAATAATTATGTACTAAGGCTTGCAGGAAGGATTCATCATGGTTTTCACACTATTTTAACAAAATTTCACATGAAATATTCCAAAGGTAAAATAAACCCGCACCCACCCCTTGTCTGCACTCACCAGATATCCCTAGAATCATGTGATGCATTTATTAGCCTCTGTGGGGATGAGAAGTTTCATGTACATTCTGGGTGATAGTACATTGTTTGAGGATATGTCTATTCATCACATTGATTATCAATATTTCATTTATGAAACAACAACTCAGTACTAAAAACTTAGGAACATGCATCAAAACCAACATACCCTTATTGTAAAGCATGGATGGGGTACACTTAACTAGAAAAGAAAATGGAACATATTTTAAATTTACAGTAATATTGTTAGGTGCCATGAAACAACATCATAATTATCTATCTATATTTATATGTAGATTGATGAGTCTAAAACCAAAGACACTTCCCTCCCACATCATGTGATATGGAAGGAGGAACGTGTGAATAAGGAAGGTAAGCTAGTAGAAGAAAACACAAAAAAGTGTGAGAAATATGTGAAAGTATGACATGACAATAAAAATATTTGTTTTAAATTGTTATTACGTAAAAATAATTAGTTATTTATCTATATCTGATAGTCATAGGAATCAGCTACTCTTGTAGTTGATATAGACCAATTATTGATGGATTTGAAGCGTCCAGAACAATATGTTCATGTCAATGGTGTGGGGTATGGGGTGACACCCCAAGTATATTATGAGAAAAAAAAAGAAACAGATGATTGAGATAAAAAATTGAAACAAATGAGAAAAAGACTGGAAACTCTTGAAGAATTATTTCAAGGGCAGGGAGAGTTGCTAGAAAAGTTTATGGGTGGGAATCAAGGAGAAGACACAACTCTGTAACAACCAGTGCGTGAAGATCCGAACCACCCCCACCAGCTTTGATGCGACCCATTCCCCTCAAAGACCTATCTTAGCCAGGGTAATCAATATTCTAATAATTGATCCCATGAAATGGTAATAAGAAAAATAATGATACTTTTCCTATTCTATAGGGTGATAATGACTATGATTTATATCTGTCAACACCCACCTATCACCTTGTAGAATGGGCTACAGTGTTCAACATCGCAGAGGACAAGCTGTAAAATAGACCACTTCCGAAAGGTCTTCGGAAAGTGATGATTACTATAGCTCATGAACCAAATGCAGAGCTACCTATTCCACTTGACGAAGATGATATTCATAGAGTTAGAAAGGCTATTGGGACATTCATTACATGGCTTTCACAACTTGTAAGTGTACATGGGTACAAAGAGGTATTTATTTACGTTTTTTTCTTTCTAAACCTTTAGAAATTAACGAAAGAGGGTCTAAACCAATGAATGTTATTATAGAATGAGAAAGGGAAGGGGGTGACAAGAAACCTTGGATCAAAAGTATCTAAAGGATCAACCAACTGATCCCAAAGACCTACTGAATGCACAATAACACCACCAGTTATCTATACACATTTACTAGAATTGAATACCCATGTGGATACAAAGCTAAGAGGTGGTTGTAGTCATATAGTGGTTTTCAAAATGAATATATTCTAAGAGGAATGTCAGGATTTTGTTGTAGAAAATGTAAACGTGATCCTTGAAAATGGTTGGCTTAGCATCACAGTTGTAAATTATGATATGAGGTATGTTTTTATGAATTGATTTTCTCAAAGCTGATATAATGTGAAAATTATGACTAAATGCATTTAATATTATTGACAGTCATCTATATGAAAAACAATTGAAGGAATTTTCCCATTATCCAAAATTCATACTTGTTAGTCCTCATAAAAAATCAACACATCTAAAAAACTTAGAGCCAACAAAAAAATGAAATAGTAACATCTTTCTGAAAACATTTGAAAGCAAGATTAAAGATGACAGACACTTCCTAACACCAAACATATAGGGACAAAACTCTACGATTAAAGCATGTCAATTATATATTCAATTATTTTATTAATTATTCTTTTTTGAGTTTTTAGGCAACATTGGATGCTAATTTCGGTGAACTTTGATACTACAATGATTTATTTTATGAAATCATTGCAAGGATATCTGACAAATAGACCACACATGTTGGAGTTTGTGAATTTGTGAGACACTACATCCTACGACTTAGGACTAAACATCATGTAATATAATTTATATTATCATTTACTAAGGATTATGTTATGATAGGGCGGTGTATCACTATCGTCTAAAAAAATGGTTGGATGACAGGGGATAAGCATAAGGTGGTGAGAAAGTACTAAGTCTGGAAACATTTCAGGGTATATATAATAAAATTTCACTATCCAAACATATATCAAAACAAGTTACTTATTCTCTTAATGGTCAAATTTTTTTACAGTGTCTAAAACAAACAAACGATAATGATAGCAGTTATTATGTTTGTAAATTTAAGAAATAGATTGTTTTCCATCATCAAACTAGCACCCCTAAAGATATATTTTCATAAAAAAATAATATTTCATTTAATTTATTTATTAATTATTTATTTATATATTTTGCAGTACTACTATGACTGCCGAAATTCCTCACACTCACAAGAAGATGTAGATTTTTTCAGAAACGAGGGGGCTGCATACCTGATGGAAGATTGAACACAAATAGCTTGAAGATATGACTTGGGGACGTGTACAATTGGTGGTCATTTTTTGATAGGGGTTAAGGGGATAAAAAGATGAAACTTTTTTGTTTGTAAATGTACGTAAAAAAATTTTAAATTTTTTAAATAAATCAACCTTTCTCTAATGAGCCATTTTCCCATTTTAACAGATGAAATGCACCAGCAACAGGCAATAAAGATGAACCACTTTTCATTGGGATTTAGATAAGAAAAATTTGTAAAATCTCCAAAATACCTTCATATCCGACCAAACTAATTTTTATTGTGTTGATAAATTAGTATAATGATACATGGTTGTGTTTTTGACGTGTATGAGTCAACCCTGCCTCAATCCGAGGCACGGTGTGCCCGGTATCACACAAAGTGTCTCTCTTTGGTTTAAAATGGACAAAATTTTAAATGAAAACAACAACTGACATACGAAAATCAAAACAAACACATTCGTATTGTGTAGATCAATCAGGAGACCGATCCATGGGTAAATTTTTATGTGTACGAGTCATAAACGCCTCAATATAATGCACAGTGTGGCCAGTATCACTCAAAGTTTCTCTCTTTTGTTTAAAATAGATAAAATTTTAAGTGGAAACAACAACTGACCTACGAAAATCCAACCAAACACATTCAAATTGTGTTGATCCTTTAGGATAATGATCCATGGGTGTATTGGTGACGTTTAAAAGTCAAACATGCCTCAATATGAAGCATGGTGTGACTGGAATCATACAACGTGTCTCTCTTTTGATTAAAATGGACAGAATTTTACGTGAAAACTACAACTGACGTACAGAAATATGACCAAAAGCATTTAGACTATGTTGGTCCTTTAGGAGAATGATAAATGGGTAATTTGGGATGTGTATGAGTCATCCATGCCTCAATCCTAGTCATGGTGTGTCCGGTATCACTCAAAGTGTCTTTTTTTGTTCAAAATGGAAAAAATTTTAAATGAATGAAAAAATATACCTACAGAAATCTGACCAAACGCATTAGTATTGTGTTGCTATTTTAGGAGAACGATCCATGGGTAAATTGGTGATGTGTACGAGTCAACCCCACCTCAATCCGAGGCATGGTGTGACGGGTATCAATCAAAGTGTCTCTCTTTTGTTTAAAATGGATCAAATTTTAATTGAAAAAAACAACTGACATATGGAAATCCAACCAAATGCATTCGTATTGAGTTGGTCCTTTAGTACAATGATCCATGGGTCATTTTCAGCATTTAAGAGTCATCCAAGCCTCAAAATGAGGCACGGTGGGTCTGGTATCACTCAATGTGTCTCTCTTTTGTTTTAATTGGACAAAATTTTAAGTGAAAAAAACTGACCTAAGAAAATCTGACCAAACGCATTCCGATTATGTTGACCCTTTAGAAGAAAGATCCATGGGTGAGTTGGTAATGTGTACGATTCAACCCCTCCTCAATACATGGCATGGTGTGACCGGTATCACTCACGGTGTCTCTCTTTTGTTTAAAATGGATAGAATTTTAAGTGACACCAACAACTAATGTACAGAAATCTAAACAAACGCATTCAGATTGTGTTTATCCTTTTGTATAACGATCCATGGGTCATTTTCCCCTAGACACCAGATAATCCCCCCTTGACACCCCCATGTATAGCCCCCCACCCCCTGGACACCCACCAACCCCCTGGACAACACCCCCACCTCTCATAGACACCACCCCACCATCTGGACACCCGCACACCACCCTGAACAGCCACCACCCCACCCCCAAGGACAACCCAACACCCTTGATGACCCCCACCCCTGGATTCCCCCACCCATACAAGACACCACACTACCACATGGACACCTACCCCACCCCATGGACACCCCCACCCCCATGGAAAGCCACCCCCACCCCTTGGACACCACCCCAACCCCCTTGGAAAGCCCCACCAAGCACCAAGACTGCCCCCACCCCCTGGACACCACCACACCCACTAGAAACCCCCACCCCTCTAGATAGCCCCACCCTCTGGAAAGACCCCAACCCCCTAGACTCCCCCATCCCAATAGACACCCCCATGGTCATCCCCCCCCAACCTTGGACAACCCCCTCCCCGCCCCCCACACCGGACACCCCCAAACCACCCAGGATATCCCCCACCCCCCTGGACGACCCCAAACCCCCTGGATGGCCACCACACCCTGGAATCCCCACACCTCTCTTGGACACCAACCCACCACCTGGACACCTCCCCCACCCACTGGACACCCCACCCCCATAGACATACACCCCCACCCCATGGACACCACCCCACAACCCTTGGACAGCCCCACCAACCCCCTGGACCGCCCCCACCCCATGGACACTATCCCACCCCTGGACATCCCACCGCTCTAGACACCCCCACCAACGGGAAAGCCCCTCAACCCCCTCGACTCCCCCATGGACAACCCCCCCAACAACCACCACCACCCGAGCACCCCCACCCCTCCTAGACACCACCCCACCACCTAGACACCTCCCCCACTGCCCCTGGACACCCCCACACCCATGGACAGCCACCCCCACCCCATGAGCACAACCCCACCCCCTTGGACCGCCCCACAAACCCCCTGGGCCACCCCCACCCCCTAGACACCACCCCACCCCTGGACACCCCACCCCTCTAGACACCCCACCCCTGGAAATCCCCCCAACCCCCTAGACACCCCACCCCCTCGACACCACCTGGATATCCCCACCCCCAGACACACCCAGCCCACTAGACACCCAACCCCTAGGACCCCCACCCTACATAGCCCCCACCCCCATGAGATGGCCCCCAATCCCCTAGACTGCCCCCACCCCCTGGACACCACCTCGCCCCCTTGGACAGCCCCACCATCCCCCCCTGGACCTCCCTCCCCCTGGACACCACCCCCACCCTCTAGACACCACCCACCGCTCAAGACACCCACACCCTCTAGAAGTCCCCTCAACCCAAGGTCACCCCTAGACACCCACCAACCCCCTGGACGGCACTCCCACCCCTCCTAGACACCACCCCAAAACCTAGACACCCCCACCCCTTGGACACCCCACACCCATGGATGGCCTCCCCCACTATCTTGGACACCACCCCACTCCCCTTGGAAATCCCCCAACCTCCTAGACCGCCCCTACCCCCCTGGACACCCCAATCCACTCAGAAACCCCCCATCCCCCCAGACACCCCTACCCCCTGAACAGCCACCCCACACCACTAAACAACCCCTAACCCCCTGAATTCAGAATTGAATTCTTTAGGTATTTATTTAACTTATGAATTATGTTTTAATGGTGTATGGGTATACTTGGTTTAATTAACATATGAATTTGGTGTTAATTTTGTATGGGTATACTTGTTGAGATGATGACTTTTTTGTAGATCATCTCTGGGTGTGCTACTGCATAATTTTATGTTACAGCAGACAATGCATTAATCAGTGCTTTTTTAGCATTGATAAAGGAAGAATTTATGAGAACTAAAAAAGCACTGATAAAAACACATTTATCAGTGCTTTTTTAGCGCTGATAATGGAGTCCTTTATCATCACCTTTTTAACACTGATAAAGTATCCCTTTATCAGCACTTTTTTAGCACTGATAAAGGCTCCCCTTTTAAGAACATATTGAGCGCTGATAAAGGGGACCCCACCCCCCTTATCAGCGCTGAGCATTATAACACATTTTTAGTGCTGCTAAATCCCTTTTTAGCGCTGATCAAGCCTGTTTTTGTTGTAGTGTCCAAGTAGAGTGACCTGAGTTTTAAACAATAAGTTAAATCCCAAAGTTCTAGATGTATCTTGAAAGACTTGGGTGTTTTGAAAACCTGATAACATTGTTATAATCTATCATAGTTATGAGTGGTTAATTTTACATCATTTTTTAGCTCGGAAACACTTAAGGATGGTAGTGTTGTGATGAACCTGGTAAATGTGTCCTTCCATATAAAAGGAAAACACCCTTAGTGAAAGACTGATAAATGGTTGGTCACTTCATGAATTACCTTGAGGATTAAAAGTCTTAAATCAAGTCATTTATTTCTAGACAACTTGACATTAATCTGGTTCGACTGCTTTTCCTTCCAACATTGTTTGTGGTTGACTGGAAACCCCGTCTTAAATCCTCTTAGTGTACTCTTCTTAGTAGGAAAGCATGCCCCCTATCGTGACGATATCCTTGATGCACTAGGAGAGCGTCAGTCGTATGCCACACTCAATATTTATGAGTTATTGATAATTTTGGATGATCTTTGTCAGTGTTACACTCTAAATCATGGTTCTTATATATTCTTGGTAAGACTTAATTGATTTTCGTGTTCCCATGTAGGAATTCATTTTTGGGACTCACGTACTCTAGCTATTTCTTTTGAATTGTGTTGGCCACCTAAGTCGTGATTCTTTAAGATACATTGGAAATGTGTCTTGAAACATTCTATCAACTTTTAGTTTAATGTTTATTGTTCTAAGAATCGATTTTGAAGCATGAATCTAGGTGATGTTAAGTGCGGTCTTATGGTCGGTAATGCCTTATGAGAAAGCTTGCACAAACAGTTTCGGTTAGGTCGATCAGGAGTTGACCATTTATTTTTTACAAAATCAGGCTAGGGGTGTAGTAATAACACCTAGAGTTGTTCTTTGTATGACATATCTGATGGTGGAGGTATCGTGGCTTGGATTTTTTCCTTCTTTAGGTTAAGAACTATGCTGGGGAGAACCATCGATTGAATGTATATTGAGTTGTTGATGTGATCGTGTCACTATATAATGGGATCCTATATCCTTTGTTTCTATGTTTAAGTTAAACCTTGAGCAATGGATTAGTTTGTAAGGGCTGAAGTGCAGAGTACATTGAAAATGATTAAGGTGCATTGGGAATTGGTAACGCTAGAAGACTGTTTGAACAAAACATCAGGACCCTTGTAGTTCAAGTGATGTTTATATTGTTCCCAAAGGCTTCTTAGGGATCATATGTTTTTAAGGTGGGTAGAATGTAGAATCTCATGTTTTTTAAACAGATAAAAATATGAGGGTATTTGAAAATTTTCATTTACTTGATGGGTCAAATTCAAAATAGACCTTAGGAACTACTTTTTGAGTGATGTAACACTTATACGTGTTTATTTCAGACATTTTTGAAGGTCTGAGATGTCTCTCGAGTTTCTTGAAAAGATGTAGGAGTGTTGGACCCAAAAGAAATCTGTTTTAAAATATAGTAGAGGGTGCACGGTTTGTGCAGGGTCTATTTAACCGTGCGGCTCACTTTATGTAACCGTGCAACCCCTTTTTAAGAGTGGAAGTGTATTTGTGCATGGGATGTGCACAGTTTCTTAAACCTTATGCCAAGCCTGTGCAAGGTGTGCCTTAAAGGAAGTGTGGTATCACATGGTTGGTGAACGGTTTATCAAACCGTGAAGCTTAACCATGCATGACACCCTATTTTGTGTATTTAATTATTTCAAAATTTAATTAAAATTAAGACCTAAACTAAACACTCTACTCACCCCCTCCTTAGATCAACCCACAATGTGAATCACCCCCAAAGGGTTTCAACCTTTGGTGCACCTCCCAACCTCCTCTTCTATTTGATCTTCATCCAATTTCCATAAATTTTTTGGTCGATCTATGATGGCGAGTCCTCTTATCCACCCCCTTTCATCTACCGGCTTCACTTCGACATAATCGGAACTCAGTGATGTTTGAACAAAACATAGGGCAATGGGGATGATCCTATTTTCAATTTTCTATTGTTATATTTATGTAAAAATGATCTGTCGGGCATTGTTCTTGTGTGTTCTGGATAGTTCTGCCAAAGATGATGTGTTTTGGGTTGTTTTGGTCCACAGAAAACAATTTGGGGTAATGTTTATACCTTCTTCCTTGTTTCACACATCTTGAATTAAGTTATTTATGTGTTATTGACTCCTGTTTATTAAATCAGTAGGGCTTTGAGATGTTTCGGGTGGTTTCACTACATTTTGTTTCATCACCGAAGTGCACATCTTGGATCCACCATGAGTTTGGGTCCTTTTCCATGTCCTCAAACATGATAAGTTCTTTAATAAATTTTCTTACAACCATTTTTTATAAATAAATTCATGAAATGATGTATAATTTAAAATTCCTATTAAATGTGAATCTATCATGTTCAGGATTTTAATGTTAAATATAATAAATTATTTGTTGATAAAAAAATATCATGTTTTTTATAATAAAAACCCTTCAACGGAGGTGCACTACATTCAAGCTAAAAGTTAGTTCATAGAAATTTCTTTCTTTTCATGTTGTGTTTATAACTATTATGACTTGATGTAATGTTGAAATACAGCATGTTAAAGACATGGCCCTAATGGAATTATAAAAACATAGTTACCGTTTTGAAATAATTAAAAAGGGGGTGAGGCACTGCCTAAGTGATTGGCCCAGTTTTGAATTGGATTTAACCATGTGAGATGTTTTCCATAAATTTAGTTTTTTTTACACATTCAAGTCACTGTTCGGGTGTTCTATAGCTTGAAATTTATAAAGGTAAGACACTCTATATCAAATTATAGTGTTATACAATGAATTTAATCATGGAAAGTACCATGTATGCTCCTCACCTTACCCAACCAAGGTAAGTTATTTGTTTTCAGAGTTAAATGATAAATGTAAATTGGAAAGTTTACTAAGTATATCAGTTGGCCTTATTAAGAGTAATTGAATAATGGTTGCATGTCCATAGCACCCCTTTCCATGTTCACGGAAGGTTGCAGAGTGAACCTTAATTAATGATTATACCTTAATGGATTTTACTAAATGGTTTCAATGCTACCCGACCTTTCCATGCTAATGGAAGGAAAATCTTGAAGTAATAAAAAATGGTTGTGGTGATACTTAACCAATAAGCCCTAATGGATGGAAATTATTGGACCAAAATGAATCATTACGTGACTTCTTCATTAAATTGGACTAGTTAGACTCGATCTGTTCTTGGTTTCTGATTAGAGAACACATTGAGAACTCGTATACCGAATTCCAAATTCAAGGAAAGTTTCTTAAGGTTACGACCCGCCTAGAACTCAATCCTTGCCTTATCATTGGATGACCAGTATACTAACATTGGGTCCCCATTTAGTACATACATGATGCCTTGGATACACTCCCTGGATCCAGCATTGACAAGTAGGTTCCTTGGATGCAGTCCTTGGACTAGGTAGGCACCTCATTGTGGAATGCCTTGAACTATGCTCCCTATATTAAACCCTTAACCATTATCTAGAGCCATATACTATTGGGTTAGAGTTTCATGAAGTCTTTGTTACTTTTGTTATTACCATGGAACTCCCTCACCATATATCTTTATTAGGATGCCTTGTTACATCTTGGGAACTTCACTACTTATACTTCCACGAGGTTTTCCTTGTTTATTACTGTGAGACTCTATCACTAAATACCATCATAGGATGCCTTGGATATACTCCTTGGGTCCATCATTGACTATTAGTTTCTATGGTTAAATCCCATCAAGCTTGGTCATTGCATAGCCTTATTTTACCTTGGAGGAAACTCCTTGTAATTGGTAGGCGAGTTTCCCACTTTTGACTTATGAGTAAGTTGGTAATACTCAATTAATGGATGGAATATATGTGCAGACACCAGCTGAGGGATGATGTAGTTACTTGGGTATTCTAGTTACATTGTACTGTGTAATATATTTATTCATGCTTGCACCCTGTTTAATTTATATTACTCATTTAGGATTGGGTTAGGCACCAGTGGAACCAACCTACTGAGATTTATATCTCACACCCTACCCTGGTTTCCATTGCATTGGGGTACCAGAGTATAACATTCATGTTTTCAGGGAATTGGACCTTTCTAGTTGATGTTTTCTTGTACCCTAGAGTTACGAACAAAGGAATGAGCTGTAGCTTAGGATTCTCATGGATTTTTCCCTTAAGACACTGAATCTCTTCATTACTTCTACACTGATATGTAAAGCATAGTTTTTTGATTACTGATTCCAAATATTTATCAACACCATGTCTTGTATTTATCTATTGTATAAACTGGAATTGGACACTTTTTTTTATTTATATGAAATCTATCTTCTGATGTTTAATTATTTTTATTTATTGCTTCCATTGTTGATTTTAATTTACTCTATTATACCACTGTGAAACTATGATAAGAGAGTATAGTCTCCCCATTGACTATCCATATGCCCTTGCTTCTAGTCGGCAGCCTCTGGCGTATGGGGAGGCGCACTTGAGGTCACGTGGCGACTGATCCAGCCACCATCTTAGTAGTGATCTAGGTCGAGACTTTACATGTGGCTTGAATCCTACCATCACAGGATACATAGTGACGCCCGTTTCTTTAATATCAGTCCCATATACAACAATTTTCATAAATAATTCCCACCTCTAAATATGGGACAAACCTGCATAGAGTATTTACCACTCAGTAACTACATATGGATTGATCCATGTCCTCTCTACATACGTAGTGATGTTTGAATTTCCAAAACTGGGCCTAGTCTCAATAAATAAAAAGAAAAATTCCTCCTATTTTTGCATGATGCAGGCCTGCACAAGAAAATTCATTATTAACTATGTGTATCTTGATTCCAATCCCCATGGGATATGTAGTGACACCCATAATTTCATTCATGGTCCAAGCTGCAATACATCCATTTCTTATTAACGGATACACATCCTCACCACAGGGGGTGGAATTTTAGGTCCCTTCATAACTATGTGTGGTTTGATTTTAATTCTTAGGAGATATGTAGTGACACCCGCACTTCAACCCTTTGACCCAACTGCAACATTCCCATTCGTTCACATCAGTTCCCACTTCCTTATCACATGATGTTAAACTACTTGGGAGTATGTCAATACAACATGGCGATAAAATGCATTGTAGTACATCATTACTGCATGTTGTTAAACTCTAAGGAAAATGTCTTTGTTTCATGATATTAAAAGTTCACAATAAATACATCCTGACCACATGATAATAAATTTCACCACAAATCTCCATACCACATGACATTAAACTACAAGGAAAAAATCCCTAATACATGGAGATAAACTATGTAGACCATCACCCCTTCATCATCCGTTATTAATGGACCACAAGTGTCTTACCCCAGA
Source organism: Viscum album (assembly GCA_963277665.1). NCBI lineage: Eukaryota > Viridiplantae > Streptophyta > Magnoliopsida > Santalales > Viscaceae > Viscum > Viscum album. Next base: position 788,851,552 of record OY728120.1, read on the forward strand.
TGACCTGTGTATAGGTTGCTTCTACTATATTTTAAATCACCTTAATCGATAAAACTCACTATATTGATTAGGTGCTCCGGGTTTTAAAAAATCATCCATGACCCTGGAAAATATATCCATCGTCAAGGAACCTTTTAAAGACAATGTATGTATTCATATGGCTCGTGCATATGCAGCAATGGTAGTCAACTATATTCATCACTTTGTAATATGGATTTCCTATCCTAGTTAGACTTAACATCAATGAGGGAAAACATAACACCTAAATGTTTTTGAACTACTGTTGGTATGAATATCCCATATCATTAAAAATGACCCAAGAACCATGATCAATGATTTAAAACATTCCCACATCCATAATTAGAAGTATGTTGCACTGTACATCATCCTGGGTATCCTAATTGGAACTTCTATACCACTCTCCATATTTAACCCATGCACATCACAAACATAAACTATATGAACTTTGATCGAAGTTGTACGACCTTAAACACTAACATATTATCTTCCAAATCGACAGTCCATAAAATTTTAGAGAAAGAGAGGAAAAAAATGTTAGGATAGAAAACTGGAGAGGGTGTCCTAAGAAAAATCAAGTCTTTTATCGTCAAACATTCATATCTTGTGTTTAGGTAAAAAAAATTGTGAACAAATAAATAATGCATAATGATCCTATGGTCTACATGGTATCTATAGTAAAATATGTGCTATTCTCACTTGAACACCAAATCCATAAAAACGTTAGATTAATGATTTTCCACATCTCCTCACCATGGGAATATGTTTGCTAGGGGAAGACACAAATTTTAGGGTGCTCGAAACCTTCTTGGATATTACACTATCCTCAAATCCCACATCATGATTTGACTACCTTAGATAACCACAACCTTCCATAGTCCTTAGAAAATATTTATGGGTTCAAGGACCCATTTCATAACTATGCATGTGTGCCTATGGATTTTTCATATGTGCCTACTGTCTTCAACAAAATGCATCACTCTGAAAAAGGGCTTTCCAACCCTTATGAGGAATAACATCACTGTGGAAGAACTCAACACCTCAGTCAGTTTGAAAAACTCCAATTATGATTGTCCCATATCCTCATCCTGATTTGAGTACTTTAGGAAAAGTCTAATTGAATTGGTAATAAAAAATTTGAGTAGATTCAACATTCTCAATGTTACATCACTATGTTTTGTTACCTTTCTCAAAGAAGTAATGTGACACAGAATTTTGATCTGTTGGTATCCCATGCCTTTTGATTTGAAACCACATGGTGTAGATATGGATATTCACATTAGAAGCTAAATTTCCCTAGGGTTCCAGGACCCTTCCTAGATATTTTCCTTTCCATACCCAACTTCATAATATTGTCAGTCAAGTCTTACAAAATTGTTGATAGACCTCAGAAATAAGTATAGATCATCTTTTTTTGTCCATGTTACTAAAAAGTAAGAGATCTAACCCCCCAACTAAAGGAACCCCCTCTTATCAGAAAGGAGCATCATTCCTTGTAAGCCATAGAAACACTATTGATGGACCTGGAATATCAGAAAACCATGTGAAATACCCATCAAGTCTCACCCATCTCAAATTCACTGACTTAGACTTTCAGGTTATGACTTACATCAGATGTATTTCAACTATCCAGGTGGACCTACCCCCTCAATTATTACCCCCATAACTTCTATTGCATCAATAAATCTTCCATAGCCCCTAAAAAAGATACCCACCTTTAAGGACCCTTTTCATGTTTATGAATACATGCCTATGGATATTGAATATGTGTCTATGGTCATCAACAAAATTTTTCACTTTACAAAATAGATTTCTCATCCTTTTGATCCCTTTCAACACTACAACAGAACCCATCATATTAGTGTGTTTTGGTTTATTTATAAAATGTATTCACTATATCATCTGATCATACATAAGGTCCATGATAAAAGGGGTGATACTAATGTAATACTAGGTCTAAGATAAAATACCATTAACTAAATAAATAATAGTTCCAAGGTAAAACAGCGAAAAATAAATCAACATTAGGACTAATGTAAATCAATACTACGTTCATGCAAAAATACCCTAACCTAAACCAATATCTGGTCTATTACAAAAGACCCTAAATTAAAACAAATAACATGTTCAAGATAAAAGACACTAATGTAATGAAATACTTGGTCTGAGATAAAAGAAACTAAACAAAAGAAATACTAGGTATAACTTAAAGACCATAAACTAAAGAAATATTAGGTCTCAGCTAAAAGATACTAATTTAAAGCTACAGCAGGTCTGAGATAAATGATCCTAATTGAATACAATATCATGTTTGTGCTAAAATTACTTAAACTAAAGTAATATTTTTTCAGAGCTAAAAGACCATAAAATAATGGGATATTAGGCCCGAGCTAAAAAGACCCTAAAATAATGTGATATCTGGTCCATGTTAAATTACCTAAAGTCATCCAATAAATCCATTCTAAACACCCTAAAGTACTACACAAAATTTATTTGATCTAAATTTTTTTGTAAGGCACGCTATGTGTCCTTCAAAAAATCAAGCATCTCTAGCCAAGAGTATAATCTTTGAAAAAACATTGAGCACTCTCCCCCCATGACATGAATCCTACCTAAGATATCCTTCTACAAATGAACTGATCTTATGATAATTGTAAATGATCATTATTAGAGATCCATGTGTTAGGTGGTATTCATGAGCACTTCTTGAAAGTAATCTAGTATTATTCAAATATTCATATCTATAAATCTAATTTTAAATGTTGTTTTGAAAAGGATTGGTAGGTTTTGTGATTATCATAATATCAGAGCAATGAAATGTCTTGAATATCCTGAATGAATGAAAAACGAATAGTAATACATAATGTTCAGATAATTCATCAATTTACAATGTTCAAAAAGGGAGAGGAATATCTTCTTTTTGGAGTACCTATGAGATCTCAATAAAATGAAATGCATTAGAGGGGTCAAACTATGATAATAGTTGATCTGATATGCCAAAAAAATCTGAAGGAGTTTTACCTAATGCTTCGATGGATCTTTGGAGTGACATTCACCCTGCTACATTGGAATCTACTCTATGAAGAAGCGTCTTGACCGAAGATGTCAAATCCACAAACCTATTTTGGTAGTTTTAAAAAAATATAATGATGTTGAATGATCATACCTCAGATTAGTTTTTATTTTCATTCATCTCCTTATATATGCAGTACAATCAATTATCAGAGCCTAAAATTTTAATATCAACTAAGGAACATGCTCAAATACCTTGGAAATCTCCCTCACCTTACTAGAAAGAGGATCCTCATCTAAAAAAACATGAAAAAATATTTCACATATGTTAAATCCTCTCCAAGTAAATAGTATTTTCATTATAATTTAATACAGATGTTGTCGATCAATAAAATCTACCCTGAAGACTTGAAATATCTAGTGAAGGAATTACCCTTGGTCACAGAATATTTCAATGGGGGTCTTAGTTATCAAGGAAGAATCTATTTCTAGATCATCCTGTAATACGCATGAGACTCTAAAACTGAATGAGAAGGAGTGATAGGAATAGGACACACCAATTGAACCATTGAGAAATGGTGAATAATCTCCACATTCCCTTATCTAAATAGATGTATCATCCATATCTTGATCTCAATGATTAATTTCCTCAATATAATATTTTCTCTATCATAATTTCCACAAATCTAATGGGGTCTCTTTCTTGATGTCCCAAATAGATATTTGATCAAATCCTACATCACTTTTAATAATGGGGTCATGGAGGAAACATGCTTGTCCTCTTGATGATTCAACTTGTTTAGAAGACAACCTTGCTATGTATCTTCATTTTACATCATCTACCAAAATTGACCGAGAATTCCAAGATGTTTCTCCCCTAGGACTCTGACCAAAGAATGAGGGGATACCCTTTGAATATACCCAAACTAATGAGGGAAACAATAAGATGCATAAGGTTTACAGAAAACTAGCTCATCCACTATGGGAAAAAGAACCCCGTCTTGGAGAGAGGTCAAATATGACCATTATTCAATGTATCCACAACCATTATCAATAATTGTTGTAGTTGATTCAAAGAAAGTAGTAAAATAACTGTTTTCATTTTGGATTAGTACATATTTAACCACATTCAGGATTAGATACATTGATCCAACCCCTGATATATTCAATAATCCAGGGTGAGATGAATCATTGGCGATCCAGGTTGAATTGTAATATTTATTACAATAAAAGTTATATGACATCCATTCAAATAGAAACTGGAGAGGTCCATTGATCCTGTAATGTGTTATACCATTTCAATAAGGCCATGGAGTTGGTAAAGGTGTGAAAGGACCAATACTTCCATGTAGAGTCACCACCATTCGGCAAGTAATGATGCCAACACCAATGTGATAACATAGATCCTTGAGTTTGCATCCCTAGCTGGGAAAAACCACCAATTCCAAAATATGTATATAAATACAAACAACATAAGGTCTAAAGATACGTCTTAATTCACTAGGTATCTCTATGTGGTATAATCTGTAATGTCCAATTTAGACCAATATGATTCAATTCCATCGCTGAGTTACTTAATGGTGCACCAATTACGACGTATAATAGTTTGACAATCTTCGCTGGAGGAAATAACAATATTGATTCAATCCTTAAAGGAAATATGATAAATCACTGTCATCTCCTTATAAATGTTCTTATTTTCAATAATAGGCATCTCCCTCAACAAATCTAGGTTATTCATGGCATCATTCCATACATCTTCATCAGAAAGCATTTCATCATAAAACTATTCAAGTAGGGGAATAACACCCAGTAGGTAGATATCATATAAGATGATACCTACCAAACTATGAGATAGATGGAATGTGTAGGTACCAAGAAACCAATAGATAGCCATCTCTCGATGAATGTTGGGTTGATGGTAAATTATGAACTAGAAAATCCATGAAGCATCCTAAAGCTGAACTCTATATTGCTGATCAGAAAACTCTATGTAGCTCTGCCTATCTCATAAGGGTCATGCCCATTCATCATATAAATTATCTAATATAATAATATCCCACTATGAACCCCATAGAGTGTCATGATTGTTAATATAGAAGATGAATATACTTGAATTTCTCTAAAAAACGGGCTGATGAGAAAAGACACAACCATTTGGACCTAAGTGTGATTTTTCCACTATATAAGATAGCTCTGAAGGATGTGCTATGATAACTGAAATTTACTTTTTATTTTTCATTTTGAAACAGTCAGGAGAACAAAATAACTATCGATATGGAAAATTAATGTCTGGAGAAGGGATTGAAGCATCACCATGTAGAATAAACCCTTATAGGGGAAGTTTTTAAGATAATGTATAGTCTCTAAGCTCATACTACATGATACTCTACATACTCTTGTTATCAATGTTCATTTGATATCAATGGTTGGAGTTACGATTACTAGAAATAATGTCCCTTTGATTGGTCATAGCTGAAAAGGATTTATGATAAATGGAAGCTATCTAGGCAAGAGTATGTGGAATATCTCAAAAAAATGAGAATATATAATAATATCAAAATAAGTGGATATAATTAAATAACATCATATTGATCCACACATGTATCAACACGGGATTTGAGAACCATATAATGAGTTAAAATATCACATAAAACCCAAAGGTCTCCTGGGTTGGATACTCCATAAGGGAATCACCAAATCTTATGGACCCCTAGAAACTCGTGATCATGTGAACTGAACATTTTCACTCTAGTCACATGATCATCAAACGATCAAATGGGTGAGAAGGTGGATCTCGAGAGACCCTGGGATGATAAGAATCCTCACATATAATATTCATGAAATATAAAAAGTATAGTTCATGCTTGGATTAGATAAGACCTAAAATAAAATCATTCATTCATGGGCGTTATCATGAAATGCGCTCGTGGAAATGTCATGCAAATAGGTCTCAGGATCAGGACACATAGAACGATATTGTGGTAGGGGAATGTGATAAAGGATAAGTGAGAGAGTTATAACGGAATGGAATATAGTGGGAAAATAATCCATCTATCCCCTATATATATATGTCATTTTTGAATAATACCATGTGTTTCCTAGTAGAACAAACATCACCAAGACACTGATTCATGACAATTAGGAAGACTCAGGAATGTATTTACTTTCCTTTGAATCAATCCCTTATCCCAAACGACATCACTCCTAAGGGGGGTGATTTTTTAATGACCACCAAATGGGTATATGAATAAATTACAAATGAAGAAATACCTAAATATGGGTATTATTTTTCCATGAATAAAAAAGAAGGACAAGGAGGTCAAAAATCATGGATCACGTGACCCTACAAGAGACTTATGATCGTGTGAGCATCTTAGGTACATGAAAAAGAACTAGGTACATCTGAAAATATACATCATGTACCATGAGGCCCCTATTTCAAAGTACATATAATATTACAAAGGTTCCTTAGATACTCTATGATCACGCAACGTCATCTAAATAAGCTCCCATAGGCCACGTGGGTTGTTGGTGGAGAATACCTAACATCCCTTATAAAATTTCATTAAAAATATAGAGAAAATATTGAAAAGGTTGAGTCCCCTGCCTGTCTCAATTATCATGAGGCTCATCCCCAAATGGAGGGTTGATTTTACTTATCAACATTAATGAAGATTTATATAACCCCAAAACCATTGTTAAATAAAACAACGAAGATAAAAAGGGAATAGAAGGAAGCATCTTGTTGTTGTTTAATGTCATGTAAAACACCCATAATGTCTCCCAAGACACAGTTCGACTAAATCAATATGTCCACCATATCTCAAGAAATCCCTTTGCATTTTCATGCTCTGTGTGTGATGAACCCCAGGTTTCCCCAGGAAACCTCACACTCCCCTCTAGATCCCTAAGAAAAAATAGATGGATTTTTCCATGAAATTATCACACATATATATGAATCCTATTTTGGTCAGGTGATAAAACTATAATATGTACAGTAATTATATTTTACATTACTCATGTAATATTTCATTACTCCCCATACTTTGTAAAATAAAATAAAAGAAAAAAATATGGAGGATGTAGAAGCCTCTCACAGTTGTAAAATGATTGAGATGCACTAAGGAACTTCGTAGTGTGGTCTTGTGAGACTCCAAGAAAAGATAAACTAATGTCTAAGAGACCCCCCCAAAAGCTATCAATTCCTCAAGAAATTTCACAAAAAAATATATGTGTATCTCATCATGGAATTTCAATAGGCAATCTAATCTCACTAAGGGCCTTAGACATTTCAACATGACAATATGTTGTATTTAGGGATGAATTCATGAGTCAAAGAGTCCTAATAAATTATAATTAATATATTAAAATAATCATTGGTGGGAGGGACTCATAGTTACTGATAATCAGGTGATTCCCTTGGACCGATCATGGAAAAGGATCATGAAGACCCATGTTTCTAGGCCCCTTCACTGAATCTTGACTAGATAGACATGATATACCCCACTCAAACTGGTGAGGAACCCCTTTAGAGAGAACTATAAATTCCCTAACAAATCCTAAAAAGTACTGCAAATCTATATGATCATGGTGTTTTATACAATGGTTAGATTTATCACATATAGGACCAGTAGCACTGCCATGCACGAGGGTGGAATTTTTGGAGTAGTTGATGTCATGACTAGAAATTCTTCTGTTTGGTAATATACCTGCAAGCAGTGATATTTATCATCCATCAAGCTTAATGCTCTTTATATGATCACTCATAGATCATGATAAGGACCACTAATAGGGTATGAAAAGAATATCACACATATATTTTGGATCACACAATAAATAATGAAACTAACACTGAATAAATCTATGTAATTCATAATATAAGGTATAGAATAGAGACTAAAGGTGAAATAATAAATCCAAAAAACATGTTCACTAATCCTCATGTGATTTGGGTTAGCCATCCAAGGAACAAAACAAAACTAGGAAATGAAACCCATATCTGAAGAATCCCATCAGACATGAAATTTTGGTAAATCATAGTCCTCCGGAAATACCAGAGCACGTCACACGGTTCCACCCATGAGGCACCACCATTTTCTTGAGATAACCTATGGTCCTATTTCCTTTGACTCTTGATGTCCTTCCGATACCATGCCTTACGTAGATAACAGTTACAACACAATTCATCCTTCTCTTATGATACCATATGAGCAAGTCTGGTGAGACTCACAATGCCCTCTACACTTGTTAGCTAGGTCACACAATGCCCTACAGGAGTGTTGAACGAGACATGAACAAACCTATGTGTTATGTAATATTGACTCTTGTAACACCATCCATTTGTGTCAACCAAGTCTTGTGAATTATACCAGAAAAATTCCACTGGATCATGTGAAACCCTCTGACCAAGCCATATAAGTCAGGAAATGGATTCTAGAACAAACCATCTAGATCTTGTGATGTCCATTAGACAAGTCAGCCTTGATCATGAAACATCCAAAAGATATTGCACATGAGTTACGGGAAGGGTTTTATAATGAAAAATTGGATCATTAGTTTTTTTAGATATTCAAGGAAGATACTCTCTAGTATATCAGAGAATGCAGAAAATCAACACATTTCAGTCAGGCATGCATGTTAGATCAATATGAAAACCTAAGAGTGTAAGCACCGATCAAAGGAACAACAAACAATTTGATTCCCACCATATTTAGGATACATATTCCACTTCTTCAAGGTTTTATCGCCACAGTGTAGTCCCAATACATAATTCTGTAACACTACCAGAGATCATATTGATCCTTTTCCATCCCTTTTTCTCTAACTGAGTATATATCATGTGATCTTAGGGTGTTTCATTAATAATATCATTTGTATCATGAGTCTCCACCAATGATTGTTTTATGTAAAGAACCAATAAGTGTCTTGGAACAAAAAAATCAATATAAGGGAATCTACGTTGGGGAAAATACCAAGGGAATGATTGATGTATGAGAACTACGATTCCTATAATATACAAGATTTTTAGGATCCTTACTAATGTATGAGATCAAATAAACATCCATTTTCATGTAATCTGTATTCCAATTTCATTTCTACCATCGGGGTCCAATCATTTATATGGTATGATCACTCTACTGCAACCATCAGCATACTATGAAATAAACAAAACATCCTCCAAAGTAAATTTTTTATTTTAAAAAAACAATTTTAAGGTAAAAGTGAGAAACCACCCAGTTCAAGCATCATGCGATATTATAGAACCATTGAAAATAAATTTGATCCTACTAGAAGCCTAAAAAACAATGAATATAATTCCTACCATAACTAGGATACATATGATGTCTCATTACACCCCATGATCCATAACTAATCCTATCAGGGTAATCCTCGCACATAATTCCCACATCATGGGAAATAAAATTGATCATTTTACATCCCTTATTTCTCACACTGAGGATATTTCATGTGGGCTCAAGAAATTATAATAACCATGTCATCTATACCATAATTCTCTATAATGAAAAAAGGAAACCACAGTGTATAAGAACAAAAAAAATGATCTATGAAATCTATAAATCTCACCATAGTCAGTATACATAGTATGTATCTACAGGCCTCAATATTGAACACCTAGTGTCTTGGAGAACCACTATATGCCATTTCTACATGATGTTAAACTGAATGGGTCCAACAAAATATGTGTGTTTTGATTTCTGTAATAAACATGATATGTAAGATTCCTCATAATGGATTCATCCCTTCCTCATAATATTAAACAACACCTTACATGGAAGAGGATTCTGATCATCTACGTTATACACCTTCAACTCATAAGAAAAAATGTATTATATGAGAATGACGGAGACCATAGATATATATAGATGGATATACTAAAGAGACCCCAATAATTTGTACATAAAATAGAATAACCCCATAATACTTTTTAGGGTAACCTATCTCATATTAGAATTTGGGATAGAATAAAGAACAAATCTTCAATCTATAATAGATTCCCAAAGTAGGAAACAATTCCCCTCAAAAGGGTGTAAAGATCTTGACCCCCCCTCCACCAATGTGAGTCCCCAAGAGTCTTCAGTCCAAAAAACCTAGGTGATCTCCTATCTTTAGAATGTAATAAAGTAAATAATTATCGATTAGGGATCCATTTAGAGATTCAAGTGAGATAAATAGTGGTAACATGATGTTCATGATTGTGCACAACACAAACCCCTAACAATCAGACCGTCTAGTGGATCTCATCCATGAATCAAAAATGAAAAAAACAACTATATATAATGACTATAAAGTATTTTAATGATATAATATTTTACCTATTTAAGTATAATATCATATATATCTCTTATATTCAATTCCATTTACAATATGATAACATCGCTTGTGTGTATGGTAGACAACTGCATCACAGAGTGATGCGATACATTTTTCACTTTTTCATTACCATGAAGGTAATAAGGATTAATTTAATAATATTATTTGATAATAATTAAATGTTTAACATTATATATAATTAATATATCATATAAAATAATACCTTATCATACATTTAATAATTAATAATGTCATTCGAGTACTTGGGAGATACCACCATGCCATGAGATATAGTATGTTCTTATTACCTCATCACATGGATGGTATCATAAAAGTTACTTAAATAAATAATAATATATTTATGAGATAATTATCATATTGTAATGTTAAAATAACAGAACTCTTTTTATTATAATGATATTTAATAATTGGAACTGATAGTCATGCGTACATATGACTTACCATCACCATGATTGTAACATAGTTCATTTTTCATAACCATGTTTCATTTTTGGTTTTATAAGTATAATTTATGCATAAAAATTATAACTATGTTATTATTAAATATATATATATATATATTATTTAATAATAATAACTTTAGAATTATTCATCTTACCAATGTGATTTTTGTTATAGGAGTCAAACAATGTCAAAACGTCTAACATGAAACTGAATGATAATGTAATTTATTATAACAAGTTAATCAATAAAAAAGGAATAAAAATCTATAATAAAGTTGTTAATATTATAAATAAATTACATATCTTTATTGTTTTTTGATATAAATTCTACATGTAACAAATAGGGATAATGTTAAGCGATCTCTCTCTAAACTATCCCTTCCATTGTGTTATGAACATTATCTCTCTATATCACATCATCTCTATATTTAATGTTATGGAATTATCATAACTTTTTTATATATCATTCTCAAATATATATCTAACATTTTCTCTATTCCATCAATGGGTAAATACTACCCTTATGACTATTTCACAAATTTTTTCATTATGAAATTTCCAATGATTATGATATGAACCAAGAATATCTAACCCATTTTATTTAAATTTTTAATTCAGATATTATTCCTTATAATTGATTAAATTTATGTGGATGAAATATATCATAAATATGTTATGATTGTTGTTTCTATAAAGAACTCCAATGCAATTGGTAAAGGTTACGAGATTCCATGAATATGATGATAGAGTAAATGTCATATGTTATAGGACATTATATTCCATGTGATAATGTCAAGGAACTTATTTTTCAATACTTAGTATTCCATGTTATATGTATAAACCACATTTCATATGATTTGAATGATATTATGATATGATGTTCTTTATTATATTCTTGTATGAAATTACTCCTAACCATTCAATTTTATGATATCTTGTTATAATTTGAATCTCATGTTATATTTCATTATCATGATTATTCCCATACATGTATTTTTATCTCATCATTTTATTTTTGTATTCACAATGTTATCCCATGCGGATTTAATATCCAAAAATGATTTTTGGAGATCATTATGGAGAATAACATAAATATTCCATTAATATTTATTTCATTTAATTTTAACCTTGTAATCCATTGGTAGTAGGTCTTTACAATCATTGTGTTTTATTAATGATTTTTTATGTTTATGGATTATGTAATTTTTTGTTAAAATGATTGGGTCTCTAAATTTTGTATCAGAGAAAATTATTAGTTTTCCTTTGGAAACTGGTATAAGAAAACTTCAATGAGAAACCATAGATAATATAATGATATTTTTATTTAGTAGACTAAGTAATGTAAATTATCTTGGAATCCAGTTATTGTAATGAGTTAGTGGGTTTTGAAAATTTTCATCTAATTATATACAAAATAGTTTTATATGGTTCAATAGATGATGTACCAAGGTGTAATAACTCCAAAATGTCTTGAAAAACATGACTCGAGTGTTCCTTGGTAGGAAAAAATTAGTCTTACTTCACAGCTAGTTTGATATTAGTTGATCTCTACTTTTACATTATAAGAAAATTCAAAAATTTCATTATAACTGTAAATTTCTTGAATAGATATGGTTTTAACATACCAAACATCGATCCCTCAAATAATTGGGTATCATTATATTTATATATAATTTCAACGCTGAAGGCGTATCATGCATGTCTCCAAAGTTTTACCACGTACACCCCAATTGATTTATCATCCTTTTTCTTGTTGTGAAGAAAATCCCCCTCCATGTTATGTCATAGAGTGTATGGAAAATTTAATTCAACTAACATTTCAATAATTCGTTCTACCACATATATTTGATTACTTCCTCAAGATTCATATTAACGGTCAACGTACACCATTGATCAGATTCTCCTTCCATATAATTAACAACCATTATAACATTCACTTTCTCATATCATTGAACAATTTATAAGATCTTCTCAATAGAGTTTATCAATTATTCCATGATTAATGGATCAGATGATCCCATTAAATTTGGTGTCCTTCATCATAAAAATGCCACAAATACATCTTGTAATTTATTTGGGGGATTTTTTGTGTTCTCATGATCTGGTTTCTATTAAAAAACAAATTCAATTGAGAAAGTATAATCTTGATGTTCAAAAATCATTCTCCCATAAAGTTGGGAATATTTCATGGGTAGTCATCTTATTTCCCATCATAATTTTTGTGGACTCAGTTCCTCTTATTTCCATCCATCGACTATAATAATGGAAAAAATATGGATAATTAATTTTAACCTATTATACATATAATTGAGAAGTAATTAAAATTAATTTAATAAGTCATAAATGATATATATTCCATAGCATGTTATTTTTTAGTTTAAAATCTAAGTTACTAATGATATATTTACTAACATGAAATATTATTGGTGTTTTTGTTCCCTCAATAATGGCTCTAATTGAGAATGTGAATTTTCCAAAGAATAATTAATTGGTGTTTCAAACCATGTGTGTATATATGACCATTTTTGTGCACTAATTACTTATTGAATCTTGATTAATACACTATTTTTATAGTTATTGTCCCTAGGTACATTTTTTCTAGAGCCAAATCAACTTTTAGTATCCAGAAATGTATATATTTTCAAGAAAACCAATTACTTTATAATTAAAAAAATAGTGTTTTCCCTATGTTCAGTCCTATACATAAATATTTTACTTGATTTTTGAAACTTAATCCAATAAATAAATGAACCTCTCTTTGACGAAAACAATAGAAACCCATATATTTATTAAATATTAATTCATCATTTGTTACATAAGGTAAAACATAATAAAAAAAAATAAAATTAAGAGGCCTGGTTCTTCCGGTAAATTAGGTAAATAAAATAAGATCAAAAAATGGATATAATGAATTTATTAAAAATATCATCAACATGATCTTAAAATAAATTATTCCCACAAAACAATTCAAGATTACCTAAGGACATATATAAGATTGGGGAGCCATATAAATCCTAGTAAGGGAATAAGTAAATCATATCATAAGTTATGAAATACATGTGATCCATGAGGCATTATAATGGAACATAAGAGGTGAGAATAAAAATAATGAAAAATGAGGCATTATTTAACATGATACCATAAAGGAAACATGGGAATGTATAGACAATTTAAACATGGAATCATAAAAATAATTCAAGGTAAAATAACAAGAAATTATAAAATAGTGTTTGTAGGATAACCCCTCATGATCTTTAAATGGAATATTAGGAGACTAAAACATCACCTCATGCATCAGAGTGCTATATGGGTTCACCCATCATAATCATATCATATACATGCATAAGTGTTCTACATAAATCATACAAAAGAAAAATTTATTTCATCTATATTAACCCCATTATTTAGGAGTATGGGTTAAATAAATGGATTTCCACAATAAAACGTGTATAATTTAATATTTGTGAATACCTTTTGTGGAAATGGGTTTGGGAATTGACATCATAATCCTTTGGCCTAAAAAATCATAGTGAAATTTCAGAAGCATAATGACAGTACATGAGGATTCATAAAATATTTTAATGGTTTTGAAAAATGACTCTCATAATTTTGAAATATAAAGTGTAGTATGAGGGTTGTGGGGGAGAATATCCTATTAATAGTAATTTGAAATCACAATACATAAAATAATGAAGGTTCTCCAATAAAGTGGAGAAGGAGTGGATCCTTTACCTTGAGTTGGTACTTCCAAAAGCTTGGGGGAGCTTCTTGAGAGAATGGGGGAATCATTGGAGGGATTCATAGTGTAAAGGAAAGATTACAGGAACAATATGAGTTTTTTGGATATTTATAAGGAGAAATGGATGTTTTATATTAGAACATAGAGGGGAATTATTTATTATTTTTGAAACAATGTTTTTAGACTATATAAAATATAGTGATAAAAAATACAAACCATCCCATGGTTTAGGACATGGTTTTATTTAAAGTGGAGTGGATTTAATTATTTTACATTGAAAATAACTAAACAAATTTAAATACTACCCGTGGTGATGTGTAAGTGAGTATTTTTCATAAATAAATGTTTTTATAACTAAAAAAATATAGAATTGGTTTTGGAGGATTCATAACGATTTTTTAAAATTAATCAAATAAACATGGAATTAAATTATTTTAAAGGGGAATCATGATTGTTTCTTGAGGATACTCCTCTGAATATTTATTATATCATTTTTTGGATTTTACAACGTCATAATACATACCATATATTTATATTGTAGTTAATTTTTACATGAATGTTCTACTATATTAGAAAATTACGAAAAAATAACCATTGGATAATTTAGGAACTCCAAATCCCAAAATAATATATATTTTATCCAAATAAATCACATCATTTTATAATTACTATTTTTAAATATAAATATATTTATTTAAAAATAATGATTTTTTTATTGTTATAGTTTTCTAAAGCTTATAATTTTTTTTTACCTCATAAAATTTTACTATCAAATTACCTAAAAAATATAATTTCACAATAATATTTTATTAATATATCATTTATTTATTAAATTCCTCAATTTTTAAAAAGTAATGTCTTAATTTAAATTTCTTATTTCCCACAAATATAAATCTTGTTTTATCATATTGAAATCTAATTTTTATCAAACTCATTATTTAATCATTCATAATGTATACCAGATAATGAAAAAAAATCAAAATTATTTAATTTTAAATAATATTTAAATAATAATGAAATTATTGTTGATCCTAAAAACCATTTTTTACTCTCACGCACGACCTAAGGTTACTTTTTACGAAAATATTTTTTTAGCATGGTTCGTTAAACGTGGTTTTGGTCGTGATCACAATAAATTTGAACATATCCCCTTAATAGTTTCACTCATTATTTAGTTGAAACATCCATATATTTTAGATTAAAATACTATGTTTGATTACATTCAATAGACATAACACTGTGATTAAAAAAATAACAAAATCTTATTATTTAAATGTGATCATTATTACATAGCCATTAAGTTGGCCATAATGAAAAAGATTAATGAAATTGTGAAATATATCATGTTAATACTTATTTATAATTTATTAAATAATTCCTTGTGAATATGTACTAGATTTTTATTGAAGTCAATCTTCTTTATTTTTAGGAAAGTGAAACTCTTCATCATAAACATATTTTCCTACAAGATGGATTTATTACACTTTATGTACAAAAAATATTTATTTTATGGAAGTTTTAGTACATTTTTTTAATAAAATGAACATTATTTTAAATAAGTATGTAAAAATTATTTTATGGTGAAATTTGGATAATTTTCTGAATAGTTTAAATTTTAGTGAATAGTTAAAAATATTGTTTTTTAGAAGTATCATTTGTTATCAATAAATTAATAAATTTAATTTTAAAATTATCCTTCGACTGTACTTTCAAGTAACATAATAATTATTTATTTATAGTTTTTATAATGAAATTATCTTTATTTTACATTATATTTTATTTTAAAATAAGTTCATTTTTTTTAAAAGAAGTGTTTTTCTTAAATCTATTTTAAATATATAATGTTTCTCATTTAAAATTAATTATAATAATACGTAGTGAGTAATGTTTTAAGTGAAATTTATATATAATATAAAATTAAATTTTAATTTAATTTCATATATTTATTATTAGTATACATATACTTAATATAAAACCAACGTTTTCTTGGAAAATACACTTTCTTAAAACCCGATCTTTCATCTTGTCTTCTGGTTTTATCTTAAATTTAATTTTTATGATTATATCATCTGAATTATTTAAAATAGATTAAATATTTTGAATTAAATGTTCCAAATCATGTAATAATGTTACATTAATATTTAGTCCAAAAAATGTTAATGTGTAAGAAAATATTAACTGCAGTATAAGTAAAATAATGAAATAGGTTAGAGATGAGAAGTATGTGCTTAAATACATAAACAATAAAATAATAAAGGGATTTATAATCTATTTCTATACCATATTTATAATTTAAAAAATAAATTCTCAGTGAAATTCCATGAAATTAATTCCAAAAAAATGTGTTTGGATTTAAATATAAAATATTCATTTTTAATCACACAGAACCACCCCTCCTCAAGTAAAAATACCACATATAACCACACATTTTCCCTTAAAATCCATGAAGATCTGAAAATATATTCCAAAAAATATCCTACCAAATCGACCCACATCCTTGTCCCACTAGTATCACTAAAATACTTTTTCCAATATCCTTAAGGTTTCCATTAGTGAGGTGATATTAAAGAGATAACTTCCTCAAACCACCTCTCTTAATTTAATTTCTTCTTCTACATTCTCCTCACATCCTATATATATCAAGGAATAAATACTAAATTATAATTTACATACATTAATTATGTATTTCAAATTTAAAAAATTATATCCATCACTTTTATTATCTCTAGAAATTCATATAATGGATACCATTGTCCAAATTTTGACATTTAACCATCCCTATGGATATTGAGTTTCAATTTTCAATTAACGCCATCAAGCCTGGTCGTAAAACTATTATTATGATTAAGTAATATTCTAATAGGTATATTATAACATAACTAATGTTATAAAACAAGCATATAGACATAATATTAAATTAAATGAATCTTGTTTGTGTTGGTCAGAAAAATTTCCACAAATAAATTAACCATTTTTCAATAAAACTTTTATCAAATTAATAATCTGCATAAAAAAGAAAAAATGATATATTTAACCATTTAAACTTATTTATGGGAATTATTACCATATTATTCACCTTTTTCATTATATTACACATTTTATAAGAACATCTATATTTTTACTCAATTAAATTGATTATAAAACCATAAAACAAACGCACCCGAAACAATGAAATTGAAATTTATTACTCATCCAAATGGACATAAATATACAAAAATTAAAATATAATAAATAAAATATAAATGAAAAATTATATGAATTAATAAATTAATTTACCTAATTTAATTATTCTGGAAATTAATTTCTTATTTAGAATACTTTCAAGCATAAGGTAGGGGAACCCTCTACCTCCTCCCTCTTCTTTTCCATTAAAGCACCTACTTTATTTTATTCATTTTATTTAAAAATAATATTTATGGAATATGTTTTCACATACCAATAATTCTATCCTTTTGATGTTTAAATTATTATAGACACCTTTTCTATCATAAAAAAATTTATGAAAATTATGAACTATCATTATATTGCTAAAACATAGCAATGAAGATCATCACAATTTCCTTTCGTCAAGGAATATTTTTATGTTATGCACCTATGTACATTAATGAGGTGCATATAATTTCCCATTGACATATTATATCATGATTTTCTCAATTTTCATGATATTTAATTTTATTATAAATTGTATCCATTCATGAGGCTATCAATTCAATTGATTACAAATTTCTAATGGAAATTTATAACTCAATTTTAATTATTTGGGATAATCATAATCATAATTGTTTAATTCATTCTAAAATTATGTGTGAATTGAATTCTAATTAAATTATGGTTTATGTATATTTAATTTCAACAAACATAATTAATTTAATTGAATATTACTCACTTCAATGATATGATATTTGTAAAGGATATTTTGATATCCAAATTTGAATAGTGTATTTCAAATAATTTAAAATGAAACATTGAAAACATGAAAACTGTTTTATTCATGATATGGTATGTGGGAATTATAAAAAACAGATCATCCTAATATAGCTTATACAAATGGTTAAGTCAAATTATAGCACAAAAGTGATCTATATATGGATTATACGAAGGGTTGAGCCACATTACAACTTGTAAAAAATAGGTGAGGTCAATATATATAATATGAAGGGTTGAACCCCATTATAGATCAAGGGTGAGCTTAATATATCTTATATGAATGGTTATCCCCATTATAGCTCAAAAATCATTGTTTATTAATTATGATATATGTTTTCAATATGGATATTCAAATTAAAATATTTTTTAACGGTTTTTATAAATATTATGCACTATGTAACCGAAAATGGGATTTAATTGATTTTTATTGGTTTTAAATGTTTTCATTGAGAGTAAAATATTTGAGATTTTCATGCGAAAATGTTTAATACGTTAAAATATAATTTAATGTAAAGTTAAATGTTATATTATTTTTATTATTTTTCACTAAACTACTAGTTTACTTTCATTTATCTCCCTTACTAACCTTTTGTGCTCATCCCATGTTTAATAAAATCATAGGATTTAAGGATGGGTATGAGAAAAAAAGATGTTGATTTAAAATATTTGAAGAATATTCGAAAAGAGAAACCATGTTTTATTTTAAAAATATTTTTTTGTTGAAAAAATGGATACTTGGTATCGGTGTCCACATTTAATGTAGGAGATTACTACAAAATATTTAGTCAAAATTCTTGAACTAGAAATATCCTTAGGATTGTAATAATGTGTATTTTAGTTTAAACCCACTATAATATGGGTCCATATAGTTGGTGTCATAGGAAACTTTAAACAACTATATAGGATAGTATAATGTTAATAGAATACCCATAAATTATTTTTAATTCATTTTTACGATGAAAGGATAAATAATATAAATATTAACATTTTATTAATCATTGAAATTTCTATTTAGAATGCTTTTTAATAGATGAAACATGGAAACTATAGTGGGAAGTCATTAAGAGGAAAATAATCTTCTAAATATGAAACACGGGATGGTTGGAATATGGTCATTTTTTTCATTATAGTGATGGATCAGTTGACCCGGTCTATAAACAGTTGGGGTATCCATACATGGGAACAATCGAATCAAACATAGTGGATTATGTTAGTAGTGGATCATCATATGAGGAAAAATCATCCAGCATGCAGTAAATCTGAAATATTGTGGTTGTAGAAGGATGGTTGGACTCTCTATATAAAATATTAAAAGTCTTGGGATATTAGAAATTTAAAAAGGTAACCATTTCTATTTAATATTTTCATGTTCAAGCAGATTGATGGTGGTCTCAGGTAATGAATTCCAATGATAATGGTGATATTTATTCCATGAAATATAATGCTTCTAAGAGTTCATTCCATAAGAAATATTTTCCTAGTATTGTGCATCTTAAGATGAGGAAACTTTTAATTTAATTAATGAAAAAGGATAAATATTCTAGTGGGTATCTCACAAACGAGCCTGGGTCAACCTCGAACAGAGCACCCAAACCAATCTATGGTATGATCCAAAGGGATTTCTAGATCCCCACAGGCTAGAAACAATTTATGGGAATCATTAGAGTAGAAAACAAAATGATATCAACAAATTATTGACAATAAAACAAATAGTGAAAAGAAATAGACAACCCCATACACATTTACAAAAACTAAACTAATCATTTTGTATACAACAAAACATAATGTAAAACTAAATGATTCAAATAAACTGACTAGACCTGATGAAAAAATAACTTCATGAGACCCTGCTGGTCACTCTCCAAAATAATGATAACATGTCACTCAAGTCAATCGAACTCAAGGTGAAACCTACACAAGGGAGAAATACAAAAATAATGATACCTGTGAGTATTAAAACTCAATAGGCTAGCCCGATAATCTTTTCCCAATGAAAATTAGTTAAAATAAATTAAAACTAAATTTCAAGTTTGAACTACAATATATAAATGTAAAATTTTCTTCATGATTAATCAAAAAAATGTTTAACACATTTCTCTTATTCATTCACAATTTTTTTTTTCACCTAGTGTGCCAATAAAATTTTCAAGGGGAAAGTGATGTTAAAATTTTCATATTTGAACAAAGAGAATACAACACTTTTTTTTGAAAACCATTTTCACAATCCATATAAAGCCCTAACCACTAATTTCAATGAAAAATAATACAAAAGAAGGTATGTTAGTAATCACCCAACAAAGGAATTGTAAATGTACAAACACACATCATATTCATCAGTGCATGAAACTGAAATCCAAATAGACCTGGCCAAGCCTAGGAGATCCAAAATAATAATTAAGAAACAAATACAGGATCATGATTCACTATTTACATTCAACACAAGATGAAATAAAAATGCTCAATACAATTGGCCATCCTTGCTCAGGTAGGCCGAGGGAAAATCCCATAACAATAAACACAATATATCCCCTTATTATGGTCCACTGGTATGTACCATAACCTAGAAGTGTAGAAATAATTCTTAGAATATTTTATCAATATACCATGTTCCAATGTCTCAAGTATCTAATGGGGTGAGCCAAATAATTCCTTCCGAGAATCCAATTACAAAAAATATATAATTATATTTCACAATAGACATCACCCCGAGTCATTTAAAGGACCGATCTCATGATATTAATAAAAAAGAATATAAAAAGTCCAAACCAAGGAAATCTCATAATGGATCATAGGTATTAATCAATAAAAACATCCCATTCATTATATACAAATAATCATGTCATGAGATACATCCACTAGAGGTTTTCATAATAAACAATTTCACCATTTTTCACAAAGATGCCAAACGAGCCTTTAAGTGTTTCTCAAAACTAAAATTTTATGATGGTAGAAATTTAACTTTTAATAAAGTATTTTATACCCATCATTTATAGTAGAAAACCACTTTAATAAATCCCCTAAAACATTCAAGTTACACATCAAAAGCGCAACCATTTTTTATAAGGATTCCAATTGGGCCATTTTTCAGCAACTATGGCTAAACCATGTTTTAATCTAAAAACTATTTTGTATGTAAAACGAAATACCCATTGGAAATACATAAAAGGACCCAAAAAACCATTTTTATGCTTCCCATGAATTTATAAATACAAATTGATCATTTTCAATCACACTTAACACATAAAATTCAACTCGGCGATTTACCGAACACATGCCATGCACTTTATAACAACACAATTCATTTTAAACAATTGAAAAGGAATTCAAATACCAATTGAATTCCATAAATTTAATAAAGATACTAATCCATGTTCAATATACCCTAAACCAATTTCTAAACATTAAAAATAGGTCATAAAGATACTGGAACATTTAAACAAACATGTGGTGTGCACTTTTATTACAAAATAACACTACCTTTCACAAAACAAGGCATAAACACCACTATTCACAACAAATAAATTTATTGAAGAATTATAAAAAAAATACCTATAATATTTATAGGTTGAAAAAACCATGAAAAATATGAATATTAAATAAAAATGACAAGTTCAATGGGAAACCTACCTCAAATCCTTAGTAGAATGGAAAGGCACACTCGATATAACAAACTAAGGGTTAATAAACCCTAAACCTTTGACGAACATCCCACTAAAAGAAAAAACCCCATAAATATTCATGTTATACTCTAACCGTATGTATATAATGACCATGGGAGAAGATAAAACCATGAAATAATTGAAGGAGTATGAAGAGGGAAGAGAAAGGAGAAGGAATCTCACGTTGGAATCTAGAAAACTCTTTAACATCCATTAGATATACTACCTTAGAGGAAACAGAATGGAATGGAAAATTTTGGAGAGGTTCTATAGGTTAGGAATAACTAGGGAATGGTGATTTTGAGGGAAAAGAGAAACAAATGAATGATTCATGAAAGTAACATATTACCATTTGAAATCTGTATGATTTGAGAAACCATGAAGAAGTTATCCCTAATCACCGATGAATATGAGCTCCAAAGAGGGGAAATGGAACATGGGTGTTGAAACTTGGGTTCTTGGACTCTAGTGGGATATGGAATCACTGAAAAATATTAAATATTGAATACGATGTAAAAGAAACAACTTATTTTTTAAAAAATGGAAATGGGCCCACGGGCTAGCCCAATACCTAAATAAATAACCAAGATCTACCATGATTATGAATTTATATGGGGTTATAGAAGAATATGGTGGTTGTAATAGGTTAGTGGAGGACAATTTTAAGGATGAATTAGTTAAAAATTATGAAAACATAAGGAATTATAAAAGAAACATTTTAAAAAAAAATATGAAATGTGCTCACAATTGCCCCAAATCAAGAAGTAACCACCATTTTCTCCAAAAAGTCCAAAACAAGCTATAGGGCACCCATGGTAGGATGACTAGAACTAAATGACACTTGAAATCTCAACATTAATCTCACCTAAAACCCATAAAAATTATCAATGTCTCCAACAAACCATATCAAACCCAAGACATAAAAAATTGGGTATAACAGTTTTCCCCACCCTTACAGCTTTCCTACCCCGGAAAGACACACCACATTCGAGTAGATTGATTAAAACCCAAGGCTTCCATATCCATATGGTTGAAAATCTGAATATAATGAAACCCCATCCACTATTAATGGAACTTAATCCTCTTACCATTAACAAAACACCAACTCCTAACCACTCTTGAGAATCATCCTAAAAATCATGCCACTACCTCCACAAAGAAACCAAGAACCAGATTGTTGGGACTTCTCCCAATGAACCCAATGATCACCAAATCCAATGTGCACTCATGAAAACAAAATATTATATGCGATTACGGAATGGAATCACCACCATTAAGAAACAACTAGCACTAGATAATTTCTTAAGTGGAAAATCAACAATCTTGTGGCGGGTCTACCCACCAGTAGAAACCAAATAGAAACAAACAAACAACAATTCAACATGAGGTAAAGTAAGGCCTCACTCACACAGGACCTCTACAACACTCCCAAAACAACCTACCAATCCAATTTAAGAGTAAAACAAAATTAACATTAAAAACATCCACTCTCAAACAGAGGGGGAAAGAATTGGGCCAACACTCTCTACACGGATCCTAAAGCATACCACATGGGTCGAGGTGGAGAGGGGACCCAATAATTGGGACACTAAAACCAAAAATAAGAATTACCCAACACTCTCCCGCTATAAATAGATAAAATGATGACCACACCATATTAACATAGGCAGTCCATATAAATCATTAATCCGAAACAAACTTCAATGAAGGCATAACTTCATACACTGAGTGAGGGGTAAGACCACCATGCTCTTTCCAACAAGAATAAATTCAGAGTCACAGGAAACCATAATAAAAAAATGAAAATCACCTCACCACAATAGTAGACTGTCAAACATAACTAGGATACCCACACCATCGAGATTCTTGACTATGTGTCATCTTCACTCTGAGACCTATGGTTGGATCTCTAATTGTTGAAGCATGTACTGCCTCGCAGTTAGGATATGTTAATCCCTTACATGAAATCCTTCCCTTAGCTCCATGCAATTACACATAATACTCCAAGGTTGAAACAACATATCAAGGGACACCATAAAACTCTCTTCCTCAAACAACACACTTTTACCCCAAAAAATAACTCATAAATACATGAAACCATTCTCCCTCACATTATATGAGGAGGAGAATAGAAAAGGAACACATAGAAACACATCAACCTCACCAAGAACAAATATCCCAACTGAGAGAAACACCATATTAGAATGGCACATTAAATAGATCCATAATAGCTATCTATTTCAAAAAATGGGACAAGGCATCATTATAAGTGGTGGATTAAACATTTTCAATGAATATTTAGGTTGATAAACTAGAAATCCTGCCAACGTAGAACCATTCATGGACACAATAGAACATCCATCACATCTTTAGATACCCACTAAACATTACTCCATAACTGAGCCACCAATAAGATCACATTTCAACACACAACAAGTCTATGAATTCTAGATCACAAGGGAGAATACTGAATAAACAACACTTCTAAGTCAATGGAAATACCATCAACATAACCATTAGTTTATAAACAAATGCTACAATATTTATAACTCAAAACACTTTTGAAAAAAATCTTACTTGGTGGATTTTTACATTAACCAATGGGGTGTAATCAAGTCTCACTCTGATGCACATTTCAATGCCACCCCGAGCACCCAACCACCATGACATACCATCCATCAATATAGATATTCATAAAACCATGCAAGTGAGAACTCATGAAAACACCAAAGGATAAAACAAAATAATATCATTCAAAAAGTTATATACCTTCCAATGACACGCTAATTACTATGTCAAAAACGTTTTTCATATTTCACAAAATGACGCACACTTCATCAAGAACCATTTGATTAAAAATAGAATCCATTTCATTTAATAAAACATCTAAAACAAGAATTATATTCTAAATAACCATTTCCCATTTTTTTTAAAAAATCAGCAAGGTCAATTTTCATAATCCAACAACAACAAATTCCAAAACCCCTTTCCAAAAAAACATCATCTACACAAAACAAAATTTCCACAACTGCTTCTTCATATTATAACCCTTTGAAACAACCCAAAACAACCCATTTAAAATAATGTTCATAAAAAATTTAAAATAATACAAGCTTTTCCAAATATTTCACTTCATGAAACCTTAGGTTTAGATTACAGAAATTCAATTCCTTTAAATAATTTTTTTTTATCCACAAGATATGTTTCACAAAACCAAGAATTCAAAAACTGTTGTCATATTAAATTTTGAAAACCCATTTTACACTTTTCAACAATCAACCATTCATTTAATACCCATTTTCATAATTCTCACAAAATGATTTTCAAAACAAAATTCCAAAATCACGAAAATTCATAGAGAACCAGAAAAGGGAACTAGTGTTGATGGTTTAATTGAACATATGGTTGGTAGACACATGTCAAACACACCACTAACACAGAGTGATTTCAAAATACCATTCCCTAGCTCTACATGGCTTTCGAGGACATATGAGATCCCTAGGAACAATACTGCTCCCTCATTCCTGAGAGCTTATGTTCTTGAAAAATAGAGAATCTCCACACATCACATTTTGAAGATTAAGAAGAGAACCGCGAGTCATCAAGTCATTGTGAAGAATATATCCTGCAAGCCTTCGACAGGTGTTACGCACCCTCGAATAGATTTGCATAGAACCGTCACCTGAACAAGTGATATGTTTTTTTAAATCCTCATTGTGCTTCGTGAAAGCCATGCCATTGTGAGGTAGTGCTTGAGATACTCTCTAACTAAGCTTTGCGAAGAGGAAAAACTATGCTCCTCATACACAAAGAATAATTGTTCATCATTGCTTGAAGAAAAAAACCTAACACTGCCTCAGTTTAACGTGGTGAAGAAGAACCCTCTAAGGTACACATATATATTCCTTACTATTTTTAGGGTTTAGTACATTGAAGAAGAATTAGAGAGAAGGATAGAACACATTAATTCACGCAATTGTTGTGTCTAATGATGCTCGATGCCATGTTTGAGTTTTTGAAGAAGGAGCCCACACTTGGTAAATGTTGTACCCACTTAGGTTTGAAAAACAAAATACATATATAAACCAAAACAGAAAACCTAACCTAGTGCAAGTGGAATAAGGAGAAGAAATAAGAGGAAGAGTAGAAGAGGATGAGTTTGTGTGTGTACATAAAGAACCATAACCATTAAGGGTTTTAAAAAAATAAGAAGAAAAGGATAGTTCATGTTTGCATGCACATGCACACGTGAAGTCAATTAATTATAGAACCAAAACAAGTGTGTGCATGTGTGCAAAGAAGAAGATGAAGAAAGAAAGGGATGAAAGGTTCAACCTGAATGACATATGCATGATCACATGAATTCCGGAAAAAGAGAGAGAATAATTGATTCAGATGATGCCATTTGAACTAATATTCATTACCTAAATAATTACATTGGTGTATGTGATTCTATCCATGAAGAGAGAAGAAGTTTTAGTGAAGTTGGTTTTTTCACATAGAAGAAGAATTAAGAAGTATACTATATTTGGTGTTACACTAGAGAAGAAGAGAAATAAATAAGAGATAATTTCTTTCATACTAATTTCCAAGTAATCAGGTGAATAGAACTGAAGAACACCAATAGAAGAACATACCTTTTTAAGAATAAATAATACGGTCTCCATAGGCAGTATAAAGAACCAGCTAGAGGCTAAAAGTTTGACTAGGATATCACCAATCTAGGGAAGAGGATTTTTCCCACCCTCATCTATAGTTTAGGGACTCACACTAGCTAGAGGATTGTTTTCTGAGACACTCTATTGTAACAACATGTCAAATAATAGTGTAGAATCCATGCACATGTCATATCCATGCATGGAAAGTACGTAGATACTCTTATTTAGTGGCGAACCTTGTAAAAATATAGTATGAATATTTTTACTAATTTCTATTATTGCATGTGATTGGGAGAATAAAATAAGAGAATCAAGATCCCTACAGCTCAAGAGGTACAAGAATAAGATGCTGAAATTGGTTTCCAAATTCCCCAACACTAATTCACTCCCCTATCAGTGTTAGGTATATCACAAACCAGTCATCTTAATTAGTATCAGAGGGACATGTTCACCTCTGGTGGATTCTCTATAGTCAATGTATTACCTTTTGAAGAACTGAGTTTCTGAGTTATCAATGAAGTGTAATTTTAGTAAATATTGTGCTCTATCTGAGTATAAGGGTATCTCTACCTAGAAAATGATGAACAAGAAAAATAAAGACAAGATAAAGTTAAAGAAGAAGTCCATCTTATCTAAAGAATAGGAACCATCTAGTTCTCCATATCTAGCTGACATTGAAGACACACAGGACTTGGAAAGTTATGATATGGTGGACGAAGTCCCCACCAAGAAGGTGGATAACCTTCCTACCTCAACTGATTAATAGGTATGTGTTAGTAGATTTGTAAATTATTCTCATAATGAAAATGCTAGTACATGTGGTGATTATCAATCTAAAACATCTCATGAAATATCACTTGATAGATTAAGAGTGATTCTACATGGTATTCCTGGAGAAAATATATCCCTAGTTTGTGGAGTAATTCAATTCATGCAGTAAAACATCACTCAGCTGGATGAAGAAATTGATGTTTTTCATAATGGCTTATAAAAAAAAATTGTTGAATGTTTAATGCACTACAGAAAGGTTGGATCCATTGATGAAACAAATACAGGATTTGAAGTAAGCTATTCAATGAAACTCAAAGATGTTGAATAAATAAAGCGAGTCAAGAAGTCTATAGAAGAGAAGATCCATGCACTTTAAAATGATCTAAAAAAGAGGAATGGAGTAAAGAAGTTATATTTCAAAGAAGACTCCATGAAGATCAATGAACATGAATCTTTGTTACAAAACAAAGGAAAATACATGAAGATGAAGTTGAAAGATTAAAAAATCATGTGGATGACAATGATTTAAGACCCGAAATCCATCCTTAATATGAGTCATCTAGAATTGGAATCTAAGTTAACCAATCTTGAGAAGACAAATGTTTAGTCTCCATAAAATATGGAAACAATTTCTGCTAGTAATCAATGTTCACTTGATGATTATACTATAAAAATTCCTAAAACATGTGAGAAGAATATCACGGCTTCACTTATTGATCTATCAAAAGTAGATGAGAAAGTAAAGGTACCATCCATACCAACATGTACTACTGATTCTAATTTTTTTTAACAAAAAGTGAAGGTTGAAAGGAAAATTATAAAAAAATATGAATGAAGAAAAATGAGAAGAAACATACCACCATGTCTATGGTGGATATGAGAATGAGTGAGGAAGGTAACTCCCCATAGAAATCATAACAATTAAAGATGAATATTCAACAAACTTATAGAAAATATGGGAGTAAGTCAAGGTTTATTGGTCAATGTAGGTGTTGTATTAGATTTGGGCATTGTGCACTAGATTTTTGGTACAATACCTTAAATGTAAAAGCAAAAAGAAAGCCTATATCAAGGGGAGAAATCCATAGAAGAAGAAGCCACATCCACAGATCTAGAAGTATTAGTATATTTAAAATAGATTTGGAATGTTAGATAACATCTTTTATGTATTCAATAGGAGTGGTCAAGTGAAAGGTGCATGTTCCATTAAATAGGTACCCGTAGCTGATAAGAAAATAAGATCATATGAGATGTATAAAAAGAAAAATCATCCTTGGGAAGTAGTTAGAATAATGTTGGAAAATAAAACACTCCCAAGAAGCCCCTAAGGAGGAATGTTGATTAGTCCTTGGATTCTAAATCCATGAAGGTGAAGAGTGGTGCATCCAAAAGAACTACTAAGAAGGATGACACTCTGATGAATCCATGTAGAAGATCAAAACTTGATTCTTTAGTCCCTAATGATATATTGGTGGTTTTTCTAGAAGATTTGGAAATAATGAGAAAGATTTAAGATGCACTGGCTAAGACTTGTTCTAAAAGAAAAAAGTAGATTCTTCATGAAGACAAAGACATTCTATGTTTGAGGTGAAATAAGGCTGGTCATACTATTAGAATAATCTTTGAAGTTACTCCAGCCTAACAAGAATTCCTCAAAAAGATGAATGTTGGACCAGGAGATTCTAGTGCTTTAAAATTTCTTGAGGAATGAAGATTCACACACAAAGAGATAGAAGAAATAGTAATGTCAACACAATAATAGTCAAAATTGAATATTTGTTTTGAATGTGTGAATATTGGAGCATCTGGGTTGAGAAAATCATCTTAACCTTGTTGTTCACGGTGATAGAGAAAGAAAGATCCACCTTATTCTCTTAAATATTTATGTATTGTATTTTTTATTATATTATAGGTAATTTAAGGTGAACTAATATCTCAGGGGGAGAGCCTGAGTGTCAATGGTAAGAAGTGTTCCCTTGTGGGGGATAAAAATGAGGATTCCAGAGTTATTATTCTAATTAATTTCAACATCATTTGATATCAAAATTCAATTACTTAGAAGAATGTTTGGAGATCATGTCATTGGAAAAGGTATATCATTTCCCAATCTCTCATCCTTGATTACTCAAGGTAAATATAATTTCTCAAAGGAGGAGTAACTGGATTACTCAATGACATAAGATGAATGAAACTGTTCCATGGTCACTTTTTCTACCTATTACACCTGATTGTTTTTTATCCATTTTCTGAAGTGAGTTCAGGAGTTTTAGGTTGATTATTTCATATCAAACTTATTATCCTAATCCTATAATGAATTTAGAAACGCCTTTAAGTAAAATTCATGAGTTCTAATATCATGAGGTGTTATATTCAGTGGGTAATGGACAACTTTGTTGCCTAAATCAAATCCTCTTTTTTTACACAGAGCATCACTCAAGTAGACATAGAGTGAAATGATTGATGGCACATTGCTTAAGTATGGTATGTTACCCTCTCTACCATGGAATTTTTATTTCTTGTCAATAACTGGGTGAGAATTGAAATGAATGTTTAAGAGAGATAAATAAGTGAAGACAAATTGACACATTCCTTTAGTAAAAAAACATTGGGTATTGCCAATAAATAAAAAGGGGGATATTTTTTGGACCACATTATTAATATATTTGTATTTGTTGTCAATGAAGTCAATTAATGTCAATAATGGTTATGGACATTATCCTATGTGAAATGGAGAATGGAAATCAGACAATTGATGTGCTGTTGCTAAATTTCAAAGAACTTGTATCATGTGTAATACATTTTTTAAACATTGAAGTAGAATCCTCTTAATAATGATTTAAGTGATGTTTGTAATTAAAGTTACATACTGAATTGGTAAGGAATGGTATTAATGGGATTGGAATTTTTAGAACAAGTGTCTTGGACATGGAGGTGTCCAAAAACAAATTTTAATATGGCCAAGATTTTCACTTAGAAAGTTTACTTTTGGCTTACAAAAAACTGACCAACCATGGAGGCCGGACGAGGACCTCACCTCAAGAACTTGTGGGAACCAAGGGTCAACTACACTCATGGGAAGACCTCATGGACAACCTCACATGAGGTAGGGGCATGCATGCCATGTATAATCTCGCATGATTGCATGTACGGTGATAAACCCATGTGAGGGGATGCATAGTGGGCACTAGGAGCACGCCCGTATGGGGTGTGGGTGGGCACAAAAGAACATCTGAAAAGAACCGGTATAGGGTATCACTAGAGGGGGGGAGCGGAGAATTCTGAATAGTTGTCGAGAGAATTTGATTTATAATCTATGCCTCTCTTGCATCTCCATTTCGATGTGGGAAAACATTTTAAAAACACAGATGTAATCTCACCCACTCATCTAATCCCACATCTTGTTCGACCATCTGATCAACCATGACATCCGATCATCTAATCTTCACCGATCATCTGATCTCGTGCCACATGTGTTTGAACCAGGACCGTCTGAACCTCCTGCAAAATTCGATCAATCCCATTCAATTGTCTTCAACCTCTCGACAACACTTCCACCCATCAACGACACCTCACTCACCGAAGAAGATGCCCAATCACCATGGATGGCCTCTGACTATCAAAGAAGGATCATTTTGATACTATGAAAGCTACTGGATCAAACCAAGACCATGCATGCTATCTACGTCATTCATGCATGCGATATATCGAAGAAGAATATTCGGTCGAGAAAAACAAAGTTTCCAAGGCCACGTGGATTTGTGCATGATTTAAAAATGAGGTACATGAAAATCTCAAATGCATGCACATGACCAGTGAGAAGAATTAATTCAAAATGGAAACATCTC
Organism: Viscum album; assembly: GCA_963277665.1. Lineage (NCBI taxonomy): Eukaryota > Viridiplantae > Streptophyta > Magnoliopsida > Santalales > Viscaceae > Viscum > Viscum album. The sequence goes on from OY728120.1 coordinate 788,882,980, forward strand.
AAGGATCTTGACATATCTTCACCCATGGGTTTTAAGATTTCAAAATCCCAAAAATTATCGAGTATTCAAACTGTGATCCCCGCAACCTCTCACACTATTTGTGAATGTGGAAGATGAACATCCCTCAACTATAAAAGGAGAAGCTCGAGACGAAGGACACTGCTACTCCCTCATTACTGAGATGTTGTGTTTTAAAAAACAGAGCATCTCCACGCATCACTTCATGAAGAGCAATAAGAGCACTGCAAGTATTCAAGGATCCAAGAAGAAGATAACTTGCAAGCCTTCGACATGTGAAATTCTCCATTGAATAGATTCATGGAGAACCAACACCCAAACATGTGAAAGGTTTTGTAAAATCCTCATTGTGCTTCCCAAAAGATATTCCATCATGTGCAAGTGCTTGAGATACTCTGTCACTAAGATTTGCGTGGAGGAAAAAAATTGCACCTCATGCACAAAGAAGAATTGTGCATTCATGCGGGAAGAACACAACTCGAGGCCAGCTCAATTTCTTGAGGTGAATAAGAACCCTCTAAGGAACACATACTTATACATTATTATTTTTAGGGGTTAGTGATTTGATGATTAAGGGGAGGGAAGGCCAGCACACATGCATTAAAACATTGAGTTTTTTTGGAAGAAGCATGAGGCCATGTTTGAGTGTTTGAAGAAGGAGCTCACACATGGAAAGGGTTGAACCTATTCGGTTTTGAAGAAACATACAAATATAAACATATAAAACACCGTAAACTAGTGGAAGAGGAATAAGGGTAAGAAATAAGAGGAAGAGTAGAAGAGTTTGAGTTTGTGTGTGTACTTTAAGCACCATACCCATTAAGGTTTTTCACAAAAGAAGAAGAGGAGGAGAGTGCATGTTTTCATGCACATGCACAGGTGAAGTCACTTAAATACAGAACCAAAATAAGTGTGTGCTCATGTATAAAGAAGAATAATAATGAATGGGAATAAAGATTCTATAGGAATGGAACATGCATGATCTCATGAATTCATGAACAAGAGATAGAATAATTGATTCATATGATGCTATGCGAACATATCTTCATTACCTGAATAATCACATTGGTGGACATGATTTTAGCCAATAAGGGAAAAGAAGTTTTAGAGTAGTTGGTTACTGCACTAAGAAGAAGAAATAATACGTATTATGCAGTTGGTGTTTTACTAGAGAAGAGGATAAAATAAGAAGAGATAATTTATTTCCTACTTCTTTTCAAGTAATCAAGTGAAGAACACTAAATAAGACCAAGAGAAGAACCTACCTTTTGAAGAAGGAAGAAGAATGTGTCCATAGGAAGTATAAAGAACCAGCTAGAGGATGCAAGTTGGAATAGATTATCACCAATCCAGGGAAGAGGATTATTTCCCACCCCATCTAATGTACAGGGACTCACACTGGATAGAGGATAGTTTTCCTATCCACTCAACTGCAACAACATATCACATCATAGTAGAGAATACATGCACTGGTCATATCCAAGCATGATATGGGGCTTATCAACTCTCATTTAGTGGTGAACCTTGTAAAAATATCCTGTGCATATTATTACTACTTTCTATTATTGAATGCGACAAGGAAATTATAATAAGAGAATCAAGATCTTAACAGGTCAAGAGGAATATGGATAAAAAGATGGAATTGGTATTCAAAGTACCCATCACTGATTCACCCCCCTCATAGTGTTAGGTATATCCTAAACCATCCCTCTAACAAGATTTAATTATGCTCTTCCTGAACCTAGCACTCACATCCTGAAAATAATACTCCATATACCTTTAAATCCCCAAATAATAAAGGGTGCTCTAAAAATAGGTCTGCTAGGAGCTGACCACCTCAAATACCATTTTGTCATAAACCACCCTAGGTCAACCCTGAACCGGTCACCCGAACCGATCCGTGGTTTGACCCAATGGGCGTTCCCAATCCCCAAGGGATGGAATCTAGTTCCAGGAATCATTAGAGTAGACAAGGTAACAATTTCTCAAAAATATAAATAATAAAAAAATAGTTTAATGAGATGGATATCCTAATACACATGTATTAAAAATGAATTCATCATCATGTATACCACAAAACCTGATGTATAAATGAATGATATAACTAAACTGACCAATCCTGATGAACAACTAACATATTTTACCATGTTGGTCACTATCTAACACAACGATCACACATCACTCAAAAAGATCGAACTCAATCTGAAACTTGTACAAGGGATAAGAACAACAATAACTATAGGCATGTGTATTAAAACTCAGTAGGCTAGCCTGACAATCTATTCTCAATGAAAATTATTTAAAATAAAAGAAACATAAATTTCATGTTTGAAATACAATATATAAAAGTATATTTTTTAACATGATTACGCAAAACAATGTATATCTCATTAACCATATTCATTTTAAAAACTAGATTCGTTTAACTAGTGTTCCAAATATATTTTCATGGGGAATGTGATGTTTACTTTTTTATATTTTCACAAAGAGGATAAAAAAATTCATTTGAATCCCATTTTCATAATCCTTATCAAAAAGAGCCCACCAATTTCTATGAAAAACAATGAAAAATAAGGGATGATAGTAATCACACAATAAGGGCAATGTAATTGTATATACATACATCATATTCATCACTTCAAGTATCTGAAAGCCAAATAGAAACAGGTGAACATAGGATATCAAGAATAATCTAGAAGACACCAATACATGAGACCATATCCCCATTGACATGTCACACTTGATGAAATCAAAACTCTCAATATGCTCAGACATCATTTCTCAGAAAGCCTAAGGGAAAATCCAATAATAGTAAACCAAATATATCCACCAACTATGAGCCATTAGTCAATACCACAAACTACCAGTGTAGCAATAATTTATAGAATATTATCTCAATATGATACTTCCCCATGTCACAAGTATCTAATGGGGGTGAGCCAAATGATTCCATTCGAGCATCCAATCACAACTTATATGTAATAATAATTCACAATATACATCTCCCAGAGTCTCTCTAAGGACCGATCACACGCCATTAATAAAAATAAACATAAAGAGTCCAACCCGAGGAACAATAAAAATGGATCACATGGATTACTCAGTAAGGATATAACATCCATTATATACATACTATCATTTCATGAGAAACATCCACATGTTTTTTCCATAATAAACAATTTCACAATTTTTAAAAAAGTTTCTGAACATGCCTTTAAGAGTTTCTCAAAACAAATATTTTCAAAATGTAAAAATTTAAATTTTAATAAAGAGGTTTATACACAACATTTATAGCAGTAAACCAATTTCATAAATCCCTAAAAACATTCAGGTTACACATAAAAATAATAACCATTTTTTATAAGGATTCCAAATGGGCCATTTTTCAGCAACTCGGGCCAAAACATGTTATAAACCAAAAACCATTGTGTTTGAAAAACCAACACAACATTGGAAAGCCATATAAGGACCCAAAAACCCATTTTTTATGCTTCCAATGAATTTAGAAATCCCAAAAAAAAATCATTTAAAATCAATATTAACACATAAAATCCAACTGGGCAATTTACCAAACACATGTCATGCACTCTGTAACAACACAATTCATTTTAAACACATGAAATGCAATAAAAATACCAATTTCATGGAATAAATTTGTTCAAGCCACTAAATCCTGTTCAAAATACCCTAAAAAATATTCTAAACAACACAATATAGGTTCAAAAGATCACATAACATTTAAACAAATACTTGGTGTGCACTTTTATAATAAAACAACACTACTTTTCACAAAACAAGGCATAAACACAACTTTTCACACCAAATAAAGTTATTAAAGGATAATAAAACCATACTCATAATATTTACAGGGTGAAAATATCCAAAAAAATATGAACTTTAAATTAAAAGGATATGTGCAATGGGAAACCTACCTAAAATCATTGGATGAATGGAAACGCACACCTGCTATCACCATATGAGGGTTTATAAACCGTAAACCTACGATTACAAGACCTAGAAAAACAAACCCCCCACCATAAAAATTCATTTTATAATATAACCCTAGGTATTTCATGACCATGGGAGAAGAGAAAAGAACAAAATAATTGAAGGAGGAGGAAGAGGGTGGAGAAAGGAGAAGGAATCACACCTTAGAAACTAGAAAACTCGTCATATTCAATTTTATATACAACCATTGAAGCAATTAATGTAATTACTTATAACCACTTGGAGTGGCTACATAGGTATGGAAGAAGGAGGTAATGATGATTTTAGTGGAATAAAAGAAAAATATGAATGATTCATGTAATAAATAGATTACCTCTTAAAATCTAGATGATTTTTGAAACCATGCAGACGATCTACCTAATCCCGGATGAATATGAGCTCCATAGTGGGGAAATAGAACATGGGGGTTCGCCTAGGGTTATTAGGATCGAGTGGGAGTTTTAATTACCTATAAATATTAAAAATTAATTTTATATAAAATAATAAAATTATTTTTTTAAAACTTGAAATGATCTCACTGGTTGGCCTAATACCTGAATAAATTACCCAAATCTACAATTATTATGAATTCATAAGGGGTAAAAAATTATATGGTTGTTTTAATATGTAAGGGGAGGGAAATTTTAAAGTTTAATGAGTGAAAAATATTTAAATACAAATGATTTATAAAAGAAACAATTTTTATAAAAACTAGAAATGGGCTCACGGTTGGGCCAAATCTTAAAGTATCTAATCTTTTCTCCAAAAAATGTCCCAGAAAAGCTTTGTGGAAACCTTGGTAAGATGATTATAAATAGAATAAATTTAAAATATAAACATTATTCTCATCCAAATCCCATTAAAATGATTAGTATTTCCAATAAACTAAATCGAACCCAAGACATGAAAAATCAGGCATGACATGGAACCTATGAAGAAAACATCAACGGATTTTCCAGGTACATTCTTCATTTTACTCAAGAAATTGATAGGGAAATTAAACAATTTTAAATAGGGTTAGAACCATTTATATAATTATACTTGGACTCAAAATAATTTTAATGTTATGATAATGTTTTAATTTGGATGAGAAAGTTTAGATGATGTTATTCGACAATTGTGTACCATGAGATGAAAATATTAAGAAAATGTAAAAGTGGTATGAAATGGAGAATAAAATGACTAAAAATCCAATAGTTAAACCCTATTAATTTTCCATGTGTGTTAAAATAAATTTCCAAGAATATATATAAGAATCTAAAATGTTTTACGAAAGTGGAATGGTTGGTCAAACAGATCGTTGCTGTAAAAAAAAGATTACAAAACAATCCAGAAATGAGATAATAGATATTTAATCAATTGTGTGATATTTTTCTATAATTAGATTGTATTTATTATACTGTGTTTCTAAATTTACTTAATAATTGTTAAAATCATCTTGATCAAAATCCAAAATATGTGTAAATATCATTTTCTTCTTCCACTATTTATTGTGATCTATTTGGTGAGTGGTGATGCATTCAGAGAGCTCATTATTTTTTGAAGGATAATCTTAATTTTAACTTCTTGGACTCTTATTTTGAGGTTTTAAGTGAATATATATTTAATTTATTGGATGAAATTTTGGAAGATGTTTTATTGGGTTTCTATACATGTAAAACATTCATTTAATGAAAATTATGGTTTTAATTAATCTACATTAGTTTTAAGGTTTTGATATGATTTATAGATTATATGATATTTTTTTATTAAGGTTATTTTGTAAGGATTATCATCACTTATATGATAATTCTATAATAATATAACATTATGAAAAAGGACATTTCAATGGTTAGGTGACAGCTTATCTCTTCTGGAAAGGCTACATGGTTTGAAACTATCAATAAAGGATGAAATGTTTTTATTTCCTTCCACTAGCCAATGAAAGTTTTTCATTAAAATGGATTTTTTTATTTGAAAGATTTTAATAATAAATATCAATGAAGAAACATTGATTTCACTTTTTATGTTTAGAGATTAAACTATTATATTAATAGCTTGTGATAATCATATTAATTTTGGAAAATATTTAGAGACATATTGAAATAATTTTTAGACATTATGGATCTAACAATTCATTAAAATTGAATTTCAGTGCATTAGGTTTAAAAATCAATTTTTTTATAATAATTTATAATTTAAAGGATGAATATTAAATTGATCAAAGAATAACGAAAGGATTATATTTTTATTTTCAAAAAAGAAATGTATATATTATGTATATTTCATTATGTTCTAATGATAAGTTGTAAAATAATTCATCTACTCTAGAAAAAATATTTTTGAAAAAAAACTATATGTTTTCTTTTCCTATCGAGATATTAGTGGACTTTTATCCTATCATAGAATTACAATGGGATCATTTCTTATAACCATGTTCCCAATAAATATCAATCAATCCATGGGTGTGACAATTTCACATCAATGTCCTTGTTTTCCTACATGAAATCATAGTGTGTCTTATATCAAGTTACCTTCATTATTTACTTTCTCACATTTAAATTGACTGTTTTATTGATCCTTTTTATGTTGTGGGATTTCAAAAAAGGTATTATGAAAATTCAAACACTGAGTTTTCAATCCTGAGTTAAAATTATGATGACAAAATTTAATAATGGTATGGAAAATTAAACATCCATATATATTAAAAATAATGTTTATGTTTGATATCATAGATAATATGTAATAATAATATAAGAACAAATAAGATAATATTATTATTTAAATGTGATTGTTATAATTTAACTATTAAATTGGAGAAAATTAATATTAATGATATTAAGAAATATATAATTTTGTCACTCATTGATAATGTATTAATTAATTCAATTTTAATATGTAATTTAATTTTTTAATTTGGATGTATTATATTTTTAGTAAAGTAATTTTATTTTTCAGAAATACACTTTTTTAATTTTTATTTTTATTTTTATTTAAATTTAATATAATTAATTTATCAAAATTGTAGAATTGTTTTTTTCAAAATATGAAATTAATTAAATAAATACCAAATTAATATTATCCTATGTTGAAAATTTGAAAATTTTCCATACAGTATAATTTTTTATGTAATAATAAAAAATACTGATTTTTGTAAAAAAGTCATTTCTTTTCAATAATTTAAGTAATTTAGTTTCCCTATTGTGTTTTTATTATGGATTTATGTATCATAATTATTATATAAGTAAATTTCATCAAAATAAATTATTTTTTATGGAATTTAAATTGTAATTTAGAATAATTTTATTTTTGTGTTAAAAAAAGATTTTCCTACACACATTTTATAGAATATTAGGTTTCTCTATTTTAATTATTTTAAAAAATAACTAATGGGGAATATTTAATTGATATTTAAAATTTTAATATCACTTAATATTAATTTATTTTTATTAAATGATGATTATTATTATAATATTTAATATAAAATAATCTTTTTCTTCAGAAATAAACTTCTTAAGAACACACTTTTTTGTCTCACCAGTAGGTTTTGTTTTAAATTTAAATTCTCAAAATACATGAATTGAATTTTCCAAAATGGATTCCAAATTTATAAAAATAATTTAAAATATATTTTTTAAGGTTGTTTTATTTTTTAAGCAATAATATTTTTGGTGGACAAAAAAAGATGTTTTATTTGATAGGTAAAATAATGAAGCTAGATAAAATTAAATGCTAAAAATCTAAAATACCAAAGTAAAAATAAAAAATTAAATTCATAACTAATGTGTTTCCAAACCTCAAATTGTATATAAATTTTTTTTATCAATATAACTCATTATAATTAATTGCACTAAATTTTGGCTGGCTTTAAATATACAATAATCATTATTTAATCACTTAAAACCACATATCCTCATGTATAAATACCAGTGTTAACCAACCCATATCTCCGAAAATTCATAGAGATATTCAAAAATATAAAAATAACTCTCCTCCCTACCCTCACCATGTACATGGGAATATTTTTCACTAAAATAATTATACAAAAATTTATAGGGGGTACTCAAAGTAGGTGTTATTCAATAGGTAACTTTCTCAAACCATTTATTTTAATATATTTTCTTCTTCTACCTTCTCCTCATATAATTCATACATCAAGGAATCATAAATACCATATGATTTATAAATTTTAATTTCATATTTATAATTTATATCTTATATCCAATCATTTTATTATATCCTCTTATTCAAAAAAAATTAAACCATTTTCCAAATTATGGAGGTTAACTATCTCTGTGGATAATGAGTTTTAATTTTCCATTACTACATTAAAGGATGGTCATAAAACTTTTAATATAAATAATTATGGTTTTAATAATCATATTATAACTTATTTATTTTATTAGAACTACTATATAGAGAAAATATTAAATTAAACTAAAATACTTCATGATGGTTGGAAAAAACACAAAAATAAACTAACCATTTGTCATTAACATTTTTATCAAATGAATCATAATAATAAATGAAATAGAAATGGTATATGGGACCATTAATAAATTTGGAAAAGCATGATAACTAATTCTATCAATTTTTGGAGTATTATTCCCATTTTTTAAGAATATCAATAAATATACTCTACTAAACTGATCATAAGACCATTAAACAAACGCTTCTAGAAAATTGAAATTTTACATTATAACACGTTGAAATTGCCAAAAATATACTTATTAAAATTATAATAAATAAAATATATATTAAAAATGATATTAATTAAGTAATTTATTAATGTAATTTTATTATCTAGTTCATTAAGTGGAAGTGAATAATTCTTTCAGCCACAATGTAAGGAACCCCTCTGCATTCTCTCTCATCTTTTCCATTCAAACTACTTCTTTATTTTATGAAATTTATTTACACTTTATATTGATGGTATATACATTTACACATCTCTATTATAGTACATTGGATGTTAGAATGATGAAAGATATTTTTTTATATCATTAAAAAAATTTATGAATCTTTTTGTACTTTCGTTTACCTTTAAAAACATCATAAGGAACTTCCTCTCAATTTGATTTCATTGAGAAATATTTTTATATTATACACCAATATTCATTAATTTGGTGAATATAATTATCCATTAACATTTTATATCTTTATTTTTCTAATATAATTATATTTAATGTTTTGTTAAATGTTATTAATTCATTAAAAAAGGAGACAACGGGTTACAATGTTGTAAAAAAATTTATTAACTCATTTTCCATTCTATATTTTAAATTGGTACATCATTTTTAAATTCTTTATAACATAATGTGGGAAACTATTTTTGATTATCTTATGGTTTATGTGGGTTTATAGTAAATAAAAACAACCAATTATTTTGATAAATTATCATTTTAATGATATTATATTTGTAAAGTGTATTTTGATATCCAAAAGTTATTTGTGTTTTTCGAAATAAATATGATGAAAAATGAAATCAAGAATTTTTGTATTTATGATATGCTACATGAGTATTATATGAAACTTTTGAAACAGATATCTCTAATAAAAAGGTTTCAGATACATTATAACACATAGTTTATCTCGATATAGCTTTTATAAAGTGTTGAGCCACACTATATCTTGTGAAAAAATAGTAAACATCATAAAGATTATATCAAGGTTTAATCCCTATTATAACTCATGCATGATCCTAATATCTCTTATATGAATGGTGAGACCCATTAATTCTTGAAACTGCATTAGGTGGTGATTATATTAGAAGTTGGGGATAAGGTTATTCTAATTAAAATGGTTTTTTGAATAAGATTCTTTAAGTCATAGTAATGGGTATTTAATTTCTTTCTATGAGTTTAAAAAAATTTCTTTGAGAGAATTTGGTGTGTTATTTTCAGGTAAAATATTTTTATACACTCAATGAACATTTAATGTAAATGTATAATGTTTTATGATTTTTATTTTTGTTCACTCGACTAAGAGTTTCATTTCCTTTGTGCCCATTACTAATATTTTAGGCTTATTTAGAGTATTAAAATGTTTTTCATGAGATTTATGGATGGATATGAAAAAAATGGGAAGTCAAGTTGAAATTTATTAATATTTCTCATGAAAAGAAACTATGTGTTATTTTAAAAAGTTATGTCTAATGAGTGAATGAATATTAGATATAAGTTTCAGCTATTAATGTTTGGGTTTTCTTTTAAATAGTTATTCTTAATTATCTAAAAATCTAAACCAAAAAGATCCCTAGAATTGTAATAATGTGAATTATAGTTTAAAATCACAAGAATATATAATTCATAAGATTAGGTCTTTATAGTAGTTATTGAATATCAGCTTCTTCATGTTTATGGAAAAGTCCCAGAGATGTTATCTCCATTAGATAATCCAATAAAATAGATTCATAGGGAATGTTCTTAATACTAGAGTCCATCACATTATTTTCCTTTGTCAAATCTATTTTTATTACCCTTAATATATACAAATAATATAATTTATATAAAATAGCTATATCAAAAAATTTTATAATGGCTAACAGAATTTTTAATCTGATAGGATATGTTATTACCTAAATATAAATTTTGTTCATATGTTCTCTATAACATCTTGACATAATAAGGCATTTAAAATAACTATAGTGGGATTTTCATATATAATTTTTTGGGCCCTTACATTTAATGTCAGTGAGGTATATTATTCTATATGGATATATCTATAAATAAATTAAGAAAACTTATAATGTTCCGTAGTGTCAATTAAGGGATTATGTGTTATTTATTTTAATTCTTTTCAATGTTCAAAATGGGGATATTATAAAATTTATTTTTGGTTATATAGAGGTTCTTCTAGTTATTTCAGGTATTCTAACACTAAATCAGAGATATAATAATTTTAGTGATGGAGACCATTGAAAATACTCCAATACACCAATGATATATAGCATTGATTTGATTCCTAATTTGGATAAAACATTCATTATGAATTAATGATTTAATAATGAATATTGTTAAATCATGTAGTGGTCAAATTATTATAAGTTTAACAAATATGTTGTAATTCTTATAAACTTATAAGATCAATAATATAGTTTGACTTGATAATATTATGATTGAAATATCATGATATTCCTAATAAATAATACATGTAGATATAATGTAGAAAGTGTGATTTCTGTAAATTTTGGTGTAATATGAAATTTTTTCCACAACCATGATGGTAAAATTAATTTATAAACAACAATAATATGATTTTTAATATTGTTGACTAGATTTATTAATTGTGAGATAAAACATATTGAGTTCTATTAGTATGTGAATAAACTGTTGATAATATAGTTTTTTTAGTCTATTGAACTAGATTTGTAAAAACCATTTATTTTTCTTTAAATTCTATTGATGATAAGGAGAAACTATTTTTTACATAGATGATTAGATTTATAGTGGAATATATGGATTTATTATTTAACAAAAGACAATATGATTTGGTTGATGTGTAATCCCAAAAAAATCACATTATTTTATAAATAGTGTTTTAAAGAACCACCTTATAGTGTTCTTATCAAATATTCCCAAACCCTATTAACTTGTGACAAAAGTTCATTAATTTTCCTATGAGAATAATCAACTCAAAAGTTAATTGTTATGAGTTATGAATTTATTTTCATGATTTATAATCAATAAAATTATTAAAATATAGTATAGTAATATAATTTATCTTGTTCAATCCACTGGGAATTGATGTTGGATCATGACCAATCATATCATTAATTATTTTTGGATTTGAGAGTCTTTGTAAAAGTTAATTAAGATAATAGTTAAGTAAAATGTGAATGTATAACAAGTACATACGGATAATAAAACAATATTTAACAATAGATATGTTGGATAAATTTATGTGGATATGGATTCCAAAAATAACGATCTCATTTTTTCATGTAATATTACTAATAAATATATTTAAGGCTCTCTCAAGGTAAGTAATCATACGTATTCATCAAAAAGTACCTCCAACTAAACTGATTAAATTTCTTATTGTAACAAAAAACATGTTAATATATGGTGTATTATAACATGGCCTTAAAAATTAAACTTTGTTTAAAGAATACTCCTAAAATACAATTTTTCACAACAAAATTAATTTTCATTCCTTAGTTACTAATCAAAAAATATATAGTCAAGGAATGAGATGAGGATTTAAGCTTATTATGATAGTAATTCAATGCCTGAAATACACTATATTGGCCAATAATATAAATTTTCAAAACATCCTTTTTATCCTGTCCTACCATTACTTATGTTACTATAAACTAATATTGAAATATCTTTCCTTAACAAATATATAAGTACGAATAAGAGAATTTCAGAACAAACACATGGGTGAATTACAAAACAATATGAATGATATTAATGTAATAAAGTAATTTTTCTTTAAGTATTTACAAAACGTAATATAAAATCACAAATAATCAAGTATATGTTATCCAAAATGAGTCCATAATCACCATAAAAATTATCTCTCTATTTTTACATCAAATAATATCATTCTAAACCCTTTTATAAAAAAATTTCCTCATGAAATATTTAATTTGCACAACATTTTCATGAATGACCAAAGCCATTAAGATATAAATCGTTAAAAACTAGTGGTTTAACAATTGGATTATAACAATAATATCACATTGACATGTACAATGACATGGAGTCATAATATTTCTAATAAAATTATCATGTATCTGTGCTATCCTAAAACTACCTTTGAAATGATTTTTCAAATTTTCATTAACAAAGTATCTCTATTCATGGTTGTTTTTGTGAAATATATTTGTAATGTAGAGATCATGGATTAGTGAAATTTTTGGGATTAATTAATTTCATGACTCTAAATTTAATGTTTGGATATCCCAAATGTTGTCTCATTAGAATCTTTAATAATTTTTACATCATATGGATGATGCAATGTGTTATATGTGGGATATATTAGAACATCTCCATTGTATTATTCCAAAATTTAATATGAAATATCCCATAAATATTAGGTGTGATGTTCAATTTTGATTTGGGGGATACACATATCTATCCCAAAAAATAAATAATATATTATTATTCACAAATTTATATTTATGAATGATCCACCAAAAGTCCATAGTCATACCCGAGGGTCACCCTGTATAATTGTTCTCTGCCTCTACTCATTATGTTACTCCATAATGTATCCATGTGTATTCATTATTTCTATCAATATATGATATCACTTTATATTCATCATCTGGATACAATTATAGGATTTTACCTTGGTGTGCATACCTGCCTATCAAATTTATATATCATATTTTTCATCTATTTATACCCATTTAGACATGGGGAAATGTATTTAGAGTGGTTGATAATTAAATGAATATTTACATCAGATATTTACACCAATATAACATTTTTTAATTAGAATTACCATTGTTTTATTGTGAAATGTGTTGTATCATGATTTGTTTCCGAATGTTTTCTAAAAAAATTCCTTCTTACCCACAATCACACCGAATAGGGGATTCTTAAGTCATGAAATATTTGAATTTCCTTAAAATGTTTAAATATTTTCCAATATTATTTAATTATATTAGGTCTTCCAATAATAAATTTAAATTAAAAATATTATGTAGTGAATAATAAAATTAAATTCTCAAACAATGGAAAACGCATATACATCTTTCTAGATCCCGAAATTCCTCCAGAGGTTATTATTTTCCTATAAAAGCTGATAATCAAGTGATAAAAATTTTATCCTATATAACTACAAAATTTAATTAGTGACACAAAAAATCATTTATTCATTGTTGATCCTTTTGAAAAGGAGAAAACACATCCTTTCATGAGTGTTTAATTCTAACCAGCATTAAAATTATTGTTCAAGACTCATCTCACAGTATATACTCGTCATTGAACTTCATACCTTTACCTACGATTATACTGATTTTCAATGCCTAAAATGAAATACTCGTATTACATAAGTTAATCCACATATATTTATTCTCAATATATTTTATTTTATATTTATAAATATTAATGAATTTTATTACCATCCATGTTATATAAATAAAATAGTCCATAATACCTACATTATTTTTTAATGAATCTAAAGGTAAATATTGGTAGGCATTGACATGAAAAATAAATTCATGTTATTAATTTAGTGGTAGAATCATTAATTTGTTATCTAGGATTTTAAATCCATATTAATAATATTTTAATATCCTTTTTTCCTTTAGAATAAATTATCTATAACTTATTTTACCCTCTTCCTAATTTTAAAATAACATTAACATTAAAAACAATTATTATATTTCATATATTTTTATATTTACACCATTTTTTAAATAAAAATTAATAAAGAATAAAACCTCAAACCATTAGAAGTAAAATTAAATTTATCATCAATAATCATCATAAAACTTCACCCAAATATATTTTTAATATTTAAAATAAGAAGGTGTAATACATAAGGTTAAGGGTCAATCTATGGTATCCCATTACTCAATTTTTTCTCCTAATTTTTTTTGAAATGATAGAGGATTCACTAAAATAGAATTGTTATATAGTATTTTTTTTATTTTTCAAACTAATAAATAATAAAAAACCCACATCCTCTAATAAAAACATTGTTTCTAGTAGCTTCATGATGTCCCACGACTCTTTTTATTTTCCATTAAAAATTATTTATGTTTTGAAAATTAATTTTTATGAAATTACAAATAAGAATATAATGTGGCTAGTTTTTAGGAAGCATATGTTCACTAAGAGATTTTAAAATTATAAAATATAGAGTGATTAACATGATCAAATGTGATTAAAATTAAATATTATAAGACCTAAAATATTTTAATGTTGTCTAAAGTCATTATAATTCAATATTATTAAAAATAAAACTTTTTACTGTTGGACATCCTAAGAATTGATCAAGGGACGTGTGATAAGAAATTATATATCAAAAGTTGATTTTAGTACCTCTCCATGAATGATAACTTAAATTGTATTGGCCACTCAAATCACAATATCTAAAAGTAATATTAATTATAATAAATGGTAATTTAAATGGATTAAAATTCAGAAAAAAATTATATCACTATGAATTTATAAAAAGAAACAAAATTTTAATCAGAATAATTTTTTTAGAAATTCTCAATTATTTATTCAATATTTTATAGTATGATCAATAAAAAAATCAAAAAATATTGAAAATTATATCTTGAATAATAATTTTATCAAACTCTATCATGGGGAATAACATAAAGAGTCTCTCATTATCTATCATTTATACATAAATTAAAAACATTTTCTCCATTTTTTACAAATCTGATAGAGGTTCAGGGAAAATTAGAATTGAAACAGGTAATGAAATGGGGAAAATTATGAATGTTCGAAACATTTCCCATTCAATAACACTTCTATTCCACAATCCTAATATAATTATTAAGGCCTTGAAATATTTGTATTTTGGAGTGTTTTTATATTTTTTTAAAATTAATAAAATTGTACACAAACCATTAATATCTCAAATATGAAATTTTTATTGGTAATCTATTATAATTATCATTTCTAAAATTGGACAATGTATATCGTCAGATGTGTAAACTCATGATTAGTACTGAGACTACAAAATATTACCAATATAGGGAATATTATAAAATTTAAATAGAATAAAAAATAAAAAAATCACAGATCTTGACCACAAAAAAGAGGCATACATTGTTCACCATAATTTACACTATTGTATTATTGGGAGCTATTACAACATAGATTGGGTATCCAATCTATAGAAACTAAATAAGTGAATATAGAGACACATGAATGTTGTTAAATATGTTGAATCTTGAGTGTCAAAAAACAGTGTTATGTATTTTTAATTAAATAAACTATTTTAATTAAAAAATATTACAATGATGGGTCATTCTTAAGTTATTTCCTAAGATAGATTGGGTGGAGTTTTATTTTAAGAAAACATGATCTTATTAATTGAGGAATTGTCATTTATATGAGATAAAAACAACAATATCATTAATAGATTTATTCTTTAAAAATTTACTATTTTAATCACATATATAGATATAAGATTACTTTCATGGTCACTCCATGGTATATAAGCATTTTTACCCTGAAAATATAGAGTTTTATAATTTCGTAGTCATTAAGTATTATTTAAATCCATGAATGTGAATCAAAAACTAAATATTTTAATAGAGGTTTAAATCACATAAAATAAAATTTAATCACTCCCATGAAATTCCCTATACTAAAATTATTTATGGTAGTAATTACAGTTGTGTAAATATCTTACTAAAATATAGAACATGACTCATACAAGTGGTATTGATTAAGATAATGTCAATATAACTCAACTTTTAGGTCAAATGATACATAATTTAGGAACAAAATCGTATTATGCAAAAAATTTTATGAATAAAAATAATTTCAAAGTGGGAAATATATTAATTATAAAATGATATTGAATATGGATAATGTATAAATCAGGTAGATAATAACAATGATAAAATGAAAGAATATAATTACATGAATAAAAAGAATTAAATACACCCATTTACTCACTCAAATATTCACTAAATATATATTTGGAGACCATTTATTCTGAAACATGGCTACAAAATCCCTCTAATTAATTTTATATGAAAAATGGGGTGTAATGATTTTGTGTAATTTATTTTCCATCATTCAAAATGTCACATGTTATATTTTCTCTCTCCTTAGATTTATTATTGAATTAACATAAATATGAGATAAATAGGATGGGTCTAAATAAAATATAATGTTTCTATAGATTTCCCATAATATCTTGTAATATTTGATCTCAATCTAATTTTCCATTTTGATGTTATGATAGAAATAACATAATGAAATTTTAGTCAAATAAATAAATCCCCCAATCAATAAATTGACATGCGATTCCTAGATCACTGCCTAAACAAATGAAATATCGAGATAAAATATTTAATGGATTGATTCTTTTCATTTCATATAATGTCTACTGACAATTCAACAGCATTAGACATGAATTGAGGGATATTAAACTATTTTATTTCAAAATTTTACAATTTTATTTTCCTATAATATTATTGATTCAAGGAAAAAAATATTTAAATTCCATTAAAAATCATAAATTACTTCATAATTTAAAAATATTCTCTAATAA
Source organism: Viscum album (assembly GCA_963277665.1). Taxonomy (NCBI): domain Eukaryota; kingdom Viridiplantae; phylum Streptophyta; class Magnoliopsida; order Santalales; family Viscaceae; genus Viscum; species Viscum album. The sequence goes on from OY728120.1 coordinate 788,900,164, forward strand.
TTACGTAAATTGATCTTCACATTTCAAATAAAATACATGTATACATATTTATATAAAAATTTATGTTTAAATGGTCAAAGATAAATATATATTAAAAATTAATTGTGCATATTATGATAAATTATGTCTATATTATAAAATTTATTGATCTTGGCTATAATGAATAATTAAGAACATGACAAATCATCAAAATTCAATGAAAATTATCATCTTTCAATGGATAATTAGATACACAATCATGACTTTAGGTAGTCCCTATAAGTTAGTAGATCCAAAAATAATAATTAATGAATTATAAATAAGAAAATTATAAAATAAAATGTTTGTATTAATTACCTCATAAAAAACAAGGATTGATTAACAAAATCCTTCAAAACAGAAAAATATGATGGCATAACCCAATAAAAATCCCATTTAATTTTTCAAATTCATCGCTACCCTTTATCAAATTTAAATTAAATTTAAAAATATGTTTTTTATCTGAAAATACATAATGTTTCTTTTTTAACATGGGTAAATGTTACAAGAAATAGGAGGAAATCATATTTCATCTATAAGATGACTGTCTAATTTTTTTTATCCCTGAATTATTTTTGACCATAATAGAAAAAAATAAACACACTAGGAAAGAGATTTATAGATTAACAATTTCCAATTTCCAAAAACCACAAATTATATAAATTCAATTATCTATTATAGTGGCACACAGTCTAAATATAGGTAACACCATAGTAGCGTCACTATCCAAAAATGTTGAAAATAATGCAGTATGTGAGTTATTTCAAACATGGTCATTTTATTGTTATTTTTTAGATACTCAAATTGAACATAATGTGTTCCCAAATCCATATATATGAAAAGTGGACACCATGAAAAAAAAATCATCCCCTACAATCAAAATAACATTCATTGTGATTGTTTTATTAGACATATGAAAATGTTAATGAAGAAAAATCACCTCAGACAACCATCATTAAAAAACATTATTCTCATCTCTATAAACACTCATAAATAATTAAATAAAGGAATAAAACACAATAGTACATTAAAATAAAATTTTTCAGAAATTAAATTATTACATAAATGATAAAAAAATTATTTTTATCACAATGGACCATTTGTTTTTCAAAAAATCAAACATTTTCTCTTCTTATCGTAGAATTACATAGCTCTTGGTGTTGAAATATAACTGATGAAGGAATTTATAATTGATAAGAATGTATAATTAAGAAGTTAATGAATGAAATAAAGGGAAAAATCACTAATTTTCAAGATAATTACCCAATGTATTTCAATGGATCATCTAGATCTATATCATATTTAAACATCACCTAGATGATTAAATATCGGTTTTCAACTCTTAAAGTAATGTTTTCAAATGAAAATTAAGAAATTATTTAGCTCATAAATCTCCCACAGAAACAATAATATAGAACAATGGAAATCTTATGGTGTTCCCATAACCAATAAAATAAAACACAATACAATTATTAAGAAATAATTTTATTATTTATTATCTAAAGAATAAAAACATATAGAAGAAAACATATAAAAATAATACATAATGAATCCCTAAATTCATAGACTATAATGTTGTTAAATATACATAGATCACCCGAATTATAAATTCCCCCTTGTATTTTGGATCAATAAATTCCTCTTATATTAGTGGTTTATGATATGATTATATGATTAGATTTACCCCATTACCATTAAACATAAATATGTAACAACATGTGGTGTGTCAAATCTCAACAACCCCATCTAGGTTGATGTGATAAATAATTTAAGACCTAAACCACATGATCCCAAATTGTCAAGGTGAAAATGATGTTTTTATGTGTAATGGATAAATTTTTTCCATGTTTTTTGTTTTTGAGAATAAGATTAATATATTAATATAATTTAACTCTGACATTTTTTATCTATGAATTCTGATAGGCCTCCATTAAATGTCACTAATGTAAATTATGCTCCAATTGATCTGTTCATCCAACCATGTAATGATCAAAAATAATATTTTTGGTTACCCAAAATGATTTTCTCTCAATTCCATCTACAATATGGATTTATTTTTCTTATGTGGGGTGACATGGTGGCTCTCCTAGGACGGTTAAGTTATCTCCAGATATACCCAATGGGATTCCAATATATTCATGTACTAATATTTATTAGTGGTGATTGATGTTTTTTTAAATAATTTTCATTATTTTCATGGTTTCTAACACAACTATATAGCAAGAATATGTGTGGTAATATATAGAAACTTTGTTTGAGATCCCATACATGGACATGAGTGTTGAGATGTCATTATTCAAGAAATTGGTTCTATCGTCACAAATTATAGCCCTATGAACATTGAAACTATAAAATATGGTTTTTATGAATCCAATCACAAAATATTGATCACTAAAAAAGGGGGATCTGGGGATGATATCAACTCATTTATACTCATAATAAATATCCTGGAGGATGTGGATATATTCACTATATTTATGAAAGGGTCAAAAAAAATATATTCCCAAATAATCCAAATATCTATGATCAGAATGGGATTAAGATAAAATAGGTTACTTTTAAAGATAGAACATATATGTTTTCATCTGGATACCTTTGAAATAGTCTATAGAAATCCATATCCAACGTATGAAAAAAAATCTACTTTTTAGACCCGTTTTGTGGGTTCCAATGTTGAAAAGACACATCCACATACCTCCCAATTTTTGGAAATTTTCAATTATTTATTTCCCGGTATAATAAACACATCTTACAATTACATTATTTGAGAAAAAAATTATATTTTTTGGTCATTGACACATATTATTTGATATCATATGTTAATTTATTCATAAATTCTATTCTATATAGTTTTTAAATAATGTATGTTATCAACTATTTTGTTATATCAACACACCATGGGTAATAATTCAAATAATAGGGATATTAATAATGGAATGAATCAAGTATGGAAAGTTGTAAGGAATTATTTTTTACATCAAAACAAAAATTAGGTAAAATAATGGGTTTTTAACAAAAGTTTCCCCCTTTATTTTAATGTAAAATTCATATAAATGAAGTACCCTAATAATCAATCAATCCTTGGGATATTGTTTTGGTGAATTTAATTTCAATATTAAATGATAATTGAAAATATTTATAGATTATCATAAGAGATATGATCTAAAAATTTCTATAGTAAATATAACAGATAGAAATTATATTTAAATGGTGGTGTTGTTGAATTTGTATCCATTCAATGATTCTCTTTCCTAAAAATGTATTGAAAGAGGCTGATCTTGTATTATTCTTATGATAGATGCTTTAAAACTTATTTCAGTTCACATTTTATTATGAAAATAGTTTTCAAATTAATAATATGAAATATATTTGGAGATATGTGACATAAGTTGATATTTGAGAAGGATTCCTTACAAATTTCGAACAAAAAAAATGGGAAACTTTTTCAAGCATATCACAAAGGAGGTGTTTCATAGAGTTGGATTAGAAAATGAACCTTATATAAAAACTATTGTTTCTTATGAATGAATGAAAATATTTGATAGTTTTTTGAGATTGATATTGAAATGATATATCTATACTTATCATCGTTAACTCCCTTACCAGAACAATTCTCCCAAGGAAAAATCCTTCTTTTCCCATAAAACTAAATTCATCACAATTAATAATATGAATATTATAATAAAATATAGATACTAATAACATAAAATTTCTTAAAAATCCCTTAATGTTATCCCAAAAATTTTAAAATTTATCTATAATGGCTTTTGAAAACTCGTTAACCATGTTATAGAAAATTTATTACACGCACCACCAAAATGTTCCATGGTAATTTCATAACATATAAGGATTTTTTATTGAAATCATTCCAAATATACACATGAAGGTTTATTTGTATTTTTAATCTATGGTAACTTTGATATGATTATACAATGAATACATATCATAGAATTGGTATATTTCATGTCCATAAACTTACACAACGACATTATCAATGAATGGTAAATGAAAATGATATTTCATAGTGAAAAATTTCATAATTCTTAAAATATTATCAATAAATGTATCAAAAAAATAACTCTTATAGGGAGTGGGTCTCTATACTCAATGGTAATCACTGTAATTTTATCTTTCTTTTGGAAAAAATGAATTTCACCAATCCACTAAATCATTGTAATAAGGTAGATAACAATAACTTTTATTAAATTAAGTATTTCCTTTTGCTCCACTTTAATTCTGTTAGGATTGAGTTTCTTTTTTTATTAGGGGAGTGGGATTATATTATATTTCAAGAGTAGGCCATTAAGATAAATGTGATATTGAATCAATTATCATGATATCCCAGATGGTTTTAGGGATTACTGTTCTGTATACATCATTAAAAATCTACATTTATGAGATTCAAGTCAATAATTAAAAATTTTAATCGTGTGAATAATTGTAATAAATATATTTTTGACATATAAATAATTTAATAATTATATGTTATTACTCATGTAAACTATTAAAAATCAATAAACAATTTTTTAATGATTAGGGTATTTAAATGAGAAAACTTTGTTTGATAGCGTATGTGATATGCAACACCGAACCAGAACCAAAAATGATTATTTAAATATGATTTCTTTAATATAGCAATGAAATTTTCAAATATTATTTTTATTAACAATATTATTAAATATAAGTATATAGTTACTACTCAAGCTATATATATATATATATTGTTAATAATACCTCAATTATTAGTAATGTCATTTCATTGTTCATATATTCATTTTCATCGGAAATGTTGTTTATTTCTACGAAAAAATATAATAAGTAATTTATAATATATATATATATATATATAATTTATTTAATAACAATAAAATAATTTTTGAACCCATAATATAAAAATTAACTACTGGGTGATTTTTCAAACATTTCATAATATATTTATTTTCTAGTTAATAATTAAAATTATTGATTTCTTTTGTATAAATGTCATTTATTTTGATAAACTAGGTAATATTAAATTAATAATATTTATTATATTTTATTTTAAAGTATAATTATTATTATATTTTATATTTATTCTAATTAATTAATTTTAATTCATGTTTTTACAAGATATTAGTAAGATTTTATTTTTATGCTAATTTTTTTATTAAATATAATTTAAAATGACGAATGATTCACATTTTTTATTATTTAAAAATAAACACTAATTATGACTGATTTAAATTAAATTTATGGTTCATATAAAAAATTTTATGAATTGAAATTAATATAGTGATGATTAGTAGTGATAGAGTTATTGTAAAATTTTTATATCCATCCATTTTGTTTTTGGAAAAAAAATAGTTTTTTATTTCTTGTGTAGGAATTTATTTAAAATAAATTATTCCACCATTATTAATTTTTTTTTTAAATTAATATTATATTTTTAATGTCCATATTTAATATTAGGTAATATGTTCGACTAAATTTATAGACAATATGAAGAGTAAAAAATAGAAAATAATTATTAACATTGTGAAAGTAAAATATGTTAATTAAGTGTGAAAATAATTTACCAAGGAATTAAAAAAGCATAAAAATAATAGTATGAATTTGTATATTTTTATTTCAAGATAATAATTGTTATATTATTTTATATTAATTAATAAACAATTAAGAGTCGATTTTAATAAAAATTGGATTTTGATACAATACAATATAAATTTTATTTTTGTGTAGTAATAAATTTCCATTAAAAAATCATTTTTGATGAATTCGAGATTTTAAATTTTTTTTAATGAAATAATACTCTTAGTGCAATTTTTTAAATTATAAATGAAAATATATTATCTATGAAGTTTAATGTAATTATTATAATGGTTGCAAAGCAGTTGTTGTCAAAAAATCCAAATTTCTTAATAAACATATATTTTTTAAAATTGAAAAATAAAATATTTAGAGAATTAATTTTATAAAATAATTATATTATTTAGAATCATCAAATCAAAATTATCCAAATTGTTTTCATAATTTTATGAGATAGTCAATTTTTATCGTAAAAAATTTAATACTTTATAAATATATGTTGTGTATAACGGCATCATAATTACCAAAATGTAATGTAATAAATGATATAAAGGGTATTAAAGTAAAAATATTTATTTACTATTTATAATAATTTTTTAGGTTATTTTATTAATTAAATAAATCATTTATGAATCCTCCAAAACTGACATTATATTTTAAGGTTTTTAATTTTTTCTTTATGAACATGGCTCACTTCCACATCATCGAGGGGATATTTTAATGATTTTGGACCATGAAAATACAATATAATGAAAAAATATCACATTTTGATAAAATGAAGGGATAATACAAGGTATTACTGTGGTTTTGATGATTTTATTGTATAGTGTCCAGAACCTATGTTTGGGAAAAAATAAATAACTATACTCTCTTTTCCTATATGAACTAACACAATGTCCCCTTAATATACACTAAATAACGATGAATAAATATTTTAATGGACTATCCCCTCTCTATATTCCTCCTGAGGTTCCAACATTCTATTAATAATATTCCCAAAAGATGTTGGAATCACCCTCAAAATATAAGGGACCACTCTCTCTTCTTTTCAATTAAAGAACCTTCCTTTTAATTATCATTTTGAATATTAATATTTTATATTTTTATGACATTATTAATATCATATACTATCAAATTTATTTCCAAATAATTATATACCATTTATCCCCTTTCGTTATATAATTTAACTAATCTGTGACAATGCCAAAATTTAGTAAGGGATCCACTATTTCTCCTCTCTATTCAAAAACATTATTTATGTAATGCACTTTTTCTTACAATTAATATTTATGGAATATGATTATATAAATTACTATTACTTACATTATGATTTATAAGTGATTTTGACCCATTTTAATCATATTAATCCCTCTAATGGTTCATTTTTTACACCTGTTATGCTGTCAAAATTATCTTGTTCTAATACATGAATCTTTATTTTTCAAAAAACCACCTTATCTTTTGAGAATAATTCCAAAATTTTTATTTTGTAATATTTTTTTACATATCCATCACAATTTTCTTTTTTACTTACATAAAATTCGAGAATAATTTATCTCTTGTTGAACCATTTTGTAATCTTCACATATAGTTATTACACTTCTAAAATGAAATTTCACTTTTCCATGATGAACATTTTGTGGTGTATACTCGTAACCATTTCAACCAAGGGTGGTCACCTAGTTTTACCAATACATAATTTATTGGTGAATTTAATGTACTTAACCAAATATAATTAATCATAGTATTAAATTTTAGGAAATATGTTCTAATGTTATATGATATTTGTGGTGAACTAATGCATTCACATGATGTGAAAGGGATGGGTGTTCTCAAAATTATATTGATCATTAATATTTGGCTAATGTTTTAGTCTCATATGACATGTTTCATTGATCATAGGATGTTATCCTAAGAATATCGTTTCATGAAATCTTGGAGGTTTTCCTTGACTATGGTTCATTATTTGTTTTTTTATAATTTTTTAACTTTCCTATGTTACCTTTATGGTATAATGTAATATCATTCATATTTTTTCAATATTATGATTCTCATCCTCTTTATTTCCAATTTAAATTCTAATTGTAAAAAATAATAAAATGAATTCATATAATTCTATTTTTATTCATGTAATAGGATTTTTAGCTCAAACCTTTCTTATTTATGTCCCTAGGTTTTCCTGAGTACCTTCCAAAAATAATAAATTTGAGAATCATGTTAAAGATTATTCCAATAATTTAATTTAATACTTGTATCGAGTTGATGTTTTGTGTAACTAATATTCCAAATACAATAGGATTATCATTGTTCTAGTTGTATTGTGTGTATTCTTATATAATTAATCATCAATTAATGTCTAATAAAGATGAGTGTTGTCATAGTTGGGTTAATAGGAAAGTCTAGTTGTTTTTGAATTGTGATTATAAAACTCTAGAGAAACACTTAGGGATAAAACTATGTATAGGAAAGAAGCCTTATTTTTGGTAAGTTATAGAGTAAGTGGTATCTAAAAAATTACATCTATATCTTGGTAATGCAATTCTATGTTGCTCTAGCACATATGTACATAGGTGTGGAAACCCAAAAAAATATATTGAGAAATACTCAATCAATAAATGGTTCTCAATTAAGGGCCTTTCTTCACAACTAGTTTGATACTCCCATGGGATATTATTTAATAAATTCAAATGCTCATTATGAGAAATTCTTTTGTGTAAAAATTTCCAATAAGTGTCTATCTTAATGAATAGGTAATGTGTAACATAGATTTAAGTCCACAAATTCTTAATTTAAGGAAATATAATTCATGTATAAGTTATCCAATTAATTTTATTATATTATATTTTGTGATTTTAATTGTTTAAAAGTTATTACAATTAATATGAACATTATTATATGTCTCTGTATATAAATAGGATGAACCAAGTTCACAACCAATGGGATTGGAAATGTGATGAAATACAAAATGAGATACATAACTTTATGGGAAATCATGTAAGACATGTTTTTAGTATGACAAAACAACATTCAAAAATCCCAATTCACAACTGACACATAGTTGAATATAAAAATATATCTGGAAAGGGGAGAAATACATGTAAAAGAAGTTCATTTGATTAAGGAGATAAAGGGAAGCTGATTCAATTTTCTATACATAAAAAATGTTGAATGAGTCACCAATATAAATTCCATAAAAGAACTCCAGGTTGTTTTATGTGTCAAAAATAGGTTATAAAGTGGCATGTAGACATAAAAATATATGTGTGTGGTGGAATGGAATAAATTACATCTTATTGAAACCTTTTTTATCATCTTATGTCTACCGAATATGATCATTATCTCTGTCAATGTCTTAATCCAAATGTTAAAAACATGACTATGGAATGACATATGCTACCGAAATCATTGACGTGTAATGATTAATGTGTTTATGTATTTGTATTTGAGAATTCTGTTGTAAAGTAGTATATCAGTAACATATTGAAAATAAGAATCATGAAATAATAATGGATTTTTCTAAATTGGTATTTCATTAAGGATTTGAAACATGTGTTTAATATTACCAAGAACTTGTAATATTGATTTAGTGAAAAAATGATATTTTAGAAGAAACATGATTTAGGGATTGATAACCATTAATATGTTTTTGATGGGGGGATAAACATAAAGAGTCCTCAGATTATATTTCTAAGGGTAATATTTTGTATAAAATAATTGGTACCACATTTTAGGATTTATGTGATGAATTTTTATAATGATTAAGGATATTTTAGGAAATATATTACATTGTCACATCATTTTTAGTTGATTAATGATATGCTGGGAGATATATTATTGGGTTGATGTATATAAAACCAATAGGTTTAATATAAAGTATTATTTTAGAAAAAATGTATTCTATTTTTGGAGGTCTAATATGATGGGAAAGAGACATCCTTCATTATTAAAACATTCATTAATGTTGGGGTTATTTGTGTTATTTTGGATATTGGGGTATTTATTTAAAGAATAATCTATGCAAAACAATTTGGATACTTTTGAGTGTTGTAGATTAATGTATTGTGGTGTATCCATTTTAAGTATTTTCTTATATTTTTCAAACCATTATTGATTTATTAAAGATATTAGTAATAGTTTTTTATCCACTAGTGAATTATGTGATCCGTTAGTCGCTTAATGTAGTGATTAAGACAAAAATAAAATCCTCTTGATTACTATATATTTGGAAAAAAGGATGAAATTTTAGTGTAGATAAATTAATGGATGAAATTATAATTTTCGAGAATGAATATTTTATAATTTTAATATTCTAGATGTTAAACAAATTCCTTAACTCTTGTAAAATAATCATGAAGAAATGTTGTCATATTTTGATCATTTCTTATGAATTGATGGCCTTTTCTATAAGAAACCAGATCTTCATTTCCTATATATCTCTTTATTTTTGGTTTTTTTTAAGAAAAGTATGAAATTAGGTTTTTCTAAGTACACATCATGTGCTTTTGATTACACACGGTGTACTTGGTTACCAAGTACATTCATGTACTGTCCATGTAACGAATGAGTATGTGGTCATGTGATGACCTAAAAGACCACTTAAATTAGGGGATGGTTAAGGATACCACACAATGTGTACTGTTAATGAACACACAATGTACTTTTGTTTTTATTTGATAAGTCAAATCATGGTCACATCTCATATTCAGAAACCACTTCTCATGGAAGTGGTTCAAACAAGAGCATGACAAAAGGGACGATGAAGAGTGAACCCCTCCCAATTCTCTATCTGTGCTCTGATTAAGACATTGTTTGGTGTGCTGGAATCCCACCAGTGAGTTCTCCATTCCTCTAGGTCCTTTATTCCTTATTTTTAGTCTATCTTATGTAATTAAAGGTTGACCATTTTTACCATTTTGTAGTTCTATGACAATCTAGGATGGTTCAAGGTACAACATTCAAGATTACTGATCGTATGACATCAAGGTAGGTGGTTTGTACCTTTTATTGTTTGTATTTGGATTATATATACTAAAATTTCAGCATACCCACATTTTGGGAGTTTCTTGATTTGTAATTTAACAATTTTTAATACCTTCTATGGTTTGTTTTATTCAGAAAGGTTTTTTTGGGACACCACATGGGTGAGTTTCCATTGATTGATTATTTATGGTCATTTGTTCCACATTACCTATGAGGAATAACTTGTATCCCATTCGTGGTTGATTATGATTGAGTTTAATTAACTATATAAAATTCATGTGGTATCTTTGTGAATGCTTTTCCATGTATTAGATACAGATTACATGTACTACTTTGATATGATATGCATGTTGTTTTTCTGATGGACCATGAGAGCCATGGACCAAGAAAATTGTGGGGTTTTCCATGTTTATTTACATTGGACCGTGAGAGCCTATGTATAGATATTGACTGAGTGGTATTGACCGTTAGAGCAAAATAGGTGGTCATTTATGTTTTGTTAAAGCCATGTTGACATAGGGTTATTGACCATGAGAGCTACCCAAGAGGTTATTATAAGTTATTGATGCCATGTTAACCCAGGGGTATTGACGGTGAGAGCTACCTAGGTGGTAATTTGTAAATGATTAGTGCTATGTTAGACCAAAGGGGTTATAAAATGAGAGCTTCCCAAAGGGATGTTATTTAATGAATTGGTTCTATGTTAAACCAAATGGGTTAGACCATGTGAGATTTTCAAGATGGTTTTTTATGAATGATTGATTGATTGTGAAAAGTCTTCCAAGGAAATGAAAAAGTGTGTACTCTGTCTTACTTGAATTTTTAGAAGGTCCCATGTGACAACTATTTTGTTACTATTATACAGAGGGATATATATCTTAGGAAAGATCCAAACATTTCCTGATTCAATGGATGAAATAAATGTAAATGAATGTAATTGAAAACTATAGGACTATTTAATTTTGAGTACTTCTTAGTTTACTGCTTCATTTATTCATATAACCTGCTATATATAAATTCAATGACTGTTAGGAACAAATATTTTGATTATATCCAAATGGGAATTGTCTTACACCCTATGGATCATTTTTAAACCCAAATGGATTATATGGTTGGAGGTATAGATAAGGTAATGAAGCATTTTTTATAAAGTACTTGATTGCTATTGGAGTTAGAGAGCATGGGACAAAGCTAAGGCTTGCAATACTTTTAAAGATTACTGTTGTCTATACTTTTGTTTCTATATTGTATTTACAGCCTTGAAACTTATTTTTATGCTTTTCTAGACACATCTTACATGCATCATTTATATATATGATCCAATTATTTTATTACTATCAGTCTTCTGCTATTTACTTATGTTATATGGTTTTACTTCTTCTACAATTGTTACTATTTTTTTTCACTCTGTTTTCTCAGCCAATGAGGGAATTTCTCCCCACTATCACACCATAGGCCCTCACTACTAGTCATCAACCTCAACAATTTGGGGAAATGATTTTGTGGCTGTGTGGCCAAATGAATACGGGGAACCTTTGGGCAGCACATGGATCCGGAATGTTACAAAGTGGTATTAGGGGAGTTTCTTTTCTATTTTTCCATACTACATAGATCCAATTGATTAGGATATGAATGAAATGGAGTTTGGTAATAATATGTGCTTAGGAGTAGCTATCTCTTGTATAAGGAAAAGCCATGTTACCTCGAATATTACAATTTTCTTGTTTTGAAATTGTTACAGTTGATTTTATTTCATTGTTGGGATATTCAATTGTTTTGTGCTCTTATAATTGAAAACAATATTATTCAATTTCTCTTCCAACCTGATTATATGAGGGTATGAAATCTAATTCATCATATAGTAACTTGCTAGAGATCACATTTCAAGAATTATTTTTTATGTTGTTTAGGATCCATTACGGATTTGAGGTTGTTATGATAGATGTTGTGCGAGATATTCATGTTGTTTTGAAAGATGCCATGAAATAATACCAGCTATTTTTATAGGATATTGGTATGTGTAATGTTTAAATTGGATGGATGCCATGATTTTTTCCATGAGGGGTTTTGGGAACTCTTGGATATGAAATTGGTGGATCATGTTTGAATAGTAAGTGGACTTTTTCAAGCTATTATGTGAAAAAAAGGATGCCAAACATTGATTCGTGGGGTAAATGGGCTTCTACGGGTTAGAATTTGTCATTCCATGGACAAAATTCTCAGTTTTTGAGGGTTCTAGATAAGTTACAGAGAATTACTATCTGGAAACCCAAACAACATAGTGTGTTATGTTAGGAACACCCTCCATGTGTTCTTCTGTTATGGAAGAATTGTCTTTTCCAAAATACATGACATATATCAAATGTACACGTTGTGTAGTTGTTGACCATGTGACTGAATATGTGAGCACAGAAACGGGGTTGTTTTTTAGGTAGAACATGTTGTGTACTAGGAGTACATGTTGTGCAATAAAAGACCATGTATCTGACCGTGTGACTGACAACTTGGGTGGATGAAATGTAGGTTTTACACAATTTTTATAGATTATACATGCCTTGTAGAAATAGACTATGTATTCTTCCGTGTGACTAACAACACGAGTGGATTTAACTTTTATTACATGTCATGTCTAGAGTGTGCACATTCGTGTAGTGTTACACCAGCAGAACTGTGTAGTTCTAGTAGTGTATAAGTACTTTGGTATGAGGTAATATCCTAGTACACGCCACATATCATGAGGAACATGATGTGCATAGGGGTGTTAAATGACCAGGATTACTGGGGTACCCAACCTTGTTAAGACTAAAGGGAACACTCTTTGTACGAGTTCTACATATCGTGTAGCCCTGTTTTTTAAAACATGAATGCTTTTCTTCTCATATTCCATTGTTTCATGTCTATGTTACAGACCATGATAATCTTGTACTGAGATATGCACTTGACCTTGCATATTCATGCCATGAGACATCCTCTGGTTGTACGCCATGTAGAGGGTGATGATTAGACATTAGAAATGTTAGAACATAGACTACCAGCAGATCCCCCATTCATGACCATTTTGGAACCATCTATTATACCAGATGAAAGTTCTAAGGAACAGTTCAGTTAAGGCTTGATGGCGATGATTCAAAATTTTTAAGGAGCACCACATATAAACCCGACTATGGTAGAGAGGATGTGGTTGTTCCAACAATACCATCCTCCCAGATTTTCTGGGGATAGAGGACCACATGATGCGAAGTCATGGTTGAAGAACATTTTTTCTATCATCGAGCATATAGAGATGCCTTTATAGAAGTGGGTAAATATATCTATGTACATGATACATGATTCCTCTAAGAGATGGTGGGATGTTATCTCACATGTGGGACATAATCAGGATATGGTAGTGAAGAGTTTTAGAGAACCTTTTATGATTATGTCTACCCTGATCCATTGAGGGCCAAACATGGTTGGGAGTTAAAGAAATTAGAGAAAAGATCTCTTTTATTGATGGATTACTCTTCTTGTTTTAAAGATCTACAACGCATTGTACCTATTTCGGGAGGTGATGAGTTATCATTGGATGGGTGATTTTAGGATGGTATTAGGTACGACATCTAATAACAGGTGAATGTTTTCAGGCCGACTTCAGTGAAATCTATAGAAAATCAAGCACTGATAACCGAGTGAAATCTAAGTGAGTTAGGGGTGGGTATCCTGGTCGGTTCAGAATCTAGGGCTGATATTTCTCATTTGATAGCAGGAGGCACCATAGGGATCCTTTTCACAGTGATTCATATTGCAAGGATGTATCTTCTGGTTTCTAGGTGAGGTGGTACCAATGTGGGAAGAGTGAAAAAAGGAGACCTCATTTTCCGAGAGGCCGAGATGAGTGTTGATCTTGCAGTAAGATGTGTATCTTCTATGCTTTTTCTGGGTTTTCTCACCAGCAGTTGGTGAGAGGGGATCTCTTATGACTCCATGTTCTGGAGTAGGACCACCATATTATCATCAGTTTGGGAACTGGAGTTCATCAGGACATCCAAGAAAAGGAGGTGTTCTTGGTCATGGTAGTCAGATGGCAGGTTTCAGGCGACAACAGTGTGGATTAGAATAGGGTTTCCCAGAAGGTTCACATGGCCGCAGTACAGGTCAGACGTTTGCGATTAAATAGACCCATTAATATCAGGATACCGTACCCTCTACGGTTAGAGTTATGATTCTATTTTCCTCAGTTTTAGCTTCATCTATTTTTGATACAGGGGATTCCCATAGTTTTATATCTATTTCTATTGTGGTGAGCCTTGGGCTCTACATATTTACTTCTTATGATGTAATGACACTAGAAACTCTGTTGGTTATTAAGAAGACTAGTTTAAGTCAGTGACATGAGTGATATCTTTAGGTTAGGGGGTGTCACTACTTATGGGACCTATATGTATTATATATGATAGGCTCCAAAGTCATTCTTTAAATGGACGGGTTGGTCTCTTTTCAGGCCTTTATTGATCGTTATCACTACTGTGTGAGTTTCAAATCACCAAAGGGTGGATCGTTTCTACATTATATTGAATGGGATGTCCAGGAAAGAAGAGCTAGACATCAGCATCATGGGTTGGGAGGAATTATAATCAATATTTCATGTTTATATCTAAAAGACCAAAGAATGTCATAGATGGACTTTCCTTCTATGGTGAATCATTTCATAGATGTAATTCCAAATGATTTTTTAGGTAGAACTCTAGAGTGAGAAGCTTATTTATCTATTGATCTTGTGCTAGGTGTGGAATCAGTGTCAATTCCTCTATATAGGATGGATACACTAGAGTTAATGGAGCTCATGATGTAGTTAAAGGAGTTAAAGAAAAAGGGTTTCATCAAAACAAGTACTTCTCCTTGGGGTTCTTCTATCCTTTTTGGGAAGAAGGTGGACTGTACCCTTATACATTGTGTGGATTATCAGATGTTGAACCATTTAATGATCAAGAACCATTATCCATTAATTAGTATTGATGACCTATTTGATCTGCTTCGAGGAGCCTGTGTGTTCATAAAAATTTTCTTGAGATCATGTTATCATCAGTTTCATGTTAGACCATTATATATACCTCTTACAACCATTCAGAGTAGGTATGGTCTATACGACTATTGGGTTTTGTCCTTCGGTCTCATGAACACACCAATAGTTTTCATGGCACTGATAAACCAATTGTTACTTCCCTACATGGAATGTTTTGTGGTAGTCTTTGCGGATGATATCATCGTGTACTCTCAAACTCGACACATCCATGATATCCATCTTGAGATTGTATTTAGTACACGGAGAGAGCATCCATTATATGATAATATTTCAAAATTACACTTTTGGATGGGCCAAATTCATTTCCTTGGTCATGTTATCTCAGATAAAAGAGTATTCATAGACCCACATAATGTGAGAGTGGTAGTTTCCTTAGAGAAGCTGAAGAACATCTTTGAGGTATGGAGTTTTCGTTGGATAGATAGTTACTATAGACTTTTTATATAGGAATTTTCATTATTAGCTGTCCTACTGACAGACCTGACTAAGAAGGGTGAAATGTACTAGGTGACAGATTCCTGTGATTCAACCTTTCATGAGTTGAGAGGGTGGTTGACTTTAACACCGATACGGGTTTTTCCAAAACCAGGAAAGAGTTACACCATTTACTATAACACATCACGTTTTGGTCTAGGAGCCACCCTTATTCAGGGTGAATGATTCTGTGTGTATGGGTCTTGACATTTGATTCCACATGTGAGGAATTAACTGGAACACAATCGTGAGTTGGCTACAATTGTTCATGTATTTCACAGTTCAAGAGAATTTTGTGGTATAAACTAACCACAAAAAAATCAAGTATATCATTACTCATATAGATATTAATTTGATAAAATGAAGGTGGGTTGAGTACCTTTAGAATATTGACCTTTAGATTTTCTACACACCTAGGAAAGGCAACGTAGTGGTTGATGCATTTAGTAGGAGGACACAAATATTGGCAGTTCAGGAGGACAAAATTTAGTGGAAACTTATGGATCTGTTCTCTGAGATGCATTTGGTAGCTCACAACATACATGAGGAGATGTTTATTTCTTCTATAGCTGTTAGCTATAATCTATTGGATCAAGTGTGGAATGGTATCTTTCATATTTTGAAGACCTAGTCCTAAGGGAGAGTGTGTTATATGAGGATCCAACTCCTGGGTTGACTGTAGGTGAGTATTAGGTTTTGTGTTTTCATGGGTGTGTATGGGTGTCAGCAGACATATGTGAAAAGATGTTGTGAGATTTTCATTCCATTGTATGGGTAGTTCATCCTAGTTTAACCAAGATCTATCAAGATCTACATCATCAGTGTTGGTGACCAGGTATAAAGAGGGATATATCTTATTTTATTATGCGATATTCCATCTTTCATTAGGTGAAGGTAGATAATTAGTGATCGACAAGGATTTAACAATAGTAACCCATTCCCGAGTGGAAGTGGAATGATGTCACAATGGATTTCGTGATGGATTTTTCGAGGTCAACTCGAGGGAATGATTCTCTTGGGGTTATTATTGACAGGATCATGAAGGTTTCAATTTATTACCTATCAAGGAGACCTTCATTTTTGATGAGCTTGGAAGGTTGTACATCTGGGAGATTATATATTTACAACGGGTTGCAAACTATATACTTTCAGGCTTGGATTCCCGGTTTAGTTCTCATGTCTATCAGGGACTATAGAGGGATTTAGGTATAGAGGAACTTCTAGGTACAACATACCATCCCTCAGACAGATGGCCAGTCTAAATGTATGATTTAGGTTTTGGAGGACAGTCTTGGAGAATTCTTTTTGGATTTTGGGGGCTCTTCGGAGAAACACAGACCTCTGGTAGAGTTCATGTACAATAACAATTTCCAAGAAACAATTCAGATTGAACAATATGATGCTTTGTATGGTAAGCCATGCTGATAACCTCTATACTGGTTGGCGACAAGAGAGGAAGCAATAATGGGACCTCTTCATGTCCAGGAGAGCACTAATCATGTGGTGTTGAATCAGAAGTGTATGGATACTATGCAATGTCTCTTGAAATATTATGTTGAATGAAGAAGATGACCTCTAGAGTTCAAGGTCAGAGATTAGGTTTTCTTACCTGTCACAACGAGGTTGAGACACATGAGGATTAGGATACTGGGGTACCTTTCACTGAGAAATGTGGGGCCATTTGAGGTTTTTCAGAGCCTCAGGATGATTTCCCATCGCTTTTAGTTACCACAGAGGTACCATCCTATGCATGATATCTTTCTTGTTTCTTAGCTACAACGTTACGTTTCAGTCCTATATCATGTTTTTCAACCTGAAAAGGTTGAGTTAGAGGTGAATGCGTCCATCAAGGAGCACCCTATTCAGATTGTGGATCGCAGCACGAAGGTTCTCTAGGGGCAATGTATTCCTATAGTATAGGTTCTATGGCAACACGGGTGAGTACATGACAAGACTTCAGAGAGGGAGGGCGATGTATGATCATAGTGCCTAGATTTGATTGAAGTTCTTCTTCACCACAATTGGAAGGAAAATTTGGGGAAAAATTACTTTATGGGGGTGTTTTTAAGATCCCAGACCATCATTTCAGTTATGAATCATGATTTTGGGTTATTGTTTTTGGAAAAGGAAGAAATTGGTGTTTTCTAATTACAAATTGTGTACTCGGTTCCCGCGTATATCCATGTATTTCCTAAATAACGTCTAAGTATAGGGACGTGTGATCATCTAGCATTCCTCTTAATTTGGGGGATGGTTAGGAAAACTAAACGACATGTACATTTAATGAGCATTCCATGTACTTGTATTTTTATTTGATAAATCAGAGCATGGTCATGTCTCATCTTCAGAAACCCCTTCTTTGGTAAGTGGTTAATACATGAGCATGAGATAAGGGCCAATGAACTCTAAACCCATCATTATTCTCTGTCTGAGATCCAATTGAGACACTATCAGGTGCTTTGAAACCCCACCAGTGAGTTCTCAATTCCTCAAGGGAAATTCTTCCAGATTCTTCCTCCCATGTGAGTTATTTAAGGTTGAGTGTTTTTTAACTATTTGTATACCTGCACCGATCTAGTCCGGTTCAAGGGATTATGTTCATGATTATTGATTATACAACATCAAGGTAGGTGGTTTGTTCCTTTCATGGTTCATATTATGATTTTATATGAAAAATTTACCACATTACCATGTTTTGGTTATTCATTTATTTGGAAGTTATCCATGTTTAATACCTTATATTGTTTGTTTGATAAATAAAGGGTTGTTTCTTATGAGTAAGGTTAGATACGTTGTTTATGGTACACACTAGGGGAGTTCTTCCATTGATTGATTGTTTATAACCACTTGGTCTAGGTTGCCTATGAGGCATAACTTGTTTCGCATTCCTTGTTTATTAGGATGGAGTTTAATTGATTATATGAAATGCATGTGTTATGCATTGTGAATGTTTAAACATGTAGTAATTATAGATTACATGGGATTATTTGATATTATATGCTTTCTGTTTTTTCCAAAGACTGTGAGAGCCTTGGACCCGAAAAAATGTGGTGGTTTCCTTGTATAATAACACATGACCGTGAGAGACTATGTGTGATATTGACCTAGGGGTATTGACCCTGAGAGGTACCCATGCGGTCGTTTATGTTTTATTTAGGCTATTTTAACCCAATGGTATTTGACCATGAGAGCTACCCATGAGGTAGTTTATAAGTTATTAATTCCATGTTGCTCCAGGGGTATTGATGGTGATAGCTACCTTGGTGGTCCATAGAAAATGATTAGTGCCATGTTAGACCAAAGGGGATAGACTATGAGAGATTCCCAAAGGGTTGTTATTTATTGAATTGGTGTTATGTTAATTCAAAGGGGTTAGACCATTAGAGCTTTACAAGAGGGATTTTTATGAATGATTTAATGATTTTGATGAGTCTTCCAAGCCAAAGAACAATCTTGGACTCAAACATACTTGATTATTTAGATGGTCTTCATAGACATATGTTTTGTTACTGTTACACCTGGGTATATAGTGATTAGGTTAGATCCAAACAATTCATGAATGAAAGGATTAAAAAAATTAAATGAATATAATTGAAAATAGTAGGACTATTTACTTTTCAGTACTCCCCAGTTTATTTCCTCATTTATGCATATTACTGGCTATATATATTCACTGACAGTTAGGAACATATATTTTGGTGGTTGTATAATTGGAATCGTCTCACACCTTTTTTGGGTCATGTTTTTCTGCCAAATAGAATATATGGTTGTAGGAATAGATAAGGTAAAGTGCCCATCTACGTCACATACTTGATTACTTTCGGAGTTGGATTTCATGGGACCAATATGAGGCTTGTGATGCTGTTGGAGTTTACCGTTTTATGTACTTTGGTTTCTATATAGTATTTCCAGCATTGTGACTTGTTCGACTACATTCAATGACACATGTAACATGTGTCATTTATATATATGTTCCATTGTTATTATTACTATTAGTATTCCACTATTTACTTCTATTATATGGTATTATTGCTTCCTTTATTGTTACTAAATGTTTTACATTGTGTTTTCTCTCCCAATGAGGGAATAGTTTCCCGACTATCACATCATAGATCATTAGTTCTAGTTGATAGCTTCTGGAGTTTAGGGAATTCTCTTGTGGCCATGTGGGCAACTAGATATGGGGGACCTTAGGGAGGCACCTATATCCAGGATGTTATATTTTCACCCATATATTATTTATGGTTTTTTGGTAGATTAAAATCTCGTAACCATTTTCTATCTATCTGTCAATTGGTTCTTGGGTGTTAGTTTCTTTTATTCAATGTCTACATTTGCAAACCCCCCTAATTTTCTCAAACATTGAAACCCAATTATGTGATGTCTTTTGTGCACCCCATTCCCTCTTTTCATGTGGATTTTTTTATTAACCCTGTTAACAATGTCGGTTTTGAATAATGTCACTTTCAAGGTTCAAAACATTTTGTACTAAGATAATGATTATATTTTTATGATTAAATTTATTAAATATGTAATATAGTTATGCATGATATTTTTAGAAGTCATAACTATGTTCGATAGCATATGTGATATGCAACACCGAACAAAAATATATATTTATAAATGAATATTTCAATTGAGCCACTAAATCTGAATATATGACTATGAATAACAAAATTATGAAATATATACATATATTTAATTTTTATAATATATATAAATAAATATATAATGTTTCATGAAATAATCAGTTCATTTTTAGTAATGTCATTTAATTCTTCAAAAATACGTTCTCTTTAAAAATAAATTTTATTTCTATAAAAAATATTATAATTAATATATTGATAATATATTTTATAAAAATAACAAAATTATTAAAAGAATAAAATCCAAATTAACTCAGGGTGAATTTTTTTATTATTAAGAAAATATTTATTATCTAAGGAATACTAGAAAATAGAGATATCATTTGAAAAACTATCGTTTTCATTGATATATAAAGTAAAATAGAAAACAATGTATTTCTTTAAAGTAATATCTATATTATTTTTTAATATTTAATACAATTAACTAAATTCTAATCATATTTATAATATATTTTAGTATACGTTTATTTTTAGTATTTAAAACCCATTTTTTGAGAATTATTTTAAATGCATATTAATTTTCCACTTAAATTAATTAAAAATAACCAATAAATAGGAATTTCTTAAATTAAATTTATTCGTAATATATATATCATTATAAATTAAAATTTATATAGTTATAATTAGTACTTATATAGTTAATGTAGAATCATCTTTTCCTTTTAAATGTATTTTTTTAGAAAAACTACTTTCCCTCAAGCTTGTGGGTTTTATTTTAAAATAAATTATTCCACATTTGTGAATTTATTTTGAAAAAACTGATAAAATATTTTCATTATTCATAATTAATATTATGTTACAGGATTAAGTTATTTTTTAGAAAATATGAACAATAACTAATGTAAATATTTATTACAATATAAAAGAAATATAGGTTAATTTGGGGTTAAAAATAATTTATCACTTACTAGAAGTAAAGTCAAACAAAATATTATGAATATGTATATTTAAATTTTAAGGTAATAATAATTATATTTTTTCAGTACAAATATTTAATAAATTATATTGATAAAAATTTTATTTTGTGATCAAAAGACAGAAATTTTATTTTTGTGTAATTGTAAATTTCAATTAAGACACTCCCTTTCGAAAAATTCATTAATTCTCAAAATAAATGAAATTTTAACAAAATAATACTATTATGTTTATTTTATTAATTACAAATTATAATATAATTTTTATGAATTCAAATGTAATTGTTATAATTTATTGAAAACTATTATTGTAAAAAAACAATCTTTTCTCAATAAATGTGCATTTTTTCAAAAGAAAATATTAAAATATTAAAATTATTATATTTATAAAATAAATATTATTTTTATGAATCATCACATTGAAATTATCCAATGGTTAATTTTTCATTTATTCATAGACAGTTGAATTTTTGAATAAAAATTCAATACAGTATGAATATACGACGTGTATTATGATATAATAATTACCAAGAATGGGTGTAATAAATTTCAAAAATGGAATACGTGACCAAATATATTTTTCTACTTAATATAATTTAATTTTGAGTTTTTCTTATTAATTATATAAATCCTTTATGAATCCTCCAAAAGATATATTTTTTTGTTGGTTTCAAAAACATTATTTTTTTAAAATAACTCAATTCGACATCACCAATGTTAAAATTTTAATGATTTAGGACCATTTACATATAAAATAATTAAATAACCTCATATTTGGATGAATTAATGGGAAAAACAATCGAATGGTTTTTTGTTTTTATTATTTTATTATATCTAATAATGAACCTATATTTGGGAAATAATAAAGTACTCCCCTATATTTTCCTATATACACCCAAACATTATGACATTAATCTATACTAAAAGACGTTGGATAATTTACTTACTCATAAATACCCTTTTTAGAGTCCTCACAAGGTTCCCACAATCTCTCTTGAAGCTCCTCTCATACTTTCGGAATCACCATCTAAAGGCATGAGACATTTCTCAATTCTAATAAATTAAATAAATTTATTGTTTTTATCCTTTTAAATATCAATTTTCATTCTTTTCATGAACATGTAAATATACATATAATGTCCAATGTATGTCCAAATAATTATATATCAATTATCTCTCATCATTATAGCATTTATCTAAGCTATTATTATGCCGAATCATCATGAACATTCTTTGTAGTACAAAAATGTCATTGCGATTTCACATGCTAATCATTTGTGAGGTGTATACCAATACACATTTCCACACAATTGTATTAAACTAATTGTAAATATAATTAATTTATTTGGGGATTTCATTTATTTAACCCCAAAATATATAATTCTGGTATTAAATTTGATTAAATATGTTATTGTGTTATATGATCAATATGTTACACTTATGCATGTAAATGATGTGAAAGTGACAGGTGCGCCAAAAAATATATAGCCCTTGAATGCACTGGGTAATGGTTTTGTCTCATGATATTCCATGTATGGTTCATTGGTGGTTATCCTAAGAACATAATTTTATGGTTTCCTGGCCATTATCCTTGACCCTTGTTTATGATTTCCTGCTTAATGTTGTTGCCACTTTTCTATGTTTCCATTATGTTATCATGTTATAACATGACTCTTTGCTGTATATCACGATTCACATGCCTTTTATGTCCCATTTTAATAGATATTATCTAAAATATTTTAATTTATTCATGATATTATTTTTTATTCCCTTACTAGACATTATATCTCACCCCTTTTATATTTATAACCCTAGGATAGCTTGACTAGATTTAGAAGCTATGGAATTTAAGGTTCTTGTTAATTAGATTTTTAATAAAATTATTGTATCCTTGTATCAAGTTGATGAGTTATATACATAATATTCAAAATACAGTAGTATTATTAATCTTTTATTTTATTTTATGTGTATTATTATGCAATAAATCTTGAATTAATGTATAATAAAAGCATGATTTTCCATAAATTGTCCCCAGTAAACTCCTCATCATTACTAATTTTTGGTATTATATTATATATTTTGAGATCAAGGATCATGTTTTGAATGGTTAATTTCAATTTCTCAATCATAAACAAAATTATTGGTTTAAATATTTCTAAGAAGGGATGGAAAATAATTATGGTTGGTTTATTCCAATGACTTAATCTCTGATGATTATCATGTAAAATGATGTATTAAGGGAAAATGTTGTTTTAATATTTTATGAAAACATATTTTTATATAACTCTATATTTTATGACATTGTGATCAGTTATTTGGAGAGTGGTTGATATGGATTACATGTCCTCAATCCCAAACGATCAATAAAAAACATATGGAATGAGGCTAATGCTAGATCGTATATAAAAATTAGATTTCATAACATTTTCCTCGCAAAGTTAAACATAGATATAAGAACCACTGGGGTCCTTTAAATTATCATGAATGGTTTCCTAGATGGTTTTATTGATATTTGTAGCCAAAAGTATTTTTTTGTGATATAACTTTCTTTTAATAATATACAATTTCATACAGTATTTTATGTAGGTAGTTATGGTTCTAATTTCATTATGAATAGGGGTATTTAGTTTAACAGGATTGAATATTTTCTCTAGTGTTTAATTCAAATTTTCTTTATATTTCCCCTCATTCATCGAGTGAATGATGCTTTTTATTGTATTCATTATAGATATTATGGTTTTATTATTTTACCATTAGATATTCCATATTATCAAGGTGTCTCTTCATCATTATCATATAATTTTAAATCCATCAATAGTTTATAAATTGTTGGTTTGTGTTTTTAATGGATTATCCCCTATATAATATAGTCATAGAACTGAGTTGACTATGAAAGGTTTCGGTATAATTATATTATCCTTTTATGGTTACGTAAGGTATATTCGTAAAGAGAATTGGTGTCTTAACATTTTTATTCCTTTGAATTTCAAATTTTAATGATTATGTTGAATTCATTTTCTATACCTTATTCACAGTTATACATATAATGCTTATGGAAAAAATTGGATTGTTGTTTGAGATAGATAGTTTATTCCAATATGATATTATAGATTTTGTATGGCTATTTTGACATATATTTGATGATATTGGAATAATGTTTTTATGTCATAAATATGTTAGGAGTTGGAATTTTATTGGATGGTAGAAATTTTGATCTTTAATTGATTTTTTATTGATTATCCCCTAAAAAAGACCTATAATGTTATTATAACATTTCTGAAAATTTCATTAGTAGTGAGGATTTTTATAATATATATCATTTTTGATCATAGATGGTCATACTTCATGTAAATCCTAGATGGAGGAATATTTGATGTGGCCTTATTTTTACTCAGTTTGCCACATCTTTTTATTACATTTTATACAATTTATTTAACTATTGTAACACTTTTTAATAAATAAATGCACTCTTGTATTTTTATAAATAAATTTGTCAATTATTAACTTTTTATAACATTTTATTTACTTTTTGAATAATAAATAGTTAATTTATACCTTCTTTATTTTTAATGTAATTAATTTTCAATTTGTTTATTTAATCTTTATTTGTTTATTTTATTTAATTTGTCATTGTTAATAATTATTGTGTTTGATAATTAATTTACTTTTAAATTTTTATGTTTATATAAACAGTCGCGGATTGCCAGACTACCGGTAGCTAAGCTACCGATAGCAGGGGTCCTTTTTCTCTACCGGTAGTCAGGTTACCGGTGCTGTTTATCGGTGACCATTGTCACCGATACTCTTTCCTACCGGTAGCTTTTTTTTATATCTTATCGGTAGACTTTGATTTCTACCAATGAGCCCTTCAATTTTATTAACAACGTTGTTCTATTTAAACAATTATTTAATTAAAATAATTCGAATTAATTAATTTAGACTTTATTTTATTAATTATTATTTCAATTAAGTTATGTTAAAATAGGTTAATTTTATTATTTTATGTGTTTAATCACCTTCTAGTCATTTAAGTAAATAATATTTTTTTTAAATTAATTAAATTGGTTCGCCCTTAATTTTATTAGTTCAATTAGTTAATTAAATAATTAATTAATAGTTTTTAAACATCAATTATATTATTTTATATATGAAGATTGAATTTTAATTCATTTTATAATTGTTTTAGTCTACCGGTGAGGTAGATAAGTGTTTGCGGTGACCCAAGTCACCGATGCTCTTCTATTTTTTTCGCTACTACTCTTTAATTAATTTATATAGTTATTTTAATCTTAGTTTAATAATTTTTGAGTTAATAAGTTAAGTTTTTTCAATTAATTATTTTAATGTTTTAATGGTTAACATAATATTATGTTTTGAATTCATGGTATTTAGCATTATTTTAATTAATTATTTTATGTTTTTTTTATTTAGTTTATTTTAGTTTTAATTTTATGTTTTATTTGTGTGTTAATTTTAAAATTTCATTGTTGCGTAATGGTGACTCTTTTCTATCGGTGGACTTCTCTCACTTTAATACTCATTGTTACCCTGCTGCCTATCGGTAGCTCTTTCTTTGATCTATCAGTGACCCCGCGCGGCTACTCATTTTTTTAGTGTATCAGTGACCCTCACGTGGAATTTCCAACCTCACCGATACTGCCTTTGTTTTTTTTAAACCCCCAAGTCACTGATCCTCTCCTGCCTTTTAGCTACCGATGCATCGGTAGCTCCTTCTCACCGATACGCTCCACTTTTTCTCACCGTTATCCTACGCCACTGACACTGTTTGTTTTTTTTCTATCGGTAGTTGAAGCTACAGATACTCCTCACAGACACATCCACATGAACTCAAATCCATAGCAGTGACTGTTTGAAGACGAACTTGCCCATCACTGCTATTTGAAGGAGGAGGTCTTCCGATACTAAGGAGATTCGATGCACCATGTTCAGCCGCGGATGAAGAGACAAAGGGACGATGTGCTGCGCTGGGTCTCAATTGAAGCTGTTGTCCGCCGCTGCCACCGGTGCTGGTGGAGGCGCTGCTGTGAGCTTAAGCTTAGGAGGGATGCCGCTGAAGCAGTGGGAGTCGCCGCACCTGCTGACCGCTGCTAGCTGCTGGAAGCTGTCACACCTCATGAGCCGTCGCTGGAGTCGAGGGTGACAGAACCAAGTCCGAGTAGGAATCCGCCTCTAGAGGTGTGCTGCGCTGCTTCTGGAAGATGCTGCTAAGAGGAGCTTGAGCCGAGGAGCCGTTGGACCTGCTGATTAGAGGGGGAGTCGCGCATCATTGGGTTGCCGAAGGAGGGTCGATCCACTTACACAGTTGCTGGAGAAGAGGAGGGGCCGAGCCACTGCTTGCTGCCTGGAGAAGGAGTTCTCCTGTTTGCCGCACCAGAGCCGCTGCTTTGCACCGGGATCAAACAAAGAAGAACCAGAAACCCTCCCCCTTCTTGCTGTGTGCCGAATTGAGGGGGAGGAAGAAGAAGATAAAAAATAATAATAAATAGTTCATAATAAAAAATAATAATAAAATTAAAGTAAAAAGTAGGAAGGAAAAAATAATGAATGGTAAAGTTAACGTTAAATTAACTTTACATAAAAGTTTCTTTAATTAAGTCAAGTAAATTTTAAATAATTTATTAAAGTTATAAATTTAAAACTTTTATAATTTTATTAAATGGGTATATTGAAAATTAAAATACAAAACTAACTTAATAAAAAATGATAATAATAAATCAAATTATTATAGAACGATTTTTATAATTAATATACTATAAATTATACTTAATAAATTTTAAATACTTAAAAATTAAGTAGTAAATTTAATTACCAATTTAAAATTAACTAATTAATTTATTAATCCAACAATTTAATCCTTTTAATAGTAATAACTAAATTATCAATATAATCTAAAATATAATTTTATTGATTTATTTACTTTTAATAACTTAGTAATCTTATTTATAAACTTAGTTTAATTAATAACTTTTTAATAAATTATGTTTTACCATAGTATTATTTAATGGATAATTTTATAAATAATTTAAAAGTAAATAATAATTAACAATTAACTTATGACTAACTTTCAAAGAGTAATATAACACTTGACTTTAAAAATAACCACGTTTTCTTTCTTTGCATCCTTATTTATTTCCCTTTCTTTTTTTTATTTGTGCAGGTTCATACCAAAGTTGTAGACACATCCAGGTACTTACAACTAACTTTACCGAAGTTAGTTATGTGAGAAAAGATTGTGCGACGTGCCGGTCGCGAAAAAACGCACATTTTGCAGTGCGTGGGTAAAGAACTTTTGAAATTGGTGGAAGATGTGGCGGTGACATGCAGTAGATGACAGTAGGGTAGTTAAAGCAGAGCAGCAGCAGAATTTGGGGAGGGACTCTCATTCGACATTCCAAACCAGACAATATGAGAGCAGAACTCCCAGGAGATGATAGAGTCAAACTGGAGACTAAGGAGCACGAAGGAAGAGCGATATTTAGGGAGTCTTTCTCCCTCTTTTCTTAACGTCTTGTACTCTGTTTTTGGATTTTTTTCAATGATATATTTCATTATGAACATGAGTTGATTTTCCATCTCGGGAGCTTCAAGCTTTGTTGGTTTATCTGTTAAATTTTTCACTACTCATTGATTGACATCAGAATTAATCGACGAGATCAACCCTGTTGTTAAGTAAATTTGTTCACACCTTACTGTAAAAAAATGTAATATTTTCAAGTTCAATTGGTGAGGTTGAACTTGATCTTCAATTTGTTCAAGCGTCAACTTCATTACAGTTGGAGTTTTACGGCGAGTTTATCTTCGACTGTATTCTTTTTCAAAATTCTAACATACGATGATCTTTAGAGTGGCGAACTCTAAAAGTCATACTTCTGTTTGATGTTTCTTCTGGAGAGGAATATATATCAAACAATTTCTAGGGTGTGATTCAATTATGTTTAGTGGATAGTTATCCTTTTAATCATAAAGTTTGGAATTCCCGAGAAAATTGTTGTTCTTAGCTCCTTGTCTTTGCTGCTTAAAGTAGTTAGCTTAATTTCTTAGTTTAACAGTACCTAGTGCAATTTTATTTCCTTTGTAGAAAATTTAGTTTCTTTGTAAAGAATCTCGTTTCCTCCTACTGTTTCTAGCTCATCTTTTAAAAATAAAAATAAAATATAAAATGTAAAAAGATTTTCACTCTCTCCACTGCTGACAACAGTGGAGTATATTTTTCTTAGAACCTTAGACAACTCATCTTCCTTCTCTGCGGATCGACCCTGCACTGCTGTACTAGTGTAGGAGTATAAATTTAATTTTGAGGGCCGTGACGACCTTCGACCGCTTCAAAATTTGGCGCCGTTTCCGGGGAAGGCACACACCGAGAGTCTAGGGTTTAAAAAAACACACAAAAAACACACAAAAAAACACAAAAAAACTGATTTAAAAAAAACTACATTGAACTGTATATGCTAATTTTGTTGTTTTGAAAAGAAAAATCATCTTCACAAAGAACTGTTGTGTGTTTAATCTCATTAAATTTTGAATTAAAAATGGATGTTAAACAGAATTGGAATCAACCGGGACCTAACTGTGTTTGTTGTGGTGATTATGGACATACTGCTTGGTAGTGTGTCTATAACCAGCCACAACAAAGTGTTTACACTGATGAAAATGAACAATGTGAGTTTAGTCCTATCACCCTAGCTAAAATTGAATTAATTGATTCCAAACTAGATGCTAGGGTGGAACAAATTAATAATTGGTTAACTCAAACCCATGAGATTCAACATAGATATTCTCAAGAGCGAGATCAAATAATGAAAAGAATAGAAACCATGCTCTTGGAATTGCAACAAATGGTTAAAGAACAAGAAGTATTTGAAGAAAAGGTAAAATAAAATGTTTACAAAAGATTTGAAAATCAAGTGGAAGAAGAAAGTGATAATGAAACTGGACAAGAACCCATTCACTTTGAAAAATCTGACTCTGTTGAACTAAATCTGGAAATAACCAACTCTCTAAATAAAGAACACATCATTGAAAATCCAATAAAGAACTTTAATGGAATCGAGTTGGACAATTTTGAAGATGAATTGAAACAGATTGGAAAAGATACCCTAGTTCTTTTCATAATTCCTACACTTGAGAAAAATCACAGTTTTAGAAGCTTTGAGAATGAAGTCACTCGGGTTGATGATATACTTGAAACTAGAAACTTTAATGTTAAAAACTCTTCACCCAATCTTTTTGAAATTCTGAACAATGAGCCTAAAATTGAAATTGGGAACACTTTGGAAGATAACCTTAAGCTGGATAACATAGAATCTAAATTTTTTGAACCTCAACTGAAAACTTCTCTTCCATGTTTTGAAAATGTAAACCCAATTAATTCTGAAATGATGTTTGATGATGATAATGTGGGAATAATATTTAAAGAAAGACTAATTGATGAGTTTTCATTTCCTTATTCTCATATTAATCACTTTTCTGAATCAGTGTGCAATGAAATGGAAATCAGTTTTGATCAACTTGAGGAGAATTTTCTTAACATGAACATTTTGGAAAGTGAATTTATTGAAACTGAATTGTACAATTCTTCTCCTGAAATTGAATTGCAACACTCAAATGACATGGTTTTAGAAAGTGAGACATTTGAACTTGAACTTGAAAGAGAAGTTGAATGCACATTATATGATGGTTGCAGAACTGATTTGATAGAAGTAGTAGATGTTCAATGTGAGTTAACAGATGAGGATCTTTTGGAAGAGATTTATAACATTGTTAGAGCTGAACCACTTAGTAATAAAATAAATTCTCTTTCTTTTTTTTCACTTCCATCCTCACCTGTGAAGGGTTCTAAGCTTTTTCATGATACTGATAGTAGTCCAGAGGGGGAATTAGACTTGAGTTCCAATGCTCATGATTCTATTCAGAACTTTATTGAATCCCCTTTTGAACCTACTATTCAGTATTCACCCACAAGAACCCTTGTATTTGAACCTATGAGTGTTGAAGTTGAGAGATAAATCCATGAAAATAATGCCACACCCTTTGAAGCATCTAATACTATGGTGTCCCTTCATGTGAACTCAAATCTTGATAAATCTGAATCAAAACTTGAAGTGGACAACACTATGTCCATTACTGTTAAAGGGTGCCACTTAGGGGTTAATTCAGGCTATGAGAATTCCATTTTTATCTGCTTATGTTTTGGTGCCCACAATATTTACTGTTCTGTTAAAAATAAATGGGCCAAACACATGTGGTGGTTCTTGTTAAGAAAACCACATCCACCTAGTGACTACGGTTAGTTTCTAGGTGAGTCCGGCTGGGGACTATAAAACTCACGCTGCATGGGAGGCAACCCATGGTCTTTTCTTTTGTTAATAAATAATTTTTTTTTGGTTTAATAAAGTCTAACTGAAGACTTAAAATTCAGTGCTTCATGGGAGTCAACCCATGTTCTTTCTTTTGTGGTTACTTTTATTTCAGTTCTTGTTTTACTTTGGATAAAGTTCTACTTTGATGCCTTCTGTTTGTACTGACTATGCTAGTTATCTATTCCTGGTTCTCATGCTCGGTATTTTTAGGATGTTGCTGCTTGTGTCAATAAAGGGAGTGGAATTCCCATGCTGAAGGAGTAATGGAAATCTATTCAGGGAAGCACCTTACTGTTAAATTCTATTTCTTCTTTCTGCTCCTTAATACTTTACTGATAATATGTTGCATATATTGAAAAAAAATCTGTTTTTGCTTAAAATTCTTCTTGTATTATAAAATTCTGTTGCATGTCGTGTAACTAATGAATTAAAAATCTGCATGAGCCTCCTTGTTTAAAAAAACTGAATTGCATTGTGATAAAACATTTTCACTGCATGAAACTAAGTGTGGAGGGAGTACATGTTGTTGGTCATTTGAATCTCCTTGTTTCGTTGAAGTGTTTAGCATGAACTTTGTCTACTATATTGAACATATTATTGAACATTTTGTTTAAAATGCTTACACCCAGTTTATTGTGCACCCACACATTATATACTTCTTTTGTACTTTAATGAAAATCTTTGTCACCGGACTGAATGTTAAAGCATGTGTGTGTCTGAAATGAACCTGCTTTTATTTAACTATTGTGGAAAACAACACTATCTTTGAACTTCATTGAGACCTTTATACATGTCATATATTTACTTAATGGATTAATCTATTTTGAACCATAATTGATTAACTGTTCTTCTCCATATTTAGAAGTCAACTTTGGGGACAAAGTTGGGTTTTAAGTGTGGGGGAGGGGGTCAATTCTTGACTGTGCTAAACTGTGTTTAATTGTAATGCTCATCAATTCCCACTGCTTTTTAAACTTTTTGTCAAAAAAAAGGTCAATATTTTTCAAAAATTCTTTCACAATTTTAGGCTTTACACTGCACTCAAATGAGTATTGCCTTAGGATGGTGCTTTATTGGAAGTTGATTCTTTCTTTGAGTCTGAAATGAGTGTTGGTGGATGATTGCTGAGTGGAACTGTTTAGTGGTTTAATGAATTTTGTTTAGGAACTTGTTTTGGGAGTGATATGGGAAACCGTTTAGTGGATTTAAGATCATAATTTTAGGTACTGGAAGTTTTACTTTTAACCTAGGAGCCTTTTCATTCTTTTAATTGATAAAAATGATCACTTATATTGAGTCAATGTAAATGGTTTTTATATAAATCTTTTGAAACTGGAGTAATACTGGGCATCTGGGATCCCACGGTGAATCTCTGAGACCTTAGATGCTAGGTGCATTTCTGTTTACTATAAGCCCTCTGTACACTCTGAATAAGTGAATTGCACAGTGCTTGGCACAAATTACATGGCTTAGGAAAAATAAATAAAGTGTCTAACGTCAAAAATGAATTCATTATGGTGAGGGGAATGATGAACTCCAGATGAAGAAGGGGACAACTGGTTTATATGGGAGTCATTTGGGTTGTATCAATAAAGTGATATTTTAAAAAAATTATCTATGTTTTAATTTTGGAACCAAGGGGATTAGTCAAAGTACAAAGTTCCTTTTGTTAAGGTTTTTATTCCACTTTCATTTTACCTCTTATCACTCTTGAATTTAGAAATTGAGCTTGAATTGAAGTGATTCACTAGGCAGAGTCATATATGAAGCAGGACACCTTCATTTATGGATGATTCGTGGTTTACTTGAGTTCCCTTTGAGTAGCGGTTCTAGGAGAGACATTATTTGAGGCTACGTTTTCAATAGCCTAAGAACATTTTTTTGAGTCCTCTGTTGAAACTTCTCTGAACATTGCTGATTTGTATAATTCACTTTTTTTTCAAAGATGATAAAACATGGGATTGTTTGAGGACAAACAATGTTTAAGTGTGGGGGAATTTGATGTGGCCTTATTTATACTCAGTTTGCCACATCATTTTATTACATTTTATACAATTTATTTAACTATTTTAACAATTTTTAATAAATAAATGCACTCTTGTATTTTTATAAATAAATTTGTCAATTATTCACTTTTTATAACATTTTATTTAATTTTTGAACAATAAATAGTTAATTTATACCTTCTTTATTTTTAATGTAATTAATTTTCAATTTGTTTATTTAATCTTTATTTGTTTATTTTATTTAATTTGTCATTGTTAATAATTATTGTGTTTGATAATTAATTTAATTTTAAATTTTTATGTTTATATAAACAGTCGCGGCTTGCCATACCACCGGTAGCTAAGCTACCGATAGCAGGGGTCCTTTTTCTCTACCGGTAGTCAGGTTACCGGTGCTATTTATCGTTGACCATTGTCACCGATACTCTTTCCTACCGATAGCTTTTTTTATATCTTATCGGTAGACTTTGATTTCTACCAGTGAGCCCTTCAATTTTATTAACAACGGTGTTCTATTTAAACAATTATTTAATTAACATAATTCTAATTAATTAATTTAGACTTTATTTTATTAATTATTATTTCAATTATGTTATGTTAAAATAGGTTAATTTTATTATTTTATGTGTTTAATCACCTGCTAGTCATTTAAGTAAATAATATTTTTTTTTAAATTAATTAAATTGGTTCTCCCTTAATTTTATTAGTTCAATTAGTTAATTAAATAATTAATTAATAGTTTTTAAACATCAATTATATTATTTTATGTATGCAGATTGAATTTTAATTCATTTTATAATTGTTTTAGTCTACCAGTGAGGTAGATAAGTGTTTGCGGTGACCCAAGTCACCGATGCTCTTCTATTTTATTCGCTACTACTCTTTAATTAATTTATATAGTTATTTTAATCTTAGTTTAATAATTTTTGAGTTAATAAGTTAAGTTTTGTCAATTAATTATTTTAATGTTTTAATGGTTAACTTAAAATTCTGTTTTGAATTCATGGTATTTATCATTATTTTAATTAATTATTTTTATTATTTTTATTTTGTTTATTTTAGTTTTAATTTTATGTTTTATTTGTGTGTTAATTTTAAAATTTCATTGTTGCGTAATGGTGAATCTTTTCTATCGGTGGACTTCTCTCACTTTAATACTCATTGTTACCCTGCTGCCTATCAGTAGCTCTTTCTTTGATCTATCAGTGACCCCACGCGGCTACTCATTTTTTTTAGTGTATCGGTGACCCTCACGTGGAATTTCCAACCTCACCGATACTACCTCTATTTTTTTTAAACCCCCAAGTCACTGATCCTCTCCTGCCTTTTAGCTACCGATGCATCGGTAGCTCCTTCTCACGGATACGCTCCACTTTTTCTCACCGTTATCCTACGCCACTGACACTGTTTGTTTTTTTTTCTATCGGTAGCTGAAGCTACCGATACTCCTCACAGACACATCCACATGAACTCAAATCCATAGCAGCGACTGTTTGAAGACGAACTTGCCCATCACTGCTATTTGAAGGAGGAGGTATGCCGATACTAAGGAGATCTGCTGGACCATGTTCACCCGCGGATGAAGAGACAATGGGACGACGTGCTGCGCTGGGTCTCAATTTAAGCTATTGTCCGCCGCTGCCACCGTTGCTGATGGAGGTGCGGCTGTGAGATTAATCTTAGGAGGGATGCCGCTGAAGCAGTGGGAGCCGCCGCACCTGCTAACCGCTGCTAGCTGCTGGAAGCCGTCACACCTCATGTGCCATCGCTGGAGTCGAGAGTGACAGAGCCAATTCCGAGTAGGAATCCGCCTCTAGAGGTGTGCTGCGCTGCTGATGCTGCTAAGCGGAGCTTGAGCTGAGGAGCCGTTGGACCTGCTGATTAGAGGGGGAGTCGCGCATCATTGGGTTGCCGAAGGAGGGTAGATCCACTTGCGCAGTTTCTGGAGAAGAGGAGGGGCCGAGCCACTGCTTGCTGCCTAGAGAAGGATTTCTCCTGTTTGCCGTACCAGAGCCGCTGCTTTGCGCCGGGATCAAACAAAGAAGAACCAGAATCCCTCCCCCTTCCTACTGTGTGCCGAATTGAGGGGGGAGGAAGAAGAAGATAAAAAATAATAATAAATAGTTCATAATAAAAAATAATAATAAAATTAAAGTAAAAAGTAGGAAGGAAAAAATAATGAAAGGTAAAGTTAAAGTTAAATTAACTTTACATAAAAGTTTCTTTAATTAAGTCAAGTATATTTTAAATAATTTATTAAAGTTATAAATTTAAAAATTTTATAATTTTATTAAATGGGTAAATTGAAAATTAAAATACAAAACTAAATTAATAACAAATGATAATAATAAATTAAATTATTATAGTACGATTTATATAATTAATATACTATAAATTATACTTAATAAATTTTAAATACTTAAAACTTAAGTAGTAAATTTAATTACCAATTTAAAATTAACTAATTAATTTATTAATCCAACAATTTAATCCTTTTAATAGTAATAACTAAATTATCAATATAATCTAAAATATAATTTTTATGCTTTATTTACTTTTAATAACTTAGTAATCTTATTTATAAACTTAGTTTAATTAATAACTTTTTAATAAATTATGTTTTACCATAGTATTATTTAATGGATAATTTTATAAATAATTTAAAAGTAAATAATAATTAACAATTAACTTATGACTAACTTTCAAAGAGTAATATAACACTCGACTTTAAAAATAACCACATTTTCTTTCTTTGCGTCCTTATTTATTTACCTTTCTTTTTTATTTGTTTGTGCAGGTTCATACCAAAGTTGTAGACACGTCCAGGTACTTACAACTAACTTTACCGAAGTTAGTTACGTGAGAAAAGATTGTGCGACGTGCCTGTCGCGAAAAAACGCACATTTTGCAGTGCGTGGGTAAAGAACTTTTGAAGTCGGTGGAAGATGTGGCGGTGACATGCAGTAGATGACAGTAGGGTAGTTAAAGCAGAGCAGCAGCAGAATTTGGGGAGGGACTCTCATTTGACATTCCACACCAGACAATATGAGAGCAGAACTCCCGGGAGATGATAGAGTCAAACTGGAGACTAAGGAGCCCGAAGGCAGAGCGATATTTAGGGAGTCTTTCTCCCTCTTTTCTTAACGTCTTGTACTCTGTTTTCGGATTGTGTTCAATGATATATTTCATTATGAACATTAGTTGATTTTCCATCTCGGGAGCTTCAATATTTGTTGGTTTATCTGTTAAATTGTTCACTACTCATTGATTGACATCAGAATTAATCGACGAGATCAACTCTGATGTTAAGTAAATTTGTTCAC
This sequence comes from Viscum album, assembly GCA_963277665.1. Classification (NCBI taxonomy): domain Eukaryota; kingdom Viridiplantae; phylum Streptophyta; class Magnoliopsida; order Santalales; family Viscaceae; genus Viscum; species Viscum album. The sequence goes on from OY728120.1 coordinate 788,936,532, forward strand.
ACCTTACTGTAAAAAAATGTCATAGTTTCAAGTTCAATTGGCGAGGTTGAACTTGATCTTCAATTTGTTCAAGCGTTAACGTCATTACAGTTGGAGTTTTACGGCGAGTTTAACTTCGACTGTATTCATTTTCAAAATTCTAACAGACGATGATCATTAGAGTGGCGAACTCTAAAAGTCATACTTCTGTTTGATATTTCTTCTAGCGAGGAAGATATATCAAACAATTTCTAGGGTGTCATTCAATTAAGTTTAGTGGATAGTTATCCTTTTAATCATCAAGTTTTAAATTCGCGAGAAAATTGTTGTTCTTAGCTCCTTGTCTTTGCTGCTTAAAGAAATTAGCTTAATTTCTTAGTTTAACAGTACCTAGTGCAATTTTATTTCCTTTGTAGAAAATTTAGTTTCTTTGTAAAGAATCTCGTTTCCTCATACTGTTTCTAGCTCATCTTTTAAAAATAAAAAAATATAAAAGGTAAAAAGATTTTCACTCTCTCCACTGATGACAACAGTGGAGTATATTTTTCTTAGAACCTTAGACAAATCATCTGCCTTCTCTGTGGATCGACCCTACACTGCTGTACTAGTGTAGGAGTATAAATGTAATTTTGAGGGCCGTGACGACCTTCGACCGCTTCAATATTCAACTAATTATAAGTCATGATTACATGTTTATAAAAAATTGTGCTAATTGTGTCTGTAGCGGTCTGGATTTACTTCCAGTGGACTATAATTGATACCTATCAGGGCACTCCATGGGAGGCTACACCCCCTGGGTGGGACACACCACCATCCCCAGTGGAAGCCATTTCCTCATGAAGCCCTTGTGCGGAGATCCATGCTTTGTCCAACGCTCACATGTGAGAGTTCCCAAGGATAAGATTCATTCCTAACTCCTTTGCCTCTGATACCAACTATAGAGACCCAAATCTTGACATACATTGACATTACATTACTTTTTTGGAATACTTAATACATAACAAAAATAGACACCAAAGTACCGTAATAGTTTAGTGTCTTTGGAAACTCGAAACGTAATCTTCTAATCATGGTGAAAGATCTTCAACATCTCCCATAAAGATCTTCCCCTTTTGGTTTTCTTACCTAAAACCTTTCTTTAAATCCTGGGGAAAAGAAAACATATAAAGGGTGATTTAAAATGCTCAGTAAGGCTAATCATGGAGAAAATAAAACAAACCATATACATTTCAACTTAAAAACATGAACAAAATGTTTAAACATCCAAACCTTGAGCAAAGACATAAATCTTGGACGTATGTAAGGCATATATCATAAAGTAACATCAATCATGATAAAATAGAATGGTAATAAAATATGTAATTGTGGAAAACCATTAAGCATATGATATGATTTCCATAGTAGCCAAGGCATTGCTGCCAAGACCATCTTAGTGGACAATGTCCCTTTCTGAATCAAGTTTACTCCTCGTTTCAGTCATGTAACACTGAACCATATTAACTTACCATTCCATCCATGTTTATCACATGAGATATAAATAGTTACCCAATTAATTAAAGGGACATATAGATCTCAACCATCTCATAATGAAATCATTCTTACTTGTACCACAAAATAAACATAAAACATTCATCATAACCCAAAGAATAAAATGGGTTTAATAACATCATCACATCATCACATAATCCATATAAAAAAAATTGATATTTCATCATAAGAAAAGTGAAACCATTTAAATCATAGAGACGTTATACTTGAAACATACACATATGAAAAAATGTCATCTTAGATGGAAAATGGTTTTGATAAAACACTTGAAATTAATTCTTGAAGAAAATATCCTTTCTTCTTAAAAATAATTTCCTTTTAACAAAATTCCATGCAATTTGAAAAGAAAAGTTTTTTTAAACTATTAATAATATCATGTAGAGTATGCTTCATGAAAATGAGGCGTTATGAAACTGTAAAAATCCGTTCACTCCGTATAAGTTAAAAATAACATTCTTCTCGTACTTTTGTCAGAAAAGTCAAAAAAATACCTCGTATGGTAAACAAAAGAAAGATTCCTTCCATAAGATGTGGTAAAAGAAAAAAAAGTGTAAAAATGAATTTAAACATACATGGAAGAAAATTAAACATTTTATGAAAACATTTTTGAGAGCATATGGGCATGGATAATAAACATAACCCCTGTAAATACTTATGAATAAACAATCTCGGATAAGCATGATATTGGAATAATTATCCTTTTACTTATGTCTGATAAGCTTAGTATGTTTCCGAACCTCCTATATAATGAGTTAAATAATTTCATTGACATATTAAAAAATCATATTCATTATTATTATATCATATATAGTTCACTTGTGTATTTATATTACCTGTTCATTTGTCAATTCCATGTTAAAGTAGCGTTTTGGGTAAAATTGATTCATTTATCGTACGTGTTTGGGATTTTTGTTCTTGATATTATTATTACTTATATCATGATTTACTTACTTCCAGAATGTAAATCATGATTTATATATCATATATATTCATTATATATATAAATATAATAGATAGATTAATGAAATTAAACACACCGTTCATGGAGACGGTAGGCCGTACGTACGCATGAACGCTGTTTTCCTTTCTTTATTGACATGAATGGAAGTAAGTAGATGACATATATATATATATACAAATAAATATAGTAGATTTATTATGTCATATAATTCATTATTATTCATTATATATACATTATAATCATTTTTGAATGGTTAACATGTATAATGAATCTCATCACGTCGTGGAGATGGTAGTCCGTACGTACGCACGAGCGATGATATCATTCCCATGATCGTGGAATTGTATTGAAGCATATGTATAATATTTCAGAATCAATATAACTTTACAATAATCATATATAGTTATTTATTTACACCATTATACCCATCCAAGTAAGGTGGTGGTCGAAAACAGATTACACCACGGCGTGGAGGCGGTATTTCGGACGTACGCATGCGTGGTGATTTTGTTTTCCAAAGGATGGATAGAAGGTGAAATAGGGTTTTTTAAAATTTATAATAACATATCAGTATATAAGTAACACTGATTTTATTACATTATAATGATAAAACTAAAGGAAAAGAAGTATAAGAAGAATGAAACTTGAGAGAATCGGAAGAAGAGATTACCTCTTCTTCAACGCACCTCTTTTAAGCTTCCCCTTAAGGAAGTAGAGTTGGTCTTTTCAGAAAACAAGAACCTCCATAATTTTTCTATGGAAGTGGAGAAGTGAAATGGGAAGGGTTTGGACGAGATTCAAGGCTCAAAAGGGTGTGAAGAAAAGAGGGAAGTGGTGCCCTTTTTATAACGAAGGAGTGGGGAACCTTTTGAAAAAACCAAAATATTATTTTATAATAAATTCATATTCGGTTAATAATAGATAGAAAATGATTTATATAGAATTTAATGTGGGGATGGGTCTAAATACTCTCAAAAAATATATTTTAGACCGGTTTGGTTCATTATATTAACATTATCGTTTAGTTTTAACTCTTAGTTAATTAGATTGACATTTACCATGTCACTTTGTATTTTTATATTATATAGTTAATAAACATACCATATACATTTGAGAGACACCCATGTGGTCCATTAATGATACACCTATCATGATATAAATATCTTGGCCGAACCGTAGATTTTTAAAAATATAATAACAATTAATAATATAATATTTTTTAAAAAAACAATTTTATTTTAATTTTGACACTATTTGGTAATTGATTTTTGTGAAAATTATAACACCATGATTAGTTCTAAAAAATTTAATTAAATCAATTATAACATGTCTTATTAACCTATAGAATTACTGAAATTCATAAAAAGTCTCAAATTATATTTATTTGGGTATTTATAAGATCAATTATATTAATATTTCATTAATAAGGTAATTACTGCATCATCAATGTGTCCTAAATAAACTAAATTATTTAATGCATAAAAATTATATATAAAATACCATTATGTAGAAAATAAGTTTATCTTTCTAATGAATATTTATAGTCGAATTTATCTTATTTATAACCCTATATTAAAAAATTTTTAGTTATTAAACTTTTATTTTAACTATTTTAACTCTTCTTTAAATAAATTAATAATAAATGTCTTAATCTAATCCAAGTTGACCTAAAGGGTAATATTTTATTCCTAAGGTTGTATTTGGTCGAATTAACTTATCCAATAGAATTAGGACTTGTGTTAGGGTAATAATAATATCATTTTTACCCTTAATTACCATATTTACTTTTTAACGTGGTAAATAATAGTAAAAAGTTACAATTAACCAAAAATTAGTTTTATCATATTGAACCACATTTTACTCCTTGATATTAACTGTGTCTCTCAGATTTTCGAAATTCCACACACAGAAGAGGTAAAATTAAGTTTTATGTAAATTTTCAAACTCTCCTAGGAGATGGGTAAAAGACGGTGAAATGTTCAATAAAATTTTTATATATCTAAAATTATTATTAAATGACTTCAATGATTTACTTTGAACTTATATAGGTATTATGTATCAATTTTTACCTAAAATAATTTTCAATAATATAAATAATTATTTAAATAGAAATTTGGTTTTTAAATAGTAACCCAGTGTTTTCACTATTCATCAAAAATTGAAGGTTTTCAAAAAAATACCAAAATTTCAACCTAGGCTAATTTTGATATTCCGAATCGAAAAATGAAGTCCATTTTGAAATATACAATTTATAAAATTTCAAAAAGTGGGTATTTCTATTAATAATGGCTAGTTCATAATAATATTATAATAATATCTGGTTTAGTGAAACTCGGTACTGCGTACAACACACACTATCGAGGAAGGTCTTGATTGTGTGTAATGCAAGCCATGTCAAGGATGTGTGTAGTGAAAGCTCTGTTTGGTGTTGTGTATCACATAATCAAAACATATTTCATTTATACGTTAAACTAAATCTATACTTAATGTTGCGTAAAATAATTTCCACAAAACGAACTTGAAATTGTGTGTAACAAGAGCCAAGAATAGTGTTGCGTATACTACAAGCTAATAACGTGTTGCATATAGTACAAGCTAATCTTGGTGTAGTGTATGATAGAAGACATCAAATAAATTAAAAAGAATAATTCTCCCAAAATCTCGGGTTGTATAATTCTACCCCCCTTAAAATAAATTTCGCCCTCGAAATTCATCCGGGTTATAAATGGTTTACTACTTGAAAGTTCCGTTCATAGAAACCCACATCGTAAAACGGAATACCAAAACCGAACTTTAAAAACAATGTTATGAAACGTAACGGTTACCCAAATTAACTAATCACTGGGTTTCCACGTAGGTGAATATAGGTGAAAATATGGATATAAAAGAAAAATCTAACAATAATGTTCTGGTGGAGAATGGTAGAGAACATTGTCATGACCCATCCTCGGGGCCCGTGCCGTGACTACCCCAAGCCCGCCTTCCATAGGCCAGGGGCTGGCAACTAGCACCAAGGCGTAATTCTTGGTAAAAGGGAAGGAATTGCCTTTATAAAGTAAACAAACACCACAGAGCAAGCAAGCAGTATAAATAAACTCTAAGTAAAAATTGGGTACAACAGTAAGTGAGGAAAAATAAGTGGGCCAGTATACAAACCCAAACTGAAAGTAAAGTACAACTGGAAAGGAAAAACAGCAACTGAAAGTAAAGCCGCAACATTGAGCTGTCCACTGGAAGTCCCACCTGAAGGGTGAGTATAGATAGCCTCCACAGCTCCTCGGGTCTAGCTGTCCGCTCCGAGTATGCCCCACCCAGTGGTCCACCTCCGGGTACCGACCTGCTCCGCAAGCCTCAATCGCGATCAGTGATGTCCGTCGTCTGCAACCAACACAACGTAGTGCGGGCATAGCCCATGCAGGGGTGAGTATAAGCTACTCAGTAAAGACCCTGAGACCCCCAAAGGTCTCCCAGAATCCACAAAGGAAAGATACAATCACGAAGTAACATTCGACACTGCTTAGGTATATGCCCATACATATACCTAAGTCATAAATTCGTGTTCGGCTCCAACATCCGAGCCCAAGTACAACCTAGTCCACACAGGAAAGCAAAACGTAAATCCGCACAGGATAGCACAACACAATCTACATAGGAAAGCTAAACAGGATTCAACTCACATAGGTAAACTTCTTCGTAAGATGATAAAGATGATTAGACATATCCACTGATTCATCTAAGCCGTCGGAACCACAAAGGATCGAAAGGTACTAACCCCCGCAATGACCCACAAAGGATCTGACCCACACAGGATCGATAGGTTACTAACCCCCGCAATGACCCACAAAGGATCTGACCCACACAGGATCGATAGGTAACTAACCCTCGCAATAACCCACAAAGGATCTGACCCACACAGGATAGATAGGTAACTAACCCCGCAAAGACCCACACAGGATCGGACCCACACAGAATCTGTAGGCACGGGCCCACACAGGACCGCTGAGCGCTGACCCACACAGGATCAGACCCACACAGGATCTGTAGCACTTATCCACGTAGGATTGCTGAGTGCTGTAGTCATCATCGTCGAGTCCACTAAGGATCTCTGTATAGTCGTCGTCGTAGTCGCAGTCGTAGCCAGCTCTAGGGTTCACGCACACAGGAAGCTCGTTCGGGAGGGTCTGCTCCATGAGCCGAGAGGCTGATACATCAACTGAGGCATAGTCCAGAGTTGATGTATCCAAAAGTTCTGTATCGTCAAAAGGAACTCAACTCCACAGACGGCGCGTCAAACGAACACTCGGTCTGAGAGTAATTGACTTTTTCGTCCCAGGGGCCCGGTTGGTTTTTAAGTCAAAATCAACCCGACCGTACTCCACCTACGTCCAAACCTCGGGCGGAGTAAGCCAAAAGATCAGTATCACTTAGAGAAATCCATCAAATTTGACGACACGTCAATCAGACGTCTGGAGCTTAAGTTATGAGCATTTCCGCTCCGAGGGCCCGGTTGGTATCGTGTACGAATCAACCCGGCCTAACAGAAAGTGTTCCGAAACATTTTGTGTGATACACCGAAACGACCATCTTGATCCAAGGATCGCATCGCAACTGACGGTGCATCGATCAGAGGCACATAGCTAAAGTTATGGGCGACAGACTGAAAATGGTTCGGTAATAGGGGGTTTGGGCCCGGTCTGACCCTGCCCGATACCCCCAGGGTCGGCCCAAACCGGGTCGACCCGAACCGGGTCCGGGTCCGGCCCGCTTGGGCGCGGCCCAGCCTGGTGGTCCGGTTCGGCGGACCGGCCAGGGCAGCCGCCCGGCGCGCTGCGCGCTGGCGCGCTGCCAGGGGTTCGGCCGAATGGTCGAACCATTTTGGGGCGGGGGGTGCTTCCCCCGCGTGAGGTAAACCGCAGACTCTTTAATGGGGCCGCATAGCTGGCCGACCGTGGGTTACGACCCCCGGCACTCTCCTCGAACCGGCCGGCCCGACGGGCCGGCCGGCTTCCGCCATCACCGGACCGGTCCCCTCGTTCCGACACCGGCGGCCCGGAACCGGCCGTCAGTTTCCCTGCTCCGCCGCATCCCGGAACCAGCCACGACCTTCATCCGTCCGACGCGGCGCGACGGCGCCGCCCCCCTCCGCTCCGGCCGCGGTGCTTCTGAGGTCCTCCGGCGCGGCGCGATGGTGTCGCGTCCTTTGTTCAACTTCTACGGTGCGGCGCGACGACGCCGTGAATTTGTTGCTTCCCACGATGCGGTGCGGCGGCGCCGCGTTTCTCCGCTCTCCCTTTTACATTTTCCGTGCGGTGCTTCAGCATCGCGTTCCCTTGTTCGCCGCATCAAAAATCCATAACCAAAAACGGGAGGAGTGTCGGCCATGTTCGTGCGGTCCGACCTCCTCCCGTTAATGCGATAACAGGCGGTTCAATTAAAAGGGGAAAAACGACAGAAGAAAAACACAAAATAGAAACGCATAAAAACCCCTACCTCAACGCTGTTGTCGAACGAGCACTACGGGAAAAATGGGTATTTGCGACGGGTTATTTGCGACGGGGGTATTTGCCCGTCGAAAATAGGTAGCCTTTTGCGACGGGATTGCTTTCCCCGTCGCAAAAGAACTGGCGCGTTTGCGCGCCAAATCGCGGGAAACATATTTGCGACGGGCGGTTATTGCCCGTCGCAAATAACCGGCGGCGGTAAAAGGTATTTGCGACGAGCATATTCCCCCGTCGCAAATAGTTTGTCGGCAGGTGGTTATTTGCGACGGGTTCTGTCGCAAATAACTATTTAACCGTTGACCGTATTAAATGATGTCTATGGTATTTGCGATGGGCACCGTCGCAAATAATCTAACCTATAAATACCCCCATCCGTTTTTTTCAATTCATTCTCAAACTCCATCTTCTTCTTCTCTCAAAATTCTAGTTCTCGAATTGAGCGTTTCTCAAGTTTAATTTTTTTCTTCGGAGTTGATTTTGAAGTTTTCAAGAACGATTAGAGATCAACCTCAGATCAATTTTCAAGGTATTTATATTCATTTTAATTTAATATTTATTTTAAATTTTTTATTAGTTTCAATTATTCTTAATTAGTTGTAATTTAATTATGTTTACATTGTTTTGTTACTTAATAAATTTAAATTATTAGTATTGTTCATAGTTAATGGTAATTAGGAATAGTTAGTAATAATTTTTAATAATTATGAATAAATATTAATAATTAGTAATAAATACCAATAATTAGGAATAATAACATTATTACATTATTATTAATATTAAAATAATATAATTTTTTATATTATTTATACAATTCTCTTTTCATTTGTGTGTTTTCTGTCTCCAATTGTATTATTTGTATGTGGAGAAAGAAAACACACAGATGAAAGGAGAATTCTATATAATATAGAAAATTATATTATTTTAATATTAATAATAAAATATACTAATAATTTAATAATGTTATTATTCCCAATTATTGGTAATTATTCATATAATTACTAATAATTAGTAATAATTACCAATAATTAGGAATAATTACCAATAATTAGGAATAATTATCAATAATTAGTAATAATTACCAATAATTACCAATACTTAGGAATAATTACCTATAATTACTAATAATTACCGATAATTACCAATAATTAGTAATAATTAGTAATAATTAGGAATAATTTGAAATAATTACCAATAATTAGTAATAATTACCAATAATTACCCATAATTACCGATAATTACCAATAATTAGAAATAATTACCAATAATTAGGAATAATTAACAATAATTAGGAATAATTACTAATAATTAAAAATAATTACCAATAATTACCAATAATTAGTAATAATTACCAATAATTAGTAATAATTAGTAATAATTAGCAATAATTACCAATAATTAGTAATACTTAACAATAATTAGTAATAATTACCAATAATTAGGAATAATTACCAATAATTATCAATAATTACTGGTAAATAGTAATAAATAGTAATAATTTGTAATAATTAGGAATAATTACCAATAATTAGTAATAATTAGTAATAATTACTAATAATTAGTAATAATTAGTAATAATTAGTAATAATTACCAATAATTAGTAATAATTAGTAATAATTAGTAATAATTATCAATAATTAGTAATAATTACCAATAATTCGTAATAATTAGTAATAATTACTAATAATTACCAATAATTAGTATTAATTACCAATAATTAGTAATAATTACCAATAATTAGTAATAATTACCAATAATTAGTAATAATTACCAATAATTAGTAATAATTAAAAATAGTTAGTAATAATTACCAATAATTAGTAATAATTAGTAATAATTATTAATAATTAGTAATAATTAACATTAATTAGTAATAATTACCAATAATTAGTAATAATTACCAATAATTAGTAATAATTACCAATAATTACCAATAATTAGTAATAATTATTAATAATTAATAATAATTACCAATAATTAGCAATAATTACTGATAATTACCAATAATTAGTAATAATTAGTACTAATTACCAATAATTAGTAATAATAAGTAATAATTAACATTAATTAGTAATAATTAGTAATAATTAGTAATAATTACCAATAATTAGTAATAATTACCAATAATTAGTAATAATTAGTAATAATTAGTAATAATTAACAATAAATAGTAATAATTAGTAATAATTAATATTAATTAGTAATAATTAACAATAATTAGTAATAATTAACAATAATTAGTAATAATTAACAATAATTAGTAATAATTAACAATAATTAGTAATAATTACCAATAATTAGTAATAATTACCAATAATTAGTAATAATTACCAATAATTAGTAACAATTAGTATTAATTAGTAATAATTACTATTAATTAGTAATAACTAACAATAATTAGTAATAATTAACAATAATTAGTAATAATTACCAATAATTAGTAATAATTACCAATAATTAGTATTAATTACCAATAATTAGTAATAATTACCAATAATTAGTAATAATTAGTAATAATTAGTAATAATTAGTAATAATTAGTAATAATTACCAATAATTAGTAATAATTAGTAATAATTACCAATAATTAGTAATAATTAGTAATAATTACCAATAATTAGTAATAATTAGTAATAATTACCAATAATTAGTAATAATTACCGATAATTACCAATAATTAGAAATAATTACCAATAATTAGTAATAATTACCAATAATTAGTAATAATTAGTAATAATTTCCAATAATTAGTAATAATTACCGATAATTACCAATAATTAGAAATAACTACCAATAATTAGTAATAATTACCAATAATTAGTAATAATTAGTAATAATTAGTAATAATTAGTAATAATTAACAATAAATAGTAATAAATAGTAATAATTAATATTAATTAGTAATAATTAACAATAATTAGTAATAATTAACAATAATTAGTAATAATTAACAACAATTAGTAATAATTAACAATAATTAGTAATAATTACCAATAATTAGTAATAATTACCAATAATTAGTAATAATTACTAATAATTAGTAATAATTACCAATAATTAGTATCAATTAATATTAATTAGTAATAATTAACAATAATTAATAATAATTAACAATAATTAGTAATAATTACCAATAATTAGTAATAATTACCAATAATTAGTAATAATTACTAATAATTAGTAATAATTACCAATAATTAGTAATAATTAGTAATAATTAGTAATGATTACCAATAATTAGTAATAATTAGTAATAATTACCAATAATTAGTAATAATTAGTAATAATTACCAATAATTAGTAATAATTAGTAATAATTACCAATAATTAGTAATAATTACCAATAATTAGTAATAATTAGTAATAATTAGTAATAATTAGTAATAATTAGTAATAATTACCAATAATTAGTAATAATTATCAATAATTAGTAATAATTAACAATAATTAGTAATAATTACCAATAATTAGAAATAATTACAAATAATTACCAATAATTAACAATAATTAGTAATAATTACCAATAATTAGGAATAATTACCAATAATTACCAATAATTAGTAATAATTAACAATAATCAGTCGTGTATGATGTAAACTCTATAATTATCCTAGCTTGAGTGTTTTTTCTAACAAATTATTCAAAACCAGAAATGCTTTTATATTTTATAGAGAAATATGGAACATCGAGCTCATCAACAATCATTATTAGGTGACTACATATGGATAAATCAACGTAGAAATAAAAACGGTTCTGGTTTAAATCTAGTATATGTAGAGGGTGTGGATACTTTTTTATCATTTGCGGCATCAAATCCAGAATTTGTTTCAGAAGGAAAAATAAAATTCCCTTGCAGAAAATGTGCATTGAGAACGTTTGACACGTTTGACAAAGTGGGGGAACATCTCTTGCATTTTGGTTTTCAACCAGATTATGTTTTTTGGTATCAACACGGTGAACGCAGTTTCAGAGCAGGTGATACCAACATGATTCCGGATCCATCCCGGTTTCAAGATTTAGTACATGATGTTACAGGTTCATCTGTTCAACATATAGAAACTCTGGCTGATATAGCTTCAAATCCTGAGTTGGCACCGTCTGAATTTTATGAGTTGTTGAGGTTTGTTGAGGATGCATTATATCCTGGCTGCAAGATGATCAAATTAGAAGCTGTTGCAAAATTTATGGCTATCAAATCAGATAACGGAATGTCAAACACCTATTTTGACCAGATATTTTCTTTTCTTAAAACACTGTTACCCGAATGAAATGTTTTGCCTGCAAATTACTATGAGAGTAAGAGACTGGTTCGAAATTTGGGACTTACTTGTCAGAAGATTCATGCATGTTCAAATGACTTCATTTTATATTCTGGGGAAAATGAGTCATTAGATAGTTATCCCACATGTGGGCAATTGAGATATAAAGGAGAAAAACACGGGAAGTCTGGTTTGATTCCTGTAAAACAGTTGAGATATTTTCCGCTTACATCCAGACTTCAGCGTTTATTCATGTCTAAGAATACAGCGACAATGATGTCATGGCATAAAGAGAATATTTCAACCGATAAAAGCTTGAATCATCCAGCCGATGGTGATTCATGGAAACATTTTGATAGAGTGCATCCATCCTTTGCTTTAGAAGCTAGAAATGTTCGACTGGGCCTTTCCACTGATGGTTTCTATCCGTTTGGATCTTATGGTAGTCAATATTCAGGTTGGCCTGTTTTTTTAACTCCGTACAATTTACCTCCATGGATGTTGATGAAGGATCCATATATCTTTTTGACTTTACTAATTCCAGGACATCCGAAGAAAAATATTGATGTTTATTTGAAACCATTGATTGATGAATTAAATTTATTGTGGAGTACTGGTGTCAGTACATATGATGTTGCAACGAAACAGAATTTCACACTAAGAGCAGCATTGATGTGGACAATTAGTGACTTCCCGACTTATGGGATGTTATCTGGATGGAGTACACATGGTCAGAAATCATGTCCTTACTGTATGGGAGAGAACAAATCATTTATGCTCATTCATGGAAAGAAACCTTGTTATTTTGACTTTCATCGAAGATTTCTTCCAGCTGCTCATCCTTTTCGCAGAAACAGATCTCATTTCAGAAAAGGAACAGTTGAAAGGGATGGATCTCCAAAAATGTTATCAGGTTCGGAGATAAAATAAGTTGTATTTTCATTACCTCCCATCACTTTTGGTCCCACAATAAACCAACAGAAAATTTCTGGTTTTGGGAAAGAACACAATTGGATTAAACGTAGCATATTTTGGGATTTTCCATATTGGTCTGATTTGTTGGTCTGAAACATGTCATATGTCATGCATATTGAGAAGAACTGTTTTGATAATTTTTTTCATACAGTTTTGGATACGCCAAGAAAGAGCAAAGACAATGTAAATGCACGTTTAGATCTTGCCCAAATTTGCAGGCGTTCAGAATTGGAACTGTTTGAGAATGTCATAACAGAAAGGTTACTGAAACCAAAAGCGGCTTATACACTATCTAAAAAAAAACCGTTTATTATTTTGTCAGTGGATTGCATATTTGAGACTTCCATATGGATGTGCTTCCAATTTGGGTAGATGTGTAAAGCATGGTCATATTACTAGATTAAAAAGTCATGATTGTCATGTTATAATGGAAAGACTTCTACACATTGGATTAAGAGGTCTGTTGAATTCTGTGATTTGGGATTCCATAACATACATGTCTCATTTTTTTCGGGAAATTTGTGTGGCTACAGCAGATTATGATGCTCTGGGCAAACTTGAAAAAGATGTTGTTGTAATTATATGTAAACTGGAAAAAATATTTCCGCCGTCTTTCTTCGACTCAATGGAACATTTGATGATACTTTTTCCATATGAAGAAAAATGTGGAGGTCCAGTATAGTTTCGATGGATGTACCCATTTGAAAGATGCATGCAAAAATTGAAAAGAAAAGTACGTAACAAAGCATCTGTTGAAGGATCTATTGTAGAAGCTTATTTGCAAGAGGAAATATCTTTTTTATGCTCCCATTATTTTGAATCTGAGTATCCTTAAAAACACAACCGAATGGGACGGAACGAGAGGAATATTGATGAAATCGACAATCAATTATCTATTTTCAACCAGCCAGAGCTTGGTTTTGGTGGAGTTTGTGAACGCTGGCTTTCAGATGATGAACATCAGAGAGCTCATACATATGTTTTTCTCAACTGTGAAGAGATGACATCAGTTGTACTGTAAGTGTTTATATAACTTATTCTATCATTTATGTTACAGTAAATAACTTTGGTTTTTATAGGTTGTATGATCATCATATCAAGAAACAAATTCCACAAATTACACAGCTGCTCTCGAAGAACGTCGACTGAAAAATTTCTCTCAGTGGTTTCAAAAACTGGTAACATAAATTTTTTATCTTTTAGCAACTCATTCAATGTATAGTTTACTATATTGATAATTATTTCACAAATTTTCAGGTGTCTCGACATGCTGCTAAAATTGACAAACGACTGTGCGTATTGAGTAACCCACCTTCCAAAATTGTTAAAACTTATAATGCATATGTAGTGAATGGATTTCGATTTCACACACATGCATATGGGGAATCGAAAAAAAACTATGAACAGTGGAGTTAGTTTGGGAGGATCTCATCATCGAGAAAATGAAGTTGAATTTTATGGCATACTTGATGAAATCATTGAACTCTTTTATCTTGAACAACATTACATAACCATGTTCAAATGTCGGTGGTTGGATATAGAGAGAGGCGTGCGTGTTCATACGACTCATGGAATCATCGATATTAAATGTAAAAGTGTTCTCGCAGTAAATGAACCATTCTTATTGGCTCAATAGGCACATCAAGTTTATTACGCAAAGTACTGTGCTACATCAAGAGACTTGACTGATTGGTGGAGTGTAATAAAAATAAAAATTCGAGACAATCAGTTTAATCAAAGTGAATGTGCTTTCACTGATGTGCAAAGAATTGATGTTCTTCAAGAGAGTACTCAAAATCAATCTTTTTTACAAAGAGACATGAGTATCGATGACGAAACCCCACATTTAAGAGTCGGTGATGACGATGATGTTAATGATGTCACATATGAATTTGAAATGGTATGAGATGAAGCAACTGTAACTCGAATGGATATCGATGATGTTGAGGAGGAATATGAAGATGACATTGACATATATGAAGATGATGATGAAGATGAACACTGATAGAATTCCATGGTATTTATATACAATCATAATATGTATATATGTATATATAATAGTAATTATCAATTATTTGCTAACAACATTAACATTTTCTATTTCAGATGGATGACGCCACATTTCATGAGTTGGCGGATGTTGACCTGTCTTTCGATGCGGATGAGTTAAAGGATGATGACCCTCAGCCTGCAGGCGCTCCAGGGAGTACGCGGAGGGGGTGCGGTCTTGCACGATTGATGATTACTGACCCCGTCCCCGTGTGACGTCCACGTCTTGGGTTTGATCCATGCACACGGAGGTGTGATAACCTGTGTGATAACCTATGGATTTGACTAATATTTCATTAATTTTTTCACATAATAAATGTTTATTATTTTTACAGTTTTCTGTATATAGCAGTCGGAAAGGGCAGCGCTATTTTGCGGAACTATTTCTCTCAGCTGTGGACCACATGGGAGCAGATTCCCATTGATGTGCAGCAGGCCATGTTCGGCCATTGGTTGGTACGTACATAAATAAATAATTTTTATTTTGAAAATTATTTCATTTCTAAATTGATATTTTGATTTATTTGTAGGGTTTATGGTATCCGATCGAGGATACCATGCATGATGCCATCCACGAGGCATGGGAGGTGGCCATGCGTGATCGCTTTCGTCAGTTTTTGAACAATTTAAGAAAAGCTGCCATGAAGAAAGCAAGAGTGTCAGATTTTGACGAGTCATGTAGAGCACACCGACCTGAGTACATTTCATCCCATGTATGGGATGGATTATGTGCGCACTGGTTGAGTGGTGTCTTTCAAAGGAGATCATCGGTGGGGAGGGAGAATCGGGGGAGACATGAGGTGACTCATCGAGCTGGGAGTCATTCCTTCAGTACTCATAGACAACATCTGGTACGTACATTATTTGTAAATATTTTATATAACTATAAATATTAATAGTTTATTTTTTATTCTTATAGGCTGTTGAGCACCCCGATATTACGGAGTACGACATATATCGGAGGATGTATATTTATCCTGCTACTGGGGAGCTCAGAGGTGATCGTCAGCATCACATTGTGGTCAGTATTATTTGTTTTCATGTTTTAAAATTAACTGCATATAATATATTCACAATTTTAATTTTAAATTGCAACTACAGGAGTCATATGAGGCCGCAGCGTCACAGGCCCAGCCTGAGAGTCAGTCCGAGTAATCAGATCAGACCATTTGCCGTCAGTTTGATAAGGCGGCATGGATGCAGGCCACCCAGTATGCCTTCGAGAAGGGTCGGGTAGTTGGTATTAGCTCTCGAATGACTCCCTGAGATTATTATGGCAGTGCTGCGATGTCGGCGTCCAGCTCGAGAGGAGCTCGTGCATCTTCTTCTGCTACACAGTATGAGGATCAGTTGCGATCTCAGACTGCACTGATAGAGAGTATCCGACAGGAGCAGGAGCAGATGCGTCAGCAGCACGATGAGGAGCGTCGACGCCAGCAGCAGCTGTACGAGGAGCAGACGAGTCGGTGGTAGAAGCAGCATCAGGAGCAGATGGAGTACATGCGCCGAATCACTCATGCTTTAGGGATGGAGTTTCCTCCACCACCATATGCAGATCCCCCCTCCCCCCTCCCCTACTTCAGATTAGAGTTTGTTTTTATGATATAAAATTTTTGAAATGAAAATATGATTTTTTTTTCTATTCGTAGTTTCTGTCTCATTATAAAATATTAATAATATTATATTTTGAAATAACAATATTAATATGAATAATAATATTATTTATATTTTATAATATTAATATATATATATATATTAAAATTTTATAATATTATAATTTAATTATATTTTTTTGTAATAATTGAATTATTTTAATATTTGAATGTAAAACAATTCTATTATTTTTATATTAATTAAAATAACTTATTAATATTTTTTTATGAATTATAATTCTAATATTATTATATTAATTAAATCATTTATTAATATTCTATTATTTTTTATTTTTGAATTATAATTCTATTATTATTATATTAATTAAAATAATTTATTAATAATTTATTATTTTTATTTGTGAATTATAATTCTATTATTATATTAATTAAAATCATTTATTAATATTTTATTATTTTTTAGTTTTGAATTATAATTGGATTTTTATTATATTAATTAAAATAATTTATTAAAAATTTATTTATTTTATTTTTTTATAGTATTTGCGACGGGATACTATGCCCTTCGCAAATAGTATTATTACTATATGCATTAAAATAATTTATTAATAGTTTTTTATTTTTTTTTAAATAGTTTTTGCGACGGGTCCCGTCGCAAAAACTATTTACGGCGGGCCCGTCGCAACAGGTATTTGCGACGGGGCCCGTCGCAATTACTATTTGAAAAGTTTTTTACAAATATACGGAGTACTATTTGCGACGGGGAGAATCCCCGTCGAAAAAAAGGCTTTAGCGACGGGCCCGTCGCAAATAATTGTTGTTGCGACACCATTTTCAGCAGCGAGCCATTTGCGATGGGCCCCCGTCGCAAAAAGCCATTTGCGACGGGATCCTGTCGCAAATGATCCGTCGCAAATACCTTTTTTTCTAGTAGTGGAGTGTTTGTCACGGAATTAACCGTCGTGAAAAAAGAGTCTTGTCGCGGAAGGGTAGGGTCACCGCGGAAGAAGAGGTTCGCCGTTGGCATTGGTTGATCTCTAAGGAAGGCGTCTCTCACTATCGGAGGTTGGCGTTCTTCGTTGGCGGTAGAGCATTCTTCGCGTTCTTTGTCGAAGAATGAAGAATCCTCTCTTTGTTCTCCCAAAGGTTTAACACAACACACAACCCCCGACAATAATAAAATAAGTCATCATCTTATTTTATTATCAAATTAAGAATTTGAAAAACAAAAGATAAGAAACGAACAATTAATTCGAAGAATTAATTGTAACAAATTAACTGCCCAATTTAATGGGGCGTTTCTTAACCAGAAAAACGCACGGTTGACTTTCATTAAAGAGGGGGTTTGTGGGTGCGTTACTTAGGAGGGAAGAAACGGTGGGGCTCGTGCGGACCCCACCTCAAAAATATCCTACCAAGTGGGTAGGATATTTTGGGTTCCACCCTATCTGCTTAACTTGGCTTAAGTGGCTTTAAGTGAAATAAAATAAAGTTGTCACACCAATTTATTTTATTTCTTAACTTAACCCCAAAAATTAAAAACCACACCCGAGCAAACGCAACTCCGGAAAAGGCGTTTCTATGAAAATACAGGCGTTGTGATTCCACCAGTGCCCTCAGAATTCGATTCCGAGCACCGATTCAAATGTTAGAAAACCCCACTCATTCGTTCACTGAACGTACCCATGCTAAAATTTGGAAAATGATTCCAGGCACACCGGGCCTCGGAATCAGGTGCCGTCAGAAACTGTGTTCTTGTAAAATTCCAAAGAAAATTAAGAAAAAAATTTCCTTGAATTTTACAGGTCTTTACAAACATGTCTATGAAAATGCTATCAATCACAAAACCATAAATTTGTGATTATCTAAGGTACCATCTGATTAATTGGATATAAGGGAACTATGACAACATTTTTGGTTTCAAAGATCATTTCCCTAACATTGATGAACTTTTACATAAGGAGACATACTTACTTGATTTTACTGTAATATCATCCATGGTCATTCCATGAATAATTTATACTTCATCTCTATTTAAAGAAATGAAGCTGATGTTTTCATTCATGAAGTGTTAGCATATCATGTGATAGAATGATAAGTCATCCTACCTGTTTCAATCACAAAAAGGATATCATACACAAAAAGGATTGCATAAGTTATTAAATATATATAAGTCCATCTATGGTGAGATTAATCGTATATTATTCCAAAAATGGACTTATAATTCATATATCATACCGCTTAATAAAATAAAACTAGTTCCTACTATCTAGGTACTTCCTGTAGGCCAGTGGTAGGCGATAAAGGCATGTCGCACTTCGGTTGTGGGTTCAATTCCTGCAACCCTATCCGACGCGACGGGTTGTCGCCCATCCAACGGGTTGTTCTTTTTCTAAAACAATACTATTATAACAAAAAGTTCTAGCCTTTAACAATACTATCTGATGTCCAACATAATACATTCCAATCTACAGGCTTATCCAAAATACATCTATCCAATCTCATAGTATAAAGATGACGATTAATTGAAATGTCACATAACAAGCACGTGAATGCCATCATTTATCCCCCATATATCATAAGATATATATTGTTGGTCACATTCCAATCATATGAATACCTTAATCATGTATTGTTTTGAAACATGAATTACCATATAACCTTATTGAAAACATGAGTGTTGTCAAAAGATAACTCTTTCCACATACCGAAATCCCAAAAATTCTATATACTCAAACCACGATATCACTTAGTCCTTATATCAATCATGAGCTCCTTAATACTATCAAACAATTTATTTTCTCCTTATCCCTTCATTATGAATATATCATCTACTTTTTGAAATATTTGAATCACTTTTCCTGGTTACCGGTACCATATTCTAATAGAAAACCACAATGGACCAATACACATATATTTCAATATACTATAAAAGTACCTCAACAAAATTATTATTGAATTCCAATACATAAGCCCTTAAATCCACCCTCTTCAATTATAGGCTTAGAATAGGTCCTTCCTCGATTTAGAAGTAAATTCGTAGGTCAGGGCATTGAGTTGGGTAATGCCCATGTTCTCCGCAGATAAGACATTTGACTCCATAACAGTCTGTCACTCTATGACCCTTTTCTCCACATAGATAACATCTTCCCCTCCATTTGAGGTAATCCTCATGGTTCTTCTTCCCTTCTTTAGAAATCCCAATCTTCCTTTCTCTATGATCCTCACCATGAGAACATGCATAAAATTCCATCTTCCTCTTATTTGATCACTTTAGAATACAACTAAAATTCACCTTCTTAATCATATATCGAGATGACTAATTCGGCATAATCACAATATCTTCCTTTCTAGTCATTACATAATTTCGTTGATCGTAGTCACCAATTTGTCCATTGGAATAATTTTAACTGAATTACTTCTCGTTCCCTCCATTGACTAAGACCAGAAACCATAGTGTAAGAAATAGTTAATATAACGAGGAACCACATAATCTTAAAAAGTCACTTATGGGATTTCTAACTTATAAAAAATTCTTTAATCCATTACACCTTAGGTTAACCCTAGGTTATTCATGATCATCAAAATAATTCATGGACTCTATACTATATGTGTACTTAACCTTAGGGACATCCATAGACATACCTTAGAAATATCTCTAGGGATTTCACTAAAGTTTTCGCATCCTAGTTTCCAAAGGTTAACTAAACCTTTCCTCTGATACCAACTGTAGCGGTCTATAATTACATCCAGTGGACTGTAATTGATACCTATTAGGGAACTCCTTGGGTTGCTACACCCCCTGGGTGGGACACACCACCATCCCTATTGGCAGCCATTTACTCATGAAGCCCTTGGGTGGAGATCCATGCTTCGTCCAATGCTCACATGTGAGAGTTCCCAAGGATCGGATTCATTCCTACATCCTTTGCTCTGATACCGACTATAGAGACCCAAATCTTGACATACATAGAGATTACATTACTTTTGTGGAATACATAATACATAACAAAAACAGACACCAAAGGACCGTAATAGTTTAGTGTATTTGGAAACTCGGAACGTAATATTCTAATCATGGTGAAAGATTTTAAACATCTCCCATAAAGATCTTCCCCTTTTGGTTTTCGTATCTAAAACCTTTCTTGAAATCCTCAGGAAAAGAAAATATATAAAGGGTGAGCTCAAATTCTCAGTAAGGGTAATCATTTAGAAAATAAAACAAACCATATACATTTGAACATAAAAACATGAATATAATGTTGAAACATAAAAATCTTGAGAAAAGACATAAATCTTGAAAGTAAGTGAGGAATATATCATAAATTAACAGAAATCATGATAAAATAGCATGGTAATAAAACATGTAATTGTGTAAAACCATTAAGCACATGATATGATTTCCATAGTATCCAAGGCATTGCTGCCAAGACCATTTTAGTGGACAAAGTCCCTTTCTGAATCGAGTTCACTCCTCATTTCAGTCCTGTAACACTAAACATGATTAACTTACTGTTCCAGACATGTCTATCTCATGAGATATAAATCATTACCCAATGCATTGGAGGGAGATATAGGTCACACCCATCTCATAATGAAAGTATTCTTACTTGTTCCAGAAAATAAACATAAAACATTCATCATAACCCAAAGAATACAATGGATTTCATAAACATCATCCCATCATCACATAATCCATATAAAACAAATGGATATTTCATCATAAGAAAAGTGAAACCATGTAAATCATAGAGACATTATACTTGAAACATACACATATGAAATAATTCCATCTTATATGGAAAATGGATTTGATAAAACACTTGAAATGAATTCTTGAAGAAAATATCCTTTCTTCTTAAAAATCATTTTCTTTTAACAAAATGCCAGGAAATTTTAAAAGAAATGTATTTTTTTTGAAAATAGTCATAAAATCTTGTAGAGTAAGCTTCATGAAAATTATGCGTTATGAAACGGTAGAAATATGTTCACTTCGTATAAGTTAAAAATAACATTCTTCTCGTACTTTTGTCGGAAAAGTAAAAAAAAATACCTCGTATGGTAAACAAAAGAAAGATTCCTTCCATACGATGTGGTAAAAGTATAAAAAGGATAAAATTGACTTTAAAAATACATGGAAGAAAATTAAACATTTTATGAAAATATTTTGAGAACATATGGGCATGGAAAATAAACATAACACCAGTAAATACTTACGAATAAACAATCTCGGATAAGAATGAGATTGGAATAATTGTCCCTTACCTTAAGTCTGATATGCTCTGTATGTTTCCAAAACTCCTGTATAATGATTTAAATAATGTCATTGAATTATTATAGAATCATATTCATTATTATTTTATCATATATGGTTCGATTAGGAATTTATATTACCTTTTCATTTGTCAATTCCATGTTAAAGTAGCATTTTGGGTAAAATTGTTTCATTTATCGTACGTCTTTGGACTTGTTGTTATTGATATTATTATTACTTATATCTTGATTTACTTACTTCTAGAATGTAAAACATGATTTATATATCATATATATTCAGTATATATATATATATACATATAATAGATAGATAAATGAAATTAAACACACCGTTCATGGGGACGGTAGGCCGTACGTACGCATGAACGCTGTTTTCCTTTCTTTATTGACTTGAATGGAAGTAAGTATATGACATATATATATATAAATAAATAAAGTAGCTTTATTATGTAATATATTTTATTATTATTCATTATATATACTTTACAATCATTTTTGAATGGTAAACATGGAGAATGAATCTCATCGCGTCGTGGAGACGATAGTCCGTACGTACGCATGAGCGATGATATCATTTCCATGATCGTGGAATTGTATTGAAGCGTATGTATAATATTTAAGAATCAATATAACTTTAGAATAATCATATATAGTTATTTATTTACACCATTATACCCATCCAAGTATGGTGGTGGTCGAAAACAGATTACACCACGGCGTGGAGACGGTATTCCATACGTACGCACGCGCAACTATTATGTTTTCCGCAGGATGGATAGAAGGTGAAATAGAGTGGTTTCATATTTATTATAACATATCAGTATATAAGTAATACTGATGTTATTACATTATAATGAGACAACTAAAAAAGAATAAGTACAAGAAGAATGAAACTTAAGAGAATCGGAAGAAGAGATTACCTCTTCTTCGACGCACCTCCTTGAAGCTTCCTCTTAAGGAAGTAGAGTTGGTCTTTTGAGAAGATCAGAACCTCTAGAATGTTTCTAGGTAAGTGTAGAATAGAAATGGGCATGGTTTGGCCGAGTTTCAAGGCTCAATAGGGTTTGACGAGTAGAGGGAAGTGGTGCCCTTTGTATAAGGGAGGAGAGGGGCACCTTTGGAAAAACTCAAAATATTATTTTATAATAAAGTCATATTTGGTTTATAATAGCTCCAAAATGATTTATTTAGAAGCTAAAGTGGGGATGGGTCGAAATCCTCTCAACCAATAGATTTTATACAGGTTTGGGTCATTATATTAACCTTATCTTTTAGTTTTAACTCTTAGTTAATTAGATTGACATTTATCATATCACTTTGTATTTTTATATTATATAGTTAATAAAATTTCCATATAAATCCAAGAGACTCCCAAGTGTTAAATTAATATAAAACCTATCATGATATAAGTATCTTTCCCAAACCTTATATTTTTAGGAATATAATAACAATTAATAATATAATATTTGTTTTAAAAACTATTTTATGACAATTTTGAGACTATTTGGTAATTGATATTTGTGAAAATCATAACAGCATGATTAGTTCGAAAATTATTAATTAAATCAATATTAACATGTCATATTAACCAATAAAATTAGTGTAATTCATGACAAGTCTCATATTAAATTTATTTTGGTATTTATAAGATCAATTATGTTAATATTTCTTTGATAAGGTAATTACTGCATCATCGTTGAGTCTTAGATAAACTAAATTATTTAATGTCTAAAAATTATAAATAAAATACAATTATTTAGGAAATAATTTTATCTTTCTAATGAATATTTATTGTTGAGTTTATCTTATTTATAAACCTATATTAAAAATGTTTTAGTTATTATACTTTTATTATAACTATTTTAACTCTTCTTTAAATAAATTAATAATAAATATCCTAATCTAATCCAAGTGGACCTAAAGGATAATATTTTATTCCTAAGGTTATTTTTGGTCGAATTACACTTAGCCAATAGAATTAGGTCATGTGTTAGGGTAATAATAATATCATTTTTACCCTTAATTACCCTATTTACTTTTTTATCTTGGTAAATAATAGTAAAAAGTTACTATTCACAAAAAATTATTTTTATGTTATTGAACCACATTTTACTCCTTGATATTAACCATGTCTCTCAGATTTTCAAAATTCCACTCACAGAAGTAGTAAAATTATGTTTTATGTAAAATTTCAAACTCTCCTAAGAGATGGGTAAAAGACGGCGAAAAGTTCAATAAAAATTTTATATATCTAAAATTATTATAAAATGATTCCAACGATTTACATTGAACTTATATAGGTATTATGTATCAATTTTTACCTAAAATAAATTTAAATAAAATAAATAATTATTTAAATAAAAAATTGGGTTTTAAATAGTAACCTAGTGTTTTCACTATTCATAAAAAATTGAATGTTTTCAGAAAAATACAAAAACTTCACCCTAGGCTAATTTCGATATTCCAAATCCAAAAATGAAGTCCATTTTGAAAAATAAAATTTATAAAATTTCAAAAAGTGGGTATTACTATTCACAACGGCTAGTTCATAATAATATTATAATAATATCTTGTTTAGTGAAACTCGGTATTGCGTACAACACACGCTATTGAGGAAGGTCTTGATTGTGTGTAATGCAATCCAAGTCAGGGATGCGTATAGTTAAAGCTCCGTTTGGTGTTGCGTATAACATAATAAAAACATATTTCATTTATACATTTAACAAAATCTATACATAATGTTACGTAAAATAATTTCCACAAAACGAACATGAAATTGTGTGCAACAAGAGCCAAGAATAGTGTTGCGTATACTGCAAGCTAATACGGTGTTTCTTATAGTACACGCTAATCTTGTTGTAGAGTATAATAGAAGACATAAAAGAAATTAAAAATAATAAATCTCATAAAATCCTGGTTTGTTACAGTGTCTATAGGTTTAACATAATTTATACTCATAACGTCTCTCTCTTTGATATTATATGATAGGGATGTATATTTATTCATGAGGATTTCATCATCTAAAATATTATTCAACAACCATATTTATAATCTTTTTCATCGTAAAAAGAGGTTCCCTAGGTTTTTATTAGAAAGATATTCTAGATACAGTTTTGAATCATTAGAGGATTTTTTAATACCTCCTTATAAATAATGTCTATTAATTGTTTTCATCGTAGACAAAAAACATCATAAAAAATTAAATTTTGTTTTGTGAATGAAAAATCAGGGAGAAATAGAATATATAGGGTATCATTAAACATTTATGAAGAGTTTTAAAATTAATTTCCTGCTTTTTAACTATTGTTTAGAATTATCATCTTATATGAAATTATCTTATGGTGGGGGAAGTACTTTTTATAATTCTATCTTTATAATTTTTAATATGAGTGAATACGTGTAGGTTCAAATTATTTTTTATAAAAATTATCAATATCACATAGGGAAAATCTAAGAGTTTTATATTGGATGACACGATGTTTTTGATAGGGAAACATTGTACTAAAAATTTCATTAAAATTATTAACATGATGGTAGTGCCTCTAAAAATAAATCCCATAGAAGGTGGAAAATTTTTCTAGAACATGGGATTTTATGATATATTTTTCAACTCCATGGGAAGTACGTACGAATCATTAAGGAGAATGTTTCAATAAATATGTGAGAGATTCATTCATAGTTTGATCCAAGTAATTCCCTATGTAAGGGGATTTATTATTTTTTCCAATTTGAATTTTATGTTGGATTAAGATGGTGTTATTGGGATCCCATCCACTAGAGTGGACTCAGATTTAGATTGGGGGTTATTATTTATATTTGGATATAAATGTTGAATAAACGTTGGATTACTTGACTAATAACCCCTATTATGTTGTTTATATCCTAATATATATAATAGGTAATAAATAGACATTTAGAAATGAGAAATACACGAAATTTTTTTTATATTAATGGAGAAATTGGGGTGACATGTGAATAATAGTTTCTAAGATCTATACATTAGGGTTTTGGATAAAGTGTACAACACTTTATATTTATTTTATAAAATGAAAAATGAAAACTATTTTTATTAAAAAAATTAGTAAATATGGGTAAATTTATGTTTATTTCTATAGATAAATTTGGCAGATATTTTTTCATAGAAAATATAATCACATTATCCCAAGAACTTTATTTGAAGAAAATATGTCAGTAATCAGTAATTTATTCCCTAAATAATAAAATTTTAATTAGGTATTCAATTAGAAGAATATTTTCATGATCACGAAAAGTTATAAGATTGGTTTAGCACATGAAATCTATAAGTTTTAAATTTTGATTCCACAATGAGAAAAATATTTTATGAAAATATAATATCAAATTATATAGGATATTATAAATTTAATGAATATAAATTGAAGAAAAATACATTCAATAGAACTCCCAATATTCAACACATAAATTAATTGCACTTAAATTGATTCAAATATATAAATAAATGATTGAATACTACTCATATAAGTGATATTTACAAAGGAAAAAATAATAAAATAATGATCACTCAACTGTTGTATGAAGAGTTTCAAAATGTATAAAAAATAGAATTAAAGGAATAATTGGGTGAATAAAATTAATTATGAATAAGGAAGTATTTTACATAAAAAACTATAGTAGTTTTGGACAATATACAAATATAGAACATAATAATAAATTGAAAAGTAAAATACAACATTACATGAATAAGAATAAAATAAAAAACCCATTTCCTCATTAAATTTTCTAAATACATATTTTTAGAGGTCCTATAATATGATCCACTCATTAATTTAAGCAAAAGGGTAGATGGAAGTTTGTGGAGAATTGATATTATAACATTCCCAATGATACATACATGTTTCCTTGTCTCTATATATGTCTCCCTAAATTGATGATATAGGGGGACCTTATTGGGAAGTGAATTAGTTTGTTTTAATAAATTTGAATATATGTTCTGAGATATAATCTAATATTTGATAAAATTCATCTAAATTAGACAATAAATTTTTATTTTGTTATAGAAAATCTGGTCTAATATTTTTATTCTATGAAATATATCCTAGTATTTATACATCAAATTTGGCAACTTGGATTATAATTGAAATTACAAAATTATTACACGATATTACAAAATGAAATGTTCATCATTATAATATATAGTTATAGTTAAAATTCCTTCACCATTTTACTTTAATTTTGGGCTCCATATGCATATTATCATTTAATTTTCTAATTTTAATTTCATATAAAATTATATATTTGAGGCTGATGATTATAAACTCCATTTATGAATCTATATTTCGAAATATGTAAAACAAACTCTCAAAATAATTTATAGTAGGATTATATAATTTAAAATTAATATCATTATGATATTTTTTGGAATATTATTTTTAAAGGAGGTGATATTAGATAATCTTAAAGAATAATTACACATGTAGTGATAATTGAAGTGTAAATTATAAATTTGATTTCATTTATATTTTATGAAGAAAAATAACATGAAATATTATTAAAATATAATGAAAAATAGAAAAACTCAGTTTCTAATTTGGGAGGATATCTAAATATAATGTGGCATTATCTTCATTCTCATTATAGTCCTCCTCAGGACTCATATAATGAATATATCTAAATGGAGACTATATGGAAGTAAAGATGTTATGTTTTAATAATATAAAGTAGGATTAACTATAAATATAATCATAGTATTAAGGGAAGAAGATAATTTTGGTGGAATAATAATGGTTTATAGGGGATGTCTATCATTAATATGAAGGTCTATATATGGTCCTGGGGAATCCTCCATATTATTTTCCGTATCAAGATCATTTTAAATCATATGGATAGATTTAATTGATGATATAAGGATAGATATTGTGTTTATAGGTAATTAATAATTTTTATTTAAATATAATTTTTTTTATCAATGATCAACCCCAAAATTAGCTCAGTAATATAAGTGATGGATGATGTCCCAGTATAAGGTTCCTTAAGAGGTTAGGTTTATTCTTCTAATATAGTTATAACATGAGGGTGTTCTAAATTATATTTTACTGAAATATAATTTATTATGATAATTGCTGTATAGAGTGATATTATTCCCAAATGGTACCATGGTGGGTTAATCACCCATCATAAAATTTTACATCTATTGGGAATTTAAATATTTTTTTGGGTCACACCATCAACTATAGAATCTTATTTATTTAGTGAAATTTTCCTACATATTTTACTATGAAATTTGTGCTAAATATATATATATTTATTATCCTCTGACAAGTTAAATCTAATGGATGTGACAGATAATTTCAAGGGATGTTCATTAATCAAGATTGTATTAGCTTACTCTCCTATTATGGGGGGGGGGTGGAATAATGGATGGATTATACAGTATAATAAAATGTGGAATAAAGGGTATCCTTAATCCATTGAATATGTAGTGTTTCATTGTTATGTTATGAAAATGATATTATGTAAAAATATCAGTACCTCTCATATAATTAATAAGAGGGAGATGGTTTCTAAATTGGTGATATTATGGATATTTTTCTTAGTGTGTAAGGTTTGAAAGGGTTATATGTCTCTAATTAATAGATATCTTTAGACATTCCATACTCTATCATGGTTTCATAATCCTTATCTAACTCATACATATTTCCTTCTTTAAAATATAATACCATCCCCTCTAAAATATATAGGCCAATTAGATCAATATTAATAAGAGAAAAAAAGTATATAAGAATGATAAATTCCTTTATTCTTTTCCTAGTGGATAATAAAATTTCAATCCGTCAACACAGTCATATTACTCTTCCACATACTCTAAAAAATATAGAAATATTTCTCACACCATGTTTATATTCATTGATATCTACATCATATTAATAATATTGACATCTATATAGATAAATATATCATTATAATACCATTATTCCAACCATGAATAGTTAATGGAATGGTAAATGATATTCATAAAAGATAAAATAATATAGGTGGACTATGTCTTTGTTGCATTGTGATTTTCTATAAGGTAAACCAACAATAAGTTTTACATCCACAATATGTGGGCCTGAGTGGGGTTAATATCTAAATAGGAATATGATATTTTCTACTATAATTAAAAACTATTTATGTTTATACCCACACCAATATAAACCGATTAAAGGTTTCAATGATACAAACCTAATTTAAATTTAATTACATCTAAATTTTTTGATGTATTTTTATAAACAATAGGGAGAAATCCCTAAATTCCATAGAATGCATGTTCATATATATATAAATATACATTACTACATGTTCCTATATCACATGTTATTATATACTAATCTAAATATTTATCAAATATTCCTGAGTTATATTAATCTAAATATTCATTTTCTATAACATCTCTCACCATAAGTAGTTGGTTGTGTTAGTGAAATGAAGACATCGATAATTATTCTCATGTGATGGATGGTCAGGTGAGGGTGGGTGAAGGTGTGGTTTTAATAGTTTAGAATATATTGGGGTAGTTTGTCATTATGAAGATTAAGATATAGTTTATTTGATGGGTATAAGATTATGTGTCACAATCATTTGTTCTATATGGTATGAATCTGCTCGCCAATCTGGTGGATTTTTAGGTTTTTTGGAGGTTTTATTTTTAGAATATTGTTGGGATTATATAGAATATTAATTTTGTGGTTTCCATTTAAGGGATTGTATATAATTTTTTCTTTATTAACATAAACCATGGTTTTAAGGAGATCTAATTTGGTAAAATTGATAAGGTTTATAAAACATGACATATGGTGACATTTCAATTTTAAAAATGGTGGTTTGTAGGTCATGGGTATGGAGGTTTTAGTTTGGAAACCATGGTGAATAATGGTTATAAAAACAATTTAATATAGGGAAGGAATTAATAGAGTAAATATAAAATGATTTTACCCTTTCAATTTCTAAATGTTTGATATTATTTGAGAGGATGGAGAGTTTAATGAAATAATAACCATGAAAGGGAAGTCGAATAATTATGACTTGAATGTAGGATTTATCACTATATATTTTTTCATTCTTAAACCATTTCAATGAAACATTCTATATAATGGAATAAGGATCTCATGTTTTCCATATCCATGATATATAGAATTAATAAATTAGGGATTTTTAGTTTTGGGATACACTTTCAAAATAATCCAATTTATAGTTTTAATTAGATTTACATTTCAATTGTTTACAAGGTCCTTGTAATTTTATGGTTAGTTTGTCCAAAGAGGATATATTAGTAATTTTTTTATATGATGATAATTCATAACATGGAAATCCATCCAGATTAATGGTTCCCTTAGGAAGCTAATTATCTAGATTTACAAGGTACCATCATAGCATGGGTTTTCAATAAATTTTCAATATATTTATTTTAGAAGACTTTATTCACCATTACAGGGTGATCATTAGTTTGAATGATTGAACAATATCATATAATGAAAAGAATGTAATCATATTGTATTTTGTGATAGTCCTTCATGACAAGTTTAAAATAATTTAAGAGAAAAAATATGTACATTATAGCATTGCAGATGTGATATGGTGGACTCAAAACATCTACGAAGTCCAACTTGTGACATTTCATATGCCAATTCTTTTAAATCATGGTGGTTAAATATTTCTCCATATAAATTTTATAAAATTCTATAATATCACATGATAAAATATTATCCCTCCATTATAATGATATGTCCCTAATTTACCTATATATTTGTAACATGACAAATAATTCTTCACTGAGGTATCTCCTATATGAAATCATATTTCCCATGATATCATCAAGAAATATATGCTATAAATTAATATTTAATTGATTTAAAATACATTTTATATTCCTTCAAAAATGAAAATTTAATAATGTAAGAATAGATCCAAAATTTAAATATTATTTTCACAAAGATAGTTCAGGTGCTCAATTTTATGATTTTGAGGACACTTGAGATTCACTAAAATTAAATTACTAATATATAATATTAAACCTAAAATTTAATATAAATAATGAATAATTGAAATAAAAATTAACTTGGGTTACCTCCCAATTATCACATTAGTTAATGTTGAACCATCAAAGAAATCAGTTATCATACATCATGGAATATTTAATAGAGACATAATAATTGAGGACATTGAATGTATTTCTTGAGGATATTTCAATTCAATATGAAGTGTTATTCTATATTATCCAAAACATCACCATTTTTATTTGGGAATGTTTACCTAATCATAAATGTACATGACCATCATGATCTATGTTTATCGAGAAAATGTGAAAATAGGGTTTAAAAGAATTCCTTATATCTCATCTAAATTATTTTCTTATATATATGTTTATTTTACCACTTCATAGTATTTTAATTATAGATTGTAGAATTGATATAGGAACCAATCTAGATCTATTCATGCCTGTCAAAAACTAATAGTCTCTTATTTCATGATTCATTTTTTTTCTACTTAGAAGCTCTCCCTAACCATAGGATTTGTGGGAGAGATCCAACAAGTGGATTCACGGATTCCCTTACACCAAATAGAATTTAGACATTCCCAATAGTTTCTTGTATATTATTCAGTAATCCAAAAAATCATCACTTATTTTTCATGATAAATCTTTCGTACTGGTGTTAACAATCTTTTCATTTATTTTTTTCTTTCACTTTGTATAATAACTACTCTTGTCCACTAGTTTATAGAGGATACAATGTACATGTTTTATTTAACACAATTATTCTACCACACTCATCCCAATAATGTTTTATCTATATATGATCTATGATCGTTTTTTGTAGTTTTGAGACTCTAATACTCAAAATGATATATTTATTCATGAATTTATCAGTAACGTTTCTCATGCTAGTTGTAGTAGATTCATCTTCAATAAACATTGAAATTTATTCAATAGAAACTGACATGAATGTATAGATTATTGATTTGGGGAAATAATACATGATGGTAATTCCAAAAACATCAAATACCTTAACCTATATAATAGGTTATTTTTCTATCTCATATATTCTCCCAATAATCATATAGTGTTGGATGTTATCGAAATATTTTGAAAACAAAATTTATTTCTTTTAAATTGTTTTAAAAATGAATAAAAATTAAAGAATAATAAACATTTCTAATTTTGTCCCATGGTGTCCTCTAATTATAAGGGATTGAAAAGAAACCATAATTCTTTCAACATCACTATTCGGCACACATAAATATTTTATCTCATCTCTATACTATCTGAAAAGGATAGAATCATCCCAAAATTATTAGCAATCCTTTGTAAGAAACCATTTCCTCTACTATTACGTGAAATGGGGGTATATTATTTTTTGTTTCTAAATATATTTCAGATTCCTTGAACCATGGTCGTATTTTAGTTTAACTATAATTTGATTCTAATTTGATATATTATCTTTAATGTCAACATCCTATTCTCTAACTAAGTGGGGGAAATTCAATCCTTAATAGGCGATAGACAATGGAACTCTCTATCCCCTTCATGTCTTTAATATGTAAATAAAAATCCTATTGTAAAATAATATTCCTTACTATGGGATATTTGAAAACCAACTCTAAAAAAACTTATTTCAATTTAAAATTTTCAATATAAAAATAAAATTATTTTGGACAATGATTCATGTACTAATTTTGATGGAAAATACGATTAGTTTTAATTCTATCTTTCACATGGTGAAATAAAATTTTTGTTTAAAAACTATCTTACTAGATAAGTTTATGGCTTTAAAAATGTGGTCCACTATTCATCCAACCACTAGAACTATGACATATTATACTTCATCTAATACCCGAATAAATGGTTCTTTACAATTGGGTGGTAGCAAGATGGAATTAGTTAACAATGTTGCCTTTAACTCCTTGAAAACCTTATTTTATCATAAACCCAAATTAATCCCCAAATTTATTTTTGAAGACAGTATTAAGGGTTTTGTAAACCTATGAGTAGTACTTTATAAATATCAAGTATTAATTGGTAGGCCTTATGAAATTTTGAATCCCTTTATCTATTGTATATTCAAGTAGCTACTTGACCATATTTATTTTAAATGATTCAACCTATATCCTATAATTATTAATTCAACAGAAATGTAAAATACCACCACATAACAAGATTTACCACTTATACTAATTGAGAAAAAGGCATCTAACATCACCTCATTCCAACAATGAATTTATATTTTTTAGGCACACCTCAAATGATCTCAAACATTTTAAAAAATCATCTATTAATAATTCAAGAAATTCCCCTTCCATCACATATAAAACATGAATCATGAACTACGTAAAATTATCAGGTCTATTAATAGTGTTTAATGAAATTCATCTAATAATTATGGTGACATAGGGATATGTAAATGATATCTTAGATTGGTCCTTGAGTCCCAATAAAATTTGGATATACTTAAAATGTCCTTCCAGGATGAAATATTATTCATGGATAAACAATTTTAAAATAATTTGGTTGATGGGTTAAAAATAAAAGTAATCATTCTTCATTGAATTTTTGATGTTTTTTGATCTATTAAAACGTTCAACCCTATAACCATTATTAGAGAAATCAGCTCATC
The DNA here is from genome assembly GCA_963277665.1 of Viscum album. Classification (NCBI taxonomy): domain Eukaryota; kingdom Viridiplantae; phylum Streptophyta; class Magnoliopsida; order Santalales; family Viscaceae; genus Viscum; species Viscum album. Next base: position 788,970,316 of record OY728120.1, read on the forward strand.
CCCCATCATTTTAATGTACATACCTCCTTTCTTTGGTGTAATTATGGGTGAACTAATCTATTCAGTATAATAAATACTATAGATGATTGTACCATAAAAATATCTCTGAATCCACTTACTTAGTAATATTTTCATGGATAGAGACAATTTCATTTTCTCAATTCTTTTTTAAATTCACCTATTCATTAAGTCAACCAATCTATGTGAATAGTGTTGGAGTAATTACATTTATATCTTAATTTCTAAATGAAAAATTAATTTTATAACTTTTTATCACATTAATAAATATATTTTATTAAATTTTTTATTGTGATTCACTAACAATAACTTGAATCAATTATACTTCTCTTAAAAATGGGTACCTCTTGTTTTTTGGGAGTAATGACTGCCCTAAAATTTCTAGGTATGAGATTAATGTAGTCAATTATAAAATATAATCCCTTGAATTATTACTAATAGAAATAAATACATTCATTTATGGTATCTCTTTTATACTATCCAAATTATTTTACCCTTAACTCATCATTCAAAACATCGATAACTTCCTGCTCTTTATCTTTTGTATCCTAAGGTACATAACATTATTTAGAAGTAGTTATGTAATGAAAATATTCATGTGGATCTATGTGTTTTACTAAAATCGTAAGATCAATTAAATGTGTTCAAATCTATCCTCTGAAATAAAATTTCCTTGATTAATGTTGTTGTGATATTTACTTTATAGTAGATATAGGATACTAAGAATAATCGTGATATCTCATTATTTATAAAATTATAAAGTTATAAAATACAAAAAATTAAAATTTACCAACCTTCATTGAAATATAATTTAAAATTAAAATTAAGAAAATAACATATCTATATAATAATTATAGATTATCATTTATAGTCATGGTATGGATTATCTCAAGGTAATTTTAGAAAATTTAGTAGAATCTGTTTGGAATTAACATAATGATTACATATGGTCTTATAAAATTACATGAACTAATAATAAATGTGAATGAAAAAAGTAATCATAACTTGAATCGTTTTGATAATTTCTATTTAATTACAATTGATCACTTCTAACTAAAATAAATCACACCCATGTCATAAATTAAACATTATTATGTAATAAATTTATATTCTCAACCCAAATGGGTGATCCATATGTTATAAATTAATTTGAGAAATGGAAATAGTAATTGACTAATTTATTGGAGAAGGAGAGAAAATAGTAGCACATATTGGGTTGAAATCAATATGACATGAATGATAGGTTTGGTGATTTTATGGTTAATTCACTAGGGATTCACTTGACTTTTTTATTCATTTTTTTGGTGTTAGAATTGGGATATTTGGGATCCCTAGTCTTGTTACCCTATCCTAATATTCTGATTTCACCATTCGAAAGGTCATCTAGTAAGTGCACACACAAAACTATGTTACCACAAACACTATTTAAAAATAACTAACATAGATTTCATAATGGTCATACACAAAATTGGATAACTTATTAATGCCATGAAATATTTCTCCATGAATCACATGAAATAGTAATACAGTTACAAATGGATGATGATTCGAATAGATAAAATGTGTCGCAACAATCCAAAAAATAAATATAAAATATAAATAATCCTTATGAAACACTTCCACCTAAAATCATATTTCTGTAAATAAATAATACTACTCAAAAATTATTAGAATTATTATAATGAGCACCATGGATTCACTAAGAAGAATGTTTGGGATGAACTTTAGAGAAGTAGGTCTCCAGATCAGTGAGTGTTGTCTCTAAAATCATCTGTTGACTCCCATGGTTCATGAAGCCACCCATGGTATGTCCAATGTTTTATTATATAATCCCTATTGTCAAAACCATAAGCCACATGTCATTTTTTCTTTATACATTCATTATGTGTAATATTATATGGCACGTAATGAATTCCTGTAGTAAATTTTTCATATATGATTTTTTATTGAACGTTATCATCATGTAAAGTTTACACAAAATGAAATTTATTTTCATAGCATGTAATGACATATAGAAATCTATTCAGTAGAAGATGATTCTCCAAAATCTCATTCCATGTAATTAAATAAATAAAATTTAAATATTCTTTTCTAGTTATTCTCCTCTCTCCTTCTTTATGTATTTTTTCTTTTGGCCTCCAAAATATATTTTTACACTACGAGTGAAATGACAGACACAATGTTTCATTATGATATTATATTGATTGCATTTTTTCATTTCTAATTATATTATTTCCCTTCCAAAAATACCAAAACAAGTCAAATCATTGAAAAACAATCATCATTTATCAATTAAATATAGAAATAAATTTACTAAATTACCATAAATTACATGCATGAAATAAACATATCAAATAACACCCCAATAGAACTCATACATTTACTCAATAATGGAATATCAATATAAAAAAATTTTGGTGAACTTTTCATTTTTTAAATTAAATGTTAATAAAAAAATAAATCAAATTAGAAATTAAATATTCAATCATCAAATAGGAAAATTCATCGGCGCATCAGTTTTCAAATAAATATTTTTAAAAATGTATTTTAATTTTCTACTTTGTAATATCCAACCCATTTTATTCGTCCATTATCATTTTTCATTTCATTATTAAGAAGTATTTGATTTTCAATTTACATGACATTAATTTTCCTTCTCATCATCAGGGTCAAATTGTACATTTAATTTAGCACATACCACAAGAAAACTTCATTTACCATAGGTTTGGAGGGAATATAACATATCAACTATGTAATGACGGCGATCACAATTATTCATAATGGCCTCAAAGTTTAGGATAAAATGAACATTATAATTTAGGGTTGGTGGGTAAATGATATAAAAATTATGTCTTAAATAGGGGTTCTTACAATAAATTATGATTTATGATATCAAAAGATATGGTTAATAAAAATCTCCCTCTACAGATTGCATCACTCTCTTCCCCCCAAAATTGAAAAATCTAGGTCAAGATATATTTAATCATAATGAGTAAATCAATATCAATTGATTATTTTTTATTTTACACATTTCCCATTATTGAAATATATGAATAATAAAAATATCTCATCCACCACATAACCACATGTGATCTTACCTGAGAATCATCGGTCTCACAAATGGGAAGTTTTTATCCTCCCAATACACAACCCTTTTTCCATCATTTTTCAGATGTTTTTTTTATATTTAAGAATATATGGAAATAATATGACACAATTAAATATAGTTGGCCTCTAACCATAACACAAAAATCCTAAAAATGTACATCTCGATGAAAAAGATCCTTGTACACCCTAGAAAATACCTCCCCCATGTTTATTATTTTAAATATAATGAAAAACATTTAGAGGATGTTTGGAATGGATACAATAGGCTTAAAAAATGGATCATTTCCTAACATGGATGTTCAAATATTCTATTAGAATAAAAATAGTTTATACAATTTGGGTCCAATGATAATGGGTTAAATAAAATATTACCACAATAATTTTGAAAATGACTTGGTGGAGTCATATCTTCGATAACATAAAAATAATGTAATATAATTGATCATGCCCATGATTATCATGTAATATATTATGTAAGTAACTATAAATATTCCGTTAAAATGATATCTGAGGAATGAGATGAACGATTGGGTCCATCACTCAGGGAAATTCATAGGGAATAATAAAATTAATGAATAAAAATATCATTAATTCTTTTCATGCTAGGATCAGAGATAAATATCATTTAAAATGATAAATATTATCCCCTAAATCATGATTTTTATAATTTAAATCCACAATCATATCCATATTAATTATTTTCCACATTTTTCAGATTCATATTTTAATATAATGAAATTTAAAAACATGGCATGGATATTATCCTAAGTAGTTTATGTCTCATTCATGGAAATGTAATTTTAAGTAAAACCTATAAAAAATAAATATGGGGAATAAAAAATGAATTATTGAACTGAAATTCATAATCCCTTTTTAATAAATCTCAAAAAATAGTTGTTCATGTTCACACTGCACCATGAATCCCCACATGAAATTGTTCGTTATGATGTATATTTTTTTCATCCTCTACTCTATAGTATTGAAACTTTATTATCAATGTAATGATCGTATTAGAAAAATAAAAATATACAAGTTAAAGAGCATGAAATAAATATGAAATTTAATATATTGAGGTAATACTGCATAAACTAAAAATGGAGAATAAATAAAGAAAAATCTTAAAAATTCGAGATGCCTCCTAGAATAACTTTTACATTATTCCATTGTGTCAACCATAGCTCTTTAAACATTGTTGTTAATGGTATTAAAGATTTTACCTAATATCAATCTAAAAATTTTAAATATGTGATTCATCTATGTAGATAATTCATAACCCTTTTTTATAATAATTTAAAATTTCTATTTGTTAGAAAATTATAAATTTTTATGGGCAAATCCAGTGGTTTTTGTCAATTAAAAAACCAAATGGTTGTTCACTGAATTTAAATCCTATTCTTATTCATTGAATTCCCATTGGATGAAATTTACTCCGCTAAAATAATATCTTATAAGAAATTTATTAACTTTTTTTATCTTCTTCAATCATTCTTATTTACATTCTATATCATACACTTCATCTCTTATTCCATGGAAAACAACGTGACCATCTTTTAGCAGATTATCCTTTGAGAATGTAACAACAATTTCTTGAAATTTCCACATTTACTAGTGAAAATTGAGTACCACATTTTATACGATGACTATTAAACTATTTTACCCATTTTTAACAACAATTAGTTCCCTTCCCATTGCTATGAACAAACATCCAATGATTATTGAGAGCTTCATTTCATCTAATATTATTACCAAAAAGTATATTGTAATGAATAAATTTCCTACTTTGATGATAACAAGATAAATTATAACTTTATAATTTTTCACTATTATAAGTGTTAGTAGAATCATGAACGTAGTTGGTTTCATCTCTACAAATAACAAAGTATTTAATTTTTCATATGAAATTATATTTAGATTGGATATTAGGTTAAAAAAATCACTACAAAACTCTTATGAAAAATTATTAATCAGAATGGTAAAACTATTTTGACTACATTTATTATTTGGTAGGATGATTCTTACAAACTCCAAAAAATAACAATTTTTGTGGAATGATATCTAATTCTTCCATTATTAATCTATTTTTCTCTAACACCTTCAGGAACATTTCATAGAGAGGTATGTTTTCTATTGCCTCAACAAATGGAATGTTGATATGTATCTTTTCAAAAAACTCTAAGAACATTTTTTAAATTTAATCAATCCTTACATATATAAACCAATTCGGAATTACTAGTGGTGGTCGGTACAATGGTGGTTCTTCTTCATCATCATTTTTCTCACATTCTCTATGCTTTTCTTTAATGAATACCACTGGTTTCTCTTCATTTTTCATATAAATTATTTTCCAATTCCTTGGGTATTATTTCCACATTGACACAATACAACTTTCATCCCTTCACGTGCATATTGGTATAGACATCGTAGAAGTACACCTCTCAGCTCTAACCATTGTTTCTTCGAAATCTGACAAATTAGAATTTTTATCTTTTTCAATGTGTCATGTTGGCATTGTGATTAATTTTTTCTATTCCATGATCTTATTTCCTTAGTAATTTTAGTATACTTTCAACTCTTTAAGTTAATATCCTATAGTGGTAATAAAGGATTCAAGGGTATCCTTTAGTGAATGAATTTATCTTGTCAATGGTTGACCTTGGTGTGGAGGTTGAAAACCTTGTTGTCTTGGATGAAATCATTGAACTCGAATCTTATTTTGATGTTTTGGATAAAATGAACTCCATCACTATGCATAGTTTTGTTGATTATAATTCAAATAATTTACATTTTCATAGTACATACCTTGGGGATTTAGTTGTCCTTCATCCATTCCACATTTCCTTACATAGAATCTATTTAAAAATCCATACAGTTATTGTGCACCATGATCACCCATCAACAGTGTGTGGTTTCTTCTTTCCATTGGAAATTGTTTCAGGTCATTTCATCCAGAAAATTCTATCTCTCCTTAGGTGACTTCCTCATCATCCATGCTCCTAATAAAACATCTATAATTAACGTTTTTTCCTATGAAAACCATTTATAAAATGTTTGAATCAGTATCTATATCTCAATACCATGATGAGGATATTTTATATTAATGTTTTTACATATTTACTAAGCGCTATAAAAATATCCATCATCATGTTGATCAAAATTTAATATTCTTAACTAGAGTTCCATTGACATTAAGGGTGTAAATACCATGTTTGAAAAATTCTTAGCAGATCATATGATGTTGTTATTGAATTCTAAGGAAATATTTGGATCTACTCCCATGCCTTGTCCTTTAACGAGAATCTGATGAGGCATAGTCTTATAGTATCATTTGTAAAATTCTAAAATTGTAGTCTATAACAGATTTCCAAGAAACTCCAAATATATGATATGGGGTGTTCATGAGGAAAGTGAATGCGTGATCATGTGAATGACCACCAAATTGATATCAAAATGTTTAGAAACTACTAAGATTATGAAAATTCTTTGATTGAACCCCATGTTTTATGTTCTTCCATAATGGATCAGTTCTTTCACCCCATGATTTCTTCCTTAGAGCTGTGACCCTACTCTCTAGAACATCATGTGGTTAGCTCCTTGATATTGATTACTTCTATCCATGATATCCTCTTCATGGTTTTACTCATCAATTTACATTCTTTTTCTTTCATATATTATTCTCCAAATACAAGTTTAATGCAATATCATCCACTTTTTCCTTCCCATGAGTGGAGTACTAATGTGTTGGATTATTACATTAAAGTACACCGTGAAAGTACCGAGTATAAAATAATGAATTTAAAAACACAATTATGAATATTCTTAATTTACTAGTGCATAGTGGAAACCATCTCCACTAATGGTGAAAAAATTTACATCCAATAGGGCCTCATTAAATCCTATGGGGATGAGGACATTTAATATAATATAAAACAAATAAAACCTAACAAAAAAATTCATGTTTAGAAATTCAAAATATCTAGAACATATTGATGATCCATATGTTCTAAATTAATTGTATGAACCTGGTTCTTGTTTTGATTTAAAGTTTCTTGTTTTCCTTTTCCTTTGAGTTATTTTTGAGAAAAGAAGGGAAATATGGTAAAAATACTGAATCATGGGTTACACTCTATGTAATCCTATGAACATGGAATGAATTATGGCCATGTTTGAAGGGAATGCATGGAATGCAGGCATGTCTCTGAGAGAGGGGAACACCAACTACATTTCGTATACTTCCAATTAAATGCAATTCAGTCATGTTGGCAGGTCCTAGAAAGTATGTTGACAGAAAAAGACACCAAAAGAATAGTTAAATTTACGAAAGATCATGTATAAAGACTTATAAGATATGTATTTGTGTTTTGGGTTTAAATGGGTAGTATCCTCTCCATTTCAAAAATTTGACAGCGGGCTCACCGGGTTGATGAAAAAGCAGTGTCATAACTTTGATGCCTTCCCAGTTGAGCAACTGAACTCTATTTCAATCATCATTGGAATTTTTTGAACCCATTTGGAAAGATATCGATTATTAATGAGCCATTATTCCGAAATTCTATTCTTTAATAATTTACTTAAGGTTGAGTATTTAAATTTGTTTCATAGATCTATTTCATTCTATCCTGAAGTGGATGTTGAAGTTGGAATAGGAGAGTCACACGGGGACTAGGCAGGTGGTCTTGTGTGTATAGTTAAATGTTGGGTTGTTTACATGTGTCATCATGTCACACACCAATGTTCAGGGTGTCACTTAGTTGATAATTTGATCCATGTTAATACCTAATGAAATTTACATGATTTAATAAATTAATTGAATCATGGTTGAGATTATATGGTTGGATAAAGGGCCTCCCTATGGGTGCATTATCCCTTGTATGATCATTGTTTACCCTTTTGGCCTCGGATGTCAATGGCCTTTCCTTTGTTTCCCATTGATGGGTTATTTAAAATGAAATTGGTTAATTAAATTTTTTCCATGTGAATATGTTTGTTAAATCATTTTGATAGTTTAATTCACATGTTCGTCTTGTTATATAATATTCCCATTGTGAGTTATTAAATGTTAAGGCCATTCTATAGTTTAATTATCATGTGTTTCTTGATAAGTAAAATGTTCCCATGTGAGTTTTTATTGAAAACCATGTGATAGTGTATGTTACATGTGTTGATTAGGATATAAAATTCCCATATCAGCTGTTATTTTCATAACCATGTAATATGTAATTTACTCGTGTTGTTTACTATACTAAAATGCTGATATATTGGGATTGACCCTAAAATCAACTGAAATGATTATACACCAAGCATGGCCCAGAAACGTGGTGAAATTATTATACACTAGGTTTTACCTTGACACATGCCGAAACAGTTATACACTAGGCATGTCCCTGATTCTAAAAATGTTGAAATGCTAATTCATCAGGCATATCCCTGATTTGAGTATGCTAAAATTCTTATACACCTGGCTTGGCCCTGAGACCTGTTGAAATGGAATGTATTATGATTCATCTTCCATGCCAAAGTATAATATTATCACATCCTTTTGTTTAGATAGCTTGTTTAGGTATCTAACATGCTAACTTTATATAGGTGGTTGATAGGCTTAGGTAGATCCCCAATTCTTATAATATTTGATGTAATTGAATTGTTTAAATAAAATGAGATCGATGTAAATTAATTCCAATTTTTTAGGATTGATTACTTTTGTGTGCCTTCAAGTTACTGCTTTCACTATTGTAGACTGTGTGTCACATATTTTCACTGAGGGATTAGCATGGACCTTAGTGTGGTTTTCTAAAGAGATTTATTTCTCACACCCTATTTGGGTCATGTATTTGGGCCCAAAAAGACTATATTGTTGTAGGTATCGATAAGGGAAAGGTCCCTTTTTCAAGTATATGATTGCTTCACAGAAGCATGAGAGCTTGGGACTAAGCCGAGGCTTGTGATGCTATTGAGTTCCATTTTGTGTAACCATAATTTGGTATTTGATTGTACTTGATATCAGTGTACAATGTCTCATTTTTTTCTTAGAACATGTGACATGCTGAATCATTTTGGTATTATATTACTTCTAGTTAACTTATTATTTCAGTCTACCGTTATTTACATCAGTTGCATGTATTTTACTATTTCTGCTATTTTTATTATTTATTCTGCTATGTTACACTCTACAAATTATGGCATTGTTTCCTCAATATCACCCCGTAGGCCCTCACTGCTTGTCGAAAACCTCTAGTGTTTGAGGAAATGCGCTAGAGGCCATGTGTCCAACTGGTTACGGGGCACCAGCTAAGTGGTGTCCTGATCCGGGATGTTACAAAGTGGTGTCCAAGGTAGTTTCATTTCTAGTTTGTCTTAATATTTGGAGAAATTATAAAGTGATAAGAATGAAATTGATTGTGTAATTAGTTGGGACTGGACGTAGCTACCCCGTGTACAGGGAAAATCCAAATTGATGCAAATTTAATTGTGTTTTTTGTATTTTGACCTATTACAGTTGATTATATTTCACCGTTGGGAGACACACTAATTTTTTGTTGTTGTTATTGATATTATTTTGTTTCTTTCTTGTTTCAACCTGGTGATATGAGGTTATTCCATCTAATGAATCATATAGGAACTTTCTATAGATCACATCCCATGCATACTTCCCATTCCATTTAGGGAGCATTAATGGTTGCATGCTATTGTGATAGATGTTGTGCTAGATATGCATGTTGTTTTGATAGTAACTTGATAGATATTACTTCTATTGAGATAGGTATATTTGTACGTGAGATGGGTTGGATTGAATGGGATCTAAATGTTGGTTCTTGGGTTTCATGGTCCCTCTTGTACTAGAATTTGGAAGAATATGATCCATACTTTTTTATATAATTGTGCTATGTTATGTTATTCATGGGTTTCATCCTTTGAATATTTGGGATTTTGGGACCTCATGGATTGGAATTTGGCATACAGTGGATTTATTTTTCAAAAAAATGGTTCTGGGGAAGTTTTAGAGGCTTATTATCTTGAAACCCAGACAACGTGTCTTGTGGTTCCAAGAACACACACCATGTGAGCTTCCTGTTCAAGTAATAATATCTTTTCATGTGTGCACGTCATGTACTATGTGTACAAATCATGTACTATGTGTACAAATCATGTAGTATCTGACCCTGTAACTGGCTGTGTGAGAGGAAACACATGATATTGAGTTTTGATCAGAATACACCGTGTACATTCGGTACACACTGTGTAGCCTAACCAGGAAGAACCCGAGTGGACTTGGACATGGGCGATTACATAGCAAGGATAATTGACCTATGTGCATGACGTGTGTGTGTGGAACATGCCCTATACCTTGGGTTGATTCACACTGAGGCCAGCGATAGAACCCGACCATGTAAGAGCTTAAGGGTATATGCCGTGTATTCTTTCTACATGGCGGGTAATCCCTTTTAGTCAAACTTTTATGGTCTTTCCGAATTTCATTTTGGTAGTCTTGAATTAAAAAATCTTGAAAATGTGTTTGAAGTAAGGTGTGTTCTTGAACTTGTAGAGCCATGCCGCCACGATGAACATGAGCTGTATTCTAGGAGAGTGGTGATTGTAATACTCTAGAGATGGTAATACATCGGCTATCAATGGATACTCATGTTGTTCCAGTTGTGAAACCAACTATTATACTAGATGCATGTGCATATGCATAGATCTGAGAAGGATTAATGTTGTTTGTTCAGACCTGTTAGAGAGCACTGTATGCTGTCACGTCTATGGTAGAGCTGACTCGTATATTCCAACAGTAGCATCCACCCACATATTCAGGGAATGGTGGAACACAAGTTACAAAATCATGGATACAATCAATATTGACTATCATTGAGAATCTGGAGACACCTCTTTAGAGGAGGTTCAATCTCGAAACATATATGTTGCGTGATTATACCAAGAGATGGTGGGATGTTATCACTAAGTAAGGTCATCATCCAGATATGACATAAGAAGACTTTCAAACAACCTTCAATGAATACTATTTTCCTAAAACATTTATGGATGACCCATCTTGGGAGTTCATGCACCCAGAGCAGGGCACACTGTAAACTATGGACTATTCTACCTAGTTTACCGAGATTCAACAATTCACACCTATTCTGATGGGTGACTATGAATTGAAATTTAGACGATTTTTGGATGGTCTCAAGTTCAACATCTGATCATGGGTGAATGTATTTAGGTTTCCTTCAATCTCTGATATTGTGAATTAGGTGCGGATTATCGAGAACAACCTATAGGAATCATGGGGCGCGAGATAGGGAACTTTTCCCCAGAGATCTGGTATTGTTTCTACCAGTAATAATAAGCATCATCTGTAGTTTTCTAATTGTGATAGTAGTAAAAAGAATGTATCTTTCAGAACCTAGGTGAGGTTCTAACACTGTGAAAATTATGGGCATACTAAAACTCTATATCTAATGGATCTGATCTATTGTTGAGGTTACTGCATGACGACCCATTTTTAACATTTCTACAGGACGTATCCTGCAACATCTACTGACAGATGGTATTCACCATTAATTGTTCATGAGTGGGGTTAACAGCTTCTCATCAGAGAGGAAACTCGAATATTTCTGGCCATTTAGGCTGAGGGGGTGGTCGTGGCCATGATAGCTAGACCCCAAGATCTTAGCGACATCAGGGAGGGATAACTCAGGGTAGTCAAGTAGTTTCTTAAGGACACGATACAGGTCAAACATAAGCAGTGCAATAGACCCAACAGGAAGAGACACTATTCTAGTTGCCTCGGTTTATTCTTATTCAATTTTTGATATTGGTGGTACACATTGTTTTATATTTGTGGCCATTTTGGAAAGATTTGAGATTTGTGTTTATACTTATTTGGATTATATGACACTAGACACTCCGTTAGGGATTAGAAAGGAATGTGAACATCACTGTACAGAGTTCCCCCTGAGATTGGTTGGTGTATCTTTCTATGGAACCTCTATGTCATAGAGATGACAGGCTATGATGTCATTCTCTAAATGGACTAGTTGGTTTCTTTTTAAGCCTTTGTTGATTTCTATTATAGCAGTGTGAGTTTAACTTCACCATAAGGAAGATCGTTTCTATATAATGGTGAGTGGGATGTGCAGGCAAGGCATGCTAGGACCGAGCATCGTGGGCCACATGGGCTGACAGCCCAGATTGCATTTTTATACTTGGATGACGAGGGAACATGTCATATGGATTTCCCTCTAGTGGTGGAAAATTTCTGGGATGCTATCCAGGATGAATTTTCTGGCATACCACCGATCAATGAGGTAGAGTTCAGTATTTAGATAATACCAAGAACTACACAAGTATCCATTCTTCCTTACTATATGGCCACATAAGAGCTACAAGAGCTCAAGAAGAATTTGGAAGAACTGAAAGAAATGGGTTTTATCCGACCTAGTACTTATCCTTAATGTTCACTGGTCCTTTTCATGAAAAAGGTTGACGATACCCTCAGGCTATGAGTGGAAAACCAAAAACAGAACCAATTGACGATTAAAAATTGATATCCCTTGTGATGGATAGATGACATGTTTTTTCATCTTCTTGGAGATCGAGTGTTATCAAATGATGAATTAAGGTCGAAATATCATCATGTACACATTTGACCTATAGACATACCTCATACATCTTTTCATCGTAGGTATGGTCTATAGTACCATCTGGTCATGTTGTTCGATCTCACAAATGCACAAGTAGTTTTCATAGTGCTGATGAACCGAGTGTTCCAAACTTACCTAGACTCTTTTGTGGTGGTTTTTTAGGGATTATATCTTGGTGTATTCTCACAATCAACACAGAAATTCTAAAATCCTTGAGATCATTTTGAATACACTGATATAACATTAAATATATGCTATGATCCAAAATTCCACTTCTGGAAGGATCAAATTCACCTCCCAGTCAAGTCATCTCAAAGAAAAGAGTACTAATTGACCCTGAAAATTTGAGGGCATTAGTTACCTAGGAGCATCCCAAGAATGTTTTTTAGGTGCAGAGTTTCTTAGGTCTAGATATTTATTACAGTAATTTCATATGGGACTTCTCATGATTGGAAGTGCTTCTAATGGGATTTTATAAGATGAGTGTGAAGTTTTGTGGTTAGATTATTATGATATGGCCATTTAAGAGCTCAAAGGGTGTTTGACATCACCACCGATACTGATATTACAAGAGTCGGGAAAAAGTTACACTGTATACTGTGCTGCATTGGGCATTGGGCTGGGAGCAGTCCTTATAAAAGGGGATCATGTTGTTGCGTATGGGTCTAGGGAGTTGAGGCCACGTGATAGGAATTACCCTATGTATGACATGGATTTAGTTGTGGTTGTTCATTCCCAACGTTGTTGTAGACATTACTTATTAGAGGAGAATTTTTGGTGTACATTGACCACAAACGCCACAAGTACATATTTACTTAGCTTTATCTGAATTTGAGATAGAGAAGGTGGGTAAAATACCTTAAGTCCTTCTATTTTGAGCTTCATTGTACACTAGGTAATGGACATGAAATGGATGATGCACTGAGTAGTGGGACTCAAATACATGAAGTGCAGGAGGCCAGTGGTGAGTGGAAGCTTATGGAATTGTTCTTTGAGATGTATCTGGAGGTGCATGATAGACAAGGACATAATTTTCAGTCATCTATTTATATTACCATAACCCTACTGGAGAGAGTCATGATGAGGTATCTATCAGATTCTGAGGGGCTAGTTCTATGGGAGAGTGTGGCAGGTGAGGGACCTCCTCCAAGATAGACTATAAGTGAGGATGATATCATGCATATCCATGGATGGATTTGGGTTCTAATTGACATATGTGAGGAAATGATCCATGATTTTAATGCCTCTATATGGGAAGTACATCCTTGTGTCATGAAGACGTATCAGGATTTATGTTGTCCGTATTGGTGGGTAGGTATGAAGAGAGACATAAATGATTTTTTCATGATGTGAAACACCTATCAATATATGAAGGTGGAACACCAAAGACCAGTAGGAATTTTATAGAAGTTACTCATTCCTGAGTGGAAATGGAATGATGTTGTAATAGATTTTGTGATGGGTTTACCAAGGTCACCTCGATGAAATGATGTCATATGTGATGTTATAGACAAACATACAAAGGTTTCACATTTTATACAGGTCTAGCAGACCATCGGTGTTGATGAGATTGGAAATATGTATATTCATGAGGTAGTAAAACTTAATGGGGTTCCCCATTCTATCATTTCAGATAGGGATTCACTCTTTACATCTTGTTTACGGAATAGTTTTCTCAGGTAATTGATTACATAGTTTCTTCTAAGCACCGCATTACACCCTCAGACTGATATACAGTCAGAGTGTATGATACATGTTCTAGAGGACATGTTGTGTTCATGTATCCTAGAAATTGGGGGCTCTTGGGAGAAGAATATTCCCCTGGTCAAGTTCTCTTAATATAATAGTTTCCAAGACACTATACAAGTGGAACCTTATGAGGATTTATATGGTATATCATGTCATTCTTCTTGTTCTAGTTAGAGGCTGGTGTGGTAGCTTTATAGGGACCTCGTCTTGTACATGATACTTCAAAGAAGGTCCATTTTATTTATAAATGGATGGATACAGTGTATTACCATCAAAAATATAATATCGATAACCGTAGATGACCTCTAGGGTTCGTGGTTGGTGTCAGGTTATCTTGCATGTTTCACTGATGTTGGGAAACAGGTGGATCAGGAAACAAAGTAAGATTTCACCATGATATGTCAGGATTTATGAGATTTTGGATAGCGTCGTGTTAGTTTCCTACTAGTTATAGTTACGTAGGAGGTACCGGGACATGCATAACATCTTCCAAGTATCTCATCTACACCTCTATCACTCAGACCCATCTTACACTTTTCTACCAAATGAGGATGAGATTTAGGTTAATGCATCCTTTGAGGAGAATCTGATTTGTATAGTTGGTAGGAGTACGCAGGTTCTATGCGGATGATCAGTTCCTCTCGTATGAGTTCTATGGTAGTACAGCCGATTATAGGATGAGACTTGGGGAGGGAGGCCAATGTACATGCTTATTGGCCAGATTTATTCTCAAAAATTCCTTCACCACCCTTGGAAGGGAAATTCCATGATGAATTTCATTAAGGGATAAGTTTGTAACAACCATGTTCTTATTTTGAGGTACACTTTCTTCCTTTACATTTCATTTGAGCAACTTTATATAAAAACAAAGGAAATCGGGAAAAAATACTGAATAAGGGGTTATATGCATTGAAATCCTATGTACACATAGTGTAGTGTGGCCATGTGTTATGGGAATACATGTAGCATGTGCATGTCAATGGGAACGGCAGTGAACAAACAAGTACACACAATGTCCATCCTACTACACGTCGTATAGTCATGTTGGAAGGTCATGGAAAGTATGTCAGTGGAAAAAATCTACCAAATGTACAATAAAATGATAGAAATGCCTTGTATTTTTGTATTTTGGTTAAAATGGAAAGTATTCTATCCATTTTTCAAAATGGAAAAGGGCTCTCCATGTTGATGAACAAGAATATCTAGAACTTTGATCCCTTCTTGGTTGGGAATCTGAACTCCATTTTGATCATCTTACATCTTTTTTGAACCAAATCGGTATTCTCTTGATTAACATTTAGTTGTTTTTCCCAATTTATGTTATCAATGAAGTTATTTAGGTGTTGTCTTTTACCAATGTTTCAAATATCTACATCATTCTATCATGAATTGGAAGCTAATGCTGGATGAGGAGAGCCACACAGGGACTAGGTATGTGGTCTTGTGCCTTTTGTTAAATGTTGGGTTGTTTAGATGTGTCGTAGTGACATGTGCCAATGTGTAGGGTGTCTCTTGGTTGGTAATTTGACCCGTGTTAATACCTAATAACATTTATGTGATTGTATAAATTAATTAAAGCATGGTGGAGATTATTTTATTTTATTAAGGGCCACCCTGTGGGTGCATTACCCCTCAGATGACCATTGTTTATCCACTTATCCTAGGATGCCAATGGTCATGCCATTGTTTCCCTTATAAGGGGTATTTAATATGAAAACTTCTTTTTAAATGTTTCAATGGGAATATGATTGTAAAAGCATTGTGATAGTTTAATTCACATGTTATTCATGTTTTATAAATTTTCCCATGTGAGTTATTAAATGCTAAATCCATGTACTAGTTTAATTAGCATGTATTTTTTGATAAATGAATTGTGCCCACATTATTTGATTGTTGATAACCATGTGATAGTGTAGGAAACATGTGTTGATTATAATATAAATTTCCCATGTGAGCTGTTATTTTGTTAACCATGTAATAATGTAATTTATATGTGTTCTTTGCTATGCTGAAATGCTGATTTACCATGCTTGACACTAAAATATGATGAAATGATTATACACCGAGCTTAGCCCCAAAACATGCTTAAATGCTTATACAACGAGTTTTACCTTGACAGATGCTGAAAATTTTATACACTGTGATTTTCCCGGATTCAAAATATACAAAAATGCTGATACATAGGGAATTTCCTTGATTTGAATATTCATAAATTCTTATAAATTGTGATGGGCCCGCAGACATTTCGAAATGGAATAACTTATAACTCATATTCCATGACAAATCACAAGCTATAATTTTATATTCACTTCTTTTTATTTTGATACCTTGTTGAGGTGTCATTCATTATTACATTATATAAGGGGTTGACGGGCTTCGGCCAGACCTCGAGACAAATACAATATAATGAAATTGAATTGTTCAAGGAACATGAAATGAATGTAAATGAATTCCACTACTTGAAAGATTATTTACTTTTGAGTACATTCTAGTAACTGAATTAACTATTGTACATTGCATGTCACATATTTTCACTAATAGATTGGAACAAAACATAGGTGGTTGCCTAGTAGTATTTATTTATTTCACCCTTTTTGGGTCATGTTTTTGGGCCCAAATAGACTATATTGTTTTAGGTTTTGATAAGGTCAAGGGACCTTTTTAGGTACTTGACTGCTTCTTAGAAGCAGGAGAGAATGTGATAAATCCAAGGCTTGTGATTCTACTGAATTTCATTTTGTTTTATCGAAATTTTTTATTGTATTGTACTTGATTACAGAGTATCCTATTTTTCTGTTTTCTTAGAACATGTGTCTTACTGTGTCAATTTCATATTATATGAATTTTTGTTACATTATTATTTTAGTCTTGTATTGTTTACATTAATTTTATGTTGTTTTCTGGTTCTTCAATTTTTATTATTTATTCTGCTATGTAACACTCTTCTAATAAGAGAATAGTTTCCCTACTATAACCCATTAGGCCCCCACGGCTAGTCGGCAGCCTCTGGAATTTGGGGAAAATGCACTCGAGTCCATATGGAAAACTGGGTACAGGTCACCAATTGAGTGGCTTTCGGATCCGGGACAATACATTAATTAAATAAATTTATGTTTAAATTGAATTAATGATCTGAAAAAGAGAGAAATAAAGGCATAACGATAGGGTTAAAATTTAAACGAGAGGAATTTTAGGTTCAATTATTTTCATATTTGTATATTAGGGAAAAAATTTATTTTATGTTCATTCATGTTATGTGTCATAATTTGATCTGTATAAAACCTTATTTTTTTTTCATACAGAAATCCTATTATTGGACCATTTGAATTGTCATCTAGTACGTGAAATTAAAAAACTAGGTAACCTAAAAACCTATTTAATCTTATCTTAACAATATTTTCGTAATGACCATATACAAGATAGGATAATTAATTTAATAAATGAAATATTATTGAAATGATAAGAAATAGTGATGCAGTTGAAAATGGAATAAGATTGGCATTGATAAATTGCATCAAATAAATGAAAAACAAAAATTTAAAATAAAAATAATCCTTATGTACCACATCCTCCTAAAATGATGTCACTTGACACAAAGAAGACTACTCTGTCATGTTAGGCATGTTGAGAACATGTATCACAGATACTCAAGGATTAATGAAGTTGAATAATGGTGGTGATAGAA
Source organism: Viscum album (assembly GCA_963277665.1). Taxonomy (NCBI): domain Eukaryota; kingdom Viridiplantae; phylum Streptophyta; class Magnoliopsida; order Santalales; family Viscaceae; genus Viscum; species Viscum album. The sequence goes on from OY728120.1 coordinate 788,988,514, forward strand.
GGCTCTGGATTAGTATGGTTCATCTATAGTCATATTCCGACTCCCCTGGTTCTAACCTCCTCCCATGTAAAATCCAAGGGTGTATTTTATAAGCCCTCCCACTAAAAATATTATTCATTTTTCTTCTATTTTTATATTTCCCAATACATTTACTATGTGTGATCCATGTCAGTAGTGGAATTTTCAAATTTTTTTCTTGACAATTCATGTCACATAAATTTTAGAAGACATATAGTTTATTTAATAGCGTATAATGACTTCATGACATTTATTATGTGGAAATAGCTTCTACAGAATCTCATGTCACATAATTAAATACTGAATAAGATAATGGACTTTTACAATTCCTTATATCCCCTATCTTTATGGGCTTGTTCATTTATCCCCATAAATATTGTGTCATGCCATGAGAGAAGATAGTTGAATGAAGCCTCTCTAATATTCTATTTTATTCCATCTTCATTCCTTTTCCAAATATTAGTTGTTCCTACAAAAAATCACAAAACATGGAAAATTGTTCAGGAATTGGAATCATTCATAACTTAAATGAAGATATAATTATTTTAAATAATTATAAAATATATTCACTGAATGGATTTATCATAAATAATATTGTAAAGATATTGATTTATTCTCTTGGAACATACATGTTTCCTTGTGAAATATTTAATGATTGGTTGATTACTTTTGTTATAAATATTTACTATATTAATCTTGATATTCTTGAGTGATAATTGATGATTTTTAATGTATTTATCATTATTTTGATTACTGGTCTGCACATGATTGGGATATTGATCATTCTATCTGATGTACAGATTCAACAACTCTTCATAATATTATTTCACTTCTTTAGATTAAAGTGGAAATTACTATTGAATTTGTTATGTATGTTATTATCATAGAGAAATTAATTTTATCTTATATGTTATTTGGTATTTACTCCCTTTGGGATATCCCTATAGTCACTGGGAACTGGGAATTATTTTTAGTTTTCCCTCCTCATTCAGTAAATACTTAGTTTTGAATTAATGACCTCAATTATTACCCCAATTGATTTTATAAATATGGTTGTGGTACATGGTAAGTAAAAAATATAAAATTTCCTAATTGGTTATCATTGTATCCTTCCTGATAGTATTATAAGTGAGGTGGGACTCCAAAAATTTCATATGAATTTAATTTTTTAGTCACTGGTGGCGGTCTTATAATATGGATGGCCTGTAGTGCCTCTATCCTTGTTTAAGTTTCTTCTATTTTACTGACTGTCTTAGTCTTCCCCTACAATAGTTGATATCCTTTATTGGGTGGTATTTTTTGTTATTTCCATGGAGAGTTATTGTATTCATGATCATCCAGAATCAAGTATCCTTCAATGGGTATACTCCTTATGAGTCCACCACCCATTTTCGAAACAACTAATGGATAGTAATTATTTTATTGACTAAACTAAAAAATCTACAATTTAATCCTTATGTATAATCCAATGTTTGGATATTACTATATAATATCCTTGAAAATCTATCACGACTCAATAGTATATTCACAATCTTTTTTCTAATTTTTTTCAAATATATCTACTATGATTCTTTAAAATTTATTCTAGGAAATATTACATTCAAAATCAAAATATAATACCATACCATGTGGATATAGAACATAGTGTTTGGGATATCAAATATTATATATCTTGTTTAGTTAGGGAAGATGTAATTTATTGGTTCTTGATTTAATGATCAATAAAAATATTATCTCTTGATGTAAACACAGATCTATTGAAAATTTTATAGGTGACTGTGAGGATCATTATTGAGAAATTTTCCCAAATACCCCCTTGTATTGGATTATCTATGAAAATATTTTTTACATAGAATTTTCATCTGGATGAATGTCCTCGCTATGATTGGCGTAGCTCTAACAATTTATGAGATTTTTTATCTATCTACATATTTTCATAGATTTCTTGATGGAATTCATCAAGAATGTTTCCAAACTCTTCAAGTGAAATAAAGGATGTTTAATATTACATCTCCACTCATTCATTCACTTGTAGATAACACTCGATCTCAAGGTTCAACCCATTTGTTTAATAATAAAATAATCCCCATGATCATTTTTGTACTATGTATATCATATAAATTTATCATTCATGTTAATAGAAAAAAATACCCTTGCAAAAAAAAAGAGAACAAAAATAGTAACCATAGAAATGTTATAGGATAATTAATTAGTCACAAAATATATATTATTTTAAAAATTATCTCACTGTATTCCATAGAAAATGTTCCAAAATCTTGACTTCCAAAAATTATTATCGCCTCCTAATACAAATTTTTAGATTATGTATTTTTTAAAATGATACCAATCAAGAAACCTAGACATGTTTAGTATAATAATTAAATGTATCAGGTTCAATACACATGGAATGTAAAATGGATCATGAACATGTGATTATTATTTTTTATCCATTTGATGAATTTGACTAAAAATAATTGATATGAGATTCATATATTAGAGTATAGTTGGGAATATATGTAGAGTAAAAAACTTTTTAGAGAGTCAATTTTTTTAAAGGGTATAGAAAGTTGATCAATTTTAGTGGATGTTTTTTCAAGGAATCATTATCTAATTCTTTTATAGAATATCATGAAATATTTGTGGATATGTTTATCTGGTGATTATTTTTTTTGTGTTTCATCATAATTATTAGTAGCTAATCTTGTTCAAATTTATATTGTTAATGAAATCATGTTAGACATTTTATTATTATGATTTCATCTCTGAAAAAATATAAGTTTAAAAGGATATCAATTAATCCCATTCTTCCCTCGCATATTAATTTTCATCTCTTAACTAATACTCCCATGATAAGAAACTACTGAATGAAATAATATTTGAGTATCAATGTGATTATAATTCAATGCATGAAATTAAGAATAGTATTCATTCATCTAAATGTTGTAATATTCCTTTTAGTGATGGTCAAACACTACATAAGAGAGTACACAATTACAAGAGAATGGATATCCAGCATTAATGACTCTATAAGACTATGAGATAGAAGGTGTATGATCCTGATAGAAAGATATTAAAAACAAGAAAGGGGAGTAATAGTACTTAACTGTCTATTAATATTAAATTATTTATATAGAATATAACAAATCCATAAAATTTTTATATCCCTATAAATTTACAATGTCTCCCCAGAAAGGCCTTTCTCTAGTAGTGTGTCAAGCCCAATCGTTCAATCCATTTTTTCCAAAAAATACACCATAGTAATTATTTGTTGGATATAACATCATAATGATATATTGAAGTGGTTGTGACATGCGTTGTTAAAATATATGGTGTTTCAATTTTAGTTAACCATTATCACATTGAGAAATATTATATCACAATATGGTCACCCATGATCATAATTCAAAAACGTGAGTACCTCAGTGATAATGGAGTGATGTCAAAAATACGCAATCATGGTTTGTATATATATATATATATGTATATATATATATATCTCCCATTAATTATGTCTCAATAGAATATGCGTTCTTTGAAATGATTAGTAATTGGTAGAATTATTTATATTCAACCTTATTATGATTCTTTATGAAATTGTGAGATATCAACGATGCTTTATACATAGATACTTTAGAAATAAATCATATGTATGAGCACTATATGGTGATGAAAAAGGAATGTAGTAGAATTTATCTTTCATAATATTACTCAAGTTAATATAATATGTCCCATTTTGAACTGTTCACTATTTAATTGCATAATTCATAATTCAAATCCTGATCCCATATTGGAAATAATCTTGATTTCTTCCCTTTGACATAATCATAAATGTGCCTCCATCATATCATTGTTCTACTTCAGCGAAACCCTCTTCCATTGTTCAACATATATACTCCTACTATGATTCCACTATACAACCACACACTATGGTTATTATCATCAAGAAATTTTATTCTTTGATGATCACAATTTAGGTTTGATGACCAATTAATACTATAGTTTACATGTTCTCCTAGGGGGATTAAATGTAATTTTTTTTGTCCCCTATAATTAATTACATCATGTAGTAAACTTTGTATCATGGTATAATTTTCGAGGATTTTGACCATATATTTACACTCAAATGTATCTTTTTTTTAATAAAGAGTATTACCGTTATAGTACTATGAATTATATTTAACTATGATAAATTTTACACCTCCATATACCATAATTATGTTGTAACCACAATAATATTATAACAGTGGTGGATGTAGAGTGAAATAAAAATTCATTCAATTCATCAAAATTTAACCAAAAAAATCAATTGTATCATTTCTTCCAATAACGATGAATATTGAAATTAGTGGGAAAAATGATTTCCTTAAAAAACAAAGCTATGAAAACCACTATATGAGTGTTTCTGGAACATTTTGTATCCCTTTATTCTGAAGGATATTGTGTCTAGTATCCATATTTAGGATATTATACTACATATTTTTTTATCTTTCATAGATTGTTACTGTAATTAATGAATCCTTTAATCATACACTACTGTTAGATTTATTTTATCCTTAATGAAATAACACATATAGTTGTAAAATTATATTAAAAACTTCGTGTAATGTCCAATATAGACATAAGAAATCCATCTTCATGAAGGTACACTCTATACCACTAAACACTCTGATTTTTGAAAAATATTCTATAAATTATAATGGTATAATCAATCTAGGTCAATTTGTGTTGTCCACACCATATATAGATTTTATATTTTGTGATAAATAATTGTGTTGATATTAATGATGCTTGACTAAGAATATATACACTAATTTATAATACTTTATAAACTCTATTAATAATGTTCTCTCATATATTATAGTTGTATTTAATAATACATTATGCGGTTTTTAGAGGAGAGGATATCACTACAAAATATGCACTTATATGATTTTCAAATTATGAATTCATGAGCTCATCAATGAAATTTCATTAAACATAGGATATCCTACTTGGTTTTATATTCCACGTATGGGAAAAGTTTCATGATGTACTAATGATTATGAAATTCTTAGAAATTTTATAGGAAATCCAGACCGACATAGCTCATGTGGTTTGATCTAGTAGAGTTTTCCAAGTGGTTATACGTAGAAATTTCCATACCAGGTATTTTTCATTTATAACAAAGGGAATTTAATTTATAATTCATGATGAATAATGTTTTATGGAATCAATTATTTATTATGATTTATACATAATTTTGATGATATTATATACACATTTATTCATTTAAATAATTTAGTGAGTTGGTTTTTCATTTATATAACTCAATTTATCATTGGTCATTCTACAATTATATATTTTATGTTTGAGTTCTTCCCATTATTCATTTATTTTATCTTGGTGTTAGTTACCAGCACAAGAACTCTTACAGGTGTTTTTGGGGAGACTCACGTAGTCTCATCACTGACTCAATAGGGGTTTAAATTTGTTCAGATCATGTTATTGGGGTATCATAGGTGGTTCATGTAATGATGTACATTTTTTAAATTATTTATTCTATTTCATATATAATTATTCTTCCTATTTGTTTATAAATACTAAAATTGTTTATGGTTTTGGGAATTTAGTAGAAAAGGAACTAGATCATGAGAGATATGTAATTACCCGTGTTTTTCTAGGCAGGAATTTTGAATTGAAATTTGAATTTTTTTTCTGTCATAATGGGTAAAAAGTGTAATAATCCCCTATAATATGATCTTCGATAATTTTTTTTTCAACATTATTAGTCTCATAATATGTTTTTCACCCTTGTATAATGTTTGGGTGTAAATCTAATCCATTTGAATTTTATGGTAATAATTAATAGTTAATATATAGTTTTATAAATATTAATTTATTTTCATGGGTTCATTTAGAGATATCATTTGAGAAGAGAATCATATTTTGATTATGTCTAATCTAATGAGTCTTTAAAGGAGAGTTACATCTATATGGGGTATAAATATAGCTTTCATATTGGGGCTGGCTGGGGGCATCATTTATTTTATTTTACCTTTTTCATTCCTTTATTTTCATATTTTCCTTTATTCTTTTCCTTCATTGTATTCTAAATTAAATCAAAGTAGAAACTACATCATAATGAAAACAATATATAATGTATTGGTTGAGAAAAAGATAGTGAGGGAGAAGGGGAGGAACCACTGTGGAGCTCCTGATGTGTTGGTTCATCGTTCACCAACTGTGGAATGCAGAAATAGGTGAAGCTTCAGTAGATTCTTCCCAAAGACATCCCATTTTTAATATTTATAGTAAATCCCTATAGTTTTATCATTTTAAAGTTTCAAAAATATGTTATTAATTATTAGTTCCCCATGGGTCCAATAAACATATTTTGTGATGCAAACTGGGGTTTTGATGAGATTCAGTGGTTTTCCGCTCAGAAAAACCAATCTACATGGAATGTGATTTAAAGAGAAATGTCACATGTTCAACATATTTGGGGAAGACAATTTTTTTGACGTACAAAAAATGTACCGGGGTTTAAATTCCATTTACTAGTGCTCATCCAGCTAGAAAAGTGCATGACCATGCTTCTTGTGCAGGGGTACATGACCATATTGAGTACACGGTTGGACCCCATGTTGGTTGCATGCCATGTACAAGTACACGGGCATTCCAAGTACATGTCCAGGTTGGTTGAGGGACATAAAAAAGTACCCTATCTAGGGTAGACACTATGTACCTATCATGCATGTCTTGTACTTGGGAATTTACATTCATATTAAGGTATAAGTACATGCCTAGGTGGGGCCTCGTGTTTACTTTTCGTGTGGTGAGAGAGAGACATCATACACTTCCCATTCTTCGCCCCTTGATTTTTTTCATATCTTTTCATCCATAAGTCACAATTGAACCTATGAGTAGTCCACTATGTGTATCTCATCATGTATATCCTCATTTTTAGACAATTAATCTATTTTTAGGAATCCTATGTATAGTTTTTGGCCTTTTCTTGAACAGATTGGTTCTTCCTATGTTAATTAAATTTATTAATCTCTATAGAGTAAGACCTTATTAGAGAGGATCCATGATTTGTGTCTTTATATTTCTAGAATTTCCTTTTAAGATGCCATCCTTTTGAAATGTTCCCCTCTAGCCTATATGGTTATGAGACTACTTGTTTTGGAGGACCCCCTATAGTATTCCTCTTTATTCATTTCATCTTAGAGGATCCTAAGTAGGATGACTAGTTCTTATTGTCTATTTAATGAGAATCCCTAGATGGATTCCATTATATAAGATCTTATCTAGGGAATCCCATGTAAGATCCATTTACATATGTACCATTTCGGGCATCCCATGACAGATGCCTCTGCCTTCTAACACAGATATATAGGGTCACCTATAGGAATCCTTCACTAATGAATTGTTTCAATGATACCCTACACCATTTTTCATTATTGCATACCATTTTAAGAAAAAATGTAGGACTCCAAATTTACATTTTCTTATGAGGATCCCAAGTAGGATTCTTATTTACATTTTTGACTTGAGGGACCTAGTGGGTTTCCATTGTTTGACTGACCATGAGTGAATACATTAGGTTGGGGTAGAGATGGTCGTGGGTGTAATCTTAGAACTTGTGACGAAGATGTAATACCAGTTTGTTGGGTATGTATAAAAAAGTTTAGAATTTAAAACACCATCACTCTTGGTTTTTCAATAACTTTTTTATTACTTATGTAGTGATGATTTCTAGAGGTACTTCCTGGTTAGTGGATATTAGGCCTGACGTGATGCATCATTCTCATATTTGGTTTTCGTGGAATTTATTTCTATGATCTAGATTTTACGCCTTGTTATATGTGATATTTACTATTATATCAAGAAGTACCACCAATGATCTGGTTGTTGAGTCTATATATTTTGATTATTATATTATTTGGATTTCCTGAGGTACTTCATAGTATACGACTATTGAGACTATGGATATGATATATGAGCAATTAATCCCTAGTAATGATACATGTATGATTGTGATCTCCCTAGTGTTGAGGATGATTACATTATCCTTATCTAATGGGTTAGATTAGGAATAATGTTCTCTCATAAACCCATGGTTATCAGTGGAATATTAGGCCCTCCTTGAGTTATGGTCTTTTTTGGATTATTATTCTATCCTAGACCTGTGTCTTATAGGGGATGACTACACTCTCCTCAATTTATCATATTATGAGGAAGTCTATATGTTCTCTCTGGGATATTATTTATGATCCATTACATTTTCCGGCTTGTTAATCATGGAATCACATGCCTATGTTTGACATACGTATTTGGATCTTGAGGTTTGGACATGAAATCTCACCTATGTGATCTTGTACTAATCATCTAAGGGTCAGACAAATATAGTTAATCTAAGTAGTTATGTCATGAACACATATGAGTTGGGTCCTAGGTCTCATATATTGTACTAGATTCACATGGAATGAGAAGTATAAAAATTGGCATTGTGACCATTTTCCATATGTATGGATTTAATTCCCTATAATCATTCATTACAGTGACTTGAGTTGAGTACGATTGAATGTATGATTGGGATGAGTATCCTATTAAGTTAAACCATCATGCTCAACGATATTTCCATCATTGTCTGAAGAAGGTATAAGTCAATTGGTATTACAAACACAAAAATCAACTCAATGGTACATAGCTTGAGTGGCATGATGTCAAAACAAATTACATTGCATAGTATGTCCCATTGATCAGGATTACATATCCATGGATGAAGAGTTATTTATGTTATTTCATTCACATACTCAGGAATATTCATATTTATGTATATATGTATAGGTATACAACTATATATGTACAAATATAAAGATATGGGAATCCATGGTGTCACATGCCTAGTTGATTGGGATTGTAGAACCTAGGTTTGATTGTGGTTTCATGTTGGTTGGTTGTACTTATCTTTTTAGTTTTATCTTAAATAGGTTTATCAATTTTCCATTTCATGTACTTATACTAGTAATGATTAATAGTTTCATCATCGGGGTGGACTTGTGAGATTTTTTCTCACTCATTCACATGCACCTCCATGTATCTGTAGACCTTATGTCTACTTTTCAGGTTGAGAATAGTTTCATGGTGGATAAGTATGAGTTCCTGCATTTCATGTTCATGAAATTCTTCTAGTGTGGGTTCTTACATTCAGGATGGTGTAGTTCGACAGTGTTTGGAGACCAATTATGTAGTCTGGATCAGAGTTATTAGTAGATCCATGTACTTTAATTTTAGTTTCATTTTTACTCATATTTTTTTATGGTCGGCCCAGTGGTTGGAAAGTGTCATATGTATGGAATATGTCTTTGTGATTTTATGGAATTTCAATTATTATTAATGAATGTTCTATTTTAGTTTATTAAATACATCCACTCTATTTATATTTACTATTGTGTATGATAATTATCTATTTACACTATTTTCTTACTCTGAAATAGGATCATAGTATCCTGACTAACACATCCTAGGTCTTCACTGCTATTCTTCAGTCTCTGAAATACATGGAGGTAAGCTTGATGGCTAGTAACCAACCAGAACGGGGAACCATTTTTGTTTCACCAGGGTCAGAACATTACAAAGTAGAATATGAGATGTTATTTTCATAGTTTTCATTATTTAGGATATGATAGATAAAAGTATTAGGAATCTGTCAGAACCTATGATGGATATCATATTGGTGCACCAAGATCACATATTCCCATATAAAGTCATAGTTTCTATGTGTATGTTATAACTGTTTTTTTTGCTCTGTGATGTTATTTTTGTTTATAATTTATCATCTATTGACACACATATTGTGTCGATTTTAAGATTTACTAAGCATATATGCCTCTTAGAAATAAATAAGAGGACATGGAAGGGTTTAGAATCTTTTCCAACAATGGAAAGAGGAAACTCAAGCATCATATATTGCACATAGTATTTGCATATTATAGGCCTTCTTGTGTGTGATTTTTACTGATGATAGAAGAACGTTCATTTGTGACTACCTACATATATATATTTCATTCATATGGATGGTTATTAAGATCTATGATGGGGTGTTAGTGTTGATACTGATGACTCATCCCACATGTATAGGCAGTGTAGTGACGCTTGATGGTTTATATGGCATGGTATGACCTTATATTTTACCCCTTATAGGGTGTTATTTTGAATCCATGGTTATCATTATAGATTGATGAGTACACTACTGATAGATACCATGAATTATTCATGCGAACATGATCCATGTTGTATTACCATATACAGATGCCTGGGGAGTTTCATTTAAGTCTCATTTCCAGATTTTTTTCATGACCTCTATAGAGAATATCTTTTTTATGATTCATAATGAAGAATAGAACATTATAGGTCATTATATATATTTTGAACCTAATAGGTCTTTGGGATATTTACCTTCTTTATAAAGTTCTGATCATTTAGGATAATTGTTTAGACCTTATGGACTAGTTGTTAGACTTGTTCTATAGTGCTAGGTGGTAGACATAGAGACTCTTAGTTTTCAATCAGACCCTTTTGGGTTGATGTCTATCTTGATCAAGGGAATCCTGAGTGATTGAGTATGGACCATGTTTTTAGATTCCATTTTTATACATGAGGTTGGATTTACGATCATTTTTTGACTGATACATGATTATTTCATTTGATTTTATGTTATAGTAATTTCCATGACTTCATATTTTGAAAAGAACCTAGGGTGATTCAGTGTCAATACTGGATTCAATGAGAAGAACTGTTTGGGTTCTTGTCCTGATCGACGGGTGTTTCCATTGTCACTAATTAAATGAAGGAGTATGTAGATCTACAATCCAGAAATAACATCTTGTAATGGATATTCATGGGTGTATATCAGGGCATAGGTAAGGCACCCAATTTTGAAATGGTTCCCTATGGGGACTTCTAGAATAAAGAGGCTGACATGTCCTGTATCATAGTAAGCTAACCCCTGCGTGGGATGACTCACTGGTGTGTGAGTCAGGTGATAATATATTTGTTTGTTGCACATGACACCATTGTAATCAGAATCAATGAGTGGAACAGTTCATGATGAGAACCAATGTATTCATGGCATGTCATGGGGATGGTTTCCCAAGAGTTGTAGTTGAATGATGAATTTCCCTCTATGGTAGAGGTAAAATCAGAAGTAAATATGGTACCATGAGATAGTTGACCAGTGACTGAATCCAAGTTAGGTATTGATAGGATGTGAGAATATTTTGGAGGTAGATGTACAAACCATTTTGTAGAAATCATAGGTTACTTCTGGTTAGAAACAATCAATTACCTATCTTGAATTGATCATGAGTACACTGAGAGAGTGTTGTCCCATTATTGAGTTCCTTTTCCATTCAAATGACTTTCTTTTTAAGAAGAGGAAGTTTTTGAGGTTGCGATCGAAAAGTGGTGTAAGGTAAGCTATATGGTGGGGAGTTCACCATTGGTCATTTGTGGGAGGAAACCCACATATTCAGAAGAACATCTGCGTTCATAAGTGTTGTTAATCATGTATCATGGTTTGGAGATGAAAATAAGAGTATTCCTATGGAGGGAGTTCTAGATCGGTTTTAAATACGCGTCTTCTGTGTAAGAGATATTATTTGTCTATATGAGTCTGATTGTGGATAATCGAGATAGATTTATTTCATATACATTCACTGAGATCATGGATGAAATTATTTCAACAAAGGAATCATGGGGATGAGAATATTTATGGTGGGGGGATTTAACCATCCATGTTTGTCTATATATGAATTTTGAGCAAATATTTTAATTTTTTCTTTCTGATGATTTTAAGACTTAAAAATGGAAATTTTACATTATAATATTTTCTTAGATAATTTTTTAAACAATCTATTGGTATTGGAATAAGGTTTTTATCCTATGATAAGAGTTTAGTGAAAATATGAGCTCTTTCAATTTTAGGAGAATAATTAATAAATAATAATTAATAAAAAATATTAATTTAGTCATGTGGGTCCTTTTTCTGATATCATCTAAATTAAAAATTAGAGTAAGATTTCATCTACACCATTTCGTCTGTAATGAGGTGTTCAAACTATGTGGGTCATAAAATTAGATCAGGCATTAGAGTCGGTAGGTCCCCCTTTTCTTTTTTGTTCTATTCTTTTCCTCTATTATTTTCTTCAATTAATCATATGTCTTATTTTATACTCCCGTTGGGATACTCATTTTTAACACAAACAATATAGAAGTTATATGGAGAGATAAAGAGAGTGAGGGATGATGTAAGGAACCAAAACGGAGCTTGGGACATAATTGTTCGTCATGTGGAAACTATGGATCTTGGAAACAGCTAAATCTTTGGAGAATTCCACCCAAAGGTAGGATGTTGATTTTATTCAATGTAAATCCTAGTATATTACATGTTTTAATGTTTTAAATCCATATTATGATTTATCTAGTCCCCATGAGGGACGATCTTCTTCTTTTTGGGTTTAAAACATGGGTTTGGGGTGACTCGAGGGGTTTTACATTTTGGAAAACTCGTCTACACTATATGTTGTATAGGGATACACACTAAGTGTTCCTTTATTCTATGGGAAGATGATATTAATAATAAACATGCCATGAATTTAGTTTTACATTTTTTGGAATAGTGATCATCCATGTAGACGAGTACCAAACCTGGATTCCTCTATAGGGGTACACAACCGTGTAGAGGACATAGAAAAACCCCATGGGGGTCGCACACCATTTAGAATTACACATCCAGGACATGTACATGGCCAGTAACATTGAGGGGCACGGTAAGGTACCCCATGTAGGGTGCACACCATATACCCACCTTATACATACTGTACTTATGTGTTTACATGCCGAGGACATAGAAATTATACACCCCAGTGGGGCCTTGAGAGTATACATCTTGTACTTAATGAAGCATATCATGTGCTACCCCTTCTTCACCCTTTGAGGGGTTTTCATGTCATTTTAACTAGTAGTAATAATTGGACCCATTAGTAATCTATTATAAGAAAATGTTCACATAGTTCATGATGCTTTGATCCATGAGGAGTTTTGAGGACCCCTTAGTGGCGTTTCTGTACTTTTCTTGAATATAGATTTTATTCGACTGGTAATTGAATTTAAAGATATCCTAATAGTGGGACCTTATCAGAGGTGATCCATGGGATATATCTCATCCTTTGTAGCTTTACTATTGTGGATGATTCCATTATAAGATGTTTCCTCTGACCTAAGAGGCTATGATACTATTTGTTTCTGAGGATCCCCTATAGGATTCCTCTTCATACGTTTTAAACTAGAGGACCCATGTAGGATGTGTCTATCTTCTTGTCTATTTTCCAAAGATCCCAAAATAGACTACTTTGATTAAGAGCTGATCTAGGGAATCCCATATAGGTTCCCTTTACCTATGTACCATTCTGAGGGTCCCATGTAAGATGCCTTTTACTTCTCACAAGATTATAGTGGGTCTCTTATAGGTTTCCTTCACTTATTCATTGTCTTAAGGATCCCTGTATCACGCCATAGAATTTCTTAGTATTTTAGGATCCCCTATATGATTCCTCATTTACATATTCTTCTAAGGATCCCTTATAGGATTCCTCTTCATTGTTCCAACTTGAGGGACCTAGTGGGTACCTATTGGTTGACCTACCTTGATATAGTACATCAGGTTTTGGTATAGATGGTTTTAGGTGTCACCATTTTCATTAACATAATTATTGTTTATGAACCAATGATATCCATAAGTGCTTCCAAGTTGTTGGGTATTTATCTGGATGCGATTAATCATCCCTTCTCTTTGGGATTCTTAGACATTCTACATAGGATCTATTTTTCATCCATTTTATTTATGATATTTACTGGTATACCCATGGTAATTACCAAGGATTTGGCTATTGAGCCAGTATATTTTCATTATTATATTATCGTATTTCTAGATGTGATTCCTAGTATATGGATGTTGAGCCTATGATTACGATATATGAGCATAACATACGTAGTAATGATACTCATGGATTATTACTCTCCCATGACTGATGATAGTTATTAATCTATCCTTAGATCATTAGTTAAATGTAGATGATTATGATATCATAAACCTTAGTTTTCCATTGGATGATTATGTACTACACTACATGTGGTTTATAGGTGATTATTACACTCTCCTCCACCTATGTCTAATGAAGGATGACTATGTTGTCCTCAATTTTCCACATAATGAGGATCTACCAACGTTATCTCTAGGACCATGCTAATTAGACTTTCATATGTCAAGGTGGTTCAGCATCACATCCCAAACCTATGTTTGATATTCATATTTGGATCTTGAGGGGTGTACATGATGTCTCCCTGATGAGATCACCTAGAGATCACCCAAGGGTCAAACCCTTAGGGCACATCTATGTTGTAATTTCATGACCACCTATGGACCGAGGCCTATGTCTCAGACATTGGCATGTATTTACAGTGCATAAGAAGCATGTTGTCTAGATTAGGGACCATTAGTAGGATGCTCGATTAACTCCCATGGAATCCATCTTTATAGTGATTGGAGGATAGTATGGGTGGACCCAAGAGTAGGAAGGGGATTTTGGAAATGGCCTCCAACGCTCCCATTCCACCCGATGCTCCAGCTCTCATCGAAGGGTTTTCTATCAAGTCTCTGGTGGTCGGTGATGTCTCAGTGTGATATCCTTGACCTACCTTTATGGATTATCTTCTTCACTCTCCTCTGGTCTATGGCTCTGATCCTAAGGTTACAGTGGCAGCTCCTTCTGCGGTCTCTTTCTCAAAGAAGGGATTTCATGTAATGGGAGTCCCAACAGCTTCATTTTTTGTGGCAGCCTCAGATCTTCAATGGATTTTGGTTGCATGCTTCAGTTATTATAAGCCCCCTCTTGCGGTGTTCCAGGATTTTGTTCTCCATTAGGGATTGGATCTGCCGGTTGCTATGTCAATATTGGACCTAAAATCGTTCTACATCATCCTCATGACTAGGGATGATTTTGTGAAAGATATGTGTAGGAGCACACAATGTGTGGGTCGGTGGAGGTTCTCTTTGACTCAATGGTCAATGGATGCACATTCTAGTATTGAAAGTTCTAGCGCGGAGGTTTGGGATTCCATGCTTGGGCTTCCCCTCCCAATGATGTCCGAGGGATTCCTGTCAGTTATTGGGGACTCTTTGGGGGTTTTTATTTGTGAGAATGAGGGGACACTCATCTGGGTGGAGGTGTATGTGGAAAGGATCTATGTGGATATGAACATTTCTCAACCGCTCCAAGATCACATGGTCATTAGGATTGAAAGAATTTCATATCATCGTGAACCACTGGTTTGTCCAGTCTTTCCCCATTTCTGTTCCTTTTTCCATCTCTCGGGCCATTCTCTGCAGGTGTGTTGCGAGGCTCGATTGTTCAACTCATGACCCCATGTGGCTTCGAGTACAACCTAAAGTTTTTATATCTCTTATTCTTCATGACCGACTGGTCTATATAAGGGTAAAGGTGTGGAATCTCTGGTCTTGGCTATGGTGGCTTCCTCGTCCAATCAATCTATCTGGCTCGAAGGGTTTGATTCTCCTTCTCGTGAGTTGGTTATATTCAATACAGGTAAGAAGGGATCATCCATTCCTCTATAGTAAAAGGTGATCTTTCTATTTGAAGGAACATTTCTAAGCATGACTTGTCCCCCTGTTCCCCTCTTTATGGATTCTAGGCCTCGCTCATACATTTGGATTTCAGAAGTTCGCTTGTTGGATCAAAGTAGTGAGGTATGTTGAGATTCCTTGTATTCTTCATCCAGGGAATCTTCTGTGCCTCCTGTGGTGTCCTCTCCACCATTTTCACCTAGCATGGTTTGGTCTCCCTCGTCCCCGTAAGTGTCGTATCAGTTTCATGGGGTTTGGCAGAGCTAGATGGACCAACAGAGTGGTGATTCTCCAAAGGTTGTTCAAAATGGCACTCTAGAAAGTTTGAGATCCCCAGTAGGTGGTCGTTCACTGGTGTAGAGTAACATTCGTACTCGGTCTCAATTGAGGATTGGTGGGGGCCTTTCATCAACATCATCTCTTTCTATTAAGTTCTAGGAGTTTGGGGATAAACCCAGGCATGGGCGTATCTATGTTTAATGCCTTTATTTGGAATTCCCGGGATCTCGAGTCCCATGAGAAATAAAATTTCATTTCTAATGAGATTAGAAAAAATTCAGTTTCCATGGTAGTGATTTTTAAACTAAAACTGATGTCTTTCACGATTAAGGACTATGGTCAAAGGCTGAGAGTTCATGGTGTCTTGCATAGGGACCCCCCATTTCTTATATTTGGAAGTTTTGGAAGGACCATATTATGGTCGACGTTCATAGAGTGTATGATCAGTTCCTCACCACAATGATTGTGGTAGGGTCTCATTCGATTCTTTTCTCCTTCATATATGCACATTGTAATGAGAAGGATAGAGAGGTCTTGTGGAGGGATCTAGAGGGCCTAACCCAGTTAATAATCCATGTATTGTCATTGGTTACATTAATGTATTTGCATGTCCTGAGGAAAAAACAGGGGGTGGTCCCTTTCGAAGGATAGAAAGTCTATATTTTGTTCAATTCATGACTAGGAATAGACATCTGGATTTGGGATATAAGGGAGATTCATTTACATGGTGTAATAATCAGCGTAGTGGGAGGTGTATGTGGTGTCGTCCGGATCTTTGTTTGATTAATGAGGCTTCCTTATCCCTGTTTCAATATTCGAAAGTCATCAACCTTGTGAGGTGTCTCCTAGATCATTCTCCTCTTTGTCTTGGTTTAAATGCAGTGGTGTCAATGGGGGATCCGGTTCATTTTTCTGCAACATGGGTGAAGGATCTAGGTTTCGTTGAAGTGGTTCGGGAGGCTTACTGTATTCCTCACTGGGGCGACCTTTGGATCACCATTCACAATAAACATAGGAGCTTAAAGGCTCTATTAAGGCATTGGAGGGAGGCATTCTCTGCATGGGACAAGGATTTGATAGAGGTCAGTTTAGAGGTTGGCCGGCTGGAGGCTGATCTGGAGTAGGGGTGGGATGAGAAAACCTTTGCTGAATTGAGGAATAAGAAGGATTTATCACTGAATCTCTTCTAAGGAAAGAGCGAGTGGCCTGAGAAGGGGCGAGGGTTCACTGGATGCATGAGGGTGACCACAATACAGGATACTTCCTTTCTTACATTAAGGATAGGTGATGTGTCCAAGGGAGAAATATTCTCAAGGATGATGGGTCCTTTTCTAGTGATCCAGATGATGTGGATGGAATGGATAATGAGAGTATCAAATCTTTGTTTTCAGACCCTATTTCAGGAATATCTGGGGGATTTTCGAGTGGTAATGCTGATTTATTTTATGAGATCCCAATCAGTTTCTCGGAGGATTTTAATTCCCTTTTAAGAAGGGTTTCAGAGGAGGATGAAGTGAGAGAGGCGATTTGGACTTTGAACCCGGACAGTGCAGCAGGACCTGATGGCTTCCCAGGGTCTTTTTATAAGGAATCATGAGTTATTATCAAGGGAGATTTAGTGCTGGCAGTCCACGATTTCTTTATAGGTGAAAATTTTCCCTGAATTTCCTGTGAAATGAAGATGGTTCTGATTCCTAAGGTGTCCAATCCCCAATCCATGGATCAATACCGACCGATCAACTTGTGAAAAATACTTTATACAGTTCTGGGTAGTATACTTAATAAGGGGATGGCCCCTCACCTAGATTCCTGGGTGGCCCAGGAGAAAGATAGGTTTATTAAAGAGAGATCTATTTAGGGGGAAATTTGCGAGGTGCCGGAATTGATTGGTGATATTAATAACAGGTCATTTGGGGGTAATCTAGAGGTTAAGTTGGACATGAGTAAGGATTATGACCGAATGGAGTGGAAATTTATCCTCAGGGTGTTGGAATTGATGGGATTCTCTTCTTGTAATAGTGATATTCTATTTTGTTGTGTCAACTCATCCTCGATCTCAACCTCATTCATGGGAAAGTAGTTTGGGTTCATCAAGTCTTATTGTGGACTCAAGAAGGGGGACCCCCTTTCCCCAACTCTTTTCATCCTGTCCCAAAATGTTCTCATCTATTATATTAATCAGGGACTTCATGTGGTTAAGTTCCTTCCCATTCGGACTAGGTACATTATCAGTGATATTTATCATTTAATGTTTGCGGATGATATAGTTTTGTTTTTCAATGGATGTCGAAGGTCGGTGCAGGGCATGTTGGGACTCCTTGAGGAGTATTATAGGTGGAGTGGGTAGGTGGTTAATAAGGAAAATATCATTTTCTGTACATCCAGGAATGTCTCGGAGAGAAGGGCCATGGGTCGGGAACCGAGTCAAACTATGAGAAGGGGATTGTTTCCAATGGAGTATATACGAGATCCGGTGAGTCCATTATCTCTTAAAATCCATCATTTTGACATACTAGTAAGCAAGATCACAGAGAAAATTTTAAATTGGAACAATATATTTCTCTCCTTTGGAAGTCGAATTACCCTCGTGAATAGTGTCCTTGTGTCCATTCCCATGCATATCTTTTCCACATTAATGGTTCCCAAATTTGTGGTAGCTACTTTGTATAGGATCATTGTGTCCTTTATTTGGGATGGGAAAATGGAAGGTCTACATAATTGGGTGTCGGGGAAGCGGCTAGCCATACCTTTTGCGGAGGGGGGCATCAACATGAGGAGTGTATCAATGACCATGCAAGGGTTTTATGACAGACTTGCATGGGTGTCATTGGAAGGGAGAACAGTTTGGGGAAGGACTATGCAAGGCAGATATGTGCTGAATGTGGAGGATCAAAAGACATGGCCCTCTAATATTTTGAGGCTGGTTCAACTATATTTGGAATTCCTTATTCAACATTCAATCTAGATAGTGTGACGGGGGGATCTCAATTTCTGTCTCCAAAACTGGGGGACTGGAAGTTTGTGGTTTCCGGGCTGCCCCGCTCTAAATCATTCTATTAAAAAGGCTTGTGATCATCTTGCATTTGTTTCGGCCTTTCTTCACAAGGATCATCACTCGGATCTAAATAATATTTTATACAATGAGGATCTAGACAGACTTTCTTTTATGGATAGCATGTTGGGGAGGTTCTCTATTAAGGTCTTGAACTGTGTAAGGAGGGGTATTTTTATGGAATTCCCATGGGAATTTACGTTGTGGTTTATGGAGATCTTGGATAAATTCAATTTCTTTCTGTGGAGACTGAGGAACCAAGCTTTACCCACTGAGGATAATATCTAGCGTATGGGAGTGAGTTTGGCCTCCAATTATTGGTGATGCTGCAATCCTAGTACAGAATCAGTGGATCATATCTTTTTTGATAGTGAATGGGAAAAGTGGGTCTGGTCAGCCTTCAGGGATGGTGCTGGGTGGAATAGGTAGGGGGTCACTGGAGGTGTTTCTCAGCAGTTGGTTTCATGGAGTGGCAGTTAAGGGTCCCAAGAGGAAGGCGAGGTCCATATTCATACTGGAGGGGTGTCAATTCTCTGGACGTCTAGGAATGAGGCAAGACACATGAACTTGAAAGGATCACAGACTAGTCTCATCTTCAAATTGTGGAACCTTCTTCAGGACATGGTTCGACTTTTCATTCCATGCCAGGAGTCTCCTTCGATTATAATTCTTATTCTGAACTCGTCCATTCTCAATCAAACTTATGTTTCAGGACAATGTCATTGGGTTCGCTGGAACCCTCAATTCACAAGGTTGAAAATTATTACGGATGGGTGCTCCTTGGGGGGGATATGAGGTGTAGAGTTGTTATCAGAGATCTTGAGGGGGATCTCATTGTAGCCTTTACGGCTTTCTATGGAATGGAAGATGAACTACAGGAGGAATCAAAGACAATGGTCATTGGTATGGAGTTGTTTCAACAGAAGAAAACTCATCTCAGTGCAATAGATATGGACTCCCTCACTTTACATAAAGCTCTCTTGGAAACATGGCCGGCTCGATGGAAAATTGAGTATTTAATTAGTAGGTGCAGACATATTTTGGGAAATCACATTGAGATCATCCACACATGGCATGGGTAAAAAAGGTTGCAGATTTCATGGCGTCCCTGGATTCACTGGATCATGTTATGTCCTCTTTCATTTCTGTATGGTCTTTCCCAGGGGAGGGACTTCATCATGTGGTTAATGATGCCCCTGGCTTCCATTTTTTCAGACCTCCGTGACTTTTTTACCTGTGTGTTTTCTTTCAAAAGACTATAAAAATGGTTATTTTCCATTAAGAGTAGGAAGGGTATCCCCATATCGTGGATTATCATGATCATATATATTTATTGCATTAGCCTTAGATTATATATGTAGATTGGAATTACAAAATTAAATATAGAAATAATGATAAATGGTTTGAGTAGAAGAACATCCAACTCAATTCCCTAACACAATATGTCTATGTGATCAGTGTTATGGACCAAAGGACCAAATAATATTTTTATGTTATTTCATTCAGCCACTCATGAAAATTAATATTTATTTATATATATATATATAGATTTCAGACTATAAATGTTGACATGCATAGATATAGACATGGATAGTGGCACATACCCAGATGACTGGGATTATAGACCTGGGGTTCGTTTGTGGTTTCAAGTTTATTGACGTCAAGTATAATTTCTGTTGTGTCTTAGCAAGGATGAGAAGTTTGATTTTACATTCACTTATAGCAACACAAATTTTTTGGATCATCCCCAAGGTGGACTAATGATATTATATCTCACCCCGTCATTTTCACCTGGGTGTATGGGTGGACCTTATGTAATCTTTTTAGGTTGAGCATGGCGGAATTACAGATAGGGATGAGGCCCATGGTTGCATGTTTGAGTGGAGATACATGTGTGTTTTCTTTTGTTCAGGATGGTTCAGATCAATAATGTTTCCAGATAGGGTAAATGATCTTGATCAGAGTTAACAGTATATCCCTTTAATTTTATTTCATTTTCTTTCCTACTCTGGTTTTTATGGGAATCCTTGTGGGTAATGAGTGTTGTAAGTATGGAATAATAGTTCAAGATTTTATATAATTTCATTTATTTTTACTGCATGTTCTATTTCAATTTATTTTATTCCTATAGACTATGTTTTTTTTCAATTTTATGTGATACATAGTTATTTTAAATGTTTTTGTACACTAATATGAGGTCAAAGTCTCTCCACTATCACACTTTTGGCCTTCGCTGCTAGTTAAGAATGTCTACTATATGGGGAGGTGTGCTTGAAGAATATTTACCAACGAGCTTGGGAAATCATTTTAGTGTCATCTCATTCATGATTTTACAATATATCTATACAAATGGGGAAGAAATATTTTCTATAAATAGTATATTAGGACATTTAGATATTATTATGTCTTAAAAACTCATCATGGTATATATTATTTCTATATTTTCCAACATATGATGTTATTATTGTAATTGAATGTATTTAATCATATGATTTTGTAAATATTATAATCATTGAAGGTTTACATCATCTATCCCTATCATTTTCATTGGGATAAAAATACAGTATATGGGTGTTGGAGATATCATCATAAAAATCACTAATTCATAGTATGAATATTTGTTTTTTTTATGTATATTTAATATAGGTTCATAATCTTCCATGATCCTAGTGGAAAAAATATTAATGTTATTTCAGGGAAACTATTATATATACCATTAGTGAATGTGGTTATGTTGTGAATAAAAATATTCCAATGTTAACCCCTATATTCCTAAAATAATTTCATATTGAACCAAAAAACATAAAATGTTTATGATTGAAATTGACAATATTTGGTAAAGATTTTTTATTCGATATAGATTTCCATTATGGGAATATATGTTTATTTTTCCCAATAATATATTTTCTATCATAATTTTGTGTATAAAATATCAAATATTGGATCATGAGATATTAAATAACCATTATATACATATGAGGATTAATTAATTACTTGATTTGATAAAATAAGTATTATAATAATAAAATATTTAATTTATGATGGATTATTAATAAATGGTAGAAAATATAAAGGCACTAAAAAGAAAATTAATAATTGTCATAATGGTGAATAGAAAATATTTGTGTTGTTATTTGGAGTTATAAATTCACAATTATTATTTATGTGTTTGATGCATTCACTATTACATATATATCATTATCCTTTTGTTAAATTGTTAATGAATAATTACAATATTTATTAAAATATAAAGTAAGATCATAGAATTATTAGTCATATTCGAGTATTTAGAATATTTTTTCCCAAATAGATGAGGTTAAAATTAGGATTCATTTTATATCAGAGCATATAGTCATGGAATTTTGAATAATGATTAATGTATCTATAATAAGGGATAAACATAATATTCTATATAGTTGTGTAGTTCTATATTCTTTTCACTATGTTATAAATATTTTGTGACTATTTTTTATCTCATTTTCACTCTTTTAGTATCATTGAATTTAACATTATATACGATTGTTTGGAAATATTATTGTCAGAAATATTTTGAAATTGTTAATATAAAACATATAACATTAAAAAATTGATTAATTTATAAATGCGGGATTTCCAAATGGGGTACGTTTTGTAGAATCATGGAGAGAATTTGGTTTCTAATTAATGAATAAATGATAAAAAAAATTGTTTTCCTATTTTTACATTTACAAAACAATAACTATGCTCCCCATTATAGAGATATTTCAGTGGTGGTTTTTGTGATAAAGTTATAAATTCGTTTTTTATATAGTAAAATCATTATATTTAACATATATCCTTAAATTATATGATGCATATTCTCTTAGAGAGAATAAAATAAATGATAATGAATATGGGTATTGATCTTATAGGATTTTAAATTTGAGAACACATATAATCCAATGATGGATATTTTTAGTGTTAATGATATAAATTTTAATTATTATTATGATTATAATAAACATAAGAGATAACTATAGAAGATAATAAATCTATTGAAATATATTTATCTTAATATAGAGTTTATAAAATGTACAGTTTTTTATAGAATATGATGATTTTTAATTAGTTTTTACAATTGTTTTTGATTTTTTTAGGGAGATCCTATGATTAAGGATTGGATGGATTGAGCCATTCATGAATATTTCCCAAATAATATTGATGATTTTTCAAATAACCTCATCGAATCATAAATAGTGTAATAATCATAATTAGATATCAATATATATTTATAAAATCATCATGAAATATTAATAACATAGTATTTCCATGTATTCCTCATGTGATCAATGATTCATCTGGATAGAGTTTGATTGATGAAAAACACTTGGAAACAACACTCATGGTCTTGTCTCCAAAGGTTCTACAGTGGGTATTAGATTACAAAAATAATATGTGAGGAAATATTGATCTAATAAAGCTATTATAGAACCCTGTATTTATAGATAAATAAAGAAAGCTGAACTAGAGATCATTATAATAGATTTTTTCATTAGCTAATACCCATTTGTGAAGGATTTCATCCTTTCTATTGTTTATATTAATTAAATTAAGATGATCAAGAACCACCTCCAATACTCATCTTCTTCTATTAAACACTCATAACATATTCCAATTTTTTTTATCATTATTAAGAATTTAAAAAATTATATAAAATTGTTCATAAAATAAATGAATTAGGATGAATATTTAGAACCAAATATGAATAGTTCAATATTATCTTAGAATTTTTTTTTAAAATATCAACAATATTAGAATAATCATATGTTATAACTTTGGAATTTTAAGCTTATCACAACATAAAATCTAGCTAATATCACTGCCAATAATATGAATCAAATGAATACCATGGGTTATAATATAAATATGAATAATACTATGTTTTTATCTACAATAATTCATATCCATCAATATTTTATTTCCCATAGTATACTATATGGACATTATAGAAAACATCAATACACCTAATAAAATTATCCATACACTTTTGGATATTGTTTCTCAATCTCTTGTATACTGAACCAAATAATTTTCATAAAACAAAATATTAATTCAATGTCCTTAATTTTGAATCAATGTGCCTTTTTCACATTAATAGAAAATATATATTGACTATACATATTGATTAAATCACATGTTTACCATAATAATGGGAACAAATAAAACATGTCAAATATCTAAATATGTAAAATAATTTAATGATTATAGGTATTTTAGGGGATAAAATTAACTGAAATATATAATAAAATATAAACTAAAATATATTTTTAATAGAATAAAACCATGGGCCAAGAATAAATAAAATAAATTAATTAATATAAACATTTTCACTATTTATCCATCCTAACAAAAATCATGGACCTGATCTTGATTATGATCACTCAAATTCTTCCAATGAAAATTTTCCTCCTTGGTTGTGAATAAGTTTTGTAACTATATAAATACATGGTAATGATCTCCTCTTCCAGATGTTTCATTATAATGACGGATTGATATATAGTGTAACTAATTGACAATAAAATTAAATAATAATAATATGATAAAAATATCACCCACCATCTCATGGTATTGTATTCCTTATATAGGCATCTAGAAAACATTTCAATAATCCCAAAAAATATTAATTTTTTAAAAATTAATGTTTAATGAAAAAAATTATAAATTTTGACCATAAAAAATGGCTTGTTTACTTCATTTATCAATTAAGGTTCCATTACAAATACTATAAAAATATTCACAATATAATAATTAATACAACATCCTAGAAATAATAATGATAATTAGTTAGATCCAATACATGTTTTCATAACATGTGAACTATTATCAATAATATAACATTTTAGTAAAATTCACTATGAAGTGGTTTCTCCAAGAATAAAATATGATGTGATATAAAACCCTATTTCATGGTATTGATTTTAGTTTTATTTTTCTTAATTTTTCACATGTATTAAATCCACAAATACATATCCCATTTTCACCTTTTTTACATTATATGTAATAACCAGTGAAACCACATCCAAAAATTCGTTAATATATCATTGAAAAAACTCTAGTCAAAATTTTTCATTTTTCTATAAATATGTTACATTATATTTATTTACAAAAGAATATTAATCCAAAACTAAATTTATATTCCATACAAAAAAACATGTGGCAAAGATAGAAATAATTTATAACAACATATTAACAATAAACATAATCCGTATTCACACAACCAAAAAGTACGACCCCACAAGAATTTATATAATTAAAAAATTTATAAATCCATTTTTTCAAAATTTCAATCAATGTATTTCCTCTAAAAAGGTGTAATTTCTACTCAAGAAATATTGAAATATTAAAGGGACCATTCTTTTTCTTATATTACTATTACATCATCATATATACAAATTACATAATAATGTTACAAAACCAGGATCCAAAGGTTTAGTGTCTTGGGAAAATTAAGACCAAACATATGACTTACACAATGAAACATAAGAATTATTTAATTATTTATTCTCTAGACACTTAGTATCCCTCATGTCCTCTTTATTATATGTAATCACATAAGGATATACATCAAAGAAAGGGGTGATCAGAAAGCCACGTAAGAGGATAGATATGAACTTGAATAAGTATAACATGGGTGAGCATAATTATCTTAATCATAACATAAGTATGGGATCATAATCATAATCACGATATGATGCATTATAAAAAATGGAATTTGGGAATGTATAATAATGAAATGTCATGTGTATGAACTCTACCTTAAACATTACATCGACATGTTATTTTAAAACTGTATATCATATTGTTTTACCAAAGACTTTTTTAGATTTTTAATGAATTTTGGAAACTCTTACAATGTAATGTATTAAATTAAAAGTGGTATCTTTTACTAAGAATCCACGTTTTTGACAAACAAGACCCTTTTAATATAAAACATGGTTCCTTTTCCGGACAAATCTTAACAATTTTATTCAGGAGCTGAACCTTGCCACTACTCTTCCATAAACTCCTTGAGAAGTATTTAAATACTTTGGGAGAGTAAAAAAACTCAGTAAGGAACTTAAAAATTTAAAATAATAAGTATATATAAAATACATAAAACATTTCCTTAAAAACAATACACTTTTACCAAAAAAGGAATGACTATTT
Organism: Viscum album; assembly: GCA_963277665.1. Taxonomy (NCBI): domain Eukaryota; kingdom Viridiplantae; phylum Streptophyta; class Magnoliopsida; order Santalales; family Viscaceae; genus Viscum; species Viscum album. The sequence goes on from OY728120.1 coordinate 789,014,715, forward strand.
CAAAAATCTCACTATCTTAGATTTTTAAAAAAACTAATTTTCAAGAAAACTCTTAAGACAGATTATAAATGATGATTTGGAATATTGGGAAAAAATTATACTCAAATGGAATAACCATGTGATTAACTTCTATACATGCCACTCTTACTAATGGAATTGCCATACGACTGACTTCCATAACCATGGCATTGGTGGTTTTAATGCAACCACTCATCATTGGTTTATCACAGAACCACCCATAAATGGTTTATCACGCAACCACTCTTAAAATTCAGATGAAACATTATAAAATAATAACACATAAAATATTTTAATTTTCAACAAGTCACTCATAAAATTCTTTTTTCACCCATAAGAAATCTATCCATGTTATGGAATAACCAATCTATTTTTAATGGCAATTTAAAAATATTAAAAAAAAATTTAAATCAAAGTGTCCTATACCACATTGTATTTTTTTAAAGAGGCTAAAAATAACCATTTTAACAAATTAATGTACACATAATTTTAGTCATAAAATCAATTTTCAAAACATGTACATGAAAGTGAGATATTTTTAATAATAAATCAATAAAAAGATTAAAATGATGTTTTAATAAAAGAGTCCCATACATTGAGTTTGAATCATTATGTATGTTATTTATCATCTAGAAAAATTTAATTTTTTAATTTAATTTCATTATAGAATTTCTAAATATTGTTATTCATTTTATAAAATTATTATCATGTTATAAAAATTACCAAATTGTTTAAGATCATGTTAGACGTGTTCACGATATTTGATACATTAGTCCAAAATGACTTTGATAAAATGTCAACAGTCAAAGTGGTCATAAGTCCTTTATATCTGGAATAGTATTCAAAAATAATATACATTATTATAAGTCAATAATATTTTTTTAGTCCATTCATTAAATATGGGTAAAAAAATGAACTATGTAACAATCATTTAAATGGTATGTCGTGTGTACGCATGAGTAACATTTTAATTATTCAACGATCATTATGGAAAGAAGGTAACTATGAATTTTTTGCTCAATAATTATCATAAAATAATAAATATAATATTAATAATGTAAATATAATTATTTTTCTTATTCATTTCATGTGTTGTTGAAAAATGAATAACATCAATTTGTGGTGGTGATAGTTCAAACTTACGCACAAACAACGTGATAGTTTTTCTATGCATGGAAATGTAAGAACACAAATGATATATTATTATTAAAAAGTAATAAATATTTCATTAATATAATGTATAAAAAACAATTCCATCATTACAATCAGTCTTGAGATACATTGTTTGAAAACAAATTATATCGATCTCTGAGATGGAATTCAACTATAAACAAAGATGAATAATTCCATTCCAATTTGATGAAATTCGATATGGAATTAGGTGATTATAATAACATTATAACATCCCAATATATTTAGGATACATAATTTATTATTTCATTATGGTTTAATAATAGTTTAAGTAAGTGGAATAAGAAATAAAATAGAAATATTTAATTACAAATGATACATCTTGTTCGGATAATCACTGGAGATTTACACCTTAACACCTCTAAAGAGTGTGTTCTTCATAAACTAAGAGCTCTATTATGTGGGGACAGATTATAGTGAGATATTTTGGTAGATATTTTCTGATCCAAATAGGTTTTGAGTTCATAATAATATAGAATAATAGGTTCATGTTTATAGGAGAGTGGATGGGCACTCTTGGATTGCTTCGAAATATTAAATTAAAATAAATTAATTTTATAATATAGATAGATCCAAAAATGTTAATTATGAATATGAGATGATGTTGTGTTGAAATAAATTTATAATATAAAAATTATATAAGTTATTACTATATATTAATTATTCTATTTTAGTATTTATGATTATTTAACGATTTTTAATTCTTAGTATGATGTCATGTAATTTACACTCTTATGGTCAATATAATTACTAAAAAATGAAGAGTGACCAATACATGATTCATTTATGACATCTTGAGACATATCCAAATAATTTGATCTAATTTATTATATTTATAAATTTTAAAACTTTTAATAAAATATTCTTTATTTTAAGATATTAATAATGTAAATTATAACACTATTCATCTGACAACTTTTTCGAAATATCATAAAAAATTATATATTTGAAAAAAATTATTCAAAAAATCAATAATATGTTAAATTAATCCTAAAAGTAGTTGTATTAAATTTATTCTATATAATAATACTTATTTAAAAAAATTTAATATCATTTAATTGATTCTTATATTGATTATAACATTATTGCATCATCATTTTGTCCCCAATTAAGGCAGTAATTTTATCACTAAAAATTATAAAAAATTGAAATGATATATATATATATAAAATTATTTCTAAAAAATATTTATAGTTTCATAAATCACTTATATAATCCCATATTAAGAAATAAACTTTTTAAAAATAAGAGTGAATAAATTGACTTTTCTCTGAATACAAAATTATAAATGTCATTCTATCATTCAAGTGGATGAAAAACGTTGTAAATTGGAATAAAGGATTATTTGGGTAGAAATAATCTTATAAAATTAAATTAGGAAAAGTTTTAGGGTAATTCTATAGTATTTATAATATTATTATTTTTTCATTAATTTCCAAATATATCTATAACCGTGCTAATAAATGATATTAATATATTTACTATTCAAAATGTCAAAAATAAAAGATAGAAAATTACTAAATTTAAAACTTATTATTACAAATATGGAATCCATTTTTTAGAATTCTATCCACTTAAAATTTCAAAATTAATAAAAAATTAATCACGTTGACAGATTGAGAAAATATGTTTTAAAAGTTAATGTCCAATATTTTGAAATGTTTTTATATCCCAATTCTATGTAAAAATTGATTAAAGTGACCTTAATAGGATTAACTAATAAAAAAATTAATACTACTTTAAACCCATTCAAATATTTTTTTTAACAATATAAATAAATTTGATGACAAAGAATATTTCAATTATAATGCATTATTTATTAACTATTCAAAAAAATAAAACATATGATAATCATATAGAAAATTAAACCAATATAAATTTTTATTCTTATATTTCAATGAATAACTTCATATTATCAAAAATATATTAAAAAGAATCCAAAAACTAGACTTAAAAAAAATGTGCCACCAAAATGTGACAAAATTGAATTTTTTGAAAACAACTTATTTTATTTTAAAAATTGGATTTGTTCTTATATCATGTCTAAAAAATATACATGATGAACATAAAAAATAAAATTAATTCTATTTCATTAATATAATCCAACAATAGTGGATTATTAACATATTAGTATAAAAAACACTTGTAAGGACCCAACCCCAGCTTCTTGGAACCAGTTCTTTTTTTCATTACATTGGCATATAATCAAGGAATATACATCCCAAAGGACAAAGTAGTTAAGTATATTTGGACACAATATAAATAAATATGTTCAACATTACAACATGAAATAAAATAAAACATTTAAATTGCTTTGAAAACATCCATATCACATAGGTTATCCCTTTAGTATATTCATAAATTACTTCTTCCCATCCTGGAAAAAACAATACATAATAAAGTGGTGATATCAAATGCTCAGTAAGGGTAACCAATATAGTGGATAATTTTATAAAAATAAAATTTAGAATGGGAAATTACTAACAACACATGCCTTTAAAAAAATAATATTGAACATAATATGTAAGGAATAAAAGATGAATAAATAATTCCATAATAAAAAAAATCAGAAGTATTATACTAGTTGAATAACCATCTGAAATTTTAATTTCAAGATTTATACTGAGGTAAATGCATATCGAGACTGTGATGATCCAGACTCTCAGGGTCCTTTCCTTGCCAAAAATACGGATCCTAAATGGGTAGCATCTCAGCGTGACTGATCGGGGAGACCGATCGACGCGACATATCAGTGAGACCGATCGGCACGACCGATCGGTGCGACTGGTCAGTGAGACCGATCAACGCGACCGATCGACGGGACCGATCGGCGTGACCGATCGGCACCACCGATTGGTGAGACAGATCGGTGTCACCCAGCCTTGTCGGATTTTTTCCAGTGACGCCTTCCTTTTGTGCAAATTGGGTTTTAAACTCTATTTTTACCTCTTTAAGATTTTTTTAAAGCCTGGTAACGCCCATAAATGTCGTTTAATTAAATATTTTAATGAATTAACCTGGTGTGTGAGTCTGTTTAAACCGCCCAACCCTTTAATGATGTGTGGGGTCTCTCAACCACATAGTCAACCCACGACCCAACACCATACGCAGTTTCAGGTTCTTTTTCTCCATATCTTAACGGCCCGGGGCGTGCTGTATCTCACCATTTATAACCTAAGGGTTCTTCCATGGATTCTTTTCTCGATCACCCTTTTCTAGGAGTACCCTTCATTCAGACGAGCCGATTTTCGTTCAGACGATCCGCATCACTATCCGTGGAGTTCCGCACCCAGGCTTAGCATCGATCGTTGATCAACAAGTAGGTAATTTCTCATTCGTATCTCCTTTTTGTGTATCATGCGGGGTGGGAATTATTTTGATTCTATAGAATTGGATGAACCCAAAAATTAATAACGATAATGAACAGACTCTAAAGAACGAAGGGGGGGGGGGCTGCGATCGATGATTCTTTGATTTATGATCTTCCATGATTTTTGATTTCTGAAATGTGCAGGATTACGCCTTATAAAAATCATGGCCGTTGGTGGTCTTTCTGTGTGCACTAAAAAACCCTTGCCTCTGGTTATGTTTAATGGATTTTTTTTTGGTTGTGAACCCTTACTTTGAAAATTAAATCGGTTAATTACTTATATTCAGCTAAACACATTTAAAGCACCATGATCAACTCCTTTCTGTGATAACCCCAGTTAAAGTACAACGAATTTGAAATCATAGAGTTTGTTAAATATTTTAAATCTGAAAATACCCACATGGGCCTGCTTTGTGTTGATGGTAGTGGGTTATTCTTTTCTTTTCATTCACGGGCCGATTGCTGGGTGATGTGGGTGGGGATGGGATCACCTGTTATTATAATGAACCATATTTTACAGACATTGTTAATACTTCAAAATTGAAGCACACTTATTACAACATATAACAAAACCATGAAAGGACCGTATTGGTATAGTGTCTTTAGAAACTGGGAAACATAAAAAACAGGTTCATAAAGAATCTACATTGCCTCCCATTTATTTCATCATATCTAGAGTCCCTTTTGGCATATTCTACTTAATAACCTTCTTCCTGACCTGGGGGAAAGAAAACATACAAAATGGGTAGCTAAAATGCTCATTAAGGGTAAAAAAAAGAAAAATCAATCACATCATATTCATAAGAACATAACATTTTGGAAATCTTAAGCTGCAAAAGAAATCATAATTTCATATCCTGGGATAAATCATAGAAGTCAAATGTAATCCCAATAATCATAACATAAAACATGAAACTTTGTAGCACACACACATAATCATAGAGAATCATTTCTTAGTAGTCAAGACTCATAGCCAAGACTATCTTAGCGGACAAAGTCCATTTCTGAACCGAGTTCACTCCTCGTTTCAGTCCTATTTCACTGAACCAGATTTACCTTTCATTCCAGCCATGTATATCTCATGAGATATAAATCTTTATCCAATGAATTGTAGAGAGATATAGGTCCCAACCATCTCATAATGATACAATTCTTATTTGTTCCACAAAATCCTAAATCATACATCATTGCATAACCTATGTAATAAAAACGGGATTCTTAAACATCATGACATCATAAAAAAATTCATATAAGATAAAGGAATTCATAAAAATAATTCCATCAGAACATAATCAAATCAATGTAATAATAGGGATAGAAACAGAACCCTATATTATCTTAGATGGAAAATAATTTTGATAAAACACTTGAACTCCATTCTTGAAGAAAATATCCTTTCCACTTCAAAAACATTTTCCATTCTTAACATGTCACACAATTTTAAACTAAAAGAAGTTGATTAAAAATAAACTTGAAAACTTGTAAAGGAATATTCTTGGAAATAATGTTTTAAAAATCCATTCATGCAGTAGAATTTAAAAAAAATTCTTCTCATACTTTTGTCGGAAAAGTCAAAAAGTATCTCATATGAAAAAAGACAAAGGATTCCTTTCATATCTTTTACTAAAAACTCACAGAAGGGTAAAATTGGATTTAAACAATTGTAGGTGGATGGAAATAATATTACATATTGAGGAAAAATGGATATGGATGATAAAATACACCCTAGTAAATACCAAAGTATAAAAAATCTCGGATAAAAATGAGATTGTGATATTTTCCCATACCCTAAGTCCGATTTGCTTCGTAAGTGGCTGAACCTCCTGTATAATGATTTAAATAATATCATTGAATTATTCTATAATCATACTCATTGTTATGATATCATATATGGTTATATTCTTAGCTTCTTATTAGTAATATTTCATTGCTACTTGTTATTCGGGTGTTTATTACTTTTGTTCTTATGCGTATTTTGTCGAATAAATTCTTGTTATTCTCTTTAGGTTATAGATACCTCATTTCCAGAATGGTATTAGTTTACTATATATCATATTTATTCATTAAATTCATTTATATAATCATTATGCAATGAAGATCATGTAGAACGAGTCGCATCACATCGTGGAGATGGTATTCTGTACGTACGCATGAGCGATTATATCATTCCCATGATCGTGGAATTTTATTAGAGTGTATGTATACTATTTCAGAATCAATGAAAATTTACAATAATCATATATAGCGATTTATTTTCACCATTATACCCATCCAAGTAAGGTGGTGGTGGAAAATAGATTACACCACGACATTGAGACGGTATTCTGTACGTACGCACGCGCGGTGATTTCATTTTCTATAGGATGGATAGATGGTGAAATAGGGTTGTTTCATAATTATAATAACATATCCGTATATGATTGATACTGATGTTATTACTTCATAATGAAACAACTAAAAAAATAAGTGGAAGATGAAATAAAGTTTAAAGAATCAGTAACGGACATTACCTCTTCTTTGAAGCGCCTCTTTGAGAACTCCTCTTAGGGCACTAAAATTGGTCTTTGAAGAATACCAGAACCTCTAGGATATTCCTAGGGAAGTTGAGAAGAGAATTTGGCAGGGGTTGTCCGAGCTTTAAGGCTCAATGTGGTTTGAGGAAGAGAGGGAGGAGGTGCCCTTTTATAAGGTAGGAGAGGCGAACCTCTGGAAAAACTAAAAATATTATTTTATTATAAAGTCATATTCGGTTTTTAATAGCTCCAAACTGATTTATTTCGAAGCTAAGGTGGGGATGGGTCGAAATCCTCTCATAAAATATAATTTAGACAAGTTTAAGTATCTATTTTAACCTTATCATTTAGATTTAACTTTATGTTAAATAATTATACTTTTACCATGTCTTCTTGTTTTCTTACACTATAAGGTTAATAAACTTACTATAACAAGCCAAACGAACACCAAGTTGTTTATTATTAATATATAAAACCTTATCTATGTCATTTGGACGAACCTTGGATTTTTATGAATAAAATAACAAATAATAATATAATATTTGTTTTAAAAACAGTTTTATGTCAATTTTGACACTATTTGGTAATTGATTCTTGTGAAAATCATAACAGATAGATTAGTTCGAACATAGTTAATTAAATCAGTAATAATATGTAATATTAACCTATAAAAATATTTAAATTCATAAAAATCTCAAATTACATTTATTTTTGTATTTATAACATCAATTATGTCAATATTTCATTAATAAGATAATTAATGCATCATCATTGTGTCATAAATAAATTAAATTATTTAATGTCTAAAAATTACAAATAAAATACAATTATGTAGGAAATATATTTTAGCTTTCTAATGAATATTTATAGTCGAATTTATCTTATTTATAACCCTATATTAAAAATACTTTAGTTATTAAACTTTGATTTTAACTATTTTAACCCTTATTTAAATAAATTAATAATAAATGTCCTAATCTAATCCAAGTGGGCCTAAATGGTTATATTTTATTCCTAATGTTGTTTTTGGTCGAATTACACTAATCCAATATAATTAGGACATGTTTTAGGGTAATAATAATATCATTTTTACCCTTAATTACCCTATTTACTTTTAACCGTGGTAAAAAAAGTAAAAAGTTACTAATCACCAAAAATTATTTTCATCACATTGAACCACATTTTACTTATTGAAATCAACCGCGTCTCTCGGATTTTTGAAATTCCATTCACAAAAGCGGTAAAATTATGTTTTATGTAAATTTGCAAATTCTCCTAGGAGGTGGGTAAAAGACGGTGAAAAGTTCAATAAAATTTTTATATATCCAAAATTATTATAAAATGACTCCAATGAATTGCATTGAACTTATATAGGAATTATGTATCAGTTTCGACAAAAAATAAATTTAAATAAAATAAAAAAATATTTAAATAAAAAACTCGGTTTTTAAATAGTAACCCCGTGTTTTCACTATTCCTCAAACATTGAAAGTTTTCAGAAAAATACCAAAATTTCACCCTAGGATAATTTCGATATTCTGATTCCAAAAATGAAGTCCATTTTGAAAGATAAAATTAACAAAATTTCCAAAAGTGGTTATTACTATTCATAACTGCTAGTATTAATAATATTTTAATAGCATATCGTTGTTTAGTGAAACTCGGTATTGCGTACGACCCAAGCTATCGAGGAAGGCCGCAGTTGTGTGCAAATTAAACCAAGCTAGTGTTGTGTGTAGTGAAAGATTCATTTGATGATTTATATAACATAAAAACAAAATATTTCTTATAAAAGTCTCAGGAGTTACATTCTACCCCCCCCCCCTTAGAATGAATTTCTCCCTCGAAATTCGTCACTTTGTAACAAACAGATGAGGATACCTTTCCCTCATCATATCCTCAAGCTCCCATGTAGATTCTTCTAATTAGTGGTTCTTCCATAAAACTTTCACCAAGCGAGTGGTCTTATTCCGTAGGACTTTTTCACTATAATCCAGAATTTCAATCGGCTATTCTTCATAAGAATTATCTTGCTACAATGGTACAACTTCTGAGCTGAGTACATGTGAAGGATCAGGTATGTACTTTCTCAAGAGAGATACATGGAACACATCTTGAGATTGAGAGAGATTCTGTGGAAGCACCAATTGGTAAGCTACCTTCCCAACACGATCCAGTATTTCGAAAGGACCGATATACCTAGGGCTCAACTTTCCTTTCTTTCCAAATCTCATTACTCTCTTCCAAGGAGACATTTGTAAGAACACTTTATCACCCACTTCAAACTCTAGGTCTTTTCTTCGGTTGTCGGCATAACGTTTTTGTCGACTCTGAGCTGCTCTTATGTGTTGTTGAATAGATCTGACTTTTTCTGCCTTCTCATCAACAAGATCAGGTCCTAATAACGTTCCTTCCCCAAATTCATCCCAACAAGTTGGAGTCCTGCAATTATTTCCATAGAGATCTTCATAAGGAGCCATCTGAATACTGGAATGAAAGCTATTATTATAAGAAAATTCCACCAAAGGTAGGGGTTGATCCCAACCACCTTTGAAATCTATAGAGCAAGATCTCAACATATCTTATAGAGTTTGAATTGTGCTCTCAGACTGACCATCTGTCTGAGGATAATAAGCAATGCTAAAACTCAACTCTGTATCTAGAGTATGCTGATGACTTCACCATAACATTGAGGTAAACCTCGGATCCCGGTCAGATATAATAGAAAGTGGTACTACATGAAATCTTTCCACTTCATTTACATATATCCTAGAAAGATGATCCAGTGAGAAATCCTCTCTAATAGCAATGAAGTGTGCCGACTTTGAAAGACGATCAACTATGAACCAGATATCATTATTGACTTTGGATGTTTTAGAAATTCCAGTGACAAAGTCCATAGTGATGTTTTCCCATTTCCATTCTGGTATGGGTAATGGATGTAACAACCCCTTGGACTTCTGTCTCTCAGCTTTAACTTGCTGAAAAACCAAGCATCGAGAGATATATTCAGCAACATCTCTTTTCATGCCATCCCACCAGAAGAACTCTTTCAGGTCCCTATACATCTTCGTGCTTCCAGGATGAATAGAGAATGAAGAACGATGAGCCTCATCCAGCAGCTCCTTCTTTAATTCTGGGATGGGAGAAACACAAACCCAATTCTTGAACTTTATTATCCCATCAAAATCAAGGTTGAATTCCGGAACATTTTTCACCTTCTTTTGTAACTCTACATCTTATTTCTATGCCTCTTTAATCTTCACATGTATAGATGGTTGAACATTCAATTGAGAAAGATACAATTTTTCCCCTTCCATTATAATTCCAAGATCCATCCTTTGTAAATCCATAAATATTGGATCTTTTGTGATCCTCATCATGGATAAGCTAGCATGGTCTTGTCGACTTAATGCATCTTCCACCTTGTTTGCTTTCCCAGGGAGGTAATGAATTGAGCAGTCGTAATCCTTAATCAGCTCCAACCATCTTCTTTGGCGCATATTCAGCTCCTTTTGTGTGAAAATATACTTTAAACTTTTATGATCAGTATAAATATCACACCTTTCTCCATAAAGATAATGCCTCCAAATCATTAAAGGAATGATTACTACAACTAACTCCAAATCATGAGTTGGGTAATTTTTCTCATGGATTTTCAAATGTCGTGAGGCATAAGCTATCACCATATCATTTTGCATAAGAACACACCCCAATCCCTTCTTGGATGCATCACTGTAGATCACAAACCTTTCTCCACTATAAGGAAGTGTGAGCACAGGTGCACTGGATAACCTTTTTTTCAACTCCTTGAAATTATCTTCACATTCTTTCGTCCAAACAAACTTAACTCCTTTATGAGTCAACTCGGTGAGTGGATTATATAATCGTGAAAAATCTTTCACAAAACGTCGATAATATCCAGCCAAACCAAGAAAACATCGGATCTCAGTTACTGTTGTTGGTCTCGACCATCTTTCGATAACCTCTGTTTTTTCTAGATCCACATATATCCCCTCTTTTGAGATTATGTGACCCAAAAATGCAAATTTTTTAAGCCAAAATTCACACTTGGTAAATTTGGCATAAAGATTCTCCTTTCTCAGGAACTTCAATATAATTTTCAAGTGATCTTCATGTTCTTCCTTTCTCTTTGAATAGGCAAGAATATCATCTATAAATACTACCGCAAACTGATAAAGACAATCTATAAATACTCTATTCATTAGATCCATGAAGATAGCAGGTGCATTAGTAAGGCCAAATGGCATCACTATAAATTCATAGTGTCCATAACTTGTACGGAATGTTGTCTTTGGTATATCCTCCCGTTTGACACTTAATTTATGATACCCTGAACTAAGATCAATCTTGGAAAAGTATTGAGCTCCGCGTAGTTGTTCAAATAAGTCATCAATGCGTGGGAGAGGATATTTGTTCTTGATAGTGATCTTATTAAGTTCTAGATAATCAATGTAGAGTCTCATTGATCCATCTTTCTTCTTAAAAAACAGAACAGGTGATCCTCAAGGTGACGCACTAGGGCGTATGAATCCCTTATCGTGATTCTCTTGGAGTTTATTCTTCAATTCCTACAACTAAATTGGGTCCATTCTATAAGGTGTCTTTGAAATAGACAAAGCACCCAGTACGAGTTCTATTGAAAACTCTACTTCACGATTTCGTGGAAGACTCGGAAATTCCTCCGGAAAGACATTGTCAAACTCCCATACAATGGGAATATTCTTAATCGTGAGGTTCTCACCAACCATTTGAGATAAATAACCTTCATTTAGTGGAATCAAGACCCATAATATGGAATAAATTTCCACTGGAAAGTTATGTTCATCCATGCATCGATAGATGATCATAGATTGATCTGGAATATGAAATGTGACTTCCCTTCTTTGGAAATTGATATGAGCTCCATATAAAGAAAGCCAATCCATGCCAAGAATCACATCAAATTCCACTATAGGACGGATAACAAGATTTGCAGGAAGCACTTTCCCACAAACATCAATCAGATATGAATTATAAACTTTTGATGCGACTGTTGTGCCATTTGGAGTTGTCACATCTAACTAAACATCAAATTATTGAGGTAATACAGTGATACCCTTTGAAAATTCTTCAGAAATAAAAGAGTGGGTGGATCCAGAATCAAATAAAACATTTTCTACTTTAGAGTGGATGGTAAGTGTACCTCTCACCACATTGTTGTCGTACTCCACATCGCCGATAGTAATTGAATGTGAATTTCCTTTGTCTTTAGCCTTAAGTGTTTGTTGACGTCGATCATCATCATCTACCCTTGGACTTGGGCATTGATTGGCATAATGCCCCATCTCCTTGAACTTGAAACATTGAAGTGTAGTAGGTTAATTCTGTGTATCCCTTCCTTTGTTTTCATCATTAGACATTTTCTTCCCATTATTTCGACATTCAATCACCCGATGACCTTCTTTTCCACACTTATAACATTTTCTTGTCCCCTTAAGACAATTTCCTCCATGTTTCCTTCCACACTTTGAGCATAAGGGAAAACCCATCCTCTTTTCAGTGTGCTCTTTAGATTTTCCTTTGAATTCCATTTTCCTCTTCTTATCAAACCCATATGACTGATGGGTTACTCCAATCTCTATCTCAACTTTGAGAGCACATCAAATGATTTCTTCATATCTATTGAAGTCCCTTATGGATAACGCCCTTCTAAGACTTGGTTTTAAACCACTAAAAAATAGATCGATCTTACTCCCAGGTTGGATAATAATTTCGGAAGCATACCTTGCAAGTCTTGTAAAATTTTCTTCATAGGTACCAACATATTCATGATCGTTTTGCTTCAGTTCAAGAAACTCCTTCTCCAACTTTGTTCAAAGAATATGAGGGAAGTACTTATTGAAAAATATGTTCTTGAACTCGTCCCATTCCATTGACTCAATTTCATCCCTTTGCCTCATATTCTTAATAACATTCCACCATTGATCAGCATCACCTTCCAAATGATACACTGCTAAGATGAATTTTTCATGTTCAGAACATTGAAGAACTGAAAATATCTTTTCAGTGGTACCGATCCATTGTTCAGCCACTAATGGATCGGAAGACCCGCTGAATGAAGGTGGACGCTACCTCGTGAAGGATTCAACAGAATGTTGCTCCTTCCTTTGCTCGTTTGTAAGTATTGCATGATTCATAGCTTGAGAAAGTTGTGTGAGCATGGCTACAAGATTATTCATTCTAGCTCCCATAACGTTTGGTTGCTCAGGGGGACAATCATTTCATTGCCTGTTTCATTCCACATTAACATGGTTCCTTCGGGTTCCAGCCATTGACTAAAACCATGAAGAATAGTGTGAGCAACACTAATTACAATAGGAAAACCACATAATCAAGAATAAAATTTTACACTTAAGGTCTTATAATAGGTTATTCATGGCCATTTATAAAACACTAAGATTGTGTTCTATGCTTAGACATATCCTTAGTTTTCTTACTAAGGCTTTCACATCCTAGTTTCCAAAGGTTGACTATACCTTTCCTCTTATACCAACTATAACAACCCATACTTTAAATACATTGTTAACACTTCAAAATTGAAGAACACTTATTACAACATATAAGAAAACCATGAAAGGACCATATAGGTATAGTGTCTTTAGAAACTGGGAAACATAAACAACTGGTTCATAAAGAATCTACATTGTCTCCCATATATTTCATCATATCTAGAGTCCCTTTTGGCATATACTACTTAATAACCTTCTTCCTGACCTAGGGGAAAGAAAACATACAAAAGGGTGAGCTCAAATGCTCAGTAAGGGTAAACAAAATAAAAATGAATCACATCATATTCATAAGAACATAACATTTTGGAAATCTTAACCTGCAAAAGAAATCATAATTTCATATCATGGGATAAATCATAGAAATGAAACATAATCCCAATAATCATAACTTAAACCATGAAACTTTGTTTCATACACCCATAATCATAGAGAATCATATCTTAGTTGTCAAGACTCATAGCCAAGACTATCTTAGCGGAAAAAGTCCATTTCTGAACCGAGTTCACTCCTAGTTTCAGTCCTATTTCACTGAACCAGATTAACCTGCCGTTCCAGCCATGTATAACTCATGAGATATAAATCATTACCCAATGCATTGGAGGGAGATATAGGTCCCACCCATCTCATAATTATACCAATCTTATGTGTGCCACAAAATCCTAAATCAGACATCATTACATAACCCATGTAATAAAAATGGGATTCTTAAACATCATGACATCATAAAACAATTCATATAAGATAAAGGAATTCATAAAAATAATTCCATAACAACATAATCAAATCAATGTAATAATAGGGATTGAAACAGAACCCTATATTATCTTAGATGGAAAATAATTTTGATAAAACACTTGAACTCCATTCTTGAGGAAAATATCCTTTCAACTTAAAAACATTTTCCTCTCTTAACATGTCATACAATTTTCAACTAAAAGAAGTAGATTAAAAATAAACATGAAAACTTGTAAAGGAAGATTCTTGGAAATAATGTTTTAAAAATCTATTCATGCCGTATAATTTAAAAAAACATTCTTCTCGTACTTTTGTCGGAAAAGTAAAAAAGTACCTCGTAAGAAAAACGACAAAAGATTCCTTTCATATCTTTTACTAAAAACTCACCGAAGGGTAAAATTGGATTTAAAAAATTTTAGGTGGATGGAAATAATATTACATATTTAGGAAACATGTATTTGTATGATAAAATACACCCTAGTAAATACCAAAGTACAAACAATCTCGGATAAAAATGAGATTGTGATATTTTCCCTTACCTTAGGTCTGATTTGCTTCGTAAGTGTCCGAAACTCCTGTATAATGATTTAAATAATGTCATAGAATTATTCTATAATCATAATAATTGTTATGATATCATATATGGTCATATTCTTAGCTTCTTATTAGTAATATTTCAATGCTACTTATTATTCGGGTCTTTATTACTTTTTGTTCTTATGTGTGTTTTGTCAAATAAATTCTTATTATTCTCTTTAGGTTATAGATACCTCATTTCCAGAATGGTATTAGTGTAATATATATCATATTTATTCATTAAATTCATTTATATAATCATTATTCAATGAAGATCATGTAGAATGAGTCGCATCACATCGTGGAGACGGTATTCCGTACGTACGCACGTTCGATGATATCGTTCCCATGATCGTGGAATTGTATTGGAGTGTATGTATAATATTTCATAATCAATACCACTTTAAAATAATAATATATAGTTATTTATTTGCACCATTATACCCATCCATGTAAGGCGGTGGTGGAAAATATAATACACCATGGGGTGGAGACGGTATTCTGTACGTACACACGCGCGGTGATTTCATTTTCTGTAGGATGGATAGATGGTGAAATAGGGTTGTTTCATTATTATAATAACATATCCGTATATGAGTGATACTGATTTTATTACTTCATAATGAAACAAATAAAGAAGAATAAGTGGAAGAAGAAATAAAGTTGACAGAATCAGTAACGAACATTACCTCTTCTTTGAAGCGCCTCTTTGAGACCTCCTCTCAGGGCATTAAATTGGTCTTTGAAGAAGAGAAGGACCTCTAGGATGTTTCTAGGGAAGTGGAGAAGCGAATTTTGCAGGGGTTGGTAGATCATGAAGGCTCAAAGTGTTGTGAGGAAGAGAGGGAGGAGGTTCCCTTTTATAAGGGAGGAGATGGGACCCTTTGGAAAAACTAAAAATATTATTTTATTATAAAGTCATATTCGGTTTTTAATATCTCCAAACTGATTTATTTAGAAGCTAAGGTGGGGATTGGTCGAAATCATCTCATCCAATAAAATTTAGACATGTTTAGGTATTTATTTTAAACTTATCATTTAGATTTAACTTTAAGTAAAATAATTTTACTTTTACCGTGTCTTCTTGTTTTCTTACACTATAAGGTTAATAAAATTACTATAACAAGCCAAAAGAACCCCAAGTTGTTTATTATTAATATATAAAACCTTATCTAAGTCATTTTTCCTAATCTTATATTTTTAGGAATAAAATAACAATTAATAATATAATATTTGTTTTAAAAACAATTTTATGTCGATTTTGACACTATTTGGTAATTGATTTTTGTGAAAATCATAATAGAAATATTAGTTCGGAAAAAGTTAATTAAATCAGTACTAATATGTAATATTAACCTAGAAAATTATTTGAATTCATAAAAATTCTCAAATTACATTTATTTAGGTATTTATAACATCAATTATGTCAATATTTCATTAATAAGATAATTCATGCATCATCATTGTGTCATAAATAAATTAAATTATATAATGTATAAAAATTACAAATAAAATACCATTATATAAGAAATCTTTTTATCTTTCTAACTAATATTTATAGTCGAACCTATATAATGTATAACCCTATATTAAATATTCTTTAGTTATTAAAATTTGATTTTAAATATTTTAACCCATCTTTAAATAAATTAATAATAAATGTCCTAATCTAATCCATGTGGGCCTAAATGGTCATATTTTATTCCTAAGGTTTCTTTTGGTCGAATTACACTTATCCAATAGAAGTATGACATGTGAAAAGGTAATAATAATATCATTTTTACACTTAATTACCCTATTTACTTTTAACCGTGGTAAAAAAAAGTAAAAACTTACTATTTACCAAAAATTATTTTAATCTCATTGAACCAAATTTTACTTATTGACGCCAGCTATGTCTCTCATATTTTTGAAATTTTATTCACAAAAGTGGTAAAATTAAGTTTTATGTAAATTTGAAAATTCTCCTAGGAGGTGGGTAAAAGACGGTGAAAAGTTCAATAAACTTTTTATATATCTATAATTATTATAAAATGACTCCAATGAATTGTATTTAACTTATATAGTTATTATGTATCAATTTTGACCTAAAATAAATTTAAATAAAAAAATTATTTAAATAAAAAGTCGGTTTTTAAATAGTAACCCAGTGTTTTCACTATTCATCAAAAATTGAATGTTTTCAGAAAAATACCAAAATTTTACCCTATGCTAATTTCGATATTCTGAATCCAAAAATGAAGTCCATTTTGAAAGATGAAATTTACAAAATTTCAAAAAGTGGTTATTACTATTCATAACGGCTAGTTTTAATAATATTTTAATAGCATATCGTTGTTTAGTGAAACTCGGTATTGCGTACGACGCAAGCTATCAAGGAAGGCCAAGGTTGTGTGTAAAGTAATCCAAGATAGTGTTGTGTGTAGTTAAATATTCCTTTGATGATTTATATAACATAAAAACAAAATATTTCTCATAAAAGTCTTGGGTGTTACAGTTATTATATTCTTAGTGGTTGTGAAATTGAGGATTGGATCCTACGTTATTTCACGAATTGAGGAGGGATCCTCTGTTGTTGAGAAACCATTGGCTCCTAGATCTTGGGGGCATGGGGATGTATCTTGGGGTTTTCTTTAGTTCCAGTACTTTGAGGGTTCTCACTTATCCCATTGTTGTTGTGAATTTACGAGAGAACCAGGTGAAAATGTTTAAGTTGATGTTTGACTGTTCTCTTTCCTTGGATTGTGCTTATGCTTGCTAGTTGCCCAAGTAGGTGAAGAAAACTGTTATAAACATTATTACTGAACATGTAAACCATGATGGGACAAATGGGTTTTGGTTTGGTGTGATTTGTGACTTGGACGTAGTACTGATTGTGTTCTTTAGGCAGGCTGAAGAAAAACCTAAACTTTGGGTGAGTTCTTGTAACCTATACATATACATGTAGTTTTTTTTCTTTTTCGCACCCCACCCAGGTTTGAGAACATTGTGGCTAACACCCCCATTTCATGGGGGAGGGTGTTTTTCCCAACAGTACTATTAGTGGCTGGTTATTATCTCCTTTTCTGCTCCCTTTCCCGGATATCCAATGTATCTTCGGGGAGGCTTTGATGGCCTGAAGTCCATTATTAGCACAAGAACCTTCGGGTAGGGTAGTTTGGTGGTTGGACCAGGTGTGTGCGGGAAGGTGGTTTCCCAAGTGCCTTCGAGATGAGGCCCAGGTGTCTTCGGGCGTGGCAGTAGATCTTCTAGCCCATGTTTCTTCGGGCGTGGTGGTGGTTATCCTGGCCTAGGTGTTTGCAGGCGTGGTTACGTGTGAAAGTTGTGGCCAAGGTGTCTGCGGGCGGGATAGTGGTTGTGGCCCAGGTGATTGCGGGTAGGGTTTGGCAGTGGTACTACGTGAGGATATGGCCCAAGTGTGTGTGGGAGGGGTGTGGCAGTGGGACTGTGGTGAGAATGGCGAGATTGGTTCGATGCGTAGGATGTATTCAATAACCAGTGGTAAAGTGGTGCGGGATACCCAAACATTGATGTGCTATTACTATACATTACTTGTCTTGCGTTATTTGGTGAGTGTGGCCGGTGAGTGGGATGGATGAACTCCTTGGTAGTGTTGGTTGTCTGCTTCTCATGGGACTTTAGTACATTCCCCCACTTGTTCATGAGAGTCTTTGGTTTTTCCCTACTGAGTATACTTGTATGCTCACCCTACGTATATAAAACTTTTTTCAGGCTTCCGGGAGGACTTCAGGGATTGTGCGGGACCATACTAGCACAAGACCTTTGGGATAGTTTCAGTTGCTGTTTTTCTTACTTTGGTACTTTACCTTTGCAGTCACTTTGTACTTTTTGGTATTTACTTTTGGAACATGCATATGTGAATGGTTGTTTTGTATTTTCTTTCATTTTTTAGTTTTGGTGTTGTGGGATTTACTATGTTATCTCCCGATCCTTTTAAAAGAAAAAGGGAAATTCCTTTCATTTAGTGAGTGATTCTATACCCTTGGTGCTTGTGCCCACTCCGAAACCTATTGAAAGCGGGTTTCTGGGGTCATTATCTCTCCTTCAACTTGAAGAAGGAAGGTCCTGGAAATCTGCTAACCCTTCCCTCCTTTTGGTGAAGGCGGGTCATGAAAGAATGGTATCAGAGGTGATGGTTGAGAGATAGGATGGAGTTTGGAGTTAGGCACAGTAAGGACTGCATTGGATGGTAGGGAAAAAGTGTTGGGTGAACTTTGTGCGTGAATTAGGCCAGGGAAGACTGGCTAGGACACAGGATTTTAGGGCCCCCCGTGATCTGATGCAAGGATACTGGACCTACTGAACGACCATGTAAGGCCACGCTGATTACAGGCTAGAGAGATCCTAGGAATGGTACATTCATCATAATGACTTGTGTTCTCGTGTTTCATGGGTGTTTTGGGAATTGGAATCAATAAGAAGGTTAAGGAATTTTATGGACAATATTATACACAACTTGGGCTTAGGCATTCCTTATTTACCTTGAAGTTATGGCACCTGGGAGACGACCATGTGTGGTGTGGGAGATCGAGGCTCTGGAGACTACCATGGTCGATCGGCAGAGAGCTGATTGAGAGGAGGAGGACGACCAGTGGAAGAAGACACTTCGGGCCTTCCAGTGACAGACCCTCGAGAAATATGAGGTCAAAACCTCTAAAATGAAGACAGAGAGCTGGCTAGAGGAGCTGGTGATAGCCTTCGGCCTGATCCGGGCTCCGACCGAGTACTGGGTTCCTTTGGCCATCAGCCAGATGCAGGGAGCGGCGCGTCAGTGGTGGACGCTTTACCTGGGAGAGAGGAGAGAGGATGAGGTGGCATGAGCTTATTTCGAGAAGGAGTTCCGGGTGGAATTCATCTCTTCTATGATGAAGGCGGAAAAGAGGCAGGAGCTGCTCTCCCTCCAGCAGGGGAGTATGCCAGTAAGGGATCTAGGAATCAAGTTCAAGGACCTCCTACGTTTTTCTTCAGACCTCTTTCCCAACGAGGAGTCTCAGGAAAGACGTTTAGAGGAGGCGCTCAGACCCTCCCTCCAGTATGTTCTTACCCCCTTCACCCTGCCGACGTACATTGAGGTCCAGAAGAAGGCCGAAGTGGTAGAGATGATGCACGCTCTAGGAGGTGAGTCACGAGAGGGGATCCAGCTGGGACCATCAAAGGGGAAGGCCGTCAGCACCAGGCCTCCAGCGTTAGGACCCTACAGGTTCCGACCAGCAGGGAGCATGCCGTAGCAGTTTCAATTCCGGTCCCCCGATCCTCGCTCTTTTCCTTCGGGCCCAGGACCGTGGTTCTTCGTCTGTGGGAACCGTGGAAATCTTTGGAGTCAGTGCCCGGACAGAGTATAGTACAGTGGTGGCGGACAACCCTAGTGCCTACCCCAGCAGCGGCTTCCAGCTAGGCCTTTCCTGCAGTAGTAGTGGGGGAAGCCAGCTCCCACTCCTCCGAGGGCAGATGTTGTAGGAGGAGGCCGACCTCAGGGTGCTCCTCAGGGACCTCGACCAGGACATGGTCGGGGAGGTGTCCAATATCCGAGGGGCAGAGGAGATGAGCGTGGATAGTTACACACCACAGAGGTAGCAGTTCCAGCAGTGCCGGAGGGCATTCGAGGTACGATCAGTTTTTTTATCACTCTTGCTTATGCCTTGTTCGATGCCAGAGCATGGCACTCCTTCGTTGAACCCAATCTAGCCCGTGCCTTGGTCCTAGATTCCGAGATACTTCTAGTGCCCCTAGTGCTGAGAACACTAGTCGGAGGTCAGACCGACTTTTTATATGTTTGTCGAGGATGCAGACTGATGATAGGGCCACATCAGTCGGTCAGAGATCTACTACTTCTACAGATACAACCATACAATGTCATCCTAGGCATCGACTAGTTGTTCTCTATGTGTGCCTTCATCGACTTCTTCTGAGGAAGGGTTGTTTTCTCAGACATGGGTGGCCGGCGTGTTACCTTCACCGACGAGCGGAGCAGTCAGAAGGGCATCAGGCGAGAGGAACCCCTCTTCTCCATGTTAGATGAGCTATTAGTAGAGTCAGTAGATGCTGAAATGGTGGAGGTGCCAGAGATCATCCATGAGTTTATGGATTTATTTCCCGAGGAGGTGACGACTCTACCCCCTCGACGAGATATCGAGTTTGGGATAGACATGAATCCTGGTGCTCGTCTGATCTCGATGGCTCCTTGCCGGATGGCACCTTTAGATCTACGAGAGTTTCGGATTCAGATTGACGATCTAATAAAGAGGGGTTATGTTCGACCAGGTGTGTCACTGTGGGGTGCTCCAGTCTTGTTCTCAACGAAAGAAGATGGTGGTCTCACGTTGTGCATAGACTACAGGAGGCTGAATCATGTAACGATCAAGAATCACTACCCTCTTCCGAGGATTGATGATCTTTTCAACAAGCTGAAAGGGGAAGGGTGGTTCTCGAAGATCGACATGTGGTCTGGGTAGCACCAGTTGAGGGTAAAGGAGAGTGACATCTCGAGGACAGCCTTCAGGTACAGATATGGACACTTCGAGTTTGTAGTCATGCCTTTCAGTGTTATGAACACCCCGGATGTGTTCATGGGGCTTATGAACTCCATCTTCAAGGAGTACCTGGATCAGCTCATAGTTGTGTTCATCGACGACATCCTGATCTATTCATGATCAGAGAAAGATCATGCTGAGCACCTGAGGATGGTTTTGGAGGTCCTCCGACAGCACCAGCTCTATGGTATGTTTTCGAAATTCAAGTTCTGGATGCGAGAAGTGCACTTCCTCGGGCACGTGGTGTCCGAGTGGGGGGTAGAGGTGGACCCATCAAAGGTTGAGACAGTTGTTTCTTGGGCAACACCCAACAATGTGGCAGAGGTCCATAGTTTCGTCGGGCAGGCGTGTTACTATCGGAGGTTCATACCCAACTTCTCCCGAGTTGTAGCCCCTTTGACAGCCTTGACCAATAAAGGCTAGGTTTTCTTGTGGGGTGAGCAGTGTGAGGCAGCATTCAGCTATCTGAAAGAGAAGTTGGTTAGTGACCCAGTGCTGAGATTACCAGAAGAAGGGGCAATGTATGAGGTGTTCTATGATGCTTCAGAACATGGCCTGGGATGTGTGTTGATGCAGCGACTAGGGGTGATCTCTTATGGTTCAAGGCAGCAACGCCCCCATGAGCGTAATTATTCCACCCACGACCTGGAGCTTGCTACTGTTGTTTTTTCACTGAAGTTATGGGGTCACTACCTCATCAGAGAACTCTTTGTGGTCTTCACAGATCACAAAATCTTGAGGTATATCTTCTCTTAGTCGGACCTAAACTTACGGCAGTGGAGGTGGATGGAGTTCCTCCAAGATTATGACTTTGAGATCTCATACACATCAGGGAAGGGTAATGTAGTGGCTAATTCCTTGAACATGATAACACAGAAGGATACGGTCCGACAGTCGGCGAACGCCTAGAAGGCGATGGAGGAGTTGGTCGCCTTACACCTGGATGTGAGGATGAATAGAGATAGAGGTTGCCTATATCAGATGATAGTGCAGTCATCTCTGTTTCAGCAAGTCGAGGAGTCTAAGTGGGGAGACCCAGAGTGCGAAGTGATGTGTGACCGAGTTGACCAGAGTAATGCTCCGAAAGGATGGATAGAGGATGGCCAAAACCGGATGCTTTTCTAGGGAAATCTATTCGTTCCAGAGGTGATGCATGGCAAGGTTCTCAGAGAGTTCCACAACTCACCCCTAGCGATACACCCATGAGTTTCCAAGATGTACCAGGGTCTGAAGAGATAGTTTTGGTGGCCCGGAGTGAAGCGAGCAGTGGAAGAGTTTGTGGTCAAGTTCCGAGTGTGTCAGCAGGTGAAGGCTGAACACTGTGTTCCAGGTGGCCTGCTGCAGTCTCTGGATGTCCCTGAGTGGAAATGGGAGGACATCTAGATAGATTTCTCCATGGGAATACACAGGATTCAAGGGGGATGCGATTCCATCTGGGTAGAAGTGGACTGGTTGATGAGGTCGGCCCAATTTCTGGTGATTAAGGAGTCAAGTGCAGCGGTTGCTTTGGCACGAAGGTATGTGGATGAGGTAGTGTAGTTTCATGGAGTCTCGAGTTCCATTGTCTCTGACAGGGATTCACATTTTACCTCATGAGTCTGGAGGGGTTTATAGCATGCTTTTGTCACCCAGCTATGCCTTAACACTGCATTCCACCCCCAGACATATGGGCAAACAGAGCGCACCATCAAGACGTTGGAGAATATGTTGCGGGCATGCGTTCTGGACTCAGGAGGATCATGGGTGCGACACTTGCCTCTGGTAGAGTTCGCCTACAATAATAGCTATCACCCCACCATTGGTATGGCCCCATTCAAAGCCTTTTATGGGAGGCCATACCGCTCACCTTTGTGTTGGACCGAAGTCGGAGAGGCGGGCATCCTTGGCCCGGAGGTGGTGCAGAGAACGAAAGAGAAGGTTCAGCATATACGGGAAAGGATGAATGCAGCCTAGGACCGACAGAAGTTATATGCTGATACCAGGAGGAGGCCCTTGGAGTTTGAGTTTGGAGAGAACATGTTCTTGAAGGTCTCCCCTCGGTGTGGACAACAAAGGTTCGACAAGGGAAGTAAGCTTTCTCCAAGGTTCATCGGACCCTTCGAAGTGTTACGGCGGGTCGGCGAAGTGGCTTATCAGCTAGTGTTACCATCACCACTACTGAGGATACATGAAGTCTTCCATGTCTCCCAGCTCTGTCGTTATCTGCACGACAATTCACACATCCTTGAATGGGGAGAGATAGACATCGAGGACGATATGAACTTTGTGGAAAGACCAGTGATGATCGAGGATCGTGAGGAGAAGGTGCTTTGTGGGTGAACCATTACCTTGGTTCGTGTGTTATGGAGACATTGTGGGCTTGAGGAGAGTACGTGGGAGTGGTAAGCACAGATGTGTGCCCAGTACCCAGAGTTGTTTTGAGTTTTGTGATGATCTGTTTGTACTTTATGTGGTGGAGTGTTTTACCATGTTGGCTATGAAATAATGATTTTTTCTTTCCTCTAAATGTGTGTGAAAAGTCCTGGCTACGGGGAGGGGAGGACCCGACCCCTAATTAAGATGCATTAAGGTCGATGTGATTAAACTCGTGCGGGCGAGTCAGTGCCACCCAAAGCGGATAATATCCTGACATGGGGAAGGAGACTCCCCAACCCACATGGCTGGGTAGTTTGACATGGTATATTTCATTGTTCTTGACAGGGAGGTGCTCTTAGTTAACAATGAGGTTCACTATTGAGAGGTATCTTTCGAGGTGGTTTTTCGGACCCGCTATTTCCTTCTGGGTTGTTTAAATTCTTTAGGGCGACAATAGATTGAGAGGTATCTGATGTGATGACCCAGACTCTCAGGGTCCATTACTTTTCCAAAAATCCAAATCCTAAAGGGGTAGCGTCTCGGCGTGAGGCCGATCGGCATGACCGATCAGTGAGCCTGATCATCGCAACCGATCAGAGAGACTGATTGGCGTGACCGATTGGTGAGACCGATCAGAGAGACCGATCGACACGACTGGTCGGTGAGACCAATCGGTGTGGCCGATCGGTGAGACCAACCAGCCGATCAGTGAGACCGACCAATCGGTGAGATCGATCGGTGTCACCCATCCTTGTTGGGGTTTTTCCAGTGACGCCTTCCTTTTGCGCAAATTGGGGTTTAAACCCTATTTTGACCCCTTTAAGCTTGTTTTAAAGCCCAGTAATGCCCATAAATGTTGTTTAATTAAATATTTTAATGAATTATCCTGGTGTGATTATCAGTTTAAACCGCTTGACCCTTTAATGATGTGTGGGGTGTCTCAACTGCGTAGTCAACCCACGACCCCGCGCCTTACGTGGTTTTTGGTTCTTTTTCTCCATATCATAATGGCCCAGGGCATGATGTATCTCACCCTTTATAACCTAAGGGTTCTCCCAAGGTTTCTTTTCTCGATCACCCTGTTCTAGGAGTACCCTTCGTTGAGACGAGCCACTTTTTGTTTAGACAAGCTGCATCGCTATCCGTAGAGTTCCGCGTTCAGGCCTAGTGTCGATCGTTGATCAACAAGTAGAGAATTTCCCCTTCGTCTCTCCTTTTTGTGTATCATGACGGGTGGGAATGATTTTGATTCTGTAGAATTGGATGAACCTGAACCTTAATAAAGATAATGAACGGACTCTAAAGAACGAAGGGGGGCTGTGATCGATGATTCTTTGATTTAAGATCTTCCATGATTTATGATTTGTGAATTGTGCAGGTTTACGCCTTCTAAAATCATGGTCATTGGTGGTCTTTCTGTGTGTACTAACGAACCCTTGACTTTGGTGATGTTTAATGGATTGTTTTGTAGTTTTGAACCCTTACTGTGAAAAGTAAATCAGTTAATTACTTATATTCGTCTAAAAAAATCGAATCAACCAAGATCAACTCCTTTCTATGATAACCGCGGTTAAATTACAATGAATTTGATATCATGGAGTGTGTTATATCTTTTAAATCTAAAAATAACCGCATGGGCATGCTTTTTGTTGATGGTAGTGGGTTTTTCTTTTCTTTTCATTCATGGGAATATTGCTGGGTGATGTGGGTGGGGATGGGATCCCATATTATTGTACTCTCGGTGGTTGTGAAATTTAGGATGGGATCCTCTGTTATATCACAAATTGGGGAGGGGGATCCTCTGTTGTTGAAAAACTGTTGGCTCCTAAATCTTGTGGAGATGGGGCTGTATCATGGGGTTTCCTTTGGTTCCAGTACTTCGAGGGATCTCACTTATCCCTTTTTTTTGTGACATTATGAGAGAACCGGGTGTGAATGTTTAAGTTGATGTTTGACTGTTCTCTTTTCCTTGGCTTGTGCTTCTGCTTGCTAGTTTCCCATGTATGTGCAGAAAACTCTTTTAAACATTATTACTGAACATGTAAACCCGGATGGGACAAATGGGTTTTGGTTTGGTGTGAGTTGTGACTTAGACGTAGTACTAATTGTGTTCTTTAGGCAGGATGAAGAAAAAACAAAACATTGGGTGAGTGCTTGTTACCTATACATATACTTGTAGTTTTTTATTTATTATTCACACCCCACCCAAGTTGAGAACTTAGTGTCAAACACCCCCATTTCATGGGGGAGGGTGTTTTTTCCAACACTACTATTAGTGGCTGGTTATTAGCTCCTTTTCTTCTCCCTTTTCCAGATAGCCCAAGTATCTTCAGGCATGCTATGATGGCCTGAAGTCCATTATTATCCCACGAAATTTCAGGCAGGGTTGTGTGGTGGTTGGCCCAGGTGTGTGCGGGTAGGTGGTTTCCCCAATGTCTTCGGGATGAGGCCCAGGTGTCTTCGGGCATGGTAGTAGATCTTCTAGCCCAGGTGTCTTCGGGATTGGCAGTGGTTGTCCTTTCCTAGGTGTTTCCAGGCATGGTTACATGTGACAGTTGTGGCCCAGGTGTCTGCAGGTGGGATAGTGGTTGTGGCCCAGGTGTTTGCAGGCAGGGTTTGGCAGTGGGACTGCGTGAGGATATGGCCCAGGTGTGTGTAGGTGGGGTGTGGTAGTGGGACTGCGGTGAAAATGGCATGATTTGATAGATGAGTAGGATGTATTCAATAACTAGTGGGAAAGTGGCGCGGGGTACCCAAACATCGATGTGTTGTTACTATGCATTACTAGGCTTGCGTTAATTGGTGATTTTGGCCGGTGAGTGGGATGGATGAACTCCTTGGTAGTGTTGGTTGTCTGCTTCTCACGTGACTTTAGTATGTTCCCCCACTTGTGCATGAGAGTCTTTGGTTGTTCCCTATTGAGTATACTTTTATGCTCACCCTACGTATATAAAACTATTTTCAAGATTCAAGGAGGACTTCGGGGATCACACTGGACCATACTAGCGCAGGACATTTGGGACAGTTGCAGTTGTTGTTTTTCTTTCTTTGGTACTTTGCCTTTGTAGTAACTTTGTACTTTGTGGTATTAACTTTTGGAACATGCATATGGTAAGGGTTGTTTTGGATTTTCTTTCATTTTTTAGTTTTGGTGTTGTGGGATTTACTATCTTATCTCGTGATCCTATTAAAAGAAAAAGGTTAATGCCTTCCATTTATTGAGTGATTCTATACCCTTGGCGCTGGTCTCCACTCTGGGACCTATTGATGGCGGGTTTCAGGGGTCGTTATCTCTTCTTCAACTTGAAGAAGGAAGGGCCTAGAAATCTGATGACCCTTCCCTCCTTTTGGTGAAGGTGGGTCATGACACAGACATTCTAAAACATACCATCAAGGCCTCAGCTAAGACATCTAAAAATGATTAAGGCCTCATCCATAACCATATCTAAAAATGGGAAAGGCCTCAACCAAGACCATATCAATTTGCCTCATGAGACCTACGAGTGCTTTATTGAATAATAGTGGGACCCACACATAAATTAATATTTATAATGCATTCCTCATATGAATTTGGACAATCATAAATAATATATACACTTGAGATGGAAATAATATCCCCCAATCTATAACATAATGACTAACCATTATTAGTAGTAAGAAGAATTGAATTAAAATAGCACATCCGTAGTCAAAATAATCATAAAAAATTCAATTAAATATGGTAGATGATATCATAAAGATTATTCCAAATAATACATAATAATTAATATACATGTTGAAGAAGATGAAGATACTCTTATAAAATCATCGAGTAATTTTGGTGATAAATACTCATTTACATTGAAAAGGAAAGTTCTTTTGGAAAAGTTTTTGTATAAAACCAGAATGAATTATGATATAATTTTCATAATAAAATGAGTTATTTTATAGAGATAATAGTTTCTAAATATATATTATAGAGTGCCCTTGAAAAGAGGTTTGAGTTTGATAAATTCCATTGAGTCGGGCTTGTATTTCAATATTTATTTGGAAGGATCCTTTTAAAACATATAATTACCCATAAATGAGTGTATGATTATGGTTGGTACACATATAAATAAAATAAACTAAGAATTTATTTGGATTAAATATTAATTAATATTATTTTAATTGAGGAATGTAGATAAGAAATGTAACTCAAATGAAAATGGATGTTCAGGTGGAAATCCCCTACCTTAAGTCTGAAGGTGTTCCTCACTTATCTTAATGACCTGAATAAAAAAAATTTATGTTTATGAATTATTAATTACAGAAAATTCTATAAATTTTATTTGTTTATTATAACCTTATTAGGTACATTAATCACCTTTTTAAGGGTTAAGATATTCAATTTCATTGTTTGGGAGAGTTTTCATCCTTGGTTTTCCTGATCAGATTACTTATATTCATGTACAGATAAACTTGTTGAATGAGAATGGTTGTCCAAAATAGAAGATGTATATTATTAGTGAAAAAATTATTATTACATGGTCATAAAATTCATTTGGATAGTGGGACAGAAAGATGAATCATTTTATAAATCATTAATTAAAATAGTTTGGGTTAATTGGCTGTTTTTGATCACAACGAACTCATTTTGATTTATAAATTAATATCATGTTTACAAAAGGATTAAATAACCTAAAATATGTTATTATAAATATATTTATTTTGGTTCAACCATCAAAACAGATTCATGAACAGAATTAAATACGGTAATAGAAATTCAAAACTTGCCGTCCTTGAATGGGATAAATTAACACATCTCGGGTGGTGTTTTTTCTAATATAAAAGAAAGAGAAAGGTGGGATTATTATGAATTATTAATTTATAATAAAAACATTCTAGTACATGTATCTTACTATATTTATAATGACATTTGGATGAATGGAGATGAGGAATAGAAAATAAAATAATGGAACATGAAATATATGAATAGAAAATAGGAATTTACCACTTAAAGGAATCATCCTTGAGGGCCTCTTTAGGGGTGGGGTTTTGGAATTTTTATGAGACGAGGGGATTTTGGACGTGGGGATAGCTTGAGAGGAGATTTTGGTTGAATTTAGAAAATTTTCAAGGTTGGAGAGGATTTACGTGAAGAGGGAGTTAGGGGATTTTTAAAGTGGAGAAGAGGAGTGAATTGTGAATACCTTATTTGTTATTTTATTATTTCCCTCAAGAAAATCCATAGTGTTGATTCACATGACACATAATATTAATAAGTGCATTATAGTTTGAACCATGTGTGCTTACATCATCCATGACTCTAGTAATAGTGAATTTAACTGAAAATGACTATATACGATAAAAATTTGTATTTTACTATTCATAAAAAAATTGAGTATTTTAGAAAAATTACAAAAAAATAATCCTATTCATTTATTGACATATAAAATTAAAAAAGATCTTAATTTTTTGAAAATAATTTTCCAAATATGATTAATTTAAATTTTAAATGAAATCGTAAGTTTTTGAAAAATAACATTTTAAAAACTATAATTCATTTTTCATCACATTGAAAAATTATTCTAGATGTCATTATAAAATAAACATAATGCAATAAAAAAATAATATGATTTAATATTAATATGTTTCATATTACTATTCATATTATTATTTATAATGGTATGATACTATTTACAAAAAATTATGTCAGTCTTATCAGACTCTAAATATCTCACTGAATGAAACTGTGCATGGTAATCTTCCAAAATTAAAATAACAGAGGAGGTAAAATTATGTTTACTGTATAGGTTATGATAAAGTTGAGTTTTTTAGAGACTCTATGTTTCTTACATTAAACATTAAATTTATTTTCAAATTCATCGGTTGTTACATTCTTACCTCTTTTCAAAAATTTCTTCCTCAAAAACCATAAAATGATGCCTCATAAAAAGATTTGGGTAGGGCTTCATCATAAGCTCCTCATGCTCCCATGTTTCCTCTTTTTTTTATGATTTTTACAAGGTATCACTACCAATAAAGTTGTCTGATTCCTCAAGACCTGTTCTTTAGTGTACAGAATCCAGATTGGCTTTTCAGAGTATGATAGGTCAGGTTCCAGTTCTATTCCTTTAGAAGTGAGGATATGTATTGTTTCTGGCATGTACTTTCTCTGCAATGTGACATGGAACACAATGTGTTCTTTTAATATGCTAGGTGTCATACCCAAATTATATTTAAATGCTCAAATTCTATCTAGAATTTTAAAAGGGCATATGTACCTATTGATTAGTTTCCCATTCCTCCCTAATTTTATAACACATTTCTATGAAGATACTTTTAAGAAAACATGATCTCCCACAAGAAATTCCAAGTACTTCTTTCAATTATCAAAATAGATTTTTTTCTACTTTGAGATGATTTGATATGGCCTTTAATAGTATTTACCTTCACTAGTTTTTCCTCCACAAGCTCTGGGACCACTAGATTCCTTTTAAAAACTTCCCCCCAACATGTTGGTCTATGAGATCTATTTTCGTACAATGCATTATATGGTGCACTTTGAAAACTGGAATGGATACAATTTTTATAGGAAAACTCCACCATGGTTAAATACTAATCCCACTTACCTTTAAAGTCAAGAGAGCATGATCTGAAGATGTCTTCCAGAGTATGGATCGTACTTTTTCATTTCCCATTGTTTGAGGATAATAAGCCGTACTCAAACGAGTCTCAGCATCCAAAAAATCTGGAATAATTTTATAGAATTTTGATGTTAATCATGGATAATTATTAGACAAAATTGAGAGAGGTTATCTATAAAGTCTCACAAATTTATTGATATTGAGTTGTACTAGGCACTCTAGTGGAAAATCCTCCTTTATTGTGAGGAAATATGCAGATTTTGTAGGTCGATCAATAATTAACCATATCACATCATTCATCCTAGTAGTTTTGGGTAATCCAATAAAAAAAATACGTGGTGACGTCATCCAATTTCCATATAGGAATAGGTAGAGGTTGCATGAATCATCTTGGATTTTGTCTTTTGACCATTATTAGCTGACAAATTGGACATCTTGATACATAATAAATAATTTCCCACTTCATATCATCCCTCCATAAATGTTCCTTTAAATATCTATACATCTTACTACTACCTGAATGTATAGAGAAATTCAAACTATGGTAACCATCCAATAAATCCAATTTAACTCGGGTATAACTAGAACACAATGCCTCTTCCCAAATTTCTGAATTTTATTGTCACACACAAAGTCAACCAACTTCCCATCATTCACACCTTTAATTTTCATTTGAAGATTCTAATAATCAGACATTGAAGATTTAATGCTTTCCAATAAAGATGTTTGGGAAACCAAATGAAAAAGTAGGGATATTTTACCCTCTTAGAAAACTACCATATCCTTCCTCAATATATCTTTGTTCAAAGGATCCTTTTCCATCCACATTTTGTTAAAACTCCATGATCCTCATGCTCAATTCTTCGTCTACCTTATTTTTCTTTCTTGGGTGGTAGTGTATGGAATGATCATAACCCTTGATTAGTTCAAGCCATTTCATTTTCCTCATGTTGTGTTCTTTCTATGTGTAGATATAATATTGACTTTTGTGGTCTGTATATATATCACATCATTCACCATAAATATAGTGTCTCAATATTTTTAGAGAAAATATCATACAATAAAACTCAATATCAAGAGAAAGATAGTTTTTTAATGAATTTTTGAATTACTTGATGCGTATGAAATAAATCTATCATTTTTCATAAGGAAAAAACCATGTGCTTCCATTGATTCATCTCTATAGATCACAAACCCATCATTCGCTGATGGTAAAGTTAAGATCAGAGCATTCACTAATCTCCTCTTCAATTCTTCGAAACAGTCTTCATATTATTTCTTCCATATAAACTTAAACCCTTTACATTTAAGCTGGTCATTGGGTTGGCTAAACAGGAGAAGTTATGAACAAAATCTTGATAATAACCTACTAAACAAATATAACTATGTACCTTAGTTATGTTTTTAGTGTAGGAAATTCATGAACAACCTTTATCTTTATAGGATCAATAGATATTCAATACTTTGAGATAATGTTTCCTAGAAAGGGAACTCATTAAAGCCTAAAAATACACTTGCTAAACATCTCATATATTTAATTTATTCTATGAGTCTTCAGAATTGTGCACAAGTGATTTTCATAATATTCATAGATTTTGGTGTATACCAATATATCATCAATAAATACACCCACAAAGCCACCAAGATATTCCCTGAAAACTCTATTCATTACATCAATTAAAACAGAGGGTGCATTAGTCAATCCAAAAGGCATTATTGTAAACTTATAATGCCCATACCTTGTTTGAAATTCAATCATTGGATTTTCCTCCTTCCATACTAGCAACTGATGATATCCAGATCACAGGTCAATATTAAATAATATTAGGCTTGATGAAGTAGATCAATTAAATCCTTAAATCGAGGTACGAGATACTTATTCTTTATTTTTATAGAATTGATCTCCCTGTAGTAAATACAGAACCTCTTAGATCCATCTTTCTTCCTAACAAAAAGAACAGGGTCTCCCCATGGGGATACACCATGGAAGATAAATAATTTATCACTCAATTCCTTTGGTTGTTCCTTCATTTATACTAATCACATAGTGGTCATTCTATAAGGAATATTTGATATGAGCCTTGAACCAGGAATTATGTCAGTAGAAAACTAAATTTCTCTCTCTCGAGGATGTCTAGGTAAATCCTCTAGAAACACACCTACATACTAATTCATAATAGGTACATAATCTATTTGAACATTCATTTCTTTACCAACAGTTATTGCATTCCCTTCATCCAAAATAATGGAATTCAGTGGGGATATTGTGGTGGATCTTGATAAGAATCAACTAGAAAGGATTCTTCTATGATGATAAGGTATTCAACATTGTTCTAAAAAATCGTAGCATCCCTCTTATTATAATAGATCTTCGAATAATTACGTGAAGGCATGCTCATATCAATGGATTTTATCATAATAAATCACGTGTTTGATGATAAGGTTTAAAAAAAAGTAATTTTATGTTTCATAAGGGGGACCGATCGACACATATTTGTTTAAATGATACATCCCCTAATAGTTTTTACTAAAACTCATTTATTAATTCAAATTGGACATGTCTTATTTTCATGGAAAACTGGGATTATATAAAAGAATTTGATGATCTAGAATATAATAAATCATTGGCTATGTTTGAGAAAATGATTAAAGTACCTACCACCATGTCATTAGGAACTTCAATATTATTAGTTGTGATCGCAAAAGACTGTCCCTTCTCCCTTGGCCTTTTCTGAAGTACATTTACATGATGCTTTGGAAAACATTTAGCATATTTTCCCATTTCCCTAAAACTATATCACCTAAAATTAATATATTCATTCCTTAACTTACAATCACTAGCATAATAGAATTTCTGTACACACTTCCAACACACTCGTTTTACTTTTTACAAATCACCAGTGTGTTTCCATACACAATTATCATAGGGTGGAAAGTAAACTTTTACCTTCTTCCCCATTTCATTATTTCGTTTTCCAAAGTTTTCAACAGACCTCTTATTCTCTTTCTTTCCTTTATAGTCATAAGACATAGAGAAATCTTAATTTATCATGATAAAACAAGGGACTATCTCTTTTTATATTGAAATAGTTTGGAAGAATAGTTCATGTCGGAGGATTGGATTTAGGAAATCAAATAATTGATAAATATTTCTCCTTAGATTACATATAATTTCCCAAATATCCTTGCTAACCTCATGAAGTTAGCTTTATACTTTGTAACATTCTCTTCTTCCATTATCCTCAAATATAGAAACTACCTTTCCATATCGGCTTATTGTTCATGAGGAAAGTATTTATATAATAAATTTTAATTAAATTCAATCGATTACATGTTTTATATTTCTTCCTCATCCTTTCTGTTTTAAATTAGTGACGACCATTGGTCACCATCTCCAGACAGATGATAAACTACCTTGAAAAACTTCTCTCTTTTCTTAATTCCCAAAGTGAGATATATCTTCTCTAAGGAACTTTTCCACTTCTCTACTACGAATGGGTTTTTAGTCCCATGAAAGGATGTATAATGTTGTCTTATAATTAAATATAACATATATCCACCTTGTTTTGGATCCAGAAGCTCTATTTGGGAAAGGTTATTGTTCATAACCTGAGTATTTTATCCCATTATGGTTTTAATTTTCTCATCACCAGCTACAGATCTAAAGCCAATATCAGTATCTTTCATGGGAGGAAAATCTCTACATGGGACATGCATATTCATGTTGTTTCTACTCCTTCCCCCAGGATCCATTTCTAAATAATGGCATACACTATATTAGGTTATGAATCATAATGTATAATCAGAACATAGTGACATAATTAGCATAAATTTAAATCCTAGGCATGCCTAATCCCATAATCATAATCATTGTTTATGTGCAGAAAACATTACATTTAAATCCACAATAATCACTAGTAAATAAAATTTTAATTATACTAAGAATATCCACCAGTACCATCAAACTAGGTGCGTAGAAATTCCCATTTTCATGTACCATGATACCTTATGTCAACCCCAAAAATCCTTGATGGGGTTTTCACTCCGATGTATATCTCTTCCAGAATAATGTCCACTTGTAGTATACAAAAAAGGATGTATTTTCTAGAAATATCTAGATAATGAATTCTATACAATGATTCCAAGAATTTCGTATATTGTTATCCTGAAATACAGGGTTT
The DNA here is from genome assembly GCA_963277665.1 of Viscum album. Taxonomy (NCBI): domain Eukaryota; kingdom Viridiplantae; phylum Streptophyta; class Magnoliopsida; order Santalales; family Viscaceae; genus Viscum; species Viscum album. The sequence goes on from OY728120.1 coordinate 789,049,385, forward strand.
GTTCCCTAATCTACATTTTCTAGGTCTTGTTTCCATGTTTTCTACTAAACGTCATATGATACAAACTGTAAGGACCCGACCACAGCTGCCCAGAGATGGTGCCTTATTTTATTAACATGGAATGTAAAAATGAATATGCATCTTGAAGGAATGATTAGTTTAGTAGCATTCGAAACAAGATAAATACATAATTTCAAAATTACATCTTGAATCTATATGCTAAATATAAAGTACTTTGAAAAAATCCATATCACTTAGGTTATCCTAATAGTTCATTCTTAATATACTTATTCACATCCTAGGAAAAATAATACACATGAAACAGGTGATGTTAAATGATCAATAAGGGTAATAAATATAGCGTAAGATATCATAAACATAAACATTAGGCATAGTGAATAACGAAAAACACATGCCATTAAAAAATAATCTTGAACATAATTTAGAAGGAATAAGATAAGAATAAATAATGACATAATAAAAAATATTCATGGGTATTATACTATTCAAATAACCACAAGAAATAATATTTTATTGCTTCATAATTAGATAAATTCATATGTCAAACATTCTAAAACACACTGTCAAGTCCTCATCCATGACATAAAAAATGATTAAGGCCTCAGCCAAAACCATATCTAAAAATGAGAAAGGCCTCGACTGAGACCATATCTATTAGTCTCATGAGACCTAATGATGGATTAAAGGGATATAGTGGCTCCCACATGTCACATACTAAGTCTGATTCATTCCTCATATGAATGAGGATAAACATAAACAGTATATACAAAAGATATGTAAATAACATTCCACAATTTATATGGTAATCATTAACCATTCTGATTAGTAAGATGAATGATATCAAAATTGCACAAAAAATGTCAAAATAATCATAACACATTAAATTAAATATGGTATATGATATCATAAATACTAGTCCCAATAATAGATTATAATGAACCAGAGCATTAAAATGGATGATGATACTCTTATAAAATCATTAAGTAATACTTTAGAAAAATACTCATTTAATTTGAAAAGAACAACTATTTTGGAATTTTTTTATAAAATTAAAAATGATGTAAGATATTATTTTTATAATAATATGAGAGATTTTATAATGATAATGGTCGGTAAAAATATATTATATTGTCCACATGAAATGGGGTAAGAATTTGAGAAATTTCCTTTAGTCGGGCCTGTATTTCGGTAATTTTTTTGATAGATCCTTTTAAAATATATAGTTCCCAATAAATGAAGGTAGAATTATGGTTAATACTCATATATATAACATTAAATCAGAATATATTATGAGTAAATATTAATGAATAATAATTTAATTAAGGTATGTAGGTAATAAAAGTAGCCCGAATGAAAATGGAGGTTTGGGTGGAAAACCATTACCTTATGTTCGAAGGTGTTCCTCACTTGGTCATAATGACCAGAATAATAAAATTAAAATTTATAAATTAAAAATTAAAAAACTTAATATACATATAATTTATTTATTATAACCATATTAGGTCCATTAATGTTCTTTTTATGGGTTAAGATATTCAATTTCATTGTATGGTAGTGTTTTTTTAGTTCTCAAGATCCACTTACTTATATTCTTGTATGGATAAACATATTGAATGAGAATTGATTTCCATAATAATAGATGAATATTAATAGTGAAAAAACTAAGATTACATGGTCATAAATATGTCTAGTAATTGGGAGTGAAGATGAATATATATGTAAAACGTTAATGAGAATTCATTTTATTAATTGGAGGTTTTTGATCAGAACTAAATTATTTTTGATTTATAAATTAATATCATGTGTGAAAAAAAATTATAGAACAAAAAATAAGTTATAATACATATATTATCTTCTGGTTCACCCATAAAATTGGTTTAATTACTATAATTGAAGATGGTAATTAAAATTGAGGACATGTCATCCTTGAATGTGATAAATCAACACATCTTGGATGGTGTTTTCATTTCTAGTATTAAAGAAGGAGAAAGGACATATGATGAAGAATTATTCCATTATCATTACAAAATTCTAGTACATGGAAGTTATTGGATACATCACAAAATTTTGATGAAATTAGTTTTAGAAAGGAAAATAAAAGAAAGGGACTTGAAATAAGAGAAATGAAAAGTGGAATTTACCTCTTGAAGTAATCTTCCTTGAGGGCCTCTTTGGGGGAGAGGTTTTTGCCTTTTTATGAGACCAAGGGCTGCAAGACGTCTGGGAAGCTCTTGTGAGGAAATTTGGGTATAATATATATAAGGAACAAGTCTATAGAGGAGTGAAGTTAGGAGAGAGTGAGGGGGTGTATAGTGGAGGAGAGGGGTTATTTGTGAATATCTTATTCATTATTTTATTATTTCACTAAATAATACCAATTAGGATGATTTTGTGATATATAATAGTAATAATCACATGTGATATTGAACCAAGTGTTCTTACATTAGCCATGAATCTAGGATTTGTGAATTAAACTAATAATTTATATATACAGTAAATTACTGTATTTTACTATTCACAAAAAATTCTAGGATTTCCAAAAAAAACAAAGCTTCATCCTGACCATTTATCAATGTGTAAAATTAAAAAATGAAATCCATTTTTTGAAAATAATTTTGTAAATATGAATAATATAAATTTTAAATAAAAACATAATTTATTTGAAAAATAATAAATTTGAAATTGTAAATTGTTTTTTATCACATTACAAAATTAATCAATATCTCATTATCTTATAGCAGTAAGTCAATAAAATAATAATATGGTTTACTATTCATAATGGTCATATTACAATTTATAAAAATATTCATAAAGGTATAATAATATTCACTAAAAATTATATTTGTCAGGTCAGACTCTAAATATCTCACTGAATGCTACCTTTTACGTTAATTTTTCAAAATTCAAATCCCAGAGGTTTTAAAATTATGTTTACTGCCTAGGTTCTAACAAAGTGGTTTTTTTAGTGACTTAGTGTGTCATTCATTTAATATTAAATTTATTTTCAAAATAATGGGGTGTTACCACCCTTGTGCACATTTAAATAGTTATTTTGGAAAAACATTTTCGTTTATTTTAAAATGGTTTTTACATTCACTTATAATTAATTGGACAATGAATTATATATACTTGTGTAAAACATATTTGTATCATTTAGTTATTACTATTAATTAAATCCATTCTAATAGTTAGTTTAGGGGTTACATTTATATAATATTATGTAGTTGTTCATTTGATCTTGAAGTGGTCTATCATGTACTCTAATGTAGATTGTGATTCCTTTTAAAAAATCAGCATGTTACATCATGTTTTAGTAGTCAAATACCAAAAATTGGTGTGAAAAAATATTTTATCTTTTTCATGGATAATGTATGTGAATAATAATAACATCATCATTATGAAAACTATTAGAATCTCTTTTGGGCATATTTCTATATATCTCAGGAGGTAAATCACATTACCCAATGCATATGGGCACTATATAAACCTGTTTCTCCCATCACATCATAACATTTACATATTCATGCTCACCACATAGAATGTATATCACTAATTGAACTAAAATAACCCATATAAAATGAGTGAGTTTCATTCCATTCATTCATGAATAAACCTCTGGGACTCCCAAATGGGTAAGGGAAAATCATATTTTATATTAGCTTCAACATTCTTAAGCAAAGTGGAAACACCTCAAGAGGAGTCAAAATGTGTTTGAAAAACAAGAGTTCTTTTGGAAAATCATTGTATTTTTTTTAAAAAAAGGATTATAAACAAGTATATCACATGTATTAAATATTATGAAAAATGAAAATATATTTATGGTGTACAAAATTAACACATACACAGAAATATTTCATGAAAGAGTAATAACCCAATGAATGGAAATTGTTTTCAAGAATCCACTCAACATATGTCTGAAGGAATTATTAAAATTAATGTCTTGGTTAATCAAATTATATTCATTAATTAATAATTCAAGAACCTCTTATACATGTATTTGATTTCTTAAAATCTTATTATTCTCATTTATGGACATTATAATGAGTTTTATTGTTCAATTCTATTGTTCTACGAGTGTTCGTTTCATGGTTTTCATGATCGGTTCACTTGTATACATGTATAAAAGTTCATGTAAGATGAGAATGATTCTCCAAAATTGTAATTATATGTCTTTATTGAGCTTTTGATATTCTAATTCACCTTATATATTATTTTTTACTAAAATTATGATGATTCAATAGATAGAATATTAATTAAATTGATTGGATTAAGTTTTGATGTTTTTGACCACAAAAAATTTATTTATTTTTCAATATTATTTATATATGTTAGTTCCAGAACATTAAAAGGGTTGTAACATACATTTGAAAATATTTTTCAACCATTATAAATATTTTATGACCATCCTAGAATACCATAAAATAAAATGAAAACTTTTCATCCTTGAAGGTGATAAACCAACAACTCAAAGATGTCGTTTTAATTTTCAAATTAAATGGGAGAGTAGAATAGGTTTGAGGACTAGTAATTCTATTTTAAAAAAATAATATTATAGTATGTATAATACACTAGAGGTATCCTGCCTATTGGTTGAGGGGAGGTGATGATAGAATAATAAATGAAAATAAATTGAAATGGAATTAAAAGAAAAAAGAAGACTATTTCACCTTTTGAGCTTCTTCTCATTGGAAATATCCTTAGTGATATTAAGATTGGTAAATTTTTGACACCAAATGATATTGGAAATGGGGAAAAGTATTGGTAATATGATGAGTATAATTTAGACAAACTTCAAATTGTTAAAGGTGTGATGAGAAGGGGTGGCGAGAGGTTGTATTTATAGAGAACCAGAGGGGTGTTTTTTCATTATATTATTCATTATTATATTATTTTGGATAATGAATATAAATATTTTGAATCTTATCACTAAATATATTAAAAAATTATGTATAGTTTTATATTATGGTTCTACATCATCCATAAATCATCTATTACCCAATATTTAATGATTTTGTTAAATATATTAAGTTATCATATTTCACATTTTCCAAAAATCTAACTATATAAAAAACATACAAATAAATCACTGTCACCAATTTTTGATGTTTAGAATTATAAAACAAACTCCATTTTATGAAAATAATTTTCTAAATATGTGAAATATAATTTTTATTTAAAATCATCCTTTATTAAATAAATACTTATTTTAATATTATAATCAATTTTAAAACACATTAAAAATTATATAACATCTCATAAAATTTTCATTTAATCATAAAAAAATATTAATTTATTAATTTATTAATTTTTTTTAAAAAATACATTTTCTTTTAAATCATTATATTAAATATATAATTGTAAATAATGATTTCTGTCATATAAAAATACCAATACTAAATTTATCATTTTTAAAACATTTATTAACTTATACTGTGATATAATTATCTCATATTTTCATATATAAGATTCCAAAATATTATTTATTCTTTCATAAGTGAGGATACTATTTTAATTGTTGGATTACTATTCCTAATTTTCATGTTACTATTCCAATGTTCAATTTTCTATTCTATTTTTATATGTTTCATAATTTCTATGAATATTACTTACTTCATAATTTATTCATTTTAATGATGTTTTATCGGTATATTCATGCTATGAATGTGTTTTATGCTATTAAAAAAATTATAAGAAGGGAACTAATTGAATTGATAAAATTTTGTGTCACTACATTCTTCCCCCCCTTTCGAAATTTCATCTTGGAAATTTTATTTTACATAAATATTTGAGTGTATTTATCCTTCATTACATCATGTGGTTCCCATGTTTCCTCACTAAACATTTTCTTATGCGATAGTACATTGACAATGTGATTGTTCTAGTTGTGTAGAACATTATCTCTACAGTCCATGAGCTTCATATGCTACTCTTCCTAAGTGATGTCATTTTCCAACAATACCACCTTTGGATTCAATACATGTGAAGGATATGATATGTAAATTCTCAATAGGGATTCATGGAATAGACCATTTACATGAGACATGGTATGTTGAAGTGATAGTCGATAGGCCACATCTCTTACACAATCATGAATCTCAGGTGGTCCTTTATGCCTAGGAATCATATTTCATTTCTTCAAAAATATCATGATCCTCTTCCATGGAGATATGAAAAGTAATATAAAGACACCAACCAAAAAAACTAGGCTGTGTCAATGATTTTTAATCATTAATCTAATATTGACTTTATCTTTACTTGATGTGTTGTAGAATGTTTTTTTACATTTTCCACAATTTATTTTACCATTTTAAGACATACCATCAAATGTTCACTAGTCCCATACTCCATTTAAGTCTATATAGAATGCTCTCAACATTTATTCTAGTTTATGAATTGTCTAATCTGATTTACCATTAATTTTAGGATGATAAGGAATACTAAAGTTTATCTTAGGGTTTAGAGCAAGTTGGATAATTTTCCTAACTTGGAGGTGAATCTCATATGAAGGTTGAATATAATCGATATTGGTAATCACTATTTTATTACCACTTATTTGATATATATCCTTGAATGTTTATTCCGTGATATTGCCTCTCAAATTGTGATAATGTGATATATATTTATAAGATTATCCACAATGACTAGTAGCATTGTTTCCTTTATATGTCTCTAGAAGTCTTTTAAAAGAAGTCCACGGTGATGATTTCCCATTTACATGTTTTTATGGGTAATGGTTTCATCATACCCTTATAATATTTTCATGTATACTTCCCTTGTTGATGTACCAGGAACTATAATTTATTTTCAGCGATATGATTCATCATATTTTCCCACCAAAAGTTCCTTTCGAGATCTCAATACATCTATGTCCACCCCGGGTTAATAGAGAGGTTTGGTCTATATGAATCACTCAAAATCTCTTTCATTATCTATTGATTGGATAATACATATTGTCATGAAGCAAATTTTAAAAATCATTCCTCGTAAATTTTGAACTCTGAAAATTTCCCATTTCCCTTGGCTTCCATCTTCTTCTGAATTTCCACATCATTTCATTGAGACTACTTTATTTTTTCCATGAGGGATGGTTGAAAATTCATTTGTGGAAGGATTGATGATGTTCTATCCTTAATTATTCACATGGACATCAATTTCAGATCTAAGAGGATTTTATCCTTCTCAATTCTCATCATTTATAATGTTTGAGGATCATTTATACATAGATCATCTTCCATGTTAATATCTTTTCCAGGATGGTTGGGGATTGAGAAGTAAAAAATAATTGATGTTCTCTAACCATATTCACTAGATAATATTAAGCTTCTTAAATTTTAATATATATATTTTTGTCTCTTTTCCTCTGTATATATTTCTCAATTATCCACACATAGATAATGTATGTAGATTTTTAATGCAATGATCACAGCTTACAACTCCATATCATGTTTCAGATAGATTTGCATATTAATTTTCAATTACATTGTGTAATATGATATCAATATGTAATTTTCATCATCATTAATCATCCTAATCCTTTCTTTGAATCCTCAATATATAACATAATGAGTTCCCCACATTTCTGAGGTGTTAGTACTTTAATAGTCATAGGCATATTTTAACTCTTTGAAGTAGACTTCATAATCATTAGACCTGAAATACTTCTCTCCCTTCAAAATCAATTTGGTTAGTGGGTTGAAATTTTTTGCGAATGTCTTCACAAATTAATGGTGACACCCATCTAGAATAAGGAAACTATAAATCTTTAATAAATTTTTTTTCATTACAACTCAAAAAATTCCATTGAATTGGAACGGTCCATAGATATTCTTTTGCTAATGATAACTTTCCACAATAATGATACTTCATCCATCTAGAACTCACATTTACTGTAATTTTCATTATGTTTCCCCTTTTTATTTTTAAGCACAATATTCAAATTCTCCCATTGTTATCCTTTGGTCATATAATATATTAGAATAACATCAATATAGAAAACAAAATTTTTTTAAGCTAAACTCTAATGAGTCTATTCATTATGTCCATGAATTTTGTGGGAGAATTAGTCAGTATAATGGGAATAACTGTGAGCTCGTAGTTTCCATTCCTATTTTGTCATTATGTATTGGGAATATCATCATTATTCACCCTTAAATACTGATTTACTAACCAAAAATCCACCATAGAGAAATACTTGGAAGCATGTAGTTGATAAAAAAAGTCATCTATCATTGGTAGGGGATACTTTTACATTATCATATTTTTTTTGAGATTAGGATAATCCAAAAATAAGAACATTGATATCCCATGCTTATTTATGAAGAGGACTGTTGCATCCCATGGTGAAGCTCTTGAGTGTATAAAACCCTTTCCCATATTGTATTGTAACTATTTACACAATTATTACAGATCAATGGTGGATATTTAGTAAGGATTCATCAATATTGGAAGATATCCAAGCACAAGATCAATCGAGAACTTGACCTCTCTGTCTTGAAAAATACAAGAAAATTCTTTATGGAATAGATTAGTATAGTCCCTCACAATGATAATGTCCATAATCACAGTTATTGTAATGTCTCAGTTCCGGTTGCCACTCAACGGGTACCCCGAACCCGGTTCTCCACGTGACCTCAAGCTCATTTCCCCAAACACCAGAGGCTGCCGACTAGCAGGGAGGGCCCAGGTCTGATAGTGGGGAAACCATGCCCTCACTTGTCAATGTGTAGTGCTATAGAATACAAAATAAAATATACAACAAACATCAGAAGCAGTAAACCGTACACAAATGAAATACACAGCAGTAGTGGATATAGCCAGCAGTATAAAAATGATGATGTTACATGTCTCAAGTTATAAGAAAACAGCCAGAACATGTTATACATCAATATAGTACAACCAAAAGAAGAGTACAACAAAATAAGCAAAACAGATGGTAGCGGCATCGCGAGCCTAATCCCGGTCCCATGCCCTCCTACTCCTCAGCAGCAATCATGTACCTTTATAGGTACTCTTGACCCTATCCACACATGCAGAAACGTAATCTGTTTGGGCCGAAAAACGTGACCCAAATAGGGTGTGAGAAATAAAATCCCTGTAGGCACCCACAAAAGGCCCGTGCCCAACTGCATGTAAGAATACAACGATAGTGTGTAGTAGTAAAATGTAATAAAGTAAGAAGTACTCAAAAGTATGCAATTACAAGTTACATTTCCATTTTATTATCTATTTAATCCTTTAAATTTAAAATACCACCACAGTGAATATTATAAATTACTAGCTAATGTCCTCAGACACATAAAATACTACCCTCAGGTAAAGAGTATCCAACATAGGAATCTACCCTCTGGAATAACAGAGTTTTCCCAAATGTGTAGGTAGTGTTGCCCTCAAGCATAGAGTATATTACCCTCAGGCACAGAAGAAGTTTCCTTCAGGCCGAAATAACTACTTCCCTCATGCTAAAAAGTGATGTGCCCATAGGCTAATCACAAAAATTCCCTCAGGCTAAATAGATAACTGGGCCATGCCCAACATGTCGACAAGTAGTAAACAAGAAATTCATCTCAAGGAAATTCTACAATTACTACTTTAAAAGAATACCCTCGTGTACCCTGTCCAAATGGCTAAATAGTGGAACACAACCCCGGGGTGGTTCCAAATCCAAGAAATGATCCCAACCAGCATTTTATTATCACAATTTAATCACCTATGAAATTATAGACATTAACTATAGCGACGAACTCATCCACACGACACCCCAACATGGTTTCATGGCACAAAAACACAAAAAACACACGGCAGTTGGAAAACTAAACACCAAGCCACCTACCTTATATGCCAAAGAATGATATACCCGAACACTGACTCTAGAAATGCCCAAGAACGGCGTAGATCTGATGAAGAAAAAAACCCATTCAAACATAAATAACTTTCCTCGAGAATTAATTGGTAAGAACGGCTTAAGGAGAAGAAAGGGATTACCCGCGCGGTTCCAACAAGATCCTCCGAGGCAGAAATCGATTCCAGACAAACACCCGGTGGATCTTCAAAGGTTCGGCCTCCTCCTTTGTCTCAAAAATGGCTCAAATGCCTCCTCTGCCAAATGAGGAAGCTACTGCCTGTTTTAAGCTGAAACACAAAGTACACGATGTGTACATCCTAGTACACGGTGTGTACTCCCTTCATTTAACTGTTCTTAAGGTGGCTTCCCGACAGCACGACATTGTTCACCTGCCGATAAGAGTACACGGAATATACTCCTGAGTACATGGCGTGTACTGCCGCCCAGCTGGCGGCTGCTCCACCACCATATTTTTTGGCATGTCGACTGACTACATGGCGTGTAAAGGACCACTACATAGCGTGTAGTCGGTTCCTACACCCTTTGTCGCCGACATGGCTACATTCCCTGTGTACTCATCCCAACATGGAGATAAGTACACGACGTGTGGAAAAAGTACATGGCGTGTAGTTCCAAAATTTAGGATTTTTCCCCATTTTCTATATTTTATTAAAAACTTTCAAGGAAAAGAGAAAAGAAGAAACTTGCACCTCAAAGAGAAGAACCGGGTTCTTAGAAACTACCCCCCTTATTGCAATTCGTCCCCAAATTGCCCTTCCAAGGGTGGAGAAAATATAGCCGTAAACAACTCCGGCCACTTAGCACGTACGTTGACCTCCTGCTCCCAGGTCTCATTATGCACTCGACCATACTACCATAGCACCCGTACGAGAGGAACTGTCCGGCCTCAGAGAAGCTTCGTGCTCCTGTCAGTGAAACGAATCAGATGCTCCTCAAAGGACACATCTATCTCTAGATCAACCTCCTCTAGATGAAAGGTGTGAGATGTGTCTGAATGATAGAGACGCAACTGAGATATGTGGAAGATTTCGTGCATGGAACGGTACCTCTGCTGTAACCGCAACGGATTAGCAACCTGCCCGACTCTTTCCAGAATCTAAAATGGCCCCACATACCCCGGTGAAAGTTTACCATGTCTTCTGCTCCACTTGTGTCCTAGCCTCAGTGAAACACACAAGAAAACCTGACCCCCCAACCACAAACTCCAATGGTCGTCTTCGGTGATTATCATAAGACTTCTGATGAGACTGCACAGTATCCATCTGCTTCTGAATCAACTGGACCTGCTCAGACGTCTCATGCACGAGCTCTGGCCCCAGTAAACCTGCCTCACCTGCCTCTAACCAGCACAAAGGTGATCAGAACAGCCTACCATATAAAGCCTCATATGTTTCCATCTCAATAGTTTCCCGGATGCTATTGTTATAGGAAAACTCGACTAAGGGTATATGCTTCTCCCAAGAGCCCCCAAAGTCTAGGACACATGTACACATCATTTCCTATAGCACCTGTATCGTATGCTCTAACTGACCATCTGTATGAGGGTGGTAAGTTGTGCTCAGAAGTACCTGTGTAACCAGCGCCCTCTGAAAACTCTGCCTGAAACGAGACGTAAAGAGAGCGTCCCTATCAAAAACTATAGAATGAGGGACCCCATGAAGACGTATGATATCTCAGATATACTACCTTCCAAGAGCGTCAACACTGAAGGTATCCTTAATTAGCAAGAAGTGTGATACCTTCATGAGTACGTCCACAAAGACCCATACGGCATCATTTCCACGAGGTGACCTCGGCAAACCAGTCACGAAATCCCTCGCGACATCATCCCATTTCCACTACGGAATGGGTAACTGCTGTAACATCCCAGATGGTCTCTGATGCTCCGCCTTCACCTGCTGATAGGTGGAACACCTCGTAACCAAACCAGCTACATCTCTCTTCATACCCGGCCACCAGTACTGACGTCTCAAGTCTCGGTACATCTTGGTAACCCTGGGATGAACTGGCCAAGCTGAAGCATGAATCGCCCGCATCAGTTCCTCGCGTATATCCCCTGGAACACATACTCGTCCATGGAAACACAAAACATCATCATCACCTATCGTCCAACCAGGAGGAGGGTCCACACATGCCACTGACTCCCATAGAACTAGGCCTTCTGAATCCGATAGCTGTCTCATCCTCACTCTATCCAGGAGGGTAGAAGTCATAGCTAAAGATGAAAGATAAGTCTGCCCATGACTGTCGTGAACATCCAGATGCATCTCAAAGAACAAATCCATGAGCTTCCACTCACCACTGGCCTCCTACACTGCATGTATATGAGTTTTTATGCTCAGTGCATTAGTTACTACATTACCTTTACCAGGTGTATAGGAAATCTCAAAATCGAAGGAATGTAGGTATTCAACCGACCTCCTCTTTCTCAAATTCAAGTCACACTGAGTAAATATATTTTTGATGTTTTTGTGGTCGGTGAAAACCACAAAATGCTCCCCCAATAAATAATGTCTCCAACAATGCAACACATGAACAACTGTCGCCAACTCGAGATCATGCATCAGGTAATTCCTCTCATGCGGCCTCAACTACCGAGACCCGTACTCAACAACTCGATCACCCTGCATCAACACTGCTCCCAGCCTAATACCTGATGCATCACAGTAAACTGTATAGCTCTTCCCCAGCTCTGGGAGTATTAGTATCTGTGTTGAAGTCAACGTTACCTTTAGGTCTTGAAAAGTTTTCTCGCAAGCTTCTGACCAAATGAACTTCACACCCTTCTTAGTCAAGCCCGTCAACGGCGCTGCTATGCGGGATAAGTCCTGTATAAAATGCATGTAGTAACCAGCCATCCCTAAGAAACTCCATACCTCAAACATGTTCTTAGGATGCTCCCAAGAAACTACTACCCTCACCTTTTCTGGGTCTACTAAAACTCATTCCTCTGAGATGACATGACCCAGGAAGTGAATTCGGTCCATCCAAAAGTGGCACTTTGAGAGATTAGCATTTAGTCGACGCTCCCTTAGTGTAATCAATACGATATCAAGATGGGTGGAATGGTCGTGTTGAGTGTGATAGTACACTAAGATGTCATCCACAAATACTACCACAAAAGAATCAAGATACGGATGAAACACACGATTCATCAGAGCCATGAAAACTGCTGGCGCGTTCGTGATTCCGAAAGGAATAACCGTATACTCATATAGACCATACCTACTAATGAATGCTGTGAGAGGTATATCAGATGGTCTAATGCGCAGATGATGATATCCTGATCTCAGGTCGATCTTCGAGAACACTCGTGCTCTACGAAGTTGATCCAAAAGATCATCAATCCTTGGTAAGGGATATTGGTTCTTAACCGTCAGCTGGTTTAGTTTCCGATAATCCATGGAAAGTCGGAGGGTAACGTCCACCTTCTTCTCAAAAAGGACCAGTGATCCCCACTAAGAATTACTGGGTTGGATAAATCCCTTTTCTTTTAACTCCTCTAACTGCCTCTTGAGCTCCTGCAACTCTAGTGTAGCCATCCTATATGGAGGAATGGACACTAGTGCTGCTCCTGGCACAAGCTCAATAGAGAAATCCACCTCACGCTCTGGAGGTAGAACTGAAAAGTCATCTGGGAAGACATACCTGAAATGTTCAACCACTGGAGGGAAATCTGTCTGACAAGTCTCATTGTCATCTAGATATAAGCTTGCAATCTGGGCTGTGACTCCACCACGCCCACGATGCTCTGATACCACTTTGTAACTTCCCGGTTCTGGGTGCCACTCAACATGTTCCCCGAACCCGGTTCTCCACGTGACATCAAACGCATTTCCCCAAATGCGAGAGGCTGCCGACTAGAAGTGAGGGCCTAGGTCAGATAGTGGGGAAAGTATTCCCTCATTTGTCAAAGTGTAGAGCAGCGGAATACAGAATAAAACAAACAACAAACAGCGGAAGCAGTAAACCATACACAACTAAAATACACAATAGTAGTGGATATAACCAGAAGTATGAAGATGATGATGTTACATGTCTCTTGTTCTAATAAAATAGACAGAACATGTTATACATCAATACAGTACAACCCAAAGCAGAGTACAACAAAATAAGCAAAACTGCTGGCAGCGGCATCGTGAGCCTAAGCCCGGTCCCATGCCCTCCTACTCCTTAGTAGAAATCATGTACATGTTTAGGGAATCTTTCCCATATCCACACCTGCAGAAATGTAATATTTTTTGGCCAAAAAGCGTGACCCAAACAGGGTGTGAGAAATAAATTCCCAGTAGGCACCCACCAAAGGCCCGTGCCCAACTGCGTGTAAGCATGCAATGATAGTGTGCAGTAGTAAAATGAAATAAAGTAAGAGTTACTCAAAAGTAACTAATTACCAGTTTTATTTCCATTTTATTATCTATTTAATCCTTTAAATTTAAAATACCACCACAGTGAATATTATAAATTACTAGTTAATGTCCTCAGACACGTAAACTCCTACCCTCAGGTGAAGAGTATCCAACACAAGAATCTTCCCTCAGGCATAACAGAGTGTTCCCACATTCATAGGTAGTTTCGCCCTTAGGCAGATAGTCTATTTCCCTTAGGCACGGAAGAATTTTCCCTCAGGCCATAATAACTACTGCCCTCAGCAAAAAAGTGCAGTGCCTATAGGCTAATCACACCAATTCCCTTAGGCTAAAAAGATAACCAGGCCATGACCAACATGTCAACAAGCAGTAAAAAAGAAATTACTCTCAAGGAAATTCTACAATTACTACTTTAAAGGCATACCCTCGGGTACCCTGTCCAAAAGGCTAAACAGTGGAACACACCCCCTGGGTGGTTCCAGATCCAAGAAATGATCTGAACAATAATTTTATTATCACAATTTAATCACCTATGCAATTCTAGGCATTAACTATTGCAACGACCCCTTCCACATGACACCCCAACATGGGTTCGTGGCACAAAAATGCACAAAACACACGACAGTTGGAAAAATAAACACCAAGACACATACCTTATATGCCAACACACGATATACCCGAACACCGACTCCAGAAATGCCCAAGAACGGCGTAGATTGGACAAAGAACAAAACCCATTCAAATGTAAATAACATTCCCTCGGGAAATAATTGGTAAGAATGGCTTAAGGAGAAGAAAGGGCGTACCCGCGCGGTTTTAACGAGATCATCCAAGGTGGAAACTGATTCCAGACGAACACCTGGCAGATCTTCAAAGGTACGGTCTCCTCCTTTGGCTCCAAAACAGCTCAAATGACTCCTCTACCAAATGAGGAAGATACTACCTATTTTAAGCTGAAAAAACAATGTACATGACATGCACTTCCATGTACATGGTGTGTACTCCCTTCATTTAACTATTCCTCTGGCGGCTTCCTACCAACGCGACACTATTCACCTGACGACAAGAGTACACGACATGTACTCCTGAGTACACGGCGTATCCTACTGCCCAGCTGGCGGCTGCTCCACCACCTTACTTTTTGGCCTACCGACTAACTACATGGCGTGTAATGGACCACTACACATAGTGTAGTCGGTTCCTACACCCTTTGTCGCCGACATGGCTACACACCCTATGTACTCATCCCAACACGACCAGAAGTACACGGCATGTGGAAAAAGTACACGGTGTGTAGTTCCAAAATTTAGGATTTTTCCCCATTTTCCATATTTTATTAAAAACTCTCAAGGAAAATAGAAGAGAAGAAACCCATACCTCAAAGAGAAGAACCAGGTTCTTATAGTTATATACTTTGAATAAATCATTTGAGTTATATATTCTTCTCATATTCTAATAATATACACAATTGAGATGAGAAATTTGAAAGATATTGATCCTCATCCTTACACTTTTATAGAATTGGAGGATTCCTTAAGATAGAAAGAGTGATCTCTCTTTATAGACTATATATGTTTTATCTTAAAAAATATATACAATTCATTCCCAAAATAGAATAAAACTCCACCAAAGGAAGGAGAAAAGAATTGCGTGGATGAAATTCATTGAAGAGGGGGATAATGTAACACCATGAAACTTGAACATCATGTATTGATAATTTTATGTGTTAATTTGTTTGGAATTTCATAATTACTGAACAAAACATGTTTCTCATAAAAAATTAATAATCTGGTTTTAATGTACCTTATTAGGAAACAGAGTAAAAAACATAGACAATCGACACAAGGCCTATTCATACAAATATGAACACCATAGTTTTTACAATCTACCAAGATCACAAGAAACAATTATAACCAAATATACCTATCAAATACCCTATCAAAACTACGGGAAGACCCCCCAAGTACAACAATGAGGCCCGGTAAATAAAGGAGAACCTTCGGATCAATCAACACAAAGAACATCACCACCGTGATCATGAAAACCGTAATGGGAATCGGGAGTATAGCATGCACCATCATCTTTAACATCCTTGAATTTATGACACCCTAAGGCATGGTTTTATATAAGGCAACATATTGACTATTTCCTTGTATGACCATTGGATTCCAACGGCTAAAATTATAGTTGTTTCCCTTTTGGAGAATTAATAAAAAAACATATGAGTATAATTTATTACACAAAACATTTAAGTTATGACTTGAAAAATTATTAACCCACCCATAATCATGAAAAATAAAAGGACATGGTGAAATAGTTTAAATTAAACTTAAGTGGTTTTGTAATGTGTTATGTAATTCAAAACTTCTAGCAAATATTTTCAATTCTTAAACAATATTTTTAACTATTCTTATTAAACAATATTTTTGATTAAACCATGTTTTGAATTCTATAATTCTAGTATAAAAATTTATAGTTTTCAAATTTAAAACTTTGTATGTTGAAGGTTTAGTGTTTATAAATAACTTCAGAAATACTTATAACTAAGAAAAAATCTAATTTTTATTCATTATCCTTATAATGTTTAATAGAAGTGATGTTTTTAAAAAATAATAATAATTTCTATATAGTTATAATAAATGTATTATTTTTTTCTATAAGACTTTATATTTTTTGAATGTTGGATTTTTTTTAAAAAAAAGGGTTTTCTAGGGTCTGCCATTTATAGCTGGGCCGAGGGAGGCAGCTCACACTAGAAGGCTGAGCCTAGCCCTTAGCCCAAGCCAAGGTTGGTCCGACCATGGGCATAGGTTCCACAAAGGGCACACATGAGAAGGAGAACTTGAGCACACCACTTTCGGCGCAAGGCAGCAATGAGGCATAGGTAGGCTGAGGCCTGTGTGTGGCGGGATCCCATTTGTAACGTTCCCTTGTGTGTGTGTTGTGATTTCTGAGATGAGCATCGGAGCCTAGGGTATATAAGGAATCCATGTGTGCATCCCCGATTCGATGTGGGATGGCGATTTTCAACTGAGATTGAATCCAGACCATCAGTTCTCACCACGTGCGATCTGGGCCGTTGATTTTGACCCGGCACTCGAACCTCAGCAGTCGTGACTTATTTTGGAATTTTTATGCGTCGCTTGATCCAAAATGGATCTAATCATGACCATAAGATTTTTTTTAAAACAACACATTGATTGTGGACACTTGATCATGACACACACCAATCTGAGCCGTCCATCACCTTTAAAACCTGGGGATTCATCCCGACCATTGGATCAAACCCGGATTAAATCCTGACTATTTGTTATTTTCCCGGTCATCCTATTCTACACCATTATTCTCTTCTCTTATTGATTAGGGACAAAAACCCTACACCCTAGTTTTCACCATTTTGTTTCCATACGTGACAGTCGTTGGTCCCCCTACATTTCACACTATTTCCAAAAGGAACTCCATGCATCTTTTTATAAGACATTTTCAGCTCGGATTCCTTTCAACTTGCATTAAAATAATCAGTTTAGGATTGGTTTATAGAAAAGAATACACCCGAGTCATACCCAAGGATTCCCCATCTCTTCCACAACCCAAACCTCCCGCCCTCCAATGAACATTACCTAATCCTCCTCAATCTATTCTACTCCTTGGAACAAGTAATGGATAAAATATTCTATGTTTTATATTTGTAAAAATCTTTTATTCTTCTGAATATATGGATCTATTTATATATATACCTTTATAAATGAATTTCATTTCTTATAAAATCTAATTCACGTGGGATTTTAAAAATATATTTTTCATATTTAACACATGGAAGGGGTTTATCCTCAAACATGACAATCCCCCTTAACCATTTTAAAGTATCATGTATTGTATAAATTTTTCCTAAACCATTTTTAAATTTTCAGATATTATATGGTTTGTTCTCACAAACAACTTCAAGATTATTATCCTTGATGAGTGGTCTATTTTTTTCAATAATTGTTTTCTTTTCGATGCATGAAACAATATTCAGGCTTTCATGTTTATCACATTTTTTTGTGTGTTCTTAAATTTAATTCATGTACGTGAGTTTATGTGTAAAAGTGTATATATATATAAGTTTGGTAACAATTTTGTTTCCAGAAAACCTATCTTTATTGGTTTTAAAACATGATTATGATAAATACAATCGTTGCAAGAATATATTTATTCTTGATGGGCTAGGAAAGATCTCAATTCTACACCTGGTGTACATATATAAGAATATATAGTATTTTCCATGAGTTTCAAATTCACATGAATGCATATATTTCAAACATTATTTCTCAAGTAAGTGGTATGATGGTTTTCATGTTCAGGTATAAATATAAATTCATATATGAGAAAATTTTTTTATCATTTCTTCTATGCATATACATTCCTCATGAAATAATCTATACGTTTTATTACCCCAATTGTCACAAGAGTTGTTTCAGATCATTTATAGTTTATGTTTTAATCATTTTAACAATTAATATTTTTGGATTAAATGAGTATCTCAATATCAAACCATGTAAATGTGGTTTAAAATAAGTCACATTCTTAAGATTTTAATGCTAATGTTGTTACATCATTTTATATCCCATCATTTTATGTGAACTAATTCTTACTACATGTGTAGGTGTAAGTTTTAAAAGTTCATTCACGTCATTATTTATTCTGGAACAAAAAAATTCTAGTATTTTAACACTCAATGAATAATCCAATAAAAGTAAGTGAATGAATGGAAATGATTATGGATTAAGAATGTATTTGTTCAATGTTATATGAACACTATGAAGATGAGACCATACTAATACATATGAGGAATGTATTGGGCTTAAAATGATGTGACGGGTGTGCCCATAATTATATAGCGCTCCAATGCATTGAGTAAAGTGATGAAGTCTCATGAGTTAAGTCAAAATTATGTGTGAGCATGATTCTATCATTGTTCACACCTATGTGTGGTAGTTGACCACAATTATGTTGGGTTTCTACCTGTATGTTCTTTGTGAAAGGCCTTGATAAAGTTCGACATTATACATTCCCTCATTATTTAATGGTAAATGATCACCCAAGGTATTGTTCAAAAAATATAATAAACCCTGTCTAAGGATATTATATGATAATGGTAGTGAAGTCATAAAGAATAATTATGTAAGAAAATTGAATGTTATACTAGGAATGGGTATCTAATGTTATGTTTATATGATTTTCTATTAAATTCTAATGATTCAGGAAGTACATATGTTTATAACTTTGCTTTGGAAGTTGGAAATGTTAGATTATGAATCATGCACGTCTCATGCATTTCTTATATACACATGTGCACACTGATTGATGGTTTATTTGATGTCTTTATGTAATCATAATTATCTTGTATTTAATGGGACTTTTGGAAAAACATTTGCAAATAACCTATGAAAATATTGGTAATGTTTTCCTCTTAATAAAATGTTCTAATATTGTTTTGAAGATTGTTGTTTTAAAAGGGGAATATCTTTAACAGTTATAAAAACCCTTACTAGGCATCTCTTTGCTCACTCTGCATTTTATATAATTTTTTTAGGTTTCAATTTGAGAAATGGAAGTATTATAGAAGTAGTTGGTTTCCTAGAATCCCAAACCGAATTCAATCCTCTGGAAGGGACATGATGTGTAATTTATTCAGTTCATGTTCTTGTTTAGACTAACACATCATTTTTTGGAGGCATCGGCTCCAGGTGTTCCAGGGAGGGGTTCTCACAAATACCATCAATTATCTTAGGCCATTCCCAATCGGGTATTGTTAATCCCAAGCAATCAACAAAATTCACTTCTCCTCACACACGTACCGGTGATCACCGAGTATTTCACTCCTAAGTCCCGGTCTATTATATCATATATAAACCAGAACCTAGTAGAGGGAGATATTGATCATTGAGAAAGTAAAAATATACAACAAAATCTAAAATCAGATACAATTGAACATGATAATAAAAATTGTTATTAGAAATTAAAACTGATTCACAAAATAGAAAATATGATAGATATTAAAACATTAAGTGATAGAACTAAAGAATTACAAAAGAGTAAACCTACACCTCTCTAATCACTCATAAGATCTACCCCACCAAGGTAAGGGTGACTGAGTTTAAGGGTGTAGAATAATTCAATACAAAACTGAGATGAAAAAAAGAATGAAAAGTAAGAACATAAATTTTGATCCTCTAGAATCTATTCTCTAGAAGTTTTCCTCTATTATTCCCACCAGTCGGCTGAAAATCACTGAGGTCCCTTCTTATATAATTTTTTTAATTAAGTTTGATATCGACCCCCAAAATATTAGAGTTATTGGGTATGTGTAAAGAAATATATGGACGAATCAATGACCATTACTTTTCCTGGCCTCCAAAAACTGTTTCACCCACTCTACTTGAAAAGTCCTAAAAGATTCCCTGATGTGCTTCATATTTTATAAAATATAATGAGAAAAGACCTCTGAAAGTCCTCAGTCTAAAATAGCTAGAGTCACCTCATTATAAGGCTGGATGAATGAGATATTTTAGACTTAATGTTATAGGGTCCTTTCTGACATCCAAACTAATTTCTCTATTTGATTGTATTTTTTGTATCGTTGGGTTTCGAAATGGGTATTTTTCCAGAAGTGAAAATTGAATCCCATGAGCATATACAGCCTAAAAAGGATTCAATTAAATTGGATCATTAATTTAAAAGTTATTCATGAAAAACAAAAGCTCTCAAAAACGTTCAATTTTATAGAATTACCTCATTTTCACAGTTAAACCCAAAATACACCAAAAACCATTAAATGATGAAAATATACTAAAATTGTATAATTGGAAGGGATTAAATCATTGAAAGACATTTTAAAAATAATGAAAATATTAATTCAATCAATTCCCCAACTCTTATCACTTAGACTCTTAGACAAATCAGAATCAAAATAAAATGAAAGAAAATTTTAAATAAATATCCACGAGATCCGCCAATTTGACAACAAGAAACAAAATATCTCATGCCTACACAAAAACAATTATTTGAAGTTCTTAATTTCATATAATTAAATATATTTCATCTTAATTTCTTTTCACATTCACATAAATAACTTACTTAACATTCAGTATCTCTCATCACACGAATTTCAATTTTTTAGCAATGTCTTTCTCATCCAAACTCATACAAGGGTAACCATAGGTTTGATAAATTCCTACATATCCACCCAATGTGAGTTGAAGACATATGTTTATCATGAGTACTTTTCAATGTTTTTCTATGGATTTAGGTTGGTAGTATTTAGATGTGAATATCCTGAGGCTGAATGAGGAGGGCTTGGTTCATTATGAAGAAAAATTGCATTACAATAATTTTCACACAAGTATGGAATCATCTTTACTACCCTTAGTATAAAATAAGTTTCGTCATCAGGAAATATCAAGGAATTATAACATATTTCATTATTTCAAAAGAAAACATTTCAATCACCTCAAAGATAATATTTCATGGATGCTCCATAAAATGAACAACTTTCTATCTCTATTAGAAGAACTAGAAAGGCACAACTTCTCTTCTCATGAAAGAACCAGAAATGGAATAACATTTAAAAGAATGATTTTTTTCATCAGCAATAATATCTCTTAAATATTTTATTTTTACCCAATGTTTCACCCAATGAAGTAGAACAACACAAGATAGCTTCCACCCACACTTATGTTCAAATAGATCATGCAATTTCACATCAAGAGGGGGTTGGATATAGAATATTGGCTAGTAATGTGGCTAACCTAATAGGTTGTTCATGTAATATAAGGGATATAGTGATTAAATGTTCAAGGAAAGACATTATAAAAAGGATTATATTGAAAAGGGGGTTTTAAATACAAATAATTGTCTCAGTCATTTAAAATACATGTACCTCACCCCCTCATGTTTTGATAGGAAAAAATCAAATTCTGGTTAAATCAAGCACTGTTTGGTTCTCTCAAGAAGTGAGGTGAATCTAATGAATATGAAAATAATAGGGTTAGAAGCCTCACAAGAATGTGATTTCAAATATAAATACAATGATATGTGGAATTTGATTTAAAAATTAGAGTACTTTCTCATGAAATTACCAAATAATTGAACTCAAAACCAAGTCATTTTTAGAATTAATTTATTCTCAGTTTCATGGAATAAATTATTTCACCAATGGATATGGGTTTAAAAAATGTCCAATATAATCATTTCAGAACAAAATTTTAAAAAAACACAAAAATTTAAAAATAATTTTTTTTTGAATCCTGCATATTTTTTAAAAAATAAAAAAATAAACAACCGATAAAAATCCAAAATAACAAAGGTTCCCTCCCCCACAATTAAATAATTCAGTGTTCGAAATGCATTCAAATGGATTTAACACATAATAATATTTGAAATTGAATCACAGTAATTAAGAAAATATAAAGGAGAGGTATGATCTGATGAAGTTTATTAATAAATAGGTTGGATGATTTTTATCTCCTCTATTATCTCAGATGAAATGGTCCCAAGGAATTTCTCCAACCTATGACCCTTTACAGTGAATAGATCCTTCTCTATATCCTTCAAAATCTGCACAACACCAAAAAGATATACATGAGTAGCTATAAATGGACCTTCCCATCGGGAACTAAGTTTACCTAGAATTATCTTGAGTCTTGAATTTAATAACAACACTTTGTCTCTAGTAAAGAAGTATTTTGGTGGGATTAGTTTATCATGAGTCAGTCTTATTATCTCTTTTTATATCTTGTAATATTCAAATTCTTCCCTTATAATTTATTCTAACTTCTTTAACTGAATCTTCTCTCTTTCCCATAAATTTCATGCTCGAGATTCATCTTCCTCACAGCCCAGTATGCCTTGTGTTCCAATTCCACTTGTAGGTGACAACGTTTCCCATAAATCAACCTATATGGACTCATTCCTATTGGGGTTTTGTAGGATTTATTGTAATCCCATAATGTGTCTTAAATCCTTTGGCTCCAATCCTTCCAATTTGGATTAACATCCTTTTCCAAAATGTCTTTGATTTCCCTATTGGATACTTCAGCTTTCCCAATAGTCTATGGATGATTTAGAGTTCATATTTTATGATGAACCAATTATTTATCAATAAAGACTCCATTATTCTATTGAAAAATTGAGTCCTTTTATCACTAAATATGTCCTGGGGATCTCGAAACCTACAAAATATGTTATCCCCAACAAAATAACAAATAACTTTAGCATCGTTAGTCCTGGTGGATGTTTCTTCCACCCATTTAGAAACATAATCAATAAGAAGCATAATATATGAATTTACAAATGATATTGGGAAAGGGACCATAAAATCTATCCCCCAAACATAAAAAATTTCACAAAAAATAAGTGGCTTTGGGGAAATTTCTTGTCTCTTTTAAATATTTCCTGTAAAATAACATTTTCACACTTTTTGCAAAATTCATGAGAATCTTTAAAAAGTGCTGGAAAATTATGTCTAGATTCTAAAACCTTCTTTATTGTCCTTTGATGTCCAATGTTGCCTCACAAGCTAATGTGTGACAAAACATAAATACTGATTCATTTTTTTGGCAAAACATCTTTTGATCATTTGGTCATTGCAAATTTTCCAATGAAATAGATCATCCGAGATGTAATATCATGATTTAGCATTCAATTTGAGACTTTCGTGAGAATTTATATGATATGGGACCTAATATGTTACCAGATAATTTACCATGTCATTGTACCAAGGTACTTCTCCTTCAATCATGTAGAACTGCTCTCTGAGAAGGTGATCATTTAGTGATTTAGTGTCTTGAATTTCAACTTCAGTAGTGTTGGGTAGTCTACATATGTGATCAGCCATCTGGTTCTTAGATCCCTTCTTATATTTGATTTCTATGTTCATCACTTGCAGTACTAGCCTCTATCTCCCTAGCCTTAGTTTTGCTTTAGCTTTCTTCATCATGTACCAAAGAGCTGCATGATCAAAAAACAAAATGACTTTAGTTACAAGTAGATATGATATAAATATTTGTAAAAAAACAACAGCTAAAAACACTTTTCATATTGATTTGTAGTAAAATTGTGCCACATCTAAGGTTTTTGATGCATATTCAATGACTTTCGTCCTGACCTCAATTCTCTGATAAGGTAATGCTCCAATTTCTTAGTTTGAAGCATCACAAAGTAGATTGAATGGTTCTTCGAAGTTGCGTGGTTGCATTACTGGTGGTGTAATCAATCCCATTTTCAACTCATCAATGGCTTCTCTACCTGAACCATTGAAAACAAAATCATCATCTTTAAAATGAAATCTAGAGAGATGTAGAGAAATCATAATGAAATCTTTCATAAACCTCATGTAGTATCCTCTATGTCCTAAAAATGAACTAACATGTTTCACACAATTTTTGAAAGACAAATAATTTATCACATCAATTTTTGATTTATCAATGTCAATGACTTTCGTGAAATGAATTTCCCAAGGACAATTCCTCTCTCAACCATAAAATTTCACATTTCCAAATTCAAAACAGTGTTCTCTTCAATGCATGTTTTCAAAATTTTTACAGATTTTCCAAATAACTGTCAAAATAATTTCCAAAAACTATGAAATCATCCAAGAAAACCTCCAAGTAATCTTTAATGTGATGAGAAAATATACTTACCATACACCTATGAAATGTACATAGAGCATTACACTATCCAAATTTCATTATTTTGATTGAAAAAGTGCTAAAAAGAACATGTAAAGGTAGACTTCTCTTGATCCTCAAGAGCAATGGGTACATGAAAATAACCAGAAAATCCATCCAAAAATCATTAATGAGTTCTCCCTAGCAATATCTCAATCATCGATTCAATGAAAGGGATCACGAAATCAGATTTTTGGGTGACCTAATTCAACTAACTAAAATCTATGCACACTCTCCAGCTATTCCGACTTATCACAGGGATTGATTCATTCATTTCATTCCTCATAATGGTTTGGCCAGTTTTCATTGGGAATTTATGGATGGGGCTAACCCATTGTGAATATTATATGGGATAGATGATCCTAGCTTCTAACAACATCTCAATCTCTTTTTTCATAACCTCCATCAGGGTGGGGTTTAGCCTCTTTTTGGGTTGTCTGACAGGTTTGGAATATCCATCAAGAAAAATTCTATGTGAGAAACTTTTTGGCTTTATTTCAGATATATCACCTATGATCCACCCTATTTCCTAGAAATTCTCTCTCAAAATATCAATCAATTATTTTTCATGAGTTTTAGATATATTATTAGCAATTATTACGGGTAATATCCCTCCATCCATAAGGTAAAATGTCTTAAATCAGTGGGGAGTGGTTTTAATTCTAGATCAGGACGATGTACTAGGGGTGAAACTAAATTGGGGTTCCCCACAACCAATGGATTGACATCGTGGATAGAATAAATCTTATAATCTCCATCATCATTTAAAAAATTATCAAAGAAATCACATTTACCTCTTCTTCCAATAGGAAATCAGAATCTCTATGAGTTTGGGCATCCATATGTTCAGTGATATCTGTAATGTAAAAATTATATCATAATGATATGAATTATTGAAACATACATGATTATTCAATTAGTTCTATACCATCTTCATTTGAGAGTGTGTAGAATGAATGATCATCTGCTGGGTGCCTCGTGGATTCAAAAATATTAAAGTGGACAATGTTGTCTCCAAACTCCATTGTAAGAGTCCGACCATGGACATTGATGATGGTTTTGAATGTATTCAAGAAAGGTCTCCCAAATATTATGGGTGAGTGTGATGGGATCCTATCATCTTCCATATTCAACACATTGAAGTCAACAGGGAATAAAAGATATTGGACTTTTACCAGGACATCCTCCAGAACTCCTTCAAGGAAAACTATGGATCTATATGCAATCTTGATCACCACTCTTGTGGGATTCAAGACTCCAATATGCAATGAAGTATATATTGAGTGAGGAAATACATTAATTGATTCACCTAAATTGCACAAATCATTAGAAAAATTTAATAAACCAATGGCACATAGAATAGAAAATGTCCCTGGATCTTGACATTTGGTTGGAAATTATGGTGTTAGATGGGCTGAGCCACTTCTTCCCAAATTGATCCCCTCATTATCTTGAAGTATCCTATTCTTGGTGTAAATATCCTTAAAAATTTTAGTATACTTTGGAATTTTTTTGAGTGCTTGAAGCAGAAGTATATTGATTTCCACTTTCTGGAGGGTGTCCAGAATTTCCTTTGGCAGAGATTATTTTTTAAAACTATTTGATTTAACAATCCTTGATGGAAATGGTGGGGATACATATTTCTTCTCCATTTTTTTCGTTTAAAATGGTGTTTCTTGTTTCTTCATCTTTGGCCCATCCTTCTCCTCATCCTCTTTCTTATCTTCTTTCCAATGCATTTTCATAGAATTTTCATCATTTCCAAGTTCATTCTCTCCCAGATCACATATTCTTGTTTCAGGTTCAATGGTGGATGTTGGTTGGAGTTATATTCCACTTCTGGTAGTTATAATACTAACATTATCTTTTGGTTTTGGGATTGTTTGGGAAGGGATTTTACAAGGATTTTTGGTCAGAAAGTCCATGAGATTTTCAAACATGTTAAACAAATATATAACGTTGTCTTTTAGTCCTTCAAACTCAGATATATGTTGATTGTTTTGAATTGGATGTTGTGCCTGGTGGATGTCTTCTCATAGGATCTTTTGAAAGTGGTTGGTTTTTGGTAAGAAGGATGGTTATAATACTATTACTGTTGAAATGGTGGTGAGTTATAGAATTGATTTTGGGATGGTGGTAATTTTTTACTCTTGTTTTGGTATAGGGGTCTAACTTGATTCTTATAACTTCCAAACCCATATTAGAATTGATTAGGATCTCTCCATCCTTTATTTTTTTGAAACTTCCTTGACTGAAAGGATGCTGCACATGTTTCCATTCCCTGTATTTCAAAACATTGGTCAGGGAAATGATCAGGTGAATAGCATAATCCACTTACCTTAACTAGTTCTTGTTGGTCACTATCATGCATCATGGTCATATGTCTCACAAAACTAGTAATCTCTTTAATACTATTTTCTAATAAGGTGACGAATGATAAGTGTGTGCCTCATGAATACCTCTTTGTTCCAATACCTTTTGTTCCAAACTACTGCGAGTTCTGGGAAATCTTCTCAATCAAGCCCTTAGATTCATCTGGTTATTTTTCAATCAATGCACCTATAGATGATGAATCAAGAAGGTTTCTGTCATTTTCCAGTAGTCCGTGATAGAAGAAGACATTAATGTGATGTTACCCAATGTCTTGATGCGGAAAGCTGGAACATAACTTATTAAATCTCTCTCGGTACTCAGAAGGGGTTTCTCCATATGATTGTCATATGGAATATATTTCCTTCTTAATGGTTTTGATTCTAGAGGTGGGGATTTATCATTGTATAAAACATCTTACTAGGTCATTCGAGTCTTGTACATATCCTAATTGTAGGACATACATCCATTATTTAGTAGCTTCATCGAATGAAAATTGAAATTACTTCCACTTTACCAGCTCCTCAGTAACTCCACGGGGTCTGAATGTTGAGCACACATGTGTGAACTCTTTAATGTGTTTGTTTGGATCTTCACCTTCCAAACCATGAAACTTTGGAAGTAATGGAATCATGTTAGGTTTCATTTCAAAATCATTTTGTAATAATATCATGGCATGTTGATTGTTTTGATTTGGGAATTGTGGTTTACAAAGGTCTCTAAGTGTTTCGTTTTGATTTTCAACCATACTAACTGGCTCAGAGTGAACACTTGAAGTTTCAATTGAGTCTAAAAGAGAAATTTCATCAAATTCCGATTGAAAATTCCGGTTCTAAGTCTATTCAACATGGTTCATTCAATTTCATAATCTATGAGGAAAGGGTCAGTGTTTGTACTTCTAGTGATGGAATTTAAGAAGAAAAATGTTGGCACTACCTCCCAAAAAATGACCCCTTGTTTTGACAAGTTCTTTTCATAGGGTGTGGAAGGAAAATTATTTAATAAGTTAAAATATAATATGTTGGTTAACCTTGGTTGTCTCTAGTTAAGAGTTCTCTACAATAGTGATTGTCACTTAAAATAAGAGGAAGAAGTGATGTTGTTTTTGAAATTGATTGATTTTGAAAATATAAGAAAGAAAATAAATAAATTAAATTATGTGAATATTTTAAAACAATTTGAAAAATTATGTGATTAAAACCATTGATATGAAATGGTGATCTGGTTAGGGTTGTTTTTCCAATTTTAATTCTATCATAGTACACTTTACCCAATTCTCTTCATCTAAATCGTTAAGAGTGGGAATCCATAATTGTTTCTTCTCACTCCCCTAGTCTAATAACAATGAGAGAATAAACCTTACTAAAACCTCAAATTGGTATATTATCCTTACAATGTGCAGTATGGTTGTATAGAATAACCCCAATTATCTTAGGCAATTCCTAATCAGGACTTGTTTACCCCAAGCAATCAAGAACATTCACTACTCTTCACACATGTATCGGTGATCACCATGTATTTCACCACTAATTCCGGGTCTATTGCATTGTATATAAACCAGAACTTAGTAGAGAGAGATATTGATCATTGAATAAATTAAAATAAAAAACATAATCTAAAATCATATTCAATTGTACATGATAATAAAAACTATAATAAGAAATTGAAACTGATTCGTAGAAGAGAAAATAGGATATTAAAACATTAAGTGCAAGGACTAAAGAATTAAAAAAGGGTTAATATACCCCTCCCCAATAACTCATAAGATCTACCCCACTATGGTAAGGGTAACCTAGTTGAAGGGGGAAGATGAAGTCATTACAACTTTAGGAGGAACAAAAGAAAGAAAAGCAAAAACAAAAATTTTGATTCTCTGGAATCGGTCTTCCAGAAGTGTGCCTCTGTTATTCCAACCAGACGGCCGAAAATCACTGAAGTCCTTTCTTATAGAATTTTTTTGTTGACGTTGGATATTGAACCTAAGAATTTACGAGTCATTGGACAGGTGTAATGAAATATATGACCAAATCAATGAATATTACTTCTCCTCACCATCAAAAACTATTTCACCCACTCCACTGGAACGTGCCAAAAAGACACCTTGATGAAATTCATATTTTATGAATTTCAATGAGAACTGTAATTTGATTGTCCTATATCAACACCACCTATAATCACCTCATTTTTGATGTTAGATGAATGAGATTTTGTAGATTTAATGTAGTGGGGTCCTTTCTGCCTACCAAACTAATTTCACCATTGGATTGATTTTTTTGTACTGTTGGGTTTCAAATGGTGTCTTGATCCAAAAGACAAAATTGAATCCCATGAATAAATGAAGCCTAAAAAATAATTAACATCAATTGTATAATTAATTTAAATGTTATGCTTGGAAAACCGAAGCTCCCAAAAAACTTTCAATTTTACAGAATTACCTCATTTTCAAATTTACACCCAAAATAAACCAAAAACACATAAATAATGAAAATATACTCAAATAGAATAATTGTAAGGGATTAAATCATTGAAATACATATTTATAATAATATAATTATTAACTCTATTAGGATACTAAAACATTCTATTGAAAGGGATTCTCGTAGCTAGTTCTATTGAACAGGTGGCTGGGAAGATGGGTGTGATCTACTTTGGTCCTGAGTAATGCATTGTAAGGTAAGTGTATTGTTTTCGATAGCTAGTTACATTGATTATATTTGGGTGATGACCCTATTTGAACATATTTAGAGTAATTATTTTGTTAAATATTAATATTACTGTTTAAAATTGGATGAATGTGAATAAAGAATAGATAAATACCAATTGGTTGGAAAAAGTGTTTGAAGATGGCATGAAAGAGTTTATCAAGTTTACAAAATATCATGCATATGACCCTTCTCAAATACTTTTTCCATGTTTACATTGATTTTATTCATGGAAAATTAGTCCAGAGGAGTTGGAAGGACACCCGATCAACCACAGAATAGATCAATGTTATACATGTTGTAATAAACATGGGGAAAAAATTAATGCAGGTGGTGGATGGGATAGCACTGCATTT
Organism: Viscum album; assembly: GCA_963277665.1. NCBI lineage: Eukaryota > Viridiplantae > Streptophyta > Magnoliopsida > Santalales > Viscaceae > Viscum > Viscum album. The sequence continues at coordinate 789,079,775 of OY728120.1, forward strand.
TTTGTATCATCTGATATGATTACAAGCGTGAACAATGAAGACAATTGTATGGAGGATGTGATTACAGACGTGAATGATGATGAAGATCATATTGAGTAAATGACAAGGACAGTTGAAGATGATCTTCATGATTGACCAAAATTGTTTTAGAAGATAATGAGTTGTGAAAAGGTGCCATTATATACTACTTCCACTAAACATATAGAATTATCAGCTGTACTGAAGTTGTATAATTTGAAAGTAGGAAATAGGTGGAGTGATTCCAGTCTTACATAACTACTTTATCTCCTGAATGACATGCTGCCAAAAGGAATAGAGGTCCTGAGCCAAAACACGATTCCAAATGAATGCTACACTCAATGGTTATGATCTCTAAAAGAATACACACCTGCCTGAATGACTGTATATTGTTTCTAAAGGACCACCAATCAATTAATTAATTCACAAAATTTGGTTCTTATCGATACAAGAAAGATGAATTCGTTCCTATGAATGTTTTATGGAACTGTTCAATCATTCCAATGTTTAGGGTCCTAAAAGAAAGTGAGGAGACTGTAAGACAATTGAAATTTCATTGAGATGAAATAATTAATGATGGGAAACTATGTCACCGGACAAACTCTCCTCATTGGAAGAGAATTGATCATGAGTATCTAGAATTTGGAAACAACCTGAGAAACTATTTTCATGCACTATCTATAGATGGAGTGAATCCTTTTGGTTTTCAAAGTAGCATTAACAGTACATGGCCGGTTATGTTGGAAAATTATAACATACCACCATTTTATGCATGAAATGAATATACATCATGATATCTACACTTATATCAGGACCAAAACAACCAGGTGATAATATTGATGTATATTTGGCTCCACTAATCGAGGATTTGAAATTATTGCTAGTTTCAGGAGTTACGTTGTATGATGTTTACAAAAATGAAGATTTCACTTTGAGATCCATGTTTTACAGGATGATAAATGACTTTCCTGCTTATGGAAATTTCTCATGATATATCACTAAATAAACTCGTGGTTGTCCCATTTGTGAACAAGGTACACAGTCAACTAAGTTGAAACATTCATAAAAAAACTGTGTTTTTTGAATATCACATATTTCTACCCTAATGACATAAGTACCAATCATAGAAGACATCATTTGATGGAAGTTCAGAAAAATGTCTAACACCATCTCCACTAATAGGTGATCAATGTTTTGTGAATTTAAAAGATGTGGAAACAACTTTTGGTAAAATGTTTTTGAAAACCCATATGAAAAAGGTTGGAAAAGGAGATCAATTTGTTTATGAATTATCATACTAGAATTTTTTTTAAGTCATACATTTTATTGAGGTTATGCATGTTGAAAAACAATATACGTGATAGTGTAATCAGCACGTTGAAGAATGCACCCGGAAAAACAAAGGATGGAATTATGTCTAGATTTGACATGGTTGAGATAGGAATACAAGAAGATTTGGAACCTGGGAGGGGTGAAAAATGAACATTTCTTCCTCCTACTTCTAATACTATTTCTAGGAAAGAGGGATATCAGTTTTCAACTTCTTGATTAATGTAATGGTTCCAGAGGGGTATCCATCAAATATCAGCAACATTGTGTCAATGAGTGATTTAAAGTTAAAGGGTTTGAAATCACATGATTTCCATGTTTTCTAGAATATCTAATTCCTATAGCATTACATTTCATTTTTTCCAATAATGTCTGCTATACATTAACAAAAATCAGTTTTTCCATCAAAGATATATGCATCAATGTAATCGAGCCGATGAAATTGCTAACTGTGGAAAGAGATTTTTTTTTCATATTATAAGAATTGGAAATGTTCATCCCACCGACATTCTTTGATATGTTGTTCATTTTATGGTTCATTTGGTGAGAGAGACTCGAATAAGTGGTCCTGTACAATATAGATGGATGTACCCCATTGAACGGTATATGATGATTTTGAAAGGGTATGTCAAAAATCAAAGTTGGCCAGAGGGTTGTATTGTAGAGAAATATATTATTGATTAAAACATTGAATTATGTACAGAATACCTGTCTGGTGTTGAAATCATTTTCCTACCCAAATCTCATCACAGTGGGCTGCTTGAGGGTGATGGAATTTCTAGAAGAGAGGTTGTCTCAATCAATATTACAGATTGGGAGTAAGCCCACCTTTATGATTTACATAACAGTTTCAATGATTACCCATATGTTCAAACCCACAAAAAAAATTCTTAGGCAGTTGAATACATATAGTGATGAAAAATGGATATCAGATACATATAACTGATAGTTTATAGGATAGTTTTGAGACAATGTTTTTAAAAATTAAGATTAAAATCCAGACTCAATTTTAGAATGACTTCGATGGCTCGCCAGAGGAGGAAGTGTGTTTGTATTATCTTAAAATTATTATGTAGTTAATGGTTATACATTTTGTACTAATGAACATGATGAAGAAATTACCATGCATAATAGTAGGGCTAAAATTGTGGATGATGTGATGCATGTTTCCGATGATAAAGACAGAAATCCAATTTATGTGAATACGTCATACATAGGCATCATCAAACAAATATTGTAGTTGGGTTATACGAAATTCCAATTACCAATTTTTTTAATGAAAGTGGGTTGATAACAGAATAACTATAAAAATAGATTAATTAGGTTTTGTGAAAGTTTATTTTATTAAGTATGGGAAGAAAGATAGACCATTTATAATGGAATCACAAGTAGTGAATGTATTTTTGGTTCTAGATAACGCAATCCAAAACTGGTTAATTTTTTTTTCATTGAACAAAACAATTGAATGTTCAGATTAATGTTCAATGGAAGATGACCATTTCATTGGGACTAAGAAATCATTTCACAGTGGTCCCAATATAGACAACTTATTGTATGTTAGAGGGGATCATAGTGAAGGGATTTACATAGTTGATAGAGGGGTTAAATGTAACAACCTGATATTTTATGATAAGTATTCTTTTTAATTTATTTGATGTCATGTGTTTTATGATACAACAATATTATCTTGTGCTATATGCCACACTGTATTAGCTTGAAGTATACACAACACTATTCTTAGATTGTGTTACACACAATTTCAAGTTCGTTTTATAATAGTCATTATACGCAACATTTAGTGTATATATATATATTCAATGTATAAATAAAATATGGATGGATTCTGTTATACAAAATATAAAGGATTCTTGAACAACACACAACCTTGACTTGGCTTGCATTATACGCAATCACGACCTTCCTCGATAGCGTGTGTTGTACGCAATACTGGGTTTTACTAAACAATGATATATTATTATAATATTATTATGAACTAGCTGTTATGAATAGTATTAAATAAATTTTGAATTTTATAACATTATTATTCATCTTACACATTTTCTAGAACATGTTATAAGAACAAAATAAAATTTTCGGGTAAAATATATATTTTTAAAAAAATGCAGTTTTGCCGCCTTTTGATGGCGTACCCACATTAAATCTAGTTTTTGACAAGTTTATAAGTTCAATTTGACAAAATAAAATTCTTCTTTGGAATCAGGAAATAAAAATTTAGTTTGGATAAATTTTTCATATTATTATGGTAACTTTCATATTTTGATGAATAGTAAAAACACACTATATTTTAATTAAAAACAACTTTTTTCATCGCAATAATTTATAAGGTTAAATTATAATATTGAATGGTTTTAAAGTATAAATATAATATATTTTTACCATTTAAAATAATGTATGTCATTATCATTGATTTTACATTAAATTCGTAGGTTAAATCAATTCAATCTTTTGCAATGTTTTAAAGAAAAATTAGTTTTCTTTCGACAATGGGATTAATTTGAATTTAATTTCTGCCACTTTTGTGTATTGAATTTGGAAAAATGGATTCCATATTTTGAATCAGTGGGTCCAAATTATGTTAATAAGCTACTTTTTATTTTTGGGAATTATGAATAGTAACTACGGTAAATTTTATTTACCATAGTTAAAGGTAAATCGGGTAATTAAGGGTAAATATAATATTATAAAATTACCCTAACACATGCAAAAATTCTATTGGATGGATAAAAGTAGACCCATATAACTTAAGGTTCATATTAGATTCATTTTATAGACTTTTGACCATGAAAATAATTTAATTATAATTAAAACCAAAGAAAGTGACAACATGTCACTCTCTTAAATCTTATAAGTATAATAATTTTAATTTAGTGATAAACATCATAAAACATAGAGCATGAATAGTCTACAGAAATATAATGAAATTATCTAAATCATATAAATTTATTTATAATTTTTATGTATTAAATAATTATCATTATGTTTGACACAATAGGGATGAAGAAGTTATTTATTTACTGAAAAATCAATAATATAGTTTTTATTTAAATATTAATACATATAAAAAGGCCCAAAAATCTGAACAAAACTTATTATTATTGTATATATAAACCCTAATTATCCATTGGCTGAATTAGTGTCCATTTGGATCCTTATTAAGATGATTATGACACTTATATTATTTTATTTTAAATGATGCAAAAGTTGTCACCTTCATAATTTAATAAATATAACAGTTTAAATATTATGATTTTAAAATTCTAAATTCGATTAAAAGTATTATTGTGAAAGGAAATAGATTTATCTTCATCATAGGATTTTATTTTTAATTTTTATGCAAAAAATCTGTATATTAAATAATTATACAAAAATGTTGTAGTAATTATTTTATTAAGAGATAAACCAAATAAATGGTTTTAAAAATAATAAAATAAATATTATATAAACTATTTAATGTTCTCCACTAATTTTATAGAAACATATAAAATTTTATGAATCTATTAAAGCTTTTATTTCGAACATATCTTCTGTATATATATTATTTAAATTCAAATAAATGAATAGTGTCAAAATTGACACTTGTTATTTTATAAAAATAACATATTATAAAATTGTTTAAAAATCACAAAAATATTTAAAAATTATAAATTTAAATTTATATGGTAGATAATGTTATAAATTATCCAATTATGGACAATTAACAACAAATAAGTCATTATTTGTTATAATTTAAAATTTAGAATGTTATTACCACAAATAAAATTAAATTGATTAAATAAGGATAAATCAAGTTGATAATGTTTAAACTAAATTCCTAACATGTATAAATTTTATTGGTTGATTAGATTACAACCCTATATCATCTAATCATAGAATATGAGTCATTTTTGGAGGTGTTTAAGTGGGGTATGATTTATTATAAATTAATATTTTTAAGAATTCCAAAGGTGCCCTTCTCCTCCCTTATAAAAGGGAACCTCCTCCCTCTCTTCCTCACACAACATTGAGCCTTTAAGCTCGGCCAAACCCGGACCATTTCCCTTCTCAACTTCCCTAGAAACATCCTAGAGGTCCTGGAATTATTAAAAGACCAATTTTAGTACCCTAAGAGGAGGATTAAAAGAGGCGTGTCAAAGAAGAGGTAATATCCATTACCGATTCTTTCAATTTTCTTTCTTTTTCAACTTCTTCTTCTTTAGTTGTTTCATTATGAAGTAATAACATCAGTATGAATAATATACTGATATGTTATTATAAGTTTGAAACAACCATATTTCACCATCTATCCATCCAGTGGAAAATGAAATCATCACGCATGCGTACGTACGGAATACCATCTCCACGCCGTGGTGTAATCTATTTTCCACCACCACCTTACTTGGATGGGTATAAGGGTGAAAGTAATGACTATATATGATTATTGTAAAATGATATTGATTATGTAATATTATACATACACTTTAATACAATTCCACGATCTTGGGAATGATATCATCGCTCGTGCGTACGTACGGACTACCGTCTCCACGACGCAATGAGATTCACTCTCCATGTTAACTATTCAAGAATGATTATAAAGATTATAAAATAAGTAATCTTGAAATATATGACATAATAATGCTACTGGATTTATGTATATATATACATGTTTATGTCATCTACTTAATTCCATTCAATTCAATAAGGAAACGAAAACATCGTTCATGCGTACGTACGGCCAACCGTCTCCATGAATGGTGTATTTCATTACATTTATCGATCCATTATATATATGTATATTCTGAATATATATTATATATAAATCATGTTTTACATTCTTGATGTAAGTAATCACGATCTAAGTAATCAAATGAATAATTACAAGTTAAAACATGAACGACAAATGTGACGATTTTACCCAAAACGCTACATTAACATGAATTTACAAAAGAACGGGTAATATAAAGTCATAAGTGAACCATATATGATATAATAACAATGAATATGATTCTGTAATAAGTCAATGACATTATTTGAATCATTATACAGGAGGTTTGGATACGTATGAAGCATATTATACCTAAGGTAAGGGATAATTGTGAAAATCTCATTTTTATCTGAGATTGATTATTCATAAGTATTTACTGGGGTTATTTCTATCATCCATGTACATGTTTTATAAAAGTGTTTTCATTTATGTTTAAAGACCTTTTTACCCATTTTGACTTTTACTACATGGTATGTAAGGAATATTTCTTTTGTTTACGTTACGAGGTACTTTTTGACTTTTCCGGCAAAAGTACGAGAAGAATGTTTTTTGACTTATACGGCACGAACAAATTTTTACGGTTTTATAAAGCCTTATTTTCATGAAGCTTCCTCCAAAATATTTCGTGAATATTTCCAAAAAAATCTCCCTCTTTTAAAAATGCATGACAATTTGTGAAAAGAAAATGAATTTAAAAAAGAAAGGATATTTTCGTCAAGAATTCATTTCAAGTGTTTTATCAAAACCATTTTCCATCTATGATGATATTATTTCATAAGTGTATGTTTCAAGTTTAATGTCTATATGATTTACAAGGTTCACTTTTTTTATAAGGAAATGTCCATTTATTTTATATGTATTATGAAATGATGGGATGATGTTTATGAAACCCATTTTATTCTTAGGGTTATGATGAATGTTTTAAGTTTATTTTGTGGAACAAGTAAGAATGATTTCATTATGAGATGGGTGGGACCTTTATCTCCCTCCAATGCATTGGGTAAAAATTTATATCTCATGAGATAGACATGGATGGAATGGTAAGTTAATCTGGTTCAGTGTTACAGGACTGAAACAAGGAGTGAACTCGATTCAGAAAGGGACATTGTCCACTAAGATGGTCTTGGCAGCAATGCCTTGGCTACTATAGAAATCATGACCTGTGCTGAATGGTTTCCACAATTACATGTTTTATTCCCATTCTATGTTGTCATGATTTATGTTACATTATGATCTATGCCTTATTTACTTCCACGATTTATGTATTTTCTCAAGATTTTGATGTTTAAACATTATGTTCATGTTTTTAAGTTCAAATTTATATTGTATGTTTTATTTTATCCATGCTTACCCTTAGTGAGAATTTGAGCTCACCCTTTTTATGTTTTATTTTACCCTAGGATTAAAAGTAAGGTTTTAGGTAAGGGAAAAAAAAGTGGAAGATCTTTATGGGAGATTTTTAAGATCTTTCACCATGATTAGAAGATTACATTCCAGGTTTTCAAAGACAATAAACTATTACGGTCCTTGTGTGTCTATTTTTTTTATGTATTAAGTATTCCGCAAAAGTAATGTAGTGTCCATGTACGTCAGGCTTGGGGTCTCTACAGTTGGTATCAGAGGAAAGGTTTATTCAACCTTTGGAAACTAGGATTCGAAAACGTTAGTGAAATCCCTAGAGATATTTCTAAGGTATGTCTAGGGATGTCCCTAAGGATAAGTGTACATATAGGATACAGTCCTAGAACTACGGTAACGATCACAGAATTTAACCTAAGATGTTATATATTGAGGATAATCCCCCTTTAGTATGTTTTTTTCCCTAGCATGATTTTTTCCTCTCACACTATTCTTTTTGGGTTTTAGAAAATGTTTGGAAATAGGAAGATTTATGATAATGGAGGATATGATAGACAATGTAATAATTTTCTTCACGAGAAACCAAATGAAACGGGATCTGGAAGTCCAAACATCGTTATTATGCCTAATCGGCAATCTCATAATATGATCAATAATCTCAACTTTGGTATGTTTCCCGACTTAGATAATAAGAGAAAGACGGAGTTTCATGATGATTATAGAGGAAAGAAAGTTGAATTTCCCTCATGTAAATCATGTGGGAAAAGGCATCAGGGAGATTGTTTTAAAGGAACTAGAAGATGATTTGGGTGTGGAAAAGAAGGACACAAAGCCAGTAAGTGAAAAGGAAAAGGTTCAGTTAACACCATGGACAAGGATAATGGTATTGCTATGACATCAACAATGATTAGATGTTTTAAATGTGGTATGTATGGGCATTATGGAAACCAATGCCCTATGGGAAAATCTCATGAAGAGAATCAGCATGGTCATACGGGTATTATTTATGTGGATGATGATGAAGAGACTACAAATGAAATATGATATGAAATAAATGATGAAGATCAGATAGTTGTTTAAGAAGTTAGTGGAATGATTGTATGTTTATAATGAATAATGTATGGTACTATGGAATAAAGATTCATCTAAGGATTGTTACACTATTGTTTTTCCTAAAGTATATGAAAGTATATGTTGAATGGTACCGGTAACCATGGAAGGTTATTCATATATTTTTGGAAAGTAGATGATATGCACATAATGAAGGGACAAGAAGTTAATGGTATGTTTGATTGTATTCATGAGCTCATGACTGATATAAGGACTAAGTGATATTATGGAATGATTATATAGAAATTTTGGGATATTGGTATGTGGAAAGAGTTACCTTTTGATAGTAGTCATGTTTTCACTAGGTTTATATGGTAATTTATGTTTCAAGAGAATATATGACTAAGGTATTAATGTGTTTGGAATGTAACCAACAAGATATATCTTATGATATATGTGGGATAAATGCTTGTATTCACATTCTTGGTAGATAACATTTCTAGTAATTGTTTTCTTTATACTATGAGCTTGGACCGAAGTATTTTAGATAATCCTAAAGATTGGAATGGATTATGTTGGACATAAGTTAGTATTGTTTAAGGATAGAAATTTTTTTCTCGATATTATTATATTAAGGTAGTTTTAGAAAAAGGACATCCTGCAGGACGGGCGACAACCCATCACGTCGGACAAGGCTGTGGGAATCGAACCCACAACCGAAGTGCGACTGGCCTTTATCGCCTACCACTAGCCTACATGAAGTCCCTGGTTAGTAGAAACTTGTTTTATTTTATTACATGGTATGATATATGAAGTATAAGTTCATTTTTGGAATCGTATACGATTAACCTCACCATAGATGGACTTATGTATTTTTTATAACATTTCTAACATTTTTTTGAGATAGATGGAATGACCCATCATTCTATCACATGATCTTCTTACACTTCATGAATGACAATTGCAACTTCATTTCATTAAGATATGAAGTGGAAATTGTCCAAATAATGACCAACGGTGAGACTGTACCAAAATCACGAAAGTATTTCTTCTAATTCCAATTTCACCAACTTTAGGGAAATGATCTTGAAAACCAAAAATGTTGTCCTTGTGCCCTTATATCCGATGAATCAGATGGTACCTTAGATCATCAAAAATCTATGTCTTTGTGATTGATGTCTTTTTAAAAGCCATGTTCTCTACCACTCTCCATCATAACTTGATGGTTAGATTTTTCTTCTATATCCATATTTTCACCTATGTTCTCCTACGTGGAATCCCAGTGATGAGTTAATTTGGGTAACCGTTACATTTCACACTTTAGTTTTTCAATCCATGTTTTGGTATTCCTTTTTATGATGTGGGTTTCTATTAATGAGACTTTCGAGTAGTAAACCATTTATAACCCCGACGAATTTCGAGGGTGAAATTCATTTTAAGGGGGGTAAAATGTAACAACCCGATATTTTATGATAAGTATTCTTTTTAATTTATTTGATGTCATGAGTTTTATGCTACAAAAAGATTATCTTGTGCTATATTCCACACTGTATTATCTTGAAGTATACACAACACTATTCTTAGATTGTTTTACACACAATTTCAAGTTCGTTTTATAATAGTCATTCTATGTAACATTGAGTATATATATATATATATTCAATGTATAAATGAAATATGCTTGGATTTTGTTATACGAAATAATAAAGGATTCATGCAAAACTCGCAACCTTGACTTGGCTTGCATTATACGCAATTGCGACCTTCCTCGATAGCGTGTGTTGTACGCAATACCAGGTTTTACTAAACAACGATATATTATTATAATATTATTATGAACTAGCTGTTATGAATAGTATTAACTAAATTTTTAATTTTATAACATTATTATTCATCATACACGTTTTCTAGAACATGGTATAAAAACAAAATAATTTTTTCGGGTAAAATATGTATTTTTCAAAAAATGCAGTTTTGCCGCCTTTTGATGGCACACACACATTAAATCTAGTTTTTGAAAAGTTTATAAGTTAAATTCTACAAAATAAAATTCTTCATTGGAATAAGGATATAAAAATTTACTTTGGATAGATTTTTCATATTATTCTGGTAACTTTCATATTTTGATGAATAGTAAAAACACGCTATATTTTAATTAAAAACAAATTTTTTCATCGCAATAATTTATATGGTAAAATTATAATATTTAATGGTTTTAAAGTATAAATATAATATATTATTACCATTTAATATAATTTATGTCATTATCATTGATTTTACATTAAATTCGTAGGTTAAATCAATTCAATCTTTTGCAATGTTTTAAAGAAAAACTCATTTTCATTCGACAACGGGATTAATTTAAATTTAATTTCTGCCACTTTTTTGTGTTGAATTTGGAAAAATGGATTCCATATTTGTAATCAGTGGGTCCAAATTATGTTAATAAGCTACTTTTTATTTTTGGGAATTATGAATAGTAACTACGGTAAATTTTATTTACCATAGTTAAAGGTAAATCGGGTAATTAAGGCTAAATATAATATTATTAAATTACCCCAACACATGCCAAAATTCTATTGGATGGCTAAAAGTAGACCCATATAACCTAAGGGTCGGATTAGATTCATTTTATGGACTTTTGACCCCGAAAATAATTTAATTATTATTAAAACCAAAGAAAGTGACAACATGCCACTCTCTTAAATCTTATAAGTATAATAATTTTAATTTAGTGATAAAAATCATAAAACTTAGAAAATGAATAGTCTCCAGAAATATAATGATATTATATACATTATATAAATTTATTTATAGTTTTAGGTATTTAATAATTATCATTATGTTTGACATAATAGGGATGCATAAATTATTTATTTAGTGAAAAATCAATAATATAGTTTTTATTGAAATATTAATACATCTCAAAAGGTCCAAAAAATCAGCCCAAAACTTATTATTAGTGTATATATAAACCCTAATTATCCATTGGCAGAATTATTGACCATTTGGATCCTTATTAAGATGATTATGACACTTATATTATTTTATTTTAAATGATGCCAAAGTTGTCACCTTCATAATTTAATAAATATAACAATTTAAATATTATGATTTTAAAATGATAAATTCTATTATAAGTATTATTGTGAAAGGTAATAAATTTATATTAATTATAGTATTTTATTTTTAATTTTTATGTAACAAATCAGTATATTAAATAATTATACAAAAATGTTTAGTAATTATTTTATTAAGAGATAAACCAAATAAATGGTTTTAAAAATAATAAAATAAAAATTATATAAACTATTTAATATGCTCCACTAATTTTATAGATACATATGACATTTTATGAATCTATTAAAGCTTTTAGTTCAAACATATCTTCTGTATATATTTTATTTAAATTCAAATAAATGAATAGTGTTAAAATTGACACTATTGTTATTTTATAAAAATAACATATTATAAAATTGTTTAAAAACCACAAAAAAATTTAAAAATTATAAATTTAAATTTATATGGTAGAAAATGTTATAGATTATCCAATTATGGAAAATTAAAAACAAATAAGTAATTATTTGTTATAATTTAAAATTTAGAATGTTATTAACACAAATAAAATAAAATTGATTAAATAAGGATAAATCAAGTTGATAATGTTTAAAATAAATTCCTAACATGTTTAAATTTGATTGGTTGATGAGATTACAACACTATATCATCTAATCATAGAATATGAGTCATTTTTGGAGGTTTTTAAGTGGGTTAAGATTTATTATAAATTAATTTGTTTAAGAATTCCAAAGGTGCCCCTCTCCTCCCTTATAAAAGGGCACCTCCTCCCTCTCTTCCTCACACATAATTGAGATTTTAAGGTCGGCCAAACCCTGACCATTTCCCTTCTCAACTTCCCTAGAAACATCCTAGAGGTCCTGGTATTTTTAAAAGGCCAATTTTAGTACCCTAAGAGGCGGATTCCAAGAGGCGTGTCAAAGAAGAGGTAATATCCATTACCGATTCTTTCAATTTTCATTCTTCTTAAACTTCTTATTCTTTAGTTGTTTCATTATTAAGTAATAACATCAGTATAAAACATATAATGATATGTTATTATAATTATGAAACAAACATATTTCACCATCTATCCATCCAATGGAAAATGAAATCACCACGCGTGCGTACGTATGGAATACCGTCTCCACGCCGTGGTGTAATCTATTTTCCACCACCACCTTACTTGGATGGGTATAAGGGTGAAAGTAATGAATATATATGATTATTTTAAAATGATATTGATTCTGTAATATTATACATACACTTTAATCCAATTCCACGATCTTGGGAATGATATCATCGCTCATGCGTACGTACGGACTACCGTCTCCACGACGCGATGAGATTCACTCTCCATGTTAACCATTCAAGAAAGATTATAAAGTATATACAATAAGTAATCTTGAAATATATGACATAATAATTCTACTAGATTTATGTATATATATATATATATATTTCATCTACTTAATTCCATTCAATTCAATAAGGAAACGAAAACATCGTTCATGCGTACGTACGACCTACCGTCTCCATGAACGGTGTATTTATTTCCATTTATCGATCCATTATATATATGTATATTCTGTATATATATTATACATAAATCATGTTTTAAATTATTCATGTAAGTAATCATGATCTAAGTAATCATATGAATAATTTCAAGTTAAAACACAGAAGACAAATGAGACGATTTTACCCAAAACGCTACTTTAACATGAATTTACAAAAGAACGGGTAATATAAAGTCATAAGTGAACCATATATGATATAATAAAAATGAATATGATTCTTTAATAAGTCACTGACATTATTTAAATCATTATACAGGAGGTTTGGATACGTATGAAGCATATCAGACCTAAGGTAAGGGATAATTGTGAAAATCTCATTTTTATCCGAGATTGATTATTCGTAAGTATTTACTGGGGTTATTTCTTTCATCCATGTCCATGTTTTATAATAGTGTTTTCATGTATGTTTAAATAACTTTTTACCCATTTTTGACTTTTACTACATGGTATGTAAGGAATCTTTATTTTGTTTACGTTACGAGGTACTTTTTGACTTTTCTGGCAAAAGTATGAGAAGAATGCTTTTTTGACTTATACGTCACAAACAGATTTTTACGGTTTTATAAAGCCTTATTTTCATGAAGATTCCTCCAAAATATTTCATGAATATTTCCAAAAAAATCTCTCTCTTTTAAAAATTCATGACATTTTGTGAAAAGAAAATGAATTTAAAGAAGAAAGGATATTTTCATCAAGAATTCATTTCAAGTGTTTTATCAAAACCATTTTCAATCTAAGATGACATTATTTCATAAGTGTATTTTTCAAGTTTAATGTCTCTATGATTTACATGGTTCACTTTTATTATGATGAAATGTCCATTTGTTTTATATGGATTATGAAATTATGGGATGACTTTTATGAAACCCATTTTATTCTTTGGGTTATGATGAATGTTTTAAGTTTATTTTGTGGAACAAGTAAGAATGATTTCATTATGAGATGGGTGGGACCTATATCTCCCTCCAATGCATTGGGTAAAGATTTATATCTCATGAGATAGACATGGCTGGAACGGTAAGTCAATCCGGTTCAGTGTTACAGGACTGAAATGAGGAGTGAACTCGATTCAGAAAGGGACTTTGTCCACTAAGATGGTCTTGGAAGCAATGCCTTGGCTACTATAGAAATCATGACCTGTGCTGAATGGTTTCCACAATTACATGATTTATTCCCATTCTATGTTTCATGATTTATGTTCCATTATTATCTATGCCTTATGTACTTCCACGATTTATGTCTTTTCTCACGATTTTGATGTTTAAACATTATGTTCATGTTTTTAAGTTCAAATGTATATTGTATGTTTTATTTTATCCATGCTTACCCTTACTGAGCATTTGAGCTCACCCTTTTTATGTTTTATTTTCCCGTAGGATTAAAATAAAGGTTTTAGGTAAGGAAACAAAAAGTGGAAGAACTTGATGGGAGATGTTGAAGATCTTTCACCACGATTAGAAGATTATGTTCCAAGTTTCCAAAGACACTAAACTATTACGGTCCTTGTGTGTCTGTTTTTGTTATGTATTAAGTATTCCGAAAAAGTAATGTAATGTCCATGTATGTCAGGCTTCGGGTCTCTATATTAAATCTATTCAGCCTTTAAAAAAGAGTTTAATAATCAGGTGATTTGTTTATTGCAATATAAATTGTGTTACATTATGTTATTATCAATTCACTGCTACTTTTATATAATATAAATTAAATGTTAAAATACTTTTGTAGATAATATCTTCTGAAATTGTTGATGCGCCCAATCCACAGTCACAGTAGGTCTCCCAACCTACTGTAGTTCGTCCCAGTGCTGAGCAACAACAATTTTCTCAGCTTGTTGTTGCGGGTCCTAGTGCTGTGACACAATAGGTTTCTTAAACTATTACTGCTGGTCCCAGTGTTGATGTTTGCGCTCTAGAGGAACAAAATGACGATGGATCTGAGGAAATGGTAGGAAATAAAACCCTGGCGGTGCAAAAAAAAGAGCATAGTACTTTGTTAGTGTTATCCAAAATACTTAAGGCAAAAGGAAAAGGCATCAAATTTGAGGTGGGATGGAATAAGTGAGGTCAACATATTAACCACAACAAATCCATCTTTTGTAGCTATATTGGAATCGTCACTCGGCAACATGTTCCGATTGATGTACAGTCATAGCACCAGGTTGTCATCGGGCTTAAGACACTAATCTGGGATAATATTGTGGTAACAATATGATATCATTTCATTAATTTATTAAAATAAAATAAAATAATAAAACATTTACTTACTCTCCCTTATCCATTGTAGAGTTCATTTATAGTAGATGTCTTCCACAAGGAATATGTATTAAGAGTTTTGGGAAGGATTCATAGAGGTTTCTGGACAATTTTAATGAAATGTCATCTTAAAGATGTTTAAGGTGAAATCAATCCACACCCACCTCCTCTTTATGCACACTTAAAATCCCAAGGAGCATGGGATGGGTTTAGTAACCATCCTGGGGAGCATACATTTTAGGTACACTGTTTCTGGTAAAATACTATTTGACATTGATTGTATTCATCACTTTGATTGAAAGTTATTAATTTATGAAATAGGAAATGAGAGCTAAAAATAAATAACAGGAAATAAAACTTTCATACCCCTACTGTAAAGAAAGGATGGGGTATGCCTCGCTTGAAAATAAATTGGTATGTATTTAAAATCTATCAAAATAATTTTATGTGACATAAAACAACACCATAACCATGTTCATCTGTTTATATATAGATTGATGAATTGAAATCAGAATCCACTTCCATCTCATGCCATTTTTTATGGAAGGAGGCTCATTTAAATAAATAGGGGATACTGATATATGAAAACACTCAAAATGTGTGGGAAAAATGTGTAAGTATGACATAATATAAATTTTATTTTTGTTAAATCGCTATTACATAACAATGACTACATATTTTACTATATTTCTATCTAACATAGTCATTGGAATCAAGAAAATCGCACCAGATGCAGACACACTTTCAACAATATTGAAGCTGCCAGAACAGTATGGCTGCTTCAGAGGTGTGAGTTTTGGGGTGACACCCAAAATGTTATTTCAGAAAAAAAACATGTGGAGGATCAAACTGAGGAAATGAAAAAGGTAAGAGAATCAATAGATATGTTCCAAGAATAATTGTAGTAACAATGATAAATGATAGAAAGTTTGACGGGGGAAGGAAAATAGAAGAAACAACTCAACAACAACCCATGCGCAACGATCCTACCCACCCCAGCTTTGAGGTGAGCCATTACACTCAAAAACATTACTTAGAAGAGGAAATCAATGTTATAATAATTTTTACTATGAAGTTTGAATCACATGGACACTAATACCTTTACTGTACTAATATTCTATTGGGTGAAAATGACTGTGATTTATATCTATCAACTCCCACCTATCTTCCTGTAGTGGGGGCTAAGGTGTTCAATATTTTGAATGAAATTATACACAATAGAAAACTTACAACAAATCATGTGAGAGTATCGATTAATTTAGCTAATGAGGAGAGTTCTGCGATACCTATTCCAAATGATGATAATGACCTTCATACTATTGAAAAAGCTGTTGGAACATTTATAGCGTGGCCATCGATTCTTGTAAAAAAACATGTCTACAAGGATGTATCCATTTCCAATTTATTTTTCAAGATGAACCATTAACATTTAATGGAAAAAGGTCTAAACCAAAGAATGTTATTATAGAACGACAAAGATAAGGTGGTGAAATGAAATATTAGCTCAAAAATCGCTCATGATCAACCAATAAATTGAAACAGTCTACTGAGAGCACCTTCACACCACCCATTCTATATCCACAGTTATGATATTTACAGTCTCATGTGGATACATAGTTGATAGAAGACAATACTGACACAGTTTATTTTTGAAAAAAATATGCACGGAGAGGAAAAATTGGATTTCATTAGTGCTGAAAATGTAAATGAAATCCTCAAGTACAAATGGCTATGTGCCTTAGTTGTAAATGTATGCATGAGGTACGTTTTCCTGATTCAATTTTACAAAAGTTGATATACTATGTTAATTATGACTAGATACAATTCATATTTTTCACAACCATATATATGAAAAATAATTTATGCTATTTCCTCATGAACAAAAATTTGGACTTGTTAGTCCTCCCAACAACTCTTAAAAAGAAGAAATAGATTCTGATAAAGAGGCTGCAATAATTTCATCGCTACTCAAATTGTTTGAAAACAAAATTATGCATGACAAACTCTTTTTAATACCAATGATGCAGGGGTAAAACTCTATGATTTAATCCAATCAACTATATTTTAATTTATTTCATTACTTATTCCTTTTGGTGTTTTTAGGTACCATTGGATACTGATTGCACTCAATTTGGATACATCAAATATTTATTTTACGTATTCAATGCATGGATATGCAACAAACTGGCCACACATGATGGGGTTTGTTATTTTTAATACACTAGGTCCAACATTTTAGAACTAAACATCTAAATATATAATTATATTATCTTTTAATGAGGATTCTGTTATGATATAGTGGTGTATCAATATCATCTACATCATGGAATGAATCCAAGGCCTAAGGACAAGAATGCCTACAAGATTTACAACTAAAAGAGTATCCTGGTATATATAATAACATTTCACTTTCCAAACACATATAAAAAAATTACTTATTCTTCCCAATGATTATGGAGTGTCCAAAACAAAAAAAAACCGAATGGACTATGGTTATTATGTTTAAAATTTATGAAAGAGATTGTATTTCATCAAAAAACTAACATCCCTGAAGCGGTATTTTTGAAAATAACTACAAGTTTATTTAAAATATCTATTAATCCTTTGTGTATTTATATTTTTTAGTACTACCACAACTGTCACAAAAACTCATATTCACTAGATGATATTGATGTGTTTATAAATTAATGGGCAGCATACCTATTGGGTGATTGTACACAAATATGATGAAGGTGAATTCCAACTACCCATGATATCCTTATATGATAATTGATATCTCCCTTTTTTACACCTATTGAGTATATATGATCACCCTTTATTATGTTTTATGTATTTTGGTTATGAAGAATGGTTTTAGAAATGAATTTTCTTTCTAGTAAAGAATAACATAATGAGACACACTTATGAACTAGTTCTTTATGTTTCCATGTTTCCCAAATCACTAGACCTAAACAATTAGGAATGGATCATTTATATTCTGAATTTTTGACATTTATCTAGCTGTTTATAATGATGCAGTGTGTTGGAAGAATATAGGCTGTGCACCACTCAAAAATTTAATAAAAAAACTATGGATTATTCACTATTGTTGGTTAACTACCACTTATCATAGCATCTGATATGAACATCCAATCTGGCATCCCCATGATGATATCATCCAAGACAATCTCTATGATATCATCATTCTGCATTCACTTTTACTTGCCTTATTCCACCCATTTAATAGGTAAATGAGTGCAGGAATAGAAGGTAAACTAAATGATGAATGACGATATCATAGAGACGGTTTTGGATGAGAGCATCATAGGGACGCTAGATCGGAAGTTCAAATCAGATTCTATGATAAGAGGTAGTTAACCAACAGTAGTAAAGTGAACAAAGATTCATTAGTTCTATTATTAGCTTATATTTGGACCAAAGAAACAATTTTGAAAGATGCAATGGTAGGGTTATGATATAATATGTTTATTTTAACGAAAAATTATACAATTAAATGTTGATTTGATTTTCATTATTCCTTGCAGGGTTAGTTTAATTTAGAAGATTTTTTTCTTTGTGAAATGCCTTTTCAGGAAGAGAAATGATGTTATGTCTGCTCATTCATAGAGGCAATCTTGATTTTTTTATAGTAAAATCATCGTGCATAGATCTTGCATCTCAACAATTTCTGTAATAAACCCGCATCGTATATATGTATGAATGCCCATCAACATCTGCGTTCCTACGCACCTCATATATATCCTGCATCACATCAATTCCCAAATGCATACACGCATCACATACAAATTCCAGAAGAAGAAAATAGGACATTGTTATAATAGAGTGAATACATGACTGATTCCCTGGGCCTTCCATTTTTCCTTTAGTATTCTATGATACTCTTGGTATTCTGAGAAATTTCATATAGATAGGAGAGTAATGAGAAATCTATTTCACTAATGAATCAATATTTCATATCTCTATGATAAATCACAGGTTTTTTCTCTACTTAACATAATCCTTTTCATGTGATAATGTCATATAATCTCCATTGTATGAATACTTCATGTGAACTAATCATGTGATCTCATCACGTGATCAAATCACATAAACAAACCACATAATCAATGTAATTCACTTGAACCATGATTCAAGTATTCTTGTATTATTTAAATGTCTGCATAAAGATTCAAGGGTCTTGTAAATTTATAAATCACTCATTTTCATTTGATCACATGATCCTATTATAGTAATGTGATCGCATGATTTTTAAATAATTGTTCACTTAATTTTGAAGCCAATGTGGATGGATTTTAAAGGGTTCTAACATGATTTCAGGCATAATACCCATATTTAAAGATAAAAAATTTAAAATTATATATCAAATTAGATGTTCTGGTGGTTATTTGGATGGTTTATTCAATCATGTGGAAGCTTTGGGATGAACTGGGGTTGTCCCTTCTTGGTTTAATGTACTACCACAATGTTTTTGGTTGAGCTAAAAAAGATTGGATTTTATGAATCCATTTAGGATTACCAAACCATTACATATTGAATTTTTTTGATGGTATACTTGTTCAATTTATAGAGTCAATACATGAACACAATTAATTTTATGTATGGTGAGTTCGACATCAATATATTGGACATTAAGATGATCTATGATGTGATGATTTAGGAGACAAGTATGATGAGTAAATTCCACCCCTTGCAACTTTTGTGGGGTTGGATGGGGGTCCACATTGGTAGATATGAGTTACATAATACTCAAAACATTCCAACTTACCAGTTTAAAAAAAATATGGTGTGATGATTTTATCCACATGAACTAACTAACGAGTTTTATTCATCATACCACTTTGGGAGGTAGTTCAGTGCATTAAGATGAAATTCCCCAGTTCTCCCATACACAGGGGCTATGGAATCATCAAAAAGTTAGATTCCAGGATTTTTTTTTCTAGAAGTCCCACAGATATTTAGAAGTCTTAGAAGAAAATTATGCTCCTAGATACAACACCATAGACAATGGGGGTGCCAATAGATTTGGTAAAAATGTATGGGGTTCCTGTGAAAAAAGTTCCAGTCGGTGGGGGATCTACTCTAATTTTGGTGGTGTTTCCCATATCATTCGAATTCTAGGACAACTAGAGATGGAATACATTGACCATAGATGACTAGATAGTGTTATTTCAAGTCAAAATAGTGATTGATGGATTTGAGAGTGTGATTTCTCCGAAAGGAATCTTCAATGAACAACAACCCAATAAATTTAAATAACTTCTCCATGAACTTAGTGTGGTGATTCATTCCATCAAAGGCCAAGACCATTACACAACCCCAGCTTAGAGAATGATAAATTCTTATGATCTCCTCATTTAAGGAATTTAGACGAAGGACTTTTTCAATCACTTATTCCTTGGATTGGAATATGAGCTTCAGGCACTCCCCAACCTCTTCTTCCATCACATTTTGATCCCTTCTTATATCACCACTTTCCCTGTCTTGTAGGTCTTTTCATTCCATTCTCCAAAAATTATTTTCTGACCTATTTTCCATTAGTTTGGGAAATTAAGAATAGTCTTTATGTCCCTTGGGGGTTTTCCCCTAGAAGACAATTCATTTCTAGGGGTCACACTTCCCTTTTAGTCGATTATTCATTCTAGGGCTGTTATGAACTTTCCCTTTGAAATAGTCACAAATGTAAACTATGAGATGGCTATAACATTCATCACCTGAATCATCCTCATTGTGAGATACAACTTGATATTGAATTTCTATACTATCAAAACAGTTCCTTAACTCAACCCCCGGGCCTTCCGCGGGGGGCCTTGGCCAAAAACAATTATCCAGGTCACTTGGGATCTTCATGTTCTTACCTATACACACAACCTTTAGATAGGATGGGGGTTTTTAATAGAAAATTTTTGGGGCCAAGGGCACCAAGAAACTCCCATCATCCTGAATCCCTTTTCTAGGTTGAGACATTGCTGCAGATAACCGATGCACCTCCTGCATTCGAGGAGGCTCGACCACACTCCCCTCCTCAAGAATCCATTTGTTTTGTGGAGGAACCGCTACAGTCAGAAAGTACACCTCCTGCAATATGTTCCCTATATGTCCATCCTCCTCACTATGAATCATCATTGTAGCATCCATGTGAACCTACTTCACTGAGAAACCAAAGCTAGATTTGGAACAATGAATTCTTCACATGGAGGCTCTAAAACAGGAGAGACAATGCGTTCCACAACTCAATTAAGATTTCTATCTAGTTGGATATCCCCACCTTGAAAGGGAGACAGACAGTCTGAGATCTCCACACCTTCATTAAGGTCAGAACCACATGATGTGCCATCCCCTAAATCCCATATAGCACACTGAAACACCTTAGTGCTGATAGGGCTCCCCACTCTTGGCTTGGTCACCCCATACTTGCCTTCTGAAAACCTATACTCCCAGTACCCTGGAAGTGAGATTGATCAGGAGTATCCAACTTCCCCTCTACATTTTGGCCAATAAAATAGACCCTTGAGGGGATATCATGAACAAAAACCTCACCTAGGACCATATTTTCCTTAGAAGAAATCCGGTGTCCAAACCCACATCTACATGTGTCCAATGACAGTCCCAAACACTTGAAACTGGAACAGATGTCTTCCCACGAATCAAACATGACATGCTATCTACACCAGTATTCTTCTCCTATTTTAATTCAAATGAACTTAATAGGCTTCCTCGAGGAATCTACTTCCATGAACACACATGGATTAACAGGATGGCACAATTGCAACAGTTCAGTGATCAGAGGATAAATACCTCACTATAAGGTTCCCAAGAATCATGTTGATCGAATTATTTTGAAAAGGATGAGGGTGATTAGTTAAAATCACCTAGATCACTCCCGAAGGGGAGTCCTACTTCATATGGAAGTTATAAGAGAATATTTGGAGGAAGAAGCGGTACCCTTTGCAGCTGTGAGTCGCACAAGACCATGCTTTTATTAGGTCATCTTTCAATGTGAAACAGATCAAAATGCATCTGTTGTCGAGAAGACCCACCATTTCCCTCTATTGTAGTTCCCATGAACTAAAAATAAACCTATCAAAGCAGTTCACCAATGGTCTTATTTGTGGGAAATGTGGTATACCAGGGTCTGATTGAGGAGCATCGACGCATCGTTAAACTTCGCGATCGATAAAGGAAAATTATTTCTCCCTACATATAGCTTGGGAATATTATGGGATAGGAAGCTCTGTGGTAATGGTATATGGAGCTCGGTTTTAGAAAATGGGGAGAAAGAGGTAATCAATCTCTTATTGGACAATGAAGGTCCCTCCAACTTCGGTGGGGGAGGGACCAGCTCGGTGATCACCATCATCACAGGGGGAGATGCATTTAGCCCTTTTCTCTTAGATATTTCAAGAGGTATGTAATATTTGGTCACCTCCCACCTCTCCAGTTTACATTCCAAGGGGCATGGTGTCCAAATTTGCTTCAAAAAGTGGCTAAGAGGCTAATGATCCGGCCTGTCCAAGTGAAATGGAGCTCATGGATGTGGTTGTTTCTGATCTAAAGCAATAACCATTTGTGCCTCCATCAGCACCATCTTTGGAACATCAAGTTATCTTTTGATGTTATTTCCACTAATAGGACTAATAAGAGAAAGTGGGAAAGTCCATACCCTGAGAAAACTATAAAAATCATTAATTATTGTACTTTGAGGACATTTTTTCATTACCCTAGTAGCTTATCATGTCCACTTACCTTCCCATACCAAAGAAAAGTATCTAGTATCATCTAGTATTATGCCCCTACCTACCCAAATGAGTCTTTATTAAAACAATTTCCATTTTATTAATGTATTTTTTGTTTTAATGCTCAACTTATTTCATTATTTTATTACTAACATAATATTTTTTTTGTTATATTGGTGGATTTTTTTTTCTGTTCAGATGCTTTGTTTGGCTACTAATATCATGGAAAACGATTCTTGAGAGGGGATCATGGATGAAAAAGGATGAAACATTAATGTTTTTATTTTTATATTGAATAATTATATTTTTATACATATAAAACATTGTTTGAAATTTATACCAAAATTTGTTTTTTATTTATGATTTCAATTAAATGTATATAGCATTTTTTTGAAACTCTTGTGTGCGCTGTTTTTTTTCTTTGATTTTATTGTGTGTAGGTGTTGTTTTTTGTAGTTATTTTGTGTGCATGTTTTGTTTGGTGTTGTGTGTGAAGGTGCTATCTCAGGTGTGCAAGTTCTGTGTAGGTTCTGTGTTTACTTAGGAAACATGGCCTTTATCAGTGATCAAAATAGTGATGAAAATGGAATCCTTTATTAGTGCTCAAAATAGTGCTGGTAAAGGTGTCCTTTATCAATGATCAAAATAGCGCAGATAAAGGGGGCCTTTATCAGCGCTCAAAAATGAGCTGATAAAGAACCCATTTATCCGCGCTAACAATGCGATGATAAAGGGGGACCTTTATGAGTTCCATTTTATCAATGTTAAAGGGGACCCCCTTATGTTCACCATGATTAAAAACTATTTTCTAGAACAATTAATGGTGGGTTTTAGTGCTTTTAAGGGCCCATTTTGTAGTAGTGTACGTATTTTTTAAAAAATTACCCATAAATATTTTAAAAATTATTTGAAAATTATTTTATCCTAGATAAATTATTGTTTTTTCAATATCTCATTTTCAAGAATATTAAAAATTCATATTAATCATAACCATGTGAACAAAATAATCATCTTTAGATATTAATTATAATTATTCTTAATAAATTATTTATTATATCAAATAACATAAAAAAAGCTGAAAAAAACACATTCTTTATTTCAATGAACTAAAACATTAAAGTGATTCATTGTATCCAACATCATAATGTACCAACCCATTTCATCATCACATTAATAAAACTATATTCTCAAACAATCAATCCTTTTTCATATATAGGATGATAATCATATTTACAACACTTGTAAAATATTTAGTCAGTATGATAATCACAATAATGTAGAAAAAATAAATTCTATAACATTAATACATGATATGAAATATATAAAGCACTTCATGAATAATTTTATATAATTTATATGTTATCCCTATAATTAAAATATTTACTATTTTTAATTCCAATACCTTATATATAATATCCATTAATTTTTTTATAATATGTTTTGGGTTCTCCCTAACCTCTCTTTATCTGTTTTTTTTGTTAAAATAATTAATTTTAATTTCTGTAACATAAATAGGGAAAATAATCTTTTTCCTCCCATTTATAACTCTAAAATCTTCAATATATATATGGGATCATATAATTTTTTATTTTCCTCTTATATTTTGAAATTTAGATCATGCAATTTTCGTAATTATGAATGTTATTAAAAAAACATTTCCCTCAAAAAACCAAGCTAGATTGGGGACACGAATCTCCCAAATTCATCTTCATACCCAATCATATTGAGTATCTAAGTTATTATGGAATTACCTGAATCAATCTAACAAAAAAATATTTATTTTACAAAATTATAGGAATCTTTTCTATGTTTTTCCTTATAGATGCATTTAATTTTATAATCATTCAAAATATATCCATATTGTCAAATTACTTTGGAATATTTGAATTCCTCAAAAACTGATTCAGTGTACATATTTCCTGTAAATATTTATTATTCATACTATAAGAATCATCCTCTTATTAAAAATATTCATTTTCATGTGGTTTCTCGTGGTGTTTTCTCAGCAACAGACAGAGTATTCATTTTTTCTTGAGAACAATTATTATGTTTCTATTCAAGTCCAAAATGTTACTATTATTAATATTTTTAGTCTCTATTGTAAACAAAATATTATATTTGATGAAAATTATAAAATATCATTAATATTGGTACGTTATAATATATATTTATCATGTTTTATATTCACTAATGACTTTTATTTATTCTAACAGAAATAAAATAATAACTCCATTTAAATTAAAACATACCCATTGGAGGAAAAGTATCCTTATTTCACAATGTAACGAGTAAACATTAGAATTTATCTCACTCCATTATTAATTTCACATGCCTTTATTCCAATGATACTACATATGAATCTTTTTTAAATAAGTATACAACTCATTTCACTTTACATTGTGTGCATATACATAACTCTTTTTTTCTCGGGTACTATAACCTATAGGGTTTTACAGCTATGTGTGTCCTAATTGAAATTCTAATGTTGGGAACATAGTCTTATTATGGTAAAACATGACATTGTTACCATATATAAGATAATCCATATGTATTTATCATTATAATGAACCAACATGATTGGATGATCGTTGTTACTACCTTTTTCCTTTAGAAGGAATCTATCACTTATTACTCAGTAGTACATTTAAGGATAAATATGAAAAATCCAAACATGACATAAATTATAAACTAATCATATGTTTAAATAATAAATCTCACAAGATGTCACAAAAACCAAGGAACTAATGGTTTAGTGTCTTGAAGGTTATCTATATAAACTTACCATTTTATAACACTTACAATAATTTATACATAAAAATTATCGTATTGACCATTTTCTTGATATAAAACATTACATAATGGTCTTAATAACTTGGGTATTGGGAACATATGAATGTATTGAACTAAAACTCTCACTAGAGGAAAGAATATAAATAATTATTAGATCATAAACATATAATAGAACATGGGGAAGAGGATAAATGCCTTATTAAATTAAAATAAGGACATATATGATAATCAGAAAAATGTTAAATAAGTATAATATCATAAAAAATATCATTATGTAATCATAAAATATAAAACAAAAGACATTTTAAAATGGTATAAATGTGTAGAATACATAAAAATACATAATCACAAAAACATGGCATTTCATGTAAATGAAGTGCATCTTAAAAATTTATCATAAATTAAAAAATAACATGGAAATTTGTACCATAAATAATAATAGGAATACCATTGTGATGAAACCCATTATTCACACTCATATGTGAATAAAATCATTATTTCCATGTCTAAACATGCGAGCAAACCCATCATATACACACTAATGTGAACATATACCTTATGTCCATTTCTAAAGACATCATGAGTTATTAAATTGAACTAATGCATTATAGTGTGATATAAGACCCCATCCATCAAAATCCATACAGATGTGTTCCACCTAAATTAAATCATATGTATATATCCTTATGAACACATGGAAAAAATAATGTGTTTTTTAAACATTCCATTAAAACAATACATGGGAAAAAAATAAAAGGTTATAGTATATCAAAAAATCAATTTCGAAAAGGAAATATTTGGTAATAAAATATATAATATGGTTATAATATTACAATATGATAGATAAACCATAGAGAAGAAAATAGAAGTGATAACAAAGTGGTTTTCATTCAATCTTTTAAATGTTTTAATAAATTATTATGTGCAAATTACGTTCAAAAATATTTTTAATCAGAGAAATATAAGATATTTTAAAAAAAAATTATAATTTTTTCCAAATAAAATACCATTGAAAATATATACATTTTTTCAACATATTTTTTTATAAGATATAAATGATTTTTTATGGATGGAAAACCCTATTAAATATTTTCAAATACCTTTCTATGAAACAATCATCATAAATAGAGTATCAAATATTCCTTTTGAAAGGGAGTAAAATGGTATTATGATAATAATAGAAAATAATATATACTATCATTCCCAAAAATTGAGGAGATAAATGGTGGGATGTGAAAACATGGATATGGAAGAGATATCCATCAAAATAACGAGAATTATTGTAAATAAATTCATTTTAAAAAATCAATACAATAATAG
Source organism: Viscum album (assembly GCA_963277665.1). NCBI lineage: Eukaryota > Viridiplantae > Streptophyta > Magnoliopsida > Santalales > Viscaceae > Viscum > Viscum album. Next base: position 789,107,028 of record OY728120.1, read on the forward strand.
AGGAAGTATAATTTGGTGTGAAAATTATTTAATTAGAAAATAAGGTGAAAAGAAAACATTAAATCATCATAAGTGTTAATATATCAATTATGAAATATAAGATTCAATGAATATTTATATCTAACACAAGAAAATGACTTTTATCATCAAAACCCCTTATACCCTTTATATAATTTTAATAAAAACATCATGAGTGGTATAATATTAAATAGAATATTTAATATAATAGGATATAAAGGAAGATGGAAAAATTATAATTGGGTATTATTTAATCATTTTTTATGGTAATCATGGTGTATATATTAAACATATCTCAAGGGATTCAAATTTCAGACAACAAAATCATTTCCTTTAATTCAAGCTTTGTTGATCACACTATATCCTCCAATATAATAAATATAAAACTGATAGTATAATATTTCTGAATTTTTTTAGTAAAATTTTATACACATAATTACTTTTTAAATCCTTGAATTATATTACTATTTAGTACTTTTAATTGGAAGTCTGAAAATCAAGGAATTGATTTTTTATCATGACTACTATAAAAAAGTTCTTATGAAATGGATTAATGAGAAAAGGATTTATATATATTATCTCATCAATAGGGAATATTTAGGATATTAAATTATTGAATATGAACATGTACGATCCTAATCAAATGGAATTAAAATGGATTATAACAAAGTAAGTTCATTAATTGAAAAAAATATGGAGAGAATCAAAGGGTGATTTTAAAAGCATGATGACTATACCAAAGTGATTGTGAAATCATTTTAGTGATAGAAATGAGTAATAAATATTCATTATGGAATCATTTGGATAGTAAATAATTTATTATGAGTATAATAAAACAAAATAATATGGATATTTATTTTTATTATAAAAAATATTCACTTGAATCAAAAGGGGAAGGAGGATAACCCTTATATTGATATGAAAATTATTAATTCATTGGTAGACTCCATAGAACATTTGTAACCCCTTATAAGGGATTTATAATGTGATAACGGAGGTAAATTCATGATTACGATATTTTTTGTGTAATGGAATGATATAATCTGTCGAAATGATATTCTTTTATTTTTTATAAATATGAGTTATTCCAAGAAAACTAGAGTAAGGAAAGGGGTAATAATGAAAGAATTTTGGGTTTTGTTAGATTAGGAAATTTAAATTATTTTAATGGATAAATGTTATATGATAATTTTTTATTACATCAATACCTAAAATTATATCATGATGTTGTAAGGGGTGTTTTAATCACTAAAAAATCGAGATACTTTATTTACCCAATTCTACCATTAATAATCTTGATGAAAAATTAGTCATGTTAACTATTTTATCACTAAAAATATAAGAAGAAACATACTAAAAACAATTAACATTATGAATCATTATTTGGAATCCATTTAACGAAATTAAATTTATATATGGATGAATTTTTAATTTTAAATCAAACAATATAATTTGATAAAATAATCATTTTGTAGAAAAATGAAATTTTAATCATTATGTGTTATAAATATCACTTAACGTTTATTTCCAATTAAATTTTTCAAATATAATTTTTTTAATATTTTTAAACATCATATTCAAGTCCTAATATTAATCATATTCATTAAAATTTTGAAATAAAAACCATATTGAAAAGAATCGTTCTTTTGAAAAAAAAACAATTTTACTAGTTAATAAATATTTAATCAAGGTAACATTATCCTTAGGAATAATAATATATTTTATAAATAAATTAATTTGGTCTCAATTATTAAAAAATTATAAATAATTTTATCCTATTAAACTTATAAATGATTAAATAATAATTTTAATATAATCAGGGATAAAATTTTAGAAAAAATGTATTATCTATACATAAAATTCCCTATTTTTTATTATTCCATTTAATTTAATTTTTATAACGTGATTACAGATAGTGATGCTAGAAAATTTTACCCCAATAATATAATGATAAACTGTATTACTATTATTAAAAAAATGATATTTAAATTTTAGTTCGGTTTCTCTTGAGGGTCATGCTAATCAAAGAGTATTTATTTGGGGAAATGTGATTAAGAAAATCATGGGTTGTTAAAAAATATATCACCATATTATCTAACATATTCTCATTAAACATATGAATGATTCAAGTGATTTAGTTATTTAATACCTTTTACATCAACTAAATCAATTTTTTCACCATGTTGTTGTGTATCTCTTTATACAACTCATAACTTGTGATACCGACTCAAATAAAAAACCAACTATGATTATACATATCTGAATATAGATAATGAATAAGTAACATGAAACCCTTTTATTAAAAGGATTATAATCTTATTAAACCTCTGATTCATACTTTTAAACTAAATATCATGATATCAAATTAGTGATACAATTAAGGAAAATTACCATTTCCCATGGTTCATTACTCATAATATACTCCAATTCCAACAATTTTTTACACTAAAGAAGTATACTCTATAATAAACCATTAAATTCAAGATCATAGGTAATGAAATAAAAATGGTTACGTTTGGATAAATCTAAATTGTTTATCTTTCCTATATAGTTACTCATTAAATACTTGTATGATAAATTAAAGAAGCAATTGGAATATTTATATTATTTCATATATCAATTAATGAGAAAAACTATGTATAAATAATAACCACCAAAATTAATATCAAAAAAATTATTTTTTCATAGATTAATACACGTGATAAATATTTTTTAGTAATTCATAAATATGGATTTTATAATTTCTCATACATTAAATGCATCCCTAAAATAAAAAAAATACCCTTCTTAATATAAACACTTTCATATAATTATTTTACAAAAAATTTAATAAAAACTAGTTCACATTCCAAAATATTTTATCTTTATGATATAACTTAGGGTCATAAAAATAATTTTTTTATAAACAAATTACATTAACTAAACATCATAAATCTTCCAAAATATAGAATTTCAAAATAATAATTTTATATTCCCTTTTTTAAAAAATTCCAAAATTTATACAAAAAAATTATAGACTTTACCTTAAATTATAAATTTTAAAATCACTATGCAATATTTTCTATATAGATATACATTAATACAAGATCATATTTAATGAAACTATTATGTTATCAATTTAATTATTTTTTAAAATAAGTAACTCCATTAACTACCACACTAGTAATGGTTTTCAAGAATCTTATCAAAAAGAATTTTTTTTAAAATGATAGAAAAATATTAATTTTGAGTAAACAACATAATATGTTTTTTTCACAAATTTTCAAACCTTTCCATGGGGATGACCAGAATAATTTTCACATAATAAATGTTGTAGTTGAACTTCGATGATAACTTTTCTCATGGGGAAACACTAGGATTATTTATCCTATAGTGACAATGATTTTTTTGAATGGTCACACCATAACAATTACCATATTAGTGAGATTCAATCTATTTATATTCTATGTTGATAACATAAATGAGGAATTATTGGTATCTTCCATGATGTGGTATAAATAATTAATGGATTCCAATTAAATGAACATCTTTTAGTGGTTAGTAAACCAGGCCATGGAAATATCAAAAAACAGTAGTATATTGTACATGAAACAATTCTGTGGTTTTTTTTACCAAAAATTCATTTGGTTTTAAAAAAATTATATAACCATGAATTTTTTTAACTTCAAAACATTTCAAGGTTTGATAATATTCAATATCCATAACCATTTTGAATACATCATGTGTTTTCTTGGAGTTATGATGATATTCCAGGGCTAGATCCCCAGGTATCCATCCACCGCCTTGGCCTTCCGGCAAACCATCGCGGGTTCAAGCAGGCTCCCAGAAAGATGCACCCTTCTCACGGTGCCATGGTTGAGGCCGAAGTTGACAAGATTATTAAAGCCAACTCCATTAAGGAAGTTCAGTACCCCCGGTGTCTAGCCAACATTGTGCCAGTCAGGAAGAAGAACGGACAGATCAGGGTCTGTATCGACTTCCGTGATCTCAATCGCCATTGTCTAAAGGATGATTTTCCCTTTCTAGTGACAGAGTTGTAGATTGATGCAACGGCTGGGTTCTAAGCCCTCTTCTTCATAGATGGGTATTCCTGGTACAACCAAATCTGGATGGCCCCCAAGGATGAATAGTTCACTGCCTTCAGGGCCCCCCAAGGTACTTTATGTTACCAGGTTATTCCATTCAGCCTAAAGAATGAGGGTGCTACCTATCAACGGGCCATGCATCGCATATTCAAGCCCATTCTCGGCACATTGGTGGAATTCTATGTGGTCGACCTGGTTGTTAAATATCACCAGTTATAGGACAATCTAAAAGACCATGATAAAGTGTTCGGCTACCTCTGTTCTCGCCACCTGAAGATGAACCTGTTGAAGTGTGTCTTCGGGGTTACCTCCGGGAAGTTTCTTGGATTTTTTGTCAGATACCGAGGCGTCGAGATAGACCCGGAGAAGATCAAATCCATCAGCCAGATGCCTCCCCTGAGTATTATTCGAGAGCTCAGAGGCCTTCAAGGCCACTTAGCCTATATACGCCGGTTCATTGCGAATCTGGCGAAGAAGTGTTAGCCCATTTCTTAGGTCACGAATAAATATTCCACCTATGAGTGGGATGAAGAGTGTTAGATCGCCTTTGAGGAAATCAGGCAGTATCTGATTTAACCTCTGGTCTTGATTTCACCCATTTTTAGAAAGCCGCTGGTCCTTTATGTGACCTCTCTGGAATGGTCCGTCGGCGCACTTCTCGCCCAGAATAACAACGAGGGAACAGAGAATAGCATCTACTACCTCAGCCGCATGCTCCCCGATACAGAAGTTAGATATTCTCCCATCGAGAAGAGCTGCTTGGTGCTCGTATTTTCCATACTGAAATTATGACACTACTTGAAGCACCACGGGGTACAACTAGTCTCTCGGGTAGACCCGTTGAAATACATTCTGAACCGACCTATGTTGACTGGCCCACTAGCGCATTGGGTAGTGATCCTCCATGAGTTCAACATTAGGTTCATGCCTCATAAGGCCACCAAAGTAAAGGCATTGGCAGACTTCTTAGATGCTCATCCTACCTCCGTAGATCAACCAATGGATCTAGGATTTCCTGATGGGGTAATCCTCTTAGTTGATCATGCCATCCCATGATGGCAGATGCACTTCGATGGTGCCTCCCGGATCCCCACCGGTAGAAGGCTCAACTATCCTAGGCTCAACAAAGTGGTCTTGGGTGTCATCTTCATCACCCCAAATCAATCCATTCTGCTATATTCGTTCCTATTTCCAGAATGCTGCACCAACAATGAGGCAGAATACCATGCCCTCATCACTGGACTTGAGCTGGCCCTCATGATCGTTGTGCACCATCTGCATGTGAGAGGGGGCTCCGAGCTGGTCATCAGGAAGGTCAATGGTAACTATGTTGTCAGAAAAACAGAACTTTTTCCACTACTGGAGTGCACCCTCCATCTAATGGCTCAATTCCCTTCTCAGCCAGAGGTCGTTCATATTCCCCAGTCGCATAATAGTTGATCAGACGCTTTGGCCAGCCTGGCCGCGTTGCTGGCAGAGCCCGAGCAGGATGACCTGATTATCCACGTGGAACACAGGAGAGTCATTTCTCCCATTATCCCAGAGGATGATCGTGGCCCACGGGTGAACCATTTCACCGCTGGTGCCCCTACGTCAGGATCCCCAGGGACTTCGGATGCTGGAATCTAAATAGTTCCTGATTGGAGGATTCCCTTGGTTTAATATCTCCAACACGTCAATCTTTCATCGGACCGAGCTGAGTGTGAGCGAATCTGATGCCGCGCACTGCAGTTTACCCTTCAGAGCGGTCCCAGCCATGCACATCTCTTTTACAGACGCAGATTTGATGATGTTCTCCTTCGTTTCCTTCAAGAAGTCGATATCCCTCAGGTCATGCAAGAAGTTCATGCGAGTTCCTATGGCGCCCATCAGTCCATGTCGAAGTTGTCTCACCAAATTCGGAGGCTGGGGTATTTTTCGCCCTCCATGATCCATGACTGCATCAAGTTCGCCAAGATGTGTCAAGCGTGCCGAGTTCATACCAACTTTGTGCATCGGCTATAGGAGCCCCTCCACACTACCATGTATTCTTGGACCTTTGCAGTCTGGGGGTTGGATGTCATAGGACCTTACCCACTGGCGATGGCTCTCTAATGCCGGTTCATCCTGACCGCTACGGATTTCTTTTCCAAGTGGGCAGAGGCAATTCTGCTCAAGGAAGTCAAATCCTGTTCTATCGCTGACATCGTGAGTTCCAACATAATCTATTGATTTAGAGTACCTCATGTTGTTTTCACGGATGACGGATCCAACATCCGGGTAGTCGAGCTGAAGAAACTATACGCCAAGTACAACATTCTCTCTAACCATACCTCCTGCTATCACACGCAGGAGAATGGATAGATCGATGTGTTTAACAAATACCTCTCTAACATTCTGCAAAAAATGGTTGGTCATAATAAGAAATGTTGGCCTGACAAGCTCCCCAACGCCCTCTAGACGTATCGGATGATGACTCATAATTCCACCCAGGTGAGCCCGTATTCCCTGGTGTACGGAGCTAAGGCTGTCCTCCCAATCGAGATTCAGTTGCCCTCATTGCGCACGGCGGTCTACGACCAGAAAGCACCAGATAGAGTTGGTGAAATACATCTAGCGGAATTGGAAGTGCTGGACGAGAATAGGCTTCATGGTCTACACAACCTGGAAAGGCATCATTGAAGGATGGCTCAAGCTTTCAATAAGAGGGTTCGCCTTCACTCTTTCCTGCAAGGCGATCTGGTACTGGCGCTCAGGGCACCAATGATTCCCGGTAGGAAACCACCCAAGTTGGAGCCCAAGTGGGAAGGGCCTTTCATCATCCATAAGGTATATCCCAATGGTGTGTATTCCCTGGTGACTATGGATGGCAATCATGTAACTCCTCCCACCAACGCCAAGTTCCTCAAGGAGTACCTGAGGTCTGTGGGTCCTGGATGACACAAAACTGCATTTGGTCCTACATTTGGACTCTTAAGGGTCCCCCATGACCTTAAACTAGATAAGGGTCCCCCATGACCTTAAACTGGATAAGGGTCCAGCATGAACTTAATCTACATTTGGACCTGCATCTAGGCCCCTTTGGTCGAAGTTCTAAGACCTTAAACTAGGATCCTTGCGGTCCAGCATGACCTTAAACCGCATGTTCGTCCTCACTGAAAGATGTAAAACTGCAAGCTGGTTAGGCATCCCTGATAGAGGCCTAGCCTCAGGACCCTTGGACTTCTCGGGCCCCTTATCCGCTTCCTTCACCTAGAGCATGCGGTGTGGTGTAGGATTATGTCCTCATTCACTATGGGCTATCCGCCGCTCCGTACAAACTCCCTGGAAGAAATTCCCCTTATTGTCCTACATGACATTAAACTGTGCTTCTATTACTATATGTGGCTTGATTCCGATCCTCATGTGATAAGTATGACCATCTTAACACCTAGGTTTCAAGTCTAGCCACATCTCTTATGAGATCCCACGATCTCCCAGTCACCTCGGTCTCTTGGCCTGTCCCTCAGCGTGGGGGGATATATAGGTGTGGTACAGGGTTTTTGGCATCATTACCCCTTCTCTTGAGAATCCGACATCTTTTGGCCGCTCTCAAACTGATCCCTTCGACCCTTTCCAGGGGTCCGCTAATGTGCTCAGAGTACTCTGGTCTAGGACCTAGAGTGTCAGATTCTAGATAGGCATGTTTTTTCATCCACTTGTCAAGCTTCATGCTCCCTTTAATTTGGGACCCCATTATCTTTCACACCCGGAGGGACCCCCAAGAATGGATTGGATACAATGCCTAAGGGCTATCCTACCGTCACGGGCCAACGCCCCTAATGGTTTCAGACAAAAAATTTATACAAATCCCGCGCTGCGAACATGGTCAGCGGTCGATCCTCATTTGTTTTTCCCCATTTTAGGCTAACGCAATAGGACGCTGTGTTTCAAACATGGTCAGCAGTAGTCATCTGTCGTCACACTAGCATCTTTGGGCCCTGAATGTTGGTTGCATGATTCACATTATGTTCCACCCCATCGTGTCAAGGTGGAATCCGGACACTCCTTGCACTAACCCTCAGTGCACCCCCACCAGTTAGACAGACAAAGCTGCGTAACGGTGTCTCTCGGGGCTCTCGCTATCCGAGTGCCAATGTTATATTCTTGGGTTTTCTCTAGGGATCATGTGCAGCTTGAACCTCATCCTCGTGGGAAATGAGGAGTCCCCCCAGACATTGCGTCTCGGGCCCAGCTCAGCTGGAAGCTAGTGTCTCCTGCCCCCCTGACTGTTGGACCCTCGTCGGCTCCTTGGCCTAATTCTCCTCTCCCAAAATTGCACGCGGTGATGGTATGTGGATATGAACTCATCCACATTGGGTATGCCTTATCCCATCGTGCATATTACCCTAGGTCCAAGCCATATGAACTTAAACATTGTTGTCTGGTCCCACCACATGACCATAAACTGTGATGATATCGTCTTGGCCACACGACAGAAAACGGCACTACAATGTGGTGACATCCCCATAAAAGACATCACGTCGGGTATTGGTCAATTTCCAATCCATTTGACAACGCCTCTTACGGATTCATTATTGTGGTGACGCTAGGAATTTCTAACCTAGGCCGGTAGTTCCAAAAAAGAAAAACCACCCAACTTCAAGGAAAAAAAAGATATATCAAATGCTGCTTATTTTGGTGTGAGGGCTAGACCCACACGCCTCTCTCATCCTTTGCGCATGCACCATGTTGTGTCGTGCCCTCAAGAACTACGTATGGCTTGATTATCATCCTTGTGAGATCTGTAGGAGCGTCTGGGTACTTCCCCGTAGGCCCAGCCTAACATTCGTGTTCGGTCCCTCGGCCTAAACACGTACCTAAGGAGAACATGGTAAGCAGGACCCCATCTTCATTCATGATGGGTTTCTTCAGTCACATTACTATGCATCTCCTTCCCTTCTTACTGATCCCTGGACCGACCACTAAGACCATAAAACTATGATCTCTTAAGAACTATGTCTGGCTTGATTCCCATCCTAATGGGATACTTAGGAACACCCAGACCTCCTGTCTTGGGGCCCATCTTGAGTTGATATAGTTCGTCTCTTCGGTCCCACCTTTGGGACCCCAACCACAGGACTGCGTGGCGTAGTGTGGGATTATGTCCTCATTTACGCCGGGCTTGTAATAGTTGTGCCATGCACACCCCATTATAAGGATTATCCCTCCTATGTCATGTCCCCCATGACATTAAAAGGTTACCTCATGAACTACGTTTGGCTTGATTCCCATCCTTATCTGATACATAGGAACGCCTGGACATTTCATCTTGGGTCCAGCCCCATGAATTACCAAATCTCATCCCTCCTTACTATCGGCCCCTCGACCTATCTTATTAGGGAGTGGTTTAATTGCGACCTTTACCCCGAATAAGTTTGGGATGCCCCATAGTGATGTTGGGAAGCAACATTTCCATCATTAGAGATGTCCTGTTTGAAAATTGAGACGATCTGTGACCAGAGTAATACGTCCGCCTAATGCGCCTCTGCCACGATGGCATAATTTTCGGAGTGTTGGACTCTGTTCGAACAAACCACCACTCCATTTCCATGCTTTGTGTGCCCCTTTATTCAGATCCTAATCCTCTTTCATGTTTTATGGGACCCCCTAACAGTATGGATGATAGACTTTGGTCTGCCTGCTGCAATAATATGGATGATAGACCTTCGGTCCGCCTATTGTAGAAATATGGATGATAGACCTATGGACCGCCTATTGTCCTGGGCCAATGTCCAGGAATACTGTTCATGTTTGATGGGACCCCCTAACAGTATGGATGATAGACTTTGGTCCCCCTGCTGCAACAATATTGATGATAGACCTTTGGTCCACCTATTGTAGGAATATGGATAATAGACTTCCAGTCTGCCTGCTGTCCTGGGCCAACATTCCGGAAGACTGATCGACAATATTTGAGTTAGGCCTTGTGTTGCGAACGTGGTCCGCGGTCAGCCCTCATTTATTGTTCCCAATTCAGGCCAATGCGATATGGATACTGCATTTCCGCCACAGTTAACAGTTATCCTCCATCGTCGCGCCCTTACAGTGTTCCAGATTTTGGTAACGTGATTAACCCTTTTCATCTCCCCATGTTCGGATGTATTTCAATGCCCACGACATTGCCCAGCTCTTGTGATAGAATACATTGAGAAGATGGTATGTCAATCGGTCTGAGGTCCTCTCTTTAGAATTCCAGGCCCGATTTCGGATGCCTAAAGCTTGGTTGATGCCCCATAGTCGGAAGAAATGATAACATGAGCATCCCTTGTCTCTCGCATTGGGTGAGGCCCACATTAGCTTAGGGGTGAGTTGTTATTAGTTTCTGGATTATGGATTAGAATAATAAACCAAAGGTACAGATAAATATATTGGTCCATACAATGGATCAAAATAATGAGCAGTGAAAGAAAAAAGTTCCTGAGATGGCCAAAACAGTTCCCTTAAGGATCAGCGTGCAGGATTGATCTTTCCAGCACCGCTACCCTTTGGCTAGTAGCCTCTAGGACTACTTCTCGCTCCTTGAAGACCCTCTCTTAATCAGCAGCCGCAGAGCGCAGCTCTCCAACCCTAGCTTGTGCCTACGCCCGCTCGTTTTGATGTACGGTCATCTGGTGACTCACATCCATCAGTTGTTCTTGAACGTCAGCTATTTGTTCTGTCATTTGCTCCATGAGCACAGAGCATGTTGCGAAAAAGACCTCCTTATCTGCTGTCTGCCCTTCAAGGTGCCATACCACCTGATCTGCCCTCAGAAACGCTTGGGTGCTCGCCGATATTTCCCGACACTGGGCAACGTCAGTGCGCCATCTGCACTCACGTATCTTCTTGGCCATGTAATCGTGGACAGTTTGATGAAGACATTGAGCGTCAGCTCCTCCGACGCACAGGAAGCACAACCAGGTCTGGAGTGATCCCATCCGCCTTAGCCAATACGATTGGGGCTGCCTGAGAAAGCGCTGGATACACTTCCACCCTTTGCGCCATGTCATCTGGCTCTCCTCGGCCACTTTCGAGTCTGAGTCGTCTATATCCTCGGGATCATCATGCTGATACATAGGAAATCCAGCCAGTAGATCGGCAGCATGATCTTCCTTATGGATGTATTCATGAGGAATAGGATCCTCGATGTCTGGGTGACCTTCCTCTCTCACCCTGATAGCGACAGTGCCTCTGTCAGCTTCCAGACCCGCTCTAGTAGAAGCACCACTGTTATCCGCTGCACCCGGATCACTAATTGTTGGGGCTGACTCAGTGTGGGAAGTATGTTCTGGAGGATGTGGTATTCTAGCCGCTGGTTCGCTCACGGACGTCCCGGGCTCAGCAGCCCGACGAGCCTCCAATGTCGAGATTGCTGCGCAAGTCGCACCCCGATTAGTTGTGATATTTGATTCCAAGCGCCATTAGTGAATCATGGTACCTACAAGAACCCAGAGCGTCGGCCTCCAGTGCTCTGGCCGCTACATGAGCTGTCGTAAAAGGACACCCCTCAACAATTGTTAGTTCAATGATGGGCGTCAGAGCCCCATCCTGTCCCACCGGTTCCTCTCCTCCCTCCTCTATTGGGGACGACTGATCAGCACCTAGGTTCTCCTGAGTGAGATAGAGATATATGTTAGAAGTTTCTGAAGATAATGGACAAAGAAGGAAGATGAATAAGGGTAGAGACAGACATCGAGTATCTCGATTATGTCAAGATCAGAGCCGACGATCTCACTGCTCTCCCAGAGACTACCTTTATAGGTCACCCCCTAAGATCCCTCACCTTCGGGTTATCCTTCTCCTTATCCTTTTTCTTCTCCTTCACCTTCATCTTCTCCTGTTTCCCCCTCTCCCTCTGACTCGTCATTGTTGTCGCCTTCTCCCAGCGGCATCATTTCTTGATCGTGTTCTTGGCCGAGCATCACTTTCACTAGGAAAGGTGGATCCACACACCGACCCCTTTGGCGCGTGTATGTGTCCATGACCATCAGATAGACATGCCTCCGATGAATGTTTATGCTTTCAGTAACTCGAATGAGCCTGACCTCTGAGAGCTGGATCCTGTCGGACATTTTCTTCTTCTAGATGGCTTCAACGCTCATTGATTGTCGTAGGGTCATCCATGCTGACCACAGTGCCAGGAAGATTGCATCGTGGGAATGTTCGAGTAGGTAACTTATCTGCTTCCCGAGAAGCTCCCTGGTCACCTCGTGTGACCCCCATCTAGGCAATGAGGTCACGGTGACACTATGTGATTCCCCCGCTGCTGAGATCCCAGCCTGCGCAAGCCTTGCTGTCGGATGCGCCCTTGGTTCCCCCCTTTCTAGCAGCACCTCGCCTTTTCCCCCGTCGCCCTGTTTCCACGTGGGTAGTCTCGAGTTGTCAGACTCACTTGCGTAAAATCCCCTCAGGGTATGCAATATTCCAGGGTTCAGCATACTCGATTGCTAGGCCAGCGTCGTCCCTGGTGGGAGGAAGGGTCATGATGTCGCCGGATCCAAAAGTGGTGAACATCAACCACATCTGGCACAGGACAGGGATTATTCGCCTCCCAGAAATCCATGAATACCTTCTTCGACATTCGCTGAAGGCACCCGAATTTCCTGGTGAATCGGGATGGCACGTAAGGCTTGCAGATCACCTTCCCGTTGACCCGAGCCACGATCACCCCTCCCCATATGCTCTAGAAATACTCCTGCTGCTCTAGTGTGCCTCGCCCATTGTCCACCATTTGGCCAATAGGGGTCGGAAACGGGCTGAAGTTGAAATTGGTGTATTTACTGATTCAGAAACTTACACCCTCCTCATTGAGTGTCATCGGCGCCACCCCGACAATGTTCAGTAGAGACGGTCGTAGGCCATTGCCTGGAGAACATGTGGCATTTTGGAAAGTATACCCACGGAGATGAGCCGCCACCCAACCGTAAAAGATCTTGAAGGGGTCACATACCCTCTGAGGCGACCCACCTCATGAGATGCATCCCAGAATGGTATACAACCTAGCTAGTACGGGGACCCCCAGATTAAACCTTTTGTTGGCGGCCATAGTGCCCGCCATCACTAGTGTTGCTGGATAGACGCCCATCCTCGCGTCCCGCACCGGCAGGAGCCACCCACTCAGGAAGATGGCAAGGAACCTGGCGTACCTGACGTTCGGATCCCGAGCCTCAATGACGTGGTAGCCCCACGATTGGTATTGCCCTACCTCCAGGGTCCTCCAATATGACCCATCCTTCCTCCTCTGAGACACGGTTGGGCACCATTTAGCCCATCCCGGAATCTTGATTGTTGGGTCCTTCTTTAGGAACTAGATGAACCAACCCTTTTAGGCAATGTCATTCAGAAAGTCCTTGACCCCCAGCCTCTCTTGGGCCAGCTCCAATAGGTGCCACGTCAGCATGGGGGTCCGTGACCTGTCTTCCCAGGTGTTCTTTGGTGGAACGAACTCATCATATTGGTAGCCCTCCAGTGGGAAACCTCTGATGAAGTGAATGTCATAGAGGCTGATGCCAACATCCCCATGGTGAAGGTGGAATGTGTTGGTATCAGGGGACCACTGGGTGAATAGATCCAGCCCGAGCTCAGGTTGACGGTGGAAGTGGAACTGCGACGTCCATAACACCTCGAACAGGCCAATATGCTGTAGCTCGGCCCCAAACTGGTCGCAATTATGGCGAACCCAGAACACCCAGGCCCACTCACTGGTAAATTTTCCCCTGGACCGCATGTCCCAATCTTTTATCCAGCCCTTAGTGTCATTCGTGATGCTCTGACGTAACGTGATTGCATAGGGGGGCGGAGAATTCTCTGTGGCAGGATCATCCCCGGTAATGGTCCTAGTCCTCGGGTTCATGATAGATATGTCCATGTGCCTGGTTTCCCTGGAAGGATGGCTGTTGTTGGTAATGTTTTAGTGGGTAATCTCATCCTCCCGGGTCACCCATGACCGTGGTGTGTCCACATCAAAGCCTGGTAGGGGAACATCCTCTAGGATGCCTAAGTTCCAGAGTGGGAGGTTGTCAGACAGAGGATACTCCTTCTGGCCGGGGGTCACCAGGTTGAACAATGTTATGTTGTTGGAAACGACCACTGTGGCACCCTAAACCTCCTCATTTGCCACCATCTCAGCTCTACGAGCGGCAGCTTCCCCCTCATTAACTTGGTTTGCAGCCATTCCGAATTTTCTTGAGAGTTGCACGAAATCAAGAAGAGGTTCACGGAATCGGAAAGGGTTGTGACAAACTGGACATGTGTTGCGCAATTGAGGAGATATGCATACAATCGGAACCATTGGCGCACAATACCCCGAGTTTGCACAGAAAGGCATCCGAAATTCGGAAGGAATTACGTGCTTCCAGAGTTTTTTTTACGCATAGCCGCAGAAGCAATTTCTCACATGAGAGCGTTGAGCCTATCGCGCCGAAAAGATTGAGTACGGAACATGGGACCCAGTGCCCCTTTTTATAAGTGAGGCCAGGGTTCCGCGCCGCGTGGAAAGGGAATTTCGCGCTGATCCGTATTTTTTCACGCCAATTGGATTTTTGCGTGCAAAGTGCCCAGGAGATCCACCACTTCGGAGTTTTTGCGTTTCCCTCGGAATCCGATCGTTACAACCTCTCGCCGATCCAATTCAGAGGGGGGGATTTTTTAGACGCTGAAAAATTCCGTAACTCCTAGAGGATGTTTCGAAATGACGAAGCGAAGTCATATTCAGATTCGGAGGCCCGGTCTGGTGGGCCTAGAAGTGGTGCGTGAAATTAATGATGACTTGCATGGAAACATGTTGCTCACGCAAAGGACACCCGGGATTCGCGAAATGAACTGGCGTGCCGTGCAAATTTTGCACGCCTGATTCCACACGGTGAGGCCTTTCGCACCGACATGTCTTGGCGCGGTAGATTTCGCGCGCCGTACGGATTATATGATGGAGGATGCCTATAAATAGAAGGCAACCCCAACCGTTTCGGGGTTGAGGAATACGGACCAGCTCCCGTGCATGCAATTCGGACTCCCGCACGCGCAATATGGCTTCTGGGTAATAACCCTTTTCACGCAACCTTTCCCCAGGGTTTGCCTTTTCATGCAATCCCACCGGCTTACTTGAATTTTCCAACTCCTCAGGGTTCATCTGTTGCACACAATTCCTTCCTCTTGTGCGCAATCTCTTCCCATTTTGCGCAATCCCTTCCAAATTGTACGCAATACCTTCATTAGGTTTTTCCATAACTTAGGGATCATCCATTGCTCCCACGCGCAATACAGGCCCGTTGCGTGAAATCTATCCTAGCCGCGCACAATCCCTCTTCCCCAATTTCACACAAACCTCCTCTTTGCACGTAAACCTAGGAACCCTCACCTTGACACCCCTTGGAGTTTCTCTCTGCGTCAGCACCCGATGTCTTCCATACCGGGCATGAACGCCATGCGTTGTTTTTCCGTACGGCCTTCCAGGATCGTACGAAGTAACCTCAAGGTCCCTTGGGAGGTGTTTCCTATTGCGTTGCTTTGCCTCAAGCTTCTTCTCATAGGCACGCTAATGGCTATTGCTTCTTCGCATAGACACAATAACGTGGGCCCCTCGATGGATCGCCCTCTGGCCCCCCTTCACCACGGCCTTGCCAATGCCTTCCCTCCAACAAGGGGTATAGGGTGTTGGGAATGTAAGCCCTAGGGGTGTGGAGCAAACCCACCTCTTCCGAGCTACATGACGTTAAACTGTCAAGCACCTCGTCCTCAACACATGATGTTAAATTGTGATCCGACCCCATGCCTCACACACAGGGTCCCCCCCAGCTCGGAAATTCTTTACACTGCCCATCTCCATGGGAATGGAATCTTCCTCACATGGATTGATATCCTCCTTTTGGGGTGGCGTTTGTCCACGAGGGAAGGGCTGCCTCAGAGCGTAAGTCCCTAGCCTCTCTTGTAGAAGGTTTCACCCATGCACCTCCGTACTTCCCCACTGCCAAGGCCAGTGGAGTCCCTTTCCCACTGCGCCTTGTCGCACCATGGGCCTCCATCCTAGAGTATTCCCCAGCACTAATGGATTCTAACCACGCGTAAGCCACTGTTTCCTCTTTGGGCTGCTCAATGCGTAAGCCCCTCTCTGCTTCTCACGGATTCACCCTTCGCGGTGTGATTGTCTGGTCCTCGCTGCCTCTTGTTTCTCACACCGAGCATGACTCACATGGGCTTAGAGGGAGCATCGACCATGAAATCCTACATGGGCCACCTCAGAGCGTAAGCCCCATCCCAGAGAACTACAGAGACATTGATCCATGTCAAAGCATGGTATGTAGGAATCCTCCATGAGGTTCAAGCCCACCACCCGGTCATTCTGACTTCTTCACTTCAGTTGACAAAAACATTGGGCCGCCTCAGAGCGCAAACCCCAAATTTCTCGTCCGACATGACGTTAAACTGTATGCCCGTCCCGGATGACGTTAAACTGTATCCTATCCCGCAAGACGTTAAACTCTATGCCCTGAATTACATGGACATGGATCAGTACTAACTCATGGTACTTAGGAAGCCTCCATGAGGTTCAAGCCCATAACTCAGTTGTTCCAACCCCACCGCATCGGTTCACAACCACCATTATGGGCCACCTCAGAGCGCAAGCCCCATATCCACCATTATGGGCTACCTCAGAGTGTAAGCCCCCATATCCAACGCCCACGTCTCACCCTGACCTTTCCCTCGAGCCCACGTGCCTTGGAAATCTCATGCCATATCCCGGAGGACTTACTTCCTCTAGGCTCCAATCCACGCGTTCATTCTCATGGGTCACCTCTTCAGGTGTCCCACGGAATCACCGAACTACGTAGTGTTTGATTCCCTGCCATGGTGATACGTTGGAAGCCTCCACGAGGTTCAAGCCCCTATTCACTCCATCACCCATCCTGATCCTTACCCGGGCCGCCCCATACCGGTGGGATCATGCCACCTCATTCCAATCCACAGTATTCGGGAATCCGCCCACGTGTTGGCCCCAATATCGGTGTTCCCCCTAGGGGGTCCTTCAATCTGATCCACTCTCAGTGTTCTGATCAGTCTGATCCATCTCCGTAAGACATTAAACTCACGGCAGACCCCGTGTTAAACACAGGAAGATGAGGAAAACCTCAGATGGCACACAACTCCCTGCGTTCGATGCGGGATGCCTCGGGCTTCTGCGCCCTCGAGAAGCCCTATAATAAGGGACAGAAGACAGACAAGCCAATCCCCCAGCGTTAAGGCACGCCAACGACACCCCAGCGTGACCATTCTCCCCACCGAAGGTTGCTGCCTCGACCAGACCCCTTGGAGCGTCTCGACGGAAGTAGCATAATTAACTGGTGTCCATGAAGATGTGACACCGAGAATGAGATTCACGAACCCGTCTTAAATCTATGAGGGAGACCCTGACTAATTGATGAGATCCGAGGAGGAATCCACTGAAGGAAGAACCGACAACCCATCATCCCGGTTTCGATCAAGGAGCAGACCTCCCTGAACAAGGAACAAATGCCACCCACCTTTGGAAAGAGGGAATGTGGGGAAACCGGCTACGCATCCTCCTCTGCATGATGGATGAATGCGCACCCCGATGAATGCATCAGAAACAACTACATAACCCTAACTGAGACCCAGTAAGATCAATATAGGTTCCAATATCAGAGATAATTATTTTCATTGAATTAAGAGTAATATGTTTCATCCTATATTAATATCACAACTTTCCTAGTAAGATATAATAAAGGTGACACAAACATTTAGATATCCATGAAAAACTACCGATAATATCCATCTAGAATAAGGAATCCCTTGATCACAAAATCTTTCAATGGATCCTCCCATGAAAAGACATCCACCAATGTCTCAAGATCATTTGATACACCATGTTATGAAATCATGTGTACCAAAAACACCACATCATGGATCCTAAAACATCATTTAGAAATATTTCTCTAAATAGGATGATACCTCATGATTACAAAAACTAGAAACAAATTGTTCTCATGCTCACTCTCAATCCTCGAGTAAACCAAAATATCATCCATGGATACTACCAAAAATGATTCAAGATACCGATGAAATATTCTATGCAATAATTTTTTAAAAACTCCACGAGGATAAGTTAGAACAAATGACATTAAAATATATTTATGAAATCTATAGCTACTCCTAAAATGTGCCTTTTGTATATCAAGCTGTTAAACCCTAAGGTGATGATATCCAAAAGAAGATCAATTACAAAAAAACCAATTCACCCCTTTAATTGATCAAAAATATCATCAAACATCCATAATGGATATATACTAATAACTATCACCAAATAAAACATCTGATAGTCCATTAAAACCTGAATTGAACCACCAGTAATCTTGGAAAAGAGAACTCAGGTTGTCCACAACAAAACACTTGGGATAAATAATAATTCTCCTTTACACCATCCATGTTAATTATATTTTATTTCATCTATAGTAATGTCATAACAGTACAGGGTATTGATATTGACTGCATACTCGACACCATATCAATCCTAAACACTACCTATCACTCTCAAGGTGGACAAAAGAAGTCCTATGGAATGGAATTTTGTAAACACCTAACAACCAATGTATGATTACCAAGAAATGAAACAATACTAGGATCACCTACAATATTAGATGAAAAACCAGTCAACTTTGGGCAGAAAGGTTTTGAATGGACAAACATTATATTTTACAATCTCAAAAACAGATATCTCTCATTTGTATCAATGAGTGTCACATGACCATGATAACAATCATCCATGAAATGAAGTGCTACAAGCAAATCCATCTTGATGTTGACATTAAAGATATCTAGATAAAGAATAATGAAATACCAAACTATCTTTTCCCTAGATATTGATAAAGAAAATGGAAACCAAAACACCAACTATTTCCATTTTCCAAAAGTGTCGATAACTATAGAACAAAGGAAATGAGCTTTGTTGTACATATTAAAATTCAATAAAAAGGGGGAATTCGAGGAAAAATTATCAAATAAATAATTTTCTATAGAGGAATAAACAATGGAATCACATCTCACTATAGTTGGACCCACATCAATATCCTTTAGTATATAATCCACTTCTAAAAGAGGAATCACTATTGTTGGCTTTGGATGGAGCCCTATAAATATTGAATTATCTCAATTCACTATAGTGGTATTTGTTTTTGTTGATCCCTCAGCATTATTAGGTGTAGAACTTTCATGAAATAATCATTTTAAATTATTTTATTTTTCAGAACCAGTTAACATATTCACATTGGTGAAAAAGGAATGTCATGTTTTCCCAACCATGTCACAACGATTGAATGTTATGGTCATACTACTTTATATAACTGCTAGTGTAGAGGGAGAGACACTATAAAATATATTCTCTACTCCTATAATGCCCATTCCCCTTCCCTGAATTTCCTATTACACCATTTATGCTTCCAATAGGTAGAATAGAAGGGGTATAATGGAAAATATTTCATACCATGTCCATTTATACCATCATATCCCTATCATCCATACCCTAATGTGTATAAAATTAATACATAAAAACCTATGATATGATATCTATTTAGAAAACCTATATTTTCTTATAAGCCTCCAATTGACCATTCTTTTCTACTTCCATAGAAAAATAAAATAATTTTGTGAACAGATTTATGTATGCCCACACTGAACACTCTCCATGCAAAAAAATAAGAACCCTAGAAACTTTATTATCATTGGAGACACTGTTATGAATAATTTTAAGACTAGGTTCTTGAATCCTATATAGTCCAATCCCACATGGTTATCTTCTTATATCAGGGAATCCCACTATCACTTACTTGGACCCTCGGGTTTGAATGTTTCTCACTTTTCCATGACATTATATGGAGTGTCAATGAATTTGATGATCTAAACAGTCAAGTACAACCCTTCCTCCACCTCTCAAGGCTCATTAGTTTTCTTAAAGGATATGGGTTATTATATAATAACCCTAATTATTGATCTCATTATCCTATATCACATGATTGTACCTCAATAAATGTGTGCTTTATATTTAGTAAATTTTAATCCATGAAATAAACTACATGATAGACTACATCTATAATATTCTAATACAAATTCATATTTCCTTGAGGATCATATGATTAATCCTCCACTGGAACCTGTGGGAGGAATCTTGGAGGAATATCTATGCATATAAAAAACATATGAAACGATCATATATCTTGAATATTCTTTACTCAAACAAGAAATAAAAAGAAAAAATTGAGATTGAGAACATGAACTCAATGCATTATAAACACATCACAAAATCCCTTTCTAAGTTGAATCTTTCTTGGGAATGAGATAGATATACACTCACTAAAACCTACCTCTCATATCCCCACAATCTTATCTATAATCTAACAACTTTCCATGAATGAGCATAAAAATTATCTGAAATCATTTTGTGATGATCCATCCTAGGATACCAACACAAACTACCACCCATACAGATCATCTACATACCAAAAGGGAGTTATCGATACCCATAGTTTAGAGAGTAGCACTAGGGCCTCAACAACAACTCGGGTGATCAATGTATCATAACATGATGATGACAACATGGAATATATATGTAATAGAAAGAAATAATGGAATGGAAACATGAAAAATTATACATAACTAAAAGGAATTATCAGATATTATACAACTCAAAAGTATCTAAACAAACTCCAATGTATGAGTCCAACTAAAAATAAAAAAACTAAAATATAAAATAGCTACTCTAATGGATAAGAAGACAATGTTGTACTATTTCACAACCAGATTCCCATGGCCAATTGAATAAAAACTTGCTTCCTACCTGCAGTTCTTTTCCTATCCCTATATAAAAATGACATAATAAGGTTTAAACACAATAGAAGGGGTGTGTAGGGTGTGATATAATTATTCTTGGTTTAATCCCACCTAGGTGTTTTATAACAAGTTTATGTATAACAATCCAAACATGCTGAACATTAATGAAAAAAATGTATGATAATCTGTTATGAAATTTTTATATCAAAAGAAATGTACAACATTACCTTTCCCATATTTCTAAATAATCAACATAAAAATGTTTAAAATAATATAACATATATAAAAAAATTTTAGTTAAATTCATGAAATACAATCCAAATAATTGGTACATCATTACATGACTCACTACATGTCAATCTAGGTACAGTAGTCATACCCAAACATGGACACTTGTCTTCATCAAGACCCTATACATATGAATTTTATCCACGGAGAAGAGGAACAATACCATTAATTGAACCTCCCATCATTTTCTAAAAATTCCCTGACACTTTTCCTAGTGTGTAGAAGAACACCCAATGACTTAACACATATCGCACTAGGATTTTTGATTCTATGCTTTGTTTCAAATCTTCTTTTAGTACGTAGCTTTCACTCAGTTTCAAGGGGTTTTGGGTTTAAATTTTTGGTGTCTCTTATATTCTTGATCTATGACCATAGTATTGGGGGTCTTGGATGGTAATTTTCCTCCTATTCAATCAAAGGTATGGTTTTTGGTTCTGGTGATTTTGGAGATGGTTTTGTGAAACTCCTAGTGGAACAATATGTGGTGTAAGTTGTGTAGGTGGTTTGTACCCATGAGTTGGATGAGTCATTGGGTGGAAATGTGGTTCTATTATTGGTAATATTTCCCCCTAAAATTTTCATATTTCCCCCCTTTTTTCCCACTTTGACCCTCATGAAATTGGAGGATAATATATGGTCTTTGAGTTTCCAGAACATGCCACATGGTTCCAAACCATGCAGGTGTGTCTAGGTTATTAAAAATACTTTTGAAATATTAATTTTACACTTCAGGAATAAACCCAAATCCGCCTCATTATTCCCCATTTCGTGCCCTACCTCCATGGCTAGCCTACAAGGTCACTCCTCCTACCTTGGACCTCATTTTTAAAGTGACATTTGATGGCGGAAACATAAAAATCATGTATGTAAACCATTCTATAATGAATTTATTTCCTTTCAACTAGGTTTCTTTCACCCTTTATTGACTTCAAAATTTTCCTAAAACTAGGGTTTGTACCTAGGGTTTAACTTCTTGTCTTTTATGTGACATCTTGTGGTTTTAGGGTTCTTTTGTCTACATTGTGTTGTGACAGAGGTGTGGTAGAGGTTTCACACCAAAATTTAAGGGTTTCAACAAAAAAGATAGATGATTCTATAACACCCAAATCCCAGAAGCCAGGATCGGGTGCATTATTTGAATACATTTGCATGATTATGAGGAATCAAGTCCATAAGTACTAATCGGTTTAGCAGTCTTGGAAAATATATTACATACGTGAATGTTAAATTACACATTCCAACATAAAACCCAACATAAATAACCCATTGAGAATGTCATTATTACACTATCTTAACCCTGCATATCAAACATAATACACTTCTTGGAGTCCTGGGAAAATAAAACATAAAAAATCGTTGATCTCAGAGGCACATTAAATGTAAATAATTTAGCAGAAGCTATAAAATTTTAAGGCAAGTTGTGTAATAAAAACAAGAACCTTTTAAACATAAACATGACCATATTATGGAGAAAATAAATCCAACATTACCATATAAACATGCATATGGATATTCTACTAGTCAAATAAAAACATGTTATAACTAATTTCATAATGAAGGAATGCCTAACGCTGGTCATCATTACCTCATAGTCAAGGCATCGTGCCAAGAATACAAAAACAATTATGTCAAGGCCTTATGCCAAGACACTAGTTTTTCTCCTGATACCTACTGATGCATTGAATAGCTATATAGGGCTCCACCAATCACTTGATAAGTCCAATTCATTCCTCCTATGAAAATTTTGAAACATAACATAAACATTCATATTAAAACTAGCATACGAAATGTCAACACTTTATCCAAAAATCTTGAATGGTATAAACATAGAATATACAAAATAAAACATACCATAACACATTCAATACAATATTTAATACCATATTAATAATAAATAAACCTCAATCAAGAATAATATCCAAAAATGATGCTGACATACTTTAAAATAATTTGTAAAACCCTTGGAGATAAATATCTTTTTTCCATGAAATCATTTAGAAGTCTCACAATTTATAATGGAATTAATTTAAAATATAATTTTGAATCAAATTTTCCCATACCACTTTTAAAGTTTTCAATGTAATTAACATTTTAAAACATTCATGTCCATATAAATAAATCCTTAATTCCATTTTGAAATCATGGACATTACTGAGAATGATTTACAAGAATAAATATTTAAAATATTTAAAATGATGTTTTAGTTAAAGATTCCCTTAAATGAATCCTTTTGAAAACTCATTTATAAAATTTGGACATGTGTAATAAATATTTCTGAGTAATAACATACACATAAACAATCTTAGATAATAGTGAGATTGAGGAATTAACCAATACCTTGAACTTTCCTTTGGTCGAGGGTAGGTTTAACCTCGTATATAATGACTATAGTATGTTATTAAATTATAACAGAACCATATTCATATTTATTATATCATACATGGTTAATTTATGACTTTATACTATTCATTTGATAATTATTTCCATGTTTAATTATCATTTCGGGTAATACTAGTTTTCTTTATCATACATGTTATAACTTGTTATTATTGATCGTATCATTTAGATCATGATTTAAATACATCCTAAATATAAAACATGATTTATATATAATATATATTTAGAGTATAAATATGTATAATAGATAGATATATGAAATGGAAAACACCATTTATGGGGATTGAAGGTCGTATGCATGCAAAAACGCTGTTTTTGTTTCCATCTCGTATTGAAAAGAATAAGTGAATAAGATATATGTAAGTACATAGACATATATATAGATATATATATATATATCTCCAGTAGCATTATTATATCATATATTAAATAATTATTGATAATATATAATTTTAAAATCATTGTTTAATGGTGAACCTGGAAATGAATCTCATCTCGTTGTGGAGACGATAAGTTGTACGTACACACGAGCAACGATATCATCTTCTTAATGATTAAAAGGTGTGGAATTGGATGGTATATTAATTATAAAGAGAAATTATCATGTTATTTTCATTATTTATATACATATTACTCATCATTATATCCATTGAAATAACATAGTGTTGAATAACAAATTACACCACGATGTGGAGATGGTAAGTCATACGCACAAACACATGGTGACATTATCATTCAAAGGATGGATTGAATAATAATTATGAATATACCATATTTATAATAACATCACAGTATGTAGAAGGTACAAGAGTTATTATTTTGGTATGAAAATAATAATGAAAGAGAATGTTGAAGAAGAAGATAACTTTGAAAGATGTGGAAAAATAATTACTTCTTCTTTGGGTTTTTTCTTTTTGAATTGAACAAAATATCTCCATAGGTAGTATTTTTTATAATGTGAATTACTATAGGATGAAGTGAGGGAGGTTAGGAGTATATTTTTGCAGGGTTAGGCTGATCCAAATAGCTTTGGAGGTGTGATTTTGAGAGAAGGGGAAGTACCATTTTATAAGAGAGGTGAGGGTCACTTTACGAAAAGTTTGAACTATTATTTTATTATAAAATCATTTTCAGTTTCTACTGGCTCCAAATTGATTTATGTAAAAGATAATTAGGGAATGAGTCAAAAT
The DNA here is from genome assembly GCA_963277665.1 of Viscum album. Taxonomy (NCBI): domain Eukaryota; kingdom Viridiplantae; phylum Streptophyta; class Magnoliopsida; order Santalales; family Viscaceae; genus Viscum; species Viscum album. The sequence goes on from OY728120.1 coordinate 789,131,842, forward strand.
CCTTTCAAATAATAGGTTTTAGACAAGTTAAGTCACCATATAAACCATATATTATTTATTCATCTCTTATTTAAATAGTTTAACCTTTACCATGTCCTCTTGTATTATTATAATAAATGGTTAATAAAATTACTATAAAAATCCAAGAGATCCCAAAGTTGTTTACTATTGATATATATAACCTTATCTAAGTACTTTGTCAGATTCTTATATTTTTCATAAATATTATATCGATTAATAATATTGTACTTGTTTTAAACACTCATTTATGTCAATTTGGACATTATTTGGTATTTTGTTTTTGTTATAGTCATAAAAACATTATAACATCAAAAAATATTTATTAAATAAACCCTAAAATGTAATATTAACATATAAAATTATTGTATGACATGAAAATCTTCAATTTACATTTATTTTTATATTTTTAATATCAATTATTTTAATCATCCATTGATAAAGTAATCCATGCATCATCATTGTGTCGTAAATAAATTTAATTATTTAATGTCAAAAATTATAAATAAAAAACCATTACTTAGGAAATATTTTTATCTTTCTAATTAATATTTATAGTTGAATTTATCTCATGTATAACCCTATTTTAAAAATGGTTTAGTTATTAAACATTAAATTAAACACTTTTAACTCTTCTTTAAATAAAATAATAATAAATGTCTTAATATAATCCAAGTGGACCAAAAGAATCATAGTTTATTCATAATTTTGGTTTTTTAGAAATAAAATTATCCAATAGGATTAGGAAATGTGTTAGGGTAATTATAATATCATTTTTACCATTAATTACCCTATTTACTTTTAACCGTGGTAAATTAAAGTCCAAAGTTACTATTCACCAAAATTTATTTTCATTTTATTGAACCACATTTTTATTACTTATGTCAACCGTGTCTCTCAGATGTTTGAAATTCAATTCACCAAAGCAGTAAAATTACGTTTTATGCAAATTTACAAATGTGCCTAGAAGGTGGGTAAATAACGTTAAAAAGTTCAATAAAAATTTATACAACTAATTTTATTATAAAGTGAATCCAAGGAATTACATTGAAGTTATATGGGTATTATATATCTATTTTGACTTAAAATAAATTTAAATAAAATAAATTCTTTTCTAAATAAAAAGTCAGTTTTAATCAATAACAAAGCGTTTTTCACTATTCATTAAAAATTGAAATTTTTCCAAAAAATATCAATAATTCACCATAAGCTAATTTTGATATTCTAAATTCAAAAATAAATTCTATTTTACCTATTTCAAAACATAGAAGTTTCATTAAATATTTTAAAATTAATTCCAGTTGTCAAAACCAAAAGGTCGGTTTTTTAAAAATGTAAAAATTATCATAAGATTTACATGTGTTTATATCAAATTTAAATGTGAAATTACTTATAATTACATACACATTATTAAATGATAAAAAATATAATCTAATTATAATTTCAAAACATTTAAATGCATAATTTAACACTATAAATTATTTCGATTAAAAATGATGTTTTCAATTAAAATTTAGTATTTTTCAATATTCATCAAAATATGAAAGTTATCAGAAAAGTACCAAAAATTTATAAAAAATAAATTTATATGTCCCAAATCTAAAGAAGAATTTTATTTCATTAAATTGAATATATAAAAGAGTCAAATATTGGTTTCAGAAAGGGTTCTCCATTAAAAGACAGTAAAATTGCATTTTTTTTTGAAAAACCTTTCTTTTATATGAAAAAATGAATTTGTTCGTATATAATTTCTAAGAAACATATAATATTGATTCTAAAATTATATGGAGTATATAAAATTCATAATTCAGTTAATACTATTCATAACAGCTTTTTGACCAGCTAGTTTGTTAAGTCATGATATGCTAGAACTCGGTGTTGCGTGTAGCACAAGTTATTGAATTATTTTGAAGAGATAACTTACTATGAAATCTTTGGGTATTAAATTCTACCCTCATTAAATAAATTTCATCCTCACAATTTGAAATCATTCTTCCGAAATAAAATTTAAAAAATAGAATAATTCCATTTTGGAAAACCCACATCAGAAATTCTTTTAATAAAATTTATTCTTAATAAGAGGGAAAGGAAAATTAAAGAGTTGCCACAAAATTATTATGTAGATTAAAATAACATTGGTGGAAATTAAAGACACATAATAGGAGTAAAATGTAAATATTTATAGGGAGTGATTGAGGTCATCAATCACAAACAAGTGTAAAATTGAGGGCATCAAATCCATTAATCTATGATGATTTAAAATATCATCGGTTCAACAAAACAGAAGGTATTAGGATAACACATTTTTGGATTTAATATCCATTCCCTAATGTTTAAGAATTAATTTATTCATATAATTAGTGGAAAAAATATATACATGATATGTAGAGTTTCATCCTTCAACTAATTCCTACCACAAACTCATCTTTCACACCCAAAGATAACAGAATTCAAAAATATTCTATTTATCCGAGTCGTATTGAGTTCCAAATATAGTGAATTTATAATTCATTTGTCAGAATATTAAAACTAAATAAATTATCAAAACTAGTACATCACGTAGTCCAATGGTAGGTGATGCTCTCTTGTCACCCTTCGGTTTCAAGTTCAAGTCCCACGACCTAACCGGATGCGACAGGTTGTCGCCCGACCTCTGGGATGTTCAACTTATAAAAGACCAAATATAATCTTCAGAAATTAATTAACCATAATTGTAGTATCCACTATCAAACTTAATCCATTCTAACCTTTAGACTTATCCAAAATACTTCTGTCCAAACTCACAATCCAAAATTTATAAAGAAGGTAAGAACAAGGAGATTTTTTTTACCATGTAATAACATGTTAATACCTTCATCTTGTATTATTTTAAAACATGGTAACAACCTAAATTACAATAAAACCTTATTGATTGCATTCATGATTTTATATTCCTTATCAAATACTAAATATACTCCTTATATCCAAAAATGTTGTAAAGTCCAACAATAATGGGATGAACAAACAATTAATTAGTTTCAATGTAGTCAATAATATACAATATAATTTATCCAAATCAATCAAATCTTATTCCAAAAATCACTACCTCATTATTAGAACCATATTAAGCTTTATCATTCCTTCTACCATGTATTTCTCAAAAATATTAAATTACCATTGAGAAACTTTTATTAGAACGATATAATTTAAAATCCTCAATGAAATAGTACTTATGTACAATCCATATTTCTTTACATAATTCATATAACCAGAACATCATTGATACAAAACTCAAATGAAATAATTCTTTAATAATAACAAAAGAACACTAGTCATTCATCTTCATCTGTGGTAGTATCATAACTTAATTAATATCCAATAACATCATTTGGGGCATACTATGATGATTTAGATATTGATTTGCGTACTATCCCAACTCCTTTCATATGAAGCATTTTATATCTGAAACCTTTTTCTTACCCTTATAATCATGTAAATGGTGTCCTTTTTCTCCACACTTATAAAAAACTTCCATTTCCTTCAATAATTTACCAAGGTGATTCTTTCCTCAGTTATCACATATGGGAAAATACTTCTTTCGCCTCTTACCTTTATCCATCTTTCACTCTACCATACTTTCTTCTCTTGCATCCCTTTAAATCCATAAGACTCATATAATTATTTACTTATCTTATTAACACATGATACTATTTCTATATATGATGAGAATACGTGGGAGACTATTTACCCTCTAAATTTTGGCTTAAGGCCATGGAAGATATGATTCGTCTTTCTCTTTGGATCATACGTATTGCTGGAGTTCCCATTACTTCTACTAGGCCCCATTTCTAAACAATATCATACACTAGGTTAGTTTATAAATAACAATTCATAATTCTAAACCTGTATACTACCTGACATAAATTAAAAAATTTATGCATATAACCCATAATCATAAAAATGTTTTCTTTGAGGATGTATTTACTCATAAATACTTCACAATTGTTTGTAATAAAAATGTGAATTATCCTAAGCATATCCCCCATGAGAGTTATAACTGAGAGTGAAGAAAGGCCCATTGTCGTGTACCTAGATAACCTAGGTAAAGCCCGAAAAACCTTGTTAGAGTTTTCACTTCTAATTACATATGTTCCAGAGCAACCTCTACATGATCAGATCCAGACATAATATATTTCTTGGAAAATAAAAAAAACCCCTACATTACTAAAATTATAGGAAGTTATTATATACTAATCCTCAAAGTCTATCTTAGGTTAATGTTATCTAATCAGAGTTTTCTAATTCTACCTTACACGGTTTGTAGAAAAAATCCACTAATACCAATTGTAATGCCCCGACCCTAGAAGCCTAGATCCAGTGAATTATTTTAATAAATTTTCATGATTACAAGGAATAATGTCCCAAAGGACGGATCAATTTACTAGCCATGGAAAATAGATTACATACATGAATGTTACATCACACATTCAAACATAAAACACAACAAAAATAATCTGTTGAGAACATCATTATTTCCCTAGAATAACCCTATATATCAAAAATAATACACTTATTGGAATCCTGGAAAAACAAAACATAAGAAAAGTGTTACCTCATCTTCTCGTTAAGGGTAAATAATTTAGTGAAAGATATAAACTTTTAAGGATAGATGTGTAATAAAAACAAAAACCTTTTAAACATAAACATGAACATAATATGAAGAAAATAAATCAAACATTACCATATAAACATGCAAATGGATATTCTACTAGTTGAATAATCACATTTAATAATTAATTTCATAATTAGGTAAGGCCTAACGCCGAACATCATTACCACATAGTCAAGGCCTCATTCCTAGACTAAAAAAAATTTCAAGGCCTTATTCCAAAACACTAGTTTGTCTCATGAGACCTAAGGATGCATCAGGGAGGTATAAAAGTCCCCACCCATCACATACAAAGTACAATGCATTCCACATATGAAAATTTTGAAACATAACATGAACATTCGTATTAAAACTAGAAAACAAAATGTCAATACTTTATCCTTAAAATCATGAATGGTATAAAAATATCACATTCATAGTCAAACATACCATAAATCATTCCATACAATATTCTATATTGTATTAATAAAAAATCAACCTCAATCAAGAATAATATTAGAAAGGTAATTTACATAGTTTAAAATAATCAGTAAAACCCTTTGAGGGAAATATCATTTTTCATGAAATCATTTAATAGTGTTATAATTTATAAGGAAACTAATTTAAAATATACATTTGAATCAAAGGGTCACATACAGATTTAAATCATTTTAAGGGAATTAAAATTTTAAAACCTTCATTTCCATATAAATAAATCCTTAAATCCATTTTGAAAACATGGACATTAATGAGAAAGATTTTGGAGAATAAATATTAAAAACATTTAATGAGAAGTTTTCATTAATGTTTCACTTAAAAACAATCCTATTCAAAACTATTTTATGAAACAAAGTCATGGATAATAAATATGTCTGAGTAAAAATATACACATAAACAATATGGGATAATAATGAGATCGAGGAATTAACCCTTACCTTGCACTTTCCTTGGGTCAAGGGTACGTTTAACCTATTGTATAATGACCATAGAATGTTATTAAATTATACCAGAACCAAATTCATATTTAATATATCATACATGATTCATTTATCATTTTATAATACCCATTTAAGAATTATTTCTATGTTAAATTAACATTTCAGGTAATAATCGTTTTCTTTATCGTACGTGTTTTAACTTTTCATTATTGATCGTATCATTTAGACCATGATTAAAATACTTGTAGAATATAAAAAATGATATATATATATATATATATATAATATTTATAATATAAATATGTATAATAGATATATATATGAAATGGAAAACACCGTTTATGGAGGTTGTAGCCCGTATGTACGCATAAACATTGTCTTCTTTTTCATATCGTATTGAAAAGAAGTAAGTGAATAAGATATATGTAAGTACACACACACACATTTATATATATATAAATATATCTCTAGTATAATTATTATTTCATATATTACATACCTTTTTAATAATATATATTTTTATAATCATCATTGAATGGTGAACCAGGAAATGAATTTCATCGCGCCGTGGAGACGGTAAATCGTACGTACACACGAGTGAAGATATAATTTCCTTAATGATTAAAAGGTGTGGAATTGAATGGTATATTAATTGGAAAAATAAATTATAATGTTGTTTTAATTATTTATATACATATTAATCATCATTATATCCATCCAAATGACATTGTGTTGAATAGAAAATAACAGCACGACGTGGAGACAGTAAGCCATACGTACGCACGCATGGTGACATTATCATTATTAGGATGGATATAATAATGAGTATGGTTGTACCATATTTATAATAACATCACAATATGTATAAGGTAGTGGATGAATTATTTTTTTATGTAAATAACAAATACATTGAATATGGAAGAACAAAAGAACTTCGAAAGAGGTTATAAAATAATTACTTCTTCTTTGTGTGTTTCCTATTGATTTGAACAAAAGGGATACTTAGGTTTGATAAATTTTCAAGGGAAGGCCTGTAGGTTGAAGTGAGGGAATATGGAGGGAGATTTAGGCAATGGTTGGTCAAGGAAGAATTTAGTGGAGGTGTGATTTTGAGTGAAGGGGATGTACCCTTTTATAAGAGAGGCGTGGGTCACTTTAGGAAATGATTGAAATATTATTTTATTATGAGATAATTTTTGGTTTATAATGGCACAAAATTGTTTTATTTCTATGATAATGTGGTTATTGGTCGATATAATCTCAACCATTTGGTTTTAGACATGTTTAGTTCACCATATTAACCATATCTTTTAGATTTAACTCCTAGTTAAATAGTTTAACTTTTACAACGTCCTCTTGTATTATTAAAATAAATGGTTAATAAACATACTATAAAAATCCAAGAGAAACCCAAGTGGTTTATTTTATATATATCTAACCTTATATAAGTACTTTTTATGATCCTTAAATTTTCATAAATGTTATATCAATTAGTAATATAGTAATTTTTTAAAAAGTCAATTATGTAAATTTTGACACTATTTGGTATTTTGTTTTTGTTAGTCATAACTACTTTATCAAATCAAAAAAATTTATTTAATCCACCCTAAAATGTCATATTAATCTATAAATTTCGTGGATAGAATAAAAATCCTCAAGTTCCATTTATATTTATATTAATAAAATCCATTATTTTAATCCTTCATTGATAAAGTAACTACTCCATCATCATTATGTCATAAATCAATTTAGTTATTTAATATTTAAAAATTATAAATAAAATATCATTATGTCGGAAATATTTTTTTATTTATAATGATTATTTATATTTGAATTTATCTTAAATATATCCCAATTTTAAAAATGGTATAGTTATTAATCTTTGAATTTAATACTTTTCAATCTCTTTAAAATAAAATAATAATAAATGTTCTAATCTAGTACAAGTAGAAAAAAGGTTAATAATTTATTCCTATGGTTGGTTTTGGTCGAAATAAATTTATTCAATATAATTAGGACATGTTTTAGGGTTACTATAATATTATTTTTACCTTTAATTGAACTATTTAATTTTAACCTTGGTAAATAATAGTTAAAAGTTTCTATTCACAAAAAAATTATTTTCATTTTATTGAACAAAATTTTACATAGTGGTTTCAACTGCGTCTCACATATTTTTTGAATTCAATTTATAAAATCAGTAAAATTATTTTTTATGCAAATTTGGAAATGAGTCTAGAATGTTAGTTAAAGGCGTTAAAAAGTTCAATAAAATTTTATACATCTATATTTATTATAAAATGACTCCTATAAATTATGTTGAACATATATAATAATTATATATCTATTTTTACATAAAATAAATTTAAATAAAATATATAATTATTTAAATAAGAATTCAGTTTTACACATTAACACATTGTTTTTTTCTATTCATCAAATAATGAATGTTTTCAGAAAAATAAAAAAATCAATCACTCCAAGATATTTTTGATATTTTGATTTCGGAAATAAATTTTATTTTACCAAATTAAAAAATAGAAGTTGAATTAAATAATTTAATATTAATTCTAATTTTCAAATGAAAAATGCGGGTTAAAAAAAAGTAAAATCTATCAAAAGATTGAAATGTGTTTATGTCAAATTTAAATGTGGAATTAGATATAATGACCTCAACTATATTTAATGATAAAAATATAATCTAATTATACTTTCAAACCATTCAAATGCATAATTTACCACTATAAAGTATTTTAATTAAAAAATATGTTTTCAATTACAATTTAGTATTTTTCACTATTTAGAAAAATATGAATGTTATCAGAAAAGTACCAGAAATTAATCCAAACTAAATTTTTATGTCCCACATATAAAGAAGAATTTAATTTCATTAAATATAATATATAGAAGTGTCAAATATTGGTTTTAAAAAGGGTTCTCCATTAAAATGCAGCATAATTACATTTTTTTAAAACTAATTCTTTTATCTGAAAAAAATGAATTTGTTCCTATATTATGTCTATGAAACATGTAATATGGATTCTAAAAATATATAGAGTATATAAAATTAAAAATTCAGCTAATACTATTCCTAACTGATTTTTGAACGGCTAGTTTGGTAAGTCGTGGTGCTCTTGAACTCGGTGTTGTGTGTAGCGCATGTTATTGAATTACTTTGTACAGAAAATGTACTATGAATTCTTGGGGTGTTAAAAATTCCATGTGTAACCAATTTATGACGAGTTATTTTTCTTTAATTAAATATTTTTAATGTTCTTAATATGCTGTGTGTGGTGAAAGAATATTTTTAGTTGGATTTGCTTTAGTATTTAATTTGATAGTTACATTCTTGCTGAAAATTGAGTGATTTCCTTGTGTAACTCTTGTGGAATCAATTGGGTTATTTTATATCATATGAAAGTGGATACAAAAATGTTTTTTGGACTGAAAATTCTTCCAAGGTAGGGTCTTGGTGTGCTTTTGGGTCTAAAAGGGTGGTTTTATGGGTTTTATGTACAAAATATTATTATACTTCATGAAGGTGTTTTTAGGAAAATGTGTATTTTCATGTGTATCATTTGTTGGATTATTTAGAGTAATTTTACAAGACATGGGAATGATTTCATAAATGATTCCAGGTCTTCCAATTTTGTTTTGGATGTGTATTGGTATGGTGTTTTCCATGAATTATGGTTTTGAAATAGGTTTTGGGTGCTAGACGTTGTTTCACCCTTTGGGTTAGTTTTGTGAAAATTTCACGTATTTTATTTGGTTAAAAAAGTGGTAAAAAGGTGTATATGTACTATTTGGGTGAGTGTGTTCACCTAATATTGGGTTTTTAATGGTAATGTGGTGATTAAATTTGTCAAACATTTTTAGAGTGACTTATTAATTGCTGAAATGTTTTACTAAATTGTGATGTCGGTGAAAAACATGTTTGTGTACTTTTTCTTGTGAGTTTGATGATAAAATGAATTTTGAAGGTGAGAAGGGTATTATGTTATATTTTTTTGGGCAGTTATGTGAGCCGGAATGTCTTGGAATGGTTTTATGAAATTATCTAAAGGAGTTTTTGAAGTGTTAAAGAAATGTGAAAAGTGTTGGGGGTTATTTTTGTGTGAGAATGGTTTCAAAATGCATTAGAATGAGAAAGTGGAATATGTGATTTTTGTGATATAAATGGGGGTTGTTTGGTTAATGTGTGATGTGGAAGTGGTATTTTAATGAGATAATTATATTTCTTGACTTGTTGAACTTCAATGTGCATAAGAGAGAAACAAGGGTATTTAGGTGGGTGGACATGTACTAGTATACTTGTGATCCTGTGGGGTTTGGCCTCAGTTTCACTTAGCAGGATTTATGCATACTACCCTAAAAAACTATGATGATGATAAATGGGGACCACTAGGTTATGTGTATGTTACCAACTAGTGGATTTGGCATAAGAACATATATTGTGATGGTTACTCTCATCGAGATGCGAGGTTCAAGGGACCCACAACGTGCCAGTGAATATGGGGTTTTTATTATTGCTTGTGCTCATTAATTGGTTTTTGCTTATCATCGAATTTTTTTTTGATTGGATTGAAAAATTTAGTATCATTTCCATTTCATTCAAAAGTGTTGCTTTTTTGAAATATCCCACTTGAGAAATGTTTTTATTTAAAGTTGCATCCTTTATAAATTTTAACTAACATTTCATGTTTTTTTGAAAACATTAATGTGTTTCATCATTAAATGTTTATCACATGGAATCTCTTTTTGGTGGAATCCTACTCAGATTTTTCTCACACTCTACTTACACCTTCGGGTCTAAGTAGACATGGTTTTTTTGTCCTAGGTTGGGTAAATTTTTTAGTACCAGTGGTTCATGTTTATAGTAGATCCTTGGTGGTGATGTCTTGTGGTAATGGCTTGAGGACGACACCACTTTCCATGAGGGTTATTGGGATATTTATTTTTGGTTTTGTACATTTAACATCGTATTTTTGAGTTGATTTAAACTATGTAATTTAGTTCTAAATTTTTGTAAAATACTCTTTGGTTTGAAAAATCATGATTCATTGTATTGGAATCAATTTTTATTTTATGTTTATCAACTTGGGTAAATAATTCACAATTTTTAGTTTTTTATACCTGGGAACTTGTTCCAGCCCATTGGGATAGGGAATTCCTTTTGGGCCTTGTCACGAGCTGGGTCTGGTGCCGGTTTGGATTGTGACTAGTTCGGGTTCATGAAAAAATGGTATCATAGAAGGTTCATGATGACTCTTTGGATCATGTTATTTGGGGAATAGTCGAGTTAGTCTAGAGTTAGGATTTTTGGGACTTGAAATTCCAGTTATTGGTAGTGTGCCTGGTTTCCACACCTCATGATGGGCTTCATGTCACTAGGGGAAGTAGGGACTTATCTGAGTCATTTGCTTTGATGATGATTAAGGGAAATGAAAAGAGAGCTAGGTTAATGGACTCAGTGAGCTCGCAGGGCCTAGAAATCCCTGTGGATCCATGAATATTCCCTATAAAACTCTCCATGATGGTGAAGTGATTGTAATATTTCTTCCAACCATATTCTCAAGTCACCCACTAAAACTAGTTTCCCATCACATTGTCTTGTGCCCTGTAGTTTTGAAATTTTAGACGTCTAGTTTAAATGAAAAAATGAAATGGTTTTAAGAAGTGTAAAGTTTTTGTTTATTTATTTTGTAATAAATAGGGAAAGGTTGATTTTTGAAATGGTGGAACTGAAATTTTAGAATTTCTTGAAAGGTGACATGGTTTGTTTAAACCTATTTTTAAAGAAAGAACTATGTTAAATATGGTTTTGAAAAAGTGTTTCCAAGAGAGTTATCTAAACTATTGAATGGTGATTTAGTGGGATGAGATGTTTTGAAATTGATGTAATATATTGAAAGTAATTTTTAATTAGAATGATTGTTCCTTTCTGAAAATTTTGGTAAGATATTATTTGGGTTTGATTTTGTGGTTAGCTGTTTTGGGAAAAATGAAGTATTGGTTGATTGTTTTGGTTTTGAAAAGAAGAAATAATATTTGTTTTATCCTTTGGTATTTTCATGAGAAACCACATGAATGGGGTTATATGGGATGATGGATGGATAATGGAATGACTAGATGAGTGCCAGGATGGATATGAGGTGGGTGCCTGATGGCACAAAAACATGCATGTGTGATGTCCATGGGGTACCACTGGTGGATACACTAACGGCTGAACCGTTTGATTTTAAATGAATGTTTTTTATGGAAAACATGATGTTTTTATGAATGTATTGGGATGTTATGTTTTATGTGTTTTTGGAAAAATTTTATGTCGTTTGATGTTTTGAGTCCAAGAACCCCTGATGTTTGAACTTTGTTTTGGGTTTGTCTTTGGTCGGTAAGCAGGGTAGAAGGACATGTTATCTGTCTGTTATGAGAAATGTTTTGGGATTAATTTATAGTTGTTACATTCATGTGTTTGTATTTTGTTTGTGTTATTCCATGGTGAACCCATCTAGGGTTGTGGTGTAGTTATTTGTAGCACTAAATGAAGAAGTTCCAAACTGGGGATTTTCAAATCCAATCTACGAAGCCAAAGATTCTTAAATCCTTTTAGATCCATCCATTGGTCTTAGAGAGAATCTGGCATGTAGTTTGGGGAAATCCCAGGGTTGTTTAGAACCTTATGCAAATTCTTATCCTCAATATGAAATATGGGGATTGTTTAAACATATGGGTCCATCATCTTTCTTATGTTGTTCATGTTCGGTGGAAAATGGTTGAGGTCCAAATGCCCATGTTATCGCCCAAGGTCATTCTTTTCCCCTTTGGTTTCCATGGAGTTTTGGATTATGGTAGGATTTTCGACTAGAAAAGTTGAGGTCATTGTTTGTGCGTGGTTAGTAGTTACCATGCCCCAAAAAAACATTAAAGATGAATAATCCACAGAGTTAGGGAACAGTTCCCCAAACTGCTCAGACTAACCATGCAGCTGTCTCAACTCTTTAATTTTTGGGGTCCTTCTATGCCGACCCATACTGGTCAGTTAAGATGGTTGGTTCTTGTGTTATGGAGACCCACTATGATTATCATATATTTTCCTTCAGAAATCTCAAATGGGACCTACCCCTTGTGCTGGGGAGTCCGTTCAGGCCACCCCTATTAGTGTCTTGATCCTGTATTAGAAAAATTTGAGTTATATCTTATAGTTGGGAGCCTATTTCTATCTCCCCACTCTAGTAACTCAGATTGGTCCATGGTATTGGATTGGCGGTTTTTAGTCTTTTTTGGAGCTATCTCACAACCTACATCTTCCTTAGGTAAATGTCAGGATTTGAGAATTCCCAACGGTTTGGTTAAAGCAAGGTAAGTGTGACCTTATCCATTGTTGTTGTTCGTTATTGTAAATTTATGGAATCTTGTTCGGCCATAGTTTGAGGAGTTCTATTTTGGGGTAAATTTTGAATGTGCATGATTGTTTCAAGAAAGTGGAGTATGTTTTGGTTTGTGAGAGTGTCCCTTCCTTAATTGATCACTATAGGGGTTTTCACCATTCAGGGGTAAAATAAAGCTTGGAAAGGGAGTACATCATGGTTTCTCAGTTGGGTTTGGTTTTTCTTTATCCTTGCTATGGATTTCCAAGTGTTGAAAGATTTATGGTGGGGAGATTTGTTACACTTGGATTTTCAATTCCGTTCTTTGTTTCAATACCACTTTTGGTTCATAGCTTTCTCTTGGTTTCTGGGTGTTCCAAGTTTGTATTTTTGGTTTCTCTTATGTTCTTGATCTATGACCAAAATCTTGGGGGTCTTGGATGGTAATTGGCCTCCTCCTTCTTCAATGTCATGGTGTTTTGGAGGGGTGATTTGGAGTTGGTTTTGTGACACTTATAGTGGAACCACATGTGGGGTAAGTTGTTGAGATGGTATGTACTCAAGAGTTGGATGAGTCTTAGGGTGAAAATGTTGTCTTCTTTTGGGAATTGTTTCCCTCTATTTTTGGACTATCTTTCCCCCTTGTTTTACTACTTATACCCTCTTGAAATCGGATGATAATGGATGGTTATTGAGCGGCCAGAACATGCTCCACGGTTTGGCCACATGGTTCCAAACAGTGCAGGAAAACCATGTAAGAGTGTTCATGTCATTAAAAGTACTTTTGAAATTCCATTTTTACCCTTAAGGAATAAATCCAAATCCACATCATTCTTCCCCATTATTTTCCCTATTTCCATGGCTATCCTCCAAGGTTACTCCCCCTCCATTGGAACTCATTTTTGAAAGGATATATGATAGGGGAAACCTCAAAATCATGAAAATAATCCATTATATCTTTGATTTCATCCCTTTACGTAGTGTTTCATTCACCCTTTCATGAGTTCTCAAATTTTCCAGCGACAAGGGTTCATACCTAGGGTTTATCTTTTGGCCTTTTAGGTGAAATTTTGGGGTTTTAGTTTCCTTCTATCTCCCTTATGGTGTTGTGGAGGTGTGGTTTATGATTCACACCAAGATTTGAGGGTTTCAACACAAAAGGTATGTTATTCCATGTGTTACCATTTATTAATGATTTATTTTGCTTTAAGTACTTATTTTTCATGTTACTCATATGTTTTGTGTTGTGTGAAAACTATTTTTTATGCATTTGGTTATGTATTTAATTTCATAGTTGCATTCTTTCTCTAAATTGGGTGTTTTTTCTTATGTAAGTCTTGTGGTATCATTTGGGTTATTTTATATCATATTCAAGTTGTTTAGTAAACATTGTGTGGGATACCAACTATGCATTGGTAGGGTCTTGGTGTGTTTTTTTGTTTAAAAGGGAGTTTTTGAATGGTTCTATGTATAAAACCTTGTGATAATTTTTAAGGAGTTTCTATGAAAATGTGTATTTTTTGGTGTATCATTAGTGGTATTATATGGTGTAATTTTATAACCCTTGGGAGTGGTTTGATAAATTTTTATAGGGATTCCAATTCTGTTCGGTATTTGTATTTTTATGATTTTGGACTTTAATTAAGTTTTTAAAATGGGTTTTGTGTGCAAGACATAGTTACACCCTTTGGGATTGTTTTGTGAAAATTTGAAGTGTTTTATTTGGTTAAAAAAAGTGTTAAAAGGTTGTATATGTAATTTCTAGGTGATTTTGTTCATCTAAAAATGGGTTTAAAAGTTAATGTGGTGATTTGAGATGTCAAAATGTTTTATAATGATTTATTAATTCTTGAAATGGTTTACTAATATGTGATGTGGGTGCGAACATGTTTTGGGACTATTTTGTGTGAGTTTTATGATTAAATAAATTTTTGAGGTGATAAGTGTTTTATGTGATGTATTTGTGGTATTTTATGTGAGTTGGAATTTATTTTAATGTTTTTATAAATTTTTCTAAAAGATTTTTAGAAGTGTTAAAGAAATGTGGAAAGTGTTCTGGGAAATTTTCGTGTGAGTTTGATTTGAAAATGCATTGGAATGAAAAGGTGGATTATGTGATTTGTGTGATATAAATGTGGGATGTTTGGTTAATGTTTGATGATGAAGTGGTATTTTCATGTTAAAATTACATTTCATGACTTGTTGAACTTGTTTGAGCACAAGACGGAAACCTAGGTATCTAAGTGGGTGGATGGGTACTAGTATGCTAGTGATCCTGTGGGCTTTGGACTCAGTTTCAATTAGAATGATTGATTCATACAACTCTAAAAAAACTATGAAGATTATTATTGTGGACCACTAGGTTATGGGTATGTTCCCTACTAGTGTCTCATGCACGAGAACAGATATTGTGATGGTTACTCTCACCAAGATACGATGTACCTGGGATCCAAAACAAGCTAGTGACTAGGGTTTATTGCCTATTGCTTGTGCTCATTAGATGATATGTTCTTACCATAGGCATATGGTACTACTGGCTAGAAAAATTCAATAGCTTTTAAATTTCTTTATAAAGTATTGATTTTTAAAATATCCTACATGAAAAATGCATTTATTTAAAGTTACATCCTTTAGAATTGTAACATTCATTTCATATTTTTGAAAACATTCAGGATTTATGTCATTAAATGTTTATCACATTGAATTTCTTAGTGGTGGCATCCTAAGGGGCTTTGTATTGCACCCAACATAAAACTTTTGGTGTAAGTAGACTTGGTTATTTTTTCCACAGGTTCGGTACATTTTTTTTATTAGTGGTTCGAGTTTCTTGTACATCCTTAGTGGTGAAGTCTTGTAAAGATGTACTGGCAACGATGTCTCTTACCATGTGGGCTCTTGCGATGTTTATTTTTGGTTTTTTACCATTTAAATAGTCTTTGTGAGTTCATTTAATATTATTATTTTTGTTCTGAATTTTTGTAAAAGATTGTTTGGTTTGAAAAATCCTGATTTGTTTTATTGGTTTCATTTTTTGTATTATGATTATAGTGACTGAAAATTTTATTTTTATTTTATTTTAAATCCAAGCCATACAAGAGATTACCAAAATAAAAATTCAAAAACTACTTTTGAGTGATCTGCCTTTTGATTCAAAATTCAATATCACCAAAAAACCATCATCGAATCACCACCAATATGCCTCGGGACATGGATCCTTGAGCAGCGAGCCATCAGGAGACTCTCCTGTAAGAACCCGCATTCTTAGACCGGATAAAATATGATATTTTTTTTTAAAAGTTTAGTTTATCGGTGGGTTAGTTTCAAAACTGCGCTTCAGAACGAGGTTCTGAGTGTGCTTATCGGTTCAAGCAGTGACATAGGGCTGCGCATGGGAAGTTAGACCATGTGGGTCAAGTCGCACAGTCCTCCGACTGTCAAAACATGTTATCTAATTAATTTTAATTAATAGATGTTTTAATAATAATAATAGTGAGAGATTATTATTATTAAATGTTGAGAAAACGCTTTTAATAAAATTATGGTCAAACGAGATTAAATGTGGATGTTTTAATAATAATATTTGAAGATTATTATTATTAAATATTACACAGACATGTTTATTTAAGTGGCGGTCAAACACCATTAATTTTGACGTTGTAGTTTGAAAAAGAAAGTCTATTTAAAATCAAGTGATAGTGGATTTTAATTGACGTTGGTTTTTAACTAAAGGCGCATTATTTTAATAAAGCATTATCTTAATTATGGAGAATTCGCAATGATGTTTTTGATTAATTGAAGAGCGTTTAATTAAAATGGGAAGTTATAATTATTATAATGGACATTATTATTATTATAGATAATATTATAAAGGTTAATTAAATGTGGAGCTTTGAATTAATAAAATTCTAGTGGTAATAATAATAATAGGAATTTGACTCTTATTATTATTACTATAGTTAACTACTCTATTATTACCACTTATTGGGATAAATTTAAATGAAGAATTTCAATTTATTAATGATGCATTTTGAATTGGAAAAATTTGGATTTTATCAAGCGTGAATAATGATGATGAAATTATTATTATTATGGGTTTTTATGAGTAAAGTAATTACTATTAATTATGGTTGTGATTTATTGTTATGAAGAATAATAATAGTAGTAATTAGGTAGTTAAATATTTTACTTAATACAACGAAGGATTCACATAATGTAATTGACTGTATACATATGTATTGAGATATATATATATATATATGAGTAAGAAAAAAAAGAGAATTTTTCTTAAAAAAAGAGGTGCTGGGCAAGGGGGGCGTGACTCCCCCCTGCCCTTTCTTTTTCATCAATCATGCAGAACTCCTCCCACGGGTTCCCCTGCTGCAGCGTGCCATCGGATCTCTCTCCTCCTACAACGACGACCAACTTCTCCTCTCCCTTGCAGTGGTGCTATACCTCCCTCCGGACAGCTCCTCCTGGCGCAACGGACCTGCTGTGGCACGACCTCGGATCACGACTTCTCTATGGTGCAATCTCGAGCTACTTACTCCCACCTGGACAGTGCCTGTAGCGCGATGGCCTACTTCGGCTCCTCCCCATGGTGTGAGTCCTCTCTTCCCCAATTCTCTTTCTCCCTCGACCTGAACAGGCTCACATTGTGGAAACTCACTACAGCAGCAAAACGGCCGGGCAGACCTGTGGTGCGCGACCAACCCCTTCCTGGCTTCTCCTTCGCGACTCGATTCAACCATATTTCTTCTTTGGTTTTGGTCAATTCATCAAGGTATATAATTCCTTGATTTTTTATTATCTCTTTTTCGGTTTGGGGTTGTTTTTATGCCCGGTTGGATTTAATTGAAACTCTTTATTTGGGTTTGATAGACTCTTGTGTTCTTCTGTATTCAAGGTTGTTGCGCTCTCCTTGTTTTAGGGTGTGCGCTATTTTATCAGGACCCGTTGGTCCATGTTCCAGAGACTGCCACTGAAGGAGAGGCGGTCCGAGTTGATTTTACCCTGCCGCTGTTGCTTCAGGTGAGTTTCTAAAACCGGTGTTTTTGTTTTACACTACTTAATTTAAAGCCTTATTAATTTATCTGAGTTCTTGATGATTATTTTGAAGTGCGATGGTTTTTTCCGCACTAATATTTGGGTGCGAATAGTGTTTTTAGGTTGCGCGTCAGACTTTGAGTGTGTGCACTCTTGTGTCGAAGCATGTGTGTGGGAACTAATGCTTTGAGTTAGAAAGCTTGGCTTGGCCAATTTATTAATGTTGTGTGGGCAGCGTGTCGGGACCATTGGACCACGCTCCGACAACTGCGGGTGAGCGCGACTACGTTAATCACCGAAATTTGGGTAAGATTATATATATACATAATTGTTTTATATTTTGTCAATTTTTTATGAATTTGAGTCTACGAACCCTTGCGGCCTTTATCTGGTCCAGAGTCAGTTTACCTGAGTTATTAATTTTTGAAACTTTTAGCGGTTTACGTTGAAGGTTATATATACGAATCACTTTTATGTGTATAGGTATATATATATATACATACATAAATATAAATATATATATATACAAACATATATATATATATACACACATCAAAGTCACGCATGTGCGACTGAGTTACCAGTAAAGAAAGGTGTGTTAACCTGGGTCCACTCCGAGGGAAAACCGAAAGCCAACATCTGAGTATATCGTCCTTTTCACCTCGAGGTAAGTGGTTTGTGCCTTTCTATAGAAAGTCGATGAGTATTTTGTGAAAATTCCATCAATACCCTTGAATGGGGTATTGTGTGTTCCTGTTTTTCCTTTTTTGTATTGCCAGCTTTGGTTTATTTATAGAGTAGATATTTTTCCTGTGATTATGGTAGCTTTAATGTACTTTGGATTTTTCTATGCTTGTTCTGCCTGTTTGGTGGTTTCCAGTTGCCATTCCTAGTGTAGGATAGTGGAACTGTTTCTTTGTTATGCTGTTGAGGTTTAGATTGATAGCCAATTAGTTCAGGAGGTTCACTTGGACGATGCATGCACGCTGAGCATGTTTTATTTCCACACAGGATTGTGAGAACCTAGTGTAGTAGACCATAGAAAGAATGGACGTAAGGTCTTCTCCAGTGTGTCTTTTAATACGATGCGAGACCACATGGGGAATTGACGATGAGTACTTCTTCAGAGAGTCTATATTTCCTCGATGCAGGCCATAGGGGGAATGAGTCATTGAGTGCTTCCCCACAGAGCCTTTAGTACAATATGAGACTATAAGGGGAATTGAAGGTGAGTGCTTCCTCATAGAGTATATTTCTTAGCTAAACCAGTGGGGTGAGACTGTGTCTTCCTCCTAGAGAGTTTCTTGTACTTGTATGTTGAACCATAGGGGTTAGGCTATGAGAGCTACTCAGAGGGTTACCTGTTTTCTTCTTGTTGCTGGTTGTTTACTTGTGTACTTTATATTTTAGAACCGTGGATTGTAGCTGTTGTGTGCTTTTCGTGTTTACTGCTTCCTGCAATTTTAATTTCATTGTATTCATTGACTGTTAGGCACAAATCCTTGCGTGATTGCCTACTGGGATTGTATCTCACACCCTATTTGGGCCATGATTTGGGCCCAAGAATACTATGTTTCTGTAGGTATAGATATGGGAAAGCGCCCTTCTACATCATGTTCTTGATTAAACTAGAGTAGGAGTGCATGGGACCGAGTTATGACTTGCGATGTTGAGGAGACTTTTGGCTTCTTTGTTTTCCCTTTTCATTGTTACTGTTTTGCTTCCAGCCTATTGTTGGGTTTGGCTGTTTTATTAGACTTATAACATTCCATACATCATATCATCAGTCCCAGTTATTTATTATTTTATAAAGTCTTGCTCTGTTAAATTATGATGAGAATGATTTTTACTGCTTACGCTGTTATATATTGATTTCTTCCTTTTATTTGAATAACCTATGAGGGCGTAGTTCCCCCAACTACCATACCCAAGGCCCTCGCTACTAGTCGGCAGCCTCTGGTGTTCGGGGGAATGCGCTTGAGGTCATGTGGCGAACCGGGTATGGGGCACCAGTTGAGTGGCTCCAGATTCGGGTCATTACAAAGTGGTATCAGAGGAGTTTGTTCCTTCTTTTCCCTTTTTCTTACTATTTCAGGGTTGGTAGACAAGAGACTGGGAATGTGTTGGTGCTTGGGTTAATAGGGGTGCTTGGGACTGATCACCCCATGTACAAGAAATGACCATGTGACCAGGGTTGGGATTGATTTTTATACTGGTTATTGTTACAGTTGATATGATTTTAACTTGGGTGAAAGTTGTACTTTCCACTTTTATTGATTATGAAAAGTTTTAAGAAAATTTTCCTTGGCCTGTTATGGAAAGGAAAAAAATTTGCATTACATGGATCATATTAGGCACTTAGAGATTCATATGCATTCATATGTGCCATGCCATGTAGTTACATTAGTAAATTTCCTACTAATATTGATTGTGTGACTTGAATATGTGACATGTCTTGCATTTATATAGTATGTCTTGATTAGATAGCATGTCTCAGTGATACAATTAACATGCTTGTGCGATAAAATGCCATGAAGCCTATCTTGATATATGCCATGATTTTATGTTTTAACATGTTTGGTGATTTAAACATTTTGTGTTGTGATAGTTATTTGTAGTGACATTGTAGCTTGCTTATAAATGATAGGTTGTTATGGATAAATGTTGTTGGTTGCGAATACGAAGGAACCTGTTTTTTTAGTTGTAACGTGTATGGGCGCCTTATAACTGGGAAAACGTGTAACCCGTGTATTCAAACTTATTAAAAAGGTTTCTAAAGTAAATCATAAAGTGAATTGATATTTAATGGGACCCTCGGGGGCCGCCTTTTTCAGTAAAATGAATTTAGATTCTAAATTTACTACTAATGCTTAAATAACTTCGAATGATTAAATGTTAAGAGGAAGTTGTTCTAACTTTCCTGTTTTTCCATCGGTGTCATTTGAAAACCAAGTGAACATGTTATGAACAATAATTGTGTGTTTTTATAATTCTTTCAAATGTGTAAGGGTTGAAATGAATAAAATTTAAATGGTTAAAATGAAAATGGCTCTTGAGCCTAGTATTTAAATTGCTTTGCGTGACCAAGAGATAGAGTCAATGCGTGTGATTCATAAGGGGCTAGCCCATGATAGATAGCACCCTTAGATCCTGATATAACTTGTTTCAGTTGTGAACTTTTATGGTTGGTTCCTTTCGTGATGTTGTCCCTAGTATGACTTTTTCAGTTTAGAAGATACATCCTCGTTCAGATGGGTGGCCGTTGACCCCCTTTTCTTCTTATTAAACGGATGACATGTTATGACATTATCCAGGATAATTGTCATGTGATGTGAAATGACTCTATTATAAAACTACTTCTACTGTTGAGTACGGTTTCGAGTCACCTCTGTGGTGGAGTGACTTGAGCGTTAAGAAATCAGTTTCATTCCACTGCTCGAGCGAACTTTCGACTCGGGTATTTTGACACGCCGACCGGTTTATTTATCATCTTCTGTGTAAGATGTTCATGTGGTGATCAAGGTTCTTGGAACATCACACATGGGTTAAGATATTCTCATATAGCATGCTGGTTAGCTGTAACACCCCAAGCTTCCACGATACGCTTCTCTTTAAATAATGCAATAGCTTGCATTATACGCAAGTTCGAGATTCTGACACACCGCGACTAATCAAAGTAGCTGTTAGGAATAGTAATACCTAATTTTTGAAATTTTATAAATTTTATTTTTCCAAATGGACTTCATTTTTGTATTCGTAATATCAAAATTATCATAAGTTGAATTTTTTGTAACTTTCTGAGAACTTCCAATTTTTTATGAATAGTGAAAAATACTTAAAACAACTTTTTAATAAAAATAATTTATTGTGATAAATTATACTATTCAGTGGTTTTAAAGTATAATTAGAATATATTTTTACCATTTTATCCAATGTTGGTCATTAGAATTAATTGAACCTTGAAATTGGGCATGAACAATTGTCAATCTTTTGATATAAATTGTTTCTTAAAAACACGCTATTTGTTGTGACAGCGGGAATTAATTATAAAATTAATTAATGAAACTTATATGTTTGGAATTTTGTAAAATAGACATAATTTTTGAAATCGGAATATCAAATATATCTTAGGGTGAATTTTTGGGATTTTTCTGAAAAACTTCAATTTTTGATGAATAGTGAAACCACTAAGTGGTACTTATAAAAACTGATTTTTCGTTTAAATGAAATTTTACCACTTCTGTGTTTTGAATTTCAAAAATCCGACATACATGGTCATCATTAAGAAGTAAAATGCGGTTGAATGAGATTAAAATAATTTTTGGTGAATAGTAACTTTTAAGTTCTTAATCGCGATTAGAGGTAATTAGTGTAGTTTAAGGTAAAAATAATGTTTTAATAATATGAGATGAGCTTGACACATGTCCTACCATTATTGGATGTGTCATGGCCGACCAAGAAAATCCATGGGTCAACTTGGGGACCCCATGGAGACACTTTGGTAGGAAAAGGACAAAAATAACTTTTTATTTAATGTTAAAATAAAAAGGTCACAAACAAGAGTTGTTTTACTAAAACAATTTTTAAATGGGGTTATACAAGTCATATTTTTGACTATAAATATTCATTAGAAAGATAAAAAGATTTCATACATCATGATAGTTTTTTTATAATTTTTAGACATTAAATAAATTAAATTATTTATGAAACCATGATGATGCAGCGATTACCTCATTAATTAACAATTTAAATAAAATGAAAGGATAATGTAAAATCTAAGGCTTAAACTTGTCAAAAACCTATTGGATGAGGATATTTCGAAACTTTATCACCTTATCCTCGAATTATATAAGTGTGGGACCTTTGGAATCCGAAAATAATTGTATAATAATGTAACATTTCCTTACTTTCCAAGAGTGCCCCTCCTCTCCACTTATAAAAGGCCCCCACCACTACCACCTTACTCACACATTCAAAGCCTTTTTGATCGGAAAATTTCTGCCCAAATACTCTCCCAACTTCCCTCCCTTACTCCTAGAAGCCTCACTTTGGGCATAATTCTTCCCATGGAAGCCTTTGGTCCAAATCAAAAGAGTTACCCGATTTTAAGGTAATGTCTTCTCTAATGTTGTTTTGTTTTATTTTGCTTCTCCAACCCCCTCAACTCTTTTTATTAAATTATTTTGTAACAAAAACAGTATCCTCAATATATTAGGATGTTGTTATAAGAATTATTATTGCTACACTTACACACACATTCGTCTAATGGTTAAAGAACATACTGTTTCTGTGGGTGGCGAAATACTGCCTCACGAAACGATGATTGTTCAATATTCTTTTAACACCTCTAATGGTGGCCATTTTGATGAAACTATTTTCATATATGATATATATATTATGTTTATGTTTTCCTTATGCTTATTTATTTCTCATTTATGGCATACTTTATGATTTCCATTATGGGTAAAGGTGATATTTTCATTTAAGGAAGTGCGGACTACCGCCCCCTCAAAGTGATGTGAATCGTTAATGGCCTATGTGGGATGTATAAAGGATGGAGTAAATGATATTATATATGATATTATACTGGAACTATATTATACCATTATATAATTATAATTTAATTCCATTAAATATGAAATAGAAATGAAAGTAGTGTTTATGCGTACGTACGGCTTACCGTCTCCATGAACGGTGCATTTCATTTCTTACTTCCAAATGT
This sequence comes from Viscum album, assembly GCA_963277665.1. Classification (NCBI taxonomy): domain Eukaryota; kingdom Viridiplantae; phylum Streptophyta; class Magnoliopsida; order Santalales; family Viscaceae; genus Viscum; species Viscum album. The sequence continues at coordinate 789,155,560 of OY728120.1, forward strand.
TATGTAATATTATTAATGAATGTATATACTGGATATATATGATATATATGACATCTAAATCATGAATATAATTCTGGAGATAATGGATATTCTACCACATAAACAACTTGTAATTATAAGAAGTTTATTGTTGACCCAAGTACCAAAAATCGACAAAACGACCGTTATTAACTTAAATAATTACATAATGTTCATAACATTGTAATAAGTGATATAAAAAGGATAATGAAATTGAAAATGGTAGATATTAACTCTAGTTTTTTATTCAGGAGGTTAATGAATGGTCGAATCAAGTCGGACACAAGGTAAGGGAATTTCTTAACACAACTTCCATTCTTTGGGTTAATCTCCTACTTTCAAATTATGTCATGATATTATTATGTCTTATTTTTTATTTTTACTTTATTTATGTGTACCTATAGTGAATAAACATAATAGATCTATTTTATTTAAAAAATTATCTTTTTAAGGACTTCATCTCAATCTCCTTTCGTTGAGGCATATTTGGTTTTATACACAACTTTCTTTTATACGGTGTATAAACCCCTTTGAATTTTACGTTTACTCAAAAGAAATCTTTTTATACGAAGTGTTTTACTAAACGACAAAAAGGACTGTTTTTCTTGTCGTACGTATGCGGCGACAACGATTTCTCTGCCGCCAAGACCATTATTTGGGTTTTGGATTCCTCTACCAGCCTTACCATTTTTTAAAAATGAAAAATAAATATCAAGTTTTAATTTTCTTTTATTTGGGTATTGAAAATAGTTTTGAAAGTGTTCTTATTATATCAATGTGTTTTATTGATATCTTTTGATTGAAATGTGGAAATGTTATGTTTCCTTTACGCATATTTTATGTGATTATGTTATGGTTTATGATATGTTTAAACCTGTTCATATGAGGAATGCATTGGAATTAATAAGTGACGGGTGGAGCCCGCTATAGCTCGTCGATGCATCAGTAGGTCTAATGAGACAAACTAGTGTCTTGTCACGAGGCCTTGATAGAATCTTATTTGTGGTCTTGGCACGAGGCCTTGGCTACGTGGTTATGATAGTCTGGCATTATGCATTCCATCATTATGAAAGTGGTTATTGATATTTCATTTGATTATTCGACTAGTAGAATATCCATGTGAGTAAGTAAATGGCATTATTTCAGTTTACTTTTTCCATATTATGATAAAGTTCAAGTTTAAAAGGCTTTTGATTTAGTTATACATTGCCTTAAATGTTAAAGTTTATTTATGAAAGCTTCTGCTATATTGTTATCCTTTCTGAGCATCTGAGCTCACCCCTTTCAATGTTTTAATATTTTCCAGGATGTGAAGAAGTATTTTATGAATGACCTACAGGGATAGTCAGGAGAGGATATGAGTGTGGACTATGGAGACTTTGTTATTTTAGTATTTCACTTTATGATGTAATGTAACATTTATGAATGTATCTAGTGTTTCCAAGGCTACTAAACTAATCGCTCTTTCAAGACTTGATCTTTTGTGATCATGACAATGTTATGAAGTAATGCACCGACTCTGGGTAGCTGGGGTCGGGGCGTTACATTAGCGGCTGATCTCTTTTTGCGATGAAATGGAATATCTTAAGGTGAGTAGTTTCACTTTTGTTTCCATAAACGTGTCGATGCTTACTTGGTAGCACGACTGATCTTCTTGATTATCATGGTTTCTTCTTAGTGCGCTCTCACAAATGTGACTATCATGTCCCCTATCCTGAACTCATTCTAGAGGCACTAGGATAGCGTCGGTTATACGCCACGCTAAAGTTTTAAAGCTGTAGGATTGTCTTGTGATATCTTTCATAGTTGTTCATGGGGTGGGGGATTTACTTAATCATTGACCTTATTCATGCTAAGGTATGATTGTTTTTAATAAAATTTTGAAGGTTTGACTTCTTAATGTCAACAAAGATCAGGTCAGGACTTCGGTGTACGCAAAGTTGATAATCAAATGGTTTTAAAGACATGTCGCCAGTTAAAGGACGAGTGTGGGTTTTGGGTCAGCGATGTATTCCGAGGAAGCATGTGTAACATTTTTATGTTGGTTGACTGAGTTTGACTGTTTTCGTTGCTAAGGTCCCTGTAATGGCCTCTTATGTAAAGATTCGTTTTGGGGTTTGAGTTTTAAAGTGAGTGTTGGCTAGGGTTTTAAACGCTAAAGTGCGGTTTTCTTAAGAAATGCTTAAATATGCATTGGGCGTTGGGAACACAATGTGATCTTGTTGAATGGAACATCACAACCCTTGTAGGTCTGGTGATGTTTTTTTTGGTTCCAGAAGGCTTCTCGGGGACGAGAACTTTTTAAGGTGGGTAGTTTGTATAAACCTGTGTTCTTAGACCAGATAAAATACAAGATTTTTTTAAATTTTTGTTTATCGGTGGGTCAGTTTTAATACCACGCTTCAGAACGAGGTTCTGAGTGTATGAACCGGTTCAAGCGGTGACATCGGGCTATGCATGGGCGGTTAGACCATGCGGGTCAATTCACGCAGTTGACCGATTGCCAAAACGTGTTATCAAATTAATTTGAATTAATGGATGTTTTAATAATAATAATAGTGAGAGATTATTATTATTAAATGTTGAGAAAATTATTTTAATAAAAAGATGGTCAAACGATATTAAATGTGGATGTTTTAATAATATGTTTGGAAGATTATTATTATTAAATTTTACACAGACGTGTTTTTTTAAGTGGCGGTCAACAGCCATTAAATGTTACATTGCAGTTTAACAAAGAATGTCAATTTAAAATCAAGTGTTAGCGGATTTTAATTTACGTTGGTTTTTAACTAAAGGCACGTTATTTTAATAATTCCTTTATCTTAATTGTGGCGACTTCGCAATGAACCGTTTAATTAAATGAAGAGAGTTTAATTAAAATGGGAAGTTATAATTATTATAATCGACATTTTTATTATTATACATAATAATAATAAAGTTTAATTAAATGTGGAGCTTTTAATTAATAAAATTCTGGTGGTTATAATATTAATAGGCATTTGAATCTTATTATTATTACTATAGTTAATTACTCTATTATTTCCACTTATTGGGTTAGATTTAAATGAAGAATTTCAATTTATTAATGATGCGTTTTGAATTGGAAAATTTTGGATTTTATCAAGGGTGAACAATAATGATGCAATTATTATTATTATGGGTTTTTATGAGTAAAATAATTACTATTAATTTTGGGGGTCATTTATTGTTATAAAGAATAATAACAGTGGCAATTTATGTAGTTAAATATTTTTATTAATACAATGAAGGATTCACATAATATAATTGTCTATATACATATGTATTGAGATATATATATATATATATATAAATATATGAGTAAGAAAAAAAAAGACATTTAAAAAAAAGAGGCGCTGGGAAAGGGGGGGTGTGACTCCCCCTGCCATTTCTTTTTCTTCAATCACGCGGACCTCCTCCCACGGTTTCCCCTGCTCCAGCATGCCAACGGATATCTCTCCTCCTACGGCGGCAGCCAACATCCCTTCTCCCTTGCAGAAGCGCTAGACCTCCCTCCGGATAGCTCCTTCTGGCGTGACGGACCTACTGTGGCGCGAAATCGGATCACGGATTCTCTGCGGTGTGATCCCGAGCAACTGACTCCTGCCTGGACAGTGCCTGTAGCGCGAAGCCCTGCATCGGCTCACCCCCACAGTGTGAGTCATCTCTTCCTAGATTCCCTTTCTCCCTCGACCTGAACATGATCACATGGCAGACACTCGCTGCACCAGCACAACGACCGGGCAGACCCATGGCGCATGACTAACCCCTTCCTGGATTCTCTTTCGCAAATCAATTCACCCATATTTATTCTTTGGTTTGGGTCAATTCATCATGGTATATACTTCCATTATGTTTCTTATTATCGCGTTTGCAGTTTGGGGTTGTTTCGATGCCCGGTTGGATTTACTTGAAACTCTTTATTAGGGTTTGATAGACTCTTGTGTTCTTCTGTATTCATGGTTGTTGCGCTCTCCTTGTTTTTGGGTGTGCGGTGTTTTATCAGGACCCATTGGTCCATGTTCCGGCGACCACCACTGAAGGCGAGGCGGTCTGAGTTGATTTTTCCCTCTCGACGTTGTTTCGGGTGAGTTTCTAAAACCCGTGTTTTTGGTTTTCACTGCTTAATTTAAAGGGTGATTAATTTATCTGAGTTATTGATGATTATTTTGATGTGCGATGGTTTTTTACGCACTAATTTTTATGTGCGACTACTGTATTTAGGTTTCACGTCAGACTTTGAGTGTGTGCACGCTTTTGTCGAAGCATGTGTGTGAGAACTACTTCTTTGAGTTAGAAAGCTTGTCTAGGCCAATTTATTGAGGTTGTGTGGGCACCGTGTCAGGACCGTTGGACCATGCTCCGACAACCGCGATTGAGCGTGACTACGTTTATCTCCGACGTTTGAGTAAGATTATATATATACATAATTGTTGTATATTTTTCACCTTTTTTATGAATTTGATTTTGTGAACCCTTGCGGCCTTTATCTGGTCCAGAGTCAGTTTACCTGAGTTGTTAAGATTAGAAACTTTTTGCTGTTTACGTTGCAGCTTATATATACGCATCACTTTTATGTGTAGAGGTATATATATACATATATATATATATACACACACACATCAAAGTCACGCATGTGCGATTGTGTGACCGGTAAAGCAAGGTGTGTTAACCTTGGTGCAGTCCGAGGGAAAACCGAAATCCAACATCCGAGTATATCGTTCTTCTCACCTCGAGGTAGGTGGTTTGTGACTTTCTGTAGAAATTCGATGAGTATTTTGTGCAAATTACACCAATACCCTTGAACAGGGTATTGTGTGTTCCTATTTTTCCTTTGTTGTATTGCCTTCTTTTCTTGATTTCTAGAGTAGATATTTTTCCTGTGATTATGGTAGATTTATTGTAAATTTGATGTTTCTATGCTTGTTCTGCCTGTTTTGCGGTTTCCAGTTTCCATGCCTAGTGTAGGATAGTCGAACTATTGCTTTGTTATGCTATTAAGCCTTAGATTGATATCCAAGTAGTTCTTGAGGTTTACTTGGAAGATGAACGCGTGCTGAGTATGTTTGATTTCCACACATGATTGTGAGAACCTAGTGTAGTATACCATAGGGAGAATGGACGTAAGGATTTTTCCAGAGTGTGTTTTAATACGATGCAAGACCACATGGGGAATTGACGATGAGTTCTTCCTCAAAGATTCTGTAGTTCCTCGACACGGTCCACAAGGGGGAATGAGACATTGAGTGCTTTCCCAGAGAGCCTTTAGTATGATAAGAGACTATAGAGGGAATTGACGGTGACTGATTCCTAAGAGAGTCTATTTCTTAGATGAACCAGAGGGGTGAGACTATGTGTGCCTCCTATAGGGTTGCTAGAGCTTGTAGGTTGAACCATACGAGTTAGGCTATGAGATCTACCCAGAGTGTTACCTGTTATCTTCTTGTTGCTGGTTGTTTTCTTGTATGATTTATATGTTTGAACTGTGGACTGTAGATGTTGTGTGCTTTTTCTGTTTACTTCTTCTTGCACTTTACTTGCCTTGTATTCATTGACTGTTAGGCACAAATCCTTGGGTGATTTCCTACTGGGATTGTATCTCACACCTTGTTTGGGCCATGCTTTGTCCCAAGCAGACTATGTTGCTGTAGTTATAGATATGCGCAAGCACCATTCTACTTCAGGTTCTTGATTGCACTGGAGGTGGAGAGCCTGGGACTGAGCTATGGATTGCGATGCTGAGGAGACTTTTGACTTATTTGTTTTCTATTTTCATTTTTACTATATTGATTCAACCCTTTTGTTTGGTTTGGCTGTTTTAATAGACTTAATACATGCCATGCATCATATCTTCAGTTCTAGTTATTTATTATTTTATAAATTCTTCCGCTATTAAATTCTGATGAGAATGATGTTTACTACTTCTGCTGTTATATATTGTTTCCTTCATTTTATTTCAATAACTTATGAGGTCATAGTTCCCCCAACTACCTTACCCAAGGCCCTCGCTGCTAGTCAGTAGCCTCTGGAATTCAGGGGAATGCACTTGAGGTCATGTGGCGAACCGGGTATGGGGAACTAGTTGAGTGGATCCAGATTCGGGTCATTATAGTGCCCCCGACATCAAACCACCTCATCGTCACCATCTTCAGACAATTCTAGCGATACCCTACCATCTTTTATGTTTATAAACTCGGGTAAAAATTTCCCAATTTTTATTTATGATACTCAGGAACCTGTTTGAGCCCATGGTGATAGGTAACACACTTTGGGCCATGTAACCGGTCGTGTTAGGTGACAATTTTGATGGCGACCAAATCAGGTTCGTGACAACCCACCCTCCCCCTAAAGTAACAATGAACAATGTCTATTGCTACACCTTCTATCTAAGTTTCCAACTCTTCCCATGTGATACGTTTTGAAGTCATTTCCTCAAATCCATTATTTGAAAATAATTTTATAATTCCATATACAATGATTTGAAAATACATTTTCTTTTACAAATTTATAGTAGAACCACCTTTTCACAAAAAACCCATTTACACACATTCGATTCAATAAATCATTCCAATTTATTTATATTAATATTTTAAAAAACCAGATCCTTTATGGTTCATACACTATAGCCTGGATTTGTGACAACCTACCTCAATCTCAAGTCACACACAACCAAAATGGGATCCACAACGATAGGAGGGAATGAAAATCTAAACAATGGGGGATTTATAATATATTCCCACATCTATGAATCGCATTCCATAATAAATAATATGTCAAATATGGTACAACACCAATAATTTTCATGGAACACACACCATCCGCACCGAAATAAACATTGGGAAGGACCCCAAAAGGCGATCACATAATAGATCAAGGAATTATTAACCAAAATGCCTCTATAGGGTCAATTAATCCAAATTTGAACACCACACTTCCCGAATAACCAATGGAAATGAATAAGTATAAAGAAATCTTACCGGGAAGTGGAGATGTGATGACCTCATAGATAAAATGTTGATTGGCGATAATTGGGAGGAGAGTAGATAGTCATATTTTCCACAATAATCCATAGGGTCAATGGATAATAAATATAAAATGAGATTTTGAAACATGGGACATATAGTATGACATAAACCAAATCAGTTGAAGGATTTTCAGTGAGAAGATGAGAATTATGGATTAAACTAACTATAACTTGTTTATACCAAAAAATGTTAAATTAGTGTTAATTGACCCTGATCGATTATTTGATAGTTTAAGATGAGATTTTCTGATGTAAAATAAATTTACAGTGTAAATTTGGGTTTTATGTATTGAAATATTCTTATGCCATAATCCATTTCCTATCATATACTCAGTGAAACATTTTTACCATAAACTACACATATACAATGTAAAATTTTCCTATATGTTTTACCAATTCTAGGTTCTACAAAAATTATTAGAAAACTAAAATAACACTAAATCCAAATAAAACTCTTAATCATTAAAAACTGAGTATATTTTTATCTAGGATGTTAATGTGTGAACCAAAAATTAGCTAGATATGTTGATGATAATTTTTATACAAGTACTATTGGAGTTCAAACATGTTTTTAATCATATTTTATAGTTCACAACGGGGTTCATTAAACTCTTAGGTGACTCTACGAATATAATTTCTCATAGATTATGTCTTTCATTGATGATTGTGAAGGGACATCATAAAAAAGATTTAAGATAAAGTTGATACACTCTACATCCCCAGCTATGTAGAGCTATTGGAGAGGGCCCTGGTGACCAAAATATTTTGGATTGAGAAGTGGTAGTTAAATTTATCTGGGTGAGTTCATATATTATTTCATTCATAAATTGTGGTCATCTGTTGATAGTTTATGAGGTAACAAATCAGGAATTATACCCATGTATTGTTCTTAACTATATAATTTGTAGCATAAGTGTCAAATAGATAATGTATCAAACTAGTAAATAGTACTTGTAAAGACTCTAGATAATTATATCACATTTAATATAACATGATAAAAATAAATATGGTATATGGAAATAAGATGGCTGAAAATCCCTTATTTCATAGATAGTGATGTGATCGAGGACCTGTTTGAGGCAAACTAGGTGGCATTTATGGATTCAGATAAGGAATGGGAGATAGTATTGTATTGGTATAGGGATGAAGAGTTATATTACACTAAAATAGTCATAAAAAACCCCCACTATCAGGTACACATTGATATGACTATGGGGATTGAATTTGGGTATGTTCCCAGATTCATACAATGGAGGGTTATAAATATGATGCACCTAAAATTAGCATAGTCGTGATATATTTCAACTATACATTGGAATACATACATTTATATAAAATATAAGATATTCCATTTCTATATAATATACATTTTGAGAGTTGGATATCTTGATAGATCCTTCATCACAACATATTTGGCTATAGAAGTCTAATATAAGAGATCAACCCTCTCCCACATGAGTCAACGATGTGAGCTTGTTCATAGTTAAGGGAAGATATCATTGTAATTCATAGATCATATGAGGGATCCCCAAAAAATAATTCTCATTATAGAATATATATCCAAAATTCATAAATATATAAACTATAATTATTATCTAGTAGCATGTTTTTATGTAGATGGATTAATATTCTCCTTAGTTGACTAATAAGACCTCTATTTGAGATGAGTGGGGCATGTGTGTTGGAATGTATAGTAAATAAACAATATTAAGGTAAGTTCTAATCTATTTGAATCTGAACAATTATATTATTATCTTCCTATATTTATTTACCAGTACATGTGAACATTCTTAGGGGTCGTACCTGGAGAACCATCTCATCAAGGGAAAAAATGTGTATTCATATTTAAACCAAGACCACTATAATGTATTATAGAAAATATTTCTTGGAACCTAATGAACATATGGAGATAATTTTGTAGTAGAAAGATCATACAGATTATGATTTCATGGAACTCATTTTCTACTAGGCATTAAATGTGTTGTTTATTGAGAAGGAATATTATAGTTTCAAACATTTTATTGACTATCACCACCAAGATAATGATGTACTTAAAAAACCAGTGGTAGATGATCAAAAACCTCTTAGACCATATGAATGAATTTATGTTGTTCAAAAATATTGATCATAGGTTTGGGTATCACTATATTTTGAATTATAACAGGGAAAAAGGAATATATCCCTATGGTTGTGTATGACAACCCTACTTTTATTACAAACTTAAACAAGATTCAATACATAAAACTTCACTTGATACAACAAAGAAGATCGAGAGGTTTAGTGTCTTTGGGGCATAGGATTGTTACATAAAAACATAAAACATGAAATACAACATCATTATTGAAAACTTCCTTTACATGACCACTACATTCCCTCATACTTAGAATTTTATGGGATAACCTGAGGACATGCATAAGAAAAGGGTGAGTTATAATGTCTAGTAAGGGAGTACACATGGAATAACATGAGGATTAAAATACATGTTTTTCAATAGTTATATCAATAGAGAATAATAGAAACATGAAAATAAAGGCATGATAAATCATGATAATCAAAACATGGAAATGTGGCGACAATACTTAACATGGAATTAGCATGACCCAAGGCCCATTGCACATGGAGCATGAGTAAATCCTGATTGCACATGAAGTACGAGTAAACCATCATTGCACTTGAATTAGAATGAGATAACACTCATTTCAAATGATGTATCATGATACTATACTTTACCCAATGCATTGGAGCGCTATAAGGGCACACCCTTCTTAAACATTTCATTTCATGCATAAGTGTCCCACATGGATCATAAAAAATGGATTCATAAAACATAATCATTTATTCCACGATAAAGTAATGTGGAATTAATAAATGAAACTTTATAATCAATAAGTAAACGTGCATAAAGGTGGGTACCCTTGATGGAGAAATGAGCATGGTATTCAGTACACAATGACATTGGCTTAGAAAATCGGTGTGATTTCGGCAGCGTAACGGCGTGACATAAGAATTCATAAAAATGGTTGATGAGAGAAAAAGGGGGTTTCTCATCATATTTATATGTAATGGACAATAATTAGGTCATATATATACATGTCCCAACAATTGAAATGGAATTTATATTCATGATACAAAAGTATTTCTTGAATATAAAATAGGAGAGAGAAGTTCCTTTCGGAATTTCGGCATAGTAAAAGATGTACATGAGAGACATTTAATGAGAGAGAAATGGGTCTCACATCATTGAAACATAAATAGGGCAGTATGAGGGAGGTGAGAAACCATACCCCAACTTTCATAATTTAAATTAAAAGGAAAAAACAACTTAAAGAAAATTTGACAAAAATGAGAAAGGAAGAAAAAACCCTTACTTGGAAGTGTGCTTCCAAAGGCTAGAGAGAGGCATGTGAGAGGCTTCTTGGGAGCTTGGGGAACCTTGGGGGGATTCTAGAGAGAGTATGATAGAGGTTGGACGAACTCCAAAGGATTTGAGTTGGGAGGAAGTGTGTGCTTGGGTGGGTTTATATAGGAAAGGTGAGGGAATTTTTTATTATTTAGGTTTGGGTCCCCTTACATTAAATTAATCCAAACCACAAACCATCCCATGGTTTTTTCCCATGGTTTTTGGAAAAGGGAAGAGGAAAACAATATTTTATAAGGCCAAAGTCATAAATTTTTAAAATAATAGGGTTGCTTATGTGGAGGTGAGTCATACTCCCATGGAAATTAATTTAAAAAGACAGGGTGTTTAATAATCCTTGAGGGGTCCATTAATGCTTTGAAAAGTAAGTAAAAAAAACCAAATATCACAATATTTTAATGGTAAAACATATATTGGCCGAAAATAAAGATTATAGTATTTTATTACATCACTATTGGGTCATTATGATGTCATAAAACACATTATATATTTAAAGGGTATTTAATTTTTACCCAAAAATTTGACTGTCTCAGAAAATTATCAAAAATTCACCGTTGGATAATTTCGATGTCCGGATTCCAGAAATAAAATTTATTTTATCTAAATAATTTTCTATATATGTTACTTTTCATTTTTAATATAAAAACTGACATTTATCGAAAATTCACTGGTTTTGACAGAAATGGCTTTCAAACCTTAATAAAAATTGCATTCATAAAATTATAATATAATTTATATTTAATAAAAATTAATTTAATAATAGTAATATTTTATTAAAATATTATTTAATTAAAAAATACCTTAAATTAATAAAATATAATTCTTAATTAAATAATAACTGAAAACATTATTTGTAATTTAAAAACTATTTACAATGTATCAGTAATGACAAGAAAGTATATTCATTGTTATATAAAAAAATGTACATGAACATAGTACTATTTATTTGTTACATAACCCCTTAAAACAGCCACATAAGACCTAAGGGTAAGATGTGCGATGGTTACACACTCTTGGGGTGGATCAGATAACATCGCTCGAGTGGTAATTTCTATCAACGTCCACTTCTCTCATAGACGTTCCCGTTCAAGCATGACATGATGAAGCTCATCTTGGGCTTGGTCAAGAGCGAAGCCCAAGGAAGAAACATCTTTTCCGAGTTCCAAAAAATGGCCTTCGTATGGGGAAATTCTACTGGATGAGGCCATCACTTCCTTTGTCTGAGTAAATTTGGATTTGTTGAAGCCCTATATTTATACTAATCAAGTGATTACTGTTCAATGGCTATATTAGAAACGGTAAAAATTCATAACATAAAACCAATGAAGTTGAAATTTTATATAAACATAAAGAGACATTTTATTAGATCAAGAGGAATTTCCATTAATGAAACTTTGGGTCCTTACAATATTCCCCCATTATGAAATTTCACCCTCAAAATTTTCCTTTTCCGACACTAAAACAGATGTGGGTATCTCAGCTTCATCATTTTCTCCGATTCCCAAGTTGCTTCTTCAAACTTGTGGTTTCTCCAAAACACCTTGATGAGGGGCATTGTCTTATTTCATAGAAGTTTTTCTCTACGATCTGATATTTTTACTGGTTGCTCCTCATAAGAAAGATCATCTTCCAATTGTACCACCTCAGAAGAGAGTACATGTGAAGGGTCTGGTATGTACTTCCTTAAGAGAGATACATGAAATACATCATGTACTTTGGTCATAGTTGGTGTAAGTGCTAGTCAATTGGCCACAACCCTAACACGATCAAGAATCTCAAAGGGGCCGATGTACCTTGGAATTATCTTCACTTTCATTCCAAACCTCATGACCTTCTTCAAGGGAGATCTGTGTAGAAAAACCATGTCTCCAACATTAAACTCAAGGTCTCGTCGACTATTATCTGCATAACTCTTTTGTCGACTCTAGGATGCCTTGATATGCTGCTGAATGGTTTTCACCTTCTCCACCATTTCCTCGACCATTTCTAGTCCAAGCATCATATGTTCGTCGACGTCATCCCAACATGCCGGTGTTCTGCACCTTTTCCCATACAAGGCTTCATATGGTTCCATTTGGATGCTCGAGTGGAAACTGTTATTATAAGAGAACTCAACCATAGGAAGATGTCGATCCCATCCTCCTTTAAAGTCCATTGAGCTTGCTCTCAACATGTTCTCAAGTGTTTGGATAGCCCGCTCAGATTTTCCCTCAGTTTGAGGATGATAGGCCTTACTGAAGTTCAGTTCAGTATTAAGAGCATGTTGAAGACTCTTCCAAAACATAGAGGTGAATCATGGATCTCGTTCAGACACAATATATATTGGTACTCCATGCAACCTTACCGCTTCCCTGATATATATCCATGCCAGTTGATCCAAAGAGAAATCCTCCCGAATAGCAATGAAGTGTACAATATTTGTAAGACGATCCATAACAACCCTGATTGCATTGTTGACTTTGGATGTCCTCTGAAGTCTGGTGAAAAAGTCCATTATGATTTTCTCCCATTTCCACTCTGGTATGGGTAATGGTTGCATCATCCCCTTAGACTTCTGCCTCTCTGCCTTCACTTTCTTACACACCAGGCACTTTGATGTATATTCAGCGATCTCCTTCTTCATATTATCCCACAAAACGTTTTCTCAGAGATCTCAAAACATCTTTGTGCTCCCTGGGTGAATAGAGAAATTTGAACTATGTGCATCATCCAAAATTTCCTTCTTCACCTCCGGACATGATGGACCACATAGTCTTTTCCCAAACCACACAATTCAATCTTCATTAACATTAAACTCTGAGGATTTCCCATTTTTGATAGCATCCACTTTTTCTTGAATTCCCAAATCATCCTTTTGAGCATCCTTTATCCATTCCAAAATAGAGTGTTGAGAAATCATTTGTGAAAGGATTGATGATGTTCCCTTCTCTATGATTCCCATGTCCATCTTCATCAAGTATAAGAATATTAGATCCTTCTCAATTCTCATCATTGATAGAATCGCTAGATCCTTTCTACATAGGGCATCTACCACCTTGTTCGCTTTCCTTGGGTGGTAATGGATTGAACAGTCATAATCCTTGATTAGCTCTATCCATCTTCTCTGGCGCACATTAAGTTATTTCTGTGTGAATATATATTTAAGACTATTGTGGTCAGTATATATCTCACATTTCTCTCCATAGAGATAATGCCGCCAGATTTTCAAGGCAAAGATCACCACCGCCAACTCCAGATCATGCGTTGGATAGTTTCACTCATGGATTTTCAACTTCCTCGAGGCATAGGATATAAATTTATCATTCTGCAGCAACACACAGCCTATTCGCTTCTTTTAAGCATCACTGAAAACAACAAAAAGTTCCCCACTTGTGGGTAAACTGAGCATGGGCGCAGTGATAAGCCTCTTTTTCAACTCCTTGAAGATTTCTTCGCATTCATCACACCATGAAAACTTTACTCCATTTCAAGTTAGCTTGGTAATAGGGTTGGACAATCTTGAGAAATTTCTCACAAATCATCGATAATATCTAACTAACCCAAAGAGGCTATGGATATCGGTTACCGATGTTGGCCTCATCCATCACTCAATTGCATCTTTTTTGGAGGGATCCACAGATATCCCATTGCTTGTGATAATATAGCCCATCAATGAGACCTCCTTTAACCATAACTCACATTTTTTGTAATTTTCAGAGAGATTCTCCTTTTGCAAAGTCTCCAGTACAGTTCCTAAATGCTCCTCATGATCCTCCTTGGTTTGGAGTATATTAGAATATCATCTATAAAGACTACCACAAATTTGTCTAGATAATCTCTAAAGACACTATTCATTAATTCCATGAAGATTTCTGGAGCATTAGTGAGTCCGAAAGGCATTACTATGAATTCATAGTTCCCGTATCTTGTGTGAAAAGCAGTCTTGGGGATATCTTCCTTCTTCACCCTTACTTGATAATATCCCGACCGCAAGTTCACCTTGGAGAAGTATTGTGCTCCACACAGCTGATCAATCAAGTCATAAATTCTTGGGAGAGGATTCTTGTTCTTTATCGTGATTTTGTTATGTTCACGATAATCGATGCAAAGCCGTATTGACCCATCCTTCTTCTTGGCAAAGAGGACTGGTGCACCCCATGGTGAAGCAGTTGGGCATATAAACCCTTTATCTAGATTCTCCTGTAGTGATTTCTAAAGCTCTTCAAGCTCCACAACAACCATTCTATATGGAGTCTTGGATATTGGTAAATCCCCGAGTATAAGATCAATTGAGAATTCAACATCTCTTTTAGAAGGAAGACCAGGAAGTTACTTGGGAAACACGTTAGCGAATTCTATCACAATAGGCATTTCTTCACGGATGGTTTCTTCCTTGGAATCAATCATCTGATCTAGATATGTGTGCTAATAAGGTAGTAATATCCATGCATGAGATGATTAAGCTAAAGGAGATTCATCTTCCTCCTTACACTTGTAATGAATTGGGGGTCGATTCTCTATATAGAGTGTGATTTCCCTCTCCTGATAATTTATGTTGGCTCTATATAAGGAAATCCAATCCTTTCCAAGAATTGAATCAAGTTCCACCAGAGGGAGTATGATGAGGTTCACCGGGAAATTCAATCCACAAATTATAACAGGGGAGGACTTATATTCACGGGACGCAATGATTTCCCCATTTTCTGTACTCACCGACATCTTCACTTCCATGATTTGTGGTGGTGTTGGGATTTTTATACTAAGATTTCGAGATATAAAAGAATGCATAGAACCTGAATAAAAAAGTATGTTCTCTATTCTTGAATGAATTACTAGTGTACCTATCACCACTTTGTTGTCAGGGTTCACTTCCGCAGAAGTGATCGAAAAATCTCTTCCTTTCTACCTTGGAGATTGTTGGTTTCCTCAAAAAAACCCTTGGATTAGGGCACTGATTTGCAAAATGACCCGGTTCTTTGCATTTTTAGCATTGAAAAATGCGTTGAGGTTCGAACGGAGCATTCCTCTCCACTTTCACAGCTGCGGGTCTTTCTTGCCGACAGTTAATAGCTAGGTGCCCTTCTCTTCCACACTTGAAACATTTCCTTGTCCCCTTAAGGCAATTTCCAGGGTGCTTATTTCTGCACTTTTGGAAAGGGGGGTGCTGGATCTTCTTAGAACCATTAGATTTATCTATCAGAACACCAGCATTGAATTCCACCTTGCGCTTCTTATCCCCATGATACCCATTTGATTCTCTGATCTCCATTTCAACCTTGAGAGCACATCGGACAATTTCCTCATAGATGTCAAAGTCACGGATTTCCAATGCTTTCCGTAGGCTAGGCTTCAACCCACCAAAGAAGCAATCAATATTGCATTCTGGGGAAATGACAAAGCCGAAAGTGTATCATGCAAACCATGTGAATTTCTCCATGTATGCTCCAACAGTTTCTTCGTCTTTTTTCTTGAGGGAAAGTAAGTCCCTTTCAATCTTAAGTCGGAGGGTGCACGAAAAATATTTATCAAAAAACATCTTCCAGAAATCCTTCCATTCCAACCCCTCGATCTCCTCCTCAGGCTTCTTATTTTTGATCAATGTACACCATTGATTAGCTTCACCCTCCATACGATAAGCCGCCCAGAGAACCTTCTCTTGTTCAGAACGTTGAAGGATGGAGAAGATCTTTTCAATGGAGTTGATCCTTTGTTCAACGATCGTGGGATCAGATGATCCACTAAAAGTAGGAGGCCTTTGTCTCATGAATCTCTCTATAGCGACTTGTTCTTTCTTAGGGGGGGGGGGTTGAATGTTACTCTTGACCCATGTTTCTATTCAAAACCCGAGTTAGGTAATAGAGAAGCGTGACAAAGTTCACGATTCACGCTCCCATTAGATTGGGAATCTCATTAGTACAGTCATCACACTGATCTTCAAAATGGTTGTTAGCCCGAGTCCTCCTATTACTGGCCATTGGCTGGAATAAAAGGAAAGTTAGGGGTAACACATAAAGTTTAATCCAAAGATAGATGTTTATGAAATATAAATAATGTTTTATTTCCTTAACTCATGAGTCTTTAGGCTTCAATCTGGGCTTTTCATGATCAATCTTCTAACATATATTCTTAGGTTCATTTTTTTTAATTCCCCTTAATAAGGGTTCATACTAAGCCTGTGAATTTTTCAAAACATATCCCCGGGGAGTTTCATAACCATGAGTTCAGCAAGGTCCGTTGTCGTGCACCAGTTCCCATTCGAGTCTAGCTCAAAGCAGTGTTTTCGGGTTTTACCCCTTGGATACATCTGTGCCGGAGCCGCCTCTACCTGCTCGTATCCAGACAGGGATGTATTTGTTTGATAGAACACTTAGTCAGTACTTACCAAAAATTAGGGATTTTTTTATTATACTTAGTCTTGTCTCTAAGGGTTTACAAGGGTTTTCTAATCCTAATCCCAAAAATAACTAATCCTATCCTATGATACCAACTACGACAACCCTGCTTTTATTACAAACTTAAGCATGATTTATTACATAAAACTTCACATGATACAATAAAGAATATCGAGAGGTTTAGTGTCTTTGGGGCTTAGGATTATTACATAAAAACTTAAAACATGAAATACAACATCTTAATTGAAAACTTCATTTACATGACAACTACATTCCCTCGTACTTAGCATTGAATGGGATAACCTGAGGACATGCATAAGAATAGGGTGAGCTATAAAGCCTAGTAAGGGAGTACAAATGGAATAACATGAGGAGTAAAATACATGTTAGGAAATAGGAATATCAATAGAGCATAAGAGATACATGAACATAAAGGCATGATAAAGCATGATAATCATAACATGGAAATGTGTCAACAACACTTAACATGGAATTAGCATGAGCCAAGGCCCGTTGCACATGGAGCATGAGTAAATCCTCATTGCACATGAAGAATGATTAAACCCTCGTTGCATTTGAATTATCATGAGTTAAAACTCATTTCACATTACATATCATGATACTATACTTTACCCAATGCATTGGAGCGCTATAAGGGCACACCCTTCTTAAAATTTCATTTCATGCATAAGTGTGCCACATGGATCATAAAACATGGATTCATAAAACATAATCATTTATTCAACAATAAAGGAATGTGGAATTAATACATGAAACATTATAATCAACAATTAAACGTGCATAAAGTTGATTACCCTTGATGGAGAAATGGGCATGGTATTTACTACATAATGACATTGGCTTAGAAAATCGGTGCGACTTCAGTAGCGTAACGGTGTGACATATGAATTCATAAAAATGGTTTATGAGAAAGAAAGGGGGTTCATCATCATATTTACATGTAATTTAAACTAAGGAGGTCATATAGATACATGTCCCATCAATTGAAATGGAATTTAGATTCATGATACAAAAGTATTTATTGAATGTAAAAGAGGAGAGAGAAGTTCCTTTCGGAATTTCAGCATAGTAATGAGTGTACATTGGAGGAATTTAATGAGAGATAAAGGGGTATCCCATCATTCAAACATAAATAGGGAAGTATGAGGGAGGTGTGGAACCATAGCCCAACATTCATAATTGAAATTAAAAGGGAAAAACAACTTAAAGAAAATTGGACAAAATTGAGAAAGGAAGAAGAAAACCCATACCTGGAAGTGTCCTTCCAAAGGCTAGAGATATGCTTGTGAGAGGCTTATTGGGAGTTTGGGGCACCTTGGGAGGATTCTAGAGAGAGTAGGGAAGAGTTTGGATGAACTACAAAGGCTTTGAGTGAGGATGAAGTGGGTGCTTGGGTGGGTTTATATAGGAAATGTGAGGGAATTCTTTATTATTTAGGTTTGGGTCCCCTTACATTAAATTAATCCAAACCACAAACTATCACATTGTTTTTGCCCATGGTTTTTGGAAAAGGGAAGAGTAAAACAATATTTTAAGGCCAAATTCCGAACTTCTTAAAATAATAGGGTTGCTTATGTGGAGGTGAGTCATACTCCCACAGAAATTAATTTAAAAAGACATGGTGTTTAATAAGTCTTGAGGGGTCCATTAATGCTTTGAAAAGTAAGTCAAACAAACCCAAAATCACATTATTTAAATGGTAAAAAATATATTGGCCGAAAATAAAGACTATAGTATTTTATTACATAACTATTGGGTCGTTATGATGTCATAAAACACATTATATATTTAAACGGTATTTAATTTTTACCCAGAAATTTGACTGTCTCAGAAAATTATGAAAAATTAACCGTTGGATCATTTCGATGTCCGGATTCCAGAAATATCATTTATTTTATCTAAATAATTTTCTATATATATTAATTTTCACTTTTAAAATAAAAACCGACATTTATCGAAAATTCACGGGTTTTGACAAAAATGGCTTTCCAACCATAATAAAAATTGCATTCATAAAATTATAAGATCATTAATAATTAATAAAAATTAATTTAATAATAATAATATTTTATTAAAATATTATTTAATTCAAAAATCTTTTAATTAAATAATAACTAAAAACAGTATTTGTACTTTAAAAACTATTTATAATGTATCAATAATCACAAGAAAGAATATTCATTATTATTAACAAAAAAATGTACATGAACATAGTACTATTCATTTTTTACATAACCCCTTAAAACAGCCACATAAGACATAAGGGTAAGATGTGCGATGGTGACAGACTCTTGGGGTGGCTCAGATAACATCGCTCGAGTGGTAATTTCTATCAACTTCCACTTCTCCCGTAGACGGTCCCGTTCGATCTTGACATGATGAAGCTCAGCTTGGGCTTGGTCAAGAGAGAAGCCCATGGATGCCGCCTCTTTTTTGAGGTTTGAAAAATGGGCTTTGTATGGGGATATTCTACTGGATGAGGTCATCACTTCTTTTGTCTGATTAATTTTTGATTTGTTAAAGCCCTATATTTATACTAATAATGTGATCATTGTTCAACAGCTATATTAGCAACGGTAAAAATTCATAACATAAAACCAAAGAAGTTGACATTTTATATAAACATAAAGATAATTTAATTAGATGAAGAGGGATTTCCATTAATCAAACTTTTGGTCGTTACATTTTGTTTCAGGAATTATGTGTTTTCTGGGAATACCCTAGGTTTGATGAATTCCCTTGTCTTATTCATGGGATTATTTGAAAAAATATTCTATTTGTTGTTGGATAGGTTCCACATTTTATTCTCTAATGACATCATTATTTAATCTAAATTAGAGGGTATGACTACTGATCATCTAAGGATTATCTTAGAATTACTTTAATATAACATTTTATATATTGTATACTCTCAAATTGTATGTATATATTTAGGAGTTCCACATCATGGGGTATGTTGTCTCAGATAGTGGAGTAGTTTTATACCGAACAATGACTGAGGTAATGCATAAATAATTGGTTGGATAATAATGTGATATTTTTTTAGAATGATCTAGGATTCATAATCCCATGTATTTTTTACATAAAAGGTGGTTTAATCAGGTTTTTAGAGTGATTATAGAAAGAATTTAAGGAATGTAAGTATTGATTGATGGCCAACGAGATCGTACCCGAGTGGTAAGGGATCCTTCTTGGAATCCAAGAGACCCAGGTTCAAAACCTTGAGGAGGAGAATTTTCAGGTACTATAGAAATATTACAACATTCAGTGTATTAGTTACTGTTCGGTACTATAACAGCTGGAACTATTCACCCGATTTTGGCCTTCGGGCCACCGGTTTGGGCCTACGAGTCTCAAGGGCCTTCGGGTCATCAAAGGCCTTCATTCCATAGGGCCTTCAGCACAAATAGATCATGGAGTAGCCCAGTTCACATAAAATAGTCCCCATAAGAGGATCAGAGCATAATGAGTAGCAGCCACCAGAAGAAGAGATGACTAGATTTGAAGAATGAGAGTGTATGGAAACTGTCATCAGGAACAAGCACCATACAGCATTATACGAGACAATTCTAGTCGTTCAGCAATGCCAGGTGGGGAGTTAGGTGATCAATGATGCAGAAGCTGGGGAGGGGTAGTTCAAGTGGGATGAGCCTACTGTTCATGTATTGGGCATGGTATGCCTCTAGGCCTTTGGGTCATGTATTGCGGATCGGTCGAGCCTTATGCCTTGGGCCTACGAGTCATGTACGAGTTCCCCATAAACCAATAAAAGGTGGATTATCCATAATAAAATAAAAAAGAATGCCTTTCAGACATTTGGGTTAGTGGTGATTGATGAGTAATAATATAATTATTTTTGTAAGGTGTATCTTTGAGTGTGTTCTATTATGTGATGCCTCTAGTGTTAGGTGTGGATTCATATTATTTTATAGGTAGGTTTTTATTACTCGTGGGTCCACATTATTGAGGCTACAATAGCTAAACTATATACTTCCTATATATTATTTTTTATTGATAGTATTTCCATTATGAATTGACGGCATTAACATTTCAGTGTGTTGTTTATATAATTTATATACTATAATAATGGTATATATTTCTTTTCTCTGATAGAACATAAAATGAGGGAGTGATTTTTTAGAGTTCCTACAAGACTGTCACATTGAGATAATCTCTAATATTTGGATGGAAAATATGGTGGATGATTCCATTAATAAAAAATATATATCTTTATTGATAGATGATTTATCTTATCAGCATAAATTGATGTAGTTATCCTAGGTGTATGAGGTATAAGTGGCATTTTACACCGAAATATTTTCTGATATACATCTTTTCACGTATGTTCAATTTCGTTGAAAAATTACGATAAACAAACACCAATTATATAAGAACTACAATATACTATTAAGATATTATTATTTAATTTGATATCTATTCTCCAACCATTGTATAATTGGATAAAAATAGGACTTACTGAATTATGTATAATTTATGATTTATATATGAAAAAAGATAATTTAGAAGATCTATCTTTATATGGATAAGGTTTTTTATCTTCATAAATTAAATTGATCACTATTTTGAATGACTTTAATGAAATTATGTTATTATTTATTCAGTTAAATATTTAAAAATTAATTTAAAATATTTTTAATGTGTGAGATGATAATAAATATCAAATTTTATTATTAAAATATTATATTCATAAGAAATGATTTTCGTCCATTTCTCACACTTATTATAAATTGAAAATTTGAATATTATAAAAATTTAAAATTGAAAACAATATTCCATATTCAGAATTATTAGTTTCAAATTGGGTTGGGAGTTTCTTTTTTTCTCAATATGAATCATAACCACTGTAAATTTTTATCACCTCAATAATAGTAAAAAAAGTAAAATGGAGTTAAAAAAAATTGTGTTAAGGTTTTAAAATTCATATAAAACATGTATTTTTCTAGTTGGATTAGTGTAGTTCCACAATGAACATAATATACTCAAATATATGTCCACTTCGTACCATATTTCATTGATTATCACCTTTATATTAATTTAGGAAAATAATAAAAATAAAATGTCACTCTATTGAATTTAATGACTCTAATATTTTTAAATAGTGGTAAATGGTGGATATGTTCATTTATTAATTTTTTTTGAAGCAAGAAATAATTTTTTATCATATTTATTTATTTATAAATTTTTTAATATAATAATTACATTAAATTCTTATGAAACACTAGCATATTATTGATTCAATTAATAGGAATGTAAAATAAATGATTTGAAAAATATTAGAAGTAAAATAAGTTTTTTGATTTTTTTAAAAAAGAATTATTAAGATAAATATATAATATTAATGAAATTTCAAAGTATTATATTTTAATTACATATTTTTTGTTGTATTTAATGTAAAATTAAACGAATAGTTTCAAAACTGGCATTAAAGATATTTTATAGAAAATAATATTTTATTTAATAATTTAAAATTTATAAAAAAATAATATTATTCAAATTGAATAGAGTATGGTTGAACATATCATAAATTTTCCACTAATGTTTCACATTTCCATTTATGGTCACATTTTTAAGACATCAATGCTGACATTTTTTTACCATCATTAAGGTCAAAATTGAATACTGAAGTGGTTGATCAATATTATAAAGATTAACATGACACAAAAACCTGTGTGTTTAATAAGAAGATTTTATTTTGAACCTATAATATTTTTATTTGAATTTATGTCTCTTTTGAATCATTTTTTTGGATAATTAAATTAATATATTTTAATATTCTATGAAATTCTAATTGTTTCCTCTCCCTCAAATATAAAAGCACCCCCTCCTTTCACTTGTTTATAAAACATCAAAATTCACGATCAACTTATCCCGGAACAATTATCTTTCGAAATTCCTTATCCACATTCAATAGGTATGATTATCCACAAAATAACAATCCTATGGTCCTTAATATTTGATATAAAAGATATCTTTGAAAGAAGTGGTAATCATAATAACTGATATCTTTCTTTTTTTAGTTCTTATTATCCAACCTATAAATCATTTTCATTTTTCAATAAAAAATGTCATTTTATTAAATGTACACAGATGTTATTATTACAATGAAAAAACATTCATCAATTATTTTTTCTGTAAAACCCTCAGTTATAAGAATGAAATACTATGTTTAGTAGCATACATGAGATGCTACATTAAGCTTAAACAAACAACTAAATACTATTAATTAAATGTTACCATTATAACCTAGTCGTCTGAATGGTGGGAATGAAAGATATTATCTAATTTATGAAAATATGTTTTAAAAATTCTTATATAATAATTCAATGTGTACCAAATTTATAAGAAATTGGAATAAAAACAAATTGAATATAAATGATGTGTTTTCATGAAAACCTATTTAAATTAGAATAATTATTTTCATAAAATCCCACCACTCTTTTTTGAATATATTAATAAAATATAAAATCATTTTTTAAAATTCATATTATATGTTTTATACACAATATATAAGAAAAAAAATCAATTTTTAGCATAAAATAAGTATTTTTCAAAAAATGATTTTTTTACATCCTTTTAATAGAAACACCATATCAAATCAAGTTTTTGAAAATTTTATAAGTTATATTTTACAAAACAGTCTTCATATTTTTATTCATGACATCAAAATTTACTTTTGATGAAATTGTGGTATTTTTTTGATAAAATACATATTTTAATGAATAATAATTTTTTTTTGCATTTTAATTATAAAATTCTATTTCATCTATGTTATTTATATTGTTAAAGTATCTATTTGATTGGTTTTAAAGTATAAATAGATTATTTTTTATTATTTAATACAATTTTGGTCATTGAATAAAATTTCACATTAAAATTAGACATAAACACAGGTCAATCATTTGATGGTTTTTACTTTTCAAAAAACCATTTTCTCATTTTGAAAATAGAGATTAATTTTAAATTAATTAATTAAATTTATGTCTTAAGAATTTGAAAAAATGGATTCCATATTGGGAATTATATGTTTCATGTTATGTAAATAGTTTCCTTTATTTTTTTACATTATGAATAGTAACATTAATAATTATTTTTATTTACCACGATTAAAGGGTATATGAGTTAAATAAGGGTAAAAATAATATTATAATTATATAAAACTACATTAACACTTTTTAATCATATTTTATGAGATAGGGCTGACCAAGAAAACAATTAATACTAAAATTTATTCTTTGGAAGCCACTAGGGTGTGATTATGAGACTTATAAATTTCAATTTAAGGTAAAGGAAAATATGTAATAAACATATATCTTCTTAATAAAAAAAATTAATATGGGTTTATATAAGTGATATCCTTAACTATAAACAGAAATTAGAAATATGAATATATTTCCAACATCATCATTTTTTTAAATAATTTTTAGATACTAAATAATTAAAAATAATTATTAGACTATAATGATGCAGTGATTACGTTATTAATGAAAGAATAAAATGAACGATATTATAAATATTACAATAAATATTATGTGACATAATTTATGTCATACAAGATCATTCTAGGTTAATATGAAATTTGTATAAGACTATTAAATTGTTTTTATCAAAGCAATCTCTCTATTTCTATTTCATTTAAATTCAACAAAATGAATCGTGTTAAAATTGACATAATTGATGTTTTATAAAAATAGTAATTTATTAAATTATTTAAAAATATTAATTTTCTATGATTTAGAAGTTAATATTATACGGTCTAAATGTTCATTATATTTCCAATTATGGGAAATATACCCCATATAATTAAAATTAATATCCTCTAAATAATAAGAATTCAGTTACCGTAGTTAAAATTAAAAGAGAATTATTAAGGGTAATAAAAAAGAGAAGGTTTAAAATAAAACTAGTACATATATAAAAATTAGTGTATGGGAAGATTTAGAACTATCCTTATATTATTATCAACATATATCATTTTGGTTCCATTTGAATTAAGAAATTAATTAATATTAATTTTATAATTTAAAAGTTTCCTAGGGGGTCTCTTCCCCTTCCTATAAAAAGGTACACTCTCTTCTCAAATACATAATCATTAAGTACACTTTAGTTAGGCTAATAACTTTCCAAACCACTTCCTATAATCCCAAAAATCATCCTAGAGGCATCCCTTAGGTAATAAATCCTCCCAAAGAATCCATTTGGTATAAACCAATAAAAGTTACCCGATTAAGAGTTAACACCTTATCTCATGCATTTTAATTTCATTTCCATTCTCCACTTCCTAAAAGCTTATAATTATATTATTACATTACATGAAAATTATCTTAAATATATATGGATTTGTTTATTCTATGTTTTTATCTATACTTACACACACTCCATCTAATGGGTAATCAATATATTATTTCTGTGAATGAAAAACTATTTTCTCATGAAATGATGATTTTCCAAATTTCCCTTACCACCTCTCATGGTTGACATTATAATGGAAAATGTTTTTATAAATATAATATGTATTATATTTATATTTTCTATATAATTTTTAAAGATTTATTTATATCATACCTTTATGCTTTCCATGTTGTGTAAATATGATAATTTCATTTGAGGAAGTGTGGACTACCGCCCCCTCAAAGCGATATGACTCATTCCCTCTATAAATAAAATGTATAAAAAATGTATTTATTAAACATTTGAGACATATGTGAAATCAATATAGTATTTTTCTTATAATATAAATTTATATGATTTAATTATTCTTCTTTTAATATGAAAATAAAATGAACGTAGAATTCATACGTATGTACAACCTACCATCTCAATGAATGATGCATTTAATTTATTATATTAAAATATTATGGATTATTATAAATACATATATAATGGATATATATGATATTTAAATCATCAATAATATTATTTAGATGATGGAATTCGACCACATGGACAATTTATAACTAAACAAGTTCATTTTTTACTCATGTATTGAATATCAACAAAACGTCTGATTTGAACATATGTAGTTATGTAAATTCTATAATATGGTAACAAGTTATATCAAAATACCAATAAACTTGAATATGGTTTTCATGAATGTAAAAACTAAAATAAGTTTATTATTCAAGAAAATAAATAACGTATGAGATAAGTTTGACTCAACTGAAGGGATATCGTATCCCAATCTCCATTTATTGAGTTAAATATCCATGAAATTGGTTTTGTTTTTTAAAAAATATATATGAATGACCTATCATTTTTTTACACTCAAAACCCACTTATATTTGGTGTATTTAGGTTCTTCACGGATAATTATTTCATCGATTTATCCTTATTTTAATGATATGATCATTGTAAGGGACTTATCTCAATCTCCTTTCATTAAGTCATATCTTGATTTTATAAACCTTTATTATCCAATAAGGTGTATAAGAAACCATTTGGTAACATTATATCATCAATTAGTATATTATCGTGATATTTAATTTTTTATTTAATTTTACTCTTTATTGATTTTATTCATGTGTTTCTCTAGTGGTAAGGAATTATTTAACTTAAACATCGTCTCAAATGTTTTGATGATTTATTATTATAAAAACATGTATTTCATGTGCATGTTTTCAAAATGATTTTTATGAATTTATTTACATGGACTTTAATGTTTTAAATTTTTAGCATAATTAAGATGTTTTCAATTGGTATGAGAAACTTTGATTCAAAAGTATCTTTATGAAATGTTTCAAATTTCTTTGGAAATTGATTGAATATTTCAATATTTTGAAATGATTTAATGTAACTGAAAATGAAATTTTATTAGTGAAATGTGTAACATTTAAATCTTTAATTTGTTATTATTATATAATGGTACTTGGACATTTGATGAATGGTTACATGATAATCCATCTTTGGGTGGTTACTTCATAAACCATTAATGGCTAGTTCTGTGATAGACCAATGATGAGTGGTTATGTTTTAACCACCAATTCATTGGGTGTAGATTTCAGTCGTATGGATATTACATTTTGTGATATATGTGTAAGTTGAGCGCATGGTTATTCCATTTAACTATGATTTTTTGCCAACTTACCTTTATATGTTGTATGATTATTTTTATGGGGTTTAAGGTAATTATTTTATTGAAAGAAGGGTTACCCATGAGCTTATATTCAGTGAAGTTTAATTACTACTACTTAAAGTTGAAAAGAAATAATTTGTGATAAATTTATTATGGTTTAAAATTTTTATCAAGGATAATAGTTTACAATATTTGTGTATCCCTTAATGAGATTTATATTCTCCTCCAATGTTTTTAAATGTTTTTCACTAGATATAAAGGTGAATAGAGTCAAGGATGGGATCATTGAAATGTAATTATGTTTGACCATGAGATAAACAACGTTTCTTTTTAATTTTTTTTATTATATAGAAAAATGTATTGTGAATTTAAGTATCTATTTTGTAATACTTATGTATTTATGTATGGGTTATGGAAAAATTATCTAAATATCTTAACCTGAAAAGATACTCAACGAAAATTATTGTCAAATTATTAATGTAACTCAAGATTATGTAATGTTTAATTCATGGCCTTATTGTTGGTATCATCGTATGGTTTAGACAACTTTGGAGAAAGGATGTTTTCTTATGAGTTAGGTATATCCTCCTGGGTTTATAATTTTATGGTTTCTCATAATTTTAATATCTTAGCAATCCCTTTTTATGAATTATGATATAAAAAATTAATGTGACTAATGGTATTTTTGGATACATTAACCTTTGAGGAAATTAGGGTTTTTTAGTTTTTGTGATATAAAATGCGAGGTATGAAATATCATTTTAGGCTAAAACATGTTACAGTTATTTTTTCGATTTTTATAATATTTTTGTAATATTATAAGAATTATATAGTTTTAGAATAAGGATATCCTATATGATGGATAAAAACTCTTTGCATTCGGCAATGCCGCAGGGATCGAACCCACAATGGAAGTAAAAAATGATTCATTTCCTACCACTGGCCTATATGATATCCCATGTTAGAATATATATTTTATAGTTAAACATGTTTTTGGAATAAGAATATTTTGATTTTGGGAACAAATTTTTAATCAAATGGATATCTTTTTTATTAAAAAAATGAGTTGGTGATTAAGTGATAAATGTTATTTTCGAAGACATTCACTATTTTTGGAACCCTATATGGTTAAGGAAAATAGAATACTATGGGATTTTATTTTTGGAATAAACGTTGAATTTTATTATTTGAGAATCTATGTTTCTATTTTGGACTTATGGGGGATTATGCTAATTATGGATATTATTAACCTATTAGCTAGAATATGTGATTTGGATAATTATTTTTGGGTATGAGACATTAAAAGTGTTTGATGTTATTTAGAGAAAATGTTAAAATTTATCTCGGAAGATTATGTTATAAAATCCTTATAGTATTTTGGTTTTATATTAGTTTGGATTATTTTATTTAATATTAAGGTCAATTATTTATCAAATGGTAGTTGTTGAACTTTGGATGTTATATTGGAACTTTGGAGATTCAAATTATTTTTTATTCATATAATGGTTTACTCTTTTGGGAGAATTATCTGATTTTATCCAAATTTTATTGGTTTCGGTTAATATTTCATGATAGCATGAATATATAGTTAATATTTTTTTTGGATTAAGAGATTATATATAAGTTGATTTCATTTATTTAGTAATGACCATGTCATCTCGAATACTCATTATTTAGAGAAAATAGGAGTTTGAGGTATAAATTTATTAAAGTTTGAAACTCTAATTAAAAAGTAAGTATGTTTCCTTATGTTCTTATTAATGCTCATAAATATATTCCCCATCTTTAGGAAAATGATCATAAAAGAAAAAAATTTATGTTTATTTTTCATAATGCGAAATCAATGACCATTTACCCCATCACATGTTTGTGGTTTTATGATTGTTAAATTTCTCATGATCTTGTTTTCATTCACTCTACATCATAACTTGACACTTAGTTTATCATCAAAATAAATGTTTCCTGACATAGAATCCTAGTATGTTTTTTCTAGGGTGGCCTTTGTACTTCTTTTTATTTCTTTTAAATTTTTAGTTTTATTAAACCTTTTTATGATGTAGGATCTAAATAAATGTTTTTTGAAAATTCATTACCTAGTTACCACCACCAAATTCATATTACTAGGAATCAATTTAATAATGGGGGATATTGTAACCTCCTATGTTTTTAGAAAGAAACACTATATTCAATAGTGTACTTGATACACTACATCGATTTTAAACAAACAACTAAATATTATTATTTAAATGTTATAATTATCATCTGGCTTTTGGAATGGTGTTAATTGAAATTATTAAATAAATTATGGAAATATGGTTTACACATATTTATATAATTCTTTATTGATTACCAAATATATTAGAAATGGAAATAAGAACCAATTAATAAGAAAGGATGTGTTTTGATGAAAACCTATTTAAATAAGAATATGTTTTTATATAAAATAATATCACCATTTATGGATTATATTAATTGAATTTAAAATCAATGTGATGTTTAAAATTCTTTATATTTATTTTTCAAGCAAGATATAAAAACATAATAAATTTTAATCCTAAAAGTAGTATTTCTAAAAAATATGCAATTTTACTGCCTCTTGATGGTGAACCATTTTAAAATATTGTTTTTGAAAATTTTATATGTTCTATTTTGAAAAATAAACTATTTATTTTAGTAAGGTATATCATCATAAAAATTTGATGAAATTTTACTATTTTTCTGATAAAATTCAATTTTTTATCAATAGTGAAAAATACTACATTTTAATTCAAAACTACTTTTTCATCTAAGTTGATTATATTGATAGATTTTATATATAATTGGTTTTATAGTATAATTAGATTATGTTTTTTTCATTTAATCTAGATTTGTTCTTTGGATATTATTTCACATTGAAATTATATATAAACGCGCAAGTCATTCTTTTGAAGGTTTTTACATTTAAAAAACTTGTTTTCTCATTTTGAAAAAAGAGATTAATTTTAAATTAGTCACTGAAAACTTATGTATTTTGAATTTGAAAAAATTTATTCCATATTTTTAATCATAATATATAATATATGTAAATATTTCTCTTTTAGTTTTTGACATTATGAAAAATAACTAAAGTAGTTATTTTTTTACACGGTAAAAGGGTAAATAAGGTAAATAAGGGTAAAAATAACATTATAATAATGTAAATGAACACTAAAACGTGTCCTAATATTATTTTATGATATATGTATAACAAATAAAACAATTTGGATGCAAATGTGTCCTCTAGAATTCACTTGGGGTGATTATGTCACTTATAACTTTTAATTTAAATTAAAGGAAATTATGTTATACAAATTTATCTTCTTACTAAAACAATTTTAATATGGGTAAATATACATGATATATTAGACTATAAATATTAATTATAAATATGAAAATATTTACTACATCATGGTATTTTATTTATAAATTTTATAAATTAAATAATTAAATCTAATTATGACACAATGACGATAGAGTGATTTCTTTGTTAATGATAGAATCAAATAAATGATATTATAAATATCAAAATAAATATTATCTAATGTAATTTAGGTCATATATTATTTTTATTAGTGAATAAGACATGTTATATGTCTATTAAAATGTTTGGTTCAAAGTTATATTTTTTTAGATTTTATTCGAATTCAATAACAATAATAGTGTAAAAATTTACATAAATGATTTTTTAATAAAAATAATAATTTACTAAATTATTTAAAAATCATAAAAATATTTTAAAATAAAAGAGGTACTATTAAATGGTATAATAGTTCCTCTATTGTCCAATTAAGGTAAAATGATCCCATATAAGTAAATTTAATAGCCTCTTAAAATGTTGTTACCATAATTAAAATTAATAGATAATAATTAAGGGTAAACCGAAAATATAAGGTTTAATAAAAAATAAATACATATCCAAAAATTATTGGATGAGAGGATATAGAACAGTCCTCATATTATTATGAACATATATCATATTAGATCCATTGAAATTAATGAATTAATTTATATGAATTTAAAAATATTAATGGTTTCCAAGGGTGAGCCTTCCCTCTTATATAAAAAGGTACCCTCTATTCTCAAATACTCACATTTAAAGATCCATTTTGTTCTGAAAATACATACCCAAAACTCCTCATAGAATCCCTCAAATCATCCTATAACCATTCCTTAGGTCATAAATCCTATCATGTAATCCTTTTGGTATAAACCAAAAGAAGTTACCCGATTGAGAGGTAACTCCTTCTCTCATGTTTTTTAGTAACATTTCCAATATACACTCCATAAACTATTATTGTACTATGAATAAATAACATCACTAGTATCCTAAATATACTCTGATTTTTATGTTAATTTTTCTATCTACACATACACTCACCTCCATTTAATGGGAAATGAACATACTGTTTCTGTATCGAGAGATCTACTGCCTCACGAAACGATGATTGTTCAATTTTTTCCTACCTCATATCATTGTAGACATTATAATGGAAACTAATTTTTAAACATTATATATATTATATTTATATAGTATCTATACTTTTATAATTTTTATTTTGAAAATATATTTAATATTTCCATGTTGTGTAAATATGATATTTTTGTTTGAGGAAGTGTGGACTATCGCCCCCTCAATGTGATATGGATCGTTCCCACCATAAATTGATTGTATAAAGGATGGTTTTATTATACATATGAGATATATATATATATATGAAATTATAATAATAATGGTATTATAATGTACATTTATATCAATTAATTATTTTTCTTTTAATATGAAAAAGAAATGAAATTTGCGTTCATACGACCTACCGTCTCCATAACAGTGCATTTCACTTATTATCTACAAATATTATGGATTATTATAAATGAATATATATAAAAATTTTATCATTAATAATATTATAGAGAGGATTTTATTTTTACCACATCGACAATTTAAATCAAAACAAGTTCGTTTTAGACTCATGTACCGAATATCGACAAAACTTCTGATATGAACATAAATAGTTATGTACTTTTTTTATCATTGTAATAAGTTATATAAATGGAATAATAAACATTTAAAACGTTATTAGTAAATTATAAATTAACATGTGTTTATTATTTAAGAAAATAATGAAGGTACAAGGCATGTCAGACTCATGGTAAGGGAAATCTTAACTCAATCATCATTCACTATGTCAAATATCCAGGTCATTGGCTTTGTTTTTCCAAAAATATGCGTGAATGACCTATGGTTATTTCATAATGAATCTGAACTTATATTTGGTGTATTTATATTTTTCACACTTAATTATGTCTTAAATTTATCCTGAATCTAAATATATTATCTTTGTAAGGGATTTCATCTTAATCTCCTTTCATTGATGAATAAATTGATTTTATGTACCTTTTTTATCATATAAGGTTTATATAGATAAATTTCAGAACATTATTTCATGTAATAGTATATTATCATTATTTTTAATTCTTTATTTAATGATATGACATAATGATTTTTATTCATGTGTTTTTCTATTAGTAAGGGATTCAGTAATTAAAATATCATTTCAAATATTTTTAATATTTATTCTTATATATCCTTCTTATTTAATGTCCAAGTTTTCAAAAAGTTTTTTATGAATTCATTTATATGGAAATGAATGTTTTCAAATGTAAATTACTTTGAAAAGTTTCAAAGTGGTATGGGACACTTTCATTAAAATGTATCTTCATTAAATGTTTTAAATGGTTTTGGAAATGGATTGAAAATTTCATTTTCTCAAAATGATATATAGTGATTTATAATTATCCTTTATGAGTGTAATGTTTAAAATTTCAATATTTTGTGTGTTATGATCATAAAATGGTACATAGACATGTGAAAGGTGGTTACGTAATAATCCAAAGACTTGTGGTTAAGTGATAAAAAAAGATGGGTGGTTTCGTGTTAACCCAAAGACATGTGGTTACATTATAAACTCCAATTAAATTGGTAAGGAAGTCAGTTTTATATATTTTCCATTTAGTTACATGTTTGTAAATATAACATATATTTATTTCATTTAATAATTATTATGTCCAAAGTTACCTTTATATGTTTTATATTGATTTTTATGGGTCTTAAGGTAATCTTCTGATTACAAAAATTATAAGTAGTGATATTATATTAATTGTAGTATAATTACTACTTCGTAAAGCTGAAAATAATTACATTATGATAAATTATTCATGGTTTACATGTTTTCGCAAGGATTAGAGTTATCTTTATTTGTGTAACCCTTATTGATCTTTTTATGCTCATCCTAAGTTAAGAAATTTTTTTCATTGGTTTGAAAGGAGAATACACAAAAAGGATGGGGTAAATGAAAATTTAGGATGTTTAATCATTTAATTAAATATTTTTTCTTTTTAAATGTTTTCTATGAAAAATATTGATAGTGAGTAGAAGTGTCTACATTGTTACGTTTATGTTGTTATGTATGAGTTATGGTCTAATTGTATAATGCTATAAACCTAAAAAGATAATCAATGTAAATTAATGTAAAATTATTGAATTAACTCATGATTAAGTAATGTTTAAGGTTGTGGACATATATTTTCAATCAAAATTTAAGTGAAATTATCGCTTTTTTCATATTCTGGAATTATCATATCCATATTATGATTCAGTTTATTTTTCATATCCATATTTTATGGATGGTTGTTATAATGGTATTAGTGTTTAAATATAATATATATTACATAATTATGCATCCAAAATTATAATTTCATGTCTACCTTCCTACCTTCCAATCTATTGGAAGATGAAAATGTCGCCTATGCATATGTACGGACTAGCACCTCTATGTAGTAAAGTCATTCATTTTTTGTCTTATACATTAAATTTATGGTAATAAGGATATAGGTTATGAAAATATATGAATTATTTAATATAATTATAATTATCTAAATATTAATTATTTTTTATATTTATTTAATCTCATCCATCAAAAGGGAAAATGTCATCATTGCTTTAATACGACGTACCATATCCAAAACAGTGTTATTAATTTTTATATCTACACATTTATGGATGAATATAAATGTATAATTGTATATATATTATTAATATTTAAAAAATTATATCATATTTAATATTATATAAATTACTGATCTATGATTAATAAACAAGGACCAAATCTACTAAACCAAAACATTCATGAAAAATGAAGTATGTATCACGCAAATCATAGATATTAATAAATAATCTGTTAATAAACATGTGATAAATGATAATAAGTAAATATATATTTTATGAAATATTTTATAATGGTTCTACAATAAAATTATAATAAATATATATTTATTATACCTAAGGTTCAATCACGAATGAAGGAATTCATACATATGGTAAAGATTTTATGTTATAATCTCATGGTTTAATCTGTGTTGTTTATGATTATGTTCTGTTGATGAAATATTATTTTATATCTCTAAAAAATTTGACGAATATACTTATAATTTTCTGTTTATATAAATTACATGATTTCGTTTTATTTTCCTCTCTTTAGGTACTTTACAAACAAAAATAATCATTTTAATAAAAATAATCATTTTTATCTCTTCAATTAAAGATCCTCTCCCTTCCATGTCTATGTATTCAAAACATGTTTTAAAAATATGGTATCCACTATATAGTTGTTTTTTCAAAGTCATTTCCCCTTGATTTATTTTTATAAAATATTTTAAAAAGGAATCTTCATGTCATTTTCTGAATGAGATAATTTTTGAATTTTCAGAAATGTTTGAAAGTAGTGTTTTATTATAACTTATATGCCTAGAATATTATTTTCACCCATTAATACAAATTAAATTTTTTAATATTCCATTACAACATTTCAAGGATCTTTGAAAAAAAATTACTTAATAATTGGGTAATTATTATATTTTAGATAAATTGTTTCAAACATAAATGGGTATTCTCTTCAAGAAAGTTAAAAAATACCTTTTAAAATATTTTTCCATATAAAATAAAATAATTATATGTTACAAAATCTTTAAATGAGATATGATTCATTTTTTACGTCCTTATTTTTTATTTTGGATGGTTTATAATTATTGTGAATGTGTTTTTATAAAACATATTCCTTTTATAAGTGTTATGAAGTTATTAATTGATAATATGTTTAAGAAATAAATTTCTTTTCCACTTGTTATTCTATGAATAAATGATAATGGAACCCATTTCATTTTTTATGTTATGATTTTATGATTTATTTAAGATATTTTGGCACAAATATGTATTATTTTTATAATATTATTGGTGGTCATATAAATATATCTCCCTCGAATTAATTTGTTAATGAGGTATATCTCTTGAGATAAACATGAATATTATGGGGATTGAATCCAAAAAACTAAGAGATTGTTTCCACTATGATTGTATTTTGAGTGAACCTTCTCTTATATGATATAATGGGAGGTGAACCATGTCCACAATGACAGTCTTGGTATTATAATTTTCCTAAAAATAAAACTACTCTTTACTATTATGTGTTTGCCAAAAATTTATTACCTTTTCTAATTCCATCCTATCAAAGATCATGTTCTCTTATTCCTTTAAGAATCAACACTTATGAACTACCATGATTTTTCCCATGACTCAATATTATTATCTATGATATCAATAGGTTAATATTCCCTTAAAAGTAATCTGAATTCATCATTTATTATATTTCCTCTCCCCTTTTATGAAATAGGTAATATGTATGATATTTATAATAAGGGTTCTAGCTTGGAAAAACTACGTTGCAAATATTGTAGTTCATTTTAAGCTTGTTTTTTATGCATCCATTTTTCTAATTATTATATAACCATATGATTATTGATAGGGTCATTACATTATGTAATGAATATTTATCTAATATAATGTAATATCTTTGTATAAACATTTTTGGTCTCTATATTTTGTATTAGATAAAGGTTATTTTTCCTTTAAAAAATAAGATGATAAAAATTTAGTTTGAATGCTATGGATAAGTCTATGTAATTGATAATATACTTTTTTTTGTAGTGATCTTGTATGGACTGTGTTAAATCTAATGATTCATAAATTCAAAATACGGGGTCAACAGTTATATAAGTAACGAATTATTTTTTAGGATTATGTAATTTTCACTATGATTGTTGTTTCCCACAATATGTTTCATGGTTTTTTTTCAATGAACAGAACCTAATAGAACCATGTTGATGTTGAATGAGATCGAAAATTTAATTATTATCATTATGAGTAGGAAAATATAAAGGGATATGGAACTAAAAATATCCTTTTTATTCTTCTAAAACATTATCAGCATATAAATAATGATGAGATTAAAAAAGAAAAGGAGGACCCAAATTTTTTTAGTCTATCATGAAACAAAACCATCCATGTTTTAGTGGTACTTCAAATCCACTTATTACTAATAAATGGATCAATTACACTAAAAATTAATTTTCCACTTTCTAGTGATGGGGACATGAAAATATAATTTTAGTTTTTTATCATTGAGAAGGACAATTATATCAATCATTTAATCGTATGAAGGACTCTAAGTACTGGGAAAAATTTACTCCTTAGTGTGGGATAAGTATAAGGGGTAATTTTTCAATAAGTATATTCCTTTTATTATTCATTTGAAAATTAAGGAGTAATTTGTTGAGCTAAAGATAAAGAATGATAAATATTTTAGTATTGGGGAGGTATGTTTCTGGTATTATTATCCAACCTGAACGTAATGTTGATCAATTAGGGATTAAAATCAGATCCCTAAACGGAGTAATCCATAGGAGAATTTACTAGATATGAAGAAATATTTTAATGTGATATAAAATAGTTTATAGATGTAGTAGTTACAAAAAAAATCATTGTTTTGATATGAAATGAAGAATTAAATTATGAATAAATTATAAATATCTTGAAAAGATGAAGATTGTATTTCAAATGTTCTAAAATAATGGAAGGAAATATAAATGGAATTTTCATTAGTGGACTAGAAAATTTTTTACATGTAGAAAGGAAGGCCATCATGTAATTGAATTAAAATTTTATGTGGGGATAAATGTCATTGAGGGCAACAATGAAAAATCTAAATAGAATTCACTACCCACGCTATATGGTTTCAAATGTATGAATTTTGGGATGTATGTTAATCTGTGCTCAATACAGACAGTTAATGAAATTGATTGACATCAATACCCTCTTAATCCACAGAAAAATAGAAATATCATATGATCACTATTGAGGTTGTGGATTACGATTACAAAGTGGTGAAAGTTACACTTAACATCTATAATAGATTTAGTAGTGTCTTATTTGATACATCATCTAGCCACTATATTATTTCTAAATAATTTAATAATTGTATCACATTACCACCTCAATGATTAGATGTGTCTTTTTAAGTTGAAACCCCTAATGTTATGATGATATCATATTAGTTAAATTATTATTTTATGATTTATGTTTTTGGGAATGCGATTCCTGCAAATATCATTATTATCCCTCCGGTTATATTCACTATTATTTTGGGTATGTATTGGATTTATCCCCAAAAATTACCCATTAATTACAGTGGAAGGGAATTCATTTTCAATATTCTAATCCATCCTATGATTTTTTATAGTTTCAATGATAAAAATGAACGTCATAATGATATTTCATCCTTCTATGGGTCTTGAATCCTATTCCAAATGGGTGTATATCTCAAATAGTTGAGGAGAAAATTATCATTGATGATAAGACTATTTTATAAGATTTTTTTATGACTTTTTGAATGAGTTCCCTATTATTCCACCAAATCATGATTTTTATTTTATAGTAGAAAAATAATATGGTGTTACACGTAATTCAAAGACTCCATATAGAATGTCCTAGATTGTATTATAGGAAATGATGAAGAAACTCTAGTAGAATCGTGAAAGGGGTTTATCTGTAAATGTGTGTCTCCATGGGGTGAACCTATTCTTCTTATTTAAATGGATTGTCTACCAATTGGAATATATATTTATTATCAAGAAAATAGAATAAACAAAATCATGAATAATAATCCTAAACCTTGTATTGATGAACTGTTTCCTCAACTATGTAGAGATCAATACTTTTCCGTGATTTATCTTCATTTTAGATATAATCAATTAAATTTCAATAAGGAGGATAAAAAAAGAATACATTTTATGAAATCTATATACACTATAAATATATAGTGATTCCATATGGTATTACTAATTCCAACAATATTTTCATGTATTTAAAGAATATAGTCCTCATATATTTCCTTGATTAGATTGGGGTCATAATAATATATGATATTCTTATATATTCAAAGAGTATAGAAGAGCATGAATATCACTTTATGATTATGTTAATGGTAATAAGGATGTATATGTTTTATTAAAAACTATAATATGTGAATTTTGGATGTTAAAATATTCATTATTGTATATATAATATCAATATAAGGTATATCGATATATCTATAATAGAGATAAGTTGTTAAAATTTTTATGAGTCTAACCACTGTGAATGAGAATTTTAGTTTTATTAGTTTTTCTAGATATTATCAATTTTTGGGAGAAATTATCATGGATGTCTAATAAACTCACCATTTTAGCTCGAAAGGGATAAAATTTATTGGGGCAGATGAATATGAGGAGAATATAATAGAACTCAAGAGAAGGTTAGTCAGTGCACTTATGGTCACATTGCCCTGTAGTGGGGTAGGGATTGTAGTCGATAATGATGCATCAAAGAAGGGACTGTGTGGTTTTATCATACAGATTTATATGGTTATAGATTACCAATAGGAAATATTTTAATTATAAAAATATTCTTATTAATGAATAAATATGTTGGTATAAATATAAAATTTCAACTTATATTATCTTTTTGTGGTATTAAGAACAAATAAAAACATTTATTTTTACAAAAAATATATATTTTGTTATTAAATGTTTAATACTAGAATATGATTTACTAAATAGTAAATTTATTATATTATCTTGTTATTTCCAAAAACATTTATAACTATTAAATTCATTATTATTAATTATTATTACAATTTTTTTCAACATATAAAGTGGTTACTAGTATTCTTTCTCAACAAAAAATGATTTATGAATATATATCTTATAAATTTCAACACCTTACTAAAAAATTATATTGATATTAAAAAAACATTTTCATAAATATTTGGAATTTGAAACACACTATTTGAAAGAAATAAAACTAGTGTAATAAATATTTTTATTTGAATTAAATTATATTATGAGATTTAAAAAATGATTCAAAAAAAATAAAATAAATAATATAAATCAAAATAAAAAATAAAATAAAAGTAAAATAAAATGTAAAAATGAAAAATTAAAATTAAAATAGGTTCCCACCTCCGTATTCACTTCTCCACGCATCTCCCCTCTTCCCTGGTCACCTCATAATCTCATTTGCTTATAGTCATAGTTCATCACTATTAACTACAACCACATATAAACCCTTGATTATATCTACCATTTATCACACCTTAATCTACTAATGTTCAATTTCATTCTGCCTCTTTCAACTATATAATTGAAATTTTGGGACGGTGATGGAGGAATGTCAGTTTGGGGTACTAGTCATTCATCCACTTGGGGTTTTCTTTCTTCTGGGTTTTTCATCTACCGACGTTACCACAATCTCAAACCACCAATGCTCATCCTTGGCCCTTGTTTCATGATCCATCATGATATATCATATCTTCATCTAGAATTTTCTTCTTATTGGTTTCTCATGATTATGTTGGTGGTGTTCTTGTTTTTGGTTATTGTATGCATGTTTTTCCATTCTTGTATATTTTTTTTAGTGTTGTCCCTGTTTTCCCTCATCATCTCCCCTAATAGTCATTTCTATAACAAATGTTTCCCCCAGACTTTTATCAGTTCTCAGGCTTTCAAATTTTTCATCCCTATGATTGTACCACATCAACCTATGTCAGTGTTTCATCTTCTATGTCATGACCCCTATCATACAAGGGGTAACCCTCCTATTTAAGAAATGGGAGAAGAGAGATAGTGACAACTGAGTCCCATCTATAGTAGGTCCCGGGTTGGCGACAAGTACTGAGGGTATAATAAACATACAGGTGGGAGGAATTACCCTCTAAGAGAAAACATGGAAAATATAGTTATATGATAGACACCAACAAAATCCTGCTCTAAATAAAATATAAAATAAAAACCAAAGATCCCATATTTAATGTCATGATAGACCCACAAAAACTGAATGGAAAACTAAAATTAACAAATAAAAGTTAAAAACGATAGTGACCACAAACACCAAACCTCTTCATACTAAACCCAAGATAATAGTAACTAAAAAAATATCTATAATATTCCATCTAATATTCTAATAAGTTTATATATGAATGGGGTGAGTATAGTGGTATATTCAATCAGATCCTCCATAGACCCTCTCATAAAAAAGGAACTGAAAACCTGCTAAAGAATACTTAACAAAAATTGAAACGAACTCATCTCATAAATAGGTAAAATAAATTTCCAGCCCCACCATGGATACAATAAAAAAATATCGCATACAAGAGTATATAATATAATAATGAATATAAAGGGTATTATGCTACTACTTCCACACTAGTGTGCCACTCTACCCCAACTTTGGATGTCCTGATAATCTCTCTCTAAAAATGCTAGCCCATAGACACCTAGTTGAAGCACCAAAACATGCACCTCGTGAAACACATCAACATGTCTACATAACAAAAAATGAAAAGTTAATATCAAAGATCCACCACATTCTACATAACATGTATCATTCCACATGTATTACACCTCAATCCATCAAATTCTATACACCATGTAAGGAAACACAATCCATCACAACCTGCACTAGTTATACCTATAATAGTCCGTCGGAAAACTATATCCATAAAACATATCTGTGAAAATAACCACAAGCCATTGAATTCTTTTAAAAACATATAAAGTAAAAACTACTCATTTTTCATACCAACACAAGTAACTTCCAGAGAATAGAGAAGGGTTAAATGGCGTAGTCATCCATCCATCCTCCCACCAAGATTTTGGAGAAAACATCCCCTAAGGGATCAGATTCCTTAGGGTGTCAGTTTCCCTAACAGATAAGGTGTAGTAGTGTATATAAAACAAAATGTACAAGATATAATATAGCTCAAAACCAAACTATTGTAATATTCATGTCCTATAAAACATTGTAGCTAACGTCTCTTGGACTCCGGACTACCTATGTTGAGACCAGATATCCTATACACACATAACCATATATAGATATATATTATGTTATTTTATTCCTTTTCATCAGTTTTATTTTATATTAATAGATTATTGATGATTAATTGAAAAATAAACATCCACATTACATTAAATTATCATTAGTACAGATTTCCATGCCCTCCGGGCATAGGTAAAATGAGTCTACAACATATCAGAATTATATCCTTAGAATTGAATCCAAGAAGGTTCTGACCCCTCTGGTTAATTTTTTTTTCTTTTAGTGACATAATAACATTCCATATTATTAGTAAATCTAGGAAACAATCCTATGATACCGAATAATGAAACATATCAGCACATCCACCTCCCTCTTCTAGTGGGGAAAATAAAAGTGGAAAAATAAAAGTAATTAGCAAAGAAAAATAATTCAAACAAGCATAGAGATTTATTATAAATGGGTAATCCCAAATTCCACGTATTCTATCATCAATGGTGCACATCTCAAACAAAAACATTCATATCCTGGTGCATCTCTCCTCTTACAGCATCAACTGGTGAACAAAAACAAATCCTCCCCAACACTAACACCACAATACCCATCCATGCTCTAGAATCCAAGGATTGCATCGCATCCATGAGTCCTCGACCTTCAAACAACAACATACCTCCAAGATCATCTATCCTAGGATCACATCAAAAGAACAAAAAAATAAACAAAGAAACCTAACTATTTACCCTAAAACAAGGTGTCAAGACTTTACAAATAACAAGCTCTCACGACTCCAAAGCATAAGACACATTCCCATTACATGAAAGTTGGAAACATAAGCCCTATAAGGCATTATCTTATATCAGACAAATCATTCTTATTCGATCTGGAATTAACCGATTCTTTATCAATGGTTCCAACTATGCGAAACCTAACAAAAAAATAAATCATAGATAAAAAAAATTAACTAAATAATTTGTTTATCATCCCTTTAACAATTTTAT
The DNA here is from genome assembly GCA_963277665.1 of Viscum album. NCBI lineage: Eukaryota > Viridiplantae > Streptophyta > Magnoliopsida > Santalales > Viscaceae > Viscum > Viscum album. The sequence goes on from OY728120.1 coordinate 789,197,784, forward strand.
TAACAATAATTAACATGATTCAAGTTCATTAAAAAATAAAATTTGGCATGTGTACTTTAATAAATTTTGTTGATATTAAATGTCAACAAAAACCATATTCATTAAACATATCTCTTTAATAGTTTTTACATTTAATTATCATTTATTTCAGGATTTATGTTCGTAAAAATTTCACATACTAAACCAATAACAACATGAAATGAATATATATCACACTTCCTATAAAATCAAGAGGCAACCTATTATCAATGTACAAACAACAAAATCCCCAAGTAATAGATACCTATTATTTTGTCTTGTTCAAGTAATTTTTGGGTTAATTTCATTGAAATACAAGGGGTTAAATGAATAATGTTATATGATTTCACATAAATAAACATAAAAGAAATCAATATCCTACCCCAAATGGACTTCAACATTTATTTCCCCTGAATGGACCAACCCTGTGGATCCCGATCACTACATCTGCAAGAACTGAATCCCCCCAAGGATGTTGAGCCTCAACAGGGACAAAAAATAACCAGTAAAGCTCTATTAGAATATCGAGTTCCATAGCTTTTAAAATAGGAAAGTGTGGAAATTGAATTCAGAATTGAAAAGAACATAGGTAAAAATATATATTGGTTTGAAGATGGATCCATTTGGATCGATGTAGGGAATCTAGGGATTGATCTTTGGCAATGTGTTCCCCAAAATGTCAAGGAGTGGTTTTTGGGGTCATAGTGAATCGTGAGATAATTGATGTAACCATAGGGTTTGAAAAACCTATGTGGATAAAAAATAACATACAACATCCGGGATTTACACAACGTGCAATTTCCATTGACACCATGTAATCCTCAATGGTCGGTTTCACAAAAAAAACATGTCTCGCTTTTATTTTATTTTATTTTAAATCCTGATTTGTTACATGTTTTGAAAAATAATTTTATCATCATGTAAAATTTTTACACATCTTGAAATCTCCCTTCTCACATCTCTCAATAGTCGAATTCTTCAAGACTTCCAACAAGCCCCCTCCTAGAACCTCCATCTCCGAAAACATGAAAAGGGTCAATCCATGTGAATCATGGACCATAAATTGGTTACATCTAAAAACATTCTCATCCTAAAGAATATCAAATCAATCCATTGAGGAAACATTAAGGGCTCATCTAAATAGGCACCCAACGAGATACGTCTCAGGGATCTTATCACTGTAGCATTTCAACCACCTCAATCATGTACGAGGGGATTGATATAGTGAGTAAATGAACTAGTCATCAAGTATTCTCCACTTATAGCCGCAGAGTAGACTCTTACACCTATAGAAAGATAAACATGGACAGAACCTAGAATATACTACATGCCTTCATCTCCCATGAGAAGATAGTTAGACATAACGAGAAACAAGAGAAATCCATCTCATAAATAGAAAAGGTACAAACCATAAAACCAATAGCATTATAAGAGAAGAGCTTATCATAAAATAGATTGGGGTACTGAAAACGTATCTATGGTCACATTCTCATGTACTCTCCTCCATGCCACCATTTCACTATATGACATGAACCAAGGGGATAGCCTACCCACACAAATCATTATCTAGAGGGTCTAATATCTCTATAGTCCACTCCTCAATTATCTTATCATCACCTACTTTGATCATGAAACAATAAAATGTCATGAAAGTCACCATGAAGATAAAAAGAGAGTTGTAATATATAAAAAACATCGTGTATCGAGGTTATTTTCTAGGGAATCATTATCTAATTTTCCACGACTCCAACATGATGAAACATCTCAAAAGGCCCCAAAACCGTGGAGAATGAATTCTACCAAAATCAAACCATTTCTACCCATGATGGGGAGTCACCTTCAAGAACACATGAACCCCAATGTAGAACTACAGTTGTCTCTTCCAATGATCGATATGGGATTTGGGACGATCCTGCATTCTTTATCCCATCATGAGTCACTTGTACCATCTATGTCATATCTTATACAAGTTATGGAATAAGAAATATTGACTCTCTAACCATAGTCCAGCATAATAGAGAATAAAATAACTATCCATACGAGGCTTCAAATGGTACTATAACGATGGTGGAGTGAAAATTATTATTTTTATGTGAAATCTACCATTGACAGGGGACTCATCCATGATACTCCAAAATCCTGGACCTAAGGTAGAATTGTTTCTTCAAGATTCTCTATAGTCCACCATGTCTGACCAACAATATTCTAATGAAAAGAAATGATATGTCATTGTTTATAACTAGAATTATGTTTGATACCTCTCCACACCCAGTAGGTTAAAAAAGGATAATGATTAGAAATGATCATCGTTAGGACCTTGTGGAGTCTCACCACCTAATCCTGATAATTCCTCAACAAAACCTCCACTAATATTGACTTTTCAATCACAATAAAGTGATAATATTTCATCAAATGATCCACTACCACCCATATAACATTATAGATTCCATGAGATCAAGCTAAACTTGTAATAAATTCCATCAAGATGTCCCCCCACTTCCACTAAGGAATATGTTAAAGCTAGATAAAACCACCAAGAACATGGTTCTTGGCCTTCACCTTATAGAAGACCAAAAATGAAGACCTAAACCCTACCACACCACAATTCATCCTAGTACACCAGAACTATACTCTCAATGCTTAGAATATCATTTTCACACCAAGATGTAGTGGAAGGAAAACTGTGGAACTCTCTAAGAACTATCTCAAACATTGCAAAAGGATTTGAAATCCATATTGGAAACAATAATCGGTGTTGTTCATCCTTATACCAACCATCAAGGGCCTCATCATAGACAACCTGATCACTGCCGACCTCCACCTCAAGATCCCCCAACTCAGTCTCTTACACCTATTTCACCATAGACGACAACTCCATCATCTAAAAAAGACAAAATCTTCCCCTAAATCCTCCCATATCTAAGAGAAATGTTTAATGCTCATGCATAACTCACTTGGAATCAATTGATTCCTACACTGTAACACTGTGATACTTCCCGCTCAGCACATTGGCCATGAAATTCACCTTACCAGGTGTATAGGAAATATCAAAGTTGTAATCCTATAAGAACTCCCTTCACAAATGCTGTTGCATATTCAATTCATGTTTCGAGAAAACATACCTTAGGATATTATGATTAGTGATGTCCACAAAATTCTCCCCAATGGGGTAATATATCCACAAATTTAGTGAAGAAACATCCTCTACAAACTCCAAATAATGGGTGGAATATTTCTCCTCATGGGGACATAACTGTCAGGAAAAATAAGAAATGACTGCTCTTTTCAATATTAGAACATGGCCCAAACTAAGACACAAAGTATCTTAGAAAACAACAAACTGAACTCCTTCTTCTGACAGAAAATGAAATATACCACTAAACAAAATCTCTATTAAATAATAAAATTTCATCTAAAATTGATCATTCCATAAGAAAACAAGATACTTTAAGGTCAATGTTTTTATTGGAGTTGAAAACCAAGAGAAATTTTCTACAATACTATTATGACATCCTTCATGATAGAGGAAATTTCATACCTTGGCCACTATTTTGGGGGATTTCAAAGACCAAAATACTTCAATCATCTATGGATCCATAGATACTCCATTCTGAGATATGACATGATGTAAAAATAGTTGTCTCAAGCCCAAATATAAAACTTCATTAACATCCCAAATAGATTCTCATGATGACGAACTCCCAAAGCGGCACACAAATGCTCTACATTCACTTACTTTGGTGTAGAGTAAAAATTGATGTGACAGATTAAAACCTCTATTAAATTAACCCTGAAATCACTGAACAAAAAATTCATTAACCCCATAAACTCAACTGAATCATTCATTATACCAAACTACATAACGAAAAAATCATAATGCCCGTGAAAACATTGGAAATAGGTCGTTGTGGTATTCTCATCTTTCAATACTATATAATGATATCATGAAAAAAATTGGTCTTCAAGAACCCACATGAGCCCTTCAGAATATTTAATAAATCATCAACATGTTGGAGAGTATATTGGTTCTTCACTCTCACTAGTTTCAAGAAACAATGATCGATACACAACCACAAACTACAATAAGGCTTCATTACAAACAAAACTAGAGTACTCCATGGTGACACACTTGGATGAACAAAACCACACCACATCATACAATAGATATATATTTGTAGCTCAAAAACTCAAAAGGCACCATCTTATACAGAGACATTATGATAGGAGACATGCTTGGTTATTGTTCTATACAGAACTCGATCTCTCATTAAGGGCATAATGCTATAACCTCCTATGGAAAGACATCAAGGTACTCTATCACAAGCCTAGTAAATTTTGACTTATGAAATTTTGCTGAACTCTTCATCAACCCAATCATCAAGGATGACATGGACGGAATACACTGCTGACACATTCGAGGGTCTAGCTCACCAATAACCACCACAAGGTCTCTATATCATTGTAGAACACAAGCTTCCTCAGGAAAAAAATCCAAAATAGCCTCCACTAAGTACTGAAAATCCATTCCATGGATAATTTCATTCTATTGTATATGTAATCATAGGAAATATCTCCAAGAGTAGTGCAAACTCAGTACTACCTCACAGTCTCCACATACATCAAAGAATCCATCTCTACGACCAACGAGAATAGTCAATTTCAAGGGAACTAGATATCTCTCTACCAAAATTCCAAAATAATGGACAATGGGAGGTGATATGAATGAGTGTTCCAATCCTAGATCAAATAAGTAATACACCCAAGTAGAAACAAGTAAAGAGTACCTCAAACGACATCTTGATCGCCTAGAAGATGAAATGCTAAATCTTGAAGCTGACCCCAACCTCTCCGAACATGATGAAAATTACATCCATAGGTGTTGTATTATATCTTAGGATGGGGTTATTCCCATATATTTCCTCCACCTACACCATTTTTTGTCTATTGATCCCAAGATGTGGCAACCTTCTACAATTGATATTTCCGGAACTACCTCATTGAAGGAACCTGATGTGGCACAATTGTTGCATAAGGACTCCTTAGAATGGTCAATCTCACTTTACACTGATGAACACATCATCTATAATAAAAACTAATGTATGATCCCTTGTCCATGAAATTAGAGCCACTTCCTTAGAATAAAAGAGACATTGAGGGCTACGACCTCCCCCTAGGGGATCCTAAGCTCGTATTTTCTTACAATTGGGAACCCCACACCATAGATCTATATCTTGTGGAATCCTAATGACTACCATATTATGGGGATATGGTTCTGGATAGTGTCATCTCAATGAAATATTATCTTTCCAGCTCATCAAGATATATCTCCAGAAAAATAGTGTGACTTATCCCCTGATCTCTAGAGTCAACCCCTCCTTGAAATGCATCTAATGGAATCCTCGTCTAAAAAAAGGTCCAAATAATATCATAGAGGGTTCCTAAAATATATCCTAAACACTCTCACACTATATCTCACCTATCAAAGGGTAAGAATATATTGTGACTATATTCCTTCATCGACAAGGAAATAAACTCAACATTAAACTGCTCTCGAAACTCCTCCAATAAGACTTCTAATTCATCGCGTTCACTGAGGAACAAGAACCACTTCTACCCCACTATCCCAAACAACATCATCAATGACTACGACACTGAGTGATCCTTCCAAGAATAGATTGAATTAAAGGATATCTCGACCTCCTCCAACTAGTATTATAAAAATTTATCTCAAATAGATCCCTCATATCTCTTTAAATTCTACCACTGAATCTCTCTAACTTTACTCCTCTAAGTTACTTCTTCATCATCCACTTCTATAAAAAAATTATATAGATCCACTTTCTAATTATCTTCTATGTGAAGCTGATGAGGACTCTATCCTGGAGATATTACTATAAAATAAAAAATAGTGATAGATCATAATTCTAGAAATGGGATACATTGAAATTAATAATTTGTGTTCATTTATTCAATTTTTCTCAATATTTACCAAGGAATACCCATTAAAACACATGATTAAGAAGAATGATGCATGATTATTTCCCAGGACTATACCCTGAAACCAGTGTCACCTTGTTTTGAATTTTTTATATGCTTCAAGGTCCATGCATCATATCATAGTAGGCCCTAAATACCCCGGTTTAAGATGGTCTCCCACGTTGACAGTGCTTTCAAGACATAGCTGACACTCCTTCCCAACCATACCATGTACCCTCACATGTGGTGGACTTCCAACTCCATTCTATCCCTCAACCATACCTTTTATACCACTCAATCATGACCCCCACCTCACAAGGTGTACCCCTACAGGGCCTGAAATTTGAGAATATAGATGTTAACACCCAAGTCCAACCTCTAGTAGGCCCTGTGATATAGAATAGCACCGAGTGTATAGTAAGCACACTATTGGTAAGCATTACCCTCTATGAGAAAACATTTGAATGAGATATATAATGTAGAAACCAACCAAATCATACTTAGACCCCAATATAGAAGAAAATTCATAGTTCACATATGAAATTTCATGAATGAACTACTATATATGAAAGGAATACTAAAAGTACCAAAAGAAAGTTAAGATGACAACAACCACAAAGCCCAAAATCCTACTTTAATACCAGAATAAATTATTAACCATCCTGATATCCAACCTGTTCCAACTGACCAGAAAAATATTTTATATATACGTAAGGATTGTATAAAGGAATACATAGTATGATCCTACCTATATCATCTCATAAAAATGGTAAATAAAGAATGCTAAATCATAGTAAACAATAAGTGAAACTTACTCATCACCTAAATAGTTATACTATGTTTTCAGCATCACCATGGATACTATCAACAAATATAACATATAAAAGAATATAATACAATAAAAAATATCAAGGGTAACCCACGACCACTTCCCCACTAGTTTGCTTCCCTTACCCAACAACACATGTCTATAGAATCTCTCCCCAAATAGGCAAGAACATAGACACGAGGGTGAAGAACCACAACATTCACCTCATGTAATACACCTCCACATCCTTTTAATAAAAAATAACTAGGCAGATCCTGGGAGCCACCATAGCCCGCATAATGTGTATCATACATCATAAAGGTCCATAACCTCTAGGCATAAATGTGTGTGAATATAACCAAATGTTATTACATCCATCTAAAAAAATATATGGAGAAAATTTACTGATGTGTATACCATCCTATGTAACTACCATGCGATGATTGTGGGGTCAAATGGGGTAGTAATCCATCTATCCTCCCCCTAGTTGCTGGGGGAAAACACCCCCCATGGCTCAGAATCCCTAGGGTGTCATTTAACCAAACCGAAATAGTAGAGTATCCTATGAATAAAAAAATTAGATGATATAATATAGCTCAGACCAACACTATAGGATAATCCTAGTCCCAGACTCAATGTTAGATAACATATTTCAGACTCCCTAATTCTTATGCTAAAACCACATACCGTACAATCACACAACCATTTAAAGAGATACATTAAGTTATTTTATTCCTTTTTCATATTTTTTTTACTTTAGGTAAATTAATTCTTATCCATTAATTACACATTAAAACTTCTACATTACATTACATTATCATTATAACAAAGTTCCATACCCTCTAGGCATAAACAAACTGTGTCCACAGAATCACAGAATAGTAACCTCGACATTGCATCACATCAAGCTACAACCTCTTGGGTTAACAATTATTTATTTATAAACATAATTAAATTTCATAATAATAGGTATTCTAGGATAACAACATACAAAACCAAATAAGTAAAGAAACAAAGAACATCCATCTTTCTCAATAAGTTGGGAAACAAATAAAGATAAAAAATTAAACTAGTTGTAATCCAAACAACATATTCAAAAAAGAATCCAACATTCATATCAAGGGGGTAAACCCAGCATTGACCTATTATTTGATAAATAGTGTTCTCCATGACACCCACATGCATATCCTAATGTATCACACCACTGCATGTGTCAACTAATATGATAACACCTACGCCACCCAACCCCTTATATCACAACTTCCCTATAGGATCATCCATCCCAGTATCACATCACATCCGGGCATCATTTCCCATAATACCACAATGTCCCTCTATGATCAGACATACAATTCACATTTACCAAGCTAGAGTAAGCAATCAAAGTAACAAGTCTCTTGTTCCATAAATAAGGACTCCAAGCATTACACAAAATGAGCTCTCACTATAACAACCTTTCACTTTATTTTATATTTAGATATGATTTATTACATAAGAATTCACTTAATAAAGCATATATGATCGAGAGGTCTTGTGTCTTTGCGGCCTACGCACATTACATGACAAATTATTTCTTAAAATACAACATTTTTATTGAAAAAATATTTTACATGAGCACAATTTTCCGTCGTACTTAGCATTGCATGGGATAACCTGAGAAAATACATAAGAAAAGGGTGAGAAATAAATCCCAGTAAGGGTGTAAAAAAGTCATAACATGAAGAAAACAATACATTTCCTGAAATAGGCATATCAATGGAGAAAAAGAGGAACATGAACATAATTTCATTATATATAATGATTATCATAACATGGAAATGTGGCAACAACATGATATACTGTATCATAAACATAAATGAATTAGGTAAACCCCTAAACCAAAATGGTTGAAAAATGTCCTAAAATAAATTATGTAAAACCCTATCCCAATATGGTGTATCATTATACTAAACATTACCCAATGTAATAGAGCTATATCAGGTCGCACCCATCATAATCATTTCAATCCCATGGTTATGTTTTCCACATAGATCATATAACATGGATTCATTCAATGTCATCATTTTTTCCAATATAATGGAAAGTATAATATGTAAATGAATGTATATAATCAATAAGTATATATTTATAAAGATGAATACCCTTGATAGAGAAATGGGGTTGGTATTAACTACACGATTATTTTGGCATGGAAAATTACAGTGCAATTTTTGCAGCCTAACAACGTGACATAAAAATTCAAAAAAAATTCTTGAGGAGAGATAAAGGGGTCTCTCAACATATATATATGAAATTTAAATTAAGGAGGTTATATTAATACATGTCCCAACAAAAGGAATTTTGAAATAGAATATGTAACCTAACAAAGAAACTTGAAGAAAGAGAAGAAATGAAATAACACATACCAAATTTTGGCATGGTAACAAGTGTACATTAGAGGGATTAATGAGAGATTAAGAGGTTTCTCATAAAAAAAATATAATAAGCTCAGTATGGGGGAGGTTAAAAACATACCCCTTCATTTTTAATTGAAAAATTAATGGGTATAACAATATAAGGAAACTTGGAAAAAAATGAGAATGGAAGGAAAGTGAGGATTCCTTACTTGGATGTGTGGTCCCAAAGGCTTGGTATAGGCTGTGTGGGAGCTTGGGGTGCCATGGAAGGAATCTAGGGACTGTGCAGAAAAGTGAGTATGAACATCAAAGAGTTTGAGTGAATAGGAATGGGTTATTGGGTGGGTTTATAAAGGAAAAGAGGGGGAATTCATTATTATTTAGGTTTTGGACATTACACACTGAAATATTAAAAAACAAAAACCATAACATGGTTTTCCCCCATGGTTTCTGAAAAGGGTAGTTATATAAATTATTTTAGAAGGCTAAGGGCTGATGATATTAAAATATTTTCCTTTCTTTTGTGGAGGTGAGTCACACATTCAACAAAATGATTTTAAAATATTAAAATATTTCATACGTCCTGGAGGATTCACTAAGGCCATATAAAATAAATCAAGTAAACCTAAAATTATATTATATTAAAGGAAAAATAAAATATTTGGACCAAGATACGTTTTATAGTATTTTATTATGTCACAGTTTAAGAAATATGTTTATTAAATCAGATTATATATTTATACATTACTAATTTTTTACCCAAAAATTTTACAATCATAGATAATTATGAACAATTTTGTATTTGATAATTTCAATATCCTCATTCCAAAAATAGTATCAATTTTATATATTTAATTTTCTAAATATTTGAATTTTAACTTTTAAAATGAGAACTTACATTTATTGAAAAAATAATGGGTTTTGACAAAAATAGTTTTCAAACCATAATAAAAACTAAATTTTACTCCATAAAAAATATATACTCATTTATTATTAATAAGTTTAATTTGATAAAAAAATTATTAAAATATTAATTATTTAAAAAAAGCATTTATTCCTTAAAATAAATTCATTAATGAAAAAACCACACTTTCTGTCTTAACATATAAAAATATATAACTCTTATAAAAATAATTACCTAGATAATGAACTAATATAATAAAAATTAATAAGAATTTTTTATAATATTAAAACCATAATAATGAATATATTTCTCAAAAGTACCATTTTTACCTAAAAATTCAATTTATCAAATTCTTCATTATTTTACAGAAGTCTATTCCCATATAGATACTAATGGAATAAGTATTTTATTTATAAAATAGTATTACAAAATAACTAACTAATTCATTATTACATAACCCCTTATAAGACCTGCATAAGACCTAAGGGTATGGTGTGTGATGGTGACAGACTCTTGAGGAAAATCGGATAACGTCGCCCGGGGGTAATCTCTGTTAATTTGAACATCTCTTGTAGGTGATTATGTTCAAGATTAAAATGTTAAAGCTCATATTGTTATTGGTTAGTTGAGAATCCCAGTGACACTACCACCTTCATGAGCTTTGAAAAATGAGATTTGTATGGATTGAGTCTACTAGATGAGGTCATCCTTTCCTTTGTCTATGTAGAATAAATTTGTTAAAACATTATATTTATAAAAGATGTGTGATCAATGTTTAATGGCTATATTATCAATGTTAATGATACTTAAGAAAAATTTAAACCCAATAATAATAACAAAATAGTTCATGTGTTTTCAATATCCATTAGACATTATAATAAATTGAATTGTTTTTCATAAATGATCGGCTTGTTACAACCTTCCCCGCTTTAGAAATTTATCCCTCAAAATTTCCTCCTCCCACACTAAAACATATGAGGGAAACTCTACCTCATCCCTTCCTCTAGTTCCCATGTTGTTTCTTCAAACTTTTGGTTTCTCTACAACACTTTGATAGGGGGAATTATCTTATTTCACAGAACTTTTCCCTATGACCTAAGATCTTCACTAGATTATCTTCAAAGAATAGTTTATTCTCCCATAGTACCACCTCTAGATTAAGAACATTTGATGGGCCATGTATGTACATTCTCAAGAGTGATATATGGAATAAATCATTTACTTAATACCGGTTTAGTGGGAGTTCTAGTCGATAGTCCATTTCTATGATGTGATCAAGGTTCTCCAAAAGGCTGATATACCTTGGAGTAAGCTTTACAGACTTAAGAAATCTCATCACTCTCTTCTAAGAGATATGCATAGGAAAACGATATCTCCAACATCAATCTCTAGGTCTCATCGACGATTTTCATCACAACCCTTTTTTCAACTATGAGAAGCTTTGATGTGCTGGTGGATAGTCATACCATTATACAACATTTCCTCAACCTTTTTTGGACCTAGATGTTTTTTCACCGACCACATCGCAACATTCCAGTGTTATGCACCTTTTCCCATAAATGGATTCATAAAGAGCCATTTGGAAGCTGGTGTGGAACTATTTTTGTAAGGGAACTCAACCAAATAAAGATGTTGACCCCATCCTACATTTATGTTCATTGAGAATTCTCTCAACATGACCATAAGTGCTCGAATAGTCCTCTCATATTGGCCATCAATTTGAGGATGATGAGTCATACTGATGTTCCCTCAGTATTCGAAGCATTTTGGAGACTCTTCCTAAACATAGAGGTGAATCTTCGATCTCGATCAAATACAATCAATAGTGGTACACCATGCAGCCTTACCACTTCTCTGATGTCTATCTGCTCTAGCAGATCCAGTGAGAAATCCTCCCGAATTGTAATGATGTGTGGTATCTTTCTATGATTGTCCCAAAAAATGTAGAAATAATTGTTTCCATTAGATTTCATCAGAGGTATGGTGAAAATTTCTATAGTGATGTTTTCTTGTTTCCATGTTGGTATGGGTAATGGTTGTTTCATCCCCTTAGAATTCTACATCTCAGCCTTCACTTGAGGACATATGAGGCACATTGATGTATATCATGTGATATCCTTATTCATGTTATAAAAAGAATAATTCGACTAGATATCTTGACACATCTGTGTGTTTCATGGGTGAATGGAGAAATGTTAACTATGTGCATCATCTAATAGTTAATTCTTTAACTTTGGATTTGATGGAACACTTGTTATGGACCAAAATCTCACAATTACCTCTTCATTAACATTGAACTGTAAGGATTTCTTATAGAATATGACACATATTTTTCTTTCCTAGGGTGGTAATGTATTGAGCCGTCATAATCCTAGACGAGCTCTAACCACCTTCATTGGTGAATATTTAACTCTATGTTAATATATATTTAAGACATTTGTGAACGGTATATATGTCACACTTCATCCCAAAGAGACAATTCCACCAGATTTTAAACACACTGATCACCACTACCAACTCCAAATCATGTGTGGGATTGTTTTTCTCATGAATTTTTATCTTCCGTGAGGCATAGGTACTGAATTTTCATTCTTCATCAACACATATTCTAGGACCTTCTTCGAATCATCCCTGCTGATTACAAATAGCTTCCCAGATAAGGGTAGTCTAAGCGTAGGGGTAGTGATAAGCCTCTTCTTCAACTCGATGAATATTTATTCACACTCATCATTCCATGAAAACATGACCCCGTTGCATGTTATCTTAGTAAGTGGGTCTGAAAATCAGGAGAAATTTCTCACAAATCGATTACAATATCAATATAAGCATAGGAATCTATGGATATCCATCACATATGTTGGCATCAACCATCCAAAAATGTCTTTTATTTTTGATGGATTCACAAATATCCAATTTTTTATGATGATATTCCCCAATAATTAGACTTCACTCAACCATAACTCACACTTGATGTTTATTTCATAGAGCATCTCTATTCGCAAGGTCTCTAGTATAGTTCTTTGATGATCCTCATTCTCCTCCTTGTTTTAGTAGTATATTTTAATAACATCTATTAAGACAACAAAAAATCTGTCAAGTTAATCTCTAAAGAGTCTATTCATAATGTTCATGAATATTTATAGAGAATTAGTGAGTTCTAATGTCATTTATATGAATTCATAGTTCTTGTACCTTGTATAAAATGCATACATGGGGATATCCTCCTTATTCACCCTTACAAAGTAATATCCTGACTGCAGATCCACCATGGAGAAATATTGTGCACCACATAGTTGATCGAACAAGTCATAAATTCATAGAAAAGTATACTTTTTATTTATCATGATTTTGTTGAGATCACAATAATCAATACAAAGGTGCATTGATCAATGATTCTTCTTTACGAAGAGGTCTAGTGAACCCTTGTCTGAAGCACCTGGGAGTATAAACCCATTAAATAGATTCTCATGTAGTTTTTTCTTTAGCATCTCAAACTCCACAACATCAAGTCTATATGGATTCCTAGATATTGGAAATGCCTTAGATATAAGATCAATCAAGAATTATTCATCTCTTTTAGGAGGACGATCGGGAAGTTCATCGGGATACACATCAGCGAATTCCCTCATACTATGCTTGTCTTCAATGAAGGATCATTCTTTAGACTCAACCATCTGATAAATATATTCATGCTCATAGAGAAAAAATATCCATGATTGAGATGATTTTTCTAAAGATGATACATCCTCCTCCTTGCACTTGTATAGAATTGGGAGTCGATTCACTATATGGACAATGATTTCTCTCTCATGGAAATTAATGGTGCCTCTAAATAGGGAAATCCAATTCATACCAATAATTTCATCAAATTATACTATGGGATGTGTGATGAGGTTCTTAAATATTTTTAATAAAAAAATTTTTATAGGGGAGGAGTCGTATACATGGGATGCTATAATTTCACCATTTTCTTTTTTCACCGATATCTCTACTTACATGATTTTTGGTTGTGTTTGGATTGATATACTCCAAATTAAAGGTTGAGGGTCAATCCATCTTTATTAAATAAAAACAAAAGAACCTCTTTTATGAATAGGTAATAGGGAACATGTTACAGAGAAGGGAATAATGCCATAGGAAACAAAAAAGGCAATGTTCCAAATGGGACAGTAAGTTCAAAGGAGGCAAACATCCAAGAAAGCTCATGTAAAAGCCTCATTGTAGAAATATGGATGATAACTCTACATTTTAGTTTTTATTTATGGTCATACATTTTCCAATATAGACTTAGGGGAGCATATTTTAAACTATTAAACACATATAGGGTAATCCAATGAAAATGAAGGTATAACATATAAATTACATTTATCTCAATTACTTATGAATTTCTACCCTTCCATCTATGTTATCAATGATCTACTTCCTAACATATGTTCTTATGAAAATATTTTTTCTCCCTTAATAATGGTTTGTAGTATGCTTATGAATTTACCAAAGCATATCACTCGAGAGTGTCACCCCAAGAGTGTAGTAAGGCTTGTTGTTGTTCACCAGTTCTCGTTCTAGTCTGGATCAAAGTGGTGTTATCGGGGTTTACACCAAGAAACATCTGTACCAGATCCACCTATACTTGTTTGCATCTAGAGAGGGATTTGATTTCTTGATACGCCACAACTATATAATCACCTAAGTTAAGGGATTATTTTTTTATTAGTCTCATCCCTATGGATTTCACAAGATTTTGATAATCAAAATCCAAAAAATAACTAAACCTATCATATAATACCAACTATAAAAAACATGCACATTATATCATTTCTAGATTTGATATATTACATAAAAATTCACTCAATACAAGCTTGAAGATCATGATGTCTAGTGTCTTTGGGGCATAATAATATTAAATGATATCTTAAGACATAAAATACTACATCTTTATTGAAAACCTCATTTACATGATCATAATTATAATGGATCAGACCTATCTTGTCCATTAATTTGCTGATATTTGGTTTTTGAGGTGATCTAGGAGTTCAAGGTAGCTTTTCTCCAACACATTTCTAAATTTATATTACGTTGAACTATGTTTCCAGTTTTCTGAATAGTGTAATCAGTGAGAGAAGTGTGAATAGTGTCATCGGTGAGACAAATGTGAATAGGGTAATTGGTGAAAGATAAGTTAATAGTGTCATCGGTGAGACAAACGTGTACTGTGTCATGGGTGAGACAAACATAAACAGTTTCATCGGTGAGAATGATGTGGATAGTGTCATCAGAGAGATAGGTGCGAACTCTGTCATCTGTGAGATAGATGTGAATAGTGACATCAGTGACATAAATTTGAACAATGTCATCAGTGAGACAAAGGTGAAAGGATTCATCAGTGAGACAAATTTAAATAGTTTCATTGGTGAGTCACTTTTACTATCAGTATCAGTGAGTCATTTGTACTATCGACGTTGGTTGGTGTACACTGTTTCCATTCAACGGTAGGTGCACATTGTTTCCATCCAACAGTCGGTGTACAAAGTTTCCAACATACTACAGTTTCACCCCTTTGAAGTTATAATTGACATAAAACGCCTTCAAGACCTTTTTGAGGGATTTAAGTCCAATTCAATTCCCATTACCACAATCATAATGTTCCTAAGGCGTGGGATGCCTTTTCTTTGTGAAACAGTGTCATTTAATGTGTTCCCCTATAATGGAAAATCCATCATTTCTTAAATCACCACTCCATTAAATATTATAATGGGATGAGATATCTTCTTCCCTTGTTCTACCTTCTTTTTCCCTAGTGTGATATTCACTAACCTTTCCTTATTCCTATAGGATTTGTGTGATCATACCATAATCCATGGATCATTTCCCCTCTAATTTTATTCTTACTACATGTGCACCCCATGTTTTGGTGCATGCAGCAAGTGTCAATCTATCATAGATAAAAGGTATTATATAACTCCTTTCATGGGTTTTATTTGATCCTTCATCTGCCATTTCTCCATTCCATGTAATGTACTATTATCATCACCATGTTTCTAATGGAGTTTCCTTGGGTGTCAGTTAGTTCAATTGTTCTGCGACGTCCTTGGGTGGATACAATTGTCAGGGGGAGGCAATCATGATCCATTGGGTGGATAATTCTCTTGTAAATAAATTCAATAAACCTTTATGTTAGGGGATTCATTTCATCTCTATATTCTTTTATGTGAAATAGTAATGTTAGCACGATTAATCCCACCTGATCATAATGTAATTAATGTAATAAATACTTAAACCAAATAAATAAATTGGTTTTGATCAGATGTTTTTTCCTTATGTTTTTCTAGATAGTTTGATGTTTATTCTTTTCTTGTTTAGCTTGCAGTTCTGGATGGAAATTGGTAAATAACGTAAATTGGGATTAATTGTAATTATTTTTCAATGATAAAGAGGCATGTAAAATATTATAGTTGTTGTTTTTGTAATTGGATGTTAATCAAATTGGTGCAGTAAGCATGTTTAATTATTTGTGACAGCTTATTGTTTAGGTTTCCCATAGTTATAAAATACAAATAATAAATTGGTTAATTCTAGATTGATTAAAGAACCATATATTTGATAAATTGATAATTCTAGGTAGGGTTTTGAGTTACCCACTTTCTTGTAACGTCGTGTGCCTTATTCTTTGGAGCCATGAGTGGTCATTACGTTTGAAGGTTGGATGCTTGTTTAAGGGCCAAGAGCCTGGTTGATATGTTGTAAATTCCCTACTACTTATGATGTGTTATGAGCTTGGATGGATGTTGTGAGATGTGGGGGCATGTGGTCCCATTGGTTGTGGCAGTAGTTGAATCCTAGAGTGGTGAGAGGAATTAGTTTATACATGTGGGTGTTGGGGAGGACACTAGAGATGGTGAAACAGGTGGGATGTGAATGATTTGATCACTGTTGATTCTTATTGGTTGTTTATGTACTATAATTTTTCCACATCACAAGGTAGATGGTCTTTCTTACCATCCTTCCAAAATGGATGAAGACACGCAAGGTCTGCCACATGCTTTCGGTGTTTAGCTTCTCTAGGGATGATGTGTGCACGTTCCTTCTATAGATGGAAATGACTTGATGGGTAGTTCATCTACTCACTATGTTGATCCCCCATATGTTTAGTCTATTATAATGTTTTTCAAGAATTCCTAGGAATAGGGAAAGTAATAATAATTTGAATAAAAGATTGAATAAATGATGTTAGCCCATGGGGTTGTAGCATGTTGGGATGCAATGATGAGGTTGTAATTTAAAGGAATATTAGACACTTGGTGTGATGCTATTTAAATATAATGTGAAGTTGATAATGGTTAATTTATGTTTAATGATTTAATTAACATAAATTTAAAATGATAATAATAGATAATGTAGTCTAATGTATCCCTTTAAATGGTTGTGTGCTTATTGGATACCTAGACAAAGTAGTGGGAGTCAGGAGTTTGAGAGAAGTTAGCTACATTTTTTTCTAACACTAGGTAATTCCCATAGTGTTGTTGTGAGAATATTATATTTTTTACTTTTTTGTGTTTCTATACACTACTCCACCCCGCTAGTTAGGAAACTAACACATCAAAGATTCTGAGCTCTGGGGGTGTTTTCCTCAACATTATAATGGGGGGATGGATGGATGAATACCCCCTTTTTCATTACTCATTTCTCATGGTATTTACATGTTTTGGAAGGAAGAAAAGTTTTCTCCCATATATGTGTGTAAAGGTATGTAATGGTCTGTGGTTACTGACACAAAAATATTCAGGATTATGTTCCCTATGGAATACTATATGTGAAACATGTATAGGATGTGATGGCTTGAGGATCCTTACTTTGTGTATCAGATGTAATGGATTGAGGTATAATTCATTATGTATGGTACATGTTATGAGAGATGTTATTGTTGCCAAAAATACCTGGTTAGTTTGGTTACATGGACGTAGTTTTTGTGTTGCATGAGGTGCATGTTGTGATGCATCACCCATGTGTCTACGGGCAATAATTTTTGGAGAGATATTCTTAGGACGAGCGACGATGGGAAAAATTGGAAAACTTGTCAGGGAAGAGGTAGCTAGGTTCCCATGATATTCATTATTATATTATATACTCTTGTATTTGATTCTTGTAGAGAGTAGAAATGGTGAGTCTAAGAACATTTTATATATGTTTAGGTGATGAGTTAGTTTCATTTGTTGTTCACTATGATTTAGCTTTCATTCTTAATTTTTTCATGAGTGGCTGTGAGGAGGATCTTATTGAGTGTACAATTATAATCACCCTACAAATATATAAAATGTTTTTATGTCACTTGGATCAAGTTGGAGATCAAGCTAGATACTACTAGCTTGAGGTTACAAGAGGTATTCGGGGTTCGTGGTTGTTATTGTTTTTTCATTCTTTTGGTACTTATTGTTTTCCCTTTATATTGTAGTACTACTTTCATGACATTACATATATTTACATGGATTTTCATTTATATTTTAGTCTGATTTGTGGTAGATTGGTGTCTGTCTTATCACCCTCATTATCATGTGTTCTTTTAAAGATTAATGCCTCCCATTTATGTGTTTAATATACCCTAGATGCTAGTCACCAACCCTAGGCCTAATGGTGGTGGGACTCAGGGGTCACTCTCTCGCTTCACACATTATTATCCTAGGAGGGGTTGACCTTGGGGTGAGGGGGTTATGAAAAAGTGGTATTTGCTGTGAAGTTGAGGGATTGGATGGAGTTTGGTGTTAGGAATAGGATAGGTTTCATGGGTTGGTAGGGAAACACTGTCAGTTATGTTTATAAAGTGATGTAAACACCAGATACTGACTGAGACACAGGCGTTTTTCCCCCTTGTGATATCATGCTTGGACCTCTATTTTTAATGTGGCTACTAGATGAGGTGATACTTATTTTTATGTAGATACCTAGGAAATGATCATGCATCATTATTATTTGTTCTTATTTTTGAATGGGTAGACCATGGGATAGGTTAACCTAAATTGAATAAAGTAAAACCACTAATTAATTAATGTTGAGTCTTACATATTCCAAATTTAGGATCTCTAACTATCTTTTATTTTGTAGCTATGGCTCCAGGTCAACATCTTTGTCAGGTTCACACACAATATGTCCAATAGACTTTATCATCAGCTCGGTGTTGGGTAGAGGATGATGTTGAAGACACATGGAGGAGGAAAATCTGAGAGTTTCAACACAATATTATTCAGATGTATAGAGGATCCATTTTAGATGTAGTCACAATAGACTGGTTGGATGTGGTTGAGATATCCTTAAGTTCAATCTATGCCTAGGTAGAGCACTGGGTGTCTTTGGTTGTAGTGATGTTGCGTGGAGCAGCAAGGAAGTGTTGGTTCTTGTTCCATAGGGATCGCGAGGAGCATGAAATCTAATGGGAGGAGTTCAGAGACATGTTCAGAGTCATGTTTCTTTCTTTGAATGTGAAGGTGTCTAGTCACCAGGATTTTCTTAACCTTCGACATGGGAGCTCTAGTGTGCAGGAGTTTGGAATTTGTTTCTAGAACCTTTTGCGATATGCATTGGACTTCTTTCCAAATAAAGAGGCTAGGGAGAGGAATCTCAAGAAGGATTTATGTCCAAAGATCCAACTCCAGGTCACCCGATTTATGTTGAAGACATATCATAACGTGCTGGTGAAGGAAGTGGTCATCAAGAGGATGTTATCTATAACCGTATCTTCTCGAGATGGGTTTCTTCATGATTCCTCAGGAAGTAGAGTTGTGGTTTGGCATTCCCATTTTTTAGGGAAGAATATTTTCTATTTGGCAGGGGTAATTCCTAGTCCTCAGCATCTCATTTTTTTGGGGGCGACAACACTAAGACAAATTCCAAGGGATCAAGAACATGTTTTTCTTATGGAGGAAAAATTCATTAGTAGCAAGAGTGCCTGACCATTCAGAGTGGTAATCTTCCACTAGGCGTTCGACTCTAGGTTCCGCTATTAGGGTAGTTCCAGACAAGGTAGCAGTACCAGGTTGCACCAACATTTGTTCAGCAGAGAGATTATGGTGCATGTAGATTACATCCCTTTGATGATCCCCATCCTCAAGAAGTATATTTCACACATGGTGGTGGTTTTCATTAGGGTCAGAGAGATCATGGAGGTTATTGTGGATGACTTCAGGAATTATCATTGCCTGCACGATGTGATCCAGATTCCATTCAAGGTACCCTTTGCTTTATTTTTACTTTAGTGTATTCATTTTTTTATTCAGGAGTGACACACTTGTTCATCTTACATTCCCTTGTCTATTCTTTGGGACTTTAGGTAGAGAAGCTTCCAATTCCCTTGACATTGACTACGCAAGCTGTATTTTGAGCTAACTTGTGCGAGGTATGTAAATACAGTGTGCTAGTGTTGGTGTAGCACCTATCTTGGAGAGATTTCCTATGTCTAACGATACATCCATATCATGTAATCCTTATAATGTATTGGTTTTATTCATTATAGGATATCATAGATTCCTTCTGGAGGTTGGTGGTGTTCTTCAATGCTAATGGGGAGCAAGCGGTGTTTGTTGGCAAACAAGACCCTAAGATGGGTCATAGGTGTGTTCCATCCATGTCATCCTTGATTGCGGAGCAGATGCTGAGTTCTTTAGAGGTTTAGTAGTTGGAATTTCATAGGGTTGTAGAAGAGTACTCTGATGCCTTTCCAAAGGATTTTATAGAATTATCCCCTCGAGGAGAGACCAATTTTGCGATCGAGCAATTTCCAAGAGCGTATCCTATACCCATGTCTCCAAATAGGATGGACCCTTATGAGTTACTGGATTAGCATAGATAGATTGATAGTCTGTTACAGTGCAGTTTTTGTTCAGCGGTGTGTGTCACCATGGGGTGCATCGGATTAGTTCAGAATGAAGGCTGCCAATAGTTTAATGTTTTGTATCAATTATCTTCACCTAAACAATTTGACATTAAATAATCTCTATCATACACTGTAGATTAATAATTTATTTGATCAACTGAAGGGTGCATGTTGGTTCTCAACGATTAAATTGCGGTCTGGATATCATCTAATGTGTGTGAAGGATGAAGATATTCCGAGTACTGCTTTCTGTTGTCGTCATGGGAATTACGAGTTTATTGTAATGTCAGTCGGTGTGTTTAATGCTCTAGATATGTCTACGGAGTTGGTCAATGCTATTCTCCATGAGTTCTTGGATAAGTTGAAGGTATGTTTCATTGATGACATCTTCGTGTACTCTATGTTTGAGGAGGATCACGCAATGAATTAGCACGCCATTTTGGATGTTCTTCGTCAACATCAGCTATTTGGGATGTTTTCAAAGTGTGTGTTTTGGGAACAAGATATTCATTTCCTGGGGTATGTTCTATCGCAGCAGGGTGTACATGTGGATCCATTAATTATAGAAGTAGTTGTGTCATGGGAATCCCCTAAGATAGTGGCGGAGTACTAATGTTTTCTCAGTATTGTAGGCTATTACATGAGTTTCCATTATGATTTCACTTGGGTTGTGACTACTCTGAAAACATTGAACAAGAAGTATCATGAGGTCATGTGGATTGATCTGTGTCAAGAATCTTTCGAGTATCTGAAGGAGAAGCTAGTAAGTGCTCTGTTTCTTTCTCTACTAGTATCGGGTGTTCAGTTTGATGTTTTCCAGGATGCTTCACATATGAGGTTAGGATATGATATAATAAAGTATAGATCAGTTTTTTATTATGGGTTTTGGATGTTGCATCCCCATGAATGTAACTCTTCCACCAATGATATGGATTAAGAAATAGGGGTGTTTCCTCTGATGTTTTTGAGAAATTACCTCATTAGTGAGTGCTTTGGGGTTTTCACCAATCATAAGAGCCTGAGATAGGTTTTCACCCCGAATTAATTGAACTTGTGGCGGTGTTGGTGTATGGAGTTCTTATAGGAATACAACTTTGAAATGTCATATACACCTGGATTGAGGAATATTGTATCTAATGTGCGGAGCAGGAAGTCATGTAGTGATGTAGTGCATGAATTTGGTGATTCCTGGAGTGTAATGGAATAACATACTACATTACATCTCGATATGGGAGAATTTGGGGAAATATATTGTTCTTTTTAATTGATGGTGTGGTCATATTTGGTGAAACATGTTGAAGAGTCCTTGTAGGTTGATTTAGATGTAGAGGTCTCGAGAGACTGAGTTGTTTGTGGTGGGGCCCCTGATGGTTGTTCTGAGGATGAAAAACAATGAGTGTTAAATCTGGGAGTGGTTTTCATTCCATTTGTGATGCATGAGAGGGTTCTCAGAGAGTTCCATAGATCACCTTTAGTGGTGCATCTCATCATGGAAAATATGTACCTAGCTTTGAAGAGTTATTTTTGGTGGCCTAGACTGAATCATGCAGTTGTAGAGTTTGTTTCTCGATGTTTGGTCAGCCAGATGGTGAAGGCCAGGAACCATGTCCTCAATGGTTTTCTACAGCCATTAGATGTTACTCATTGGTAGTGGGAAGACATCTCAATATAATTTTTTATCTAGATTACCTCATTATCAGGGAGTCCATATTGATATTTGGGAGGTACCATAGTTTTTTATAAAATTTTACCACTTTACAACAATCATTTATTCGAGCTCAATGAAGGTTTTTTCGAGGAAATATATAGAGGAGGTGGTGGGACACCACATATTACCAAGGAAGATCACTTCCGATCAAGATCTTCATTTTACCTCTTGGGTGCAGAGAGGTCTCCAACATGATTTCAGTTCTTAGATATTTCGTAGCACTACATTTAATCAAAAAATACATGGTTAGATAGGGAAGACCATCCAGACTCTTGACGACATGTTGAGCTCTTGTGTCCTGGATTTTGGAGGTTCTTAGATGAGGCAGTTACCATTGGTCATGTTCCCTTAATTTTTTTTTGTACTATATGATTTGTATAGTGCTATTTAATGACTTGTATGGATGTCCTTTCCATTCTCCACTGTGCTAGACTGGGGTTGGAGAGTCAGAAATTCATGGGCCAGAACAAGTACAACACACAATAGAGATAGTTCAGGTGATTCAAGAGAGGATGAAGGCAGCCCAAGATAATCCAAAATCATTTTCCAATCAAAGGATGAGACCATTGGAATTATATGTTGGGGATCACGTGTTTCTGAAGGTGACTCCCCATCGCGGGAATTGATTTTTTAGTTATAGTAGTAATATTTCTTCATGATTTGTTAGGCCATTTGAGGTTTCAGATCATGTACGATATATGGTGTATCAGGTAGAACTTCCATCAAAGATGATCTGGATAAATGATGTTTTTCATGTTTCATAGCTCCGTCATTATCTTCATTATGACTCTCACATCATCTATTGGGGTGAGATGAAAATTGACGACGATGCGACCATCGAGAAGTGGCCTATAAAGATACAAGACCAAAAGAAGATGGTGTTGTGTGGGATTTTTATCTCCCTGGTTCGTGTCTTGTGTAGACTTCGTGGAATGGAGGAGATTACATGGGAATCTGATCCCCATATAAGTGTTTAGTACCATGAGTTTTTTTTATGTTTAACTCTTTTCATAGAACAATGTTTTATTTGTCGTTGTAGACCATTCATGTTGATGAGATGGATTTATGTTGTTGATTTTTGTGGAATGATAATTTTTAGAGGTATCTTGATGGGTGGTTTTTTGGAACCCTTTTCCTTTTCCTTTTAGGTCGGTTTTGAATTCTTGAGGAAGAGAATGTTTTGAGAGGTATTTGAGGTAATGGCATGGACCTCTCTGGGATATTACTTTGCTGAAATCTGGTGTCTTCATTGTTTTGGGAGGTCATAGTAACTTATCCCCAAATTTTTTTCCAAATTTCAAGTTCTCTAAAAAGTCATTTCAGTTTTATGAATACTGTAATTAGTGAGACAAATGTAAATAGTTTCATCAGTGAGACAAATGTGAATACTTACATTAGTGAGACATATGTGAATAGTGTAACTGCTGAGACATAAGTGGATAGTGTCATCAATGAAACAGTCATGAACAATGTCATCGATGAGACAAACATGAATAGTGTCATTGGGGAGATAGATGTGAAAATTTTCATCGGTGAGACAGATGTGAACAGTGACATCAGTAAGACAAATGTGAACAATGTCATCAGTGAGACAAATTTCAACAGTGTCATTAGTGATTCTTTTGGATTGTCAGTATCGGTGAGTCATTTTTACTATTGGCGTTAGTAGGTGTACATTGTTTCCATCCATAGGTATTCATATAGTGTTTCCAACCATCAGTTGGTGTACAGTGATTGCAGCTTCCTATTGTTTTTCCCATTTGATGTTTTATTTGACATAAAACACATTAATGGCCCCATTTTAAGATATTTAATGAATATTCAAATCCCATAACTATAATAATAATTTTCCTATGGATTAGAATTTCATTACATGGTCAAACTGTGTGGTTTAATGTGATCAAATTTAATAGAAAATCTAGTGTATATTAAAATTATACTCTATTAAATATTCTAAATGGGAGAGAAATATTTCTCTCCTATTATACCTTCATGTTCCCCTAGTGTGAGTATCTTGAACCATTCCTTCTTCCCATTGGATCGATGTGATCAATCCTCAATCCTCAGATCATTTCCCCTTGAAGTTTATTCATGTTGCATGTGCACCCCCTATTTTGGTGCGAGCGGCAAATGTCGATCCATCATCGATAGAAGGTCTGATCTACCTTCTTTCTTGTGTTATCATTGATCCTTCATATTTATTTTTTCCCTTTTCCATGTTATATAATGTTATCTCCATGTTTCTAAAGGAGTTTTCTTTCTTGTTGGTTGGTGCGGTCATTCCGCGACATTCTCTGGTGGATGTAATTGTGATGGGGGTGAAAATCATGATTCGTTACATGGATTGTTATATTGTAAGGAACATCAAGAACCTTTTGAGGTAGGGGATTTTTTACTTATCTATATTCTTTTACAAGAAATAATAATGTTAGCATGATTCATCCCACTAGATCATAGTGGAATTAACGTAATAAATATTTAAACCAAATAAATAAATTGGTATCGATCATATGTTATTGAATATTTTTTTCTAGATAGTGTGATATCTATGCATTTTTTTAGCATGTACTTGTTGACCGAAATTGGTAATGAACATAAACTACTATTAATGGTAATTATTATTCAATGATAAAGTGGCATGTAAATGAATCTAGTTGTAATTGTTGTAATTTTATTTTAACCAAATTGATTCAGTAAGAATTTCTGATTATTTTTGATAGATTACTATTAAGGATTCCTGTAGTTGGAACCCAAATCAAAAAAATCAGTAAATTCCAGATGGATTAATGAATCGGTTCATTGATAAAATGATAATTCCTAGAAGGGTTCCGAGTTTCGGTCTTGCTTGTATGGCCGATTGCCTTGTAATTTCAATCCATGAGTGCTCATTATGTATGAAGGATGGATTCCTTATTTAAGGGCCTAGATCCTAGTTGATATGATATTTGATTCCTTCTACTTTTAAGCGGTTATGATCCTAGATGGATGATGTGAGATGTGGTATAAGGGAGGTCCATTGGTTGTACCTACATTTTATTCCTATAATAGAGAGAGGAATTGGCGAATGCATCTGGGTGTCCGGGAGGACACTAGAGATGATGAAATAGGTTGGCTTTGAATGATCATATTTTTGATAAAACATAATGGGTGTTTATCTGTTTTACATTCCCCGCATCTCAAGGCAGATGATCATGCATACCCTCCTTCTAAAAGGGGGGAAGATGCACATATTATGCCAAGTTCTTTTTGTGTTTAGCTTCTCAAGGGAGGATGGGTATATACTCCTACTATAGGTGGAAAAACTTGAAAAGTAGTTCATCTAATCACTGAGTTGAGACCCCTTATGATTAGTATAATAGAATGTTTTTTCTGAATCCCTACAAATATGGGAAATTCATAATTATGTTAATAAATGATTGAATAAATGATGTTAACCCACGGGGTTGTAGCTTGCGGGAATGCAATACTGAGGTTTCAATTCAAAGGAATAGTGGAATTTGGGTGTGATGGTAATGAAATATAATGTGTAATTGATAATGGTTAATTAATTTTTAATTATTTAATTTACTTAAATTTAAAATTAAAAAATGGATAAAATAATCTAATTTAGCACTTTAAATTGTTGTGTTCTTATAGGATACATAGTTTTAGCAGTGGCAGCCGGGAGTCTGAGAGATGTTAGCTACATTTGATTCTATGACTAGGTTATGCCCATAGTGTGGTTGTGAGAAATAGTATATTCTAATTTTTTTTGTTTCTATATGTTAATCCACCCCCTAAATTAGGGACACTAACACCAAGGGTATTTTGAGCCCTGGGGGGTGTTTTCCCCAACATTCTTGTGGGAGGATGGATGGATGACTACCCCCTTTGGCCACACTCTCTTCTCTTGGTAGTTACATGTTATGGTAGGAAGACCAGTTAGAATTTCATATATATGTTTGTAGAGGGATTTAATGTGTTGTGGTTATTCACATACATTTATTTTGTATATAGATCCCTATAGAATACTATAGGTGTAATGTGTATGGGCTGTAATGGCTTGGGGATCCTTACTCAATGTATAGGCAATAATGGATTAAGGTATAATGTAGGATGTATGATACACATTATGAGAGTTGTGGCAGCTCCTGGAAACTACCTGGTTACTTTGGTTACATAGACGTTGTGGTTGTGTTGCATGATTTTCATGTGGTGGTGCTTCGACCAGGTGTTTGTAGGAAAGCCTTTTAGAGAGAGATGCTTAGGATGTGCAATGTTGGGGAAAATTTGAAAACCTATGGGGAAGTTATAATAGAGTACCATTGATATTCGTTATTGTATTATATAATATTATATCAGATACATGGTGACAGTAGCCATTGTGTGGCTGGAAACAGAGTTTACATGTTTAGGTGATGAGTTACTTTCACTTGTTGTTCACTATGCTATAACATGATTTCTTTACATTTTCACAAAAGTGTTCAGGGATGATCCTTCTGAGTATACTCTTATACACACCTTATATAGATATAATACATTTTTTGGTCACATGGAGTAGGTTGGAGATTAGGATGGTTACTACTCAATTTGGGTTTCCGGAGCTATTCAGGCATCATGGTTGTTGATGTTTTTTTACTTTCTTTTGGTAATTGTATTTTCCATTTTATTTTTAGTAGTTATTACATGACATTACATATGTGTACTTTGGTTTCCTTTTATATTGTAGTCTGAGTTAGAGTTGGTTGGAGTCTGTCTTATCTCTCATTCTTGCATGTGTTCTCTTTGAGGGTAATTGATCCTATTTGGGATTTTACTATACCATCGGGGATAGTAGCCAACCCAGGGCCTACTGGTGGTGGGACTCAGGGGTAACTATCTCCTTTCTCACATTTCCATCCCAGGAAGGGTACACCGTTTTGGGATGGGGTCGTGACAATAAAAATATGTCGTACTTAGAATTTAATGGTATAACCTGGGGACATAGATAAGAGAAGGATGAGATACAAATCCCAGTAAGGTAGTTAAAAATTCATAATAGGAAGAATAAAATACATGTTAGGAAATTGGAATATCAATAGTGCATAAGAGAAACATGAACATAAAGGTATGATATTACCTCGTTATCGTAACATGGAAATGTGGCAACAACTTAAAAAGCATCATCATAAAGATAATGGAATCAGGTAAACCCATGTCTTAACATGGTGGAAAATTTCATTAAAGGAATTAGGTAAACCATTGACCCAAAATTTCATATCCTGATAATAAATATTACCTAATGCATTGGAGCTCTATCAAGGTGCATCCTTCATAATCAGTTCAATCTCATGATTAAGTGTGCCACATAGATCATAATACAATGATTTATTCGAAATCAACATTTATTCCATGATAAAGGATTACCGAATACATAAATGAATGTCTATAATAAATTAGTATATATTCATAAAGCATAATACAATTGATAGTTAAATGGGAATGGTATTCACTACACGATGATTTTGGCGTAGAAAACTATGGTTTTATGTCTGCAGCCTAACAACATGACATAAAAATTCATAAAAATGGTTGATGAGAGAGAAATAGGTCTCTTATCATATATAGATGAAATGGATAGTAAGGGGTCATATAAATAAATGCCCCAACATATGGAATTATGAAATAGAAGGTGTATCCTAATAAATAAACATGAAGAAAGTGGAGAAATGGAATAACACTTATGAAATTTCTTCAGGGTAGTGTGGGTATATTGGAGGGATTAATGAGATTGGAAGAGGATAGTCACCATAAAAACCTAATAATGGATGTACAAAGGGGGGGGGGTGATAAAACATACCCCATTATTTATAATTGAAAAATTAAAGGGTATAACAAGATAATGAATCATTGACAAAAATGAGAAATGAAGGAATGTGAGGATCCAATACATGGATGTGTTATCTAAAAGGCTTGGGAGAGGGTTCATGAGATCTTGGAGAAACCTTGGAAGGACTCTTGGGAGTGGAGAACAAAGTGGGGATGAGATTAAAGTAGTTCAAGTGACGAGGAATGGGTGCTTCGGTGGGTTTATATATGAAAGGTGGGGCGATTCTTTATTATTTAAGATTGGGACACTACACACTACTATATTCAAATCCTTGAACCATTCCATCAGATTCCCCATGATTTTTTGAAAAGGGTTATGGTATAAATTATTTCAAAATTATATGGTCTGGAGATATTAAAATACTTCCCTTGATTATGTGAAGGTGAGTCACACATTCAATGATACGATTTTAAAATCATAAAATATTTTATATGTCTTAGAGGATTCCCTAAGGCTTTATAAAATAAACCAAAAAACATTAAATTATATTTTTTAAAAGGTATTTTTTCTCAAATATAAATTTTATAATATCTTATTATATCACTATTGATTCATTATGAAGTCATAAAACACATTATATATTTATACGGTATTCAATTTTTACCCAAAATTTCAACTGTCATAGAAAATTTTAAAAAATTCAGTATTGGATAATTTTGACATCCTGATTCCAAAAATAGTAACCATTTTGTCTAAATAATTTTCCAAATATATGAATTTCCACTTTTAAAATGAGAACCATCATTTATTAAAAATCTACGGGTTTTTACAAAAAAAGTTCTAAACCTTAATAAAAATAACATTTCATTTCATAAAAATTATATACACATTTATTATTAATAAAATTTATTTGATAACAATATATTATTAAAATATTTATTAATTAAAAAATTCATTAATTACATAAAAATCATTATTAAAAAAATGCACTTTTTGTTTTATCGTTTTAAAAAATGTAACTCATATCAAAATGATTACCTAGATAAAGAACTAACATAATCATCATTTTAAGAATTGTTTTTATAATATTAAAAAAATAATAATGCAAATAATTCTCAAAAGTTCATTTTCTACCAAAAAAATCAATTTATCAAATTCATCAATTTTTTAAGAAAAAATATTCCCATAAAAGAGTTGGTGGAATAAGAATTTTATTTATAAAAATGGATAACATAATAATATATGATACCTCATTACATAACCCCTTATAACACCCACATAATAACTAAGGGTAAAGTGTGTGATGGCGGAAGACTCTTGGGGTGGCTCATATAACATCGACTAAGTTGTAATATTTTTTAACTTTCCCTTCTCCTGGAAGCTATTCCATTCAAGATTAATGTGTTGAGAATAAACTTGGTATTTCTCAAGAGCATTGTCCAGTGATGCTACCTCCATTCTATTGTTTAAAAATTGATCTCTTTATACAAATATTCAACTAGAAGATTCCATCCTCTCCTCTTTCTATCTCAAAAGAATATTTTATAACCTTATATTTATATAAGTTGTGTGATCAATGATTAATGGCTATATTATCAATGGTAATGATACTTAACCATCATTTAATGTCAATAATAATAATAATAATAGTTCATGCGTTTTTTATATCCATAATACGTTTAAAGATTCTGAATTTTATTCATAAATGACTGAGTCATTACACTCACTACTCCAAATCACAACGCACTCATCTTTTACAAGTAAGAAGGAATATCATACCCTATATGGAATAATCATTTATCACACATCCGATTATTATTCAATCTAGAGATAATTGATTCATTATCATTGGTTCCAACTATAGGAAACCTAACCAATAAGCTATCACAACTATCAAAAATTAATAAAAAAATTAATTTAACATGAAATTATTTATTTTATCAAAAAGAATTAACATGATTATAGCTAATTTACCAATTAAATTAAACAAGCATACTTGCATCAATTTGATTAACAACAAATTACAACAGGAAACAGATTCATTAAACATGCCACATTAATCTTTTAGAAAATTAATAATCAATTAATTCTGGAATTATTTTCATTACCAGTTTCACATGCTAATCAAAACACATCTATAAATTCACAGATATCAAACTATTTAGAAAATTAAATGGCAACCTGCTTTAATGGCACAAAAAAAACCTCACTAAGAGTTCAACAAAAAATATTTAATCTAGTTCAAGTAATTGTTAGATTCATTTTTCCCAAATGGCCCGAAGGCCTTAATTTTTATTGATATTTGATAACCTCTTTTTCAAGGGATGAGTGGGAACCCTTACACGGCACATAGGCTCATAGATTACATGGCATGTAGGCTTAGTAGATTACATGACCTGAAGTTCATAAGGAATTCAACCAGACTATCTATAGGGAAATTCCCCTCACCAGCATCTACATCATGGTAGTAGATATCCACCTTTTCATAGCCATCTACCTATGCTTCCCATGAAAGCATAGGTTGGTCCTGATGGCGTAGTCATACCCTCTCATTCTAAAAAATCCATTTGGCTCTGCTATGGTGAGTTCACCTTCTCGAAATCCTATTTTGGGGGTGCTTCTTTTTTGTAGTCCGTCTAGGACAACTACATGTGGTCCGAAGTCCTTGAGGTAGCCTGAAGGCCTTATAGGTGGCCCGAAAGACCCACTAACCTGATGTCTTGGGTGGCCTGAAATCCATAATGACTCCCAGCCTAAACTGGTGGGCCAAGGTGAATTGTTCCAGCTTCTACAGTACCGAAAAAAACCTGCTATAGTAACTACTACGGTACAACACGGTGTATAGTCTCTACTACAGTACCACGCACATTGTACAATCTGCTACAGTACAATGCCTACTACAGTACTGCAACAGTGCCCCCCAAAATATGCCTCTACCTGGTCTAGAACCTAGGTCTTATGGATGCACTAAAGGATACCTCACCAACTAGGCTAAAGCTCATGGGCTATTTTTTTTTCATTTCAATCCAATGAGCTAAATTATTATATCCCTAAGATTTAAAATAAATAAATAGGGAAGTAATGAATCCAAAACCACATAAAGGATGTCAATGTTTAGTGAAAAATAACAGACCAATGCTACACATCTCGATCGCCTCTCCCACAATAACTATATCCAATTGACGACACCATGCCACAACCACACCATAAAAGAACCAACAAAACTCTTTTAGAACATTGAAATCAAGTGTCATAAAATGGGAAAGTGTATGAGAGTAAACATATCAAAGAAACAAAAGGAACAGAGGTAGATCATACCTTGTATTGAAGACAGATCACTATGGATTTAATGATGGATTCAGAGATTGATCAATGGAAAAGAAATCCCCAAAACGTTGAAGATGGGATCATTGGTCACCTAGAATCAAGAAATTCGGATAGATGGTCATTGTTTCAACATCGTATTAGGTTTGAACATCTAACATTAATGTTCTATAAATTATAAAATATATTTATCTAGTGTTTATATTCAATTCTAATGGGGGTTTTAGTGAGAATACAAAAATAGATACTTTATTATTCAAATTCTATTTTTTAGTGGTTTTTCATGTTCAAAATACATAATTCGCACTAGAAAATAATTTGATCCCAACATTGAATCATCTTATTTTGGATAATATTCATCCACCTTCCATGAGCTCTATAAAATTATACCCTATTATAAAACTCATACGTGAATCGTGGAAGGAATTTTTGTTAGTATTGACCATTGTGGAAAATTATCAAATTATATTTATGTCATTTTGAAGAAGGTAAAATAGTTTTACTATCAAATTGTAAAGGAACAAACGTTAATATAAACAATGATTTTGTGAATCATATTTATGGTGACATTTCATACTTGAATATTGTCAAGATTTATCAAAAAAGAAGTGGTGAAGGTTCAAATTTTTGAAATTTTTTGGGTTGTGCTCTCAAATGAATCGTTCTATGTTTGGATGAGAATATTTATCCCATGAGTTTTCTAACATAAAAAATGTTGCTAAATAAAATTTTTAACATATTTTGATTAAGAAAATGAAAAAGAAATTTTTTGAGCTTATTAGATGAATAAAAATCTTATATTTCTACCAAGATAAAGAAATTTTTGGAAGTTAATGCCTATAAAATGCCTCTATTCAACATTACATCACTCGTAGATTAAAAAATGCTAGTAATAAAAAATGTGATGAAACCCTATAAAATTGTATCTTTATTTCAATATATTGGTCACTCTGAAAATTAAATAACTTTTTACACATGAAATTTAGTTGTTTCAAAAATTCTTTGATATTGAATTGGGGACCCCATGATGATGAATGAGTGTTTTATTGAATTATAAATTTACTAGGATCCATTTTTAATATCTTTATTGATAATAATGCATTTTTTATGAACTAAAATGATTTCATTTTATAAATTACAGTAAAATATACAATCCAAGATAAACAATTTCACCGTTAATTAATGTACATTGAATTTTTATCGCAGGAATGAGCCCTAAATAAACTTATTTAAAGGGGATTCAATCATTATTTTTAGAATAATATTTCTCCATTTTGTATCTAATTATAATTTATTTATTTATTTAGTGTGTTCAATACCAAAATATTATATCTTTTCATGATTAATATATGATTCCCATTATGGGTAATGTGAAAATGAATTAAATCTATTATGTTACACAAATTATTTTCTATACTATTTTATTTTACAATGACTACTTATAATTCAAAGTATTTTTACAAAGAATGCCTTCTATTAAAATATTAAATTGTTAGACCTTGGAAAAAAATTGATATCAATAATGAATTTCATATATATTTTGAAAATCCCAATGTTAGTTTTATGTGATTATATACTACAAGTGTTTCAAGATAATAAATCTTAGTTTACAATAGTATTTAAAATTTATTACCCTATTTGTTATTTGATTGTTAGTATCTATATTATTACACTTTAATAAATTTTTTATTTGATGACCAATCTTTTGCTATTAACTGTTTAATAAAAACATTATGGTATTTTTCTATTAACGTTGGAATACATTTCATAGTTATAATCAATTTCTATAGCAAGTAATATTGCAAACAGCCCTTCTATAACTGCAAATAAAATCCCATCAGGTTTGGTGAACCTTCTATTCAATGGTTAAATATTTCACATCCTCCATTTCCATGAAACCATAACTATGTTAAGAGGTATTGAATGATCTATCCATAAGGGCAGCTTCTAATGGTACACAATTTTTCATTTTTTTATATTGTAAATATGTTCCAATATGGAGTTGGATAATAATATTTACATCCCTAAGAACTTATTATTATAACAATGTTATGAAAATATATTTTTTGGATTATGTGACAGTTAATGTGATAAAAATAATTAATATAGGATCTTTAATAATTATATTTTTTCAAAAGAACACATTATCCCATCTATGTGTTCTGATGTTGTGGAATAGACTCATCCATCAATGAGGCGAACTCAGGATTTTCTGCTACAAATTTTTTTTCTTCATCTAAACAAAAATAGAAATATTATTTTGTTTATATTTTTTTACATATTAGAGCCTATTGTTTTTTTATTTTTAATTCTCATTTTCAACCATCTGAAGAGGAATTAAATCCATTTCTAAAGATCCCTTAACTAGATAAAGAGTTGATGTTACTTTCTGATTTATGTTATACCATAAAACGACTCACTCATTTTATGTGCTGATATTAACATTTATATAATATATATCTTGTGATCTACATATTATTATTTTTTTGTTATAAATAAGTTTAGAGGTGTTTCTAAATTTGGTATGTGAATCTATTTAGTGTGAGAAACATTTCCACAACATATGCTCGTGTTGCTGGTATTTCGTTAGTGTTCAATTCTAGGTCCTTATATCCTTTTGATGGCCTATTTTGAAAATGTTATTATCAAGGCTGCCTTTTAATTTCAAAA
Source organism: Viscum album (assembly GCA_963277665.1). Taxonomy (NCBI): domain Eukaryota; kingdom Viridiplantae; phylum Streptophyta; class Magnoliopsida; order Santalales; family Viscaceae; genus Viscum; species Viscum album. The sequence continues at coordinate 789,232,237 of OY728120.1, forward strand.
AGTATATTTACGGTGGTGAATTTTTTTGAACATACTTATATTATATTTTATTTTTTTTGGTTCTTGTAATATTTCAAGGCTCCTCGCAACAAACACTAAATCTTCTTATCTTTCTTGGTGATTTGATGATGTCAATTATCTAATCTCATATAAAATCATATACATGGAAAATTTTGAGGATAATGATAATATGATTCTAAAATATTGGTTCTTTACATTTATTTGTAAACCAATAGGTACACACTGAAATATTGTCAATGATCGCCATATTTTGAAGTTATGCGATTCAAATGAACTTGTTGATAATAATTTTAAACCCACAAGAGAAAATGTATATCTATTTTTCTGTTTATTATGAAAAATATTGATAAATTTTTTTTACCAAATATAAAATACACTTGGATTTATCTCCTGATATTTCTCATAATAAAAAATATTATTTAATGGGAATTCTTATTATTTGTTTACATGAAAATTTGATAGAGTCCTGATGTAAGGTAATTTTATAATTTCAATTAATTACTTCGTTGAAAAATTGTTTATTTTTTTTTTCATGTTATATAATGTCACATAATATTTATGTTAAAAGGTCATGGGACCTCATTCACGTGATAAAAATATTCTCAAATAGTTAGACGTCCCTCTTCGAATCAATAAATAAATACATTAGAGTTTCAAAAAAAATTCCCAGTGTAATGGGTAATAAGAATCTAGTCAGAAATGGATGGGCATTAGGAATACAACAATATCATAAACTAGCACCTTAAAGCTGTTAAGAGGAATTGATTTATGACTATCAATATCCAACTTATGGTTAATACTGATTTATCTTATTCTCTATCTTACGTTACATATAAAATTCATGAAACTTATTTTTTTGTTAGTAAAATATAATTGAAAATTCAGGTGCATGGGTTGGGTTAATATATGGATGATCATTTAGTCATATGTATTTTCTTTAACCTGAACAAGAAATTTATGTAAAACAATTCTGAGGGTGAAGAAAGTAAGGGATGAATATTCGTTTGGTTATAAACCCAAATTCATCATCTATTTATTGAAGGAGTGGTGGATAAAATATAAGGTTATATATGTGATCCCTATTATGGTGTCTATGTCACCACTATGTTGGTGAACTGGAAGCTGAGACTTTGACAACAGTGTGAACCATGATAGGGAAAAATGATGTGTAAGAGATGTATATTGTGGATGATGTTTTATGGAGTTATATTTAAATCCATTTGAAATTTGAACATTTTTAACATGCTTGTAACTTGTATTTTGGAGCATCATAACCATTATCCGAGTTAGAAAATGATTAAAAATTATGTTTCAAAATATTTCTATAAATAAGGCATAATTTTATAACTATAATATTATAAATATATTATATATACTATGTAAAATTTAATTGATAAATATAATATAAAATTATAAAAACAAATACTTAAATATCCACATATAATATTTTACTTAAAATATATTTTACAAATAGATATTATTTTTTATTATTATTTATGAATGTTAATTAAATATTATAATCAAATTAATCAGTTTAAAAACATTTTAATTTTTATATATATTATATGATGGTAATGTTATATTGAAAAACTATTTTTTATGTTATAATATAATTTAGTGAAAAAAATTCCAAAAAATTAGTGATAAGATAATTGTTGTAGGTAAAACCATTTACAAATATAAAATGATCTTTTACCCACAAATATACCCATTTTGGGGAGAAAATGAATATTTTATATTGTATGCCTCGTTAAAAGAGATGGTTCATGATAAAAAATACAGAAAAAACATTTAGAGTTAGATTTGTCAATTTTCTCAATATAGATATGGAGAAATTACATTCAAGTAGAATGATGTGATATATATATATTCTGATTTTTTATTTTTAATGTAATTATTAACTTACAAGGAGTTCAATATTCTCCCATGAACATTTTTGGAGTTGATTAATGATTATAAATTCTCCATGCATTACCATTTCATCAAATAAAATGTGGTGGCAGATGCCCTGACTCTATAATGAGGATAAAAAACATCCATTTTTTGTTATCCAAAGGATTCATATAGAAATCACACAGAAACTCGAGAAATATTATATTTATCAAATAAATATTCAACCATCTATCCATGTAACAATTGAAGAGGGAAAAAAGGAAGATGTGTAAATAAATAATATGGTAAAACATGTCCCTGAGTTCAGATTCTATTATGATGGAATGATAAGGTTCAGGAACCATATATGTTTATCCAAAATACCAAACATTAATATGGAGTTATTGGATGTGGCTCGTAGTTTTTCATGATATATTAATTCATGAATAATTTAGATGCACAATGATCTGAAAGATAATTTCTTTTTCGATATCATGAAGTAATAAAATGTAGATTATATCTATGTGCTTGGTATTCCAACATATTAAGGTGGAGATTAGACCTCTAAGGATATTTTAATGACATTAACCCCCAAAAAAATGAAATTATAATACATCACAATGAAATTTATTATCAGAATCACCAAAATGTCTATAGTCCATAATTATTTTTCGGAAATAAATGATCGCCTTATAAAGTCAACAAATGGAATTCCTTTTAGAGGAGATCTCCCACTTGATCAAATTTTCAGAATTTACATTAAATATGTGGTAATTTTTCATGGAGTAAAAACTTTTATTGTGTCTTATATAGATATATGGTTTACCTATAAGGTCTGGTGAAGTCTTTAATGGGATCGGGAAAAATATTTGGGTATCAGTAAGGAGTATCATCCTCAGACATATGGTCAGTCTGAAATAACCATTAAAACCCTATAGTATATACTAATATCTTGATCCACATATTTTAATGGTATTTAGGTTCAACACCTTCCTATAGTTTAGTTTTCATACAATAATAAATTTCCATCAATATTTTAGATAGATCATTATAAATAACTTTATTAAAAGTAGTTTATAAATATACCATGATTTAATGAACTTGGATGAATAAATGTACTATGTCCAAAGATAAATAATGAAATTGTAGAGTATAATAAATCTATTAATTATAAATTAATATCATTATAGAGTCAAAATAAATTTTATGATGATAATCCTCAGTGATATCTGGAGTTAAAATTTATATTGAAAGTGTTTTTGATAATTTATCTATCGATTATGGTTATGAAATTTGGAAGGAATGGAAAATGGATCTCAAGGTATACATACCCCTTAAATATGTTGGATTGAGTATTAATAATATCTTATTTTGTTGAACATCCACCAAACCTATCTCAAGATGATGATGTGTTCAATGTATCTCTCATGAGGAAGTATATACCATATCCTTCAAATGTACATAACTCAAAGGTCATACTGTTGGATCATGGTATTTCCAATGAAGAATAACAATTATAAATCATGTATTTTATAAATAAAATACTAAAAAAAAATATTACTCTCCAAGTTAATTTATTTTGATGAATTATAATTTTGAGAAACAACTTGGGAGGATGAGGATATAATGAAATATTTATATGCCCATTTTTCTTTATCAGTGTGAAAAAATTTCAAGGGTAAAAATAGTTTTATGTAAGATAGAATATAATAGCCTATGATTTAATGATATATTTATTTTCAGTGAAATTTAATTTCTTTGATATCCTTTGATACAGACAACACTAGTTTTACAAAACTATAATATACTATTTAAATATTATTATTTTATGTGACTGTATTCACCTAGAAATTGGATTGGACGGTATGAATAACACTCACTAAATTATGAAAATTTATTTCATATATATATATAAATAATATATTTTGTATCAATTAATTATAAATGAAAATAAAAAACTTTTGAAAATAAAGGAGTTGTTTTCCTAAAAAAAATTATGTATGAAATCTGTTTTTATATTTATAAATTATGTTGATCACTATTGGTGAATTATTTTAAAAAAATTATATATAATTTATTAAAGGAAACGTTTTAAAATACATATAATATTTTTCTTGGCATGAAATCATAATATATATCAAGTTTTATTCATAAAAATTTATTTTTTCAAAAAAATATTTCATCACTTTATGTAAACTAATTTTAAAATGAATTCATACCACATCTAAATAATTAATATTTATTAAGGAAATTTCTATTATTTATTATGAGGTTAAAATATTGTAAATATTTCAGTTTTATATTTTCAATACGAATAGTAACCATAGTAAATTTGTGTCACCTTAGTAAAGGTAAACATATATAATTGGGTTAAAACATAGGGATACAACTGTATAGCTTCTCTAGAACAATCCTCTATCATATTGGATGATTTTATTTCATCAATTTTCATAAAATAATCGAATATATGTCTAGTTGGTTCAATATTTCATTGATTACGACCTTTACATTAATTTAAGAAATGAATAAATACAAAATGTCACTATCCTGACTTCAATATCTCTATAATTATTACATATGTATAAAATGAGGATAATTTCTATTGAAAATGTTATTTGAAACATAAAAAAATTACTTATCATAGTAATTTTTATATCATTTATTAATTCAATAAATATAATAAATGTTTATGGAATGTTGATATGGTATTTATTCAATTAATAAAAAAAGTAAATAAATAATTGTAAAAATATTGAATTTAATAAAATTTATAGGAATTATATTTTTAAATGAATATTATTGATAAATATTACATAATTTTTATGTGAAAATTAATTATATTAAAATTCATTAAATTTCTTGGTGTCTTTAAAATCAAATTATATAAATAGTTCTAATAATATCATTATTGATATTTTGTAATAAATATTAATTTATTAAATAATTTTAAATCCATAAATTATAATATTTTTCCATGTTAATGAAATTTGGTAGATATAATCTACCAAGCTCCATTTATGAGTCATTTTCTAATTTATTGTATCATTCCTAAACATTTATGATTTAAATTGGTGTGCCTACAGTTTAGTTCAAAAACTGATTAAAAAAATAGTTAATAAAAATTATACGGTTAAAAATTGCATAAAAACATGTATAATTTTAATTGGGGTCTTTTATATAGACCATATACTAGTATTCATTGAATTAATTAAAATTTATAATCAATTTTATTGATATTTACATTATTACATTATTATCTTTTATGAAAATCCATGTGCGTTATTTCAATCCCTTATAAAAGGGAACTCATCCATTATATTAAATACAAAAAATTCACACATACATCTATGTAAAAATATATTTAATTATATTATTTACATCCATATTAAAATTATAGTGTTTTTCCCAAAAATACCAACCCAAGGGACCTTCAGAATAGTTCAAGACTATTTTTTTAAAAGAAGATGTATTTTCCATAACCAATCAATTTATTTTTTACATGTTCTTATGAATACTATAAATAAATGTCATATATGAAAATATAATATATTAATTATTATATTTAAATTAAGTTCAATTATGATTAATTAACCCACATTATCCACCATCTTTCCCACCAAATGGGAATTGAATGTATCGCTCGTGCGAAGGAATGTCTTTCTCTCTCCACATAGTGATACAATTCATTTATCCTTACCATACATCATGGATGGGTATTATGATGGGTCAGATGTTTATATATTATTTTTATGAAATTATTAATCTTATTTAACAATAATATCTTGTATAGCTTCTCACCTTCCAATATGTTTGAAAATTATAACGCCGCATGTGGGCACATGTAGACTTCCACCTCCACGAAGTGATGTGATTCATTTTCCATTTATCTCTTAAAAATATTGTAGTAATGGGGGATTTAATAAATATATATGATATTTATGATATAATAATTTTTATTCAAAGTTGAATTATTATTTAGGTTTTAATTATTCCATTTATCAAAAAGTTAAAATTGTTTTCATGCATATATATGGCTATCGTCTCCATGAATGTTGTAATTCATTTTTCTATATCAAAATTTATTGAAGAATCTATTAACATATATTTTTAATATATTTTAAAATTTTATAATTAGATAAATTATATATATGATGTAATCATGATCAATTTACTAGTACTAAAACTACCAAAACAAAAAAAACATGAAAAACAATGCAGTTATCATCTAAAACAATTAATTTTTTAATAACCAGTTTATAAAATGTAATATGTAAATCCTATATGGTATGATATATATTATTATGGTTTATTAATATATGAATAATAAATTCATATTTATTATATATGTGATTTGAACATGTACAAATGAATCTATACATGAGGTAAGGGCTTTATGTCACAATCTCACCATTTAATCAGGATTGTTTATAATTATGTTACATCGATGAAATATTATTGTCTATCAATCAAGGATACCATGAATTTTATTATACCTTGGTTATGCATTAACGTTAATTGATTCCACTTCATTTTCATATCTATAAGTACTAAAGATGTTCAAATAATGCTTTCATGTAAATACAACTTTATTTATATCTTCAGTCAAATATATTTTCTCTTCCATGTCCATGTATTATGAAAATGTATTCAAAAGTATTTTAAATATTTTTAAGTTATTTTTTAATGTCATTTTTAAACATGATTTACATTTTCAATTTTTTTTATAAATTAAACTTCTTGTCATGTTCTAAACAATGTACTTTTTCATTTCATCAATTAGTATGAAAGAAATGTTTTCATGTAACTTATACAACACAAATAGAATTTCCCCTCACAAAGATCGCTCATTATTTATAGTCATAATTTATTAATTTTCAAGTTTATTTTTATAGTATATATTCTCATTAATATTTGGGAATTTTTTATATTTTATATTATTGATTTCAAATGGAAATAATATTTTCCTCAATAAATCTTCCATGTGATCAATTAAAATCATTTTCTCTCAATTATGAAATCATTTGATGTAACCTAATCTTTATGGGGATATTATTCAATGATACTACCCTTATTATTTATATTAATTCTTTATGAATAACATGAAATGATTTTAATTAAACCTATTACATTTCCATTTTTAGGGTTTATTGAAATGATTAAATGATTATGAATCTAGTTTCATTTACATTGGTTTTTCTATGAAGAAATTTTTTAAACTTCATTTCATTTTCATAGGTTATGATAAGATGAATGTTTTCTAATAATGTGGAAGAAAAACTTATGATCTTAATTATGTGATGGGTGGGCCAAAAATTAAATATGTAAAGATGGATATTTCATGAGAAAAATAGGAAATGAATAGGGACTCATCCCAATTTAGTAAGGGATTTTGTGCCCTTTGATAGTATCATGATTGAAACATGTCTACTAGGATATAATGGATAGTGAATCCAATCCAATATCATAATCATTAAAGTAATACATTACTAATAAGGGCGTGATTTTATATGCTTATGTCTACGAAGAAAATCAATGTATTATTCCAATGTTATTCTCTCACGGCTCATGTTCAGTGACTCCTTTGATATTATTGTATTATGAACATAAAATATCTTTGCAAAGAATAAATATTATGATCTATTATATGTATGGTATGAACTTTATATTTTATTCACATGTTCTCATACACTTATGAGATTGTTTCGTTTAAATATTCATTCATATGTCCCCTGTTTACAATTAGTATTCAACTATGCTCCCACATTTTTAGGTTTCATTTCCCCATGTTATGATGAAAGGTATTAAGTATGATATGTATAAAAAGGGTTATAGTAATGAAAAAAATATTATGGGATATGATATAGTTCATTTATGAACAATTTTTATGTATCCATATTTCAAAATAAAATGGGAATATATTATTCACGCATGGTTCATTATGTTCTGTAATGAATATTCATCTCATATGATATACTGTCAATCTTCGGTGAGTATGGGTCACTATATGGAATATCCCTTATTGATGGTGGTGGACCCTATGAATATATTTTTCATGTGGGATGACCAATTTGGGAACATCGATTATAATTTATATCATGACCATATATTCTCAGGTTATGTACCAAATGTATTTTTATAATGTTGGAAGAATGTAATAAAATTTCATGAATTTAAAAATATTATAACAGAGATGTATTATAATATTTTCAGGGAGTTCCACAAAATACATTAGTGGTTAATTCATTTATAAAGAGAACATAATAGACCTTGGATATATTCAATGGTTCTATCACATGATTTTTTATTATTTATTGGTTTTTCTCGTGGTTCTATACTAGTCATCAAGAGAATGAAATGTGTTAGATTCATTTGTTTTAGCTAAACCCCTTAATTTTTATGAGTTTAATTTGGATATTATATCTATGTAACACATTATGGTACATCCAAATTTAATAAATAAATACTATTCATTTTTTATGATCAATAAATTAACCATGTGATCCCACATTCAACCTATTAAAGAGAAAAATTCAATAAAATCATAGGGATTATTATATATTGGTGAGATCACCATGCTTCATGTTATACCTTTAGTGATTTTTCCACACCATGAATATTGTATTAAATCTTGGTTTTTAGGAGCTTGTAGGTGTATTTTGAGACATATTTGTCATTGATTATGAAATTACACCCTCAGATGGATTGGAACATTGAGGGACCAATCTAGGTTATCAAAGATATATTAGAGGCTTTAATGCTCGTATTTGACTAGAGTATGAAGTATCATCTAAAACAAGTGGATTCTTACAAAATAATATCTACCAATTAACTATTTATGTGAAACCATTAATCACATTGTATGATAGTAATTTTATATTACCCTTATTATAGATTATGATTGGTGAGATTTCACTAATAGGATCTGTTATGATAATCTTGATGACATAGAAGATAATAGTTGTCCAACAGTGGATTATGACATCTCATTGATGATTAAATTCAAAAATGGACTAATAATAATGGGATTAACATTGTAAATAGGGTCATCATGTGATCCCAATACCCTCAACAAGATATGGTTTGTGAATATCTAGCTAGAGAGGTATGTAATCCTTTAGGTTAATTATATAGTTCATAATTTTTTGTAAGGTTTTTGATGATACATATAATCTAGTGATACCACCGTTGTTATAATGGGTGAAACATTATTATTCATGCACATATAAGTAGGTACATTAATGATCAAATACATGTAATTATCTAGGGTTTGTGGTACATTGGTGATGATGTTAGAATCATGGAGTACCTGATAGGTAATGAAGATATGTAGGAGAGTACCCATTGAGTTCTAGTGATACCATTGGTTAGTGGTTGGGGGTAACATGGAAAAATTCATGAGAGATCATGGGAATGTGGGGGTCTGTTTTGATATCATTGCTATCATTTGTTTTAGTATGATGTGATTTTACAGAATAAAATCGTCAATGGTTGGTAGGATTTAACATCTTTGAATTTTTTAATTGGATTACATTATAATTATTCAGTTTTAATGTATATTTACAGTATTAAATTATTGTTTTGTATGTTTTTTTGATCTGATACCATGGTGATAATTTTTTAGTGTTATGATGGGTAGAGCATTAAGATTTATATTTTGCTGGAAAAATTGTATCATGATTGTATGGGTTACATCATGAACATTATCTAGGTTTGATTATGGAGGCATGTTAATTGGTATATATATATGTGAAATTTTTAATAATTTTCTTTTAATTAAATGTGTTTTTTCACAACAAGGCCCCTTCAATTCATTGTTATGATAGTTGATCTTGTTTTTTTGGAGTTATTAGGGGATCTGATCACACCTTGGTGTTTAGATCTTAGATTTATTTTGGGAAATTGTATCATGATAATACCAATAATACTATGTTGTTGGTATGAAATTAGTGAATTATGATAAAACTATTTCTATTTCACCATTATTGGATCAACCGATATCTTAGTTATAAATAATTTTTAATCCATCTCTCCTAGGATTTTGTTTCCCCTTCCTCAAATAATAAAATTTATGTAGTTATTTTCTACATCTATAGTTAACTTAAATAATCCTTAAAACATTGATGATATTTTAGTAATCCTATGGAACTTCTATCACATAGATTCAAGTAATATCAATTAATGAGATCACAGTTAAGAAGTTTTTCTCATCTCAATCCCAATTTACCCCTGATATATTTGTGAATCTATTATTAGTTTCTTTATTGTGACCATATGATATCCCTATTATGGATCCCAATCAAAATATATCCTTATATTAATGTTTTTCAATCAAAAAATTATTGGATAATTTCAAGTTTATGATATCATGTATATGAATCACCAAATTATCCAAATACATCGCATGGTTTGGTGCGGTGAAATTTATGGGAACTTATGAAATTGATTTAAGAATGTGTATAAATGTCATGAAGATGATATTATTGGATTTAAATGATGATATAAATATGTCTATGTAATTTAGTGTAATTTATCACTATGAATAGTAATATCACATCACAAAATTGGATCTCACAAATTTAACTTATACATCATGAGAGGATCTGATTATAATAAGACATGTTACACCATAAACACCACCTATCATGTTGTATGGGTGAGTGGAAGGGTTGGTCTAAATGGATTTGAGATATAATTACATTGATTTTGATACAATTTTGTTAATTATACATAAGGATTCGATGGTTCTATATGTGATGGTAATGTCATAGTTGTGGTGTGGATTCGCAATTACAACTTGGTGAAGGTTTCCTTAGGGATTAATAATAAAATTAGGAGTTTCTTAGTGGAATAAAATTAGTCAGTGTGGTGTAATATCATTAATGTTTATTTTGATTTTTAGTTGAATTGATCCTAAAAGAAAAATGACTACTAATGAAATGATTATGGTAACACACTTATCCCTTCACCTCTATGTATGATTATGGGTGAGGATAGAGTATATCCAAATCTTTTTTCAATATAGTGTGATTTTTTATACATTTAACCCTTATAGTCCATTTATATCATGTTTCATTAATTTTTATGTAATATCCACATCGGGATGATAACGAGGTTTAGGAATAATCTGTGGATAATCAATTGTGATTCAATACTCTTATGGATTTATATCATATTTTTGATGTGGTTATCATGAATGGATTTTAAGATTGCTAATATCCTAAATTAAGGGGATTAAGTAGCTAAATAGTTTATGGGTGGAGTTACTAATCCCATTCCCCCCATCAAATCCTGGGATTTTAAAATGGTCAATATATGTTTATACCAAACTTATATGTGTTCCATGAATAAAAAAGGTAACAATTATCTATTTTTCAAGTCATGTAATTGATTTAACCTCATTTTATGATCTTTCTTTATGAGGAATAGGTCTTCTATTAGGTTTTTAGTACTCTATTAACCATCAGTTATCTTTATGAGGCATGGGTTCCAAACTATAGATATTGGGATTAAATGGGTAAGGTGAATCATTGTATATTTAATTCATTAGATAATTGACGAGGTGTTTTTATTAGAGAATATGGGTTGTTGATGAGTGGGACATAGTGTCCCTGGTTCCTTTTCTTAAAATCATAATAGGATACGTATTTTCATGTTCTTGTCCACTGAGTGGTTTATTAATTAGTTATCTATTTTTGAGTGGAAAAAGGCCTCTAGGTGTTACTTTACTGTTCATGGGATATCATACTATATATGTGTGTACTAAACCCTACATTGGAATTTGTCCTAAATGTGTAACTATAATAGAAAATTAATAGAATTGGAGGATATATTAGTGGAAGTTGTTCATGTATTGTGCTTAATTTTTATAGATTCTCTTTACCTCAGTTATTTTATGTTAGTCTTCCATTATGGTTTAACTATCATGTTTTTTCCAACATTATTTTTTACCATATACTCTTATTACTCCATAAATGATATTAGAATTAATTATGTGAATTGTGACATGTTCTAATTGATTATTTATCAATTATTTCATTATTTATATCCACTATGGATATTTGTGGTTATATACAGGTAAACATTCTGTGTCCTCTAATTTTATGATGTAGGCCAACTCAATGATAGTCAAACACACAAGGACGATCATAGGGTACTTAGGGTGGAAATATTTCATCTTATTACATGTCCAAGGGGATCCCTGTTGAATTTAGTTATGTTATTTTATATGGTGGATAAATATAATTTTCTCCTGGAAATCCAACAACGTATCATTTGTTGAATAAGGGTATTAATTTTGTAATATAATAATTTAATGTATTAGAAAAATTTAATTTTGGGGTTTTAGTGTCACCTCTCCTATGGTATTTTGTTATAAAAGTATTATAGATTGTTAGGAAAAATGTTGGTAATAAAAAAATCTTATACTTGGATATAAATGAATATTATTTTAATAATTTAACTTCTTCCAGTGGAACTAGAGGTGAAATAATAAATTGTATAGTTGTAAAATTTTAATAAGATCATTTGGAAAAATACAAAAAAGGGTATGATATATACTAATCAAGGTGGTCAAGATATGACTTATTTAAGGATTCTAAACTAATTTATATGAATTGTTCCTAAAAGAGGATTCCACATGGCCTTATATGTGACTCCAAATATACTATTGGATTGCAACTAGTAGTGAAATTCTATGGTAATGGAATTGCCTATTTTAAATTAATTACTTTTCAAAAAATCATATACGTTATAGTAATATTTTTTTCTTTGGAATACTATAATAAATTATAATATACACCATGAAGAAAAAATATTATGTAATATATAATTTGAAACAAAGAATTAATATATTTTACATGGTCGGTACAAGAATTATTGGTTAAAAATTATTGAGAAATATCAAAAATAGAATTTAGTAATCAGATTATAATATCAATTACATAATGAAATAATAATTAAATGATTTATTCAAATGATTTAATTTTCATATATTACCATGAATTGTTTGGTTTAGTGTCTTCAAGAATTTGGAAAACCATTACATTAAAAATAAGTATGCTTCAATATATTGTACATATTTCCTAAAAGGGGGTTTCAAATTGACCCTCATGTTTTATTAATGAAACACTTACTTGATTCATGAAGAGTCTTAAATATTAAAATATTAACCTTATTATAGTTATCATACATCATTAAATCTCATAAAATCATTAAAATAAAAAATTAAAAAAAATTATAAATTAAATTTACTTGAAATCATGAAAATAATGAATTAAAAAAATGATTAGTTATGATGGTGCTAAAATTTTATAAAGTGTAAATAGTAAAAAGACACTCATTTCATACATTTAAAAATAACGTAAAAAATAGCCAAGAATGAAATATGAAAATAAGATTCTGTTCAAACTTGTATCAAAAAATAATATGATATTAAAAAATTACTGTGTTTTTTCATTTAAGTATTGATATTAAAATTAAATTAAAAAATATATAATATTGATATGGAATATAAATTTTTGATAAGAAAAAAATAAAATATCTTGAATAAGGTTTTATATAAAAACCCCTTTTCTCCATTTTTGAATCCCTACATATGAATTTTACCCTACAGAATAATAAAATTATATTAATAATTTTTTTCTTCTAATACTTTTTCATTTTTTCATCATTATTTTTCCATTTATTATATTTAGTATAAAGTTTCATTCATTTCATAACATGATATTTTTCACATTGGATATTTTTCAGTTTTTCAGTTCATAATATCTAAAACAAATTCAATATTGTAAAAAAGGTAAAAATTAATTTTCCAATGGTTATATAATTTTATATGTTTTGAGGTATGTGTTTTGTATAATTTTATAAGAAATGGTGGTATATATGTTATAATATAGTTACATTTTTATAAATATCCCTTGATAAGTTTTTTTTATGGTTTTAAATTACCATGATTGATCACGTTTAATTTCATTGTAATGATGGATAATTGACATCTATATAATAATTAATAAATTTGGAAATTGTTATTTTTTGATAATATTTCCTTTTTTATGTTTTCATTGTAATATGTTACAAAAGAATTATAAAATCATTCATATGAGAGGTAAAATAAACCCAAATAAGAAAAAGTTATAATGACTAAATGTATAAGGCCCTAGCCTTAAACCTTACTTAATCTTTAGTTAATACAAGATTACACATTGAGGATCTTTTCAGGTTTAGAGTTTTATAGAATTATATCATAAAACTTTCATTACATTCCACATTTAAACATAGTTTTTACATAAAAGATAGTATTCATTTTTTTCCATCAACGAAAACATATTTAAAATTAAACATGGATTATTTCTTGACGCTTCCTTGACACTATCATCATATCATGTACCTTTCCCTTGATCTGTGAAAAACATTTCAAAAACATGGGATGATCATAAAAAGCTCAGTAAGGGATATAAAAATATATAGAAAGGAAACATGAGTACATGTACACATAAGAATCAATGAAATCATAGTTTACTCATAATACATAAGCACATTAACATACCTCATCAAATCATGAATAAATCATTGAAATCATAAGACATAAAGGTAACTTGAGGCATTCATAACATTCTTACGCAGGGAGTAACCCTCTTGGTTACATTTGGAATACCCACCACAGTGTATTCCCTAAATCTCTTTGGAGAAACCTTAACGTTTCACTCCTTCGCGTTACCCAATGCATTGGAGAGCTATATCGGGCCCACCCTCTCTTAGTTTATCACGGAACCACCCATCTTCATAATAATGCCCAAGAACCTCAACATAATCGTATCACATAAAACATGCATAAAAAAACATAACATTTCCACCTTTCAATCACAAGTTATCAATACAACACATTGATATAAAAAAATTATGAAAACCATTTTCAATACCAAAAAAAATAAAAGTAAAACATGGTATTTATTTTTCTTTTAAAAAAATGTATGGCTTGTAGAAGAAGCCGAAACTCAAATAATGGTCACGACGGTGGAGAAGTCATTGTCGCCGCATATGTACGACAAAAACATTCCCTTTTGTCATTTAGTAAATGATTCATATAAAAAAGATTCCTTTTGAATAAACGTAAAAGTCAAACGGGTATATACACTGTATAAAAGAATATTGTCTATAAAATAAAATATGCCTCAATGAAAGGAGATTGAGACGATGTCCCATACAAAGACGATATCCTTGGATTATGGATAAATCAATTACATAATTATGTGTGACAAACAAATACACCAAATATAAGTGGATATTAAGTGTAAAACAATCAGAGGTTATTCACACATATTCATAGAATACATATTCAAGGAGTACAAGTTTATCCCAAAGAATCAAATTTGGGTTAAGATGTTCCCTTGCAAATATTTGACAGCCTAACGACGTCACTAAAAAATTCAGAAAATGAGTTGATGAGAGATAAAAAGGGTATCTCATCACATGGACATAAAATATAAATCAATAAGGATATATAAGAACATATCCCAACATAATAGTATGTGAATTAAAAGAAATAACAAAAGAAGTCTTTTAAAAATAGGAGGGTGAAAGGTTCCCTTACCGACATGGGTATCTTTTGAATCATGTACCCCATGAAAGAAGGACAATACAAAATTGATGTAAATACTCATAAATGAATGTATATTAAACAATGAGTAAAATAATGTGCAGTATATACACCACTCAAAGGAAATTGTGGCAAATGTAGCATAAATCTCACGGGAATAAAAGTGAGATGAAAAATCCCTTACGAAAACTCGGCAGCCTAACGACGCCACTTAATACATAAAAAATGGATTGATGAGATCAAATAGGGTCTCTCATAATATTACAATAAAATTTACAGCAAGAGGAATATAAAAGAACATCCCCCATCATAACAAAGAGGAGATTAAAATAAGTGACATAAAGGAGAGTACTTAAAAAGGAATAGAGAGGTTAGATCTCTTACGAAATTTTGGCAGCCTAACAGTGCCACTCAAAACTTCCAAAATGGATTGATGAGAGAGAATAGGGTCTCTCATCATATGAACATAAAAATTACAGTAAGATTAATATAAAATACCATCCCAATCACAAGAAAGATGAGCTTAAAAGGAATGACATTAAAGAGTGTACTTAAAAAGAAAGAGAGGGGTAGGATCCCTTACCTCGGGTCCGACTTGACTCGATCGTTCCTTAACCTCATGAATAATAAACTTATGTTAATTTCTACTTGATTAAGAACCTTTTTCTAGTTCATTATTCCTTCTATATCACTTATTTCCATGTTATAAACATTATGTAATCATTTAAGTTAATAATGTTTGTTTTGTCGATATTTGGTTCTTAAGTCGAAAGTGGATTTCTTACAATTACATGTTGTTCGTGTGGTCAAAGGTTCATTATATCCAAAATGATATTCATTATTTGGATATAATATATATAATATATATCCAGAATATACATGTATTTATAATATTACATAATCATTTAGAGGTAAGAAATGAAATGCACCGTTCATGGAGATGGCAAGCCGTATGTACGCATGAACCCTACTTTCATTTCTATGTCATATTAATGAAATTAAAACTAAATGAGAGGTATGTATATTTAAATTCCAGAATTATATTCAACATTTATATGTAACATAAATCATATATAATAACTTTAAATACATCCTTTATACATCCCACATATGGCATTAACGAATCAAATCACTTTGAGGGGGCGGTAGGCCACACTTCCTAAAATAAAATTATCGTCTTTACCCACAATGGAAACCATAAAGGTATGCCACAAAAGAAAAATACAGAAGCTTAAGTAAAACATAAACATATTATATATCATATATAAATATAGTGACATCTTAATTTCCACCTTTTAATGTTTTATATGAGTGTTGAACAATCATCATTTCGTGAGTCAGAAATTCGCCATCCACAGAAACAGTATGTTATTTAACCATTTGATGTAGGTGTGTGTAAGTGTACCTCGAATTCAACTTATAAAAAAATCCAAGTATATTTAAGATACATTAGTTTTAACAAAATAAATGAATAAAAAGAGTTTAGGGGGTTGCAGAAGAAAAATAAAACAAAAGTTCACAAGTGAAGACATTACCTTAAAATCACATAACTCTTTTTGATTTGAGCTCAAATGCTTCCTTGGGAAGACTTATGCCCAACGTGAGGCTTCAAGGAGTAAGAGAGGGAAGTGGAGAGAAAAAATGGGAAGGGGTTGGCAGAGCCAAAGGCTTTGTAAGTGTGGGTAAGGAGGTAGAGGTGGGGGCCTTTTATAAGAGGAGAGGAGGGGAACTCTTGGAAAGTAAAGAAATGTTACCTTATTTTAGAATGAGTTTCGGATTTTAATGGACCCACATTGATGGGTTTATAGGATAAGGTGATAAGGGTTCTAAATACAACCATCCAATAGGTTTTGGACATGTTTAGGTCTTATATTTTACATTATCTTTCCATTTTATTTAAATCGTTAAATAATGAGGTCATCGCTGCATCATCATGATGTCATAAATAATTTAATTTATTTAATGTCTAAAAATTATAAAAAAATTACTATGATGTAGGAAATATTTTTATCTTTCCAATTAATTTTTATAGTAAAAAATCTGACTTGTATAACCCCATTTAAAAATTGTTTAAGTAAAACAACTCTTGTTTGTGTCATTTTAATTTTAACATTAAATAAAAAGGTATTTACGTCATTTTCCAAACAAAGTGGCTCCATGGGGTCCCCAAGTTGACACATGGATTGTCTTGGTATTAAATTACTCATCCAATGAGGGTAGTACATGTTTCTAGGTAATTTAATATTATTAAAACATTATTTTTACCTTAAACTACACTAATTACCTCTAATCGCGATTAAAAACATAATAAGTTACTATTCACCAAAAATTATTTTAATCCCATTGAACCACATTTTACTTATTAATGAAAACCATGTTTGTTGGATTTTTTAAATTCAAAACACAAAGGTGGAAAAATTTCATTTAAACGGAAAATCAGTTTTTATAAGTACCACTTAGTGGTTTCACTATTCATCAAAAATTGAAGTTTTTCATAAAATTACAAAAAATTCACCCTAGGATATATTTGATATTCCAAATTCAAAAATGATGTCTATTTTACAAAATTAAAAAAATATAAGTTGCATCAATTAATTTAATAATTAATTCCCACTGTCAAAACAAATAGCGTGTTTTTAAGAAACAATATCTATTAAAAGATCGACACTAGTTTAAGTTCAATTTCAAAGTGAAATTAATTCCAATGATCACCGTTGGATTTAATGGTAAAAATATATTCTAACTTCACTTTAAACCCAATTTAAAAGATAATCTAATCATATAAATAAATTATATTAAAAATAGGTTTTGAATTAAAATACAACATTTTTCACTATTCATTAAAAAATGTACTCTATCCGAAAAATACAAAAAATTTACAGAAAGTAAATTTTTATGTCCTGATTGTAAAGAAGAATTTTATTTTGTCAAATATAACACATAAAATTATCAAAAAGTGTATTTAAGAGAGTTTCACCATCAAAAGGTGGTTAATCGAACTTTTAAAGTATATTAGAATGTTTACGCTTAAAATTGGATTCATTCACATTTTTAATTCTCTAAAATTTATTGTAAAAAGTAAAAATATTTGATAACATTATATAATCATTTTTTAGTTAGTTTTATTCATTCCCTCCATCACAACAGCTAGGTGTTAACTACCTTTTAAAATAATATTATTTTATTATTAGAGTGCAACATAAGATTCCCAAGAAACTCGTTGTTGCGTGTTGGGTTCGCCATCGAGCATAGTGTCCCCTTTAAAGTTATATTAATATTTTATTCAAAAATACGGATAAATGTAAAAATTTCATACTCTTTATTTACCTGGGGTGTTACATCCTTCCCCCCTTTTGGGAATTGCATCCTCGCAATTTTAAAATTGGGCTTGGAAACTTCATTGAAAATCCCACATCAGAATAAGAGTCAGTAAAACAATCACTTTAAAATAAAGAAAGATAAGTACAAAGGTCACCCGAGTTAACCCATACTAGGATTCCAGGTTTGAAAATATGGACATGGAGGAAAAAACAAAGGGTCATGTTCTGATGGAGAGTGATAGTAAACATGTCTAGGATAAAGTTAACCATAAGAAAATCACAAACTTGTGATGGGTTAAACTGTATTCGATTCCCCAGTAGGAAAAGTTAACAGACAACACTTTTGTTTTAATTTACTCTTCATTGAGGAATTTATTTTTGATCTTAAGGAAACATACTTACTTGTCATGTTGACTTTCAACTTTTACTAGATTTCTTACACAGACTCATACTTTCCCCAAAAGACGAGTATTTAGGAAGACTTGTTCACATTAAGAGTACTATAATAAACTTCTATAGAATCACCTAATCCACAAAAAGAGAACTATATACTTTTCAAGTCTTTAGACTTTAACCAAAACCAAATCCAAAAAGGTTAGTACAAGATCAGATAATCCAGAAAAGGATAACCCTTTATAAGAAGAAAATCTATTCTTAATCTCCAAAATTTGTCCAAAAAAACCCAGAGTTCAACAAGGACCATTCGATAAAAAATTTGTCCATAAAATTCTTCAAAGTAATACAAACTAATATTGAAACCCAAATATTTGAAGGATTCAGTCACATAGTCTTCCAAGTTAAATCGTAACATTTATCTCCAAACAACATTAGTTGCTCCTAAAGTCTCGTATTGAAATGTAATTAACCTAATCACATATCCTCCATGATAGGTTAATCATTTTGATAAATAACCCAAAATCAACTTACTCTTAATTCATAAAGTCACCTAACTAAAAAGAATAAGTCATACTAACTGGGGACTTCACGTAGTCCAGTGGTAGGCGATAAATACCAGTTGCAGTTTGGTTGTGGGTTCGATTCTCACAGCTTTGTCTGGCGCAACAGGTTGTCACACGGTCTGCGTGTTGTCCTTTTTCCAAAACTATATAATTCTCAAATAATTCCCCAAAATGAGATAAAATCATCAAAAATAACCATAACATAATTTAACCTCAATTTTATCGCATGCCTTTCACTTCCATCATAACATATGGTAACCCATAATTACCTCAAAAGTAAGGACCATATAAACCCAAATGGTTCTTTATAACTATGTCCACAAAAGAACAGATAACTATTCCTTGAATAAAATTTTCATATATTAAACATCAGGGTTACACATACTATAAAATGTCTTCTAATGTAACCCCATCATCAAAAGAGACTTAATACTATTAAGAATTTCACCATAACTCTTGAAGCCCTTATATGTTGACTTCTTACTCATTCAAAATTCTTCATGATCCATTAACCATTCATTTCCAACTTATTCTGAAATACTTCTTTCCTACAAACAAAATCATGAATGATATCCTAAGATTCCAAAATAGGAAAACAAAAGTTATGAAATAATCCATACCTTTGATTGGTCATTGTCAGTTTCTTCATCCTCAATCAGAATTGAATTAGGTGTTTGTAAACGAATATTTGTATGGTCATGGTGATCCCATTCACGAAACTTCTTCATAGGACATGTGTTTTCATAATGACCATGCACACCACATTTAAAACATTCAATTTATCCCTCAGAAAGAACATCTTTCCCTTTCCTCGAGTCAACTGGATGCTTCCTTTTCCAATGGCAGGTTCTCGCTTTATGACCTTCATTTCCACATCTATAGCATATTTCTGTCCCTTTGAAACATTTTCCTAGGTGTTTCTTTCCACATCTCTAACACATAGGTTTTTGAACACAATTACCTTTATTATTATTACCTGTAGTTCTGTATGGTTTTGTTTCACACATATGTGATGCCTTAGAGAAATAACCAAGGTTTAGGTGGTCAATCATGACTCCAGATAGTTGGTTGAGGATAAACACAAGACTTCTCATTGCAGCTCCCATATCATTCAGTTTCTTGCTAAAAAAACTATCATAGTATCCTTCACATACACTATTACTTTAGTGCCTGCTAGATCTGAGTATATCAATAAAATCATCATGTACTAATGAGGAAGACAAACACTAAGATATACTTACTCATTCACTTTATCTAAAACTAGGACTCTTTCTGAAATCCTAACCATTATGGTAATCTCACTTATGCTTAAAGAAAACCCTAACCTCTAAAGTTATCTAAACCGACCTCTGATACCAACTATAAGGCCCCAGCCTTAAACCTTACTTAATCTTGAGTTAATACAATATTACACATTGAGGATCTTTTCAGGTTTAGAGTTTTAGTGAATTAGATCATAAAACTTGCATTAAATTCCACATTGAAACAAAGTGGTTACATAAAAGATAGTATTCATTTTTTCCATCAACGGAAACATATTTAAAGTAAAACAAGGATTCTTTCTTGACACTTCCTTGACACCATCATCATATCATTTACCTTTCCCTTGACCTATGAAAAACAATTCAAAATGTTGGGATGAGCATAAAAAGCTCAGTAAGGGATATAAAAATATATGGAAAGGAAACATGAGTACATGTACACATAAGAATCAATGAAATCATACTTTACTCATAAAACATAAGAACTTTATCATA
This sequence comes from Viscum album, assembly GCA_963277665.1. NCBI lineage: Eukaryota > Viridiplantae > Streptophyta > Magnoliopsida > Santalales > Viscaceae > Viscum > Viscum album. The sequence continues at coordinate 789,253,760 of OY728120.1, forward strand.
CCTATTCAAATCATGAATAAATCATATAAATCATAATACATAAAGGTAACTTGAGGAATTCATAACATTATTACGTAGGGAGTAACCATCTTGGTTACGTTTGGAATACCCACCAGAGTATATTCCCTAAATATCTTCAGAGAAACCTTAACATTCCACTCCTTTACTTTACCCAATGCATTGGAGAGCTATATCAGGCTCACCCGCCCTTAGTTTATCATGGAACCACCCGTCTTCATAATAATTCCGAAGAACCTCAACATAATCGAATCACATAAAACATGCATAAAGGAAACATAACATTTCCACCTTTCAATCACAAGATATCAATACAACACATTGATATAAAAACATTATGAAAACCATTTTCAATACCAAAACAAAAGAAAAGTAAAACATGGTATTTATTTTTCTTTTAAAAAAAGGTATGGCTTGTAGAGGAAGCCGAAACTCAAATAATGGTCATGGCGGCGGAGAAGTCATTGTCGCCGTATACGTATGACAAAAATATTCCCTTTTGTCGTTTTGTAAATGCTTCGTATAAAAAAGATTCCTTTTGAATAAACGTAAAAGTCAAAGGGGTCTATACACCGTATAAAAGAAGGTTGTGAATAAAATAAAATATGCCTCAATTAAAGGAGATTGAGACGAAGTCCCATACAAAGACGGTATCCTTGGTTTAAGGATAAATCAATTACCTAATTATGTGTGACAAATGAATACACCAAATATAAGTGGATATTAAGTTTAAAACAATAAGAGGTTATTCACACATATTCATAGAACACATATTCAAGGAGTACAAGTTTATCCCAAAGAATCAAATTTGGGTTAAGAGGTTCCCTTGCAAAAATTTGACAGCCTAACTCTGTCACTACAAAATTCATAAAATCAGTTGATGAGAGATAAAAAGGGTATCTCATCACATGGACATAAAATTTAAATCAATAAGGATATAGAAGAACATATCCCAACATAATAGTATGTGAATTAAAATACATAACAAAAGAAGTCTTTTAAAAAGATGTGGGTGAAAGGTTCCCTTACCGACATGAGTATCTTTCGAAACATGCACCCCGTGAAAGAAGGAAAATACAACATTGATGTAAATACTCATAAATGAAATCATATTAAACAATGAGTAAAATAATGGGCAGTACATACACCACTCAAAGGAAATTGTGGAAAATGTAGAATAAATCTCACGGGAATAAAAGTGAGATGAAAAATCCCTTATGAAAACTCGGCAGCCAAACGGCGCCACTTAAAACTTCCAAAAATGGATTGATGAGATAAAATAGGGTCTCTCATCATATTAAAATAAAATTTACAAAAAGAGGAATATAAAATAAAATCTCCCATCATAATAAAGAGGAGATTAAAATAATTGAAATAAAGGAGATTACTTAAAAAGAATGTGAGAGGTTAGATCTCTTACGAAATTTCGGTAGCCTAACGGTGCCACTCAAAACATCCAAAATGGATTGATGAGAGAGAATAGGTTCTCTAATCATATGAACATAAAAATTATAGTAACAGTAATATAAATTAAAATCCCAATCACAAGAAAGATGAGCTTAAAAGAAATGACATAAAAGAGTATACTTAAAAAGAAAGAGAGGGGTAGGATCCCTTACCTCGGGTCCGACTTGACTCGATAGTTCATTAACGTCCTGAATAATAAACTTGAGTTAATTTATACTTTCTTTCGAACCTTTTTCAAGTTCATTATTCTTTTTATATCTCTTATTTCCATGTTATATTTATTATGTAATCATTTAAGTTAATAATGTTTGTTTTGTCGATATTTGGTTCTTAAGTCGAAAGTGGACTTCTTACAATTACATGTTGTTCGTCTGGTCAAAGGTTCATTATATACATAATGATATTCATGATTTGGATATCATATATATCATATATATCCATAATATACATGTATTTATAATATTTCATAATCATTTAGAGGTAAGAAATGAAATGCACCGTTCATGGAGACGGTAAGCCGTACGTACGCATGAACGCTACTTTCAATTTATGTCATATTAATGGAATTAAAACTAAATGAGAGGTATGTGTATTTTAATTCCAGAATTATATTCATCATTTATATGTAACATAAATCATATATAATAACTTTAAATAAATCGTTTATACATCCCACATATGGCATTAACAAATCAAATCACTTTGAGGGGGCGGTAGTCCGCACTTCCTAAAATGAAATTATCGTGTTTACCCACAATGGAAACCATAAAGGTATTCCAAAAAAGAAAAATACAGAAGCATAAGTAAAACATAAACATATTATATATCATATATAAATATAGTTACATCTTAATGGCCACCTTTTAAGGTGTTATATGAGTGTTGAACAATCATCGTTTCGTGAGGCAGAAATTCACCATCCACAGAAACAGTATGTTCTTTAACAATTTGATGTAGGTGTGTGTATGTGTAGCTCAAATTATTCTGATAACAACATCCTAGTATATTGAAGATACTGGATTTGTTACAAAAGAAATTAATAAAAAGAGTTTAGGGGGTTGTAGAAGCAAAATAAAACAAAAGAACATAAGTGTAGACATTACCTTAAAATCGAGTAACTCTTTTTGATTTGAGCTCAAAGGCTTCCTTGGGAAGACTTATTCCCAAAGTGAGGCTTCTAGAAGTATGTTAGAGATTTTGCGAGACAAAATGAGCAGGGGTTGGATGAGCCAAAGGCTTTAGAGGTGTGGGTAAGGATGTAGAGGTGGGGGCCTTTTATAAGAGGAGAGGAGGGGCACTCTTGGAAAGTAAAGATAAGTTACTTTATTTTAAAATGAGTTTTGGATTAAAAAGGTCCCAAATTGATATAATTCGAGGATAAGGTGATAAGGGTTAGAAATCCACTTATCCAATTGGTTTTGGCCATGTGTATGTTTTAGATTTTACATTATCTTTCCATTTTATTTAAATCATTAAATAATGAGGTCATCGCTGCATCCTCATGATGTCATAAATAATTTAATTTATTTAATGCAATCTGGGTTATTGTTGATCGCTTGACTAAATCTGCTCATTTCCTTGCTATACGAGATACGTTTTTCCTAGATCAACTTTCCCGTTTGTATCTTAAAGAGATAGTCAGGTTACATGGAGTTCCCCTCTCCATTGTATCTGATCGTGATCCCAGGTTCACTTCTATCTTTTGGAAGGGCCTTCAGAAGTCGTTGGTTACTGAATTAAATTTTAGTACATCTTTTCATCCTCAATCAGATGGGCAGTCAGAACGAACAATTCAGACCTTGGAGGATATGCTACGAGCTTGTTCTATGGATTATCAGGGAAGTTGGGACCAACATCTTTCTTTGGTTGAATTTTCATATAATAACAGTTTTCATTCCAGTATACAGATGGCACCATTTCAGGCATTATATGGGAAGCGGTGTCGAAGTCTAGCTTTCTGGGATGAAGTGGGTGAAAGGAAGTTGATGGGACCAGAATTGGTAGAAGAGATAGCAGAAAAAGTTTAGCTGATTCAGAAACACTTGAGAACAGCTCAGAGAAGGTAGAAGAGTTATGCGGACAACAGGAGGAAGGATATCTCTTTTGAGGTAGGCGATCATGTTTTTCTCAAAGTATCACCATGGAAAAGTGTGAAGTGCTTTGGTAAGAAAGGAAAGTTGAGTCCATGGTTCATTGGACAATATGAAATTCTGGAGAGAGTTGGATCAGTTGCATACCGGGTGTCTTTACCTCCGAGTTTATCTCAGGTACACAATGTTTTTCACGTTTTGATGTTGAGAAAGTATTTGCCAAATCCATCTAATGTTTTGAGTCCAGAAGTAGTTTAGCTGGAAGATAACCTATCATATGAGGATCAACCGGTCCGGATTCTTGACCACATGGAGCAAGTGTTACGGAATAATGTGATTAATCAGGTAATGGTTTTGTCGAAAAACCACATGATGGAAGAGGCAACATGGGAATCTGAAAATGCAATGAGGGATAAGTACCCCCATTTATTCGATAAGTAAATAAATTGTGGGGGTGAAATTTTCTAAAGGGGGGAAGGATGTAACATCCCAAGTAAGTAATGAATAATAAATATTTTTATCTATGTCTATTAATGATTAATATAGTGTTTTATAGGCTTAAAATGAAAATAAATACAACCCTATGCATGGAATACACTAATATTCTTAAAAGATTGTTTTACTGCCTTTTGATGGCAAACCATTTTTAAATCTATCTTTTGAAAATTTTATAAGATATGTTTGTCAAAATAAAATTATTATTTATGATTGGGACATCAAAATTTATTTTGTGTGAATTTTTGGTATTTTTCCGATAAAGTTCATTTTTTAATGAATAGTGAAAAATGTTGTATTTTAATTCAAAACCTCTTTTTAATCTAATTTATTTATATGATTAGATTATCTTTTGAATTGGTTTTTAAGTGAAATTAGAATATATTTTTACCTTTTTATCCAATGGTGGTCATTGGAATCAATTTCACATTGAAATTGGACTTAAACTAGTGTCAATCTTTTGATACTTATTGTTTCATAAAAACATGCTATTTGTCATGACAGCGGGAATTAATTATTAAATTAATTAATGTGACTTATATTTTTTGAGTTTTTTAAAATAGACTTCATTTTTGAATTCAGAATATCAAATATATCTCATGGTGAATTTTTGGTAATTTTCTGAAAAACTTCAATTTTTGATGAATAGTGAAACCACTAAGAGGTACTTATAAAAAATGATTTTTCCGTTTAAATGAAATTTTGCCATCTTTGTGTTTTGAATTTCAAAAATCTGAAATACATGGTTTTTATTAAGAAGTAAAATGTGGTTCAATGAGAATATAATAATTTTTGGTGAATAGTAACTTATTAAGTTTTTAATCGCGATTAGAGGTAATTAGTGTAGTTTACGGTAAAAATAATGCTTTAATAAAATGAGATGAGCTTGAAACATGTCCTACCCTAATTGGTTGTGTCATGGCCGACCACGAAAAGCCATGGGTCAACTTGGGGACCCCATGGATCCACTTTGGTTGGGAAATGACAAAAATAACTTTTTATTTAATGTTAAAGTAAAAATGACACAAACATGAGTTATGTTACTAAAACAATTTTTATATGGGGTTATACAAGTCATATTTTTGACTATAAATATTCATTAGAAAGATAAAACTATTTCCTACATAATAGTAGTTTTTTTATAATTTTTAGACATTAAATAAATTAAATTATTTATGACATCATGATGATGCATCGATGACCTCATTATTTAACGATTTAAATAAAATGGAAAGATAATGTAAAATCTAAAACCTACACATGGCCAAAACCAATTGGATGAGTGGATTTCGAACCCTTACCACCTTATCCTATAATTATATCAATGTGGGACCTTTTGAATCTGAAACTCATATTAAAATAAAGTAACTTATCTTTACTTTCCAATAGTGCCCCTCCTCTCCACTTATAAAAGGCCCCCACCTCTACCTCCTTACCCACACTTCCAAAGCCTTTTGCTCGGCCAAACCCCGCCCATTTTGTCTCTACACTTCCCTCTCTTACCCCTTGAAGCCTCACTTTGGGCAGAAGACTTCCCAAGGATGCCTTTGAGCTCAAACCAAACGGAGTTACCCGATTTAAGGTAATGTCTTCTTTTGAGTCCTTTTGTTTTATTTTGCTTCTCCAACCCCCTAAAATCGTTTTATTCTTTTCTTTTGTAAAAACTCCAGTATCCTAAATATACTAGGATGTTTTTATAATATGGATTAGAGCTACACTTACACAAACCTACATCTAATGGTTAACGAACATACTATTTCCGTGGATGGTGAATTTATGCCTCCCGAAACGATGATTATTCAACATTCTTTTAACAGCTTCAAAGGTGGACATTAAGATGTCACTATATTTATATATGATATATAATATGTGTATGTTTTCCTTAAGCTTCTGTATTTTCCTTTTTGGTCATACCTTTATGGTTTCGATTATAGGTAAACGCGATATCTTCATTTAAGGAAGTGCGGACTACCTCCCCCTCAAAGTGATTTGATTCGTTAAATACCATATGTGGGACGTATAAAGGATGGAACTATGATATTATATATGATATTATACTGGAATTATAATATACCTTAATATCATTAGGATTCCATTCTATAAAATACGAAATAGAAATGAAAGTAGCGTTCATGCGTACGTACGGCTTACCGTCTCCATGAACGGTGCATTTCATTTCTTATCTCTAAATGATTATGTAATATTATAAATGCATGTATGTACTGGATATATATGACATATATGATATCTATATCATGAATACCATTCTGGATATAATGGATACATGAACAACTTGTAATATAAAGGGTTTATTTTTGACTCAAGTACCAATGATCGTTAAAATGACCGTTATTAACATAAATAACTACATAGTGTTCATGACATGGTAATAAGTGATATAAAAGGAATAATTAACTTTAAAAAGGTTCTTAAGAAAGTAGAAATTAACTCAATTTTATTATTCAAGACATTAAAGAATGATCGAGTCAAGTCGGACCCGAGGTATGGGACTTCGTCTCAATCTCCTTTCATTGAGGCATATTTTGTTTTATACACAACCTTCTTTTATACGGTGTATAAACCACTTTGACTTTTACGTTTATCCAAAAAGTATCTTTCTTATACGAAGCGTTTTACTAAATGAAAAAAGGGAATGTTGTGGTCGTATGTATGCAACGACAATGACTTCTCCGCCGCAGTGACCATTATTTGAGTTTCGGCTTCCTTTACAAGCCATACCTTGTTTTTAAAAGAAAAATAAATACCATGTTTTACTTTTCTTTTATTTTCGTATTGAAAATGGTTTTCATAATTTTTTTATATCAATGTATTGTATTGATATCTTGTGATTGAAAGGTGGAAATTTTATGTTTCCTTTATGCATGTTTTATGTGATATGATTATGTTTAGGTTCTTGGGCATTTTTATGAAGACGGGTGGTTCCGTGATAGACTAAGGGCGGGTGAGCCCGATATTGCTCTCCAATGCATTGGGTAACGCGAAGGAGTGAAACGTTAAGGTTTCTCCGAAGAGATTATGGAATATACTGTGATGGGTATTCCAAACGTAACCAAGAGGGTTACTCCCTACGTAAGGATGTTATGAATGCCCCAAGTTACCTTTATGTCTTATGATTTCTATGATTTATTCATGATTTGATGAGGTATGTTAAAGTTCATATGTTTTATGGGTAAAGTATGATTTCATCCGTATGTATATGTGTACCCATGTTTCATTTCCATATTTTTATATCCCTTACTGAGATTTTTATGCTCATCCCAAGTTTTTTTGAAATGTTTTTCACAGGTCAAGGGAAAGGTACATGATATGATGATAGTGTCAAGGAAGTGTCAAGAAATAATCCATGTTTTATTTTAAATGTGTTTCCATTGATGGGAATAAAGAATACTATCTTTATGTAACCACTTTGTTTATATGTGGAATGTAATGCAAGTTTTATGATCTAATTCTCTAAAACTCTAAACCCGAAAAGATCCTCAATGTGTAATCTTGTAATAACTCAAGATTAAGTAAGGTTTAAGTCTGGGGCCTTATAGTTGGTATCAAAGGCCGGTTTAGATAAATTTAGGAGTTAGAATTATATTAAATTATTATCTAAAAATATTTTTGAAATGATATAGCATTTGAATATTACCATGTTGCTTCATCCAAGACATGTTTGTTCAGAATGGTTTTCCGTAGAGGAAACAGGGAATCCGTGCTTGGAAGGCATACATAAGGAAATAACCTTCCGAATCAGCATCCTGAGATGGTCGGAATTGGAACTGAACAGTTTGTTGCAGTAATGGTGCAGTTTACTCAAGCGATAAATGGCGGTGGTATCCATACACGAGATCAGCCAGATCAACCGCAGAGGAACATGTCAGTGGTGGAACATTTCATGAGGCAACATCCCCCATCATTCAGAGGATCATCTAACCCTGTGCTATCTGAAGGGTGGATTAAAGCACTGGAGAAGATTTTTGATGTCATGGGGTGTTTAGACAATAAAATGGTTAGTCTTTCTATTTACCGTTTTGAGGGTGAGGCAGATCAGTGGTGGTCTATGGTTAAAAATATCAGGGACGCTAATGAGATTGATTCTCTTGACTGGGATGAATTCAAAGGTATGTTTCTTGAGAAGTATTTTCCTAAGATTGTTCGACTTAGGATGGAAAAGAAATTCTTGTAATTGAGGCAAGAGGAAGAATCAGTGGCTACCTATGAAGAAAGTTTCACTCGATTGGCAAGGTATGCTCCAAATCTTATCCGAGACCTTGATAGTAAAATCAATCGTTTTTAATCAGGATTAAATCCAAAATATCAAAGGGAATTAGCTTCTCATGAGTTTAAAAGTTATGAAAAGCTTGTTCGATGTGCTGAGATGGTGGAAATGGAGTTTTCCGATGATCAAGTGTTCTATAACAACCAACATAAGAAGAGATAGAGGTGGCATGAGAAAGGTAAGAATTCTTCAAAAAAGTCTGATGGTAAGAAAACTAAGTTTCTAGTTTTTGATAAATGTGGAAAAAGGCATGCTGGGGAATGTCTTCTAAATTCTGGAAAGTGCTACCGATGTGGTAAGATGGGACATAAGGCTCGTGATTGCACTGAAAAGGATCAAGAAGAAGGTAAGACCAAATTTGATTTACAGTTAGTGAAATGTTTTAAGTGCAATGAGATGGGTCACTATGCAAATAAGTGTCTGACAAAGAGCTTGAGTGATGGGAAGCAGTTAGACTACAAGCAGAAAGGGGTGGTGAAATCCTTTGCAACTACTTCAGCAGATGTCGGGCCATCAAATGAAGTTGTATTAGGTACTTTGTTTGTTTTTTCAGATTATTCCAGTGTGTTGTTTGATTCGGGGTCTACACATTCTTTCATCTCTGAAACCTTTTCTAGTAAAATGGGAACACCATCTCAAGAAATGACTCCTGAACATCTGGTAAAAACACCTGGGGGGAATGTTGAGGCAGAAAGAATTTATAAGAATCTTCATATCCTTATATGTGGAAAGAACCTACTTGCAAACCTTATTGTTCTACCTCTAGTAGAGTTTGATGTTATCCTGGGTATGGATTGGCTCTCTATTTACCATGTTAAGATTGACTGTAGAGCTAAAGAAGTTTATTTTCAGAAAAACTTTCAGTTTGTGTACAAAAATGAACCCTTACTGTTGATAACTTATCAAGAGGCCGAGAATCTTGTAAAAGATGGAAATGAATGTTACCTTGCACACATCGTTGAAAATAAAGGAACTGTACAGATTAATGATGTGCCAGTGGTAAATGAGTATCCTGATGTTTTTCCTGATGAGTTGCCTGGAATAATACCAGATCGGGAAGTTGAGTTTACTGTTGACTTATTTCCTGATGCTAATCCAATTTCAAAACCCCCTTATTGAATGGCTCAAATTGAACTTTTAGATTTGAAGGAGTAATTGCAAGATTTATTAGAGAAAGGTTTCATTCGACCTAGCACATCACCGTGGGGAGCTCCTGTTTTATTTGTTAAAAAGAAAGATGGTTCTATGAGACTTTGCATTGATTATAGATCCTTGAATAACATCACTGTTAAGAACAAATATCCTTTGCCTCATATCGATGATTTGTTTGATCAGCTCCAGGGAGCTCAGTATTTTTCAAATATTGACTTCAGATCGGGGTACCATCAGCTGAAGGTAAAGGAAGCAGACGTTCCGAAGACCGCGTTCCGTACAAGATATGGCCATTATGAATGTGTAGTAATGCCTTTTCGGCTAACCAATGCACCTGCTGTATTCATGGACTTAATGAATAGAATTTTCCACGAGTTCTTGGATATGTTTGTGGTGGTTTTCATTGATGATATTTTGGTGTTTTCTAAAAGTAAAGAGGATCATGAAAGACATTTAAGGGTTATCTTGTAAACCTGAAAAGAAAAGAAATTGTATGGGAAATTCAGCAAGGGTGAGTTTTGGTTGCAACAAATTTCTTTCCTTGGTCACATTGTTTCTAAAGATGGGATAACTATTGATCCTGCAAAAACAAAAGTTGTTGAAGAATGGACAAAACCCACAAATGTAACTGAGATTCGTAGCATCCTTGGTTTAGTAGGCTATTCCCGAAGGTTTGTTAGAAATTTTTCACGGTTTTCTAGTCCAATTACTAAGCTAACTCGGAAGGGTGTTAAGTTTATCTGGACAAAAGAATGTGATGATTGTTTGCAGGAATTGAAAAGAAGATTGGTGAATGCTCCAGTTTTGGAACTACCTTCCAGGAATAGTGAGTTTGTTATCTACAGTGATGCTTCATTGAAAGGAATTGGTTGCATCCTAATGCAGAATGATCAGGTAATTGCTTATTCTTCACGACAGTTGAAAACTCATGAGGTAAATTACCCTACACATGATTTGGAATTAGCTGCTGTTGTTTTTGCTTTAAAAATTTGGAGGCATCATTTGTATGGAGTAAAGTGTGAAATATATACCGATCACAAAAGTTTAAAGTATATATTCACTCTGAAAGAATTGAACATGAGACAAAGGAGATGGCTAGAATTAATCAATGATTATGATTGTACAATTCATTACCATCCGGGAAAAGCAAATAAAGCGGTTGATGCTTTGAGTCGAAAAAGTAATGCTTCATTAGAAATGTTGCATTTGGAACGTGATCCTTTGGTTAAGGATTTGATGAACTTTGGCATAGATGTTGTTGGTGCAGGAAGTTCTTCTGTTTTGTTTTAGGTATCAGTGAGATCATCTCTATCAGATATAATCAAGAAAGCACAGAAGAAAGGCAATGAGTTGCAGAAAAAGGTAGAGATGGTTCAGAAAGGTAAGTTGCCTGAATTCAAAATTGATAATGATTGTGTTTTGAGATTTGGGAAGAGATTGTGTGTGCCTTGTGATTCACTGGTGAAGAGAGAGTTGTTATGTGAAGCTCATAGTTATCCGTTTTCAGTTCATCCTGGCAGTACTAAGATGTATAGAGATCTGCGGGAGTATTACTGGTGGGATGGAATGAAAAGAGATATTGCTGATTTTACTGTGAAGTGTTTGACATGTCAATAGGTTAAAGCAGAGAGGAAGTTACCGAAAGGGATGCTTCAGCCTTTACCAGTGCCAGAATGGAAATGGGAGAATATATCCATGGACTTTGTTGTGGGATTACCGAAGACATCTCGAGGTAATAATGCAATCTGGGTTATTCTTGATCGCTTGACTAAATCTGATCATTTCCCTGCTATACGAGATACGATTTCCCCAGATCAACTTTCCCGTTTGTATCTTAAAGAGATAGTCAGGTTACATGGAGTTCCTCTATCCATTGTATCTGATCGTGATCCCAGGTTCACTTCTAACTTTTGGAAGGGCCTTCAGAAGTTTTTGGGTACTGAATTAAATTTTAGTACAGCTTTTCATCCTCAATCAGATGGGTAGTCAGAATGAAAAATTCAGACCTTGGAGGATATGCTACGAGGTTGCTCTATGGATTATCATGGAAGTTGGGACCAACATCTTTCTTTGGTTGAATTTTCATATAATAACAGTTTTCATTCTAGTATACAGATGGCACCATTTCAGGCATTATATGAGAAGCGGTGTCGAACTCCAGCTTTCTGGGATGAAGTGGGTGAAAGGATGTTAATGGCACTAGAATTGGTAGAAGAGATGGCAGAAAAAGTTTAGATGATTCAGAAACACATGAGAACAGCTCAGAGAAGGCAGAAGATTTATGCGGACAACAGGAGGAAGGATCTCTCTTTTGAGGTAGGTGATCGTGTTTTTCTCAAAGTATCACCATGGAAAAGTGTCATGTGATTTGGTAAGAAAGGAAAGTTGAGTCCAAGGTTCATTGGACCATATGAAATTCTGGAGAGAGTTGGATCTATTGCATACCGGGTGGATTTACCTCCGAGTTTATCTCAGGTACACAATGTTTTTCACGTTTTGATGTTGAGAGAGTATTTTCCAGATCCATCTCATGTTTTGAGTCCAAAAGTAGTTCAGCTGGAAGAGAACCTATCATATGAGTAACAATCGGTCCAGATTCTTGACCATAGGGAGCAAGTGTTACGGAATAATGTGATTAATCAGGTAAAGGTTTTGTGGAAAAACCACATGATGGAAGAGGCAACATGGGAATCTAAAAATGCAATGAGGGATAAGTACCCCCATTTATGCGATAAGTAAATAAATTGCGGGGACACAATTTTCTAAAGGGGGGAAGGATGTAACATCCCAAGTAATTAATGAATAATATATATCTTTATCTATGTCTATTAATTATTAAGATAGTGTTTTAGAGACTTAAAATGAAAATAAATACAATCTTATGCATGGAATACACTAATATTCTTAAAAGATTGTTTTACTTCCTTTTGATGGCATACCCTTTTTAAATATATCTTTTGACAATTTTATAATCTATGTTTGTCAAAATAAAATTATTATTTATGATTAGGACATCAAAATTTACTTTGTGTGAATTTTTGGTATTTTTCCGATAAAGTTCATTTTTAATGAATAGTGAAAAATGTTGTATTTTAATTCAAAACCTCTTTTTAATCTAATTTATTTATATGATTAGATTATCTTTTGAATTGGTTTTTAAGTGAAATTAAAATATATTTTTACCATTTTATCCAATGGTGGTCATTGGAATCAATTTCACTTTGAAATTGGACTTAAACTAGTGTAAATCTTTTGATACTTATTGTTTCATAAAAACACGCTATTTGTCCTGACAGCAGGAATTAATTATTAAATTAATTAATGTGACTTATATGTTTTGAATTTTGTAAAATAGACTTCATTTTTGAATTCGGAATATCAAATATAGCTTAGGGTGAATTTTTGGTAATTTTCTGAAAAACTTCAATTTTTGATGAACAGTGAAACCACTAAGTGGTACTTATAAAAACTTATTTTTCCGTTTAAATGAAATTTTTCCATCTTTGTGTTTTGAATTTCAAAAATTTTACATGCATGGTTGTCATTAATAAGTAAAATGTGGTTCAATGAGAATATAATAATTTTTTGGTGAATAGTAACTTATTAAGTTTTTAATCGCGATTAGAGGTAATTAGTGTAGTTTAAGGTAAAAATAATGCTTTAATAAAATGAGATGAGCTGAACACATATCCTATCCTCATTTTTTGTGTCATGGCCGACAAAGACAAGCCATGGGTCATCTTGGGGACCCCATGGATCCACTTTTGTTGGGAAATGACATAAATAACTTTTTATTTAATGTTAAAGTATAAATGACACAAACATGAGTTATGTTACTAAAACAATTTTTATATGGGGTTATACAAGTCCTATTTTTGACTATAAATATTCATTAGAAAGATAAAACGATTTAATACATCATAGTAGTTTTTTAATAATTTTTAGACATTAAATAAATTAAATTATTTATGACATCATGGTGATGCAGTGATGACCTCATTATTTAACGATTTAAATAAAATGGAAAGATAATGTAAAAACTAAAACCTACACATGGAAAAAACCAATTGGATGAGTGGATTTCGAACCCTTATCACCTTATACTAGAATTATATCAATTTGGGATCTTTTGAATCTGAAACTCATTTTAAAATAATGTAACTTATCATTACTTTCCAAGAGTGCCCCTCCTCTCCACTTATAAAAGGCCCCCACCTATACCTCCTTACCCACACTTCCAAAGCCTTTGGCTCGGCCAAAACCTTCCCATTTTGTCTCTCCACTTCCCTCTCTTACTCCTTGAAGCCTCACTTTGGGCAGAAGTCTTCCCAAGGAAGCCTTTGAGCTCAAACCAAAGGGAGTTACCCGATATAAGGTAATATCTTCTTTTGAGTCCTTTTGTTTTATTTTTCTTCTGAAACCCCGTAAAATATTTTTATTATTTTCTTTTGTAACATCTCCAGTATCATCAATATACTAGGATGTTTTTATAAAATGGATTCGAGCTACACTTACACACACCTACATCTAATGGTTAATGAACATACTGTTTCCGTGGATGGTGAATTTATGCCTCCCGAAACGATGATTGTTCAACATTATTTTAACACCTTCAATGGTGGCCTTTAAGATGTCACTATATTTATATATGATATATGATATGTTTATGTTTTCCTTAAACTTCTGTTTTTTCCTTTTTGGTCATACCTTTATGGTTTCCATTATGGGTAAATGCGATATCTTCATTTAAGGAAGTGCGGACTACCGCCCCCTCAAAGTGATTTGATTCATTAAATACCATATGTGGGACGTTTAAAGGATGGAACTATGATATTATATATGATATTATACTGGAATTATAATATACCTTTATATCATTATGATTCCATTCTATAAAATACAAAATAGAAATGATAGTAGCTTTCATGCGTATGTACGGCTTACCATCTCCATGAACGATGCATTTCATTTCTTACCTCTAAATGATAATGTAATATTATAAATGAATGAATGTACTGGATATATATGACATATATGATATCTATATCATGAATAACATTCTGGATATAATGGATACATGAACAACTTGTAATTATAAAGGATTGATTTTTGACTCAAGTACCAATGATCGTTAAAATGACCGTTATTAACTTAAATAATTACATAGTGTTCGTGACATGGTAATAAGTTATATAAAAGGAATAATGAACTAGAAAAAGGTTCTTAAGAAAGAATAAATTAACTCAAGTTTATTATTCAGGAAATTAAAGAACGATCGAGTCAAGTCGGACCTGAGGTATGGGACTTCGTCTCAATCTCCTTTCATTGAGGCATATTTTGTTTTATACACAGCCTTCTTTTATACGGTGTATAAACCCCTTTGACTTTTACGTTTATCCAAAAGGAATCATTTTTATAAGAAGTGTTTTACTAAATGAAAAAATGGAATGTTTTTGTCGTACGTATGCGGCGACAACGACTTCTCCACCGCCGTGACTGTTATTTGAGTTTCAGCTTCCTCTACAAGCCATACCTAGTTTTTAAAAGAAAAATAAATACCATGTTTTACTTTTATTTTATTTTGGTATTGAAAATGGTTTTCATAATGTTTTTATATCAATGTGTTGTATTGATATCTTGTGATTGAAAGGTGGAAATGTTATGATTCCTTTATGAATTTTTTATGTGATATGATTATGTTGAGGTTCATGGGCATTATTATGAAGACGGGTGGTTTCGTGATAGACTAAGGGCGGGTGAGCCCGATATAGCTCTCCAATGCATTGGTTAATGTGAAGGAGTGAAATGTTAAGGTTTCTCTGAAGAGATTTAGGGAATATACTGTGATGGGTATTCCAAACATAACCAAGAGGGTTACTCCCTACGTAAGGATGTTATGAATGCCTCAAGTTACCTTTATGTCTTATAATTTCTATGATTTATTCATGATTTGATGAGGTATGTTAAAGTTCATATGTTTTATGGGTAAATTACGATTTAATTCTTATGTATATATGTACCCATGTTTCCTTTCCATATTTTTATATCCCTTAATGAGCTTTTTATGCTCATCCCAAGTTTTTTTGAAATGTTTTTCACAGGTCAAGGGGAAGGTACATGATATGATGATAGTGTCAAGGAAGTGTCAAGAAATAATCCATGTTTTATTTTAAATGTGTTTCCATTGATGGGAATAAAGAATACTATCTTTATGTAACCACTTTGTTTATATATGGAATGTAATGCAAGTTTTATGATCTAATTCTCTAAAACTCTAAACCCGAAAAGATCCTCAATGTGTAATCTTGTAATAACTCATGATTAAGTAAGGTTTAAGGGTGGGGCCTTATAATAAATTAGAAATTTTATTTCACATATATAATATAGTTTTACTAAATATATCCTTATTATATTCTATTTAGTGTTTGAACATATCACATCACTGTAGAGACACGAAGCTTATCGTACATGGACATTACATTACTTTTGCGGAATACTTATTACATAAAAAAAACACACACAAACAAGGATCGTAATAGTTTAGTGTCTTTGGAAACTCGGAACGTAATCTTCTAATCGTGGTGAAAGATCTTCGATATCTCCCATAAAGATCTTCCCTTTTTTTTTACCTAAAACCTTTCTTTATATCCTGGGGAAAAGAAAACATAAAAGGGTGAGCTCAAATGCTCAGTAAGGGTATACAAAAGAAATAAAAATCATATCATATCTTTTTGAAAATCATAACCTGCAAAAGAGATCATAGTATCTTAACATGGAACAAATCATAGAAGTGAAAATGAGGTCACCATAATCATAACATGAAACTTGAAACTTTGTGGCATGCACACATAATCATGGAAAATCATTTCTTGTTAGTCATGACTCATTGCCAAGACTATCTTAGTGGACAAAGTCCCTTTCTGAACCGAGTTCACTCCTCGTTTCAGTCCTGTATCACTGAACCGAAATAACCTTCCGTTCCAGCCATGTCTATCTCATGAGATATAAAGTCTTTACCCAATGCATTGGAGGGAGATATAGGTCCCACCCATCTTATAATAAATCCTTTCTTATGTGTGCCACATAATCATAAAACATACATCATCACATAACACATGTAACAAAAATGGGATTCTTGAAACATCATGACATCATAAATCAATTCATATAAGATAAAGGAATTCATAAACATAATTCCATCACAACATAGTCAAATCAATGTAAAAATATGGATAGAAACAGAACCCTTTATTATCTTATATGGAAAATAATTTTGATAAAACACTTGAATTGAATTCTTGAGAAAAATATCCTTTCTTCTTCAAAATCAATTTCTTTTCACAAAACATCATGCAATTTTAAAAAAAAGAGATTTTATTGAAAATAGTCATGAAATCTTTTAGAGGAAGCTTCATGAAAATAAGTCTTTATAAAACAGTATAAATCCGTTCGTGCCGTATAAGTTAAAAAAAACATTCTTCGTACTTTTGTCGGAAAAGTCAAAAAGTACCTCGTACGAAAAACGAAAAACGATTCCTTTCATATCCTTTACTAAAAACTCATAGAAGGGTAAAATTGGATTTAAACAATTGTAGTTGGATGGAAATAATATTACATATTGAGGGAACATGGATGTGGATGATAAAATACACCCCAGTAAATACTTACGAATAAACAATCTCGGATAAAAATGAGATTGTGATATTTCCCTTACCTTAGGTCCGACTTGCTTTGTAAGTGTCCGAACCTCCTGTATAATGATTTAAATCATGTTATTGACTTATTACAGAATCATATTCATTGTTATGATATCATATATGGTTCACTTATGACATTATATTACCCGTTCTTTTGTAAATTCCATGTTAAAGAAGCGTTTTGGGTAAAATCGTTTCATTTATCGTAGGTGTTTTGACTTGTTGTTCTTGACATCATTATTACTTATATCATGATTTACTTACTTCCAGAATATAAAATATGATTTATATATCATATATATTCAGTATATATATATATATATAATAGGTAGATAAATAAAATGAAAAACATCGTTCATGAAGACGGTAGTCCGTACGTATGCATGAACGCTGTTTTCCTTTCCTTATTGTCTTGAAATGGAAGTAAGTAGATGACATACATATGTATATATATACATAAATCCAGTATATTTATAATGTCATATATTTCATTATTATTTCTTATATATACATTATAATCATTCTTAAATGGTTAACATGGAGAATGAATCTCATCGCGTCGTGGAGACGGTAGTCCGTACGTACGCACGAGCGATGATATCATTTCTATAAATATTGAATTGAATTGGAGTGGATTATACAATATATCAGAATCAATATGATATTGTAATAACTATGTATAGTTATTCTTTACACCATTATACCCATCCATGTAAGGTGGTGGTGGAAAATAGATTACACCACGGCGTGGAGACGGTATTCCGTACGTACGCACGCGCGGTGATTTCTTTTTCCGTAGGATGGATAGATGGTGAAATAAGGATGTTTCATACTTATAATAACATATCAGTATATGAGTGATACTGATGTTATTACTTCATAATGAAACAACATAATAAGAAGAAGTGGAAGAAGAAATAAAGATGAAAGAATTGGTAACGGTAATTACCTCTTCTTTGAAGCGCCTCTTTGAGACCTCCTCTTAGGGCACTAAAATTGGTCTTTGAGGAAGACCAGAACCTCTAGGATGTTGCTAGGGAAGTGGAGAAGAGATTTTGGCAGGGTTTGGCCGAGCTTGAGAGCTCAAATTGGTGTGAGGAGGAGGGGGAGGAGGTGTCCTTTTATAGGGGAGGAGAGGGGCACCTTAGGAATTCTTAAAAATATTAATTTATAATAAATCTAACCCCACTTAAAAACCTCCAAAAATGACTCATATTCGAAGCTTAGATGAGATAGGGTTGTAATCTCATCAACCAATCAAATTTAGACATCTTTGGATCTTATTTTAAACCTTGTCAATTAGATTTAACTCTAAGTTAAATAATTTGACTTTTACCGTGTCTTTTTGTTTTCTTTCACTATATGGTTAATACACTTACTATAACATGCCAAACGAACCCCAAATTGTTTATTATTAATATATATATCCTTATCTAAGTCATTTGGCCGAACCTTAGATTTTTAGGAATAAAATAACAATTAATAATATAATATTTGATTTAAAAACTATTTTGTGTCAATTTTGACACTATTTGATATATGATTTTTGTGAAAGTCATAACAGAATTAAATGTTCGAACCAAGTTGATTAAATAAACATTAATATATCATAGTAACCTATAAAATTAGTGGAATTCATAAAAAGTCTCAAATTACATTTATTTTGGTGTTTATAACATCAATTATGTCAATATTTCATAAATAAGATAATTACTGCATCATCTTTGTGTCATAAATTAATTAAATTATTTGATGTCTAAAATTTACAAATAAAATACCATCATTTAGGAAATATTTTTAGCTTTCTAATGAATATTTATAGTCTAATTTATCTTATGTATAACCCCAAATTAAAAATGATTTACTTATTAAACTTTGATTTTAACTATTTTAACCCTTCTTTAAATAAATTAATAATAAATGTCCTAATCTAATCCAAGTGGGCCTAAATGGTCATATTTTATTCCTAAGTTTGTTTTTGGTCGAATTACACTTGTCCAATAGAATTAGGACATGTGTTATGGTAATATTAATATCATATTTACCCTTAGTTACCTTATTTACTATTAACCGTGGTAAAAAAAGTAAAAAGTTACTATTCACCAAAAAATTATTTTCATCTCATTGAACCACATTTTAGTCCTTGATATTATCCGTGTCTCTCGGATTTTCGAAATTCCATTCACAGAAGCGGTAAAATTAAGTTTTATGCAAAATTCAGTTTTTAACCTACCACTTAGTAGTTTCACTATTCATCAAAAATTGATGTTTTTCAGAACAATGCCAAAATTTCATCCCAAGCTATATTTCATATTCCGAATTCAAAAATGAAGTCTATTTTACCAAATTCATAACATAAAAGTTGCATTAATTAATTTTATAATTAAATCCCGCTGTTAAAACAAATAGCGTGTTTTTAAGAAACAATATCTATCAAAAGATTGACACTTGTTTAGGTCTAGTTTAAATGTGAAATTACATCCAATGACCAACATTGTATTAAATTGTAAAAATATATTCTAAATATACTTTAAAACCACTCAAATTAATGATTTATCACTATTAATTATTTCGATTAAAAAAGTTGTTTTTAATTATAATTTAGTAATTTTCACTATTCATCAGAATATGAAAGTTATCCGAAAAGTACCAAAATTTCACCTTAGGCTAAATTCGATACTCCGAATCCAAAAATAAAGTTCATTTTGAAAAATAAGATTTACTGGATTTCAAAAAGTGGTTATTACTATTCATAACGGCTAGTTTTAATAATATTTTTATAGCATATCGTTGTTTAGTGAAACTCGGTATTGCGTACTACACACGCTATCGAGGAAGGTCACGATTGCGTCTAATGCAAGTCAAGTCAAGGATGTGTGTTGTGCAAGCTTCTTTTGGTGTAGTGTACAACACAAGACATTAATAAAATTAAAAAGAATATTTTTTTATAAAATCTTGGGCTGTTACATTCTACCCCCCTTAAAATGAATTTCGCCCTCGAAATTCGTCGGGGTTATAAATGGTTTACTATTTGAAAGTTTCTTTAATAGAAACCCACATCGTAAAAGGGAATACCAAAACTTGGCTTTAAAAACTAAAGTATGAAATGTAACGATTACCCAAATAAACTAATCACTGGGTTTCCACATAGGTGAAAATATGGATATGGAAGAGAAATCTAACCATCATGTTCTGATGGAGAGTGGTAGAGAACATGGCTATGGAAAATCCAGTAATCACAAATCCATAAATTTGTGACGATCTAAGGTACCATCTGATTAATCAGGTATAAGAGAACTAGGACAACATTTTTGGTTTTCAAGATCATTTCCCTAAAGTTAAAGAATTTGAATTAGAATAAATACTTACTTTATTTTGGTACAATCTCACTGTTGTTCGTGCCTTTAACAATTTCCACTTCATCTCTTAAATAAATGAAGTTGAATTTGTTATTCGTGAAGTGTTAGCAGATCATGTGATAGAATGACGGGTCATTCCATCTGTCTCAAAAGGTTAGCAAAATTTATATACATAAGTAGATCTATAGTGGGATTAATCATATATGGTTCCTAAAATGGGCTTATACTTCATATATCAAACTGCTTAATATAATAACACTAGTTTCTACTAAACAGGGACTTCCTGTAGGTCAGTGGTAGGCGATAAAGGCCAGTCGCACTTCGGTTGTGGGTTCGATTCATACAGCCTTGTCCGAAGCGATGGGCTGTCGCCCGTCCTGCAGGTTGTCCTTTTTCTAAAACTACGTTACTATAACATCCCATCAATAATATCGAAAATCTTCTATCCTTAAACAATACTAACTTATGTCCAACATAATCCAGTCTAATCTTTAGGCTTATACATAATACTGCAGTCCACTCTCATAATATAGTGACAACGATTACCAGAGATTTAATACTGTCGTTGATCCCCACATATCATAAGATATGTCTTGTTGGTCACATTCCAAACATTCAAAGTCCTTAATCGTGTATTCTCTTGAATACCTTAGTGAAAACATGAGTGCAGTTAAAAGTTAACACTTTCCACATACCAAAATCCTCAAAATTCTATATACTCAAACCATGATATCACTTAGTCCTTATATCAATCACGAGCTCATGAATACTATTAAACATTTCATTTTCTCGTCTTCATTATGTGCATATCATCTTATTTCCAAAAAATATCTCAATCACTTTGAATACCACATCAATAAATATTGCAATACTAAATGATACAACATTATTTTGGAATCCCATTACATAAACACTTAATCATTCCACCACATCGTTGTCATATTCAACATTGCCAATAGTGATCGCATGTGATTTCCCTTTTTCCTTTGCCTTCAGTGGTTGCTCATGTTGATCATCACTAACCCTTGGATTAGGGCAATTATTAGCATAATGCCCCATTTCCTTGCACTTGAAGCATTGAAGTGTTGGCGGTGCGTTCTCTGCAGTGTTTGCTTTATTCACATCATTAGAAACCCTTTTTCCATTACATCGACACTCAGCTGCTCGATGACCTTCTTTTCCACACTTAAAACATTTTCTAGTCCCTTTTAGACAATCTCCACCATGCTTCTTTCCACACTTTGTGCATAAGGAAACATTCATCTTCTTTTCACCATTATTCTGAGATTTCTCCTTGAACTCCATCTTTCGTTTCTTGTCAAAACCATGAGATGGATATGTAACACCAACTTCCATTTCTACCTTGATAGCACAACGCACAATTTCTTCATAGCTACTGAAGTCTCTTATAGCTAATGCCCTTCGAAGACTTGGTTTTAAGCCACTGAAAAATCGATCAACTTTACTTTCAGGTTGGATGATAATTCCAGAAGCATACCTTGCAAGTCTTGTAAAATTTGCTTCATAGGTACCAACAGATTCATCGTCCCTTTGCTTCAGTTCAAGAAACTCTTTCTCCATCTTTGTTCGAAGAATACGAGGGAAGTACTTACAGAAAAACAAGTTCTTGAACTCGTCCCATTCCATGGACTCAATTTCATCTCTTGGCCTCGTATTCTTGATAAGATTCCACCATTGATCAGCTTCACCTTCCAAACGATATACTACTAAGATGACTTTATCATGTTCAGAACATTGAAGAACTGAAAATATCTTTCCAGTAGTACTGATCCATTGTTCAGCCACAAGTGGATCAGAAGACCCACTGAAAGAAGGTGGACGTTGCCTCATGAAGGACTCAATAGAATATTGTTCCCTTCTCTGCTCATTTGGAAGTCCAGAATGATTCATAGATTGTGTAAGTATAGCAATAAGATTTTGCACTCCATCTCCCATAACATTTGTTTGTTCAGGAGGGCAATCATTGCATTGTCCATTGCATTGATCAACACGGTTCCTTCGGGATCCAGCCATCGTCTAAAACCCAAAAAGAATAGTGTGAGAGGCAAAAATCATGCTAGGGAAAACAACATAATAAAGGGGGAGTACCTTCAATATCCAACATCTTAGGTTTAATTCTATGATCGTTAGCGTAATTCTATTACTATAACCTATACGTATACTTATCCCTAGGGACATCCCTAGACATACCTTAGAAATATCTCTAGGGATCTCACTAACGTTTTCGCATCCTAGTTTCCAAAGGTTGACTAAACCTTTCCTCTGATACCAACTGTAGAGACCCGAAGCTTATCGTACATGGACATTACATTACTTTTGCGGAATACTTATTACATAACAAAAACACACACACACAAGGATCGTAATAGTTTAGTGTCTTTGGAAACTCGGAACGTAATCTTCTAATCGTGGTGAAAGATCTTCGATATCTCCCATAAAGATCTTCCCTTTTTTTTTTACCTAAAACCTTTCTTTATATCCTGGGGAAAAGAAAACATAAAAGGGTGAGCTCAAATGCTCAGTAAGGGTATACAAAAGAAATAAAAATCATATCATATCTTTTTGAAAATCATAACCTGCAAAAGAGATCATAGTATCTTAACATGGAACAAATCATAGAAGTGAAAATGAGATCACCATAATCATAACATGAAACTTGAAACTTTGTGGCATGCACACATAATCATGGAAAATCATTTCTTGTTAGTCATGACTCATTGCCAAGACTATCTTAGTGGAAAAAGTCCCTTTCTGAACCGAGTTCACTCCTCGTTTCAGTCCTGTATCACTGAACCGAAATAACCTTCCGTTCCAGCCATGTCTATCTCATGAGATATAAAGTCTTTACCCAATGCATTGGAGGGAGATATAGGTCCCACCCATCTTATAATGAATCCTTTCTTATGTGTTCCACATAATCATAAAACATACATCATCGCATAACACATGTAACAAAAATGGGATTCTTGAAACATCATGACATCATAAATCAATTCATATAAGATAAAGGAATTCATAAACATAATTCCATCACAACATAGTCAAATCAATGTAAAAATATGGATAGAAACAGAACCCTTTATTATCTTATATGGAAAATAATTTTGATAAAACACTTGAATTGAATTCTTGAGGAAAATATCCTTTCTTCTTCAAAATCAATTTCTTTTCACAAAACATCATGCAATTTTAAAAGAAAGAGATTTTATTGAAAATAGTCATGAAATCTTTTAGAGGAAGCTTCATGAAAATAAGTCTTTATAAAACAGTATAAATCCGTTCGTGCCATATAAGTTAAAAAAAACATTCTTCGTACTTTTGTCGGAAAAGTCAAAAAGTACCTCGTACGAAAAACGAAAAAAGATTCCTTTCATATCCATTACTAAAAACTCATAGAAGGGTAAAATTGGATTTAAACAATTGTAGGTGGATGGAAATAATATTACAAATTTAGGGAACATGGATGTGGATGATAAAATACACCCCAGTAAATACTTACGAATAAACAATCTCGGATAAAAATGAGATTGTGATATTTCCCTTACCTTAGGTCCGACTTGCTTTGTAAGTGTCCGAACCTCCTGTATAATGATTTAAATCATGTTATTGACTTATTACAGAATCATATTCATTGTTATGATATCATATATGGTTCACTTATGACATTATATTACCCGTTCTTTTGTAAATTCCATGTTAAAGAAGCGTTTTGGGTAAAATCGTTTCATTTATCGTAGGTGTTTTGACTTGTTGTTCTTGACATCATTATTACTTATATCATGATTTACTTACTTCCAGAATATAAAATATGATTTATATATCATATATATTCAGTATATATATATATATATAATAGGTAGATAAATAAAATGAAAAACACCGTTCATGAAGACGGTAGTCCGTACGTACGCATGAACGCTGTTTTCCTTCCCTTATTGTCTTGAAATGGAAGTAAGTAGATGACATACATATGTATATATATACATAAATCCAGTAGATTTATAATGTCATATATTTCATTATTATTTCTTATATATACATTATAATCATTCTTAAATGGTTAACATGGAGAATGAATCTCATCGCGTCGTGGAGACGGTAGTCCGTACGTACGCACGAGCGATGATATCATTTCTATAAATATTGAATTGAATTGGAGTGGATTATACAATATATCAGAATCAATATGATATTGTAATAACTATGTATAGTTATTCTTTACACCATTATACCCATCCATGTAAGGTGGTGGTGGAAAATAGATTACACCACGGCATGGAGACGGTATTCCGTACGTACGCACGCGCGGTGATTTCTTTTTCCGTAGGATGGATAGATGGTGAAATAAGGATGTTTCATACTTATAATAACATATCAGTATATGAGTGATACTGATGTTATTACTTCATAATGAAACAACATAATAAGAAGAAGTGGAAGAAGAAATAAAGATGAAAGAATTGGTAACGGTAATTACCTCTTCTTTGAAGCGCCTCTTTGAGACCTCCTCTTAGGGAACTAAAATTGGTCTTTGAGGAATACCAGAACCTCTAGGATGTTGCTAGGGAAGTGGAGAAGAGATTTTTTCAGGGGTTGGCCGAGCTTGAGAGCTCAAATTGGTGTGAGGAGGAGGGGGAGGAGGTGTCCTTTTATAGGGGAGGAGAGGGGCACCTTAGGAATTCTTAAAAATATTAATTTATAATAAATCTAACCCCACTTAAAAACCTCCAAAAATGACTCATATTCTAAGCTTAGATGAGATAGGGTTGTAATCTCATCAACCAATCAAATTTAGACATGTTTGGATCTTATTTTAAACCTTATCAATTAGATTTAACTCTAAGTTAAATAATTTGACTTTTACCGTGTCTTTTTGTTTTCTTTCACTATATGGTTAATACACTTACTATAACATGCCAAACGAACCCCAAATTGTTTATTATTAATATATATATTCTTATCTAAGTCATTTGGCCGAACCTTAGATTTTTAGGAATAAAATAACAATTAATAATATAATATTTGATTTAAAAACGATTTTTTGTCAATTTTGACACTATTTGATATATGATTTTTGTGAAAGTCATAACAGAATTAAATGTTCGAACCAAGTTGATTAAATCAACATTAATATATCATAGTAACCTATAAAATTAGTGGAATTCATAAAAATTCTCAAATTACATTTATTTTGGTGTTTATAACATCAATTATGTCAATATTTCATAAATAAGATAATTACTGCATCATCTTTGTGTCATAAATTAATTAAATTATTTGATGTCTAAAATTTACAAATAAAATACCATCATTTAGGAAATATTTTTAGCTTTCTAATGAATATTTATAGTCTAATTTATCTTATGTATAACCCCAAATTAAAAATGATTTACTTATTAAACTTTGATTTTAACTATTTTAACCCTTCTTTAAATAAATTAATAATAAATGTCCTAATCTAATCCAAGTGGGCCTAAATGGTCATATTTTATTCCTAAGTTTGTTTTTGGTCGAATTACACTTGTCCAATAGAATTAGGACATGTGTTATGGTAATATTAATATCATATTTACCCTTAGTTACCTTATTTACTATTAACCGTGGTAAAAAAAGTAAAAAGTTACTATTCACCAAAAAATTATTTTCATCTCATTGAACCACATTTTAGTCCTTGATATTATCCGTGTCTCTCGGATTTTCGAAATTCCATTCACAGAAGCGGTAAAATTAAGTTTTATGCAAAATTCAGTTTTTAACCTACCACTTAGTAGTTTCACTATTCATCAAAAATTGATGTTTTTCAGAACAATGCCAAAATTTCATCCCAAGCTATATTTCATATTCCGAATTCAAAAATGAAGTCTATTTTACCAAATTCATAACATAAAAGTTGCATTAATTAATTTTATAATTAAATCCCGCTGTTAAAACAAATAGCGTGTTTTTAAGAAACAATATCTATCAAAAGATTGACACTTGTTTAGGTCTAGTTTAAATGTGAAATTACATCCAATGACCAACATTGTATTAAATTGTAAAAATATATTCTAAATATACTTTAAAACCACTCAAATTAATGATTTATCACTATTAATTATTTCGATTAAAAAAGTTGTTTTTAATTATAATTTAGTAATTTTCACTATTCATCAGAATATGAAAGTTATCCGAAAAGTACCAAAATTTCACCTTAGGCTAAATTCGATACTCCGAATCCAAAAATAAAGTTCATTTTGAAAAATAAGATTTACTGGATTTCAAAAAGTGGTTATTACTATTCATAACGGCTAGTTTTAATAATATTTTTATAGCATATCGTTGTTTAGTGAAACTCGGTATTGCGTACTACACACGCTATCGAGGAAGGTCGCGATTGCGTGTAATGCAAGTCAAGTCAAGGATGTGTGTTGTGCAAGCTCCTTTTGGTGTAGCGTACAACACAAGACATTAATAAAATTAAAAAGAATATTTTTTTATAAAATCTTGGGCTGTTACATCACTTTGAGGGGGCGGTCGTCCACACTTAATCAAAAGAAATTATCATATTTACAGAAGATGGAATGAATTAGGGTAAGTTATAAATAAGAATTATAATATCATAGAGAAATTATTAATATCATATTTATTATATGTAAATATATTTTCCAACATGATATCCATCATGAGAGGCTGTAAAGGAAAAATGAGCAATCATCAGTTCATGAGGTGATAGTTCACCATACACGTAAACAATATGTTTGTTACCCAATATATGGTTGTTTGTGTTAGTGTTGGTTGAAAAATTAGTATATAAACATAATATTATATTTAGGATACTATTTATGTTATAAAATCATGGAATAGTATAATTATAGGGAGTGGATAACGGAAATAAAATAAAGGATATTGAGGGAAGGCCTTACCTCTTAATCAGGTAACTACTTTTAATTTTAACCAAAGGGATTCCTTAGACTAATTTATGACAAAATGGAGTCTTAGAGGAGGATAGTAGGGTTTTTTGAAGTTTATTGGGAATATCGTGGAATAATCTATGTGATTTTATGTGTGTGAAGATGTGGGAGAGGTGGTGTCATTTTATAGGTAAGAGAAAGGACACACTTGGCAATTTTGAGAACCAAATAGTTGAGCCCACATTTTTATCTAAAACAATTCATCAAAAAACAAAATAATATCTATATTGGAAGATTTATTGCAGAAATAGGGAATTTTAATTTTATTTTACAATTTTCACAGTTATTTGGTATCTTAAGCATCAGGTATAATCCTTTGTTATGCATAATTTTGCCTTAATCCCTATTATTAATTTTAATTACATTCACTGGTAGTTTTTGTAAAAAACTAAGATAAACTTTTTGGAATTATAAATTATTCTGATTCCACATAAAGAATCCATTTTCCAAAATATCAATAAATTAATTGTCAGAAATTAATTTAAATTTAATCCTGCTGAAGGGAATACACTGTGGGTTTTTAAAGTAAAAACTTCCAAATGTATGACATTTTTTATAATAAATATGAATTTGAAATAGATTACAATGACCAAAATTGAAGTAATTGGTAAAAATTAATCCTATTAAAAGTTAAAAAAATTAAAATTTCTTTATCATTATAAATAAATTATATTAAAATTTAGTTTTGAACAAATCTTTGGTATTTTGTTACATTTCCTTTAAAAAATCATACATTAGCTAAAAAAAAAAAAAATTACCCTAACCTAATTTTTATATTTTATTTTTAAATATGAAGTTTATTTTGACATATATAATCTATAAAAGTACCAAAAATTGGATTTAATTTAGGATCACCACTAAAAGGTGGTAAAAATTCATTAATTAGAAATATTATATTTTATACATAAAATAGGATTTGTTTTTATTTTAAGCCTATAACATCTATTAGATTAATATAAAAAATAATTGATTGAAATATATATATATATATATATATATATAAATATATCCCATTAATATCACTCAATGATTCTTATTAATTTAATTTTTGGGTGTAAAATAGATTTATAGGTATAATAGTATTTTCCTTTATTTTCAATTGGTTTCAATATTCATTTATAATTAATTTTTAACCAATGAAATCATTTTATATTTTTGTAAACTATAGATTTTAATATGTTATTTAAACATTTTCAAATCAAAAAATTTAACAGATAGTTTATACTAAATAAAATATCATTACTTGATAAAACATAGTCATTTGGGTTACAGAAGCCATCATGGAAAGATAATGTTGTAATGTAAGATAACATCATTGTTTCCTATAGAGATATATAAAATTTATGTTGTGTGTAGGGGTGATTAAAATGGGTTTTCATATAAATTACTTGAAAAATAATTATTTAACATAGATAAACTATTCATAGTGTTTCATGAAATGAGAAATATCATAAAATAAATAAATAAATTCAAAGAAAACATATTTCAGAAAATCTATGTGTGTTACATTGTAACCACCTTAAAATGAATTTTTCCCTCAAAATTAATCTACATTATCAAAGGTTTAATAATTTAATGGTCTATTCATAGAAACCCACATCGTAAAAATTAACACGAAAACTTTTCTTCAAATTGAATGTTTGAACCATAATAGTTACACAATTTAATAGATAACAATGTTTCCTCATTGTAGAACATAGGATGGAGGTGTAAACTTGTACATGGAAAAAAACCTATCTATAACGTTCTAGAGGAGAGTGATAGAGAAGCTGGTCTGGATAAATTTAACAATTAAAAATCCATAAATATTTGATTATCTAAAGAAGCATTTGATTCAACGGAAAAGATGGTACAAGGACAACCATATTTGTTTCAAAAACTATTCCCTATGGTTGAATAATTTTCATGAAAAGTTATACATACTTGATTTTTTTACCTTTAGAAAGTCAAATATCAACATATGGTCTTGTCTTGACCTATTTACACGTTACCTCTTTCTCTAAAACGAAAGGTGAGTTTTTCATTCCTAATGGACTAACAGATCATGAGATATATGATAAGTTGTTCCATATCTCTTAAATTACCATCTACAAAAAAACATTAGGGAATAATATCCAATATGAATAAATACTCCTATGGTTATGTAATACATTAATCTCACAATTTTCATCAAACTTTTAACATAAAAATCCTATTAATTATTGACTTATAATCCTTCTGAATGATAAAAATCAAAAACATTATAAAAATGACAGTAATTCATATTACAATTGATCCCCATATATCAAAATGTCTCTATTAATTGTTACATTAAATTCATATGAATATCCTCATCGTATATTCTCTTAAAACATTGTAATGACAAGATATATCATAAATCCTTATTGAAAACATGTATTCTTCATTATTATAGTGTTTTTCGAAATATTGCTAACATAAATGATGTTTTGAACTTCATACATTATGAAATAGACCACTATTTCAACAAATAAATAATGATATCCTAGATAATTAGTGAAATCAAATTTAATTTATCCAAACCAGTTTCCTCTTTATCCAAGATAATCAAAATTTTATCTACATCTTGATCTCATTATGAGTTACCTTACCTAAATCAAAATATCATTTTTTTAAGTCTTAATCAGTAATAAAATATTAATTTAAATATTTAATGAATACATATACTGAAAATAATTAAATATTTCCTAATTTATATAATATAATCATCGAATTCCAAAATCTAAAAACTTCATTCACCAAACTATATTATTAAACCATTACTCATGATTCATCAACTAATTCCCTATTACCTCATTCCTATAATATTAAATAAGAATCATGTCTTAATGTTCCTCAGCCTTAGTATATTAACTATTCATCATTTTTATTGTAATCAATATTATAAAATCACTACATACCATTCACATGTTATTTGAGGGCTCTTTAACTTCAAAATTCTAACCAATACTTATACCACCTTCCAGATACTATTTAAGATATTTCCACTTGAGAAATATTTTTTAATAGTTCCCATAAATTACAAATCTTAAACATTCAATTTTAATCATTTTCCTACTAGTTCTGTTTGTTTCCTAAAACCAGAAACGAAAAGGTGAGAAACAAATGTCATTGATGAAAACCACATAATCATGAAAAATTATTAATAGGGTATCAAAATCACGAAACCTTACTTAATACAAGACACCCTGGTCATATACATAATTTTAAGTAGAAAACCCCCATATAAACTCTTCATTATGGTCCTTGAAGAGTTTATCAATTTTCAAAGCATATCCCCAAGGAATGTCAAACCATTTGTGTCTAAATTCTTGTTTTCATGTACCATATTATCCAGAGTCAGGACTGAGACATATTTTCATATAAATAGATGTATTTATAAGAAAATAGTTACTCTATCCTTTTTCCAAATTAAAATACATTTTCCAAAATGTTATCTCATCCTTAAACTTATCCTTAGAGACAACCCTAAAAATGTCCGTAGAAATATACATTGTTATCTCACAAAAATTTTATCATCACAGTTTCTATTGGTTAAATAAAAAATAAATCTGATACCAACTATAACAACCCAATCTTAACATACATAGAAATTACATTACATTGGTGTGATAATTAAAACATCACCAAAACAAATTCCTAAATAACATATTGGTTTAATGGATTTGGAAACCTGGAAACATAAATATTAGTAGTTAAGTTTGTTAAATTATCTCCCAGTAGGTTATTCAGGACTACAACCCTTGTTTAGAACATCATACTTAATTCATATCTTCATAACCCAATGAAGGAAACATAAAAGAGGTGAGATCAAATTCTTAGTAAGGGTAGAAATGGAGACATGTATGTATAAACCCGATCTTAGGGTTATGAAAACATGACTGAAACATTAGAAGATCAAACCCTATATGTAAAAAAAATCAGAAACATTAATCATGGGATAAATCATGTAAGTTATTAATACATGAATCATAAAAAAAAACATAATCCATGAAATCATAACATATAAATAATACACGGAACTGTGCCATACATATACATGTGACATCATCCCTTATAATTCAAGAACCATTTCTAGATATTATCAAGTAACTTCATGGGAAACACACCTACTAAGAGGGACACATCACCATACCTTGTCACATTCTTTTCCTTATAAGGTATCATGTTTCCCCATCTTCCCATTGTGGATCAGGATTACCCATCTTTTAATATTTTGGTGACTAAACCTTCTGGCCAGGACACACCACTATCCCAAATTTCATCCCTTTCCTAATAAGGGATTAGGTTTCCCCAACTTCTAATAGTAGATCAAGCTCATAATACTTGTTCACATAATTATCAAATGAGATATAAATATTCACCTATTTTATTTTAAGGATATGTAAGTCCCACACATATCTTAATAAAAACATAGATACAGGTGCCAAAATATAATAAATCATTGATCATATATTGACTAAAAAAAGAGACAGGTTCTATAATAATCAAATCATAACCCATGAAATGAATTGTGTATCATTAAAATTTCATCACATCATAACCTATGTAGAAGATATAGGTTTAAAAATCATTTCAAAAACTCATAAACCCATTAAATTTATTTGGTTCAAAACCATATAACACATTGAAGATAAATTAGTGTCAAAATAATCATTCCATAAAAACATAAACCATTCAAGAATGAATATGAATGGAACATTTGAATAATTTCTTGAAAGGTTGAGAGTAACATCAAAT
Source organism: Viscum album (assembly GCA_963277665.1). NCBI lineage: Eukaryota > Viridiplantae > Streptophyta > Magnoliopsida > Santalales > Viscaceae > Viscum > Viscum album. Next base: position 789,286,052 of record OY728120.1, read on the forward strand.
GATGTATTAGCAGATAGGAAATAACTTATAAGTTTATTTTTAAAACATTTCCCAAGGTAAATATCTTTTATTCTTTGAAAAATGTTCATTAAAAAATAAAAACCCTTGAAAACCATTTTCATAAATGTAAAATTGGAAACATATGAATAATGATTTGAAAAAGTTTTGGAAAACATTAACTTTGAGAACATATAAATAGAGATTGATAATGTTTTTAAAACAATTTTACTTAAAAAATTATAAAACAATCTTGAAAATGTTTTGAAAATAATCTCTTTAAAAATTCGTTGAAAAAATATATATGAAGATTGAAAATGTTTTCAAAAACTTTTTACATGGAAACTTATGAAATAAGAATAAATATTTTTTAAAAACCATTTTCTATATAGACTTATTAATGAAGATTTAATAATTTTTTAATATAATTTTCTCATTGAAAACATAAAATATGATTAAAAAAAGTTAGAAAATCATTTCCCTTGGAAACAAATAAAATAATCTTGAAAACATATTGAAAAACATTTTTATGAAAGGAATATCGAAACAAATAATATACATGATATTAGGATATCATTTTATTTATAAAAATAACTATGTAATCTTATAAAGGAACCTAAAATGGAATTACCATTATGATGGTGGGTAAATCCATACATGTAGAAATTCCTTTTTCACTTTAAAATGTTTAGAAAAGTGCCTTATCTGAAAAAAAAAATATTCCTTTCTAAAACAATTTATATAAAAAGATAAAAATGGTTCTAAGTGTATTTTAATGGTCTTAGGATAATATTAGAATATTTTTTGGAAACATTTTTGAGAACATGGTTCGGAAGGAACACATAATTCTAACCGATGAGATGGTAAAAACAAGCTTTATTAAAATCACTTTCCTGACAATATTATGTTCCAAAGAGTGCAAAAATGATAAAAATAAAGTAGATATTATGATCAACCAGAGGATAATAAACATTATGTGTTAGGTTGAGATATTGGTCATAATATTTCATAAATATTTCAATAATCATAACCAATCTCGAAAAATGATGAAATTGTTTCAATATACTATTACAACTTGGTTAAATAGGATACTAGTCCCCATTTAATAAAATTAAATTAAATGAATCTTAAAATATCATTAAAAAATTTATATTCATTATATAACATTTCAAAGGCAGTATATACGTCTATTGAAAAAATATAAGTTCATAAAATGAAATGTCTCTTAAAGAAGGAAAATGAAGACAAAATTACATTAGCAATTTAGTATCTTTTGAAACAGAAACCCTATGAAAGAATGTTCATAATATTTTTATTTAAATAAACATAAATTTTAATATATGAATAATTTTATATATTCATGGTTAGTATATGAAAATCATAAAATTAATGGGTGGTGAATAATGCATGTATCTAATGGAAATAAAATGCTAGATGATATTCCCTTTACTTGTGACTTGACTCTCTTCATACTCGTAATATCATCATGAATAAAAAATATAATTTAATAATAAATATTTTAAATAACTTTATTATTATATATAATTCAATATATTTTTTTATTATAACTTTATATTACCCTCTTTTTTACAATTCTTTGTCAAGGTTACTCTTTGGTTAATATTCTCTTTGTTTTTCACGTGTGTCTTAATTTGTTATATCATTTGTAAAAATAATTATATCATGATTTAAAGAATTTAAACTATGATATAAATAAAATAAATATTAAATATTGGTATATTATAATAATATATATAATATATACATATGAAATGGAATACATCTTTCATAGAGATGAATAGTTATATGTACACCTAAACACTGCTTCTGTTATATTGACATATAAAATAAAATAATGTAAATGAAATATTTATAAGTATATATGTATATATTATATTTAAAATATTATTATTATTTCATATATATCATATATAATTTCTTTTACTATCCTTAATACATTCTCTGTATAGTGTGAACGAAACACAACACTTTGAGGGGGAGGTAGTCCACACTTCCTCAAACAAAATTATTTTATTTACAAAAGATGGAAATAATAAGGGTATGTTATGAAAAATTACAGAATAATAAATTCATAATAAATATCATAAATTTCATATATAAATAGATTGACCATCATAATATCCACTATGAAAGGTAGTAAATGAAAAATGAATAATCATAATTTTGTGAGGTGGTAGTTCTCTGTACAATTAAAAAATATGTTTGTAACCCATTAGATGGAAGTGCATGTCATTTATGTATAAAAAATAGTTTAAAGGAATACTATTATATTTATTATACTTTTTTCTTATAAAATCAATGGATAAGAATATTTTATGATGTGGAGAATGGAAATAAAATAAAGGATCTTGGGGGAAGTTGTTACATCATAATCAGGTGACTCATATTGGGATAAACCAATGGGATTCCATGGAAGGGTTCTTGACCAAAGGAAGGATTAAATAAGGAAGGTTGAGTTTATTATCTGTTTTTTGGTATGATCATGGCTTAACCTATGTGGTTTGAGAGGTGTGAAGAAGAGGGAGGTATGATGACCTTTTATAGGGAAGAGAATGAAAACGCCTAGTTTTTTTTAAAAAAAATTTGCGTACCCTTGTTGTTATATTAAAAAAGACATAAAAAACAAATAAATAAATAAATTAAGGTTCATAGAAGAAATAAAGAAATTAAATTGACTTTGGACAGATTTCTAGGTCATTTGGTGCCTTAGGTTTGATGTTTATTCCATTGTTATTCTTAATTTATTCATAAATTCTATAATTAATTTCAATTACATTCAATAATATTTTAGGTCAAAAAATAAGTTAAAATTATTCTATATTATAAATTACTTTAATTAAAAATATTTAATCCATTTTTCCAAATTCCAATCACATAATTGGAAGAAATTATTTGAAATTTAATCATGCTGATGGGATGACACTGTGGTTTTTAAAAGAAATACATCCAAATAAAAATAATGTTTTTATAGTAAATCTAAAATTTAAATTGATTAAAATAAACTAAATTTTATTAATTTAAAAAAATATCAAATTAAACATTAAAACCAATTTAGAATTCAATTTAATACTATAAATAAGCAATATGAAAATGCAGTTTAGAAGTAAACTTTGAAATTTTTTATCTATTCATTAAAAAAATAAAACATTATAAAAAAAAAATTTATGCTAAAATAAATTTGATTTTTATATTTAATATAACATTTTTATTTTGACATATTTAATCTATAAATGTTCCATCAATTTGATTTAAAATTGGTTTTCTATTACAAGGAGGTACAAATTCCTTAGTTATAAATATAGTATTCTATGCATAAAACTGCGTTTGTTTTTATCTTAATACTATAAAATATATAAGATGAATATAAAAAATATTTTATTGAATATGTAATACAAATAACCTATTAATATCACTCAATAATTGTTATAAATTAAATTTATTATGGTAAAACATTTTTTTTGTGTATTATAATTTTCCTTTATATTCAATCATCATCCAAATTCATTGCTAATTAATTTGTAACTAATGAATACATTTTATATTTTTTATACCCTATATTTTATTAAATTCCTTAACCCTTTTCAAAACAACTAATATAAGATCTATGTTATATTAAATAATATATCTTTATTCGGTAAAACCCGTTATTGCATGTTACATAGGACATCGAGGAAAGTCATTGTATTGTGTAAAAAAAGATATCCTTGTCCTTCCATATAGATAAAGTTAAAATGTATTTTGTGTTTAGTGCATGATTAAATTATATTTACATATAAATCAGTCCAAATGTATTTTCTAATATAAAATAAACTATTTTTAGTCTTGTGAGAAATGAAAAATATGAAAAATAATAAAATAATTCAAAAAACTATTTATCAAATTATTTGGGTGTTACAATCCTAATACATGGGAGACTATTGTATTTATAATATATATAAGGTATAATACCATTTTTGGTTATTTCATTCTTATATTAGATTAACCCCATGCATATTGGACTTTTCCCAAGAACTTGATGGATTACAACCTAAATTTATTCATTGAATGCCTCCCCATAATCATAACATCATCACTATAAATAAAATATCCTTAAAACTATCCGAAGAACCTAACTGATATTTTATGTCAAATAGGATTACCGAATCATGAGAAACATATAATAAATTTTTGGAATGTAATTATTATTTTCTATTTATTTTTAATCTTGTGTGAGAAAAAATAAAACACACTACTGAACATATAGTACATGTCGTATACTACTGAGTTAATAATTTGTAATATTGGGAAAATAACATGAAGATACCACTCTGATCCTACCATTTTGGAACAACCTATGTTATGTGTCAATATGGGCATAAAAACTATGTAATCATGGGTATAACCAAGTGGGTAAACCAGTATACTGAGTCATGTGTATTCAAACTACATGATGTCTCCGCCTTCTTAATTATACACCAGAAACATGGTGGTTTTTAGTGTATACCCAATCAAGAACAGTTTCAATTATATCTAACCATGGTGTGTTAATTCCAAATAATAACCATGTAAATATTTTAAACAATATTATTGTGTTTTACATGATGTGTCCACTGGAAAACAAAAAATGTGGGACCAGGGTGTTAGTCATGTCATTATCTTCATTACACCCTATGTATTATGATCTTCCAAATATAGAATGTGATGACTAATCAAATGATGTGTGAAATTTATCTTCTATCATAATACAAATACACCATCTAAAGATAGGATATAATGTGTTTTATGATATAATATTCTCTATGATTATTAACGTAACCATTAAATCCCTAGTTACAGACTAATAACATGCACATTATGTGATATTTTGAATACATTCTATGTAGTCATGTTATATTATCTAGATCCCATTTTCACATTATTTTAATCAAACTTGGTCACCCATATACTACCACAAAAACCTAAGACACCTCATAATGAATCCCAGTACCTCGAAATTTCCTCTTCTATCCATTTATTCCAACTATCATCACAATAATTTCTTTTGGCCCAAGATTCCTTCACTCGTCATCCCAAAATTATTCCTCGTGACATCCTCTTAGTACTTTCATGTATATGAGCTATCCGAAACTAACCTAAAATTTTTAATTTACCTAAATATAATTTTAATATCAATCTAAATCCCCTATAAACACAACAAGTCCATGTTTCTATTTTTCATTCCACAAACAGTCGCCTCTATCAAGCATCTCCTTCATCATATGTCTATCCTGGGACAAAAAAAGGTGGAATAGTTCTACTTTTATGTTACTAAAAAGTGAATACAAAAAAGTTTAAATTAGATATTGTATAGAAGGATATGATAACTTTTTTTCTATAACCAAAAAATTCATTATAAATAAACGTCCTTCTTCAAATTCATGAGATTATGAATTCATGATGATGAATATCAAAAATACTTTTCGAAGACTAAAAAATATAAATAACGAAATATTAAAACATATAAATACTTGAAAATTTTAATACTAAAAATATAATATATATTAATTATATCTAACAAATTAAGAGGATACTAAGTTAAATAGTATTTTTACCTAATTGTGATTATGATGAATCTTCTGACCAAACATTGATCTATGATATTCCATCCTCACTTTTGATCATCTTATCACATCACATTTCTATCCCCTATACTTAATGTAATTAAAAATGGAAAAAATATATGTTAGGATAATGATTAAATTTCTATATGTAAGATATGTTGACCTGTATATTTTTTAAGATAATCACTTATTAAAGGATGATATACTGTAATAGACAATTCTTCTATTTGTAGTGGGATCAAAATTTTAAATTAAAATTGAATAAAAAACAATAAAAAACATATTGTTGTCATTAATATCATCCACGAAATTCCATTACAAATAAAATCATTATCTTATTCACAATATAGATCAATTATTTAATAAAAATACAACCTAAGATTATATAAATCCTTATGATATTTATCACCCCATAAATTATTTACCTCTAGGAATTCATCTCTATGAAATAGATCAAGGATATGAACCATTTTCTTCAACTATGGAATTCTCCATCAAAAACTGGTACATCATGTTAGAGTATTCAACTACACTCCTTTAATAAGATGCCATAATAATTTTAGGATGAGAGATATCTATTTATCTAAAACGTAGTTACAAATATTAGTAATTTCTATTTTTACACTGACACTAGAAGATCATAACGTTAACATTCCCATTGGGTTCTACTTATAATCCTTATTATCTATAGGAAATGTCAACAATCCATGGTTAAAACAGAAAAATACACGGAAAACATATATCCACATGATTTTTTTACTCAACCATAAACTAAAATAAAACATTATCAACTCTACTATATAATAGATATTTTCCACATCCATTGCCGACATGGTTATGATTTTCACATTATCATGAAAGAAACATATGGTAATTTAATAACATAGTATAAATCTCTTAAAACTAGAATACCATGATTATTTGGCATATTAAAGAACCAATCCTCTAAAAAATGTAGTTGATATACAAGGCTCTCATAGAATAAATTTTTCTATCACTTCTTCAACCTAGGATAACACACTTCAAAATGTGAGTGATAAAAAAATTTACTAGAGTAACCATCATCATCAATTCACTAGATAAATCATTCAATGAAGATTGGAAAATGCTATTTTATTCATATATGACAATGGAATAATGTTCCACTAGTATGAATCAGTTTAGAAAAATTAGAATAGGTCCGAAGATAGCCATCACCGGGAACCACTATTCTACCCTTATAATGGATGTACTGCTCCCACATTTAAAAACTTGGCTAGGTAATTCACCCAAGAATATTTGGTCTTGAATGGTGACGAAATTGATATCTCAAAGCTAGAACTCCATCACTTGATGAATAATATAAGGGCACAAAAATCATTTGAAATTATGTTATATCTTTTATCTACCATTGAATCAAAACAAATTAAAATAATTCTAGATAATCAGACATATCTCCTATCATATATGCATAATATATTAGCGATTAAATATTGTTCATGTTGCTAATATTATGCCATTATGATTATAATGGAAATGAAAACCTATAACTTCATAGAGTTAAATCAATACTCCACCCTCAAATTTGGACTATCATAGGAGAATGGGTCATGTGAATTTAAGATTTTGAATTTGTAAATTCTATTAATAATTTATTCTGTCAATTTAAACAAACCAAAAACATAATAAATTGAAATGATCCCCTTATGAAATAGTTTAGATGTTTTTTTTCAATATACTCAACCTCAAATTGGCCCATATATCACATTTTTACAATAATGATGTTTATCACTCTCAACAGCACTATAGGGTACATATATTGTTTATAGTAATTCTAAATTGTTATTTTAAGAAATGATTCTACATAAAAATGATGATAATGATAACTAGACCCTAGACTAGCATTGGTGAAATTCCATGTTCCATTCTGTTGGTCAAAGGGGTAACCCTATGATTATAATACCATTACCCAAAAGGTCTTCAAATATTATCATCACATCCCTGAGCTCACATAGGCTATATGATTATCTATAGAAGATATCGTTTTCCCCATAAGGTATATCAATATATAATTAATTAACTTTTTGATTACAATAAATGATATCCATATAAATAAAAAACCAATAATTCTTCCATCACTATAAGAAATTAGTCCTCAACGACTTCTATAATGAACACAATTAAAATCTCCAATTAAGATGGGGGTAATCAAAAAAATCCATATGGTTGACCTTTATTATTTTTCTAATGTTTCCCTATTATATATTGGTGGTGAAAGTCTAACCTTCCACTGAAAAAAATGAAAATTTCACAGGATAAAAATTTACCAAAACATGTACTATGAATAAGAGATCTATACTAAGTAAGATATCAAAGGATCTCATTTTTTCCTTATGAAATCCTATTAATGTTCACTATGGATTTTGAGAATCATTTAATATTGTCAGTATATTTTATTGAGTTGGTGATATTCGCGAGTAGGAGTATCTAGCCAAAATGTTTTGGTCAGTGGCTCTATTAGAATATACAGCTCTCAATCCAATAAGATATCAATAAATGAATGACTCACTCCAATATAAATGTGTATGTGTGAAAATATATGAAGGATATAGATAATAAAATTGGCCACATATGGAAATTTTCCATCCAGGAACTCCAACAATAAAACAATCTAATTATTTATATAGGTTGGGTATGCAAGAAAACATTCCTAAAAAAATTCGTTTTGGATTCCTTGCTCAAAAAATGTAGCTTAAAATAGCCCTTTTTGGGTCATTATAATGGAGAAAAACATTGGGTATGAAAACCACACCATGTAAACAACAATGATAATTATTCCATATTTAAGGTCTGATATTTCATGAACCATAACCCAATATATAATTAGTGGATATAACTCCCCTCGATAAATTCTCAAACTCAAAACCTGATATTGTGACCCTATAAAAAGGATTAAGCAATGTCTATCGATGAATTAGTACATAATTTGGTATCCTTTGTGAAAATATAGTCATTAAGAAATTTTGACATGATAGGTTGATAGAATATGTGAACCAAATATTATAACAAATCATCTCCCTCCCATGGATCAATTTCTCCTCAAATATAGAAATTTTTTGATTCTATGACTCAAATACTTCAATCAATTGATGTGAAGATAAACCATACTCATAGGGTCATTATTCACTCCATATGAGTGTCTTTTCTATATAAATTTTATTGAGAGACTATCCACTTCTTGTGGAACATAATAATCACCCAATGATGCCTATAAAATCAATTTCTTGTCACTTGAATACTATTCATCGTGTCTTAAACACTAATTTTGGATTATCCAATCCATGAATCCATATTTGAGATAATTAAAAGTGGGATAGATAGTCGAACAAGGAATTTGGAAAAAAAAATTTCTTATATAATATCTAGTTGATATGACATAAGGACAAAGAAATCTACAACTACAAACTATATGATGTATATACCATCCATAAAATACCCCACTACTAGTCCCACAATATTTTATGTCATTAAATATATTACCATAATCCTGTTTAATGGATTCATTTTATACTTTACCAAAAAAAGGTTCCCATATTTGATAACCAATCTCATGACTCCTTTACATCGTCACAAAAAATTATCATACCAACCTCATAAGATTCATAACTTAAACTCCATCACAAGGACTCATATGCATTCTATAATTATTAAATAGCCTAATATATTTATACCCCAATTGTCCTTTGGTATGTCGAGTGTGTCACATCAATATCACTTCATGTAAGCTAGGGGATAGTGACCAGTACAAAAAATCCATAACAAACATTGGAGGAATTTTCATATAATGAACTCTAAATGTTATGAAACTCCAACACAAAATAAAACATACCATAAATAATATATATATTAAAATTAAAAAAAGGTATGCATCCAAATCAACTAACATAAATAATTATATATTAGAAGATACCATAGTAACAAACATATAAAAACTAATAAATTATAATGGATATATGATAATGTAAAACACATCCTTGCTAAAATGACTCATAGAATGTTCTCCACTTGTATTTTTATCTATTATGAACTATATTATTACACTACGAACCATATCTACTCACTGTAAATCAACCATAACGATATTTTATACATGATTTATCTACACAAAAATGAAAGTCATTGGAACCAAGCCTATATTGGGGTGACTATAAACATGCAATGTTACATATATTAAAAATCAAAATATGGAGAAATAACACATTATCTATAAAGTGTATAAAAATATAGACATAATCTATGGTCAATAAAACCACATATATAATGAAATCCTAGTATCCAATTCAATAATTTTAAAAATTATCACATCTCATTAGTAACGAGAGGAACTTCTCATATCTAATAGTCATATTCCCTAACGTTTAAATCCCATATAAAAGTCCAATATTAATAAAAATTGAGAATTAAAGAACATCATAGAACCTAATACAATAAAAAATCAACATGTTCCTTAGTCAAAAACATAGAGGTATCATTCTTAATTTAGAGAATTCATATTGATCTAGCAAATACCGACCACTCTAAGGGAATGCTACCTAATATATGGGGATATTACATATACCATAGATATAGTATCATTATTTTACACATGTTATATTAAAAAAAATATTTTTACTCAATATAAAAAAATTATTTTTATATCACTCTCACTATAGTGGTGGTTATTATTTTTTAGGAAATAATGTGTTTTTCAATGAAATAATAACTCCCATTAATGGAGGACATCAATATAACACATATGGTGTACTAAATACATCAATAAAATGTGGAGCTCTACCCTCTCAAAAGTATATTGATAGGGAAATACACGATCCCCATGAATATTTTAGAATTCTCTAAGAAATAGGGGATTACAAGTTCTATGTTTTTTTGAATGCACCACCTTAACCCTATCAAAATATTTATAAATCCATGATCCATAAATTTTCCAAAATACAAAATAAATGATATTTGATATAAAATAGAATCCTAATGATTTTATTTATATGAAAAAATACTAAAAAAAGAACATTATTACTTATTAAACTATGACGATTATGATAGTTGATTTGAGAAACACCAAATAACACACAAAACATGACATGTACTTATACTTACTGGATATGTAATAATTATATTGGTTATAGTAATGTAATACTTTCATCATTACTTTAAAATTAAACCTATATAGAGTGTCAAAATGGTAACCCAACATGTGAGACTCAAGGTTCTATTCAGGTGTGTGCCATAGTAGATTAAGTCGTGTTTCTTCCACCTAAAAAATAATTCCCAATTATGGACATGATATAACACCCTAAAAATTCATTTAAAATAATACAAATCTTAATAGATTTTAAAACATGAAAAACTAAGATTTAATAAAAAATTTATATACTATAGAAATATTAGTATTTATATGTTACTATTATGATATTGTCATTGAATTGGTGTGTATGAATATTACCAGACACATTATAAAATATATTTACAATGTAACAAATTAATACAATTTTATGTATTAATTATTTTGAAATAAGAACTCAATTATTAGTAATTTCATTTTATGCACGAAAAATTCCATTTATTTAAAAAAATATTTTATTTATTTTCATTAGTAAATATTAAATTAAATTTATAACAACCAAATGTTATCATACTTGTATATTACATATTTTTATATGAATACTCAATGAATTACATAAAAACATTCCTAAGGACCATAATAGTTTAATTCTCTTGGAGAAATGGAAAACAAATTCTTAATTTGGTGAATGTTATTCAACCTCTCTAATAAATATCTCCCCATATTAGTACTCTTTATAAAAAACCTATATAAATCATTCATCATAACCTACGGAATGGAAACTTAATAAATGGTGATATTAGATGCTCAATAAGGGTTTCAATGGGAGATATATAATAATAACATGAACATAAGGGTATGCTAACATGAGAATAACTGTTAAAAATCATTCCCTGTATACTAATGATTATAATCTTCACACATTGAATAAATATTGATAGTTATTAAAACATTAATTATAAGGGAATCAAAAAACATAACACATGATATCATATAATTATAATGAGAAACATATTTATGGAATGAAAATTAGATTATAACATTGTGAACATGTGTAAATAGATAATGTTTCACTCATGAAGTTAATAACATGAAATAGGTGTCTCAAATAATCTTATGGACATGAAACTGGGTTCATGCATAATATTATGGTTATGAAGTAATGGTTTACACATAATACTAAGAACATAAATTCTAGTTCATTAAAAAAAATTAAACCCATAATCATGATTACACACTTCATTGTGAATATGTAATCTAGTTCACACACAACATATTTACTCCTAAGCTATCTATATTTACCCAATTTAATGGAGGTACATATTGGTCTAACCTATCACATAATGAAAATACAATTTATATGTTCCAAAATATCATAAAAAATTAATCAAATCATAACCCATAAAGTGACATGGGTTTTAAAATAATTTCATCATATGATAACTTATGGGAGAGATAAAATGATAATAATCAACTCATTATAAAAATGTAGAACAATGAATGGAAAAAAGACGTAGGTTTCATACTAATTTTATTATAATGTAACCCATGAAAGAGAAGTGAGTTTCATAAAAAAATTAATGATTATTAATTCAAAAAAATAATAATAATTGTATCATTTAGTTATATTGGAATAAAATAATATTTTACATAAAATGATATCATCCTAGATGGAAAATAATTTTAAAATATAAATTAAAATATTTCATAAGGAAAATATCATTTCCACATTTAAAAACAATTTTATAAAAATAAACCATTTTTTAAAATACATTTCTCTAAAAATAAACATTTAAAAATATAATCTAATATTAAAAAATAATTTAAAATATAGAATATGTTTTTTTTCATACCTTACATTTTAAAAAAATATAGATTTCATGTATTCGATAAAATCCAAATGTGAGTTATTTGGAAAAACAAAAGAATATTCATTTAAAAATTTTTTATTAAAGAATATTATGTGTCAAAATTAGTTTTACAAGTCTTAGGAGAATAATAAAACATTTTTGACTTTTTTTTTGAAAACATAGTGTTGAAAGATAACATATTTTCAATTGAAGATAATGATAATGTCATATTTTCATTAAAAAATACCAATTATTTTAAATGTAAATGAGTTGAAAATGGAACTAATACAAGAAAATATAATTAATAACTATTTTAGAATAAAAAGAATGTGTTTTTTTAGAGTTTTATGATAAATTGTTTGGCATTAGAAACATAATATTAAACACTCTCTATAAACGATGAGATTTTAAAATAAAATCATTACCATATTGGTAAAATTGAATCATAGTACACATAAATGAATAACATAAAATGAAAAATAAAATATCATATGCATAAATATATTAATGATATTAAATTTAAATTTTTTATATACACCACTTAAAATAATATAAGAGCACAACATAATGTACATATGAAAGAAGGAATATTGATATAAAAACCCCTTAATACTTCAATTTTGACCCATAACCCCCTATAATAGAGATAATAATGTGGCTATTAAATAAAAAATAATATATATATATAAGACTCATAAAATTAATTCATTTTTTCTATATGAACCATATAAAATAAATTTGTGGTGGATATGGTATGTTTCTTATTAAAGTAAAATGTGTGATGAAAAACCATTGCTATAAGTATGGACTACCATTGTAAACATTCAAAAAACCTATAAATTAAATATATATTTTTATAAATATATTAATTAACCATAAGTATTTATATATATCATTCCATATATTAATTAATAATAAAATTTTACTACAAATTTATTAACAATTCCATTTTAAAGTTACATTTCAGTTAAAAACCACATTTGATTCTAATATATTGTGATATTATATTTCTTCCCTCTTAATTTTGTCATTTTTCTCCCTTTTCTTGACACCTCTAAAATAAAATAGGTTTTAAAATGATATTCCCAATAAACATTTCAACATCGTTCGTTTCATCATATAATCCAATCCTTGGCCATAAATCATTCCAAGGAATCCTTTTGGTCAAAACCAAAAGGAGTTAACCGATTAAGATGTATCTCTTCTCTCAGGCTCCTCTATTTTATTTTCATTATCAACCCCTATAATAAATTTATTCTATTGTTTTATAAAACAATAATCATTAATATATAATTCTTTTTCTACTAATGGTTTTATCTACACATAATCACACCTCCATCAAATTTGTAATGAACATACTATTTACATGTACAGTGAACTACCACCTCACTAAACGAGGATTATTCATTTTTGCATTAATTCTTATCATGGTAAACATTATGATGGAAAATATATTTATATATGATATATATTATATTTATTAATTCATAAAGATTTATTTTTATTTTACATCACTTATCTTTACACTTTCCATTTTATGTTATTACGATAATTTCATTTTAGAATGTGTGGACTGCCGTACCCTCAAAGCGATTTGATTCATTCATACACTACATGGAATGAATTAAGGATGGATTTTGTGAGTATATATTTTATATATTATATAATAATGATAATTTCAGAATTATATATATATATATATATATATATATCTTTTTACTTTCTTTCTTTCAACATGACAATTTAACAGAAATACAATTTACGCGTACATATGGCTTATCGTCCCCATAAATGATGTATTCCATTACATACCAGTATATAATATGAATTAATTTAATATAAATATACATAATTTAATTTATATTTAAATACTGGATTAAATTCTTGATATCATGATATAAATATAAGGACTAAATATATAATGGATCTGGACACATGTGAAAAACAAAGCGGATATTACCTGAAGTGAAACCATAACATAGAATTTTAAAAAAGGGGGTAATATAAATCTATACTGAAACTATATATGGTATTATATGTAAGAATTTTTTTCATTCATATATTTATAATAAATTAATATTTATTATACATGATTTTTGAATGAGTATGATGAGATTCAAGACACAAGGTAAGGGGATTTCAGATCACCTTTTATTTCCATGAGATACATGATTTATTCACCTCACATTCCATTATTGTGGTGTGTATACTAAATATGGATGTATTAAATTATTCTTATACTTATATTCATGGGTATTTACATATCTATACTATGATCGTTTTATCACGGGCTTAAAGTTTCAAAAGTTTCCAAATTGATTAAACAATTTTTTCTCAATTTTCCGTCTTTGATACTCATATTTTTTATACACCTAAATTATTTTTCAAGGTTTATATAATTACATTATAAATTTAATATCATGAATTTAATTATTTTATTAATATTTTAATCTTCATTAAATTTCAATATCTTATATGAGTATTATCGTTTAATCTTACAATGTGATAATAGTTTTTTGAAAGAATCTCATTACTTTTAGAGATTATTTATGATTATGATTATTTTTTTGATATATTATGATCCTTAAATCAGTATAAGTACTTAAATTTCTTCACCCCTTAAAATTAATTATATATTATTGTGTATTTACCTTTTTTTATCTTCGGTACATAATTTATTTAAGAAATTGTTTTTAAGAAAGCCTAACTTTACCCTCTCTTCGATTGTAAAATTATGTTGCTTCAAAACTATGTTTTCTAAAAAAGGATTCCGAGAATACTAAAATACACTTTATTGATAATTAAATTTAATTTGTACACTTTTTAATTTTACAATATTTTTCAAAGGAATCTCTGTGTCTCTTTATGAATGATTTATTTTTCTATCCTTTTTAACGTGTAAAAGAAATGTTTATTTACCTTGTAGAACATGTGTGTATTTATCCTCCCTAAATCCTTTGAAGAATTAATTTTATTTTTAAAGGTTATTTATTAGGAAAATTATATTAATTTATAATTTAAAAGAAATGTTTTTTCAAAATAATTCCATGCTTATTTTATACTTTTCAAGGGAATTTTTTATCAAAATTTTTTCATGCTTATTTTATAAGTTATAAAGAAAATGGATTTCATAATGTTATTAAGATTATATTATATTTTTTCAAGGAAAATGGTTTTTAATATTAATTTAAATGTTTTCAGGGGATATTTTATTAAAATTTTATTCAATATTATTTTATAAGTTTTCAACGAAATTGTTTTTAAAAAAATTCTTGATTATTTTGTTAGTTCTCATGGAAAATGGTTTTAAAAATAATTTCAATATTATATTATAAATTTTAATGGAAAATGGGTTTCAAATTTATTTCAATTCATCTTTATATGATTTAAAATTATTTTAAAAGTAAATGGTTTTAAAAATTTATTCCATTTTAAATAGATTTTTTCAAAGGCGAAAGGTTAGTTTTTTCAATAAATGTTTTTAAAATATACTTCCATGTTATTTTCCTTCTAATATGAAATCTATTGATGTTAATCATGCCCTTATAGGATGTAATACAAATGTTCCACTCATATTATTTCTTGAATTTTTTTGGTGGAATGATGCTTAAAACACTCATTTCTTTTTCAAGGTTAATATGATTTTTAAATAAGCTTCTTTTCACAAGTTATGATTATAATGAAATTATTATGAAACCTGTATATTTTTCAAAATGTTATGATATGGTAAAATTTGTATGATACCCATTTAATTTAATGGGTTATGATATTATTGTTTATTATTTTGTGTAGCATGTATGTATGATTTGATAATGTGATCGGTGGGACCTATATCTCCCTCTAATGCATTGGGTAAATGAATATGTCTCATGACATAGACATTAATGGAATGAGAAATGAACATGGTTCAGTATTTTATGGGTGGAATCGGTAGTGAAATTGGTTCAGTAATATAGGGATGGAATGAGGAGTGAACTCAATTCAGTAATATAGGGCTGGAATGGGGTGTGAAGCTAGTTCAGTAACGAAATTTTTCCACTAATATGGCCTTGGTAGTAATGACTTGACATCTACGGAAATCCTTATATATACCTATGTGTCCTCACAATTCCATGTTTTATTCCTATGTAATATTTACATGTATTATGTTCTTCATTTATTTATGATTCATGTCTAATGAACTCCCAAGATTTATGCCTTGATTCATTCATATGATCATGGATATGTGGGGTATGATCTTCTGTTTTCATTAACATGTTCCCATACCCTTATTCTCATGATTATACTTACATTTTTATTTTATTTGCCCTTATTGAGGATATTAGATCACCCTTTTCTTATGTTTATATTCCCTAGGTTATGAATAATGGTTTAAGGTATATATACTAAAGGTGGAGTTCTTTATGGGGGATGTTGAAGATCATTCAACAGGATAGATGATTCTTCTTCCACGTTTCCAAATACACTAAACTAATAGGGTCCCCGAGGATGTATTTTTTTTATATACGCTATATTTATCTAAAATAATTTAATATACATGTATGTTAAGACTAGGTCTCTAATATCACACTTATTTTTCGTTATATAAAGATCTCTACAATACCCAACCTAATAGGCATTAAATATGCGGGACTACAAACTACATTACATTAGTCACTCCCTCATACCTACATTCTTTACACCACTATTAGTAGAAATAATCTATTTATTCCTCATCTTTTAATCAATAATCAATGTATGATCTACTAATAGATTATAGGAATATAGGACCCATTATCAAGATCAGTTACATGGAATGAATCCTTTACTCAAGATAGGGGATCATCTGAATTTACATTTTTCTGATTCATTATAATCTCTGAAAACATTCTGATTAAACTCAAAAAATTCTTGAATTAATGGAATAATATAATTTTTTAGGATTAACCAAAAATATTCTACTTTATAAATTTCATAAATGATTTCAAGATTCAATTCCCTTACTAGAACACTAGATTATTCTAAGATTTATATCTTAAATATTCTCATTGTTCAGATCACTATTTATCAATTTTATAGATATGTAGGATGTTCACAGTGAATACTCTTTTTTAACTATCATTTATGTTATATCAAAATAATACGGAGACATAAGAGGTGGAGAATTCTGTATTTTTATAAATATTGAAAAAATCAACCTTAATCCGTCTTTGTGAATTTTAATTTAGTAAAACATTCTATTCATTAGATTTATTATATAACAGAATTATCAATAAGATAACTCTGAAATTTATATAATGGTGTAGAGAAAAAATTTCCCCATTTCCACTCTACAAGAACTCTCTCCGTGAGATTTTTAATTTCATTGAATATTTCCTCTTATCCGTAGACCTCAACAATTTAATGCATGTGGTTTACCCCATACTAATAGTAATTTTCTTTTATTTGGAACCTCAACAACCACATCCTATCATGAGATGATGACAATATATTGAGACTAAGTACATATAGATAAAAATTCATGAAAAATATATTTAATATGATGATTTATTGAAATATATTTTGAATATAGTTAAAATAGAAACTATGAAAACAAAGAGTTCTTTAGAGTTAAATGTAGTCTCCAATGTGATTTCATTTAGAAGAAACGTTGATATTTCTTTTTGATAAAATATTATGAAAAAACAAAAAAGTAGTAAGAATAAACTTTTATAATATAGGACCGAACACTCTACATATGGTAAACATACATTCCATTAATGTATATCAATATAACTGTCTTTGATTAAATATTTAAATGGATCGACTATGAAATAAAATCATTAACATTACAAACAAAAAACCAATAGATCAAACCATGAATGTATCAAAATTGCATATATTTTTGGAAATATATACCTCATCATGATTTAGAAGATGTGAATAATGTTATCTAAAAATAATATTGATATTATTTAGGTCAAATAGTTCATGAAAATCCACAAGGTAAAATATGATCATTTAAAACACACATTGTGTTTGAAGTTTGAATTTAATCACCCAAAAAAAATCATAATTTAACATAAAATATATACAACTTATTATGATGAATAATGTTCTTTAAATTTATCTTTTACTACCATTTAATGATATAAATACTCAGATGAAACCATTTTATATATTATATAAAATAAACCATAATTTATAATCATATGGATAAAAGAGTGGAATTTTTTGTTACACTATATAAATTATAAAACATCAGGTCGACCCCAAATGTTGGGTTGATAAACCTAAAAATATTCCTTCCAACATTGATTTTTTTATAATTTTTGGGTTCCAAAACCAAATGGTTACTCTAAAAATTTGTTTCCCCATAGTAACATTTCATTGTAGATGTAGGGTTACTTAACCTAACCCTAATAAAGTGTGGGGTTTTGAATAGTAGTTCCTGACTCCAGTAGAATGTTCAAACTATTTTAGAGAAAACACAACATCCATATTAAAATTAAATTAATATAAACATGAAATTATCTTGAATAAACTTCATTAGTAACTCAAATATGGCTCTTTGTGAGCATCAAATGCAATGATAGATTAATGAAACTATTAAATCAACACATTCCCAACCACCTCCCCCTTTTGATGACCTCAAACCCCATATAGATATACACATAAATATAAACACATGAACATAATATATATATATTAATCAAAATAGAATAGGTATTATACATGTTTCTAATATAAATTAATGGAAAATATAAATTATTTGAAAAATAATGCTATTTATACCACTTTGGCCTTTCTATCTAAAATAAAATTCTAATATAGAAGTATTTGGAAAATAATTTTAAAAAAATAATATGAAATAGCATAATATTGTTAATATAATTTTTATTTCTATCCAAAATTCAACCATTTTAATGATATCAAAAAAAATGTGAAAAAATGAAGTAGAACATCGTTAATGTTGCACAATATTATTGGTGAATGTTATATAAAGGGAAACAATGCTTCATAATATCATTATCATCTTAGACTTGAAGAGAAAGTAAATAGGAATTGAAAAACATAATAAATAGATATTAATAAATTCATGAAAATGTGTTATTTCTATTAATAATATTTTATTATCATGTTATTATAGATTAGAATATTTGGGTATTATAAAGAGTTGGATTTCATGGAGGGTTTGGTTCTGGATCATCTTAAGAAGATTATGAGGTTATAGAATCCATGATTTTCTGATGAACATCCTCAATCACTTCCATAAACAACTCAAAATTTAAATTCAAAAATAATGCCCACTATTTCATCATCAACATTTACTATTGAATCAGCTTTAAATCTTCAACCATGATTTTATTCATAAAATCATTAATTGATTCATCCACCTAGACATACTTGTCCATCATTCCACTAAGATGATATACTAAACATCTGACACTAGCCTCAATATATTTTAACCCTTCAATAACCTGTTATTGATTATTTAATAAACTATTTAGTGGGATAATATAACACTAAGAGGCCTAAATTGTTTCACTGATGATAAATAAAATAGCTATAAGAAAATCAAATATTCTTATAAAATCTAAATATAATGATGGGATCAAATTATTTTCCCTCCATTTTCTTCTAATATCTCTTAAAAATTCACACATATTTAAAAAAACATCATCAAATATCTAAAACCAGACATTGAAAATTATTTATATCTAATCAGCACAATTTCATCATTTATTTCAATTTTTAAAGAAAAAAAATTATCATTTTGAGATTCAGTTTTCTTTCAAATATTTCATCTCATCTTTCATTGATTATAAAATTATTCTTTGAATATATAAATTCCTTAAATATTAAAATTATTTTTATAATATTACATCTCTCCAAGAAATTTATATTTATCTTCCCTCATTTTCAAAAATTTATAAATCATATCCTTGATATAAGAGTTAGTATAATTAGGTGAATCTTTTTTCTAGTCTCCTTGAGGGTTAACTTACTTCAATTATGTGAAGGGAATGACCTTCTATCATATTATCTAATGGATTTGAAAAACCTACATGTAAATCAATCTTCTCACCACCCTCACTAATAATATTTTCTATGGACTCATCAACCACATAAACTATCTGAACATCAATTATCTCACTTGGTTCGGATTAGGGGGTTTGAACAAGATCAACATAAAGAACATAAAAATTACTATACCACTCTACACGAACCACCTTTGAAATATAAACTTCAAATATTATTTAATCAAAATAATCAACAACTTCTTATCCCTCGTCTCTTCATTACAAAATAGGTTGGTCTACCACTCTAACCTCACCAGATGTAACTTACTTTACAGGCCTTGTAACTCTTTTCTTTAGTCATTATAATTGATTGACTATATAATTTATTTATAGGAGAGAAATATTGATCACTAAGTTATTCTATTTTTCATTTACAAATAACAATATATTCACCACTTCCCTTTCTAGAGGGTTCATAAAAATATATATAGAATTGATGAACTCCACCCAAAGTATAAGGGAAAATCAAATCCACTTTCATTTTTCTCTTTTTTAGGATTGGAATGTTATTTGTAAAAACTTGTTGAGAACCAACACACTTTTTTTCTCCTTATAATCTATATTATCTACCATATTCATCATGAAAACTCATAGAATGTTAAAAGTTAGGTATTCTATTATCCCACTATGCCCGATCACCATATTCTTCTTCATATTTAGCACCCATGTGTATTATCTTACATGTTTTCGATAAAAAATCCATGTTTACATAGAATTAAAACAAATGAAATAATTATTTGGTGAAATATGTTACAATATTAGATGTCATGAATCATACCATTCTTATAGAAAATAGTGAACCAAACATTTTATACGGATAAAAGGACATCATAGAACTCCTATAACAAAACTAAAAGGTATATATCAGTATATATATATATATCTTTTTTTTATTTTCTTAAATTATATATGATACATATAATATAAAATAATTTTATATGGACCACCTATCCTATGAACCACTATAGTCAGAATAAATGTGATTAGAACCCTCTGGTCATCCTCAGATCCATGGCTTGTATCTTCCTAACTTTGGATTTCTCAAAGCAAAGATCCATTATATTTGTTTAAATATTAACATCACATCTTATTGAATGTAAAAATATTTCATACAATCATATTGGAGTCAGTGAAAATGTTATGCAATCTGTACTATAGAAATTTGAAATTCCTTGTTTTTTTTCCATAGAGGAAATAAAATCATCTATAATATATGAAATGTAAATGGGAATGATATATGAATTCCTTCACTTCATTATTAAATAATTATACCATATTTCCACATAAAAAATATTTTCATGGACTTGAAAAACTAAATCTTACATTAATAGAATATTTTTATATGAGATACATTCAATGTCAATGATTTTTCATATAAAAATTATTATTTTTGAATATAATGTTATCAGATACTTTTCTCCACTCGTTCTGGCTTTATCAGCTCTCTTAGTATTCACCATTTTAGAAATTCATATGTTTTGACATTTGGAGATTATTTTTTGATATGATATCAAGAGAAATGGTGGGATATATGATGCATTATTGAAGGTATCAATGAGATAGTATATATGAAAAGTTTTTAGTGATGGTTCCTATTTCATTCAATAATTTCAATGAAATCATTTTGGGTTTCTAAAATAAATAAACGACTTTCATCCAAAAAAATATTATATAAAACATTTATATCAAATCATATTAAATTAAAAAACAGAAATTGAAAAAAAAATTAAAAAAATTAATATTATAAACTTTTATTGAAATATATAACAAAAAATCTTTACATAAAAATATAAATAAACCTAACACCCCCCAATAAATTCCGAACTAGTAGTGCAGTGTTTTTAAAAAAATATCTTCATGTTCTTGATTATAATTAACAAATTCCAAATACATATCTCTTTGAATGACATGATATCTTAGAAACTGATGTCTTATATAAACATGATTAGTTTTAGAGTGACTAAATGGAATCTTTTCAACATTAATTAATCTAGATTTATTAAATAAAATTTGACATGCCTTAAATTTTCCCCAAGTCCAAATGGTTGTCTTTTATCCATGAAAATTAAACACATAAACTACCATTAGATATATACTCTAAATTATTTGTGGACAATGAAACTAAATATGTCCTTCTATATGACCATAAAACTATGGATTTTCCAAGAGAGAGATTTGTTCATCGGGTTCATTTTCTATCTGATCCACAAACTCCAGAATAATAATTTGGATATGATATTAAATTAATATTAAATGGTTTTAGATAAATTAATTATAGAAAAATATATCCTTTATAATATTTAATATTTTTTTAATATTAGTCAGATAATATTATTATTTTTTTCTTTTAATTCCTTTACAAGGAAAAATAGAAAACATAATGTATTGTCCCCTAGAAGTAATAAATAGTATAAAATAAATTATAACTATATATAATATGTTTTCAACTGGTTTTCCTGATTCATCTAAATCATATTTTATATTAGAAAACCTTGGAGTAATATATGTCCTAATATTTTCAAGAAAAAATGTTTAGAATAATGAAATAATATAATTTCTTTGATTCAAAACATTTTCAAAACATTTTTAAAAAAAATTTCAAGCCATGAGAGAAGAATAATTCTACTATCATACACTTTTAAATTTTATTTTAGTATTATTTTTTAAAAATCATTATGAGAATTTTTATTAGTCGGCCCCAAAATAACATCATCTAATAAGATTTTTACTCATACAATATCCAAAAATTTATCTTAATAAGGGAATGATCTTCTAATCCCACTGAAAATAATTTTTCAACATCAAAAACATAATCTTTCATATCTATACCTTGGTTCTTGTTGAATTACATAAAGATAATTTGTAAGTTAAAAACATTGTTGGGTGGAAAAGGATTTTAAAAACCTAGGATTTTCAAGATAGAAACATCCTCTATTAAATAACCATTTAGAAATGCATATTTTACATACATATGATATAATTTAAAGTTCATATGAAATACATAATCTAAAAGATCCATAATCTATTTTAATATTTAAACTAGAGTAATGGTTTTATTATAATCTATTTCTTTTTCCTTATTGTATCCCTTAGAAACTATTCTAGAATTTTTTCAAGTAATTATACATAGTTCATCTTACTTATTTTGAAAAACGCATTTAGTTTCTCTTATTGGATATTTTGATGGAATGTAAGATAATTAACAAAAATTATTTCATTTATACTAGTATTTTTCTTCCAATATAGATATTATCCAACACTCACAATTTAAGTCTTCTTTAAATTTATTACGTTCTTACTGGGATAAGAAGTAGATAAATAATCTCGGTTTCTTATATTTCTCAAATTATATTCACATTCTTTAAGGATTCCAAAAAAATCGCTAAAGGATGGCCCTTTAAGGTCCTAGGATATATATATATATATATAATATACTTTCAAGTTCACCAATTTAATGAAATTAAAATCTAGATCAATTTTCATCATATTCTAATCTACGTTAATAAAATAATTAAGTGAATCAAGTCTCATGTAATTTAAAGAATCATTAACATCATCAAATTGGGTTTTTATAACACCATGAACATCTTCATTGGATTGAGAAGAGTTTAGGTGGTATTGGTCTTAGGTAAAATCCCCAGGACACTGAAGGATGGAAATAAATGAAAGGGGTATTAAAAGACATTTGTGGAGTCTTTTACTTGAAGAAAAAACAACCTATCAATATATAATATTAAAGATAGAACAAATTATGCATGAGAATAAATTAAATTACTTAATATAATACTGATACACTACAACATCTGAGTATAAAGGTAAATAAACATTATGTTCAAGGGTAAGGCTCCATGTAAATTTTCATAGACACTAAGGCGGAATTGTCCCAAATTGAGATATATATACAACAAAAGTCCCTCTTTTTTAACCAAACAATTATATTATGAATCTCTAATAGAGAAGAATGAAATGCTGACCTTCCCTATACCTCAATAGAATACATTTGAAAATAGAAAAAATTTCTAAATAAGAGGGTGAGTATAACACTCAAAAAGATTTTCCCAGTGAGTTCCCAATACAAGTTACTAAAACACGTATATGTTTTTACATTTTAATAAAATAGTTAGATAGCAGATAGTAAAAATAAGAAAAACCATTTACATGATTCATGTAATTAAACATAAAGGTAATGCTTTTAAAACCATTTAATTATGATTATCATGGTCAACTCATTTGATACACTTACACACACCCAGTATTTGAATCCATGGACTTCAATGTACTCATGAAAGGGGGTCCTTCCTATCCCTAAGTCATCACTTGTTAACTAAATTGATGGTGGTAATTATAATAATGATCTATCCCAAATTATCATTTATTTTATTGCGGTATTTATAATCATTACCTATCCAAAATTATTATTACTTGATGGTGGTAATTATTACCATTTCATCTACCACAGAAATATTAACACACACTACACAATTATGCCAAAATTATCAAAAAAAAAATTTATTTAACAAAGTCCTTTCTTCAAAACCCATCTGTTTCAAATTACATCTATATGGGGTTTCTGATCAATTGAACAAAAAACATTTCCAACCCAAAATTAATATGATTTCAAAATTATCAATCCAATTAGTTTTAGAATAGTCGAGTGGGAGAGAAGATTACTACCTCAATAAGATTAGTAAAATGTATCCAAGGTAATTCCTAGGGTTATATATTTTTTCGCTTGGTCCTTTACCAAAATCCATGAAGATCTCATCAAAAAAAATTGAACTCGTATATTTCGGTATAACAACATCAATTTGTGGTTCCAATCAAACCAAAACTAGGATATCCTATATTAAAGGGGATACTGGAACTCTAACCATTGATTCCAAAACAACTGCTAATAGATTTGATGACACGGGAGTGCAGAAGTAGAAAATTGCTTGAATTCAACTATAAAAGCCTAGATTTTGAGAGGGAGATGAATAAAATGTGTCAAAAAAAATATATTTTAGTTTATCTGAAATTTTCAGGTGCTGTAATTTACATGACATTTAATTCATATACTTGTTTATTTTATCGAGGCCAAATTCTCTAAAAATTATGTCACCTCAATTTTTTTTTATCCCGAATAACCAATTAGATGATGTGTAACAAATACACACTATGTATTTATTCTTTTTGGTTCTCTAGCATCCAAAACCATTTTTTATAATTATAATAAAATTATATCAAGTCCCCAAGAAAAATAAAACCCCTTAAATGATGACATACCAAAAAATGGGGGTGTAGATTCTCCCCACTATTGAGATTTCTATCCTTCAGAATAAGGAAGAAATGATGACAATGCTCCATTATAAAAATTTCCATTTCACGTTTTTCCTCTTGAACATGTCAATTATATCGTACCACTCACACCAATGAAATAGATTACGCTAAAAGTATATTTTCCATCGTATCTATTACTCGTACAAGTTCAAGGATAAAAGTTATGTATGGCTCAAGTGTAACATCATCCCAAGTAATCAAATGTTGAGGATTTGAATGATACTTATTTAGTTGAGAAACATTGTAGTCATTTTGAATAACACTGAATCATGGTAGTAATTATAACCAATAGACAACAATTCCAATTATTTATATAACATCAAATAGTCCAACAAATGATGGTGCTGACTTCCTTTGTTTCACCAAGAATTAATGACAATGTCTCATCGACACATTAAATAAAACATGTTCACTAACAACACATGATTAAGTTCGGAAATGATTATCTATATATGGATTCTGTCTTATTTTTTCCATTTCCAATTTATTCTAAATGTTCATGATTTTCTCCATTGTATCATGTATAATACTCAGACCAATAATGGATGATTCTTTTGATTCCCCCCAAATATAAGGGGCAATTATAAGGCCAACAATACAAAGCCTCAAATGATGGAATTTGAATTCTTTCTTGAAAACTGTTGATACAATAAAATACATCTAGAGGAATATCATCAAACCATGACCCACTTAGGTCCATGAACCATTATCTATGAATTTCTTACAATGTTTTAGTAGCGTCTTTGGACTTTCCATTAGTTTATGGATGTTATGTTTTTCTCCAAGTCTATTTACTTCCATGATTTTATTGTAATGACTCTGAAAAATGAGAAGTAAAATGGGTGTCTCTTTCAAACATAATTGAAGCTATAATTCCATGTAACATAATTAATTCTCATATATATATAATTTACTAGTCTTATACCATTTTATATTCTCTAATAAGAATAAAGTTTTCCATATTTGTAATTCACTCTACTGTTAACCATATACCATCATGTTTGAAAAACGTTCATTGTAAGCATATTACAAAATACATCACAATCTACTCCGACATTCATATAGTTATAGACATATAACTTATCATACTAGCTATCCTTTTATTCTCTTCATTTTCATAATAGAAATTTAAGCATTCTATCACATAATTTGTGATCCCACATTTCATTCCTACAAACCAAAAATACAAATTCATTACATTGTATATTTTTTTGACACCTAGATGAATAGACCATTCAAAACTGTAGTACAATGTAGGTCATGTTCATTGGAATAATGAGGAACTACAACTTGTTTCCGACAATATAACCAGGTGTTTTAATACATTTGAAAAATTGTCCAAAGTCTCCCTACAATTTAGGTTAGACCAAATCGTGATGCAGTTGAAAGCATATATTGGATATTATTTTTTAACATCTACTAAGTGTGGAACAATAATTAATGGAAATAAAATTTCTTATTCCTCATTTGTATCTGAATCTTCACACATATCATAAACATTTCCCATCTATTATCTTATTCCACAAGCTTCTTGGACCTCTTCGTTATATGATTTCTAAATTCATGCATCAGCTGCAAAATTCCTTATATCGGAAGTGTATCTATATTTGAAATCAAACATATAGATGTTATCCATCCATATTTTTTCACATGTTCATGTCTAGAAAAGAAAATATTTATTTCAAACTCTTATGATTAGTGAAAATAATAAACTTTTACCAAAAATAAAATGCCTCTATGCTTTTAATCCATGGAAACCTACACCTAATTCCATATATTTCATAGATTGATTATAATCTTGCACTCATAACTACCTTGAACCATATGATACAACATGGTTTCCCTTTATGAAGACAAAACCAAAACCTAATATCCAAATTCTTTACAATACACCACAATGATGTTACCCAGTTCATGCATTATTTGGATAGTTTTTGATGTTATAAATGTCTTGAATTCAAAAATGAATTTATAATATTCATATTTATAAAATAAATAACATTATTCAATATCAGAATAGTCCTGTGTGAAGAAATTAAAGAAAAATCCTGAAAAATAGGTAATAGTAACTTGTTAACCCCTGAAAACTATGTACCTCAGAGACACTACTCAATGTCTTCCAATAGTCTAATGATTCTATCTTTAAAGTATCAAAAAATATTCATGATTCATATATTAAATTCCCAAGGTAATGATCTTCATATATCCATAAATAATACTTAGAAAACATATCATAAAAAGACATTCTCATAAAAAACTCTCATCAATTCTCAAGTGATATACATGGTCATTTTAACTTCAAGAATTAACCAAAATATCATAAAAATATATCAAAATAATATAATTAATGTATATATTGAAGATACACCTCATTAAATACACTAAAACTATTGGTATTTTTGTTAATCCAAGATCCATGACATATTATTCATAAGGTCCATAACAACTCCGGAATGTTGTTTTTGAGATATCCATCTTTCATACTCTAGTTTAATGATATCATGAGTGTTGATAAATTTCAGAGAAAAGTTTGGCTTCCTTAAAATGGTAAAATAAGTCATCAATTCATGGAAGAGGGTATCGATTTTTATTCAAGGACTGATTAAACTTATGATAATAAACACATAACTAATGAGTTCCATCTTCTTACTATAGGAACAAAATAGGTATAGCCCAAGGAGATGTATTACGTTTGATAAAGACATTACCTTCCAACTCTTCCCCAAGAAAGTTTAGATCTCATAACACTACCAAATCCATTATGTAATACTATAAGGAAATAGTATTTTCTCCTGAATGTTGGTCGATATTAAATTTTATTTCTCACATATGTTGTAACCAAAATAATTAGTTCCGAAAAATAATTCTTGTTATCGATCCACTATGATAAGAAAATTCCCATGCACAGTAGTTTGAGACATTGGTGTGATAAAACTGTGATAATATCCCTCCCTTATTCTCATATTTATATCACTATAGTTAAAACCTATCCCTAAGAGAAAAAAATACCTCCCATATAATTACCAATAAGATACATTTTGGCCTATATTTCCCTATTACCCATATCTATATAGTTTCATTAAAAATTCAGTAATAAGATTGATTGAAAATTTTTCTATTAGCTAGAAGGAAGACAATGGAATTACTTGAGAAACACATCAGTGTATTCCCTAAAAATGGTAATTTCATCAAGGATGATCCTTTCATTATATTAAATTATTGTTTCTAGATATTCTTTCTCATATGGATATAATAACTATTCTTGATATGATGGGGCTAAATGAGATTCATCCTTCTCATTGCATTTGTAAAAAATCTGAGGAGAATTTTCAATGTAATGAGTGGTTTTCTTATCATGGAAATTTACATTATAACTATATAGGGAAATCCAATCCATACCCATAATTTCATTAAATACCACAAAGGGAGTAAGGAATATGTTTTCTAAGAAAATCAGCCCATAAACACTGATCAGGGAAGAGTTATATACTTATGATGAAATAATTTCCCCATTTTCATTTCGACCAACAGCTCTACTTCAAATATTTTTATTTGTGTTTTGATAGTTTTTCAAAAAATTCTTTATGTGAAGGAATTCATTAATCTATAATAAAAAACAAAATTCTCCATTATTCAGTTAATAACTTGCATACCTATCACCACATCATTTTCGAGATCCTCCTCATTGGTTGAGATGGAAAAATAACACCCTTGCTGCCTTCAAGGTTATTGGTTGTCTCCGAAAACCTTTATATTAATGTATTGGTTTCAAAAGATCAGTGGTTACATGCAATTATAGTAGTGAATAATGTGATAAGGGTTGACTGGAGCATTCAATTCCACTATCAACGTATTGGGTTTATCTTATTGGAAATCATTGTCTAGGTTCCCTTCTGTCATGTACCTAAGAATTTTTTCACCCCCTTAGGTAATTTATGGGGTTCTTCTTTAGACACCTTTGAAAAGTGGGGTGTTGAATAATTTTTAAACCATTGTATTTTTCAATCAGATTTCCATAATTAAACTCCACATTCAACATATTATCTCTGTGATACCCCTGAGATTATCTGATAGCCATTTTGACTTAGAGGGAACATTAGACAATTTACTTGTAACTATAAGAGTCTTAAATCACCACTTCTTTTTAAAGACCATGATTTAGCCCACCAAATAAGTGATCAACCTTCCTTTCGGTGGAAACAACCAAGTCAGATTCATACCATATTGGCCTTGCAATGTTTTCCTCCTATTTCCCAATAGAATCGTCATATTTTTTCATGGGGAAAAGGAAATACATTTCCATTTTAAGATGGATTATGTGAGTAAAATATATATTGAATAACATTTTCCAAAAATCCATCCACCCTATTATATTGATCTTCTCCTTAGGCAACATATTTCTTTATCAATTTCCACCACTGATCAGCTTCACCTTCCATATGATAAACAACCAATAGAACCTTCTATGGATCAGAACATTGAAGGAAGGAAAATATAATTTCCATGGAGTTGACCCATTGTTCCATGATTAATGGACTGTATGAGATTTCCAAAGTAAGTGGACATTGTCTCATAAATATTTTTATTTTTAATTGTTCTCTAATATGGTGATTTTGATGCTCCTCCGGATCCAAGTTTCTATTCAGAACCTAAGTCAGCTAAGAGAGTATCATCATGTAGTGTGTGATTTCATCTACCATCGGTCTAGGAATCTCATTTGAGAAGTCCTCACATTATTTTTCACGTCGACTATTTACCTGATTCCTCATATTTTTTTCCATTGGCTAGAATTAAAAGAAACTTATGGATGATTATATTTAAACATTAAACACATAACTTTGGAATCAAAATACATTAAAGGGATGACAATTAAATTACTTATATCTCAATAACTTATGAATTTATAGACTTCAGTGTATATCATCCAATTTCAATTTCCTAAAATATAATGGTATCAGTAATTTATTACTCCAATAATAATGGTTCATAATGAGATAGTGAATTTACTAAATCATATCCCCCAGATGTGTCAAACTAGGTGTCCAGTATGGCCCATTGGAAGGTACCACCTTCCCTCAAGTTAGGCCCATGATACTTTGTGGGAGTTATTACCCCTAGGTACATCTCTTTAGGAACCACATCTAAATATTGTCTTAATACAGGGGTGTATTTTCTTGATTATCCACATACAATATACATACCATAATTTAGGGATGTTTTCATAAACATAGTATAATCCCTAAGTCATTTTCTAGATCTTTTTAATTTTAGTCAAAAAATAACTAAAATTTTCCTTTGATACCAACTATACCAACCCTTTATTTTATTACACATTAACAAATGATTTATTATATAAACTACAAAATAATTCAACCCGAAAGATCAAGAAATCTAGCTTCATTGGAAATTATGTACATTACATTACTTCTTAAAACATGGATAACACATTTTTATTGAAAATATATTTAACATGATCGCAACTAAAACTACATGGGGTAACTAGAATAAATACAGAATAAATGGGTTGGATATAAATCCATGTAAGGAAATCAACATGTAATTAGGTAAAAAATTCAAGATAATGGGAATGTCAAGGGTCATATGAAGATTATGGATCATAAACATGAATGATAATACATGATATACAATGATAACATAAATAAACATGGGAAATGTGGAATAAACATAAAACACTGCATCATAGGTCAACGATAACAACCAAGAAATCATAATGGTAAAATGTCCTATAAAAGAATCAATTTTAATCCATGTGCCAATAAGATTTTTCATGATACAAAACACTACCAAATTTGTTGGAGCGCTATATAATTTTATGTGATCTCTTCAAATTAATTTCAATCTGATGCTTACATTTTCCACATAGATCATACTACATGGATTCATTTATCACCCTAAATAATTCCCTTGTATGAGAGTGTGGAACTTGGTTGAGATCCTCTGAGCGGTATATCTCCCATGATGTCTCTCCTCTGGGGTTTGTTTGGGGTTCCTAAGAGGGGGATTTTGGCAAGGATCTAGCTTCATATCACCCTTTCCCTTTCTCATTATGGATTTACTATTTTTCTAATACATGTTTGCTTTCTGATCGGTAAAGGCTTCATCGGAAGGGTATGGTTTCCCAATTATGGGTAAGACTCTTTGTTGAAGCCTTGACAAAATTCAACAACTTCTCTAGACTTAAGATCCTATATTGTTCTCTTAGTTGGTTTGATGTGGTGTTTTTCAGAGGATTTAGGATGTCTAGGTATTCTGGTAGTCGATTCTCTAGGAGTGGCGTCTTATGATGGCATCCATCTGTGATGTGGTGGTCTTTTTTGGAAGGATGTTGTGTGTTTTGATGGCGAGTTCCATTCTCTGCTGGCAATGGCATCGTCAGTTCAGGATTTGGTCGTAGTGGTTGGTTCTCCATTAAAGCCCAGGTCAATCCCTTTTATTCTTTTTTCTGAATTATCCTTTCTCCACTCTCCCGGCCAATTGGCTATTCTGGTTGCAACAACAGTTTTTGATGTGCATTCGTTTGGTTGTGGTGTCCGAATAGGAAACTCAAGTTCTGGATCCTGGTTGAGGAAGCTCTACATTGAGGATAATATGAATGGTTGGTTTTTTCTTCCAATGACTCTTGCATTACTTTTGGGTTTTTTTCTGATTTTTGGGATCCATCATTGGTGATGATCTAAGATGGTTGAAGTGTTGTTTGATTCAGCAGCGAGGACCACTACGATGGTCACATCGGAAGCGACAACGATAGATTTATTAGGGAAGACAATTTTTCTCAGATTAGTGATTGTGTCTGGTTATGATGTCCATTGTTGTGTTTTGGATTTTATGAGTATGAAGATGGGGGTGAGTAATGGAATGATGATGACGGGAAATCAACGATGAATTCTAGTGGATGGTATAACCGAAAACCTTCTCTGATGTTATGATGGAGGCTTAAGATGATAAGGTTCATGGGTCGATATGGTTGTGCGTCATGAGGGGACTCATGGAAAAAGGTGTTTCATTGATTGAGGCTTAGTAATGATTTTTCATGGTTTTTTTCATTTTTAAAATATGAAATTTTTACTAGAATTCATGTGTACCATGATGTTCATTTTTTGAATTTTTCTACTTGTTTGTTCGATTACTGGTTACCATATATCTAGCATTTTAGAAATTAAAAAATTGTATTTTTTGGTGGTGATAAGGGAGTTTAATATATATATATGTAGGTAACAATAAAATAAAATAAAATATATAAAT
Source organism: Viscum album (assembly GCA_963277665.1). Classification (NCBI taxonomy): domain Eukaryota; kingdom Viridiplantae; phylum Streptophyta; class Magnoliopsida; order Santalales; family Viscaceae; genus Viscum; species Viscum album. Next base: position 789,319,221 of record OY728120.1, read on the forward strand.
TTGATGACCATTGGTAGATAATGGTTATGATATTCAAAACATAATTATTTTGGAATGGAAAATCATGGGGAAATTTCTTCATCCAAACAGTGTCATTAAAATTTCATAAAATGGGTTGATGAGAACAAAAAGGGTTGATCACAACATTGAAATCAAGTGGAAATTATTAGGGTCATGAAAATAAACATCACATCATTAGTAATTAGCAATAGAACACATATGATAATAAATAATCATGGGTAAATAAAAGTTAGGATGAACTCTTACTAAATTTTTTCATGGTAACAGTTGTAATTAGGAGGGATTAATGAGAGATAAATGGGTCTATTATAATTTATACATCAAAATAGAAGTATGGGTGAGGATTTAATACATACCACATTATTAAGAATTAAAAATAAAAGGGCATAAAATATAGGATATTATTTAATAAAAGAGAGAATGATAAGATACCTTACATTAAGAGTATGACACCAAAAGATTGTAAGGTGATTATTGATATATTGGGGGATATGTGGGAGGATTATAGATAAAGGAGGTCAATGTATGGAAGTTAAATAAGGTTTTTGAGTAAAGATAAATGGGATATTGGGTGGGTTTATATAGGAAATGAGATGGAAATTATTTAATATTTCATAAACACCGGTTTTGGATTCTATATAATAAAATAATAAAAAATAAAAACCCTCCCATGTTTTATTCCCATGGTATCTTACAAATGGGTGTGTTTTCCAATATTTTATTATGAAAAGGGCTGAACATATTAAAATTTTACCCTCCCATATGTTGAGGTGAGTCACACTTTCAATGATATGAATTTAAAATAACAAATTTTTTATATATATTAGATGATTCATAAAGGATTTATAAATTTAATAAAATAATCATAAAATCACATTATTTTAAAGCTAAAAGTTTATTGGGCATAGTATACCCATTATATTATATATTATATTATTTATGGGTCATTATAGAAATATAAAATAAACCATATATTTATAAGGTTTTTAATGTTTACGAAAAAAATTTATTATCTCAGAAAATAATGAAAAATTAACCATTTGATAATTTTGACATTCATATTCAAAATATATTATAAATTTCTTCTAAATAATTTTCTAAATATATGAATTTTCACTTTCAAAAAATAATAACTGACATTTATTAAAAAGTAGGTGTTTTTTTCAGTAACAGTTTTTGAACCCTAATAAAACATCACATTTGAATTCATAAAAATTATATGATCATTTAAATTTAACAAAAAAACTTAATAATAATATTTAATTAAAATTTTATTTATTTCAAAAATACCTTAATCCATCAAAATAATTTCATTAATGAATTGAATATTACACAAAAATATTATTCATGGTTTATAGAATCAAAATAAAAATATATTCATTATTCATTAGGAAATAATATACATAATCAATTTTATAGGGTCCTGATACACATCCAATTAATACATTATTGTACACCCCAAGGGTAAGGTGTTTGATTATGATAATTTCATGGGTTCTTTCAACAATCATGGTTTGGGCCATGATTTGATGAGATTGAACTTCTCTAATAAACAATTTCACTCATGCTAATGTGATTAGATCTTATCTTGGTCTTAATCACGGGAAAATCCCATTAATGCTATATCCTATTGAATATCTAATAAATGGGCTTCATAGGGTATTATCCTACTCGATGAGGTCATCAAATCCTTTTTTGTGTCAATTGGATTTGTTAAATCCCTATATTTATAAAAATCATGTGATCGCTATTTAACATCTATATTATCAATTTTAATTATTCTTAATGGTATTTTGAAACCGATTGTATACAATATAAGAAGAGAATTTGTTTTTCATAACAATATAACATATTAAAACATTAAACCATAAGGGAATTTTATTTATAACAGTTTCAGTCATTAAAAATTACCCATGTTTCTTCCTATCCTAGCCCCACATAAATGGGTGCGACCATGGCTATCTTGCCAAACTACTGATTTGGGTTTGAGGCTACCCAATAACACTTTAGCATATGAAATGAGGGGTAGAGAAACACGCCCGCGGGGGATGGGTGAGTTTTTTCAAGGCAGTGGCGTCCTGTCGTTGAGGTTCCAGGTTCGATTCCTCACAAAGGCAACGTGCACCATTTTCCAGCGATCCTCTCGTCCCCTCGACTCCACAGGAACTTGACCAAGCCCAAGGGTTGGCCACCTTGGGCCTATCTAGGAGGTTTGGCGCGCGGGTGGTGTAAGGCCACACCTATAAACGCGTTAACCATTAATCAATTTTAGCCCACGAGGGATCGGTGTGTTGGTTAAAGGCGGTGGTGTCCCGTTGTTGAGGTTCCGGGTCGAGTCCTCGCAAAGGCAATGTGCACCATTTTCCAGCGATCCTCTCGTCCCCTCGACTCCTCCGGAACTGGCCCAAGAGAAAGGTTTAGCCACCTTGGGCCTAGTTGGGGAGGTGTGGGACGAGGGTGGTGTAAGGCCACAACTATACACGCGTTAACCGTTAAACACTTTTGCCTGCGGGGGCTGGTCGAGTTGGTTCAAGGCAGTGGAGTCCCGTCGTCGAGGTTCGGGTTTCGAGCCCTCGCAAGGGAAATGGGCACCATTTTCCAGTGATCCTATCATCCCCTTGACTCTCCGAGAACTATCCCAAGCCTAAGGGTTGGCCACCTTGGGCCTCGCTGGGGAGGTGTGGCATACGGGTGGTGTAAGGCTGGCATCCCGTCATCGAGGTTCCGGGTTCAATTCCTCATAAAGGAAACGTGCAACATTTTCCAGCAATCCTCTCGTCCCCTCGACTCCGCGGGAACTAGCCCAAGACCAAGAGTTGTCCACCTTGGGCCTAGCTAGGGCGGTGTAGCACGCGGGTGGTGTGAGGCCACACCTATACACATGTTAACCATTAAACACTTTTGTGGGATGGCCCCCCACTCTCTGGGTCTCCGCTCTCCCCTCGCACTAGGGTTTTCCCAACGCCGCTACTCATTCTTTCTCATTGCCTCCTCACGGTGAGATGTCCTCCTCTGTTGTTCCTCCTCTTGTTTCCTCCTCTCCATGTTCTCCTTCTGGATCTTGTTCAGTGCGACCTTCTCTCTTGTTCCTGGTAACATTGTGAACAAGCCCCATCTCGACATGACTAGATACCTCACGGTGATTTGGTATTATGATGGATGTGGCTTCCGGTGAGATTCTAACTCTTGTTTTTCAGTTCTTCGTGTTTTGGGATCCTTTATCCCAGAAGTGATATTTCTCATCAGCCCTAATCTTATACTCTTATGGGCTCACCCATTGCGCAAGACCCCACTTTTGGACAAGTTTGATGGCGTTTGAGGTTTATTTTGGATTGTGAAGGTGGGAGGGTTGACGACGTTCCTTTATGGTTTTTTCTCCTTTGTCCCCTTTTTACTTCTTTGCCTTGTGCTTTCCCTTTCTTGGTTGTGGTCATCCTTACTGGTTTTGGTCCTCATCTTGTGGTTCGTTTCAGTCCTGTTTGGCCCTCTTTGGAAGCGGTTAGCTCAGTGGTGGCTTTGATGGCCATGCTCGGTGGTCATAGTGGTGGTCGGAGCTCCTTATCATGGCCTCTGTCAGCTTCTTTCTCTGCTCATGCTCAAGGATTCCACCACTCTTCTCCCAGTCGAAATCGTGTGGTGGTTTCAAAGGGGTCTTGGGTTGTGAAGTTTGAGCCGTCATCAGTGTTGCAGGAGGTGATTCTTACGGTGGCTTCCTCTCAGTCCATGGTTTCACACTGGGCTAGTTATTATTCTTTTTTGTGAATATTCTTTGACTGGTTTTTGGGTTTTAAATGCCCTTGTGTGATATGGTTATCGCGTATCTATGACGGTGGTGACTATGGGGAAGATTGTGATTATATTTTGATGTCAGTCATCTGTGGTTGATGGTTTTTTTGGCAACGGTGGATTGTGATTCATCCCTCACTCCGGTGGGTTGGGTCGTCAGCAACATCGAGAGTTGATGGCAGTGACGTGACATTGATGAATGTGATCCGTTGATGGTGGAGACATTGTGGATGGTGCAGTGATGGTGACTTCAATGACACGATAATCGATGCAAGATTTCTCAGGCAGCTGCGTGATTTTTGGGATCTACGTTGACGCGTCAGTTCGTGTGGTTGCCTTTTGATTTGAATTTCACTCTGTGGTTTGAATTTTGAGCAGTGGAATTTGGATTTTAATTTCATTTTTGTGTTTTGAATTTTGAATGATGTCGGTGTAACTTTATAATGTGTGGTTTCCACTTCCCCCTTAAAGTGGTCTTTTATAAAAATAATAAAAAAGTGATTTGGTAGTCGGAGAGACACACATAAGAATGAACCAGTTCTTCCATCACTATGGTATATTTCATCACCTCAGCTTGAGAGTCCTAGAATGAAAGCCTTATATAGTTTAGTCCAAGAAGGGTTATCCCCTAAAAGTAAATATGCACCCACAACACATGGATATAAATAATTTGCCTATAAATTCCTTATATCACCATGAAATGATGTAAGAAAGTTTTACTATAGATATATTGGCATTGAATCAAATCCATGGGAGTTCTCCATGCGCCATTAGAACAACCATGGATGTTTAATATTCCTTCAATGGATACTTATATGGGAGATTTGGGGCTCTTTCTTCTCCCCTCCATGAATTTATCAACTTTACGGGACCAAGAATTTGTGGAGTTTTAGTCACTGCTCTAGAAAATGGTCTATCTTTTCTTCCATGATGTTCCATTCATACCACTTTCTCTCATCCTTTTGGTTTTAGTACTTCTTCTTCCTCATATGTTCAAGTCACCAGTCTCCAAACATGACATCCCTTCTTAGAATGTATTCATGGTTAAGCCCATACCTGATCATAATTGGTGGAATCTTACTTCCCCAATGACATGTTTATGTTTGAACAAACACTATATCCCCTAAAGAATTGACAGATGGAACTCACTACATACCCCATTGTACACATTTGGATTTATAAACTAGAGGAACCGAAGATATGATGAGAAATGTTGTAGGGTGTACATCTTTTGAGTATCCTTATAATCCACAGTGGCCACCAATACATCAACAAAAAATGGAAAGAGTTGCAACCACTACTTGATGGACCCCATTCCATAATCATTCATCATTCCCTTCAGTATGTGAAATGGGTGAATAAGGAATAATTATTCCAGACCAATCCTAGATAACACATCAAATCGATCCAGGTCAATAGGTCAACACCCATTAATATTGATGTTCAATGGCTACAAATTTATTCCTAGAGGGGAGACTGAGTTCTTATATTCATATTCCTCCATGCCAGTAAAAACCAGACATTATATGAAATGTAAGGGCCTACATATGTGAAAGGGGGTCTTCCACTTACTTATATGGTGAATGATATTGTACAAATTCGATTGCACTAGGGCATTTATGTTGATGCTCTACCAAATATTCAACATCACCACCTTGATGAGGTTTCTGGGAAACATCCCCATATGAGCACGATAAAAAAATATCATCCACCCATAGGTCAATATGTAAATAAATCCCACCATCAAGATAGAGTAATCCTCATGCCTCAAATAATTTCCCCATAGATTATAATGGATCGACTCTAGGATCATCAAGTTTAAGTGTTCGCTACCTCTATGTTACACTTTAGGACTTTGGAGAAACCTCCCTAGAATATTTTCCACTAAATACTATAAAAATAAACTGAGAAATTATTTTAAGTGGATATCATTCATCCTCAACTTGTGTTCACTTGTCTCTATTTTAATAAATTACATAACCCTTCTAGACATCGAACAATTCTCTTAGTCATCCCAGACATCCACAACTGGTAAAAACCCATTATACATATCATTGTGGATGGTTATAAAAAAATGTGGTAGATTTACCTTAAAATAATTATATCCAACCCATGATCTTGGTGAAATTTATTGGTCCTCAGTAACCACCTACTCAAACACACTGGTGTTATTTATTTATGAAGAGAGATATGGAATTGATTGGTAAATACTACCTCATAAATAAAGAACCACTTCAACTCCTCCAAATACTATTGAAAATACAGAAATACAGAAATTCCCAAGCATAGTCATGTATAAAATTTTCTCCCTAGTGAAAATATTATTCATTGGGAAAACCCTAGAGATTTTCCATTAGACCCACCTTTAAAATTTTTCTATATTGGCGACCTAATGTATCCTCATCTAGACATTTCCCTTTATGTTTTTCTTATTTTTTTCATTGGTTTTGATTATTAAGTGATGTGTTTTGCATCACAATGTGACCCCATACATCTCAATTCCATTTTTTACTTCTCAAGAATGATCTATATCCAATAAGTAGGCTTATCCTGATATGATATAGGGATGAACTCATAGTCCATCATCCAAAAAACAATGTGTACCCTCTTTCAAAATGGGTATTTATATTGAGCCTATATTGTTAATGTATTGAGTGTACTGAAATATAATGCATAGTGGTGGATTTACATGATCATAATGTTTCTGGTAAACTCCCTTTGTCGTGTCAAATTATCTACTTACACCTTCGTCATTTATTTTTCCAAACACTTATAAGCCATCTATAATTATTCTAAAATGGTATATTTTCAATTCTATAGTTTATTAATGTTTGGATGTTTCGTGGAATTATTTTAATTAATTTAATTCTATCATAGGTGTAGTTTTTAAGTAGTTGTGAGGATAGAAATAACAATATAAAATCGCAACTTTTTAGTTTAGAAAATAGAGAGAAATGTAATATCTTTTAATAAATCCCACGTACATCCTTGGAAACCCAACTCTTATTTATAATATCAAGTTCAGGTCATGCTTAGTGAACATGGCTCACGTATTACTAATTTTCAGTGTTTTCCCCTTAGAATATCTCCCACCTCTCCCTCATCGGATTGTAATTTGAGGGGTGATTTGTTAATGAAAAAACTCACATGTCACAGGGGGTTTCTAGGAAGAAATTGCCAATTCAAATAAAATATGGTCCAAAATAGCTCAAAACCTCACTTAAGGGTATGTATATGTGATAGTCAAAACCTTCATGAATGGTGGCCCCTCACTATCATCACGATTCATGTCAATGTTGACACCGTAATCATCTCATAGTGTATGTATGCTCATGGAAGTCACCAGGACACATGGAGGATGAGGAGATAATCAACACACAACAAATGTATATGGAAGGAATGAACCTTTATTAGGAATGTCATGTCATTATACAAAGGCTTCGATATATTTCTCGAAATCAATTCCCTCAACTCTGTTATGCCTATAAGTAACTCCCTACATCAAAATTTAAGTAGAAAAGATTTCAAAAAAACCCAAAATGGTTTAAAATTCAAGAAATTATCCCTTTTTATTGAATAGTGAAAATGGATTCCTAGAGGTAGTAATCATCCGCAAAAATACATTTTAAGGTTTCTTAAAAACATAATAAATGGAATAGATGCCTTTTAGGAAAGTCCATAGTCCTCATGTTAGAAGAAAAACCATGGTATATATTTTGATTTTTAAATATAATAATCCCTTATGAAACTATCCCCAAAAGGACCAAGACATAACATTGATAATTTAATGCCCCCAGTTTTTACAAAAGGAATCTATGTTTGATACCATATATGATACGAAACATTAAACTCAAACAAACAATTATTGATTATATGTGATTTCTTTAAAATGGAAATAAATATGATGAAATTTATAGGATTAACTAAATTATGTAATATATTTATAAATTTCCTAATCCACATAAATATATTTATAATTTCATAGTATATAACCATTAGCTTTTTAGTAATGTCATTTAATTCTCCAAAAATATGTTTTCTCAAAAAAATATTTTATTTTCTATGGAAAAGAATGATGATTTATTTATATAAAATGTATAAAATTTATTTGATAAAAATAAAATCATTTTTTAAATCATCATATCAAAATTAATGTTGAATGAAATATTTTTTTTAAGGAAAATTTTATTTTCCAATGAATAGTGAAAAATAATGATTTCTTTTGTAAAAATGTCTTTTATTAGAATAAATAAATTATTTAAAAAGAAATATTAATATTTTAATATTCATTAAAATTAATATATTGATTATTTCATTCTATTTGATCATATTATTTACAGTTAAATCATTTTTATACTATATTTCAATATAAGTTTATTTTTTTTGGCTTGAAAACACATTTTTATGAAAACTGTTTTAAAACGCATAATGTTCCGCATTTGTATATAATTAAAAATAATCACTAATGGAGATATATTTAAATTATATATATGGTTATTATATCAATAATTTTTATTTTAGACTCATATAGCAGTGATTAATAGTTATTGAGTTAAAGTGAAATCACCTTTATATTGAAAAATGTAATTTTCAGAAAAACCACTTTACACCACACTGGTAGATTTTATTTTAATTTATCTTCTTCCAAATGTTTCATTTGATTTTTATAAAATGGATTAAATTTTCTTAATATTCAGAAATTTTTTGATAATATGTTCAACTTAATTTTTGGACAGTATGAATAGTAACTATAGTAAACATTTATAACCACGGTAAAGGGATAATTGTATAATTAAAGAAAATATAATTTAACAAGGAATAGATACAATTTAAACCTAATGGAATAATATTTATATTTTAATTTCAATATTATAACTTTTATATTATAGTTTTTTTATTATTAATAGTTAATAAATAATTTTGATAAAAATTATTTTTTTAAATGATAAAAAAATGCATTTTTGTGTAATAAAATATTTAAATTAAGAAATTCATTTTTGATGAATTCATGAATCATTAAAATAAATGATATTTTAATAATTAAATACTAACATTTTACTTTTATTAGTTATAAATTATAATATAGTTCTTATCAAATAAAATGTAATTGTTATATGGGTTTGAAAATTTTTTATTTTCAAAAACAATCATTTCCCAATTTATGTCAATTTTTATTTTAAAAGTTGAAAATCAAATATATAGAAAATTATTTTGAAAAGTTAAATTTTATTTAATCATAATTTCAAAATTATACAGTGGTTAATTTTCCATAATTTTTTGAGACATCCGAATTTTTGGGAAAAAATTAATGATGGTATAAATATATGGTTTATATTATTACATAATAATTACCAATGAGTAAAGGAATAAATTATATAAATGGTATCCAATACCAAATATATGTTTACCATTTAAAATAATTTTTTTTCATGATATTTTTTATTATATAAATCATTTTAAAGTCACAAAAAGTTATAATAAATTTTAACGTTTTAAAAACATTTCATTTTGAACATGACTCACTTCTATATCTAGAAGAGTAAAGTATTAATGATTTTTTCCATGGGATAGATAAAATAATTGAATTCAATCATATTTTTAATAATCCATGGAAAAAAATCATTGTAATTTTTTTTAATTTTATTGTATGTAGTCCAAAACCTATGTCTGAGAAAAAATAGAGAACTCCCCTCAGTTTTCATATATAAACCCACACATGTACCCTTTCTTCTGCACTCAAAAACATGAGATCACATCCTTAATATTCGTTCACAACTCTACAGTCCACACAGTATTCCACTAATATTCTAAGAGGTCATAATTTACTTTTTGAATCACCCTCTAAAGGAAAGGGATCCCCATCTCTTCTATTTATTCAAGAACATATATTATGTTTTCCCATTTAATTTCTATTTTCCATAGTTTGTGTAAGTTTTAATATAACCTTGTTACTTACCTTTTGATTTCAAATTAATTACATACCGATTTTACCCTCATTAATCCTTCCCATGAACCTTTATATTGAGCCATTTTTTTGTCAAAATTATTCTAAAATATTCCATACCAAAAGTATTGAACTATTATATATTATTTTCAAACTCAAAAACCAAATTTTTAATTAGCCTTTTTAATCCAATTTGTTTATATTTTCCTTTATTCATAAACATTTTCAGACTATCCACTTTATATTATTTTAATGAGAGATCATTTATCCACTCTCATTTTGACCTTTACCTAAGTCTCTACCATGCCAAACATTTAGTAATAGATTTCTCCCTATTATTTTTCACCCAAGAACCCATTTTGTAATTAGAATTTTAAATCTCAATTTGTAATGGTTTCATGACTTTATAAATATCCCTATACTCTTCAATTTATATCCTATTAATGATATATCATTTTTCATCTATCATTATAGCATTTACCTAAGTCATTACTAGGATGAAATTTTGTATGGATTCCTCTAAGTATCCACATTCTTAAATATTATTTTTATTTATATATATTTTATTTCAAATTAATAATGGTGTGGTATTTTTTTTACATCCCCATTACAATAAATAATATTTTATAATGATGAGATACCACTTTCATTCTCATTAAGACATTTTTTAAGCCTTTATGTACTTCCAATATGCTGTCGAAATATCACTGCAATTTTTCCATTCCAAACATTTGTATTTTGAACACCACCACTATTTCCATTCAATAGTATTCACCTAGACATACTTATAATTATTTTATTGGTGCATTCCAAGAATTTTACACATGATACTTAATATTGGGATAATATTTGATGAAATATGTTCTTATGTTATATTATATATGTGTAACACTTATGCATAAAAAAATTATGATTATGATGGGTGTGCCTAGATGGAAATACAATGCATTGGGTAATGTTTTATTCTCATGATATTGCATGTATAGTGTATGGGAGGTTATCCTAAGAACATTATGTTGTATTTAATTTCTGGTTAACCTTGACCTATGATTATGATGTCATGTTTAATGTTGTTTCAACATTCCCATGTTACCATTATGTTATCATGTTATATCATGCCTCTTTATAAAAATTTATGATTCTCAACATGTAACGCCCCGACCCCAGTTACCCAGAGTCGGTGCATTATTACATAACATTGGCATGATCACAAGAAAGATCAAATCTCGAAAGACCGATTGGTTTAGTAGCCTTGGAAACACTAGATATATTCATAAGTTTTACATTACATCATAAAATGAAAAACTACTACAACAACATTATGTTTCCACAATCCACACTATTTACCCATCATAAAATCCCTGCAGGTCATTCATAACTTACTTCTTCACATCCTGGGAAAAATAAAACATAGAAAAGGGGTGAGCTCAAATGCCCAATAAGGATAACAATATAGCGGAAACTTTCATAAATAAGAATAAACATTTAAGGCAATGTATAACTAAAACAAAAGCCTTTTAAATATGAACTTTCAACATGGTATGGCATAAATAAAATGAAATAATGCCATTTACTTATTCACATGGATATTCTACTAATCGAATAATCACATGCAAAAATCAATAACCACTTTCATAATGTTGGAATACATAATGCCAGACTATCATAACCACATAGCCAAGGCCTCGTTCCAAGACTACAAATAAGATTTTGTCAAGGCCTTGTGCCAAGACACTAGTTTGTCTCATGAGACCTACCGATGCATCGAGGAGCTATAGCGGGCTCCACCCGTCACATATTAAGTCCAATGCATTCCCATATGAAAAGGTTTAAACATAACATAAACATTCGTATTAAAACTAGCATACGAAATGTCAATACTTTCACCATAAACTATGAATGGTATAAAAATAGTACATCCACAGTCAAACATATCACAAAACCTTCAATACAATATAGAAGTTTTGTATCATAATAAATCAACTTCAAATAATCTTAAAATCCATCAAAGGATGTTGATATAGATGAAATAAAAATTATTTTTAAAGAAATATATCCTTTTATTTTGAAATAATTTAAGATCCATAAAAAATAAAACATTTTCTTTGAAAATAATCTTATAAGCTTGTAAGGGAAGCTTTAAAGTTTTTTAACGGCGGAAAATAGCCGCACCCGCCGTATAAGTTAAAAAAACATTCTTACCTTAATTCTGTCGAAAAGGTTAAAAAGGACCCTGTTTTGAAAACGACGGAAAGATTACTTTATAAACCTCTTATAAAAAGTCAAAAAAGGGTATAAATGACTTTAACCCATATTCTTGTAAATAATAAATATGTTTTGAAATACATTTCGAAGAAACATGGATGTGGATGATAAAGAAATCCCAGTACATTATTACGTATAAACAATCTTGGATAATGAAGAGGTTGTAAAGTAAACCCTTACCTTGTACTTTTCCTTGGTTGGGGTAGGTTAACCTCCTATATAATGGTGAAATATTTGTTATTAAATTATAAAAGAATCATATATATTAATATGATATCATATATGATCTTTTAACATTGATTTGTTAATAATATCTTAGAATTATCGTCGTTTCGGGAGTTAACTTACTCATTTTATTTTATATGTTTTGTTACATAAGCCATGGTTGATTTATCTTATTCATATCCAGAATGATATAAAGTCCTTAAACATCATTTTTAAATCATCAAATGATAATTATACTTGAATGGATACGATGGAGAATGAATCTCATCGCGTTCGTGGAGACGGTAGTCCGTACGTACGCACGAGCGACAATATCATTCTTTTGATATTAAAATAATATATAAATGGATGGTATATCATATATACAGAATCATTAACATGTTATATTTATTATTTACATGAGTTACACATCATTATTATACCCATCCAAATAATATTATATTGAATAACAATTACACCACGACGTGGAGACGGTAGTCCGTACGTACGCACGTATGGTGACATGTTATTCAAAGGGTGGATAGAATACTGAATATGGTTGTACCATATTTATAATAACATCACAGTATATGTGAGATACTGGAGTTATTATTTTAGAATGGTAAGATCAAAGGAAGAAGAAGTGGAAGAAGAAATGAACTTGGAGAAGGGTGGTGAAATCATTACCTCTTCTTCGGGTTCTTCCTTTTGATTTGATCAAAAGGGCTCCATAGGTTGGCTTTCTGATCAAACTAAGGCCTCTAGGTTGTAGTGAGGGATGTTGGGAGAGTATTTGGGCAGATTTTGGCCGAACCAAAAGGCTTTTAAGGTGTGAAGAAATGAGAAGGAGGAGTGCCCTTTTATAAGAGGGGTGAGGGGCACCTTTGGAAAAGCTAGAAATATTAATGTATAATAAATTCATATTCGGTTTCTAATGGCTCCAAAGCTTATTATTCAAAGGTTAAGGTGGGGATAGGTCGAAAAACACTCAACCAATAGAATTTAGACAGGTTTGGGTACTTATATTAACCTTATTTTTAAGTATTAACTCTACGTTAATTAGTTTCACTATTACAATGTCTCTTTGTATTTTTATATAATATGGTTAATAAACAAACTATATACATCCAAGAGACCCCCAAGTGGTACATTAATGATGGACCTATCATGATATAAGTCTCTTGGCCGAACCTTAGATTTTTAGGAATTTAATATCAATTAAGAATATAATATTTGTTTTAAGAACTCTTTTATGTCAATTTTGACACTATTCAATAGTTGATTTTTGTGAAACTCATAACAGATTGATTACTTAGAAAAAAGTCAATTAAATCAATCCTAATATATCATATTATCCTAGAAAATTAGTTTAATTCATTAAAAGTTTCATATTATATTTATTTGGGTATTTATAATATCAATTATTTTAATTTTCACTATTATAGTAATTACTGCATCATCATTGTGTCATAAATAAAATATATTATTTAATGTCTAAAAATTATAAATAAAATATCATTATGTAGGAAATCTTTTTAGATTTCTAATTAATATTTATAATCTAAAATACAACATATCTAACCCTATGTAACAATTGTTTTTCTAAAAGATATATGCTTGTGTCATTTTTGTATTCATTTTAACTTAATTAAAATAAAGTGTCATTATCACTTACAAGTGGATCCATGGGGTCCCAAAATAGACCCAAAGATTCCCATGGTCGACCATGTATCAACCAATAGGGTTAAGACACGTTTTAGGGTAATTTAGTATTATTATAATATTATTTTGTAACCCTTATTTACCGGATTTACCCTTAACCATGGTAAATAAAATATTTACCGCAGTAATTATTCAAAATGTCTAAAAATAAAAGTTACCTATTTACAAAATTTGAACATACTGATTCCAAATATGGAATCCCTTTTCCTAAATTCAAAACACAGAAGTGGCAGAAATTAATTTAAAATTAATTCCCGCTGTCAAAACAAAAAGCGTGTTTTTAAGAGATAATAACTATCAAAAGATTGACACTCGTTTATGTTCGGTTTAATTGTAAAATTATGTACAATGACCAAAATTATATTAAATGGTAAAAATATATTATAAATATACTTTAAAACCACTCAAATACATAATTTATCACTATTAATTATTTTGATTAAAAAAGTTGTTTTTAATTAAAACTTAGTAATTTTCACTATTCATCAAAATATGAAAGTTATCTGAAATGTACCAAAATTTCACCTTAGGCTAAATTCGATATTCCAAATCCAAAAATGAAGTCCATTTTCAAATATAAAATATATATAATTTCAAAAAGTAGGTATTACTATTCATAACGGCTAGTTTGATTAGTTATGGTGTGTTAGAACTCGGTGTTGCGTACAACACACGCTATCACATTATTCAAAGAGAAGCGTACCGTAGAAGCTTGGGGTGTTACATTCTCCCCTCCTTCAAATAATTGAGTCCTCGCAATTTCTAGGGTATTACTGCATAAAAAGACTCGGGTGGTTCTTCATCATAAGTTCCTCGGGTTCCCACGTTGCCACTTCCATCTTATGGTTTCTCCACAAAACTTTTACCAGACGCGTCGTCCGGTTTCTCAGCAGTTGTTCTCTCGTATCAAGAATCTTGACAGACTCTTCGCAATAAGACAGATCGGGTTCCAGTTCTAATTCCTCATAGGTGAGTACATGCGTCGGATCAGGCATGTATTTCCTCAATAGAGATACGTGGAACACATTGTGAACTTTGGAGAGACTTGGCGGCATTGCCAATCGGTAAGCTACAACCCCAATTCGTTCTAGAATTTTTAAAGGTCCGATGTACCTGGGACTCAATTTACCTTTCTTACCAAAACGTATGACTCCCTTCCATGGAGATACCTTCAGAAAAACATGATCACCGACTTGAAATTCCAAATCCTTCCTTCGATTATCGGCATAGCTCTTCTGCCTACTTTGAGCTGCTTTGATGTGATTTTGGATTACTTTCACCTTTTCCACCGTTTCCTCCACCAGTTCTGGGCCTACAAGTTTTCTTTCACCAATTTCATCCCAACAGGTTGGTGTACGACATCTCTTTCTGTATAACGCTTCATATGGTGCCATCTGAATACTCGAATGGAAGCTATTGTTATAGGAAAATTCTACCAAAGGTAAATATTGATCCCACATACCCTGAAAGTCAAGTGAGCAAGATCTCAACATGTCTTCTAAGGTTTGAATAGTCCGTTCTGATTTTCCATCTGTCTGAGGGTGGTAAGCAGTGCTCAAATGAAGTTCAGTATCCAGGTATTTCTGAAGAGTTTTCCAGAATCTTGAAGTAAAACGGGGATCACGATCAGAAACAATCGATAGGGGTACTCCATGAAGTCTCACAACTTCATTAATATATAGTCTTGCTAGACGTTCTAGGGGTAGATCTTCTCTTATAGCAAGAAAATGTGCTGTCTTGGTAAAACGACCAACAATAACCCATATTGCATCATTCCTTCTAGGAGTCTTTGGTAGCCCCATGACAAAGTCCATCGTAACATTGTCCCATTTCCACTCCGGTATGGGAAGAGGTTGCATGACTCCTCCAGGCTGTTGCCTTCCAGCTTTCACTTGTTGACAAACCATACATCTCGACACAAAATCAGCAATCTCCCTCTTCATGTTGTCCCACCAAAAATGTTCCTTCAAATCTCTATACATTTTGGTGCTCCCAGGGTGTATAGAGAAATTGGAACTATGAGCATCATCCAGCAATTCCTTTTTTTGATCAGGTATATTGGGAACACAAAGTCTCTTCCCAAATTTCAAAATTCCATCTTCATACACAAAGTCTCTCAATCTCCCATCATTCACAGCTTTAATCTTCTTTTGGAATTCTTCATCATCGGTCTGAGAACTCTTAATCCTTTATAGTAAAGATGGTTTGGCAACCATTTGAAAAAGCATTGATGTTTCACCTTCCCTGGTTATTCCCATGTCCATCTTCACTAGATCCATGAAAATTGGATCCCTTTCAATTCTCATATTGTTCAAAACTCCATGGTCTTTTCTACTCAAAGCATATGCCACCTTGTTTGCCTTCCCTGGGTTGTAGTGTATCGTACAATCATAATAATTGAGTAATTCAAGCCATCTCCTTTGCCTCATGTTGAGTTCTTTTTGTGAGAAAATATACTTCAAACTCTTGTGATCAGTATAAATCTCACATTTTTCACCATAGAGGTAGTGCCTCCATATCTTCAATGTAAAGATCACAGCTTCTAACTCGAGATCATGAGTAGGATAGTTTTGTTAATGAATTTTCAACTGTCGTGATGCATAGGCAATAACTCTATCATTCTGCATAAGGACACAACCAAGTCCTTTCTTTGATGCATCACTATAAATAACGAACCCATCATTCCCCGATGGTAGAGTCAATATAGGAGCATTGACTAATCTTCTCTTCAGTTCTTCAAATCATTCTTCACACTCTTTTGTCCAAACAAATTTAACCCCTTTATGTGTGAGCGTCGTTAATGGGTTAGCCAATCGGGAAAAATTCTGGAAGAAACGTCGATAATAACCTGCCAAACCAATAAAACTACGTACCTCAGTTATACTCGTAGGTGCTGGTCATTCTTGGATTGCCTTGGTCTTAGAAGGATCAACAGAGATTCCATCTTTAGAGACAATATGGCCAAGAAAAGAAATCTCCTGAAGCCAGAATTCACACTTGCTAAACTTCCCATATAATTCATGCCTCCTCAGAGTCTTCAAGATAATGCGCAAGTGATTTTCATGATCTTCGTAGGTTTTGGAGTATACCAAGATATCATCAATAAATACCACCACAAATTCATCGAGATACTCCTTGAAAACTCTATTCATTAGATCCATGAATACAGAGGGTGCATTAGTCAATCCAAACGGCATTACAGTAAACTCGTAATGCCCGTACCTGGTTCGAAATGCTGTTTTCGAAATGTCTTCCTTCTTCACACACAACTGATGGTATCCAGATCGAAGGTCAATCTTTGAAAAGTATTGAGCTCCATACAGTTGGTCAAATAAATCATCAATACGAGGTAGGGGATACTTGTTCTTTATCGTTATAGCATCGATCTCCCTGTAGTCGATACATAACCTCATAGATCCATCTTTCTTTTTAACAAAAAGAACAGGGGCTCCCCATGGAGAAACACTAGGGCGAATAAATCCTTTATTACTCAATTCCTCTAGTTGTTTCTTTAGTTCGACTAACTCTACAGTGGCCATTCTATAAGGGGTCTTCGATATAGGCCTTGATCCAGGAATCAAATCAATAGAAAACTCAACTTCTCTTTCTGGAGGATGTCCAGGTAAATCTTCCGGAAATACATCTACAAATTCTTTCACAACAGGTACATCCTCTATTTGAACATTCCTTTCCTCACCGACAGTTATTTCATTCTCTTCCTCCCCAATAATTGAATTAAGTTGAGATACTAGGGGTGGATCTAAATAAGAATTAGGTGGTGACGATTCTGCTCTAAAAATAAGGTGTTCCTTATCATTATCATCAAGAATCGTAACCTCTTTCTTCTTACAATAAATCTTCGCATCATAGTCTGAAAGCCAGTCCATACCGAGGATTATATCAAACTCAATCATAACTATGACGATGAGATCAGCAGATAAAGAAAATTTATGTTCTCTAATGGGGACTGATTCACAAAAATTTGTTGCAACGATACTTCCCTTAGGAGTTTTAACTGACAGCTACCTTATTAAATCAAATTGGAAATATCTAATTTTCTTAGCAAACTGGGAAGATATGAAACAATGCGATGATCCAGAATCAAATAATGAATTTGCTAAACTTGAGGAAACCATTAAATTACCTGCCACCACGTCTTTCGGAGCTTCTACCTCAGCAGTAGTGATAGCATAAGCCTGGCCTTGATCCTTTGGCCATGTATGAGGTAAGTTCTCCTGACGCTTAGGGCATGCATTTTCATAATGCCCCATCTCCCTGCAATTGTAGCACTGAACGTTGGTAGCTTCCTTCTTCCCCTTGCAATCATGAGCTTGGTGGCCTTTTTCACCACACTTGTAACAGACTCCCATTCCCTTCAAGCATGTACCAGGATGTTTCTTCCTGCATTTACCACATGATGGATATTAAACCTTTCCTTTCTTCCCCTTATTTCCATTCCCAGATTGATCAGCAGGTCTCTTCTTCTCTTGCTTTGCTTTAAAGTCATAAGACTTAGAGAATTCCTTTTCGGTCTTGATAGAACATGAGACCATGTCTTCGTACAATGAAAAGGATTGTGAGACTAATGCTCGACGGAGAAATGTTTTTAACCCATCAAAGAAACGATCAATATTACTTCTTGGGTTGCGAATATAATCTCCAGCATACCTTGCTAACCTTGTAAAGTTAGCCTCATACTTTGTGACATTCTCATCCTCCTTCTGTCTCAGACTCAGAAATTGCCTTTCCATATATGCTCGATGGTCGCGAGGGAAGTATTTTTCTAAAAACAGATCTTTGAACTCCCTCCATTCCATATTTGATACTTCATCATCTTCCTTCATGTTCTGAATCAATGACCACCATTGATCAGCATCTCCAGTGAGGCGGTAAACTGCCATGATAACTTTTTCCCTTTCACTGCTCCCCAAAGCCTGAAATATTTTCTCTAGGGAAAATATCCACTGCTCAGCTACTAAGGGATTTGTATTGCCATTGAACGTTGGTGGTTGTTGCCTCATGAATCGATCTAACATTGATCCTCCACGCTGCGGATCAGGGTGCTCCATACGGGTAAGGTTATTATTCATAACCTGAGTAAGTTGTCCCAGTATGGTGATTAGCTGATCAGCACCAGTTGCATCACCAGCCCCACTATAATTATCTTGAGCAAGAGGGAAATCCCTACATGGAGTGTGTGCATTGATACGGTTTCCATTTCTTCTACTAGGCGCCATTTCTAAACAATGGCATAAACTAGATCAATTTATGAATCAAAATACATAATCCCATACTTATAAAACACTTAACATAAATTGAACTATTTATGGATATAATCCATAATCATAAGAATTTTTTCTTTGAGGAAGTATATACTCATAATCCCTTCAAAATGATTTGTTAAGAAAATGAGAGTTATCCTAAGCATATCCCCCGGGAGTGTCGTAACCAAGAGTGCAGCAAGGCCCGTTGTCGTGCACCAGTTCCCGTTCGAGTCTAGCTCAAAGCGGTGTTTTTGGGTTTTACCCCTAGGTACATCTGTGCCAGAGCCGCCTCTACCTGCTCGTATCCAGACAGGGATGTATTGCTTTTAAAACTCACAAAATCTCTACAATACCAAAATTCTAGGAAGTTATTCTATACTAATCCTCAAAGTTCATCTTAGGTCTACGTGCTCTAATCAGAGTTTATCTAAATCTAGCATCCAAGGATTGTACTAAACTTCCTCTGATACCAACTGTAACGCCCCGACCCCAGTTACCCAGAGTCGGTGCATTATTACATAACATTGGAATGATCACAAGAAAGATCAAATCTCGAAAGACCGATTGGTTTAGTAGCCTTGGAAACACTAGATATATTCATAAGTTTTACATTACATCATAAAATGAAAAACTACTACAACAACATAATGTTTCCACAATCCACACTATTAACCCCTCATAAAATCCCTGCAGGTCATTCATAACTTACTTCTTCACATCCTGGGAAAAATAAAACATAGAAAAGGGGTGAGCTCAAATGCCCAGTAAGGATAACAATATAGCGGAAACTTTCATAAATAAGAATAAACATTTAAGGAAATGTATAACTAAAACAAAAGCCTTTTAAATATGAACTTTCAACATGGTATGGAATAAATAAAATGAAATAATGCCATTTACTTATTCACATGGATATTCTACTAATCGAATAATCACATGCAAAAATCAATAACCACTTTCATAATGTTGGAATGCATAATGCCAGACTATCATAACCACATAGCCAAGGCCTCGTGCCACGACTACAAATAAGATTTTGTCAAGGCCTTGTGCCAAGACACTAGTTTGTCTCATGAGACCTACCGATGCATCGAGGAGCTATAGTGGGCTCCACCTGTCACATATTAAGTCCAATGCATTCCCATATGAAAAGGTTTAAACATAACTTAAACATTCGTATTAAAACTAGCATACAAAATGTCAATACTTTCACCATAAACTATGAATGGTATAAAAATAGTACATCCACAGTCAAACATATCACAAAACCTTCAATACAATATAGAAGTTTTGTATCATAATAAATCAACTTCAAATAATCTTAAAATCCATCAAAGGATGTTGACATAGATGAAATAAAAATTATTTTTAAAGAAATATATCCTTTTATTTTGAAATCATTTAAGATCCATATAAAATAAAACATTTTCTTTGAAAATAATCTTATAAGCTTGTAAGGGAAGCTTTAAATATTTTATAACGGAGGAAAATAGCCGCACCCGCCGTATAAGTTAAAAAAACATTCTTACCTTAATTCTGTCGAAAAGGTTAAAAAGGACCTTGTTTTGAAAACGACGGAAAGATTCCTTTATAAACCTCTTATAAAAAGTCAAAAAAGGGTATAAATTAATTTAACCCATATTCTTGTAAATAATAAATATGTTTTGAAATACATTTCGAAGAAACATGGATGTGGATGAGAAAGAAATCCCAGTAGATTATTACGTATAAACAACCTTAGATAATGAAGAGGTTGTAAAGTAAACCCTTACCTTGTACTTTTCCTTGGTTGGGGTAGGTTAACCTCCTATATAATGGTGAAATAGTTGTTATTAAATTATACATGAATCATATATATTAATATGATATCATATATGATCTTTTAACATTGATTTGTTAATAATATCTTAGAATTATCGTCGTTTCGGGAGTTAACTTACTCATTTTCTTTTATATGTTTTCTTACATAAGCCATGGTTGTTTTATCTTATTAATATCCAGAATGATATCCAGTCCTTAAAAATCATTTTTAAATCATCAAATGATAATTATACTTGAATGGATACGATGAAGAATAAATCTCATCACGTTCATGGAGACGGTAGTCCGTACGTACGCACGAGCGACAATATCATTCTTTTGATATTAAAATAATATATAAATGGATGGTATATCATATATACAGAATCATTAACATGTTATATTTATTATTTACATGAGTTACACATCATTATTATACCCATCCAAATAATATTATATTGAATAACAATTACACCACGACGTGGAGACGGTAGTCCGTACGTACGCACGTATGGTGACCTGTTATTCAAAGGGTGGATAGAATACTGAATATGGTTGTACCATATTTATAATAACATCACAGTATATGTGAGATACTGGAGTTATTATTTTATAATGGTAAGAACAAAGGAAGAATAAGTGGAAGAAGAAATGAACTTGGAGAAGGGTGGTGAAATCATTACCTCTTCTTCGGGTTCTTCCTTTTGATTTGATCAAAAGGGATCCTTTGGTTGGCTTTCTGATCAAACTAAGGCCTCTAGGTTGTAGTGAGGGATGTTGGGAGAGTATTTGGGTAGAGTTTGGCCGAACCAAAAGGCTTTGATGGTGTGAAGAAATGAGAAGGAGGAGTGCCCTTTTATAAGAGGGGTGAGGGGCACCTTTGGAAAAGCTAGAAATATTAATTTATAATAAATTCATATTCGGTTTCTAATGGCTCAAAAGCTTATTATTCAAAGGTTAAGGTGGGGATAGGTCGAAAAACACTCAACCAATAGAATTTAGACAGGTTTGGGTACTTATATTAACCTTATCTTTAAGTATTGTCTCTAAGTTAATTAGTTTCACTTTTACAATGTCTCTTTGTATTTTTATATAATATGGTTAATAAACTTACCATATACATCCAAGCGACCCCCAAGTGGTACATTAATTATGGACCTATCATGATATAAGTCTCTTGGCCGAACCTTAGATTTTTAGGAATTTAATATCAATTAAGAATATAATATTTGTTTTAAGAACTCTTTTATGTCAATTTTGACACTATTCAATAGTTGATTTTTGTGAAACTCATAACAGATTTATTACTTCGAAAAAAGTCAATTAAATCAATACTAATATATCATATTATCCTAGAAAATTAGTTTAATTCATTAAAAGTTTCATATTATATTTATTTGGGTATTTATAATATCAATTATTTTAATTGTTCACTATTATAGTAATTACTGCATCATCATTGTGTCATAAATAAAATATATTATTTAATGTCTAAAAAATATAAATAAAATATCATTATGTAGGAAATAGTTTTAGCTTTCTAATGAATATTTATAATCTAAAATACAACATATCTAACCCTATGTAAAAATTGTTTTTCTAAACGATATATGCTTCTGTAATTTTTGTATTCATTTTAACTTAATTAAAATAAAGTGTCATTATCACTTACAAGTGGATCCATGGGGTCCCAAAATAGACCCAAAGATTCCCATGGTCGACCATGTATCAACCAATAGGGTTAAGACACGTTTTAGGGTAATTTAGTATTATTATAATATTATTTTCTAACCCTTATTTACCGGATTTACCCTTAACCATGGTAAATAAAATATTTACCGCAGTAATTATTCAAAATGTCTAAAAATAAAAGTTACCTATTTACACAATTTGAACATCTTGATTACAAATATGGAATCCATTTTCCTAAATTCAAAACACAGAAGTGGCAGAAATTTATTTAAAATTAATTCCCGCTGTCAAAACAAAAAGCATGTTTTTAAGAGATAATAACTATCAAAAGATTGACACTCGTTTATGTTCGGTTTAATTGTAAAATTATGTACAATGACCAACATTATATTAAATGGTAAAAATATATTCTAAATATACTTTAAAACCACTCAAATTCATAATTTATCACTATTAATTATTTTGATTAAAAAAGTTGTTTTTAATTAAAACTTAGTAATTTTCACTATTCATCAAAATATGAAAGTTATTCGAAATGTACCAAAATTTTACCTTAGGATAAATTCTATATTCCGAATCCAAAAATGAAGTCCATTTTCAAATATAAAATATATATAATTTCAAAAAGTAGGTATTACTATTCATAACGGCTAGTTTGATTAGTTATGGTGTGTTAGAACTCGGTGTTGCGTACAACACACGCTATCACATTATTCAATGAGAAGCGTACCGTAGAAGCTTGGGGTGTTACACAACACATTTATTTCCTTTTAAATTACTGTTATCTAAAATGTAAAACTTTCTTCATTTTATTCTTTTTTAATTCAATTATTGGGTTTTATAGCTCACCCATTTCTTATGTATGTCCCTATATTTTCCTGAGTAGTTTTAAATGCTGTTTAATTTTAGAAGCATGATATGGAAGTTTTAAATAATATTATGGTATCAGTGTATCATGTTGATGTGTTATATACCTAATATAATGAATACCCTAACCATATGGATCATATTGGTTTTTTTATATGTATTTGTATATAATAAATCATGAATTAATATGTAATAAGGACAAGTGTTGTCATAGATTGTATTAATGGAATTTCTAGTTATATTTTGGAATAGGATTAGAAAACTATTGAGTAATAATCAGGGATAGAAATAAGTATTTGATAACAACCATATCATTTTGTAAATTATAAATTTGGTGGTTTCTATAAAAATAAATCACATTCTAGATACTACAAGTGGATCTGACTCTCAAATAGATTCACCTGGGTGTAACAAACCTGAAGGCAATGTATAGAGCTATACTCAATTAGGGCATGGGGAACAATAATGAGCCTCGTTTCCGTCATGTTTTGATAGTCCTTAGGGATATTCTACGGTATATTACCAAGTCATTAATAAATTTTATCGATAAAAAATTTCCCATTTGTCTATGTTACTAAACAGATTACATATAACATAAATTAATGCAATGAAATTCAAATCCTAATAAAAAATGTAATTTATAATTATCCCATTATCTTTATTGGCTTCCCATTTATTATTTTAGTATATTTAATGTACACATCCATAATTATGTCATTATTATAACTAAATGGATAGAAATAATAGAAATAAAATCAACAAAAAATGTGATGGGAAATGTGATTAATTCCCAAATTAGATACCAAACATGATTTTAGACCGTTTAAGACCTCATGTGATAATTACAAACCAATTATAAAAAACCAAAATTAAAAAATGGAACATAGTTTAATGTCCAATGATATCAAATAAGAGGATTACTGCATCTCAAAAAAATTTATCTGATAAAACTTCAAAAGGAATGACGATTTATTTTCTTGGATGTCAAAAATTAGAAATTAGAACTAAATAAAATTCCAAAATGGAAAAAAATGGAGTTTTAATTGAGAAAAATAATTTATAAAATGACAAGTTTCTATAAAAATAAAGAGTATTATGGAAGGAAGTAAATCAGATCCAATAGTACCCTTTTTAGTTCAATGTATTATGTATGGAGAATATGGAAATTATCTCACTTAATGTCGTAATTCACGGGTTAAATCCTATAAAATGGAAGGAAATATGCTATTGAAATCGATGAAGTATTAGGATAAATGTCTTTACATGTTATTATTTGATAATTATGTTATATAAGTAGTATATCACATGTTGGATATAAAAATCATGAAAGATCTATTGATTGTTCTAATGAATGATTACTTTATGAATTTGAATCATATTATTAATCTTACTGATAACCTATAAAAAGTGATTTACTTATAATGAGGGATTTTATAAAATACATGATGTAGTTATTGATAAATCAGACTATGTGATTTATGTTAGTATAAACATAAAGGGTCTTGAGATGATATGTCTAATTATAATCTCATGTGTAAGATAATTGATACCACTTTTGAAGACTAATGTGAAGACAGTTTCTGATGATTGAGGATATTTTGGAAAACATATCATAAGATCAAATAATTTTTAGGTAATAAATGATATTTTTGAGTTGTATAATTTTTTGAGGTATATATAGAATTATATTTAATATAAAGTGTTAATTTGGAATAATTATATTATTATTTTGTGTTTTACGATAACTGGTTGTTGATTCCCGACAAATTAGCATTGGTAAATTTAAAATGGATAAAATATTTAAATATGGGTATTATTTTCCCCGCAAAGGGAAAGGAAGACTAATAAGGCCAAGACCAACATATCGTGTGATCCCACATGGGAATCATCATCATGTGACCAGAATATGGTCACATGAAGACTCCACATATTACGCCTATCCAATAATAGGTCCCACAAATCCACCATTCACAAGTCCGTTCTCTCTTAAATAGTTTCATTAGACAAACAATGGACGTGCGATGACACCCGAGTAAGCTCCACTAGGCCACAAAATTTTCTAGCATCAAGAACCTAACAATCAAACTAAATATCCTATAAAAATGGGAGGTAATACTTCCCAAATTTTTACACCCCTAGCAGCTATATTGTTCATGCGATGATTCACTAATGGGAAGGTAAATTATCTGTGACAACATCCAAGGAATATCACATGACCCCAAAAAAATTTAAAAAATAAATAAATAAAATAAATCGGGTCGAGAAGGGAGATACTCGCAGTCATAAATATTTTATGGCATGCCCTCAGTGGTTCGTAAGACATTGTGAGTCCCTAGATACATACCTACCACATCTCACGAATGCTCTTTGGATTGATGGTCTCATTGCACAGAATGGCTTAGTTATTTATAAGAAATCATTCACACCCCCTTTGTTTCCCTAAGGAAAAATGGATGATTTGTTCAATAAAACGATTTAACACTTCCATAGGACCCATTTAGGTCATTCACCACATCATCAAGAAATAGATTAGTCATATTTGACATTAATCATGTAATATTTCATGACTCCCCGTTCATTGTAAAATAAAAAAAATGGAATAAAACAGAGAGGAAGAAGAAGCCTCTCGTGGTCATAAAACACTAGAGATGTGATACGTAAGACCACATAGTGGTCCAATGAGACTTTGGGACATGCCTCCCTAATTTCGTGGGGACCTTGAACAAACAACCCTTACCTCGCAAAATAACTCAGGAAAGGCATCAAGCATCTCACACTGGAATTTCAATAGGAACATTGAATTCTAGAGGCCATTGTACATATCAATATGAATGTTTCTATGTCATTGAACAATACCACATGATCCAATAAGTCCAAATTATATCTATATAAACCAATCATTCATTCATTGATGAGAGGTACTCGTGGTCACTTAAAATTAGGTGATTCCCTTTGATAAATCAATGGAAAATGATCCTGAAGACAGGAGTTGAAATACCCCATTGCTAACTCCATCAAGGATATGTGATAGATACGACACACACAGTTGTGAGAAATTAGGGAGGTGAGACCTATAAATACACCACCCTATCCTCAGATAAAAGGTTGGATTTTTCACATCTAGGAACATCATCACATAAAATAATGAGAGAAAATTTCTCACAGTGGTTGATCCTGGGATCATAAAATATTCCATCTAGTAATATACTAAGGAAGATCCGGATTGTTAATTCCCAATGCATAAATAAAATAATGTGATCATTTATATATCACACAAAGGACTTTTGGTATGAAACAAGAAAAACATCCCGCATGTCTACTAGATCATAAAAAAATAAAATTAAACTAATACAGAATAAATTTATGCTATATTCAATTTAATAACTACAAAAATTCTAAAGGTGATGCACTTATACAAAAAAATTTCAGGTTCTCTGACTCTCATGCACTTTTTGTGAGCTGTCTATGTCATGTGAAATCACTGGGACAAGTCTCCCAGATCCTTTGGTTCTCCATTAGTATGCCACCCATGTAATGCGAAGTCTTCCACGCATTCAAAAAAATTCACACAGTTCCCCCTAGGAACACCACATTAGACTTTCAAAAACCTCTAATAGTTTCTCCCAAGCCTCATGACATCCTTCATATTCATCCCATGACTCGTATAATGACACTAGATCATGTTATCTAAGTATCACAGATGTATAAGCAAATTTCAATTAATCCCTCATGAAACACACCAAGAAAGTCAGTCGAGACTCATGGTACCCTCTAGACATTTCTCCCAAGTCCTGTGATGCCCTGTAACTATAATATAAAAATAATTTGATGCCCTCATTGTCATGAAATATTGAATCCCTTGATACCCTCCATATGTTTCAAGCTAATTCTTTATAATGACACCAGGGAATGTCAGTTGGATCATGCGACACCATATAGACAAGCCAGCCAGGTCATGTGATGGAGTCTAGGATAGGCCACCTAGATATTGTGATGTCCTCTAGACAAATCATCTTTGATCATGTGACAACTTTTGGATTTTCCACTCAAGTTACATAAAGTCCTTTAGAATTTCCCACAAGATCATTTAGTTGTCTTTATATATTTGAGGTAGATACACCCCAACATATCAGGGAAAACCGATAATCAATGCATGTCATGATGAAAAACAAATTACAAGGGAAACATCATAGTGTATTCCATGACCAGTGACATAACATGGTATGTCCCAATCGTTAGGGAAACATGAGAGTGTGAACCTCAACCATAGATATAATATGGGTTGTCCTAATAGCATGGGCATCTGAGAGATTGATAACATTATATGTCCTCATTGTGTAAACCCTGATAAAATGAACGACCAAGACTCATATTCCAATAATACATAGGACCTGTAGTCCACCTTGTCAAGATTCTAGCTCCATAGGGCTATCCCAATATGCAAGTCCCACACTCTCCAAGCGATGATATTTGATAATTTTCTATCCCTTATTTATCACACCGAGAATAGCTTATGTGATCATAAGAATTTTAAAAAATTATACCATTCCTATAATTAGTCTCCACAAACCAGGGGAACTTATATATAAAAATCCACAATGATTTTCAAGACTCGTTAGCCTCAACGTAAGGGTATCTTCATTGGGGATAATTCCAAGGGAGTTATTCAACTATGAAAACTGAGATTCCTAAAATAACAAAAATATGTAAGACACCTTCCTAAAAATTGATCTCAAATAAACATCCATTTAGATGAAAACCTATTGAAATTTATATTTCTTCCCATCGAGACCCAGTCATTCCCATGGGCTAATTGAACTGCCTTTTCTATCAGCAGACTGATAAATCAATTGAACTATGATGAATCTGATTCCATCCATAACCAAAATATATGGGACGTCTCTCTGAGGGCTGAGCTCTATAATGAATCCAATTAGGTATGTCCCAACACATTAGTCTCAAACCATGAGATATGAGAAATGATTATTCTTTATCCCTTGGTTCTCACACCATGCATTTCTCACATGGGCTTAGGGAACTACAATAATCATTTTATCTATGTCATATGTCTCTACAATGACAATTAAACCCCAGAGTGTATTCCCCAAAAAAATTTACTATTGAATCTATTATTATAATTGTACATAGGATATATTGGATTTTCGTCCAAGACTTGAGATTGAACAATTGTGTTCCAGAAAACTGGTGTTAGTCATCATCACAGGATGTCAAACGAAATGGTTCCAATGAAGTATGTGGGATTTGATTCATGAATTAACCATGATACATAGGATTCCTACTAATTGTTCCTTCCCTCATAGGAATATTATCCATATCCTTGTCTGGTATCACATTATAAATATTTTATTTTTATAGATTCACGAGTTAAGTAGCCCCACATTACTAAAAAACGATGGAGAACCTCGAATATATACAGATAGATACACTAAACATCTCCCAGTATTTTTTACATAATATAGAATTATCATATAGTCGTTCTGTTAGGGTATCTGGTCTCATATCATAATTTGAAAGAGATTTATGAACATTTCTTAAATCATTAATAGAGTCGCAGAGTAGACATCTTGTCCATGAAAAAGGTTATGATGAGCCCGACCTCCCATCATATTGACCAATTTGAGTCCTTAAGAGTGATCGGTCCTGAAAGCCTAGATGATCACCTACCATTGTAAACAAAGTCTATACCCAATTATGGATGGGGGAACCATTGGGTGTTTCTAGTAAGTTTGAATATGGTAACTCGATGTTCATGACTATTAACAACAAAAATACCCACAATCAAACTATCATGTGGATCCCATCCATGTCTATTCCCTTGAATAAACAATAATGGTGAATCTGAATTGAATATCTCTAAATAAAATTCGATTATTATCCATCTTACCTTTTTTTCAAAGATATGAAAATAGGCCACTTAGTTTGGAATAACCTGTACAAACAAAGAAATAATACCAAAAATATTTTATAGAAGATCATCTATAACTAGGGATTTAATAAGTCCCTCCTCACATTTACAAGTCCATGTCAGTAGAATGGATGTATTGAGAAAATAGAAAAATTATGTTAACAAAGGATATCTGATTGAGGATATCATGCCAAAAATATTCACTAACCATTAACCATGTTTCTTATTTTATGAATGATTGGAGAAACTGCTCTCATGGACAATAGACCAACGATAGAGAATCTGTTAATCAACCAGTTTTCCCTTCAGTAAATCATATTCGATGGAAATAACTATAGGATGAAAATAAATATCATGTTCTCCATATGTCTAATGATAGATTGAAATCTTTATAGTATTAGAGTACCACCAGTGCGGTATGATCCCGAATAAGGAATCCAACTGTGTGGTTCTCCAAGAATGGAATCTCGTGTGTTTTCATCATCTAAGAAAGGTTATGGATAAGACCATAGTCCTTGTCTCCACAAACAACCGCATTGTGATTTCATCCCTATAGTGTGAAAATTGCAACCTTCTGTCTCTAATGATGGTGAATATAGAATCCAAATATAGGTCATATCTGATTGTAGTGCTGCCAAGGAGGAAACCTGTGAAAAGGCGTAACCAACACCACCCCAACATTACCCACCAGTTTCATGTGGAGGGAACCACACAAACATCTACCTCCACAAACACTGATGCACATGAAGAAAGGAATGATCCTCAGGGGAGGAAGGTGCTAGATATTGTGAAGTGGATTCATACCCCCGCATCTACTGGCAATGTCTACGAGAATATTTGAGTACGAATGTGAAAGTAGGATCATATCCCTACTAACTCAGAACATGTATATTGTCATAATCCCATAGAAAACATGGGGGAGGCACATATCCCAACCACTCTGTATGAAGCCCATTGACATATTCTAATGGAACACTGAGGAATAGGTGGGAATATATCCCCACCTCAAATGGGGACATCTTCCAGTGTATAATGGAGATAGAAAATGTGAAGGATAATATACTAAAACACACTTTTCTAAAATGTCAATATATTTTAGCGACATGTAAAGAAATTCATTGGAATAATCTGGAACTGTTGTAGGTAAAGGGGTGGGTGAATACTCCTATCTCTACATTCAGTGCAACTCAACACTCTAGTCATCATGAACACGTGGTTATACCAAATAATGCACACAATATTTATCTAATCTAGGGGACTATCTACATATTTTGATAAAGAATGAGGCATCATACCAGGCTCATACTACAGTTCCAACTGGAGATCATGAGGTGAGAGAAAAAATTTCCACATTCTAGGGGCACATGCCTTTCAAAAAATTCATTCATCATATTCCAATGGATCAGGATCAACCTCAAATCCTTATATTGGATAGGGCTCTCCATGTGAGAGGGGTACATGCCTCAATAATGGGTGATACACATGTTAGAAGAGTCTAGTCGAATTCTCCAAAGGCCCATGATTGGCCATATATCTATGTTCTAGGTTTGGAAGACAAAGTGATAATGGAACCAGCCTCAAGTCATGCACATAATCTTTTCAGTGAACATTCATGGAATATTCTAGAGATCACAGAATCAATGTGCATATTTCTACTTCTGATGACAAACAACTACACCAATATCATTCCAATCCAGTATAAGAGGAGGCACATATCACTTCTCCCATTCCAAAGGTCCACCAAAATATTATAGTTTTGAAATTATATTCAAAACAAGGTCAGATTATTTTTGTAATCGAGGATTACTAGATGAGTGTGGAACATGCCTCTATCTAGGCTTATATTTCTACAAAGAAAGATCGTTGGCATAACCCAATTTCTTAGAATCAATATTATACTCACATATTTCTTGAGTCCCACTAGGTGAGTATGAAATATCCATCAATAAAGGATCATATTATGTATAATAATGAGACAAATTATTATCTTTTTTCAGTATCTTCTCAGCAAAGGGTGCATATTGGCAGAGCACCAGACAGTTATATATATATTCTGGAAACAATTGTATAGTAGGATCATATTCCTAAACAATCCCCCAAAAAATAAGCATATCATGATCACGATGTAGAATATAGACCATATTCTTAATCTTATCAATGCCAATTCCCTTGAGGTTTTTCATGACCCATTCTCAACACCAAGATGGTCCGTTTACTCTTTAATAATAGTGGTAGAAAAATACATTCCTTATCATAAAAGCATCCATTATGGTATTTTGAAGACGAATCGTAGAGACTCTACTCCTGACATCCACTATGGTCAATATCCCGTGACAATATCTCCCACCAAAAATGAAATCATCTATAATTCCCCGACCCCAGTTACCCAGAGTAAGTGATTTATATTAATACATTGACATGATACAATGAAATCATGTCCCGAATGGCAGATTGATTTACCAGTATTGGAAATAGATGACATACTTCAAATTCACATTACAATTTTAGACATAAAAAAATCATAAATAGTTCTTTGAGAATGTCATTATCCCATTTTATCTTAACCCTTCATATCAATCATAATACACTTCTTGAAAATCCTGGGAAAATAAAACATATGAAAGGGATAAGATCAGATGCTCAGTAAGGGTAAACAATTTAGTGGAATATAAGATAATCAATAGGCAAGGTGAATAATTGAAAACACATTCCTTTACAAATCATAAACATGAAAACGTTATGGTAGAAATATGAGTTGAGTAAAAAATTCCATAATAAAACAAAGTCATGGGTATTCTACTAGTCGAATAACCACATGAACCATCAATATTAATTTCATAATGAGGTAATGTATAATGCCATACATTCTGAAACATTTTTTCAAGGCCTCATCCAAGCCGTATAAAATGACTAAGGCCTCGACCAAAACCATATATCAAATTGGGAAAGTACTCAGCCAAATTCACATCTAATTGTCTTATTAGAACTACCGATGCATCGAGGATCTATAGCGGGATCCACCCATCACTTACTATGTCCAATACATTCCTCTTATGAAGAGGTTGAAACATAACATAAACATTCGTATTAAAACTGGAATACCAAATTCAAATAAATTATCCATACACCATGAATGGTGTAAAAATAACACATCCATAGTCAAAAATATCACCAAACCTTCAATAAAATGTGGAAGATTTTTTTCATAATAAATCAACTTCAAACATGTTTATAATCCATCAATGGATGTCTACATAGATGAAAAGGATTTGTAAAACATTTTGAGACAAATATCCAATTTTCATGAAAACATTTAATGTCACACTATTTAGCAATAAAGACGTTTAAAGAAATTTTTTTAATCAAAGTTTCCCATACCTATTTGAAACATTTGAATGGGATTAACATTTTAAAATATTCTTGTCCATATAGATAAATCATTAAAACCATTCTGGAAACATGGATATTAATGAGAAAGGTTTAGAAGAATAAATCTATAAAAAATTTAAAAGGTGTTTTTGTAAAAAAGTACCTTAAAAAGATTCCATTTGAAAACACTTTTGTGAAATATGGAAATGGATAATAAATATGTCCCAAGAAAACATACCCTTAAACTATCTCAAATAATAATGAGATTCAGGAATTAACCCTTACCTTGCACTTTCCTTTTTCAAGGGTAAGTTTAACCCCCTATATAATGACCATAGTATGTTATTAATTTATACCAGAACCATATTCATCGTTATTATATCCTACATGATTCATTTATGCCTTCATACTATCACTTTAATAATTATTTCCATGTTAAATTATCCTTTTGTGTAATAATCGCTTTCTTTATCGTATGTGTTTTAACTTGTTATTCTTGATCGTATCATTTTGATCATGATTTAAATACTTCCAGAATATAAAATTTGATTTATATATCATAAATATTAAGAATATAAATATTTATAATAGATGTATATATCAAATGGAAGGAACCATTTATGGAGACGGTAGGTCTTACGTACACATAAATGATGTTTCTATTTTCATTTCTTATTGAACGAAAGTAAGTGAAGAAGATATATGTAAGTAAATACATAAATATATACATATATATATATATATCTCAAATTTCATTATCATTTCATATATTACATATTTATTACTAATATATATTTATATAATCATCGTTGAATGGTGAATGTGGAAATGAATCTCATCGCATCGTGGAGACGGTAATCCGTACATACGCACAACCGACGATATCATTATATTGATGGTGAAACTGTTTGTAATTTGAGTTTATATCATATATATAGAATCAATAACATGTTATATTAATTATTTACATTAGTTATTTTATTTATTATACCCATCCAAATAATTATGTGTCGGAATAAGAAACTACACCATGACGTGGAAACGGTAATCTGTATGTATACACTTATGGTAATTTTGTCATTTATAGGATGGATAGAATAATTAATATGGTTGTAAAATTTTTATAATAACATCTCAGAATGTATATGATACTGGATTTATTATTTTATAATGGAAACAACAATGAAAGAGGAAGTGCAAGAAGAAAAGAACTTGTAAGAGGTGGTGAAATATTTACATCTTCTTTGGGTTCTTCCTTCTGATTTGATCAAAAGTGCTCCTTATGTTAGATTTATGACCAAATGAAGGCCTATATGATTAAGGGAGGAATGTTGGGAGGTTATTTGGGTAGGTGTTGGACGAGGCAAATGGCTTTGGAGATGTGAAATTAATATAAGGGGAAGTTCCCTTTTATAAGAGATGTGAGGGTCACTTTAGGAAAAGTTTGAAATATTATTTCATAATAAAATACTTTTCAGTTTATAATGGATCCAAAATGAATTATTTAGAGGCTATGTTGGGTATGGGTCTAAAATATCTCTTCCAATAGGTTTTATAAAGGTTTAGGTCATCATATTACCCATATCTTTTAAATTTAACTCTTAGTTAAATAGTTTGACATTTACCATGTCTCTTTGTATTTTTATATTATATGGTTAATAAACATACTATAAATGGACTATAGAACCTCATGTGATTAATTATTAATATCTATAACCATATATATGTCCTTTGTAAGAACCGTTGATTTTTAGGAATATTATATCAATTAATAGTGTAGTATTTGTTTTAAAAACTCAATTAGGTGAATTTTGACACTATTTAGTGTTTGATATTTTTTGAAAGCCTTAAAAACATTATCAATTCAAATAAAATTTATTTAACCAACACAAAATTTCATATTATCCTATAAAATTAGTTTAATTTATCAAAAGTCTCAATTTACATTTATTTTGATATTTATAATATCAATTATTTTAATATTAAATAATTAAGGTAATTATTGCATCATCATTAAGTCGTAAATAAATTAAATTATTTAATGTCTTAAAATTATAAATAAAATACCATTATTTAGGAAATATTGTCATATTTATAAGGAATATTTATAGGCAAATTTATATTTTGTGTATCCATATATTAAAAATGGTTTAGTTATTCAACTTTGAATTTAACACTTTTAACTCTACTTTAAATAAATTAATAATAAATGTCCAAATCTAATCCAAGTAGAACAAATAGGATCATATTTTGATAATAAGGTTTTTTTTGGTCAAATTGAACTTATCCAATAGAATCGTCACACGTGTTAGGTAATTATAATATCTTTTTTACCCTTAATTACCATTTTTATATTTAATTGTGGTAAATAAAAGTCAAAAACTACTATTCAACAAAAACTATTTTCATCTTATTGATACACATGTTAATTAAAAATATTAACTTTTTCTATAGAAATTTTGAAATTCAACTCACAAAAGTAGTAAAATTATGTTTTATGCCAATTTGCAAATGCTCCTAGGAGGTGGGTAAAAGAGGTTAAAACGATCAATAAAATTTAATACATCTAATTTTATTATTAAATGACTCAAATGAATAAAATTGAACATATATAGGAATTATATATCTATTTGGACTTAAAATAAATTTAAATGAGATAAATAATTATTTAAATATATAGTTGGTTTTAAATAATAACGTAGTGTTTTCCACTTTTCATAAAAAATTGAATGTTTTCAAAAATATACCAAAAAATCACCCAAAGCTAATTTTTATATTAATAATTCAAAAATATAGTACATTTTTTAAAATTAAAAACATTAAAGTTACATTTATTAATTAAAAGTTAATTTCTATTATCAAAAACAAAAGGCGAGTTTTTAAAAAGTATAAACTATCAAATGTTTGTCATGTGTTTATATCAAATTTAAATGTGAAATTTATTATAATGACCTAAATTATATTAAATGATAAAAATATAATTTAAATATAAATTCAAACCATTCAAATTTATAATTTAACACAATAAATTATTTTGATTTAAAATGTGGTTTTCAATTAGAATTTAGTATTTTTCAGTATTCATCAAAATATAAAAGATATCATAAAAGTACCAAAAATTTAACCAAACTAAAATTTTATGTCCATATTTTAAAAAATAATTTAATTTATTTATATTTAATATATAAAAGTGTAACATATTTGTTTTAAAAAGGATTCTCAAATAAATCGGTGGTAAAATTTCATTTTTTTAAAAATACTTCTTTTATATAAAAAATAGAATTTTCCATTATATTATGTCTAAGAAAAACAAAATATGAATGCTAAAATTATATAGGATATATGTAAAATTAAAAATTTAGTAAATATTATTCTTAACCGCTTTTTGAACGACTAGTTTGGTAAGTCATGGTGCGCTCGACGTCGTTGTTGCGTGTAGTGAAAGTTATTGAATTAAATTGACGAGATAACATACTATGAAATCATGGGGTGTTACATTCTCCTCACCTTAAATAAATTGCATCATCACCATTTGAAAGTTTTCATTGAAAATAAAATGTTAAAAATAGAAAAATACCATCGTGGAAAACCAACATCTGAAATTGATTTAATAAAATTTAGTATTAATAAGAGGGAAAGGGAAATGAAAAAGTCACAAGAAAATTATATCCTCAATTAGGAGAACATTGTTGGATATTATGGACACATAATTAGAGGGAAAATGTAAATATTTATAGGGAGTGAATGAATGAGCATTTTGTTTAATTGTATGGTTTCCCGCTTCCATTGAAGCTGCTTTTTGAAAATGAAAAAAATGGTTTGCAGTATAAGGAGTGATTGAAGTCATTAATCACAATCAAGTGTATAATTGAGGGCCTCAAATACAAAAATCTAAAATTATTTAGAATATCATCTTTTCAATAAAACCTAATGTATTAGGATAACACATTTCTAGTTTTAATATCCTTAACCTAAATTTTATGTATTAATTTATTCATAGATTAATATATATATATATATATACATACATATATAGTTGACAAGTATAGTTCCATCCTTTAACTAATTTCTACCACAAACTCATCTTTCACTCCAAAATATAATAGAACTCAAAAATATTATATTTATCCTAATCATATAAGGTTCCAGACATATACCATGAAGAAAAGTAATTTATAATAATATGGACATCTTGTACGCTAATGGTAGGTCATAAATCCTTGTCGCACATTAGAATCAGATGAAGTTTAGCAATAAAATTGAAAACTATAATTATAAAAACTCTTCTTCGGAAACATTACCCTAATATAGATTTTTATGATTAGTATATAAGAACATCATAAAATTCTTGTTAATGTAGATATTATGTGGGTTTTCAAAGAAACACATCCCGGTCTGGATACGAGTAGGTAGAGGCGGCATTGGCACAGATGTACCTAGAAGTGAAAACTCTAACAAGGAGTTTTGGGCTTGACTAGGTTTATTCTGGTATACAACAATGGGCCTTGATGCACACTTGGTTACAACAATCATGGGGGATATACTTAGAATTATTCACAATATATTTACAGACCATTAAGAAAGATATTTGAGTAAATATTCCAGAAAAGAAACCATTTTTATTATTATGAAACTATATGTGTTAAAATATTCAATTAATTTTGAGAATTTTTCAATTTTTTGTCTTATATAGTATGATATGATCTAACCTATTGTGTGTCTTCATTTATAAATGGCGCACAGTATAAGGAATGAAAACTCTAGCAATATTAATGATCCAAAGTGTAAGATGGATCATATCTTTCATAGTCTTAAGTCATCATTTATAATGTAAATAGTCTCCCATGTATTCTCCTCATATGAATAAATAATATCATGTATTAATAAGATAAGTGAATAATTATCTATGTACTATGGATTTGAAGGGATGCAAGAGAAGAAAAGGATGGTATACTGAAAGATGTATAACGGGAATAGGGGAATGAAGGATTTTCCCATATGGGATAATTGTGGAAATAATCACCTTGGTAAATGCTTGAAGGGAATGAGAGTTTGTTAAAACCGTGGAGAAAAAGTACACCTAGTACGTGATTTCAAGGATAAGAAAAAGTTTTAAATGTACAATGCTTATCTTCAAGGAGTTGGGGAACTACGTGAAGTAATGTCCAAATCATCAGAGTATACCCCAAATACTACTATTGGATAATAATCAAGTTATGATACTACCAAATATGCAGGGGATGATAATATTTATTATGTTGTTATTAAAGTATTGTGTCATTTGAGTATTTTATTAATGATTTACATGTTATAATAATTATAGAGTGTAATATGATTGTACTCCAGTGCTACTTTATAAAGGATGTGAGACTGTGTGGAACTAATAAAAGTGACTCTATAGTATGGAATTTTTTTTGGAAAATATATCGTTGAGAGAAAGATAAACCATAATAGGGTTCTGATCCTGAGGTAGTTATTTTGGAATAATATATGATTTATTTGGATAAAATTTATTGGATATTCTTGACTACCTTGAAACTGATTAATGATTTGTATATTCCCTCATTGTTGGAGTTTATAATATTTTTGGAAAGATGTAGTATATTGAGTATTCTATAATGAATAAGGAAGGATGAATGTAATCAATACGGTTTAATGGTAATTTAGGGTGTCATAGTTTTTTAAAAGAATACATGATGAAGTTATTAACATGTTATTACATGGAAAAAAGATCTTCATGGTGTTTAACTACCTTATAAATTTTAAACAATGAGAGGCAGTATGAGATAATTGAACAATTATAATTTCGTAAAGAATTAGTTTACCATCCATAAGAATAGTAAGTTCTTTACCCATTAGATGGAGGTGTGTGAATGTGTAGTTCGAATACTTCACATAACAATATCCTAGAAATGAAATAGTCTCCCACGTATTATCATAATATGAAGAAATATTATCATGTGTTAATAAGACAAGTAAATAATTCTATGAGTCCTATGTCTTTGAAGGGAAGCCAGAGAAAAAAAGGATGATAGAAAGAAAGATGGATAAAGGGAATAAGGGAAAGAAAATTTTTCCCATAAGTGATAACTGTTGAATGAATCACCATGGTAAATGCAAGGAGGTAATGAGAGTTTGTAATAAGTGTGGAGAAAAGGAAACCAAGTATGTAATTTCAAGGGTAAGAAAAAGGTTTCAAATGTACAATGCTTCATCTAGAAGGAGTGGGGACACTACGGGAATCAATTTCCAAATCATCCAAGTATACCCCAAATGCTGTTATTGGATAATAATCAAGTTATAATACTACTGAAGATGAAGAGGGATGATTAATAGTTCTTAAGTTGTTATGAAATTATTGTGTCATTTGAGTATTATATTAATGATCTACATGTTAAAATAATTATAGAGTGTATAAGGACTGTATTGTAATACTATTTCATTAAGGACGTGAGATTAGTCGAACCAAGATAAGTGACTCAATGGAAAGTAATTTTTTTTCCAAAATACATGGTTGAAGGAATGAGAGAAAATTAATATGGTCCTGATACCGAGGTATTGATTTTGGAATAAGAGATGATTGATTTATTTTATTGGATATTATGGACATCCTTGGAAGAGGTTAATGGTTTGAGTTTTCCATCATTATTGGAGTTTGCAACATTTTTGGATAGAAGGAGTATATCATGTATTCTTTATGGAGTATGGGAGCATGAATGT
The DNA here is from genome assembly GCA_963277665.1 of Viscum album. NCBI lineage: Eukaryota > Viridiplantae > Streptophyta > Magnoliopsida > Santalales > Viscaceae > Viscum > Viscum album. The sequence continues at coordinate 789,358,801 of OY728120.1, forward strand.
AATCAATAAGGTTCTATGGTATTTCAGGGTGTTACCGTGTTTTAAAATAATTCATGATTAAGGTATTCACATGTTATAACATCGCAACGAGGATCTTCATTGTGTTTAGCTTCCTTATAAATTTTGGATTGTGAGTTTGGACAGAAGTATTTTAGATAAGTCTAATGTTTGGAATCGATTATGATTGACATTGGATACTATTGTTAAGGTTTAATCATTTTTGGAGATTATATTTTAATTGTCATAAAAACACAACCTAAAGAAAGACCGATCATTTTAACAATCTCAAAAATAGATTACATACATGAAGTTCACATACAATTTCATACATAAAATATAGCATTGATAGTTCTTTGAGAATGTCATTATTCGCTTTTAGATTAACCCTTCATATCAATCATAATACACTTCTTGGAAATCCTAGGAAAATAAAACACATGAAAGGGGTGAGCTCAGATGCTCAAAAAGGGTAAACAATTTTGCAGAAGATAACATAATCAATAGGCTTGGTGAATAATTGAAAACACATGCCTTTACAAATAATAAAAATGAAAAAATTATCGAAGAAATATGATATAAGTAAATAATGCCATAATAAAACATATTCATGGGTTTTCTACTAGTCGAATAACCACATGTACCATCATTATTATTTTCATAATGAGGGAACGTATAATGCAAGACATTCTGAAACATGTTGTCAAGGCCTCGGGAAAGACATCCAAAAATGATTAAGGCCACGACAAAAACTATATATCAAATTGGGAAAGGCCTCATCCAATTAAAAATCTAATTTTTTCATGAAACTTGCCGATGAATCGAGGAGCTATAGAGGGATCCACTCGTCACTTACTGTGTCCAATACAATGCTCATACGAACAGGTTGAAACATAACTTAACATTCATATTAAAACTAGCATATGAAATGTCAATAATTTAACCATAAACCATGAATGGTATAAAAATAACACATCCATGGTCAAACATATCACATAAACATTAATAAAATAAGTAAGACTTGTATCATAATAAATCAACATCAAAGAACTTTAAAAAAAGTCAAAGTATATTGACATAGATGAAAATGATTTATAGAACTCTTTGAGAGAAGTATCAATTTTTCATGAAAACATTTAACAGTCCCAAAATTTAGAAAGGAATACATTAAAATACATTTTTGAATTAATGTTTCCCATACCACTTTGAAAATTTTTAATGGAATTAACATTTTAGAGTTATTCATGTCCATATAAATAAATCCTTAAAAATCCATTTTGAAAACATGGACATTAATAAGAATGACTTAGAAGTATAAATATTTAAAACATTTAAAATGATGTTTAAATAAAAGATTCCCTTAAAAATAATACCTTTGAAAAATCTTTTATGAAACATGGACATGGATAAAAAATATTTCCCAGTAAAAACATACTCATAAACAATCTCGAATAATGATGAGAATGAGGAATTAACCCTTACCTTATACTTTCCTTTGGTTGAGGGTACATTTAACCTCCTGTGTAATGGAAATAGTATTTTATTAAACTATACCAGAACCAAATTAATATTTATTATATGAAACATGATTCATTTATGACAATATTCTACCCATTTAATAATGATTTCCTTGTTAAATTAATATTTTGGGTAATAATCGTTTTCTTTATGGTATGTTTTTTAACTTGTTATTATTGATCGTATCATTTAGATAATTATTTAAATACTTATAGAATATAAACCATGATTTATATATAATATATATTTAGAATATAAATATTTATATTAGATGTATATAAGAAATGGAAGGCACCGTTTATGGAGACGGTAGGCCGTACGTATGCATAAACGCTGTTTTCATTTTCATATCGTATTGAACGAAAGTAAGTGAATAAGATATATGTAAGTACACAAACACACACACACACAAATATATATATATATATATATATATATTACTCTAGTATAATTATTATCTCATATATTACATACTTATTAAAAATATATATTTTTATAGTCATTGTTGAATGGTGAACGTGGAAATGAATCCCATCGCTCCATGGAGACGGTAATCTGTACGTACGCATGAGGGACAATATCATTGATGGTGAAATAGTATGTAATTGGATATTATATCATATATATAGAATCATTAACATTTAAAATTTATTATTTACATCAGTTATACTCATTATTATACCCATCCAAATAATGATGTGTTTGAATAACAAACTACACCACGACGTGGAGACAGTAAGTCATACGTACTCACTTATGGTGACATTGTCTTTTATAGGATGTATAGAATACTGAATATGGTTGTAAAATTATTATAATAACATCATATTATATAGAATATACTGCTTTTACTATTTTATAATGGAAAAAACAAAGAAAGAGGAAATGGAAGAAGAAAAGAACTTGAAAGAGGTCATGAAATATTTACCTCCTCTTCAGATTCTTCCTTTTGATTTGATCAAAAGGGCTACATAGGATGGATTTATGACTATTGGAATGCCTCTAGGATGAAAGGATGAAAGTTGGGAGGATATTTGGGCAGGGTTTGGATGAGCCAAAATGCGTTGGAGGTGTTAAATTAAGAGAAGGGAAGTTCCCGTTTATAAGAGATGTGAGGGTCACTTTAGGAAAATTATGAAATATTATTTAATAATAAAATAATTTTCAGTTTTTAATGGCTCAAAAATGAAATATTTATAGGATATGGTGGGCATGGGTCAAAAACCTCTCATAAAATAGGTTTTACATAGGTTTAGGTCATCATGTTAAACTTAACTTTTAGATTTAACTCTCAGTTTAATAGTTTGACATTTACTATGTCTCTTTGTATTTTTATATTATATTATTAATAAACATAGTATAATAAGACAATAGAACCCCATGTGGTTCATTATTAATATATATAACCTTATTTAAGTCTTTTGGAAGAACCTTATATTTTATGAATATTATATCAATTAATAATATAATATTTGTTTTAAAAGCTCAATTATTTCAATTTTGACACTATTTAGTATTTGATTTTTTTAAATCCATAAAAACAGTATCACTTTGAATAAAATCTATTTAACCAATTCTAAAATATCATATTAACCTAAAAAATTATTTTAATTTATCATAAGTCTCAGTTTATATTTATTTCGATATTTATAGTATCAATTAGTTTAATATTTCATTATTATAGTAATTACTCCGTCATCATTGTGTCATAAATAAATTAAATTATTTTATGTCTAAAATTTATAAATAAAATACCATTATATAGGATATATTTTTATATTTAAAATTAGTATTTATAGTCAAATATATATATTATATAACCCCATATAAAAATGTTTTACAAAAATATACATGCTTTTTTTATTTTTTCTTTACATTAAATTAATTAATGTAAAATGTCATTATCACTACCATGTGGCTCCATGGGGTCCCAAAATATACCCATGGATGCCCATTGTCGGACATGTTAAAACTAATAGAAATAGTACACATTTTTTGGTAATTTAATATGATTATAATATTATTTTTTACCCTTATTTACCGGATTTACCGTTTAACCATGGTAAATATAATATTTACTGAAGTATTTATTCATAAGGTATAAAAAAGTTACCTATTTACACAATTTGGACAACCTAATTCAAAATATGGAATCCATTTTTCTAAATTCTGAATAGTGAAGTGCATAAATTAATATAATATTAATTCTCGTTGTCAAAATAAAAAGTCTGTTTTTATGAAATAATAACTATCAAAATATAGACACTTGTTCATGTTCATTTTAAATGTAAAATTACACACAATAACCAAAATTATACCAAATGATAAAAATATAATCTAATTATACTTCAAAACCATTCAAATTCATAATTCAACACTGTAAATTATTTCGATTAAAAAAGTTGTTTTCAATTAAAACATAGTATTTTTCACACGTCATCAAAATATGAAAGTTATCCGAAAAGTACCAAAAATATGTCCAAAATACATTTTTATGTACCACTACTAAATAAGAAGTTTATTCTGTCATATATAATATAAAATTTTCAGATATTTCATTTAAAAAATCACAATTAGTAGGCCATAAAATTACATTTTTTAAAAATACTTCTTGTATCTGAAAAATTAAATTTTTACTTAAATTATGTCTAAGAAACACATAACATGGGTGTTAAAATTATACAGATTATATAAGATTCATATTTCTGTTAATAATATTCATAACTGCTTTTCTGAATGACTAGTTTGGTAAGTTATGGTGCATTTGAACTCAGTGTTGCATGTAGTATAAGCTATTGAATTACTTTAATGAGATAACATACTATGAAATATTGGGGTGTTACATTCTCCCATTCTTCAATAAATTGTGTCCTGACAATTTTAAATTTTTCTTCTAAAATAAGAGGTTGAAAATATAAAATACTTTTGTGGAAAACCCACATTGGAAATTGGGTTAATAATATTTTTTATTAATAAAAGGCGAAGGGAAATGAAAAAGTCACCACCAAATTATGATCTCAGTTAAGAGAACATTGGTGGAAATTAGAGGCGCATAATTGTAGGGAAAAATTAATTATTTATAGGGAGTGATTGAGGTCATCAATCAATAACAAGTGTAAAATTGAGGGCCTCAATGTAATCAATCTACGATGATGTCAAATATCATCAATTCAAAAAAACATATTGTATTAGCAGAACCCATTTTTGGTTTTAAGATCCCTTCCCTAAAGATTAAGAATTAATTTATTCATAGAATAAGAGGAAAAAATATATATATACATGACATGTAGAGTATCATCAATTAACTAATTCCTACCACAAACTCAACTTTCACTCCAAAAGATAGTATAATTCAAAAATATTCTACTTATCCTAAATGTATAGGGATAACAAATGAATTTATATTTATTTTTTAGACTATTTAAAAAACTACATTATATAAACTAGGACATCATGTAGGCTAGTGGTAAGTGATGCACCCTTGTCGCCCTTCAGTTGTGGATTCAAGTCTCACGACCTTACTGGACGCGACGGGTTGTGGCCCAACCTCCAGGTTGTCCTTTTATGAAAATTAAAAAATAATCTCAAGAAATGATTTAACCTTAACAATAGTATCCAATGTCAAACATAATTGATTCCAACCTTTAGACTTATCCAAAATAATTTTGTCCAAACTCACAGTCTAAAATTTATAAGGAAGGTAAAAAAAATTTGATCCTTTTTTCCATGTAATAACATGTGAATACCATCATCATATATTATTTTAAAAAATGTTAATGCCCTGTATTTCCATAAAACCTTATTTATTACATTTATGCTCCCTTAATCATTATATAATTCTGGATATACTCTTTCTGTCCAAAAATGATGTAAATTAAAACAATGATGGAACAAACAATCCATTAAACATTTCCAAGGTTGTCAATAATATCCAATATAATAAATCAATCAACTCTTATTACAAAATCAATACCTCTATATCAGTACCATATTAATTTTTTGTCTTTCCTTCAACTACGTATTTTCAAAAAAAAATTAACAAGACTTTGAGTCACTTATCTTGTTTGCACTAATCTCAGGTCCTTAATTGAAATAGTAATGTAGTACAATCCATATATACTCAGTAATTATTATGACATGTACATCATTAATACAATACTAAAATGACACAATACATTAATAACAACATAAGATATCTTAATCATTCATCTTCATATTCGGTAGTATCATAACATGATTATTATTCAATAGAAGAATTTGGGGTATAATCTAATGATTTGGGCATTGATACACATAGTGCCCCAAATCTATGCAGATGAAGCATTGTACATTTGAATCCTTTTTCTTACCCATGAAATCACATACCTTGTGTCCTTTTTCTCCACATTTATAACAAACTTCCATTCCCTCCAATCATTTACCAAGGTGATTCTTTCTATAGTTATCACATATGGGAAAATACTTCTTTCCTTTATTCCCTTTATCCATGATTCCTTCTACTATCCTTTTCATCTCTATCTTCCCTTCAATGCCATATCACTCAGAGAATTATTTACTTATCTTATTAACACATGATACTATTTATTAATATGATGATAACTTGTGAGAGAATATTTCCTTCCAAAATGTGGGCTTAATACCAAGGAATATGTGATCCTTATTACTCTTTGGATCATGCATATTGTTGGAGTTCTTATTCCCTCTACTGGACACCATTTCTAAACAATGGCATACACTTGGTTGGTTTATGAAATACAATTCATAAATCCAAACTTGTAAAATATCTAACATAAATTGAAAAGATTATGAATATAATCTATAATCATAAAATGTTTTTTTGAGGATGTATTTACTCTTAAATACTTCATAATTACATGTAATGAAAATGTGAATTATCCTAAGAATATCCACCATGACTGTTGTAACCAAGAGTACAGCAATGCCAATTGTCTTGCACCAGTTCCCATTCGATTCTAGCTCAAAGTGGTGTTTTCATGTTTTACCCCTAGTTACATATGTTCCAGAGTTTCCTCTACCAGATCGTATCTAGATAGGGATGTATTTCTTGGAAAACTCACAAAATCTCTACAATAACAAAATTCTAGGAAGTTATTCAAAACTAATCCTCAATGATTATCTTAGGGTAATGTTCTCTAATCCAAGTTTATCTAAATCTATTTCCACGGTTGTTGCTAATAATCATCTGATGCCAACTATAATGACCTGACCCCAGTTATGGGAGTTAGTTCATTGTTATAATACATTGTCATGATTACAAGGAATCATGTCTCGAATGATCGATCATTTTAGCAGTCCTCGAAAATAGATTACATATATGAACATTACATTGCACATTAAAAAAACGGTAATGGTAATGTTAGATATTTAGAATATAAATATTTATAATATATGTATATATGAACCCTTATTTATATATAATATATATTTAGAATATAAATATTTATTATATATGTATATATGAAAAGGGAGGCACCATTTATGGTGACGGTAGGCCGTACGTACGTATAAAAACTATTTTCGTTTTCATATCGTATTGAAGGAAGTAAGTGAATAAGATATATGTAAGTACACAATCACACATATATATCTCTAGTTGCATTATTATGTCATATATTAAATACTAAGTAATAATATATATTTTTATAATCATCATTGAATGGTGAAAGTGGGAATGAATCTTATCGCATCGTGGAGACGGTAATCCGTACATACGCACGATTGAAAATATCATTATATTAATGGTGAAATCGTATGTAATTTGGATGTTTTATCATATATAAAAAATAATTAATATGTTATATTTATTATTTAAATTAGTTATAATCATTATTATACCCATCCAAATAATGAAGTGTTTGAATAACAAACTACACCATGACATGGAGACGGTAAGCCGTACATACGCACGTATGGTGACATTATCATTTATAGGATGAATAGAATAACGAATATGGTTGTACCATATTTATAGTAACATAAAAATATGTAGGAGGTACTTGATTTATTATTTTTGTATGGAAACAAAAAATAAATAGGTAGTCGAAGAAGAAAATAAATGAAAGAGGGTGGTGAAATTATTACCACTTCTTTAGGTGTTTTTTTTGAGTTGATCAAAAGGGATCCTTATTTTGTCTTTATTACCAATGTAAGGACTCTAGGTTAATGTGAGGGAAGTTGGGAGGATATTTGGTTTGGGGTTGGCCAAGCTAGATGGCTTTGGACGTGTGATTTTGAGAGAAGGGGAAGTGCCCTGTTATAAGTGGGGTGAGGGTCACTTTAGGAAAAGTTTAAAATATTAATTTATAAAACAATCATTTTAGATTTATAATGGCTCCAAATGAATTTATTTTGAGACTTACGTGGTTAAGGATCGAAAACCACTCATCCAATAGGTTTTATACATGTTTAGGTTACAATTTTAACCTTATATTTTAGATTTAACTCTTAGTTAAATAGTTTAACTGTTACCGTGTAATCTTGTATTATTACACTATATGGTAAATAAACATACTCTAAACATTCAAAAAAACCTCAAGTGATTCATTAATGAAATATATAATATTATTTAGTCCCTTTGGCCGATCCTTATATTTTTATAAATATTATATTAATCAATAGTATAGTATTTGTTAAAAAAAAAAATTATGCCAATTTTGACACTTTTTAGTATTTTTTATTTTGAAATCCATAAAAACATTATCACTACGAAAAAAAATTTATTTAACCCACCCCAAAATGTCATTTTATGATATAAAATTAGTTTAATGTATCATAAGTCTCAATATAGATTTATTTTGATATTTACAGTACCAATTATTTTAATATGTCATTAATACAATAATTACTACATCATCATTGTGTCATAAATAAATTAAATTATTTAATGTATAAAAATTATAAATGAAATAACATTATGCAGGAAATGTTTTTATATTTTTAATGAATATTTATAGTTGAATTTATCATATGTATAACCATATAATAAAAATATTTTAGTTATTAAACATTGAATTTAACTCTTTTACCCCTTCTTAAAATAAAATAATAATAAATGTCCTAATCTAATCCAAGTTGACCAAAGGGGATCATATTTTATTCCTAAGGTTTTTTGGTCGAATTATACTTATCCAATTGAATTAGTACATGTGCTATAATAATTATGATATCATTTTAACCCTTAATTGCCCAACTTACTTTTTACCGTGGGAAATAAATGTCAAATGTTACTATTCACCAACAATTATTTTCATCTTATTGAACCAAATTTTATATACTTATATCAACAATTTATCTCATATTTTTGAAATTCAACTCACAGAAGTAGTATAATTAAGATTTTTGCAAATTTAAAAATGCTCCTAGGAGATGGGTAAAAGACGGTAAAAAGTTCAATAAAATTTTTATATATCTAAACTTATTATAAACTGACTCCAATGAATTAAATTGAACTTATATAGGTATTATGTATCTATTTTTACCTAATATAAATTTAAATAAAATAAATAATTTTTTAAATAAAAAGTCGTTTTTAACCAATAACGCAGTGTTTTTCACAATTCATCAAAAATCGAATGTTTTGAAAAAAATAAAAAAAATTCACCATATGATAATTTTGATATTCTGAATTCAAAAATGAAGACTATTTTAAAATACTCAAAACATTTAAGTAGCATCTATTAATTTAAAATTAATTCATGTTCTCAAAACTAAAAGGCGGGTTCTTAAAAAGTAAAAACAATCAAAATATTGACATGTGATTATGTCCAATTTAAATGTGAAATTACTTATAATAACCTATATTGTCTTAATTTATAAAAATATAATTTAATTACACTTCAAATCTGTTCAAATTCATAATTTAACAATATAAATTATTTCAATTAAAAAAGTTGTTTTATATTAAAACATAGTATTTTTCACTATTCGGCAAAAAATGAATGTAATAAGAAAAGTACAAAAAATTTGTCCAAACTAAATTTTTTTGTCCCAGTTATAAAGAAGAATATAATTTCATTAAATTTAATATATAAAAGTGTCAAATATTTATTTTAAAAAGGGTTCGCCATTAAAAGGCGGCAAATTTTCATTTTTTAAAAATAATTCATTTATCTGAAAAAATGAATTTTTTCTAATATTATGTCTAAGAAACACATTATATGGATATTAAAATTAAATAGAGTATATATGATTCAAAATTTAATTAATACTATTCATAATTGCTTTTTGAACATCTAGTTTGGTATGTTGTGGTGCGCTCGAACTCAAGGTTTCATGTAGCACAAGCTATTGAATTATTTTAATGAGATAATTTACTATGAAATCATGGGGTGTTAAATTCTTCCCTTCTTCAATAAATTGAATCCTCGAAATTTGAAATTTTTCTTCAAAAATAAATGGTTAAAAATATATAAATACCTTTTTGGGAAACCCACTACCGAAATTGGGTAAATAAAATGTAGTCTTAATATGAAGGAAAGGGAATGAAAAAGTTACCACCAAATTATGATCTCGATTAGGAGAACATGGGTGGAAATTAGAGACACAAAATTGAGTGGAAAATGTAAATATTTATATGAAGTGATTGAGGTCATCAGTCACAAACAAGTGTGAAATTGAGGGCTTCAAAGCCATCAATCTATGATGATTTAAAATATCATTAGTTCAACATAAGGTATTAGGATAACACATTTTTGGTTTTAAGATCCCTTCTCTAATGTTTAAGTATTAATCTATTCATATAAAATGAGAAAAAAATATACTTGACAGGTAGAGTTTAATCCTTCAACTAATTCTTACCACAAACTCATCTTCCACACCAAAAGATAACAGAATTCAAAATATTCTATTTATCCTAATCATATAGGTTTTAAGAAATAATGAATTTATAATTCATTTGTCATAATATATAAAAAACTAAATTATACAAACTAGGACATCATGTATGCCAGTGTAGGTGATCCACCCTTGTCACCCTTCGGTTGCAGGTTCAAGTCTCACGGTCCTGTCGGACGTGATGGGGTGTCACCCGACCTTCAGGTTGTTATTTTTATGACAATCCTAAAAAAATCTCAAGAAATTATTAACCCTTGAGAATATTATAAAATGTCAAACAAAGTCAATTCAAACCTTTAAACTTTTTCAAAACACTTCTATCGATTCTAACTGTCCAAAATTTATAAGGAAGGTAAACACAATGAAGATCTTTTTTTCCACATAATAACATGTGAATACCTTCATCATGTATTCTTTTAAAACACTCTATCCCCCTGAATTAACATAAAACCTTATTTATTACATTCATTCTTCATTACTCATTATATAATACTAGATATAATCCTTATATCCAAATTTTTTTAATATTCCAACAATGATAGAATAACCAAACCATTAATCAGTTTCAAGGTAGTCATGAATATCCAAAAAAAAATATCCAAATCAATCATATATTATTCCAAAATCACTACCTTAGTATCATGACCATATTTTCGTTTACCTTTCCTTTTACCATTTATTTTCCACAAATTATGACCTGAAACTGTGTCTCTTTACTTGGTACCATAAAAACTCAAATCCTTAATGAAATATTACTACAGTACAATCCTTATTTATTTCCATAATTCATATAACCAGTACATCATTGATACAACACTCCAATGAAATAATTCATTAATAACAACATAATAACCCTGGTCATTTCTCTTCATCTGTGGTAGTATCCTACTTTATAATTATCTAATAGCATCATTTGGGGCATACTCTGATGATTTGAACAATTATTCGCACAGTGTCCCAACTCTTTGTAGATGAAGCATTGTATATTTGAAACCTTTTTCTTACCCTTGAAATCACATACTTGGTGTCATTTTTCTCCACACTTATAAAAAACTCTCATTCCCTTAAAAAATATACCAAGGTTATTCTTTCCATAGTTATCACATATGGTAAAATCCTTCTTTCCCCTCTTTCCTTTTTCCATATTTCTCTCTTACATCCTTTTCTTCTATTTCTTCCCATTAAAGCCATAGGACTCCGAGAATTTTTTTAATTATCTTATTAACACATGATACTATTTCTACATAATATGACAATATGTGGGAGACTATTTCATTTATAAATGATGGATTAAGACTATGAAAGATATGATCCTTCTTACCCTTTAGATCATGCATATTGTGGGAGTTCTCATTGTTTCTACAGGGTGTCATTTCTAAATGATGGCACACACTAGGTTGGACTATATCATACTGTATAATCCAAAAACTAGAAAAAGAATAAAATTTAATTGAATATTTTTAAAAATATAGTCTCATAATCATAAAAATGGTTTTGATGCTAGAATATTTACTCAAATATCATTCGTAATGGTTTGTAAATAAATTGTGAATTATCTGAAGCATATCCCTCGGGAGTGTCGTAACCATGAGCGTAGCAAGGCCCGTTGTCGTGCACCAGTTCCTGTAAGAGTATTTCTTAAAGCGGAGTTTTTGGGTATTACCTCTAGGTACATCTAGGCCTGATCCACCTCTACCTGCTTGTATCCAGACAGGGATGTATTGCATGGAAGGCTAAAAAAATCTATACAGTACCAAAACTCTAGAAAGTTCTTCGAGCACATCACAACATAACAAACTAGCCATTCAAAAAGCAATTATGAATAGTATTAACTGAATTTTGAATTATATATATACAATATAATTTTAACATTCATATTTTGTGTTTATTAGACATATTATAAGGACAAATACAATTTTTCAGATAAAAGAAGTAATTTTCAAAAAATGCAATTTTACCACTTATTTAATGGAGAATACTTTTTAAAAAAACATTACACACTTTTATATATTAAATATATTGAAATTAAATTCTTCTTCATAATCGGGACATAAAAATTTAGTGTGGATTCATTTTTCGAACTTTTTTGATAACTTTCATATTTTGATGAATAATGAAAAATACTAAATTTTAATTGAAAACAAAATTTATAATATAAATAATTTATAGTGTTATATTATACATTTGAATGGTTTTTATGTATAATTAGATAATTTTTTTTATAATTTAATAAAATTTAGGTCATTATATGTAATTTCACATTTAAATTTGACATAAACACATGTCAATCTTTTGATTGTTTTTACTTTTTAAAAACCTGTTTTTTGGTTTTGACAACGAGAATTAATTTTATATTAATAAAATAAACATCTATACATTGAATTTGGTAAAAGAGATTTAATTTTTGAATTCGTACTATAAAAATTAGCTTTGGGCGATTTTTTGGTATTTTTCTAAAAACCTTCAATTTTTTATGAATAATGAAAAACATTTCTTTATTATTTAAAACTGACATTTTTTAAAATAATTATTTATTTTATTTAAATTTATTTTAAGTCAAAATATATTTAATACCTATATAAGTTCAATGTCATTCATTGGAGTCATTTTATAATAAAATTTGATGTATTCTATTTTATTGAACTTTTAAACCTCTTTTACCCACCTCCTAGGAGCATTTGCAAATTTTCATAAAACATAATTTTTCCGCTTCTGTGAGTTGAGTTTTAAATATCCGAGAGAAATCGTTAATATTAGTATGTAAAATGTTTTTAAACAAGATGAATTTTTTGGTGAATAGTAATTGTTGACTTTTATTTACCACGGTTAAAATTAAATATGGTAATTAAGGGTAAAAATGATATTATGATTACCCTAACACATGTCCTAATTCTACTGGATAGTGTAATTTGACCAAAAACAACCTTAGAAATAAAATATTATCCTCTTTGGTCTACTTGTATTGGATTACGACATTTATTATTATATTATTTAAGGAAGAGTAAAAAGTGTTAAATTCAATGTTCAATAAAAAAACCATATTTTATATAGGGTTAAAGACAATATAAATTTGACTATAAATATTTATTATAATTCTAATAAGATTTCCTACATAATGGTATTTTATTTATAATTTCTATACATTAAATATTTTAATTTATTTATGGAACAATAATGATGCATTAATTACCATAATAATAAAATATTAAAATAATTGAAATTATAAATATCCAAAAAAAAAGTAAATTGAGACTTTTGATAAATTACAATAAATTTCTTGGTCAATATAACATGTTAAGTTTGGTTAAATAAATTTTATTTGATGTGATAGAGTTTTTATGGCTTTCACAAAATAATAGTGTCAAAATTGACATAGTTGAGTTTTTAAAAGAAATACATTATTATTAATTGATATAATATTCCTAAAAATATAAGTTTCAGAAAAAAGACATAGATACGGTTATATATATTAATAATTAACCATATGGGGTTGGCTTGTCTTGTAATAGTAAGTTTATTAACCATATTATATTAAAATACAAAGAGACATGGTAAATGTTGAACTATTTAACAAATAGTTAAATCTAAAAGATATGGTTAGTATGATGACCTAAACCTGGATAAAACCTATTGGATGAGATTTTTCGACCCATCCCCACCATGGCCTCTAAATAAGTTATTTTGGAGCCATTATAATCTGAAAATGATATTATAATTAAATAATATTTCAAGATTTTCCTAAAGTGACCCCCACGTCTCTTAGAAAAGGGTACATCCCCTTCTCTTAATTTCACACCTCCAAATCCATTTTTATTGAAAAAACCCATCCACAATATCCTCCAAACTTTCTTACCTTAATAATATATTCCTTCCGTTGGTTAGAAAAAAACATAAGGAGACCTTTAGATCAAATCAAAAGAAAGAACCTGAAGAAGAGGTAAATATTTCACCACCTCCTTCAAGTTATTTTCTTCTTCTTCTTCCACTTTCTTAGTTTTTTTCATTCTAAAATAATAACTCCAATATATTATATATAATTTTATGTTATTATAAAAATGTAACAACCATATTGATTTTTCTATCTATTCTATAAATTACAAAGTCACTATTAGTGCGTAAGTACGACTTACCGTCTCCACATCGTGGGGTAGTTTTTTATTCAAACAATTAATTATTTGGATGGGTATAATAATGAGTATAACTGATGTAAATAATATATATAACATGTTAATGATTATTTATATATGATATACCATCCAATTACATACTATTTAATCATCAATATAAGGATATTGTCACTCGTACGTACGTACGGATTACCGTCTCTACGACACGATGAGATTATTTTCCACATTCACCATTCAACGATGATTATAAAAATATATATTATTAATAAGTATGTAATATATGACATAATAATTCTACTAGATAGATATATATATATATATATATATTTTTATATAGTTATTTTCATATATCTTTTTCACTTCTTTCTGTTCAATACGATATGAAAACGGACACAATGTTTATGTGTACATACGACCTACCATCTCCATAAATTCTGCCTTCCATTTCATATATACATATATTAAAAATATTTATATTCTAAATATATATGATTTATAAATCAATATTTATATTCTGGAAGTATTTAAATTATGATCTAAATGATACAATCAATAATTATAAGATAAAATACATACGTTAAGGAAAACGATTATTACCCAAAATGTTAATTTAACATCGAAATAATTATTAAATGGATAGTATAATGTCAGAAATGAATTGTGTATGATATAATAAAATCGAATATGGTTTTTTGATAATTTAATAACATAGTTTGGTCATTATACAAGAGGTTAAATTCAAAATCAACTAAAGGAAAGTGCAAGGTAAGGGTCAATTCCCCAAAGTCGGTGCATTATTTTAATACATTGGCATGATACAAGGAAATCATGTCCCTAAAGACCGATCAGTTTAGTAGTCTTGGCAATAGATTGCATACATCAAACTCACATTAGAATATCACACATAAAATACAGCATATTTAGTTCTTTGAGAAAGTCATTAGTCCCTTTTAGCTTAACCATGCATATCAATCATAATACACTTTTTCAAAATCATGGGAAAATAAAACATAAGAAAGGGGTGATATTAGATGCTTAGTAAGGGTAAAAAATTTAGCGGGAAATAACTTAATCAATAGGAATGGTGAATATTTGAAAACCCATGACTTTAAAATTATAAAAACCAACACTTTATGTCAGAAATATGAGTGATTAAATAATGTCATAACAAAACATAGTCATGGGTATTCTACTAGTAGAATAACCACATAAATAATAAATATTATTTTCACAATGAGAGAATGTATAATTCCAGAAAATCTGAAACATTTTGTCAAGGCCTTGGCCAAGATATATAAAATTGATTAAGGTCTCGGCCAAAACCATATATCATATTGGGAAAGTACATCACCAATTCCACATATAATGGTCTCATTAGACATACCGATGCATCGAGGAGATCTAACGGGCTACACCCGTCACTTACTATGTCCAATACAATCCTCATATGAATAGGTTGAAACATAACATAACCTTTGTACTAAAACTAGAGTATGAAATGTCAATACTTTATCAATAAACCATGAATGGTATAAAAATAACACGTCCACAATAAAAAATTTCAGAGAAACTTCAATAAAATATGAAATATTTGTATCATAATAAATGAACTTCAAACAAGATTAAAATCTATCAATGGATGTGGACATAGATGAAAATTATTTGTAAAACTCATTTATAGATGTTTCCTTTTCTCATAAAAACATTTAAAAGTCACAAAATTTAGAAATTAAAACATTTAGATAATTTTTTGAATCAAATTCTCTCATACCACTTTGAATCGTTTTAATGGAATTAACATTTTGAAAACATTCATGTCCATATAAATAAATCATTAAAACACCATTTTGAAAACATGGACATAAATGAGAATAACATAGAAGAATAAATATCTAAAACAATTAAAATGATGTTTTAATAAAAGAGTCTGTTAAAAATAATCCCTTTGAAAACTATTTTATAAAATATGGACATGGAAAAAAAATATGTCCCAATATAAACATACCCATAAAAAATCTCGAATAATAATGAGATTGAGGAATTAACCCTTAACTTTCACTTTCCTTTGGTAAAGGGTATGTTTAACCTCATTTATAATGAACATAGTATGTTATTAAATTATACCATAACAATATTAATATTTATAATATCATACATGATTCAATTATGACTTTATACTACGCATTTAATAATGATTTCCATGTTAACTTAACATTTTGGGTAATAATTGCTTTCTTTATCGTATATGTTTTATCCTTTTATTCTTGATCATATAATTTATATCATGATTTAAAAACATCCAAAATATAAATCTTGATTTATATATCATATATATTTATAATATAAATATTTATAATAGATGTATATATGAAATGGAAGGAACTATTTATGGAGACGGTAGGTCGTACGTATGTATAAATGTTGTTTTCGTTTTCATATCATATTGAACAGAAGTTAGTGAATAAGATATATGTAATTAAATATATATATATATATATATATATATATATCTATAGTAGCATTATTGTGTCATATATTACATACTTATTAATAATATTTTTTTTATAATCATCGTTGAATGGTGAACGTGGGAATGAATCTCATCGTGTCATGGAGACGATAATCTGTACGTACGCACAAGCGACAATATCATTTTATTTTTGGTGAAATCATATGTAATTGGATGGTATATCATATATACAGAATAATTAAAATGCGATAATTATTATTTACATCAGTTATACTTATTATTATACCCATCAAAATAATGATGTGTTTGAATAACAAACTACACCAAGACGTGGAGACGGTAAGCCGTAAGTGCGCACATATGGTGACTTTTTCATTTCTAGGATAGATAGAATAATGAATAAGGTTGTAAAATTATTATACTAACACCGCAGTATATATATACGATATTGGAGTTATTATTTTAAAATGGAAACAACAATGAAAGAGGAGGTGCAAGAAGAAAAAAACTTGAAAGAGGTGGTGAAATATTTAATTCTTCTTTGGGTTCTTCCTTTTGATTTGAGAAAGAGGGATTCTTAGGCTGGATTTATGAACAAAGGAAGGCCTATAATATTAAGGGAGGAATGTTGTGAGGATATTTTGGTAGGGTTTGGCCGAGAAAATTGGCTTTGGAGGTGTGAAATTAAGATAAGGGGAAATACCCTTTTATAAGAGAGTGGATGGTCACTTTATAAAAATCTTGAAATATTATTTTATAATAAAATACATTTCAGTTTTTAATGGCTCAAAAATGAATTTTTTAGAGTCTAATGTGGGTACGGGTCGAAAAGCTCTCGTATAATTTCTTTTATACAGGTTTAGGTCATCATACGTACCTTATCTTTTAGATTTAATTCTTAGTTAAATAGTTTGACATTTAACATGTCTCCTTGTATTTTTATATTATATTGTTAATAAATATACTATAACAATCCAATAAAACTCTATGTTGTTCATTATAAATATATATAACCTTAAATAAGTCATTTTGTAGAACAGTACATTTTTAGGAATATTACATCAATTTATAATATAGTATTTTTTTTTAATAAAACTCAATTATGTCCATTTTGACACTATTTATTATTGATTTTTGGAAATCCCTAAAAACATTATGAATTATAATAAAATTTATTTAACCAAACCTAACATTTAATATTAACCTATAAATTTATTTTAATTTATCAGAAGTCTCAATTTGCATTTATTTGGATATTTATGGTATCAATTATTTTAATATTTCATTATTAAGGTAATTACTACATCATCATTGTGTAATAAATTAAGTAAATTTTTTAAACACTAAAAATAATAAATAAAATACCATTATGTAGGTAATATTTATATCTTTCTATTTAATATTTATAGTCTAATTTATATTTTGTGTAACCTTCTATTAAAAATGGTTTAGTTATTAAACTTTGAATTTAACACTTTTAAATCTTCTTTAAAAAAGTAATTAATGTCCTTATATAATCCATGTTCACAGAAGGGGATAATATTTTGTTACTAATTATTTTTTGGTCGAATTACACTTATCCAATAGAATTATGACCCATGTTATGGTAATTATAATATCATTTTTACCCTTAATTACCCTATATACTTTTAACTAAGGTAAATAAAAGTCAAAAGTTATTATTCACCAAAAATTATTTTCATCTTATTAAACCAAATTTTACTTATTAATATTAACCGTTTCTCTTGTATATTTGAAATTTATCTCATTGATGGGGTAAAATTATGTTTTATGCAAATTTGCAAATGCTCTTAGGAGGTTGGTAAATAAGATTACAAAGTTCAATAAAATTTAATACATCTAATTTAATTATAAAACTACTACAATTAATTATATTGAACTTATATAGGTATTATATATCTATTTTTACTTAAAATGAATTTAAATAAAAAGTCTGTTTTAAATAATAACGCAGTGTTTTCACTATTCATCAAAAAATGAAAGTTTTCAGAAAAATACCAAAAATTCACCCAAATATAATTTAGATATACTAGAATCAAAAATGAAGTCTATTTTACCATAGTCAAAACATAATGGTTGTATTTATTAATATAAAATTAATTCCCATTGTTAAAACTAAAAACCGGGTTTCAAAAAAGTAAAAATATCAAAAGTTTGACATGTGTTTATGTAAAATTTAAATGTGAAATTTCTTATAATGACTGAAATTGTGTTAAATGATAAAAACATAATATATTTATACATAAAAACCATTAAAATGTATAATTTATCACTATAAATTATTTCTATTAAAAAAATCAATTAAAATTTATTATTTTCCCGTATTCATCAAAATATGAATGTTATCTGAAATGTACCAAAAGTTTATCTAGACTAAATTTTTATGTCCCGATTATAAATTTGAATTTAATTTCATTAAATTGAATATATAAAAGTGTCAAATATTAGTTTTATAAATGATCCCCCATTAAATAGGCGGTAAAATTATACTTTTAAAAAAATAATTCTTTTATTGGAAAATTTGAATTTGTCCTTATATTATGTTTAAGAAACACAAAATATGAATGTTAAAATTATATAGGATATATATCTATAATTAAGAATATATTTAATACTATCCATAACTGCTTTTTGAATGTCTATCATGGTTAGTCATGGGGTGCTCGAACTCGTTGTTGCATGTAGCGCAAGTTATTGAATTACATTGAAGAGATAACATGCTATGAAATATTTGTGTGTTACATTCTCCCCGCCTTCAATAAACTTCATCCTAACAATTTGAAATTATGTTTCTAAAATAAAAGGTTAAAAATAGTAAAATAACATTCTAGAAAACCCACATCGTAAATAGATTTAATAAAATTTAGTTTTTATAAGAGGGAAAAGGAAATGAAAAAGTCACCATCAAATTATGATGTCGATTAGGAGAACATTGGTGGAAATTAGAGACACGTAATTAGAGGAAAATTATAAATATTATAGGGACTGATTGAGGTCATAAATCACAACCAGGATTGCTATTAAGGGCCTCATATCCATCGATATAGCATGATTTAAAATATCATTAGTTCCACCAAACATAAGGTATTCAGGTAACACATTATTGGTTTTAAGATCTTTTCTAAATTTAGGAATTAATTTATTCATAGAACAATATAAAAAATATACATCACATGTAGAGTTTCATCCTTCAAATAATTCCTACCACAAAGTAATATTTCACTAAAAAAGATAGTTGAATTAAAAATTATCCCATTTATGATAATTGTATAGGGTTCCAAAATAATTAATTTATAATTAATTTGTCAAACTATTTTTAAAAAAACTACATTATACAAACTAGTACATCATGTAGGCTGTTTGGTAGGAGATGCACCCTTGTCGCCCTTCGATTGCGTGTTCAAGTCTCGTGGCCTTGCTAGATGTGACAGGTTGTCGCCCAACCTCTGGGTCATCCTTTTTCTGAGAAATCAAAAATAATCTCATGAAATTATTTATCCTTAAAAATATTTCCAATGTCAAACTTAATCTATTCCAACCATTAGACTTATCCAAAATACTTCTATCCAAATTCACAGTCTAAAATTTATAAGGTAGGTAAAGACAATGAAAATCCTTTTTGTCATGTAATAACATGTGAATACCTTAATCATGTATTCTTTTAAAATATGGTAAAACCGTGAGATTACATAAAACATTATTGACTACATTTACTCTCAATTATTCCATATAGAATATTGGATATACTCCTAATATCCAAAAATGTTATAAGCTCCTAAAATGATTGAATATACAACTCATTAATCAGTTTCAATGTAGTCAATAATATTTAATATAATTTATCCAAATCTATCATATCATATTCAAAAATAACTTACTCACTTTCAGAACCATATTATTGTTTATCTTTGTCTCAAGAAAATATTTTCCATAAAAATAACCTTCTATTGAGTCACTTTTCTTGGTTCCACACAATCTCAAATCCTTAATGATATAGTACTGCAATACTATCCTTATATACACTATAATTCTTATAACATATACACCATTAATATAATACTATAGTGACACAATACTTTTATAACAACATAATAAATCTAATCATTCTGCTTCATCTTCACTAGTATCATAACTTGATTGTTATCCAATAGTAGTATTTGGGATATACTCTGATGATTTGGACATTGATTCACGTAGGGTCCCAACTCTGTTCCTATGAATCATTGTACATTTGAAACCTTTTTCTTACCCTTGTAATAATGTACATTTTATCCTTTTTGTGCATATGTAACACCCCAAGATTTCATAGTATGTTACCTCATTAATGTAATTCAATAGCTTGCGCTACATGCAACACCGAGTTCGAGCGCACCATGACTTACCAAACTATCCATTCAGAAAGTAGTTATTAATTTTACTAACTAAATTTTGAATCTTACATACTCTCTATAAATTTAACATCCATATTATGTTTTTCTTAGACATAATAAAATAACAAATTCATTTTTTCAATTAAAAGAAGTATTTCTCAAAAAAATGCAATGTTGCCGCCTTTCTATGGAAAACCCTTTTTAAAACCAATATTTGACCCTTTTATATATTAAATTTAATGAAATTAAATTCTTCATTAGGATCCGGACATAAATATTTAGTGTGGAAATTTTTTTGGTACTTTTATGACAACTTCCATATTGTGAAGAATATTGAAAAATACAATGTTTTAATTGAAAACTACATTTTTAGTCAAAATAATTTATAGCAGTAAATTATGAATTTTAATTGTTTTGAAGTATAATTAGATTATATTTTTATTATTTAATAATATTTATGTCATTATAAGTACTTTTACATTTAAATTTGATAGAAACACATGCCAATCTTCTCATAGTTTTTACTTCTTAAAAACCCACTTTTTTGTTTTGAGAACATGAATTAATATTAAATTAATAACTCCAAATTCAATGTTTTTAATTTGTTAAAATAGATTATATTCTTGAATTTGGAATATAAAAATTATCCTAGGGTGATGTTTTGGTATTTTTCTGAAAACTATCAATTTGTGATGAATAGTGAAAAACACTGTGTTATTTGTTAAAACCGACTTTTTCTAAATAATTATTTATTTTATTTAAATATATTTTAGGTCAAAATAGAATCCTAATAGCAATATAAGATAAATTTAATTCATTGGAACACTTTATACTATGTTTATGTATATAAAAATTTTATTGAAATTTTTACCGTCTTTTAACAACATCCTAAGAGTATTTTCAAATTTGTATAAAACATAATATTACCACATATATGAGTTGAATTTCAAAAATCTGAGATCCACGGTTAATATCAGTAAGTAAAATTGGGTTCAATAAGATGAAAATAATTTTTGGTGAATAGTAACTTTTGACTTTAATTAACCACTGTTAAAAGTAAATGTGGTAATTAAGGGTAAAAATGATATCATAATTACCATAACACCTGTCCTAACTCTATTAGATAATTATAAATGGACCAAAAACAAACATATAAATAAAATATGATCCTCTTGGATCCACTTCGATTAGATTAGGACATTTATTATTATTTTATTCAAGGAAGAGTTAAAAGAGTGAAATTTAATTCTTAATAATTAATCCATTTTTAATATAGGGTTATACATACCGTAAATTTGACTAAAAAAATTAATTATAAAGCTAAAATAATTTATTACATAATGGTATTTTATTTATAATTTTTAGATATTAAATAATTTAATTTATCTATGACACAATGATGATGCAGTAATTACCTTATTAATGAAATATTAAAATAATTGATATTATAAATATCAAAATAAATTTAAATTGAAACTTATGATGAATTAATCTAATTTTAATGGTTAATATGAAATGTTATGGTTGATTAGATAAATGTTGTTCTAAGTGATATGGTTGTTATGACTATCATTGAAACAAAATACCAAATCGTGTCAAAATTGATATAAATTAATGTTTAAAACAAATACTATATTATTTGTTGATATAATATTCCAAAAAATATAAGGTTCAAAAAAAGGTCTTAAATAATTTAATATATGTCATTAATGAACCACTTGTGGGTTTTTTGAAGTTTAGTGTATATTTATTAACCATATAGTCTAAAAATACAAGAAGACACGGTAAAAGTTAAACTATTTAACTAAGAGTTGAATAAAAAAGATAAGGTTAAAATTGTATCCAAAACATATCTAAAACCTATTGTTTGAATGGATTTAGACATATATCCACAAAAGGCTCGAAATAAATTCATTTTGAGCCATTATAAACCGAAAATGATGGTATAATAAATTAATATTTTAATCTTTTCCTAAAGTGACCATCACCCCTCTAATAAAAGGGATCTTCCCCTTCTCTCAAAATCACATATCAATAGCCATTCAGCTCAGCCAAAACCTAACCAAATATCCTCCCAATTTCCCTCACATCAACCTAGAGTACTTACATTGATCATAAATCCAACCTACGGAGCCATTTTGGTCAAATCAAAAGGAAACACCCGAAGAAGAGGTAAAAATTACACCACCCTCTTTCATGTTATTTTCTTCATCCACTTCCACTTTCATTGTAGTTTCCCTACCAAACTAATAACTCCAATACCTCCTATATACTTTTATGTTAATATAAATATGGTAAAATAATATTCGTTATTCTATTTATCTTATAAATGACCAAGTCACCATATGTGTGTATGTATGACATACCGTCTACACGTCGTATTGTAGTTTGTTATTCAAACACTTCATTATTTTGATGGATATTATAATGAGTATAACTAATGTAAATAATAAATATAAAATGTTAATGATTCTTTATATATGATATACCATCCAAATTATAAAGTATATCTGTATCACCTGAGACTTTTATGAGAAATATATTGTTTTTATAAATCATCAAAGTAATCTTTCACTACACACAATACTAGCTTGGCTTGCTCTACACGCAACCACGACCTTCCTCGATAGCTTGAGTCGTACGCAATTCCGAGTTTCACTAAATAACGATATGCTATTAAAATATTACTAAACTAGACGTTATGAAAAGTAATACCCACTTTTTTAAATTTTATTTTTAAAAATGGAATTCATTTTTGGATTCGGAATATCGAAATTAGCCTAGGGTGAAATTTTGGTATTTTTCTGAAAACGTTCAATTTTTTATGAATAGTGAAAACACTGGGTTACTATTTAAAAACTGACTTTTTATTTAAATAAATATTTATTTTATTTCAATTTATTTTAGGTCAAAATTGATACATTATACATATATATGTTCAATTCAATTCATTGAGTCATTTTATAATACTTTTAGATATATAAAAATTTTATTGATCTTTTCACCGTCTTTTACCCACCTCCTAGGAGAATTTGAAAATTTACATAAAACATAATTTTACCGCTTCTGTGAGTGGAATTTCAAAAATCCAAGAGACACAGTTGATGTCAGTAAGTAAAATGTGGTTCAATGACATGAAAATAAGTTTTTTTGAATTGTAACTTTTAACTTTTATTTACCACGGTTAAAAGTAAATAGGGTAATTAAGGGTAAAAATGATATTATTATTATCCTAAAACATGCCCTAATTCTATTGGATAAGTGTAATTAGACCAAAAACAACCTTAGGAATAAAATATGACCATTTAGGCACACTTGGATTAGATTAGGACATTTATTATTAATTTATTTAAAGAAGGGTTAAAATAGTTAAAATCAATGTTTAATAACTAAATCATTTTTAATATATGGTTATACATCAGATAAATTCGACTATAAATATTAATTAGAAAGATAAAAAGATTTCATACATAATAGTATTTTATTTTTGATTTTTAGACAATAAATAATTTAATTTGTTTATGACACAATGATGATGGAGTAATTATCTTATTAATGAAATATTGACATAATTGAAGTTATAAATACCCAAATAAATTCAATTTGAGACTTTTTATGAATTAAAATAATTTTAAATGCTAATATTACATGTTAGTATTTATTTAATTAACTTTTTTTGAACTAATCCTTCTTTTATGATGTTCACAAAAATCAATTACCAAATAGTGTCAAAATGGACATAAAATTGTTTTTAAAACAAATATTATATTATTAATTGTTATTTTATTCCTAAAAATATATGGTTCGGCCAAATGACTTATATAAAGTTATATATATTAATAATAAACAACTTGGGGTTCTTTTGGCTTTTTATAGTATGTTTATTAACCTTATAGTGTAAGAAAACAAGAAGACACGGTAAAAGTAAATTTATTTAACTTAAAGTTAAATCTAAATGATAAGGTTAAAATAGATACCTAAACTTGTATAAATTCTATTTGATGAGATTATTTCGACCCATACCCACCTTAGCTTCGAAATAAATCAATTTTGATCTATTAAAAACCCGAATATGACTTTATAATAAAATACTAGTTTTAGTTTTTCCAAAGGTGCCCCGCTCCTCCCTTATAAAAGGGAACCTCCTCCCTCTCTTCCTCACACCACTTTGAGCCTTAAATCTCGGCCAAACCCGGCCAAAGTCTCTTATACAATTCTATAGAAACATCCTATAGGTCCTGGTCTTCTTCAAAGACCAATATTAGAGCCCTAAGAGGAGGTCTCAAAGAGGTGCTTCAAAGAAGAGGTAATGTCCATTACTGATTTTTTCAAATTTATTTTTTCTTAAAAATATTCTTATTTAGTTGTTTCATTATGAAGATATAACATCAGAATCACTCATATACTGGTATGTTATTATAATTATGAAACAACCCTATTTCACCATCTATCCATCCTACGTAATATGAAATCACCGCGCGTGCGTACGTACGGAATACCGTCTCCACGCTGTGGTGTAATCTATTTTCCACCACCACCTTACTTGGATGTGTATATTGGTGTAAATAATAACTAAATATGATTATTGTAAAGTGATATTTATTCCGAAATAGTATACATACACTCCAATACAATTCCACGATCATGGGAACAATATCATCGCTCGTGCGTACGTACGGAATACTGTCTCCACGATGTGATGCGACTCGTTCTACATGATCTTCATTGCATAATGATTATATAAATGAATTGAATGAATGAATATGATATATATTACACTAATAACATTCTGGAAACTAGGTATCTATAACCTAAAGAGAAGAATAAGAATTTATTCGACAAAACACGCATAAGAACAAAAAGTAATAATTACCCGAATAACAAGTATCAATAAAATATTACTAATAATAAGATAAGAATATGGACATATATGATATCATAACAATGAGTATGATTATGGAATAAATCAATGACATTATTTAAATCATTATACAGGAGGTTCGGACACGTACGAAGCAAATCAGACCTAAGGTAAGGGAAAATATCACAATCCCATTTTTATCTGAGATTGTTTATACTTTGTTATTTACCGGGGTGTATTTTATCATCCACATCCATGTTTCCTAAATATCTAATGTTATTTCCATCCACCTACAATTTTTTAAATCCAATTTTACCCTTCGGTGAGTTTTTAGTAGAAGATATTAAAGGAATCTTTTGTCGTTTTTCGTACGAGGTACTTTTTGACTTTTCCAAAAAAAGTACGAGAAGAATGTTTTTTATAACTTATAAGGCATGAATGGATTTTTAAAACATTATTTCCAATAAGCTTACTTTAAAAGTTTTCATGTTTATTTTTAATCAACTTCTTTTATTTTAAAATTCTATGACATGTTAAGAAAGGAAAAAAATATTTGAAGTAGAAAGGATATTTTCCTCACGAATGGAGTTCAAGTGTTTTATCAAAATTATATTCCATATAAGATAAAATAGGTTTCTATTTCTATCCCTATTATTACATTGATTTGATTATGTTGTGATGGAATTATTTTTATGAATTACTTTATCTTATATTAATTGTTTTATGATGGCATGATGTTTATGAATCCCATTTTTATTACATGGGTTATGAAATGATGTATGATTCTTTTGATTTTGTGGAACACATAAGAATGGTATAATTATGAGATGGGTGGGACCTATATCTCCCTCCAATTCCTTGGGTAAAGATTTATATCTCATGAGATAGACATGGCTGGAACATAAGGTTAAACCCGTTCAGTAAAACAGGACTAAAACGAGGAGTGAACTTGGTTCAAAAAAGGACTTTGTCCACAAAGATTGTCTTGGAAATGAGTCTTGACTACTAAGAAATTATTTTCTGTGATTATGTGTATATGCCACAAAGTTTTATGTTTTAAGTTATCATTATGGGGATTACATTTCACTTCTATGATTTATCCCATGTTATGATCCCTTTTGCAGGATAAGATTTTCAAAATGTTATGTTCTTATGAATATGATATGTTTGATATTTTTTTGTTTACCCTTAATGAGAATTTGATCTCACCCTTTTGTATGTTTTCTTTCCCCAGGTCAGGAAGAAGGTTATTAAGTAGGATATACCAAAAGGGACTCTAGATATGATGAAATAAATGGGAGATAGTGTAGATGCTTTATGAACTAGTTGTTTATGTTTCGCAGTTTCTAAAGACATTATAACTATACGGTCCTTTCATGGTTTTTTTATAAATTGTAATAAGTGTGCTTCAACTTTGAAGTATTAACATGTATGTAAAGTATGGGTCGTTATAGTTGGTATTAGAGGAAAGGTATAGTCAACCTTTGGAAACTTGGATGTGAATGCCTTAGTAAGAACCTTAAGGATAAGTCTAATAATAGAACACAATCTTAGTGTTTTAGAAATGGCCATGAACAACCTATTATAAGACCTTAAGTGTAAAATTTTATTCTTGATTATGTGTTTTTCCTATTATAATTAGTGTTTCTCACACTATTCTTCTTGGTTTTAGTCAATGACTGGAACTCGAAGGAACCATGTTAATGCGGAATGTGACGGGAAATGCAATGATTGTCCCCTTGAGCAACCAAGCGTTATGGGAGCTGGAATGAAAAATCTTGTAGCCATGCTCACACAAATTTATCATTCTATGAATCATGTAGGTCTTCCAAACGAGCAAAGGAAGGAGAAACATTTTTTTGAATCCTTCAAGAGGCAGCATCCACCTTCATTCAGCGGGTCTTCTGATCCATTAGTGGCTGAAAAATGGATAAGTACCAATGAAAAGATATTTTCAGTTCTTCAATGTTCTAAACATGATAAAGTCATCTTAGAAGTTTATCATTTGGAAGGTGATGCTGATCAATGGTGGAATCTTATTAAAAATACAAGGCAATGGGATGAAATTGAGTCCATGGAATAGGACAAGTTCAAGAACTTATTTTTCAATAAGTACTTCCCTCGTATTCTCCGAACAAAGATGGAGAAGGAGATTCTTAAACTAAATCAAAAGGATTATGAATCTGTTGGTACCTACGAATCAAATTTTACAAGACTTGCAAGGTACGCTTCCGGAATTATTTTCTAACCTGAGAGTAAGATCGATCGATTCTTTAGAGGCTTAAAACCAAGTCTTTGAAGGGCATTAGCCATAAGGTACTTCAATAGCTACGAGGAAATCATTCGATGTGCTCTCAAAGTTGAGATGGAGATTGGTGTAACCCATCAGTCATATGGGTTTGATAAGAAGAGGAAAATGGAATTCAAAGGAAAATCTAAAGAACACACTGCAAATAATATGAGTTTTCCCTTATGCTCAAGGTGTGGAAAGAAACATGGAAGAAATTGCCTTACGGGGACAAGAAAATGTTATAAGTGCGGAAAAGAAGGTCATCAGGAAATTGAATGTCGACATAATCGGAAGAAAATGTCTAATGATGAAAACAAAGGAAAGGAAACACAGAATGAACCCACTACACATCAAGGATTCAAGTGAAAGGAGATGGGAATTATGCCAATCAATGCCCAAATCCAAGGGTTGATGATCATGATCTATTTCAACAAACTCTTAAGGCCAAAGACAAAGGAATGTCAAATGAAATTTCTATCAGCGATGTGGAGTACGATAATGAAGTGGTGAAAGGTACACTTACCATACACTATAAAGTAGCAAATGTTTTATTTGATTCTGGATCCACCCACTCTTTTATTTCAGAAGAATTTTCTAAGGGTATAACCGTATTACCTCCCCAATTAGACGTTGAGTTATATGTAACCACCCCTAATGGCACATCAGACACATTAAAAGTTTATAATTCTTCTCTGATTGAAGATTGTGGGAATGTAATTCCTGCAAATCTTGTGACCCTTCCTATAGTGGAATTTCATGTGATTCTTGGCATGGATTGGCTTTCATTATATTGATCTCATATCAATTTCCAAAGAAGAGAAGTCACATTTCATATTCCAGATCAATCTATGATTGTCTATCGATGCAAGGATGAACATAACCTTCAAGTGGAAATTTCTTCCATCTTATGGGTTTTGATTCCATTAAATGAAGGTTATTTATCTAAAATGGTTGGTGAGAAACTCATGATTAAGAATATTCCCATTGTACGGGAGTTTGATGATGTCTTTCTGGAGGAATTGCCAGGTCTTCCACCAAATCGTGAAGTTGAGTTTTCAATAGAACTCATACCGGGTGCTTTGCCTATTTCAAAGACACCTTATAGAATAACCCCAATTGAGTTATAGGAATTTAAGAAGCAACTCCGAGAGAATCATGATAAAGGATTCATACGCCCTAGTGCATCACCTTGGGGAGCACCTGTTCTGTATGTTAAGAAGAAAGATGGATCAATGAGACTCTTCATTGATTATCGAGAACTTAACAAGATCACTATCAAGGAAAAATATCCTCTCCCGTGCATTGATGACTTATTTGACCAACTACACGGAGCTCAATACCTTTCCATGATTGATCTTCGTTCAGGGTATCATCAACTAAGGGTCAAAATAGAGGATATACCAAAGATGGATTTACGTACAAGGTATAGACACTATGAATTTATAGTGATGCCATTTGGTCTTACTAATGCCCCTACTATCTTCATGGATCTGATGAATAGAGTCTTTAGAGACTATCTTGATTAGTTTGTGGTAGTCTTTATAGACGATATTCTTATCTATTCAAAGAGCAAGGAAGAACATGAATATCATTTGAGAATTATATTCAAGACCCTGAAAAAGGAGAAGGTTTATGCCAAATTTACCAAGTGGGATTTTTGTCTTAAAAAGATGCATTTTTGGGTCACATAATCTCAAAAGAGGGAATATCTGTGGATCCAGAAAAAATAGAGGTTATCGAAAGATGGTCGAGACCAACAACAGTAACAGAGATCTGAAGTTTTCTTGGTTTGGCTGGATATTACCGACGTTTTGTGAAAGATTTTTCAAGGTTATCAAACCCACTCACCAAGTTGACTCGAAAAGGAGTTAAGTTTGTTTGGACAGAGGAATGTGAAGATAATTTCAGAGGGCTAAAAAAAAGGTTAGCCAGTCCACCTGTGCTCACACTACCTTGCAGTGGAGAAAGGTTTGTGATCTATAGTGATGCATCCAAGAAGGGACTGGGGTGTGTTCTCATGAAAAATGATATGGTGATAGCTTATGCCTCACAACAGTTGTAAATCCATGAGCAAAATTACCCAACTCATGATTTGGAATTAGCTGAGGTAATGTTTACATTAAAGATTTGGAGGCATTATCTTTATGGAGAAAGGTGTGATATTTATACTGATCATAAAATTTTAAATTATATTTTCACACAAAATGAGCGGAATATGCTCCAAAGTAGATGGTTGGAGCTAATTAAGGATTACAACTGCTCAATTCATTACCACCCTGGGAAATAAAACAAGGTGGCATATGGATTAAGTCAACAAGACCATGCTATATTATCCATGATGAGGATCACAAAAGATCCAATATTTATGGATTTATAATGGATGGATCCTGGAATAATAATGGAATGGGTAAAATCGTATCTTTCACAAATGAATGTTCAACCATCTATACATGT
Source organism: Viscum album (assembly GCA_963277665.1). Taxonomy (NCBI): domain Eukaryota; kingdom Viridiplantae; phylum Streptophyta; class Magnoliopsida; order Santalales; family Viscaceae; genus Viscum; species Viscum album. Next base: position 789,389,762 of record OY728120.1, read on the forward strand.
GAAGATTAAAGAGGCACAGAAAGAAGATGTAGAGTTACAAAAGATGGTGAGAAATATTCCTGAATTCAACCATGATTGTGATGGGATAATAAAGTTCAGGAATCAGGTTTGTGTTCCTCCCATCCCAGAATTAAAAAAGGAGTTGCTGGATGAGGCTCATAGTTCATTATTCTCTATTCATCCTAGAAGCAATTAGATATATAGGGACCTGAAATAGTACTTCTGGTGGGATGGCACGAAAATAGATGTTGCTGAATATGTCTCCCGATGCTTGGTTTTTCAGCAAGTTAAAGCTGAGAGACAAAAGTTTAATGGGATTTTACAACCATTACCCATACCATAATGGAAATGGGAAAACATCACTGTGGACTTTGTCACTGGACATCCTAAAACATCCAAAGGCAATAATGCTATCTGGGTCATAGTTGATCGTCTTACAAAGTCTACACAATTCATTGTTATTAGAGAGGATTTCTCTCTGGATCATCTTGCCAGGATATATGTGAAGGAAGTGGTAAGATTGCATAGAGTACCACTCTCCATTATATCTGATCGGGATCCGAGGGTTACCTCGAAGTTCTGGTGACGTCTTCAGCATACTCAGGATACAGAGTTGAGTTTCAGCACTGCTTATCATCCTCAGACAGACGGTCAGTCTGAGAGAACAATTCAAACTCTAGAAGATATGTTGGGAGCTTGCTTGATGGTTTTGAAAGGTGGTTGGGATCAACACATACCATTGGTGGAATTTTCATATAATAATATCTTTCACTCCAGTATTCATATGGCTCTTTATGAATCTCTCTATGGAAAGAAATGCAGGACTCCAACTTGGTGGAATGAAGTTGGAGAAAGAAAGCTATTAGGACCTGATCTTGTTGATGAGATGGCAGAAAAGGTTAGATCTATTCAACAACACATAAGAGCAGCTCAGAGTCGACAAAAGGGTTATACCGAAAACTGAAGAAAAGACCTAGAGTTTGAAGTGGGTGATAAAGTGTTCTTACAAATATCTCCCTCGAAGAGGGTCATGAGATTTGGAAAGAAGGGAAAGTTGAGCCCAAGATATATCGGTCCTTTTTAAATTCTGGATCGTGTTGGGAAGGTAGCTTACTGATTGGTGCTTCCACTGAATATCTCCCAGGCTCATGATGTGTTCCATGTATCTCTCCTGATAAAGTACATACCTGATCCTTCACATGTACTCAACTCAGAAGTTGTACTGCTGGAACAAGATCTTTCTTATGAAGAACAGCCGATAGAGATTCTCGATCATCGCAAAAAAGTGCTACGGAACAAGACCACTCGCATGGTGAAAGTTTTATGGAGGAACCACCAATTAAAAGAAGCTACATGGTAGCTTGAGGATATTATGAGGGAGAGGTATCCTCATCTGTTTGTTACAAAGTGACGAATTTCGAGGGCGAAATTCATTTTAAGGGGGGTAGAATGTAACACCCGAGACTTCTATGAGAAATATTTTGTTTTTATAAATCATCAAAGGAATCTTTCACTACACACAACACTATCTTGGCTTTCTTTACACGCAACTGCATCCTTCCTCGATAGCTTGTGTCGTACGCAATACCGAGTTTCACTAAATAATGATATGCTATTAAAATATTACTAAACTAGGCGTTATGAATATTTTTACCCACTCTTGGGAATTTTATTTTTCAAAATGGACTTAATTTTTGGATTCGGAATATCGAAATTAGACTAGGGTGAAATTTTGGTATTTTTCTGAAAACATTCAATTTTTGATGAATAGTGAAAACCCTGGGTTACTATTTAAAAACCATCTTTTTATTAAAATAAATATTTATTTAATTTAATTTAATTTTAGGTGAAAATTGATAGATAATACCTATATATGTTCAATTCAATTCGTTGGAGTCATTTTATAATAATTTTAGATATATAAAAATTTTATTGAAATTTTCACCGTATTTACCCACCTCCTAGGAGAATTTGCAAATTTACATAAAACATAATTTTACCAATTATGTGAGTGGAATTTAAAAAATCCGAGACACACGGTTGATGTCTGTAAGTAAAATGTGGTACATTGAGATGAAAATATTTTTTGGTGAATAGAAACTTTTTACTTTTATTTACCATGGTTAAAAGTAAATAGGGTAATTAAGTGTAAAAATGATATTATTATTACCCTAACACATGTCCTAATTCTATAAGATAAGTTTAATTCGACCAAAAACAACTTTAGGAATAAAATATGACCATTTAGGCCCACTTGTATTAGATTAGGACATTTATTATTAATTTATTTAAAGAAGGGTTAAAATTGTTAAAATCAAAGTTTAATAACTAAATCATTTTTAATATAGGGTTATACATCAGATAAATTAGACTATAAATATTCATAAGAAATATAAATATATTTCTTACATGATGGTATTTTATTTTTAATTTTTATACAATAAATAATTTAATTTATTTATGACACAATCAGGATGTAGTAATTATCTTATTAATGAAATATTGACATAATTGATGTTATAAATACCAAAATAAATGTAATTTGAGACTTTTTATGAATTAAAATAATTTTATATCTTAATATGACATTTTAGTATTGATTTAATTAACTTTTTTAGAACTAATATTTCTTTTATGATTTTCAAAAAAATCAATTACCAAATAGTGTCGAAATGGACATAAAATAGTTTTTAAAACAAATATTGTATTATTAATTGTTATTTTTTTCCTAAAAATACACGGTTCGGTAAAATGACTTATATAAGGTTATATATATTAAGAATAAACAACTTGGGGTTCGTTTGGCTTGTTATAATAAGTTTATTAACCTTATAGTGTAAGAAAACAAGAAGACACGGTAAAAGTAAAATTATTTAACTTAAAGTTAAATCTAAATGATAAGGTTAAAATAGATACCTAAACTTGTCTAAATTATCTTTTATGAGATTATTTCGACCCATACCCACCTTAGCTTCGAAATAAATCAATTTGAAGCTATTAAAAACAGAATATGACTTCATAATAAAATAATATTTTTAGTTTTTCTTAAGGTGCCCCTCTCCTCCCTTATAAAAGGGCACCTCCTCCCTCTCTTTCTCACACCACATTGAGCCTTCAATCTCGGCCAAACCCTGCCAAATTATCTTCTCCACTTCCCTAGAAACATCCTAGAGGTCCTGGTCTTATTAAAAGACCAATTTTAGTGACATAAGAGGAGGTCTCAAAGAGGCGCTTCAAAGAAGAGGTAATGTTCGTTACCGATTCATTCAACTTTATTTCATCTTCCACTTATTATTATTTAGTGGTTTAATTATGAAGTAATAACATCAGTATCACTAATATAATTTTATGTTATTACAAGTATGAAGCAACCCTATTTCACCATCTATCCATCCTACGGAAAATGAAATCACCGCGCGTGCGTACGTACGGAATACTGTATCCACGCCGTGGTGTAATCTATTTTCCACCACCACATTAATTGGATGGGTATAATGGTGTAAATAATAACTATATATTATTATTGTAAAGTGATATTGATACTGATATAGTATAAATAATATCCAATACAATTCCACGATCATGGGAACGATATAATCGCTCGTGCGTACGTACAGAATACCGTCTCCACGATGTGATGCGACTCGTTCTACCTGATATTCATTTCACAATGATTATATAAATGAATTGAATGATTGGATATGATATATATTACACTAATACCATTCTGGAAATGATTTATCTATAACCTAATGAGAAGAATAAGAATTTATTCGACAAAACACACATAAGAACAAAAAGTAACAAACACTCGAATAACAAGTAGCAATAAAATATTACTAATAAGAATCTAAGAATATGGACATATATGATATCATAAAAATGAGTATGATTCTGGAATATGTCAATGACATTATTTAAATCATTATACAGGAGGTTCGGACACTTACGAAGAAAATCAGACCTCAGGTAAGGGAAAATATCACAATCTCATTTTTATCTGAGATTGTTTATACTTTGGTATTTACTGGGGTGTATTTTATCATCCACATCCATGTTTCCTCAATATGTAATACTATTTCCATCCACATATAATTGTTTAAATCGAATTTTACCATTCGGTGAGTTTTTAGTAAAAGATATGAAAGGAATGTTTTGTTGTTTTTCGTATGAGGTACTTTTTGACTTTTCCAAAAAAAGTACGAGAAGAATGTTTTTTTAACTTATACGGCATGAATGGATTTTTATAAAATTAATTCAAAGAAGATTCCTTTAAAAGTTTTAAAGTTTATTTTTAATCAACTTATTTTATTTTAAAATTGTATGACATGTTAAGATAGGAAAAATGTTTTCGAAATAGAATGGTTATTTTCCTCAAGAATGGAGTTCAAGTGTTTTATCACAATTATCTTCCATGTAAGATAAAATAGGTTTCTATTTCTATCCCTATTATTACATTAATTTTATTATGTTGTGATGGAATTATTTTTATGAATTCCTATATATTATATGAATTGTTTTATGATGTCACGATGTTTAAGAATCCCATTTTTATTACCTGGGTTATGAAATGATGTATGATTTTTTTGATTTTGTGGCACACATAAGAATGGTATAATTATGAGATGGGTGGTACCTATATCACCCTCCAATTAATTGGGTAAAGATTTATATCTCACGAGATAGACATGGCTGGAACGGCAGGTTAAACTGGTTAAGTGAAACAGGACTGAAACGAGGAGCGAACTCAGTTCAGAAAAGGAATTTGTCCGCTAAGATAGTCTTGGCAATGAGTCTTGACTACTAAGAAATGATTTTATATGATTATGTGTGTATTCCACAAAGATTCATGTTTTATGTAATGATTATATAGATTACATTTCACTTCTATGATTTATCCCATGTTATGATCTCTTTTGCAGGATAAGATTTTCAAAATGTTATGTTCTTACCAATATGATATGTTTGATATTTCTTTTGTTTACCCTTACTGAGAATTTGAGCTCACCCTTTTGTATGATTTATTTCCCCAGGTCAGGAAGAAGGTTATTAAGTTGGATATTCTAAAAGGTACTCTAGATATGATGAAATAAATGGGAGACAGTGTAGATTCTTTATGAACCAGTTGTTTATGTTTCCCAGTTTCTAAAGACACTATACCTATGCGGTCCTTTCATGGTTTTGTTATATGTTTTAATAAGTGTGATTCAAATTTTATGTATTAAAAATGTAAGTAAAGTATGGTTCGTTATAATTTCACCATCAATATAATGATATTCTGGCTCGTGCGTACGTACGGATTATTGTTTCCACGACGCGATGAGATTCACTCCCACATTCACCATTCAAAGATGATTATAAAAATATATATTCTTAATAAGGATGTAATATATGGAAAAATAATTTTACTGAATATATATATATATGTATGTTCTGGCATATATCTTATTCACTTACTTCCGTTCAATGCTAGATTAAAAAGGAAACAATGTTTATGCGTACATATGGCCTACCATCTCCATAAACAGTGCCTCCCATTTCATATATACATCTATTATAAATATTTATATTGTAAATATATATGATATATAAATCAAGGTCTATGTTCTAGAAGTATTTATACCATGATCTAAATAATACGATCAAGAATACCAAGTTAAAACACTTACGATAAAGAAAGCGATTATTTCCCAAAATGTAATTTTAACATGGAAATCACTGTTAAATGGGTAGTATAAAGTCATAAATTAATCATTTATGATATAAAAAATATGAATATGGTTCTTTTATAATTTAATAACAAACTATGGTCATTATACAAGAGGTTAAACGTACCATCAGCTAAAGGAAATTGAAAGTTATGGGTTAATTCCTCAATTTCATTATTATTTGACATTGTTTATGGGTAAGTTTTTACTGGGACATATTTGTTCTCCATATACATGTTTCATAAAATAGTTTTCAATAGGATTCAGTTTAAGGGAATATTTTATTAAAAAATAATTTTAAATGTTTTAAATAATTATTCTCTTAATTAATTCTCATTAATATCCATGTTTTAAAGATGGTTTTATAAGATTTATTTATTTGGACATGAATGTTTTTAAAATTTTAATTACATTAAATTTTTTTAAAGTGGTATTGGAAAGATTCATTCAAATATGTATTTATATGTATACATTTCTAAATTGTGTGACTTTTAAATATTTTCCTGAAAAATGGATTCTTATCTCAAAGATTTTTACAAATCACTTTCATCTATGTCAACTACCATTGATGGATTTTAAACTTTATTGAAGTTGATTTATTATGATACAAATCTTCCATATTTTATTGAAGGTTCTCTGATAGACTTTACTATGGATGTGTTATTTTTATACCATTCATGGTTTATTGATAATGTATTGACATTTCCATTTCTAGTTTTACTATGAATTATATTTTATCATCATTTTCATATGAGTAATGTAGTAGAAGTAGTATGTGATGGGTGGAGCCCACTACAGCTCCTCTATGCATCAGTAGATCTCATTAGACAATTAGATGTGGTATTGGCTGAGGCCTTTAAAAATTTTATATAGGGTTTTGGTTGATGCCTTAGTCATTTTTATAATTCATGGATGAGGCCTTGAAAAAATGTTTCATAATGTCTGGGATTATAAATTCCTTCATTAAACAAATAATATTGGTAGTTCATGTGGTAATTATACTAGTAAAATACCCATGACAATGTTTTATTATGGGATTATTTACATAGCTCATATTTCTTCCATAAAGTGTTCATATTTATTATCTGTAAAGGCATGTGTTTTAAATTATTCACCAAGCCTATTGTTTATGTTATCTTCTGCTAAATTGTTTACCCATACTGAGTATCTGAGCTCACCCCTTTCTTATTTTTATTTTTCCACGATTTCCAAAAAGTGTATTATGACTGACCTATAGAGATAGTCTAAGGGATATGAATGTGGTCAATGGAGACAATGTTGTTGTTTTTTAATATTTTATAATGCAATACAATGTTCATGTATGTAATCTATTCCAAGACTCCTAAACAAATCGTTCATTCAGGACATGACTTCCTTGCTTCATGCCAATGTAATAAAATAATGCACCGTCTCTGGGTAACTACAGTCGGGGCGTTACAGTTGGTATCATAGGAAGTTTTGAAATAAGCATGGAAATTAGATTCAGATGAACTCTGATTAGGAAACATTACCCAAAGATACACTTTCAGAATTAGTATAGAAGTACTTCCTAGAATTTTAGTACTGTATAGATTTTGTGAGTCTTTCAAACAATGCATCCCCATCTAGATACGAGCAGTGAGAATTTTATCTGGCAGAGATGTACCTAGGGGTAAAACCCAAAAAAAACCACTTTGACCTAGACTCAAACGAGAACTGGTGCACGACAATGGTCCTTGCTGCAGTCATTGTTAAGACACTCCCTGGGGATATGCTTAGGATAATTCACAATTTATTTACAAACCATTCTGAAGGATATATGAGTAAATATTCCATCAAAGAAACCTTCTTTATGATTATGAGACTAGATTTTTGATAATATTCAATTAATGTTGAGAATTTTTATAGTTTTTGGATTAAACAATATGATATTATCTAACATAGTGTGAGTCACCATTTAGAAATGGTACCAAGTAGAATTAATTAGAACTCCTGCAATATGCATGATCCAAAGGGTAAGAAGTATCATACCTTTCATAGTACTAAGCCATCATTTATAAGGTAAATAGTATACCACGTATTCTCATCATATGAATAAATAGTATCTTGTGTTAATAAGAAAATTAATACAATTATCTGAGTCTTATGGCTTTGAAGGGAAACAAGAGAAGAAAATTATAAAAGAGAGAAAAATGGATAATGGAAAGAGCAGAAAGAAGGACTTTCCCATATGTGATAACTATGGAAAGAATCACCTTAGTAAATTCTTGAAGGTAATGATAGTTTGTTGTAAGTGTGGAGAAGAAGGACACTATGTATGTGATTTCATGGGTAGGAAAAGAGTTTCAAATGTACAATGCTTCATCTGTAAGGAGTTGGGACACTACGTGAATCAATTTCCAAATCATCATAGTATGCCCCAAATGATTCTATTAGATAATAATCAAGTTATGATACTACCATAGATGATCATTAATGAATAATGTTATAATGTGTTTATTAATGAATTATTTCATTTGAGTGTTGTCTCAATGATGTAATGGTTATATGAATTATGTAAATAAATAATTAATGTACTCCATTACTATTTCCTCAAGGATTTGAGATTGTATGGAACCAAGTAAAGTGGCACAGTTTCATGTTAAATATTTTGGAAAATACGTGGTTGAAGGAAAGGTAAACCATAAAATGGTCTTGATACTGAGGTAGTTATTTTGGAATAATATATGAATGATTTTGATAAATTTTATTGGATATTCCTGACAACCTTGAAATTGATTAATAGATTGTTTATTTCATATTTGTTGGAATATTCATAATTTTGGGATATAAAGAATATATCTAGTATTCTATAAGGAATAAGGGAGCATGAATATAATCAATACGGTTTTATGGTAATTCATGGTGTTATAGTGTTTTAAAATAATACAAGATGAAGGTATTCACATTTTATTACATGGAAAAAAGGATCTTCACTGTGTTTAGCTTACTTATAAATTTTGGACTATGTGTTTGGATAGATGTATTTTGGATAAGTTTAATGTTTGGAATCAATTAAGTTTGACATTGGATACAATTGTTATGTTAAAATCATTTGTTGAGATTATTTTTGGATTGTCATAAAAAGGACAACTCAGAGGTCGGGCGACAACCCGTCTCGTCCGGCAAGGCTGCGAGACATGAACCTGCAACCGAAGGGCGACAAGGGTGGATCACCTACCAATGGCATACATGATGTCTTGGTTTGTATAATTTATTTTTTTTAAATATATTTTGACAAATGAATTATAAATTCTATATTTTTTTAACCCTATGCAATTAGTATATATAGAATATTTTTGATTTCTATTATATTTTTGTTTAAAAGATGAGTTTGTGGTAGTAATTAGTTGAAGGATGATACTCTACTTGTCATGTATATTTTTTTCCTGTTATTCTATGAATAAATTAATAGTTAAACTTTTGGGAAGGGATATTAAAACCAAATATGTTATCGTAATACAATATGTTGAACTAATTATATTTTAAATCATCATAAATTGATGGCTTTGAGGCCTCAATTTCTCACATGTTTATGATTGATGACATCAACAAATCTCTAAATTTATTTACGTTTTTCCTCTAATTATGTGTCAAAAATTACAACAAATCTTCTCCTAATCGAGATAATAAGTTGGTGGTAACTTTTTCAATCCATTTCCCTCATATTATGACTATATTTTATTTTCCCAATTTCTGATATGGGTATTCCACAAAGGTATTTTTCAATTTTTAACCTTTTATTTACGTAGAACAATTTCAAATTGAGAGAACACAATTTATTGAAGTATGGTAGAATGTAACACCCAAATATTTCATAGCACATTATCTCATTAAAATAATTTAATGGCATGTGTTACACGCAACATCAAATTCGAGCGCACCACAACTTACCAAACTAGCCATTCCAAAAGTTTCTATGAATAGTATTTACTGCATTTTGAATCTTATATACTATAAATTATTTTAACATCCATATTATGTGTTTCTTAAAAATAATATAAGAAAAATTCATTTTTTATAACAAAATAAGTAGTTTTCAAAAATTTCATTTTTTCCGCCTTTTAATGTAGAACCCTTTTTAAAATCAGTATTTTACACTTTTATATATTCAATTTAATGAAAATAAATTCTTCTATAAAACAGGGACATAAAAATATAGTTTGGATAAATTTTTGGTAATTTTATGATATGTTTTATATTTTGAGGAATAGTGAAAAATACTATGTTATAATTGAAAATAAATTTTTTAACCAAAATAATTTATAATGTTAAATTATTTATTTGAATGGATTATAATTATAATTATATTATATTTTTATAATTTATTACAATTCAAGTCATTATATTTAATTTCACATTTAAATTTGACATAAACACATGTCAGTCTTTTGATAGTTTATACTTTTTAAAAACTCGCTTTTTGGTTTTGAGAATGAGAATTAATTTTAAATAAATAAATGAAAATTATATTTGTTGAATTTGGTAAAATATACATTATTTTTGAAATTGTAATATCAAAATTATATTTGGGTGAATTTTTGGTTTTCTCTGAAAATTTTCAATTTTGATTAATAGTGAAATACATTGTGTAATTTCTTAAAACCGACTTTTTTTATATAATTATTTATTTTGTTTAAATTTTTTAAGCCAAAATAGTGGCATAATACCTATATAAGTTCAATGTAATTCAATGAAGTACTTTTATAATAAGTTTTGATATATAAAAAATTTATTGAAGTTTTTACCATCATTTACCTACCTCCTAGGAGCATTTTTAAATTAGCATAAAACTTAATTTTATCGCTTCTGTGAGTTGAATATCAAAAATCTGAGAGACAAGATTAATATCAGTAAGTAAAATGTTTTTCAATAAGTTGAAAATAATTTTTGGTGAATAAAAACTTTTGACTTTTATTTTCCACGATTAAAAGTAAATAGGGTAATTAAGGGTAAAAATGATATCATAATTACCCTAACACATGTAGTAATTCTATTTGATAACTATAATTCAACCAAAAATCGTTAGGAATAAAATATGATCCTCTTTGGTCCACTTAGATTAGATTAGGGCATTTATTATTATTTTATTTAAAAAAGAGTTAAAAGAGGTAAATTCAATAACTAATAACTAAACCATTTTTAATATAAGGTTATACATAAGAAAAATACATTTATATATATTCATTAGAAAGATAAAAATATTTCCTAAATATTTTTTTTAATTTATAAATTATAGAAATTAAATAATTTAATTTATTTATGACATAATGATGATGTAATAATTACCTCGTTAGTGAAATATAAAAATAATTCATATTATAAATATAAAAATAAATGTAAATTGATATTTATGACGAATTACACCAATTTTCTATCATAATATGAAATGGTAGGGTTGATTAGATAAATTTTTTTCGATATGATAATGTTTTTATGACATTGAAACAAGAAAAATACCAAATAGTTTCAAAATTCAAATAAATTAATTTTTAAAACTAATATAATATTATTTGTTGATATAATATTCCCAATAATCTAAGACTCTGCCAAAGGGTTTAAATAATATTATATATGTTAGTAATGAACCACTTGTGGTTTTTTTAATTTTTATAGTATGTTTATTAACCATATAGTGTTATAAGACAGGAAGACACGGTAAAAGCTAAACTATTTATCTAAGAGTTAAATCAAAAAGATATCTTTAAAATTTTATCCTAAACTTGTCTAAAACATATTGGTTGAGATTATTTCGACCCATAACCACCTGAGGCTTAAAATAAATTCATTATGAGCCATTATAAACTGAAAATTATTGTATACTAAATTAATATTTTAATCTTTTCCTAAAGTGAGCCTCACCCCTCTTATAAAAGGGCATTTACCATTCTCTAAAAACTACACCTCCAAAGCCATTTGGCTCAACCAAAACCTGCCCAAATATCCTCCCAACTTCCCTCACATCTACCTAAAGTCCGTACATTGATCAGAAATCCTACTTAAGGATCCCTTTTGACCAACTCAATAGGAAACACTCGCTGAAGAGGTAATAATTTCACCACCCTCTTTCATGTCCTTTTCTTCTTCGACTTCCACTTTCTTTGTTGTTTCAATACCAAAATAATAGCTATAGTACCTACTACATACTTTTATGTTACTATAAATATGGTACAACCATATTCATTATTCTATTCATCCTATAAATGACAAAGTCACCATATATGTGTGTGTACGCCATACCCTCTCCCTATCGTGGTGTAATTTGTTATTCAAACAATTAAATAATTGAATGTTCATAATAATGAGTATAAATAATGTAAATAATAAATATAACATGATAATGATTATATATATATGATATACCATTATAATTACAAACTATTTAACCATCAATATATTGATATTGTGGCTCATGCATTAGTATGAATTACCGTCGCCACGACGCGATGAGATTCATTCCCAAGTTCACCATTCAAAGATGATTATAAAAATAAATATTATTAATAAGTATGTAATATATGAAGTAATAATGCTACTGGATATATATATATGTGTGTGTGTGTGTACTTATGTACTTATATCTTATTCGCTTACTTCCATTCAATACGATATGAAAACAGAAACTGTTTTATGCGTACGTATGGCCTATCATATCCATAAAAGATGTGTCCCATTTCATAGATATATCTATTATAAATATTTATATTCTAAATATATATGATATATAAATCAAGGTTTATGTTATGGAATTATTTAAATCATGATATAAATTATAGGATCAATAATACAATGTTAAAACACATACGATAAAGAAAGCAATTTTTACCCAAAATGTTAATTTAGCCTAGAAATCGTTATTAAATGGGTAGTACAAAGTCATAAATTAAACATTTATGATATAATAAATATTATTATGGTTCTGGTATAATTTAATAATATACTATGATCATTATACATGAGGTTAAAAGTACCCTCGACCAAAGGAAAGTGCCAAGTAAGGGTTAATTCCTCAATCTCATTATTATTCAAGTTTGTTTATGGGTATGTTTTTACTAGGAAATATTTATTACCATATCTATGTTTCATAAATTATTTTTCAATGGGATTATTTTTAAGGACCTATTTTATTAAAAAATCATTTAAATTGTTTTAAATATTTATTTTTCTAAATCATTCTCATTAATATCCATGTTTTAAAAATGGGGTTTTAAGGATTTATTTATATGGACATGAATGTTTTTAAAATGTTAATTCCATTAAAAAGATTGAAATTGGTTTGGGAATCATTGATTAAAAAATTCCCTTAAATGTATTCCTTTTGAAATTGAGTGACTTTTAAATGTTTTCATTAAAAGGGATACTTCTCTCAAAGAGTTTTACAAATCATTTAAATTTATGTCAACATCCATTGACGGATTTTAAACTTGTTTGTAGTTGATTTATTATAATACCAATCTTCGATATTTTATTGATGTTTTTGTGATATGTTAGACTGTGGATGTGTTGTTTTTTTACCATAAATGGGTTATGGATGAACTATTGACATTTCATATGCTGGTTTTAATATGAATGTTATGATATAAAATTTTCATATGAAGAATGTGTTGGACATAGTAAGTGATGGGTGGAGACCACTATAGCTCCTTGAGGTATTGGTAGGTCTCCAGAGAAAACTAGACATGGAATTGGATGAGGCCTTTCAAAATTGGATATATGTTTTTGGTTGAGGTCTTAATAATTTTTAGAGGTCTTGGCTGAGGCCCTGAAAAAAAGTTTCATAATTTCTTTCATTATACATTCCTCATTATTAAAATAATATTGATAGTTCATGTGGTTATTTAACTAGTAGAATACCCATGACTATGTTTTATTATGGTATTATTTACTCAACTCATATTTGTTCCATAAAGTGTTCATGTTTATTATTAGTAAAGACATGTGTTTTCAATTACTCAATGTGCCTATTGTTTATGTTTTCTTACACTAAATTGTTTACCCTTATTGAGCATATGAGCTCACCCCTTTCTCATGTTTTATTTTCCCATGATTTCCAATATGTGTATTTTGACTGACCTATATGGATAGAATAAGTGATATAAAAGTGGTCAATGGAGACAATGTTGTTGTTGTTTTCCATTTCATAATGTAATGTAACGTTGTTGTATGTAATCTATTTCCAAGACTGCTAAACTGATCGGTCTTTTATGACATGATTTCCTTGTATCATTCCAATGTATTAAATTAATGCTCTGACTCAGGGTAACTGGGTTTAGGGTGTTACACCACACTTATATCAAACTCTCATTCCCATCAAGAATTTACCAAAGTGATTCATTCCACAGTTATCACATATGGGATAATCCTTTGTTCCCCTATTCCCATTATCCATATTTCTTTTTCCATCATTTTCATCTATTGCATCCCTTCAAATACATAGGACTCAGATAATTCTTTACTTATCTTATTAACACATGATACTATTTCTTCATATGCTGAGAATAATTGGGAGACAATTTCCATTCTAAATCTTGGCTTAATACTATAAATTATAAGATCCTTCTTAATATTTAGATCATTCATATTGATGGATTTATCATTCCTTCTACTAGGAACCATTTCTAAATAATGGAATACACTAGGTTAGTCTGTGAATCACAATTCATAATTCCAAACATGTAAAATACCTAACATAAATTGATACATTATTCATATAATCTATAATCATAAAATGTTTTCTTTGAGGAAGTATTTAATCCTAAATCATTCATAATGGATTGTAATGAAAATGTGAATTATCCTAAGCATATCCCCTGGGAGTGTCATAACCAAGAGTGCAGCAAGATGTAAACTGAGTAGAAGTGTCAACTTTGTAATACTATAAATATCCCATGTAGACATGTAAACTGAGTAGAAAATGAGAATTATCCTAAGAAAATCCTCTATAGACATGACTCTTTTTTTCAATAGTTTTTATTTTTTTTAAAAAATAGAAACCGAGTAGAAGTGTCTACTTTGTAATACTTGAGATGTAATGTAATATTTATGTCCTAATTATCTAAAACTCTAAACCTGAAAAGATCCACAATGTGATTTATTCATTTAATTAAATATTATGTAATATTCTACGGTCAGGTCCTTTTAGAATTAACCCCTATTACATAGTGTCGGTGCATTATTTTAATGAATTGGCACGATACAAGGAAATCATGTCCTGAAAGACCGATCAGTTTAGAAGTCTTTGAAATAGATTACATACATCAACTTCACAATACAATTTTAGACACAAAACACTACATAGATAGTTCTATGAGAATTCCATTATTCCCTTTTAGCTTAACCCTGAATATCAATCATAATACACTTCTTGGAAATGTTGTTAAAATAAAACATAAGAAATGGGTGAGCTTAGATGCTCAGTATGTTTAAACAATTTAGCTGAAAATAACATAATCAATATGCATGGTGAATAATTGAAAACACATGCCTTTAAAAATAATAATCATGAACACATTATGGTAGAAATATGAGGTGAGTAAATAATTCCATAATAAAACATAGTCATGGGTATTATATTAGTCGAATAACCCCATGAACCATCAATGTTATTTTCATAATGAGGGAATGTATAATGCCATTCATTCTGAAACATTTTGACAAAGCCTCGGCCAAGATGTCTAAATTTTCTTAATACCTCGACAAAAACTATATTTAAAATTGGGAAAGGACTCAGTTGATTCCACATCTAATTGTCTCATTAGACCTATCGACGCATCGAGGAGCTATAACGGGCTCCACCAATCACTTACTATGTCCAATTCATTCCACATATGAATAGGTTGAAACATAACATAACATTCGTATTAAATCTAGTGTACAGAATGTCAATACATTTTCCATAAACCATGAATGGAATGAATATGACACATCCACATTAAAACATATCACTAAAAATTAAAAAAATATGGAATATTTTTATCATAACAAGTCATCTTCAAACAAGTTTAATATATATCAACATATGTCGACATAAATGAAAATGATTTGAAAAACTCTTTGAGAGAAGTATCCCTTTTTCATGAAAACATTTAAAAGTCACACAAATTAGAAAGGAATAAATTTAAAGACATTTTGAATCAAAATGTACCATTCCACTTTGAAACTTATCAATGTAATTAACATTTTAAAAACATTCATGTAAATATAAATAAATCCGTAAAAATCCATTTTGAAAACATGGACATTAATGAGAATGATTTAGAAGAATGAATATTTAAAACATTTTAAATGATGAATTAATAAAATATTAGCTTAAATATATTCCCATTTAAAACTCCTTTATGAAATATGGATATGGATGATAAATATGTCCCAGTAAAAACATACACATAAACAATCTTGAATAATAATGGGATTGAGAAATTAACCCTTACCTTGGAGTTTCCTTTGGTCGAGTGTATGTTTAACCACCTGTATAATGACCATTTTTGTTATTAACTAATACTAGAAAAATATTAATATTTATTATATCATAAATGATTAATTTATGACCTTATACTACCCATTTAATAATTATTTCCATGTTAAATTATCATTTTGGGTAATAATCGAATTCTTTATCGTATGTGTTTTAACTTGTTATTATTGATCATATCATTTAGATCATGATTTAAATACTTCCATAATATAAAAAATTATTTATATATCATATATATTTAGAATATAAATATTTACAATATATGTATATATGAAATGGAAGGAACCATTTATAGAGATTGTAGGCTATACGTTCGCTTAAATGATGTTTCCGTTTTCATATCATATTGCGCATAACTAAATTAATCAGATATGTGTAAGTTAATACATAATTATATATATGATGTATAATTATTATGTCATATATTACATACTTATTAATCATATATATTTTTATAATCATCGTTGAATGGTGAACGTGGGAATGAATATAATCACGTCATGGGGACAATAATCCATACATATGCATGAACGACAATATCATTGATGGAGAAATCGTATTTAATTGGATGGTATATCATATATAAATAATCATTAAAAAGATATATTTATTATTTACATCAATTATACTCCTTATTATACCCATCTAAATAATGAAGTGTTTGTATAACAAACTACACCGCGACGTGGATACGGTTAGCCGTACATACAAACGTATGGTGACTTTGTCATTTATAGGATGGATAGAATAATTAATATGGTTGTACCATTTTTATAATTTCATAAAATTATATATAATATGTTGTAGTTATAATTTTATTATGGAAATAACAAAGAAAGGGGATGTGGAAGAAGTAAAGTACTTGAAATAGGTGGTGAAATATTTACCACTTCTTTGGGTTCTTCCTTTTTATTTGATCAAAAGGGTTTCATAGGATGGATTTATGACATAATTAAGGCTTCTAGGATTATGGGATGAAAGTTTAGAGGTTATTTTGGTAGGTTTTGGCAGAGAAAAAAGTCTTTGGAGGTGTGAAATTAAGATAAGGGGATATTTCCTTTTATAAGAGAGGCGACGATCACTTTAGGAAAAGCATGAAATATTATTTTATAATAAAATAATACTCGCTTTTCTAATGGATATAAAATGAATTATTTATAGTATATGGTGGGAATGGGTTGAAAAAATCTCAACCAATAGATTTTAGACAGGTTTAGGTCATCATATTACCCTTATGTTTTAGATTTAACTCTTAGTTTAATAGTTTGAGGTTTACCATGTCTCTTTGTATTTTTATATTATATGGTTAATATGCTTACTATAATAAGCCAAGTGAACCTCATGTGATCAATTATTAATATATATATCCTTATCAAAGTCCTTTGTCCGACACATATATTTTTAGGAATATTATATCAATTAATAATATACAATTTATTTTAAAAACTCAATTATGTCAATTTTGACACTATTCAGTATTTGATTTTTTTTAAATCTATAAAAACATTATTACTTAGAATAAAATTTATTTAACTAACCCTAATATGTCATATTACCCTAGATAATTAGTTTAACTTATCTTAAGTCTCAATTTACATTTAATTGGATATTTATAATATCAATTATTTAAATATTTCATTATTAAGGTAATTACTGCTTCATCATTGTGTCATAAATAAATTAAAATATTTAATGTCTAAATATTATAAATAAAATATTATTATTTATAAAATTGTTTTAAATTTCTAATTAATATTTATAGTCTAAGAGATAAATTATATAAACCCATATAAAAATGTTTTACTAAAAGATACATGATTTTGTTATTTTTTTCTTTACCTTTGATTAATTAATGTAAAATTTCATTATCACTCCCAAGTAGCTCTATGGGGTCCCAAAATCAACCAAAGGATTATCATGATCTAACATGTATAAACTAATAGAAATAGGACACATTTTAGGGTAATCTAATATTATTATTATATTATTTTTTACCTTTATTTACTGGATTTATGCTTTAACAATGGTAAGTAAAATATTTACCGAAGTAATTATTCATAATGTCTAAAAATAAATGTTACCTATTTATAAAATTTGGATATCCTAATTCCAATTTTTGTATCCATTTATCCTAATTAAAAATACAAAATTGGAACAAATTAATTTAAAATTTATTCTTGTTGTCAAAACAAAAAGCGTGTTTTTAAGAAATAATAATTATCCAAGGATCGACACTTGTTTATATTCAGTATCAATGTGAAATTAAAAAGATTGATTTAAATTATATTAAATTATAAAAATATAATATAATTATAATTCAAATCCATTCAAATTCAAAAATTTTCACTATAAATTATTTTTATTATAAATGGTTTGTTCAATTAAAAAATAGTATTTTTCACTCTTCATCAAAATATGAAAGTTATCAGAAAAGTAAAAAAAATTTGTCCGAACTAAATGTTTATGTCCCACTTATAAATAAGATTTTTATTTTGTCAAAATTAATATAGATGTTCTATATATTACATTTATAGAAAATCATCATTATTAGGGGTAAAATTGCATTTTGGAAAAATACTTCCTTTATATGAAGAATTGAATTTGTTCTTATATTATGTCATAGAAACACATAATATGGGCCATAAAAATATATAGAGTATATAATATTCATCATATAGTTAATAATATTCATAACCACTTTTTGAATGACTGGTTAGGTAATTGTGGGTGTGTTGGAACTTAGTGTTGTGTGTAGCGTAAACTTTTGAATTACTTTAACGAGATAACGTAGTATGAAATCATAGCGTGATACATTCTCCCAATCACCTCCCCTCAATGTTAAATGCATCCATAATTCAAAATGTGGGAAGTATAAATTATGGAGTTAATGATAATATATATGATATTATATTAAAATTATAATATACCTACATATTATTAGGTTTTAATTCCATTAAAATATGAAATAGAATTGAAATTAGCATTCATTTGTATGTATAGCTTACTATCTCTATTAACAGTGCATTTCATTACATACCTGTAACCATTATGTAATATTATAAATACATATATATACTGGATATATATGATATATATGATATCTAAATCATGAATATCATTCTAGAATAATGGACTATTGACCACATGGAAAAATTGTAATTATAAGGTGTTCATTTTTGACTCAAGTACCAAATATCAAAAAAATCATCATTATTAACATAAATGATTACATAATGTTTATAAAATTGTAATAATTGATATAAAAGTAATAATAATCTCGAAAAAGGTTCTTAAGTAAGTAGACATTAACATTGGTTTATTATTTAGGAGATTAATGAACGAACTGGTCAAATCAGACACGAGGTAAGGGAACATCTTAACCCAATTTCTGTTTTTTGGGTTGATCTTATCTTTCCTGTTTAAGTCGTTCTTTTATTATGTGAGAAATGAATTTTTATATATTATCATGTATTTATAAATTCTTTAGGTGAACTTATATTGAATACACATAACTGATCTATTTTATTTACAAAATGTTCTTTTTAAGGGACTTTGTCTCAATCTCTTTTCATTGAGGCATATTTTGTTTTAATACACGGATTTCTTTTATACACTGTATATGATCCTTTGAATTTTCATTTCATTCAATGGGACTCTTTTATTACGTGGAATTTTACTAAAATACAAAAAGAATGTTTGTTTTTAATATACGCGGTGACAAAGACCATTCTTTCACCACGAATATTATTTGATCATTGGATTCCATAACAAGTTTTAATGTTTTTAAAGGGAAAATAAATACTGTATACTCTTTTAAATATTTTGTTATTGAAAATGATTTTGATAATGGTTTTGTTAGATCATTATATTTAAAGGATATATTGTGATTGTAATGTGGAAATGTTATCTATCCTTTACATTTGTTTTATATTCTATGACTATGTTATGGTTATTGGGAATTGATAATTTATATGGGTGGTTCCGTGATAAACCAAGGGAGGGTGAGCCCAAGATAGCTCTCTAATGATTTGGGTAACGTGATGGAGGTAAACATGAATGTTTCTCCTATGAGATTTAGGGAATATATTGTGAAGTGTTTTCCAAATGTAACTCACTATGTTTCCATGATAACTACAATGTATGTGTGATATGGATTCCACAAGTAATCGTTATGATTTATGTTTTTTATGTGTTATTCATAAATCATATGATTTCGTGAGGTATGTCAAAGAACTTATGTTTGGATTTTAATGATGAACTAATGTTTTATTTCATTGTTTTATAACCCTTTCTGAGATTTTTATGCTCATACCATGTTTTGAAATGTCTCTCACAGGACCTAATGATGAATAGGGTCAAGGATGAGATAAAGTAAAAGTAATGATGTCTAAAACATGGGACTAGAAATGACTCTTTTTTTCAAGAGTTTTTTTTGTGAAAAAATGGAAACCAAGTAGAAGTGTCTAGTTTGTAATACATTAGATGTAATGTAATAGTTATGTCCAAATTCTACTAGTCAAATAATCACATTTAATATCAATATCCAATTTCATAATGAGAGAATGCATAATGATGGACATTCTGAATCATCTTGTTAAGGCCATATCCAAGACATCTAAAAATGATTAAGGCCATGACCAATACCATATATCAAATTATGAACTGACTCAACTATTTCCATATCTAATTGTCTCATGAGACCTATCGATGCATCGAGGAGATATAGTGGGCTCCAACCTTCACTTACTATGTCCAATGCATTCCTCAAATGAAAAGGTGTAAACATAACATAAACATTTGTATTAAAACATGAAAATGAAATGTCAATGCTTTATCTATAAACCATGGATGGTATAAAAATAACACATCCACAGTTAAATATATCACAAAACCTTCAATACAGTATGAAATATTTGTATCATAATAAATAAACCTCGGTCAATAATAATATCTCGCAATGGATGTTGACGTAGTTGAAAATGATCTGTAAAAAATTTGAGAGAAATATCCCTTTTTCATGAAAACATTTAAAATATTCACTATTTATCAAGAAGCAATTTAAAATATATTTTGAATCAAAGTGTCCCATACCAATTTAAAACTATTAAAATAAATTTCAACTTTAATCATTAATGCCCATAAGAGTAAAACCATAAAACCATTTTCAATACATGGACATTAATGAGAAATATTTAGAAGAATAAATTTTTAAAACATTTAAAATGATATTTTAGTTATAGTTCATAACCAAATTAGAGAAACTTGAATACAAAAAATTAAGGTCATAAAAACCTTATAATATCATGAGAATAAATGGATTCATGATTTAATGTCCATGTACAGTATATACACCAAATAAAAGTGAATTGGTGCTTAAAAACAAGGAAGTATCAATGGAATATATGTTGAGAAGACATACCTTATAAAGACCGTATCCTTAGGTTAAGGATAAATAAATTACATAATTATGTGTGAAAATATAAATATGCTAAATATGATTGGATATTCTGTGTAAAACAATCAAAGGACATTCACACAAATTCTTGTAACAACAACACTAATGACTTGGATGTTTAACTCAATTAATGAAAATTGAGTTAAGATTACTCTTATCAAGTTCATATCGATGACATGAGAATTTATCAATGGAATTATTATGTGTATCAAAAGAATAACTATACAATGGTGAGTGTAAATTTCTACATAACTAAATAAATAGTGATTTCAAACATAATTGTGGAGTAAAATAATCAATCAAGTTCGTGTGAAACCCACTGAGTGGAAATCAAAATTAGAAATTCCCTTAACTGTTTGGTAACATACGAAACATACAATTTTGACACTTGGTGGTGACTTTTTAATTCCCCTTTCCCTCTTATTAAGGAAAAATTTTATTGAACAAATTTCTAATATGTGTTTTCCACACAATTATTTTCATATTTTTAACCTTTTATTTTCAAAGAACAATTTCAAATTATGAGGAAACAATTAATTAAAGGAGGGGAGAATGTAACACCCCAATATTACATAGTATGTTATCTAATCAATGTAATTCAATAATTTGTGATACATGCAACAAAAAGTTTGAGCGCACCACCAATTACAAAACTAGCCATTAAAAATGTGGTTATGAATAGTATTATCTGCATTTTTATTTTTATGTATATCCTATATAATGTTAACATTCAAATTTTAATATAAAAACAAAATATGTTTTTTAGATAAAAGAATTATTTTTCAAAAAATGCAACTTTACCACCTATTTAATATAGAATATTTTTTAAAACTAATATTTGAAACTTTTATTTATTTAATTTCATGAAATTAAATTCTTCTTTATAATTGGTACATAAATATTTAGTTTGGATAAATTTTGGGAACTTTTTTGATAACTTTAATATTTTGATGAATAGTGAAGAATACTTTATTTTAATTAAAAACCAGTTTTTTAATCGAAATAATTTATAGTTTTAAATTAAAAATTTGAATGGATTGGATGTATAATTAGATAATATTTTTATCATTTAATACAAATTAGTTCAATATAAGTAATTTCACATTAAAATTTGACATAAAATCATGTCAATCTTTTGATAGTTTTTACTTTTTAAAAACCCTCTTTTTGGTTTTGAGAAAGTGAAATAATTTTAAATAAATAAATTCTACTTATATGTTTTGAATTTCTTAAAATAGACTTCATTTTTGAATTTGGAATATCAAAATTAGCTTAGGGTGAAGTTTTGGTATTTTTCCTGGAACATTCATGTTTTTAATGAAAAGTTAAAAACAATGCATTATTGGTTAAAACTGACTTTTTATTTAAATAATTATTTATTTTTTTTAAATTTTATTTTAGGTAAAAATAGATACATACTAACTATATATGTTCAATTTAATTCATTGGAGTCATTTTATAATAATCTTAGATATGTATAAATTTTATTTTACTTTTTACAATCTTTTACCCACATCCTTGGAGCATTTGCAAATTTGCTTAAAAAATAATTTTATGATAATTTTATTGATATACTCACACCAAGATTTTTGGTTTTAGAAAATGGATGGATCATTTAGGCATGAATGTAACAGTGGATGTGAAGGAAACTGTGATAGAACTCTAAATGAGAAACTTAATGAAATGGGAGCTGCAATGAGAACTCTTGTGGTTATTCTCAACCAACTATCTTGATTAATGATTAACCACATGAATTATGGTGATTTTTATAAGAAAATGTATATCAGAGAAAAAAATCCTTATGGATGTTTAGGTAATAATCATAATCATATGTATGTTCAAAAACCTATGTGTCAAGTATGTGCAAAGAAACACCTAGGAAAATGCTTCAAAGTGACAAGAAGATGTTTTAGATGTGGGAATGAAGGTCCTAAAGCAAGAACCGACCATGGAAAAAATATGCATCTAGTTGAATCTAGGAAAGGGATAGATGTTCATTCTGATGGATCCATTGAATGTTTTAAATGTGGTGTGGATTTTCATTATACAAATAGATGTCCAACGAGGAAGTTTTGGGAATGGTATCACTAGGATCATAAAAATATATGCTTAACAATACTAAATGACATTCTAATTAAGGATGAAGAATCTAAAAATGACCAATGAAAGGTATTTATTATTTCATAAATTATGCTTAGACATTATTGAATCTTAGGATATGATTCACGATTTTTTTGTAGGAAATATGCATTTCAGAATATGTTGGAAAGGAGTGGTTAATTTATCCTGAAGAATGATGAATTTTTAATAAGTCAATATATAAGGGATTCAGGTGTAATAGTAGATTTTAGGATGGTGAATTACTTAAAATTATTACGGCTCTTTTGATGATGGTATTACATTAGAGGACTTTTTATAGTATGTGTAACCCTAATGTTTGATATATGAATGTATTATTCAAGCAATAATTATCGTTTCTTTTGTATATATAATTGTAAAGAACCATTTGAGTTAATATGATCCTTCAATTTGAGGAAATTATAGGTTAATACTTTTTGGGATGGAAAATTAATGTTATTAGATAACCTTCATGGTTAAAATATGTTATGATGAATTTATCTCTTTTTGGGAAAGTTATAAAATTACATAGTTTTTGAAAAAGGACAACACACAGACCGCATGAAAACCCGTCACGTCGGAAAAAACAGCAGGAATCGAACCCACAACCAAAGTGTGATTGGGATTTATCACCCACCAATGGACTACGTGATGTCCCTGGTTTGTAAGACTAATTGTTTTTAGTTAGATGATTTTATGAATCAAGAATTAGTTGATTTTGGGTTATCTATGGAATTGATTAACATATCCTGGAGAATACAAGAATAGGTTAATTACTTTTCAATATGAGACTATAATAGTAACTGATGTTATTTAGAGATAAATGTTATGATTTATCTTGAAGAGTATTTGATTAAATCTTTCTAAGATTTGGGTTTCAATATAAGTTTTGATTACTTATAATAATTTTATGGAAAATTGTTTATCTTGAGCTTTGGGAATATCATAATTACCCTAACACATATCCAAATTTTATTAGATAAGTATAATTCGGCCAGAAACAACCTTAGGAATAAAATATGGTCCTTCTTGGTATACTTGGATTAGATTAGGACATTTATTATAATTTTATTTAAAGAAGAGATAAAATATTTAAATTAAATGTTTAACAACTAAACTATTTTTAATATTGAGTTATACATCAGATAAATTCATCTATAATTATTCCTTAGAGATATAAAAGAATTTTGTACATAATGGTATTTTATTTTTACTTTTTAGACATTAAATAATATAATTAATATACGACACAATGATGATGCAGTAATTACCTTATTAATGAAATATAAAAATAACTGATATTATTAATATCAAAATAAATGTAAACTGAGACTTCTGATGAATTTCAATAAATTTTTTGGTTAATATTAAATGTTAGGGTTGATTAGATAAATTTAGTACTAAGTGATAAGGTTTTTATGACATTCACAAAAACAAAATTCCAAATAGTGTCAAAATTGGCATTACTTTATTTTCTTAAAAAATAATATATTACTAGTTGATATAATATTACCAAAAATCAATGTTTTAGCCAAAGGGCTTAAATAATATTATATAGTTCATTAATGAACCACATTAGGTTTTTTTGGAAGTTTAGAGTAAGTTTATTAACCATATAGTGTAATAATACCAGAAGACACGATAAAAGTTAATCCATTTAACTAAGAGTAAAATTTAAAAGATAAGGTTAAAATGGTAACCTAAACTAGTATAAAACATATTTCTTGAGAGGATTTCGAAAATTCAACCTAAGGATCCTGTAATTACTCTTTTTAATTTTAACAGTGGTTAATAAATGTCAAAATTTTATATTCACCAAAAATTATTTTCATCTTATTGAACCAAATTTTACATACTCATATTAACCGTGTCTCTATAATTTTTGAAATTAAACTCATAAAAGTGGTAAAATTAACTCTTAGTTAAATATCTTTAAATTTACCAGGTCTCTTCGACTTCTTAGGTTACCATATCTTTTAGATTTAACTCTTAGTTAAATAGTTTGACATTTACCATGTCTCTTTGTATTTTTATATTATATGGTTAATAAACATACTATAACAAGACAAGTGAACCCCATGTGGTTCATTATTAAAATATATATCCTAATCTATGTCCTTTGGATGAACCATAGATTTTTAGGA
The DNA here is from genome assembly GCA_963277665.1 of Viscum album. Classification (NCBI taxonomy): domain Eukaryota; kingdom Viridiplantae; phylum Streptophyta; class Magnoliopsida; order Santalales; family Viscaceae; genus Viscum; species Viscum album. The sequence continues at coordinate 789,415,679 of OY728120.1, forward strand.
AAATTATATCAATTAATGATACAGTATTTGTTTTAGAAACTCAATTATGTCAATTTTGACACTATTTAGTATTTGTTATTTTTGAAAGCCATAAACACGTTATCACTTCGATTAAATTTTTTAACCAACCCTAACATGCCATATTAACCTATAAAAATAGTTTAATTTATCAAAAGTCTAAATTTGAAATTATTTTGATATTTATAATATCAATTATTTTAATATTCCATTAATAAGGTAATTACTGTATCATCATAGTGTCATAAATAAATTAAATTATTTAATGTCTAAAAATTATAAATAAAATACAATTATGTAGAAAATATTTCTAGATTTCTAATGAATATTTATAGTCGAATTTATCTTATGTATAACCATATACTAAAAATATATTAGTTATTAAACATTGAATTTAACCCTTTTAGCTCGTATTTAAAGAAAATAATCATAAATGTCCTAATATAATCCAAGTGAACCATAGGGGATCATATATTACTCTTAAGTTTTTTTTGACCGAATTATACTTACCTAATAGAATTAGTACATGTATGAGGGTAATTATGATATCATTTTTACCCTTAATTACCTGATTTACATTTAATCGTGGTAAATAAATGTCCAAAGTTACTATTCACCAAAAATAATTTTAATCTTATTAAACCAGATTGTACTTACTAATATTAATAGTGTCTCTAGGATTTTCGAAATTCAACTCACAGAAGATGTAAAATTAGGATTTATGCAAATTTGAAACGCAACTAGAATGTGTGTAAAAAAACGTTAAAAAGTTCAATAAAATTTTGATATATCTGAACTTATTTTAAAATGAGTCTAATGAATTACATTGAAATTATATATGTATTAGGTATTTAATTTCACCTAATGTAAATTTAAATAATATAACTAATTATTTCAATAAAAAGACGATTTTAACCAATAACGCACTGTTTTTCACTATTCCTCAAAAATTGAATGTTTTCAGAAAAATACCAAAAATTAAACCAAAGATAATATTGATATTAAAAATTAAAAAATGAAGTTTATTTTACCATATTAAAATCATAGAAGTACCATTTATTAATTTAAAATTAATTCCCATTCTAAAAAACTAAAAGCGTGTTTTTAAAAAGTAAAAACAAAGAATTGACATGTGATTTTGTCAAATTTAAATGTGAAATTACTTATAATAACCTAAATTGTATTAAATGGTAAATATATAATCTAATAGTACTTGAGAACCATTCAAATTAATAATTCAACACTATAATTTATTTCCATTAAAAAGTTGTTTTCAATTAAAACATAGTATTTTTCAATATCGGTCAAAATATAAAAGCTATCAGAAAAGTACAAAAAATTTATCCTAACTAAATTTTTATGTCCCACATATAAAGAATAATTTAATTTAATTAAATTGAATATATAAAAGTTTCAAATATTGTTTTCAAAAAGGGTTCTCCATTAAAAGGTAGAAAAATTTCATTTTTTGAAAAATACTTCTTTTATCTGAAAAAATGAGTTTGTTCCTATATTATGTCTAAGAAAAAAATAATATGGATGTTAAAATTATATAGAGTATATAAGATTTAGAATTAAGTTATTAATATTCATAACTGCTTATTAAATGACTAGTCTAGTAAGATGTGGTGCGCTCGAACTTGGTGTTGTGTGTAGTGTAAGCTATTGAATTACATTAATGAGATAACGTACTATGAAATATTTGGGTGTTACATAATCACCTTTAAAAAACACCTCACTATACTTAAGTGTTCAAAAAACTTACACCTTTATATAGAGAGGTTCACAAAACATTGGGATCAATTTTATATGGTTCCCCATCAACTTGTAGTAGCACACTACTCTTGTCAGCAGCCATCCATCAGAGCCATCTTCTATCATCTGACCGGATAGAGACAATTAAATATGAGGGGGAGGAGGATGAATCTTATATATGAAGAGAGTTAGACCAAAATAACATCCCCATCATGTTCTGGAACATCGCTACTTACGACCATGAGATCCTAGATAAGATAGAAAAGGATTTCATTCCTTATCTACACAATAATATTTGGTCTACTCATTTGAAAATTAATGCTCAATATATTCGTTATTTAGGATACGAGGTTCACCTTATTTCAATAAAGATAAGTTATCTTCAGCTATACCTATAAGTAATCTTCATGGCCTGAGATCCAAATGTAGAAAATCATGGTGAAATCTACAACTTTCATTCCACCATTTCATCATGAGACGTCGGCAATTCATATCTAAATCCATGTAATTAATATTTATTTTAGGATGAGGATATTATAGATTTTTATATATTTTGGCACACCTAGAATAATAAAACCTGTCGGATTTGACATCATTTAATTTTATATCTTATAAAGATATCGGTGGACTGGGTAACAATTAGTATCTTTATTCACTACAAGTCAATTACCCTACTACAACTATGCCTAGTCATCATCAATGAATGGATATGAAAAAGGAACATGAAACATTTCCCCTAAAAGAAATGATTACACATTTTGGACAGAGAGAATTAATTTGAAATCATTCATACAACTTCTCATAAAAAATGGTTCTCATCATGGTATTCCATCGCACCGGGATCCTACATGAGCACAACAACATTACATAAAATATATTTCAATGGAAGCTTCTATAAAATCTATCTAGGATTAGACCTATCCCCCTTGGACTGAGGAATATATACCACTACCTCTACCCCTCAGATCATGAATTCCTAAGAGTATTCCAGGAATTTCCATGATAGATGTGAGCAAAGCCCATCCCGATGGGCTTGGGGAATTAATATCTCAATTACCATCTCTAGGTTCATCATCCATTAATGGTGCTCCATGAGAATCAATTACGATTCCATATCACCCCACCCCATTAGTCTGCTGGCATTTATATATTCACATCCATCCCGAGAATCTAAAGTTTCCCAATCAGGATTCAAGTATCACTGAGAGGGGGAGAGTGAATCAGTGATATATTTTTCTTTTATGTTTCCTTACTTTTGAAAAAACCTTCACATAATTTTAAATATTTCTTTTCCTTCTGAATACAATTTGAACACACATCCATAGGAACACAAAAATTTACAAGGATCACTACTCAACTAACGTACCTACGTCCATCGTATTGTTCAGTAACAATAAAATACCACACAATCAACTAGAAATCAATCCTATGATGTGGAATTCAATGAGTAGTATGTTACAATAAACTCGTGTACAAATTTGAATAGAAACCAATATTGTGTGTTCTCATCCTTATCAGAAATAGGCTAAAATAATGTTTTAGCGATTCTTGTTATTCTTCAAAAAAATTATCATTGAAAACATATCTTCTATCTCTTTCCCCGAATGTGGTTGGACCTTCCTTTAGTCCTCCAAAAACTATATTTATTCCATTGTGAATGGAATATATCCTCCACTTACTGATTAAAACCCTGTGTTGTGAGTCCTTCATATACGGCCTTCATCTTTGGTATACTGCCCCTACTTTTTGGACACCTGATTCTTCTGTAGACAAGTGTTTCTTTGTGAACAGTTGGTTCCCCCATGGACCACCTCTCCTACAAAGTCTTCTTTCCATTATAGGTTAGATTTCCCTAAAAAATTCTTCTATGTTTTTTTCACTCTAAGAATCTCAATCATGAAAATGATCGCCCAAGAATTGTTTCTTCCTTCACTAATACTATCCTCTCTGAACAACCTCCCTTCAAGAAATTTTCCATCGCGAACTACTCTTGAAAACACTAAATTTCGTACTGTAGATATTTTTTCTTCTTATAAAATTCACTCTCACATAATGAAGGGATTAAGTTAATTTATATAGGAAAATAACTCTGTAAATTTATCTAATCTTATTTTTTCTATGTTTCGATGTAGCACAGTCTTCACCATGTAATATGCTCCTCCCAAAAACTATTTTTTTCCTTCATAGTCTGCATACCACCTTTATTCCTTCACAGAATCCAATTCCATATCTGATCATGTCACTACCTCCATTCCGAAAATGACAGCCTTCACTGTAAACATTAATCCTTCCTTATACTTCAGTCCTACCATCCACGATTTCTCCTACGTGGTCTGCATACCATGCTTCATGATCCATATATCACTAAAATGAATAATCCTTACTTTGGTGGCTTTCCAGCACCGCTTTGCATACTCATATGTGTTTTGGGAACTGTCATTTTGTGGTTTGTGAACTCTGATTCAAAAACATCTTTAAGAAATATTTTTCCTTTTCTATATAATAAAATCCAATGTTTTGGCCCAAAAATTTGGAAAATACAGGGAAACGGTCCCACCTAATATATCTGCTTTGACAAGAACACCCATGCTACTTCTCTATCATCTAGATTATTTTAAAATTAGCTACAGTCATCACCACCCTTATCAGTCATGATATATTTTCTTTTATCATTCACCTTTAGCATCGTCAAATTTTGAAAGGAATGTATTATAACTTATTTATCTTCAAGCAGGATCTTTCATGTCCCCTTTTCCATCATAAGGCTTGAATCATAAGTTCTCCTATAAACTTATGATATTTGTGTAATACAAATCATAAAATCATCTTCATATTTTCCAATTATATTACAAAGTGAATTTATTTATCCTTTTGGACCTAAAAAGACGAAACTTGTCAAAATAAAATTTTCATTTATCCAAAATCTTCTCCAATAAAATTTGTCCCAACAAAATCATCATTTCCAAGAATGAAATATTTGTATATTAATAAAAAAGACCAATTAGTTCCAATTGTTCTGTCTAATGGCCACCACTCCATAGGGCTATTGGAATTTTCATCATTATTATCACCATAGAGAGAATTATTATTTTCTATGGTTGGAGTAAAAGAGTCAGTGTCCCACCTATTCCTCCCACCGCAAGAAAAACCATTACAGGTCAAGGCACAAATTGAACCAAAACTAGAATCTATCTCAATGTTATTACTCATAGAAAGTGAATGGAGAATAATATGGAAAAGGTGATCATTCCCCATTGGGGTAGAAAGAAAAACTGGCCCAATATGGATAATGGTTTAAATAAAGACTATAATAATGGTAGTGTAGAATCCACGTGTTGTGTCGAATGTGATGGAACAAAATCCATTTTTTGATATTCCTTTTTGAATGTCATCACTTTTAATATGGAATAAATTGATCAATAATCAAATGTAGAGGGTGAAAACATGGAAATTTTACCCCATGAGGATGGTGATTTGGACATACCAAATGATATTTTTCACACATATAACTGATGAAGTCTCCAAAATATGGAATAACATAATTTTGGGTTGTATCCACTAAAATTGAACATTTAAAAGGGAAAAGATATGGATACACACTACTCAATAACTAGAATAGTTGGGATTCCTTCCACGAAGGATTGACTATCACAATATGAGAGTGAAATAAGAACACTCGAGCAACACAATGAGGATCAAATTAGGGGAAAAATAACCAAAGGGGATTTTCTTCAGAAATAGAGGAATATTCACCCTCCCATTTCTTATTTGTTAAAAAGAGTGGTAACTGAGCATCATATTTTCTCCAAATATAGGTAGCAAGTCTACATAAATGAAAATGCTAGAAATGATTATGACTTTCATTCATTGTGGTGAAACCCTCTCCCTTTCCAATGTAATCGTTCAGTCATAGGAAGAATCATGAATCAGTAGGAGATGAAGATGATACCACCCCATTATCCCCTTTCCACTACTAGTAGATAGAATATTTATCAGAAAATAGTTCCCTTGAAGGTTCCAAATGTTGTCGAGTCTTAATCTACATGAATGGAATCCCTGGAAGGGTGAATCTCACCTGTGAATCTTTAGAAGAATTCATATATTGAATTTGTGGATGATACTCCACATCCACACAAATTCTACAATCCCCCCTTCTCTATGATTGACAGTGTAGGCAAGCATGAACCACATCTCACACACTTCATATCCAACTGTGGACCAACGATAGCCCTCTAGATCAACAGGTGGAAACAAAACCAAGGTATTTCAAATGGAAACTAATAGGGCCCACCTTTTTTTGGTATAATAGCCTACTAGTTTGATCTGTTGCATGGTGGGAAGACCTTCATCATCAGTTACTTTATCATTTCATCTCTACATAGAGGAAAACAATGATCATCAATCAAGATAATTTCAAACAATAACATAATAGGAGTTTTTCAGATTATACAGAGAGATGGAGATGATTAATCTATTCACTTAGAATCCATCTCTCACAAGAGAAACTACTAGAACACTATGCGAAAAATCATAGTGATTAGTTCTACACACCTATAATCACTATGATGTATCCAGGTGGGGTTTGAGAGTTTGTAGATATCATAGAATGAATTGAGGAGACTATTCAGAAAAACTGATCTAAAATATGTATCATTCCCACAGATTAGGGTAAAATACATGGTAGGGTAGAATCTATACCAGTCACCCTCAAGAAAGAAGTATTGTCCATTTAGTCACCTATGTAGGAAACTAACAACCTAGAACCTTCTGTAGATGGGAAAAACAATATAATCACCCATGGCTAAAATCACGGAGAAATCAGGGTTTCCTGATATTTGAGGAATGAATGAAGAATGTATAATCATTCTAAAATGAACATGACCGATGTTATTTCTTGTCATCCAATGAAATTAACCAACTCAAGATTCTATAGTTGATAATTCATGACGTGGTCAACCTCTCTAAGCATCCCAACATCATCATCTTCAAAGACAATATCCAAGGCATTGTTGACCTTGGACAAGTGGCGTTAGACAACTCCCTAGAGAAAATGGTGTGTGTAACTGTTGTCTAGTCAGTAGAAGAGTACAGTTGGGTGAAATTTCTGGCCATTCATGATCAAATGTTTAACAACTAGATGACATTAATAAAAATTGATCAAGATCATGCCAACTAGAATGAATTGTTTAGAAACCCCACAATAACTCCACCACCCAAAGAGGTAACATTAGATGTTCCTCTCAACGGTTGTTGTGACCACTAGTAGTAGGAAGAATGAGAAATGGAGGAATCATATTCTTCCAAAATGCAATCCCTAACTCTTAGAGATTTCTTCATTACAATATACATATCATGGGAACCACCACACAAAATGGAATACTTAATGGCTGAAGATTTCAACATTGGTTCTGTCAATGTGATACAAATGGAGGAAACCTTCTCAGATGATGAGTATGCCCCCAAATATGAATTTCCCTCACATAATTGAGGAACATGAGGTCTCATGCACCAAAACCAAGGGTATATGGGACAAATCATATGTGTTTGGAACCTATATTCCAATAATACCCCTATATAAGGAAAATATGTAGCTAGAACTCATGGGGAAGATTTATAGTGGGCCTAAAAGAGGAATGGAGATTCCAGAGAGTCCTCTAGTAGCCTCCCGCATCCGATTTTATTGCATGACCGCCTAGAAGGGGTTCAATCCAATCAACCCAAGAAATGAGAACGGTTGATGTGACCTTCTCCATTGGTGGTTGATGTCTCGTTGACTTTTGAATAAGAACTAAGCCCATCATACACAGATTCCTCATCTCCGAAACTACATGACCATTGGAATCCCCTTATCAAGAACCATCGTCCTTTGGCATAAAAGTATGAATTTATAAAATAGCTAGTTGCATTTCAAAACAATATCTTAGTCCATAATGCACCCCATATTTTAAAATAACTTGGGGTTGAACTTTTTTAATCCCTATATATTTCATGTGAGTTTGAGATAAAATTCACTAAAGCTGATGTCTATCGAGTGGAGATTAGGTCCCCAGAATGTTACGTCTTTATCTCATTCATTGATCCAGGTTAATAAGATTCCATAAAAAGGCACATTAGACCCCTATGAGTCTCAGGGAGACTCAATAACGTCAACATAAAAAAGGCCCTAATTGAAAATGGGTATTTGATCAATACCATCTTAGTTCAAGCCCTTTAACATTTGAGATAAGGAAAAGGACACTTATCTCCCACAAAGAATACCATTTGAGGCTATGATAAGATTGTGAAAAGTCCTTTCAAAAATATATTACTCGAATCATAGTATAGGGAACTCACATTTGAGGTTTATTTCATAATTATTCATCAAGACACAAAACATAATGTCCTTCTCAAAAGGCCCAAGCTCTATAGCCACATGGTTGTATTGTCAACATTCTATTAGTGTATGAAGTACCCAATCAATTGAGAAATTGGAATACTACATGGTGACAAATCCCCATTCGATACATGAATATCCACATATGATGAAGATTTTTTATTCAATAAGGTAGGCATTAAACAAATGGAATATGGTGATAATAATGTTACTGCTCCCAATCGGTTGGGGACCACCCCAGTGAATCCGTAGAGTATGCTCTATATTTACTATGTGCTCCCCATAAATCTGGTCAAGGTAGTAAATCTAATCCTAGAGGTCCAAGACCCACATTTCATCAGTGAAAGTGTGAAATAAAATCATCTCCATCATCTCTCTATGAAGACTCAAATAGAAAGGGAAACTATTTTCTCTTTTTGTTGCCTCCCTCACTTTGATAGTGATGGAGAAGAACCCAAACAACAAGTTTGGCCTGAAAATGCCTCCACAGAATTGAAAATATAAGTAGATGGGGATGATCTCAGGATCACCCCTCTAGAATTTTAGGAAGGTGTCTCGATCACAATAGATGTTCTCAAAAAATATATCTTGGAATGGAAGAATACATGTGTTCTACTCTAATTAGAGTCACCAAGCACCTCAATGAGAAAGCGATATATATTGAATTTCTAAATCATCCCTGGTATCTATTCTCTAGGAATTATTCAGAAATTCATATACTAAATCTAGATGTGGATACACACCATCATATAATACACAATGATCATTGAGGCTTCAAGAAGACATCCTAGAGGATGCACCCCTTTCATGCCACCAATTTTGAGGTTGTGGTCGACAAATTGATCGATGCCAAATTTTTTCAAGAAGTTAAATACCCATGGTAGATTTCCACCATCATCCCTGTCAAAAAAAAGACCAGATAAGGGGATATATTGACTTATAAGACCTTAATTGAAATTTCCCAAAAGATGATTTCACGTTAATGATTACAAAACTCTTTATCCATTCAACTAGTACTTTCTTGGTTAATTATTTCATGGATGGGTATTTGGGGTACAATCAAATCAATATAGCCCCTATATATGAGGATTTATCTACCTTTATATCAACTTACATTTTCTTGTGCTATCTATTCGTTCCATTTGGATTAAATAATGTTAGAATGACATGTCAGGGTTTAATGAATCACATCTTTAATCCACTCTTGGGAAGGATAACTGAGTGTTTTGTAGATATACTAGTTGTTAAATTCTGATAGGGATGTGATCACTTCAGGGATATCCAAGTAATTATGACAATTTCGGAAAATACATCCTAAATATGAATCTCTTAAAATTCACTTCTGGGGTAACCTTACGAAAACTCCTTGTCTTTTTGGTGGTCCATCCTAGAATTTAGTTTGATACACGTATTAATTGTGTTATTTTAGCAATGCCACCCCAAGATAATCACAAATATTTTAGGGGAATGCAAGGGTACCTCACCTAAATTTGGAAATTCAAATATAATCTATCCGAAAAGAATTACCCATCACCAAGATATTGAATAAATGAATCACCTATTAGTGGGATGATGAGTGTCAAAAATCCTCCATAATTTTTCAAGAGTTACATGCTGCACCAACTGGTTTTTATGCCTCTGGTGGAAGTGTGTCCAATAATTTTATATTTTCCCCAAAAAAATAGTCAAAAGGTTCCCTCCTTAGATAGAAATTTTATGTTGGGAGTGATGATAGCCTTTACTAAATTAATTATATCATGCTTGTTACTGAGACTGGATATTCTATGGTCAACAAGAACTACCATCCACTCATCCTCATGTTACAAACAATGAGGCATTACTTGTAGCACCATGAAGTACACATGGTCTCTAATATATATCATCTCAAGAACATCCTTAGACAACCAATGTTGACTAGGCACTTAGATTGATGGGCGGTCTTTCTACAACAATATGACTTTCTATTCATATCACATAAGTCATTGAAATGGAATGACCTGACTGACTTCATTGTAGAACATCCAACCCGGAAAAATACACTATAAGACATTGAGATCCAAGAGGAAGAGGTCCTTTATGCCCATTACAATACAATTACATGAGATATGTACTTTTTTCTCACCTCCAAGAGATATTTTTGTTCAAGGATGGAATAACCAAAGCTCAATCAAGATGGTCTAGGGATTATATTTCTCTCTCCAATCAAAGAATTTTCCCCTACTCTTTCTCACTATCTAAATGATTCACAAATAACTAGCCTAAATATGAATCCCTCATTGTTGGATAGGAACTAGACCTATAAGATCACATAATATACCTGAATATAAATGGGGATTCAGAATTGGTGATTAACCATATAAATGTATAATATTGCATCAAAAAGGAAGAATTCCCCCTACTGGATATGATTGGGGATTTATGGTAGTGTTACCTTTTAACACCACATTACATCATGTTCCTTGATCACAGAAATATTGTGTCGATGCACTAGCTAATTTAGCTACCATCATGGACAACCCAGATTAGGAGGAACCGATAATACATGTCACACATCAAAGAATTGTCTCATTAATACACATATATGATATGTAATAAATCAATTAGGTTAGCACCAAACCAGATCATGATTAAAAAATGAATACACTTGGATGGATGGATCTCATAATTTTCTATTTTTGAAATGGGGTTTTTCTAATATATCATGATGTAATGGAACATATTTTGGGTTGGGAAGAAAATTTCACTCTATGGGATGATCCAAATGAGAATATAATCCCTCTATATTTATTATTTTATGGAACCAACACAAATGCAAAATAGAGGGAGTAAATCTCACCATCATTGAATAAGTCCTTGTAGGCTCTTTCAGTGCTCATTATTCTCGTACCAGTCTCTCACACCAAATCTGGACGATGGTATATTCCTAGAAAACTATGGCACATAACTGTGTGGAATTCACAGTGAAATTTCATGTATTCCAAATACATCAAAAAATAATCTATCAAACCCAAAAATCTTTACATAAATCATAATATTCCGGGCCATTTTTCATTTAGGGAGTCGGTGTTGCGGGGAAAATCCCCCATCCTTATCTAAGATGGTCAAGTACATCTTTACTGCAACCAATTTCATTTAAAAATGGGATGTGGCAATATAACTTATGGAAATAGGGATGTAGAATTACATAAAAATCATGAATTCACATATCATCACCAGGTTCGAGGTCCCTCAAACAATATTGATCAATAAAGACCCCATAATTTGTTCTAAAAATTTGAGGAAATATTACAAGAGTATAATATCAAGTCCAATCACTCATCCCACTAATATTAAGTGAAAAATAAAAATATTTATTCCTTCAATAATATTCTATCAAATATACAAAAAATAATGGTAGACATGGATGTGAATTCTTGACTTGAAAAACTCCTCCATACATTATGGTCCTACCGTAACACCCACTATGGGAAAAAATGATTATTGTGATGGGGTATTTGCGACTAGCCTTATTCCCATTGCAAAAACTCTGATGAAAAGAGTTTTTGAGATGGGAATATATTCCCGTCACAAATAGTCAATAATTTTCGACGGAAATATAGGTCTCGTCGCAATTACAATGGCGCCGTTTGTGTGCCAAAACGCAGGAAGGCTATTTGCGACGGGTAGAAGGCTACCCATCGCAAGTACCCGGCGGTGGTAAATAGTATTTGCGATGGGGATATTTCCCCATCGAAAACAAATATTCACCCAGTATTATTTACGACGGGACCCGTCGCCAATACCAGCCTTTGTAAAGACTATTTGCGACGGTCACATTCAACCCGTCGCCAATAACCAGCGGTGGTAAATACGTTTTTGTGAGGGGACTATGTACCCGTCGCAACAGAGAATCCAACAGGTGGTATTTGTGATGGGTCCCGTCACAAATACCGGCGGCGGTAAATAGTAATTTGTGACGGGGATATCCGCCCGTCGCTAATCATGGGGAATTTGCGACGGGCCTGTCACAACAACCCTTTTACCCACCACCCATAATTAATGCGGGTGAAGGCATTTGCGACGGGCCCCGTCGCCAATACCGGTGGTGATAAATAGAAATTTACGACGGGGATATATTCCCATCGCTAATGGTGGCTATTTGCGATGGGCCCATATCAAAAGTCCTTTTACCCACCGCCTGTATTTAATGCGGGCGAAGGCATTTGCGACGGTATCCCGTCGCAAATACGACCGTCGCAAATAATCTAGCATATATATGCACCACATCTTTTTTTTCCCATAACATTCAGATCTCCATTCTTCTCTCTCTCTCATTTTCAGTTCTGAGCAGAAGTGTTTTTTGTCTTAATTTTTTCTTTCGAGAAGAGTAAGGAGTTGGTGCATATTATTAAAGTTATTTATATTTTTTTAATTGTTAAATTATTTTTAACTTTTAATTTTATTTTTAATTGTTAATATAATTTTTTTAATAGAATATTGAGCTATATAGTATAATTAGTTTATGTGCTTGTACCAAATAATCCTTGTCTGGATACGAACAAGTAGAGGCGGCTCTGGCACATATGTAACTATGAGTGAAAACTCTGACAAGGTGTTTCGAGCTTGAATCGGGGTAACCTGGTACACGACAACGGGCCATACTGCACTCTTGGTTCGACACTCCCGGGGGATGTTTTGGTAATAATTAGAAATAAATATATAATTATCAAATAATTAAGAAATAATTAGATTTAATTAAAATAATTATCAAATAATTATGAAATAATTAGATATAATTGATTAGAAATAATTATGAAACAATTAAAATAATAAGGAAACAATTAAAATAATTAGGAAACTATTAAAATAATTAGGAAACAATTAGATTTAATTTGGAAACAATTAGATTTAATTAGGAAACAATTATATTTAATTAGGAAATAAATAGATTTAATTGGGAAAAAATTAGATTTAATTAGGAAACAATTAGATTTAATTAGGAAAAAATCATATTGAATTAGGAAACAATAAGATTTAATTAGGAAACAATCAGATTTAATTAGAAAACAATTAGATCTAATTAGGGAACGTGATTGACCGCTCATTTACCTCAATTTTCATTACATTTGTGTGTTGAGTCTTGACAGGAAACTTCTACCTCCACATTTAATATCTGCTTTTACTGTCAAAATTATCAACCTCCTCGCCAATATAGATGTGAGGAGGTTTATAATTTTGACAGTAAAAGCACATATTATATGTGGAGGGAGAAGTTTCATATCATCCTCAACACACAAATGAAAAAAAATTGAGGTAGATGAGCGGTCAATTATGTTTGTTTTTCTATTCATTGATTGATTAACCACCCTACCTATATGCATATCTTCGCATTTCTAATTAGTAACATAATTAGTAATATAAGTAGTAACATAAATAGTAACATAAATAGTAACATAAATAGTAACATAATATAAAATATTATATTACTCTAATATTAATAGTTAAATAATACTTATAATATAATTATTTTATTATTATATGTTTAATATTTATAATAAAAATATTATTATTAAAATTATAAAAAATTTACAAAATATTACAATTATCCATATTTTCAACAAGTTTTGATTTATTCTTAACAGTTCAAATCTTAAAGGGTCACCAATTTTCAGGTCATGCAAAATGAAAATTTTGTGTCAACCGTGTCCAATGTAAACTCTATAATTGTTCTTGCTTAGTTGATCACCTCGCAAGTAGCGTTGCAATAAGACAACCCAAGTCATGTCTTTCTCATTACTTGTGTCATCTTATTGCAACACTACTTGCGAGATGATCAACCATGTAAGGATAGTTATAGAGTTTAAATTGGACAAGGTTGGCGCAAACTTTTTATTGGGTATGACTTGAAAATTGATGACTCTTTAAGATTTGAACATGTTAATAATATATAAAAATCTGTTGAAAATATTGAGATTTGTAATAATTGGTAATAATTACTAATAAAATTAATCAAAAATCAAATAAATTCAAGTACATGGTTATAAATTGGCACAATTTCCAGCAGATTGACGGCTACCTTTTGTTCAATGTCTCATATCTTTGCTACTTTCTCCCACTGAAATCAGTATGAAAAATGTGCTCTAACGAATGTCAGAGCAAGTTTTTCATACTGATTTCAGTCGGGAGAAAGTTAAAAAGAGATGAGCCATCGGAAAAATCAAAATAATTAGTAATATAATCTTCAAAATGATGATTACAAAATTTTATATCATTATTCAAGCATATTTCATTTTTCCAAGTATTGTTAAGTATTGCTAAATTAATAATAATTAGTTGGGATGATTACAAACTAACTGTGTTGCCTATAATTATTGGTAATTACTAATAAATAACTTTAATTATGTATCTTTTTTTAGGATATTGTTTCTTATATAAAATTATTTGAAAATAGTAATGGTTTTAAATTTTTTTAGAAACATATATATTAGTATGGAATAAGGAAATCGACATAAATCATTATTAGATGATCGTGCTTGGATAAATCAACGCAGAAATCTATACGGTTCAAGATTAAATCCTATATATGTTGATTGTGTTGAAGCTTTCTTATCATTTGCATCATCAAACCCAGAACTTGTTTCAGAAGGGATAATTAAGTGTCCTTGTAAAATATGTGCTCTGAGATCATTTGATACATTTGACATCATTGGGCAACATCTCTTGTGTTATGGTTTTCAGTCAGATTATATTTTTTGGTATCAACACGGTGAACACAGTTCTAGAGAGGATACTAATAATTTGATTTTGGATCCATCACGGTTTCCGAATTTAGTACATGATGTGGCAGGGTCATCCGTTCAACAAACAGAAATCGAGGATGATGTTGATTTACCTCCCGAGTTGGTACCATCGGAATTTTCTGAGTTGTTCAGGACTGCTGAAAATGAATTATATCCTGGTTGCAAGATAAGAAAATTAGAAGAAGTTGCACAATTTATGGATATTAAATCAGATAATGGAATGTCAAATAACTGTTTTGATCAGATATTTTCTTTGGTTAAAACACTGTTACCTGAAGGAAATGTGATTCCTGCTAATTATTATGAGAGAAAAAGACTCGTTCGTAATCTAGGCATTAGTTATCAGAAGATCCATGCATGTTCAAACGATTTCATCTTATATTCTGGTGAAAATGAGTCGTTGGATAGTTGTCCCACATGTGGACAATCAGGGTATAAAGAAGCTTAATCAGGGAAGTCTGGATTGATTCCTGTAAAATTGTTGAGATATTTCCCGCTTACACGCAGGTTGTAGCGTTTATTTATGTCTTAGAACAGAGCAAAAATGATGTCATGGCACAAAACCAATATTTTGAATGATAAAAGTTTGATTCATCCATCTAATGGTGATTCAGGGAAACTTTTGGATCAAGTGCATTCGTCTTTTGCTTTAGAATCCTGGAACATGCGATTGGGTCTTTCTACTGACGGTTTTTGTCCATTTGGATCTTTTGGTAGTCAGTATTCATGTTGTCCTGTCTTTATAACTCTGTACAATTTTCCTCCATGGATTTTGATGAAAGAGCCTTATATGTTTTTGACATTATTAATCCTAGGACATCCAAAAAATAATATTGATGTTTATTTGAAACCACTGATTGATGAGTTAAATTTATTGTGGATTCATGGTGTCGGTACATATGATGCTTCTGCGAAACAGAATTTCTTAATGAAAGATTCTTTGATGTGGAAAATTAGTGACTTCCCGGCATAGGATATGTTATCTAGCTGGAGTACACATGGTCCAAAATCATGTCCTTACGGTATGGGAGACAACAAATAATTTATGCTCATGATGGGAAAAAAACCTTGTTAGTTTGAATGTCATCGCAGATTTCTTCCAATCGATCATCCTTTTTGGAGGAATAAATCCCATTTCAAAAAAGGAAGAATTAAAAAAGATGAACCTCCAAAAATGATCTCAGGTACAGAGTTACAATCCGTTGTATTTTCATTACCTTCCATCACTTTTGGACTGACAATAAACCAACAGAAAATTCATGGTTTTGGGAAAGAACACAATTGGACAAAACCGAGCATTTTTTTGAATCTTCCACATTGGTCTAATTTTTTAGTCCGACACATGTTGGATGTCATGCATATTGAGAAGAACTGTTTTGATAATTTATTTCATACAGTTTTGGATAAACCAGGTAAAACGAAAGATAATGTAAAGGCACGATTAGATCTTGCCCAAATTTGTAGGCAACAAGAACTTGAATTGTTTGAAAATGTCAGATCATAGAGATTAATGAAGCCAAAAGAAGCTTATACACTGACCAAAGAGAGTCTCTTATTATTTTGTCAGTGGATTGCAGATTTGAGACTTCCAGATGGCTATGCTTCCAACGTGGTCAGATGTGTTAAAAATGGTCATATTACCGGATTGAAAAGTCATGATTGTCATTTTATAATGGAAATACTTATGCCTATTGGTTTAAGAGGTTTGTTGAATTCTAAGATTTGGGATTCAATAACAGATATATCATATTTTTTCCGAGACATGTGTGCAGCGGCAACAAACTACGATACACTAAGAAAAATGGAAGAAGCTATTGTTGTAATTATATGCAAATTGGAAAAAATCATTCCACCATCTTTATTTGACTCGATGGAACATTTGATATTACATTTTACACATGAAGAAAAATGTGGATGTCCTGTTCAGTTTTGATGGATGTACCCATTTGAGAGATGCATGGAGAAATTGAATAAAAAAACTGTAACAAAGAATCACGTGAAGGATCAATTGTTGAAGCCTATTTGGAAGAAGAAATTGTTTTATTCTTCTCTGATTATTTTGAATCTGAATATCCCACAAAATTTAACCACATGGGCCAGAACGAGGGGAATGTTGATGATGATATGAACAATCAATTATCAGTTGTCAGTCAGCCCGAACTTGACTTTGGTGGAGTTCATGATAGATGGATTTTAGATGATTAACATCATAGAGCTCATACATATGTTCTAATCAACTGTGAAGAAATGACACCAATTGTACAGTGAGTGATCTTATCCCTTATTCTATAGATTCTGTTATAGTAAATTAATCATATTGTATTTTTAGGGTATATGATGATCATATCAAGAAACAATTTCCATAAATTACAGCAGCTGTCTTAGAAGAACGTCGGAAAAACAATTTTTCCTACTGGTTTCAAAAATTGGTAACATACATTCTTTTTTGGTTTTACATATAACATAAATTTATTACTTGTAATAGTGATAAACGTTTTACAAATTTTCAGGTATTTGTACATGCTGATAAGATTGATAGTCGATTGCGTATATTGAGTATCCCACCATTCAAAATGGTTAAATCTTATAATGCATAAGTGGTGAATGGTTATCGCTTTCATACACGTGCATATGGGGAATCAATGAAAACAATGAATAGTGGTGTTTTTTTGAAGGGATCACATCATAGAGATATTGAAGTTGACTTTTACGCCATTCTTGAAGAAATTATTGAACTGTGTTATTTGGGACATAATTATGTAACAATGTTTAAATGTCGATGACTGGATACTGAGAGAGGCTTGAGTATTCATCCGACTCATGGAATTGTTGATATTAAACATAAAAGTATTCTTGAAGTAAATGAACCATTTTTATTAGCTCATCAGGCACATCAAATTTATTATGAAAAATACTATGCTACTGCAAAAGAGTTGGATGATTAGTGGAGTATAATAAAAGTTAAATCTCAATAAAATCGGTTTACTCAAACTGAATGTGGTTCCACTGAAGTGCAGGGAAATGAAATTTTTCAAGACACTCCTCAAAACACATCTTTTTCACAAAGAGACATGAATATCGAGGATGACACCCCACAATTAAGGGTCGATGGTGACGATGTTGTCAATGATGTTACAACTGAATTTGAAATGACCAGAGATGATGAATGTGAATCTAATATGGAAATTGATGATGTTGATGAGGAAGATGAAGACATTGAAATTGACAACTATGAAGATATTGATGAAGATGAACATTGACACAGTAAAATGATGGTTAGAATCATAAAAAATATATATCTATACATGATAGTTATTTTCAACTGTTTTCTAATAACAATCATTTCATGTTTCAGATGGACTCGGAAATGTATCGTCAGTTTCTGGAGGCTGATCTACCTATGGATGATGAGGTTTCTAAGTCATCTGACCCTAAGGAAGTTGGCACTACAGGGAGCACTCGGAGGGGGTGTGGTCTTGCCAGATTGATGATTCCCGATCGTATCCCAGAGCAACGTCCACCTCTTGGTTTCGATGCACACACGCGGTGGTATGGTAACCTGGGTATTTTAGTTATATTTCATTATAGTTTATTAATATTATAATTGTTTGATTATTTGTTCTTTTTCCATAGTTTTACGCATATAGCTATTGGAACGGGGAGCGTTATCTTGCGCAATTATTTTTCTTATCCTGGCTCACATGGGATAAGATTCCCGCTGATGTGCAGGACACCATGTTTGATCATTGGCTGGTACGTAATTAAATATTATTTATTTTGAAATTTAATTCATTAATAACTTTATATTAGGGTTTATGGTATCCCATCGATGAGAGCATGCATGCCACTATCCATGCAGCATGGGTGGTGTCTATGCGTGACCGTTTCCGTCAGTTTTTACATAATTTGAGAAATACGACTTTGAAGAAAGCCGGAGTGACAAAATTTGATGAGTCCTGTAGAGCCCACTGACCAGAGTACATTTCATCTCACGTTTGGGATGGATTATATACATAGTGGTTGGGTGGTGAGTTTCAGAGAAGATCTACATTGGGTCGACAGAATCGGGGGAGACAAGAGGTGACGCATCGAGCCGGTAGTCGTACATTCAGTGCGCATAGAAAGTGTCTGGTAAGTACTTTTTTTAATATTTTATACAACTTTGAATATAAATAGATTATTTTATATTCATATAGGAAGCCGAGAAGCCCGATATTTCAGCATACGTCGTTTATCGGAGGATGTACACTGACCTGACTACTGGAGAGATTAGAGGTGACTGCCAGCGTCAGATTGTGGTCAGTATTATTTTCTTTTCAGTTTGAAAATTAAATGAATATAATATTTTCATAATTTTAATTTCTAATTGAAACTTAAGGTGTCATATGAGGCTGCGACCTCTCAAACACAGGATGAGGGTCATGATGAGACGGGTGATCAGACTAGTGCCCACCATTTTGATGAGATAGCATGGATGCAGGCGACCCAATATGGCTTCAAAAAGGGACGAGTAGTTGGTATTGACTCTCATTTGACTCCTACAGCTTATTATGGTACTGCTGCGATGTCGGTGTCCAGCTCGAGAGGAGCTCGTGGAGAGAAATCATCTTCTGCCTCATAGTATCAGGAGCACCTGCGTGCTCAGAGTCAGCTTATAGAGGATTTGCGTCAGGGGCAGGAGCAGATGCGTCAACAGGGCAATGAGGAGATGCATCGATGGCAGGAGAAGATGCGTCAGTAGCAGGATGAGGAGAGAAGTTGATAACAGTAGAAAAATTAGGAGTATATGGAGTATATGTGTCGTCTGACTCATAGTTTAGGGATGGAGTTTCATCCACCACCTCATCCAGGTCCTCCAGGTCCTCCAGATTATCCACCACCAGTGATTTTTTTAGATGTAACAAACATTTGAGTTCGTAGTATATCGTCATATTAACTATTTACAATTCCTCTTTCATATTGGTACCAATATTACATGATTTAATTTGTTTTTTTAATATATTATTACTTATTAGTATTATTTTTAATGTGTGCTTCTATTAGTAAAATTACTTTTAATTCTTTATATTTATTGTTAATATTGAGAAGTTTATAATTTTATAATTTTATTAATATTAATAATATTAATATTATTTTTCATAAATATGTATGTTTATTTTAATAATAATATTATTATATTAATTTTTTATATTAATAATATTAGTACTATTATTATAATTTTTTGATATTAATATTTCATATTTATATTATATTTTTTTATTATTATTAATATTATAATAATATAATTTATTTATATTATTAATATTAATATTATTATTATATAGATAGTTTAATAATTATAATATTACGTTAATTTTTTATATTGTTAACATTAGTATTATTATACTATATTATATTATTTATATTCATATTATTATTATTTTATATTAATATTTCATAATTATATTGTATATATTTTTTTATTTATATTATAATAATATAATTTTTTTATATTATTAATATTAATATTATTTTTGTATAATATTATAAAATTTGTAATAATTTTTTTTTATTTTTTTAAATATTTTCAACGACAACATTTACGACGAGAATTCCCATTGTAAATGTTTTTTTACTGTACCATTTACGACGGGACGAATACCCGTCGGGAAAACCTTTCTGCGACGGTCCGTCACAAATACCTTCGTCGTAAGTATTTTTTTAAATTTCACATTTGCGATGGGATTCTGACTCGTCGCAACTACTATATCTGCGACGGCCCTTCACAAATACCTTTTTTATATATAAACGAAAACTCATTTGAGATAGGGGAAAAATACCGTCGCAAATACACTTTTTTTGACGGGACTGCAGCAAAAACACCTATTTGTGACGCCGTTTTCGGCAACGGGAGATTTGCGACGGGGCTCCATCGCAAAAGACCTTTTGCGATGTGATCCCGTCACAAATCGCTCGTCGCAAATATTCAGTTTTCCTGTAGTGACCACACATACGACTACACCAGCAATGACATACTCATTGGTGTATGGGAATGAGGAAGTCTTAACCATATAGTTCTAGTTTTCTTCAATATGAATTTCCATTTATAGACATTTCTTAGATGATAAACAATTGAAAAAGTGGATGGATGAATTATACTGACTAGATGAGAATATATTTCACCAACTTCACAACTTTGAGATCCAATATAAATAGATTTCATAAACCATTAATAAAAAGGTTCACCTTCATTCATTCTTCCATAGAGAACTGGTGTTGGCTCTCAGAAGCCCAATGATACTAGGAATGAATCCCCCGAAACTAGAACCCATGTGGTAATGGAATTATATCATTCAAAATTTTTATAATTATTGAGCCCACTCATTAGACGCCATGGATGGGGAGCATGTCACATAACCCACCAATTAGAGATTTACCAAGAAATATTTTACATACTTGTCATAAAATGGGCATCCACCTCATATTAAACACCATCATTGATCATGTGTACATGATATTAAACTATAAATATTTTTCCAAACCACAAGACCTTAATATCTATGGAGTTTTTCCAAGGTGCATGATGTTTAAATAAACCGTTCCATATGAACTACATATGGATTGATTCCTATTGTCACAGGATACATAATGATTCAAAAATATCTATTCATGGGACCATCCATATGATTATATTACATTCACATTTTTCCGTCTAATCTCTTTACCGCATGACAATTAACATCGTCGAAAATGTCTCTTCTGTAAGACATAAAAAATAAAAGAAAATGTTCTTACCAGAAGATGTAAAACTAAACAGATCCAAAACATTCATTTTCCTTCATATCGAGTGATCCAATTTCCTTATAGTATGACACTATACTATCAAGAAAATTTCCATAATACATGACTTAATACTACATGGATCCATAATATCCATCTTTATTCGAATCGAGTCTCCCACATCCACACTACATGATGTTTGCTAAATGGGTTTCCTAAAACAATATATAGCTTGATTCACATTTCAAATGAGATACATAGGGATGGATTGATCCTAAATATTGTTCTGGCACCACCTGAGACCGAATTCTCCTAGAATTGTCTTAAATTTCACTATTTTGTGAGAGGAACCTTATTCGTTCCAAGTCTCTCACATAGAGCACAACTCTTGTGGTCCTAGGAGTCTGGATAAGGGATTCACTGAACAAACAAGGCATAATAGCTTTTGACATAACCATCTCATCCCTGAATGAATGACTATAAATGGAATACTATGAGTCCTCACTACATTACATTAGAACAGCCTAGTTAATTTCCCCAGTATGACATGAAATTGAACACTCTGATGAACATTGCCTGAGAGGTCAACTACAATTGGTGTTGGTCCTTTACCCAACCTCTAACCACTATATCCCTGTTCACAACAAAGATCCCACATTGTTTCTGCATGATGTCAAAAAAATGTTCTTCATGAACTATGTGTTTCATGGTTATTATTTTCTAGAGATACATAGTAATTCCCAAATGTCCATCATTGGGCCCATTCATAACATCGCCACTTTGCCACATCAGTCCATCTTCATTGTAATGACCCAAAACATTTATCAATGAAAATTATCATATTATAACTATTTCAAATAGTATAATAAAATAAATAAAAATTATAAATCTAATACAAATATTATATAGGAATAATGAATGATATAATAGGTATTCTTAGAATTTAAGGAACTTAAACTGATGAAATAGTAACATGAAATTAGGAAAAGTATTATGACCCTTATGAATTGTAAACTAGTTAATAAATTCTTTAACTCACCCATAAAGTTAAAAATAAAATTTAGGCATCAAATAAATGAATTCATGATATAATTATATCATAGTATAAGTAAAAAATTTTAAAAAATTATTAATTAAGTGTTGGTATTTTAGTAAGTTATAAATACATAACTTAAAATTCATAATTAATGAAATGATTTAAAAGAATTTTTTTTAAATATAATTTTTTGATAAATTAATATTTTGTTATATTATGATTATAATATAAATTTTTCAGACCATATTTACTTTTTCAAAGTGTTACAAAATATTTTAAAATTTTAAGATACATATATTCCTTGTAACTAATGACTTTAATTAGAAATTAAATTTATTTTATTTCGAATATTATTTTCAAAAAATATATTTTATTTTTGAATTATACATGTCAAAATAAGGATGGGATGATTTTTTATTATTTTTCTAACATAGTTTCTCTTTTTGTGTGTAGTAAAATACGGTAATTTTTGGTATATATACAATATAAAATAAATACACTATTACATTGGACATTGATGATGTAATCACTATAATATATAATTCACTTCATTATTTTATTACATTTGGTTTTAATTCTCAAACTATTCATAGTCTTGAGCCAAAATAACATACTAATGAATTTAATAATGAGAAAATGCCTCTCACATCCCCTATAAATACCACCCCTCACTACCTCTTCTCCTCAAACCTATAAAGCTTTTAGAAATTAACAAATTAGACTAAAATTTCATTCCAAAACACTCCCCCAGGTCCAGGATCACATGGTATCATTAAGAGACCAAAACGACTTCCCATAGGATGTTTATAAGGAGGAGAAATTCATGAGGTAAATTCCTTATTCCTTTTCGTATATTTTTTCCATGTTCATTTATTTTCTTATTATCTCCTAACCTCCTTTCATCCAAATGGAATGTAAACCATAGTAAAATAAATATACTAGAATATTATATTATAATAGGATAATCTATCAACCAACTCCTTATCCTATTCCATGTAGTTTAGAAAGGAAAAGGTGTTTATAAGATGTTAATTTCTCAACTTCAAGGACAAAAATTTTTTATTTTCCACTAACACCTTAAAGGATGGTCCTATAAACATTTTTATGGTTAAATAAACTTATTATATATGTTATAAAGCTTATTTAATGTTCTATAATCCATATATACACATGATGTAAATCATAATCCAAAATAAGTTTGTTTTGAGAAAAAACCACCCATGATAATCCAAATGATTATCACTGAAATTTTATCTAATGATTCATTATCATACAATAAAATCAAATGATGTATAAGATCATTAAAATTTTTTTTGTTTCATTAATAAATGTTAACTTTAATTATGGATTTCTATTTATAGTTTTCACGAACTTCCATACTCTTATATAAGAGAACTGATCATGAAAACTATGTAAACGAGCACTGCTGAAAAATGAAATTGAACATAATAACTAATCAATAGGGAAATAATGAACTGAATAAAATTATAATAAATCAAATAAATGTTTAAATATTTCTATAATTATTAATTAAAAAATATATATTTATTACTCCAAAGAATAAGATCAAGTGCAGAATTGTTTCAGACATAAGGTAAGGGATTCTACTAGAACACCCATTTTTCCTTCAGGTTACTCTTTCTATATATTTACATTAATCAAACGATTAGTTATTTTTTGTGTAATTATTATAAATTCTATTTATATGTTCCAAAATTATATATTCATATCATATTAACCTTCTCTGATGGTAAGTATATGAATTTTTTAATGATTATATTCTCTAAATTTCACGATAAGAAATCCAGGCAAAAGGGAATTTGCATATTTCTAACCCATTCTCATGTTCCATCCACAATAAATTTTTATCCAAAATTATTTTTATAAAATAAATAATTTTATCTTGAAAAAATATCACAGTTCATTTATAGTATTTCGAAAACAATTATTCATTTTTTTAAGGATGCTTTAATATTGCCCCATAAAACCGCACTAAACTGGCTAATTTCTAAAGTTTCCTAATCACTATTTATTTTTTTTTCACTTCATTTGGACAAAAATTACCACTATATAGGACTATTTTTATTTATTAATGTCCATGTATGTTCTGAATCCATTAATTCATTGAAACTTTTATGATATACTCATTTTTTATTCCATGTAACATGATTGCAAAACTCATTCCTTTCCATAGGTAACACATATGTTATGTTTGATTAATTATGTATGATTATTATTGTGGAACACATATTCCTGAACATTTTATGATATGTATTCTTAGAAAATGATCAAATTCATTGGGTAATGATAAGTCTCATGATTTGTCATGTTGGGATATGGAGTGAACCCAATTCCATTAATGGACGTTGTCCACCATGTGTTATAGTCTTGGAGATTAGACTACAATCATGTTTATTTCATGTTATATGTCGTCTATAAATTTCTATCATGTAGTGATTATATGTTCCCATGTTATAAATTTTTTTCTTCTTTATGTTCATTCTTTTCCCTTCATTTTATATCATCATGTTATGCTTTCTAACCCATGTTCCTGGTTTTATTTCTATGATTATTTTATTACTAGGATTTTTAGTTCATCGCTTTTGTTTATGTATTCCCCAGGTTATCATATGATGATATATGATCTCAATGGATGTTATTATTTCAATATAAATATTAAATAAAATTTATATAAATGATGTTTAATTGTGTACATAATATTCCAAAGACACTAGAAATTATGATGTGTATCTTTTAATTTGATGGTAAATTATGTTTAAAATCATGTAAGGATATGTGTAAATTTTTAGGGTTTCAATGTTTTTTACCTAAGTAAAGGTCTTTTTATTTTTGTATATTATTAATATATCACATTACTATTACCCAAGGGATAATATTAATTATAAAAAACATCCTTAAAATTTTGGTAGGAATAGTGTTTTTGGTTTATCAAGAAAATAAATCCTTGTACGAATACAACAAGTGGATGTGGTTATGGAACTTATATACGTAGGAGTAGAAACATTGACAAGGTGGTTCAGTCCATACTTGGGATAACTTGGTACAATAAAATATGCCTTTCTGCACAACTAGTTTGACATTCATGTGAATTATGCATTGTGAAATTCATAACCTCATTACGAAGAATTATTAAGGAGAGAATACCATAAGAATATATGATTGGAAATTGATCATAGATAACCTATATTGAAACCTAGGGAACCACATGTTAGGATATTATTTTCATTTAAAATTTTATCCTTATATGTTTAATGTATTCTTTTTATATTCTTATTTTATCATTATTCTATCCCTTTAATTATAATTCGTTTTTCATAGTTAATGGCTATAAATTGAAGAACCAATGCCAAAAATCAATGTGATAGTAAATTGGATGATTTATCTAATGAAATTGAAAATATTTTAGGAATGGTCGCTCAAAACATTCTCACATTACTTTCTCACCTATCTAAAGTTATGAATAAAAACTTGAATCATGTGGAACACCATCCGTATCCAAGGAAAGGGAATGTTTTCTCCGAATCCATCATGTGGAAAAGTCCTCCCATATTATGTGGATCTTCTGATACCCTCCCTATAAAACAATGTATTTACACCATTGGGAATATATTCAATGTCCTCTAGTTCATAGAAGATGATACAAATTTTTTAATGGTCTCCAGTTTTGATGGGGAAGCTGATCAATGGTGGACAGTGATCCAGAATCAAAAGTTGTAAGAGGAAATTGATTCCAAAGAATGGTAATATTTCAATAAAATATTTTTCAATAAATATTTTCCTCCAACCCCCCATCACATGATGAAAATGTAATTCCTTGGACTGATGTAGACGGAATATGATTCTATTGGGGAGTATGAAGCAAACTACACAATTCTTGCAAGATATGCCTCTGGATTTGTCAATAACAACTAAAGCATAGTGGATCATTTATTTTCTGGACTAAGGCCTCATATACAAAAAGCATTGGTTATTCGATACTTTGATAGTTATGAGGTTTTATTTTGTTTTTATCTCATTTTTGAAATGGATATTATACACTCTTAGTGGTGTCGTGGGCCGAGTGACATAAAGAGGAAGGTAGAGTTTAATATGGGTGATAAATACCATGATGGAAATTAGTCCCTACATCACACGTGTCAAAAGTGTGGCAAGAAACATCATGAAAACTGACTAAAGGGAACAAATAGATACCTAAAATGTGGAAGTGATGGGAATATGCCTAATAACTACTAAAGGGATTTGAATAATCACACTAATACCATATAATAATGGAATATTCAGATCAACAATCATCCTATAGTGTAGTGTTTCAACTATAAGTAACATAGGAATTATTAAAACCATTGCCATATGGAATGTTGTATTAGAGAAAATCCTCATAAAAACATACAATGAAGTAAGGAATGTCATATCCTATCACTACTACTGAGGTGGATCCTGATAATGACGTGGTGATAGGTACACTAATTATTCATTAAAAAATATGAAATGGGTAATTACCTGACCCTAGTTACCCGAATTCAGTGCATTGTTACATAACATTGTCATGATAAAAGGAATCATTTCATAAAAGACCGATCAGTTTACTATCCTGGGAAGAACTATATACATACAAAAGTTTTACATTACATCATGAAATAAAAAAAACATTATGTCCCCTTTGAAGACACTTATATCCCATTGCCTATTCCTGAAGGATAATCGTAATATACTTCTTCACATCATGGGAGAAATAAAACCTAAGAAAGGTGTGATCTCAGATGCTGAATAAAGATAACAATATTTCGGAATCTTTTATAAATAATTATAAACTTTTAAGGTAATGTATTAGACTACAAAAATCCTTTTAAACTTAAAATTCAGAATAATATTGTAAATATTAATAAAATAATGACATTTATTTACTCACCTGGATATTCTACTAGTCGAATAATCACATATAATATCAATATCTAATTTCATAATGATAGAATGCCTAGTTTTGGACCTCATAACCACATAGTCAAGGCCTAATGCCAATACTAAAATAATATTTTATCAAGGACTTGTTCCAAGACACTAGTTTGTCTCATGAAACCTTCTGATTAATCAAAGAGCTATAACGGGCTCCACCCGTCACTTACTAAGTCCAATGCATTCCTCAAATGAAAATGTTGATACATTACATAAACAATCGTATTAAAAAAGAATATGAAATGCCAATACTTTAACTCTAAAACACTAATTGTATAAAAATATCACATACATAGTCAAAGAAATCACAAAACCTTCAATATAATATGGATGATTGGATAAAAATAAATAAACTTCAAACAAGGGTATAATCCAACAATGGATGTTGACATAGATGAAATAAAAAATATTTGGGAGAAATATATATTTATATTTTTAAATCATTTAAATTTAATGTAAGTTTAAAATAAAATATTAATTTTTAAAATATTCTTATAATATTGTAAGGAATGATTTGAAGGTGTTATGAAGGCGGAAAATAGTTTCACCCTCCATATATGTTCAAAAAACATTCTTTTCTTAATTTTGTCGAAAAGGTCGTAAAGGGCCTTATTTGGAAAATAAAGTAAATATTCCTTTATAAACATTTTAAAAAAAGTAAAAAATGGTATAAAAGACTTTAACCCATATTCTAGGAAATAGTAAAAATGTTTCGAAATTAATTTTTAAGAAATGTGGATGTGGATGATAAAGATGTCCTAGTAGATACTTGCGTATAAACAACCTCAGATAATGGATAGATTGTATCATTAACCCTTACCTTATACATTTCCTTTTTTGAGGGTACATTGACCTCTTGTATAATAGTTAAATAATTTTTATTAAAATATAAAATAACCACATACATAAATATGATATCATATATGATCTTTTAATATTTCTTTGTTAAAAATATTTCAGCAGTATCATTGTTTTGAGTGTAAACTGATACATTTTCCTTTATATGCATGGTTATGTAAGAAATGTTTTTTATGTATAAGATGTATTTAATTCATATAAAAAATGATATTATGTTCTTAAAAATTATTTTAAATCATAAAATTAACATTATTCTTGAATGGTTATGATGGGGAATGAATTTTATCTCATTTTTTGGAGATGATAATCTATATGTATGCACGATAAACAATATCATTCTATTGATGGTGAAATCATATGTAATTGGATGTTATATCATATATAACAAATAATTAACATGATATATTTATTATATACATCAGTTTTACTCATTATTATACCAATCAAAATAATTAAGTGTTTGAATAACAAACTACACCACAACATAGAGACGGTAAGTCGTACGTACGCACGTATGGTGACTTGTCATTCATAGGATGGATATAATAATGAATATTGTTATAAAATATTTATAATAACATCACTTTATGTATAAGGTACTGAATTTATTATTATTTTATGGAAACATCAATGATAGATGATGTGGAAGAATAAAATAACAGTGAAAGAGGTGGAGAAATTATTACCTCTTCTTCAGGTGTTTCCTTTTGAGTTCATCAAAAGGGCTCCATATGTGGGATTTATGATCAAAGTAAGTCCTCTAGGTCATATTTAGGGTTGTTAGGATGATATTTGAGTAGGTGTTTGCTGAGAAAAATGGATTTGGAAGTGTGATTTTGAGAGAATGTGATGTACCCTTTATAAGAGAGGTGAGGGTCACTTTATGAAAATCTTGAAATATTATTTTATCATATAATAATATTCGGTGTATAATGGCCCCAAAATGATTTATTTTGAGACTAAGGTGGGTATGAGTCGAAAAAATCTCAACCAATAGGTTTTATACTAGTTTAGATCACAATATTAACCATATCTTTTAGATTTAACTTTTAGTTAAATAGTTTAACTTTTACCATATATTCTTTTATTATTATTATAAATGGTTAATAACATACTATAAAAAGACTATAGAACCCCTAGTGGTTAATTATTGATATATAGAACATTATCTAAGTCATTTGGCCGATCAATATATTTTGAGAGATATTATATCAATTTATAATATAGTATTTTATTTAAAAACTCATTTATGTCAATTTTGACACTATTTGGTATTTTGTTTTTGTGAAAGTCATAAAAACTTTATAACTTATAAAAATATTTATTTAATAAACCTTAACATGTCATATTAACCAAGAAAATAATTTTAATTCATCAAAAGTCTCAATTTTCATTTATTTGGATATTTATAATATCAATTATTTTTATCTTACATTAATAAGGTAATTAGTGCATCATCATTGTGTCATAAAAAATTTAATAATTTAATTTCTCAAAATTAGAAATAAAATACCATTATGTAAGAATTTTCTTTTATATTTCTAAGTAATATTTATAGTCGAATTAATCTTATTTATAACCATATATTAAAAATGGTTTAGTTATTAAAATTTAAATTTGACACTTTTAACTCTTGTTTAAATAAAATAATAATAAATGTCCTAATCTAATCCATGGGGACAAAAAGATCATATTTTATTCCTATGGGAGATTTTTGTCGAAATACACTAATCCAATTGAATTAGGACATGTGTTAGGGTAATTATAATACCATTTTTTACCATTAATTACCCTATTTACTTTTAACCGTGGTAAATAAAAGTCAAAAGTTAATATTTTCCAAAAATTATTTTCATTTTATTGAACAACACCTTACCTACTAATGTCAACCTTGTCTCTATGATTATATAAATTTAATTCATAGAAGTGGTAAAATTATGTTTTATGCAAATTTTCAAATGCACCTAGAAGGTGGGTAAAAGATGGTAAAAAGATCAATAAAATTTTATATATCTAATATTTAAATAAAATGAATTCAATGAATTACCTAGAAACTATATAGGTATTATGTATCTATTTTTAAATTATATAAATTTCAAAAAAATAACTAATTATTTAAATAAAAAGTTAGATTTAAATAATAACTCAGTGTTTTTCACAATTCATAAAAAATTGAATGTTTTTAGAAAAATACTAACAATTCACCCTAAGATAATTTTGATATTTCAAATCCAAAAATGATGTCCATTTTGAAAAAAAATTATAAAATTTAAAAAAGTGGGTTTTTCTATTAAAAACATCTAGTTTGATTGGTCGTGGTGTGTTAAAACTCAAAATTTCATACATCACAAGCTATTGTATCTTTCAAAGAGAAGCGTGTCTTGGATGCTTGTGGTGCTAAATTCTTCACTCCTTCAAATAATTTCATCCTAGAAATTTCTAGAATATTATAGCATAAAAAGTTCCTGGTGGTTCTTCATCATAAGTTCCACATGATCCCATGTTAACTCTTTCATCTTATGGTTTCTCCATAGAACTTTCACCAGATGAGTCATCCGATTTCTCAACACTGGTTATTTGGTATCATGAATCTTGAAAGGCTCTTCAAAAAAAGTTAGATCGGGTTATTGTTCTATTTCTTCATATGTGAGTACATGCATTGGGTCTGACATGTATTATCTTAACAGTGATACATGGAACACGTCATGATCTTTGGAGAGACTTGGTGTCATTACCAAATGATATGCTGTAACTCCAATTCATTCTAGAATTTTGAAAGGTCCGATGTACCAGGGAATCAATTTACCCTTCTTACCGAAACGTAAAACACCATTCACTAGAGATACATTTAATAAAATATGATCTCCTACTTGAAATTCTAAATCCTTCCTTCAGTTATCAGTATATATATTTTTCCTACTTTGAGCTTCTTTGATCTGGGTTTGGATAGTCTTTACCTTTTACTTTTTTTCCTCAACAAGTTCTAGGCCTACGAGTTTTCTTTCACCAACATATTCCAAACCCGTTGGTGTGTGACATCTCTTTCCGTATAATGCTTTATATGGGGCCATCTGAATACTTGAATGGAAGAAACTGTTATAAGAAAATTCTATTAGAGTTAAATATTGATCCCAAATACAATGAAAGTATAATGAGAAATATCTCAATATGTATTCTATGTTATGAATTGTCTATTCTAATTTTCCATCATTTTGAGGGTGGTAGGCAGTGCTCAAATGAAGTTCAGTATCCAAGGCCTTCTAAATACTTTTCCTAAATCTTGATGACAAACGGGGGTCAATATAAAAAAAATCAATAGGGGAACTCCAGGAAGTTTTATGACTTCATTAATATATAGAATTTCTATAATTTCAAGTGTTAAATCTTCTCTTATAGCAATAAAATATGATGACTTATTAAGATGATCAAAAAATGACCCATATTGCATCATTGCTTATAGGATTATTTGGTACCCCCATGGAAAAGTCCATCATAATATCATCCCTTTTCCACTCAGGTATGGGATGAGGTTTCATGGCTCCTCCAATATGTTGTCTTCCAACCTTAACATATTGAAAAACCATAAATCTTGACACATAATCAGCAATCTCCCTCTTTATTTTGTCCCACAAAAAGTGTTCCTTGAAATATCTGTACTTCTTAGTGCTACGAGGGTGTATAGAAAAATTGGAGCTATGAGCATCATCCAATAAATACCTTTTCAGATCAGGTATACCAAGAAAACAAATTCTCTTCCCAAATTCCAAATTCCATAATTTTATATGAAGTCAATCAATCTCACATCGTTCATAACTTTAATTTTCTTTTGAAATTCCTCATCATCAGTATGATAAATATGTATAATTTCTAGTAAATATGTGTTAGAAACCATTTGAAAATGAATAGATGTTTCACCTTCCATGATTATTCCCATGTCCATCATTACAAGATCCAGGAATATAGGATCCCTTTAATCTCTCATCATGTTCAAAACTACATGAACCCTTCTACTCAATGCATATTCCTCATTATTTTCATTCCTCGGGGGTAGTGTATAGTGAAATCATAATATTTGAGTTGTTAAAGCCATTGTATTTTCATCATGTTGAGTTATTTTTGTGAGAAAATATAATTCAAACTGTTGTGATGGGTATATATCTCCCATTTTTCAACATAGATATAGTGTCTCCATTTTTTCAAAGCAAAGATTACAACTGCTATCTCATGATCATGGGTGGGATAGTTTTGTTAATGAATGTTTAGTTGTTGTGATGCATTTGCAATAACTCAATCATTATGCATAAGGACACAACCATGTCCTTTATTTGAAGCATCACTATAAATAACAAAACCACATTCCTTGATGCTAGAGTCAAGATAGGATCATTGACTAATCTTATTTTCTGTTAATCAAAACATTATTCATAAAATTTTGTCCAAAAAAATTTAACCCCTTTACGAGTGAGCTTAATTAATGGGTTTTTCAATCACGAAAAATTCAAGACGAAACGTAGATAATAACCTACTAAACCAATAAAACTACATACCTCAGTTATACTTATCAGTGCTGGACATTACTGTAGTTTTCTTATATTAGAAGAATCAATAGATTTTCCAACCATAGAGGTAATATGTCCATGAAAATAAATTTCCAAAATCCAAAATTCACACTTTCTAAACATCCCATATAATTCATTTCTTCAGAGGGTTTTCAGAATAATGTGCAAGTGATTTTTAGGATCTTCATAGATTATTGATCATACAAAGATATTATCAATAAATAATACAACAAATTCATCAGGATATTATTTGAAAAATATATTTATTAGATCCATGAAAACATAGGGTGAATTAGTCAGTCCAAATGGCATTACTAAAAACTCACAATGCCCATATCTAGAACTAAATTTAGTCTTTGGAATGTCATCCTTCTTCACCCACAGCTGATGGTATATAGATCAATGATCAATCCTTGAATAATATTCAGCTCTATGATGTTGACCGAATAAATAATTAATGTGAGGTAGGGGATACTTGTTCTTTATCATTATATAATTGATCTCCCTATAATCAATTCAAAACCTCATATATCCATGTTTCATCCTAACAAAAATAACATGGGATCCCCATGGAGAAGCACTAGGGAAAATAAATCCTTTATTACTCAATTCCTCTAGTTGTTTCGTTAGTTTTACCAATTACATAGTGGCCATTCCATAACTATTCTCCGATATGGGTCTTGAGCCAGGAATAAAATCCATGGAAAACTCTATTTCTTTTTTTGGAGAATGTCCTGGTAAATAATCTCGAAACACATCAACATATTCTTGCACAATAGGTAAGTCCCCTATTTGAACATTATTTTCCTCACCAATAGTTATTTCATTATCTTCCACCACTATAATAGAATTTATTATAGTTACTGAGGTTGGATGTTGATAAGAATTAGGTGGTGATGTTTCTACTCTAAAGATAAGGTACTCCTTATCATCATTTAAAATTGTAACCTCCTTCTTCTTACAATAAATTTTGCATCTTGGTCCAAAATGAAATCCATAATGAGGATTATATCAAATTCAATCATGGGTATGATGATGAGATTAGGAGATAAATAACATTTATATTCCCTAATGGGGACATATTGACAATACATTATTGCAATGATACTTCCCTTAGGAGTTATGACTGAAAAGTACCTTTATAAATCAAATTGGAAATATATAATTTTCTTAGCATGCTCTGAAGATATCAAACAAAGCGATGATCCAAAATCAAATAAATCATTGGATAAATTATAGGAAACCATTAAATTACCTACCACCACGTCATTCGGAGCATCAACCTCAGTAGTAGTGATCATGTAAACTTAGACTTTCTCCCTTATCCTTTTATGAGGTATGTTTCCTTGGAGCTTAGGAAATTCATTTTCATAATGCACCATTTCTCTACAATTGTAGCATTCAACATCGACATAGCCTTTTTTTCCCTTTCAATCATGATTTTGGTGGCCTTTTTCACCACACATATAATAGACTCCCATTCCCTTCAGGAAAGGACCGGGGTGTTTCTTTCCACATTAACCGTAGGATTGATATTCATCTTTTCCCTTCTTCCCCTTATTTAAATTTCTGGAGTGTACAATAAAACTCTTCTTCTCTTTATTTTCATAAATTACGTAAGACATAGAGAATTCATTTTCTGTCATTATAGCATATGAGATAATATCTTTTTATGATGAGGGTGATTTTGATACTAATGGTCAATGTAGAAATGGTTTTAACCCATCATTGAATCGATAAATCTTATTCCTTGCGATACATATATAATCTGTTGTCTGCCTTGCTAACCTTGTAATGTTAGCCTTATACATTGCGACATTCTCATCATCCTTTTACTTCAGACTCATAAATTGTCATTCCATATCTTCTTGATGGTCTTGAAGAATGTATTTTTCAAATAAAATCTCTTCATACTCCATCCATTAAATATTTTTTACCGCTTCATCTTGTTTTGTTTTTGAATTAATGGCCAACATTGATCTACATCTCCCATGAGGTGATAAACTGCCATCAAATTTTTTTCCCTTTCACTAATCCCCATAGCATCAAATACTTTCTCTAAGGAACTTATCCATTGCTCATCTATAAATGGATTTTTAGTCCCGTTGAATGTTGGTTGTTGTTGCCTTATGAAGAATTCTAACATTGATAATCTGTGTTGTGGATATGGGTGCTCCATTCAGGTAGGGTTATTATTCATAACCTAAGTGAGTTGTCCCTGTATGGTGATAAGATGATCAGCACTAGGTGCATCAATAGATCCACTACAATTATCTTCAGTAGGAGGGAAATCACTACAAGGATTATGTTTACTGATACAGTTTCCATTCCTTCCAATAGGTTCCATTTCTATACAATTTCATACACTAGATTTGTTTATGAATCGCAATATATAATTCCAAACTTGTGAAACACATAACATAAATTGAAATGTTTATAAATATAATCCATAATCATAAAAATTTATTTGTTGAGGAGTTCTTCATAATGGGTTATAAAGAAAATTTGGATTATCCAAAGCATATCCCCCTATACTATCGTAACCAAGAGTGCAGTAAGGCATGTTGTCAAGTACCAGGATACCGCTGGTCAAGACCAAAACTCCAGGTCAGAGTTTTCAAACCTAGGTACATCTGTGCCAGATCCCTCTCTACCTACTCGTATCCAAACAAGGATGTATTTCTTGGAAAACTCACAAAATCTCATCATTCAGAAAATTCTAGGAAGGGATTGATTAATAATCCTAAAAGTCTATCGTAGGGTAATGTTCTCTAATCCGAATTTTTCTAAATCTAGTTTCTGAGGATTGTACTAAACTTACAATAATACCAACTGTAATGCCCTGACCCAAGTTACCCAGGGTCGGTGCATTATTACATAACATTATCATGATACAAGGAATCATGTCCTGAAAGCTTGATCAGTTTAGTATCCTTGGAAGTACTAGATACATACAAAAGTTCTACATTACATCCTGAAATAAAAAAACAAAACTGTGTCATATTTTAATAGTATCATATCCCTTATCCTATTCTTATTGGTTAATCATAATATAATTCATCACATATAGGGAAAAAACATAAGAAAGTGGTGAGTTCAGATTTTCAGTAAGGATAACAAAATAGAAGAAACATTCATAAATAACCATAAACATTTAAGGCAATGTATAAGAAAAAAAAGGCATTAAAAATAAACTTCATCATAATATGGGAAAGATAAATCAAATAATTACATTTCCATATTCATATAGATAGTCTACTAATTGAATAATCCCATTTAATATCAATATCAAATTTCATAATGATAGAATGCATAATGCCAGACATCATAACCACATAGCAAGGGCCTCATTCGACGACTAAATATAATATTTTTTCAAGGCCTTATGCCATGAAACTAGTATGTATCAAGAGACCTACGTATTCATTGAGGAGTTATAGCAGGCTCCACTAGTCACTTACTAAGTCCAATGCATTTGTCATATTAAAAGATGAAACATAACATAAATATTCATATTAAAACGTGAATATGAAATGTAAATACTTTAACTAGAAACCACGAATAGTATAAAAATATCACATCTACTATAAAAAAACAGTACTGGAAATATCATTTTTACCAATTCTTATATCCCAACGGTTTGATAAACCGTTGGGAATGGTTATGTATACCAACACTTTTAAGAAAACCGTTGGTATGGAGGCTTTTATGAAGAAATTTACCAACAGTTTGTAAAACTATTGGTATACACCTCAATTAAGACACTTTTACCAATGGTTATACACTAAACATTGGTATATGTTGGATTCTATGCCACCTTTTACCAACGGTTTAAAAAAACCATTGGTATAGGAATAAATTTCCCAACGGTTTTTAAAAACTGTTGGGAAGGTTTTCCCCTAAATCCAGTTCGAGTGTCCAGTAGCCCCTCCGTTCGATTGTAGTCCCCCTCCGCTCGATTGCAGCCCTAAATTAAAGCTCTCCCAACACTCTCTCTTTACCCAGTATCCGAACCTCCATCCATCCTCTTCAATAAAACAATTTTTCTGTTCTACACTTCAAATATGTAGGTTCTACCTCAGTTATAATGTTCTTCATCAATTTTTTTATTTTCAATTTTGATTTGACCTAAACATCTGGGATCTCTCTATGAAAAGACTCTGAAACTCTTTCCACTCATAGATCCATCTTAAATAAAAGAATTTTCTAGTTCTACACTCTAAATCTGTAAGTACTACCTTAGTTTTAATGTTTTGCAGCTATTATTTTTGTTTTCTATTTTAATTTGTTATACACTAGGTTGTGTTGTTTATGGCATGCGAAGGTTATTGATATTGAGGATGAATTGGATGTTGGTTGGGTGATGGATTGGAATTGTGATGTTTTTTGGATAAAGTTTAGTTAATTTTCAATGAATTATTGGGGTATTTACTCCCTTTAACAGATCCCCCACTCCTCATGGACCCTGGACATCCCCCCTCTTGGACCCTGGACAGTCCCTCCCTCCTGGAACGTGGAAATCCTGGCCCCCCTCTTTCCTGAAACTTAGACAGCCCACTCCTGGACCATGGACAACCCCCGTCCACCCTCCTCCCAGGACCTTGTATAGTCCCCCTCCTTCCTGGACATTAGGAATCCCCCCACCCTCCACCCTGGACCCTGGATATCCCCCCTCTTCGATGGACCCTGGACAACCCCCCACCTTCCTAGACCATGGACATCCCCTTTTCCCCTTCTCATTGACCCTGGATAGCCCCCACCCCCCTTCCTGACCCTGAACAGCCCTGCACCCCTCCTCTTAGACATTGGAAATCCCCCTCATCCACCTCCTCAACCACCAAATAACCCCACTTCAAAACATTGACCAACAAACTTGGACATGCTGGATTTTCTCTAAAAAGTTATATTTGATCCTCAAACCACCTCAATAATATCCTAAACAATGCTTATAATGTGGTTTCCACCACATAACATCCAATTGTATTCCAAGTCACAAGTTTATCCTCCCTTGGATAGATTTTACAAAAATAATTCAACCTTAAGGATCCAAATAAAAATAAATTGATATAAGACATTTGATAATGGATTAAAATTTCAAATTTGGATTCAATGAGGAATATTTGAGATATTATGCATCTTGTCCATGAGTAAATCCATTTTTATATAACCAATAAGTTATTTTTCACAATTTTCACATATTAATTGTTTGTAAAAATGGAAAAATAATTTATAAAGGTTCTAATATATAAAAATGAATCTATTTGTGGATGCATCTTAACCAACAATGTCTAGCTTGTCTGCCTCTTCCATGATCATCGATGTGCACGTCCCGTCTCCATCTGACCTCGCACGATGGGTGACTCATCGTCTGGATGATGACGAGCGCCAGATTCTCTTACTTCCACACCTGATTCACTCCCGCTATGCTCCTGAAGTGATCAATCCCACTAAGCATCCATGTGAGCTTGATGACACGGCTACCAGTTCTTTTAAGAGGCAGAGGAGTTCTGAGCTGATGGACCAAGACGATTGACTAGTGTCCATCCATCTGGCTGAAGAAGTAAAACTTAGCGCTTCCTGGGAGGCAACCCATGTTCTAGAGTTTCATCATTTTTCTTTTTTTACTTTGTTTTAGGAAATAA
The DNA here is from genome assembly GCA_963277665.1 of Viscum album. NCBI lineage: Eukaryota > Viridiplantae > Streptophyta > Magnoliopsida > Santalales > Viscaceae > Viscum > Viscum album. The sequence goes on from OY728120.1 coordinate 789,454,432, forward strand.
ACATGGCATGTATGCAACAATTTTTTAGCTGCTTCTGATCTGTATGTGCACTTGTCATTACTCTGCATGACTGATTCTATTTTGTATGATCCTTGGTGTTATTTTTTATGAAATGATGCTTCTATGTGATATCTATGTGTAGATTTTACAGGTACATATGTATGTGCACTTTTTATTATTCCATTCTTTTAGTGCTTAGGCCGATGGTACGAGGGAGGTTCGTACCAGAGGTAGACGAGCATCTCTGCGTACCTGACTAGACCCTTCCACTCCGACCAAATGCATTCAGATTCTGTTGAAACTTAATTGAAACGATCCATGGGTCAAATTTGACATGTATAAGTCAACCCCGCCTCAATAAAATGCATGGTGTGGCCAGGATAACTCAAACTGCCTCTCTTTTGTTCAAAATTGACTTATTTTTAAGTGAAATCAAAAACTGATATATGGGAAACCAACCAAATTCCTTCGGATTGTGTTGAATCTTTAGGAAAACGATCCATGGGTCATATGTGACATTTAAAAGTCAACTATGCCTCAATCCGAAGCGCGGTGTGGCCGATATCACTCCAAGTGTATGTATTTTGTTTAGAATGGACAATATTTTACGTACATACGCCAATCCAATCAAATAGATTTTTATTGTGTTGATACATTTTAGAAATGATCCATGACTCATATGTGTCTTGTACGAGTCAACCCTACCTCAATTCGAGGCGCGGTGTGGCCGATACCACTCAAAGTGCCTCTATTTTGTTAAAAATAGAGTTAATTTTAAGTGAAATCAACAAATGACTTACGGAAAACCAACCAAATGCATTAGGATTATGTTGAAACTTAATTAAAACGATCCATGAGTCAAATGTGACGTGTATGAGTCAACTCCGCCTCAATACAAAGCTCAGTGTGGCCGAAACCACTCAAAATGCCTCTGTTTTGTCAAAAATGGACTTAATTTTAAGTGAAATCAACAACTGACATATAGTAAACTGACCAAACACATTAGGATTATATTGATACTATAGTAAAACGATCCATGGGTCATATTTCACGTGTATGAGTCAACCCCGCCTCAATCCAAGGCGCGGTGTGGACGATACCATTCAAAATGTCTCTTTTTTGTTCAAAATGACTTTAATTTTAAGTGAAAACAACAAATGGCATACGGAAAACTGGCCTAATGCATTTTAAATCTATTGAAACTTTAGGAAAATTATCCATGGGTCATATGTGACGTGCAAGATTCAACCCCGCCTCAATCTGAGGCACGGTGTGGCCGGAACCTCCCGAACTGTCCCTCTTTTGTTTAAAATGGACAATATTTTACGTACATACGTCAAACCGATCAAACGGCTTCTGATTGTGTTGATACTTTTGAAAAATGATCCATGACTCATATGTGATGATTACGAGTCAAACCAGCCTCAATTCGATGCCCGGTGTGGCAAAAACCACTCAAAGTGCCTTAGTTTTGTAAAAAAATGGACTTAATTTTAAGTGAAATCAACAACTGACATACGGAAAACCAACCAAACACATTCGGATTATATTGAAACTTAAGGAAAACGATCCATGAGTCAAATGTGACGTGTACGAGTAAATCCCGCCTCAATACGAGGCTTGGTGTGCCAACACCACTCAAAATGCCTCTGTTTTGTTAAAAATAGACTTAATTTTAAGTGAAATCAACAATTGACATACAATAAACCAAACAAATGCATTCAGATTCTATTGATACTCTAGGAAAACGATACATGGGTCATATGTGACGTGTATGAGTCAACCCCGCCTTAATCCAAGGCGCGGTGTGGATGGTACCATTCAAAATGTATCTCTTTTGTTCAAAATGACTTTAATTTTAAGTGAAAACAACAACTTCCATACAAAAAACAGACCAAATGCATTCCGAATCTATTGGAACTTTAGGAAAACGATTTATGGGCTCATATGTGACATGTACGAGTCAACCCCGCCTCAATATGAGGCGCGGTGTGGCCGAAACCACCCAAATTGTCCCTATTTTGTTTAAAATGGACTATATTTTATGTACATACGTCAAACCGATCAATTGGCTTCTGATTGTGTTGATACTTTTTCAAAAAAAATCCATGGCTCATATGTGTTGTGTCCGAGTAAACCTCAGCTCAATCTGAGGCATGGTGTGGCTGATACCACTCAAAGTTCCTCTGTTTTGTTAAAAATGGACTTAATTTTAAGTGAAATCAACAACTGACATACGACAAACTGACCAAACACATTCGGATTCTTTTGAAACTTATGGAAAACGATCCATGTGTTAAATGTGACATGTACAAGTCAACTTCACCTCAATATGAGGTGCGGTGTTTCCAGGACCACTCAAACTCAATCTCTTTTGTTCAAAATGGACTTATTTTTAAGTGAAATCAACAACTGACATAAGGGAAACCGAACAAATGCCTTCGGATTGTATTGAAACTTTAGGAAAACGATCCATGGGTTATATGTGATGTGTAAGAGTCAACTCTGGCTCAATCTGAAGCGTGGTGTGGCCGGTATCACTCCAAGTGTATGTATTTTGTTTATAATGGACAATATTTTACGTACATATTCCAAACCAATCAAACAGCTTTTGATTGTGTTGATACTTTTGAACAATGATCCATTAATCATATGTGATGTTTACGAGTCAACCCCGCCTCAATCCGAGGCCCGGTGTGGCCGACACCACTCAAACTTCCTCTGTTTTGTTAAAAATGGACTTAATTTTATGTGAAATCAACAACTGACATACGAAAAACCAACCAAACACATTCGGATTCTGTTGAAACTTAAGGAAAAAGATCCATTGGTCAAATGTGACGTGTACGAGTCAACTTCGCCTCTATCCGAGGTGTGTTGTGGCTGGGGCCACTCAAACATCCTCTCTTTTGTTCAAAATGGACTTATTTTAAGTGAAATCAACAACTAACAGACAGGAAACCGACCAAATGCCTTAGGATTGTGTTGAAACTTTAGGACAATGATCCATGGGTTATATGTGATGTGTACGAGTCAAACCTGGCTCAATACGAAGGACAGTGTGTCTAGTATCACTCCATGTGTTTGTATTTTGTTTAAAATGGACAATATTTTACGTACATACGCCAAAATGATCAAACGGATTCTGATTGTGTTGATACTTTTGCACAACGATCCATGTCTCATATGTGACATGTTTGAGTCAACCCTACCTCAATCCAATTCCCAGTGTGGCTGACACCACTCAATGTGCCTCTGGTTTGTTAAAAATGGACTTCATTTTAAGTGAAATCAACAACTGACATACGACAAACTGACCAAACACATTCTAATTCTATTGAAACTTAAGGACAAAGATCCATGAGTCAAATTTGACGTGAACGGACAGCCCCCACCTCCCTTTCTGGACCCTGGACACCCCCCACCCTCCTCCTTGGACCCCAGACAGCCCCCCAGATATGAATAACATTTTCCTTTTGTCCCACTGTGTATGCAAGTAAATGAGACTCATATTCCTTATGTATAATTCTATTATAATATGATTAAATGTTATATCATATGGATGATATGTAAATGTAGGCATGTTGATTTCACATTCCTTTTTTAATTTCTTTGATCATGCAATGTTATTTGGGATTATTTCATTTTTGTATGTCTTGAACTATATGAATGACTTGGTAAGCTTATTAGCTCATGCTCATCAAATGCTTGTGATGATATGCTCTAAATTGAATTCAAATCCTTGTTGCACATTATCCATGACCCCCATACTCACTCCCTGGAAATCTCCCCTCCCCTCTTCCTGGAAAAACCCCTCCGCTCTCTGAACATCCCCCCACATCACATTCAATGCAAGTCATGCATCACTCTAGATTATGCACAAATATTAACCACATTGTTAATTCACTTTATCACACATACCCATCATGCACCAATTTCTATCACAATCATCACCTTTTTGAGTATGAAAAAATTGATATGTGTGAACCGAATAAATTTAAATAGGTTAATTGGAAGAGTTGTTGTCATATGAAGATTGAAATGGGGAATTGTTGTATATGGTATGGTTAGAAGAGTGATGGTTTGTTGTGTTTTTTTGTGTTATGTTCAATGTTTTTTGTGGTGTTTTAAGTATATTTATAGATGTTATTTGTGATGTTTTTTATGCAGGTCTGTCAAGTGGTGGTAGCTGTATGCAGGCTGCTGGTTTGTTGTGAAAATACCCAATACCAACGGTTTAGAACCTTTGGTATACTTTGAGCATATATGAATATATACCAACGGTTTATCTAAACCGTTGGTAAAAAAGAAATACCAACAGTTTTGAACCATTGGTATAAGCTCAAAAATATGAATTTCCCAATGGTTTTAAACCGTTGGTAAATCTTTTTTGCAATGGTTTAGAGGAACTGCTGGGAAATTAAAACATTCACCACCTTTTACCTATGGTTTTCCTTAAACCGTTGGTAAAGGTCTTTCTCAACGCCTTACATCCCTATGGTTTGTGAAATCATTTGTATATCTTATACCAAGGGTTTTCCAGCCTATACCAATGGTATTGAACCGTTGGATTTGTCTATATTTCCAGTAGTGATATATCCCAAAACCATAAATACAATATGGAAGATTGTATCATAATAAGTCTTCCAAAAACAAGTGTAAAATCCAACAAAGGATGTTGACATAGATGTAATCAAATCTATTTGAGAGAAATATCTCTTTCTATTTTCAAATCATTTTGAATTCATAAAATTTTAAAAGAAAAAATTTATCTTTAAAATATTCTTATCATCTTTTCTAGGAAGGTTTGATGGTGTTATAATGGCAAAAAATATCCACACCCGTCATATAATTTAAAAAACATTATTTCCTTAATTTTGTCGAAAAGGCCGTGAAGGCCTTTGTTTGGAAAATGATGGAAGGATTCCTCTATAAATTTTTTATAAAATCTAAAACAAGGGTATAAATGAATTTATCCCATATTCTAGGAAAGCATAAAAATGTTTTGAAATACATTTTTATGAAACACAGATATGGATGATAAAGAGTTCCTAGTAGATACGTATAAACAACCTCCGATAATGATGAAATTGCAGAATTAACCCTTAACTTGTAGTTTTCCTAGATAGAGGGTACATTAACTTACTATATAATAGTTAAATAATTGTTATTAAATTTTAACATAACCACATATATAAATATGATATCATATATGATCTTTTAATATTGCTTTGTTAATAATATTTATGTAGTATCATTATTTCAGGTGTTAACAGATTCGTTTTCCATTATATGCTTCGTTATGTAAGCCTTTTTTGTTATAGATAGGATGTAATTGATTAATATATATAATGATATTATGTTCTTAAGCATTATTTTTAATCATAAAATAAAAATTATTCTTCAATGGTTATGATGGGGAATAAATTTCACCGTGTTCATGGTGAGGTAATCCGTACGTACACACGAGGGAAAATATCATTATATTGATGGTGAGATTGTCTGTAATTGGATTTTATATCATATATACAGAATCCTTAACATGTTTTATTTTTTATTAACATCATTTATACTCATTATTATACCAATCCCAATAATTAAGTGTTTGAATAACAAACTACACATTGATGTGGAGATGGTAAGTCGTACGTACACACATATGGTGACTTGTCATTCATAAGATTGTTAGAATAATAAATATGGTTGTAAAATATTTATAATAACATCTCAGTATGTATATGTTACTGGAGTTATTTTTTTTGGAAACAATAATGAAATAGGAAGTGGAAGAAGAAAAGAACTTTGAAAGAGGTGGTGAAATTATTAACTCTTCTTCGGGTGTTTCCTTTTGAGTTGATCAAAAGGGCTCCTTAGGATGTATTTTTTATCAAAGTAAGGCCTCTAGATTGAATTGAGGATTTTTGGGAAGATATTTGAGTAGGTTTTATCTTTTCCAAATGGCTTTGGAAGGGTGATTTTTAGAGAAGAAGAATTATCCTTTTATAAAAGAGGTGACGGTCAATTTAGGAAAAGATTAAAATATAATTTAATTATATAATCATATTATGTTAATAATGGCTCCAAAATGATTTATTTAGAGTTTAAGGTGGGTATGGGTCAAAAACCATTAAACCAATAGGTTATATACGAGCTTATGTTACCATATTAACCTTATCTCTTAGATTTAAGTCTTAGTTAAATTGTTTAACTTTTACCATGTATTCTTGAATTATTATAATAAATGGTTAATAAACATACTATAAAAATACAAGAGAACCCCAAGTTGTTAATTATTGATATATATAAACTTATATAAGTCCTTTGGATAAACCTTATAATTTTAGGAATATTATATAAATTTATAATATAGAATTTGTTTTGAAAACTCATTTATGTTATTTTTGACACTATTTGGTATTTTGTTTTTGTGAAAGCCATAGAAACATTATCACATCAAAAAAATATTTAGTCAAACCAAACATGTAATTTTAACCAATAAAATTAGTGTAATTCATCATAATTATCAATTTACATTTATTTGGATATTTACAATATCAATTATTTTAATCTTTCCATAATAAGGTAATTAGTGCATCATCATTGTGTAAAAAATAAATTTAATTATTTATTTTATAAAAAGTATAAAAAAATATGATTATGTAGGAAATATTTTTATCATTCTAATTAACAATTATAGTCTAGTTTATCGTATATATTACACTATATTAAAAATGGTTTATTTAATAAATATTGAATATAAATATTTTAACTCCTCTTTAAGTAAAATAATAATAAATTTACTAATCTAAATAAAGTGGACCAAAACAATCATATATTATTCCTATGGTTTATTTTGGTTTAAATAAACATATCCAATAGAATTTGAACATCTGTTTGGGTAATTATAATATCATTTTTTATCTTTAATTACCCTATTTACTTTTAACTATGGTAAATAAAAGTCAAAAGATACAATTCACTAAAAATTATTTTCATTTTATTGAACAAAATTTTACTTACTGATGTCAACTGTGTCTCTTGAATTTTGTAAATTCAATTCAATGAAGTGGTAAAATTACATTTTATGAAAATTTTCAAATGCGCCTACAAGGTGGGTAAAAGACAGTTAAAAGTTCGATAAAATTGTATATATCTAATATTATTATAAAATAAATCCAATTAATTACGTTGAACAGATATAGGTATTATGTATCTGTTTTTTCATACGATAAATTTAAATAAAATTACTAATAATTTAAATAAAAAGTCTTTTTTAAACAATAACGCGATGTTTTTCACTATTCAACAAAAATTGATTGTTTTCCGAAATATACTGAAAATTAACCCTAAGATAATTATGATATGCCGAACCAAAAAAAGAAGTATATTTTGATAAATATAATTTATCAAATTTCAGAAAGTGGGCATTACAATTCATTACAACTAGTTTTATTGGTCCTGGTGTGTTAGAACTCGAAGTTGCATACATTGCAAGCTATTGTATAATTCAAAGACAAGTGTACGGTGGAAGCTTTGGGTGTTACAAAATGTATTATTTGATTATTGTTATATGATTTCTTTTGTATCATTAATTTTTAGGATACCTATTAAAAACCCACCACAAAGTTCGGAGGTTGAGTTATCTATAAGAATAGAAAATGGGGAAATTAGTACATTTGAGGATTATAACACCTCCCTAGTTAATATTTGTGGACTGAACCTCCCATAAAATCTTATCACACTTCCTATTGTCATGTTTTATTATATTTTGGGCATTGATTTTGTATCTTTATATAAATCCAATTCAAATTTTTGGGATAGGGAGATCAATCTTCATGTCACAAATAATCCTCCAATTCTATAGAATTTTAAGGAGGCGGTAGAATCTATATTATAATTATCCTCTCAAATGTGGTTATTATTTCCTAATGAGAATGTATATATAACTCAAATTGTTGACCAAATGAAGGTTATCATGCTCTAATACAATCCCATCATGAGGGATTACACATATGTATTCCCTAAAGAGTGGCAAGGTTTTATCTTGATTGATTTTTTGAGTTCTAAATTGAACTTATTCATGGATCTATTCTTATATCAAAACACATTATAGAGTGGCCAACGTTGAGTTGGAAGAAATAATGAATTAGTTTTAGTAGAATCTAGACAAGGATTTTATATTCGTGGGTACTTCACCATGGATTGTGCTAGTTCTCTTTGACAGGATGAATGATTGATCAATTCCAATCTTTATTATTTATTGTGAGAAAAAAAAATAACCATACAAAACTAGTATCCACATTCATGGTTATATGACTTGTTAGATCAGCAATGTAGGGCCATTTATTTCTCTAAGGTGGACCTTTGGTTAGGATATCACCAATTAATGTTTAGAAATGAATATATTCCCAATACTAAATTTCAAACAACTTAGGGACACTATGAGTTCATATTGATTCCCTTCAGACTCACTAATTCTCCAAAAACATTCATGGTCTTAATGAATTGAGTATTTAGATATTATCTTTAAGAAATAGTGATAATTCTTTTTTGAAGATATTTTGATATACAAAAAGTGTAATGGGGGTCTTGAGGAAAATTTGAATACCATGATGATGACTTATCAAAGGGATAATCTATATGAAAATTAGTATAAATGTGAGTTCTGGATGATATAATTATCATTTTGGGGAATGTAATCCCCAACAATGGGATATATGTGTACTCTTACAAAGCAATGGCAATAGAAGAGTGGCATAAGACAATGTCTGTGATGGAGACCCGTACATTCCATGATCTATCTAGATAATACCATAAATTTGGGATTAACTTCACATGATTGTTCAACCCACTAACTAAGATGACTTAGATGGGAGAAAATTTTGTCTAGACCAGTGAATGTGGAGATTTCTCAAATGTGTTGATGAAGAGGCTTACCACTAAACCAGTACTCACAGGTCCAAAAAGTGGGGAACTCTTTGTTGTGTACAATGATTCATAAAAATAGGGATTTGGATTTTCACTCATGTAAAAAGATAAAGTGATATCCTATGCCTCAAGGAGAAGAAAATTTTTGAGGAATATATTCCCATGAAAGATCTGTAGTTTCTCGATGTGATCTATGAATTTAAAATTTTGCAGCATTATCTATAATGGGAAATGTGTGAGATATAAACAAATAACAAGAGACTCAAATATATATTCACACAAAAGGAATTTAATAGGCATCATTGAATATGGTTAGAGATCATTGATTATTATGACTCCTCAGTCCAAAACTATCTTAATAAGGAAAATAAGGTAGTGGGTGCTCTATGAATGATGTATCATGCATCTCTATCAATTATTAAAATTAAAAAGGATCCAATATTCATATACCTTCAAAGAATGTACATGGGAATCATTAAATAATGAATCTCATTAATTCATTCTCAAATGATTTTTCACCCATCCCTCATGGATAGAATAATTTATGCTCAACGAAGTGATGTAGAAATATAGAAGAAGGTGGAACCTATGAAAAGGGGGAAATCCTTTTACTTTGAAATTGATGAGGAAGGAGTTGTACAATTTGAGAAATGAATATGTGTACCTTCTGATCCATCGATAAACAAGTATTTTTTAACGGATAACATAGATCAACATTCTCTATTCTCCCATGGAGCAGAAATATGTATCAAGATCATTGAGAGAAATATTAGTGAGAAAATTTGAAAGATAATATTACTGAGTATACAACAATGTTCTGGCTCTGTCAGCAAGTGAATTCCAAAAGGAAAAAGACTATGTGAAGGATGTAACCTCTACCCATACCAAAATTAATGTGAGGGAACACATAAAAATAAATACAATGAAAATAATGATATATGGTTTGTTGTGGATAGATTTATAAATATAGATCAATTTATCACAACTAAAGAGGATTTATTAATGGATAGACTGTTAAAAATATATATCAGATAAGTGGTATGGATTCATGGAGTACAACTATAAATTGTATCTGATCAAAAACTAAGATTCACCTCGATGCTCTGGAAAAGTATTGCGCATTTTGTAAGCACTATGTTGAACATCAGTACGGTCTATCATCCTAATAATTATAGGAAATTTTATAGTACTATTCAGAAACTGGAAAATTTGTTTAAAGGGTTTTCTATGGACTTTAATGGAGGATGGGACAAACATCTGCCTATGGTCAAGTTATCTAATAACAATAGTTTCCACCCAAGCATCGAAATGGGTACATATAAAGCCCTTTATGGGAAAATATGTTGAATACCATCATTCTAGGATGAAATCAGTGAACTTAAGCTTCTAGGACCTGAAATGGTCATTGAAATGGTTGATGAGGTGAAAACCATTCAGCTACAAATCAAGGCATCCCAAAGTCGATAAAAGATATACACAGAAAAATTTCAAAACTAATATGAGTTTATATATGGAGACATGGTATTAATCAAAATACTTACATGTAATGGGATCGTGAGATTTGGTAAGAAGGGAATCTAAGACCTAGGTACACTAGCCCCTTCGAGATTCTTAACCGTATTGGAGTTGTGGCATATCGACCAGTACATCCTTTAACAGTGTCTGAAGAACAAATATATTCAGCTTACCCCTCTTATAGAAGAACATACAAAACCATTTACATGTGCTGAATTTAGAGGTTTTATTGTTGAAAAATGATCTCTCATATGAGGAACATCTTGTGAAGTTCTTGCATTGTAGATATAATGTTCTATGCAAAAGACCACTCACCTGGTCAGAGTACTATGGCAGAACCATAAGTACAAATAAGAAACATGGGAACCTATGGATGTGAGGAAGGATAAGTACCCAAACCAATTTTCAACTTAGAATGTAACACAAATTTTTTAGGGATAAATTTCATATGTTAAGAGGAATGTAATGACCAAAAAACATTATTAATGAATTTTCTCTTATTATAATAATCTCATATAGTATAATAACATAAAAGCACAAAAAAAAATAAAAACAATATAAATGAATAATTAATAAAATAAGAGGTATTCCTCAATATTATGGAACCTAACTCGATGAAATAGTAACATGAAAATATGAATAGTTACATGACACTTATGAATAGTAAAATGAAAAATAGAATAGTAACCACACCCAAGAAAATATAAATATAATTTAGGCATCCAATAAATAACTGTAAGATATAATTTCATCATAGTATATGTAAATAAATCTTTCCAAAATTATTAATTAAATGTTGGTATATTTTTAAGTCATATATATTTAATTACAATTTTGTAAGTAATTTAATAATTTAAAATAAAATTTATTACCATAGAATTTATTCATAAATTAATATTTTGTTATATTGTTTTTGTAATATAATTCTATTAGTCTTGATTTAATTTTTCAAAATGTTACAAGATCAGTTATAATTTATAAAATATGTATTTTCTATGTAAATAATTATTTTAATTAAAAATTAAATGTCTCGTATATGGAAAATTATTTTCATAAAATAGAGTTAATTCTATTGAATCTATATATCAAAAAAAGGTCAGGGTGATTTTTTTTATTTTTTTAAATAGTAGAATGTATTGTGAATATTAAAATACTGTAATTTATGGTATATATATACAGTTTACGTTAAATACACTATTACTTGAGTCATTGCTAATGAAAGAACCATAATCTCAAAATTCAATTCATTATTTTATTATATATTTACAGAATGATCAATTTAGACATTGTATTGATCCATAATAATAAACTAATGAATTAAATAATGATAAAACACCCCTCTCCTCCACTATAAATACCACCCCTCGCCAACTCTTCTCAAACCTCTCAATATTTCAGCCTTGCATAATACTAAGAAAATATCTTCCCAATCCTCTCCCCAATGACCAAGAGATCATGGTTTTATTAAAAGACCAAATGTTTTTTGCAAAAGAGTTTTTCAAGGATGAGAAATCTATGAGGGTAATTCCCCATTCATTTTATTTTATTTTATTTTCATATTTTTTCTTTTCATATTATCTCCTCACCTCCCTCACACAAATTGCATGATAAATCTAGTACCATTAATATATTTTAATTTTATTATTTTTATTTAATAATGCATCATAAAATCCATTATCCTATCCCTTTTATTCTAGAAATTAAAACATTGTTCATGAGGTGTTAATTTATCGCCTTCAAGGATTAAATTTTTTTTTATTTTCCATTAATACCTTTAGGGATGGCCATAAAACCATTTTTATGGTTTAAAAACTTATTAAATATGTATTCAAACCTATGTAACATTATGTAATCAATATATACACATGGTTTTAAATAATATAACAAATGAAGTTCATTATGAGAAAACATCGCCCAAGATAATCCAAACAATTATAACTAACATTTTATATAATTATTCATCTTCTTATTTTATAATTAAATTATTGATGCGATCATTTAACCTTCTATATTTTTATTAATAAACTAAAACTTCCATTTTTTGTTTCTATTACCAATATACATGAACTTACATACTGTTATTTAAGTGAACATATCATGGAAACTAAGAAAAAGATCACTCCTAAACTATGAAATTGAACCCTATAAATCATCAAAAAGTCAATAAATGAACCTAAAAAACATAAAAATAAATAAATTACATGTTGACAAAGATAAGTAATTATTAAGTATTGAATCTAATATTATTATTCATTTCATTAAGATCATGTGAAGAACTGTTCCGAACATATGGTAAGTGATTCTACCCGAACCCCCATTTTTCTATGGGGTTACTATTTCTATGACTTTTCTCCAATTTTATTATTCTTTATTTTTGTGTAATTATTACACATTATTCATATATGTTCCAAAATCATATATCCAAATCATATCAAACTTATTTTATAGGAAATAAATGTTTCTTTAAAAGGTTCTCCTATCGAATATTCCGAGTAAACAAACCCGATTAACAGGAATATCTTAATTTTTTACCCATTGTCATCTGATATCAATAATTCATTTTTATCCACCATAGTATTTACAAAATTAAAAAAATTAATCATTAAAAACTACCATTGTTATTTTCTAGATTTTTGAACAAAAAATCATTTTCGGTTTTAAATAATCTTCAATATTTTCCGTTAAAACTGCACTAGAATGGTTTATTTCTAATGTTTCTTAAATACTCTGTTAAAATGTACTCACATTAGTTGGAAGTAATTTCTCATTATTTATTCACTTTTTCCATTTTTAATTTTCATGTATGGTATCTATCTAATATTTCATGGACACTTTTATGATACACCCATTGGTAATTCCTTGTGACATGATTACGAAACACATTACATTCTTTGATTAAACCTTATGTAATGCTAGATTCATTATGTATGATTCTTCATATACAACTCAGATTAATGAACATGTTATTATGGGTGCACCCAGATAGAACTCCAATGCATTGGGTAAAGTTTAATCTCGTGATCATCATGTTGGGAGACAGAGTGAATCTGATTCCTTTATTAGACTTTTTGCACCATGTGATATAACCTTGGTGGTTAGCCTTGAATCATGTTTATTACATTTTATATATTATTTCACATTCCAATGATGCCATGATTATATTTTCCCATGTTATAAATGTTATTATTCTTTATGTTAATTCTTTTTTCCTTACTTTTATGTCATCATGTTATTCCTTCTAACCCATGTGCTAGGTTTTATTCCTGTGCTTATTTCTTTAATGGGATTTTTATATCATCCATTTAGTTCATGTATTCCGCAGGATATCCTATGAAGATATAAGAACATAATATAAGTTTGGAGGTCAATGTGGGGATTAAATAAAATATGTTTTCATGATGTTTAATTATGTACCTAATCTTCAAAGGACACTAGAATTAACAATCCTTGGGTTATAATTTTTTTGGTAATTATGATTAAAATCATTTAATGATATGTGTAAATAGTTAGGGTAATTATATTAATCTATTATGCATGAATTTAAACCACATAGTTATATAAGATCTTTTTTTGGCTTCATTCCTACCATCATAGGATACATAGTGACACCATGGTCTTCAATCATGGGCCCAAATACAACAATTTACCAAAATAATATCGACATCTACGTATTGGCCAGACCGATGTAGAGTATTTCACACTCAAGAACAATGTGTGACTTGATTCTTATCATTCCAGGATACATATCAATGTCTGGATTTCCAACACAAGACCCAGTCACATCAAATAAAAATAAATATTACCCCACTTCACATATTTTTCAGACCTATATAGGGAACATCATTAAAAACTATGTGTGGAATGATTCCAATACCTATGGAATATGCAGTGAAACCCATATTTACATTCATGGGACCAGTCGTGATTCTAAAATTTCACATACATGGATTCATTTCCTCATGACATGAATTAAACTGAAAATCTATTTATAACTACATGTGGTTTAATTCAATTTTTTATGATATACGTAGAAATGTGCATACATTCCCCCTTGAGACCAAATGCAACACTTCCATTTTTCACATCTGTTCCCACATCCATACCACATGACTTTAAACATCCCAGTAATATATGCTTATAGTATGAAATTAATCTATATGTGAAAAACCTTGGTGACGTTCCATTAGAACTGCATGAAAAATATTTCATTACCACACGATGATAAAATCGATAACATTTTTCCTTATATCATGATTTTGAACTGTATGTAAATTTTTCCCACTACATGATGATAAACTATTCTGAACATCACCCATTTTTCATTCATTATATAAAGATCCAAAAGAGACTTTCCTTGATCAAACATAATATGGGGTAATTCTTCCATATTTTAAAATCACATCAATATATATACCACATTTAATGTCTTGATAACCCAAAGTCACTACAAACCATCCATGGTCCATGGAAAAGAAAAGAGATCTATCAGTTTATCCATTATATTGAAGAAGAATGGATTTAGACCCACCAACCAATGAAATTTTGGTCAAATATAATGGGATTTATAATTATTGTCAGGCCCAGTAAAACCATGGATGAACCTAAAATCTCAAAGTGTTATAAGAGATACCAGACATGTCTTCCTCGTATCATTACTCCTGAACTAGGAACCTAAAGTTGTGATTTACAACATTAACATATCCCAATCAGAAGGATGTTGGAATGGTATTGATCTTAGGTATCTTAATTTGGATCCAGAGTAACATCTCCCATATTAGGTCCATGTGAGTGATGGCCTTACATTTTCTATTTTTTGGTTGAGGTTTTATGACCTCAATCACTAGCCTATAAGAATTCGAAATCTAGGACCTTAATTTTCTAGTGAAAGAGTCAAAAAGAATATTATTTTGAAAACCCACAAAGGCTGACCTAAGATAATGTGAATTATTTTCTCACTAAACTCTTCATCTAACCTGTTTAGGAAAAAATTAGTGTGAAAATAAATAAACTCTACACAGTCTAAAATATGGCCCTAATAAAATCCATGGTACCCTCATTCGACCCCATGGTCTAGGAAAAAGTTAATGTAGTGATTTGTAACATCAAATTGTTTCTGGAATATGTTCTCTAGGCAGTGGATAAAAATTTAGGGTTCTCAAACCCTTCTTGAATATTGTATTTTTCATAAATCACACTTCTGGATTTGAGTACCATGGATCATTGTAAACATTCCATGGCCCTTGGAAAATATATCGAGCTTCAAGAGACCCTTTTCTTGACTATTCATACATTAATATGGATCATGCATATGTGCCCAAGGATGCCAACCCAATGTGTCACTCTGAAAAAAGGATATTCCAATCCTCATGAGCCCTAACATCATTATGGAAGCAGTTAATACCTCAGTGTGTTTGAAAAATTCCCTACTCGAATTTCCCATATCATCCTCCAGGATTGAGAACCTTGAACCATGATTTAATATCCTTGTACAAAACTATATGAACAGATTCGAAATCCTCAACATTAAGTCTCTATATTTTGTACACTTCCTCAATGAAAGAATGTGACACTCCATTCTCGAACCATTTATGGTTCACATCATTTCATTCAAACCCATGGTGCTTAGGTATCGAGGTTTATAATCATGGGAGAAACTACCCTGGGGTTTCAAACACCTTCCCAAATAGCTTTCCTCATATACCCGACATCGTCATCTAGTTGTTTTAGTATTCATAAAATCCTTCACAACCCTAAAAAATAAGTGTAAAACCGATTTTTGTTGGCCATGCTACTGATTCCTAATGAATAGAACCAACTAATTAATGAAATCTCCTCCATGTAATAAAGTATCTTCAATTCATGTGATCCTCTATGAAACATAAGAGGAATTGAACATCTTTAAGTGTCGCAGGACATACTCGGTATGTCTAATCCATCATATATCTATAAACTCAACCTATTTGTTTATGATTTATGTCACCCATATTCCAACTAGCTAGGTGGGAATAGTATCTCTAATATTTCTCCCCCAACTGATATTACTTCAATATAACTTCCATGACCATTGGAAAAGAGTTTAAATAATTATTTTGGGTCCATTATATCGACATATAAGGGATTCAACTCCCCATGTGAAGGAATCTCTCCCATGAAAGAATGAACACTATTCTTTGTGAGCCCTAGAAACACCATTGAATAACCTAGCACCACAATCTATTTTAGGTAATTCCTGGAATATATGAACTATATTCCATGATCTTCTATTTAAGGTCCCTACTCAAAAACCCTAATCTATGAAACACTAAATATCCATGATCAAATACCCTAAACTACAACACACCAAAGGACCAATCTCTAAGAACCTAAACTGATGAACACCAAAGGTCAAAGCTCAAATACCCTAAACTACATCACACCAAAGGACCATGATTGAAGACCCTAAAATAAATCATACCAAAGGTCCAAGCTCAAAGGTACTTAGATATTCTGTAACAAAGATCAGTTCTAAAAGACCCTAATCTAAAGTTATATCAGGTGTAACCTAAAAGACCCAAAAATAAGGCAATATAAAGTTCAAGCTAAAGGACATTAAACAAAATCATTTTTGTTTCTGATAAAAAATACCTTAAACTAAAATAAATACCATTTTCCAGCTAAAATAACCTAAAGTAAAAGTGATATCAGGTTCGAGAAAAAAGAAAATAATCAATAGCATGGAGTTTAAATAGCTTATAAAATCTTGCAAGGACTACTACATATTGTTTGGAAAATACTGATTCTCTAAACAATATGATTATCATAAAAAAGGATAGATCAATCTCCTTCCAGGACATTTATCCTACCCAGAAAAACATTATGCAAATTAGTGGAATTCATGTTAACTAGAACAGATATGTGATTCACACATATCGTAGTGTGTGTGAATTTTTTTATATATTCCCTAGTTTACTCTAGTGATTTTCCCTATGAATTCTCATGAAGATAATTTCACACAAAATAGTTTTTCACTTTAAAACGAGGGTAAAAAGGTCTATATTTAAAATAAATCCAAGATAAAATGATTGAAAGGAAATTTGAAATTTAAATGATCGAAAAACAATGATATTAAATGGGTGATTAGGTTAAGGTTGGTTTCCTAATTTTAATGATATCCTTGTTCAATTTAATTCAATCATATTCTACATAGTTGATTAAAGTGAGTTTCCAAAATCATTTCCTCTCACTTACATGGTGAAATTATGATAGTGAGAGAAAACTTTACCAAGATCTTAGTTTGGTAAACTCTCCTTCCCTATGCAAAAGAGTTGTATTGAATATCTTTAATTGGCTTGGGAAATACCCTATCAGGTCTTGTCTATCCCAAACAACCAATAAGATTCACTACCCCATCTCTACGTACGGATGATCGTCGTGTAGTTCACCACTAATCCCTCATATATTACTTCATATATAAAATAGAAATCAGTGGAGGGATATAATGATAATTTAACCAAGGAAAAAAACAAAAATAGAATTAAAATTCATGAAATCTCACACTTGATAATAAAATCTTCTATACAAAACTAAAAACAACTTTTAAGAGGGAAGAAATTTCTTTCAATTATGTCCAATAACTCACGCATTAAAAAATAGAAACCAATCCTTCCCCAATCACTCAATATGTTTACCCTACCATTGTAAAGTTAATGAAGATGAATGGGGATGTATAAGAAAGTAAAAATCTATAGAAATAAAAGAAATAAAAGAATGAAAGCATAAAATCTATCCTCCTCAGTGTCGTCGAAGGAATGGGATGGAATGCGATGATTTGAGAGGGAGGAGCTCCTCTCCTTCTTTAACCCGAATCAGTCCCCCAAAAGTACATGCATTTAGACCCATTAAATTTCCTCATCACTCATTCCACCCTTCTTGAATGTTCTGAATAATTATTATTTCTGTTTCCCTTGAAAATATCATTTTATTTGCACAAGTAATACGAGTGTTATGCCTGTTTTACTATCACAATTTGTATTGTCCATTCAGAGTATCCAAATGGTAAACCTCTGTATGAGAATACATTAATGTCCATTATAACAACAAATTCATGCAGCCTCAAATTTTTGTAAGATGTTCCAATACGTCTTGGTTATCTATTGGCCAAATGTCACTGAAATGGGACCCACCATAAATGAGTTATGGACCCCTCACCAAAACTCAGCAGATTTATAAACTATTATCAATGTCTAACTTGTGTTCTTCTTTTAAACTTATATATATTCAATTAAGCATTTATTAAATAAGGGTGAAATGAATCCATAGATGTGTATAATCTCTAAAAGAAATAATTTTTCAATTTGAGTAAGTGTAGAAAATGTTATGGCCAAAATACAGAAATAATTTAAAACAATTAAAAATCCGAAATGGGACATTTTTACTATTAAGATAAAAATATCACCCATATCATAAAATGTGACAATTTATCCTAAATTAACACATTACTGTGATTTGAAAAATGATATTATACAGAAATTAATTGAAAATATCTTCCCTATAAATTCCCCCAAACATAGAACTCAGAATCCTGGACAAGTAAAAATCAAAATCAAATTAAATAAAATCTAAATGACATACCCATGAGATCTACCAAATCTATTCCATGAAACAATAATTTTACATAATTCATCAAAAAAATTATTTCAAGTTCTCCATTATAGATTATATAATATATTTACACTTTATTTCTTATCTCATGCACACAAAACACCTACCTCAATGGAATTTTCACTTATCTCACAATTGTAAATGTTCAACAAGGCCTTTCTCATCCAAACTCACAGAAGATTCACCAAAGGTTTGATAAAGTCCTACATCTCCAGATGATGTGATTCATGGACATGTGTTTAACATGATAAATTTTTAGGGTTTTTCTATGGCTTCTGATTCGTATGATTTAGATGTAAAAAGTTGAGGTTGAAAAAGGAGGACTTGGCTCTTTTGAGTCAAAATTGAATGATTATAATTTTCACTCAAAAATGTTATCCTTCACTCCATATTTGTAGAAAATCAGCTCCATCATTATGATAAATCATGTATATTTCATTCCAATTATCATTTCACTAGCAAAAATTTATTCTTAAACATGTTGTTTTCTTGAAATATCCAATGA
Source organism: Viscum album (assembly GCA_963277665.1). NCBI lineage: Eukaryota > Viridiplantae > Streptophyta > Magnoliopsida > Santalales > Viscaceae > Viscum > Viscum album. Next base: position 789,474,020 of record OY728120.1, read on the forward strand.
GGTGAAACTTTATTTTTTCTTTGGAAGAACCAGAAAGGCACTACTTCTTTTACCATGAATGATTTAGAAAGGCACATCTTTTTACAATATTTACTCTTTAATAGAAACATCTTCTCTTAAAAATTTTATTTTCCACCCAAAGTATCACCAAAGCATGTCATACACCACAAGACATCTTCCCTCACACTTCAGTTCAACTATATCATGCAATTTTACTTCAAGATATAGTTGGATAAGGAAAATTTGATTGTAATATTGATAACCTAATAGGATGTTCATGGATTATAAGGGATACAAGGACTAATTTATAAGTTAGGCCATAATAAAAAGGATTATTTTGAAAAAGGGGCATAAAACTAAACAAATCATGCAATCATATAAAACCCAAGTACCTCAAACCCTCAGGTTTTTGTAGGAAGAAATAAAAATCAAGTTAAAGAAATAATGGTCTGGTTCACTTGATAAATGAGGTAAATTTAGTGAATATAAAAAACATGGTAATTAAGACTCACAAAAAAACGATTTAAAAAATAAAGACAATGAGATGTATCATGGGATTTAAAAATCAGAGTATGTTTCAAGAAAGTTCAATAGATTTAACATGAAAAAAATTCATTTTAGCATTTATTTAAGCTCAGTTTCATGGAATATATTGGTTCACTAATTGACATGGGTTTCAAAAATAGAAATGATAATCATTTTAGCTCAAACGTTTTCACAAAACACTATATTTTGAATATAAACTCACAAATATCTAGAATTTTTTTAAACAGTAAAACAAACACCATATGGAAATACTAAACTGAACAGTTTCTCTCCCCCAAAAATAAATTATGAAGTGAAATCATAGAATTAAAATAGATTTAACATGTAAAAAAATTTCAAAAAAAATAACGACAATAAATAAAGGGTAAAGGAGAAGTACAACCTGACTTATTTTCAATGCAACGTTGAGTTAGGATCCTCAGTGTTACTCTTTGAAAACCCAGAAAAATGTAAAAAGATAACCTAAAAATTTTATTAAAAGAAATTAAAATATAATTTTAATAAGAATAAAAGGAAAAATATTTGTTTAATCCCTTTTTGGGCCCTGTGTTTTGACATCCTCTAGAGGAGAAGTTCTAATCGGTTATCCCCAATTAGATGGTGGTTGAGGTTTCTTGTTCATGAACCAATAAGAATTCGTCTTTTTAGCATGAACTTATTCCTTTTTGTTGAGAAATACAAGGATATAGCATACCATGTACACCCCCATTGTAATGATATACAACATTCACTGTGGGGTTAGTTCAATTAATGAGTCTTCCTCTTTCTTGGTTTACACTTGCACAATATCTTCTTCATTCACCAGTGTGTTCTCAAGGTATGCTGAATCAATGGAATAATCAAAGGGAATGTCAATGTTTAATTCTATTTGAAGAAAATTAAATCATGAATAATCAATACAAAATTCTTCCATTTCAAACTAAGAATCTCATGTCTCATTTCCCTCTAGAAAATACACTTTGATCTTCTCATGTCCTCCCTTCTATAAATGTTTAATAGGTTTGGAGATCTCTAGATATACTTCATTGGATGAATCTTTTTTCATCATCTTCCTCCAAGGAAATACACTTGTTGGATGAATCTGAAAAATAAAAATAAGGGGAGGTAATTATCAATTTAGTTTCAACAAAATCAAAAGATAACAAATTCATGAAAAAATTATCTCCTTTAGTTTGTTCGGATTAATTTTCTTCTTTAATGAGAGGTGACCCTTGTAGTTGAGTTTCCCATGATAGAGGTTGGTAGTCACACTCCTCTATATTCTCTTCAAATTCCACTGATTGGTTGGTTTATTCATTCAATTTTTCTGAAACATCTACATTATTAGGGATTGGGGGATCAATTAGTTCCTCACACTCATTCCAAAATTTATCTAGAAATATTTATCTCTGATATTTATTTCAATATAATAACATTATTCATCAATATCCTCCAACAATGATTGAGCGGGGCATAATGGATCATCATTTAATTTCATCACAGACTCTTTGGGTTCTTCAACTTGAAAGATAAGTGGGGATACTTCTTCCACAAATTTTTCTATTTCTTTTTTTTTCTTAATCTAATTGTTGATCCTAGGTGGAATGTACATATTCTGTTATCCACTCTATTATACTCTCGAGGGTTTTCACTATTTGACTAATTATTTCAAATTTGGCTTCAATATCCTTTTGAACTTCTTCTAAATGGTGTTTCAAATTGACCATTTATTGAAACAATTCTGGAAAATACTCTTGAAGTCCAATTAGTTCTATGGAAAATCCATCCAATACAGGGTATTCAAGGTTCTCTTTAAGGTTTTGAATGTGATCCTTGAATTAATTCTCTTAGATGATTTAGATTCGAGCTCCCCAAATTTGTTTATCCATGGAAGAAACTTTATACTCTATAGACCAAGGTGTTTCAATAATTGGTTCTCTAACGTGGGGGTAATTCTTCCATGAACTAAAGAAATAATCATTTGAGAACATCATGTTAAAATATTTTTTATTTGTTTTTATTTGTAAAGATTCAAATATTAACAATTTGATTGTGGTTCTACCTCCCCGAATACGACGCCATGTTTGATGCACGCCTGTCATAGGGCATTGAAACATAATTTTTATATATTCCCTATTGTAGACTAGTTATTAACACTAGGATGTCTCCTAAACAATTATTCAAACAAAATAGTTTGTCACATTAAAACGAGGGTAAAAATGGTCTATTTGTAGAATAAATCAATGAGAAAATGATTAAAATGAAAATTTAAATTCAAATGATTGAAAAACTATGATATTAAATGGGTGATTAATTTGGGGTCAGTTTTCCAATTTCAATGCTATCCTTTTTCAATTTAATTTAATCCTTTTCATCATAGTTGATTAATTTGAGTTTTCACAATCGTTTCCTCTCACTTCCTTGATGAAATTATGATAGTGAGAGAAAAACTTTCCATGATCATAGTTTGGTAAAATATCCTTCACTATGAAAAAAGAGTTGTATTGAATATCCTTAATTGACTTGGTCAATCTCATTTGGGTCTTTTTTATCTTGATAAATCGAGAACATTCACTACCATGTTTACACTTACTGATGATCGTTGAGTACTTCACCACTAATCCATGGTCTATTCCATTGTATATAAACAAGAAATCAATGAAGGGAGATAATAATTATTTAAAAAATGAGAAAATAAATAATGGAATTAAAATTCAAGAATGATGGCATGTGATAATAAAATTATCTATAGGAAATTGAAAATAACTTTGAAGAAAAAAGAAATTTCATTCAGTTATGTCCAAGAACTCAAGAATTACCAAATAGAAAACCAAACCTTACCCAATCACTCAAACTTTTTACACCACTATAGTAAAGGTAAATGATAATAATGTGGAAGAATAAAAAATTAAAAATATATGGAAAATAAAATAAATAATAGAAAGAAATCATAAAAGATCTCTTCATTGTCATCCTTGAAAGAATGGGATTGAATGAGATGATTTGAGAGGGAGGAGCTCCCCTTCTTTTATAACCAAAACCTGTCCTCCAAAAGTTGATTGGTTTTATCCATATTAAATCACTATTTCATGCATCCCCCCTTTTTTAATGTTGTGCATAAATATCTTTGCAGTATCCCCTCAATATATCAGCTTATTTGGACAAGTATTCCAAGAGTTATGGTTATTATACTCTCACAATTGTTTATGTCCTATTAGAGTCTTCAAATCTCAAACCTCTAGATTAGAATTCGTTAATGACCATTAAAATGGACAATTCAGGCAGAATAGCCTCCATGAAAGATGTTCCAAAACGTCTTGGGTGTATATCCACCAAATTTTACAGAAATGGGGCCCACCATGAATGAGTTATGGACCCCTACCAAAACTCAGCGGATCTGTAAATTGTTTTCAATTTCTAACATGTGATATTATTCTGAGCATCCATATGGTCGATTAAGATTTTGGTCAAGTAGGTTTAAATTAAGAGCTGGATGTGAGGACTCTGGAAAAAGATTTCAATTTGAATTACTGTGGAAATTGTTATGGCCAAAATACAGAAATAATATAAAATATTTAAAATTATGAAATGCACCATTTTCACAATTAAACTCAAAATATCACCAATATCCTAAAATGAGGAAATTTATCATATAGTAACACTTTTTTGGGATTTAAAACATTGATTTTCAATGTAAATTAAATGAAAATATGTTCTCTATCAATATTTTAGTAGGAAATCTTGTATTGGTAGGCATTCATGATTAATTCTCAAAAGGCATCTATTACGATTTTAAAAATATGGTACATAAATTTAGGTTTACCTGATGTTATGAAAAAATTTGGTATGATTGTATGTAATAATAATAATGAATAAACAAAATACTGTGCATATCATGAATAAAATGGAACCTAACAACACATGTAATGTTCAACAATCCTATTTGATGATACCATGAAAAAGGAGGAATATCCATATAACAAAGCCTCTCCTATGATTATATGAACTCAAGAAAGATTTTATTTTTATGATCCGTCATATAATTTTCTAATTTTATTCCCTTATATAATAACTTCTCTACTCCAGAAAGTCTATAAATTATCGTATTTGATCAGTAGACTCAGTTTTATCATTTACAACCTATTGCAATTCCTCTTCCTTGGAAATGGATTTAAGTCATGCCTTTTATTCTATATCAAGAATTCCATATTTTTATATAACATCCATTTATAATTTTTTGAGTACATGTATAAATTGGCATTAATCTTTTTGATGATGAGAAAGATCCAACTGAAGATGAACTATTTCGCACTGAAAAGGGCCAATATCAATCTTTCCCCCATTGAATCCATCTTGGTAAGTGGATTCCACTATTTAAAACTATGAGGATTCCTTCATATTATCCTCCGAGTTTTCTTCAATGAAGTGGAATCATTTTTAGCGACAACCAATTAATTCAAGGGCATTCATCTTTTCTTTTAGAGAGACTACATCCATTACCCAAGCATGGGCAGAAGAATTATCGAAACCCTCGTAACTGAGGCTTTGAAACATTAAATGAAGTTGACTTAAATAGTCCTTCAACTCCACCCATGTTATCTCTAAAACTATGTCTTAGACCACCCTCCACATGTGTCACCATATTGAAAAATAGATTGATGTATACCTTAGACCTTCAACAAAACCTATTTTGGGAACAAGGATGTATGTTTGGACCACATCACATAGAGAAAGAGTTGTAGTCATGGTATTTTATGATGAGTGAAGAGAACCAACCTCGGAATTGGTAGATCTATCTAGAGGAACCCTCTAGGGAGTAGACACTAAATCCCCCAAACATCAGGGTGAATAGACTGTAGAAAAAGACATATGGGATCATCAGTTACATGATGAATAATATGCCATCGTAAGGTAATCGTCCAATATTAAAAATTATAAAAACATACCTTTATGAGTTGAATCACTGGTGTAATAAAATACCCCAACTCCATCCCTATGGGTGGAAGAAACTCCATAAGATGACAGCTTTGAGGCACTTCTGGTGCTTTTTCAGAAGAAACACTTTGCCCACCATCCTTTAGGACTTTAAGGGAAAAATTATAATATCAAGTGATGTGACAGAATCTAACAAAGTGTCTATTCTTGAAGTGGTATTCACTATCTTCCATGCACTATTCCATTATATATAATGTGATAGTATAATATCAACCTATGCATGAATCCTCCATGAGTGTGTCCACCCATGCTGGATGAAAGGGTATAGTCATTGAAACATCTTCAATAGGCATCATATAAGATTAAATTGGAACCTCATCCACATCCACTTCATGATTGGCGAGGTCTGGTTGGAAAGGTTCTTACAGTGCTACCGAACACACACTCATGTCCCAAAAAATGATCACATGATATTCTAATATAGATCAATGGGGACCTGCAAAATTTTGGCAAATGATAACGTTCTACCAAAGTGGACTGAGATAAAAAAATGTTAAATTTCACACTTACATGTGTATTTTTGGGGATTAGGATCTGAAAATAAAGATAAATTCAATTTCATATTCTTTTACCAACCATGAATGTATCCAAAGATGTTTCTAAATTTGAAACTGTTGATTTATAAGTGGAAATCACTACTGTAATATAACATTGTCAACCTAGAAACCCTTTATCATCACAACCCTTGTTACCGCAACATTACTCCCCATTGGTCTTAAAATGGGGGGTATATTTAGTTTACATTTTGTTTAGATGTCCCTTTTAAGCCTCTAACTATGTCATCATTTATAATGGTGGAAAATACTATTTCAAAGGAACTATGAGGTTACAAAATAACCCAACAATCCCAGACTTATCGCTTCCTCGTTGACAGGGTAACAATGTTCTTATATAGAAATTTTATTTGTCTTTAGGAACACATGTTTGTGATCTATCAAGAGTAAAAATAGATGACCCTTATTGCTATACAAATACACATCAAGGTCTTGAATAAAGGACCTAACCTTCTCACAATGGTCTTTAAAGTTGATACCATGAGGGGCTGTGATGTAAGAAAAACCTCCCAAAATCACATTTGACAAATCCAATAGGCCCCAGAGATAGGACTCTAAACTCCAAGCCTTTTGATCTAACCACTATTTAAATATTTTTGGAAATAATATCTATATCATAGCTTCAACCCCTAAAACTACGTTCACTATAACTGTGGTAGTGGGAACCTCTTCTGGTAATGGTAAGAACCTAACATCCTTGTGAGGTACTTCAAAGGATACTAGCCCTTTAAAATCCAATGGTTTACAAGGCCTAGGATAATGTTCTCTTTCTTGTGGTTGTTGATCTTCACTTACTAATTTGGATAACTACCTTTTTGGATATGAGGAAACCTAATTATCCACATATTCCAAATATTAATTGATCTTTTCATTATGTGGGGGAAGGATTATTCAAGAACTGGTCTCCGCCCTGGTTAACATAAACAAAAATTGGTGAGCTACCATTAGATGCTACTTATATAAAACATAGATAGATTGTGGAAGTCTTAGTTGAACCCACAAGAACTAAAGGCTGAATCAACAAGGTTCATACTACCCACAGATAAGTTCCATGTCAATATGGATGGAAGTAACTCCTTCATTAAGTGACACAACATAAGCTCATACGTCAAGAATGGCCTCACCAATGTCAATAATGTTTCCAATTGGTACAATCATGTATTGTATAAATTTTAAAATATCAAATAGGATTATTTAATCTCTGGGACCCTTAACACTCAAATGGATTGGACACACCCCATAGATTCACTGAATGTATAGTACTATCAAAGTATTAGGAATATCCTAAATGTTTAGATAATCATAACATCCCAAGTGAGCTCCTATATAACCCCATAATACAAGGAAGGGGCCTATTATTCTAAAAATGGAATTTCCCTTATTAAAATTATTCATAAGCTGATATATTTTTGTCCAAAATAGGGACAACTAGACCGATATGCTCCCCTATGTCATGGAGATCGCCACTGAGAAAGTGGAAACTATAACTCCACCATTTTTCTTTACGGGAAGTAAGTACCCACTCATGTATATAGATTGGAAACCATCTAGTTAAATGGATAGATCTATAATAGGGAAAACCTCTTATCTCCATTATTCAAAAATCCCTTTTTAATCATGGGCCAATAATCACCTGATTCCCCATGTGAATCATTCATAAGAAATGCTTTTCTCCTTTTAACCTCTTTCTCAGAACTAGTCTTATTGATGATTTATTATGTCCATGTATGGAAATGGATAACCACACCTAGAAGGACCACCAATATAAGGGCCACCTCATCATGTTTAATTTGGTCCCTTTTATGAGAATGAGTCCTTGATACATCATCCCAAGCAAATCACGGATCAAATAACTAGTCATATATACCATCTAATATAGGTTCTCCACAAATTTATTCAACATCCCAAATAATAATACCCAATAGTTCATGTTTAAGGTGAAAATTGTTCAAATCGAGGCTCCAATGAATAAATAGGTTCCTCGTGAGACCCTTGTTGCAATAGGCAGATGTCTGGGCCCTCCAGATAGTCTCATACATTCCAATTTTCTTCCATTTTATGGTGAATTTAGACGAAATTTACAAGACTAAGAAGGAACATTCTCATTCCATGCCACAAATACCTCCTGAATGGATGTCCTAGTTGGTAACACACCCATATTTATAATTGGAACCAAATTTCATCATTATTGAGTGATACATATAGACATCCTCATCAGGAATGTGGTCAGTCCCATTGATGTATGTGGACATGAATCTTAATATGTGTCAATTATTGTGGTTTTTATGGGATATAATGTAACCTCCTGAGGAGAAATTCCTTTGAAAAATGTTATGGGTATTTTTAATTTAAATAAAGTCTATAAATGATGACTTCAGAAGATGAATGGAGTCATCATCAGTACGGAAAAATACGTATAGTGTAAAATATTATGAAAGGGGATATTCTAAGAACATTAATTCCATTTATGTTATCTGACTCTTTTGGTATAACTATACAAAATGGTGGAAATAATGATCTATTCACAACACTATACCGTCACGATGAGTTATATATACCTTTTCCTATATCTTCAAAATCATGAGGACGATCGGTGAGAACCAAAACCTGTCTGAAAATAAGTAAGTGTCATATGTCAGAAAAAGTGGATATAAAAATAAGGTCAGAAACAAATACATAAAATATTGAATCCATCATGTTCATCGCATGAATCCCCAAATAATTTTTGAATCACCATAATGGGTTTGAAAATCACCCGACCATCAATGGACTCGTAGGTCGCATAACCCCTATAGGGCATTAAGAAATTACATAACCCCTGTGGAGACTCTTGAATACCATACCTGGTCATGGTCCTGGGAATCCAAGGATGATCAATCGATCATATGATTGAACAAGAAGATCCCCTAATTCCGTAAATACTATCATAGTACCTTATGGTTTAATTTCAAACTATTAATCAAATAAAGTTTGTAGCTGGTGAAAGAAAGTGCCTGAGTAATGGTGGTCTTTTGGGATAAATCTCAGGATGAATTCTCTCAATGGGGCCTCACTATTGTATCATTTGAAAAGGTCTTGAGAACAGATTAATGTAATGGAGTCAAAATATATGGCACTCTCATAGACGAGGTGTCCATATAAAAAAATGACCGAATTTCCCCCTATATATAGTGTGTTCCATGGAATACCAACCATCACCCGATAGACCAGACATCATCCAAGTCACCAATTCCTAAAAATAAAAATAATATGGTAGACATTTACTTTTTTCAAAACCAATCTATTGTCCCCATGAACATTTCTCAAGAGTGGGGGTCATTGGTTTATTCCCATCAAATGAGCATCAGTAAATTCAAAAAGGATGAAAATCTTTATTACATGTATCATTTTCCCAAAAAAAAGAAGAAGAAGAAGATGTCCAATACATGTAGATCGTGTTATCCCACATGGGTCTCATGATTGTGTGACCATTATAAGGTCAGATGAAGACTCCACACACATTTCATAACCTATATTAGGTCCCAAGAAGCCCCCTTTAATAAGTCCATCTAATATCACAATGGTTATTCTTCCAAACAATGGATGCACGGCGGCAAAGAGTGTGGCTTTATCATGCAATACGTTTTTTCAGAAGCAGACACCTAAAAATCCAACCAAACGTCCATTGAAATTGTGGGGGGTGGATGTAAAAAATGTGGCTACCCGTAGTAGTCTTAATGATCATTTGATTAATTGGTGATGGGAATTGTAATTATCCTTTAAAACCTCCAAAAAATATTTCATGGCCCTTTACTTTTGTAGAAGAAAAATAAAGGAAATATAATGGGTGGATGTACGAGCTACTGACATTCATAAATATCATTCAACACTGCCCCACAGTCTACAATACATTGTGTTTCCATGGTTACACACCCTCCTCATCCCATGAAATCCCTATGGATTGACATCACCGTTGCATGAAATGACTCTGGTATGTCTAGTAAATCATGTGCTTCTATATTGGGTCCCTAAGTACAAATGAATGTATTTTTCATTAACATTATCTCACACCTCCATAAGACCCTAGCTGGTCATGTGATGCATCATCCAAAATAGTGTGATTATCTTTTAAATTTCTCATGTGAGCTCAAATTACTCCCCAAACATTGTAAAATAAAACAAAGGGAATAAAACAAGGAGGTTGTAGAATCATACCACGATCTTAAAACACTTGTGATGTGATAAGGAAGTATGTATCATGATCCTAAGATACTTCTGGACAAGACTCCCTGATCTCACGTGGACCCTTAGAAATACCACCATTTCCTCAAAAAATGTCCCAGGAAAGACATCTAGCGTCTCAGTAAGTCCTTTCAATAGGAACATTGATCTTAAGAAGTTCCCAAGAAAATAAAATAAGACAATATATATTTCCATACACATGACTGTGTGATCAAACAATTCCCAATTAAATGGGAATAATCCAATAATTGAGGTGTTGGTGAGAGGGAATCACAGTCACTAAAAATTTGTTGATTCCCTCATAGCAATCCAAAAAAAGGCTCTCAAAGATGTGTTGAACCAAAACCCTTAACAAAATCCACAGTAGATCCTATCTAGATATATCGTGAAAACTGATGAGAAATCAGCGTGGTGAGACCTATAACTCCCTCACCCTATCCGTGAATAAAAGGTTTGGATTTTTGATATCTAGTTGTATCATCACACCATAGAACGATAGTGGATTTCTTAAAATGACTGATCCCACAACATTCAAGTCTTTTATCATGTAATATTTTGGTTTATATCTGAAGTGATCATTCCCCATTCATAAATCACTTCATATGATCTTTTATATATCATGCGAATGAATTATTCTTGGACACATGAAAAATATACCACATGTCGACAAGATCATGTGAGAACTAAAATAAACTAATAATGAATAAATTTAAGGTATTATCAAAACAAGGTCTTGAAAAAAGACTGAAGGTGAAATAATTTAACAAAAAAAGGTAGGTTTTCTGTCCATCATGCACTTCATGTGAGTTTTCCAAGACATGTTATAGTACTAAGACATTCCACTCAGATCTCATGGAATACTTTCAGTATTCCACCCAAGTCATGAGAAGTATTCCAGACATGTTAGTGTAAGTCACAAGGTTCCCCCTTAGCACACCACGTAAGTCTTTTGAATCCCTCTGGGCATGTCGTCCAATCCTCATGAAATCTTTTAGATACATATTCTAACTCATATAACAACACCATATTATACCGGATAAGACACACATTTGAATCTTTACATGTACTCTAAGCCCTCTTGATACCCCCAGGGAAAGTCAGTCGAGATTATCAATGCCCAATATACATGTCAGCTAGTTCATCTGATTCCCTCCAAGGATGTTAGTAAAAACATGATACCTCCTCTGAGACATGTCGTATTAATTCTCATAACACCCTATATATATTTCATGAAATATTTTTTGAATGAAACTAGGGTAGTTCAACAGGATCATAAGACACCCTCTAGAAAACCGAGCCAAGTTATGCAATGGATTCTAGAGTATACCACCTAGATTTTGTGATGTCCTCTATACATGTCATCCTTGATCATGTTAAAACCTTTGGGTATGACACTCGGGTAATACAATGTCCTTTAGAAATACCTACTTGGTCAATTAGATATCATTATATATTCCTGGCATATACTCCCATTCATATCTGGACAATAGGGTAATCTACACATGTTAGGAAGGAAATACGGTAACAAGGAAAACCTCAAAGTGTGATCCCTAACCAATGACATAACATGTTACGTCTCGATTTTTTGGGAAACATTACAGTGTATGCACCTACCAGTGACATAACATTGTATGTCTCAATATCTTGGGCATCCCATGACATTATAACATTGCATTTACATAGTGTGTATTCCCCAATAAAAAGAACAATCACTACTAGAAAAAATACCAATATCCACGGATCTATAGCCACATTTTTGGGATCCGTGACTATATGACAGTTTATAGACGCAGTTTTAATAAAATCTTGTGGCTATATGGTTGCTAAACAATCCTTGGCTCTCATATATCCCCATCCCCTCACTAACCACCATATACCCACGACCTCTTCACTCTTAGTGGCCCTCTCTTCTCGGCACAATTTCTCTTCTTGGTCACCCTCATCCAACCTCACGACTTCTCCTCTAACGATGGTGACCTATACTCCCGGTGGCTCGGGCTGTGTAGTTGTGGTGGTTGGCCCAGGTTTGTGCGGGCAGGTTGTTTCCCATGTGTCTCCTAGATGAGGCCTAGGTGTCTTGGGGTGTGACAGTAGTCATTCTGGCCTAGGTTTTTGTAGGAATGGTTACGCGAGGTAATTATGGCACATGTGTTTGTGGGCGGGATGTGTGGTTGTGTCACAGGTGTGTGCAGGCGCGGTGTGGTAGTGAGACTATGGTGAGAATGGAGAGAGAGGTTCGATGCATAGGATGTCTTAAATAACCAATGGGAAAGTGGCCCGGGGTACCAAAATATCGATGTGCTATTACTATACATTACTAGAATTGTGTTATTTGGGGAGTGTTCCTTGGTGAGGTAAGGGTGGATAGTTTTCCTTGCTAGGTATTTCAGTTATCTCTTTTCTCACGAGGCATTAGAATACCTCACCACTCGTGAACGAGAGCATTTTTTATCCCGACTGAGTATACTTGTACGCTCACCCTATGAATATAAAACTATTTCCAATTTTCCATGAGAAATTCAGGGATCATGTCGGGTCGTACTTGTTCAGATGTTGGGAGAGTTTCTATTTCTATTTTCTTTCTTTTGGTACTTCTTTTTGGGGGTTTCTTTTACTTCAATAACATTTAATTTGGGAATATGAATTTGGGATTGGATTGTTTTCTCTTTACATGTACGTTGAATTTATTGGGATTTACCATCTTATCTCTCGATTCAGTAAATAAAAAGGGTAATGCTACTGGCGACCCTTCTTCCCCGATAGCCTTCATGACCTCTCCTCTCTCTGATCCTCATTCCCTGATAGTTTTCAGATGACCTTAGTGACATTTCCCCATCCTTATACCCCCTGCAATGCTACCCCATCATCATCCCCTGTGCGATGCATCCCATCTCTTCCATAAAAGGAGGCAAGGGAAACCACGTCACCTTCGAGGAAACATCTCACCTCTCAAGCAAGTCCAAGTGGAAATCATTCTTGACCTTTGATAGTATCCTTCTTCAACCAAAATCCATCCTTTTCATGATTCTAGGCATTTCACATCCCCATTCATCATTTATTTTCTACATCATTGTGATGCATTTTGAGGTAGTGGCAATTGTTCATATATCCCCCAATTTTTGGTTTAGTTAGATTTGAATCTTACTTCTTGGTATGAGATTTTTAATCTCTATTATTTTTTGCATCTGTCCAACTAGCATAATTCAGTTTTCCTTCTGGTGGATGTAAGGATTATCCAATGAAGGAAATGATATATCATTAAATGAAATTTATGGGGATGTAATGTTTTTACATGTTTCACTAGTTCATTATTATATCTAAGTGATGATTCTTTCTTTGAATTTGATGGTTTTATTATGTGTATGTTGTGACTTTTGTGGAATAGTTAAACCCTATGGTTGATTTGGAGTCCTTATTTTCATTTTTGTTTAAAACCAACACTCATAAAAGGATAAGTACATATATAATACTAAAAAATGATTGTCTGTGAGCCACGAATTTGTGTGAATATTCTTGTGAATGTGATAATGAATTAATGGGAGAACTCACCCTTTAAGTGAATTATGGTTTTATGTGGTTTGGAACTGTTTTTTCCACTACAGGTATATTTATTTTTGGCCTTATTAATGTAATTCCAATTCTTCCTTTCTGGATTTGATTTCAGTAAGTGTTTTTGGCTCACATATTTTCATCATCAACACATCCTCCTTTGCTTCTATTTCCATCTCAGGATATGATTTTTTCTTATGAAATCCCTTGAATAATATATTTATGTGCATGTAGGCATCAATATAGACTTACTTAATATCATTGTTAATTATAGATTAAAAAACATTAATAATTTCAATGGATTTATACATCCTCAGATTTTAGGATCCTATCATTATTAACTTCAGAGTATCATTTTTATTCTAGTAAATCAATGTCCTAGGATAAATATCAATGTATTAATTAATAAAAGTATCATAAATGAACATTAATTGTTTGCTGAATTCCTAATATATCGATGAATGGATCTTAGTGTATTCAATAACTCACTAAATAATTATTTCTATTGTTTCTATAAATCTATACTACATATACTTTGGTGAAAAGAATTGATAAAAAATTGTAGATCCAATCGGTTGAACCATATTCCCTAATACCAATTGATTTTATTATGGGATAATAAATTCACCTTATGGGGTTATGATTTATGGATATCAGGAAGGAGACCTAAATTTTTTTTCTATATACATTACAGATATTAAAAAGTAAACATATCACATTTATTTTTACAATGTTTGATGTCAATTAAAGATCCTATTCTTTACTATTTCGACCGTAGATGAGTCAATAAATTTCCAATAATAATGTTATTAGCAATTATGAGTTGTGAGGTAAGTAATTATCTTTAACCATAGTGTAAATCTTATTCATAAATTCTCACAACCAATAATAATACCAAATCCCTTTTGCATACAATGTTCCACCAAACATAAATAGAACTTTAACTGTAACATCATCTTATTCTAGAGTTCGTACACACCAACCTTGTTCTAGTTCCAGTAAACTTAATTTTAGAGCTCTCAATTTCTTATTTAGAACCAAATGTTTTCATCATAAAATTATTTTTGAAACATGATTTTAAAGTATTTTTGAAAAACATTGAGTAAAATTTATCTCCCCTAAAAGATCTAGTCATAGACATCATTTAAATTTTTGTTCAGTTATTTTAAGTAGTTGACATAATTTATTTTATTCTCAAAAATAACATCTTTATTTTAATAAGATCATCCATTTTTATAGTGATAACCTTACCGATTATTATGTTGATTTAAAATATACTAACTTTTTGAATCAATTATTTATTCCCTCAATAAATATTTAAAAACCTTAGAGTCAATTCAAATCATCAAAAAATACAGATTCAACTAACCTTAAAAAACATACTTAAATTATATAAATATTCACAAAATACCTTTGGTGATATTTAAATTTGATCATTTAGTGAAAAATCATCTTAATTATATTTTGAATTCAAAAAAATTTAATCTTCCTCACTTTATTGCAAGTGTTCTTCCTTTTATATACTTCAATAAATTTTCATATGAAAAGAATTCAACATATACCACATGGACACATGATTCCTCAATATCACTCAATAATTTTTTTTTTATTTTTTTATAAAAATTTATATTCTCTGATATATCCTCCTTTTGATTCTAAATTCAAATTTTCAGACAATCAGAAAATTATATTTTTCTTCATGATCTAACAAACATCAAAAATATCTCAAAAAATATAATTAAAACTCATCTTCTTCCTTTCGAATGTCAGGTATTCTTACACAAAATATTATGTGTGAATTGTTATACTATATATTTTATATTCATATTGAATTTTCTATATTATTAATATGAATTTTTTGTTTGGAATTAGTTTCATTCATTAAAAAATTATTCTTTTATTTAATGTTCTCAAAATTTGATCATTTGGTCTTATTCTCTCTATTTGGTTACTTTATTCCCATGTGGGCCTCTCTTTAGGGCCTTGGCATTCGGTTAGGATTTATCCCATTTTATTAAATCATTTGTTTTCATATAATAATTAGAATGTATGAAAAAATTTACTAATATATGAAAGAAACTTCAATTCTAGGGAGTTTATATATTGTTAAAGTCTTCACCATCTTTTATAGATTTAGTCTATGGGTACTTTAATGTTCACATTACCAGAACATCAGAATTATATTTCTAAATCATTAGCTTTCTGGGATTTTATATACATTATATCAACTTCATTAGGTATCCAAAATCATCATCTTTAACATTTATTCCTATATATGGTCAATGTAACGCCCCAACCATAGTTACCCAGAGCCCGTGCATTATTTTAATACATGGTCATGATTATAAGGAATCATGTCCTGAATGACCGATCAGTTTAGTAGTTCTGGAAAATAGATTACATACATTATCTTTAAATTACAATTTCAAACATAAAAAATAGCATATATAGTTATTTGAGAACTCCAGTAATCCCTTTATCTTAACCTTGCATATCAAATATATTACACTTCTTGGAATCCTGGGAAAATAAAACATAAGAAAGGGGTGAGATCAGATTCCCAGTAAGGGTAAATAATTTTGTGGAAGCGATAAACCTGTAAGGAATGATGTGTGATAAAAACATAATCCTTTTTAAACATAAACTTGAACATAATATGGAAATAAATAAATCAAACATTTACATATAAACATGCAAATGGATTTTCTACTAGTCAAATAATCACATGTAATAACTAATTTCATAATGATGGAATGTCTAATGCCAGACATCATTACCACATAGTCAAGGCCTTGTGCCAAGACTACAAATAAAAGATTTGTCAAGGCCTTGTGCGAAGACACTAGTTTGTCTCATGAGACCAGCCAATGCATTGAAGAGCTATAGTGGTCTCCACCCGTCACTTACTAAGTCCACTGCATTCCTCAAATGGAAAAGTTGAAACATAACACAAACATTCGTATTAAAACTAGCATACGAAATGTCAATAAATTAACCATAAACCATGAATGGTATAAAAATAGAAAATACAGATTCAAACATATAACAACTCATTCAATACAATGTGGATGATTTTATTATAATAAATAAACCTCAATCAAAAATAATATCCATTAAAGGATGTTGACATACTTGAAAATGATGAGTAAAACTTCTTTAGAGAAATACCCTTTTGTAAAATCATTTCAAAGTCACTTATTTATAAAGGAAGTAATTTAAAAAGATATTTTTTAATCAATTTTTCCCATACCACTTTGAAACTATTGAAAATAATGATCATTTCAAAACATTCATGTCCATATAAATAAATCCTTAAAATCATTTTGAAATCATGGGAATTAATTAAAAATGTTTAGAAAGATGAATCCTTAAAACATTTAATATTATGATCTTGATAAAGTTTAACTTTAAAATATCCTTAAAATATCCATTTTGAAATCATTTTTATGAAAAATGGACTTGGATGATAAAAATTCCACTGTAAATAATTACACATAAACAATCTCGTATAATAATGAGATTGAGGAATTAACCCTTACGTTGCACGTTCCATTAGTTGAGGGTACGTATAACCTCTAGTACGAAGATAATAGTATGTTATTAAATTATACAAGAACTATATTAATATTTATGATATCAGACATGATTCATTTACGACTTTATACCACCCATCTAATAATAATTTCCATGTTAAATTAACATTTTGGGTAACAATATCTTTCTTTATCGAACGTGTTTTAACTTGTTACTCTTGATTGTATCACTTAGATCAAGATTTAAATACTTATAGAATATAAAAAATGATTTATATATCATAAATATTTATAATATAAATATGTATAATAGAAATATATATGAAATGAAAAACTCCGTTTATGAAGGCGGTAGTCCGTACGGATGCATAAACGATGTTTCCGTTTACATATCGTATTGAATGGAACTAAGTGAATAAGATATATGTAAGTAAAAAATATATATATAAATATATATAAATATAAAGTATAATTATTATTTCATATATTACATACTTATTAGTAATATATATTTTTATAATCATTGATAAATGGTGAATGTGGAAATGAATATCATCGCGTCGTGGAGACGGTAATCCATAGGTACGCACGAGCGACAATATCATTTTCTTAAAGGTGTGGAATTGGATGGTATATTAATTTTACGTAGACAATATCATGTTATTTGCATTATTTATATACATATTACTAATCATTATATCCATCCAAATAACATAGTGTTTAATAACAAATTACATCACGATGTGGAGACGGTAAGCCGTATGTACGCCCGCATGGTGACATTATAATTCATAAGATGGGTAGAGTAATGAATATATTTGTTACATATTTATAATAACATCACAATATTTATAATATACCAAAGTTATTATTTTTTAATTTAAACAACAAAGAAAGATTAAATTGGAGAATAAGAGAACTTGATAGAGGGTGGGGAAATCATTACCGCTTCTTCGGGTTCTTCCTTTTGATCTGATCAAAAGGGCTCCTTATGTTAGATTTATGACCAAAGGAAGGGCTCTATGATGAATTGAGTATAGTTGGAGGATATTTGGGTAGGGGCTGACTAAGCCAAATGGATTTGGAGGTTTGAATTTGAGTGAAGGGGAAGTGCCCTTTTATAAGAGGGGTGAGGGACACCTTAGAAAAAATATAAAATATTATTTTATAATAAATTCATTTTCTGTATATAATGGCTCAAAAATGATTTATTTAAAGGATAAGGTGTGGATGGGTCGAAAACCACCCAACCAAGAGCTTTTAGATAGGTTTAGGTCACCATATTAACCTTAACATTTAAATTTAACTATTAGTTAAATAGTTTGAAATTTACAGTGTCTCATTGTATTTTTATATTATATGGTTAATAAACAAAATATTAAATGCAAATAAAACCTACAATTGGTTCATTAATGTCATATATATTATAATATACGTCTTTTTTCTGATCCTTAGTTTTTTAGAACTATTATATCAATTATTCATATAATATTTGTTTTAAAAACTATTTTATGTCAATTGTGACTCTATTTGGTAGTTTCTTGTTGGTAAAATCATAACATCGTGATTAATTAGAAAACAATTGATATAACCAAAACAAACATGTCATAATAACCTATAAAATTAGTGTAGTTTATAAAAAGTCTTAAATTAAATTTATTTGGATATTTATAATGTCAATTATTTTAATCTTTCATTAATTCAGTAATTGTTGTATGATCATTGTGTCATATATAAATTTACTTATTTAATGTCTAAAAATTATAAATAAAATACAATTATATATTAAATATTATTATCTTTATAATGAATATTTATAGTCTAATTTATCTTATGTATAACCCTATATTAAAAATGTTCTAGTTATTAACTATTGATTTTAACTCTTTTAGCTCTTCTATGAATTAAATAATAATAAATATCATAATCTAATCCAAGTGGACCTAAAGGATCATATTTTATTCTTACAGTTATTTTTGTGAAAATTAAACTTATCCAATATAATTAGTACATGTGTTAGGGTAAGAATAATATCATTTTTACCCTTAATTACCATTTTTACTTTTAACTGTGGTAAATAAAAACAAAAAGTTATTATTCACCAAAAATTATTTTTATCTTATTGAATCAAATTTTTCATTCTAATATCTACCGTGCCTCTGGGATTTTTGAAATTCTACTCACAAAAGTGGTAAAATTATGTTTTATGCGAATTTGTAAATTTTCCTAGGAGGTGGGTAAAAGACGGTGAAAAGTTCAATAAAATTTTATATATGTAATATTATTAAAAAATGACACAAATGAATAACATTGAACATATATAGGTTTTATGTATCTATTTTGACCTAAAATAAATATAAATAAAATAAATAATTATTTAAATAAAAAGTCAGTTTCAAACAACAACTCAGTGTTTTTCAATATTCATAAAAAATTGAATGTTTTCAGAAAAATACCAAAAATTCACCCTAAGATAATTTTGATATTATGAATTTAATAATGAAGTATATTTTACTAAATTTTAAACATAGAAGTTTCATTTATTAATTTAGAATTAATTCCCGTTGTCAAAACCAAAAGACATATTTTTAAGAAATAATAACTATCAAAAGATTGACACTTGTTTATATCCAATATAAAAGTGAAATTACTTACAATGACCAGTGTTGGATTAAATGGTAAAAATATATTCTATTTAAACTTCCAAAACATTAAAATTTATAATTTAACACTATAAATTTTTTTGATTAAAAAGTTTGTTTTCAGCTAAAATAGAGTATTTTTCACTATTCACCCAATTATGAAAGATATCAGAAAAACACCAAAAAATTAATGGAACTAAATTTTTATGTCCCGATTCTAAAGATGTAACACCCTGAGCTTCCATGATATGCTTCTCATTCAATAATGCAATAGCTTGCATTGTACGCAACTTCGAGTTCTAAAACACCGCGACTAATCAAAGTAGCCGTTATGAATAGTAATAACCACTTTTTAAAATTATAGAAAATTTATATTTCAAAATGGACTTCATTTTTGTATTCGTAATATCGAAATTATCCTAAGTTGAATTTTTTGTAACTTTCTGAGAGCTTCCAATTTTTTTATCAATAGTGAAAAATACTTAAAACAACTTTTTTAATCAAAATAATTTATAGTGAAAAATTATACTATTTAGTGGTTTTAAATTATAATTAGAATATATTTTTACCATTTTATCCAATGGTGGTCATTAGAATTAATTTAACATTGAAATCGGACATAAACAATTGCCAATCTTTTGATATAAATTATTTTTAGAAACACGCCATTTTTTGTAACAGCGGGAATTAATTATAAAATTAATTAATGCAACTTATATGTTGGGAATTTTGTAAAATAGACATCATTTTTGAATTCGGAATATCAATTATAGCTTAGGGTGAAATTTTGGCCTTATTCTGAAAAACTTCAATTTTTGATGAATAGTGAAACCACTAAGTGGTTGTTAAAAACTGATTTTTTGTTAAAATGAAATATTACCACTTCTGTGATTTGATTTTCAAAAATCCGACATACATGGTTTTCATTAAGAAGTAAAATGTGGTTCAATGAGATTAAAATAATTTTTTGGTGAATAGTAACTTTTAAGTTCTTAATCGCAATTAGATGTAATTAGTGTAGTTTAAGGTACAAATAATGTTTTAATAATATGAGATGAGCATGACACTTGTCCTACTCCTATTTTATGAGTCATGGCCGACCAAGAAAACCCATGGGTCAACTTGGGGACCCCATGGAGCCACTTTAGTTGGAAAATGACATTAATATATATTTATTTAATGTTAAAATTAAATTGACACAAACATGAGTTATTTTACTAAAATAGTTTTTAAGTGGGGTTAAACAAGACCAAATTTTGACTATAAATATTAATTAGAAATATAAAAAGATTTCCTACATCATAGTATTTTTTTTATAATTTTTAGACATTAAATAAATTAAATTATTTATGACATCATTATGATGTGGCGATGACCTCATTATTTAACGATTTAAATAAAATGAGATGATAATGAAAAATCCAAGGCATACACTTGTACAAAGCCTATTGGATGAAGAGATTTCGAACCCTTATCACCATATCCACGAATTATATAAGTTTGGGACCTTTAGAATACGAAACTCATTGTATAATAATGTAACATTTCAATCCTTCCAAAAGAGCCCCTCCTCTCCTCTTATAAAAGGCCCCCACCTCCCCCACCTCATTTACACTTTCAAGCCATTTGGCTCGGCCAAACTCTGCCCAAATACTCTCCCAACATCTCCCTCTTACTCCTAGAAGCCTCACATTGGGCAGAACTCTTCTCAAGGAAGCCTTTGGCTCAAATAAAAAAGAGTTACCCGATTTTGAGGTAATGTCTTCTCTAATGTTGTTTTGTTTTATTTTTCTTCTCCAACCCCCTAAACTATATTTATTCATTTATTTTGTAACAAAAACATTATCCCCAATATACTAGGATATTGTTATAAGAATTATTCGAGCTACACTTACACACACCTACATCTAATGGTTAAAGAATATACGGTTTCTGTGGATGGCGAATTTCCGCCTCACGAAATGATGATTGTTCAACACTCATATAACACCTTGAAAGGTGTCCATTAAGATGTCACTATTTTTATATATGATATATAATATTTTTATGTTTTACTTATGCTTCTGTATTTCTAATTTATGGCATACTTTATGATTTCCATTATGGGTAAAATGCGATAATTTCATTTTAGGAAGTGCGGACTACCGCCCCCGCAAAGTGATTTGAATCATTAATGCCATATGTGGGATGTATAAAGGATGGAGTAAATGGTATTATACACTATATTATACTGAAATTATATTATACATTTATATCATTATGATTTCGTTCCATTAAATTGAAATGAAAGTAGCGATCATGCGTACGTACGGCTTACCGTCTCCATGAACGGTGCATTTCATTTATTACCTCTAAATGTTACGTAATATTATAAATGAATGTATATACTGGATATATAAGATATATATGACATCTAAATCATGAATATAATTCTGGAGATAATGGGTATTCTACCACATAAACAACTTGTAATTATAAGAAGTTTATTGTTGACTCAAGTACCAAAGATCGACAAAACGACCGTTATTAACTTAAATAATTACATAATGTTCATAACATTGTAATAAGTGATATAAAAAGGATAATGAAATTAAAAATGGTTCTTAATAAGGAATATATTAACTCTAGTTTATTAGCCAGGAGGTTAAAGAACGGTCGAGTCAAGTCAGACACGAGGTAAGGGAACTTCTTAACCCAATTTCCATTCTTTGGGTTAATCTCCTACTTTCAAATTATGTCATGATATTATTATGTCTTATTTTGTATTTTTTATGTGTACCTATTGTGAATACACATAATAGATATATTTTATTTTAAAAATGATCTTTTTAAGGACTTCTTCTCAATCTCCTTTCATTGAGACATATTTGGTTTTATACACAACTTCCTTTTATACGGTGTATGAACCCCTTTGACTTTTACGTTTATTCAAAAGGAATATTTTCTATACAAAGAGTTTTACTAAACGACAAAAAGGGAATGTTTTTCTTTCCGTACATATGCGGCGACAACGACTTCTCCGCCGCCATGACCATTATTTGAGTTTCGGCTTCCTCTACAAGCCATCTTTTTTTTAATGAAAAATAAATACAAAGTTTTAACTTTCTTTTATTTTGGTATTGAAAATGGTTTTTAAAGGGTTTTTATTATATCAATGTGTTGTATTGATATCTTGTGATTGAAATGTGGAAATGTTATGTTTCCTTTATGCTTGTTTTATGTTATACGATTATGTTATGGTTTATGATAGGTTTAAACCTATTCATATGAGGAATGTATTGGACATAATAAGTGACAGGTGGAGCCCGCTATAGCTCCTCGATGCATCGGTAGGTCTCATGAGACAACTAGACGTGGAATTGGGCGAGGCCCTTTCCCAATTTGATTTATGGTTTTGGCCGAGGCCTTAATCATTTTAGACGTCTTGGCCGAGGCCTTGACAAAGTGTTTCAGAATGTCTGGCATTATACATTCCCTCATTATGAAAGTGGTTATTGATATTTCACGTGATTATTTGTCTAGTAGAATATCCATGTGAGTATGTAATGGCATTATTTTATTTTACTTTTTCCATATTATGCTGAAGATCAAGTTCAATAAGTCTTTTGTTTTAGTTATACATTGCCTTAAATGATTATGTTTTCTTATGAAAGTTTCCGCTATATTGTTATCCTTACGGAGCATTTGAGCTCACCCCTTTCAATGTTTTAACATTTTCCAGGATGTGAAGAAGTATTTTATGAATGACCTGTAGGGATAGACAGAAGTGGATATGAGTGTGGACTATGGAGACTTTGTTATTGTAGTTTTTCACTTTATGATGTAATGTAACGTTTACAAATGTATCTAGTGTTTCCAAGGATACTAAACTAATCGGTCTTTCGAGACATGATCTTTTGTGATCATGGCAATGTTATGAAGTAATGCACCAACTCTGGGTAGCTGGGGTCGGGGCGTTACAGTTGGTATCAGAGGAAGTTTAGTACTAACCTTGGAAGCTACATTTAGTTAAACTCTGATTAGAGCACATATCCCAAAGATAGACTTTTAGGATTAGTAAAGAAGAACTTCCTAGAATTTTGTTATTATAGAGATTTTGTGAGTTTTACGTGCAATACATCCATGTATGGATACGAGCAGGTAGAGGCGGCTTTGGCACAGATGTATCTAGGGGTAAAACCCGAAAACACCGCTTTGAGCTAGACTCGAACGGGAACTGGTGCACGACAACGGGCCTTGCTGCACTCTTGGTTACGACACTCCTGGGGGATATGCTTAGGATAATTCTCATTTTCTTTACAAATCATTATGAAGGGTTTATGAGTATATACTTCCTCAAAGAAAACATTTTTATGATTATGGATTATATCCATAAATAGTTCAATTTATGTTAAGTATTTTACAAGTATGGAATTATGTATTTTGATTCATAAACTAATCTAGTTTATGTCATTGATTAGAAATGGCGCCTAGTGGAAGGAATGGAAACCGTATCAATGCACGCACTCCGTGTAGGGATTTCCCTCCTGCTCAAGATAATTATTATGGATCTGGAGATACAACTGGTGCTGATCAACTTATTACCATACTGGGACAACTCACTCAGGTTATGAATAATAACCTTACTCGTATGGAGCACCCTGATCCGCAACGTGGAGGATCAATGTTATACCGCTTCATGAGGCAACAACCGCCAACATTTAATGGGGGTAAAAATCCGTTAGTATCTGAGCAATGGATAAACTCCTTAGAAAAAATATTCCATGCCTTGGGGAGTAGCGAAAGGGAGAAGGTTGTCATGGCAGTTTACCGCCTCACTGGAGATGCTGATCAGTGGTGGTCGCTGATTCAAAACACAAAGGAAGATGATGACGTATCGAAAATGGAATGGAGGGAGTTCAAAGAGCTTTTCTTAGAAAAATACTTTCCTCGTGACCATCGAGCAGATATGGAAAGGCAATTTCTGAGTCTGAGGCAGAAGGAGGATGAGAATGTCGCAAAGTATGAGGCTAACTTTACAAGGTTAGCGAGGCATGCTGCCGATTATATACGTAACCCAAGGAGTAAGATTGATCATTTCTTTGATGGGTTAAAACCATTTCTCCGTCGAGCTTTAGTATCACAATCCTTCTCATCATACGAAGAAATTGTCTCATGTGCTATCAAGACAGAAAAGGAATTCTCTAAGTCTTATGACAACAAAGTAAAGAGAGATAAGAAGAGAACGGGGGAACAAGAGACAGATAAAGGGAAAAAGGGAAAGAAGGATTTTCCATTATGTGATAATTGTGGGAAGAATCACCCTGGTACATGCCTAAAAGGAATGGGAGTTTGTTATAAATGTGGAGAAAAGGGTCACCAGGCTCATGATTTCAAGGTAAAGAAAGAGGCTGTCAAAGTGGAATTCTACAATTGTAGGGAAATGGGGAATTATGCAAATAAATGTCCTAAGCGTCAAGGAAACTTACCTCAGAAAAGGCCAAGGGATCAAGGCCAATCTTATGATGTGACTACAGTTGAAGCGGAATAATTAATGTATTGGTGCTTTTGGACTCAAGGATTATATTCTGGTTATAAGAATAATGTGATATATATAAAGATTGTACTGTAGTACTTTTTGATTAAGGTAATATGATTAAGGTAATCATATTTTTAGTATGTGACAATAAGAGAAACTTTTCATTGTTTGGGGAATCTGATGTTACAATTGATTTTGGAATTTTGAGACCTTTTAGAGAAAGTCTGGACGGAGGTATTTTGGATAACTATTAAGGTTGGAATGGATTAAGTTAAACCATGGATAGAATTGTTTAAGGTTAAAGCATTTATGAAGATTATTTTTGGAATATTATGATACTATAGTTTTAGGAAAAGGACAACCTGTAGGGTGGGGAATAACCCATCGCGTCGGACAAAGCTACAGGAATCGAACCCACAACCATAGTGCGACATGCCTTTATTTCCTACCACTAGCTTACAGGAAGTCCCTGGTTATTAAAAAATAATTTTACTAATCTAAATGGTATTTGTTAACATTTGGAACCTTATACAATTAAGATAAGTATAATATTTTTGAGTTCTATTATCTTTTTGAGTGAAAGATGAGTTTAAGGTTGAAACTCTAATTGTCAAGCATAAAAATATATATACCTATCTCTTATTCAATGAATAAGTTAATTATTAAACTTTAGTAAAGGGATATTAAAACAAAAAAATGTGTTATCCTAATACCTTATGTCTTGTTGAACTGATGATATTTTAAATCAACATAGATTGAAGGCTTTGAGGCCCTCAATTTAACAGTTGATTGTGATTGATGACCTCAATCACTCCCTATAAATATTTACGTTTTTCCTCCAATTATATGTCTCTAATTTCCACCAATGTTCTCCTAATAGAGATCATAATTGGGTGGTGACTTTTTCATTTCCCTTTCCCTCTTATTAAGGCTAAATTTTATTAATCTTATTTTCGATGTGGGTTTTCCTCAAAGGTATTTTTTCTTTTCAACCTATTACTTTCAAATAAAAATTTCAAATTGCGAGGACGCAATTTATTGAAGGAGGGGAGAATGTAACACCCCGAGCTTCAACGATACGCTTCTCATTCAATAATGCAATAGCTTGCATTGTACGCAACTTCGAGATCTAAAACACCGCGACTAATCAAAGTAGCCATTATGAATATTAATAACCACTTTTTAAAATTATAGAAATTTTATATTTCAAAATGGACTTCATTTTTGTATTCGTAATATCGAAATTATCCTATGTTGAATTTTTTGTAACTTTCTGAGAGCTTCCAATTTTTTATCAATAGTGAAAAATACGTAAAACAACTTTTTTAATCAAAATAATTTATAGTGAAAAACTATACTATTTAGTGGTTTTAAATTATAATTAGAATATATTTTTACCATTTTATCCAATGGTGGTCATTAGAATTAATTTAACATTGAAATCGGACATAAACAATTTCCAATCTTTTGATATAAATTGTTTCTTAGAAACACGCCATTTTTTGTAACAACGGGAATTAATTATAAAATTAATTAATGCAACTTATATGTTTGGAATTTTTTAAAAGAGACAACATTTTTGAATTCGGAATATCAATTATAGCTTAGGGTGAAATTTTGGCCTTATTCTGAAAAACTTCAATTTTTGATGAATAGTGAAACCACTAAGTGGTTGTTAAAAACTGATTTTTCGTTAAAATGAAATATTACCACTTCTGTGATTTGATTTTCAAAAATCCGACATACATGGTTGTCATTGAGAAGTAAAATGTGGTTCAATGAGATTAAAATAATTTTTTGGTGAATAGTAACTTTTAAGTTCTTAATCGCGATTAGAGGTAATTAGTGTAGTGTAAGGTACAAATAATGTTTTAATAATATGAGATGAGCATGACACTTGTCTTACTCCTATTTGATGAGTCATGGCCGACCAAGACAACCCATGGGTCAACTTGGGGACCCCATGGAGCCACTTTAGTTGGAAAATGACATTAATATATATTTATTTAATGTTAAAATTAAATTGACACAAACATGAGTTATTTTACTAAAAAAGTTTTTAAGTGGGGTTAAACAAGTCCAAATTTTGACTATAAATATTCATTAGAAAGCTAAAACTATTTCCTACATCATAGTATTTTTTTTATAATTTTTATACATTAAATAAATTAAATTATTTATGACATCATTATGATGTGGCGATGACCTCATTATTTAACGATTTAAATAAAATGAGAAGATAATGAAAAATACAAGGCATAAACTTGTCCAAAGCCTATTGGAAGAAGATAGTTCGAACCCTTATCACCTTATCCACGAAGTATATAAGTTTGGGACCTTTATAATCCGAAAAGCATTGTATAATAATGTAACATTTCAATCTTTCCAAAAGAGCCCCTCCTCTCCTCTTATAAAAGGCCCCCACCTCTCCCACCTCATTTACATTTTCAAGCCATTTTTCTCGGCCAAACTCTGCCCAAATACTCTCCCAACTTCCCCCTATTACTCCTAGAAGCCTCACTTTGGGAAGAAATCTTCTCAAGTAAGCCTTTGGCTCAAATCAAAAAGAGTTACCCGATTTTGAGGTAATGTCTTCTCTAATGTTGTTTTGTTTTATTTTTCTTCTCCAACCCCCTAAACTCTTTTTATTCACTTCTTTTGTAACAACACCAGTATCCTCAATATACTAGGATGTTTTTATAAGAAGTATTCGAGCTACACTTACACACACCTATATCTAATGGTTAAAGAACATACGGTTTCTGTGGATGGAGAATTTCTGCCTCACGAAATGATGATTGTTCAACACTCATATAACACCTTCAAAGGTGGAAATTAAGATGTCACTATTTTTATATATGATATATAATATGTTTATGTTTTAATTATGATTCTGTATTTCTCATTTATGGAATACTTTATGATTTCCATTATCGGTAAAATGCGATAATTTCATTTTAGGAAGTGCGGACTACCGCCCCCGCAAAGTGATTTGAATCGTTAATGACATATGTGGGATGTATAAAGGATGGATTAAATGGTATTATACACTATATAATACTGGAATTATATTATAAATTTATATCATTATGATTTCGTTCCATTAAATTGAAATGAAAGTAGCGTTCATGCGTACGTACGGCTTACCGTCTCCATGAACGGTGCATTTCATTTCTTACCTCTAAATGTTACGTAATATTATAAATGAATGTATATACTGGATATATAAGATATATATGACATCTAAATCATGAATATAATTCTGGAGATAATGGATATTCTACCACATAAACAAATTGTAATTATAATAAATTTATTATTGACTCAAGTACCAAAGATCGACAAAACGACCGTTATTAACTTAAATAATTACATAATGTTCATAACATTGTAATAAGTGATATAAAAAGGATAATGAAATTAAAAATGGTTCTTAATAAGGTATATATTAACTCTAGTTTATTATTCAGGAGGTTAAATAATGGTTGAGTCAAGTCAGACACGAGGTAAGGGAACTTCTTAACCCAATTTCCATTCTTTGGGTTAATCTCCTACATTCAAATTATGTCATGATATTATTATGTCTTATTTTGTATTCTTTATGTGTACCTATTGTGAATACACATAATAGATATATTTTATTTTATAAATGATATTTTTAAGGACTTCATCTCAATCTCCTTTCATTGAGACATATTTGGTTTTATACACAACATCCTTTTATACGGTGTATGAACCTCTTTGACTTTTACGTTTATTCCAAAGGAATCTTTTCTATACGAAGCGTTTTACTAAATGAAAAAAAGGAATGTTTTTCTTTCCGTACATATGCGGCGACAACGACTTCTCCGCCGCCATGACCATTTTTTGAGTTTCGGATTCCCCTACAAGCCATCTTTTTTTAATGAAAAATAAATACAAAGTTTTAACTTTCTTTTATTTTTGTATTGAAAATGGTTTTTAAAGAGTTTTTATTATATCAATGTGTTGTATTGATATCTTGTGATTGAAATGTGGAAATGTTATGTTTCCTTTATGCATGTTTTATGTGATACGATTATGTTATGTTTTATGATATGTTTAAACCTATTCATATGAGGAATGTATTGGACATAATAAGTGACGGGTGGAGCCCTCTATAGATCCTCGATGCATCGGTAGGTCTCATGAGACAACTAGACATGGAATTGGCCGAGGCCCTTTCCAAATTTGATTTATGGTTTTGGCCGAGGCCTTAATCATTTTAGACATCTTGGCCGAGGCCTTGACAAAGTGTTTCAGAATGTCTGGCATTATACATTCCCTCATTATGAAAGTGGTTATTGATATTTCACCTGATTATTCGTCTAGTAGAATATCCATGTGATTAAGTAATGGAATTATTTTATTTTACTTTTGCCATATTATTCTGAAGTTCAAGTTCAATAAGGATTTTGTTTTAGTTATACATTGCCTTAAATGCTTATGTTTTCTTATGAAAGTTTCCGCTATATTGTTATCCTTACGGAGCATTTGAGCTCACCCCTTTCAATGTTTTAATATTTTCCAGGATGTGAAGAAGTATTTTATGAATGACCTGCATGGATATACAGAAGTGGATATGAGTGTGGACTATGGAGACTTTGTTATTGTAGTTTTTCACTTTATGATGTAATGTAACGTTTACGAATGTATCTAGTGTTTCCAAGGCTACTAAACTAATCGGTCTTTCGAGACTTGATCTTTTGTGATCATGCCAATGTTATGAAGTAATGCACCGACTCTGGGTAGCTGGGGTCGGGGCGTTACAAAAGATGATGTTTATTTTGTCAAATTGAATATATAGAAGTTTCAAATATTGGAATTAAAAAGGGTTCACCATTAAAAGGCGGTAATAGTTCATTTTTTGAAAAATACTACTTTTATCTAAAAAATTAACTTGTTGTTAAATTATGTCTAAGAAACTCATAATATGGATTCTAAAATTATAAGGATTATATATAGTTCAATATTCAGTTAATACTATTCATATCCGCTTTTGAACGGCGGGTTTGGTAAGTTGTGGTGTGCTTGAACTCAGTGTTGCGTGTGGGGAAAGTTATCGAATTACTTTGAAGAAATTACATACTATGAAATATTGGGGTGTTAAATTTTTCCCTCCTTCTGTATTGGCCCGAACCTCTCTGGTCCATTACATTGTAAAAATTTTTTGAGTTCAAACATGATGTGTGAGTTTCGAGGGAGAAAGGGAGTAATTATAAGATAATAAAGCGCGTCAATGATAATAATAATTATTCATGATAATGATGGCGACCCGTTGATGAATTTGAAAGATGATTTATCACTATTGTATTAAATAATAATGATAATGGAGACATAAATATGTGTGCTATTGGTAAATGAAATTAAATGGGTTTAATTTTTTTGAGTTGTGGTATTATTATAATTATAATTATTTCATAAGGATAATTACGTTTTAAAAAAAATGTGCAACTAAAAAAATTAAATGGTTTTAATTTTGGTTAGTAAATTATGTTATTTGAATTTTATTAAATGGAATGGTTTTAATTTAATATGACAATAAACATGGTAAACTTATTTAATGGTATTAAATTAGAACATTTATGATCGGTGTTATTATTATTAAATTTATTAATAATACCATTGAATTGAGAAAGAAAATACAGGGCATGTTCGGCATGGAGTATAGGAAAGGCGCCACTTTTGGTGGAGTGAGGTAATTGTGGAAGAGAATAAATGATATTGTAGAGAGGGAGGAATTATAAGGTAATAGTGGGAATAAAATTAAATGAGAAATAAACGATAAATGGGAAATTTGGTGAGGAATTATAGCATAAAAGGGAGTCCAAATCGTGATTGATTTTGGAGTTAGAAAAGTAAATAAATAAGTAATTAATAATAATAATAATAAATATTGTTAATAATTATTTTGATGATAAAACACTATTTTCACTATAACTTCTTCATGCGACCTCGGTTTTAAGAACTATCAGTGGAAGCATAACCGTGAAATTATGACGGTCATTTTAAGACCAATGATCAATACCTTTTTATGACTCATGTCTCGGCTCAAAAAAGAACCTATTATTAATTGAAGTCATTATTATCACTAAATGCATGGAAACCGCGTGACGTGTCATGTGTTGACCTGTCAAACAACATTACAGTTTTATGGTCACGTCGTGTATTAATTAATACACAATACGTTCCATTTTACCTCTCTATTTCCTATATAATAGAGGGTCACGTGTTATTTACGAACCCCTATTCTTCCCCGCACGCCAAAGATCCTGAATGACTCTGAAGACTTCCTTCTATATTCTTCATCCGGACTCTGATTGTTGATCTGTCGGTGGATCCAGGATCATGTCGATGAAGAGAACGTTTTGAACCTTAGTCCATTCCCTCTTATTTGACTTCCTCTTCGCAGTTTCCTACCGATGAGATTTCAAACTTCTGACGGGAGTGACGCTCTTCGACGAATGCCATCTTAATGGTACATTCTACCTCGTTCTTATTTTTTTCCTTGATCTTCACTTTTCATTCCTCCTTTATATTTGATGACAAGTGAAACCTTAAACCTAATGGAGTATTTCTTGGTTGTAACTACGGTTGTTCCACACCATCCACAGAAGGACGAAGTCATCAGGAGGAGTTATCAAAATCCTCATGGTGGTTTTTCTCGTAGAAGGACGTCAAAACATGTTCATATAGGGATCTTACCTTCATCTCCCTCTATTTTGTGCATCATGTGAGGTGGGTATCCTCATGTTTTCATGAGATACGGTTGAACCAGTAAATAAAGATAATAACTAGTTAAAGAACGGGTTTGGGAAATTTCTTTGATATTGATGTTTTCTGTCCATGAATTCTTATCCTTTGATAATGTTGTGAATTTAATTGGCTTATGCCTATAGAAAATCACGGTCGGTGGGGGCCTTTGCTTATGCAATTAAATGTTGCCTTATTTTTCCAGCTTTTTTTGTGGATGGAATTTCATAGGATGTGGAAGTTGGTTAATCATGAAATGTTGGGAGATTAAATGAATACCTCGAACCCTTGTATGATCACCATTGTTAAACTAAATTAAAGAACGAATTTTTTTGGGTGATGGTTGGGGTTTAATTATGTGAAGGGGTGTTTTGTGGGTAGTTGTGGAATGGGTGAGTAGTGGGGATGTAGTTGACTTGGTTGTGGGTTGGTCTGGATGATATGGTTGTGATAGGCAGCGAAGCTGTGGTAAATGGTATCAAAGGGATGATGATGTGGTCTGGGTATTGTTTTCAATGTGTTTGTGGTTATGGTGGTTAGCAGCAGGGATGTAGGGATGGGTTGTGCATATGAATAAAAGTTGAAGTGTTAACTAATGAATTGTGGGGCATGGTAGTTGATTAAATATGAAAAATCAATTGAATTGATTGGATAATAAAATAAAATAGTATTGTGTTGATTGTGTTTTCCGTAACTTTATTTGTTGTTGGTAGGGATATGTTTTACGAATGATTTATCTGGTTTGGTTATTGTTAGTTTCTCGGTAGTTAAAGAACTGATAAACTAAAACTATTAAAACTTTAAAAGCTTAATGGGTTTTGGGTCTGTTTATTGTGTACATACTTTCGAGTTAGCAGTGTCGAGAAATGTTCTCAGATCTTTTGTGTAGAAGCCTTAGGATGGGCTGAGTGGTTGATATAATTATATAAATTTATACGTTTTATGTTTCTTTACGAATCCAACCCATGTTGAGCACTATTTCCCGAACATCCATGGTATGAGGGGTGAGATTCTCAAAAATCTAACGAATGGGTGGCTACTGTTCTTCCAGGTGCTCCCTCTTCAAGGTTCAATAACCCAAGATCCTTTAGGCAGGTTGTGGAAGATGTTTCCCAAGAGTCTTCAGGATGATGACTTGATATGTTCCCAGGTGTCTTTGAGATAAGATTTGATGTGGTCCTCAGGTGTCTTTGGGATGAGATGAGGTTATGGCCAAGGATTGAGTTCCGATGGGATACTATGAGCTTCATATGGCCAGGTAGCGGCACGTGCTCAGAAAGAGGGGAAAGCATCAGAGCATTAGGCGTGAGGGTTTGAGTAGTATTTAGTGTGAAGGTGGTTCAGGGTACCCATACTTTGATAATATTACTATACTTCTCTATTGGCATGTGATATACGGTGAGTGTGGCTTTTAATGTTGGGTGGGTAGATTCCTTGCAAGGATTTAGTTCCTTCTGTTTTCTCATGGGGCATTAGGATGCCTCCCCACCTCTGCACAAGAGCTTTATTTTTTCCTACCGAGTATAATTTTCTGCTCACACTATGTTTACTTTTTGGTTTTCAGGAGGACTTCAGGGACCGTGCGGGACCTTGGTAGTTGGGCGTTGGAGTTTTGCTGGTTGCAGTTTTTTGCTATCTTTTTTGGTATCATACATTGGAGACTTTCTTTTACTTGTAATTTTTTCCAGTATAGTATAAAACATGCATATGGGTTTGGTTTTGGGTTTATTTTCATTTACTTGTTTTTTTTCATTTGTTGTTTGACTCATCCTATTTCCTGATCATAAATAATAAAAAGGATAATGCCTCCCATATTTGTGAAATCTCATACCCTTGGTGCTGGTCGCCACTCCAGGGCCTATTGGAGGCGGGACTCGGGGGGTCATTATCTCCCTTGCACCATTTCCAGCTCATGAGGGTCATCATTGGTGGGAGGGGGTCATCAAAGAATTCTATAAGAGGCTCATTGTTGAGAGATAGGATGGAGTATGAATTTAGGCACAGTGAGGATTGCATGGGATGCTAAGGCAATAGTGTTATCTTAACATGGTACGTGACATAGGCTAGAGAAGACCTGCAAGGACATGGGATTTTAGGGCCCCTCGTGATCTGATGCAAGGAATATGAGCTTGCCAGACTACCATGTAAGACTACATTGATTGCAGGGTAGAGACCCAAGGAAAGGTACATGCATCATCATGATATGTGTTTTACTTGATTTGGGTGTTCTGGGAAATAAATTGAAATAAAATTATAAAAGGAAACCTTGAGAAAATTTCCAAACTACTTGGGATTAGGCATTCTTTGATTACCAAACAGCTATTGCATCTAGACATCACTCTCAGGTGACTCGAGCAGTCGAGGCCTAGCAGATTCAGGCATTCGATCATCTAAGGATTGACCGAGAGGAGGAGGATGACTTGTGGCAGTTCACATTTCGTTCTTTCTAGCGATACAGCTTGAAGAAGTATGAAGGCAGCACTTCACATATGGAATTAGAGAGTTTGTTGGAGGAACTCGAGGACACATTTGGGATGATCAGGGCTCGATCAGAGTAATGGGTTCCTCTTGCTGTAAGCCAGCTGTGTGGAGCAGCGAGTCAGTGGTGGATGCTTTAGCTTGGGGAGGGGAAGGAGACATAAGTTCTATGGGCCAGCTTCAAGAAGGATTTCGGCGAGGAATTTTGTTCCTCGATGAGAAAGGCGGAGAAGAGGCAGGATTTGTTATCTATCCAATAGGGAATCTTGTTAGTGTGGGAACTAGTCGTCAAATTCAAGGATCTCCTCCGTTTTGTCCTGAATCTCTTTCTGGATGAGGATTCCCGAGCCACACATTTAGAGGAGGCACTTCACCCCTCTATTCAGTGTGTGGTGACCCCTTTCACCTTACCAACATACCTGGAAGTACATAAAAAGGTGGGGATAATATAGAGGATGCACTCACATGTAGGTCCAACATGAGAGAGGAGTCACCCATCTTCGTCCAAG
Source organism: Viscum album (assembly GCA_963277665.1). Classification (NCBI taxonomy): domain Eukaryota; kingdom Viridiplantae; phylum Streptophyta; class Magnoliopsida; order Santalales; family Viscaceae; genus Viscum; species Viscum album. The sequence continues at coordinate 789,509,315 of OY728120.1, forward strand.
AAGGAGGTGGTTAGCAGTAGATCCCCAGTAACACGACCTTCCATGTTTTGACTGGTAGGGAGCAGACTTCAGCAGGTCCCATACCAATCTCACAATTTCTGCCCGTTTTCTATGGGCTAGGGACCAAGGTGCTTTGAAAGTGGGAATTGTGGGCATCTTGGCAGACATTTCCCTTTTCAGACTCAGTATGGAGGGACTGGCCAGATTCAACCCTAGCCCTAGCAGTAGATCCCAGCCTGACCCTTCTAGCAAAAATAGGCTCCAGTCCCTCCAAGGGGAGCTGGAGCAGGTGGTGGCCAACCACAGTGAGTTCCTCATGGACCCAAATTGGGAAGTGGTCGAGGAGGTGGACGTCAACAGAGAGGCAGTGGAGTGGGATGTGGACTGTTGCACACAATAGAAGCGGCAACGCTAGCAATTCTAGAGATCAAGAGAGATGTTTTTTGTTTTAATTAAGTGATCCTGATTATGTTTTTTTAAATTTAAGAGCATCACACTCATTTGTTGAAACTCATTGTTTCCCATTCTTTGGTCCTAGACCTTGTTTTTCATGAGTCTATAATGCTAAGTTGTTTCCCTCTTTCCTTTAAATGTGTCTGAACAGTCCTAACATGTGGGGAGAGGAGGACCAGATTCCTAATCAAGATGCATTAATGTGTATGCGATTAAACCCGTGCTGGCGAGTTAGTGCCGCCCAAAGTGGATAGTATCCTGACATGAGAGAAGGAATTCCCCAATCCATGTGTTGGGGAAGCTTGTTTCTTGTTTTGTGCGGTGTTGGGTTCATTGTGTGTATGAGAAATACTAAATTATAGGGGTGTGAGGACCTAATACCTAATTGAGATGCATTAATGTGGATGTGATTAAACCCATGCAAGCTATTCAGTGCTTCCTAAAGTGGATAATATCTCAATATGGGGGAAGGAATACCCGGAATCGTATAATTAGGATAGTTGTTGGATTCCTGTTAAGATGAGATCCCTGAGAGGTATCTTGCATGGTGGTTGTCCGGACCTTTCCCCTTTTTATGGTTTGGTTTTTAATTCTCGAGGATGAGAATGTTTTGAGAGCTATCTGATGTAATGGCCCGGACCACTCCAGTCCATTACTTTGTTATAATTTGATGTGGTCAAACACAACATGTGAGTATCATGGGAGAAAGGGAGTAATTATAAGATAATAATGGGCATCAATAATTATTATTATTAATGATAATGATGGCGACCCGTAGATGAATTTGAAAGAGGATTTATTACTATTTTACTAAATAATAATGATAATTGTGACACAAATATGTGTGTTATTGGTAAATAAAATTAAATGGGTTTAATTATTTTGATTTCTACTACTATTATTATTTTAATAATAATAATATTGTCTTATTATAATTATAATTATTTCATAATTATAATAACGTTTGAAAAAAAATGTGCAACTAAAAAAATTAAATGGTTTTAATTTTGGTTAGTAAATTAAATTATTTGAATTTAATTAAATACAATGGTTTTAATTTTATATGAGAATAACCCTGGTAAACTAATTTAATGGGATTAAATTAGAACATTAGTGATGGGTTTTATTATTATTAATTTTATTAATAAAAAATTTAATTGAGAAAGAAAATATGGGGCATGTTGGGCATGGAGTATAGGAAAGGCGGCGCTTTTGTTGGAGTGAGGGAATTGTGGAAGAGAATAAAAGAGATTGAAGAGAGGTAAGAATTATAAGGTAATAGTGGGAATAAAATTAAATGAGAAATAAATGATAAATAGGAGATTTAGTGAATAATTATAGCGTGAATGGGAGTCCAAATCATGATAGTTTTAGGAGTTAAAAAAAGAAAAAAATAAGTAATTAATAATAACAACAATAAAATATTTTTAATATTAATTTTGATGATAAAACACTATTTTCACTATAACTTCTTCGTGCGACCTCAGTATTACGAACCGTCAGTGGCAGTGTAACCCTGAAATTATGAATGTCATTTTAAGACCAATGATCAATACCATTTTATGAATCATGTCTCGGGACAATAAAACACATTTTATTAATTTAATTTATTATTATCATTAAATGCATGGAAACCGCATGATGTGTCATGCGTTGACTAGTCAAACAACATAACAGTTGTACAGTCACGTTGTGTATTCATTAATACACATTGCATACCATTTTACCTTTTCGTTGCCTAAATAAGAGAGGGTTTTGTGTTATTTACAGACCCCTCTTCTTCCCCGCACGGCGATGCTCCCGGATGACCCAGAAGCCTACCATCTATCTTCTTCATCCAAACTCTGATCGTTGATCAGTTGGTGGCTACGGGATCATGTTGACAAGGCGAAGAGCATGCACCTCATTCCTTTCCCTCTTCTTTGGATTCCTCTACGCAGTTTCATTCCGAGGAGATTGCAGATATTTGACTAGAGTGACACTCTTCGATGAACGTCATCTTAATGGTACGTTCTACCCCATTCTTATTCCTTCCTCGATCTCCTATTTCTATTACTCCTTTCCATGCTATGACAAGTGACACCTTAAACCTTAATAGAGTATCTCTTGTTTGTTAGTGCATTTGTGCCGAAGCATCCATGGGTGGACGTAGTCTTCGCGAGGAGTGATCGAAATCCTCGTGGTGGTTGTTCTTGCAGAAGGACATCAAAACATGTTCATGTAGGGATCTTACCTTCATCTCTATCTCTCTTGTGCATCATTCGGGGTGGGTATCCTCTTTTTTTCATGAGATATGGTTAAACCAGTAATTATAGACACTAAATGGTTAAAGAATGGGTTTGGGAAATTTTGATGTTATTGTTTTTTATTTCCATCATTGCTTATCCATTGATTATGTTGTGAATTGAATTGTCTTATTCCTACTGAAAATCATAGTCGTTGGGGGCCTTTTCTTGTGAAATTAAATGTTTCCCTAATTTTAGGGATTGTTTTGTGGATAGAATTTCATAGATTGTGGTAATTGGTTAGTCATGTAAAGCTAGCTGATTAAATTAATGCATGGAACCCTTGTATGATTACCCCTATTAAACTAAATGAAAGAATTAATTTTTGTGGGTGTTGGTTGGGGTTTAATTTTGTGAAGGGGTGTTTTGTGGGTTGTTGTGGAACTGGTGAGCAGCGGGACTGCGGTTGGCTTGGTTGTGTGTTGGCATGTATGATATGGTTGTGATGGGCAGCATAGCTGCAGTAAATTGTATGAAAGGGATGATGATGTGGTACGAGTATTGTTTCCGATGTGATTATGATTATGGTGGTTGTCAGTAGGGCTTCGGGGATGGGTTGTGCATATGAAAAAATGTGGATGAGTTAACTAATGAATTTTGGAGCATGGTAGTTGATTAAATACTGTAAATCAATGGAATTGATTGCTTGATAAATGAAAAATGGTATTGTGTTGCTTGTGTTTTCCCAAACATTATTTCTGGTTGGCAGAGATATGGTTTACGAACTATTTATTTGGTTTGGTTGATGTTAGTTGCTTGGTTGTTAAGGAACAGAAAAACTAAAATTGTTAAACATGAAAAGCATAATGGGGTTTGGGGCTGTTTATTGTGTGCATACATTCGAGGTAGCAGTGTCGAGGCATGTGCTCTGATCTATTGTGTAGAAGCCTTAGGATGGGCTGAGTGGTTGATATAATTATATAAATCAATACATTTTATGTTTCTTTATGCACCCCACCCATGTTGAGCACTACGTGTCGAAAAACCATGGGATGGGTGTTGAGATTCTCAAACATCTAAAGGATGGGTGGCTATTGTTCTTCCTTGTCCTCCATCTTCCAGGTTCTATACACAAGATCCTTAGGGAAAGATATGATAGATGTTTCCCAAGAGTCTTCAAGATGAGAATATGACATGTTCCCAGGTGTCTTTGGGATGATATGTGTTGTTTTTCTCATGTGTCTACCAGATGAGATGTGGTTATGGCTGAGGATTGAGTACTGGCGGGATACTATGAGCTTCGTATAGCCAGGTTCCGGCATTAGCTCCAGAAGAGAGGAAAGCATCAGAGTGTTAGGCATGAGGGTGTTGAGCAATTTTTGTTTTCAATAATACATTATATTGTTATTTAAATGGGTAGTTTATATTAATACTTTGTCTCTTTATGAATATTTTTATGCTCACAAATACCCTTCATTATTTTCTAAGGATTTTATTTAGTATTTTACAGGAATTTATTAATTTATTTTACTCTTGAAATAATGAGAATTTATTACTTATTCGGGAACTGTTTTAGCGCATTGTGGAAACACTGTTCATAACATACTTATTCAGGATCTGCTTTAGCATGTCCTAGAATCACTGTTCATACTATACTTGGATAAATGTAGCATAAGGATGAAAAGTGTGTATTCTTTTTGAGAGAAGAGAAAAGTATGGTTAATCAACCATATGTTATCAGAAAAGTATGGAAGAAGAACCTTACATTAGGAAGGAACCATAAATTTTGGTTATCAACAAAGTCTGGAAGGAGAACCATATATAAGTACTAAATGTTACATTTGTTTCTCCAATGTATGGTTCATCAACCATCTTTTGTAAACAACCGTACTTTCATTGAATGGATCTTTTATCTTTCATCTGAGAGTTGAAGAAAAAATATAGATGATCAACTCTACGTTTTTGATCAACTATATGTTTGATGAATGTAACATGAACCCTACGTTTATGTTCAATCTTACGTTGTCAGCCCTACGTTTGGAGGCCACGTCATCAACCTTACATTTGGTGTCAAAAAGTTTGAAATATGATATTTTTATGCAATGGTCAGCAAAATGATTTTTAGGTAGATTTCAAGCCGGATTTAAAGTCGATTTTAAAATATGACTTTGACCGATTCATATCTGTTTTATTAATGGATAAAAGATCAAATTAAAAGGATTTTTTATGCCGAGTCTTCAAGGAAGTTATGACTACTCTGTAAATTCAAATTTTTGAATATCGCAGATAAAAAAGATACTTTTATGGATCTAAATGTGCATGGGATATGCTCGGCTTTATTATATATGTTTTCTCTGAAACACCAGGCATAGGAGTGTGGTGATCAATCTATTATTCAAAAAGGTGGAAAACGGAGACTACAAAAAGCACTCAGTTTTGTTAATTCAAAAGGAGTGTCAAAGCTCTGTTTATTTAAGATGAAGGAACATGATAGAAGATTCACTTATTCTACATCAGATATCTATTGTGGATCTACTACTACTGAAGTTTTGAATTATATCTCTATATCTACTACAACCATATCGCCTCAGAACTACATCAACCTGAAAATAAATATTTCTAGAGATGACGATCCATCTGTTGTCAACTGCATTTTGTTGAAATTGTGAAGATCAACTAGAAATTTCTTCCTAATATTATTTTTATATTGAGTAACCAGCTTCTCTTACTAAGATGAGTAGGTTTGTGTTTGAAGCAGAAGGCTTTGTTAGCCTAAAAAGTGTAAAGGTGTCAGCTGCCTGTTTTTCAGTTGTTGGAACGTCTGTGGAAACGAGGACCAGATAGTGAAAATCACAAAGCTCATGGAGTTGAGCGTTAGTGGAGTGGACTTGGGGAATTATGTTCCCCAAACCACTATATATTTATGTGTCCCTGCTTTTACTTATTCCACTTCTTGATCAAATCTGATAAATCATAGAGGATAGAACTCATTCAATCGAAGAGTTAACAAAAAATATAAAAGACACAATTCACCCACCTCTTGTGTATAATCTGTATATTTAGGATCCAACAATTGGTATAAGAGGTGGAGGTTCTGATAGAGACTTATCAAGCTAGAAGCATTTAATGATTATAAAACAGAGCATCATGACTGATACAATAGGAGGGATGCCAATGGTCAGAGGACCATATTTTAATGGAGACAACTATGGATGCTGGAAATCATGCATGATAATATATCTGAAAAACCTTGGATATAAAATCTATTCAAAGATTCTGACTCCTTATGAAATTCCTGAAATGCCTGCGACATGGAGTGCTACTACAGAGGCAGAGTATGATATGAACTCGAAGGTTATGAATGCAATCATATGCGTTCTCGGACCAGATGAATTTGACAGTGTATCTCAGTGCTCGACATCATATGAGATGTGGAAAACAATAGATTTGGCATATTAAGGAACAGACAATGTGAGACCAATGAGATATGAAACTGCCAAATTTAAATTTGATACTTTCAGAATGTTTGAAGGTGAAAGCATTAACAAAATGAATGAGAGATTAACAGAAATTGTCAATAATATAACAACTCTAGGAGGACCTATCATGTAGGATGATCAAGCATTAAAAGTACTGAGGGTACTTCCTACTCGATGGAATAGTATCTCTACTGCAATCAGACAATCAACACCTGTCAAAAATCTGACCATGAGGGAGATTATTGGTACACTAATGATGTACGAAGCTGAAATGGAAGATGAGGAAAATGAACATAAAGTCTACATCAAAAAGGATGATACTTCCTTGATGGTAACTTCACAACAATAGAATATAAAGATGAAGAACAGAGAAGTCAAAGCTAAATTAGAATTCCCTGACTCATCAAGCTCAGATAAAGAACTGGCTCAGCTAGCCATAAAATTTAGAAAATTCAATAGTAAGAAAAGAGACTTCAAAAAATCCTTTAAGAGAGATGATAAGGAAGTAAGATTATATGAATGCAAGAAGATGGCGCATATCAGACCAAATTTCCCACTTTTGAAAGATGCAAAGAAGAAGAAATTTTTCAAAAGAAATGACTATAAGCAGAAACAGAAGAAAACTATGAAAGCCACATGAAGTGTATCTGAAGACTCTAGTAGATCTCCTGATTCAAGATCAGAGAAAGAAAAAGTTAATCTAAAAGAAAACATGTGTTTCATGGCAGAAACCGATGAGGTACACTCATATTACTCCTCTGACTCAAATAATGAATCAAATTGTGAATCAAGATACACAAATGAAAAACTTATAGCCTAATTCAATATACTTGAAGAAAAATATGACTCACTATTTAAGAAACAGAAGTCACTAAAGAACATATATAAAGGTATTTCAGATGAAAGAGATACAATGCTAAAACAACATAAGGAATTAATTGATAAATACAATTCTATTAACACTAACTATATTAATTTTTAATCTAGAATAAAAACATTTTAGGATGAAGTAGAATCTTACAAACAAGCTGCATTGGTTTTTACAAAAGGATAGAATTCATTAAATGAAATTATTGGAAAAACTATCATTAAAAAGGAGATATTTGGAATTGGCAGTAAAAGAGAAAAACCAAAGCTGTATAAAAATTATATTGTTCCAGCTCTAAAAGGGTTAATTGTATCTTTTGTGGGACAAAGGGACATATAGCTAAAAACTGTTTCTTAAGAAAACCTCAAATTTGTGGTATTAAGAAAGCCTATGTTTCAAAAGAGTTATATGATTCAGCTGATTTTAAAATAACAAAGAAAATCTGGATACCCAAATCATTGCTAGCTAACACCCCTTGACCTAACAGAATATGGGTACTAAAGCAATTTGTTTGAATGTCTTTGCAGGTAGCTGGACACCAGATTATAAAAGATATATGGTACATGCACAGTGGCTGCTCAAGAAATATGAGTGGAAACTCATTGAATTTTTCTCCACTCACTCAAAAGGAAGGAGGACTTATCACCTTTGGTGACAATGCCAAAGGAAAAATCATTGGCATTGGAACTATTGGAAATCCAAAAACTGTCTCATTCAACAAAGTACTTTATGTACAAGTATTAAAACACATCCTGAAAAGTATCTCTCAACTTTGTGATGATGGATATAATTTTTATTTTACTAACAATTGATGTACTATTTCTAAATATAAACAGTTTATATTTAAGTCACCAAGAACTGATAATGTCTATACTTTGGATTTAAATTCATTTTGTAAACAACAAGTAAAATTCTTGACTACTAATGTAAGTGAATCTTGGATCTGAAAAAAGAGACTTGGACATTGAAATGTATATGTTTTACATATATTATCTAAGAAACATCTAGTTTCTGATTTTCCTAATCTCAAATTTGAAGGTGACAGATTCTGTGACACATGCCAACTTGGCAAGAAACAAAAATCATCATTCAAATCTGTTGATAATGTTGCTACAACTAAACCTCTAGAACATATCCATATGGATTTTTTTGGACCTTCTAGAGTAGAAAGATTATCATTTAAATTATATGTTTATGTATTAGTTGATGATTATTCTAGATTTACTGGGATTTTCTTTTTGAAAATTTAAAATGAATCTTTTACATTATTTGAATGTTTCTGCAAATCTGTTCAAAATGAAAAATGTTTTAATATAATCCCATTGAGAAGTGATCATGGTGGAAAATTTGAGAATTAGGATTTTAGTTCCTTTTGCTCAAACATGGATATTAAACATACCTTCTCTAAACCAAGAACACCTCAACATAATGGGATTGTAGAAATAAGAAATAGAACATTTCAAGAAATGGATAGAACTATGTTAAATGAATACAACCTACCTATATATTTTTGGGCAGAATCTGTAAATACAGCTTGCAATATAATTAATAGAGTTTTAATTAGACCTATTTTGAAAAATACACCCTATTAACTATGGAATAGAAGAAAACCTAAAGTAAATTACTTTAATGTTATTGGATGAAATGTGTACATCTTGAACACCATAGATAATCTTGGTAAGTTTGATCCAATATCTAAGGAAGGTATTTTCATAGGATATTCTGCTACCTCCAAAGCTTATAGAGTCTATAATATAGAGTCAAGGATTGTTGAAGAATCAGTTCAGGTGAAATTTTATGAATCTGATCCCTTTGAGAAAAGGGCAGATCAAATGGATGAACCTGACTCTAATGATAACATTAGACTTGAGAACATAAATAATGATTTTAAAAATGATATAAAATAAATTCAATCCAGTTTAGAGGAACATGATACTGAAGAACCATTAAATTTATTGCCTATACAGTCTAGAACCCTAAAGAATCACCCTTTAGAAACTGTGATAGGTGACTTAGAAACTGGTATTCAAACTAGTAGAAACAAAGAAAACCTAGTGGAACTCTCTGCCTTCATATCCCAACAAGAACCTATGGCTATAGAATAATCTTTAGATGATGAAATTTGGGTAATAGCAACGCAAGAATAATTAAACCAATTTAAAATAAATGAAGTTTGGGAATTAGTGGTAAGACATTACAATTATCTAGTAAATGGAACCAGTTGGGTCTTTAGAAATAAATAGGATGACCAAGGAACAATAATTAGAAATAAAGCCATATTAGTATTTAAGGATATAATCAAGAAGAAGGAATAGATTATGATGAGACTTTTGCACCTGTAGCTGGGTTAGAAGCCATTAGAATCTGTTTAGCCTATGCATCCTATATGAATTTTAAATTATTTCATATGGATGTTAAATCTGGCTTTTTAAATAGTTATTTATTGGAGGAAGTTTATGTTGAGCAATCTCCTGGGTTTGAAAACTCTCAAAAACCAGATTCTGTTTTTAAACTTACTAAAGCTCTTTATGGACTTAAACAAGCACCTAGAGATTGGTATGAAAGATTAAGTTCTTTTCTTTTGAAAAATGAATTTACTATTGGATTGGAAGATCCAACACTCTTTAATAAAACTGTGAAAAATAATTTTTTATTTGTTCAAATTTATGTTGATGATGTAATTTTTGGATCAACTAATAAAACTCTTTTTCATGAATTTTCAAAATTAATGCAAGACGCATTTGAAATGAGTATTATGGGAGAATTAAATTTCTTTTTGGGTCTTCAAATATTTCAAAAAGATTTTAGAAATGATTTAAATCAAAGAAAATACATTGCTAATTTACTTAAGAAATTTGGACTTGAAAACTACAAGCCATTTACAACTCCTATGTGTACTAATATAAAACTTGATTTGGATGAAACTGGAAAATTGGTTGACAACAAGTTATATAGAGGTATGATTGGAAGTTTGTTATATCTTACTGCTAACAGGCCAGATATAATATATTCAGTATGTCTTTGTGCTAGATTTCAATTGAATCCCAATGAATCTCATTTAACTGTTATCAAAAGAATTTTTAGATATTTAAAAGGAACTATTTTTCAATATCTACTTTTTCCAAAAACTTCTAATTTTAATTTGATTTCATATTCAAATGCTGACTTTGGAATTTGTAGATTAGAAAGAAAATTCACATCAGGAACATGTCACTTTTTAGGAAAGTCTTTAATGTCATGATCTAGTAAGAAACAACATTCAGTTTCCATGTCAATAGTCAAGGTAGAATATGTTTTTATTGGAAGTTGTTGTGCACAAGTGTTGTGGATGAAAAACACTCTTATGAACTTTAGATTGAATTTTAATAATACAACTATTTTATGAGAAAATAAAAGTGCAATTAATATTTCAAAAAATCCTATTAGTCAGTCTAGAACTAAGCACAATGATATAAGGCATCACTTTTTAAGAGATCATGTTATTAAAAAGGATACATTTTTAGAATTTATAAATATAGAATTCCAATTAGAAGATATTTTTACTAAACCACTTCCCACTGCAAGGTTGGATTTTATTATGGGGGAGCTAGGTTTGTTTAATTTTAAATAATTTATTTAAATGTTATTTATTTAATTTTATTTATTTTTGAAAATTTTATTTTGTTTTTGAACACTATTTAAGATATTATTTATTATTAAATTAACCATATGAAAATTTTATTTGTTTTTAAAATAAATTTAATGATTAGTGATTACACGGTAATCAAGTCTATCAGAGCCCTTTCGATTTCGAAACTGGGTTTTCCCCAAAAAAACCCTTTCAAACCCGAAAACCGCATACTATTGCACAGCCCTAATCTACGAATCTTCAAACCATAAAATCTTTGAACATTCAGAAATCTACATAGAAATGACAAAGACCAAGTGACCAGATGAACCTGAGAGCAGTGACATGAAGAAGTAAAAGGCAGTTGGATGAAAAATTGTGCAAGGTAAATTTATAGATCTGGAATGGCTGTTCGAGATGAATCTGATGTTGATACAAGATTTATCTTTTCAAAACCCTGAGAAGACATTAAATAGTTAAAGGTATGAGTTTTTGTATGAGGCAGAAATGCGTCATTTCTTCAGATCAGTTCAGTTTAGTCTAGGTGAGGATGAAGACACTATGATTTGAAATATTAGGGACAGAGATATCTGAATCTCTTATGTTGAAATAGGAGAAATCCTAAATTTCCCGCATGAAGGAGTATACCATTTTGATTTGAAAACAATTGGATATGTTGTGCATAAATAAGAGGACATTATATCCTTTTTTTTGGAGCATAAACAATTAGGAAAATGATGGTGAAATATTTAGAACGGGATCAGAAGATCCTGGTTAAATTTGTTCAGACTGGAATAGCTCCCAGAATGGTAGAAATGGAACTGATTTTGTAACATGATATGTACATAATGTATCTTCTGTTAAGTTATATCAAATTAAACTTACCAGGGTACATGGTAAGATACCTCAATTATAGTTGTCAAAGTGATGCCTGAATAAACTTTTACCCTTTTGGTTGATTTATTTCTAAACTATTGCTCAAGAAGGATATGGTGAGACTGGTGGATGCCAGAGTTAATTGTCATCACAGAAATGTATTCAATGCTGGAACTATAAGAAAAATTGGCAATTAATGGAGTACTATTAAAGGAAAACTTTTGCCAGTAGGAGCTGAGGATGACTCAGAGAGTGCTCAGGCTCAACCTGCTAAGTTCAAGGAGGGACAAGCTGAATCAAGAGTCAGCAATGTATCAAGAAGGATCTGATTTGAAGTGGAAGATCCTAAGGAAGAAAGAAGTCAAGTGGGACTTAAATATTGAATAACTAGACCTGTTAATGAGGAAATTAGTTCCCCTACAATGGCAACAAAAGAAGATTTATTTTATTATACTTTTGTAAGAGAAGATGCTATTGATAAGACCATGGAAGATGTTAGTGAAAGGACAGCAGCAGTAGAAGTATTACGAGTTCAAGAAGAATCTCAAAGGGAGACTTAGGAACAGATTGTAGCTGATGTTGAAGTAACACTTCAACAGGAACAAGATAAGGAGGCAGAGCCTAGTGAGGAAGTGGCCAGACCTAATGAAACTCCTAAAAATATTGTTCTCGAAATTCTAGTGAAGACAAAGCTGCTGATGTTTGTGATGAACATCTATCTGATGCTCCAACATAGGTACTTCAAGAGGATTTTTCTATGGAGGAGTATGTGGAATCTAAGGAAAAATATGTGGACCAAACCACTCAGGACAAGGTGAAAGAACAATCTGATGCTGACCCATTACCTTTGGTACTACTACATTACACGGAAACTGAGAAAGAGAATCAAGAACAGGGTGCCTCTAATTCAAGGAAGAAAAAAGTTAAAGAACTGTAAAAAAATTTGTCTCATTTGGAATCAGATAATGTCACTCTGAGAAATGCCTTAGACTTAGAACAATTGATATTTCAAAAGTTGAGGGAGAGTACAGTATCAAGGAAAGAAGTTGAAATGTTTAAAGAGGATATGCTTAATGCAGTTGTCAGGTTGAAATCTGAAATGTTTATGAAGACATATTTATCAGATCAAAAATTGTTTATGGAGAACTAATTTGCATCAGTTGTAAATAGTACTGCTAGTGGATCAGGTAATTCACCTAATTTAGTCAGATGATTTCAAGCTATCACAACTGCGATGAGAAACATGAATGTCATGTTGCAGGATCTTCAATGTAACAGTGCTCCATTATCAGTGTTTCTGGGCAATCAGAAATTGTTAGTGGATCAACTAACATCGAATGAACCACCAATCAGAACACTGTTAAATTAGATGTCAGAGAAGCTGTCAGGGTTTATAGAAAAAGAGGAAAGTATAAATGAGTTTTTCAAGGTCAATTTAATCGAGGATATTCATATGACTTAGGAGAACAGAGAGCTCATTATCAAACATGGAGATTGGATGATGAAGTGACTCAGGGAACAGTTTACAGAAATCAAGTCTGCAATCCAGAGGATATAGAACCTATTTACTACCTTGCCCAAACCTTGATTCATGTGTATATCATTGTCATGTACATACTGCAGTTTTTGAATTAAAATTTCATCCATTGTTTATTTTTTTATTTTTCTATTTGTTTATTACTTTTTTACGTTGACATATGCCAGTATATCAGATTACCTTACTGTTAAACAGTTAATTATAGCATTTACAAATGTTCAGTATAACATCAATCTGTGTTCTATTCCATATTTTATCAATCTTTTTGATATCACAAAAGGGGGTGATCATTGGAGAAACACTAAATTTTTTTAAGTATCTTTTTGGGATAAATATTGTTTTACATTTATCTTATTTGGGGAGAAATTAAAAATGGATAAATTTAAGGAAAAATTAGTACTATATTCATCATTTCAAAATTTCAAAACTATATGTAATTAATTTTTTATGTTGATTTCATTAATTATTTTATGGGTTTTCTGATCATAAAAAAGGGGGAGATTGTTGATAAAGTATTGTTTTCAACAGTACTTAATATTGTTATTTAAAGGGGGAGTTTATATTGATACTCTATCTCTTTATGATAATTTTGATGCTCATAAATACACTTAATTATTTTTTAATGATTTTATTTAGTATTCTGCAGGAATTTATTAATTTATTTTACTCCTGAAATAATGATAATTTTTTACTTATTCGGGAAATGTTTTAGCTTATTCTGGAAATACTGTTCATACCATACTTATTTGGGATCTGCTTTAGCGTGTCCTGGAATCACTGTTCATACCCTACGTGGATAAACATAGTGTAAGGATGAAAAGCGTGTATACTTTTTGAGATAAGAGAAAAGTATGGTTAATCAACCATAAGTTATCAGCAAAGTATGGAAGAAGAACCTTACGTTAGGAAGGAACCTTACATTTGTGTTATCAACAAAGTATGGAAGGAGAACTGTACGTATGTACTAAACGTTAAGTTTGTTTCTCAAAAGTATGGTTAATAAACCTTACGTTTGTAGACAACAATATGTCCTTTGAATGGATTATTTATATTTCAGTTGAGAGTTGAAGAAAAAATATGGATGGTCAACCCTATGTTTATGATCAACCTTACATTTGAATAAAGTAACATGAACCCTATTTTTAGGTTCAACCTTATGTTGTCAACCCTACGTTTAGAGGCCACGTCATCAACCTTACGTTTGGCGTCGGAAAGTTTGAATGACGATATTTTTATGTAACAGTCAGTAGGATGATTGTTAGGTGGATATCAAGCAAGATTTAATGTCAATTTTAAAATATGACTTTGACCGATTCAATGATGTTTTATCAATGGAGTGAAGATCGAATTAAATTGAGCTTTTTATGTCGAGTCTTCAGGGAAGTTACGACTACACTGTAAATTAAACTTTTTGAATATCGCGAATCCAAAGGTAACTTTTATGGATCTAAATGTGCAGGGGATATTCTCGGATTTATTGTATATGTTTTCTCTAAAACACCAGGCACATGAGTGTAGTGATCAATCTATTATTCAAAAAGGTTGAAAAAGGAGACTGCAAAAAGCACTCAGTTCTGCTGATTCAAAAGGAGCATCAAAGCTCTGTTTATTTAAGAAGAAGGGACTCGATAGAAGATTCACTTGTTCTATATAAAATAACTACATTGGATCTACTAGTGCTGATGTTGTGAATTATATCTCTATATCTACTGCAACCGGATCGACTCAGAACTACTTCGACTTGAAAATCAATATTTCTAGAGACGAAGATCCATCTGCTGTAAATTGCATTCTGTTGCAATTGTGAAGATCAACTGGAAAAGTTCTTTCTAAAATTATTTTTATCTTGAGTAAACAGCTTCTCGTACTAAGATTAGTAGGTTCGTGTTTTAACCAGAAGGCTTTGTTAGCCAGAAAATTGTAAAGGTGTCAACTACCTGTTTTTCAGTTGTTGGAAGGTCTTTGGAATAGAGGACCAGATAGTGAAAATAACAATGCTCGTGGAGTTGAGTGTTGGTGGAGTGGACTAGGGGCATTCTGTTCCCCAAAACACTATACATATATGTGTCCCTGATTTTAATTATTCCGCTGCATGATCAAATATGATAAATCATAGAGCACAGAACTCGTTCAATCGAAGAGTTAACGAAAAATTTGAAAGACAAAATTCACCCCCCTCTTCTGTATAATCTGTATATTCATGATCCAACAGAGGTATTGAGCATTATTCAGTGGGAAGGTGCTATGGGGTACCCATACTTTGATAATATTACTATACTACTCTATTGACTTGCGATATTTGGTGAGTGTGTCTTGTAAGGTTGGGTGGATATATTCCTTGATAGGCATTGGTTCCTTCTATTTTCTCATGGGTCATTAGGATGTCTCCACACCTGTGCATGAGAGAATTATGTTTTCCTACTGATTATACTTGTATTCTCACACTATGTTTACTTTCAGGTATTCAGGAGGACTTTAGGGACCATGCGGGACCTTGCTAGTTGGGCGTTGGAGTTTTGCTTGTTGCAGTTTTTTCTTTCTTTTTTGGTATCATACATTGGATCTTTTATTGTACTTGTACATTTGATTTAGTATTTTATAAAACATAAATATGGGTTTTTTAGGTTTATTTTCAATTACTTGTTCCTTTTTATTTTGGTGTTCTACTCACCATGTTTCCCGATCTTAAAAAATAAAAGGGTAATGCCTCCCATATTTGTGAAAACTCATACCCTTGGCGCTAGTCGCCACTCTAGAGCCTACTAGAGGTGGTAATCAGGGGGGGTCGTTATCTCCCTTTAACCATTTCCATCATAGTAGGGGTATCTATGGTGGGATAAGGTCGTGACACCTTCAATAAATTGCATCCTCAAAATTTGAAATTTTACATTGAAAATAGAAGGTTGAAAATTGAAAATACATTTTTGGAAAACTCATATCAGAAGTTGGGTTAATGAAATTTAGAATTAATAGGAGGGAATATATATATATTTATATAATTGACATGTTGAGTTAAATCTTTTAACCAATTTCTACCACAAACTCATCTTTCAC
This sequence comes from Viscum album, assembly GCA_963277665.1. Lineage (NCBI taxonomy): Eukaryota > Viridiplantae > Streptophyta > Magnoliopsida > Santalales > Viscaceae > Viscum > Viscum album. The sequence goes on from OY728120.1 coordinate 789,525,414, forward strand.
TCAAAATTATTTCAAAAAAAATATTCTATTTATCCTAATAATATAGGGTTCCAAAAATAATGAATTTATAATTCACCTATCAGAACTTTTAAAAAAGCTATATTATGCCATCCAAGGACTTCATGTAATCTAGTGGTAGGAGATAAATCCCAATCGTACTATGGTTTGGGTTTGATTCCTGCAGCTTTTTCCGACACGATTGATTGTCACACGGTATGTGTGTTGTCTTTTTTAGAACAATCCAAAAATAACCTTAAAAATAATAACCAATTTTAAACATAATCTATTCCAACATTTAGACTTATCCAAAATACTTCTGTCAAAAACTTACAGTCCAAAAATTTTAAAGAAGTTAAACACAATGAAGATCCTTTTTTCCATGTAATAAAATGTGAACACCTTCATCATGTATTATTTTAAAACATGGTAACACCATGAATTACCATAAAAACATATTTATAACATTCATCCTATCTTATCCTTTATATAATACTAGATATATTCCTTATATAATTTTTTTTGAATTTTCCAAAAAGCATGAAATAAACAAACCATTAATCAGTTCCAAGATAGTCAAGAATATCCAATATAATTTATCCAAATCTACCATCTCTTATTCCAAAATTACTACCTTAGTATCAGGACCATATAATATCAAATTCCCAATGAAATAGTACTATTGTGCAATCCTTATTTACTTCCATAATTCATATAACCAGTGCATAGTTGATACAACACTCAAATGACACAATACATTAATAACAACATAAGAACTCTTAATCATTCCTCTTCATCTTCGGTAGTATCATAACTTGATTCTTATCTAATAGAAGCATTTGGGGTATACTCTGATGATTTGGACACAGATTAGCATAGTATCCCAACCCCTTAAAGATGATGCATTGTACATTAGAATCTTTTTTCATACCCTTGAAATCACGTTCTTGGTGTCCTTTTTCTCCACACATATTAAAACACTCATTGCCTTCAAACATTTACCAATGTGATTCTTTCCACAGTTATCACATATGGGAAAATGTTTATTTTTTCTCTTCCCTTTCTCCATATTTCTCTCTCTCATCCATTTTGACTCTTTCTTCCCTTCAAATCCATAGGACTCAGAGAATTATTTACTTATCATATTAACATATGATACTATTTCATCATATATTGAGAATACATGGGATACTATTTCCTTTTAAAATGTATGTTTAATACCGTGAAAGATATGATCATTCTTACTCTATGAATCAAACGTATTGTGGGAGTTCACATTACTTCTAATGGGTTCCATTTCTACAAAATGGCATACAGTAGGTCAGTTTATGAATTACAATGAACAATTCCAAACTTGTAAAATACACAATGTAAATTGAGCAGTTTATGGATATAATCCATTAAAATATTTTCTTTGAGGAGGTATATACTCGTAAATCATTCATAATGATTTGTAAAGAAAATGAGAATTATCCTAAGAATATCTCCTAGGAGTGTCGTAACCAAGTGTGCAGTAAGGCCCGTTGTCGTGCACTAGTTCCCAATCAAGTCTATCTCAAAGCGTTGTTTTTGGGTTTTACCCATAGATATATCTGTTCCAAAGCTGTCTCTACCTTCTCCTATCCATATAGGGTTTTATTTGCTTTCAAAACTCACAAAATCTCTACATTACCAAAATTCTATGTAATTGAACTATACTAATCCTCAAAGTCTATCATAGGTTAATTTTCTCTAATCAGAGTTTATCTAAATCAAGTTTCCAAGGTTATTTCTAAACATCCTCTGATACAAACTGTAATGCCCTAAACCTAGTTACCCAGAGTCTATGCATTATTTTAATACATAGTCATGATTATAAGGAATCAATTCCCGAAGGACTGATCAGTTTAGCAGTCATGGAAAATAAATTACTTACATTAACATTACAATACAATTTCAAACATAAAAAACATCATAGACAATTCTTTGAGAACTCCATTATTCCCTTTATCTTAACCCTACATATCAAACATAATACACTTCTTGGAATACTAGGAAAATAAAATTGAAGAAAGGGGTGAGCTCAGATTCCCAGTAAGGGTAAATAATTTAGTGGAAGCTATAAACCTTTAAGGTAAGATGTGTGATAAAAAACATCATTTTTAAACATAAAATTAAAAATAATATGGAATTAAATAAATCAGACATTACCCCATAAACATGAACATGGATATTCTACTAGTAGAATAATGACATGTAATAACTAATTTCATAATCAGGGAATGCCAAAAGCCAGACATCATTACCACATAGTCAAGGCCTTGTTCCAAGACTACAAATTAAATTTTTCTCAAGGCCTTATTCCAAGACACTAGTTTGTCTCCTGAGAACTATCGATGCATCGAGGAGCTACAGTGGGCTCCACTAATCACTTACGATGTCCAGTGCATTCCTTATATGAAAATGTTGAAACATAACATAAACATTTGAATTAAAACTAGCATATGAAATGTCAATACATTAACCATAAACTATGAATGTTATGAAAATAAAACATCCACAGTCAAAAATATCATAACTCATTCAATACAATATGGAAGATTGTATTATAATAAATCGACCTCAATAAAAATAATATCCAGTAAAAGATGCTGACATAGTTGAAAATGATGAGTAAAACTTTTTTAGAGAAACATCCTTTTTGTAAAATCATCAAAATGTCATGAATTTATAAGGGAAGTAATTTAAAATATATTTTCGAATCAAAGATTCCCATACCACTTTGAAACATCTGTAAATAATTATCATTTCAAAACATTCATGTCCATAAAAATAAATATTTAATATCATTTTGAAAACATAGACATTAAATAAAAGGGTTTAGAAAGATAAATTATTGAAACATTTATAATTTTGATCTTGATAAAGATTACCTTTCACAAATCCTTAAAATAACCATTTTGAAGTCATTTTTTTGAAAAATGGACATGTATGAAAAAATTCCCCAGTAAATACTTACACATAAACAATTTTGGATCATAATGAGATTGAGGAATTAACCCTTAATTTGGACTTTCCATTAGTCAAGGGTACGTTTAACATCCTGTATGAATATAATAGTATGTTATTTAATTATACAAGATCCATAATAATATTTATTATATCATACATGATTCATTTATGACTTTATACTACCAATTTCATAAAAAATTCAATGTTAAATTAACATTTTATGTAATAATCACTTTCTTTATCATACATGTTTTAACTTGTAAATCTTGATTGTATCAATTAGATAATGATTTAAATACATCTAGAATATAATTCATGATTTATATATAATATATATTTATAATATAAATATGTATAGTAGACATATATATGAAATGAAAAACACCTGTTTATGGAGACGGTAGTCCGTACATACGCATAAACATTGTTTTCGTTTTCATATCGTATTGAATGGTACTAAATGAATAAGATATATGTAATTGCATTTATATAAAAATAAGCAAATATATATATCCATTAGAATTATTATTTCATATATTACGTAATTATTAGTAATATGTATTTTTAAAATCATCGATGAATGGTGAACGTGGAAATGAATCTAATCGTGTCGTGGAGACAGTAACCCGTACGTACGCACGAGCGACAATATCATTTCCTTAATGGTGTGAAATTGGATGGAATATTAATCTTAAAGAGACATTACCATATTATTTTCATTATTTATATACATATTACTCATATTATATCCATCCAAATAACATAGTGTTGAATAACAAATTACACCACGGCGTGGAGACGGTAAGCCGTACGTACGCATGCATGGTGACATTATCATTCATAAGATGGATATAATAATGAATATAGTTATTACATGATTATAATAACATCACATTATATAAAATATACTATAGTTATTTTTTTAAAATTGAAACAATAACGAAAGATTAAGTGAGAGAATAAGAAAACGTGAAAGATGGTAGTTAAATCATTACCTCTTCTTTGGGTTATTCCTTTTGATTTGATCAAAAGGGATCTTTAGGTTGAATTTATAACCAAAGAAAGGAAACTAAGATTAAGTTAGGATTGTTGGGAGGGTATTTGGGTAGGGTTTGGCCGAGCCAAATGGCTTTGGAGGTGTGAATTTGAGAGAAGGGATTTTGCCCTTTTATAAGAGGGGTGTGGGGACCTTAGAAAAAACATAAAATATTATTTTAAAATAAATTTTATTTAGGTTTCTAATGGAACAAAAATTAATATTATAAATACTAAGGTGGGGATGGGTCTAAAACCACTCATACAATAGGTTTTAGACAGGTTTAGTTTACCATATTAACCTTAACGTTTAGATTTAGCTCTTAGTTAAACATTTTGACATTTACTGTGTCTCTTTGTATTTTTATATTATATGGTTAATAAACTTACACTAAAATGACAATGAAACCCAAATTGGTTAATTAATGTCATATATATTATTATATAAATCTTTTGGTAGATCATTATATTTTTAAGACTATTATATCAATTAATAATATAATATTTGTTTCAAAAACCATTTTATGTCAATTTTGACACTATTTGGTATTTGTTTTTTTGTTAAAATCATAACCGCATGATTACATAGAAAAAAATTGATCTATACAACCCTAAAATGTCATAATAACCTATAGAATTAGTGTAACTTATAAAAAGTCTTCAATTACCCTGATTTTGATATTTATAATGCCAATTATTTTAATCATTCACTAATATGGTAATTACTGCATAATCATTGTGTCACAAAGAAATTTATATAATTAATCTCTAAAAATTATAAATAAAATACAATTATATAGGAAATCTTTTTATATTTCTTATGAATATTTATAGTCGAATTTATCTTTTGTATAACTCCATATTAAAGATGTTTTAGTTATTAAACATTGATTTTAACTCTCTTAACACTTCTTTGAATTAAATAATAATAAATGTCATAATCTAATACAATTAGACCAAATGGATCATATTTTATTCCTCAGGTTGTTTTTGGTCAAATTACACTTATCCAATCAAATTAGGAAATATGTTAGTGTATGAATAATATCATTTTTACCCTTAATTACCCTTATTTCTTTTAACTGTGGTAAAGAAAAGTAAAAAAAGATACTATTCACCAAAAAATATTTTTATCTTATTGAACCAAATTTTTCATACTGAAATTTACCGTGTCTCTCGGATTTCTGAAATTCCTCTCACATAAGAGGTAAATTTATGTTTTATGCGAATTTGCAAATTCTCATAGGAGGTGGGAAAAAGACGGTGAAAAGTTCAATAAAATTGTATATATATAATATTATTACAAAATGAATACAATAAATTACATTGAATATATATAGGTATTAAGTATCTATTTTTACCTAAAATAAAATTAAATGAAATAAATATTTATTTAAATAAAAAGTCTGTTTTAAAAAATAACTCAGTGTATTTCACTATTAATCAAAAATTGAATGTTTTCAGAAATATACCAAAAATTCACCCTAAGATAATTTTGATATTACTAATTAAAAAATAAATTATATTTTACAATATTCAAAACATAGAAGTTTCATTTATTAATTTAATATTAATTCTCGTTTTAAAAACCAAAAGGCGCATTTTTTAGAAACAATAACTATCAAAAGATTGACACTTGTTTATGTTAAAACTCAACGTGAAATTACTTAAATTTACCAGTATTGGATTAAATGGTAAAAATATAATATATTTATACTTCCAAGACATTAAAATGTATAATTTAACATTATAAATTATTTTGATTTAAAAATTTGTTTTCAGTTAAAATATTGTATTTTTCACTATTCACCCAAATATGAAAGTTATCAAAAAAACAACTAAATTTTTTTGAAAATAAATTATTATGTCCCGATTATAAAGAAGAAGTTTATTTTGTCAAATTGAATATATAAAAGATTTAGATATTGGATTTAAAAAGGGGTCACCATTAAAAGGCGGTAAAAGTTCATTTTTTGAGAAATACATCATTTATCTGAAAAAAAAAGAATTAGTTGTTACATTATGTCTAAGAAAATCATAATATGAATTCTAAAATTATAAGGATTATATATCGTTCAAAATTCATTTATTACTATTCATAACTGCTTATGAACGTCGAGCTTGGTAAGTAGTGGTGTGCTTGATCTCAGTGATGTGTGTAGTGAATGTTATTGAATTACTTTGAAGAAATAACTTACTAAAAAATCATGGGGTGTTACAGGTAAAAATATAATCAATTGAATCACTTTAAGTTTCCTTTTTCATTGAACCACATCACAACGAATAAATTAATAAGGTCGATATACCTTTCTATATTAGTTAGAGTAATAGGGTTGTTTGTATTATCTCAATAAAAAATCATTGTTCATGTTAGCTTCATCATTCTTCATGTGACCACCTTTGATTATCCAGTAATTAATATTCTTATACTTCAAAGAAATATTTTTATATGTTTTATTTTTTTATGTGTGGTCTTCTTATTCAGGTACTCTATAATTTAACATTCATCCTTGTTTTCTTTTTCATCTAAACTCATTGATTCGTCAAATTTTTATGTCTATACATCAATAAAAACCATTGGAATATGTTTTTTTATTCCTACAATGTTATTTTTCTTTCATAGTAACCATCATATCTTATAAAATTAGAATATTTATAATTATTAGTTCCTCAAACCTAGGTAATCATGTCATTCATTTTTTAGAGTGTGGTTAACATTCTTACATCATCCAAAATGATTATTTTCCTCCATATTGTTACCCATCTGTGGTAAATTCCAATTAACATTAACCTACTTATTGGATATGTCTTACACCATATCAATTTTCATTTGTTATTCTTGTATTGATTCAATTAGTTTATTTATAGAGAATTCATTAACATTAATATTAAATTATTTTGTATAACTTTACAAAAGGTGGCATTGCCTTACATAGTAGAAGCTTCATTATTTTATTATGGCATTTTATTTTACTTTCATCATTTGTCTAACCTACTTTGTAACATAATTTTCTTTACAACCCATAGTAGAGTTACCAAGTATTTTCCTTTTATTTTTCTTCCACTATTGTGGAATCCTCCATTATTTGTACAAAATTTGTTCTTGGTAGTTATCACCCAGTACTTGCTATCACCATGACCTCATCATCCAAAATTTCTAATGAATTTTCCAAGATATTGAATTTTGTTTTAAAAACATTTTCTAATTTACATGTACTAATATTGATTTTATTTGAATTTTTTTAAATCCTATTTTTCACCCACTAGACTATGAGCCATATCCTTTTTAATTGTTGTTTATATTATTCCAATAGTTAAATACTCGGGGTCTGAACATTCCCCTACACTAGTAGTTTCCATGAAATCTAATCCTCTTCTATAGAGTATAATTTTACTGGTGGAGAGATATTCCTGAACAATTTCCATATTGTCACCATATGGGAGAATTATTACATTACTTATTTCTTTCATCTTAACTAAAGTGGTGCATTTAAAAATATATTTATTCACCCATATTCATGGAAAATTACTACCATCACTTTTCAATGTAGTGGAATTTGTGTATACATATTCATTAGAATGTGGGGTTAACATATTCATAAGATTTTAAGAAGATTATTCTTTTAATATACTCATGATTATCCCGCTACTATAATGAGTCTTCTGTGATGTAAAAATTTTATTAGGAACTTTTTAAGGGGTTCCTCTCTCAACATCACGTGAGTATTCGACATTAGTGGTTTCAAAGTTCTTTAATTTAAATTCTAACTCAAGAAAAGTAAATTTTTTTCTAGTCTTTAATAATGTTTAAATTATCTTCATATTCATCATTAAGTTTTTTAATATTTTCATCATGCACATAACATTGATTCTATATTGAGTTTTCATAAACTTTTATTCTTATAGATTAAATATAACACTAAGAGTTATTGGCTTCAAGGGGGGAGGGTGCAGGGGGGTCTAGTGAAGGGGGTCTGCAGGGGCAGGGGGGAGGGGGAATGGGAAGGGGTAGGGGGAGGGGAAAAGTGTGGTGAAAGGGGGTGGTTTTAGGGGGGGTTTCAGGGGTATGGGGAGGGGGAGGTAGAGGGGGTCTGTAGGGGTAGGGGAGAGGTTGGTGGTCTAATGGGGGGACTGCAGGGAAGGGTGGGTGCAAGGGTGTGGGGTAGGGGTTTAAGGGGGGAGTGGAGGGAGGTAAAATTGGTAGACGGATGGTGTAGAGGGTAGGGGCAGGGGGGTCTTTAAGGCAGAGGGGAGGTGCAGGTGGGGTGCACGTGGGTGGGGGGGCTCTAGGGTAGTGGGGAGGGTGCAGGTGGGTTGCAAGGGGGAAGGTGTGGGGTAGGGGGTGAATTTTTGGTGTTTCATAGATTATTTAAGAATACATTCATGAATAAACATTGAATTTTTTCATTAATTAAATGTGTTATCATTTTTATGCATTATGTTTATAAAGATTCATCACTCCATCCACTAATTTTGGTGAATAAACCAATTAATATTTCAATGGTCATGTTAATTATGGTGTTGGTGGTGGTTTGAGAGGAGGTTATAATGAAGATAGAGTTTTTATAGGAGACGATGAGGGTCATGATGGTTCTATTGATGTTGATATTGACATACATTTCAGATGAAAATTTTATTCCTAAATTATACATTTAATTTTATAAAATAGTTCATTTTTATAAAGATATTGATATTGAATTTTTATACTATTTATATTGGAGAGAGTATGAATTCTTATGATATATATTGTATTTTAATTGAACTCAGTTTTCTTTGTAAGTTTGTGTTTTTTTTTGCTCGTAGCTATTGGATGTGAGTACTACTATAAGGTTCAGCTATTATGGAAGCATTTGTTGATTATGTATAACTTTGTAGTATTCAATTTAAACGGTTTTTGACTATATGAGAGTAATTGTTTTGAGGGTTTATAGACCATGGGACCCATATCTACCTAATTTCAGACTACTCATGAAATCTACATATTCTTGACTAGAATTATTGTATCCCACATTTGATTACTTTGTATTAAATAAGGGAAATACCACTCAATGTACATGCCCCACATGTATCCTTACAACCTCCATGGACATTGGCCCAAAAGGGACCAAATAAAACAAAATATTTTGTTCTTATTTATTGTAATGTTTATTTATTTTGAATTAATTTATACTAATCATTCTTGAAACAATTTCTTTGTTAAATTAAATGGTTTGTTTCTAGGGGACACATACTTTGTTTTTCGAACCACGCAACATGGCATGTACAGGTGTACAAACCCAGAATTTGCACATAAACACACTTATTGTGTGTTCTAGGGTATATTCCATGTATGATATCGATAACATGAAATATGTATGAGAATAGGACACACTTATTGTAACAACCTGAGAATTTATGAAAAATATTCTTTTTAATTTTATTAATGTCTTGTGTTGTACGCTACACCAAAAGAAGCTTGCACAACACACCTTCTTGACTTGCCTTGCATTACACGCAATCACGACCTTCCTCGATAGCGTGTGTAATACGCAATACCGAGTTTCACTAAACAACGATATGCTATTAAAATAATATTAAAACTAGCCGTTATGAATAGTAATAACAACTTTTTGAAATTATGTAAATCTTATTTTTCAAAGTGAACTTCATTTTTGGATTCGGAGTATCGAATTTAGCCTAAGGTGAAATTTTGGTACATTTCGGATAACTTTCATATTCTGATGAATAGTGAAAATTACTAAATTTTAGTTAAAAACAACTTTTTCAATCGAAATAATTAATAGTGATAAATTATTAATTTGAGTGGTTTTAAAGTATATTTAGAATATATTTTTACAATTTAATACAATGTTGGTCATTGGTTGTAATTTCACATTTAAACCAGACATAATCAAGTGTCAATCTTTTGATATATATTGTTTCCTAAAAACACGCTATTTATTTTAACAGCAGGATTTAATTATAAAATTAATTAATGCAACTTCTATGTTATGAATTTGGTAAAATAGATTTCATTTTCGGAATATGAAATATAGCTTAGGATGAAATTTTGGTATTTTTCTGAAAACTTTCAATTTTTGATGAATAGTGAAACCACTAAGTGGTAGGTTAAAAACTGAATTTTGCATAAAACTTAATTTTACCGCTTCTGTGAATGGAATTTCGAAAATCCGAGAGACACGGTTAATATCAAGGACTAAAATGTGGTTCAATGAGATGAAAATAATTTTTTGGTGAATAGTAACTTTTTACTTTTTTTTACCGTGGTTAATAGTAAATAGGGTAACTAAGGGTAAATATGATATTACTATTACCCTAACACATGTCCTAATTCTATTGGATAAGTGTAATTCGACCAAAAACAAACTTAGGAATAAAAAAATGACCATTTAGGCCCACTTGGATTAGATTAGGACATTTATTATTAATAAATTTAAAGAAGGGTTAAAATAGTTAAAATCAAAGTTTAATAAGTAAATCATTTTTAATATGGGGTTATACATTAGCTAAATTCGATTGTAAATATTCATTAGAAAGATAAAAGGATTTCCTACATGATGGTATTTTATTTGTAATTTTTAGACATCAAATAATTTAATTTATTTATGACACAAAGATGATGCAGTAATTATCTTATTAATGAAATATTGACATAATTGATGTTATAAACACCAACATAAATGTCATTTGAGACTTTTTATGAATTCCACTAATTTTCTAGGTTAATATGATATAATAGTAATGCTCTAATCAACTTGGTTCGAACATATAATTATGTTATGACTTTCACAAAAATCATATATCAAATAGTGTCAAAATTGACACAAAATAGTTTTTAAATCAAATATTATATTATTAATTGTTATTTTATTCCTAAAAATGTAAGGTTCGGCCAAATGACTTAGATAAGGATATATGTATTACTAATAAACAATTTGGGGTTCGTTTGGCATGTTATAGTAAGTGTATTAACCATATAGTGAAAGAAAACAAAAAGACACGGTAAAAGTTAAATTATTTAACTTAGAGTTAAATCTAATTGATAAGGTTAAACTAATATCCTAAACATGTCTAAATTCTATTGGTTGATAGGATTTCGACCCATCCCCACTTTAGACTCGAAATAAGACCCTTTGGAACAATTATAAACCGATTTTGACTTTAATATAAAATAATATTTTGAGATATTCCTAAGGTGCCCCTCTCCTCCCCTATAAAAGGACACCTCCTCCCCCTCCTCCTCACACCAATTTGAGCACTCAAGCTCGGCCAACCCCTGCCAAAATCTCTTCTCCACTTCCCTAGCAACATCCTAGAGGTTCTTGTCTTCCTCAAAGACCAATTTTAGTGCCCTAAGAGGAGGTCTCAAAGAGGCGCTTCAAAGAAGAGGTAATTACCGTTACCAATTCTTTCATCTTTATTTCTTCTTCCACTTCTTCTTCTTAGGTTGTTTCATTATGAAGTAATAACATCAGTATCACTAATATACTGATATGTTATTATAAGTATGAAACAACCCTATTTCACTATCTATCCATCCTACGGAAAAAGAAATCACCGCGCGTGCGTACGTACGGAATACCGTCTCCACGCCGTGGTGTAATCTATTTTCCACCACCACCTTACATGGATGGGTATAATGGTGTAAAGAATAACTATACATAGTTATTACAACATCATATTGATTCTGATATATTGTATAATCCACTTCAATTCAGTTCAATATTTATGGAAATGATATCATCGCTCGTGCGTACGTACGGACTACCGTCTCCACGACGCGATGAGATTCATTCTCCATGTTAACCATTTAAGAATGATTATAAAGTATATATAAGAAATAATAATGAAATATATGACATTATAAAGCTACTGGATTTATGTATATATATACATATGTATGTCATCTACTTACTTCCATTTCAAGACAATAAGGAAAGGAAAACAGCGTTCATGCGTACGTACGGACTACCGTCTCCATGAACGGTGTTTTTCATTTTATTTATCTACCTATTATATATATATATATACTGAATATATATGATACATAAATCATATTTTATATTCTGGAAGTAAGTAAATCATGATATAAGTAATAACGATGTCAAGAACAACAAGTCAAAACACCTACGATAAATGAAACGATTTTACGCAAAACGCTTCTTTAACATGGAATTTACAAAAGAACGGGTAATATAATGTCATAAGTGAACCATATATGATATCATAACAATGAATATGATTCTGTAATAAGTCAATAACATGATTTAAATCATTATACAGGAGGTTCGGACACTTACAAAGCAAGTCGGACCTAAGGTAAGGGAAATATCACAATCTCATTTTTATCCGAGATTGTTTATTCGTAAGTATTTACTGGGGTGTATTTTATCATCCACATCCATGTTTCCTCAATATGTAATATTATTTACATCCACTTGCAATAGTTTAAATCCAATTTTACCCTTAGGTGAGTTTTTAGTAAAGAATATGAAAGGAATCTTTTGTCGTTTTTCCGTACGAGGTACTTTTTGACTTTTCCGACAAAAGTACGAGGAATGTTTTTTTTAACTTATACGGCATGAATGGATTTTTAAAACATTGTTTCCAAGAAGCTTCCTTTACAAGTTTTCAAGTTTATTTTTAATCAACTTCTTTTATTTTAAATTTGTATGACATGTTATGAAAGGAAAAATGTTTTTGAAGAAGAAAGGATATTTTCCTCAAGAATGGAGTTCAAGTGATTTTCAAAATTATTTTCCATCTAAGATAATAAAGGGTTCTGTTTTTATCCCTATTATTACATTGATTTGATCATGTTGTGATGGAATTATTTTTATGAATTCCTTTATCTTATATGAATTGATTTATGATGTCATGATGTTTCAAGAATCCCATTTTTGTTTCATGTGTTATGCGATGATGTATGTTTTATGATTATGTGGCACACATAAGAAAGGATTCTTTATAAGATGGGTGGGACCTATATCTCCCTCAAATGCATTGGGTAAAGATTTTATATCTCATGAGATAGACATGGCTGGAACGGAAGGTTATTTCGGTTCAGTGATACAGGACTGAAACGAGGAGTGAACTCGGTTCAGAAAGGGACTTTGTCCACTAAGATTGTCATGGCAATGAGTCATGACTAACAAGAAATGATTTTCCATGATTATGTGTGCATGCCAAAAAGTTTCAAGTCTTATGTTATGATTATGGGGATCTCATTTTCACTTCTATGATTTGTTCCATGTTAAGATATTATGATCTCTTTTGCAGGTTATGATTTTCAAAAAGATATGATATGATTTTTATTTCTTTTGTATACCCTTACTGAGCATTTGAGCTCACCCTTTTATGTTTTCTTTTCCCCAGGATATAAAGAAAGGTTTTAGGTAAAAAAATGGAAGATCTTTATGGGAGATATTGAAGATCTTTCACCAGGATTAGAAGATTATGTTCCGAGTTTCCAAAGACACTAAACTATTACGATCCTTGTGTGTGTGTGTTTTTGTTATGTACTAAGTATTCCGCAAATGTAATGTAATGTCCATGTACGTCAGGATACGGGTCTCTACAGTTGGTATTAGAGGAAAGGTTTAGTCAACCTTTGGAAACTAGGATGCGAAAACGTTAGTGAGATCCCTAGAGATATTTCTAAGGTATGTCTAGGGATGTCCCTAAGGATAAGTATACGTATAGGATATAGTCCTAGAACAACAGTAACGATCTTAGAATTTAACCTAAGATGTTAGATAATGATGTTATTCCCCCTTTATTATGATTTTTTCATCTCACACTATTCTTTTTGGGTTTTAGAAAATGGATGGAAACAAGGTTATTCACGATAATGGAGGATATGCTGGACAATGGAATGATATTCTTCATGAGAAACCAAATGAAATGGGATTTGGAAGTCCAAACATCATTATTATGCCGAATCAGCAATCTCACAATATGATCAATAAAGTAAAATTTGGTAAGTTTCCTGACTCGACTAATAAGAGAAAGATGGAGTTCCATGATGATCATAGAGGAAAGAAAGTTCAATTTCCCCTATGTAAATCATGTGGGAAGAGGCATCAAGGAGAATGTTTCAAGGGAACTGGAAGATGCTTTGGGTGTGGAAACGAAGGACACAAAGCAAGTAAGTGAAAAGGAAAAGGGTCGATTAACACCATGGATGAGGATAATGGTATTGCTACGACATCAAAAATGGTTAACTGTTTTAAATGTGGAATGTATGGGCATTATGCAAACAAATGCCCTAAGGGAAAGACTCATGAAGAGAATCAGTATGGTCATATGGGTAGTATTTATGTGGATGATGATGAAGAGACTACAAATGATATGTGAGATGAAAGAATTTTTGAAGCTCGGTCAATGGTTTGAGAATGTAGTGGAATGATTACATGTTTATCATGTGTAATTTTGGAATAAAGAGACATATATGGATTGTTGCACTGTTGTCTTTCCTTGTGTTTTGAAAGTGTATGATTAATGTTACCAGTATCCATGAAAGGTTATTCATATATTTTTGGAATGTAGATGATATGCGCATAATGAAGGGATAATGAGAAAATTAAATGTTTGATAGTATTCATGAGCTCATGATTGATATAAGGACTAAGTGATATCATGGTTTGAGTATATAGAATTTTGAGGATTTCGGTATGTGAAAAGTGTTAACTTTTAACTGCATTCATGTTTTCACTATGGTTCAATGGGTATTCAAGAGAGTACAAGATTAAGGCCTTTGAATGTTTGGAATGTGACCAACAAGATATATCTTATGATATATGGGGATCAACGATGGTATTAAATCTCTGGTAATCGTTTTCACTATGTTATGAGAATGGACTGCAGTATTATGAGCCTAAAGATTGGAATGGTTTATGTTGGATATAAGTTAGTATTGTTTAAGGATAGAAGTTTTTTCGATATTATTGATGGGATGTTATAGTAATATAGTTTTAGAAAAAGGACAACCTACAGGACGGGCGACAGCCCATCGCTTCGGACAAGGCTGTGGGAATCGAACCCACAACCGAAGTGCGACTAGCCTTTATCGCCTACCACTGGCCTACAGGAAGTCCCTGTTTAGTAGAAACTAGTTTTATTTTATTAAGCGGTATGATATATGAAGTATAAGTTCATTTTTGGAACCATATACGATTAATCTCACTATAAGATGGACTTATCACTTTTTCTAACCTTTTGATTGAAATAGATGGAATGACCCATCCTTCTATCACATGATCTGCTAATGCTTCACGAATAACAAATTCAAATTCCTTTCTTTATGATATGAAGTGGAAATTGTTCAATTCACGAACAACAGTGAGATTGTAACAAAATCATGTAAGTATTTCTTTTAATTCATCAACTTTAGGGAAATGATCTTGAAAACCAAAAATGTTGTCCTAGTGCTCTTATATGTGATTAATCAGATGGTACATTAGATCGTCACAAATTTATGGCTTTGTGATTGCTAGATTTTCTATAGCCATGTTCTCTATCACTCTCCATCAGAACATGATGGTTAGATTTCTCTTCCATATCCATATTTTCACCTACGTGGAAACCCAGTGATTAGTTTATTTGGGTAATCGTTACATTTCATACTTTAGTTTTTAAAGCCAAGTTTTGGTATTCCTTTTTACAATGTGGGTTTCTATTAAAGAAACTTTCGAATAGTAAACCATTTATAATCCCGACGAATTTCGAGGGCGAAATTCATTTTAAGGGGGGTAGAATGTAACAACCCGAGAATTTATGAAAAATATTCTTTTTAATTTTATTAATGTCTTGTGTTGTACGCTACACCAAAAGAAGCTTGCACAACACACCTTCTTGACTTGCCTTGCATTACACACAATCACGACCTTCCTCGATAGCGTGTGTAATACGCAATACCGAGTTTCACTAAACAACGATATGCTATTAAAATAATATTAAAACTAGCCGTTATGAATAGTAATAACAACTTTTTGAAATTATGTAAATCTTATTTTTCAAAGTGAACTTCATTTTTGGATTCGGAGTATCGAATTTAGCCTAAGGTGAAATTTTGGTACATTTCGGATAACTTTCATATTCTGATGAATAGTGAAAATTACTAAATTTTAGTTAAAAACAACTTTTTCAATCGAAATAATTAATAGTGATAAATTATTAATTTGAGTGGTTTTAAAGTATATTTAGAATATATTTTTACAATTTAATACAATGTAGGTCATTGGTTGTAATTTCACATTTAAACCAGACATAATCAAGTGTCAATCTTTTGATATATATTGTTTCCTAAAAACACGCTATTTATTTTAACAGCAGGATTTAATTATAAAATTAATTAATGCAACTTCTATGTTATGAATTTGGTAAAATAGATTTCATTTTTGGAATATGAAATATAGATTAGGATGAAATTTTGGTATTT
This sequence comes from Viscum album, assembly GCA_963277665.1. Classification (NCBI taxonomy): domain Eukaryota; kingdom Viridiplantae; phylum Streptophyta; class Magnoliopsida; order Santalales; family Viscaceae; genus Viscum; species Viscum album. The sequence goes on from OY728120.1 coordinate 789,541,876, forward strand.
TTCTGAAAACTTTCAATTTTTGATGAATAGTGAAACCACTAAGTGGTAGGTTAAAAACTGAATTTTGCATAAAACTTAATTTTACCGCTTCTGTGAATGGAATTTCGAAAATCCGAGAGACACGGTTAATATCAAGGACTAAAATGTGGTTCAATGAGATGAAAATAATTTTTTGGTGAATAGTAACTTTTTACTTTTTTTTACCATGGTTAATAGTAAATAGGGTAACTAAGGGTAAATATGATATTACTATTACCCTAACACATGTCCTAATTCTATTGGATAAGTGTAATTCGACCAAAAACAAACTTAGGAATAAAAAATTGACCATTTAGGCCCACTTGGATTAGATTAGGACATTTATTATTAATTTATTTAAAGAAGGGTTAAAATAGTTAAAATCAAAGTTTAATAAGTAAATCATTTTTAATATGCGGTTATACATTAGATAAATTCGATTGTAAATATTCATTAGAAAGCTAAAAAGATTTCCTACATGATGGTATTTTATTTGTAATTTTTAGACATCAAATAATTGAATTTATTTATGACACAAAGATGATGCAGTAATTATCTTATTAATGTAATATTGACATAATTGATGTTATAAACACCAACATAAATGTCATTTGAGACTTTTTATGAATTACACTAATTTTCTAGGTTACTATGATATAATAGTAATGCTCTAATCAACTTGGTTCGAACATATAATTCTGTTATGACTTTCACAAAAATCATATATCAAATAGTGTCAAAATTGACACAAAATAGTTTTTAAATCAAATATTATATTATTAATTGTTATTTTATTCCTAAAAATCTAAGGTTCGGCCAAATGACTTAGATAAGGATATATGTATTACTAATAAACAATTTGGGGTTCGTTTGGCATGTTATAGTAAGTGTATTAACCATATAGTGAAAGAAAACAAAAAGACACGGTAAAAGTTAAATTATTTAACTTAGAGTTAAATCTAATTGATAAGGTTAAAATAATATCCTAAACTTGTCTAAATTCTATTGGTTGATAGGATTTCGACCCATACCCACTTTAGACTCGAAATAAGACCCTTTGGAACCATTATAAACCGATTTTGACTTTAATATAAAATAATATTTTGAGATATTCCTAAGGTGCCCCTCTCCTCCCCTATAAAAGGACACCTCCTCCCCCTCCTCTTCACACCAATTTGAGCACTCAAGCTCGGCCAACCCCTGCCAAAATCTCTTCTCCACTTCCCTAGAAACATCCTAGAGGTTCTTGTCTTCCTCAAAGACCAATTTTAGTGCCCTAAGAGGAGGTCTCAAAGAGGCGCTTCAAAGAAGAGGTAATTACCGTTACCAATTCTTTCATCTTTATTTCTTCTTCCACTTCTTCTTCTTAGGTTGTTTCATTATGAAGTAATAACATCAGTATCACTAATATACTGATATGTTATTATAAGTATGAAACAACCCTATTTCACTATCTATCCATCCTACGGAAAAAGAAATCACCGCGTGTGCGTACGTACGGAATACCGTCTCCACGCCGTGGTGTAATCTATTTTCCACCACCACCTTACATGGATGGGAATAATGGTGTAAAGAATAACTATACATAGTTATTACAACATCATATTGATTCTGATATATTGTATAATCCACTTCAATTCAGTTCAATATTTATGGAAATGATATCATCGCTCGTGCGTACGTACGGACTACCGTCTCCACGACGCGATGAGATTCATTCTCCATGTTAACCATTTAAGAATGATTATAAAGTATATATAAGAAATAATAATGAAATATATGACATTATAAAGCTACTGGATTTATGTATATATATACATATGTATGTAATCTACTTACTTCCATTTCAAGACAATAAGGAAAGGAAAACAGCGTTCATGCGTACGTACGGACTACCGTCTCCATGAACGGTGTTTTTCATTTTATTTATCTACCTATTATATATATATATATACTGAATATATATGATATATAAATCATATTTTATATTCTGGAAGTAAGTAAATCATGATATAAGTAATAACGATGTCAAGAACAACAAGTCAAAACACCTACGATAAATGAAACGATTTTACCCAAAACGCTTCTTTAAATGGAATTTACAAAAGAACGGGTAATATAATGTCATAAGTGAACCATATATGATATCATAACAATGAATATGATTCTGTAATAAGTCAATAACATGATTTAAATCATTATACAGGAGGTTCGGACACTTACAAAGCAAGTCGGACCTAAGGTAAGGGAAATATCACAATCTCATTTTTATCCGAGATTGTTTATTCGTAAGTATTTACTGGGGTGTATTTTATCATCCACATCCATGTTTCCTCAATATGTAATATTATTTACATCCACTTGCTATAGTTTAAATCCAATTTTACCCTTAGGTGAGTTTTTAGTAAAGAATATGAAAGGAATCTTTTGTCGTTTTTCCGTACGAGGTACTTTTTGACTTTTCCGACAAAAGTACGAAGAATGTTTTTTTTAACTTATACGGCATGAATGGATTTTTAAAACATTGTTTCCAAGAAGCTTCCTTTACAAGTTTTCAAGTTTATTTTTAATCAACTTCTTTTATTTTAAATTTGTATGACATGTTATGAAAGGAAAAATGTTTTTGAAGAAGAAAGGATATTTTCCTCAAGAATGGAGTTCAAGTGATTTTCAAAATTATTTTCCATCTAAGATAATAAAGGGTTCTGTTTTTATCCCTATTCTTACATTGATTTGATCATGTTGTGATGGAATTATTTTTATGAATTCCTTTATCTTATATGAATTGATTTATGATGTCATGATGTTTCAAGAATCCCATTTTTGTTTCATGTGTTATGCGATGATGTATGTTTTATGATTATGTGGCACACATAAGAAAGGATTCATTATAAGATGGGTGGGACCTATATCTCCCTCCAATGCATTGGGTAAAGATTTTATATCTCATGAGATAGACATGGCTGGAACGGAAGGTTATTTCGGTTCAGTGATACAGGACTGAAACGAGGAGTGAACTCGGTTCAGAAAGGGACTTTGTCCACTAAGATAGTCTTGGCAATGAGTCATGACTAACAAGAAATGATTTTCCATGATTAAGTGTGCATGCCACAAAGTTTCAAGTCTTATGTTATGATTATGGGGATCTCATTTTCACTTCTATGATTTGTTCCATATTAAGATATTATGATCTCTTTTGCAGGTTATGATTTTCAAAAAGATATGATATGATTTTTATTTCTTTTGTATACCCTTACTGAGCATTTGAGCTCACCCTTTTATGTTTTCTTTTCCCCAGGATATAAAGAAAGGTTTTAGGTAAAAAAAATGGAAGATCTTTATGGGAGATATTGAAGATCTTTCACCAGGATTAGAAGATTATGTTCCGAGTTTCCAAGGACACTAAACTATTACGATCCTTGTGTGTGTGTGTTTTTGTTATGTACTAAGTATTCCGCAAATGTAATGTAATGTCCATGTACGTTAGGATACGGGTCCCTACACTTATTAATCCTAATTATTCACACATCGTCTGTAAAGAGAAACATGACATTTATGATAGGATAGATTGGCACGATGAATACTGGTAGTAGACACCTATGTAACACATCAGTCCCATATGTCGTGTACCCTATTGTGATAGACTATATAACTAACTCAACATGGATATATGAAACATTACATTCCCTTCCTTTTACTGTGACTCAAAAACCATGTTAGGAAATATACATTCAGTATACTATGTGACTTACTATGTTTCACATTTCTTCTAACCAATGTGTCAGCATTCAAAAGTTAAATATTATATTCAGATTAATTTTATATGTAGAGAATGATTGTAAGATAATATTAAACATATAATAAAGAATATGAATAATCTTAATGTTTTTTATATTATATTCCCGTCAAACGAGGCTACTAGGTTTGGAAAAATTAATAAGAGCTGAAACATAGTTACGTACTCTATAAGAGATATGCTAGTGACATGGAACAGTTCCTAATAATTCAATGCCGGGTTATATAATAACTTATCGACATATTTATTAGAGGATTTACTTCCTCTAAATTCTTTCTATAAGTTCAAGACTACCTCACATACTCAATGTGGGGGTCGTCCATATTAGGGGCTAGTTTTTAAAACTAGTTGCAGGGGAAGGGGAGGGGGAAGGGGTTTGGGGGAGGGGAGGGGGAGGTGTTCAAGGATGGGGGGAGGGGGAGGGGAGGGTGATTGAGGTTGGTGGAGGGGGCAGTGGCAGGGGGTAGGTCTGCACGCTTGGGTAGTAGGGGGTAGAGGGGAGGTTTGCAGGACAGGGGGTGGGCTATAGGGGATATCTTGTGCAGGGGGGAGGGGGAAAGGGCATGGGGGGGGGGGGGTCTATAGGCCAGGGGGAAGGGAGGAGGTCTGCAGGGGTAGGGGGAGTGCGGAGTGGTATGTGGGTGGGTGGAGGGGGACGGGGTAGGGGGGAGGTTTGCAGGCTTGGGGGAAGACATCATGATTTTTTTTTGGATTTTCATTAATTATATGTGTTCCCATTTGTATGAAATATGTTGAGTAATTTATTGGTAACATAATGATACTATATGAATCACCATATAAACATTTAATGTTTCCATTAATTAAATGTGTTCTCAATTTTATGTATTATGTTTATCAGGATTCTTAACTCCTTCCACTGATTATGGTGCATAAACCAAGGAATATTTCAATGATCATGATAATGATGGTGGTGGCGGTGGTCTGATAGGTGGTGATAATGATGTTTGTGCTTCAATATGAGATTATGAGGGTCATTATGGTTCTGATGATGTCAATATTGTGGTACGTTTTAAATGTAAATTTTATTCATGGTTTATACATTTAATTTAATTAAATAGTTATTTTTTATTATGAGGTTCTTTATATTGAAATTTTATATTGTCTATATTGGAGATAGTTTGAATTATTATGATATATATTTTATTATGTTTGATTTCAGTTTTATTTGGATGGTGGCGGTTTTCTCTCATAGCTAGAGTATGTGAGTACTGTTATAAGGTGAAACTATGATGGAATCATTTTTTAATTATGTATAGCTAGGTAGTAATAAATTTTGATGTTTATTAACTATGGATGTATGTTCAATTTTTCATGGTTTTGAAAGTGTTATTAGGTACCCTGATCCATGGCTTAACCATGGGTGTAGTTAAAAATTACCATTGATAATATCATGGATTTATCCTATAATTTACAAGGGATTAACCATGGTATTGTACTCTCATTTCCACGGTTAGCCAATGGTCAAACATGTACTACTTCCATAGTTCAAAAAATTTCTATACATGGAATAATTCCATGGATTAAAATTTCGAAGTTGAAAACCCATAATGCAACCGATTTGTGCATATTTGGTCATGGGGGCTGGTAGGGGGATGGGGGGACAACTATGGGTGTAAGGAGGAGTGGGGGGATTTTCATGGGTTAGGGGTGCTGTAGGGGGAGTGGGTGGGGTGTTCAGGGTCTATCCTGGGGGGGAGGGGAGTATATCGAGGTTCTAGGGGGGATTTGTAGGGGTGAATGGGGATGGGGGTTAGGGAGGAGTGGGGGAGTATTTGATGGGGGAATGGGTGTTGTAGGTGGTTGGGGTGTCCATGGTCTGCGGGGGACTAGAAGGGGCATGGTGAAGGGAGGGGGGACTGGCAGGGGGTGCATGTGGAAGGGAGGGGGAGGGAGGAGGGGTTTTGTGGGGGAAGGGGTGATGTAGGGGGTGGGGGTGTCTAGGTTCTGGGGGGTCCAGGGTATTTCAAAGGGGGAGAGGATTTTTTCAAGGTTCTGGGGGTGACTGTTTGGGGGTGCATGGGGAGTCGAAGGGGGTGGGGGGAGGAGTGGGTGGTCTATCTAAGTTTGGTCCTAGGGGGATGGATGAGTGGAGAGAATTTTCATGAGGGAAGGGGTGCTGCAGGGTTGAGGGTGTCCAGGGCTGATGGGGTTTAGGGTGTTTCCTAGGGGCAGGGGAGTCTTTCCAGGGTCTGGGGGGTTTCCATGGTCTGGGGGGACTTTCAGTTTTCATGGGGAAGGTAGGGGTAGGGAGTTGTGTGTCTGTGTGGGGGGGGGGGGGCTGTCCAGGGGGAGGGATAAATGGGGGGTGTATAGGGTGGGTGGGGGTCCAGGGTGTGTCTTGGGGGGGGGGGGGGGGTCTATCCAGGGTCTGTCTAGGTTCTATCTTGTGGGTGCAGGTGGGAGTGGTGGGTGGGGCAGTCTAGGGTCTGTCCAGGGGGTATGTACAAGTTCTATCTGGGGGTGTCCAGGGACTAGGGGGTGTCCAGGGTCTAGGGGGTGTCTAAGTTGTGTCCTAGGGGGGGGGGGGTTGTCCAGGGGGAGTGGAGGGGGGGATTTGTATGGGGGAAGGGGTGCTTTATGGGGGTTCTTTGTTGGGGGGTGGGTTGGGGTTTTTTATGAAATGGAATGTTGTATATCTACGATTTCAAACTGTGGCCATAACTATGTGTGTCTTAAGGTGCTGCCATGGTTTCAACCTAAGAACATAGGTGTTTAACCATGGTTTTAATGGTGGATATAAGGCTACAACCCCGGTTTAAACCGTGGATCTAGGGCTATATCCAAGGTTTAAAACTGTGGCTATAGGTCTTTCCCTATAGCCACGCCAATACCAGCCATGGTTCATGAAACCGTGGATGTAACATATAGCCATGGTTTTTGGACATAATGACATGATTCCAAATCGGGGATATGGCCTTAATTTCAAGTATGGTATGAATATTCTGATTCCTACCAAATTCATTTTACACAAGGAACCACCTCAATTTTTGATCTCTACATGGTTTTCCCAAAACGTGATTCCCTCACTATCCAGGTGATGGTATTAATAATTTTTGTCCTTTTTTCCCACATCCAACATAGGTCATATGAGTATAGTGATTTTTAAAATCATATTATTCATATCATGAGTCTCCACCATCCAAGGAAACATATTTATGTAATTCCTAAACGAGTGGCATGACACATTACCCTAAACACAATGTAATTCATCTTAGGGGAAATCCCACGTGACTGATTGAACTCAAATAACTCTTATTCCTATAATATAAAAGATACATAGGATGCCTTCCTAAGGACTGATCTCAAATAAACAACCATTTTTATGTAAGCCTTATGAAAATATTGTTTTAGAATTTTGAGACCCAATCATTATTGTTGGATGATTACTCTACCTCATCCATCTACAAACTGAGATATCAGGTAAGCTAGGATGAATCCAATTCCTACAGTATCCAGGATATTTATTATGTCTCTATGAGTCATGATATCTATAATAAAAATTATTAGGGAAGTCACAACACGTATGTCACATACCATGAGCAATACAAAAATGTTAATTTTCAATACATTGTTTCTCAGACCAAGAGTAGCTCTTGAGGAATTATGTAACTCAAATAATCATGTCATATATATCAGAAGTCTCTAAAATGACAAAGGTAACCACATAGTGTAATCCAGAAACAAATGAACTATGGAAAATCAGAATCTCACTATACTCAAGATTCTTAGGACGTCCCACAAGGACTCGAACCTAAACATATAGTGTCATAGGGCACCGGTGTAAGACCTCTATGAATGAATTATTACTACATAGGATCAAAAAACAAAATGGTTTTTTATTCTGGTAATAACAAAGATACGTAGGATGCCTCATAGTGGATAAATCACTTACACAAAAAAATTAATCTCCTCCTTACGTGGTAGCACATTTCGAAGGTCTTGTTTATATACCATGACCACCAATGTATCAACACACTACTAAAAAATGATGGGGAACCTCTAATATATACATATGGATTCACTAAATAGCCCCTCATTCATTTTTATCATAAATTGAACTGACTTATAGTTGTTTTTTGTGTAACAAGTCTCATATTAGTATTAGGAAGATATTCACATGCATAAATTAAATTGATATGAGAATTTCGAAGACCGAAACAAGTCCTCCTAAAAGGGTACGGTGAACCCAACCTCTCATATTATGAATCAATTCAAGTCCCCATAATTCATTGGGAATAAAAACCCAAGTGATCGTCTTCCATTATAAAGTGGGTCTATACACAATTATGGATGAGGGAACCATTGTGAGTTTTTGGTAATAGAAACAATGGTAACCGAATGTTCATGAATATGAACAACATAAATCCCCTACAGTCCAATCATTTGGTGGAACCAACCCATGACTCTTCTCCCAATGAAACAAGGGTATGATACAAAATTTTAGTTTAAAATATTCCTTAATGATGATTTTATTGGTATTATTTGGGATATATGGATATTTATTTTATGGAAATATCTTTTTTTAAAAATTTAGATTATTTTTAATTTTGGAGATTAATGTATTTATGTTTATTAATTATCTGTATTATCTTATATTCTGATAAACATTACAAATTTAATTATGATAAGAGGAATACCTTGTTATTCCTTGGTGGATTATCTAATTTTTTAGAATATTATTGTAGTGATTCCAGAATTAAATAAATTCATCTTGAGTACACATCATTTAGATTAAATTATGAGATTGTAGTGGAAATTGAATAAAGGATGAAATTATAATTTTTAATAAAGTATAGTTTTTATTTTCATAATCTAGATTATAAATTAATTTTGTGACTCTAAGGAAGTAATCTTGAAACCAAAATTTTTCATATTATGATCATTTCTAATGAATTGATGGGCTCTTTACCCATCAAATATTTATGGTTTTTTAGTAACTGACTTTACCCAAATAATGTTATCTGTTACTATATATTAGTTCTTCTGTGTCTGTTATTTTTATTATGAATCTATACATTAAATTACCACTAATTTAATACTTCTTCGAATTGTAGTTATGTGATAACCACGGTACTAACCTTTCTATCTTTTCAAGTTGAGTTTTTATTGACCCTTTTAACAATGTTGGTTTTCAATAATGATATTTTAAAGCATAATAAATTATCATAGCAAGATGAAGATCAAATTTTTTTTGAAATAGTTTAATGAAGGGGTGAATAATATAACACCAAAATAATTTAAATGGGAGAAAAATCTTTAATAGTATATGTGACACACAACACTAAACTCAAAAAAATGATTTTCTAAATAAGACCCTTTAAACCTGGCTATTAATTACTTTATATAAATGTGATTAACTAAATTTTGAAATATATTTATAACTTTTCAAAATAACATAGATATATTTATAAATTCTTAATAAATATTCATTCAATTTGAAGTAATGTAATTTAATTCTTCAAAAATATATTGTATTTAAAATAATTATTTCTGGGAAAAAATTATAATTAATTTAAAAAAATTAAAAAATGGATTTGATTTAAATAACATAACATTTGAAATAATCATATATAAATAACATAGTGTGACATTTTTTATTTTCTTAAAAAAATTTATTCATTAGTGAATAGTGAAAAATATAGATTTCTTTTGTAAAAATTTCCTTACTTTTGGATAAATTAATTATTTTAAAAACAATTGTTCTTTTAATTTTATTTTAATATAACATAAGTATTATTTTGTTATATTAAACCAAATTAATTAAATTTTAATCATTTTTATACCAAATATTATTATAAGTTTATTTTTAGGCATCAAAACACATTTTTCAAATACCTATTTTAAAATGCATAATGTTTCTCATTTTTAGTTAATTAAATATAGCCACTAATGGAAAATTATTTAAATAAAATTTTGGTTTCATATATCTATAATTATTAATTTTAATTCATATACTGATTATTACTTGTTATAAAGTTAATGTAAATTCATCTTTTTCCTTAAAAAATGCATTTTTATGAAAAATTGTTTTCCACCACAATTATGGGATTTATTTGAAATTATATTATTACATTTCTAATAATTTATTTTGATAACATAGATTAAATTAAATAAATTATATTAATTAATATTATGTAATAATTTTTACTTACATTATGGGAAATATTAATAGTAATTGTATAAAATATGTTTTACACTTTAAAATAAAAATAGGTTTATTTATAGTAGAACAATTTAATAGGGGATTCAAACAATGTAACACTAATATTATGAATATTTATATTTTTCCCTCAATATAAAACTTGTTATATTGTTTTCTTCTATGAATAATTAATAAATTATTTGGAATAAAATTAGATTTTGATACTTTAAAACAAATAATTTAATTTTGTTTAATAAAAAATTGCAATTAAGTAATTATTTTTTGTTGAATTAATGAATTTTTAAAATAAATTTTATTATAATAAAATAATAATATCAATATGTTAATTTTATTTATTATATATTACAATATAATATTTATGAATCCAAATATAATTTTTAAATGTGTTCGAAAGCTGTTATTGTCAAAAAACAATACTTTTTTAATAAATATATATTTTTTATTAAAAAAACAGATATTAAAATATTTAGAGATTTATTTTTATAAATTAATTTTTTTAATAATCATGTTGATATTATCAAATGATAAATTTTTCATAATATTTTGAGAAGGTAGAAGTTTTGGGGAAAAATTAAATACTCTATAAATATTTGTTGTGTAACATGACATCATAGTTACCCAAAAGTTATCTAATAAATTCTATAAATTTGATATGAAAATAAATAAATTCTACCCCTTTAGATTAATTTTATTTTTAGGTTGTTTTATTAATTATATAAATCCATTATGAATCCCCAAAACCTATATTATATTTTATAATTTGAAAAACATTTCATAATGAACATGACTCACTTCCACATTACAGAGTTTAATATTTTAATTATTTTGTCGCATTTTCATATAAAATAACTAATTAAATACTATTTTTCATAAAAATGGGAACACCCAATGGTTGGTTTTTTATTTATTTATGTAGATAGATTCTAAAACCAATGTCTGGGAAATAATAGCAAACTCCCCTCCCTTTTCCGAAATAAACCATCCCAAGGTCACATTCCACTATACTAAAAAACCATTGATAACTTTCTTACTCTTACCTCTCCTCTCTATAGTCCCCCCATGTTACCTCCAATTTCTCAATAAGATTCTCCTATCCTATTGGAGTTAATCTCTAAAAGTAAGGTATCTCTCTCTCTTCATTTTATTCCGGCACATATTTTATGTTATTCCTCTCAATTTTCTTTTCCCTTGTTTTTATGTGTTTTTATATATACCTATTACTTTACTTTTTGTTTACATGTGATAAGAAAACCCTTTTACTCACATTAATCTCTCACAAGAACCTTTATTTACAGCTGTTGTGCTGCTGAAATTTTCATGCGATTTTTGATACTATATGTAAGGGAATTTTCTATCTTTTATTCAAATAATTCGCCATATTTTTAATTAGAATTTAAAATCACAAATGTAAATTTTTCATGAATTATTAAAAAACCCTTTAATTCCCACATGAATTTACTTTAATGAATATTCATTTATCCCGTCTCAATTGACCTTTACCTATGGTGTGACCATACCGAAGTTTAATAAGAGATTTATCCGTCTTATTTTATATTCAAGAAACATATTTTTAATTATAATTTTGAGTCTCAATTGGTTATGTTTTTATGAAAATACAAAATACATATATTATCTACTTTATTTCTTATAAATGATAGATCATTTTTCCCTCTAATTGTATTATTTACCTAAGATGTTACTATATCGAAATTTAGTAAAGGATCACCTCCTTCTCCAATTTATTCATATATTATATTTTTTTGAATTCAATTTCCAATTCCTAATTTTGGGATATCTTTTTACACATTATTTATACATTCCATTTTTTTGAAATGATGAGACTAAATGATGAAATACCTCTTTCTATATCATTAAACCATTTTTTGAACCATTGTGTACTGCCATTATGCTTCCAAAATATCTCTACAAAATTTTAATTCAAATCCGTTCTATTGTGAATACCATATCTATTTACACTCATGTTTATTCACATATAAATTCTTATACTTATATTATTGGTACTTCAAGGTATGTAACATGAAATCCTTATTCTTGGGATTAAATGTGATGAAATATTTTCTTAATTTATATCATTTATGTGGAACACATATGCATCTACAAGACATGATTGTGATGGGAGTTCCTAGATGACACTCCCAAGTCTTGGGTAGTGTTCTATTCTCACGAGAATCCAAATACGGTGTGTATGAAGTTATCCCATGAACATTATTTTATATTTTCATAGTGGTTAAACTCGACATGTATTTGTGATGTCATGTTTAAAGTTGTATCCACATTCCCATGTTAACTATATGTCATCAGGTTATTTCATTCCTATTTTTTTAAAGATTACGATTGTCACCCTTTTTATGTCCCATTTAAATTCTTATTTTATATATTGTAATACTTTCTTCATTTTATTATTTTTTATTCCTTTAATGATATTTATATTTCACACCTTTATAATGTATGTCCTTAGGTTATCCTGAGAAGTTTTAAAATCTATGTAATTTTATAAGAATGTGAAGAATGTTTTCAATAATATTATTGTATCCACGTATCACATAGATCTTTTATCTACCCAATAAAACAAAGAAACTAGGCTTTTATAACTAATAGTATTGGTTATTTGTATTATTAATTAATAAATCCGGAGATAGTGAATACTAAAAAAGGGTTTTAATATAAGAAGTGCCACCCTATTTAACTAAAGATACACTATTGAGACACCAATATACATTGAAAATCCTCCAACTTTCAAGATACACTTATCCTTCACAAATCCTCCAACCTTCATGAGTCCTTCATTCTTCAATGAACCCATTTTTCATGAAACTCACACACCAGAACACTCCATGCTACCTCAACTTTTCTAACACCCTTTCAAAAATGTTTAGATCCTAGGGTCCCTATACCCATCATAAATCTGTTCATCCACACCTCAAAATTTCCAAGTGATCGATAAAAGAATCATTGTTCACCACCATTAAGAAAACCATATCTAATATCAATACCTATCCATTTAATCCTAAAAATTGGCACCCAAATGCCTCTTTCTCAAAGATAGCCTAACATTAGGACCCCATATTTCTACTCCATCATGACAACCTTTACACCACATGCCACCAAGTGGCATCTGAGATTCATATATTTAATCCTTTAAAGTGGATCAATCATGTAAAACCACCTAGAATGTATGAATGAGAGGGCTTATAATGGATATTCCTATACAATTTCAAAATGTACTAATTTGTTATAGATCAAGAAGAAATTTGATCTTAAATATGTAATCATTCATAGCCCAGCATCCTAGTCGTATGATGTTAAATTTTGCAAAAAATCAAATAACTACACATTAAACTATAGAAATACCATGTGCGATAAACACAGGATTCCCCATTTATGATCATCCGGGGATAACACAAAATTCCTGAACCATGAAATAAAACTCTACACCAATGATCAATCACCACTCTTGGGATGAGACACCAAAGTTCTTAGGAATCTTTCATGCATAATCCCTGCACCATCCCTCATTGAAAATCCTTCTGTGAAGCAAGCACCTTTACTGTACAATATTAAAATGCATAGACTGGTCCTATCACATTACCTTAAACATCGGTATTAAATGATTTTTATTTTTTATCCCTATTTCTCACCAGGTTACATATGAAGACTTATTACGGATCAATATCGACATCCCAAAAAAATCAAGGACACCTCTCTAAGGTTCCATCCCAACACCAAAGATCTACCATCATATATGAACGTTTGGTCATCTTTTACAATGGTATAGAATGAAAACGAATGATTGATTGTATCCACCAATGGGGGAATACATTCTATCATACAAAAAATATCTTAAAGTTTGATCTTCTCCCCCAATGGGGAAACAATATCTCTTACTTCCATCAAATCCCGAAGTGTGATATTCTTCACCCTGGGAAAACAATGAAAGTTTGTCTTGAAAATATTTTAAACTTGTTACTCACAAATCCCCAAAATACATTATTCATGTCATCTGATCAAAATACATTACACTATATAATAAAATAGTGATACCTTGGGTAAGAAGTCTCATATTACCGATGCCCCATGCCTCAACAACCTACTATTTGAATTAGGATTCATTAGGTTTCATGCATAAGATACCCCATAGGTGATATATCACCAAGATTATAAGTGGAAGAATTTACATATACCCAACAAAACCGATGTTGAAATGATAAAACACTCCCCAAATTTCATTATACTCTATCTTTAGGTTTCTTCTATATTGACAAAGAACTAATGTAATTAATCAGTACCGTCTATGTGTTAGCGTACGCAATTAGATTCAAGAACATGATGTAAATTTTTGACGGAGACATAGATTTGGCGATGAATCTAGGGAGTAATCATGGAAGAAGGAACTAAAAACTCATCATCCCATTTCGATCAAGAAGCCAATATTACAAATCATTGTGGTGGTGGCCACATGCCTTTGGAAAGTAGGAATGCGGAGAAAAAATGTCTGATTCGTTCCCGGATGAGAATGTTTTTGAAATAGTATGCATACATATAAAAATACAAATATATGTACCCAAATAATATATATATATAAATATAAATGTATAAAAAGTTATTTAAAAATACATAAATACATATTAATAACTATAAATATATTTATATATAAATACATTAGCATTAATATATTTACAAATAAATTTACATATATTTATATATGGTTTTGTATAAATATAAATATATATAAATATATATAATTATACATAAATACAATTAATTATATATAAGTTTATATATATATATATATAAATATATAAATACATAGATATTTATATATATATATAAACACATATAAATATCTATATCTATATATATAAACATATAAATATATCTATTACCCAAAATAAAATAGATAAATATATATATGAATATAAAAATATAAATATACTTAAATGAATAAAAATATACATAAATACATTTTAATATCAAGAAATATGTATCACTATAAGTAAATTTTCATAAATATAGAAATATGTTTATATATATGATATAAATAAGTTAAAATAAATATATTTATATTTATATTCACACATAGATATACATAAATACAAATTAATTTAAAAAAATATACCTAAATTTATATATACACATACACACACAAACACCAAAAAATCAAATATATATAAATATACAAACAAATACATAATTAGTGATTGCGAATCATGTGGAATATCCAATACTAATATTATTTAACCATGAATTCTATCCAAATTAAAGACATTCTATTCTCATTAGGGATGTATTCCGTATTAATTCCTTGGGTAATAAGACGCATCAAAAAATAAATCACCCAGAGGTGAAAGACTAATCCAATTTCCACATCATAAAAATAATAAGAATGTAAACATAGTGAATTCACTCAAAATACTAAAAATAAAAGGAATATAATAACCTCTTAAACATAACATAAATAAAAAATAATGATAAAAAATTAATATGCATTAACCTAAAATTCTTTTTTGTATTTTTTCGGACACTTTTGAGTAATAAAAGATGGGATACATGGCCCCTGAATACTAAACATCATAGAGATCATTGTAAAACTCAATTATACATCATGATTCCAAATGAATAATAAATTTTTTTCAAATCCATATGCTAATTATATGATATTTAACATCTAAATAAGATGATAATTTTAAATAAAAAATTAGCATCAATATAAAAATAAAATAATTATGACAATAATTTTCAAATTTTGATAACATACCATCTAGATACATTACCCATTATTACACTAGAATACTCCTTAGAGGAAGGGTGTATAATATTTTAACTTTAATGATGTGGTTGGGAAAATAATTATCAAGTAGTTATTTACACTAACTTAAACTTCTATCATAATGGATTCCTCTTATGTATCAATTTTTAATGTTTAGGTTTAGATTGGCATGGAGAATAAACTAGTTATTCTACCTCCATCAAAATATCTGATAAATTCATTTTATAGGTGATGTTCCTAGAATTAAAATCCATGGTTTCTCCCTTCATCAAAAACTAAATATTTACATCATCCAAAATTGTCTTTAATTTCTACCATTACACTATAACAGATATATCCCCAAGGGAAATAATGTCCATATTACCTATAATTTTTATATAACACTTTTTTATATGTATTAACTCACAAAAATCCACCGAATAACACTTCAAATTTTGAATTATTTCAATATATCTAATTTTAGGAATCAATTGTTTTATTATGCATTATAATTGTTATAGTAATGATTTTATAGGAGAATGTAATCTAAGAGATTACTAATTTTTATATACATTATTAGTGTTTGAATATTTACCATTATTATATATAATGGTACTATTATATATATATCTTCGATCTATGATATAATATCATACAATATAAAATTTTCATTTACTTCAAGAATTTATCTTGAATCACTTCCCTCTCACTTATAATAATTAAATCCATGAATTAATATATCAATTCATTATGAAATGGGGATAAGTCTTCATCATCCCATTATCTTGTCCCATGTTTCCTCCTCTAGTTGGTGATTGATCCAAAGGAACGTCACCAGTCAATTGGTCTAAATACATATAAATTTTACATTATACAATGAATCAAAATTTTATCTTCAAGATATTTAAAATAAGGCAACAACTTAATTTGATCAATCTTTTTCACTTGTGATGGTTTTGTGAAATACTTCTTTATAAGTGATTTATTGATTACATCCTAAAATTGATAATTTATTTTTGGAATTTCCATACTATATAACATATATAATACCTAATTCAATAGTTTATATGGTATAATAAAACTTTTTACTAACTTCTGTTTCATTCCAAATATCAGAACTACTTATGAGGGAGATATCATTTCGAGGACATGATCTCATAAATTGAATTAAAGATCCTTCCTCTTGTTGTGAGTATAAATTATATATTATTATGTTTCAAAATTATATTCTTACATATATATCATAACATATCTAGTGTATCTTACATAACTTCTAGACAAAATAAATTCCTTTCAATAACTCCATTCGAACATGTTAGAGTTTTAAATATCATTGAATAAAATGATTTATATAGTGATATTTGAATGTTGGAGTGATAAATATGTTTTTATCAACTCCACTATAGGTAAATATAGATCTTAACATCCCTATAATTCAACTAATAATGACCTTGGAATGTAATTTAATACATTTATAGTTTATTAAATCTATTAATTGGTTTAAGGATGATAAGTTTTTCTAAGATTATACTCTGTATTTATAGTCTTCTTAAGAATCCTCAAATATTTTGCTATAATACCCATATCACAATCAGAAACTATTTATAATTGTATATTATAGAGTCTCACATATTTATTTTTATTAAAATGAACATGAAATCAAGTGTCAAATTATCATAATTTATTTCAAAATTAAAATTATTTATTATATTTGTTACAACTACCCATACCTCATTATTACACTTAGATGTATTTGGTATCATAATTATAAAATTTATGGTCATAATATCCATATTCAACTACTTTATAGGATGTTTTTATATAAAAACATTATGAAGTTCCATTTTATACTTCACATGTATGCATACTAAGTATGTTTTAACATAATCATCAGTCATTATCTTCATATGTTTCCACCAAAAATGATTTTAGATATCCCAATAAATCTTTCTGGATCAAGTATGCATAGAAAATCTTAGTAATGTTCTTCATCAATATTATATTATTCACCTCTGGTGTTGATAAAACAAATAACCTCTATGAATACATTAAAACTCCAAATTCACAAATATTAAACTCTAACAACTTTCCATTTCTAAAATCAATTTGTTTTTTATTATGTTATAATAATATTTAGATCTATTATTACTATAAAACTAATATTCTTTCTACCATAATAGAATAATTATGATATTTATCATTAAATTATAACAACAAAGTCTATTCATAATAAATAATCAAGAATATGATCATTCTTATTGGATTATTTTTTCAATTTATATATTTTTTAATCATAAAACATATTTATTATAATTATAATGAATTGAGTGTTTCATGATATAATTATTCTTTTTTATTAAAAATATTATATTAATGAATCGACCATAAGACTACAAATTGATAATATGAGAAATATGAAGTGGCCATGAAGAAATCTAAAAATGTTTAGACCAACTACATGTTGTAGTAAAGTTACTAAAAGAAGAAATTAAATTGAAAATATGATAAATGATTGACTATGAAAATGATTTAATAAAATATTCTATGTGTTAGAACAACTATGTGAATAAAATAGATCGACAATATGTTGAATTCACTAACTACAAGAAGGAATTCTAAAAACATGAGATAATTATGATTTTCTTTCTATGTGTTGAATCATCCACAAGAATGAGACATTTCAACCACATGATGGATGTTAGTCAACAAGGATAGATGTTCAAATTTCTCCAACTAATGGATCAACCACATGTTGACCACTCATTAACCACATGCTATATCCAAACAATTTTTGATAGTCAACTGACTATGGATAATATTTTTTTCAAATCTCAAAACTCTAATATATATATTTAATCTAACCACATGAAGTGTTGAGATTCCATGAGGGAAAAAAATTATTTACTATATTAAAGTTATTATGAGTAATCAATCATACAATTCCTAATGTTCACAATTCAAATGTCCAGTTTTGGATTTTAATTATTTGTTTCATAGTCGTTGAGTTATATTAGTCCAATGATGTTTGACCCTGAATGACTATTTTTATGATTCTTTTAAAAATTTTAGGAAGTCACCCATGTCATAGGCACTTCTAGGGTTTTTTGTTTCTAATATTATTATATACTCTAGCACGATGAATAAATATTTTTTATGTGAAATTTACAAAGGAGAAAGAAGAAAAAAATGAGTCCAACACTAACACCCATTATCTTTAGTCAATCAAAAAATGACGATAACATTTTTGATAAATAGAAAATGATCAGAGATATAAATTCATCTTACTTATAAAAAATCAATCTCTCTAAACTTATTTTAAATTTTATATATGTTCTTATTGTATTTCATATTGTTTAGGAACTCCTTCTATACTATAAAGTATATTAGTTGGACTATTTATCTACTTATTTATTCACATTGGGTTTCCTTTGTTGAACTATAGATGATTTATCATTGATTCTAGATAGTATTATTTGAGGTTAACTCTATAAAACATTATCGTGGTTGTGTTTATATTTATTATGTTTTAATAATAATTCAAGGAAGTGTATTACTATCAGGTTGAGAATAATAACATCCATATTTTATATGACATATTTTTATATTACCTAGTGAAATTTTAATCTTTTCACCACTTATTTGTTTTCACTGAGTGTTTCCCCAAGTATTTTTTCAATGTAAAAACATTGATTGTTTACATTTATATGTTATATGTGTATTTTATTTGGTCAATGTAAAATTATTTTTTGAAGTTTTAATGAAAATTGAAATCTTTTTACATCATTTTCATTATTCCAATAAGAAACTACTTAAAATTACCATATTATATATACCTATTATATTTTTGAACTAGGATGAGTTTTTAATCAATGGTATTTTAGGTTTATATTTTCAAACATAAATTATATTGTAATTTTAATTAACCCCTCCAAACATGATATATCCAATGAAACTAATAATCAATATTAGAGTAGTATTAAATTATTTTAGGCTTTCATTTTATTCTGTATTTATTTTATTTGATCCACAATCAAGTATTTAGGGAAAGAACTCTGAATTTATAATTATTTATTATATTATTGGGGATTCGAGACATAAAGGTAATAATACCAGTAATCATCATTTTTTAATGGTACTAACTATTCTAAATATAAAATCAATATGAGGATATATCTATAAAATTTCTAGTATGATATCTGGGGAATTATAAAAGATAAAGATGAAAATTGGAACACTGCAATTAAAGAATTGTATTATCTATCTAAGGGTTCTTATGATAATAATTATAAAGTCATGAATATTTTATTTTATTATTTTGGTAATGATGAATTCAATATAATTTTTACTTGAGTTACTACTTATAAAATTTGGGATAGCTTATTTTCTTTTAAACATTTATCTTTTATTGCTAACTAAATGTGATTAAATACATATATATGAAATATTTTTCATTTAATATCAAACCTTACGAGGGAATTTCTAATAAGTATGATATATTTAATGAGATTTTCAATGGTATGAATTCATTTGGAAAACCTATAGAATATAAATAAAATTTATTAAGACTTCTAATGTGTCAACATTATTTATAGATATGTGTTGTTATAAAAATTATAGAATCTTATATTATTAGTATTCTTAAATTCATGGAACTAATTAGAAAATTTATGACTTATGAGTAATAACCCATCATAGAAAATGAATGTGATTAACTAGGGTATAAATATCTCATATTTAATATATTATGAGTTTAAATAAGAATAAATAATTAGTGATGATTTATGTGGTAGTGAATTATGATTTGAGAGTGGTAAGGGGATAAACAATATAGATTAATAGTATAAAAAATTATATAAGAAAATGGATTTTCATGAAAATAAAAATATTAAGCAATGTATTACTGAAATTAAAATTGGACAAAATACATGAAAAGGTGAAAATCATACATGTTAAATACCATGTTATGAATGTAAAGTGTATGGACACATTAAGGATGGTTACTAAATGATTAAACACAAAAATAAATGTGATGATAGATAGATTAAACCAATGGAAGATTTAATGAATCCTGGGTGGTATTTAAAAGACAACTCTAGTGATTTAGACTTTATAAGAGAACGTGTGCATGAGAAATCCTATCAGTGAATTATGGCCAATGCATCAAATATAAAAAGTTCTACTTTAAATTTAAAAAGTAATTGTGTTTTAAAATAATGTGAAATTAATTAAGAACAACTATTTGAAAATAGTTTGTTGATTTAAGATACCATGAATGAAATCAAATTTAAGTATATGAATCTAGAAATTATAATTCGTTATCTGATATTGTTAAGAGTGACCTTTCTATTGAAGAATTTTTTAATGAAAACATGTTACTGGAAATAATTATATTAACTTGGAATATTTTAAACATAGAAAAGATCTATAAAAATTAAAAAATTGGAAAAATAATGCAGATATGATATTGGGAAATCAAAACCCACCTAATCATAACATTGGAATAAGTTATCATTTCAAACAAAACATGAAACAATACCAAGATTACATTTTTTTCATGTTCTAAAAAAGGCATAAATCTATAAGAATAATGAGACATATAATTATGTAGATGACAATAAATATTGTGGACCTAAAGAAACCGTTATATAAAAATATATTAATTTGGTATTAAAAATCTTATAATAAATATGGATTAAAAAAAGATATGTTTTAAAACATATATAGACCAATTAATGTAGAAGTACCATAATCATTTCATGGTTGATTTTATATAGGTAAATAATTAATGAGTTATATTAATAATTTATAGTGTCTGGATAGTGGATATTCCAGACACACAATTGACGGATACTAGAGCATAAACACTTATGTCAAAGTGGATGTCATGTCACTTTTTGTGGTAATGATAAAGGAAAACTAATTTCTATTTATCAAATTTGTACGTCTAAAACAATTAGAAATATTGGTTTTAATGTCATAGATATGGTGTCAGTTTTTTATAAACCGATGTCAAATTTATCTGTGGAAAATTGTTGGCATTGGTTTTATCATAAAATGATGCCAAATTGATGTTTTAAATTTTATATCAATTTATAACAAAACTAACACAAAGCCTCCATAGATGATGGTTTACGATGTCAGTTTTTACAATAATTGATGATGTAAAAAAAATATTTTAGTATCTTTTTTTAAAATAATGGAATTATTAAAAGAAAATTGACATCAGTTATTCTCAAAACCATCTACAAAACGTATGATTTAATGGAAACAGGATCACAAATCCCTCAATGTTTTAGAACTCTCAAACCCTATTTTCAACTCACATCCTCTCAAATTGTGACCTGGTGATCTATATAGTGATTCTTGTTTAATTGCTTCAATATTGGTCATCATTTCATGATCTAGGTCTCAATTATTCATAACCAATTATTATTTCATCAGATGTGGAAACATTAAACTTCAAAAATTGATTTATGGAATACCATCATATATGGTTTGGTTTTCTTTCATTATTATTTTTATTGATAATTTAGAAAAACATTTTTGTCATATCTTGCAGTGCTTGTTCTTCGAATGAATTTTCGGGAGCATATTCAAATTATTGATCCATTTTCCATTATGAAAAAATATTTTTTTTGTTTTTTTTAATTTAAAGTTAAATTATTTATAATTTAATTATATTCTTGTGTTATTGTTTTAATTATTTGTATGAAGTTGATTCTTTTATTATAATATTTTTTAATAAAGTTTTTTTTATTTTGAAAACTTTTTTACTTGATAAAATTATCAAATGTTCAGGATGATTTATATTTATTAATGATTTATTAATCAATGATATGTAAAAGAAATTTCTTTCATATTTTTGTTTTAAAATATTGATGTATGTAAAAAATTTCTTAATGTTTTCATGAATCTTTTATGATAAAGTTGATGAACAATATTTAGTATGATGACATACTAGGGGAGGTTATTGATAAATGTACTATTTATTTATATTAGATAACCAAGGATAATTAGATGTTAGACAGACTATAATGATGAATGTATTTGAATTTATAATAGAAAAAAGAGAAAAATAGTGGGAGTTTAATAAATTCTCCTTAATTATGTTATTTGAAGTATAATTTCTATCTTATAATATTATCATATTAATGATGATATGAATATATGGAATGAAATGTTGAAATTTTCTTGTGACATGATAAATAATTTTATGATAATTGTAGATTGTTAGTCGATGTTAATTTATATAATTATATAAAATATTTTATTGACAAGGTTATTCAATCAATGATATGATATTGTGATTAGATTAGTATCATTACATTATATATTATTGATGTAATTATTGTGGTTTATCCAATTGATGGTATATTTTTATATTTATGTATAAATCCATGTCATATTCTTTAAGGTATGTTGTATTCCATATTTATGAGGTTGTGAGAACCAAGAGTTTATAATTTTTTTATAAGTATGATTCATGGTTAAAGGATAGAAACAATATTTTCTTTTATAAAATAATATATTAGCATTAAATAAATAAACATCCTAAAATATGTGGTGTATAAAACTTACATATAGTTACAAAATCATGATTTTCTACTAGTATATTAGTTTTTTTATACTTAATCATCATTGATGTTTCCTATTTGATTACTAATCATTTTTATTTAATGTGTTTATGTTTTCAATTTAACTGTTGATAAATATATTTTTTTAAATGTTTATATGTGTAAATATATTCCCTAATAATTTTGGATATTAGGTATTGATGTGATCATAATTGGATAAATTCATGATGAACTACTATTGAATATGAAAAAAGGCTTATCGATTTCTAGGAAATTTCTAAACAAAATCTCTAAATCATAGATTGTATTTTCAATCCATGTGTAATGTGTTAGAATATGAAAATTTTAAACTATAGGAAAATCATGGATCATCTCATTTTCTATTGATTTAGCCTTAATTATGCACGGTGGATTAGGCATGTATAATGAATTGATAATTCAGCATATAATGCAGACAACAGTATTCAAAATGAGGTAGAGGATCATATTAAAGAATTAATTGATGATTTAGGTGTGGAACCCATCGAAAATATAGTAATTATTGAATGATTATATAGTGATTTTGAGAAACCATTATTCCCATGTTTTAGTAAATATACAGTGTTATCAGAAGTTTTGAGATTAGTTATCATGAAACATGAAATTTTTGGAGTGATAAATTATTCTATAACTTACATTACTATTTAAAATATGTTCTTACAAAAGGTAATGCTCTTCCAGATTCTAATTACGAGGTGAGTAAAAAATTATTACCAATGGGATCGGGCTATAAAAAGATACATGCTTTCTCTAATGATTATGTGTTGTATATGAAGGAATATGAGTATTTATCAAACTATTATACTTGTGGGACATCACACTATAATATAGATGAAAAGTTCAACTCATATTTATTCTTAGGTATTGGAATCTAACCTCATGTAAAATCCATTATGTGTGCTTTCTAATATCTTCATCCAATAATCCATTCATATAATTCTAATAATTTATTTGTAATTCATTTTGAGGTACCAGAATCAAAGCTACTGCTAAATAAATTTGGTACCCTCTAATAATTTCTCATTTTAAGTATCTATTTAAAAATTCAATTGATTAAAAAATTTAATATTTAATTAAGATGAGTGCATATCCGATGGTAAAATACGTCGCCCTATGGATTCACCATTTTGGGAGAGATTTGATAAATAATTTTTTGATTTTGGAAGTGAATTTAGAAATATCATATTGGGATTATTTATTTTAGAAGGAATCTATGTTGTATCCTATGTAGCCAACATAGTTCATTGCCCATATTTTTGGTAGTTTACAACCTTTCCCCACATACATGATTCAATAAATATTACATTATGATGATCGTGATAATTTCTGGAAGAAAAATCATAGGAAATGATATTGATGTGAATCTTTCACTATGGATTGATGATTTGAAACTACCATGGGATGTAGTTGTTAATGTTTTCTATTTATTCAAGAAAGATTATTTCATCTTTGTTCTATGATAATATTCACTATAAATGTATTTCCTACATATGTAAACTTATATGTAAATAGTTTTTAGTGACATAAATCATTTCTAATTTTTGAAGTAGAGACATCATATGATCAATTGAAGAATGAAATAACTACAATGTACATGAGAAATCAATGATTTTACCCAATTTATCATCCTTATCGGTGATTGAAAAAAATAATTTAGTGGTTTAGAGGAATACAATCTTCCGCCATTACAATTTTTAGTTGATGAATATTTTGAATAGGTGAAATATATTTTTTTGATATTTGCAAAGAATTTTTTTTGGGGTACAAAACAATATTTTGAAGAAACATCATATCTTTCTTAAACTACCATATTGGATATTTGTAGAGATAAAACATAACATTTATGTTATGCATACTGAGAGAAACATATGTCATTGTATGATTGGATCTTTTTTACACATAAAATTAAAGACAAAATATGGATTGAATTCATGATTGGACCAGATATCAATTTGAATATTTTTTGAGTTAGATCCAACTATCATTGAAAATAGAACATATTTACCTTTGGATTGTCCCACATTAATCAATATTGATAAGATGAGTTTTTGTATGTGTATTCATGGTATTAATGTACCAAATGTCTATTCATAAAATTTGATGAATTAGGTGGCATTAAATGATTGAAAATTAATAGTTATGAAATCTCATAATTTTCACATATTGATGCAACAAATACTACCAGCCACACTATGTAGTATATTTCCAAAAGCTGTGAGAAAAAATTTCATTAGGTTATGTAATTTTTTTCAAATCCATTTACATAAAATTATTTTAACCAAATTTTATAGATATGTTTTAGAATGAATCTTAAATTATTATTTTTATTTAGAAATGTATTTTCCCACCTATATATTTTGATATAATGGTTTATTTGGTGATTCATTTGGTGCATGGGATAAGAATATGTGGACCTATTTATTTACGATGGATATAACCTTCTGAAAGATATAAGAAATTTTTAAAGTGGTGTATTAAAAGCTATTATAGATGGGAGGCCTCTGTCGTTCAAAAATGTGCATCAAGAGTAGTGATTGATTTTTTCAATAATTATTTGTATGAATTGGATCATATTGGTTTCCAAATATCTTTAAATATGACAATTTATGTTGAAGTTAAAGGGATTCAAGGGTTAAAGGAAAAGTCCATTCCATTAGATAAAGTGATGTAGGAACATTTATACATTTTGAATAACACATATGATATTTAATTATATATATTATCACACATTTCTGAGTTAAAGTTACTATAGTCGAAATGATATTAAAAGTGGCTGATTATTAGGCATAAAACACATTTATTTCATGGTTTATAAAGAAATTCATCACAGATATATATACATTAAAAACATTGAAATGTTTTGTTGGATGACTTCTCTTAATTTGATCACATGACATGGTTTTGATATTAATGGGTACATAATTTACAAAAAAAATATGGGTGAAAAGTGTACCAATCAAAATAGTGGTGGAATGGTCATCACTGAAGCACTACATTTTTTGAGTTCCAAAGATAAAATCCCAATTTTTTACATCAATACCAAATTTTGTAGTTATGGAAGATATATGGTAAATTGATTATAATAAATTTCAAGTCACCATGTTTATGTGTAATTGGGTTTCATGTAATTATTGTAGAGACATGATGAATATGGGTTTAAATTGGTAGATTTGAAATGATTTAGTTGCAATGAGGAACCATATTGGATGGAAACATACGAAAAACATATATTTTATGTCATTATTTAATAGAATGATTAATGGTCCCTCATTTTTCAAGGGAAAAGAATCCATTTGGCTGAATAGGTTGATGATGATGATGATGTTATTTATTTATACAAGACATTTTTGTCTATTACACGATTTCTGGAAAACAATGACTATAATGCAAATATAGGGCATGCAGTATGAAATGATCATGATGAAGGGATATAGGAAAAAACTAAATTACCTCCTTATTTTTCATTTTTAAAATTTACCTGTGTCAAAAATGTATTATTTAATAACAATTTTATATTTAAATTTATACTTCTTTCTTACTATTTAGATGTACATTATATATTTATTAGTTTAACTTCTATATTTATTGGTTAATAATCATAACATCATTATTTTTTTATTTAACATACTCATGTGTGCATTTTTTATTTACATATATTTGTTTTAATATTTTCCAATTATTCAATTGTGTAATAATACGTAGGTCTATAAGAATTTCATTACAATTTCATATTTAAATGACGAATAAAGATATTGAGATGAAGGAGAATATACTGAGGTATCTCCTTTTTTCATTATTAAATATCCATTAATATAATTATTTCATGAAAAACATCAAATTTGCAAAAAATATTTTCTGGACTATCGGTATGACATAAATGGGGAAGTCTACTGCTCTATGTTTTACAAACTCATGCTCTTGAGTTGGTAATCATGGAATTACCGGTCTACCAAAACTATCACTAGCTCTTGGAGATGAGCGATTACATGTTACTTTTTAAGGTAATAATATTTCAACTACACCACATATAACAAAATTTATCACCTATATCTCCAACTAGATCCACTGCAGAATTATCATTTTATGTCATGATTGGAAGTCCCTCAAAAAAATTGGGAAAGATCATATTTGGAAGGTTTTATGGAACAATATATTAATTGATTTATTTTTTATTTTTTTAATTTGATATATTTTAAATGATTAATTTTTATTATAGTAAATTATATATGACATCCAATTTTGATGAATCAAATGAAATTAAGAAAATATGAATTACATTGGTGGAGGTTCGTGGGAGAGATATCAAAATAAATTTGACAAAAAAATAATTTTTGTTTAATGATACATATTGAAAACCCATAATTCATGTATGAGTTTATATATATAGATAAATGGAAGAAATATTTTTTCAGCAGACATGATGAATCCTTTATAGTATATTATTTATATTATATTGTTAAATATCATATATATGTACAAATTTATTTGTCAGTTAACTTTTTTTATAATAGTCTTCTATGATATAAAATCATGACATGTATTTGCTGAATGTATACACTCATACTATATCATAGGGAGGGTATCATTTTTTTGAGAGAAAATGATTAAAGAAAATTTGGATCCACTAAGAGTTAACTCCACCAGTGGTTTTGATGAGTTCTAGTTTGGTCCTCCATCACCCTCACTCACCATGAAAAATATTAAATAGAGAGAATAAGAAAAAAGGAAAATTATATTATAGAGAAATCCAAGTAAGTAGCTAAAAATTTGTAAGAAAATATTATTTATTGTTCTTATGTTTTTCTATTTTATAAATTAATAACACTAATATAAAATTTTCATTATACATTTTAGGATAAACTTTAGGAGTAAGCGACACATATATCATATGTCCATGAGGGTATGATGAACATCATTTCAACTTATTTAAGAAAGACATAACACCTCGACCATATAAGATCATGTCATGTAGGTGTTAGTATTTAGATAGATTTTTGTCAATAGAGTAATCAATCAAGGGACCCTAAAATCAAATCCGTAAAATCTCAACTAAAAGATATGAAAAAGTAAACAGGTGATAAAATTCACATAGTTTTGCAATAGGTTATGTAAGAAAATTTGATGAGAAAGTCACAATATGCACAACCTACCTCGCAGGCTATGAAACCTATGCCATCCCAGCAGGACCACCCTTCCCATCTTCCTATTTAGATCCACCACCTCCTCACTCATACCCAAATTTGTACTATGAGTAATATGTTGTATATCCTCATATCTATATTGTAGCTTTATGGCTCTTAATGTTTTTGGGGTATTCTATACATCACCAACCTATATAGATGGGTCAGGTTATAATATCACAATATCATATTATTAATCCTATTTCACTACTACCACTTCCTCCTTAGGAGGTCACTGATGTTTTGGGTTGTCTGGGTTAGTTTTATCTTTGATAATATGTCCTTATTTATTATATTTCATATGAGGTATGTGTTTTTTTAAAGATTAATTACATCTGATTAAAGATTATTATTATATTTTTTCTAAAATTTAACTTTTATTGGAGTATCTAAAAGAAAATCAAATGTATCAAATGAAAAAAAGGATTAGGAAAAAATTACTATAGATACTTCTAATATTTCTTATGGGATACAAATATTATCTCAGAATTCATAATCCAGGAATAATATCTATGAGTTCTGGATAATATTATATATTTGAATAAGAGACTATCAACTGAGAATATTCATAAAAGATATCATGGATCTAATTGATTTTGAAGAGCTCAATGTGTCTAAGTTGCAGTTGTTTTCCATGTAAGTAAATTGAAATTTCAATATATATATTTTTAAATAAATATGATTAAAATTGTGTAAATATGTTTGGTTTTTTATGTAGGTATCTACACACAGATCATATAAAAAATGACTACATAGGTGTTTATGGTTTTATATATCTAGAATTCATTTCCATAGATGAGAAATATATGAACAACCATAATATAGTTGCATATATATTTGAGATATTATCCCAAAATAGATATTGTGTGTTGGTTTCATGCACTTCATGATGAGTAAGAAAACAAAAATTATTATGAAATAAGGTTTATTTTAATGTCATTAACTGTGATAATTTTTTATTTTAGGGGGAATTGGATGTTAGGAATATTTTTTCCAATTGAATGCACCTTATATTGGGTTTTCTCTTTACTATAGGATTTTTATAAAAATATTTCACCTTGTTAAAAAAATAATTTTTATTATTTTTTATAAGATCATTATATTTAATTATTATTGTATATACATATATTATTAGTTGATTTATATGAAAATAAAGGTCATGGATTAAATTTAACCAATATCACATGTCGATAAGGAACCCAAAATGCAATCCATTATGTGATATTAGTATTATTTTTTTATATTAGATATTATTCTGATTTTTGATATATATATATTGGTTTTTATTATGATGTTAATGTTTTATAACTACAGTTTCATCGTCAACAAGGACATGTTAAATGTTGTTAGAGTGTTCTATGATTCATATATGGAATAGTCACAACTAGGGTAACTACTAAATTTTATATGGTTAGTTGTATTAAATATTTTATATTTTTTTCATAGTATTTGATTTATTAATATAATATTTTTAAATGTTATTATATACATTCCATGATGTCGATTCATACATCCAAAATTAACTTAACAATATTTGATCTTTTTTGTAAACTATTTGTTCTGTATAATTATGATTTAAGGAATGTATATTCTAAGGATTATGATTAATATAATATTTTCCTAATAAAATGTGTTCAAAAAACAAATACTTTTCTTTTAATATGTTTTTAAACATAAATATATTTTAAAAACTCTTCAAAAATAACCATCAATGACCATGTTGTAAATTTCAGTTAAGTTTTTTTTATTTCAAATTTACAACAATGTTCATAGATAATTTTTTAAATGGAAAAATGTATATCTATTTTTATATATTTTTAGCCAATAATACATTTTTTTGGATTCTTGTGCTCTAGTTTTATATTACAGGGAATTAGATTATTTTGGGAGTGTAAAATTCAAATATATCTAAAAATTTATAGATTTTGGTATCAGTTATTATAAATGATGATGTGGAATCATTAAAAAAATACCATGGTTTTTTGCATCAGTTTTTTAAGAACTGACTCTGAAAAGATGGTTTTCAATGTCAGTTTCATAAAGAAACCGATGCTAAAAACCCAACCCAGAAGCCTTTTCCACATCATCATTTAAAAAAATATTCCAAAAGGTTATCTTTTCATCACCTTTGTATTTGTTGGTTAAAAATCAACTTCTAAATATGAAACAAAACCAACCTTAAATTATATCTCTCCACTACTGTGACACTGTTCTTATTTCTAATATTTTATTTCATTATAGTTTAAAATATATCATTTTATGTATAGATAAATTGTGTAATGAAAGATATAATGTTATATTTTAGAAAAATTTGTTCATAAATTTATATTCCAATAATACATTAAATTTTTTTCTTTGATAAGTAACAATTATTATGCTATTAATTTAGAGTGCTTATTTTCTCAATATATTTTCCACTAAAGTGGATTTACAGTATAATAATCATTGTGGAAAAGGAGATTAGGTCACTATAATATATAAATATATAGTAATCTAAGTATAAAATGATTTGTCAATGATCTACCTAAACAAAAATTCCAAACAAACAATGTGTGAAATCTCTATCAATATGGAAATAAAGACAAAATTTATTTCAGAAAAATGATATTGGTGTCTAACTGTAAACCACTAGAATTGGTTCACATTGACTAGTTTGTACCACATATAGTATCTATATATTATCTAATAAAGTATTCTTATATCAACATTATATTTTGTGAAATGTTTTTTTCTTATTCATTTAGTTATTTTTATATTTTTCATTTCTTGGAACATTGAATATAATTTTTTTAATTCACTCTTTATGGATTGAAGTATTATAAACACCAAGATAATATTTTACTGCATGAAAAACCTATTTTTTAATTAGGAATAGGGAAAACTATTTTTTTTGTATTACACATTATACCGTGTGGCGTTAATCACATACATCACAAAGTAGGTCAATTTTCAACCGAACGAAAATATAATATAAATATGATTATGAAAATATTTTTTTATCTACCACATATCCATTGAAATGGATGTTACGGATAAGTTTAATTAAAATATTAAAATATTATGTACACATGAATATAAAATGAAATCTTTTTTTCATTATTTTATGTTATGTAAGAACAATTTCAAAATATATAAATTTATTCTCTAGGAAAAATAAATTTTCAATGTACAAACAACATTTTTTTTCAGTAAATTAAAAAAACCAAATTTTATTAATTTTTATATCAATATTTTTTTATAATATATTTAAAAAATTAATTTTAACACTCATCCAATAGATTTTATATGTATAGTATAATAATAAATGTAGTTTTTTCAATGAGAAAATGTATTTTTCTATATGTTAATTTTACAACCTATTAATAGGGATCCCACATTAAATATATTTCCCAAAACATTTATAATTTTTATGTGAAAATGTAACCATCATTTTTTTGAATCATTATATCAAATTTAATTTTTTTTGTTTCATGAGAAGTATCATTTTTTTATGAATAGTAATAACAACAAATTTTAATTCCAAACTAATTTTCCATAAAATTTATTTATATAGAGAAATTATGTTCTTATTTGTTTAAAAGTATAATTACAAAAAATATAAATCACTTAATACAATTTAGTTCATTGTTAAAAAATCATCTTTAAATTGGATGTATAAAAAATTCAAACTTTTGGACATTTTTTCATTAAAAATCTATATTGTCGTCTCATCTCTGAGATTAATATTAAATTAATTTTAGACACTTATGTGTTTGGAATTTGTAAAAATGGATTATATTATTATCATAATTTATAATATATGATAAGGTAAAATTATTTTTTGACCAAAAATATTAGTGATCATTATTCAAAATAAATACAGTTTTAAGAGAACAAATTTGGCTAACAAGGCATTAAGCCTTAAAAAAATCCTAAATGACCTAGAAATGTTTCAAAAAAATGATGGTTGTTTATATTTTATCCCTTTAAAAAAATTTCTCTATCTAGGTCTATTATTTGACCCACTTAACATGTGAAAAATGTGGGTGGAATTCCCTTTTAAAGAAATTTCAAGAATGCCACTCCTCCTCCACAATAAAAAGGAACTCTCCCCTCCCAAAAATTCAGACATCTCAATCACATTATGCCAAAAAAAATATTTTAAAATAAGATCTCAATATACCAAAATTCATTAAATAAGAATCACATTCAACATAAATCCATCCTAGGAAGATGTTTAGGGGAATCCAAGTAGAGTTACCCAAAGAAGAGGTAACATCCTTCCTGAAGCTCCTTTGTATAATTTTCATTTTCATCCCCCTAAAATATTCTTATTAAATGATAATATAAAGAACTAAATATAAAAAATATAGTTATATTTTTTCATTATAAATTTTCTATACTGACTTAAACACACTCTTATCTAATTGGTAACACACATATCATTCGTGTGTACGAACATACTACCGCCTCACGAAATTGTGTTTTTCGGTTTTCCTATACCAACTTTCAGATGTGGGAATTATGATGTAAAATATATTTTTATATGGTATATATGATATTTATGATGTCTTTATACTTATTTAAAAATTATATAAAACATACCTTTGTGCTTTCCATTTTTTTGTAAAAATAATAACTTCGTTTGTGGGCATGTGGACTTCCACCTACTCCAAGCGATGTGAATCATTCACACTTTACAGGGAATGTAATTAGGATGGGTTTAGTGAAATTATATTATATATATATATATATATGATATAATTATTCTAATTAAATTAAAATATATATATATATATATATTTCATTTACATTAATTCTTTTAATATGACCATAAAATGGAAACAACGTTCATGCACACGTACGACATACCATCTCCAAGAAGGGTGTATTCCATTTAATATTTAGATATTTTATAGTTTATTATAAATAAATATATACCGAGTATATATGATATTTTTATCATTTTTTACATTATTTAAATAATTATATCATGATATAAATAATATGATCCTGAATAAAATGGCCAAACATGTATGAAAAACAAAAGTAGATTATATCTAAAGTGTAACATTAACCTAGAATTTTAAATAAACAGGTTATATAAAGTCATAATAATATTTCATAATTGTTTATATATAAGAATATATTTATGTAATATACTTATAATAAACATATATTTATTATGCATGAGGTTTTCATGAGTAAGATGAGTGTCAAGACATAAGGTAATGGTTTTCTTAGCTCACTTTTATTCAATTGAGATTTATGACTTATTCACCACTCATTTACCTTATGTGGTTTATATAATTCCATTTAATATATTAAATTAATTATTTCCTAAAATTTATGTGAATTTAAATATCCATTTTATGATCTCTCTTTCATGGGGTTTGTTTTTCAGAAGTTACCAAATCATTAAAGTAATTTATCTCAATTTTCTTTTATTGAGACAATGCAATGTTATTCAGCTATATTATTCTGTGATGTGTGTGAAATTACCAATGAAATTATATATCATGAATATATTTACTAAAATTAAATTTTAAGCTTCATGTAATTTCATTTTCATTCAAGGGTATATGATTATAAGTTTCTATGTGGGAAGACTTTACTACAAAAATCTCATCATTTTCATGATTTTTTATGATTATGCCATCATTGGTGGAAATGATTGATCCATATTTCAATAACACTCATTAATTTTATTTTATTCTTATTATTGATGATTTATTGAAGTATTAGTACCGTTTTCCACTCTTTTTTACATAAGATAAATCGTGATGTGATTTTGATAAAATATTTTTTTATCACCATATTTGGTCAGAAATATCTTTTTATTCAAGATAATTTATTCTAAATATGTTTTCAAAAAAAAATTATACAATTATCCTATGATATTTTAAATAAATTTTTAACCACATTTTACCATTTAGTCAAAATGGTTTATGAAAACATAATCTTATTGTCATTTTCTGATCGAGGAAATTTTATAATCTTTTTACAACCTAAAATGAATGTTCATCATGCATGTATTTATCCACTTTCATAATCATTATTACTTATAAGCTTCCTTTAATTCTTCAAAATATACGTTTTTATGAATAAAATTGCAAAATTTTATATTTTCATTGTTTTAAAAATGAATATTAAATAAAAAGTTTATCAAAAAATGATTCAATTTTTAAAATTATTTTAAATTATTTCAACGATTCCTTTATTTGTATTCAAAAAGTTATTTTCAATGAAAATGATTTCAATGATTTCATATAATCTTTTATAAGTTTTCAAAGAACACAAATTCCAAATTTTTTAATATTTCATTATACGTTTTAAAAAAAACCGTTTCTGATATGTTTTCAATATTCCATTATAATTTTTCAAAGAAGATGTTTTTTAAAAAGGTATTCAAGATTCCATTAAAATATTTCATTACTATTTTATAGGAAAATAGTTTTCCAAATGTGTTATGTTGTGAAAAGTATTTTTTAAAATAAGTGGGATATTTTTCACTATATACAATTTTAAATAGTTTCATAGAAATAATGTTCTCTGAAAGATGACATATATTTGTTTTTCTATTTTATTTGTGAGGAAAATCAGTTAAATGTTATATTACAATTCATTCTCTAAATGTTTTATATTTTATTGGAATTATTCTTATAAAAACTATTTCTCTATCATGGGTTATGTGTTTATAGAAGCCATTTATTTTTCATGGGTTATTTTTTTATGAAACCCATTTCACATTCATGGGTTATATGCTTATGAAACTTTTTTCCTTTCACAGGTTATGCATTGATGAAACAATTATGAAACATGTATATTTTATACTTGTTATGATTTTGTTAGATTTTCATTATACCTATTTTATTTAATTCGTTATGATATAATTTCTTATGATATTGTGGATCATGTATATATTATTTCATTATGATAAGGGTGGGACCTATATCCCCCTCCAATTCATTAGGTAATGATTTATATCTCATGAGATAGAATTTTCTGGAATGGGGAGTGAAATCGATCAACTAAATAAAATTTTCATGTGATATAGTCTTAGGAGTGAACCTTGAATTCTAATATTGTCCTGGGAGTGAAATATGAATACCAAGATAGTATGGGGAGTGAAGCCATAAAACAAATTGGCCATGGTTGTGATATAATGACTATTGATGAAACCATCATATATGGTTCTCTCTTAGCCAAATATTTTTTGTCTTATTCCTATGTTATGATTTAATGGATTAATCATTTTATTCCATTATGATTCATGTCTTGTGAACTACCATTATTTGTTACATTAATCATTTATATGATCTTCGATATGTAGGGTATAATCTTAAAAGGTTATTATCAAGTTAAGATACCCATATGATCATGTTATTGTTATGTATGTATTTGATTTACCCTTTGTGATCATCTAATCACACATCGTTCATATGTTTTTCTTCCCCAAGTTATAATGAATGGTTTTAGGTAGATTTATTAAAGGGGGTGATATTTTTGGGGAAAATTGAAGATAATTTACAATTTTACAATATTTTGATCCCTATTTCTTGATACACAAAACTATTATGGTCATCAAGAATGTATATTTATAATTTTCTGAATTTTCATCTGAAATATTGTACTATCAATGAATGTTAATCCGAGGTTTCTATAGTTTATATCAAAGGAGATGTTTCATCAACTTTTTGAAATTATTATGAATAAACATTAGTGATATCCTAATTGATTTTTGTAAGGATACTTCTTATAATTTATCTAAGGAAATTTATATAGTGACATATGATGGTGTCATAATTTTTTCAACCTATAAGTTATTTTTCATTATTATGTGGTTCTCCTATCTGATAGGTGATGCTCAAAATGGTATTTCTAGTGTTATATAATGATGTGAATCAAATAGAATCAGGTTTACCCTAAATATGATGGAACATTTTTTGATGAAAAATCTTATGGGATGATCACTGGAGTAAAGGATGTTCTTATCATGCTTAATTAGTTTTCAAGGAACATGATTAACAGTGTTTATGTTAATCAATTCTCGGAAAAACCAAATATGAAAAAGAATGATTTTTTTGAGAGTTTAGAAGATCTATACCATAGATGAAATAATATTCTGACTCCTTTGAATCAATGATATAGAAATAATAACATAATTGAAGGTATTATAGGAATTATAAGGTGTTTTGACAATGGAGAATATGAACACAAAGCAAGAAGATAAAAATGAATTATGAATAGTTCAGTTAACAAAATGTATGGAAATATTGGTCTCCTTAAGACATCATTAATCAAAAAATTAATTATGTGTGTAATGAAGGGTAATTATTAAAATTTATGTCCCAAGTAGAACAATCATGACTAGATTAGGGAAGTAAGTATAAGTAATTGCTATATTGGTGATGATGATGAGTCTATAAGTGAAATTTGAAAGAAAGTGGTATTAAGTAATTGCATGTGATTTCCTTGTTAATGAAAAAAGAATAAAGTGTAATAATAATTTTTTTATTTATTTTGATTAAATAATTTTGTTATAATACTAGTGAAATATATAAGGATTGTTCATTTTATGTTCTTTGGTTATGTATTTACAATAATATGTTGAATAGTTGCAATGAACTAGAAAAGTGATTTAATATCAATGTGATTTTAATGGAAAAAAATATGATTAAGGGAAATAGAACCCTTAATAGGTTCCTTATGTAAATATAATTATTTTTGGATAATGATATGTTGGATATGAATAAGTTAATTGGATGCTACTTATGACCTTGGATGAAATTAATGATTTTTTGACAAGTGGTTTATTCTATCATTGATGAAGTTTACAATATTTTTGGAATTAAGGAATATATCCACTAAACATTGGAATAAAAATAATTAATGTTTTCAATAAGGTTTTAATGTAATTTTAGTTATTAACATGTTTCATTAGAATACCAGATAAAGGTAATCACATGTTTCGTATGTAAAAACCAAGAGATACTTCATGATATACATGGGATCAATTCAAAACTATTTTCAGAAATTTTGGGACCTTATTTACAAAATTTTGAAATTCCATCATTCTATGGGTTATATGGTTAACCATTTATGGGATGGTATATGTTTAAAATCAGATTAGGTTTTAGAGATTAAATTAAAAACTCAAAATATAAGGACTTATGAATGTTTGATAATTGGTGAAAAACTTTTTTTTTGAGATAAAGACAGATTTAATGACCAATCATCCTATTAATAGATCTTAGGATCATTCAATACTTCAATAATGAAAAATTATCCTTTCATTATTTGAATAAGAAATCAAATGGGAGATGTTCTAAGAACAAAAAGGGAAATGTTATCCTAAAATAATCATTGTAGTTCTTTTCAAGAAAAAACATTAACATTAGAAAAAACGGTCTTGAAATAAAATTTTATCAAGTTATCATCATTTTTTATGATATGAAGAAACTTTTTGAATCCTCTTTAGATTATGGATTTATAATTTTTAAAATTATCCAAACTATGTTTTCAATTAGAATCCATCAGAACATAGTAGTTATAATTCTCTTCATTTTCCATGTTTTTAACTTTAACTAATGTTCTCATATGTGGAAATCTATTGATGAATTACTTTGGGAAACTGTTATGGTTCCAAAATATTTTTCATAACATATTTTTTATTGTTCATTTCTTGCATTTGGGTTTATATGATTGTAACATTCAATTATTAAACCTTTAATAAACAACAATAATTTCAAGGGTAAAATTCTTATTAAGGGGGTTAGAATGTCACACCCCGACATTCAATGATATATTTTTTTATCATGTTAATTCCAATTTTTTGATATTTTTCATTTTATGCAATATTAAATATTTTAATTTTCTAAAATCACGATGTTTATATTATGTTATCTGAAACATAAATTTAATCATTAACATTATGAAACACTTTTATTATCTTACATCACATGCAACACTATGTATTCCTATTATTAACAATATACAAAGTCCCTTAGTTATATTTGGTTTCATACAATGGAATGTTTTTACCAATAAAATATTGTATTAATAAGTCTATTAAAATATTATTATAGATACGACCTAGCCATTGAACTGGAAATTGTGAATAAAAATAATTAAATTTTGTAAAATATGATTTACACACGTATATTAAATTAATCCTTTTCATATCAATTAGTATAAGATAATGTAATTACTATTTGGAGGTAATAAAATTACTTCCCTATGAAAACCTTTTTTTATATGTAAAAACTCATTTTTATCTCAATAAATTTTGAAAAATTGATTAATTTTTTAAATAAAAAATATTTATTATATATTAAAATTTTTAATTGTCATCAAATTGATTTTATAGGTATAATATACAAACAAATATAATTTTATGAAAAATGAGATGTACTTTTCTCAAAGGTATTTTTACATCCTTTTATTAGAGATCCAATTTAAAATATAATTATTGACACATTTATAATTTTTATTTTATAAAAAAAATCGAATTGAAATATCCAAATTTACAGTAAGTGAAATTTTGTTATTTTTCACAGAAGTGTCATTTTTGGATGAATGGTGAAAAAGACTGAATTTTAATTTAAAAATATTTTTTATATAATTAATTTATATAGTTAAATTATGTTTTAATTTTTTTTCATGTATAATTAACTAAATAATAAATCATTGAATCCAATTTAGTTTATTTTAAAAAAATTCAAAATTAAATTGGACATAAAAACATTTCAATCTTTTGGATCATTTCCCTTTAAAACCCTACATTGTCATCACGTTTGTGAGATTATTTTTAATGTTATTGAATCCTATTATATTTTTGGAATTTTTAAAAATGGATTCCAAATTTGGAATAAAAAATAATTTATAATGTCAAATAAGTTCAACTTATTTTTTATACAATGATACGTGAAAGTGACTAAAATTAATTACAGTGATTAAGAGAAAAATTTGTTAATAATTGAATAAGCCATAGTATTAAATCCCAAAATATGATTGAACATTTTAAAAAATAATTTTTTTATAATTATTCCAAACCTATCCTAAATTTAATATAATTTTGAAAATTATTTCATCCACTTTACTTGGTAAAAATTGGGTGGAATTCCCTGCTTGAAAATGTACAAGAATGTCACTCTCCTCCACTATAAAAATGATATCACCCCAATAACTATTTTCAACACTCAAGACCTTTACATTACCAACAATGAACTCAAATCTTCTACCAACATCAATAAATTAACCTTAGAGTACTCTATTTTATATAAATCCCACTAAATAATCCAATTGGTGGAGACCATAATGAGTTACCCAATTGAAAGGTAACACACTTCCTCAAGATCCTTTGTTTTATTTTTATTCTCTGCCACTCAAATATAATTATTAATTGATTAAATTGTAAAATAAGTATCTTAAATAAACTGAGATATATTATTAAATGTGTTATACCTACACATACACACACTTCCATCTAATTTGTAATGAATTAAGAGTCTCTGTGTACGGAAGTATACGGCCTCTTATAATGATGTTTTCCAATTTTTTCTTTACCAACTCTCATGGGTGGGTATCATGATGGAAAATATATTTTTATATTATATATATTAAATTTATTATTTATTTATAATTCATTAATTATTATAGTAAATATACCAAAATTCATTCTATTTTTTTATAAATATTATAACTTATTTTTTAGACATCTTGACCACCACCTCCTCAAAGTAATGTGATTCATTCACTATTTACATAGACTTCATTAAGGATTGTTTTATAGTTATTTTATGATATATATGAAAGAAAATTCTAATTTAATTATATTAAATATATATTTTTAAACATATATCTCAGTTACATTCATTCGTTACTTACGCTACTAAAATTGAAACAATGTTAATGCCGGTGTACGCCCTATTGTTTCCATAAAGAGTGTATTCCATTTTATATGTCTATATTTTTTTATTTTTTTATAAATACATTTATAGTGAATATATATTAAATTTATGTCACTTTTTACTTTATATGAACGATTAAAATATGATCTATGTATCTAGATCAATAATGACAAGTCAAAGCACATACAAAAAACAAAGCATATAATACCTGAACCGTAACCTTAACATGGAATTTTCAATAATTGAGTAATATAAAGCCATAGAAAATAATATATTGTATTACATATAATAATATGTATCATTAAAATTTTTATAATAAATTTATAATTATTATACAAGTGGTTTTTTTGAGTATGATGAGAGTCAAGACATAATATAAGGGTTTTCTCGTCTCACAATTATTTCTATGAGATTTATGCCTTATTCACTAATCATACATTTTTTGTGGTGTATATACTTCAAATGAGTATATTCAATTAACACTTTAATTAAATTTATTGGTATTTACAAATCCAATTTATTATCTCTATTTCATTGTGTTTATGTTTCAAAAGTTACTAAATGGGTAATGTCATTTTGGCTTGATTTACCTTCTTTGATACACATGCATTGTTATGAAAATATATTCATCTTTGAGTTATATACACCAATATTTGACATGTTATGTTAGGAATATAAATAATTCCATCATATTTTAAAATTCATGTATTGTAATTTAATTACAAGGAGATTATGAATAATTTTTAACAAGTGGTAAGTGTTTATTGCAATATTAACATTGTTTGTTGAGATTGTTTTTTATTATTATTTCTTTAAGGAATCATTATGATCCATATTTCCAGAACACTCATTAATTTTCATCTTTTAATGTAAGTAATTATATTTTCAAGTGTTAGTACTATTATTCAACTCTTTTTTACATAAGTGAATTGAGAAATTGATTTTACGAAACCTCGACTTTATCTCCAACTTCAGTCATAAATTTGTGTTCCTTGAATTTTTTTTTTCAAAAAATGATATAAAAAATTGTTCTACTATTATCATATGATACTAAATTTTTTTAATAATTTCGTAACATTAATTGTTTTCATTAAATATGAATCTTTTTTCCATTTATAGATTGATGAACTTTTCTATTCTTTTTTCAAAAAATAATTATTGTTCGGAATACATGGATTTATCTTCCACCATAACTATACTTCCATTGATGATTTCATAGAAATTTTATAATATTCTTTATAAAAAGGTTTCCTTCGTAATATTTTTACATTCATTGTTATTAAATATATTTTCAATGCAAAATTTTTTCAAAATGATATTATGTATAAAAAGTGTTTAAATGATTTTCACATCATCCTTTATATTTTTTCAAAAAAGTATTTTCAAAGAATAATATTTGAATAATTTCAATGATTATTTTATAAGTTTTTAATGAAAAATGTTTTCTAATTGTATTCAATAATGCTTCACATATTTTCAAGGAAAACTATTTTCAAAATATTTTTAATATTCCTTATTATGTTTTCAAAGAATAAGGTTTTCCAAATGTTTTAAAGAATACATTATAATATTTAAAAGTTATTTTCTAG
Source organism: Viscum album (assembly GCA_963277665.1). NCBI lineage: Eukaryota > Viridiplantae > Streptophyta > Magnoliopsida > Santalales > Viscaceae > Viscum > Viscum album. The sequence continues at coordinate 789,583,914 of OY728120.1, forward strand.
GAAGCTATTTTTAAAAATGAGTTAGGTTTTAAAAGGTAATTTTTAAATATATTATAATTTCCCCCTGAAATTTCTTTTAAATGTCTCTCAAAAATTGATTTATATATAAAATGTCATTCATAGGTTTTAATCATGACTTTCTAGGGAAAATGATTCAATTTTTCCATTCCTACTCTTTCTCTGAATGTTTCATGTTTAAATATAATTATGTTTATAAAAGAAGGTTCTCTTTCCTGGGTTATGTGTTTATAAACCCCATTTCACTTTTAGGGCATATATGTTTATAAACCCCATTTCACTTTTATGGGTGATATTCTTATGAATCCTTCCTCTTTTCATGGATAATTATTTGATGAAATTATTATTAAACATGTCTACTTTACACAATTTTTTATATGATTACATGTTTGTGATTCCAATTTCATTTCATGGGTAAGGAAATGATTTTTTATTATCTTGTTGAATATGTTTGTATGATTTAATTATGAGATGTGCTTGGCAGATATCTCCCTCCTATTCATTGTATAACAGTTTATATCTCATGATATTGATTTTACTAGAATGGGAAGCGAACTCGGTTAAATAAATGACTTTGTATGCTAATATGGCCTTAGGAGTGAATATTGAAAGCCAATATGGTCTTGTGAGTGAACCAATACTACTATGTTGCTTTTGGGAGTAAAACCGTAACCCTAATATGGATTAAGTAGTGATAAATTTACTACTATGGAAATAATTTTATATTATTATTTTTCTACCGAATATTTTATGTCTTATTCAGATTTAATGATTTCATGGATTATTCTCCAGATTCCTTTACGATTCAGGTATTGTGAATATAACAACACCGCTCTTTATTTCACATTTAAAAACAATTTATTACACAAAATTACACTTAATAATGCTCTTAGGATTGATAGGTCTACTTTCTTGGAAATATTTTTAACATTACATGACAACTTATAACATAAAACAGAACATCTTTATTGAAAACATCTTTTACATGACTATAACATTCCTTCGTACTTAGCATTTCATGGGATAAACTGAGGGCATGCATAAGAAAATGGTGGGTTATAAAACCCAGTAATGGAGTAAAGAAAGAATAACATGAATAATATAGTAAAATATATTGATTAGTAATATCAACGGATCATAAGAGAAACATGAACATTAAGGCATGATATAAGATGATTATCATAACATGGAAACGTGATAGAAACATTTAACCTGATATTAGTACGAGACCAGGATCATTTCTCATGGATTATGAGAAGAACAAAATTTCACTTGAATTATCATTATTAAACCCCCATTTAGCTTGAGGTATCATGATACTAATATTTAACCAATGCATTAGACCGCTATCAGGAACGCTCTTTATAAACTTTCATTTCATGCATAAGTGTGTCACATGGATTATATAACATGGAATCCTTCAACATCATCATTTATTACATGATAAATAAATTTTGGATAAATTAATTAAATTATATAGTGATTAATTTTATGTGCATAAATGTGAATACCCTTCCTGGAGAAATGGGCACGGTATTCACTATACCTTGATTTTGGCTTAGAAAATTACGGTGCAATTTCGTTAGCCTAATTTCGTGAAAAAAAAATTCATAAAAATGGTTGATGGGGTAAAAAAGGATCTCTCAACATATTTACATAAAACGGAATGTAAGTGGGTAATATATTTATGTCATTACACAAGGAATTTTGTAATAAGAGGCATAACATAATAATTAAATGTGAATAAAGAGGAGAATTGGAATAAATCTTAAGCAATTTCGGCATTGTAACAGGTGTACATGGGAGTAATTAATGGGAGAGAAAGAGGTATATAATCATTAAAAAACAAGGAGGGAGGTATGGGGTAGGTTATAAATCATACCCCAACATTTATATTTTAATGTAAAAGGCTATTACCACATCATGAAACTTGTATAAAAATTAGAAAAGAATGAATCCCATACATGGATGTGTGATCCCAATGGCTTGGGAGAGGCTTGAGAGAGGCTTATTGGGAGTGTTAGTGACCTTCAACAAATTATAGATAGATTATTTTAGAGTTTGTTAGAGCTCCAAATGATTTTATATAGGAGAAGTTGGAGCATGGGTGGGTTTATAAAAGGAAATAGAGTAGAACTCATTAATATTTAGGCTTTGGACATTACACATTAAACTAATAAAAACAACAAACAATCCCCTGGATCTTTCCCATGATTTTTTCCAAATGTGAATTGGAAAGAATTATATTATAATTATAGTGTCTTAACTTATTAAAATATTAGGCTTGCTTATTTGAAGGTGAGTCACACTCTCAAGGATATCATTTTAAAATGGTAAAATTTTTTATATGTCTTGGAGGGTCCACTACAGATTTTTAAAATAAAAAAATAACATTATTGTAAAGTTAAAACATATATTGGCCGAAAACCGCTTTTATAGTATTTAATTTCAATGCTATTAGGTCATTATGATGTCATAAAACTCATTATATATTTAAATGGTATATAATTTCTACCCAAAAATTCAACTATGTCAGAAATATATGAAAATTTCACGGTTAGACAATTTTGATGTCCTGAATCCAAATATTATATTCATTCTATCTAAATAATTTTCTAAATATGTGAATTCTAATTTTTTTTAAAAAAAGCATTTTTTAAAAATTCATGGGTTATGAAAAAAACAGCATTCAAACCATAAATAAAATCACAATTGTATTCATGAAAATTATAAAATAATTTACATTTAATAAAAATTAATTAAGTAATAATATTAAAATATTATTTAATTAAAAAATTCATTAATTCTTTAAAATAGATTTCTCAATTGAATAATAACTAAAAATAATATTTTTCTTTAAAAACTATTTAAAAATAAACAATAATAAAAAGAATTTATATTCTTTATACAAAATAATGAACATAATCATTATGCTTGGGTATTGTTACATAACCCCATATAAAACCCGTATAAGACTGAAGTGTAAGGTGGGAGATGGGGATAGACTCTTGGGGTGGCTTGAATAACATCGCTCGGGTGGTAATCTTTATTATCATCATCTTCTCCTGTAGGTGGTTCCATTAAAGCATAATTTGTTAATGATTCGATTGGGATTGGTCAATAGATAATCCCAATGATGCCAAATCCTTTTTGACATCCAAAAAATGTTCATTATACGAATCAATTTTACTGGATGAGGCCATCACTTCCTTTGTTTGAGTAAATTAGATTTATTAATGCCCTATATTTATATTAATCATCCGATCAATGTTCAATGACTATATTATCAATGGTATTAATTAATTATGGTATTTTAAAAAACAAAAACATAAAACCATGGAAGTTAATATGTTTTACATAACCATTTTACATAATAACACATTTAGTTAGATCAGGAGGAATTGTCGTTAATAAAATATTGGTTCGTTATAATCTTCACCCCTTACAAAATTTCTCCCTCGAAATTTCATTTTCCCACAATAAATCAAATGAGGGTAACTCTGCTTCATCAATTCCACTGATTGCCACATTACATCTTCAAATTTGTGGTTTCTCCACAACACCTTTATGGGGGTAATTGCCTTATTTTGTAGAACCATTCCCCTACGATCTAATATCTTCACTAGCTTCTCTTCATAAGAGAGGAAATTTTACAATGGTACCACTTCTGGATTGAGTACATGTGATAGTTAAGCTATGTACTTTCTCAAGAGTGATACATGGAATACATCTTTTACTTGATATAGGTTTTTTGGGAGTTCTTTTCGATAGGGTGTTTCTCCAATGCGATCAAAGATCTCAAAACGGCCAATGTACCTTGGACTAAGCAGTATCTTCTTTCAAAATCCCATAACACTCTTCAATAGTGATATATAGAGGAACACTATGTCTTCCACATCAAATTCTTGGTCTCGTCAATGATTATCAACATTGAACTTTTTTTGACTCTGAGCAACATTATTGTGTTGTAGTATGGTATTAAACTTCTCCACGATTTCTCCAACCATTTCTGGACCTAGTATTTTTTACTCCCCAACTTCACCCCCTTAGAATTCTACCTCTCATTATTATTTTTATGACATACCAAGAACATTAATGTATACTCATGGATATCCTTCTTCATTTTATCCCACCAATAATGCTCTCATAATTCTCGATACATCTTTTTTCTTCCTTGGTGAATGGAGAAATTTGAACTATATGCGTCATCAAAAAGTTATTTCTTCAAATATGGACTTGATGAAACCAATATTATTTTCCCAAATCTCAAAATTAATTATTCATTTACATTGAACTATGAGGATTTTACTTTTATGATTATTTCCACTTTCATCTAAATTCCCACAACAACCTTTTCATCATCCTTTAACCTTTCCAAATGATACAGTTGGGAAATCATTTGTGAAAGGATTTATGATGTTCCCTTTTTTTATAATTCTAATTTCCATCTTCATCAAAAATAAAAAGATTGTATCCTTTTTAATTCTCATCAATGATAGAATCAATGGGTCCTTTATACAGAGAGCATCTTCCTCATTGTTTGCTTTCCCAAGGTGGTAGTGGATTGAGTAGCCATAGTCTTTTATCAGCTTTGTCCATCTTCGTTGGATCATATTCAACTCTTTCATTATGAATATAAACATGATGCTTTTGTGATCTTCATATATTTCACAATTCTCTATAAAGTGATAATGTCAGCATGTTTTTAAAGAGAAGAATACTACATTCAACTCTAGATCAGGTGTTGGATAGTTGTTCTAATAATCTTTAAATTTCCTTGAATCATTTGCAATGAATTTTTCATTTTCCATCAACACATAGTCCATGCCCTTCTTCTAATAATCCCTAAATACCACAAAAAGTTCTCTACTTGTTGGTTGTGTGAGCATGGGGAGTGTGATAATCCTTTTTTAAAACTCATATAATCTCTCTTTGCATTAATCACTCTATGAAAACATGATTCCCGTATGAGTTAGGTCGATAAGAGGGTTTTTTAATCGTGAAAAATTTCACAGAAATCCATGATAATATCCAGCTATCCCCAGGAAGCTATCAATATCTATCAACTATGTTTGCCTCCGCCAGCCCTGAATTGCAGTTGTCTTGGAGAGATCCATAGATATCTCATTATTGTTGATGGTATTACCCAAAAATGAGACTTCCTTCAACCAAACCTCACACATTCTATACATTTCATAGAGCTTCTCCTTTCCAAAGGTATGTAGTATAGTTCTTAGATGCTCCTTAGGATCCTCCTTGGATTGGGAGTATACTATAATATTTTCTATAACTACTACAACAAATTTTTAGAAGAAATCTATAAAGACTCTATTCATCAATTCCATGAATATTTCTACAGCATTAGTGAGTCCTAAAAGCATTATTTTGAATTCATAGTTCTTGTGTCATGTACGGAAATTATTTTTGGGGATATCCACCATCTTCAACCATACATGGTAATATTCTGACCACAAATCCACCTTGGAGAAGTATCTTCCTTCATATAGATAATCGTACAAGTAATCAATTCGGGGCTGAGGATACCTGTTGTTTATCATGATTTTGTTGAGATCATGATAATAAATGGAAAGGCATGTTGAACCATTTTTCTTCTTGACGAAGAGTATTGGTGCACCCCATGGTGATGCACATGGGTGTATAACCCTTTCATCTAGATTCTCCTGTAGTTTTTTCATAACCTCATCATGCTCCATAACATCAATTATTTAAGGATACTTGGATATTAGCAATGTCTAAAGTATAAGATCAATTGAGAATTCAACATTTCTTCTTGGATGAAGACCAAAAAATTCCTCAGAAATCACTTTAGTGAATTCCCTCATACTAGTAATGTCTTCAAAGATGATTTCTTCCTTAGAAATAATCATCTAAGAAAGATATATGTGCTCATAGGGAAATAATATCAATTCTTTATATGATGTTTCTAATGAAGATTAATCATCCACCTTGAACTTGTACATAATTGGGGGCTAATTGGCCATAAGGGGAGCGATTTCCTTCTCATGGAAATTTATGTTGGATCAATATAAGAAAATTCAATCCATGCCAATATTTTCATCAAATTCCACTAGAGGGAATATAATGATGTTATCTGGGATGATCAATCCAAAAATCATGATAGGGGAGGAGTTATATTCAAGGGATGAAATGATTTCCCATTTTCGGTTTTCACTGACATTCCTACTTCCATGATTTTTAGTGGTGTTGGGATTATTCTACTAAACATCCAGGATATAAAATAATCCATAGAACTAGAATCAAATAGTATTTCCTCTATACTAGAATGAATAACTAGATTACCTGTCAACACTTCATTTTCTAGGTTCACATCGGTAGTTGTGAGAGACAAATCTCACCCTTGCTTCCTTGGTGGTTATTGGTTGCCTAAGAAAACCCTTGGCTTAGGGTACTAGTTTGTATAGTGCCATGGTTCTTTGAAGTTGAAGCAATGAACATTGTGTTGGGGGTAGAACAAATCATTCCTCTACTCTATTATCGTAGAGGTTTTTTCTTGATGATATCTAATGTCCAAGTTCCCTTCTCATCCACTCCTGAAGAATTTTTTCATCATCTTCAAGAAATTTCTGAGGTTCTTCTTTTCACACATTTGGCATGTGGGGGGCTGGATTTTATAATCGCCATGGGATTTATCTATAAGGCCCCTAGAATTAAATTTCACCTTAATCTTCTTATCCCCATGATACCCATGAGATTTTTTTATCCCTATTTTGACTTTGAGGGCACATCGGAAAAATTAATTAGAGCTCTCTACATCATAGAACGCTAGGGATTTCCGTAGGCTAGGTTTAAGACCACTAAAGAAGTGGTCAAGCATGATTTTGGGTGTAACAAAAAAGCTAAAGGAATATAGTGACAACATTCTATAGTTTTCCTCATACGTTCTGATCTATTCATCATATTTTTTCATTAAGGGGAGAAAGTCAATTTCTATCTAATGTTGGTGGGTGTGAGGAAAATATATTTCGAAAAAAAAATTCATAAATCCTTCAATTCCAACACCTATATCTCTTCCTTAGGAATCATATTTTTGATCATTGTCTACCATTGATATGCTTCACCCTCCAAATTATATGTATCAAGAAGAAGATTCTCTTGTTTGGACCATTGATGGATAGAGAAGATATTTTTAATAGAGTTGATCCATTGTTCGACAATAGAGGGATCAGATGATCGATTAAAATTAGGAGGTGATTGTCTCATTAATATCTTGATTGTGACTTGTTATTTATTATGGGGCAGGGTGAACGTTCCTCTTGACCCTTGTTGATATTCAAAACATGAGTTAACTGAGAGAGTATCATGACAATGTTCGCGATTCCCACTCCCATCAGAGTTGGAATCTCATTAGAACAGTCATCACTCTAATCTTTGCATCGATTGTTAGCCCAAGTCCTCCTATTACTAGACATTGGATGGAATAAAATGAAAAAAAGGGGTAACACATAAATGGGAATCCGAAGGAAAAATGGGATAACTAATATATTGCATTTACTTCCTTAACTTATGAATTTATAGGCTTCAATCTACATTATCCCTGATCTAATTCCCAATATATATTCTTAGGGGAATTATATTATTACCTTAATAATGGTTCAAAACTAATATTATTAATTTACCAAAGAATATACTATGAGAGTTTCCTAACCAAGAGTGAATCAATGCCCGATTTCATGCACAAGTTCCCATTCAAGTCTAGCTCAAAGATGTGTTTTCAGGATTTACCCCTAGATACTTATATGCTATAGTTGCCACTACCTGCTCGTGTCCATATAGTGATGTTTTTTCTTGATCAACCATTTAATCAATAATCATGAAAATTTAGTTATGTTTTTATTATACTTATTATTATCACTAATGCTTTCCCTATGGTTTTATAATCCTAATCCCAAAAATAACTAATCCTACCCTCTAATACCAATTATAACAACGCTTCTATTTATTACACACTTAAACATGATTTATTACATAAACATGCACGTAATAAAACTTTGAGGATCTATATTTCTCATGTATTGGGAAAATTAGGAAGATTTTGTGACAACTTATAACATAAAACACCACATATCTATTGAAAACATCATATTCATGACCACAACATTCATTCGTACTTAGCATTACATGGGATAACATGAGCACATGCATAAGAAAAAGGTGATATATAAAGCCCAGGAAGGGTGTAAACAAGGAATAACATGAATAATATATTATATGTTAGGAAATTTTCTTATCAATGGAGAATAATAGAAACATGAACATAGAGGAATGATATCGCATGGTTATCAAAACATGGACATGTAGAAACAATATTTAACAAGATACTAGCATGAAAAAGTCATCATTGCACATGTAGCATGATTAAACCCTCATTTCACATAAATTATCATTATTACACTCTCATTTAACTAGATTTATAATGATACAAATCATTACCCAATGCATTGGAGCGATATCACGGTGCACCCTTTATAAAAATTTCATTTCATGCATAAGTGTGCCACATTGATCATATTACATGGAATCATTCAACAATATCATTTATTACACAATAATGGAATGTGGAATACATCCATTAAATTATATAATCAATAATTATATGTGCATCAAGGTGAATACAATTAATAGATAAATGGGCATGGTATTCCTTACACGTTGATTTTGGCATGGAAAATTGCAGTGTAATTTTTGCAGTCTAATGACTTAACATAAAAGTTCATAAAAATGGTTTATGATAGATAAAATGGATTATAATCTTATGTAAATGAAATGGAAAAAATTGGGGTCATATATATAAATGTCCCAACATATGGAATTTGGATATAGGAGGCGTAACATAATAAAGAAACATGATGAAAGAGGAAAAATGGAATAACTCTTACAAAATTTCAGCATGGTAACGAGTGTATATGGGAGTGATTAATGAGACTGAAAGAGGTATTTCATTATTAACACCTAAATAGGGATGTAAGGGAGAGGATTTAAATCACACCCAACATTTTTATTTGAATTTAAATGTTTATTACAACATAAAGAAACTTGGATAAAAATGAGAAAGGCCGGAATCCCTTACTTTGATGTTTGATCCCAAAGGAATAATAGAGGCTTGAGTGAGGATTCATGGGTATTTTGGGAAACTATTGATGATTCTAGAGAGAGTTGTTCAGAGTTTGGTCGAGATCCAAAGGTTTTTAGTGAAGTGAAGTGGGATCTTGAGTGGGTTTATATATGAAAAGTGTGGGTAATTTAGTAATATTTAGGCTTTGGACACGACAAATTAAACTAATAAAAACAACAAACCATCCCATGGGTATGCCCATAGAATTTTCCAAATGTGAGCATAAAAATAATTTTATAAGGGATATTGCCGAACCTATTACAATATTTGGATTGCTTATGTGGAGGTGAGTCACACCCTCAAAGAAATCATTTTAAAATGTTAAAATGTTTTTAAGTCTTGGAGGGTCCACTAAGGCTTTGTAAAATTAATAAAAAAACTAAAATAATTTTATTGTAAAGGTAAAACATGTGTTGGATAAATATACATTTTATAGTATTTTATTACAACACTATTGGGTCATTATGATGTCATAAAACTCATTATATATTTAATCAGTATTTAATTTTAATCCAAAAATTTGATTATGTTAGAAAGTTATGAAAATTTCACTATTAGATAATTTCAATATCCTCAATCTAAAAATAATATTCATTTAATCTAAATAATTATCTAAATGTGTGAGTTTTAAATTTTGAAAATAAAAATAGACATTTATTAAAAATTCATGGGTCTTTATAAAAACAACATTATAACCATAATAAAAATTACAATTGTATTCTTGAAAATTATACGATCATTTACATTTAATAAAAAAAATTAGCAATTATATTAAAATATCATTTAATTCCAAAATCCATTAATTCATGAAAATATATTACTTAATTTAATATTAACTAAATATATTTTTGTGTTTTAAAAACTATTCACAATGTAGAAATATTAAAAAGAATGTATATTATTTATATGAAATAATGAACATAATCATAGTGCCAAGGTATTGTTACATAACCCCTTATAACACCCGCATAAGACCTAAGGGTAAGGTGTGCGATGGTGATAGACTCTTGGGGTGGCTCAGATAACATCGCTCAGGTGGTAATCTCTATTATCTTCATCTTATCTTGTAGGAAGTTCCGTTCAAGCATAACATGTTAATGATTTGATTGCTATTGTTCAAGAGGGAAGCCCAGTAATGCCAACTCCTTTCAAAGATCCAAAAACTGGGATTCATAAAATGAAATTCTTCTGGATGAGGCCATCACTTCCATTGTCAGAGTAAATTGGATTTATTAAACACCATATTTAAATTAATAAAGTGATCACTATTCAATGACTATATTAGATTTGGTAATAATTATTAATGGTATTTTCAAATCCAAAAACATAAACCACAGAATTGCATATGTATTACAGAACCATTTTACAAAATAACATATTTAGTTAGATCAAGTGGAATTTTCAATAATAAATGTTTGGGTTGTTACAATCTCCCCCCTTAATAAATTTCTCTCAAGAAATTTCATTTTCCCACAATAAAATAGAGGAGGGTAACTATGTTTCATCAATTAATCTGATTCCCACATCACTTCTTCAAAATTGTTATTTCTCTACAATACCTTGATGAGGGGAATTGTCTAATTTTGTAGAAAATTCTCCCTAAGATCTAAGATCTTCAACAGATTCTCTTCATTGGAGTGTTCATTATACAATGATACCACCTCTAGATTGAGTACATGTGATGGGAAAGATATATACTTCCTTATGAGTGATACATGGAATATATCATGTACTTGAGATTGATTCGGTAGGAGTGCTAGTTGATAGGTCAATGCTCCAATGCGATCAAGGATCTCAAAAGGGCCAACAAAACTTGGACTAATCTTAACCTTCTTCCAAAATCCCTTAACACTCTTCACTAGTGATCTACATAGGAACACCATGTATCCCACATCAAACTCTTGGTCTCATTGATGATTATAATAATATCTCTTTTTTTGAATCTAAGCTGATTTAATGTGTTGTTGTATGGTCTTATTATTTTCCACCATTTCCTCAACCATTTATGGACCTAGGATTTTTTACAACCTAACTTCATCCCCTAATAATTATTCTTCTCATTTTTCACTTGTTGATATACCAAGAACATTTATTTATACTCAGGGATCTCCTTATTCATTTTATCGCACCAATAATGCTCTCATAGATCTTGATACATATTTGTGATTCCTGGGTTAATGGAGAAATTCGAACTATATGCATCATCCAAAATTTCATTCCTCAACTACGGACATGATGGAACACATAGAATTTTTCCAAATCCCACAATTCCTTCTTCATTTATGTTGAAATATAAAGGTTTACCTTTTATGATAGCTTCCAATTTTTTCTGAATTCCCACATCATTTCTTCCAGCATCCTTAAACATTTCCAAAAGATACGGTTGAGAAATGATTTGTGAAATGATTTATGATGTTCACTTCTTTATAATTATCATGTCGATCTTCATCAAATATAAGAATATTAGAACCGTTTTAATTATCATCAATGAAATAATTTATGGGTCCTTTCTACATAGAGCATTTTCCACCATATTTTCTTTCCCGTGTTGATAAAAGATTGATCAGTAATAGTCATTGGTCAGCTCTGGCCATCTTTTTTGGCTCATATTCAACTCTTTCTGTGTGAATATATACTTGAGGATTTTGTTATCCAAATATATTTCACACTTCTCCCAAAGAGTAAATGTATCCAAATTTTTAAAGTGAAGATTGTTGCTGCCAACTCTTGATCAAGTACTGGATAGTTTTTCTAATTAACCTTCAATCTACTTGAATCATAGGCAATGCATTTTTCATTTTGCATCAACATATGGGCTAGAACCTTCTTTTAAGATTCACTAAAAACCACAAAAAGTACTCTAATTTTGGGTACTGTGAGCTTGGGCACAATGATAATCCTTCTTTTCAAATCCATGAATCTCTTTTCACATTCATCGCTGTAAGAAAACTTGACTCCCTTCTGGGTTAGCTCGGTAAGAGAGTTGGAAAATCACGATAAATTTCTCACAAATCTGCGATAATATCCATCTAACCCAAGGAAACAATGGTTATATATCACTGATGATGGCCTCGTCCCTCCCTCAATTTCAGTTGTCTCGGAGGGATCCAGATATATCTAATTATTTGTGATGATATGACCCAATAATGAGACTTCCTTCAACCAAACCTCAATCTTTATATACTTTTCATAGATCTTCTCCTTTCCCAAGTTATGTAGTATAGTTCTTAGATGATCCTCATTCTCCTCCTTGTTTTTTGAGTATATTATAATATTTTCTATAAATACAACAAAAAATTTGTATAGGTAATATCGAAAGACACTATTCATAATATCCATAAAGATTTATTGAGAATTAGTGAGTTATAAAGGCATTATTATGAATTCATAGTGCATGTATCATGTATGAAAAGTATTCTTAGTGATATCCACCTTCTTTACCCTTACTTGTCAATATCTCGAATAGAAATACACCTTGGAGAAGTATTTTTCTCCATGTAGTTGATCGTACAAGTCAAAAATTTGGGGTAGAGGATACTTCTTATTTATCATGGCTTTGTTGAGATCACAATAATAAATGGAAAGGCACAATGGACCATCATTATTCTTGAAGAAGAAGACTGGTTCCCCCCATGGTGAATCACTTGGGTGTATAAACCTTTTATCTAAATTCTCCTGTTGTTGTTTCATAACCGCTTCAAGATCCACAACATCAATTCTATATAGATACATGGATAATAGAAATGCCCCAAGTATATGATCAACTGTTAATTTTTCATTTCTTCTTGAAGGAAGATCAAATAATTCCTTAAGAAACACTTAAGAAAATTCCCTCATAATAAGAATTTCATCAAATATGGTTTCTTCCTTAGACTCAATCATTAGAGAAAGATATGAATGCTCATAGTGAAAGAATATCTATGCATGAGATGACGGTGATAAAAAGGATTATTAATCCACCTTGTACTTGTACAGAATTGGGGGTTGATTTTCCATATGGGGAGTGATTTCTCTCTCACAAAAATTTATATTGGCTCTATATTAGAAAATCCAATCCATTGAAATAATTTCATCAAATTCCACCATAGGGAGTATAAAAAGGTTCTCTGGGATATTCAATCCAAAAATAATGATAAGGGAGGAGTTATATTCCTGGGATGAAATGATTTCACATTTTAATCTTTCAACGATATCATTACATCCATGATTTTCGGGGGTGTTGGGATTTCTCTACTAAAGAATTGGGATATAAAACAATTCATAAAACTAGAATCAAAAAGTATGTTCTCTATTCTTGAATGAATAAAGACAGTACCTTTCACCACTTTGTTTTTGGGGTTCACTTTGGTACTAGTGATGGAAAAATCTTGCCCTTTTTGCCTTGGCGGTTGTTGGTTTCCTCAAAAAATGCTTGGCGTAGGGTACTGGTTTGTATAGTTCCATTGTTCCTAGATGTTGAGGTAATGAGCAATGCGTTGAGGGTCAAACAGAGAATTTTTCTACTCTATTGCCGTAGTGGTTTTTTGTTACTAGAAGTTAATGTCTAGGTACTCTTCTCCCCCACACCTAAAGCATTTCCTCATCCCCTTCAGGCAATTTCGGAGGTTCTTCATTCCGCACCTTTGGCATGTGGGGTTCTAGATTTCCATAGTGCCATCAGATTTATCTATTGAGCCACCAGAATTAAATTTCACCTTAATCTTCTTATCCACATGATAACTTTGAGATTCATCGATCCCCATTTTATCATTGAGGGAACATCAGAAAATTTCCTTATATCTCTCTATGTTGTGGATCACTTGGATTTCCGTAGGCTAGTTTTAAGACCACCAAAGAAGAGGTAAACCTTGAATTTGTGGGTAACAACTAAGCTGAAGGCATATCATGATAGCCTTCTGTGGTTTTCCTTGTATGATATGATGTATTCATCATATTTTTTCTTGAAGTTAAGGAAGTCCATTTCCATCTTAAGTCGGCGGGTGCGAGGAAGACATATGTTAAAAAATATTTTCTAGATATACTTCCATTCCAACGCCTCGATCTCTTCCACATGCTTTGTATTTTCAATTATTTTCCACCATTTATTAGATTCACCCTCAATATGATATATAGAAAGAAGAACATTCTCTTGTTCGGAACATTTAAGGATGGAGAAGATCTTTTCAATGGAGTTGATCCATTGTTTGGCAATTGAGGGATCAGATGATGCATTAAATGTAAGAGGCCTTTGTCTTATGAATCTCTTGACTAAGACTTGTTATTTATTAGGGGGGGTTGAAAATTAATCGTGACCCATGTTTATATTCAAAACTTGAGATAACTAAGAGAGTATCATGAAAATGTTCATGATTCCCACTCCCCTCAGATTTGTATTTTCATTAGAACAATCATCACGTTGATCTTCACATTGGTTGTTAGCCTGAGTCTCTGTATTATAGACCATTGGATCGAATAAAATTATTTTAGGGGTAACACATAAATGGGAATCCAAAGGAAAACATGGATAACTGATAAGTGACATTTATTTCCATAACATATGAATTTACAGGCTTCAACCTATATTATTGATGATCTACTTCCCAACATATATTCTTAGGGGAATTTTTTTATTACCTTCATAATCTTTCAAACTAAGATTATTAATTTACCAAATCATACATGTTGAGAGATTCCTAATTGAGAGTGAAGCAAGTCCTTTTCCCATGCACTAGTTTCCATTCGATTCTAGCTCAAAGCGGTGTTTTCAGGTTTTACCCCTATATACATTTATGCTAGATTCGCATATACCTTCTCATGTCTAGAAAAGGATTTATGTTCTTGATATACCATTTAATCAATAATCACGAAACTTTAGGGAGGTTTTTATTATACTTATTCTTATCCCTAATGATTTAGCTATTTTTTTCTAATCCTAATCCCAAAAATAACTAAACCTATCCTCTGATACCATCTATAACAACCCTTCTCTTAATTACACACTAAAACATGACTTATTTCATAAACATGCACTTAATACAACTATTAGGATTGATATTTCTAGTTTCTTAAGAAACTTAGGAACCATACATGACAATATATAACATAAAACACAACAAATTTATTGAAAACTTCATTTACTCGACCACAACACTCCGTCATACTTATCATTGAATGGGATAACCTAAGCACATGGATAAGAAAAGGGTGAGCTATAAAGCCCAGTAAGTGTGTAAATAATGAATAAAATTAATAATATAGAATATTTAAGGAAATAATCATATCAATGGACAATAAGATAAACATGAACATAGAGTCAGGATATAGTGTGGTTATCATAACATGGAAATGTGGCAACAACATTTAACAAGATATTATCTGGAGACGGACCTCATTTCATTTTGAGAATGAGTAAACCCTCATTGAACATGAATCATCCAGGGTAAACCCTCATTTCACTTGATGTATCGTGATACTAATCTTTACCCAATTCATTAGAGCCCTATCACGGTGCACCCTTTATAAACATTTCATTTCGGGCATAAGTGTGCCACATGGATCATATAACAGGGTACCATTCCACATAATCATTTATGATGTGATAAAAGAATGTAGAATACATTCATTAAATTATATAATCAATATTTATATGATCATAAAATTGAATACACTTGATAGAGAAATGGGCATGGGATTCACTACATGATGATTTTGGCATGGAAAATTTCGGTTCAATTTCAGTAGCCTAACGATGTGACATAAAATTTCATAAAAATGGTTGATTATAGATAAAAGGTTTTATCATAATATATACATGAAATTGAAAATATGGGAGTCATATATATACATGTCCCAAAACATGGAATTTGGAAATAGGAGGCGTAAAATAAATTAGAAACTTGATGGAAGAGGGAAAATGAAATAACTATTATGAAATTTTGACACGGTAATGAGTGTACATGGGAGGGATTTTTAGGAGAGAAAGTGTTATCTCATCAATAAAAAATAATGAGAGAATTATGTGGGAGGTTTGAAATCATACCCAAATATTTTTATTTGAATTTAAAAGGTAATTACAACATAAAGAAACATTGATAAAAATTAGGAAGGAATCCCTTACTTTGAAGTCTGATCCCAAAGGCTTAGCAGAGGATTGAGAGAGGCTTCATGGGTGTTTGGGGAAACTATTTATGATTCTAGGGTGATTCGGTCAGGGTTTTTCAGTGCTCTGAAAATTATTAGTGAATAGAAGTGGGAGCTTGAGTGGGTTTATATACGAAAAGGGAGGAGAATTCATTAATATTTAGGCTTTCGACAGGACACATATAACTAATAAAAAATCCAAACCATATCATGGTTTATTCTCATATTTTTTTCCAAATTTGATTATAAAACATTATTTTATAAGGAAAATCTTTAAACATGTTACAATATTATGCTTGCTTATGTGGAGGTGAGTCAAACTCTTAGGAAAATCACTTTAAATGGTTAATGTGTTTTATATGTCTTAGAGTGTCCACTAAGGATTTTAAAATTTAATAAAACACCTATAAAATCACATTATTTTAATGATAAAACATATATTGTCTGAAAAAACATTTTATAGTATTTTATTATATCACTATTAGGTCATTATGTTGTCAAAAAAACATTATAAATTTAAACTGTATTAAATTTTTACCCAAAAATTCGACAATCTCAGGAAATTATGGAAAATTCACCATTAGATAATTTTGACATCCTGAATACAAAAATAAAATTATTTTTATCAAAATAATTTTCTAAATATTTGTATTTGAAATTTTAAAAATAAAAACATACATATATCAAAAATTCATTGGTTTTGAAAAAAAACAACATTCAAACCTTAATATAAATTACAAATGAATTCATAAAAATTATAAGATAATTTATATTAAAAAAAATTGCAATTCCATAATAATATTAAAATATTATTTAATAAAAAAGTCAATTAATTCATGAAAAAATGATTTCTTAATTTAATATTATCTAAAATTATTATTTGTTCTTTAAAAACTATTTACAAAGTAACAATAATAAAATGATTTTATATTATTTATACAAAATATTTCACATGATAATTGTGCTAGGGTATTGTTACATAACCCCTTATAAAACCCGAATAAGACCAAAGGGTAAGGTATTTCATGGTGATGGACTCTTGGGGTGGCTCAGATAACATTTCACAGGTGGTAATCTCTTTTAACTTCCACTTCTCCTTTAAGATGTTTCGTTCAAGCTAAATTTTTTGATGATCGGCTTGGGGTTGGTCACGAGCGAAGCCTAGTGACACCACCTCCTTTACGAGATATGAAAACTGGGATTTGTACGGAGAAATTCTACTGTATGAGGTCATCGCTTCCTTTGTCTGAGTAAATTGTTTTTGTTAAAGACCTATATTCGTACTAATCATGCTATCGTTATTCAACAGCTATATTCACCATGGTAACAATTCTTAACAGTATTTTTAAAAACATAAACATAAAACCAATGAAGTGTATATGTTTTAAATAACCATTTTATATAATAATACATTTAATTAGATCCATATGAATTTTCATTAATAAACTTTTGGGTCATTATAATGAACATCCAGTGTTTCTTCCATGAATCATTTATATGGTGTTTTATATACATGGAATAATAATAAAATGTTATTCTCATGTTATCATACCCCCATTTTCATGTTTTACCTATGTATCTCTTTCGTTTACCCTTACATTGAATCTGATCTCTCCCCTTTCTTAGGTATCCTTTCCCCAGGTTATGAATAATGATTTAATGTATAATTACTAAAGGAGAATATTTTTTTGGGAAACAATGACGAACTTTCATCAAGATATAATATTTTGATCCATAGTTTCAAGGAAACTAAACATTTAATATCTTATGGAATATATTTTTTAAATTTTCTGAATATTCTTCTAAAATGATATAATATCCATGTATGTTAATCTTGGGTATCTATAATTCATATGTGATTATTGATTATTTTTTATGATTCTTGTGATTATATTTCATTTCTCATAAAAGTATATATTTTTAATATTTTCAAAAATATTCAAATTATATACAGAACCATAGTGGACTTACCATTGGGTCATTGAAAAGTGACCATGGTTGATAATATGATAAAGAATACTTTTAGGCATTATGATCACAACATGGATATAGTCATAATTTCTTTTTACCGCAAACACCTAAAAAATAGAGTTTTTAAATGGAGAAATAGAACTCTACAATAAAATTTCTAAAATTTTCTTCGAAAATATAACTTACCTATCTATATTTGGGTTTAGTTTTTGATTAAATTCTTTATGATAATTAATTTTTTTCTAATAAGACCAATCCTTAAGATAAATCTCCATGAATAATGGATTCGTAGAATACCAAAGGTATATGACTTAATTGTTTTTATGCATGAAGTCCTTATTCTCAATACTAAAGAGAGTCTAGGAAAATTTTCACTAAAAAGTTATAGTTAATTTTTTATATGTAATTATACAACTTTTACTGTATATAGAGTTTGTAATAAACATAAAATATTTGTTTAGAATATGTAAATATTAAATTTTATTAATACTTTATATATCATCCAAAACCATATATTGAAAACCATTTGTATTATATGTCAAATATGAATATAAATAATACCCTTAAGACCCCTAACCATATATCTAATTTAACTAAGAAACCCCAGAAAAAGGAAGACTAGACCAACTTGATCGGGAAGAATATTTGGAAGAACTAAACACTCAAATCCATAGATTTGTTAATACACTTATGTACTATCCCATGGTTGGTGTATTATGATGTATAGGAATATATTTTCAAACAGAAGCCTCTCTAAAAAACAATGCTATGTAACAAGCCTTCAAGTCCTTTCTTGAACTAATGAACATCACTAAATAAATAAATTTCAAACAATGTGTAATCATTATGAATGATAAGTGAATCAGTTTGAATGAAATAATATATTGGAACTTGTTCAAAGAACAAAAGACTATCTAACTATTAGAGTTAAATGGTTATATATAAATATTATTCATAACAATGGTATAATAGTTAAAAAAATAAATATTAAAAACACAAGGATATATTCAAGATTATGTTATTAATTTTTAAGGGACTTTTACACTAGTTTGTATACAAGAATAAATATTAATAAATCTAGCATACACATCACATCTAATTTTCAAACTGTATTAAATGAATTTTCAAAGTTCATTATTAAAATATTTAATAATTGATTATGTTTTTTTTAAAACCTCAAAGATTTCTAATCCATTATTTACCAAAGAATGTCTTAAAATATTCTATATAACCTTACAACATAAAATATTCTCATATAGAATGTTCTAGTAGCATTATATCTTTGATAATTTGAAATGTATTTTAAAAAACGTATAGAGGAACATACATTATTTCTCGAAATAATTTCAAAGTATTTTATGGTTTATCAAATTAATTTTTATGATATTATTTTGTTCATGTAAAAATTCTTTTGGTATTTACATTTATATGTTAATGTAAAATGATTTTGAAATGAGTTTAATGGGACAGTTGAAATTCATTAATGGTCTTAAAATTTGTCAAATACAAATATAGAAATATTTTTAATCTTAATAATTTAAAAAAATATTGTCAAACATTTTTGCTTTAATACCTTTAAATTAAGTGATGTTGAAATGAGTAATACCAATAAATAGAATTTCAATGAAACATGGGAAAAAGTTGAACAAATTTCTTAAAGTGCAATGTTTGTGAATTTACTATACATGAAAATTAGTTAGAAGAATATTATTTAGGGTATTTTTTTATGTTATCAAGATAAACTCAAAAAATTACATTTAAAATTAGTAAAAAAAAATTCAAATATATATGAAATACAATTTTTTAGGGATTATTTTACTCTGAGGATAGAATTTTGTAATTAGTAGGCTATTTTGATGTTAATTTTTTTATTGTAATTTCGAAATAAATAATACCTATAGAAAACATTGAAGGTTCCAAGAACATAGGAAGCACATGGGTGGATGTTCCCACATGGATTTTTTCATTTGCAATGATCAATCTGGGATCTATACGACGATAAATGCCAGTCTCCACAGATCGATTCACATAAATAATCAAAGAAGAAGAAAGGTCCCATAACCACAAAAGCTGATCTTCACATGTTGATTATAATTAATTTAACTAATTAAAATGATGTACCTTTTGGGTGTTATTTCTTCGTTGATATTATTGATCACATTATTATGTGATTCGTCATTGCGTCGCAGAAGCCAAGGGTAGACTTCCTCTAGCGGTGATCCACATGTGCACCATGTATCTCTGGATGTCACCAAAGGTGACTCTGGGTGCTATCGTAGAGAAACCTTTCCTTGCGTTTCCCGCCTTATATAGTCTTGATCTGATGGAGATGATCTCTCTCAGTCTTGAGATCATTCTGGAAGGAAAGAGTTCTTTCATTCTTGAAATAATTCTCCAAAATTGTTGTGCACAACGATTCTTAGGAAAATAGTTAGGGTTGTGAGGATTTTTATAATCGGGTTTGAGGTTGTAGAGTTATGAAAATAAATAAACGCGCTATGTGTTTTATTTCTTTCAATAACTCTTTTGAAAACCCAATGTCGAATCATTAATTCCTTGACATGCACCCACACAGATTATAATAAATATCATTTAATACAACGATATTTTCTCCAAAGATTGACAGGAAAAAATACATGGTGTGTAATCATAAATAGATGGTGTGTACTTGTTTTTTCGTTAAAAAATACATGGCGTGTAATCATTAATACAAGGCGTGTACTTGTTTTCAACATAAAAACTACATGGAGTGTAATTGTTAATATACATCATGTACTTGTTTTCATTTTATTCTTCCTCCAACATTATAACGATTTAGGCTTCCTAGAATAATTATTAAACCACATATGGGAATAATCATTATTCTACTTGAGATATATGGATACACTTACTATGTGACCTTCTAGGCCTCATTCTCATTGGAATTTGGTGGGTTACCCTAATGTCCAAGATTACTGTCTAGCAATGGGTCAATGCACCCCAGAGAAAGAAATTGAAGCTGCATTGACGTGTCACCTCGTACGATCACTTACTGTGTAATTTAATCCCTTTGTCTCAATATCTCATCGAGAAGGTTTCATGGTATTGTCATAAACCTATATACTTGATCAATCATTCTTTGACTTCTAGAAATAAACTTATCGTGACCCCATGGCGATTGAATTTTTTCTACAGTTCTATTTCAATCAAAGGGCATGAGATATCTACTTCCATAAATACGGAAGGGAAAAATCCTTCCTCAACTAATCCATTAACAACATGTCATTCGTGACGCACCCACCGTACCCTACTTCCAGCCAACTCACTTCATGACGGTTTTTGTTAGTAAATCTAAGTGTGCGGGTCTTGGCATGAGTTAATGTTAATATTATTTTCTAAGGACCATTACACATGCTCATAGATAGAAATGTCCGATGAAACCAAGACATGTGGAATTGCTACTGCCAGGTCGGTTTTAATAATCTCCTACATTGGAGATTATAATGTGTGAACCCCATGATAGAGAGTCTCATCTTCTTACAATTACTCGCACATGACAGTTTGTATACTATGTGTCCTATCATAGTATTTCATCCAACCATGGAACATTGTTTTAGAATATTGTTATAGAATTTCAAGGTTCTCATCATAGCGGGGATCTTCCATGACCTTATCAATGAAACAAATATTCCAGGACATTATTATATTATAGTCATGAAGAACAATGCACTATATATAATAAGAGTACACTCATGTAATCAAAGTAAAAAACAGTTGGTTTTCCGGACACCAACTATAACAAACTCCCACTTGGACTAGAGCCAACTACCTATGACATATAGTCTTCTAGACCTCACATAATGATCATGTTTCTACTGAGTCAAAGCCTTAGTCAATGGGTCTACTACATTGTCTTCCGTGGAAATACTTCACACTACAACTTCACCACTCTGAGAAAAATCTATCAAGAGATGATACTTCCAAAGTATTTTCTTTGTCTGCTGATGTGACCTTGGATCTTTTTCAAGTATCACCGCTATAGAATTATAACAATAGAGTGTGATAGGATCCTTACTATTAGGTATTACATCCACCTCTTGGATGAAGCTTCTCATCCATACAACTTCTTTAACTGCCTCAGAAGCTGCGATATACTCGGACTCTGCTGTAGAATCATCCACCACACCATACTTTGAGATCTTCCAACTCACTTCACCACTATTAAAAATAAAGATGAATCATGTCTGCAACATTATGTCATCTTGATCAGTCTGGAAACTAGCATCTATATGTCATATTATTACAAGTTCCTCATCTCCTCCGTAAACCGAGAACATATACTTATTACACCTCAGATACTTAAGGTTAGTCTTGAATTCCATCCAATGGTGGTCTTCGAGATCAGCTTCATATCTTTATACCACACTTAATGCCTATGAAACATCTAGCCTTGTACATATCATAGCATACATGACTGACCCAATCACAGACGTGTAAGGTATCCTTTCCATTTTTTTACATTCCTCGTGTTTCTGAGGACACATTTTCTTGGAAAGATGAATACCATTTTACATTGGAAATAACACCCTCTTGGATTTTCCCATACTAAATCTCTTTAGTATCTTGTCAATTTATGTAATTTGACATAGGCTCACCATTCTCTTGGATCTATCATGGTGGATCTTGATCCTAAGAATATATGCTAACTCTCCCAAGTAATTCCTGAAGGATCATTTATCTAACCATGCGTTAACTGTCTGTATGATTGGTACTTAGTTTCAAATTAGTAGTATTTCATCAACATATATTATTAGGAAAATGATTGCAATTCCACTAAACCCCTTGTAGACACAAGGTTCACATTCATTCTTAACAAATCCAAATTCCATTATATCTTCATTGAAATTAAGGTTACATGACCTTGATGCTTTCTTTAATCCATAGATGGATTTCTGCAACTTGCATACCTACTTGGCATCCTTTGGAGTCGCAAACCCTTCAGGTTGTCTCATATAGACATCTTCCTAGTGGTTCCCATTATGAAATTCTGTTTTGACATCCATTTTACAAATTTCATTATCATGGCAAGAAGCAATGTACAATAGGATTCTGATGCATTTCAGCATCACAACCGGTGAAAAGGTTTCATTATAGTCAATTCCTTGACGCTGTATAACACATTTTGCAACCAATTGTGCCTTATAGGTGCTGACTTGCCCCTCCATGTCCAGTTTCATCTTGAATACCCATTTATTTCCAATAGTCTTTACATCAACATGAGGATCTACTAAAATCCAGATATGGTTTTGGTACATGGAATCCTTTTCAGAATTCATGGCTTATTGCCACTTGGAAATGTATGTTCCTTCAACTACTTCCTTGTTGGTAAGAGGATCGTCATTGTTAATAAATAATTGGTCACCATCCTCGGTGACAAGAATACCATATTGTTCTAGTTCTCTCACCTATCTTGTCCTCCTACGCAATTCTTATGTCTGTGGAACAGATTGTTCTTCCATGATGCTTTGTGGAATATGTTCATGTACCAACTCTTGTGTATCTTGAGCCTCGACTTCATCAAAGCCTATTTCACTCCCACTATCTCTTTTTGATATGTGCTCCCTCTCAAGGAATATAGAATGTCTTGCCACTATAACCTTTTTTCATGAGGGGTTGTATATGTAATATCCCCTTGTTTCATTGGTATATCCTATAAAGATACCCTTTGTGCCATGGGGAGCAATTTTTTTACCTGAAGACTCCTTAAAAAATGCTTCCCTACCCCACACAGGTAAATTTGAAAACTTGGATTTTTGTCCACTCCATAACTCATATGGAATACCATTTATCTATTTAGTTGGTACTTGGTTTATTATGTGTGATACTGTTTTTAATGCATATCCCCAAAAGGATAATGGATGACTCGCATGACTCATCATTGATCTCACCATGTCCAACATGGTGTGGTTCTTCCATTCACATAAACCATTCCACTAAGGTGTGTAAGGAGGAGTGAGTAGAGATAGAATCCTAAACTCTTGTAAGAAATCAATGAAGTCCTAATTAAGATATTCTCCTCCTCTATCTGAGCAGAGTCTCTTAATATTTTTACCCAGCTGGTTCTCAACTTCATTCTTGTATTCTTTGAACCGATCAAACGAATCTGACTTATACCACATTAAGTAAATATATCCATATCTACTAAAATCATTAGTAAAAGTTATGAAGTATGAAAACCCACCCCTTACTTCAACTGGAAATGGTCCACACACATCATTGTGAACTAATTCTAGAATCTGTTTATCCCTTTCACTATTCCCACTAAATGGGTATTTGGTGATTTTTCCTTGTAGACATGCATGACATACACCAAGTGGTTTTAGTTCGAAAGAATCTAAATACCCGTCTTGATGTAATTTTTTCAAACGTTTCACATTGACTTGGCCTAGCAGGTGATACCAAATTTTCGTGTGGTACGAGTCATGTGAATTATATTTTTTCATTGATTTCCATTACATGGTTTGTGTAGTCTAACATATAAAGGCCGTTATATAAATTTTCCCTACCAAAACAAATACTATCTTTATAAAATTAGCAACATCCACTTGCAAACATTAAGATGAATACATCAGTATCTAATCTGGATACTGAAATAATGTTTCTGGATACAGAGGGTACATAATAACATTCTTTCAAAACCAATACCATCATAGTAGGAAATGTGAGGTGGTAGTCTCTGACAGCTACAACAGCGAGTCTGGCTCTGTTGGCTACTCATAAATCCACCTCACCTCAGTCAATCATTCTTTAATCAACTTGGTTCTTTTATTTGGATACCGATGTGAGAACCACAAGCAGTATATAAAACCTAATTGGTAGAAATAGATAGATTTCATTCAATAACAAACGCACCTGAAGCTTCCCCTTACTTCCTTGGCTTGGTGCAGTTTTTCTTCCACTGGCCCTTCATACCACATGTGAAACAAACAACCACCTATTCTCTTGCATCCCCTTTGCACTTCCTTTTCATGGAAGGCCTTGAAGAAGCTTTGGGCTTAAAGATATTCTCCTTCCCTTTCCTTTTAATCAACATGAGGACAAATGGATTTTCACACTTCATGTCATTGTCCACTTGGTGAATGAGGAAAAGAAGATCAGACAGAGACTTCTCAATGTTGTTCATGTGGAAGTTCACAACAATGTTTGAGAAGCTCTGGGGGAGTGATGCCAGAATGATATCGTTACCCAGTTCATCAGGGAGTTTAAACCCTTGAACCTCCAATCTCTCAATGTAGCCACTGAGCTTGACTACATGTGGCCTGGCTGGGGAACCCACTCCAAGCTTTCTCTGAAATAGATCCTTGGAGATCGCAAACCTTTCATAACTTTATCTCTCCTGATATAGAGCACGGAGGTGCTCGAGCATGCTCTAGGAATCCATGTCTTTATGAGACTTCATGAGCTCACTAGACATTGATGATAACATCAAACATTGAAAATCGAGTGCATCGTTCAAATGTTGATCATTGACCAGGAAATCGTCATCACTCGCCCCTTGTGCAGGCGAATCAAGATGTGATGACTCCAGCATGTAAAACTTTCATTCATTCCTAGGATAACACAAAGGCACCTAAACCATTCCTAAAAGATACTCAATACTAAAAAAATAGGTATGTACCCATGGTTTTGTAAAAAAACCGTGGGTATAGAGTACCCCTATACCCACGGTTTTCCAAAACTGGGGGCATAGACCACCTATACCCATGGTTGTGCCAAAAAACATGGGTATATTTTTCTTTTAATACCTATACCAATGGTTTTGGAGAAAACCATGGGTATAGGGTACTTTTCTAAGACCTATACCAATGGTTCATCAAGACCGTGTGTATTGGGATTTTTTCATTGAAGACCTATACCTACTATTCTCTAGAACCGTGGGTATAGCTTTCCCGCATTATGTCGGGGGAAAAAAATAGGCGGGACATAAAAATATTTGGCGGTAAGGCATTTATTAATGGTTTAGATTAATATATTTACGTAAATATAAATTTATATTTCAGAACATCAGTAGCTCGGTTGGTAAATTGTTCTCCGCGTCTGCTGAAGGTCATAGGTTCGACTTCCACCATTTAAATTTTTTTAAACACATTTCAAATTAATATATATATGTAAATGTGTATATATATAACAAATAAAAATTGTAGGCTCGTTGGTCCCTTGTGCAGGCACGGCAGGAAGGTGAGGCCGAAGTCCTGGGTTTGATTCCCACTTCCCTTGATTTTTGATACCACACGTTGATTTTATTAATATATATAGGTATATATAGGTATATATAACATCTAAAATTTGTAGGTCGGTTGGTCCCTTGTGCAGGAATGGTAGGAAGGCGAGGCTGAATTCTCGGGTTAGATTCCCACTTTCGTCGATTTTTGATACAACATGTCGATTTTATTAATATATATAGGTAGATATATGTATATATAACATCTAAAATTTATGCCTCAGTTGGTCAGTTTGTCAGGAATGGTCGTCATGCGGTTCGGGTGGTGCAGGTTTGAACCCCTGCATCAACGAATTTAGAGTCTTTCCCAACAAGGGTTGATTAAACTCATAGTTTTATTGAGTCTTTCCCTTAATAAATTAACATAATCCTTGGTCTGACTTAATATGGTATTTAAGGATTTTAAACTTTTATGCGTAGTTTTGTATTATCACATTCTTGTTAATATTATGTGTTTCTTGCTTAAGTGATTAACCATGTTCTGATAATGTTTACACATAGTTTAGTTTTTATTTTATTCCATCTTTGCATGCTTGTTCATTTTATTAACTATGTGATCGCAATAACACATACATAATAAATAAACCATGAAATCAGACAGAAATATAATAAGATTTCATGATCATGAGCTTTTATTGGTTATCTTATCTAGCGGTTTGATAAGCTATCCCTAACCTAGGTAAAAACACCTTGAACTAATTATTCATGTTTTTCAGCTCCCACCTATCCACCATTGTATCTTCTTGGGTTGGTTTGGACTCAACATCGGATTTTGAACTATCTCCTATGGCTTATGAGATCCTTCATTACATGTGGTTTACATTAAAGAATCCATTGGAATGCAGACCCTAAATTTTATTGGAAGAAGGCTCACAGGCCATCGAAATTAAAATTAAACAGATTTAAATGAAACCAAACACACATACAAAGGGTCTTTTTTCTAGCTCATGAACATCCATTGTATAAAACAATATTTACGCATATTTTGAAATCAAATTCTTGTAATCATTCAATTATTTAAGATAAGTCATTCTTAAAATCAATTAATTATGATCTTATAATTAACCAATTATTTATCTTAAATTCCTTTCTGAATTTCCCTGAGATTATTCTTATACATATCCATTTTACAGGTCTTTGTACTTTTGTAGGAAACCCGGTGAAATTTTATTTCTGGAGAGTACACGGTGCGTAGTTTATATTTACAGAGCATGTATTTATTTTAACACTTTATCCAAATTAAACGCTGGGGGCTTTGGGGTGTTTTATCTACATTGTAAATTTTGGAGTACACGGCATGTAGATTAATCATACACAGTGTGTACTTCCGTGTTACACGGTTATTGGCCTGACAATCCCATGTATGTGGAACATGACTTCTCCTTGTACATATTTTCACTAGGTCTGGATCGGACTACATAGTGGGTTGATTCAACATACATGTCGTGTATTCTGATTCCATGCGCTGTTCATTTCTGTTATCATGGTGTAAAAAACTCAGGAATAATCAATTCACACGACATGGTTTTTTGGACCAATACCGGTTCTTTGAACCTAAGTACATGGCATGTATTTTTCATTACACGCGGTGTATTCCCAGGTTGTATAGACAGAAAGAGTGGCTCCTCCAGATGAGTTCCTCATTTTTTATTTTAATCAAAAATAAATTAAATTGTCATTTCTGTGATGTGAATCGAGAAACTAAGGAGGAATAACAGATCTCATTTATTCAGTTTAATAGAATTATTTACCACGAATTGAATCAAATATAAATGTGTAAATTATTAAAGAAAATTAAATAACTATAATCGACATTGTAACCTCACTCTGATACCATTTGAAGGTTCTGAGCGCAGCGGAAGAACGTGATCTGATGTTCCCACTAGGCTTTTTTTCATTATCAATGACAAATCCATGATCAATATGATGATAAATGCAACTCTCCACAGATCGGTTCATGGAAATTGACAATGAAGAAAAAAGGTCATGAAACCACAAAATTGGATCGTCACAGGTTGGTTATAAATAATTTAATTAACTTAAAAGAAGTAATTATTGGGTGTTCTTTCTTCATTGATATTCTTGATCACATTCCTATGTGATTAGTGATTACGTCGCAGAAGAAAAGGGTAGACTTCATCTAGTAGTGATCCACACGTGCACCGTGTATCTCTGGACGTCACCAAAGGTGTCTCCGGGTGCTAGCATGGAGAAACCGTTTCTTGCGTTGCCTGACTTAGATTGTCTTGTTCTGATGAATAGTTCTCTCTCGGTATTGAGAGTCTTATTGGAGGAAGGAGTTCTTTTGGTCTTGAGAGAATTCTCCAGAAATTTTGTGCACATCTATTCTTAGGAAAAGTGTTGTGGTTGTGAAGATATTTATAATCGGGTTTGAGGTTGTTGATTTATGACAACAAATAAAGGCATTACGAATTTTATTTATTTCATTAACTCTTTTGAAAACCCCATGTCGAATCATTAATTCCTTGACATGCACCCACACTGATTATAATAAATATCATTTAATAAAATGATATTTCCAGAAAATCCTGACTGGAAAAACTACACGGTGTGTAATTATAAATACACGGTGTGTACTTATTTTTTCATTGAAAACTACATGGCGTGTAATTGTTAATACACAGCATGTACTTGTTTTGAATATAAAAACAACACGGCGTGTAATCATTAATACACAACCTGTACTTGTTTTCATTTTATTCGTCCTCTAACATTAAAACAATTTAGGCTTCCTTGAATAATTATTAAACCACGTATGGGAATAATATTTATTTTACTTGAGATACTTGTAAACACATATTGTGTCACCCTCTAGGCCTATTTCTAATTGGCATTAGCCGGGCTTGCCTAAATTCCAAGATTACTGTCTAGAAATGGGTCAAGGCACCCAAGAGAGAGAAGTTGACACCGCATTGACGTGTCACCCCATATGAATTCTTACTATGTAATTTAATCCCGTTGTCTCAACATCTCATCTAGTAGGTTTCATGGCTATTTCATAAACCTATATGCTTGATCTATAATTCATTGACTTCTAGAAATAAACTCATCATGACACCATGGCCATAGAATTTGTGTGCCCGTTCTATTTCAATCAAAGGGCCCAAGATATCTACTTCCATAAATATAGAATGAAAAAATCTTTCCTCTACTTATCCATTACCAACATATCATTCGTGACGCACCCAACGTACACTACTTCCCGCCAACTCTCTTTGTGACGATTTTCATCAGTAATTATTAGTGTGTGAGTCGTGACCTGAGTTAATGATAATCTTCCAGTCTATGGACCATTACACACGCTCATAGATAATAATGTTTTATGACACCAAGACATGTTTAATTGCTACTAACGTGTCTATTATCATAATCTCCCATCTTGGAGATTACCAAGTGCGAACTCCATGAGAGAGAGTCTCATGTTTTTACGAGTACATGCATGTGACGGTCTGTATAGTATGTGTCTTATCATAATATGTCATCCAACCATAGAACATTATTTAAGAATATTGTTATAACATTTCAAGGTTCTCATCATAGTGGGGATCTTCCATGAACTCATCAATGCAACAAATATTTTAGGACATTATTATATTATAGTCATACATAAAAATTGACAATATATAATAAGAAAACATTCATGTAATCAAAGTACAAAACAGTTGGTTCTCAGGACATCAACACTAACAAACATCACTTGTTTTTATAAATTATCTAATTTCATGGTGTGGTAGAGAATCATAAATCTATTTTATTGTCTAATACTAAAGCTAAGTATATTGAAAAATGAATATTTTGGGCATAGATTATATAGATAAAAAAATTACCAGACTATAGGTATCAATTATAAAATTTAATTATGAAAATTAATAATATAGTTCCAACAAAAATTTCTAATAATCTTACTTCTCATTCTAGATATAAACACATTGATAAAACGCATCACATTTTAGAGTTTATTTTTAATTATGATAAATTAAAATTGAATTCATTAGTACTAAGCAATATATAACTAATATTTTCTCTAAAAAATTAAATAGTGAGATATTAAATTAAATCATATATGAATTTGGTATGATTAATTACTCTTTATTGGTATTTTGTGTTAAAATCCCAGAACTATGGTTTTTTATCTCATTATACCAAAGTGACTACATGACCATCGACTCTATCAGGACAGGTAATGTGGTCCGTGAGGCTTCCTTGAATTTCCATGTTATCATAATGATTAGTTGTAATGTACATCAACCTATCATGGCTCTAAAATGTAACCATGTGGAATCTTTGATGATAAGTCAAGAAACCATTCCCTTCTTATCTACCTCAACTAACTTAGTTAAATTTCAGAAATTGAATAGTGTTTTATTAATATTTACCCATATTTTTTATTTCATTTTAACCATTCACTAAAGTATATACAAATATTAGATATAGATTATTTATTACTTATCAAAGGATTGAAACCTCATAAACCCTTAAACCCCTTCTCCCACTTGAAACGAAACAATCCCTGATCCTGATCCATTCAATGCTTTTGGAACCATATTGTGAATATGGTATATGTGAAGTGGATATATGTTTTCAAATTAGATGACATAATGTCACATTAAAATAAAAATGAATCATCAGAAAGTGATTTTTCAAAGCCACAATACCCCCACCTCTCCAATAATTTTTTCATACCGAAGAAAGGGGTCAGTTATGAATTACTAATATCAAGAATTCCTTTAGGGTAGACCACTATAAATAATTAGGGATATAAAAAGTGGAGTGTTGAGAATTGTATCATGTTATATAAATGTTTGATGAATTTTTTCTATATTAATATGTAATTAGATATTGAAGATAAAAAGTAATTCATGAAACCCATTATCAATAGACATGGTATATTATATACATTTATCCAAAGGAAAAAGTTTTCAAAAATTCAATGTAATAGTTATTTATAGGACTTCCAAAGTAATCATTTAATGGTTCACATGAACCATGAATACGAGGACGAAATTATAGAGCTATTTGAATAGAGAAACACTATAATACCAATCACTAGGGAATTGGCTGGTGAGTTCAGGCTACTATTCATGCTTATCTAGAATTTGATTTTTTCCTACGAAAGGTAGCATTAGAAAATTTCGGAACCATGATCCATAATTTTTAAATATAATGGAAAATGGTTTTAATATCAGTTTATCTTGTTATATAATGAGTCATATTGAATAAATTGTTTTTAATACCATTTGATTAACTCTTTCACATATCCTAAATTCACATGAGCTCTTTTGGAGTTCTAAGGAAGTGTTCCTCGGTTGGGGGGAAATTCATTATCCACTTGTTGGATTTATTGATAACATAAATTTTCAAGAGAATAAATGGTCAATTGGATCCCATTAATTTTATGATTGGTGGATAGACCAATGTAGTTTTATGATAAATTCAATCATGTTCCATATCAAATGATTTGGAAAGATTAATAAAAACCTTGTATAAAACATGATTAATCGATTGATTATTCCTAAAATATAGAGTTAGTTATTAAAATGGATGAGGTTTAACATATGAATCAATAAGAAAGGGATGTTTCGGGATCAAATTATGAGATTGTTTCTGAATAATTTATAGTTTTTTTATTGAAAATATAAATAATGATTAAAGTAAATAGTATATTCATACTCATGAGCCTCTGAATATTTCTCAACTAATATCTCTAACTAGAACTAAATCGCGGAATGTTTCTTATGGACCTCCTAAATATATTGACATCATATCTTCACATGAATATGATAATGAATCAAATTTAAAGGTATCATAACCTTCCCATATTCCAAATTAAATAATAGTTTCTGACTCATAAGATAAGTATTTGTCTAGTATTAATGGAAATCCTTCGATTAAAAGCAACAAAGAAGGTGTATAATTTTATGAGCCTAGGAAGAAATGGAATAAACTTTCTTAGGAGATTGGGGTGGATCTCATGTTGGGATTCAATTGTTTTAGAGGTAGAAGTCTCTTGGATCTATCATTGGTATAGAGTATTAAATATTTTATGGTGATGATCCTTATGATGGAGTAAAACCACCTAACCTTGGTAGAAATTCCATTTATACCACACCTACTATCTTTGTTGGACCTTTTATTATTAAATGACCACTTTTGAATTAGATAGACATATAGAAAAATACTGAAATAAATTCCCTTGGAGAAAAAAATCCGAATAAAGAGGATGTGGTGGATTGAAATATAAAAACAATTTTTGATGAATTACTGGACCCACCACCTATGAAGGTTGTTGATGTTTTTGATCCTACTAGAGTAGGTGAATCATAACCCTTTGATGTGTTTGATCACTGAAGTGGTGGTCATGTGTTTGATTTTTCTGTTTTGAGAATAAATAAACCTTTTTAAAAAGAAGTCGAACGGCTCTGTATGGCTTCACCATCAGAGAAGGATATATTCCTTCACCTCCTTCTACTTATGCATCATATTTTGTGACTCGGGATTACCTGAATGAATTATAGTGGTTCATTTGAATATTTTGAAAGCTTTGTATTTGGTTTTTTTCAAGATCACATTAATTGTTCATAATATAAATCATATTTAATTTTATATTGTTGATTTAATGAAAAATTAAATTCAGATGATAAATTATGATATGGTAATTCTTAGTGAATTTTTTCAATTTCTAATGACATATCAAACTCGTGAGGACCTGGGTCAATTTTACATGGTCTCTAGACTTACTCCAAATGATTTTATTGTATGTACATATACTACTCCTCTAATACCTATTCTTTTAAATTATCATACTTATATTGGTGGTAAATAGTTAAGTAATATTTAATAGGATGAAAACATGGTTATATTAGATAGTTTTCACTTATAAAGGAAATGTTGTTGTCATAGATCCATGCTGAAGATACTATAAATCTTGAGTTAGAGGATATTCCATGAAATAAAAAAAGTATACGAATATTTTTAAAACTAAAATAGACCACTTCTTTTAAAATGTATTTACCAAGGATAATATGTAGACATTGATTGGGTTTTTTGATTTTTCTTTGAAGATTAACCATGGGACTCAATCCTTTAATGAAAAATTGGATCATGTAAAACTTTTTATAGCTTTATTAATGATATTTAAAGTGGAAAAGTAGAAATTATATTAGAATATAGAGAGAATATCAATGGTTTTTTGTTATTTAATTATGATAATAGAGTCATTCATGTAATATTGGAATAAATAAATGGCGAACCCTTATGTTTTTTCTATAATTCCTACTTGACAATCATCTAATTTCTATACTAGAGTCACAATGTTTATAGGGTCTACACCTAGTCTTTTTATTTTCACACATATTTAGGTTCATCAAAAACTAAAGAATTTTTATAAGTGTATTGTAAATAGAGAAAATTCTTCTAATATATCATAGTTGTCTCATAAAAAACAAAAAAACATTAAAGAACATTTTGATCCCAAACCACCATGATAAATAGATTCATTCCAGAATCTAATTCAGCTACCTGATACTAATTATCTTATAATTTATATTTTATTTTTAGTCTCTTTTAATTGTTAATAATTGGATATTAGCATTATTAAAAAAAATATCATAATTAATTTTTTTATTATTTAATTTAAAATATTTATTTTTTAATTAGATTATGTGTTGGTACGTTTGTTCATTCATTTCAGTACATATTCTATTCTATTATAATATTTTTTGAAATATCAAAATACATAAAGAAATTTGTCATGTCAATTTCAAAAAAATGTCCTCTCATGATTATTTATTATCAAAAGTGGGGAGATTTGATTCATAGTACAATAATTCTTTATTTTAATAGACAAAAATAATAATTATCATTATCCAAAAATATTATGTATTTTATGATAAAAATAAATGACTTTATCAAAATAGTTTCTATATGGATTAGCCATATGACTACCAATCAAATGTATGAAATAAAGAAGTGACTATGAATAAATATTTATTAGTGAAAAACCAACCACACATTGAATTAAAGTCACAAAATAAAAGAATTTAAGTGACCCTATAACAGATGATCAACCATGAGTTATACATAAATAAATTTTATATGTGTTGTGCCTACCAAAAGATGAAAACAAATAATATATATTAATAATTCACTTAATGTAAGAAAAATTCATCAAACCATTCCATAATCATTATTTTTTATGTTCTTAATCTATAAAATTTGGAAAATCATCCACAACATGAAAGAATTCAATTTTCCAGGGATGAATATCATAACTTCCACAACTATTAGATCGACTGAAATGTGTTTTTTGGCTGAAAAAATGTTGTATCACACCATCTCAGGATACTCAAAAAACCTTAGTTGAAATTTATGTGTACTCTCCATGTAATTTCACATTATATAAAACCTACTCCATGAAGTACAAGGCAACAATAGGTAAACCAACCTCACTACATCAACCATGACCAAATGACTCTGAGTACTCAGATATATTATGTCTAATGTAAAAATATCCAATTCATATTTTTTTAATTTAATTAAATGTGCAACCAGAGTTGATATCATTCAATTTAAGGATAATAATACGTTAGTGGATAATTTGAGAAGAATATTATAAAAACGATATGAAGGTTCTCATATGTGAGAGACCAATGAGTTCAATTTTCTATGGATTTAGTGCTTAAATAATTTATCACTATGACAATCTATTTTAAAGAAAATTATTAAAAAGCATATAATAAGGAATAATTTAATAATACACTCACTCATGTTCTCTTTGGACAATCTGAAAAGGGGGATAATCAAGTAGATCATCCTAACTTGATAAGAGATTGAGCATCCCTAAACTTCTCCCAAAATCCTCAATCTCTCTATTTATTTTAAATTTATTTTACTTTTTTTGTTTCATATTTTATTGATAAATAATCATGTAATTAAATCAAATTTATTCATATAATATTTATTATTATTTATTATAAGTATTTTTCCCACATAAAACTGTGTAAAAGACATGGTTGATCCTAGACATCCTTGTGTTCATTTTTATATTTAAAACCAGATCCACATTATATATTTGTTTATGGTATTTCAATAAATGTTATTTTAATTCGTTAACTATAAAGTAGAGAGGGACAATGAACATCATCATGATGAGCTCTTTTTAAATTATACTGTGAATTTCTATTCCTTTTCCCAACTATTTTCTTATTACTGTATGTTTTTCAATGAATATTTTGAAAAATAAAACATTGAGAGTTTTTATTTAAAATTTATATATGAACTCTGATTGGTGTGGGTAAAATTATTTCAAAAGTAAATGTGATTTGATATTTTTAAGTAGGTTTTGATCATCCTTTGATAAAATATTTCAATTTATTAAAATATATATATACCTACTATATTATTCAATTGTGATGTGTTCCCAATTTCGGGGATTTTATATTTTTAATTTTAAAAATAAAATATTTTGGATGTTCAATTCACCCCACCCCACTTGTGCATTCCAAGGGGACTGGTAATTCTCTACCCCCATCCAGAATAAGATATGCTTGAATTTTCTAATCAATTAAAATACAACGAAGTTTTCTTTTCCTGTATGGAAATGAATGGAATAATAATTATCCTTAAGCACATTGAATCAACTCATTTATCCCATATTATTATATTTCAGTGAAATAATATATTTCAAATCCTTGTGATCGATGTATATTTCTCATTTATACATATAAATAAAATGAATTCATATAATTATAAAAAATATGGCTTTCATTAACAATAAATCATGTGTGGGATAATTAAACTCATGGGATTTCAATTATCAAGTTTCATAAACCACCACTATATCATTTTGAATTAGAACATATCCTAGACTACTCTTTGACACATAACTAAAAATAATAAATCCACTTTATGAAATGATTGAGTCAACATTGGTATATTTATCAATATCCTCTTTAATTCCTTGAATATATCTTCATTATACAATTTATATGTGCATTATACCCACTTATGAATTAACATGGTTAACATATTTACTAATTTATTATAGCCTTCAATGATCCAGTAATCATATCTACATAATCTATTGAAATTACTTATTTCAGTTATATTGTTTTGTCTGGTCTTCTAATGAAAATTCATTTATTTTATTGGAAAATGGATGTACCATCCATGGATAGAATTTTTCCGATGAAGGAAACATGATGAAGCCTAATTTTACATTACTCAATTTCCCATATATCTCCTTTTTCATAAGCTTGATAATTTTTTTGAAAAATATAATCTTGTTGTTCATAAATTTTAGATTATATAAAAATATTACAAATAAATTCCACCACCAATTTATTAAGATAATTCCTAAATACTCAATTTATCTAATTTACAAACAAAAAAGGATAGTCTTTAGTCAAAATGAAATTATTGAAAACTTAAAAGGACAATACCATCAATGATAAAATAACATTGGTATATAATTATTATTAACATATAACTAATGATCAACCGAATGAAGATAAATCTTCATGAAGTATTGAACCTGAGAAATTTTATCTAAAAATAAATCATTATAGGGTAATGGATAATTTTATTTATAGTAATTATATTGATATTATATTAATTTGTGCATAACATAACTGAAAATTTACTATTATTCATAAATTTAAAAGGTGCTCCCTAAGGTGAAAAACAAGGAAAATTGAAGGAAAAAACTTATAAATCATGTATTTGATTCAAATAGTAGTCTAATTTCCTCGAATATATTCTATATGGATCATTGTATATGTGTTTTTCATCGTTTATAAGATCAAATGACAATTAAACTATTTATTCAAGTGGAAATATAGTTAACTAATAGGGAAATACCTAAATATATTATTACAAAATGGCTAGGTCATATATTCTTAGAATCTCCATCTATATTTTAGATTGAGATTATTTTCATTATTTAACAATGATTTATTTATGATGGGATAATTGGGTCTGAAATAATACAAAACCCTTCTATAACAGCACTATAATCATCCTTCATCACCCCTAGACAAATATGGATAACCTTACCAATACTAAAACTCCATCAGTTTTATCAATGCAAAAAAGGGCTGATAATGTATATATCTCTCAACAAAAAAGAGTGCTATCAAATCATACATATACCAAAGAATATAAAATCCCTGATAAAATATCCCATTTATCAGTTCATTTATTTAGTGCTGATAAATATTACCTTTATTAGTGATTTTAATGGGGCTAATAAATGGAATCTTATATCAGTGCTTTTATTTGTGCTAATAAAAGTATGATTCATCAGTGGTTTTTAATGTGTTGATATTGATTGACTGTGCCAGTGCCTATATAAGCATAGGAAGAGGTGTCCTTTATCATTGATTTTTCATGATATGATAAAAAATATTTATCATCTCATTTACTTGTGCTAATAATGGTGAAACCCGTAGTGTAATGCTACAACACACTACATCACTAGAAAACAAGTGTAGTGTACTAAAACAACACACTGCATTAGTATAAATAACAAAAAAAATTATCAAAATTATATACCAATAAAAATATAAATGAAATAATATTTCTAACATAAATAAAAAATAGGAACTATTATAGAGTATGTCATATGTTTATTTGATTAAAATTAATGTTAGTTTTGAATAAAAAAGGCACAATTGGATTCATACCGGTCACACCGTGCATCATATTGATACTTGGATGAATTATACATGTCCCAAATGATTCATGGGTCATTTTACTAAAGTATAAAAAAATATAAATGTGGTTGACATGTTTTTAGAATGTTAGTTGTTTTTTTATTAAAATTAATGTCAGTTTAGAATAAAAAGATTCACATGGAGTCTTACCAAACACATTGTGTGTCAGATTGAGGTGAGGTTATACCCTAAATGTGAAAAATGATTTGTGGATTGTTTTACTGAAGTTAATTAAATATCATAATGTGTTATTCATGTTTTGAGTTCATGATTTGTTTGTTTACTAAAAATAATGTCAATTTTGAATTAAGATGTCCCATTTGGAGTCATACTGGTCACGTCATGCGTTAGATTGTTGAATGGATGAATGATATATTCCCTAATTTACTCATTAATCACTAACATAAATTATAAAAACAATAGGAATGTGTTTTTTTAGTTTTGAGTATGTTAGTTGTTTTTTTATTGACATTAATGCCACTTTTGAATAAAAGAGATGTAGTTGGAGTCATACTGATCACACCAAGCAACTGAAAGAGGTGTGGTTCATCCATAATTATCAGAAATGATGTATCGATTATTTTCCAAATGTACCAAAAAACGAATGTTTTTTATGGGTTTAGAGTATATCATTAGTTTTTTTACAAAAAGTAATATCAATTTGGAATAAAAATGGCGCACTTGGAGTCGCACAATGCATCAGATTAAAGCACAACTAAAATATACAAGTCTCAAATGACTCATGGATCGTTTTCCTAATGTATCAAAACAATTAGAATGTGTTTTATCAGTTTTGAGTATGTTAGTTTTAATTTTTTTAAAGTAATGCACCTTTCAATAAAAAAAGGTATCATTTGGAGTCATACCAGTCACACTAGGCATCAGATAAAGGATCAATTGATCCATACTAATCCAATATTAATTATTTATTTTCTTCCTAAAGTAAGAAAACAATACAAATGTGTTTTCTATGTTTTGAGTATGTTAGTTGTTTTAATTACTAAAATTAATATCAATTTTGACTGAAATAGACCCAATTGGAGTCATACTATTTTTCAGATTGAGGTGCAGTTGAATTCTACACATCCCAAATGACTCATGGATCATTTTTTCTAAAGTATCAAAACTATAAGAATGTGTTTTCTCATTATGAGTTTTTCAATTACATTTTTATTAAAATTAATGTCAGTTTTGAATAAAAAAGTAAAAATTGGAGTAATACTGGTCAAATTGTGTGTGAAATAGAGGTGATGCTAAACCATACACATTAAAAATTATGTATGTATCATTTTTCTAAAGTACAAAAACAATCCAAAGGAATTTTCATAGTTTTGAGTATGTCATTTTTAAATAAAAATGATGTCAATTTTGAATAAAAAATACATACATGGAGCCACACTGTCCATCATATTTAGGCATGAATGAATGATATAAATCCAAAATGATTCAAGGATTTTTTCCCTAAATTATCAAAATAATAAGACTGTGTTCTCTCGGTTTTGAGTATGTAAGCTCTTTTTTTATATACACTAATGTATTTTTTTAATAAAAAATACATGGTTGTAGTCATACTAGTCACACCATGCATCAGATAGATGAGAGGCTGATCCCTTCTCCACAAAAATGATGTATTTATGGTTTTCCAAATTTTTCAAAACCATCTGAATGATTTTGCTCAATTTTGAGTGTATCAGTTGATTAGTTAATAAAATTAAAGTCAATTTTTAATAAAAAAGAATCACATTGAGTCATACTAGTCACAATTTGAATCAGATTGAGGTGTGACTAATCCGTACACATCAAATAAGATTTATAGATTAATTTCCAAAAGTAATAAAACAATATGAATGTATTTAATCAGTTTTGTGTACTCCACTTGTTTTTTTTAATAAAATATCATTTTAAACTGGAAAGATGCATGATGGGTCTTATCTTAAGTGACAAGTGTTGTTTGAACTTTTAAACAATCTTTTTGAAACACAATCATGGTTAGATCCTTATTCTACTTCATTTACCAAAAATTTTATTATTTTCATGTTAGCACGTCTTATCCTCCTTCACCTCGATCTCCACCTCAATCATTGCCTCTACCTCCTCCTCTACATCTGTCTCTAACTCCAACTTGACCTCTACCTACACCTACACCTAAGCCTCTACCTATGCCTTTGCCTTCACCTCCGCCTCAGCCTTCACCTTCACCGCTACATCTGCCTCCATGTTTTTCCAACAATTTAATTGTTTTTAGGTCATCTCTTCTAATCAAATTGATTTCCTCCATTAATATTATCCTTGTTAAAGAGATCACAAATAATATATAATCATTATAAAACTAATTCTTGACACCCCAAATATATTTTGAAGGTCATTAACCATACTAGATCATAATCTTTGTTTGTAATAGAATATATTTTCTGTAGACCTACATTCTAAAAAAGGTATGATGCCCACTCTTCTCTAAACACATTTATTTATTATTTTGAGTTACTCTACTGTGAGTAATTGTTTTGTAATGATAAAATATAACTAAGCAAATTATTATGAAATATATTTAACTAAATTTTAATTATCTTATGAAATTACCTATTTGGGGATGATACTCGTTTCATGATATATTATTTATCTCATAAATTTGAAAACAAAATATCCACAATCAATTACATTATCTTGTTTAAGACACTGCACAAACATTGAAAATAATATTTGAATTGTTGGAAATGTTTTGACAGTTATATCTTTCTATATATAATTTACTTTTTTCAATTTGTAATAATCCATATTCATTATCTTATTAGATGTCAACCTCATGCCATGATTTAGCCTATATTTAGAGACCACCCAATCATAACCAAATTCCTATTAAAACATAGAGTGAATATATAATTCGATTACTATATATAAAATAATGATTTTAGTGCATTTATGAGTCACAATAGACATCATGTGTAGTTATTTGGTTTGGAATCAATGCATTGAATCCAAAAAATAATTATTTGGGGTGTTTATGTAGATAGATAGCAGCATCCAGTGCTTCCTATAGAAAAAAAGAATTAATTTATTCAAAAAATAAAAATATAGTTTATTAGATTAGATGGATTTGTTTTACCCTTTAATTGTAGGAATCAAAATAGTCTATCTTCTTAAGATTTTTTTAGGAAACTGTTTTAGTAAATCATCTTTTTCTAATTAATTTCTTCCCCATTATAAGTAATTTATGGTGTAGAAATGATATAGGGATTATTGGATCTAAATCTAGATTTTAACGATATTCCCTTTATGTAGTTTTTATATAAATTCCTACAAAAAATATGAAAAGTTATTTAATTTAATAAAAATATTTAGATCACTATTTGGATAGAAGTATTATGAAAATGTACCTTATTTATATATTCAAAATTGGGGCCACTGAGCCATTCATTCTTGAAAATATCATTTAGAGAATCGAGACCAATTACATCTGTAATGGAAGCTCCAAATATATATTCCTTATAGTGAATGTATGACATATCATTATCTTTAAATATGGTCTCTACGAGATGAAATAATGTTAATAAATATTTTCATAGAACTGTAAGAGATTAGGTACTCTGGGAAGTTCGTTTTTTTCTTGGTTGATTCACTAGATTTCCTTAATTTGAACTTATATTTCTCCACCTCTTTTTCCATCTATAATATCATACCTCAATTCAGAAGACTTATCATCAAATGTTATATGTTTTTCATATAATTCTTTTTTTAAATACGTACCACATGTATCTTTATATGATTAGATGGTCATGGTATGAATTATCCAATAGGAACTTCGACCATTGTAATATCTGGATCATCAAGTGGAAGATGCAACTTAGATTCCTACTCATAAGAAACCTCAATCCCCAATCATATGTGATCTTTTGGGAGGATTTGATTGTGTCGATAGCCTCTCATGATATTATAAATTTTACCCCTCTTAACACGATGGTACATGGGTGTTTATTGAAAAAAATAATATACAATTATACCTTGGAGAATTTTAGTATTATAAAGTAATTAGAAGTTGTTAGATTCACATTTAAGAGAATGAGTAATGAAAAAATTGATTACCCCAGGTATGGTTTGGGGGGAATGAAAAGCATCAAAGCAAGTGGGGCCATTTGGGTCATGTAAAGATCATTGTTATACCACCAGTTCACTTTGATATTTTCTTATACGTTGTTCTTCCAAACCAGACAACAAAACAATATCTTGTTGTGAGTCTATTTTTTTATGAATTTATTTCATCAAATTTTATGTATCATCCTGTGGTTTTTTTTCTCAAAATATTTTGTAAGAGAGACTCCAAAACAAAATTCTCTAATGAGACCACAAATTTCAGGTCGCTTCAAAGCTACTAAAAGTAACTTTTCTACTAGTGTGGTCGTTACTAATTCTTGTGTCTAAACCATATAAAAAAATATGAAGATATTTATTTTATGAAATATTGTTTTAAATAATAACAAATTAAAATTAGTTCATAATTACACATGATTCCCACATTGATTTTCTGTTTTTATCATATAATATACTATCCTTATTTACACAAGCCTCCATCCATACCACAAGACGTGGGATAGTAGTGGTTTCATGTTTTAATTCATCAATATGAATATAATGAAAGGAAAATATTTTATTTCATATCACATAACAAAACATTAATTGATGATTTAAAATATTTACAAATTTATTCTCTAATGAGGTGTACCCTATCCTTTCATTGCGAAAGGGTTATGATGGTTTTGATGCGCATTATTTCTTATAATCATCCCTTAAATATTTTATAAACTATCAATTTTGAGTGATGCTGGATAAAATAAATACTTTCAAATAATATATTATCGATCTCAATGCACCATAAATTATTTATCATTGTGACGATTGTGGAAAAAGACCATGTTTTCTGCTTTATAATGTATACACAACTTAGTGTTTGGTGGGGATTTATTTTCCCCTCCTCATACATAATATGTAACTTTTTCAGAAGAGTCCAAAAGCCTCTATTGGTTTTTCCAATTGAGATTAGGAAAAATTTCTTACGGAATTATTTTAAAATAAATGAAACCTTCCGTGAATAATGAAAAATATGTCAATGATTCATTATATAATTTTTCAGTAAAATAGAGAAAGTATATTGTAACATTAATGTTATATCTTCCCATTGGATTTATTTCATTACAGGTTGGATGTGGTGCCTTTGGTCAATATAAATAAGCACATTATTCTGCATTGTGACCCCAAGATAACTAATAAACATTGAATTATTGGAGTCAATTGGTTCACCGCATTGATTCTAAGAAACTTCAAATTTTATACCCTTACTTCTATAATCAATAATTTTATTCAAAACTATGATGTTGCGTTATTGTTCTTTTGATCATTATTTCCTCAAAATGTTGTTTATCCTCTAATAATTCCGTAGTCTCCTCATCAACAGTCTGTTCATGGTCAGGATTAGAAACATCATCATGTTCAAATTCCATTGTATGTATGAGTAGTCAGACATTAAATTTTTCTTGAATAATAATAATTCAATACAATCCATTCATAAAAGTCCAAAATTGCAAACATATTGCATGAAATCTTGAACATAGATATAATAATTCAATAGTAAAGTATAAC
Organism: Viscum album; assembly: GCA_963277665.1. Lineage (NCBI taxonomy): Eukaryota > Viridiplantae > Streptophyta > Magnoliopsida > Santalales > Viscaceae > Viscum > Viscum album. The sequence continues at coordinate 789,627,799 of OY728120.1, forward strand.
TAACCTTCACTGCCTTTATTTAATCTTTCATCAGATGGTTTATTGCCTTCCATCTCTTGATGATGGGAGGAAGTAATGTTTGAAAGGCGGAGTCCAATCCATCATCAATAGATAGAAGACAACCAATCTTCTATGTATTAATGTGTCCAAAGAACCTACACTAATGGAGTCACTTAAAAAGTGTCCTCAATTGTTATAGAATAGACATATGATATAGATGAAAAATAAAATCATTCATATCATAATATATGATATTGGAATATTAAAACATGAAATTTATTTAATAGAAACACTAAAAGATTAATACATTTTCCTTGATTTACAAGTCTCTAATACCTCTTATGAGTTTTAGGGTATCTTCATATGATCATTAGAGGGATTAAAATAAAAAAACGTCTGATTTATCTCAAGTATAAATGTGAATGGAAACAATTAAAAAACACCTACGACATAATTTTAGTATTGTATAAGTGGAATAGGACTTTAAGATTCAATGGAATATGTTTCATTTATTACACTGAATAAGAAAACCAAGTATTTTAGACTTTGAGGAGGCTACACTAGCCTTAAATCACAGAAATATTCATGAGGGCCCCCGGTCACTGAAGGAGTTCTAGCACCGTATCCTTATGTTAAAAAAATATCAAATAAGAATAGAGGAATAGATATGGAATAAAACAAAGGGTTACTTAAAATAGGGGGATCATACATCTATTTTGTGCATTTTGGACATGGATAAAAATTATCCTGACTTATAAGTCGTAAAGATCCAAACCATCAGAAGTATATTTTAATCATATTTTGATCTCTCTATGGTTATTCACCGTGTTATATGGATTTTCAATTTTTTATCCTATAAATTAATTATCTAACTATTTTGGTTAAAATATCTATAAATAAATGTCATCTTATAGTTTTCTTCATTAGATATCTAACTATAGAGAACTCATTTACTTTTGGGAAATACACTTTTTATATATTTTACTGTATTTATTAGTCCATTTAACAAATAATTATTCAACTCAATCCTATTTAGGAATTTTTTTCATAAATATTTTAAAAAACTTTTTAAACCAAATAAATTCCCCATCACTATTTGTAACACATGGTTTGTGTTTAATAATAATCATGAATTAATTAAAAAACCAATACTCTCACAACATGAATCACTAAAATAATTTTGGGAACGTGACTAATTAATTCGATATTTTTTTGAATTTAATTAATAATTATTCATCAAAATCATAAATGTAAATAACCCATTTCTTGGTTTAACAATTTACATGAATAACCAAAATCCACAAAACATATTTAATGATTTTTACACTAATCTTCATCCCTATATGTTCATCACCCAAAAAAGAGGTCCAAAATGTGGTATCCCATAATCCTTATAACCCCTCATAATGAGGCCTTTATAATCAATAATCTATTATATATGATGAATTATATTTGTGAAAATACATAGATTTAAGAACCATATATTAATCAATTGAATATAAAACTTAGGGGATGAGAGCTCTCCATGATAATGTAGATATGAGATTAAACATTATATGATTGTCTTAAGGTACAAATGGGATGGACAATCAAATGAATATTAATGTAGAAAAAAGGAAATAGAACTATACTGTTTTTTATTTCAATAGAAATGAGAAAGGTCATAGGGGTTTTCATGTTTAATAATAACTCCAAAACACAAAAAACGTAACCTAAAAACTCAAATAATGATAGGGGAAATGTAGAAAAGAATATTCATTTGATTTTATCCTTGATTAATCTAAGGGAATGTTTGGGAGTTATACTATAAGTAGATGAGTTCTATGAGAGATTTAGAATCGTGAGTGACATAGTCATGGTTAAGTTTTTTTAAATAGATTAGGGTCACTTTTAATTGTTCTTTCAAAAAAGTAATGAAAAAGATACCATTAACAAAAACTAATTTTATATGCGCTGATAAAGATTAATAGTTATCAGTGCTACAAAATCTCTGTTAATTTTTTTTAATTATACTTATTTAAATAAATTTTTTATAAATTTATACATATTTGAATATATATAATTATTTACTTATAATTGTAAAAATACATATTCATAAAAATTATTCTTTATTTGCAATATTTTTTTACATAGTAAGTATACATTTTTTATTCATTTCTAAATATTTATTTAGAAATATATTTTAAATATTATAATGGGAAATATAGTTTTAAATAAATTCATTTTATAAACAAATGAAATTGAATAATTCGAAATGAGTACACTTAAAAAATATTGAAAAAATTGATAAATTTTGTTAATTAAAATGATTTATTAAAAAATATGTATATATATATATACTGAAGTTGATGAATATATATTGAAAATACTAAAACATAATAATTAATTATATATAAATAAATAATAAATAATAATCAAATTAAAAAATAAAATAAAAAATACTAAAACATTACAAATGAATACCCTAACTATAGATTTGAAAACAAATAAATAAAATTAACTGATTAAAATATATATATATATATATATATTAAAAGTATCATGTTATAATGAAATTATAAAATGTTCTCAAATTTTAATAAATTACACAAATATTAGCGTTATATGTTTCTTTATATTGTGTGGAAATATCTGTGTGTGTGTTGTGTATAAAAATTCATTAATATATATATATATATATATATATTTGTGTGTGTTTGTGTACCAAAATTGAAACACCCAACGTTTAATATAGGATTATTTTAAAAATAAAACAACATTAACAATGAATAAGAAATTAATATCATTTTATTTGAAATTTTATATATATTATACTCATTCTTTTTATATATATCTATTTAATATAAATTATTTTTGAATATTTATAATCTATAAATAGGTATGTCAAATTTATTCATTTTCATCAATAATTATAAAATTAAAAAAATCCATGATATTTTTTTATGTTACTCATTTTATTTTAATTTGTTTAATTTTTCATTTTATTCTCGACCTTTATTAGTGCTAAAAAGTGCTCATGAGGGGAAATTTTTATAAATTCTAAAAACACACAAATAATGAGAACCTCTTATCAGTGCTATAATGGAAGCACTGATACAAGTTTTTTTATTAGTTCTAATATAAAGCGCTGATAAATTTTAACTTTTATGAGTGCTAAACAAAAAATCACTGATAAAGGGTAAAATTTAGGAGTGCTTTTTTAGAACTGATAAAGGTATTCCTTTATTATTGAATTTTTTGAGTGCTGATAAATTCTAGTGCCTTTGTAGGAGGTTTTTTAGTGGTGTTGGTTCCTAACATGATTTATGAAAATAATTATCCCCTTAAAAAACAGAAAATTAATACCTAATACACATTTTCTTTCCTAATTATCTCTATTATAAAATTTAATATTATAATTTTATATATAATTCAACCCCAATAATACATCAAAATCCAATATTGGTATGGAAATTAGATGTACCACTACACTATAGTAATGAGTTATTGTTTTTACTAATTAATATATCTTTATTTTAATAATAATACCTCTCAGTGGCCAAACTAATATATTGTTATCTAATATATAATGGGATGAATGAAAATTATTTAACAAAATTTATTGTTTGAAATAGTGTGTAGTAATATAATTAAATAATATAATATGTATCATCATTTTTATAATCATAGTACCCCCTCCCACATCATCTATAACATTAACCCTAGTTTTTAATATAATATTTTATTTTTGGTCCCAATGTATCTTTAATGAATAAAGACCTTATAAATTGATTCATTGATTAGAAAAATATCTCATCTCTTTAATAATAAAATAATATCACATTTATTACTTCTATTTTTTCATTGGACTCTAGATCATGGTGAATCTTGTTTTCGTATTTAATGCTTACACCCAATTCCATTTATCAAGTCACTACTTATTTCTTCATAAATTAATTAGATATTGGAAACCAAAATCATACCTTGTTTTTTAATGTATGTACTTTACATAGTGAAATTAGTCATCAACATCATATTAGGTTTCCCTTTAAAGATAAATTATTTTGAATAATTTATTTCTATCTTGATAGAACTCATTAATACCACTTCATATGTCAAACAGAATTTAAAAACTAAAAATATTCAAGGATACAGATTTAACCCCTAAAATAAGTTTTCAATATTTCCTTATAGGTATATAAATAATTCAAAACATTACATACTAAACCTTTGAAATTTTCCTCATACTAAGCCATTATATATTCTTCCTTCAGTATAAATTCAGTAGTTTCCTATCAATCATAGCACAATACTCTCAAGGTAAATATATTTTCATGAAAATCACCATAAATGAATTTCAATTAATTTTCTATATTTCCTCCAATTAATTATTATTTTTAATTCACTTCCCCCATTAGTCACCATCTCTCATTAAATTCTACATAACCCAAGTATATATTTTCCTCTCAATACACCCTAATGTCATAAAAGTATTCCTTGAGGATTTATCTATTTCCCTATCACCATTTTTGTAACAGATTGAATCTATCCATCTTGTAATTATGTAATTTAAAAAATATAATTACTCACAATCTAGTTTCCTTTTAATTGTATAGATTTATATAATTTATAAAGTATGTTACATGAAAAAATACAAACTAGTCCTCCCAAATAGATATTTTTCCAATAAAACCAAACACCTTAAATGAAAAACCAGATTCCTTCAAAGATAGAACCATATTAATACAACATTAACTTCCTGATAATTCAAACCATTTTTGATTCTATATAAAAACTACTTTGATTACATTGGTTGAGTAGATAAATTTTGTTATATGTAACATAAATGGGAATGAAATTTATGCCATTGGAATTATATAAACCCATTAAAAATGATCATTTAAAAATTTAAATTTTATCCCATATAAAATATTACCTCAAACATATATCTATATTCTTATCTAAAATGGTATTATAATGAAAATTCAAAATAATTAATAAGGAAATTAAATTATTTTTAACTTTACTTGAGAAAAAATGACATCTTTAAATATTTAGAAGATAATAACCATACCATCGAATAAAAATATTTACCTTTAAAAGATCAAAAACATCCCATTCCACAATGAAATAAATAGACCCATAGAAACCCATATTAAGAGGTACTAAAAAAATTATCTCCCTGATAACACCTCTAATATTCCAGGGGAAGGTGACTATCACCGAGTAGGAATTAAAATCAATTGTAGGGACTTATACTAAGGTATATATATGAAATGTAAACCAATCACCATTCCTAAATAATGCAATGAAATTAAAAAATCAACTAGAAAATATGATATATGTATATGAAGACAACTAGCTTAAAAAGTGATAATTAATTTGTAAATAATAACATAATGGGGGGAAAATATATTCCAATATAAAGGTAAATCCACCCTAACAACTAATTAGAGGAAGGTCTCATCTCACATTCCAAGATCGAAACATCATTAACTATCCCCATCACAAAGTACTACTAATCTCCAAAAATATCTAGTCCACCTAGATTCTCATAGAACTACCTATCATATACATAAGAGAGACACATGTGGAAAAGATACTCATATTGGGGTCAGTATATACATACCTAGATGGAGACCCTAAAATCGAAAAAAATCAATATACATATCATCAGAAAAACAAAAATATGTGGAACATAATGAAGATAATAGATATAATCGAAGGAAAATATTTCAAGATAATTAAAGAGGAAATATTCTTCATGGAAACTAATAGGTGATATTTGAAAACATCTCCATAGATCTAAAGTATAATTTTTAAAAATTCTTATAACCACTCCAGAATTGTTGTGGGTACCAATACCTTACTGTCATATGTGAAATGGTTGAAGGAACCCTAACCCCAATGGTTGAACCACATCCCTCTTGAGCTTAATGATGGGGGTGCTGACATCTAGGATAGGGTACATAAATCAACGTTGAGTAAGGGGGATACAAGCATTATATTTATAAATGATGTGTGTGGAACCATTCCCTAGAATTATATTTATTTTGAGGAATACAAAACCAAATATCACTCTAATGGCCCCAATTGAACTTTATCACTTCTTATTCAAATATGTAGATAGAGAACATGTACACATAACCCTATTTATCATTTTTGATGTTCATGAAATGTAGACCATCGTTTTTTATGTATAAAAAACATAAAAATCGATTATTTACATACAAGAATAAGAGTACCCATCAATGAAATATGAAAATGTATAAGGTTTATAGGTAGTATATGGAATGTGATAAATGATAAATTGTGTTTAGTATCTATGAAGTAGAATGGCCAGGTACCAGAACATTACATGGTATTAAGGACCTCCTTCATAACTTGTATACTGGAATAAGTGGAATGTCAGGATTGGATATGTAATATTTGTGTACCACTGAAGATAATGTCATGTATAGACTATAAAACATGTGGCCCCATCCCAGATAGAATGTAAGTATAAATTTACAGATTCTGTGTGCTATTTATACATTTGACGCTCATTAGTAGGGGTACACATCATGTGTGTCAAGTCAAACAACATGTCATGTTTAACTCCATATAGAAACATGGAATCTACACTGGTGAGATTTGTGATATGTGTTCCATTGTACTATAAAATTTGTAGTGGGGGTATTTTGAATCTAATTCAACTCCCACCCTATAATAACACTTCAATACCACTAATCATTACCAAATCGTTTCTTGAAAACCCACCATTGAAAGGTAGACCTCGAATTACCTATTTTCTCCCAACTATATTAGGAACTATGAATAATTGTTTTTGTTATTTTCTGCACACATTGACCAAAACCTTTATCTATATTGTAATTATATTGGTTATTTAATTTATTTTCTTATCACTACCACTCAATGATCATTTTATATTACCCAACCTTATTTTTTAAATCATAAAATTAATATTTGTAGTACACGATTCAGTCACATATAATTTCCATCAAAAATTGGTCGAACCATTGGACATAAAAAAATTTGATGATAATGTCTGGGTTAATGATAAGAGGAACCAATGAATCATAAATCATGATTATCAATGATGGGAATTGGGATCCAATCATCGATTATAGGTTTGAAAAATTGAAAAAAATATGAAGCTAATGTCATAAAATTAATCCATGCCAAATATAAATTGTGAATTAACATTTCAACAAAAGGAACAAAAATGATAATAATGATATAAATATATTCATATGAATCATAGGAGATCGAGTAAAATTAATTAATATAAAATCAATAATTTATGAATGGTTTGATCAGTAGAGATGAATAAAACCCCATAGGGGTCATTGGGGATCACTCTCGAGTTTGTTAATCAATCATTAATCCTCATAATTTTTCCCACATCATCTCCCAATGACAACCCATTAATCTTAGTGTTTCAATATTCTAATACTAAGGATTTTATAAGGATTTTCTTATATAGAGGATTATTATGTTAAATTATAATTAACTACATTAATGATTTAGTTTTTTAATTACGTTGATTATTCCACCCACGAGAGACAGAGAACTACCAGGACATGGTGTGGACTAAACTAACACTATTCATAGTGAAAAACTGATGTCATATATTCAACGACGATCATAGTTTTATTATTTGAGACTTCATTCAGGATAAAAATTACTTTTATAATATACATAAGTTCATGTGCTAAAAAATTAATATAACTTATAATATATTCATAACATGGATATTTTATTCTTGCAGTACCACTTCATCTCCAAAGAAATAATATTAAATATTTAATCATATATTATAATGGATTAACTATGAACACCCAATTCATTACACCTTCCCCACCATCAAGGATTTTTATCCAAAAAATATTAATATATACAATAGGTAGAGGGTACATAGCCTATATTTGGATCCTTATCTTCCATGATATCTCATACATATTTCTTTATTGGTATTGGATGCACACTAGTAGAATATCTAACTCAGGAGGATTTTTTTGCTACTAATACTCAGTCTCCACCTTGTAATCTAAAAATATGGCTTTATCCAAATGTACATATTACCCCATAAAATGATGTGTGATCATTCATGATGTTTCACCTTAGTTATGAGTTAATGAAAATTTCATGAACCTAATCCAGCATCCGATGAAAAATTATGAGGTATGAGACTTCACCCACCCTACAAATCATATAAAATGGATTGTTCATTATCACAGATAAATTACTTAAATGAACAAATCGTTTAAAACCACGTTGAGGTGAGACCTACATAAATACAGCCAATCAATCCTTAAACTCAAAATTCCACTATCTATGATACATGTAGGAATTCATAAAGCGCTGAGTGGTTCTCATCTACTCATGAATGACACATACATTCTTTTTTTATAACTAGGACTAGATCTGGCCACTTGAGTGGTGAATCAACCATATCCATCCTATATAGGGGTGACCTTCATGTTGTACCATATACAAACTTCAATAGTTTCATGGTAATAACTGAGTTTCTGATGTTTTAGTAGGATAACATCTCCTAGGGAAAATAGTCATTCTATGATTGAAAAATTTATAACATGAAATCCATCTAAATTTATTAAACAACCTTTATGTTTTTCTCAATATGAACATTCTTATGGGGGTGTAATGCTATGATCATCCATAATAGGGTCCTAAACCCTCCTATAAACCCGTCCAACTTGTGGATTGAGTCAAAAACCATGGTTAGAGTCATTTATCAGGGGTACCCCATGATGTTTTATGATCTCCTACACAAACAGGTATACAATGAAATCGAATAAAATGTTATTTTTTATGGATACAAAGAAAGATAACTATTTTGATATATTAATAATATAAAATATAATGTCATGAGATCTCGAAAATCATACATCCCCATCATAATACATTTCGATATACATTCCCATTTTATACCATAGAACATCTAGGAGTTCGGTCAAACCCCTTAGGATATTTTTATCTACCATTTCCAACTGATATGTGAGTCATCGAGAAACAAACTCAGTAATACAATATTGTGTTCTTTCTCACCAAAACTAATAATTTTGTTATTGGTCCAACTTCTCTAATCCCAGATTAATCAAGAATTGTGTTGAATGGTACTACCTCAAAACCACATCAATTAGCAAGATTGTTATAACCATCAATACTCATAATAATATTACATTCACTCTAATACAAAAAATAGTTGTCAAGTTAATTTTCTAATTATATCTGATCATGAAAAGCCTCACAATCGATGTCTCCTAGCTAAGCCTCCCTTAGACATCGATGTAGTAGAATTTTCACTAACATCGATCACAGATAATGCACTCTTACCCGTTCCAATGAATAGAAACACAATGATTCTAATCCCTATGACACCCCAACAATCAGTTGATAATGGGTGTTCCTTTTATAGAAACATCTTACATGTTTCCATAACTATTATAGGATATATAAAATAGACTCTGGTGGTACGGGTATACTAAATGTCACTCAATAAAAAGGTAATTCCTCCAATTATTCAAGGGGAACTATACCAGTTCCATATCTAGCTTATTGGTTACAAAAATGTTTAGATTTTATTTGAGTTTTCAAGACCCATAATAAATCACTCCCTACCACTAAATCCATATACATATAATTCCATCTCTAGAGGAATCACAAGAACCGTATTCTAAATTAATTTATTTTGTTGTCTCATTATAAGAGAACACGTAAATCACTTCTGTATCGCTTAAAATTATATCTAACACATCTCATTACAAATTAATGGTTGCAATATTTTGGTCAAGGTAGTAAAATGGTTAAAGATCTACATGAATTATACCACAAACCTCTAGTAATACCTATCCAATCCATGAAATCTTCAAGCCTCATACATTCTCTTAGGTGGATCCCAAGATACCCCAAACTTTTTAACACAATTAAATTACAATATATCATCATCCATTAAATAAATATGTCATTGATTTTCATATTTCATACACTACACTAAAAAAATGAAAATGTGATACATTTTATGAAGTTAACATTATTAGTATTAAATGACACCGTTGTATTATAGTCATTGAATTGGTAGGTATAAATAAATGTATCATCATATGTAAATATGTTTAGAAAAAAAATAAAGTTTCATTTTAATACCAATTCATTGATAAATTCAATTAGTATAGCTAAAAAAACTAAAAACATTTTCATAATTTTAATTTTAATTTCTCAAAAATTTCCTTTTTTGGAGCTATGGTTTTTTTGAAACAACATATATTATAGATTAATGATTAGAATTTCTTTTTTGATATAATTATTATTATAAAAATATTATAATTATCAATTTATAGGAAATAAGAATAAAAATATTTTATATCTTAATAAGTAACTTCCCTATTAAATATATCAAGAATGTTTAGGATCTGAGCATGATCAGTCATAAAATTTATTAATGAAAATAAAAGTGCATAAAAACACCATAAAGTCATTTGGTCCATCAAACCACCAAAAACAACAAAAATTCCCAACACCACCCAAAGTTTCACAAATGGGATATTACCAAAGAAATATCATGCCCTTAAAATCACTATGTCACTAAAAGCATGTCGAATCCAATTGTCAAATTACCCAACCTCAATCATTGTTGACACAAATATTTCCTGATTTCCACACCCCATGTGAGGATCCGATGTATTCTACCACATCAACCCCTATTGTGGTCAACATCTCCAAATCTCATGAATTTTCATGCTCTCCTTCTTGTCACTATGCCTAAGGTAAAACTCAGTCCATTCCATAGGTTTCTTCACTGTTTTCTCTACCAGAAAATGTTTTCATTTCGTCCAGATATTGGAAGCCGTTTTTGTTTCCTCATGTGTGTTGTTCTTATCACCGGTATATCATCTCCACACAGCATGCATCAATCATCACACACTTTGCACAAAATTTCTTCCATCATCATTGTCAACCTGTAGCCTAGAAGCCCTGCCCTGCTGTCCAAAAAAAATCTCCCCACCACCTATTTTTTTCGGGATCACAAGAAGCACAATCTTACACCGGTGATAGCCAGATTTGATTCTTCCCCCAATGCTATTCACCCTATAGGATCGAAAATCCTATGCTATATTGTTCCCCACGTCTCTCTAAAATTGATCGGACTCTTCATCGAAGCCTCATTCTATTCCAACATCTCGAATGAGATACCCATGATGTTTTATGAGATCTAGAATAGATAGACCCGTCTTAGCACCATTATGAACATTTTCACATTCTTCTCCTTCTTGATCCTATTGTTGTGGGATGTAGCCCCCTCAGTGACCCGCTTCATCCACATGTCGATGGATTTATCCACATGTAGTGTACGATACAGCATCACATGCACCAAACACCCCACTTAATTCTTCACCGAATAAACCTCCCAATCAGATCCAGAGAAAACCCCATCTGAAATAACAACACCGTCATAATTACGCTGACAGTGTTTAGCCCCACATCGTGAAAAAAAATAAAAATTCCCAACAATTTCTTCAATTGGGGAATGCACAAGATTGATATTATTATGAGAATCACTAAGAGAGAGAAATTATCTATTATAGAGAGATTACCTCTCCATCAAAGTTTTTAGAAGAAATAATCTCGCTAAATATGGTTTTCATTGGAATTTATATTTCCTTTTAGATGTTAAATTCATAATTTTTTTTAATTTTAATTTTAAAAAAGAAACCTATTTTTTTGTTTATAATATATATAATATCTTGTTATTAATTTTTTGGTTTTTCTAGAATTATAGATTTTTAGGGTGAATTTTGAAAAATATGGATTATACCTATATTGTATCTTTTATGAAAAATATCAACAACTAAGTATTTATTTGAAACTGATAAAACATTATTCTTGACCAAAAATTGTTTTTAATGAGTAAAATGTTTAATTTTAGAATAACATGATGAATTCATGAATCCAAAATTTAAGCATTTAAAACATAAGTAATATTTTTTTAATAAAAACTATTTTTAGTATATTTCATTTAGATAAGTTTACAAAAGGGAGAATTTATTTTTACCATATTTTTTAAGGAAATAAATATTACTTGGTTATTAATAAAACTAATAATATAATATAAATCAAAAACATTGATAATTTTATCTTAAATGTAATTTTTATTCATAAAAAATTACTTTTCCAAAAAATAGGTTTTACGTGTTATGTGTACTAAAATTAAAATTAATTTTTATCACCCAAAGAAATTGTTTTTGAAAATATTTATTTCCAATTTTTAATAATTAATTCCAAATTTTGTTATAAATACTATATTATATATATTAATTAAAATAATATTACTTACGTAAAAATTAGATAACAAGATTCAAAATATAAATGATAAAAGGGAAAATATCATAGAGTAAAGGACATATTTTTTTAAACATGTTGTAAAATTTATGGTAGAGGATATATTGAACATAAAAGATAAAAAAGTTTATTATTTTACATTATTTTACCCATATGAATATTCTGTAGTGATATTAAATTTTATATTTTTATAAAAATGTTACTCATATCCCATATAAAAGGAGCCATCACCCCCCTCCTTTTTCTCACACCTCTGGACTCTTACATTATACTAAACAATACCAAAATAAATTTACAAAAATCCTTCTCACATATTGTAGTTTTTTATCTTCTCAATATACCACCACTGAAATACTTAATACAATTTTCAATAGAACTCTTAAAGAATAAATTAATGCTCAAAAGTACCCCTTTTTCATTTATTTTAATTTATTTCTTATTTGAACTCATCTGAATATAATATATAAATGTTTTAATTAATAAATAATTATCATAATAATTATAAAATTATATTATTTTTATTGAATATCTATTTTCTATCTTCCTCATGACTACTCAAAAAATGAAAAAGACCCTTGTGTCTTGTACAGACTTGCTCTACCCTAAGTGATGTGATACATTTATCACAACCATCTTAAAGTATTGGTTAAATGTGTATATTTAATTTATATTAGTGAAATTTAAAATACTATTATCATTATTAAAAAATTTTAAATAAAATCATTACTTCATTATGTTCTATAGAAAATGATAACATTATTGATGTGTACATGCATTTTTCCAAGTCCTCAAGGAAATGTATTTCAGTTTCATCTAAATTTAATTCCTTATAAAAATAAGATACAATATTATTCCACACCATAAAATCATATAAATAATGTCTTTATTCTTCTTTAGTAATGATATTATTCCAAAACAATCACATTCTTAACCATACACACCCATCGATTATATTGTATTCTTGTTTTATACAGTTTAACCACCTGGACAATCAATGATATACATTTATATTAGGGATAACTATAGAAACATACATAACAATATTATTATACATAATTGAAAAAACATTTTTTGATTTAACTTTTTTTAATTCTCATATTAATATATAACTTATTAATAATATACCACACTTTGTTCTTTATAATTTACCAAGACACGTTTGTCGTCATTTCTAATATAAAAAATGATTACTAAAAAAATTCTATAATTATGGAAGAGAATATAAATAAGTTAAATAAATATATTTTAAGACAATTAATTAATTATTAATTATTAATTTATTAAAAATATTATAATTTTTTATATATCCACAATAAACTCATGTGAAACAAACAGAATTACCAAAATCAGATGACAAAAACTGACTATAAATAACTAATTAATTTTAAATAAGTGATTATATGAAATGATTAAAAAGGATTTAAAAATGAATAGTTATATTAAATAGTTTATTAATATGCTTTTTTATTATATAGGAGGTTTAATCACTTTTTTGGATGTTGGTAATTTAGGTCTGTGTTTTTGTATCAATTTCAACACCAAGATAAATATTTTAAATTATGATAAAAAATTCAATTAAATTGTCTATATACTAAAATTTTTAAATATTATATAATTATTCCTTTTATATTGATGTTATTTTATATTCTATTTTAGGATATATCATCAATAGAAACAACTATATATGATACAAAATTCATATATGATTTTGGTAACTCAGTTTCCTTTCATTGAGTTATAAGGATTATTCATTAACCTCAATTAATTCATATAGAATTATTTAATCCTATGATTAAATAAAAAAATTAACCATTAATTTATAAATAATTAAACTTATTTCTGAATAAATAATTTCAAGTGGATTGGTAAATCCCTGATTATGATATTCATAAGGGATTTTATTAACAGAAACATCATTTCATTGGGTTATAATGTTACTTCTTGAACTTATTTCGTCAAGGAACCCTATATTATTCCATTTAAAATTTAATATATTATCAACCTTATATCTATTTGGAATCATAAATTATAAATTCAAAACCGCTTCCTTGATGAATTTCTTTCTCCAAAAAATAAAACGTTGGTATAAAAAAATATCATTCATTCTAATGGTTTTTCCCATGTCAATATTTTCTCTTCCTACCTATGTGCTCATTAATATTTGGAAACATTCTTTTTTATAACGTCAAATGGAAATTATTTTTCTCTTTTCCACTTTTAACAATATTTATCTGTTCTCCATTTTCAAGATGTGTTTTTTCTACCAAGGTATTTTAAAATAACTAAAAAATTTATTTTTATGAGCATATGTTTTATCGTTCACTCCACATTTCCCCAAGATATCCTTTTTGTATTTCTAAAAGATCCAATATTGGTGATTATTTTTAAATATAAATGTTTAAAAAAATCACGTATCATTTTTTAAACCTTTAAATATAGTTCATGGACTTTTTATCGGGATTTGATTCCAAATAATCATTTTAGAAAATCCTCCTTTTAATTTTATCAAAAGAGATCCTTTAAAAAGGGACACATGACATATTATTTTAATGAAAATGTTAATAATTGTTTTCTAAATACTCTTTTATGTTTTTCACAGGTCCATTATCGACTACAAATAGTTTTTATTATATGGTGTTATGTTTTATGAATAACCTTATGAATTCTAAATTATTTCATTTTAATGAGGAATCATTTTAATAAGATTTTAAATAACTCAACAAAGGTTTTTTTTATTCTTATTATTAAAAAAGATTTATCCAATAATCTTATAAGGGAGGATTTAATCTATGTGGTCATCCTTTTACCTGCCTTCTATAATAAGTATGATATTTTTTATTATATCACCCCATATTTTTCTTGATGAATTAATCTGATGATGTTTTAAACATATTTTCATGAAACCCTTTTCTCCCCCACAGTGGAAATGATTTAATAATTACATTAAAATTATTTCTATAGAAGTATTGTTTTCCAGTTATCCAGATTATTTTATATAGAAAGTATTAACATCTATTATATTTTTAATTTAATATGCCAGTTTATTTATTACTGAGGAAATCTTATTATGAATTTTATGGTTGTTTTTTTTTATATTGTGTTGTGTATAGTACGTTATTAGTGTGTGAAAATATTATATAGCCCCATAATTTTTGATGTTTTATGTTTTCCCTATGTATGAACATAATTTCACCCATTTATTTGGTTTCATATCTCCAGCATTCCCAAAAGAGAGAATTGAAGGTTTATAGGGATATTAAAGGATAAAATATTATGTTACCCCAAAAATTTATGTTTTATTTCGTGATATAAAAAATAATCTGAGAATAATTTTTCAATCTAGTCTCTCAAAACTTATTATCTATGTGTTCAAATGTAATGAGATCCCTTGCATATTATGAAAATGTAATTTAGTGACCACCTACTATGGGTTTTTAGAGTTGGAGTTATATATTTGGTATTAGATAAATATTATTAGAACCAATGGGAGATGTATTTTAAAAAAAATGAATTGGAGAGAAAACCCCTAGGAAAGGCTATAAGGAAAAATCTTGGAATAGTATAAAATCCTGAATTTTTTTTTTATGTTTGGATTATATTATTTCATGGTAATTACAACCCTTCATGGATACTACAAGTGGGTGCAGAATCTTCCATAAATTCACCCAGGGGTAATAAAATCGATATGGTTGGTTGAGTGAAAACTCCTAATTCACAAGGTGTATGAATTGAGGTTTAACAATGAACCTGGTTTGACACTAGTATGAGATTTTAATTAGTTAATTTACATTTTATTTATAAACCATTATGACTGATTTGAATATATAAATATATGATAGTTTACCTCATATAGAATTATCATAGATAACCTATTTTTAAACATTAAGATTAATAATTTATATTATACAAGAAATTTATAAATAAAATCATCTATGTTTATTATCCCCATTTATAAAGTTATTAATTTTCACTTACGTCTATATTCTTTTATTTATGTAATGTATGGAAGAAACAGTAACCTTGATAACAATTGATCTAATACATAACATGGTGATTGTCATGATGAGTAATCAAATGAAATAAGAGTTGGGATGAGTACTCCTGTGATTATTCCAAACCACCTATCATTAATTATTATTAACAAAATAATTTATTTTTAATTCCTAAACACAACAATTAAGTTTAGGACCCAGTCATAGTAATTTTCATCTAAAAATATGGTGAAGGAAAGAATATTCAATTCCAAATTGCCAAGAATGTTGGAAGAATAACCTTGGTTACCTTATTCAAGGATAGTGATGAAATTGTTGGTTTGATAAGGGAGTAAATGGATCAACTAATTGAATAGAAAAAATTTATATTTTTTATTACATTTATAAGGGAATGAAATTTCATCCAACAATACCACTAATAGTTTAATGTCTTAAATTTTAGAATAATGGGAATTATCAAAGTCAGTTTTATAATCTACAGGTTAAAATGGATTATGATAATAAAAAACCTCATAGACTAAGGGAATAAGTAAAATCATTTGTAATGATAGACAATTAAGAGTATCATGATAATTAATCTATATTTAACCTCTAACTAAATGTTTTAGAAGTCTTATTGGAGTTTTATTTGAGGCTCCCTAGTATATCTATGATTTTATCTAGTATAATTAAATAACTACCTTATTGTAATAGATTTAAATTTAATTATAAGATAAATATTCTTTTTTATTTGATTATAGTTTCTAAATATAAATTTCAAGTTAATGTGCTTAATTTAAATATAATTAATTATTCATTTTAATGAATTTTATATTTTTTTTAAATGGATTGGTTCCCTCTAAATATTGGTAAGACTCAGTATTTATGGAAATGAAATCACATTTAATATAATCCAATGATATTCAATCAATTAGATGTAGATTATAAACTCCCTTTGGAATTAAAATATATAATAGGGATATTTATACCAACTAAGAAGGGACTCATTGTTAAAAAGGATTACATAAATATCTATAGTAGGGAAAATCATATTATTAATGAATAGATTGTATTCTTATTCATATCCATATTAGTAGGGTATATATATCATTAGAAATTGTCTCTTGAATTTTATTTATCTTATATACCCTTCACTATTTTCATTTATTAACAATTATTGAAATTGTGATGATGAAATTTATTTATAGGAGACATATTTAAACACCCTAAGATTAAAATATGTCATTATCCTTTAAAAAAATAGTATCTTTAATATATTTTTTCACATGAAATACTAAGCTAAAATGAAACATTTATACAATTTTTGAATAAAATATTATAAGTATTAAATGGCACTGTTATATGGTTGTCGTTAAATTGGAGGGTATAAATAGAAATAATAATACTTCTAATTATATGTAGAAAAAGGACTATTTTAATAAATATTCATTTATAAATTCAATTAGTATGTCTAAATAACTAATAAAATCATTTATTGATTAAAAATATATTTTCCTCAAAATTAATTTTTTGGCGTTATTTATTTTATAACAAGAAACATAATATATTATGATTTAATGGTGACAAAATATATTTTTGATATTATTAATAGGTTAATTCTAATAAAAATAAAAAATCATAGGAATGAAGAAAAAGAATATTTAATATTTAAATAGTCACGTCTATATTAAAAATAGTTTTTCATTATATTTTATATTTCCCTTCAAAAAGATAAATACATAAATTTCATAATTTCCATTCAAAAAAATGATCTTCATTTTTTTATTCAATATTTTTAAATTATATATGGCTGAATTAGGGTATTTTTTATGAAATAGTTTATTTTTAGGTTAATAGTTATAATGTTATATTTATATCTATATTAAATATTTTATAATATTATCATAAACTTAGATAAAATTTTAAAGTTATAAATAATTTTTGAAGAAAAATATTATATTTGAAGATATAAATATTCCATTGAAAAATAAAATTTTAGTTTTAGAAACCCCATTTTAAATATTTTGAATCTTCGAAAATATTTATTTAAAAAAACTATTTTCTGTCCATTTCGTGTAACTAAGTATCCAAATGGTGGAATTATATTTGTTATGTTTTTTTGACACATCACTATTGTTTTTATAATAAAAAACAAATTAATTTAATATAAATAAACATGATTTATAATTTAAGCGTAATCATATTTCTTATGTAAATAAATATACTTTTCTGAAAGGAGTTTTATTATTTTATGTCTGATAATATTAAAATTAATTCTATCACCCATTGAAAATATATTTCAAAAAATGTATTAAATTTTATGAGTCAAAAGTCCTAAATTATATAATAAAGATCATTTTATTTTTAGGATCTAGTTATAAATTACTTATATAAATATTATTTATCACTGTAAAAACCAAAAATGGATACTTTGAATAGTGACTTTACATTTTATATTATCTTAAAAATTCCACTTATCTACCTTATAAAAGGAGTCTTCCCTACCCCTCTCCTCCTCACAAAAAAAGCCTCGTATGTTCAAAATCAATTTCCCAAATAAATTCCCATTACTTCTAGAAACATCTTTGCAGTTCTTTTACTTTCAAAATAACACCTCTCAAAGCCTTAATCAAATTTTCTATAGATTTCTTCCAAGGAGTGAGGTAAATTTCCCAATTATTTTTTTCATTTAGTTTCCTTTGATTATTAGTCGACCATTAATGAATATAATATACCAATTTTTTCCTAATTAAATAATTTTAATAAGCATGCTTATATTTTATTATGTTTATGGGATAACTATTATCTACCTCCCCCCCAGCCATTGGAAAAAATGAAAATTTCACTTTTGTTACGTACATACTACCAAAAACATAAGCAACGTGATCCATTTCTCATAAAATCATTACGTGGATATTTATAGGGGTATATAGTTATTAATTTTGATATATAATACATTATATATGTATTAACAATATAAAAAAATTATTAACTTCATTCTATTATATGGAAAAAGAAAATGTCGCTCATGTGTACATGCATAATATCACCTCTAAAAAGAAATGTATTGTGTTTTAATCTTGAGTTTTTCCCTTTAAAATGTTATAAAAAAATTATTCAACACCACAAAAAATATCCTAATACTTTGTTTAATAATCATATTTTATAATATTACTCTCTTTAATAACTATACTCACCCATCGATTACAAAATATTCTCATTTGGGTCAATTTAACCACTAAGGTGAACAATGCTATAAATTTATATCATGGATGAATATAATAATTTAAATAAATATATTATTATAAATAATATTTAATATATTTTTTAATGTTCTAAAAATATTATATTAATACTTAAATAATTATTAATATATCACCATATGTTTGTTAAAAATTATTAAAAACCCCTTATTGTCAATTCCATCATCACAAATAGTAAAACAATTATGAAATGAAATATACCTTAATAAAAATATTAAAAAAAATATTATTTTATGATCAATTATATATGAGTGCTGAAGTTGTAATTCAATGAAAAAGGATAAATATATTCATTACAAACTCATACCAAACAAATTAATAACACCTCATAATGAAAATAGACACGAAAATACTAATGAATATATAATAAATAATTATAACCAAAGTGAAAAACGTTTCTAGATATTAATAGGGTTCTGAAATATTTCATTAATATGTCAATTTTTATAATATAGTTTTTTAAATTTCATTCTTGCAAACTTATAATTATGGTAAGGGTTTTTGTCTCAATTTCATCTCCTTGAGATAAGTTGTTTTATTATGTACATATTTTCTCTTACATGGTGTCTATAATTACTATTTGATATTTTTATTAACAAATATCATTTTATTCATTTTTATATGTTATATTAACTCATATTTCTTCTAAAATAATTCTTTTTAAAATTTTCTAAATTTAGAATGGATTTTCAATACTCAATTTCCTTTATTGTGTTATAATGATTATTCTTGAACAAAATTATAATAGGTTGAATTATTTTATTTTGTGATTTAATTATAATATATTACCACAGTAATTAATATAGATTTATAATTCCTTCTCAGTAACAAATTTATAATTTATTTTTACATCAATTATTATGGTATTTGTAAGAGTTTTTTAAACTGAAACATATTTTCACCGAGTTATATAATACTTATTGAACACTATTCTTCTAAGAAGCCAATATTATAACATTTCTTATTTAATATTATGCTACACCTTTACTCTCTAAATAAATTTAAATTATTAACTCCAAACCCCTTCTATGAAAAAATTCTCTGTTATAAAACTATAGCATCATTATGAATAGTTATCATTCTTTCTAATTTTTCTTTTTGTTACATGTCATTAATTTATATTCCTTTTAATGTTCTCCATTATATTTGGAAAACTACGTATTTTTTATCGCATAATTCCTTCATATTTCATTGTTCCCCTTTCCAACTGAATTATTAATATCCTTTTTCATCTTGTGGGTATTCAATAATGGAATTTTGAAATGAAAAATGAATTCCTTTTGAGATCATATATTATAGCTTCCACAAAAGATTTCCTCAAGATGAAATTTATGTATTTTTTGGATTAATTTTTGCATAATATTTTTAAATGTAAAATATATCAAAAAAATTCATTGAACCATTTAATAACTATATTTATTCTTTAATTATTATTTATTTTAATTTCATTCTGAATAATTGTTTTTAAAATATCAACCATTTAATTTTTTGAAATTTATTTTTTCGATGTCAGGCATAACCTCTTGTTTTTATTATAATGTGATAAAATGTTTTCTAATGAATATTTTGGGTTTTTATTCCCATTTTCCTCATAAACTAAAAAATACTTATATCTACTGGTGTTTTTTTAGAAATTACCTATTAAATTCAATTGTATTTCATTTTAATGATAGAACTTTTTAATAATATTCTAATCCTATTACAAGGAATTATTTCTTATTATTATTTAAATATATTTTTACAATTTTCATAAAAGGTTATTTTCATCCATGTCAGTGTCCTTTAATGTTACTTATGTTACACATGGGATATTTTCTTATGATATCATCAGCCATATTTATATGAATGGATTAGTATGACAACGTTCCATGTAAGTTTTATCAATTATTATTTTTTTCCCATGGGGAATATAATTTAATAATAACATCCAATTTTTTCATTGGATGACTTATGATAATGTTTTTTAGATTATTTTCTATGGAGTGTATTAACAACCCAAATAATTTTATGTCAATACATGTGTTTCCTGATTATTGAGGCAAGTTGATTATAAAGTTTATTTTTATTCATTACGTTCATAAGGGGAATGAATTAGAAAATGTATGTTATGGGTTTATTATTATATTAGATAACCCCTTGATTCATTCGAAGATCCCATGAGAAAAACCACAATGGGTATTTGGGGTATAAATTATCTATTTATGTATGTTATATTGGCATGAGACCTTGACAGTGAGTCTTTGATATCAGTCATTATGAATTTTATTATTCTAAAACTAGTTATTATTATCCATGTGATTAATTATGACGTAATTTTATCAATGGATATATTCCTCCTTAATTATATTAGTTATATATAACATTTAATTATCATTTATCTCTTTTGCATTATTTATTTATGGGTCATTTTATGATAAATTTTATTGTGTGTTTTCCCATACTGATCTTCTAATCTCACCCCTTTTTTGTTTCTTATTTATTAGAATACTAGAAGTGGACATTGAACAATTTTATAGATATTCTGGCGTAAATATTAATGTCATCACTATAATTAATGTATATTTAATTTTTTCAAATGCAATTTATGAATCATGTATATATCAAGTATCTTAATGAGACTAAACTATGTGAAATTATATAATAAAATAACATATATCTTGTAGCAATGTGAGTTTGTAACCACCCTCTCCGAGTTACTAGAACCAGGGTGTGTTATTGCCTTGATCTTCATCATGTACACCACTATTATGGACCTTATAATAAAATTACCTATAATGCTAACCTCTATAAAAAATAACTAACATTACAATAGATTTTTATATATCAAATGAACCCGAATTATTTCTAGGAACATCCTCAAATACTCAATATGTTTTTTCTATTATGTTAAATAAATGGGGATATCATTGATGATAAAATATAAAACCCACTCTAAGAAGGGGGAAAATATCTGTTTCATATGTCCCATGATCATATCAAGGGAATTCACCAGACCAAAAAAATCACCATGAACACATAACTTCCAAACTAAAATTTGGAAATTATTTTTTGGATATCTTCCTCACAAAACTGTAACTAAGGATAGACATACCAGAGATCGATCTTTGAAAACTACTTCAGGCCATTTAGTTGCTGAAAGTTGTATTTGATCCTCTATAAAAGTTTTTTTATTTATTATCACCTTAATTATAGGATAATAGATAATAAAATTCCATAAAATATCATCTGCCTTATTGGTAAATAACACTATAGAAACATAGTGTAATACACTAGGGTTGATAAACAAAATTCCTATAGGCCCTCAAACTATGGTCTC
Organism: Viscum album; assembly: GCA_963277665.1. NCBI lineage: Eukaryota > Viridiplantae > Streptophyta > Magnoliopsida > Santalales > Viscaceae > Viscum > Viscum album. The sequence continues at coordinate 789,650,691 of OY728120.1, forward strand.
ATCTCATTGATCATAGTGTCATCCATATGATGAGATATAAAAGATATAATTGAGGATGCATAGATTATTTATATACAAATTTAATCATCCCATCCTTTGGATAATTTTCTTAAGTCCTTTATAATGATTCTATGTATTCGTCAAACATAAAGGGATTTGAACGTTTGAAGAATCTTCTACGCCAAGGTTCAAACATTCTATATTATGATTCATCAGTTACAACATCCAATATAAAATCCCTAGTAATAGTAACGAGAAATTCCACTATCCTATAATGGAAAACCTTATTTTTTTAGTTTGATGGAACCTCGACATCATATATAAATAATATATCTATGCATAAACTGTAGATATACATTATATACCAAGGATAATATTATACGAATTCATAGTATACACAGAAATATCCCATTTTATCAACTCTAAAATTATATTGAACTCAATCCACTGGATGATATGTGTGATCATGGGATCGCTCCCAATAGGTCTCTCTAGCTGCTTGTGTTGGGATAATGTCTTCACATGAATCTCAATATCTTGAATAAGGTATGAAGAAGTGAAATAGTTGATCATTATTTGGTCTATGAGTATTGGTTCCAAATAATAAAATATCTAGTTTGGTGTCCTAGGATTAACTATTTTTACATTGATTATAAGTATATTCGATGATTTGGATATTCATAAAACATATTATTACATATTGGCCATTGTTCTAGACAACATTAATATAATAATATCCGAGATCATGTGTTTCATTTTAAAGGTCACATAATTTCCCCTCTATGAATAGAAACATGAAATTATATGATGATATTCCTAAATATAGTGATATGGCCATATAACATTATATATTTTGACCAAAATAATGATATTATAAAGTTTGAGTACTCATAAGAATTTGATACATCTTCTCATTAAGTTTTCACTAAATAATATCTAAGGTAGAAGATTATGAAAGCAGACTCATGAGTACAAATTCTTTATGTTCTGATGACGTCTGATATTCCAATATATGAGAATGTATAATGGTTTTACGACATTAATATAATTATTAATTCCTGATATGACCCATTCACATATACGTATTTCATTAATCTGGACGATAAGTTTCAAGTTGATTTTTGATAGATTTGGTTCATCAGGATTGACATGTTTTTAATCGATGAGTCGAGGAAGGATTTATCTCTACCAGATTTATAGAATTTGATATCTCAACTATGGGATTTTAATAGAACTATCTCATTACACTCCATATCCCTTGTGTAATAACAGGTTTATTTTAAATAGTTAAAGAAATTTATAACACGAATATTGGATAATGAATCTTATTTTAAATCATTCATGATGATATAATTAGAATGTGGGATTATATTACATATTGAGGATTCATATGTTGTTATTGTCATTGTGACATTACGTTCTTTCTCTTTTGATCTATGACCAATTACTAAAAAGTAATATTTGACTTTATTCAAGCCCCCTAATTTCATTGACAAATAATAATTGAAGTTCTGACAATACATTTTTCCATTGAACTCAATAAAATTTTATTTAAATTTAATAATTGGAATAAATATTATTTCTAGGACAGAGGAATATGTTTATTCAACTTTTTTAACGCTAATTGTCATAAGGTAATAAATAAATAATTATTCCTTAGTAAATAATTTATGTTTTATGTGTATATTTAATAATTATTTATTCGTTGGGTTGTGAATAAAATTTTTATTATATTGATGAATGCATTTTTTCATTATATATTTATTTCTATATGGAATAATTGTAGATGAGTTGGAGTATACAAATATCATGTAGGGCGATAAAAATTTATTTTCATGTGGATAAATAATATTTATAATTTTGTGAGTTAGTGTAACACCTATAGATTTTATAAGAATTAAATTATGTATGATAGTTTTTATAAAAAGAAAAAACATTCATAGAATATAATATAACACAAAAATATATAATTTTTTAATTTTTTAAATAAATTCAATCACTATGATAACTTGCAATGCATTCAACATCGGGTTAAAATGAAATACGATACTCTATTAAAATATTATTATTTAAACATGACCAATATAACATAGACATTAAATTGGATGGTATGAATAGGAATAACACTAATGGTTTACATGTGTATAAATAATTTCAACAGTAAATAGGTTATTAAAAATAAAATAAGAACCATTTGAAAGAAAAATAAATGTTTCTAACTCATTTTCTGAAATGTGATTTAGTCATGACATTCGAACATAATTTAAATTTACTTTTTACAAAAAGAATTAAATTTATTTGCAAAAAATCATTTTTTAAATCTACATATCAAAATTATCTTTGGGTGAATTTTATATAATTTTCTGAATAGATTAATATTTGTTAAAATAGTGAAAAATAATAGTTTTTATATAAAAATCTGTTTTATTTAAATTATTATCAATATATAAATTATATTTTAAATTTGATTTAAATTAATATTAGATAAATTATATTAATATTATGTAATTTATCTAATTTTAATAAATTTAATATTGAATTTTTTTATACAACCCTTTTAATATTTTGAATGTTTTTCCATGGAAAAATTGTTTTTCCGCACGTTTGCATGTTCATGTTTTAATTAAATTATTCCAATTAAGTGAGTTGAATTTGGATAAATTTATTAATTATTTAATATCAATTTCATATATATTAAATAATAAGTTATTTTTATTTTTTACCATAAATAATAATTAAAATGTAACCAACATTTACTATGATTAAGATAAAATGGTGTTTCTAATGGTTTTAGTTAAAAATAAAAGGGTTGAAAATAAAACAAAACAAGTCTAATTTAAATTTTGTAGTTTTATTGATACCATTTATCATGTAAGTTTTCAACAGATTCTATTTTTTATCTTTTTTTAAGTAGAGAAACCAGGGTTGAATTCATTCATTTTAAAAATTCCCTATGTTTCCTCTCCTCACTTATTTATAGCCACCCCATCCTCTACATTCCACAATTCCAAAAACCGTTGTTTCAGAAAAAAAAATTACCAAATAAATTCATTAATTTCCTAACCTCATCCTATAATCATTTTTATTCATAAATATATACTATAAATTCATTTTTGGTGAAATAAATGTTGTTTGAAAAAGAGGTAACATCCTTACTTGAGCATTTTATTTTCATTAGTATTCAACATCCATCATTGTTTATTGAACTTATATGATTTAATTACCACATTATATTCCATATATGGATATATTTTTATTTTAAGTTGATGTACTATATCCATCTACTACTCCCTCAAATGATAAACGAACCCATTGATATTGTGTACGTTGAACAACCACCTCTTGGACAAATGTAATCATTTTTCCATCACAGCCTCTCACAGATAGATATAATGATATTTTTAATTCTTATATACGATATTTATGATATATATATATACATATATAATTATAAAATGATTTTTACCTTCATTTATTCCATTCTATATAGAATGTGATAACGTTGTTCGTGTGTACAAAGGACTACCACCTCGCGAAGTGTTGTGATTCTTTTTTAATTAATAACATAAATAGAAGGTACAAAATGATAAATTTCATGAATATGTTTGATATATATGAAAAAATAATTATTTTATAAATTAAATTTACAACTCAATTCATTACCCTTTCACCCGTTAGGGAAATGATAACATAGCTCATGCGTATGTACAACCTACCATCTCCATGAAGAGATGTGATTCATCCCCTAGTTTCAAAATTAAATAATGATTATAAATATTAATATAATGGAAAAAATTATATTCATAACATTAATATAATTTTTTGTATGATGTTACTGTAATATATATTTATGATATAAAATTTTAAGGACGAAACATGTTGGGGAAAACATGGAAATTAACCCCTGAAACTAAAGTGATAATGAAATATAATTAATGAATGGGTAATAAGAATCTATAAAAGGAAAATATATGATATTATAAATAAAACAATATTTCTGTTTTAAGTTAATAACCTGTTTAAGCCACTATGTAAGAGGTTATAAAGTTCTCCAATAAATGGAAGCATGAGGTAAGGGGTCTTAAAACACAATTTCCATTCATTGGTTTATATGACTAATTCGTTGATTGTATTATGTTAAAATTCTATGTGAAATTAATTTTGATTTATTTATGTCTTATTTTCAATTTTATCTATGTTGATATAAATTTTTTACACATAATTACTCCTTTTTTAACTCTCACTTAAATTCTATGACCTTCTTAAGGGTTTTTTTCAAAAACTTATTTCTTAGAGACATGTTATTTTATGAACCTAATTTGTTTTGTATGAAATATATAATGGCCCGTTATATAATATAACATGAATTCTTCCAACATCATGAGATATTAGGTTATGATACATATACTTCATTCATGGTATTTTATGATTCAATACTTACCAAAGAGGAAAGGGTTTAGGTTTCAATCTCATTTTTATAGGGATTACATATGCTTGAATTTACATTGAAGGTAATTACTTGATAATTATCTAATAAACCCATTTAATATTATTCTCCCCAATTTATTCCTTAATATTTCATATAATAAAAACACCTTTACCTCTAATGTATATAAAACATTTGAGAAAATATTTTTATGAAAATCTGATTTAATTACCCTCTTCTGCCAAAATTCTTTCTTATTATAAATATATGTTTTATTAAAATGTTTTTAAAAATGATTACAATTATTTTTTAAAGTAATTTTTCCTTTTAATGGATTTTTAGAAATAAATATAAAAGGAATCTTCCTATCAATTTCATGAAAATTTAATTTTATAATTTTAAAATAAAAATTGTGTATGAGTACATCTTTTTCTAAAGTATTCAAAAAGAATGGAACAATTTAATAGTCGGGAATAATCAATGTTTTAATGATTCTCTCTTAAAAATAACATTTTATTATCAAAAAAATTTCATTAATTTTATATAATGTTCTTTATTTTAAATACGTGTTTTGAAAATGGAAATGATATTTTCATCAAAAAATGTTCAATGAGGTATTTGAAAAAAACCATATAAGATGACATCCTTTGATTTCACTCAAATTGAAAATGTAATTTCTTTATGAATTTCATTAATTAGTATTATCATAAAATAAATTTAAAAATTTGTTGTTGTAGATATCTTATAAATTATGTATATGTATCCCTCACACATATACCTAGTTTATTTTCCCTTTCTTTTTTGGGGTTATACATACCTTATGGTCATTGCTCATTTTCCCTCAATATAAAATTTCTTTTAAATATGATATGATGCAATATTATGTAAAAAAGTTTCATTGAATGGGTAATTATTATGGAATTACTCAAGATTGGTTTCCATTGTTTGGAACACATAGATCATCAACATGACATGATGGTTTTTCTAAGATAGAAATCTAATGAATTGGGTAAATCTTTGATCTCCTAAAGCATCATGTATGGTATTAGAGAATAAAATTAATCTTCTACATGACATTCTACGAAATGTGATATTAACTAAGGGTAGGAATTGGAGTATTTTCTAAGAGCTTCAACCTAATCATGCTATGATCCCATCGATATTGTAGGATGGTGTATGGTCGACCCTCCATTCCTTTTCATTCCTTATGGGAGGGGGGATCTTCCCCAAACCCTCCCACCTCTCATTATTTCTCGTTTTCCCATTTCACGGATCATTATCTTCTCCCCTGCATCCTTGAATGCTATGTGTGCCCTATATTATAGTTTCACATGGATATTTTACTTTCAATCTTGATTTATTTCCAATAAATCTAGAATACCTATTTACTATTTTATTTCTCATTGGTGGTTCATTTTGAAAAGATTCATACCTCTTTATAACTCTTAAATAGATACATCTTATAATAGTGGGGTTTTCTCGAGCAGGTGGACATAATTATTCTAGTTTAGTGTCATTAAATTTCCCATTTTTGTCTACAATTAATCTCATATCTTCATTGGAAAACTCTATGTGTTCTGTTTTTGGTTTCTACTTCTCCCTTTTTCTTTGGATGTTTGGTTTCCACATAAAAAATGACCCTAACCCCTCCATGATGATTTTCCTTTCACTCCCTAGACTCCCTCTCATGTTCTTAAAATAGATGATTCTATTGATAATTTTCTATATAGTGGGATGATTCCTATGTATGGATTTTCACAGTTGATATCTATGTAACCCCATATTTCCTTGTATTTATGTTGAATTATTCATCTCTAGGGGTCCATTGGAGTTTATTTTTAACACTATCAAAGGCTAGCTTCATTAGAAGTACAAGATTTACTACGAATCCTTTGTAGGCTTATGTTATTCATGTTATAGGATGGACCAGGAATCCAACATATGAGGGTAAAGTGTGAAGGTTTTTACTCCTATTGGACTCCCTATGAATAACTCAGGTATTGGTGATTCAGATATAACAGATTCTCATCTGAATGTTATGAGGTCTCTGAACACAGAATAAGGGATCAATTTCTTATTTTCTATATTGTGGCATTAATTAGATGGGTCCAAGATGACTACACTTGTTCTAGAAGTACCTAGGAGGATTAATCCTATAATTTCAATATTTTTCCCTCATAATGTTATGTATAGAGGTGTAGACAAAGGATATGATGTTGATTTTGATGCTGGTCGGCATGCATCCTATGATACCGAGGACGATTTTAATATGAATATCCTTACACTATGTTTTTTCACATCACTTTAGGATTCTTATAATCTGAATATAGGTCCTTATCATATGTGATGGTGCCCTTACATAAGTTAACCCTAATTTCAATCCATCTAAAAAGATGATTTACATCCTCAAATATAAATATATATGTTGATTTTAATCCTAAAGGGTTATAGTTAACCTGTATTTTCATATAAAAATATTACATCTGTTTAGATGAATACTCAAAACATTACAAAAACAAATACTTGGGAACCATAATATTTTTTTATCATTGGAGACTATGTACCAAATAACCTAAACAATTGAAATATCCCTAATTTTTCAAAAAATGATCTTCCCATTTATTAATCATCACAAATATACCATACATAAAACCTTTTTTATTAATCTAGAAAATGGAATCATAATAAAGGGTGAGATCAAATGCTCAATAAGGGTAAAAAGGGTAATATGTAAACATAAAGTGATAATAAAGGTATGTGGATATGACAATACTAGATATTAGTCAGACGTTACATATCATAAATCATAAACATGAGTCATTGAATAAATCAGGTCTATTAATAAGACATTATTCATAAGAAAATAAAATAACATTATTCATGAGATAATAACATGGGAATAAGATATATAATAATGTCATAAACATATGTTTAGAACACCATAGGTTATGGCTACCCATCATGTCATTCCTAACATGTTAGTCATGGGATAACCACTAGTGTACCTGGTTTTGGGTTAGTCTAAGCACCCATATATCCAATTTTTTTGTCTTGGTCTAACCACTAAAGTACACTCTTTTTTGGGCTTTTGATAACAACTAATGTACCCTATTTTTCAATCTTGGTCTAACCACCCATGTACCCTTTTAGGGGATCTACGTTCCTCCAGTTTACCATTAGAGCTCATAGAATATTAATAAATACCCAATGTATTGGAGGGATATATAGTTCCCATCTATCCCATAATGAAAATCATTCTCAATTACGCAACATTATCATAATACAATATCATATCATAACCCATGAAATGAAATCAGTTTCAAAAACTTTTTATCATATCATAACATTTTGAAAATAGAAAATTTTCATAATCTTATCATCATTTCATTATATTATAACCCATGAAAAAGACATAGGAAATATAATAATTCTATCATATTATAACCCATGGAAGAGAAATGGGTTTTATAGTCATCTCTTGATTTTAAATAGTTCAAATAAAGAATAAGAATTGTATCCCTGCTTCATATCACCAGTAAAGTATTTGTAACATCAATGGATGTTATCATTGATAAAAATTAATTTGAAATGTAATTTAAAACCTTTCATGAGGGAAATAAATTTTCATCGAAAATCAATTTTTGAACATCAAACTTTTTAAAATCCATTTCATTGAAAATATCTTTCAAATATTATGAAGGAAGCTCTATAAACATTAAAAACATCTCTTGAGGAAAATATCCATTGTAGGTTTAAAATCAATTTTTAAAACATTTTTTTTAAAATACACTTATATGAAAATATAATTTAATAATATAATTTACAACTCAATGAAATATTATTTTCATGAAAAAAAAGAAAATTCCATTAATATCGTACTTGTTATTCACATATTCAGTAACATTCAAATGGGAATTTTTTTTGAAAATGGTATGAATATTCATATAAAAAAACTGTAAAAAGGAAAAAAATGATTAAAATATTCATTTAATACAAAAGTAGAATAGTTAAAAGTTTTTTGAAAACTTTTTTAGAAATAATTATCTTAAAACAAAATGGATTTCAGACCGAAGAGATAAATTATGTCGGATTATCATTAAAAAAATTTAATAGATATTTTAAGTTATAATTAGTTTAAAAATTGTATTATTACTTTAAAATTTCATGAATAATCATATAAGAATAAAATTCATGAGTTTATTTAGATATGGATTATAAAATTTTATCGTGGGAAACATTGTTATAAATAATCATGATAAATGAAGAGATTGTATCATAAAATCATTACCACATTTATTCCCATGAATCATAATCCCCATAAAATAATAATATAAAATAGAACTGGAAATTTTAAAAGGATAAATAAACTCAAGATATTACATTCCAAATGGGATGTATCTACACCTAAAAAATTAATTAGTTCATAATAACGACCAAGGATCAGTGAAATTTAAATTGAGATGAAATATCTTAAAATTTTAGTAATATTTTTAATCACAATCCCCAAAAAGAATATTATAAAATGAAACATTAAATAATATGAGAATAATTATATTCCTGAAATATCATGGGAAAGAGTTTTAATATACACCTCATTAAACAATATATGGGTAGAATGGTTGACATAACTAAATGTGTGCCTCACACATTCCCACATATAGACTTGGGGTGCATATCACATGATGGATAAGCCATATCACACATCGTTTCCTTAAATCACATCATATTTGATTTTTAGATTTCCTATTACACCTAGACTTGATATTTCACATCAACAGGACCTTGAGAGAATGAGTTTCCATGAGCCACATCTCCTACCACTTGCTCTCAGGTTAGTGCATGCAGTGGTCCTCACTAAAACATCTGCATTAATTCTGGTATTGTGATATGAATCACTAAAATAAGATATTAAGAATAGAGAACCCAGAAAGAAAGTGACATGTGGTTCCACTTCACCTTCATTAGCCTACAAAATTATAAAACATGACCTTGCCTGTACTAAAAATATGGGGTCATTATGGAGAACATCTAGGATTGTGATATACATTATAAAATCATCCATGGAGCCCAAAATAAGTATCACGTGAACATGTGGATGTTTAACCTGTGGGATTATGTAGACCCTCCATGTATACACGTTATTCCGCAAAGGAAGTTCATGGATAGGCTTACTTTACAATTCTTGTATCCCACAATGATCAACTTGAAATGTATTCTCATGTATAAGGTTTCATCCCCTGAAGTGAATGTGGTGTGTTGTTTCATATATATATATAAGGGGATAACTAGTTGCAGAGGTATTTTTCCACTCCGAAAGGAGCTCTCTCATTTTCCCCCATCAAACAGAGCATTTCATAACCCATAAGTGTTATTTGAAGAAGGGAATGTGATTCCCATGCATTCACTCATTATAAGAGCTATCCACCGTGTTATCACATGAAATGATGTAGCATCACGTAACTCACCATATCAAACACTACAACACCCCTTTATCTATCATTCGAAAGGCCGAGACACCACAAATCTCTCATCCATTGCATAGAACATGTTCCATTTCACAAATATAATAATGTGAAGAATAAATATATAAACCTCAATATGAATTAATAATGTGTTTGTGAGATACAACTAGGGCGATATACATGTAGTGAAATATAGAAAGAGAGTGCGCAAATATGTGACAGTCAGTCATGCGATTGAAATACTCAATCGCGTAATCTTCAACGTAATGCGAAGAACACACAATAAGTTTCCAACCACTAGAGACTACTTATACTGGGGGTCATGTGATCTTCTCGGGGATATGTGATCTAAATATGTCCATTTGATCATGCAACAGATGAACTTAGCTTAGTGTTATTCATGTGACACCCGCATGAAAAACATCATCTTTCTGACACCTTCAAGAGACTTAGATAATGTGACCCATTTTTTAGATGACTTGCAACATGACGTCTTGCTCCCTTGGACATTTTCTTACCTTGATTGTGTGAACTCGATCTTGAGAATACCTCATGCTAACTACTGTATTGATCTTCACTAATCTTAGAAATTCACACATGATCGTGTGACTCCTCTCTAGTTATGTGGGACATCCCCCTTTACATGTGAACCCATAGTCAGGTGGACTTCATAGGCCCTTGGACATGAAACTCAAACCCCTAGTTTAATGAATCCTTACTGTCAATGATGGATGTCATCCACGAACCCATTGCCAATTTGTCTTGAAAATTCCCCCTTTATCATGTGATGAACTCATATTCCTTTGATTTCATGATATTCATAATGTGATGGCATGTCACTTCAAACATTAGAAGATAGCTCATATGGTATACAGAAAACTATAATGACCATCCATGATGATTCTTGCACATCGTCGCAAGATCCATCATTGATCATGCGATGCACCACTAATAAGCAAAAGGGTTGTTTGTGATAGTGCTTGCATGAAATCAGGAGATTCATCATTGATCATGTGACACATATCTAATGGGTAAAATATTTTTCCTTGAAATTATTCAAACAAACTTTTGAGACCCTAAGAGATTATAAAATAAAAAAATGGAATAATAAATAATGGATACAAGAGTCTCCCTCAGTTTTGATCATCACACGATGCTCCCCTGGTGATCTGTGGGACACTATCGACATGTCTTCTACATCTTGTGAAAGATCACTGGTAAGATATCCCCATCACGGGAAGGGCCTCAGACTTAGGTAGGTGACCTTGAAGCCCACATCAGAATCCTCAAGGGAAAACAGATGTGAGTGTCCATGAAATGATGGGGCATCTCCATATAGACATCATTATTCATTCAAAACATCAGAAAAAAGATAAATTATACTATAAAATACTTAGGAAAACTCACATGATTTACATCCTTCAAGAAAAGGAAAAATAAAACAAAAAGGGGTTGTGATGGGTTCTATCACAGTTGTAAAAACCTCAGGACATGATATGGATACCTGATGCTTGGTCTCACCAGACTCCTTGAATGTCAACATGGTCTCATGAATGACCCTTTAAAATCCATCCTTGCCTCATAGAAATCCCAATACAAGTTACCGTATATCACATGAATTCTTTTTAATACGTATCATAATATCACGAAGGCACTTGACCATGCCAATATGACAATATGGAATTCCATTGACCTTCCCACATGATTCAACATATCCCCATTAATTGGAAATAATCCAATAAAAGAAAACATGGACTGGAAGGACTTATGGTCACTTAAAATCTGGCAATTCCCTTGACTTGACCCACAGAAGAGACTCACTATGACGTGTAACGCTGAATCCCTTTACCAACTCTATCTTGGATTTGTGTGAGATATTCCACCTAATACACTGAAAAATCAAGGTGCCATGAACTATAAATCCCCCACCCCTTCCTAAAAGAAAAGTGTTGGATTTTTCACATCCATGATCAATGGAACACCCAATCACCAAAACATATTTCTTAGAGTGTATGATCTTGGACTATAAAGTCTTCCATCTGGTAATATAACAGTGAAGTGAAAAATAAATCATACTATATTCATAATGTGCCTTTCATGATCCCTCGTAGATCACGTGAAGGACTTCTAGTGGGACATGAGAAAACATCTAACATTTTTTCTTGATCCTAAGATACATAGAATAAATTTCCACTTAATAAATCTAAGTAATTCTCAATAACATTTATAGAAAAAATTATAATGGAGGAAGACTTAGGAAAATAACATGTTTCTGAACCCTCTTGAGCTTCACATAAACCATCCATGGAAAATGAAAACTCCATTAGATGTCACCCAGATCTCACAAATCTCTTTTAGTATCCTATTAGGTTTATGATAATTCTTAATGATGTGTTGAAGAAAGTGAAATGGTACCCCTTATGCCTTTCACTACAGTCTCATGAAACACTTCGGGATTGAGGTTCAAGTCTCATGATGTATTTCAAATACACTGCATGACTCATATAACGGTGTCTACACATGCTAAATAGCTATCACGACACCCTTTGAGGAAGTCATCCAGGACCCATTCTTTCCTCCAAACATGTTATCTTGGACCTGATTTGACAACTAGGAAAGTCAGGTGGATCATGAGACTCCCTATGGACTAGTTATCCAGGTCATGCAATGGATTCTAGGACAACCCATCTGGGTATCATGATGTCCTCTGGAAAATTTGGAATTAATCGTGAGATTACCCTAAGACATTCCACACATGTCAAGTGATGTCCCTTGGACAAGAAAACTGGATCATTTAATTTTCGTTGGGTATGATAGGAAGATACTCCACTACATATCATGTGAGAAATAAAAGCATATTGAGAGGGAAATTAATGCATGAAAGGTAGGAATAAATTTTCATTGATGTAGGGAATCCTTAGACTAGATAACCTTATATATCCCCAGTGTCTATGACCTAATTGTATGGGAAACCATAGTGTCAAATCCCTGATAAAGTGAACTCTGATAAATCTAATTCTTCCCATAATATAGAAATATTGGATGACTTCCTTTGTCATGAGATCCATTTTAAGCATCTCGGGACTGAAATATTATGACATTAGTTCCTGTTATAATCAGGATTTGTAGGAAGCCTCCCTAAGTCGTTTTCCATAGATTAAATCTGCTTCGGGAAATCCTATATCCATATGTGATGACATTGATCAGTTACCAACCTATATTTCTCACAATGATAATACCACATGTTCTCTATGTGAATTGTAATAATCATATTATCTACAATATAAGTCTCTACATAGTCAAGGGAAACATCAGTGTCTAATCCCCGATCAATTATACAATGAGAACTCTAATTATTTTTATAATCAGAATATGTAGGATGTCCCTTAGAGACTCGATCTTGAATACCTTGTTCCTCAATGAAATCACATAAGTCCTTTCCATTCAACATTAAAATGAACAGGTATAAAAAATTATGTTGGTTTTGATTCCTTCAATAAACAGGATACATCAAACACCTTTTAATGGCTCAATCTCATCCTCGGAATATTAACCACCTTCTTCCATGGTAGAAAATTCTAAAGCACTTAGTTACAAGGTTTCCACACATGGGCAGTTATCCAGTACAAAAAATTATGGAAAACCTCAAATATGTATATATGGATTCATATATGACACCCCCATAATATGTATAAAGATAAGGATTTAACATATAATCATTTTTAGGGTAACCAATCTCATATAAGGATTAGGAATAGATTACTAGATGTATGTTAAATCTATAAGAGTGTCTCAGATCAAGAAATAATTTCCCCAAAAAGGGTGAGATTAGCCCGACCAACCATCCTCTTAACCAATGTGATTCACTAAGTGCTATTGGGCATGAAAATTCTTGTCGAATTCCAACCATTGAAAAGATTTTATTTACCTACTTATGGATGAGGGGAATTATTAAGAGTTTATATGGAATACTAAACAACTATAAAATAGGATGTGATAAATTGAACAAGCCCCCCCCCCCCCCGAAATCAAAATTGTTTGGTGGAACCCATCCATGTCACCTCATACCCCAATGAAACAAAAATGGCGAATCTATGGTGAATCTCTCTAAAATAAAATATTTGCATTATTATCCATCAGTACATTTCATTTTCACATTATACGTAGAAAAAAAACTAGAAATACTAAGGTTAATCTATAAAATAAAAGGATAATCATGAATCAATCCACTTTTTTTACATACCATATACAAACAAAGCAGTAAGACCATCATGATCCTTTAAAAAATCCATCATAAATTGGGTTCTCACCAAATATGTTAATCCTCATTTTGATAATCTCAATAAACTAGAATTTATGAATTGGGAATAAAAGAACAATTATGTTAACTATTAAATTTTTTTGAAAATATAATGCCTTTGATATTGCACTAATTGGTCACCTTGTTCCTTGTCGTCTAGAAAAGTAATGATTCATCTCTCAACATCCTGATTCGAGACAATGTCGTCATCATCCAGTGATATCTTTAGTAAATCACATGTGATTGCAAAACACATGGGTCACAAAACCATCTCACCTACATGAATTCTCCAAAATCAGGTGGTAAACATCACGGTTGGGGAGTACCATTGATGTAGTAATATCCCAACTGTAGAAGTTTACCATTCAGTCCTCCAAGAATGGAAAATGAAAAGTTTTCAACACCTATGGAAACTACTACATTGGTAGTATCCATTTTCACTACAACCAAACACTTTAGGAGATTACACCTAGATCTTGAAAATTGTAATCTTTATTCTATGATGAAGGTGGATCATGAAGAAAAATATGGATCCCTTTTAGTTTTGGTGCTGCTGAGGAGGGATCCTTGAACTGTTGTCACAAACACTATCCCACTGGTACCCACCATACACCTGTAGAGTGTACCACCAAAAATGATACCACCTATGATGCCCCAGTAGGGGCAGTAAGGATGAAACTTCAGGAAAGGATGTTTCAGGATTCCCAAGAGTGGGGTCATATACTCACTACTGCTAAAAATAACTACCATCATATTCTGGAAATAACCAGTGAGTAAGATTATATCCCTGCTCACTCAAAATAAGTTTGTGGGAATATTCCCACGGCTGAAATGGGGGAGGATCATATCCCTACACTTTAGCATGAAGCTCATCGATTGGCTCTAGTGGCACGTGGAGTACATAAGTGGGCACATATTCCCACATCAATTGAATAAATTTTACAGTTTATAATGGTGATGTAAAATGTGTAAGATTATATCCATATACACACTTTTCTAAAATTCCAGTATATTTTAACAATAGCTAAAAAACTACACTATCATTTTCTGAAACTATTTCAGATAATAGGACATATGCATAATTGTAACTTTACATCTAGGGAAACTCAACACTCTGATCCTTATGTAAAAGTGGTTATATATGAAAAATCACACATTCATGTTCCCATCCATGAGTATTATCGACATATTATGATAAAGGATGACGTTTTGGACTGAGCTCATACTCCAATTCCATCCATGGATAACTATGTGAGAGTAGCACATGCCACAGGACAAGGGTACATGCCAGTGAAAAAGAATCAGCAAGATTTTCTAGAGGCATAGGATTAGGATCATATCCCCATTATAGTCAGGGCCAATTATGTATGGGGGTACAATCCTCTATAAAGGCTCATATTCACACAAAAAACGTCTAGTGACATTCTCCAAAGGCCTAGGATTTGAAATATATCCTTGTTCTAGCCAAGGCTGACAAGTAAGAATTTAACATTCCTCATTACATGCTCATATTACTATCAGGGAATCTTATTGGTATATTCTAGTAGATCATGAAATCTAGGAACATATTCCCACCACATGTGATAAAAAAATTCACCATCAAAATTGTAAGGAAATACATGGGGCATGCATTTACCTTCTCCCATTCGAAAGGTCTATCAATACATTTTATGGGGAACACATTTTTATTCCATGTTCATTTTCATATTCTATGTGGGTATCACTGTTGAAATAGTGGGTTCCCTAGAACCAACTATTCAGTGCTTTTGATTACCATATCGTGTATAGAGTTAACTATGCATGATGTCATCTTACCATTATAGTGTATACTTTTCTGCGTCCACTATTGAAATGGTAATGTCCAAAGATTAATTGTCATATCTAAAGGTTTTAGCAGTTCCCAGGCTATAATGAGAACCTCTAGATACGATGACATTAATCTTAAAAATATATGTTCTATGGTCTAGATAAATCTTACTAATTGGACATAGTATATGTCTGACCATTAGGTGGTGGGGGATCATAAGCATTGAAACTTCATCTCATGAAGTTTGCACTTGGTGATCTCTATTAGTGAGATCATGAGGACTGACCTACCAATAGGAACACCACATGTTTCATGTGTCATTAGATGTTCCTATCTACGATGATGTGTAATGGTCTCCTGACTTGAGATTATTACCAATATATGTCATTTGATCGCGTACATTGATGCAAGATGAAAACCATGGCAATGAAGTCGTGGCAAGGTAGTTTGTGTCAGGTGCGTCATTGGTGGCATGTCATTGGTTGAATGGTCAAGAAAGGGTTTTTTGCTTCTGGGTTATGGAAGTAATATATCTCAGGCCATGTTGATATGGATGATAGTACCTTTATAAGACAATGGCCATGGCAGTCGAGGGTAAATACATCCAATTACATCAATAAACAATAAAGCAAGAAAATGGTGATGACATGAGAGTGCGTCCTGCTTTATTAGATAATATAGAAAAAGAGATTATATTACACAGTGTGTGTTTGTAGATTGGTTGTCACTGCTGTGGAAATCCTTATTTCTTCACGGGCCATGATGGGTTGCTACATCCCTCTCTTGGTATGTGAATACTATTCACAACTGTCAAAATAAGGGCCTAGATGGTCACACACAATAGCATATTCAAGAAACTTCCATATTCAGTTGAATATGAGTATTGGACATAGTGGGCCCCGCCACAGGAGTCCGAGAATTGTCCAAAGTTAAACGATCACAAATACGATAAATAAATTCATAGTATTATAGTTTAGAATAATGATCATTGAATTTATTTATTAAATGTATTTACGAGTTTTAAATAAATACATGAAAAAATATTAATTGACGAATATTAAATTATTCAAGGTTCAATTAATATTTATGGGAGCCACGAGTCAGGTTAATGACTTAATTATGATCATGTAATATATTTTAATATATTGCAAGTGAATGATAATAGTATTTATGGCTCAGTTTAGTAGTCGTAAAATGAAATTTATAGTGCGTTAGGTATTCGGGGCTGGCGAGGTGATACTGGGTATTTTAATTGAGCACTATAAATATAAGAGGAGGGGAATTTTCCAAACACTATTCATGGAGTTTATCTCTCCTATCTTCTCTCCCACATTCTAGAGAGAGATGCTCTGGATCCAAGGAGCTCTAATGAAGCTCTCTCTCGGACATCTCTAGGTAAGCGATGCGGTGGTCGTTGGAGCATCTAAGGAATCATCGCAAATCCGCGCTAGCACCCGGATTATGATGAACATCACTCTCGTGGATTACTCGAAATGTGTGTGGATGATCTAGAGGAATTCAACTTCGGATTCTTTGAGCAGCAATCGCCAACGAAGAGAAGACGTCATGCGCGCCTTCAGATTTAAACTAGGTATTTTACGGTTCAATTTTGTGCTTAAAACACTTCACGCGAGATCCTCTGATTTAATCGGGCAGCTCTTCACCGACGTCGACAAGTTTGAATCGATCGTCGGGGGAAAAAATTTTAATAAACCACATGTTTGGGCCTTCTGCTGCATGCATGGTTCCAATAAGTGGTATCAGAGCGAACATGTGTCGATTTTAAGCCAAAATAATTAAATTTGCATTAAAATATAAATATTTCATCATTATGGTCCCAAATCCGTAGACCGCGTTTGAATCCGATATCGGATGACCCATCTGCGGTCATTCGATGTTTAAAATCGAAGTTAACCCAGTTATTTGATGATCACCGGGTGGACATCCGATTACCGGAATAGTGTTTTCCGGTGATGTTTAATAATTATTATTATAATAATTTATTTATAATAATAATAGTTTGATTATAATAATATTTTATTATTTTAATATTCTATTATAATAATATTTTATTATTATAAGTTTTTTTATAATTTCTAATTTAAATATAGACTTAAGAAATAAAAATAAAATTTTAAAAGAATTACTTTGCAAGACTTATTTAAAAAATTGGAAAGGGGAAAGGGGAAAGACTGAAACGCAGGTCTAAGCCCAAAAAAATGAGGACCTGTAGCAGCGCACCGAGTAGCCCGCCGAAACTGCTGCACCAGCGTGGCACCTCCCTTCCTGCTCCAGCGATCCACCTTCCTCCGCCATGCAGTAGGAAGAACCGACACACATCAGCATGTGCATCACCTCCTTTCCTCTTCTACCCGCTACAACAGCAGCACATCACCAGGCCTCATGTGCGGAGACTTCACCTGCAGTTGCATGCGCTACAGGCCGCACCTCATGTGTGGCGCCTTCACCTGTAGTTTCATGTGATATAGGGCACACCCCACTGTCCATTGCAGCGGTTCCCATCACTAAGGCTGCCGCTCTCGCTCCTCCCCTATGCCTGGTCCTCCCGCGGTGCAGATAGACCCGGCGCACCACGTGCTGGACACCTCCGGCGAGTAGCAGGCACCCTGCACTTGCCGAGCGACGCCGCGCTGGGTAGTCCCTCCGCCATGGAGCTCACTCTTGTTGTGGCCAGCAGTGACCCGCCGGCGTCTCAGACCACGACCGCACCTCCCTATCTATCGCGGGATGCCCACTTCTGATTCTACCTCCGGTGCACCAGGCTTGTCGGGCCACTCCCAAACGCGGCGCACCAGGCCGGCGAACCTAGCCATCCCACCGCCTCACCTTACCTACCATGATGTGTCTTGTTCCGATGCGCACCACCGGGAGGTAACCATATGCACAAATTGGGATTCCCCTAAATCAGGCTCGTAAGAGTCTGCCTAGCCCAAAATGGACTTAGGCAGACCTGCCCATCTCGGAACACCCCTGCACGGGGTCATTAGCGCCTGGACTGGGCCTGCGTAAGATCGCCCCGACCCGCACGGGCCCTGCCCGGGGTTTATGGGGCTCAAATAATTTTATTTAAATCAAAGGTTAATTAAATTAATTAATTTAATTTTGGTTCACAATTAAATTAATTAACTATTATCTTTGGTTTATAATTAAATTGGAGGAATTAATTTATTTTCTAATATATTGAATTAGTTAATTAATTTAATTTTAGTTTTAAAATTAAATTAATTAAATTGGGACTGATCCACGTAAATATTGGATTAAAAAATTAGAGTGAAATTTTGTTAATTCAATTAGAATTCCCTCAAGTTTATTTTTAATGCATGTTTAACTTTATTCTTCATTTATTTAATATACGCGAGTTTAATACGTATGGACTGATCATGAGTGGAGACCTACGAATGCTTGTATGGTGTTTGTTTTTTTATTTAATTTTTTATTTAATTATTGAATGTGATTTTTTAATAATTATTTTAATTAAAGAAAAAGGTGATCTGTGTGTCGTCTCAAGGGTCATTATATATATAAGGGTTACACGCCTGTTCTCAGAGTTGTACATTTTTCTCCCAAGACCCCCTCACCTGCGTGCGAGTATAATTTTTTAATGACGAGACGACCGATGACGCATTTCGCACCAAGTGATGGAGATGCACCAGACAAATGTTTGTTTCATTGGATGAGCAGACACTGCTATTCAAGTTGCTAGCCACAGGACTATAGGTATTTACCCCTAGGGTTTTGGTTGGTCTGTTATTCAATCAACGGATCAACCAATAGTACCGGCTCATGATCAGGTGATCGTTTTATTTCTGCATGGTTTATTATTATTTTTTGTGTGCATGTGTAATTTATTGCGTGATCACATAATATAATAATAAACAATCATGCAAGATAAAATGAACATCTGACGCGAATCAATTTCTATTTCTTGCACGGTCAGTTGTGAGTGCGATCACATAGTACATGCTTAAAAAATAGAATATGATTTCTTTCGTCACACTAAAAATAATAAAACCCTCAAAAATATATTAAGTCTAAACAGCCTTCCATCATTCAACTTTGGACAAAACCAGCTGTTTGAGGTTCCGGTTCATGCCTTAGTTGAGGGTGCCTCTTACTACTGGGGAGTCCTTATAAGAATGATGGGTCGACTTAACTAAAGTGCTAGTAAGGATTAGCCCTAGATAACTTTCTATCATTTTAGAGGCAAGCATTGAGTAAATCAAATTTTGATTTTAAGAAGCTGGGACTTCACTCAAAAGATCAAGGAACCGCATGTTAAAGTGGTCGGGCAGCCAAAAGCCTACCTAGAGCCCTCCAAGTAGTGGTGTAGCCTTAGCTTGTATACTATGATGGGTGGTTCCGGGATCCTTTACACTAGAATACTCAAGAGACAGAGTATTCCGATTCTAGAACAGAGGGTTCCTAGAATCCGATAAAATAGTGGGAGACATAAAATGATTTAAGTAATTAATCAAAATGTCTAAACCGGTAATCCAGATAAAAGGCACTTATCTGCTAAAATTTATTTTTTGTAGAAAAATGGAATGTTATACCACAAGATTAAAACTGCAATATTATAAAGGACAAAGTAAATGTCCACAGTGAAACGAGAATCCATGAATAGTACAGGTGCGTGTGCATAGTACTATGATATGGGAAACTCAAGGTGTCAGTGTCTCCAACACTGTTAAACTACCTCAAGAAGTGAGAGTGAAAATTGTTATAGGAGACTAATATACAAAGCATATGATAGTTATATCATTATGCTTTCATCAACATCTGGTGTCAGTTGCGGTCGCTACACCAGGACATAGATGATATAACATAAAGTCTCATCTCCGAGATGTTTTCAAGGAGAAAGTGAAGCAATTATATGAATAAGGAGAAGTTTACACCGGAATGTGTAAATTTAAAGATTGATCATGATATTTAAATATCATTTTCACCACATTACTCAAGTCTCATTTTATGTTACAAAATGAACAAGTATTGAGTAAATGCTTCATTACCTATCTTGGTAAGGTTCGCCAAATGAATAATAATAAAAGACAATTAAGCTTTAATTCTTATGGCGGATAAATTGAAAGACAATGTGAAAAGGTCAAAGGAATTTAATGTCAATGACACATTCGCGATGTCCTTCAATAAATGAGGTATTAAGAATGGTTATATGCATTGCATATTATAAAATAATGCTACGGAAGTTTAAAAGCAATAACCTGATTTAAAAGAGCATGTTTCCGCTTCTACATCAGACATATTCATCAATTTAATGTTTCTATTTTACTACTTGGGTATTAAATGAAATATGCTGAGAACATAAGTGTATTATAATATTATAATCAAGTTAGTAAAGACACCTTACTAGAAGTCAGGTTTATTCTCCATGTGGCTGTTAAAGGGTGATACCTAAGCCAGTGGTGAGAAGTACACGACTTCTTTAATTGCAAAGTGAAATATTCGTGTTGTACTAATGTTGAGTATAACCAAAAACATTAATATCATGTGTCCATGGACGCAAGGATAATTCTTTGTCACATAATACTAAAATGGAAATCATGAATATACCAAGTATGGTATTTAGGCTCTGAACAGCTAAATACTTATGGTATTATCGATATCTTTAGTTTGGACAAAGGATCCTTTAGAAATAAAGGTACGTCACAATGCTTATGGAAATAGTTCAACACGAAAGTATGAACTATTCCAAGTATAATCTAGAGGTATATATACTTCATATGATTATTTTAAGTAATTAAGGAATATCAAAGTGAAGTATTTTCATGGTCATGCGATATGAGTTTCTTCGGGTTGGGATACTGAAAAATATCTTGACCAAGAATTCATCAATCATGATAATGTACCATGGAGAAATTCCTAAATTCACATTACCTTATCGACATCATGAAATTGATGTTAATGGGGAGGATTTATGATGAAGTCTTACATATCAACATTGATTAACAAAATGTAGCGTGGAGTAATTCCTAAACACACATTTTATACGTCAAAGTATTGATATAAGTAATGTCAATGTTGGCACTAGCAGAAACGTCCATTATATTTCATGAAATGCTTTTCAAATAACAGCGATATCCCACAACCATATTCCTACAATAATGACAAATGGATATCATACGAGTCATAGTATGATGTAAACCCATTATGTCATAAGAACATGTGTTTGGATGAAAAGAGTTTGTTAGGACATAAACAAACTAGCATCAAGAAAAACACATTGTGCATTTAGTGTAATAATCCTAACAGTTGTTTAGGATGTTACATAAATCCCAAATATAGAAGAGTAGGTAGTCAAGCAATAGACTACACTTATATATAAGGGTGCACATCTCTATTAGAGATAGTGGGAGCTATATTGACTTGTTTTTATTCAATGCACAAAATGCACAAGTAGTTGGCCTAGGATCTAGTTTCACAAGCGCATGTGGAACAAAGTATGTTCCAAAGACACATACTGCTTAGGGAGGATAAAACCATGGTGATGGTTTTTATATTCACCGTGTATGGTGATCTATTATTCAATGTGAATAATATTTCCTACAATTAAGCAGTATATGTCAATTAGCTAAAATTGATAAGTCCAACTAAAATTAAATTAATGGATTCCATGTATCAAAGTGAATGGGGGATATTGTTTTGAATATTGCGGTGGGTATTCAAGTGATTTGATACATGGATGGTACGAGATTAGTACCAATAATGCTCAATTGGTTTCACCAAGTTGTTATGCCTAAATCCGTTAGAATTTTACTTATCATAGCTAATATCTATGATCAATTTATTTAGAATTCGATGTCATGACCACCAATTATGGATGGTGTCTATGCGACACAACCAGAAAGGGATGGTCACTTCACAGAATGATAATAAAGGTCGCAAGTTACTGAAATCCGGTTTAGGATTAAAGTAAGCAACATGATCATAGAAAACAATTTTGCAAAAATATTTTCCATGTGTCTATGCAAGGTTAGTGGGAACATCAATGTTTTCTAAAGAAATTTGTTCGGAAACATATGGAAAATAGACATTGGTCTTACAAGTAGTTCAGAGAAAATTGAAATTTACTCTCCAATGATTGGCTTAATGTAGCAACCTAAGTTATAGGGAAAATGATCTACTAAGGTAAGTCTATAGGGTTCGTAGTCCTAGTCAATCGTACATATAGTGACATTGTATTGAAAAAATACATGTTGGAACAATTCAAGAGATGAATTGTTTCCTATGTCACAGAGCATAATCTCTCATTGTTGGCCTGTCCGTGACATGGGAAGAGATAAATGCGGTGAGTTGAAATCCATATGTCAGAGTGATGGATCAATCACATATGCCATGATATGTACAAGAACCGATATTTCCAAGGTATATTTTACAATAGGAGAATATCAGTCATATCCAAGAGCACTGCAAGGGATTTAGTTAGAACAATCTAATTGTACATTGACAAGTACAAAAGATATGTACCTGGTAAATGGATAATAAAGGATACTACTTTTTAGGGATACGAACTAGTCTTCCATAGATCAATGTGATCTAGTATTGCAGTTAGGCTAATGGTGATGAGTTAGTAAAGCTCATATCAGCCTGTGGTGGCCATATCTATAAGACCGAGTACATTGCAGCTTCTAAGATATCTAAGAAGCAGTTAAATGCAATGATTTGTTCCAGTTCTTGGAATCTCACCTGGTGAGAAAAGGATTATCATAATGTAGATTATGATGTTCATACTAGCCAAGATGTCATGTTATGATAGTGGACAAAAGGGTATATACTCGGGATACCATATCTTGAAAAGTATTACTCAAAGAGATAAGGTCGCTATAACAGAATAGCGACATGGCAGAACCATGGTGGACCCAATATCGAAGGCCTTTACTCAGCAGAAACATGATGATCATCATGTGGGTAGCTAACAAGTTTGGTTAGCAAGTTGGCTCTAGTGAAAGCGTGAGTGTTGAAATAGTGGGTGTCCTAGACCCAACTACTCAGTGATTTTGATTACCATATCGTGTATAGAGTTAACTATGCATGATGTCATCTTACCATTATAGTGTAGACTTTTCTGCGTCCACTATTGAAATGGTAATGTCCAAAGATTAATTGTTGTATCTAAAGGTTATAGAATTTACCAGGCTGTAATGAGAACCTCTAGATTATATGACATTAATCATAAATATATATGTTCTATGGTCTAGATACATCATACTAATTGGACAGAGTAGATGTCTGACCATCAGGTGCTGGGGGCTCATAATCATTGAGACTTCTTCTCGTGATGTTTTCACTTGGTGATCTCTATTAATGAGATCATGAGGACTGACCCGCCAATAGGAACACCACATGTTTCAGGTGTCATTGGATGTTCCTATCTACGATCATGTGTAATGGTCTCCTGACATGAGATTATTACCAATGTATGTCATTTGATCACGTACTTTGATGCAAGACGAAAACCATGGCAATGAAGTCGTGGCGAGGTAGTTTGTGTTGGGTGCGTCATTCGTGGCATGTCATTGGTTGAATGGTCAAGAAAGGATTTGTTGCTTTCGGGTTATGGAAGTAATATATCTCAGGCCATGTTGATATGGATGATAGTACCTTTATAAGACAATGGCCATGGAAGTCGAGGGTAAATCCATCCAGTTACATCAACAAACAATAAAGCTAGAAAAGGGTGATGACATGAGAGTGCATCCTGCTTTATGAGATATTATAGAAAAAGAGATTATATTACACAGTGCATGTTTGTAGGTTGGTTGTCGCTGCTGTGACAATCCTTATTTCTTCAGAGGCCCTGATGGGTTGCTAGATCCCGCTCTTGGTCTGTGAATACTATTCACGACTGTTGAAATAACGGCCTAGAGGGTCACACACAATAGCGTATTCAAAAATATTCCCTATTCAGTTGAATATGAGTATTGGACATAGTGGGCCCCACCACAGGGGTCCGGGAATTTCCCAAAGTTAAACGATCACCAATGAGATAAATAAATTCATATTATTCGAGTTTATAATAATGAGTATTGAATTTATTTATTAAATGTATTTACTAGTTTTAAGTAAATACATGAAAAAATATTAATTGACGAAGATTAAATTATTCAAGGTTCAATTAATATTTATGTGAGCGACGAGTCTGGTTAATGATTTAATTATTATCATGTAATATATTTTAATATATTACAAGTGAATGATAATAATATTTATGGCTCAGTTTAGTAATCATAAAATGTCGTTAATAGTGCGTTAAGTATTCGGGGTTGGCGAGGCGATACTGGGTATTTTAATTGAGCAATATAAATATAAGAGGAGGGGCATTTGCGAATCACTATTCATGGAGTTTATTTCTCCTCTCCTCTCTCCCACATTCAAGAGAGAGATGCTCTGGATTCAAGGAGCTCAGATGAATCTATCTCTTGGTTATCACTAGCGAAGCGATGAGGTGGTTGTTGGAGCATCGAAGGCATCGTCACAAATTTGCGCTAGGACCTGGATTACGATGAACGACGTTGTCACGGATTCCTTGAAGCGCGTGTGGATGATCTACAGTAATTATAATTTGGATTCCTCGAGCAGCGATCACCAACGATGTGCAGATGTCGTGCACGCCTTTGAGTTTAAACCAGGAATTTTATAGTTCAATTTTGTGCATAAAAAACAACACGCGAGATCCTCGGATTTAATCGGGCTTCTCTTCACCAACGTCGACAAATTTGAATTGATCATCGGTGGAATTATTTTTAAAAAACTACCTATTTTGGGCTTCCGCTGCATGCCCGGTTCCAACAATCAACATGTGAGTTTGTAACATGAATTGGGGAAGGATCATATTCCTTACAATAAGATCGAGTAGCATATCCCAAAGGCACAAGATCGGTCACATGATTCCATATTTGTAGAGAATCACTAAGTGAGAATGGAACATGCATCATGACATACTCATATTTATGTCAATAATGAGATAAGTCAATGGAATACTTTAGTATCTTCTCAGAAGTGGGAACATATTCCCATAACCCAAGAAAGCTATAATCATATTCCGAAAACCATCATATAATAAGATAATATCCCTATAAAATTCTGAAAAGAAGGTTCGCATACTCTTACCATGACTCTAAACATGACCCATATTTCAAATCATCATAATTCACGTGTCTTTGTGGTCATTTGAGACACATTGTGACCAACATAAGGGTCAATAAAATTTTACACAAATGAATAATATGCTAATTACTATGATAGTCCTCCTTATCGTAGTGACGAGATGTATCACAAGGACTCTACACCTAGCATCCACTATGGTCAAATACATATGATTACCCATCAACTTCCAACCGCACTCCACACCAGTTAGCAGGAAACCCTCAGAATAATCTTTTATAGTCTATCCGGATGGTGGAATGTAAGTCAAAAGAGGTTGTGGCTGGCATTGAAATATAGTGATATTTCTCCAGAAACAACTTCCCAATTATTTTATATCCCCTCACCACTTCTTACTAGGATATCCAAAATGATCAAGAAACGAGGTAAAAGCATTATTTATGCCAAAATATGTGGCCTACTCATCATCTACTTAATTATATACATCTTTCCTCTCTAGGATATGAGTTTCACCTTTAAAAAATCAACATACTCAATTGTCATCTAGACTAGGCCACTCTCTCCAAGGCCAATGAACCAACATTAGAAAATAATATTGCAAACCTAGAACATGTTTGTTTTCATTGCATCTTGACCCTTTAAAATATTATCTCGAAAATAATATCATGCGTATGTATTTAAGGAATTGGATAGTGTAGAGTGTTGCACTTTTCCACACCCATAGAATAATAGAACCCATCAGATATGGTATCCTATACTTCTATGTCCATTAGTGAAATTGGGGGAAAGGGTAACCCTCATGACAATTGGAAACTAAAATGAAATGACATCACTTTAATGATTCCTATATGTCAGGAACAGATGAAGTGGATATCAAATAGGACAGAAAAATAGTCCCCTCAATGTAATGTGGTTCAATTTAAAACATGGAGACTGATGTTTTGATCCAATGGACAAATTCTTGTTAGTAAAGGTTCTCATCAAGGTATACCATCTCACCCACCTCTAATGTAAGAATAGCTATGACATGTAAAATGGGCCACAATAGTAGCTTCTATATCAACCATCCTAGAGAGCACTAGGTCCCTTGGGCCATTTGAATATCTACCAATGCCTCCACCCTTCAGATCCCCATTTCCTAAGATGATTGAGGATATAACCTCAATAGCAGCAAGCAAACCCCAACCCATTGGTCTAGGGGGATATTTATCTCAATCACCATCTCCAGGTTCATCAGCCTCTTGGAGGGTCTTGGAGAAATCAGTGGTGATTCCACATCACACCCATTCCATTGGGATGGGGGAATTTATATCTCATTATCCATCATGGTAATCATCAAATTCCCAACTAGAATAACTAGATCATCAATAATACGATCGGTCAATTCCAATTTCAACCCTAAATAACCCCCAGTCCTCACGGATGGGGGAATTTTCATCATCATCATCACCATATATGGAATCAGTATTCTCTTTGTTGGGAAGGATGAAACAAAAGTCGACATCCCACATAGTACTCCCACTATAAGAAAACACCATTCTATTTGTGTACCATTCATAAATCTTAATTAGAAACTCCCACAATGTCACTAATTATAGGCCATGATAGGAGGAACATATGGAAAAAGGTGATCAGACACCCTCAGGGATGCAGGACAAAACAACCCAACATGGCCAATGGTTCGAATAAAATATTTTTGGAAGGTAGTGCAGAATAATCTTATTGAGTAAAAATTAATAGAACCACCAATATTGACTAGTATGATCCTATAAATATTTTCACTATAAATATAAAAAGACAATGCAGATCAAGACACAAATGTAGAGGACTACAACATGGAAAATCTACTCCAGGAGGAGGGTGATCTAGATGAAGCATGTGAGGCTACATGCACCCAAAACCAAAGAAGGCTCCAAAATCTTGGACCTACGAATAATGAGCTTCCAAATATATTATGATACACTTCCAAATAAAAATGGAATGGTGCAGATATATCCTAATCACCACCTAGAATATTTGAGGTTTCATCTATAGGGGGGACAGTTTTCAAAATTTGAGAGTGGAATACAAACTCTTTGATATCAAAATGATGCGATAGTTAGGTTAAATATCCCAACATGGAGTCATCTTTAGGCATAATAAAATATTCCTCCTCACATAAGATAAGATCCACAATAAGAACTGAAATATGAGAATTAGAATAGCTTCAGATCTAGGAAACCAATCTCTATAGATGATGAAGATAAAAATGATTTTGACATCCCTTTGTTTAGGTGATAGCCTCTCCCTCACCAGGACAAATTTTTTTTACATGGATGAAATGAGAATAAGTTGTATATGAAGGTGGGGACATCTCATAGACCCCCTCCCACTCCATATGGAATAGAGAGGGCTCAAAAAAAATTACCCTGAGAGCTATATAACATCATCATGTCCTCGAATAATCTAATAGAATCCATATAAGGGACATTCTCACTAATGCAGCCTAAGAAGAATCTATATCTTGAATGGATGGATTATAATCCACCTCAAACCAACATTAGAAATCCTACCTTCTCAACCATTTATGGTGTAGGAAAAGTCAAAAAAAATCACAAACACTTCTTATCCAGATATGGGCCAAAGATGGAACCTCATCACTAATTGGAGGAAATAAAGATGAGGTTTTTCATAATGAATCTGATAGAGAAAGCCTTTGTTTGGTACAACAGCCTACTAGAGGAATCGATTGGTGGTTGGTAAGGTCTTAGTCATTAGTTCCTCAATCAGTATAGCTCCCTTAAAAAGAAAATTATTTTTTTGACCTATCTTACAACTAGAAACATAAATATAAGAGGGTGTTTCAATTCACAGTGATTTTGAAAGGTTTAACCTATTCACTCATCATCCCTCTCTCCCAAGAGAAACTTCAGGAACATTGTGCTAAAAATCTCAAGGGTGAGTTGCAGACCCATCAGATTCTAATGAAGTATCCTAGTAGATTCTATGAGTTTGAAAAAATGGTCCAACATTTGGAAGAATTTATTTAGTGAACCCGATCCAAATCTTGGCTCATTCCTTCAGCATAAGGGAAAATGTTAGGAATATTAGAAGGTGCATTTTTGACTATCAAACTAGTAGTAGTGAACATCTATGAACCTAGTCTAGCCTTAAGATTCCTAACACCTCCTATCATATAGTTAAAACTATTGAATCACACTATCCTAGAATCACATAAAAATCATTTTCTCTCCGGATTTGAGTAATATATGAACAAGGAATAATCCTTTAGAAATGAAAACGTCCCAATTATTTATTGGTAACCACGGAAAATAACCTCATAAGGCTTACATATCCTATGAAACTAGATTAGGTTAACCTCATCGACCATCCCGAATACTTACCTAACCAAATAACGATGTGTCATAATATCCATGATTGTTTCATATTCAAATTTATCCTTTAATGCATGGTCAATTTTTGAAAACAAGTGTTAGAAAAATACTAAGGGAAGGTGGTTGGAATAACCATTGACTAGTCAGAAGAAGTGGGTGATTGGTAAAATGTTTTGGCCTAGCATGCAAATATTTTTTGACAAATTGATAAATAAAATAACGGTAAATCAATCCCATGAAACCCTCAGAACACAACTATGAAGACCATAAATATTTCCACCACCTAAATAGGTATCATAATAAATTCCTCCCAATGGTGGGAATGACCATATAAAGTATGACAAAATAGAAGAATAAGAATCATATTTTTCTCCAACTCCATCTCTGACCCTTGTATATTTATTCCCTAAATCATCTGAAACATTTGAAGATTCCTTCCAAATGGGATTCTCATCATAAAAATAAATCATATTTGGTTAATTCAAGGTGATAAACATGGAATTCCCCATCACCAATGATGAACATGCCTAAAAAAGGAGTTCCCTATATATAATCGAGAAACATGAGGCTACATGTTCATGAAATAAGGATACATGGGATAACATGAGTGTGGTGGGGCCTAATATTCGGGTCACATCCCCATGTAAAATATATATGAAACTGAGACCCATCGTTATGCGATCCATCATGCATAAAAGAATCTTGGATGTGCCTTAGAATCCACCAGAAATCATACACACCTAATTCTCTTTCATGACTACTTTGCGGGGGTTAGATTAACTAATCAATCTAGACAATCGGGAACATTAGTGATACATGATCCACTGGAAGAAAATAATCCAAAAACCTCTATACAAGAGCCAACCCTATCCACATCAAATTCTTCCATTCATGAGCCACATGTCATGGAGAATCCCCACATTTGTAAGAACTGACCTATGGATGAAAAGTAAAATATTATGAACTAAATGGAGGTAGCCCCATCCAAGCTCTGAATCCATGATTTATTCTATCTTTAAAAATAACATTATTAGTCACTCATTGAAGCCCTTTGGAACCTATGTGAGTTCTATAGATGTTATTGTAGATGAGGTTTATTTAGTGGAGACCATTCCATCATAATACCATGTTGTTGTCTTGTTCACTAACTAGGATCATATAGAGGTCATCCTACGGAAAATCCACCACATATATGTTTTAGAAAGACTCAATAAAATCAACTTCCAATTAGATTTTATTAATAAAATTTACAGGATCTATCTCATCCTAGTTCAATCCCTCAGATGTTTGGGATATTGAGAAAGGGACTTATCTCCCACAAATCTGACCATTCAAAGGTTTTATATGTGTGAACAAAGACCTCTTGAAAAGATCCTACTCTAAGCCTGGTTTGGGGAGCTCAAATCTAATAGTGATTTTATGGATATCCAATAATACATCGCATACAATTTCTTACATGGAAGGCCATGTCACCATAGCCACATGGAGGTACCTCCAACATTCAATCAGTGTATGAATTACCCCATCAATGGAAAAGTTGGCGTAGTATATGGTTATGAATCCTACTTCAATACATAAGGAGCCACATATAATAAAAATATTTATAAAAGAATGGAGGAAAGATAAAAATTATGAATGATGATATATAGGTCACACCCTATAGGGATTTGGGGGCAGCCCCAGTTAATCCATGTAGTATTCTCAATAGTGACAATGTTCTCCCCATAAATCTATTCAATGTAATAGATCTAGTACCAGAGGTCCAATCCCCTTGATTCATTTGTGACAGTGTAAAATAAAATCATATCTGGCATCTCAATGAAACTAATCAGGAATAAGAGGATGAAAATTATAGAAATTTAAGATTTATCCACACTTATATAGCCACGGTTTAAAGAAAACGTGTCTATGATCTATTATATCCCCACAGTTTTTAAAAAACAATTGATATAGCCACATAAATTCAACCACCAGCACGGATTTACTCTCTCTCTCTCTTTGACGTGCCCTCGAAAACCTTCTCCTATTCCTCAAGGACTCTTCCTCGTGAACTATTACATGCGGCTTTCGTCTAATCATCGTCCAACCTTCATCCTCACCCAATGCTTCCACGCAACCTCCCACTATCCTCCTCGGGTGATGGGGAAAACCAAACTCGGGATGATTCTCCTCTGATGATGTGGCCACCCAACATTGAGATAATCCTCCAATGAAGATGAAACCACCCAACCTTAGGACTATCCTCCTCTGATAGTAAGACCACCCAACCTCCCTGCGATTCTCTTCTTCCAACGCGGCTCTGGATCCACCTCCTCCTTTGGTCCACCATCCTCCTCGACTCACCAATGTATAAAGTTATTTCTGTATTCACACATTCCAAGTTCCCCTCTAATTCTCATCATTGGGTGTTCTATGACTCATATCTTGTGAGTGGCCTGTGGTAGGGTGTGTCAGAGTTTGCCTTCTATTTCCTCAAATAATTATTCTATTTGTGTTGTTGTGGTTTCAATTATCTCAGATTTTCATAAATACACAATTGCATAAATATGAACTAGGGTGGTTATAATTCCACACACACCATTTTATTTTTTTCACGAAGAAGGGTTTCATTGATTTCAAATCCACATCCTCTTCAATTTTCATTGGTTAAGATTCATTTTTTTTGATTTATTCTCTTCTTAATTGCCACATTTATCTTCAATAGAATTTTTTTCACTTATTGCATCGTGTATGATTTTTTGTCATTTTTTTATTTTCATTGAGTTTTCTTGTCTTATAGAGTTTAAATATACCAATGTTATAAATCAGAAGTTATGATGATATGATTTTAAGAAGGATAAATGGTCTATTATAAAATATATAAGAATGGTGACTTGGATTGATATATCTTTCCATATCTATATAAGACTATTGATTAAAATTTGAAACCATGGTTGTTCATTGGTTGTTAGAATTATCTTCTATTAATATTTTCACAAATTTTGGTGTTATACATTTAAGGGAAAAAAGTATATAAAAACTATTAAGAACATAAACATTTGAGAGACCAATGGGGGTATATATGGTGCTTTATTCACTTTTCTCAACATTAATTATATCATATGAGAGGTCAGTTTTTAAATTACAAACTCATATAAATGCGAGTTAAAACTTTTTACCTTATCCAAAATTTTAGTAGTGGTCCATATATAAACATTTTGATATTTCTGTGAAACATTCTATATCAAATACTTTGACCCGGTTAAATATTTTCCCATTAAAGCTCTACCTTATGAGAAATACAATAGGTTTCTATCACATTTCAGAAGGACCTATTATAATATGTTTAAGAAATTATGATCATATATGTTTTTTTGATGTGGTTGACTAGTAGTAAACATCTAGAACATGCCCCAATACCCATAAAGTGCTTATCCACTAGCTTTAATTTGGCCATAAATATCATTTATTACTATGTTATCCTTGAATTATAGAATAACTTTTAATGAATGGATTTCTAGGGACCGTACAAGCTCAGACCTTGGGGCAGTTGCTGTTGTCATTTTCCTTTTCTTGGTACTTTACCTTTGGGGTTTTTGTGGCTTGTATTCTTTTACTTTTATATCATGCATATGCGAATGGTTCTTTGGATTTAATTTTACTTCCAGTTTTGGTGTTTTTGGAATTTTACCATCTTATTTCCTGATCCTATTAAAGACAAAGGGTAATTCCTTCCATCTTGTGAGTGATTATATACCCCGGGTGCTAGTAACCACTCCAGGACCTATTGAAGGTGGGTTTCGGGGGTCATTATCTCTCCTTCAACATGAAGAAGGAAGGGTGTTGAAATCTATTGTCCCTTCCCTCATCTTGATGAAGGCAGGTCTTGATAGAATGGTATTAGAGCCAGGTTGAGAGATTGGATGGAGTCTAGAGTTAGGCACAGTGAGGATTTCATTCGATGGTAGGGAAACAGTGTTGGGTGACCTTGGTGCGTGAATTAGGCCAGGGAAAATCGGCTAAGACATGGGATTTTAGGGGCCCCCGTGATCCGATGCAAGGACTCTGGACCTACCGAACGAACAAGTGAGGCCACACTGATTGTAGGGTAGAGACCCTAGGAATGGTACATGCATCATAATGACTTGGGTTATCATGTTTCATGGTTTTCGTGGGGATTCAAAATAAATGATGAAGTCTAGGAAAATTTAAGAACAATATTATGCACTACTTGGGCTTAGGTAATCTTTGTTTACCTTGTAGCTATGGGACTTGGGAGACGACCACGAGTGGTGTGAGAGATCGAGGCCCAGGAGGTTGATGTTTCCGATCGGCAGAAGGCTAATAGAGAGGAGGAGGACGATCAGTGGCAGAATAGGCTTCGATCTTTTTAGCGACAGAACCCCGAAAAGTACGAGGGCAGCACCTCGGACATGAAGATAGAGAGTTGGCGAGAGGATATGGTGATATATTTCATCTTGATTCAGGCTCCAATATAGTGCTGGGTTCTTCTAGCCGTGAGCCAGATGCGGGGAGCATTGTGTCAGTGGAGGACGCTCTACCTGGGGGGGATGATAGAGGCTGAGGTGGCATGGGATGATTTCGAGAAAGAGTTTAAGGCAGAATTTCTCTCTTCTACGATGAAAGATGAGAAGAGGCAGGAGATACTCTCCCTCCAGTAGGGGAGTATGTCAGTAAGGGAGCTGGGGATCATGATCAAGAATCTCCTCCTCTTTTCTCCATAACTCTTTCCAGATGAGGAGTCCTGGGCGAGATGTTTAGAGGAGGCGCTCTGACCTTCCCTCCAGTACGTTGTTATCCCCTTCACCTTGCCGACAAACGTGGAGGTCCCGAAAGAGGCAGAGGTGGTGTAGAGGATACACACACTAGGAGGTGTATCATGAGAGGGGATCCAGCTGGGATCATCAAAGGGGAAGGCCTTCAGCACCATGCCTCCAGCATTAGGGCCCTCTAGGTTTCGACTGGCATGGAGCAGGCCACAACAGTTCCAGTTCCAATCTCCCGGCCCTCACCCTTTCTAGTGGGGCCCAGTGCCGAGATGCTACATCTGTGGGAACCATGGGCACCTTTGGAATCAGTTCCCAGATAGAGTGAAGTACGGCGATGGTGGGCAGGTTTAGCACCCGCCTCAGCAGCAGCAGTATCCAGTGAGGCCTTTCCAACAGCAGCAGCAGGGTCAGCGAGCTCCCGCTCCTCCGAGGGAAGATGTTGGAGGGGGAGGCCGACCTCATGGAGCTCCTCAAGGACCTCGACCAGGGCGTGATTGGGGAGGTGGCCTACAGCCGAGGGGAAGAGGTGCTGGGCGTGGGCAGTTGCACGCCGTGGAGGCAGCAGTTCTAGTAAGACAGGGGGTCGTTTGAGGTACGATCAGTTTATTCAGTACCCTTGCTTATGTCTTGTTCGATACAGGAGATTTGTACTCCTTTGTTACACCTGGTCTGGCATGTTATTTGTGTCTAGATGCCGAGAGACTTCCAGTACCCCTAGTGCTGAGCACAGCAGTCAAAGGTCAGACCAACTTTATATATGTTTGCCGAAGATGCAGACTGATGATAGGGCCACATCAGTCAGTCAAGGAACTTCACCTATTGAAAATACAGCCATAAGATGTCATCCTATGTATTGATTGGATGTTATCTGTATGTTCCATCATCTACTTCTTCCGAATAAGGGTCATGCTTTCAGAAAAAGGTGGCCGAAGAGTTACTTTCTCCGGCGAGCGGGGTGGCCAGAAGGGCAGAAGGCGAGAGGAACCCCTCCTCTACTTGTTAGCTGAGCTGTCAATGGAGTCAGCATATGTAGAGATGGTGGAGGTACCAGGGATCGTCAGTGAGTTTTTGGACATCTTCCCTAAGGAGGTGAGGACTCTACCCCTTCGACGTGATGTCGAGTTTGGGATAGACTTGCAGCCTGGTGCTCGTCCGATTTTGATGGCTCCCTACCGGATGACACTTTCGGAGCTACAGGAGTTGCGGATTTAGATTGACGACCTGATAAAGAGGGGTTATGTTCGACCAAGTGTGTCACCATGGGGTGCTCCATTCTTTTTCACAAAGAAGGCACACAGTGGTATCAGGATGTGCATAGACTATAGGAGACTGAATTAGGTGACGGTCAAGAATCTATACCCTCTTCCAGGGAAAGATGATATCTTTGACCAGTTGATAGGGGCAGGATAGTTCTCGAAGATCTACCTGTATTCTGGATATCACCAGTTGAGGGTGAATGAGGGTGAAATCCCAAAGACGGCCTTCGGGTGCAGATATTGGAACTTCGAGTTTGTGGTCATGCCGTTTGGCATTACAAATGCTCCAACAGTAATCATGGGGCTTATAAATTCCGTCTTCTGGGAGTACCTGGATCTGTTCATAGTCGTGTTCATCAACGAAATCCCGATCTATTCAAGATCAGAGGGGGATCACGCTGAGCACATGAGGATGGTATTGGAGGTCCTCCAACAACGCCAACTCTATGGGAAGTTATCGAAGTGCAAGTTATGGATGCGATAAGTACACTTACTTAGGCACATGGTGTCCGATCATGGAGTAACGGTAGGCCCATCGATGGTCGAGGTCATTTTTTCTTGGACAACACCCAAGAACATGGCATAGGTCGATAGTTTCCTCGGGCTGGCAGGTTACTATCAGAGGTTCATACCCAACTTCTCCTGTGTTGCAGCACCTTTGATAACCATGACCAAAAAGGACCTGGCTTTCGTGTGGAGTGAGCAGTGCGAGGCACCATTCGACTACTTGAAGGAGAAGTTGGTTAGTTCCCCAATTATGAGGTTTTCAGAAGAAGGGGCGGTGTATGAGGTATTCTATGATGCTTCAGGGAAGGGCCTCAAATGTGTGTTCATGCAACAACAAGTATTGATCTCTTATGGGTATAGACAGTTATGCCCCCATGAGCGTATTTATTCCACCCTCGATCTAGACCTCATAGCAGTCATTTTTGCACTAAAGTTGTGGGGGCATTACCTCATTGGAGAGCACTTTGTAGTCTTCACAGTCCAAAAAAGCATGAAGAATATCTTCTTCCAGTGATACTTGAACATACGTCAGTGAAGATTGATGGAGTTTCTTTAGAATTATGATTTCTAGATTTCCTACACCTCAGGGAAAGGAAATGTGGTGGATGATGTCTTGAGTAGGAGGTCAAAAAGAGATGCAGTCCGAGAGTCGGCGGATGCTTGGAGGGCGATGCGGGAGTTGGCTGCCCTACACTGGATGCGAGGATGGATAGTGGAAGGGGTGTCATGTTTCAGATAACAGTACAGTCTTCTCTATTAAGTCCGGTGGAGGAGTCTTAGTGGGGAGACCCATAGAGTGAAGTGATGCGTGACCGGGTTAGCCAAGGCGATGCTCCGAAAGGGTGGACAGAAGATGGTCAGAACCAGATGCTTTTCCGTGGGAGAATGTTCATTCCGAAGGCGATGCGCGAGTGGGTCCTTGGGGAGTTCCACAGCTCACCCCTGGCAGTGCATCTAGGAGTTTCCAAGATTTAACACGGTCTGAGGGGCAGTTTTGATGGCCCGGGGTAAAGCGGGTGGTGGCAGAGTTTGTGTCCAAGTGCCTAGTGTGTTAGCAGGTAAAGGCTGAGCACCATGTTATGGGTGGTTTGTTACAACCCTAAGATTTCCCCGAGTGGAAGTGGGACGAAATCTAAATGGATTTCTTCACGGGGCTACCCAATGTCCAAGGAGGGTGCGACGCCATCTGGGTAGAAGTGGACCGATTGATGAAGTCGGCTCACTTTCTGGCGAAGAGGGAGTCGAGTGCAGTGGATTCTCTAGAATGGAGGTATGTGGACAATGTGGTACGGTTTCATGGAGATCCGTGGTCCATAGTCTCGGATAGGGATTCAAGATTTACCTCAAGAATATGGTGGGGTTTGTAGCATGCTATTGGAACCCAGCTGCGCCTTAGCATTGCTTTCCACCGCTAGACAGATGGGCAGACAGAGAGCACCATCCTAAACATGGAGGATATTCTTTGAGCATGTGTCCTAGACTATGGTGGATCATGGGTGCTACATTTTCATATGGTATATTTCTCCTACAACAATAGCTACCACTCTACCATATGCATGGATCCATTCAAAGCTTTGTACGGGAGGTCATGTCGCTCACCCGTGTGCTGGATAGAAGTCGGGGAGGCATGTGTTCTTGGCCCGGAGGTGGTGCAGAGCACGACAGAGAAGTTTCAGCTTATATGAGAAAGGATTAAGGAGGCTTAGGACCGGAAGAAGTCATATGTATATGGTAGTATAAGGCCATTTGTGTCGAGGTCGGTGACCACGTGTTCTTGAAGGTCTCCCCTCGGTGTGGGCAGTAGAGGATTGGTAGGGGATGTAAGCTCTCTCCTAGGTTCGTCAGACCCTCCGAGGTGTTGCACTGGGTTAGTAAGGTGGATTATCAGTTGGCGTTGCCACCACAACTTAAAAGGGTGCTTGATTTCATCCTTGTGTCTGAGCTTCATCGGTATCTTCATGACAATTTGCACGTCCTTGATAGGGGAGAGTTCGAAATCGAAGATGATGCAACCTTCATGGAACGGCCAGTGATGATCGAGGGTCGTGAGGAGAAGGCGCATCATGGATGAACCATCATGTTGGTTCGTGTGTTATGGAGGCATGGTGGGCTTGAGGAGAGAACCTAGGAGAGGGAAACATAGATGCGAGCCCAGTACCTAGAGTTGTTTTGAGTTTTATCTTGTTTTGTCAGTACCTGTTGCTATGTAATGCTTTACCTTGTTGAATATGGGATGTGCAGTTATCTTTTTCTGTTAATGTGTGTGTAGTGTCCTAAATAATGGGGATTAAATAACCGATTCCTAGTTAGGAAGCATTAAAGTGGATGCGCCTAAATCCATGTAGGCGAGTCAGTGCCACCCAAAGCGGATAGTATCTTAACATGGAGGAAGGGAAACCCATCTCCCACATGGTCGGACGATTTAGTCTTTTGTATTGCATGGTTACACGGGGAAAGGAGTGGTAGGGTAGGGAGTTTTTGTTTGTTCATGAAATAAGGTGTTCCTATGTCAGAGAGGTTCATTCCTGAAAGGTATCTTCTGGGGTGCTTGTTCGCCCCCCCCCCCCCCCTTTCCTTCGGGTCTGGTTCTGGATTATCGAGGGAAAGAATGGTTTGAGAGGTATCTGATGTAATGGCCCAGACCCTCATGATTCATCCCCTGGTCAAATTCTGGGACCCTAAGGGGTCTCACCTCATTTCGGCACGACCGATCAGCGGGACCGATCGGCGCGATCGATCGGTGCGACCGATCAGTGTTATCCAGCCTTGTCGGGTTTTCCTTCTTCTATTTTCCCCCATAACGCCTCTTTTAGGCCTTTTTAACCTATTGAAGTGTTTCAAGGCCGTTTTTAAGCCCATAATTAATATATAAAAATCCATATAAACCTCCCTACTAAATAACAATCAATCTCATCATGTGTAACCACCCAACCGCGTGGAAGAACCACGATCCAACTTCCAAGGCGTTCAAATTTCTTATCCTGTAACATTGGGATCTCATATATTTATGATGCTATATTTTCTTCTCCTTCCTCTTGGCTAGTCTTTTTGTCTTCCTTGTGCGTTTGATGACCTTTGTTCCCGAGGAAAGTGGTGCACCTGTACCTGAGACCTGCATGTTGTGAATCCCCTTTCCTGACACGGAATTGGAACATTGATCTTTGATCAACCAGGTAAGGATTTTCTCCATCGCCTCTCCTTTCTGTGTATCATGCGGGGTGGGTATGCTTTTTCCCCTGAAGAAATTTATGAAACCGAACATAAGGAAGATAATGAACGGACCATTAAGGAATGAAAGGGGTGTGTGATCGATGTTCTGCTATACTCTTTATGTTGTTATGTGTTATGAATTGTACAGGACAATGCTCACTGAAAATCATGATCGTTGGTGGCCTTTCTCTGTTCACTATTGAACATCGGTGCTCCTGGATGTTTAAATAACCGTAACATGGAATTTTTTAATTACGTATACTCAGTTAAATAAATTTACAACACCATGATCAACCCCTTTCTATGATAACCCTAGTTAAAGAACAATGGAATTGAAACCATGGAGTGTGTTAAATATTTTAAATCTGAAAATACCCTCATGGGACTGCCTTGTGTTGGTGGTAGCGGTTTGGTTGTTACATTCACGGGCCGATTGCTAGGGTGATATGGGTGGGGATGGGATCCCCTGTTGTTGTACATTTGCTGGTTGTGAATTTTAGGCTATGTGATCACACTGCTTATATCACGAATAGGGGTGGGATCCTCTGTTATTGAGAAACCGTTGGCTCCTGGATTTTGGGAACATGGGGTTGTATCTCAGGGTTTTTTGGTTCCATTACTTCGAGGGATCTCACTTATCCCTTTGTTGTTGTGACTTTTCAAGAGTACCGGGTGTGAATGCTTAAATTGTTGTTGGCTGTAACATTTTCACATGGTTTTTTATTATGATGTTAGTTGCCCAGTAGTGCAGGACTTTACTTAAATGATATTACTTGAACATGGAAGAAATAATAGCTTAAATGGGAATTGGTTCTTCGGATGAGTTGTGACTCGGCTATGAGTAGTGTTCTTCCTATGAATAGGGACGAGTGTTCTTGTCCTTGGATTTTCTTTGGAATCCCTATTTTGGGTTTAATGCTTATAAATTATTCCTATATTTTTAGTTCTTATGTTTCATATTCACTCCCCACCCATTTTGAGAACTTAGTGCTGAACACCCCCATTTCATGGGGGAGGGTCTTTTTCCCAACACATCTATTAGTGGATGGTTATTGGCTCCTTTATGATCCATTTACTGGATTTCCCAAGTATCTTTGGGCACGATGTGATGGCATGAGGTCAATTATTAGCCCAAGAATCTTCATGGGGGTAGTTGTGGAGGTTGGCCTAGGTGTTTGTGGGTAGGTTGTTCTCAAGTATCTTCGGGATGAGGCCCAAGTGCCTTCGGGCATGACGGTAGATTTATAGCCCATGTGTCTTCAGGCGTGGCGGTGGTTGTTTTGGCCTAGGTGTTTGTGGGCATGGTCACATGTGGTTGTTGTGGCCCAGGTGTCTGTGGACAGGATTGCGGTTGTGTCCAAGGTGTTTGCGGGTGGGATGTGTGGTTGTGGCCCAGGTGTGTGCGGGAGGGTTTGGCAGTGGGACTGCGGTGAGAATGGAAGGATTGGTTCGATGTGTAGGATGTCTTCAATAACCAGTGGGAAAGCAGCGTGGGGTACCCGAATATCGATGTTCTATTACTATACATTACTTGACTTGCATTATTTGGGCAGTGTTCCTTGGTGAGGCTTGGGTGGTTAGTTTCCTTGCTAGGTGTTGGGTTTCCTCCTTTCTCACAGGGCATTAGTATGCCTCCCCACTTGTGAACGAGAGTCTTTGGATTTCCTACTGAGTATACTTGTTTGCTCACCCTACGTATATAAAACTGTTTTCAGGTTTCCGGAATGAATTCAAGGATCGTGCGAGACCGTACTAGCTCGGACCTTGGGGTAGTTTTTGTTGTCGTTTTCCTTTTCTTAGTACATTACCTTTGGGGTTTTGTGGATTCTATTCTTTTACTTTTATATCAGTCAAATGGGAATGATTCATTGGCTTTACTTTTACTTCCAGTTTTTGTATTGTTGGGATTTTACCATCTTATTTCCCAATCCTATTAAAGAAAATGGGTAATGACTTCCATCTTGTTAGTGATTCTATACCCTTGGTGCTAGTCGCCACTCTGGGACCTATTGAAGGTGGGTTTCGGGGGTCATTATCTCTCCTTTAACTTGAAGAAGGAAGGGTATAGAAAATCTGATTTCCCTTACCTCATCTTGGTGAAGGCGGGTCGTGACAGTCTAAACACTACTAGAATCTGGATTTGGGTGGCATGTTTCATCATTAACATATTGAAGTTAAATAGAATATGAATTTTTAGTTTTTCATGAATCTAGTTATATGTGTATAGAAACAAATATTCACAATGAATATTTTTTTAGGTAAGTAGGAGAATCCCATTTCTTGGTTCCCTCTTCCTGATCTTCTTGATTTGAATTTTAGTCAAATGAAATTCTTGCCCTCAATTTAACATTGAATTTAGTTTTTGGTCTGTGGTTTAATTTTGAGATTGTAGTGGGTCTGCAGGGATTGTGTTGGGGTTGTTTTGGGGTGGTGTAAGGGTGTGTGAGGGAGTATAGGGTGTGGCAGTGGTGTAGGGGGTGAAGGGAGTGTGTAGGGGGTGTGCAGGGTACAGGGGTAGGGGTGTGTGTTGGGGGTAGAGGGAGTATGTGTAGGGGGTGTGCGGGGTGTAGGGGGTGGAGGGAGTGTGTGAAGGGGGAAGGAAGTGTGCATTGGAGGGTGGGAGGGGTGTGTTGGGGCTGTGTTGGGGTGTGCAGGGGGTGTGCAGGGTGTGTGCAGGGGGTGTGCAAGGTACATGGGTGGGGTCTATGTGGGAGAGTGTGTAGGGGGTGTGCATGGTGAAAGGGTGGAGGGAGGGTGTGCAAGGGGGAAGGAAGTGTGCATTGGAGGGGGTTAGGGTGTGTTGGGGTTGTCTTGTGGTGTGCACAGGGTGTGTGTTGGGTGTGTTCATGGGGTGTGCATGGTACAAGGGCAGGGGCTATGTGGGAGAGTGTTCAGGGTGTGAAGGGAGTGTGTGTAGATGGCAGTAAGTGTACAGTGGAGGGGGAGGGGTGTGCAGGGGTTGGGATGGGTGTGTGTTGTGTGTGTGTTGTGTGTGTAGGGGGGGGAGAAGCTGGGTTCACCAGGCCATGATTTCAAAAAATGTGTTTAAAAAACGAGTTTATATTCCTTATGTAATATTGTGTTTTTTAATGAGAATGTGTGCTTCTGTAATGTCAATGTTTTGGAATGTTTTTTTCCTTGATTAATGGGTGTTTTTGAATTTTTCATCTTTATTAATGAGCATGTTATTTAGTATTAGGATGTACATATCAATATGAATATAATTTTTTCATTGTTGGTTATGGATTTATGTATCATTTATCATGAATTGTTGACACAATGATCATATTTATATATATAAGAAGTCATCATATCTCATTTAAATCCCACTATTTCCTTACAGGTGGTTTCTTATGTTGATGATGGTTCTATCCACTACCATCGAAGATAGTGAGTACTATATCAGATTTGGGTATTTTTAATTCCAATTTTATTATTTGGTCTAATTTAAATTATGGATTTTATGATTTTTGGGTTCCTTATATTTTTATAGTGTGTTTTGGATCTCGTTGAGGAGAATAACTATAACGACCCATACTTTACATACATTGTTAATACTTCAAAATTGAAGCACACTTATTACAACATATAAAAAACCATGAAAGGACCGTATTGGTATAGTGTCTTTAGAAACTGGGAAACATAAACAACTGGTTCATAAAGAATCTACATTGTCTCCCATTTATTTCATAATATCTAGAGTCCCTTTTGGAATATCCTACTTAATAACCATCTTCCTGACCTGGGGGAAATAAAACATACAAAAAGTTGAGATCAAATTCTCAGTAAGGGTAAACTAAAGAAAAATCAATCACATCATATTCATAAGAACAAAACATTTTGGAAATCTTAACCTGCAAAATAAATCATAATTTCATATCATGGGATAAATCATAGAAGTGAAATGTAATACCAATAATCATAACGAAAAACATGAAACTTTGCAGAATACACACATAATCATAGAGAATCATTTCTTAGTAGTCAAGAATCATAGCCAAGACTATCTTAGCGGACAGATTCCATTTCTGAACTGAGTTCACTCCTCGTTTTTGTCCTGTTTCATTGAACCAGATTAACCTGCCGTTCCAGCATTGTCTATCTCATGAGATATAAATATTTACCCAATGCATTTGAGGGAGATAAGGGTCCCACCCATCTCATAATGATACCATTCATAAGTGTGCCACAAAATCATAAATAAAACATCATTCCATAACCCATGTAATAAAAATGGGATTCCTAAACATCATGAAATCATAAAACAATTCATATAAGATAAAGGAATTCATAAAAATAATTCCATCACAACATAATCAAATCAATGTAATAATAGGGATAGAAATAGTACCCTATATTATCTTAGATGGAATATAATTTTGATAAAACACTTGAACTCCATTCTTGAGGAAAATATCCTTTCTAATTCAATAACATTTTCCTTTCTTATCATGTCATACAATTTTAAACTAAAAGAAGTTTATTAAAAATAAACATGAAAACATGTAAATGAATCTTCTTGGAAATAATGTTTTAAAATTCCATTCATGCCGTATAAGTTAAAAACATTATTCTCGTACATTTTTCAGAAAAGTCAAAAAGTACCTCGTATGAAAAACGACAAAAGATTCCTTTAATATATTTGACTAAAAACTCACCGAAGGGTAAAATTGGATTTAAAAAATTGTAGGTGGATGGAAATAATATTACATATTGAGGAAACATGGATGTGGATGATAAAATACACCCCAGTAAATACCAAAGTATAAGCAATCTCGGATAAAAATGACATTGTGATATTTTCCCTTACCTTAGGTCTGATTTCCTTTGTAAGTGTCTGAAACTCATATATAATGATTTAAATAATGGAATTGACTTATTCCAGAATCATACTCATTGTTATGATATTATATATGGTCATTTTCTTAGCTTCTTATTAGTAATATTTCATTGCTACTTGTTATTCGGGTGTTTATTACTTTTTGTTCTTATGCATGTTTTGTCGAATAAATTCGTATTCTTCTCTTTAGGATATAGATACCTCATTTACAGAATGGTATTAGTGTACTATATATCATATTTATTCATTAAATTAAT
This sequence comes from Viscum album, assembly GCA_963277665.1. Lineage (NCBI taxonomy): Eukaryota > Viridiplantae > Streptophyta > Magnoliopsida > Santalales > Viscaceae > Viscum > Viscum album. The sequence continues at coordinate 789,695,039 of OY728120.1, forward strand.
TTATATAGTCATTATGAAATGAATATCATGTAGAACGAGTCGCATCACGTCGTGGAGATGGTATTCCGTACGTACGCACGAGTGATGATATCGTTCCCATGATCATGGAATTGTATTGGAGTGTATGTATACTATTTCAGAATAAAAACCACTTTACAATAATAATATATAGTTTTTTATTTTCACCATTATACCCATCCAAGTAAGGTGGTGGTGGAAAATAGATTACACCACGGCGTGGAGACGGTATTCCAAACGTACACATCCGCGGTGATTTCATTTTCCGTAGGATGGATAGATGGTGAAATAGGGTTGTTTCGTACTTATATGAACATATAAGTATATGAGTGATAATGATGTTATTACTTCATAATGAAAAAACAAAAGAAGAGGATGTGGAAGAAGAAATAAAGTCGAAAGAATCGGTAACGGACATTACCTCTTCTTTGAAGCTCCTCTTTGAGACCTCCTCATAGGGCACTCAAATTGGTCATTGAAGAAGATCATGACCGCTAGGATTTTTCTAGGGAAGTGGAGAAGAGGACTTGGAAGGGGTTGGCCGATCTTGAAGGCTCAATGTGGTGGAGGAAGAGAGATAAGAGGTGCCCTTTTATAAGGGAGGAGAGGGGCACCTTTGGAAAAACTAAAAATATTATTTTATTATAAAGTCATATTCGGTTTCTAATAGCTCCAAACTGATTTATTTTGACGATAAGGTGGGGATGGGTCGTGATCCTCTCATCCAATAGAATTTATACTTGTTTAGATATCTATTTTAACCTATCATTTAAGAATTAACTTTAAGTTAAATAATTTTACTTTAACCGTGTCTTCTTGTTTTCTTACACTATAAGGTTAATAACCATACTATAACAGGGAAAACGAACCCCAATTTGTTTATTATTAACATATATAAACTTAAATAAGTCATTTGGCTGAACCTTAGATTTTTAGGAATAAAATAACAATTAATAATATAATATTTGTTTTAAAAACAATTTTATGTCAATTTTGACACTATTTTGTAATTGATTTTTGTGAAAATCATAACAGAATTACTATTTCTAGAAAAGTTAATTAAATCAGTAATAATATGAAATATTAACCTATAAAATTATTTTAATTCATAAAAAGTCACAAATTACATTTATTTTCATATTTATAACATCAATTATGTCAATATTGCAATAATAATATAATTACTTCATCATCGTTGTGTCATAAATAAATTAAATTATTTAATGTCTAGAAATTACAAATAAAATACCATTATGTAGGAAATCTCAGTATCTTTCTAATGAATAATTATAGTCTAATTTATCTTATATATAACCCTGTATTAAAAATTCTTTAGTTATTATACTTTAATTTTAACTATTTTAACCCTTCTTTAAATAAATTAATAATAAATTTCCTAATCTAATTCAAGTGGGCCTAAATGGTCATATTTTATTCCTAAATTTGTTTGTGGTCGAATTACACTTATACAATAGAATTAGGACATGTTTTAGGGTAATAATAATATCATTTTTACCCTTAATTACCCTATTTACTTTTAACCGTGGTAAAAAAAAGTAAAAAATTACTATTCACCAAAAATTATTTTCATCTCATTGAACCACATTTTAATTACTGACATCAATGGTGTCTCTCAGATTTTTGAAATTCCATTCAAAAAAGTGGTAAAATTATGTTTTATGTAAATTTGAAAATTCTCCTAGGAGGTGGGTAAAAGACGGTGAAAAGTTCAATAAAATTTTTATATATCTAAAATTATTATAAAATGACTCCAATAAATTTTATTGAACTTATATAGGTATTATATATCAATTTTGACCTAAAATAAATTTAAATAAATAAATAATTATTTAAATAAAAAGTCTGTTTTTAAATAGTAACCTAGTGTTTTCACTATTCATAACAAATTGAAAGTTTTCAGAAAAATACCAAAATTTCACCCTAGGCTAATTTCGATATTCCAAATCCAAAAATGAAGTCCATTTTGAAAGATGAAATTTACAAAATTTCAAAAATTGGTTATTACTATTCATAACAGCTAGTTTTAATAATATTTTAATAGCATATCGTTGTTTAGTGAAACTCGGTATTGCGTACGACGCAAGCTATTGAGGAAGGTTGCAGTTGCATGTAAAGTAAGCCATACTAGTATTGTTTGTAGTGAAAGATTATTTTGATTATTTATATAACATAAAAACAAAATATTTCTCCTAAAAGTCTCGGGTGTTACATTCTACCCCCCTTAAAATGAATTTTGCCCTCGAAATTCGTCACTTTGTAACAAAAAGATGAGGATTCCTTTCCCTCATCATATCCTCAAGCTCCCATGTAGCTTCTTCTAATTGGTGGTTCCTCCATAAAACTTTCACCAAGCGAGTGGTCTTGTTCCATAGGACTTTTTCGCTACAATCCAGAATCTCTATCGGTTGTTCTTCATAAGAAATATCTTGCTCCAGCGGTACAACTTCTCAGCTGAGTACATGTGAAGGATCAGGTATGTACTTTCTCAGGAGAGATACATGGAACACATCGTGAACTTGAGAGATATTCGGTGTAAGCTCAAATTGGTAAGATACCTTCCCAACACGATCCAGTATTTCGAAAGGACTGATATACCTAGGGCTCAACATTCCCTTCTTTCCAAATATCATTACTCTCTTCCAAGGAGATATTCATAATAACACTTTATCACCCACTTCTAACTCTAGGTCTTTTTTTCGGTTGTCGGCATAACTTTTTTGTCGACTCTGAGCAGCTCTTATGTGTTGTTGAATATATCTGACCTTTTCTGAAATCTCATCAACAAGATCAGGTCCTAATAAAATTCATTCCCTAACTTCATCCCAGAAAGTTGGAGTCCTGCATTTCATTCCATTGATAGCTTTATAAGGAGCCATCTGAATACTGGAGTGAAAGCTATTATTATATGAAAATTACACCAAAGGTAGTTTTTGATTCCAACCACCTTTGAAATCCATAGAGCAAGCTCTCAACATATCTTCGAGAGTTTTAATCGTCCTCTCAGACAAACCGTCTGTCTGAGGAGGATAAGCAGTGTTGAAACTCAACTCTGTAACCAGAGTATGCTGAAGACTTCTCCAGAACATTGATGTAAACCTCAGATCCTGATCAGATATAATAGAAAGTGGTACTCCATGCAATCTTACCCCTTCTTTTACATATATTCTGGAAAGCTGATCCAGAGAGAAATCCTCTCTAATAGCAATAATGTGTGCCGAATTTGTAAGACGATCAACTATCACCCAAATAGAATTATTGCCTTTGGATGTATTAGGAAGTTCAGTGACAAAGTCTATAGTGTTGTTTTCCCATTTCTATTCTCGTATTGGTAATGGTTATAACATCCCCTTGGACTTCTGTCCCTCATCTTTAACTTGCTGACAAACCAAGCATCGAGAGTCATATTTTGCAACATCACTTTTCATGACATCCCACTAGAAGTACCCTTTTAGGTCTATATACATCTTCATGCTTCCAGGATGAATAGAGAATGAAGAACTATGAGCCTCATTCAGCAGCTCCTTCTTTAATTCTGGGATGGGAGGAACACAAACCCGATTCCTGAACTTTATTATCCCATCACAATCAATGATGAATTCAGGAACATTTCTCACCTTCTTTTGTAACTCTACATCTTCTTTCTATGCCTATTTAATCTTCACATATATAGATGGTTGAAAATTCAATTGATAAAGATACAAATTTTCCACTTCCATTATAATTCCAAGTTCCATCCTTTGTAAATCCATAAATATTGGATCTTTTGTGATCCTCATCATGTATAAGCTAGCATGGTCTTGTCGACTTAATGCCTCTACCACCTTGTTTGCTTTCCTAGGCTGGTAATGAATTGAGCAGTCGTAATCCTTAATCAGCTCCAACCATCTTCTTTGGAGCATATTCAACTCCTTTTGTGTGAAAATATACTTTAAACTTTTATGATCAGTATAAATATCACACCTTTCTCCATAAAGATAATGCCTCCAAATCTTTAATGCAATGATTACCGCAGCTAACTCCAAATCATGAGTTGGGTAATTTTGCTCATGGATTTTCAATTGTCGTGAGGCATAAGCTATCACCATATCATTTTTCAGAAAAACACACCCCAATCCCTTTTTGGATGCATCACTGTAGATCACAAACCTCTCTCCACTACAATTAAGTGTGAGCACAGGTGCACTGGATAACCTTCTTTTCAACTCCTTGAAATTATCTTCACATTCCTTCGTCCAAACAAACTTAACTCCTTTCCGAGTCAACTTGGTGAGTGGATTAGATAATCATGAAAAATCATTCACAAAACGTCGATAATATCCATCCAAACCAATAAAACATCGGATCTCAGTTACTGTTGTTGGTCTTAACCATCTTACAATAACCTCTGTTTTTTCTGGATCCACAGATATCCCCTCTTTTGAGATTATGTGACCCAAAAATGCAACTTTTTGAAGCCAAAATTCACACTTGGTAAATTTGGAATAAAGATTCTCCTTTCTTAGGGTTTTCAATATAATTCTGAAGTGATCTTCATGTTCTTCCTTGCTCATTTAATAGTCAAGAATATCATTTATAATGACTACAAAAAAATGATCAAGATAGTCTCTAAATACTATATTCATTAGATCCATGAAGATAGCAGGGGAATTAGTAAGACCAAATGGCATCACTATAAATTCATAGTGTCCATACCTTGTACGGAAAGCCATCTTTCGTATATCCTCCCTTTTGACCCTTAATTTATGATACCCTTAATGAAGATAAATCTTGGAAACATATTGAGATCTGCGTAGTTGGTCAAATAAGTCATCAATGCGTGGGAGAGGATATTTGTTCTTGATAGTGATCTTGTTAAGTTATCGATAATCAATGCAGAGTCTCATTGATCAATCTTTCTTCATAACAAACAGAACAGGTGATCCCCAAGGTGACGCATTCAGGCATATGAATCCCTTATCACGATTCTATTGGAGTTTCTTCTTCAATTCCTGAAACTCAATTGGGGTCATTCTATAAGGTGTCTTTGAAATAGGCAAAGCACCCGATACGAGTTCTATTGAAAACTCTACTTCCCAAATTGGTGGAAGACCCAGAAATTCCTCCGGAAAGACATCGTCAAACTCCCATACAATGGAAATATTCTAATCGTCAGTTTCTCACCAACCATTTGAGATAAATAACCTTCATTTTGTGGAATCAAGACCCATAAGATGGATGAAATTTCCACTAGAAGGTTATGTTCATACTTGCATTGATAGACGATCATAGATTGATCTGGAATATGAAATGTGACTTCCCTTCTTTGGAAATTGATATAATCTCCATATAAAGAAATCCAATCCATGCCAAGAATCACATGAAATTCCACTATAGGAAGGATCACAAGATTTGCAGGAAGCACCTTCCCACAAACTTCAATCCGAGAAGAATTATAAACTTTTGATGCGACTGTTGTGACATTAGGAGTTGTCACAACTAACACAACATCTAATTGTTGAGGTAATATGGTGGTACCCTTAGAAAATTCTTCAGAAATAATAGAGTGTGTGGATCCTGAATCATATAAAAACATTTTCTACTTTATAGTGGATGGTAATGGTACCTCTCACCACTTCGTTGTCGTACTCCACATCACCGATAGTAATTGCATGTGACATTCCTTTGTCTTTACCCTTATGAGTTTGTTGACGTCAATCATCATCATCAACCCTTGGATTTGGGAATTGACTGGCATAATGCCCCATATCCTTTCACTTGAAACATTGTAGTGTAGTAGGTTCATTTTGTGTATCTCATCCTTTATTTGCATCATTAGACATTTTATTCCCATTATTTCGACATTCAATCGCCCGATGACCATCTTTTCCACACTTATAACATTTTCTTGTCCCCTTAAGACAATTTCCTCCATGTTTCTTTCCACACTTTCAGAATAAGGGAAAACTCATCTTATTTTCAGTGTTCACTTTATATTTTCCTTTGAATTCCATTTTCCTATTCATATCATACCCATATGACTGATGGGTTAATCCAATCTCCATCTCAACTTTGAGAGCACATCGAACGATTTCCTCGTAGCTATTGAAGTCCCTTATGGATAACTCCCTTCAAAGACTTGGTTTTAAGCCACTAAATAATCGATTGATCTTACCCTCAGGTTGGATAATAATTCCGAAAGTGTACCTTGAACGTTTTGTAAAATTTTCTTCATAGGTACCAACAGATTCATCATCCTTTTTCTTCAGTTCAAGAAAACTCCTTCTCCATCTTTGTTCGAAGAATACGAGGGAAGTACTTATTGAAAAATAAGTTCTTGAACTCATCCCATTCCATGGACTCAATTTCATCCCTTTTCCTCGTATTATTAATAAGATTCCACCATTGATCAGCATCACCTTCCAAACGATACACTACCAAGATGAATTTATCATGTTCAGAACACTGAAGAACTGAAAATATCTTTTCAGTGGTACTGATCTATTGTTCAGCCACTAATGGATCAGAAGACTCGCTAAGTGAAGGTGGACGCTGCCTCATGGAGGATTCAACATAATGTTTCTCCTTCCTTTGCTCATTTGGAAGTCCTGCATGATTCATAGCTTAAGAAAGTTGTGTGAGCATGGCTACAAGATTTTTCATTCCAGCTCCCATAACATTTGGTTTCTCAGGGGGAAAATCATTGCATTGCCCGTCGCATTCCGCATTAACACGGTCCCTTTGGGTTCCAGCCATTGACTAAAACCGAGAAGAATAGTGTGAGAAACACTAATTACAATAGGAAAACCACATAATCAGGAATAAAATTTCACACAAAAGGTCTTATCATAGGTTGTTCATGGACATTTCTAGAACACTAATATTGTGTTCTATGCTTAGACATATCCATAGGTTTCTTACTAAGGCTTTCACATCCTAGTTTCCAAAGATTGACTATACATTTCCTCTGAAACCAACTATAACGACCCATACATTACATAAATTCTTAATACTTCAAAATTGAAGCACACTTATTACAACATATAACAAAACCATGAAAGGACCATATAGGTATAGTGTCTTTAGAAACTGGGAAACATAAACAACTGGTTCATAAAGCATCTACATTGTCTCCCATTTATTTCATCATATATAGAGACCGTTTTGGCATATCCTACTTAATAACCTTCTTCCTGACCTGGGGGAAAGAAAACATACAAAAGGTGAGCTCAAATGCTCAGTAAGTGTAAAAAAAAATCAATCACATCATATTCATAAGAACATAACATTTTTTAAATCTTAACCTGCAAAAGAAATCATAATTTCATATCATGGGATAAATCCTAGACGTGAAATGTAATCCCAATAATCATAACATAAAACATGAAACTTTATGTCATACACACATAATCATAGAGAATCATTTCTTAGTAGTCAATACTCATAGCCAAGACTATCTTAGCAGACAAAGTCCCCTTCTGAACCGAGTTCACTCCTCGTTCCAGTCATGTTTCACTGAACTGGATTAACCTGTAATTCCAGCCATGTCTATCACATGAGATATAAATCATTACCCAACTCATTGGATGGAGATATTAGTCCCCCCCATCTCATTATGATACCATTCTTATGTGTTCCACAAAATCATAAATCATATATCATTGCATAACCCATGTAATAAAAATGCGATTCTTCAACATCATGACATCATAAAAAAATTCAAATAAGATAAAGGAATTCATAAAAATAATTACATCACAACATAATCAAATCAATGTAATAATTGTGATAGAAACAGAACCCTATATTATCTTAGATGGAAAATAATTTTGAGAAAACACTTGAACTCCATTTTTGAGGAAAATATCCTTTCTACTTCAAAAACATATTCCTTTCTTAACATGTCATACAATTTTAAACTAAAATAAGTTGATTAAAAATAAACATGAAAACTTGTCAAGGAATCTTCTTGGAAATAATGTTTTAAAAATCCATTCATTCCTTATAAGTTAAAAAAACATTCTTCTAGTACTTTTGTAGGAAAAGTCAAAAAGTACCTCGTACGAAAAATGAAAAAAGATTCCTTTCATATATTTTACTAAAAACTTACCGAAGGGTAAAATTGGATTTAAAAAATTTTAGGTGGATGGAAATAATATTAAATATTGTGGAAAATCAGATGTGGATGATAAAATACACCCCAGTAAATGCCAAAGTATAATCAATCTCGGATAAAAATGAGATTGTGATATTTTCCCTTACCTTAGGTTTGATTTGCTTCGTAAGTGTCTGAAACTCCTGTATAATGATTTCAATAATTTCATTGACTTATTAAAGAAAAATAATCATTGTTATGATATCATATATGGTCATATTCATAGCTTCTTATTAGTAATATTTCATTGCTACTTGTTATTCGGGTGTTTATTACTTTTTGTTCTCATGCGTGTTTTGTCGAATAAATTCTTATTATTCTATTTAGAATATAGATACCTCATTTCCAGAATGGTATTAGTGTACTATATATCATATTTATTCATTCAATTCATTTATATAATCATTATTCAATGAAGATCATGTAGAACGAGTCACATCACATCGTGGAGACGGTATTCCGTACGTACGCACGAGCAATGATATCGTTCCCATGATCGTGGAATTGTATTGGAGTGTATGTATACTATTTAAGAATCAATACCACTTTACAATAATCATATATAGTTATTTATTTGCACCATTATACCCATACAAGTAAGGTGGTGGTGGAAAATAGATTACACCACAGAGTGGAGACGGTATTCCGTACGTACGCACGCACGGTGATTTCATTTTCTGTAGGATGGATAGATGGTGAAATAGGGTTTTTTCCTACTTATAATAACATATCAGTATATGAGTGATTCTGATGTTATTACTTCATAATGAAATAGCTAAAGAAGAATAAGTGGAAGAAGAAATAATGTTGTAAGAATCGGTAACAGACATTACCTCTTTTTTGAAGCGCCTCTTTGAGACCTCCTCTTAGGGCATGCAAATTGGTCATTGAAGAATACCAGGACCTCTAGGATGTTTCTAGTGAAGTGGAGAATAGAATATTTCAGGGTTTGGCCTAGATTGAAGGTTCAAAGTGGTGTGAGGAAGAGAGTGAGGACGTTCCCTTTTATAAGGGAGGAGAGGGGCACCTTTGGAAAAAATAATTTTTTTTTAAAGTCATATTCGATTTTTAATAGCTCCAAACTGATTTATTTTGAAGATAAGGTGGGGATGGATCGAAATAATCTCATCCAAAATAATTTAGACTAGTTTATGTATCTATTTTAACCATATCATTTATATTTAACTTTAAGTTAAATATTTTTACTTTTACCGTGTCTTCTTGTTTTCTTACACTATAAGGTTAATAAACTTACTATAACAAGCCAAAAGAACCGCAAGTTGTTTAATATTAATATATATACCCTTATATAAGTCATTTGGATGAACATTAGATTTTTAAAAACAATATAACAATTAATAATATAATATTTGTTTTAAAAACCATTTTATGTCAATTTTGACACTATTTGGTAATTGATTTTTGTGAAAATCACAAAAAAAGTATTAGTTCAAAAAAATTTAATTAAATCAGTATTAATATGTGATATTAACGTATAAAATTGTTAGAATTCATAAAAAGTCTCAAATTACATTAATTTGGGTATTTATAACATCAATTTTGTCAATATTTCATTAATAAGGTAATTAATGCATCATCATTGTGTCATAAATAAATTAAATTATTTAGTGTCTAAAAATTAAAAATAAAATACCATTATGTAGGAAATATTTTTATCTTTCTAATTAATATTTATAGTCTAATGTATCTTATGTATAACCCTATATTAAAAATGCTTTAGATATTAAACGTTGATTTTAACAATTTTAACCCTTCTTTAAATAAATTAATAATAAAGTCTTAATCTAATACATGTGGGCCTAAATGGTCATATTTTATTCCTATGGTTGTTTTTGGTCGAATTAAACATATCCAATAGAATTAGGACATGTGTTATGGTAATAATAATATCAATTTTACCCTTAATTACCCTATTTACTTTTAACCGTGGTAAAAAAAAGTAAAAAGTTACTATTCACCAAAAATTATTTTCATCTCATTGAACAACATTTTACATACTGGCATCAACAGTGTCTCTCAGATTTTTGAAATACCATTCAAAAAAGCGGTAAAATTAAGTTTTATGTAAATTTGCAAATTTTCCTAGGAGGTGGGTAAAAGATGGTGAAAAGTTTAATAAAATTTTTATATATCTAAAATTATTATAAAATGACTCCAATGAATTACATTGAACTTATATAGGTATTATGTATCAATTTTCATCTAATATAAATTTAAATAAAATAAAAAATTATTTAAATAAAAAGTCGGTTTTTAAACAGTAACCCAGTGTTTTCACTATTCATAAAAAATTGATTGTTTTCAGAAAAATACCAAACTTTTACCCTAGACTAATTTGGATATTATGAATACAAAAATGAAGTCCATTTTGAATTATGAAATTTACAAAATTTCAAAAACTGGTTCTTACTATTCATAACTGCTAGTTTAAAAAATATTTTAGTAGCATATCGTTGTTTAGTGAAACTCGGTATTGCGTACGACGCAAGCTATCGAGGAAGGCCGCAGTTGCGTGTAAAGTAAGCCAAGATAGTGTTGTGTGTAGTGAAAGATTCTTTTGATGATTTATATAACATAAAAACAAAATATTTTTCATAAAAGTCTCGGGTGTTACAATAACCTCTCATGTCTGAACTCCCATGCCCTTACATTGAACACCTAGTCTCTCACACCATGCTATGTATCCCTTGACATATACCAAGATGAAATCCTACATAGCCTACTAACATTCCCATATATAAACTAATAAATTTCATTCACATATCTACAAATTATCAAACACATAACTGGGAATTTTTAGTTGTCAATATTGGTTACTGGTAATGGATGCATGCCAAGGATGGTTTTTTCCTATCAAAAGACCTCATGCATGGGTGTGCAGGGTGGTGCAAGGGGGTGTTGAAGGGGATTTCCAGGGGTTTCAAGGCTATACAGACACGTACATAGGGGATAGAGAATCCTTATTTATATGAAATCATGCATACAACCGGAGTATGGATGGCGCAACATAGAGTTGTCTCGAATTAAATGTTTTAAGCGCCGAGTTGGCTTGACTCCTTTGAGGTATCATCCCTCTCCAAGCATTTTTAATTCAAGAATTTAAATTACATTAACTGTATTCTTAATTCTTATTTTTTAAGATAAATTTCAATTCTTGATCATGTTTTGTTTTAAATAATTTTTTCCTTTGATAAACAAGTTATGGTTTTGTAATAAAACCTCTCTAGCAGAGGTGTACTGTTTGCAAAAACTCAAAGTGGTAGTTTATGCTTATATTGTTTTCATGATGTTATTTCATTGATGTTTTCCTTTCTCAAATAATATTTTATCACCTATAGATAAAAAATTACTTCAGTACAACACTGATTGAAAAATAATTATTTCTTCTGCTTAAGACTTGACCTCACATAACACTGAAAACTCAGATACAAAAAAAATCTTCTGAAACATAGATAGTAATATTGTCCCAGCATTAGTCTCAAACCATTGCACCAAATCATGGAAAATATTTTGCATATATGATGTTCTTTCAACTTCATGCATGTAAAAAAATACATTTCTTGATATTCTCAATGTAAAATTTACTACAATACATAATTATAAACATCAAACTTTCATGTATTCATAATTTCACCTATATATATGTTTTTATAAAAAACAAAATAAAATCCACTTAATGCATGTGTTGTTATGGTTAAACATAAATTCTTTCATGAGATCATGTGAACATGCATGAATTCAGGTATAAGTTTTTCACATGGAATCTCAACCACACACTATCCACATTGCACTCTCACTATTCTCTCACATTATCTACCTTCTTGTGTATTCACCTTATCACATACTGAACACTTGCACAAACTTTGTACAAACTCAAATGGGCGAGAATTGTATTGTTTTATTATTATCAAATATTTCTTTCACATAAACACACTTCCTATATTCTATACATAGATATCAATCATTTGAATATATACTTCATCCCACTTTTACACCCAGATGAATGTTTACTTCCCTTCGGACTTGTGCACATTATTCCCCCATGCACAATCAACACTCCTTACTATCAAGACATTCATTCAACTATGACCATCCCTGAATTATCTCTAATCTTCACAAAATCTACGAGATGAAACATGTGAAATCCTGAGTGCTTCATGGAAACCAGTTTCTTTTTGAAGATAATGAGTGTCCACAACACATATTATTTTTATCATGGGAACTATCGTCTAATTCAGAAAAAATAGTGTCTGTGAAAATATTCTTTTCATGAACTACAGTGATTATTGATGAATCAATTTAACTAGCAACCAGATCCTATCAAACTCTATAACATATCAATGGTGTATGACTCATTATTTATTGTCAACGACCCATCGAATCAGAACATGCACACTTCCAAACATTCACAATACTGAGAATCATCATCATGGATAAGACATATATTATCCATGCTGCATTTCTTTGGTTCCTTCTTCATTTATACATGCTAGTGGATTCTCAGGTGATTTTGATCCACTTCGAATTTCCAAACACTCAAATGATAATCAAAACGCTTGGTTTGATCCTCGGGTGATGCGACTGTATGAAGATCCCAGTGAGCTGGTGGAGCTCTCATCCCAAGGTAGAAGATAACGTAGTGTGGTCGATTAGAGTGTTGAGATGATCCAATCAGATGACACTCATTCTTTCTATATTTTTAGAAGGGGTTTAATATTTCACATGGGATTCCCATATAGAAAATAAAGGATTTTTCCTTCTCCCTTATAATTTAATACACATTGATAGAATTCTAGGAATCGGTTACTGGATATAAACTACTCCCACTAGCACCGCCCCATGCCAGTTTCCAACTCCACCACCATATCACCACGCACGGTGACTCATTTTCACTCATGTGCATCACCTTGGTGCTCCTAAAGAACACTATGCTACCTGAGGGCTAGGCCGATAAGTAGAACCTACCCCCATAGTAGTGGTGTGGGTCCCTCAGGGCTGCCTAGTATGATTGGATATTTTTTATATAAGCAACTTTTAAAATGATAATCAAAATTCCATATTTCCAACCAACTCAAACAAAACCAAAACCTCTACTTGAAAATTAATAATTTTGCATGAAATATTCTTAAAATGATGTAAACAATGATCAAATTAAATTCAACCTATGACACAGGTCTTTTTGAACTTAAGATCGGCACATGAAAGTTTGTTTATTTATCGCACATTAGTTTAGTTGGATACTGATTTTGTTTTCCTATAATTGGTTCTTGTATACTATTATTGTTGTTTATATGACTAAACTATTATTTTTTAGAGATTTATATTCATTGTGAATTTTCTATGATATTTTTTTACCATCATTTTAGGGGATTAACACTACTATGTTCTACCTTTTGTTCCAGGTACTTGTGAGCTGCTTTGAGACTTCTTTGATAGTTTGTCTTGTAAGGAGATTCATGTATGTGCAGTTATGTGTCTTTTTTAATATTTGGAGTTGTTTAATGCTTAATATGTATGTATCATTATTGTATAATTTAATTTGGATAGTGAGTACCACGTTGATATTCGGTGTGATTAATAGAGTAACTCATTCTATTATTAAAACATTTTTATTAAACCCATCAAATATATTTAGCATTTAGTAAATTTCACCAATGGTTAGTAGATCCTATGACCAGATACAAGCCAATGGGTAGGGATGTTTTTAAGTAGGGGGAGTGGTAGGAGAAGGGTGGAGTGGGACTGACAGGGGCTGGGAGGAGGGGAAACTGGCAAGGGGGACTAGCTGGTGGGACATACCGGGGTGGAGGGGGCAAAAGGGAAATAGGAAGGGGGTGAAAGGGGGACTGGTATGGGTGCAAGGGGGATTGGTAAGGGGGTACAAGGCGGGACTGGCAGGGGAAGGGGGAGGGGAAACTAGCGGGGGGGCTTGCAATGGGAGAGGGGGACTAGTAGTGGAGGGTGCAAGGGGTAGGGTGGGTGGGGGTGGATGGGGGAGTAGAAGGGGTGGGCTGACTGGCAGGGGTAGGGGATAAGGGGAAACTAGAAGGGGGTTCAAGGGGTTACTAGAAGGGGAGTGAAAGTGGGACTAACTGGGGTAGGGAAAACTGGAAGGTGGTAGAACTATTAGGGGAGGGGGAACTGACAGGTTGACGGGAAACTAGTAGGGGGAACTTTCAGGGGGAGGGGGGAGGGGACTGGTAGGGGGAGGGGTTGGAAGGAGCAGGGTGCAGGGGGGTGCAAGGGGGACTTGTTGGGGGGGACAAGGTGGGGGGAGGGAGTGTTCTGTTTTTTTCAAGGGGTAGGGTGCAGGGGGTGTGATGGGGGAGGGGAAGGGGTGGTGCAAGGGGGAGGGGATGGTTAAGGGGTAGTGGGGTGTCCAGGAGGGGGTAAAAGGGGTGGGGGAAGGGGTCTATTAAAGGGGGTGGAGGGGCAGGGGGGTGGAAAAGGTGGGGTGGGGTACTGGTTGGGGGAACTAGAAGGTGGGGGGAGGGTGTGTTGGGTTATTTTTCATGGGGAAGGGGTAGGGTGTTGGGGGTGGGGGAAGGGGGTGGTGCAAGGGGCAGGGGGAGGGGTGGATGGGGGTGAAGGGGCAGTGGGTGTCCGAGAGTGGGTGACAGGGGTTGGGGGAGGGGTTGTTCAAGGGGGTGGAGGATAATACAGGGATGGGCGGAAGGGGGTTGTTCAAGGGGGCTGTCCAGGGGGGTGGGCTACTGGAGGGGGCATCGGGGTACATGGGGTGTGTTCCGGGGGGTTGTACAGGGGGTGAACGGGGATATCTAGGGGGAATTGGGGTGTAGGGGGTGTTCAAGGGGTGCAAGGGGGTGTCAAGGGGGTGAAAGGGGGTTGTCTAAGGGGTACATGGGGGATATCCAGGGGCATGGGGTGGAAGGGGTGTTCAAGGGGGTTGTTCAAGGGGGCTGTCTAGGGGGGCTACTACGAGGGGAATGGTGTGCAGGGGGTGTGTTAAAGGGGTGCAAGGGGGCTGTCATGGTGGTGAAAGGGGTTGTCCAGGGGGGTGTAAGGGGGTTTTCTAGGGTGAATGGGGGTGCATGTGGGTGCTCAGTGGGGTTTTAAGGGGTTGTTTAGGGGCTGAATGTGGGTTGTCCAGGGGGAAAGGGGGTGCATGGGTGTTCAATGGGGTGCAAGGGGGTGTCAAGGGGGTGCAAGGGGGTTGTCCATGGGTGCAAGGGGGCTATCCAGGGGGTTGCAAGGGGATGTCTAAGGGGATAAAGGGGGCTATCTAGGGGGTAATGGGGGTGCAGGGATGGGGTTGTTCAAGGGGGTTTTCCTGGGACATTGGGGTGAAAAGGGGTGTTCAAAATAGTGAAAGGGGGATATCCATGGAGTGGAAGGGGCTGCCTAGGGGGTGAATGGGGGCTATATAGGGGGTTATGGGGGCTATCGAAGGGTAGGGGGAGGGGAAACTGGTAGTTGGGTGGGGAACTAGGGGTAGGGGTGGAAGGGGGGTTGTCAAGGGTTAGGGGGGCTGTTAGGGGGAGGTGAAACTGATAATGGGGGTGGGAACTAGTGGGTGGAATTGAATTTTTTTATACCATGTAAATGATATCGCCACAGTTTTAACTACGACAGTAGGGTTCTAGTTCCAACGTTAAAACCATGGGAGTAGGCCCCCTATTTCCACTGTTTAACTATGAAATTTGGATCCTACTACCATGGTTAAAATAGTGACACTAGGCCCCTACTTCCACTATTAAAACCATGGAAATAGGCCCCTACATCAATGGTTAAACCATGGCATTATGCCCCTTACTGCCACAGTTACACCATGGAACTAGTGCCCTACTGCCACAATTTTAACCGTGGCACTAGGCCCCTATTACCACATTTGAAATCGTGGTTGTAGGTAGAACCTACAACCACGACGATAGCGGCCATGGTTTTCTGAAACCGGGTCCATAGGATATTTCCATGGTTTTTAGCCTTACGACCACAGTTTGGAAGCATGGCTGTAGGTGAATTTTTTAGTTGTGTGATATTGTCTCTTCTTATGGCCTCGTCACCTCGATAGTGATGAAGAAGCCCACAAACTTCCATCATCACCTAAAAATTTCCCCACAAACTTTTATATGGAAGAAGAGGAGGATGACCTCAAAAATGACCCTCTTACATTGGAGAAAGTTGTATCCACCACCATCGAAGTTCTCAAGAAGATAAATCTTGGAATAGAATAAAACACACATCTTGTATTGATTACTGTCTCCATTCACCTCCAAATGAAAGGGACATATATCTCAATTCAAAATAATCATCGATATGTGTTTCCTTGTAACTATATAGAAACTCATGGAAGGAATAATAATGTGGTTATGCACCATCTCAGACTACCTGATGAGAATTGATGCATCAAACTGGAAGTTAGGAGGATGCACCCCTATCATTCCACCAATTTAGAGGTTGAAGATGACAAATTGATCAAAGACATAATTTTTTTAGAAGTGAAATACCTAAGATAGCTCACTAAAAATTTCCCTTTTAGGAAAAAAATGGGTAAATTTGTGACTTTATTTATTTTTGGTATAATAATCAACATTAAACAAAGGTTGATTTCTAATTTTAGATCAAAATACTTTTTATTGATGCAATTGTGGGAATACAGGAACTTTCCTTCATGGATTGGTACTCAGGGTACAATATAATAAAGATGTCCCCTGAATATGAGTAATTAACTAACTTCAGGGAACCTTTGGGGATCTTGTTCTATAAGGTCATTCCATTTGGATTAATGAATTCTGGTGTTTTGTGCCAACATTCCATGCATCACATCATTAATCCATTCAAAGGAAGGATGGACGAATTCTATGTCGATGACCTGGTTGTTTAATCCCAAAAATTAAGTAATCACTTTAGGGATCTCCATATAGTTTTTTACAAGCTATGATGGAATATTATTAAGATGAATCCACTAAAACGCACTTTTTGGTAAATATCAGGGTAGTTCATTAGCATTTTAGATTCCATTAGATCATTTAGGTTCACCTTGAAAAGACATGTTCAATTTTATAAATATGACCCCCTATAATTATCAAGGAATTGAGGTGAATCCAACTTTGTCTCTCTTACATTCTTCGATCTTGATAAAAAATATCTCCCCTTGACCAGGATAATGAATAAGGGAATTTCCTATTGATGGGATGATGAATAAAAATAATGCTTTGATATTATCAGGTTGAACATACTACACCCATTGATTCTTTTCCTCTGGTGGAAGGGAGGACACTCATCTTATATCTGGCCACCATGGAGTGCCACCGGGCATCCTTCATGCACAAAAAATGGAATAGGAGTAAGAATAGCCTCTACTACCTCATCTAATTGAGGATAGGTACTAAGAGTAGATATTTTTATATTGAGAATAAAATCCTTTCACCCATCTTTATAGTGAAAATTTTTAGGCATTTCCTGCATCACCATGAAGTCCATCTGGTCTCTTGTATTGAATTTCTCAATTACACCATTGGCTACCCAATGTACATTGGGTTCTTGGCCTGATGGGAGGTCATTCTATAGAAATATGACATTCAGTTCATGCCATAGATTTTAGTGAAAGGAAATTCCCTAGCTGATTTCCCCGTAGCACATCCTACCCCTCAAAATACACTGGAAAACACTGGGCTTCTAGATGAGGAGGTATTCTACACCCACATTGCTCCATAAGAATTGGAGATGTATTTTAATGGGAACATTTAGAGTCATTTATGTATAAGGATAGAAGAACTAAATATTAATCCAGTAGGTATAGGGATTGTATATTTTCATCCAGAAAAGAAGTTTTTACCAAATCATTCTCATTGTCTGAATGTTTTACAAACAATGAGGCCGAATATCAATCCCTCATAACTGGGTTGGAATGAGCCCTATAAGATCACATAACCAACCAAAACATAAAATGGAATTCATAATTGGTGATAAAGTAGATCAATGGTGAATATTCCATTAAAATGAAGAATTTCCCTCCATCACTGGCTATGGTAGGGGACTGATGAAAGTCTTCCTTTTGAGCCCATATTACATCATGTTCCCCTGCCATGGAATTCTCATTCCGACACACTGGCTAAAGCCACCACTATCCTAGACGACCATAATCAAGATGAATAAGTCTTCCATATCACACATTGATGGATGATTTCATCAATATTTTCATGTGATATGGAAGAAACCAATCAGTTCAACACCTTCCCAGAGGGTGATGAACCAATGACCGCCCCAAGATTGATGAATCCCATAATCGATTATCTCCAATATGGGATCCTCAAGAAAGATAGTTTTTGAAGAGAATAGATTTATTGTGGTGCAGAATATTTCCCTTTGATGTGTGGGACAAATGAGTAGAAAGTCCTCTATAAATGAGTACTTGATGGAATCCTCCTTTGGTGAACTGTAGAAGGTGAAATTCCCAACATCATTGAGGAATCCCATACTCGCTCTTGTGGTGACCATCATTCCATTAACAAGAACTCTGAAACAATTAGAAGGTTGGGATATTACTAGAAAACCATTATATGGGACTGCATATAATTCACCAAGAAATTTCATGCATTCTAGATCCATGCAAACATCATCTATCATCCCATAGAATTTATATATATAACTAAATATTACTAGTCATTTTCGATTTGGGGAATGGATGGTGTGGGACTATATCCACCAAAAATATCAAAGTAGTTCAAGTACATAATTAAAGCTCCCTCTTATCAAATTGTTTTAAGTCAGTACTTTTCAAGTATGCTTGGATGATGAACATCATCAACTTCATGAAGTATCATTTTGTCACCACATTTTTTATTACTCAAACAATGTTGACAGACTACGAAACTAACTTCTATTATATAGATTAGTGAAGACTATAACAAGAGTTAAATATCATGTCCAATCACTCATCTAATTATCATGAGGTGAAAATGAACAGATAGAGGCCATCAATAAGAATCTGTCCAATATAATCTAGTTTATGGTGATTAAGGATAAGAAGTACTAAAAAAATCTTCTTTGTGCTTTATGGGCTTACCATACCACATGTGTACTAGCAAATAGAATTATCCATAATTATTGTTTTATGTTACTGAGGTAGTGTTACCCATAGAATTCGAAATACCATCTATGTAAATAGAAATTTTTAAATAGCTATCAGATGATGAGAAATCACAAAAGTGGCTAGATTATTTGGATCAGCTCAAATAGAGTACCTTGTGCACATTGCACAACCCGGAGGTCCATCAGAATCGAATCGTAAAATCCATTAATAATAAGGATCACATATGTTCACTCTTATAAGGATAAATGGTTTTGGTTCTTAGAACCCCAATGATAGTAGCGATGAATCCTCTAAAACATGAACCCATGTGGGATGTGCCCTATGTCATACAAAAGGCCTATCAAAATGGATCCTACTCATTAGAAAAAATGTATGGGGAGTGGGTTACACCCACAAATAATTCTTTATTGATCAATAAATATTTTTCATAGTAATTATCAAATTGGAATCCACGTCACTGTAAGCCCCTAAATTCATCCTAATTGGAAGATGATAAATTGTGTGACATCTATAGTCCTAACAATAAGACTCTAAACAGAAAAATAATCTTTTTCTTTATCACATGGTGATAAAAGATATGATTTTCATCCTAGACACATGAAACTGAACTTCATAGATCCCTGATAAATATGTATTGATTCATTTCTACCATTACAGGATATGTGGTGACTACAAAACCTCTATGTTTTGGGCCAATCCATGAATTTCTGTTTCCTACATGTTAGGTGATCCGTGTACTTACCGAAAGAGGTTAAAAAACATATATAACATCCTCATTAAATGATGTTATACCAGAATTCCCATCTATTACTATGTATATCTTGATTATCATTTTTTCATGGGATTCTTAGGGATGCCTCAATCCTCTATCTTGGTCTAGACACTAAATAATACACTATACCTTTTTTGTGCCCTCGACTGCCTATGTATTGTGATAGAATCCCTTACTATTCTGTGTTTCTCACACTGATCATAGCTCACATGAGATTAGAAATTATATTAAGGTATTCCCCACACACACAAAAAAATAAAATAAAAAATGTACATGAAAGGCCCATAACAGCCTCGAATGAATGACTGTAAAAGAACAAAATGAGTCCTAACCACAAAGCGTTAAACTGCACAGTCAATGTCCATGCTTCATTACATAAAACTGTACATTCCATGAAGAAATATGTGTGGATTGATTCTTATCATCATAAGATACATGGTGAAACCTAGATCTCTAATAGTAGGCCTAACTACGGAAATCAAAATTAAAAATTCACTCATCTCCACATGAGCCAAACTAGTAAAGAGAAAGTTTCTCATTTATGAACTATGTGTCACTTGATTTATTTCCTTACATGATACATGGTAATGTTCATATTTCTAACTATAGGATGTGTCACAAAAGAAAATTAAAAAAATGAACCCCTATTTTCATATAGTATAGACCTACATAGGTATGTTCAATAAGAACTATGTATGGTTTTATTATAATACTCATGAGATATTTAGAGACATCTAGAATCCAACCATTGGTCCCAATGAAAAAAATTCTATTATTTCAACTTGTTTTATCTTCACCCTCACTATATGATGATAAATTTTATGGGATTTCAAGAACTATGTGTGTATTGTTTCCTGACATCATTGGATATCTAGTGATGTCTGAATCTTCAATCCTAGACCTAGAAACAATAACCAATGAGAAATAAATTCCAACTACATAGTAACCAATTCACACAAGCTAATTTTGATACAAATGATCCGCATCTACATACGACTTTCTTGTTTACAAGATATTTCATGCATAAATGTTTCACATCAGTTCCCACTTCCTTCAGGAATAACATTTGACTACATGATAGTATTTCCTTACAGAACAATGATAAACTGCATGGAAGTATTTCTTCACCACATGAAAACTAACTCCATCGAAGGCACCTTGGTCTCATGACATTAAAAACTGAACAACAAATATTTCCTCACAAAATGACATTAAACTGCAAGAAAATGAACTTATAATACGATGCTAACCTTCATGAAAAAAATCTCCAGTAGATAATGATATTCTATAAATGTCAGAACCCATTCATCATCCCTTGTAAAAGTACCAAAATAACCTTCCCTTAAACCACTAGAGTATGGGGAGAATCCCTTGAATTTTAATGTACCTCAATCCCAAAACCATAAATTATGCCTCGAGGACCATAGGTTTCCAAAAATACATCATTGCACACGGAATAGATATCTGTCTTCAATGGACCCTATTATTGACTATGCATACATGACCATTGCTCATGAATATGTTCCTATGGTCATCAATGAAATGTTTCACTGTAATAATAGGTCTTTCCAATCATTGGGAGCCCTAACACCGCTGATGTAGAACTCAACACCCTAGTGTGATCTCAACCTCTCCTAGTATGATCATCCAATACAATCACTCACACCCTGATAATCTTGGAAAACGATTTACAATAACTTCATATCCCGTCGAATGGATGACAATGTACTCCTGGACCCGAGTATCCTTTTTAGGATCTTGTGTATCATCCACCATATTAGGTGCATGTGTTTCATGACATTAAACTGACTACACATTGGTCAAATATGTAAAAACTAAAAAAATATCCTATAATGGACCAAATAGAAAGACATTAAACTTCTAATGAAAGAGACAAATGACTTGTCAGGTTGAAAACCTGTAATATGGTGGACCTAATAAATGCCAAATATTCTCCCACAAAACTCTTCATACCCAGGATTTAGGAAACAAATATTGCAAAAAATAAATAAATAATAAATGTCATAGGGTCTACTATGTAACCCTAATAATATTCAATCTATGCTCGTTGAACCACATATTTCTGGGAAATGTTAGAGTAACGATTTTTCACAGCTCCTGACTGTGAGAATATGTTCACTTGGTGGTGACACAATTTCTAGGGTACTCAAAACATTCATATATATTACACATTCCACAAATCACACGTCATGATTTTGGTTCCCTAGGTCCTAGTAAAACATTCATACCCGTGGAAATTATATTTGGCTTCATGGGACCCTTTTCTTGTCTGTGCATGTATGTATATGGCTTCTAGATATGTGTCAATGGTTGTCAACAAAATTTGTCACTCTACAAAAATAAAATTACAATCCTTGTGATCCCTGATGTCACAGAGGCAGAACTCAACACCTTAGTGTTATCTGAACTTATACACATATGATTGTCCCATATCATCCTCATGACCAGAGAACTTTGGGCTATGGTTTACAATCCTTGATCCAATCTATCTAATAAGATTCAACATCAATGAGGTTTCGTAACCATGTTATTTACTTTTTCATAAGGATATAATGAGATACTCAATTCCCAAACAATTCATGGAACACACATCATGATTCAAAACATTAATACCTTGATTTTGAGCTCCATAATCCAGAGTTAAAATGCCCTAGGGTACCAAAACCCGTCCTAGATATCATTATTCCACACCCAACATCATTATCTAGAAGTTTGCGTCTTCCCAAATCATTCATAACCCTCAAAAATAAATATATAACATCTTTACAAGGCCATGTTATTGATGCATATGGTCATTCATCTACCAACTGAAGGGGTTACTCCTGGTAAGAACGGAGCATCAATCCTTGTGAGCCACATAAATGTTGCGGTGGAATCTGGAAACTTTGAGTGATGAGGGTCATACCTGTTCTGAATGCTCCATCACAATTTCATAGAAATAAATTTTTTGGTTATGATTTAAATTACCCATATTTCTACTATCCAGGTGGACTTAGTATTACAAGTATTTCTACCTTGAACAATTCTACATCAATATTTCTCCTATGGACCATGGAAAATAGAGGATATCATCTTTTCTTGGTCATTATATCAACACATAAGGGATTTAACCCCCCATATAAAAGAATCTCATCCTAACAAGAATGGAACTCCTATCAACCTGAGTCCTAGAAATGCCATGATAGAACCTAGCACCACAGTGTTTTATGGGTCATTCCAGGCATGTCTACACCATATTCCCTGAAAGAGATTTCAATGGTCAACCCAAATACCTTAAAACAAAGTGATATTAATTTCAAGATAAAATTACCGAAACTAATGAATGATCTGGTATGAGAGAACAAACCCTAAACAAAATCATTACAAGGTCAGAGCTAATAAACATTAAGTTAATGAAATATCAGATCTGAGGAAGAAGTAACTAAAATAAAGCAATATAGGGTCTAAGCTAAAATTCCCTAAACTAATGTGAGAGTACGTCTGAGCTAAAAGAACAAAAAATAAAATCAATACTATGTGTGAGATAAAATACCCTAAACTAAAATCAAAACAAGGCCCTAGATAAAAGGCACTAAACATAATCAATAACAGGTCCTTGCTAAAAGTCCTTTATCTATAGTGATAGAAGGTATGAGCTGAAATATCCTAAAATAAGTTATCACATTCATTTAACCATTATGAAAAGAAAATATTTCAAGGCCTTGTATATGGACTTGAAAAAATCAATCTATTCTCAACAAGCCTACCGAGTTCGTCAAAAGAATGAGCACCTTCCCTGAAACACATATATTCTACCCAAATGTTTTTTCTACAAATCAAGTGATCTCAAGAATGATGGAATAGACATATTAGTAGGGAATGTAATGTTGTTGAAAATTAGTGATCAATTCACCATAAAAATATGGTCTAATTTCATCATTTGATTCCAGTTATTGGTTTTTATCTGATATAATTCAATGGATGGGTATCATTATAATTCACACAATATCAGATCAACAATGTTTCATGCACAACATTAATGAAAGTATAAACTAGATAGAAACATTAATGGTTATAAAAATACATTCATTGATAGAATGATATAAGAGGAATGCACAATCATTCAGATTTCTGGAAAAGTGTCACATATTTTCATTAGAATTATATTCATTTCATTCTAATCTAATATAATTCTAGGGGGATTTTTTTGACACCACTAATCATTTTCCAAGAAATTTTCCAAAGATAAAAATGGGGTTCATATCACATGATGGATAACCCACATCATTAATCATATCCTTTAACCTTTTGGTATAAGAGTTTTGACTTTCCTCTTTCACTTAGATTAGATATTGCACATCTGTAAACCTTAAGCGAATGAGTTTCTTCAAACCACATATCCTACTTCCTACTACCGGGTCAGTGCATTCGGCGGCCTCCATTGAATCTCCTGATTTTATACTAGTACAGCACTATGAATCCCTTTAATAAGATATGCCGAAAAGGGATCCCGAATGAAATGTGATGCATGGGTCCTCTCTACCTTCCTCATCCAGCAAAATTATAGAACATGATATTTCCTGCACAAAACATATAGGGTCCTTATGGAGAACTTCTAGGATACTGTTATACAATATAAAAGCATTCATGGAGCCTTTAATAAGTATCTCATTTACATGAGGTTGTATGGCCTATGGGATTATGCAGAACCCCCACTTATGCATACAACAACACAAAGGTAGTCCAAGGGTAGGATCAGAGTATGGTGCATGTGGCCCATAATGATCAGCTTTATAGTTATTCTCTTGTATAACTCATCAACCCTTGAAGTAAAGAAAACCCACACATACCTAGATATGTGTGTGATAGAGTATCTATGAAAATATCAAGATAGAGGAGAACCTATGGTTGAACCAACAAATAAAACATTTAGTTTGAACCTAAAATAGTGCATGCACTGAAACCAAAACCCGGATCATCTATGTAGATAATGAGTTTTAGAGATATATTGTATGTAAAGAGGACCCAAATAACATCAATAAAAACCCATTTATGTATGATTTATCTACATGGAGTCACATTCTGGTAATGAGATCATGTAAATACAAATGTTCGTCACATGAATAATTCTGTAAGTTTCAGTTCTTTAAATAAATATCTTGAAACATCATTATTATTGGATCATAGGCTATATACATTGGTGTGATGAATAGAGAATCATGTCAAGAAGACACACCTCCTTTATTAAATGTGAAAATGTGGTGTGATGCTTCATTTATAAATATATGGGGTTCACATGTTAAAGAGGGTCTCTACCACTCTGAAAAGAGTACTCACACTTTCCTCACAAAACAAAGAATCAAAAACCCCATTAGGGTTATGTGAAAAAGATCAATTGAGTCCCATGGTTTCACTTATGAAAATATATAATACACCACATGATCTATCAAGTGAAAAATATGTTGCATCGTGTAACCCATCATGTGAAACACTACATCACCCCTTCATCTATCATCAGAAAGGCTCAGACCCCACAAATCTCCCATCAATTTAAAAGAAAACATCCCCTTTCAAATATATAATTACGTAAAGGATAAATATATAAACCTCAATCTACATTAAA
This sequence comes from Viscum album, assembly GCA_963277665.1. Classification (NCBI taxonomy): domain Eukaryota; kingdom Viridiplantae; phylum Streptophyta; class Magnoliopsida; order Santalales; family Viscaceae; genus Viscum; species Viscum album. The sequence goes on from OY728120.1 coordinate 789,720,681, forward strand.
GAAGAGTGTGTTTGATTAAACCAGGGAAATATATTTTTAGTGAAATATAGAATGAGAGTGTACAGATATGTTATAGTCGGTCAAATGATTGAAATAATTAATAACTTAATATTCAGAGTGTCACATGAAGGACACAAAATAGTTTGATAACCACATAATCCTATATCCCCTGAGGATCATAAAATGTCATCTGGGATATGAAATCATTAGTTTAACATTGGATACAGTGATTGGATTCAGAAAACATAGATTGAGTGATACATTCATTACGTGAATTTCTATATGAATCATAGAACCCTAGGACATGCATTTCCCTTGATCGTGAATACATGATCTAATGAAACCTTAATGCGTACTACAGTGTTGATCATCACACATATTGGACATGCACACATGATCATGTGACCCATATCTATTTATACATGACATCAACCTTGACATGTGAACCCATAGTCATGTGGCCTGGATAAGGACCTGGGCATTAAACTCAAACCCCTGGTTCAATGATGGCTTTTTGTAGAGAAGGATGTCGACCATGTACCCTTAGTCAATATTACTTGGACATACCACCATGATCATGTGATGGCCTCATATTTCATTGATAGCTTGATTCCCTTCTTATGATCACTTTACACTTAATACAACATGTGATGCCTCTTCAGGTCTACAGAAAAGAGGAGTGACCTTCCAAGAAGATTACAACATGTTGTCATAATATCCACCATTGATCATGTAATGAACCATATAAATGTAGTAGGGGATTCCTTTAATGTGCTATAACACCATCAATAGATTCGTTATTTATCATGTGATGCATCTCTAGGGGAGAACTATTTTCTTTGAAAATATTAATCAAAACTAATGAGGACTTCTTCATTTGTAAAAAACAATGAAAAAAAAAAGAAATAACGGATATGGGAGCATCACGTAGTCGTGAACATCACATGACATCCCCCTGGTGATCTATATGACATTGCTAGTCCATGAAGTCATGTCTACCTCATATCATAAAAGACCACTTGGATGACATCCCCATCGCACGAAGGGCCTCAGACATGTCCAAGAAACATTGTACCACCTTTTTGCTCCTTAGAGACAAACAAATGGAATTTTACAAGAAATGATCATGCATATACATTGAACCTTTATTGATCATGTGGCACATCACAAAAAAATAGGGAAATTTTCCTTGATTATACTCATGAAAAGTCACATGATTTCCATGCTTTGAAAAAAAAGTGGTTTTCATGGGAACCCTCGAAATTATAAAAATCACATGATGTGCTAAGGATACCCTAATCGTGTTCTTACAAGAACCATTGACAAGATTACATGGTCTCATGAAGTCCACTTGAAAATCCATCCTTGCCTCATGAAATCCCCCAGACAAGTCACACTAGATCATGCTAAGGCCTTTCAACTGGTGTCTAGATTTTCCAAGGCTCTTAAAAAAGACAGTATGATCGTAATGAATTTATTTTTTCATGATCACATGATTTAAAAAAAACCCCATTAATTATAAATAATACAATAAGGGAAAAAATTGATGGGAGGGACTATCAGTCACTAAAAATCAATCAATGCTCTCGGGGTGACCCATTATAGAGACTCATAAAGATTCATATTGTTGAATCCATTCACAGACTCCATCCTCGATTCACATGAGATATGTAACACAAAATGAAAAACAATTGGGGGTGGAATGGTGTGTAAATCCCCCAATCGATCCTTAAAAAGAAAAGTTTTGGATTTTTCACATCCAGGAACATCATCACTACCAAGGACTAGAGAATAATTCATAGAGGAGCTGATCTGGTGACCAGTAAGTGTTCTATCTAAATATATATGAGCGAATATCTGAATCGATCATTTACCATGAATAAAGAACTATGTGTTATCAACAATTGGTTATGTAATGTACATATGGATGGAAATTAAAAAAATAATAAATTGGGTTTTATCAACACTAGAAAAATCCTTTATCAACACTAAAAACTGTCAATAATCGAGGTGCTGTTAAAAGGGGGTCCCATTTATCAGTGCTAAATACGATGTTAAAAGGGGTATTTTATCAGTGATAAAAAAGCACTGATTAAAGGGTTTTTATCAGAACTCCTTTTTAGTGATTATAAATGTTAAGAAAACATGAACATCAGAGGGTTTTAATAGTTATTGACCCCCATTTAAACATTTCCTTAGCACCCCAGCCTCGCTCGCATGCCCCAACATGCCCCATCCCCACCGCTATCTCTAACAGCACTGATTTGAATGCACATTATTTATTTTTATCACCATTTTTCTATTTCGTAAATTTAGAATTTTGAATCAAGTTAGATAAAATAAATAATTTCAAATAATATATCATGGATCTCAATGCACCAGAAATGATTTCCCACGGTAAAGAATTCTGAAAAAAGACCATGTTTCCTACTTTATAATGTTTATGTGACATAGTAGTGGGTGGGGATTTATTTTCCCCTCGGCATCTATAATATGTAACTTCATCATAAGAGTCCAGATGCCCCTATGGGATTTTCCAATGTCCAATAGGACATGTTTCGTATGAAAATATTTTAAAATAAATGAAGTCTTCAATGAATAATGAAAACTAATTCAAAGATTCATTATATAATTGTTCAATAAAATAGAGAAAGTATATTGTAACTGTAACATCCCAGGTAAATAAAGAATAAAGAATTTTCATATTTATTAATATTTACGAATTAAATATTAATTTTATTTTAAAGGGGTTTCTATGTTCGATAGTGTACCCGATACGCAACGATGAGTTTCTTTGAAACTTACGTAGCAAACTAGTAATAAAATAATATTATTTTAAATGTTAGTTAACAAGTAGCCGTTGTACTGGTAGGAATGGATAGAAATAACTAAAATATGATTAGATATTTTTTTAAATGTTTATACATTTACCCAATAAAAGATAAAGGCTTAAAATACGGAAAGAGTTCAAATTTATTGCATATATACTCTAATTTTCACTAAAGGTTCACTTATCACCTTTTAATGGTGAACCGTCATTAAATATAGTTTTGATCACTCTTATACTTTATTTTGGACCAAATATAACTCTTATTTAGAATCGGGACATCAAAATTTACTTTGTGTAAATTTTTGGTACCTTTCTGATAAAGATCATTTTTTTTATGAATAATGTAAAATGTTGTATTTTAATTCAAAACCTCTTTTTAATAGAAATTATTTATATGATTATATTATTATTTTAATTGGTTTTAAAGTGAAATTAGAAAATATTTTTACCAGTTAATCCAATGGTGGTCATTGGAATCAATTTCACTTTGAAATTGGACTTAAACTACTGTCAATCTTTTGATACTTATTGTTTCACAAAAACACGCTATTTGTCATGACATCGGGAATTAATTATTAAATTAATTAATTTGACTTATATGTTTTGAATTTTGTAAAATGGACTTCATTTTTGAATTCGGAATATCAAATATAGCTTAGGGTGAATTTTTGGTAATTTTCTGAAAAACTTCAATTTTTGATGAATAGTGAAACCACTAAGTGGTAATCAAGCAAACTGATTTTTCAGTTAAATGAACGTTTACCACTAATGTGTATTGAATTTTTAAAATCCGACATACATGGTTGTCATTAATAAGTAAAATGTGGTTCAATGCGATTATAATAATTTTTTGGTGAATAGTAACTTATTAAGTTCTTAATCGTGATTAGTGGTAATTAGTGTAGTTTAAGGTATAAATATTGTTTTAATAATATGAAATGACCTAGACACATGTCATATCCTCATTGGTTGTGTCATGGCCGACCAATACAAGCCATGGGTCAACTTGGGGACCCCATGGAGACAATTTGGTTGGGAAATGACATAAATAACTTTTTATTTAATGTAAAAGTAAAAATGACACAAACATGATATGTTTTAATAAAACAATTTTTTACATGGGGTTATAAAGATCAGAGTTTTGATTATAAATAGTCAATGGAAAGATAAAAAGATTTCCTACATCATAGTATTTTTTTATAATTTTTAGACATTAAATAAATTAAATTATATATGACATAATAATGATGCAGCGATGACATCATTATTTGACGATTTAAATAAAATGGAAAGATAATGAAAAATATAAAACCTACACATGGCCAAAACCAATTGGATGATTGGATTTCGAACCCTTATCACCTTATCCACGAATTATATCCATGTGGGACCTTTTGAAACCGAAACACATTTTCAAATAAAGTAATATCTCTTTACTTTCCAAAAGTGCCCCTCCACTCCACTTATAAAAGGCCCCCACCTCTACCTCTTTTCACACACTTATCAAGCCTTTGGCTTGGCCAAACCCTGCCCTATTACTCTCTCCACATCCCTCTACTCATCCTAGAGGATTCCCTTTGGGAAGAATCCTTTCAAAGGAAGCCTTTAGACTCAAATAAAAAGGAGTTACACTTTTAAAGGTAATTCATTCTCTCTTGTTCATTTGTTTTATTTTGCTTCTCCAACCCTCTAAAATATTTTTATTTACTTCTTTTGTAACAACACCAGTATCTTCAATATACTGGGATGTTGTTATAATATTTATTTTAGCTACACTCCCACACAACTACATCAAATGGTTAAAGAACATACGGTTTCCGTGGATGGCGAAATTCTGCCTCCTGAAACGATGATTGTTCAATACTCATTTAACACCTTCAAGGGTGGCCATTATGATGTCACTATTTTTATATATGATATATAATATGTTTATGTTTTCTTTAAGCTTCTGTATTTTTCATTTTTGGCATACCTTTATGGTTTCCATTATGGGTAAACACGATATCTTCATTTAAGTAAGTGCGGACTACCGCCCCCTAAAAGTGATGTGATTCGTTAATGCCATATGTGGGACGTGTAGAGGATGGATTTAAAGTTATTATATATTATGTTATACTGGAATTATAATATACCTATATATCATTATTATTTCTTTCCATTAAAGTATGAGATAGAAATGAAAGTAGCGTTCATGCGTACGTACGGCTTACCGTCTCCATGAACGGTGCATTTCATTTCTTATCCCCAAATGTGATGTACTATTAAAAGTACATGTATATAATGGATATATATAATTAATTATATATCTAAGTGATGAATATAAATCTGGAATTAAAATATACATACCTCTCATTTAGTTTTAATTCCATTAATATGACAAAGAAATGAAAGCAGTGTTCATGCGTACGTACGGCTTACCGTCTCCATGAACGGTGCATTTCATTTCTTACCTCTAAATGATTATGTAATATTATAAATACATGTATATGATGGATATATATGATACATATTATATCCATATCGGGAATTTCATTCTGGATATAATGAATTTTTGACCACATGAACAACATGTAATTGCAAGAAGTCAACTTTCGACTTAAGAACCAAATATTGACAAAACAAACATTATTAACTTAAATGGTTACATAATGTTTATAACATGGAAATAAGTGATATAAAAAGAATAATGAACTTTAAAAAGGTTCTTAATCAAGTATAAGTTAACTGAAGTTTATTATTCAGGACGTTAAAGAACGATCGAGTCAAGTCGGACCCTAGGTAAGGCACTTCGTCTCAATCTCCTTTCATTGAGGCATATTTCGTTTTATACACAACTTTCTTTTATACAGTGTATAAAATCCTTTTACTTTTACTTTTATACAAAAGGAATCTTTTTCTACGAAGCGTTTTACTAAACGACAAAAAGGAATGTTTTTTTAACGTACGCGGTGACAATAACCTTTTCCGCCGCCGCGAGTATTATTTGATCTTTGGATTTCTCAACAAGCCGTAATGTTTTTAGAATAAAATAAATACCATATACTCTTTTATGTATTTTGGTAATGAAAATGGTTTTGAAAAAGGATTCTATTATGTCAATATATTTATGATATATTTTGATTGAAATGTGGAAATGTTATCATTCCTTTATATTGGTTTTATGTTTTATGATTTTATATTGGTACTTGGACATTTTAATGGGTGGTTACGTTATAAACCATATGACGGGTGGTGCCGTGAATACCAGGACGGGTGGATACGTTATAACCTCCAATGCATTCGGTATGGAAGTCGGCCGTATGGCTATTCCATTAAGTATGTATGGAAATTGGCCGTATGGCTATTCCATTAAGTGATATGTGTGGAAGTCAACCGTATGGTTATTCCACTTAAGTATGTTTATGTCCCATGTTACCTTTATATATTCTATCTGTTCTTTATATGGGTTTTATGGTAATTCCTTTGGTTACAAAAAGGTAAGTAATGATACTTTATTCAGTGAAGATTTTTTTTACTACTTCATGAAGGTGAAGGTATTACATTGATATAGTATACATGGTTTACTTGATGTTTGAAAAACTAACAGTTTTCATTCTTTTTGTATCCCTTACTGAGCTTTTTATGCTCACCCCAAGTTTTTCGAAATGTATTTCACAGGACATAAAGTGGAATAAGTTCAAGGATGGGATCAAGGGAATTTCATGCTATCTAAAACATGGAATCTAGACATCTTTCTTTTTAAGAGTTTTTATTTTATGGAGACTTAGTAGAAGTTTCTACTTTGTAATCTTTTAAGATGTAATAGTTATGTTCTAATCCTCTAAAACTCTAAACCTGAAAAGATCCTCAATGTGAATTATTCATTTCATTCAATATTAAGTAAGGTTTAAGGCTGGGGCCTTATAGTTGGTATCAAAGGATGGTTTAGACAACTTTAGGAGTTAGAAAAGTGTTAAATTATAATATGATTGAAATGATATAGCATTTACGGATTACCATGTTGCTTCGCCTAAGATATTTCTGTGTTCAGAATGGTTTTCCGCAAAGGAAACAAAGCAGCTATGTTGGGACGAAATCAGGAGGAAGATAACCTTCCAAATCAGCAACCTGAGATGGTCGGAATCGGAACTGAACAGTTTTTTGCAGTGATGGAACAGTTAACTCAGGCTATAAATGGTGGTGGTATCCATGCACGAGATCAGTCGGATCAACCGCAGAGGAACATGTCAGTGGTGGAACATTTCATGAGGCAACATCCCCCATCATTCAGAGGATCATCTTACCCTGTGCAAGATGAAGGGTGGATTAAAGCACTGGAGAAGATTTTTGATGTCATGGGGTGTTCAGAACATCAAAAGGATAGTCTTGCTGTTTACCGTTTTGAAGGTGAAGCTGATCAGTAGTGTTCGATGGTGAAAAATATAAGGGATAGTGATGAGATTGAGGATCTTCACTGGGACGAATTCAAAGTTATGTTTCTTCAGAAATATTTTCCTAAGGTGGTTCGTCTTAGGATGGAAAAACAGTTCCTAGAATTGAGGCAGGAGGATGATTCAGTTGCTACTTATGAAGAAAAGTTCACTCGATTGGCAAGGTATGCTCCAAACTTCATACGAGATCTTGATAGTAAAATAAACCGTTTTTACTCAGGGTTAAAGCCAAAGTATCGAAGGGATTTAGCTTCTCGTGAATTCAAAAGTTATGAAAAACTTGTTCGATGTGCGGAGAAGGTAGAAATGGCGTTTTCCGATGATCAGGTGTTCTATGAAAAACAACAGAATAAGAGGTCTAGTTGGCAGGCAAAGGGGAAGAATTCATCAAAGAAGAAAGGAGGTAAGAAAACCAAATATCCATCCTGTGAGAGGTGTGGTAAAATGAATCCTGGAGAATGTTTATCCAAGTCTGGTAAGAGATTTCGGTGTGGTAAGTCTGGTCATATTGCTCGTAACTGTAAGGAAGATGATCAAGCAGGCAATGAAAAGCCAACGGTAAGATGTTTTAAGTGTAATGAAATGGGTCATTACGCAAACGAGTGTCCAACGATGAACCCAACTGGGGGAATGCACCTAGACTACAAGCAGAAAGGGGTGGTAAAATCATTTGCAACAACTTCCGCAGATGTTGGGCCATCGAATGAAGTGGTATCAACTCTAGGGAGCTCAGTATTTTTCGAAGATTGACTTGAGGTCGGGGTACCATCAGTTGAAAGTAAAATAAGCAGACGTTCCGAAGACTGCATTCCGTACTAGATATGGCCATTATGAATTTGTAGTTATGCCTTTTGGGTTAACCAATGCACCTGCTATATTCATGGACCTTATGAATAAAATTTTCCATTAGTTCTTGGATAAGTTTGTGTTTGTGTTTTGAGGTTTGTGAAGAGGTTATGTGTGCCTTGTGATTCACAGTTGAAGAATGAGTTGTTTTTTTTCATCCTGGCAGTACTAAGATGTACAGAGGTCTACGGGAGTATTACTGGTGGGATGGAATGAAAAGAGACATTACTGATTTTACTGTGAAGTGTTTGACATGTCAACAGGTTAAAGCAGAGCAGCAGTTACTGAAAGGGATGCTTCAGCCTTTACCAGTTCCATAGTGGAAATGGGAAAACATATCCATGGACTTTGTTGTGGGATTACCGAGGAAATCTCGAGGTAATAATGCAATCTGTGTTTTTGTTGATCGCTTGACCAAATCTGATCATTTCCTTTCTATACGAGATAGTTTCTCTCTAGATCAACTTTCCCGTCTGTATCTTAAGGAGATAGTCAGGTTACATGGAGTTCCTCTCTCCATTGTATCAGATCGTGATCCCAGGTTTACTTCTATCTTTTGGAATGGACTTCAGAAGTCGTTGGGTACTGAATTAAATTTTAGTACAGCTTTTCATCCTCAATCAGATGGGCAGTCAGAACGAACAATTCAGACCTTGGAGGATATGCTACGAGCTTGTTCGATGGATTATCAGGGAAGTTGGGACCAACATCTTTCTTTGGTTGAATTTTCATATAATAACAGTTTTCATTCCAGTATACAGATGGCACCATTTCAGGCATTATATGGGAAGCAGTGTCGAACTCCAGCATTTTGGAATGAAGTGGGTGAAAGGAAGCTGATGGGACCAGAATTGGTAGAAGAGATGGCAGAAAAAGTTCAGTTGATTCAGAAAACACATGAGAACAGCTCAGAGTAGGCAGAAGAGTTATGCGGATAACCAGAGGAAGGATCTATCTTTTGAGGTAGGTGATCATGTTTTTCTCAAGGTTTCTCCTTGGAAAAGTGTGATGAGATTTGGTAAGAAAGGAAATTTGAGTCCAAGGTTCATTGGACCATACGAAATTCTGGAAAGAGTTGGATCAGTTGCATACCGAGTGGCTTTACCTCCGAGTTTATCTCAGGTACACAATGTTTTTCATGTTTCAATGTTGAGAAAGTATATGCCAGATCCATCTCATGTTTTGAGCACAGAGGTAGTTCAGCTGGAAGAGAACCTATCTTATGAGGAACAACCAGTCCAGATTCTTGACCACAGGGAGCAAGTGTTACGGAATAAGGTGATTCATCAGGTAAATGTTTTGTGGAAAACCATGTGATTGAAGAGGCAACGTGGGAATCTGAAAATGCTATGAGGGATAAATACCCCCACTTATTTTGATAAGTGAATAAAATTGCGAGGACGCAATTCCCAAAAGGGGGGAAGGATGTAACATCCCAGGTAAATAAAGAACAAAGAATTTTCATATTTATTAATATTTACGAATTAAATATTAATTTTATTTTAAAGGGGTTGCTATGTTCGATAGCGTACCCGATACGCAACGATGAGTTTCTTTGAAACTTACGTAGCACACTAGTAATAAAATAATATTATTTTAAATGTTAGTTAACAAGTAGCCGTTGTACTGGTGGGAATGGATAGAAATAACTAAAATATGATTAGATATGTTTTTAAATTTTTATACATTTACCCAATAAAATATGAAGTCTTAAAATACGGAAAGAGTTCAAATTTAGGGCATATATACTCTAATTTTCACTAAAGGTTCACTTATCACCTTTTAATGGTGAAACGTCATTAAATATAGTTTTGATCACTCTTATACATTATTTTGGACCAAATATAACTCTTCTTTAGAATCGGGACATCAAACATTACTTTGTGTAAATTTTTGGTACCTTTCTGATAAAGTTCATTTTTTATGAATAGTGTAAAATGTTGTATTTTAATTCAAAACCTCTTTTTAATCTAAATTATTTATATGATTAGATTATTATTTTAATTGGTTTTAAAGTGAAATTAGAAAATATTTGTACCAGTTAATCCAATGGTGGTCATTGGAATCAATTTCACTTTGAAATTGGACTTAAACTGGTGTCAATCTTTTGATACTTATTGTTTCACAAAAACACGCTATTTTTCATGACAGCGGGAATTAATTATTAAATTAATTAATTTGACTTATATGTTTTGAATTTTGTAAAATGGACTTCATTTTTGATTTCGGAATATCAAATATAGCTTAGGGTGAATTTTTGGTAATTTTCTGAAAAACTTCAATTTTTGATGAATAGTGAAACCACTAAGTGGTAATCAAGCAAACTGATTTTTCAGTTAAATGAAAGTTTACCACTAATGTGTATTGAATTTTGAAAATCCGACATACATGGTTGTCATTAAGTAGTAAAATGTGGTTCAATGTGATTATAATAATTTTTTGGTGAATAGTAACTTATTAAGTTTTTAATCGCGATTAGTGGTAATTAGTGTAGTTTAAGGTATAAATATTGCTTTAATAATATGAAATGACCTAGACACATGTCATATCCTCATTGGTTGTTTCATGGCCGACCAATAAAAGCCATGGGTAAACTTGGGGACCCCATGGAGACAATTTGGTTGGGAAATGACATAAATAACTTTTTATTTAATGTAAAAGTAAAAATGACACAAACATGATATGTTTTACTAAAACCGTTTTTACATGGGGTTATAAAGATCATATTTTTTATTATAAATAGTCATTGGAAAGATAAAACGATTTCCTACATCATAGTATTTTTTTATAATTTTTAGAAATTATATAAATTAAATTATATATGACATAATAATGATGCAGCGATGACATCATTATTTGACGATTTAAATAAAATGGAAAGATAATGAAAAATATAAAACCTACACATGGCCAAAACCAATTGTATGAGTGTATTTAGAACCCTTATCACCTTATCCATGAATTATATCAATGTGGGACCTTTTGAAACCGAAACACATTTTCAAATAAAGTAATATTTCTTTACTTTCCAAAAGTGCCCCTCCTCTCCTCTTATAAAAGGCCCCCACCTCTACCTCTTTTCACACACTTCTCAAGCCTTTGGCTCGGCCAACCCCTACCCAATTACTCTCTCCAAATCCCTCTCCTCATCCTAGAGGATTCCCTTTGGGAAGAATCCTTTCAAAGGAATCCTTTAGGCTCAAATCAAAAGGAGTTACACTTTTAAAGGTAATTCATTCTCTCTTGTTCATTTGTTTTATTTTGCTTCTCCAACCCTCTAAAATCTTTTTTTTTACTTCTTTTGTAACAAAACTAGTATCTTCAATATACTAGGATGTTTTTATAAAATTTATTTGAGCTACACTCTCACACAACTACATCAAATGGTTAAAGAACATACGGTTTCCGTGGATGGCGAAATTCTGCCTCCCGAAACGATGATTGTTCAATACTCATTTAACACCTTCAAGGGTGGCCATTATGATGTCACTATTTTTATATATGATATATAATATGTTTATGTTTTCTTTAAGCTTCTGTATTTTTCATTTTTGGCATAACTTTATGGTTTCCATTATGGGTAAACACGATATCTTCATTTAAGGAAGTGCGGACTACCGCCCCCTAAAAGTGATGTGATTCGTTAATGCCATATGTGGGACGTGTAAAGGATGGATTTAAAGTTATTATATATGATGTTATACTGGAATTATAATATACCTCTATATCATTATTATTTCTTTCCATTAAAGTATGATATAGAAATGAAAGTAGCGTTCATGTGTACGTACGGCTTACCGTCTCCATGAACGGTGCATTTCATTTCTTATCCCCAAATGTGATGTACTATTAAAAGTACATGTATATAATAGATATATATAATTAATGATATATCTAAGTGATGAATATAATTCTGGAATTAAAATATACATACCTCTCATTTAGTTTTAATTCCATTAATATGACAAAGAAATGAAAGTAGCGTTCATGCGTACGTATGGCTTACCGTCTCCATGAACGGTGCATTTCATTTCTTACCTCTAAATGATTATGTAATATTATAAATAAATTTATATGCTGGATATATATGATACATATTATATCCAAATCGGGAATTTCATTCTGGATATAAAGAACTTTTGACCACATGAACAACATGTAATTGTAAGAAGTCAACTTTCGACTTAAGAACCAAATATTGACAAAACAAACATTATTAACTTAAATGGTTACATAATGTTTATAACATGGAAATAAGTGATATAAATAGAATAATGAACTTTAAAAAGGTTCTTAATCAAGTATAAATTAACTCAAGTTTATTATTCAGGACGTTAAAGAACGATCGAGTCAAGTCGGACCCAAGGTAAGGGACTTCATCTCAATCTCCTTTCATTGAGGCATATTTCGTTTTATACACAAATTTCATTTATACGGTGTATAAACTCCTTTGACTTTTACTTTTATACAAAAGGAATCTTTTTCTACGAAGTGTTTTACTAAATGACAAAAAGGAATGTTGTTTTTTAACGTACGCGGTGACAACGACCTTTTCCGCCGCCGCGAGTATTATTTGATCTTTGGCTTTCTCAACATGCCGTAATGTTTTTAGAATAAAATAAATATCATATACTCTTTTATGTATTTTCGTATTGAAAATGGTTTTGAAAAAGGATTCTATTATGTCAATATATTTATGATAAATTGTGATTGAAATGTGGAAATGTTATCATTCCTTTATATTGGTTTTATGTTTTATGATTTTATATTGGTACTTGGACATTTTAACGGGTGGTTACGTTATAAACCATATGACGGGTGGTGCCATGAATACCAGGAAGGGTGGTTACATTATAACCTCCAATGAATTGGGTATGGAAGTCGGCTGTATGGCTATTCCATTAAGTATGTATGGAAATTGGCCGTATGGCTATTCCATTAAGTGATATGTGTGGAAGTTAACCGTATGGTTATTCCACTTACGTATGTTTATGTCCCAAGTTACCTTTATATATTCTATGTGTTCTTTATATGGGTTTTATGGTAATTCCTTTGGTTACAAAAAGTTAAGTAATGATACTTTATTCAGTGAAGATTTTTTTTTACTACTTCATGAAGGTGAAGGTATTACTTTGATATAGTATACATGGTTTAATTGATGTTTGAAAAACTAACAGTTTTCATTCTTTTTGTATCCCTTACTGAGCTTTTTATGCTCACCCCAAGTTTTTCGAAATGTTTTTCACAGGACTTAAAGTGGAATAAGGTCAAGGATGGGATCAAGGGAATTTCATGCTATCTAAAACATGGAATCTATACATCTTTCTTTTTAAGAGTTTTTATTTTATGGAGACTTAGTAGAAGTGTCTACTTTGTAATCTTTTAAGATGTAATAGTTATGTTCTAATTCTCTAAAACTCTAAACCTGAAAAGATCCTCAATGTGAATTATTCATTTAATTCAATATTAAGTAAGGTTTAAGGCTGGGGCCTTATAGTAACATTACTGTTAAATATTTCTATTTTATTTCCTTCATTACAGGTTGGATGCGGTGCCATGAGTCCATATAAATCGTCACATTCATCCTTTTTGTGGCCCTAATATAACTAATGAACACTGACTTGTTTGGGTGAATAGGTTCTTCGTGTTGATACCAATCAACCTAAAATATTACGCTCGCTTATTTCCTCAATAATTTTATTCATAACTGTGATGTTGTGTCATGGTTATTTTCTTTAATTTTTTCATCAAAATGTTGAAGATCCCCTAATAATTCCACAGTTTTCTCATCAATAGTTTGTTCTTTCTCAGAATTGGGAACATTATCATGTTCAGATGCCATTTTCTTCATGAATAGTCAAACATTTAATTTTTCTTGAATAAAAAAAAGGAAATACAATCCATTCATAAAAGTCTAAAATTTCATCCATCTTGCATGAAATCTTGAAAATATATATAATACTTCAATACTATAGTATAACTAACCTTCACTGAATTTATTTAATCTTTCATCAGATTCTTGATTCCCTTCCATCTCTTGATGATGGGATGAAATCTTGTTCGGAAGGCGAAGTCCAATCCATCATTAAGAGATAGAAGATAACCATGTTTCTAAGGATTAATGTGTCATAGGAACCTAAACTAATGAAATCACTAAAAATGTATCCTCAATTGACATAAAATAGATATTCTATGGATAAAAAATGAAATCCATCATATCATAATATATAATATCGATATATTAGAATATAATATTTATTTATTCGAAAAAAATAGATTAATACATTTTTTCCATGAAGAACTAGTATCTCATAACTCTTATGAGTTTTTGGGTATCATCATATGATCATTAGAGGGATAAAAACCCCCAAAATTTCTGATTTATCTCAAGGATAAATGTGACTGGAAAAAAAGAAAAAAACTTATGGCGTTCTTAAAATATAGTATTAGTAGAATTTTCCATTAATATTTAATGGAATATGTTTGATTTATGTCACAAAAGAAGTAAAAAAGTATTCTAGACTATGAGGAGATTACATTATCATCAAATCACTAAAATATTCTTGAGTTCCCTCGTTAAACGGAGTGCTAGCACCATAACCTAGTGATAAAAAGTGATCAAAGAATAAGAGAGGTTTAGATATGGAAGACAACAAAGGGTTAATTAAAATATAGGGATTGTATATCTATTTTGTGCATTTTGTACATGGAAATATAATTATCATGACTTATATGAAATAATGATCCAAACCATCAAAAGTTAATTTTTATCATTTTGATCACTCTATAGTTATTCACCATGTTAGATGGAATTTCAAATTATTTTTTATCCTATAAATTAATTATATATCTATTTTTATTAGAAAACTCTATTAATAAATTACATCTCACTATTTCCTTCCTCAACTATCCAACTATGGATAACTCACTTACTTTTGGGAAATACCCTTTTTATATGTTGTAGTGTATTTCTATGTCCATTTTCCCAATTATTATTCAACTATATCCAATCTAGGAAATTTTCAAAAAAAAAATTGACCATATTTTTCTCACAAAAGAACTTCCCCAACACTCTTTGTAACCCATGGTTAATGTTTATTAATAATCTTGCATTATTTTAAAAAATAATTCTCTCAAAACATGCATCAATAAAATAATTCTTGGAACATGACTAATTAATTCAATATTTTTTTATTAAATAATCATTTATTCATCAAAATCATAAATCTAAATAACCCATTGTGTGGTTTAATAATTTACAAGAATAACCAAAATCCACAAAACATGTTTAATGATTTTTACACTAACCTTGGTCCCTAAATGTTTATCACCCATAAAAGAGGTCCAAAACGTGGTATCCCTTAATCCTTAAAAACCCCCCATAATGAGGCCATTAGAATCTATAATCTATTATATAAGATGAATTAAATTTTAGAATATACCTAGATTTTGGAACCCAATATTTATAAAATGAAGAGAAAACCGAGGGGTAGATAATTGGACCTCAAGATTTTCTGGAGGAAGATAATATGAGGTGTTTCATATAGAATCTGATAGGGCCAAACTTTTCTTGGTACAACTGCCTATTATAAGGATCTATTGGAGGTTGGGAAGACTTTTTTCATCAGTTCCTCTATCAGTTTAGCTCCATGATAAGGAAAATTAACATTTTCACCTATCTTACTACTAGAAACATAAAATTTTGAGGGTGTTTAAATTCATAGTGAGGTTGAATGGTTTAACATACTCACTCATCATCCCTCTCTGCCAAGAGATTCTCCAATAACAATGTACTTAAAATATCAAGGATGAGTTGCAAACATTGCTAATTCTGATGAAGTATCCAGGTGGATTCATTGAGTTCACTAAAATTGTCCAAAATTTGGAATACCCCATTTAGTGAACCCCATCCAAATATTTACTCATTCCATCAACATAAGAGAAAATGTCAGGGAAATAAGAAGTTTCATTTTTATCTATCAAGCCAGTATCAGAATACATATAGGCTCCTTGGCCAGCCTTAAGCTTCCTAGAACCTCCTGTTGAGTAGTGGAATCCACAGAATAACCCTAGGGTAGAATCGCGGAGAAATCAAGTTCTCCCAGGATTTGAGTAATAGATGAACAAGGAATAATCCTTTAGAAATGAAAAAGTCCCCGATTTATTTATTAGTATCCATGGAAAATAACTTTCTAAGTCTTCCATAGCTTTGGAAACTTGATAATGTCAACCTAACCGACCATCCCGAAAAATTACCTTACCAAAGAAGGATGTGTCATAATATCCATGATTGATCTATATTTAAATTACTCCTTTAATGCATGATCAATTTTATAAAACTGGTGTTATATAACTCCCCAAAGTAGTTGGTATGCATAACCATTGACCATTCTGAAGAAGAGGGTGATTGGTAAAATGTTATATCCATGAATGAACAAATGTTTGACAAATTGATGAATAAAAATATGGTTAATCAAACCCAAGAAACCCTTTTACCACTACTATAATTACCAAAAATAGTTCAACCACCTAAATATGTAGCATAAAAAATGCCTCCCAAATATGGGAATAACCATCTGAAGTAGGAATAAATAGAAGAGAAATAATTATATTTTACTTTAACACAAGATCTGACCGTTGTATTTTTCTTCACTAAAACATTTGATACATTAAGAGAGTAACGCCAAATTGGATACGCATCATAAAAATAGTTACTATTTGGTTATTTCAAGGTGATACACTTGGAATTATTTTTCACCAATTTTGAACATGCCTAATAATATGACTTCCCTATATATTATCGGGAAACAAGAGGCTGCATGTTCATGAACTAGGGGCACATGGGACAACATGAGTGTGGTGGGATGCAATATTCTGGTTACATCCCCATGTAAAATATATATGCAACTATGAACCATGGTTATTTTCTCCATCATGCATAAAAGAAGCATGGAGGTGTCTCAGAATCCTCCAGCAATCATCTACACACAATTCTATTACATGATAGGTTAGGAGAGGTTAGATTATCTAGTCAATCCAGACAACGGGGAACATCAATGCAACATGATCCACTATAAGAAAATAATCTTACAACCTATATACATGTACCAACCCTATCCACCTCAAATTCATCTATTCATGAGCCACATGTCCTGGATAATCCCCACATTGGTAAGAACTGACCTCTGGATGAAAAATAAAAAATTGGTAACTAAATTGAGGTAGCCCCATCCAAGATCCAAATACTATATTTTCTATGTCTTAAAAAACAGTTTTAGACACTCATTGAATCCCTTTAGGGCCCGCATGAGTTCGATATTGAATTCACTGTAGATGAGGATTACCGAGTGGAGACCATTCCATCGGAATGCCATGTTATTGTCTTTTTCACTAACCAGGATAATAAAGTGGTCATCCTAGGGACCATTAGGAACCTTATTGCTTTTGGAAAAGTCAATAACATCAACTTCCAACTGGATTTGATTGATTAGATTTATGGAATCTACCTAATCCTAGTTAGATCCCTCAGATGTTTGTGATATCGAGATAGGGACCTATCTCCCACAAATATGACCATTCAAGGGTATGATAAGTGTGAACAAATACCTATTTAAATGATCATAAACGAATCCATGTTTGGGGTGATCATATCTAACACTGAGTTTATTTTATCCAACAATATATAGCAAACAATGTCCTGGATGGATGGACCTATCTCCATAGCCACATAAAGGTACCTACAACATTGAATTAGTTTATGACTTACCCCATCAATCGAAAAGTGGGCATACTATATGGTAATGATGCCCACTTCATGACTTAAGGATCCACATATAGTAAAGAATATTTCTAAAATAATTGAGTAATGAAACCAATTATGGATGATGATATACATGTCACACCCAATAATGGTTTGGGGACCACCCTAGTTAATCCATGGAGTATGATCAATAGTGAATATGAGCTCCCCATAAATCTATTCTTTGTAATAAATCTAGTACCATAGTTCCAATCCCCTTTTTCAATAGTGAGAGTGTAAATTAAATTCATCTCTTACATCTCTTTACAACTAATCAAGATGAAGGGGATGATATTGTCTCTTCCCAGGGCCTTCCACACTCTGATAGTGACGAAGAAGCCCCCAAGTTTCAATCTTAACCCAAAAATTCCCCATGATACATATATATTACAGAGGAGGAGGATAACCACATAAATTCCCCTCCAATATTGGATAAATTTTTATCCACCACCATCGTTGTGCTCAAGAATATAATTATAGGAATATAATCATTCCCACATCCTTTACTGATTTGTGTATCCATTCCCCTCTAAATGAAAGATATCTATATCTAATTTCTAAATAATTTTTGATATATTTTTCATTAGAACTATATTGGAAATCTCGAACAAAATAAAAATGTGTATATACACCATCAAGGACTATCCAATGAGAATTGATGCTTCAAAGTGGCATTCAGGAGGATTCACCCCTCTCATGCCACCAATGTAGAGGTGGATGTTGACAAATTGGTCAAAACCAACATTGTATGAGAAGTAAAATACCCTATATATCTCACCAATAATGTCCTTATTAAGAAAAAGAATGGGTATATATGTGTCTTAATTTATTTTTGATACCTTAATAAACATTTCCCAAAAAAATTCCCAGTTTTAGATCACAAAACATTTGATGGATATAACTGCTGGCTTCCAATCCCTTTACTTCCAGGAATGTTACTCAGGGTACGATCAAATAGTGATATCCCCTAATGATGAGTAATTAACTATCTTTAGGTATCATCAGGGGATTTTTTTATATCAATTCATTCCCTTCGGATTAATGAGTTTTGGTGTTATGTTCCAACATTCCATGTATCACATAATTTAGCCATTCCATGGAAGGATAGACGAATGTTATGTCAATGACTGGGATTTTAAATTTTGAAAATGAAGTAATAACATTGTGGATATTCATATAGTATTTTACTGGCTATGATGGAATTGTATGAAGATGAATCCACTAAAACGCGCTTTCGAAAAATATCCAGACAGTTCCTTGGAATTTTGGTAGCCACTACAACATTGAGGTTGACCTAGAAAAGACATGTGTTATTTTATAAATGTCACCCCTAGAAATGCCAAATAATTGAGGTTAATCCAACATATCCTCTACTACATTCTTCAAGATTAATTGATAATATCCCCCCTTCAATAGGATAATGAATAAGGGAATTTCTTATCGATGGGATGATGACTTCCATGAATCATTAGAAATTATCATGTTGTATATACTGCACCCACTAATTCTGTTTCCTCTGGTGGAAGGGAGGACGCTCATCTTCTATCTGGCTACCATGGAGAGCCACTAGTCACCCTCCTTGTATAAACAAATGACACAGGAGTGAGAATACCCTCTACTTCCTCATCTAGTTGATGATAGGTATTAAAACTAGATATTTTGATATTGAGAATAAAATCCATTCACCCATCTATAGAGTGAAAAATTTGAGGCATTGCCTGCATCACCTTGAATTCCATCTGGTGTCTCATATTGATCCTCTCAAGTACATCATTGGCTACCCAATGTTTATTGGGATCTTGGTTCGATGGAAGTTCATTATATAGAAATATGACCTTCAGTTCGTATCATCGAATTTAGTGAAAGGGAATTCCCTTAATGGTTTACTTATAGTACGTCCTACCCCTCCAAATAAACTGTAATACACTGAGCTTCTAGTTGAGGTGGTATTTTGCACCCACGACGCTCCCCGAGCATGGGAGATGTATTTGGAGGGAATATCTTGGTGTCCTTTTAGTATAATGATGGAAAAAATAAATATTAATCTAGTTGGTATAGGGATTTTATTTTTCTCTCCCAACAATAAATTTTCTACCTAATCTTTATCACTATATAAATGTTGTACAAATAATGAGGCCAAATATAAAACCCTCATCACTGGGCTGGAACTAGCCATATAGTTTCACATAACCTACCAAAACAAAAAAGGGGAGTCATAATTGGTGATGAATCATATCGATGGTGAATATTCCATTAAAAATGAAGAACGTTCCCCTATCACTGACTATGTTAGGGGACTGATGATATAATTCCTTTTGAGCCCCCAATACATAATGTTCACTAGCCATAGAGTTCTCATTCTGACACACTAGCTAATGCCACCACAATCTTAGAAGACCCTAATAAATATGAATAAATGTTCAATATTATAGATCAAATAATGGTTGCATCAATATTCATATGTGTTATGGAATAAACCAATCAAGTCAACACCTCCCCAGAGCTGGATGAACCAGTGACCACCCCTGGATTGATGGATCTCATAATTGATTATCTCCAAAATTGGATCCTCCCAAAATAACATTTTTGATGAGAATATATTCAGTTTTTTGTTTAAAATATCACTTTTATGTATGGCCCAAATGAGTATAAATTCCTCTATAAATGAGTATGTGATTGAATTATCATCAGGTGAATTATAGATGGTGAAATTCCCTCTATCATTGAAGAAGTCCATACTTGCTCTTGTGGTGACCATCATTCCATCACCATGTTGTCTGAAAAAATTAGGAGGTTTGGATATTACTAGAAAACCATGATATGTGAGTGCATATTACTCACCAATAATTGTCATGCATTCCATATCCATGGAATCATCATCCACCATCCCCTAGAATTTATATATATAGCTAAATATTCTTGGTTATTTTCTATTTGGGGAATTGATGTTTAAGGGCCATATCCACAGAAATTATCTATGTAGTCTAAGTACATCATTACATTTAACACTTCTCAAATTTGATAAAGTCAATACTCTCTAAGGAATTCAGGACAAAGAATATCATCAACTTCGTGAAGTCTTATTTCCTCACCACTTTTTGGATCAATCACACAATATTGATGGACAAAGAATGTAAATTCTCTTATACAGAGTTGAGGAGATTGTACCAGGAATTAAATATCATGTCCAATCACTCATCACACTATCATGAGTTGAAAATAGACAGATATAGGAGTTCAATGAGAATCCATCAAATCTAATCCAGAATATGGTGAACAAGGATAACAAGTCTTCACAAAAAAATACCACCATATGTACTGCCACATATGAAAAATCCATACTCATTGGTTTATGGGACTAAGGTAGTGTTACACATAGAATTCCTAGTAACACCTTTCTGAATTTAAATTTTCAAACAACTCTCGGATGATGAGAAAAAACAAAATGGCTAGTTTTTTTTTTGATCGGCTCAAATAGTGTAGCTTGTGCACATTACACAACCCGAAGGTCCATCAAAATAAAATCGTAAAATACATTCCTAAAAAGGTTCACCTATATTCATTCATATAAGGATAGCTGGTATTGGTTCATATAACCCTACTGATAACAGGGATGAAGCCTCTAAAATTAAAACCCATCTGGGAATGGGCCATATGTCATACAAAAGGCCTATCAAAATTGATCCCACTCATTGAACAAAATGGATGGGGAGTGTGTTAAACCCCCCAAAAATTATAGATTTCTCAACAAATACTTTTCATTATTATTATCAGATGGGATTACATATCTGTGTAAGCCTCTCTATTCATAAAAACAGTAAGACAATGAACTGTGTGACATCTGCTGTCCTAACAGTATGACTCTAAATTGCACGTTATCCTTTATCCTGACCACATGGGGATAAATGATATGATGTTCATCGTAATCACAAGAAATAAAACTACATAGTTTCATGAGAAATATTTATTTATTGATTCCTTCCATTACAAGATATGTGGTGAAAAGAAAACCATTATGTTTTGGGTTTATCAATGACGTTCCTTTTCCTACACACTGGTTGATCCTTGTTCCTACCACTAGAGGATAAACTACATATCTAACATCTTCATTGAATGATGTTATATTATTCTTCACATATAGAAATATTTATGTATTTATTCTCATTTTTTAGTGGGATGTGTAGGGATGCCTCAATCCTATATCTTGGTCTAGCCACTAAATGATACAAAATACCTCTGTTGTACCCTAGACTGCCTATGTATTATGATAGAAACCCTTACTATTCTATGTTTCTCACACTGAGCATAGCTCATATGAGATTATAAATTGTAGTAAGGGATTCCCCACACACAAAAAAGAAAGAAAAAATTTACATGATAGGTCCATCACAACCCTAAATGAAAAACTGTAAAAGGAACACCGTGAGTCCTTACAACATTATGTTAAACTAAATGGTCAATGTCCTTGTTGCATTACATAAAACTAAAGGGTCCCTCATGAACTACGTGTGGATTGATTCCTGTCATCACAAGATACATGATGACACATAAATCTCTAATATTATTCCCAGCTACAACTATCAATAGAAACAATTCCCACATCTCCATATGAGCCAGAGCAGTAAAGAGGGAGATTCTCATTCCACAACTATATGTCACTTGATTTATTTACTTACAGGATACATTGTGATGTTAATATTTCTAACTCTAGGTCCAATCACAATAGAAAAGTATAAAAATTATCCCCTATTTTCTTATAGTTCAGACCTATATATTTAAATTCATTAAGAACTATGTATTATTTTTTTATAATATTCTTGAGATGTGTAGAGACATCCGCACTTCCACCCATTGTCCCAACAAAAAAAATTATCTTTATTCATAATGGTTTATCTTCTCCCTCACATCATGATGATAAATTTTATGGGATTTCAAGAACTATGTGTGGGTCAATTCCTGAAATCATAGGATATGTAGTGATGTCGATATCTGCAATCCTAGACCTAGATACAAAAACTGATGATAAATTCACCACTACTACATAAAAACCAATTCATGCAAGCTCATTTTTCCTGTGAATGGGTCAAATATACTTATAGAATTTATATTTAAAAGATATTTCATTCATTAATTTTTTACATCAGTTCACACTTCCTTTCAGAATGACATTAAACTATATAGGATTATGTCCTTACTAAACAATGGAATACTGCACATAATTATTTCCTCACCACATGACATTTAACTCCATGGAAAACATATTGTTCTAATGACATTACAAACTGCACAACAAATATGTCCTCATCAAATGACATTAAACTCCAAGAAAATTAACTTATTGAATGACTTTAAACTTCATGAAAAACATCCCCACTGCATAAGGATAAAATATATAGACAATCACCCTTTTATCATCCATTATCAAAGTACCATAAGAAGCTTCCCTCAGACCACTAGAGTATGGGGTGCATGCATTGTCTTATAATGTCCCTCAATAACTAAACCATACATTATGCCTTCAGAACCATAGGTTACCAAAAAGCCTTCATGGACCATGGAAAATATATCCATCATCAATGGACCCTATTCGTGACTATACCTACATGCACAGGGCTCCTTCATATGTGCATATGGTCATCAACCAAATGTTTCATTCAACAAATAGGGATTTCAGATCCTTGTGAGCCCTGACACCGCTGTTGTAGAACTCAACACCCTAGTGTGATCTCAACCACTCCATGTATGATTGTCCCATATTATCACTCACACCCTATTAATCTTGGTCAATGATTTACAATATCTTTATATCCTACTCAAATGGATGGAAAGTTACTCATAACCCTGGGAATCATAATTAGTCTCTTGTGTATCATCCACCAAATTAGGTGCATGTATGTCATGGTATTAAACAAAATACACATTGTTCAAATGTGTATGACCTAAAAAATATAAACTATAATAGACCAAATAGAAAGACCATGAACTTCTAATAAAATAGACAAAAAACTTATTAGGTTAATGACCAATAAAGGGTGGACCTAGTAAAATTCAAGTCTTCCCCCACTAAACTCATCATCCCCTTGGTTTTGGAAACAAATGAATGAATGAATAAATAAGGAATACATATCATAGGTTTCACTATGTAACCCTAATAAAATTCATGTTTTCCTTGAAGAACAACATGTTATAGGAAAAATTTAGAGTATTGATTTTTTGCAGCTCCTCACCATAGGAATATGTTCATTAGGTGGAAACCCAGCTTTTAGGGTACTCAACCCATTCAAATATATTACCCATTCCACAAATCCCACTTCATGATGTTGGTTTCTAGAGTCTCTATAAACCGTGCATTCCCATAGAAATGATATCTGGTTTCAAGGGACCATTTTTTGACTATGCATGTATGTTTATGGGTCCTACACATGTTCCTACAGCTGTCAACATTATTCTTCACTCTAAAAAAAGAAAATTCCAATACTTGTGAGTCCTACTGTAATTGATGAAGAACTCAACACCTTAGGGTAATCCTAACTTATACCCATATGATTTTCCCATATCATCCACATGATCTGAGTGCTTTGGGCCATGATTTACAATCCTTGATCCAAAATATCTAATATGATTCAACATCCTTGATGTCATGTAACAATGTTTTGTACTATTTATCAAGGTTATAATGAGACACTCCAATCCCAAACTATTTTTGGCCCACACCTCATGATACGAAACCATTATACCTTGATATTGAGCTCCACAGTCAAGAGTTTAAATTCCCTAGGGTTCCAAAACCCTTCCTAGATAAATTTTTTTCCACACCCAACATCATCCTCTTGGTGTTAGTGTCTTCAAAAATCATTTATAATCCTAAAAAGTAAATATATATCAGACTTACATGTCCATGTTATCGATTCATAAGGTCATTCACCTACCAACTTAAGGTGTTCATCTTGGAAATAACGGAGCTTCAATCCTTTTGAGCCTCAGTAATGTCATAGAGGAATTTGGAACATTAGAGTGTTGCAGGTCATCCTTAGTATGACTGCTCCATCCAGATTTCATGCACATAATAATTTTCGTTATGGTTTACATTACCCATATTTCAACTATCCATGTAGACCTAGTATTACTAGTATTTCTCCCTCAAACGATACTAGTTCTTTAATTCTTCCATGTACCATGGAAAATAGCCGATATCATCTATTCTTGGTCATTCTTTCAATATATATGGGATTTAACACACCATCAAATGGAATATACTCCTTACAAGAAAGTAACTCCAATCCTTGTGATTACTAGAAACACCATGATAGGACCTGGCACCACAATGTGTTATGGCTCATTCCTGGCATGGCTACACATTATTCCATGAAATAGATATCAAGGAACAACTAAAATAACATTAAACGAAGTGATATTGGGTTTAGGAAAAAGTGCCTAAACTAATGAAATGTGTGTTATGAGCTAACAAACACAAAAAAGAATCATTAAAATGTCGGAGAAAATAGACATTAAACTAATGTGATAACTGGTCTGAGAAAAAAGTCCCTAAAATAAAGTGGTATAAGGTCTATGCTTAATCTCCCTAAACTAATGTGACAATAGGTCCGATCTAAATGAACCTAAACTAAAATAAATACCAGGTATAAGCTAAATTACACTAAACTAAAATCAATACCAGGGCCTGGCTAAAAGACACTAAACTAAATTAGTAGAAGGTACGTGCTAAAAGGAAATAACTTATAGTGATAGAAGGTTCAAGCTGAAATACCATAAAATAACGAATGACATAGATTTAACCATTAATAAGGAAAATATTTCAAGGACCTATATATGGACGTCGAAAAATTAATATATTCTCACCAAGCCTATCGACTTCACAAAAATAAAGAGAATCTTCCCTACAACACATATATATTACCCAAATGATATTTCTATAAGTCAAGTGATATCATCTGAGCTAGAATAGATTTATAAGTTTTTAATGTCATGTTGGTCAAAATTAATGATTACTTCACCATAAACAATTTGTTATAATTTAATTATTCAATTCTAGTTATTCGTGTCTATTTGATATAATGCAATCGATGGGTATCATGTACAATTCACATAACATCGGATTAACAATGTTTCATGCACAACATTAATGAAAGGATAAACTAGATAGAATCATGAATGGTTCAAAAAATCCATACATTGATAGCATGAAATACAAGGAATGAAGCCTCCTTCAGATGTGTGCAAATGAGTCACATTTTTTCAATATAATTGTATTTTTTTCATTCCAAATGAATCTATTTCTAGGGGGATTTTTTTGACACCACTAAACATGTTCCATGGATTTTTCATAGATAAAAATGGGGTTCATATCACATGATGGATAAGACACATCATGCAATATCGCAATCAACCTTGTGGTATCAATTTTTTTTCTTGCCTCTTTCATCTGGAGTAAATATTGAACATTAGTAGAACCTCGAGCAAATCAGTTTCCTCATACAACATATCCTACTTCCAACTATTAGGTAAGTGCCTGAGGTATCCCCCATTGAAACTCTAGATTTTATAATTGTAATACACAATGAATCCCTTCGATAAGATATGATGAAAATGGATCCACAATGATATGTGATGCATAGGTCCTATTCACCTTCACCAGCCTACAAAATTATAAAAAAGGAGCTTTCCTGCACAAAAAAATATGTTGTCCCTACAGAGAACTTCCAGGATGATGTTATACATTATAAAAGCATCCAGAGAGCCAACAAAAATTTTCACGTTAACATGATGTTGTGTAGCTTATGGGATTATGCTACCCCACCATTTATACATTCAACACAACAGAGGTAGTCCTAGGACAGGATCTGAGTATAATTCATGTGGCTCATAATGATCATCTTGCATGTTAGGATCATGTTCAAGTCTACAAACATTGAAGTAATCAAAACCGACACCTACCCAGATATGTCGGTGATCGAGTATCTAGGAAAATATATAGATAATAGAAAACCTATGTTTGAACCATCAAATCAAACATGTATTTGAAACATAAAACAATGTATGCACTAAAACCCGGACCATGATCATCTATGTATAAAATGAGTTTTAGAGATAAATTGTATTTGAATAAGACCCGAAGCACAAAAATAAAAATCTAGGTGAGGATGATGTGACTAAAAGGATTATCATTCAGGTTATGAGATCATGATAATCAAAATGTTCTTCACATGTATAATTCTAGACGTTTCGATTATATAAATACATATATTGAAACATAATTATTTTTGGATAATAGGATATGTACATTGGTCTGATGAATGGTGGAACATTTTTAGAAGACACACCTCCTTTCTCAAATGATCAAATGTGGTGTGAATCTTCTTCTATAAATATAAGTGGATAATGAGTTAAAGAGCGTCTATGCCACTATGAATGATGTGCTCACATTTTCTTCAAAAAACAGATCATCAAAACCCCCATACGGGAAATGAGATAAAGGTCAAGTGAGTCCCATGATTTCACTCATGAAAATAGATAATCCACCACATAATCTATCATATGAAATTATGCTCCATCGAGTAACCCATCGTGTGAAACACTATAACACCCCTTCAACTTTCATGAGAAATGATAAGACACCAAATTTTTTTCATCCATTGCCAAGAATACATTCCATTTCACATATATAATAATGTAAAAAAGAAATATATAAACCTCAATCTACATGAAGGAAGAGTGAGTGTGATTGAACCTGGGAAATAAAGAAAGAGAGTGTGCATATATGTGATAGTCGGTCATGCGATTGAAATACATAATCACATAATCTTTCGTGTGTCACATGAAGGACACAAAATAGTGTGATAACCATAGCAGCCTATATCCACTGAGGATCATACAATGTCATCTGATATATTAAACAAAAATTTTCTATTAGATCAAGTGATGGTATTCGAAAAATCCTCCCATGATGGGATGAAGTGTGCATGTTGTTATTCATGTGACACCTGCTTGAAAAAAATCGGCTATGTGACACTATCAAGAGAGTTGTATTGAGTGATATATTCATTAGATGAATTTCAACATGAATCGTTGAACCCTAGGATATGCATTTCCCTTGATCATGAAAAATCGATCTCATGACACATTCATGATAACTAGGGTGTTGATCCTCACACATATTGGACATGTACCCATGATCATGTGGATCATCTATAGTTAGACAGGACATCGGCCTCTAAAAGTGATCCCATAGTCATGTGGCCTTGATAGACACATGGACATGAAACTCTAACCCCTATTTTAATGATGTCTTTTTATAGAGATGAATGTTATCCACGTACTCATAGTCGATATATCTTGGGCAGACCCCCTTGACCAAGTGATGGCCTCATATGACATTGATATCTTGATCCTCTTTTGGAGATCACATAACATTTTAAACTTAATGTGATGCTTCGTGAGGTCTACAGACAAGAGGAGTGACCTTATAATAATATTACCACATGTCATCGCAAGATCCACCATTGACCATTTAATGAACCATAGAAATGAATTAGGGTATGTAGGATTGAAATAATAATGTAGATGCTCAATATACAAGAGTGGGGTGAATTGTACACATTAAAAATTTCCTTTGGAATCTTTAAAGTTGATTACGAATAACTATATTTTCCTTAGTTAAGGAAAGTTGTATGTTTAACAAAGTTAAACTATGAAAATTCACAAGACCTCTAACACCAATTGAAAAAATTGGAATAAGGAATGAAGTTATAAACATCAAGTTCTATGTACTTGCTTAAAACTAGAAATAGATTCCGAAAGTAGGTTCTGGAAATATGGATCCGAAAATTGAAACTTAACTAAAGATCATAGTATGAGATTCTACCTTAAAGCGTATAGAATCTAAATGAAACAGAGTACAAGTAAGGAAGTATAAGAAAGTTATAAATTCCTTACAATAAAATATGATGCGGAAACAAACATGTAGTAAAACAACAAATAACAAGATATAAGTCTTTTAACCCAAAGAGAAGGGTATCCACCAACCTTTGATAAAGGTACCTTGATTTATACATTCAATCAAGTCTGTCTTACCCACACCAGGGTAAGCCCTCGATACGAAAATCAGAATCTCTGTCTTGCTATCCCCACAAGCCCTCAACTTCAAGGTAGTTGGAACCTCTGTCTTTCTCAGCAAGGAAGCCCTCGAACTTTATGGTAGACGACACCTCTGTCTTCTTATCCTCGGAAATCCTCTAATGTAATCACCAACATTCGGAGTCGCACGAAGCAAAAACTGAATGAGCGGTTCAGTACGCACAAAGCATGAAAAGCTTTCTCTTTCTAGAAATCACCTTAGTAGCATGTGGTCTCTAGATCGATCAACTTCATTGTGTCTCAATCTCTTTCAATTGAGCTCATATTTATAGGCTCGGACGACCACCTTTCCAACGGTCATATGTTCCTTAAAATTCAGAGGGACCTGTACACGTTTCACTTAACCAACGGTTAGTTTATAACGGAATAGACGACATTGTTTTATAACAAAACAAGTGTTACAGAAAGTACGACATCTGTAACAACTCGAGATTTTATAAGAAACATTCTTTTTAATTTCATTCATATCTTCTGTTTTACGATACACCAAGATTACCTTGTGCTATACGCAACACCGTATTAGCTTGCAGTATACAGAACACTATTCTTGGATCGTGTTACATACAATTTCAAGTTCGTTTGATAGAAGTTATTCAACGCAACATTGAGTGTATATATATATATATATTCAATGTATAAATAAAATATGGTTGGATTCTGTTATATGCAACAACAAAGGAGTTGTGCACTACACGCAACCCTGACTTGGCTTGCGTTACACGCAATCACGACCTTCTTCGATAGAGTGTGTTGTACGCAATACCAGGTTTTACTAAACAATGATATATTATTATAATATTGTTATGAACTAGACGTTATGAATAGTGTTAACTAAATTTTGAAAATTTCTAGAACATGGTAGAAGAACAAAATAAATTTTTCGGGTAAAATAAGAATTTTTCAAAAAATACAGTTTTGCCGCCTTTTGATTGCGCACCCACTTTAAATCTAGTTTTGTACATGTTTATAAGTTCAATTTGACAAAATCAAATTCTTTTTTTGAATCAGGATATAAAAATTTATATTAGATAATGTTTTGATATTTTTCCGATAACTTTCATATTTTAATGAACAGTAAAAAAAGCTATATTTTAATTAAAAACAACTTTTTTCATCGTAATATCTTATGTGGTTAAATTATAATATTTAATGGTTTTAAAGTATAAATAGAATATATTTTTACCATTAAATATATTGTATGTCATTAGCGTTGATTTTACCTTGAATTCGTAGGTTAAATCAATTCAATCTTTTGCAATGTTTTAAAGAAAAACATGTTTTCTTTCGACAACGGGATTAATGTTAATTTAATTTTTGCTACTTTTGTGTATTGAATTTGGAAAAATGGATTCCATATTTGGAATCAGTGGGTCCAAATTATGTTAATAATCTATTTTTTAATTTTGGGCATTGTGAATAGTAACTACGGTAAATTTTATTTAATATAGTTAAAGGTAAATCGGGTAATTAAGGGTAAATATAAGATTATAAAATTACCCTAACACTTGGAAAAATCCTATTGGATGGCTAAAAGAAGACCCATATAACCTAAGGGTCTCATTAGATTCATTTTAAGGACTTTTTTCCATGAAAATATTTTAATTATTATTAAAACCAAAGAATGTGACAACATGTCACTTTCTTAAATCTTATAAGTATAATAATTTTAATTTAGTGATAAACTTCATTAAACTTCTAACATGAATAGTCTCCAGAAATCTAATACAATTATCTACATCATAGGAATTTATTTATAATTTTTAGGGATTAAATAATTATCATTTATTATGACACAAAGATGATGCAATAATTGTCTTATTAATGAAATATTGACATAATTGATTTTATAAATGCCCAAATAAATGTAATTTGAGACTTTTTATGACTTACATTAATTTTATAGGTTAATATGACATGTTATTTTTGATATACGTAACTTGGTTCGAACGTATCATTCTGTTATGAATTTTATAAAAATCATGTACCAAATAGTGTCAAAATTGAAATAAATTAGTTTTTAAAACAAATATTATATTATTAATTGTTATTTAATTCCTAAAAATATATGGTTCGGCCAAATTACTTACATAAGGATATATATATATTAATAATAAACAACTTGGGGTTCATTTGGCTTGTTATGGTATGTTTATTAACCAAATAGTGTAAGAAAATAAAAAGACACGGTAAAAGTTAAATTATTTAACTTAGAGTTAAATCTAATTGATAAGTTTAAAATAATAACCTAAACTTGTCTAAATCCTATTGTATGATATTATTTCGACCCATACCCACATTATCTTCGAAATAAGACCCTTTGGAACCATTATAAACCGAATTTGACCTTAATATAAAATAATATTTTCAGATTTTCCAAAGGTGCCCCTCTCCTCCCTTACAAAAGGGCACCTCCTCCCTCTCCTCCTCACACCAATTTGAGCATTCAAGCTCGGCCAACCCCTGCCGAAATCTCTTATCCACTTCCCTAGTATCATCCTAGAGGTCCTGGTCTTCTTCAAAGACCATCCTTATTTCGTTAAGTGGAGGTTAAGTGAAGGCGCGTCAAAAAGAGGTAATATCCATTACCGATCTTTTTCAATTTATTTCTTCTTCAACTTTTTCTTATTTAGTTGTTTCATGATAAAGTAATAAAATCAGTATTTACTATATACTGATATGTTATTATAAATATGAAACAACTCTAATTAACCTTCTATCCATCCTACGGAAAAAGGAAATCACCGCGCATGCGTACGTACGGAATACCATCTCCACGCCGTGGTGTAATCTATTTTCCACCACCACCTTAATTGAATGGGTATAATGGTGAAATTAGTAACTATATATGATTATTATAAATTGATATTGATACTTAAATAGTATACATACACTTCAACACAATTCCACGACCATGGGAACGATATCATCGCTCGTGCGTACGTACGAACTACCGTCTCCACGACGCGATGAGATTCATTATCCATGTTAACCATCCAGAATGATTATAAAGTATATATAATGAATAATAATGAAATATATGACATGGTAAATATACTTGATTTATTTATTTATATATTTCATCTACTTACTTCCGTTCAAGACAATAAGGAAAGGAAAACAGCGTTCATGCGTACGTACGGACTACCGTCTCCATGAATGGTGTGTTTCATTTCATTTATCTATCTATTATATATATATATATATACTAAATATATATGATATATAAATCATATTTTATATTCTGAAAGTAAGTAAATCATGATACAAGTAATAATAATTTCAATAACAATAAGTCCAAACACGTACGATAAATGAAACGATTTTACCCAAAATGCTTCTTTAACATGGAAATTACAAAAGAACGGGTAATATAAAGTCATAAGTGAACCATATATGATATCATAACAATGAATATGATTCTATAATAAGTTAATTACATTATTTAAATCATTATACAGGTGGTTCAGATACGTACAAAGCATATCAGACATAAGGTAAGGGAGAATATCACAATCTAATTTTTATCCGAGATTGTTTATACTTTGATATTTACTAGGGTGTATTTTATCATCCACATCCATGTTTACTCAATATGTGATATTATATCCATCCACATACTATTTTTTAAATCCAATTTTACCCTTCGGTGAGTTTTTAGTAAAAGATATGAAAGGAATCTTTGGTCATTTTTCGTACGAGGTACTTTTTGACTTTTCCGACAAAAGTATGAGAAGAATGTTTTTTTATCTTATACGGCATGAATGGATTTTTAAAACATTATTTCCAAGAATATTCCTTTACAAGTTTTCAAGTTTATTTTTAATCAACATCTTTTAATTAAAAATTGTATGACATGTTAAAGAAAGGATAATGCTTTTGAAGTAGAAAGGATATGTTCCTCAAGAATAGAGTTCAAGTGCTTTATCAAAATTATTTTCCATCTAAGATAATATAGGGTTCTGTTTCTATCACTATAATTACATTGATTTGATTATGTTGTGATGGAATTATTTTTATTAATTCCTTTATCTTATATGAATTGTTTTATGATGTCATGTTGTTTAAGAATCCCATTTTTACTACATGGGTTATCAATGATGTATGATTTATGATTTTGTGGCACACATAAGAATTGTATCATTATGAGATGGGTGGGACCTATATCTCCCTCCAATGCATTGGGTAAAGATTTTATATCTCATGAGATAGACATGGCTGGAACGGTAGGTTATACCGGTTCAGTGAAAGAGGACTGAAACGAGGAGTGAACTTGGTTCAGAAAGGGACTTTGTCCACTAAGATAGTCTTGGCAATGAGTCTTGACTAATAAGAAATGATTCTCTATAATTATGTGTGTATGCCACAAAGTTTCATAATTTATGTTATGATTATTGGGATTTCATTTCACTACTATGATTTATCACATGTTATGAAGTTATGCTCTCTTTTGCAGGTTAAGATTTCCAAAATGTTATGTTCTTATGAATATGATGTGATTGATATTTCTTTTGTTTACCCTTACTGAGCATTTGAGCTCACCATTTTATGTTTTCTTTTCCCCAGGATATAAAAAGGATTTAGGTAAAAAAAAAGGGAAGATCTTTATGGTAGATGTTGATGATCTTTCACCACGATTAGAAGATTATATTCCGAGTTTCCAAAGACACTAAACTATTACGATCCTTGTGTCTGTGTTTTTTGTTATGTAATAAGTATTCCGCAAAAGTAATGTAATGTCCATGTATGTCAGGCTTCGGGTCTCTACAGTTGGTATCAGAGGAAAGGTTTAGTCAACCTTTGGAAACTAGGATGTGAAAACGTTAGTGAGATCCCTAGAGATATTTCTAAGGTATGTCTGGGGATGTCACTAAGGATAAGTATACATATAGGATATAGTCCTAGAACTATGGTAACGATATTAGATTAAACCAAAGATGTTAGATATTGAAGATACTCCCCCTTTATTATGATTTTTGCCTCTCACACTATTCTTTTTGGGTTTTAGAAAATGGATGGAAACAAGATGATTCACGATAATGGAGGATATGATGGACAATGGAATGATGAGAAACCAAATGAAATGGGATTTTGAAGTCCAAACATCATTATTATGCCGAATCAGCAATCTCATAATATGATCAATAAAGTAAAATTTGGTAAGTTTCTGGACTCGGCTAATAAGAGAAAGATGGAGTTTCATGATGATCATAGAGGAAAGAAAGTTCAATTTCCCCTATGTAAATCATGTGGGAAGAGGCATCAAGGAGAATGTTTCAAAGGAACTGGAAGATACTTTGGGTGTGGAAAAGAAGGGCACAAAGCCAGTAAGTGCAAAGGAAAAGGTTTAGTTAACACCAGGGATGAGGATAATGGTATTGCTACGACATCAACAATGGTTAAATGTTTTAAATGTGGAATGTACGGGCATTATGAAAACCAACGACCTAAGGTAAAGTCTTATGAAGAGAATCAGTATGGTCGTATGGGTAGTATTTATGTTGATGATGATGAAGAGACTACAGATGATATGTGAGATGAAAGAATTGTTGAAGCTCGGTCAATGGTTTAAGAAGGAAGTGGAATGATTACATGTTTATCAAGTGTAATGTTGTATAAGTAATCTCATGGTACTATGGAATAAAGAGACATCTAATGATTGTTACACTTTTGTCTTTCCTTGAGTTTTGAAAGTGAATGATTAATGGTACCAGTATCCATTAAAGGATATTCAGATATTTTTGGAATATAGATGATATGAGCATAATGAAGGGATAAGGAGAAATTTAAATGTTTGATAGTATTCATGAGCCCATGACTGATATAAGGAGAAGGTTATGTAATGGATTGAGTATATTGAATTTTTGAATTTTGGTATGTGGAAAGAGTTAACTTTTGACAGCATTCATGTTCTCACTAAGGTTTAATGGGTATTCATTTTTCAAGAGAATACATGATTAAGGTATTCACATGATTGGAATGTGACCAACAAGATATATGGGGGATAAATGATGGTATTCACATGCTTGGTTGATTACATTTCAAGTAATCGTTTTCTTTATACTATGAGCTTGGACTGAAGTATTTTAGATAAGCCTAAATATTGGAATGGATTATGTTGGACATATGCTAAGTATTGTTTAAGGATAGAACTTTTTTCGATATTACTGATGTGATTTTATAGTAATGTAGTTTTAGAAAAAAGACAACATGCCGGATGGGCGACAGCCCATCGCGTCGGACAAGGCTGTGAGAATCGAACCCACAACCGAAGTGCGACTCGCCTTTTTCTCCTACCACTGGCCTACAGGAAGTCCCTGTTTAGTAGAAACTAGTTTTATTATATTAAGCAGTATAAGTCCATTTTAGGAACTATATAAGATTAATATCACTATAGATGGGCTTATGTATTTTTTTGATAACTTTTATAACCTTTTGTTTGAGACAGATGGAATGACCCATCATTCTATCACATGATCTGCTAACACATCACGAATGACAAATCAACTTCATTTCATTAAGAGATGAAGTGGAAATTTTCCAAAGAATGACAAATGGTGAGACTATACCGAAATCACGAAAGTATTTCTTCTAACTCCAATTTCATAAACTTTAGGGAAATGATCTTGAAAAAACAAAATTGTTGTCCTACTACCCTTATATCCGATGAATCAGATGGTACCTTAGATCACCACAAATCAATAGCTTTGTGATTGTTGGCTTTTTCATAGCCATGTTCTCTACCACTCTCCATCAGAACATGACAATTATATTTCTCTTCCATGTCCATATTTTCTCATATATGGAAAGCCGGTGATGAGTTCATTTGGGTAACCGTGTTATTTCATATTTTAGTTTTTAAAGTTCAGTTTTGGAATTTCTTTTTACGATATGGGTTTTTATGAATAGTAAACCATTTATAACCCCGACGAATTTAGAGGGCAAAATTCATTTTAAGGGGGGTAGAATGTAAGAACCCGAGATTTTATAAGATACATTATTTTTAATTTCATTCATATCTTCTGATGTACGATACACCAAGATTACCTTGCGCAATACGCATCACCGTATTAGATTGCAGTATACGCAACACTATTCTTGGATCGTGTTACACACAATTTCAAGTTCATTTGATAAAAGTTATTCTACGCAACATTGAGTGTGTATATATATATTCAAAGTATAAATAAAATATGGTTGGATTCTGTTATATGCAACAACAAAGGAGTTGTGCACTACACGCAACCCTGACTTGGCTGGCATTACACGCAATCACGACCTTCCTCGATAGTGTGTGCTGTACGCAATACCAGGTTTTACTAAACAATGATATATTATTATAATATTGTTATTAACTAGCCATTATAAATAGTGTTAACTAAAGTTTCAATTTTATAACATTATTATTCATCTTACACATTTCTAGAACATGGTATAAGAACAAAATAAATTTTTCGGGTAAAATAAGTATTTTTCAAAAAATACAGTTTTGCCTCCTTTTGATGGCGCACCCACATTAAATCTAGTTTTTGACATGTTTATAAGTTCAATTTGACAAAATAAAATTCTTCTTTTGAATCAGGATATAAAAATTTACATTAGATAAAGTTTTGATATCTTTCCGATAACTTTTATATTTTAATGAATAGTAAAAATACGCTATATTTTAATTAAAAACAACTTTTTTCATCATAATATCTTATGTGGTTAAATTATAATATTTAATGGCTTTAAAGTATAAATAGAATATATTTTTTCCATTTAATATAATGTATGTCATTAGCATTGATTTTACCTTGAATTCGTAGGTTAAATCAATTCAATCTTTTGCAATGTTTTAAAGAAAACCCCGTTTTCTTTCGACAACGAGATTAATTTTAATTTAATTTCTGCAACTTTTGTGTATTGAATTTGGAAAAATGGATTCCATATTTGGAATAATTGGGTCCAAATTATGTTAATAAGCTACTTTTATTTTTTGGGCATTGTGAATAGTAACTACGGTAAATTTTATTTACTATAGTTAAAGGTAAATCATGTAATTAAGGGTAAATATAAGATTATAAAATTACCCTAACACTTGGAAAAATCCTATTGGATGGCTAAAAGTAGACACATATAACCTAAGGGTCGGATTATATTCATTTTATGGACTTTTTTCCATGAATATAATTTAATTATTATTAAAACCAAAGAATGTGACAACATGTCACTTTCTTAAATCTTATAAGTATAATAATGTTAATTTAGTGACAAAATTAATGAATCTTCGAACATGAATAGTCTCCAGAAATATAATATAAGTATCTAAATCATAGGAATTTATTTAGAATTTTTAGGGATTAAATAATTATCATTTATTATGACACAAATATGATGCAGTAATTGTCTTATTAATGAAATATTGACATAATTGATGTTATAAATGCCCAAATAAATGTAATTTTAGACTTTTTATGACTTACATTAATTTTCTAGGTTAATATGACATGTTATTGTTGATATACGTAACTTGTTTCTAACATATAATTCTGTTATGAATTTCATAAAAGTCATGTACCAAATAGTGTCAAAATTGACATAAATTAGTTTTTAAAACAAATATTATATTATTAATTGTTATTTAATTCCTAAAAATCTATAGTTCGGCCAAATGACTTAGATAAGGATATATATATTAATAATAAACAACTTGGGTTTCTTTTTTCTTGTTATGGTAAGTTTATTAACCATATTGTGTAAGAAAATAAAAAGACACGGTAAAAGTTAAATTATTTAACTTAGAGTTAAATCTAATTGATAAGGTTAGAATAATAACCTAAAATTGTCTAAATCCTATTTGATGAGAGTATTTCGACCCATCCCAACTTTATCTTCGAAATAAGACCCTTTGGAACCATTATAAACCGAATTTGACCTTAATATAAAATAATATTTCGAGATTTTCCTAAGGTGCCCCTCTCCTCCCTTATAAAAGGGCACCTCCTCCCTCTCCTCATCACACCAATATGAGATTTCAAGCTCGGCCAAACCCGGACAAAATCTCTTCTCCACTTCCCTAGTATCATCCTAGAGGTCCTGGTCTTCTTAAAAGTCCATCCTTATTTCATTAAGTGGAGGTTAAGTGAAGGCGCGTCAAAAAGAGGTAATATCCATTACCGATCTTTTTCAATTTATTTCTTCTTCAACTTCTTCTTATTTAGTTGTTTCATGATAAAGTAATAACATCAGTATTTCTTATATACTGATATGTTATTATAAATATGAAACAACTCTAATTAACCTTCTATCCATCCTACGGAAAAAGGAAATCACCGCACATGCGTACGTACGGAATACCGTCTCCACGCCATGGTGTAATCTATTTTCCACCACAACCTTAATTGAATGGGTATAATGGTGTAATGAGTAACTATATATGATTATTATAAAGTGATATTGATACTGAAATAGTTTACATACACTTCAACACAATTCCACGACCATGGGAATGATATCATCACTTGTGCGTACGTACGGACTACCGTCTCCACGACGCGATGAGATTCATTATCCATGTTAACCATTTATGAATGATTATAAAGTATTTATAATGAATAATAATGAAATATATGACATGGTAAATCTACTGGATTTATGTATATATATATTTCATCTACTTACTTCCATTCAATACAATAAGGAAAGGAAAACAACGTTCATGCGTACGTAAGGACTACCGTCTCCATGAACGGTGAGTTTCATTTCAATTATCTATATATTATATATATATATATACTGAATATATATGATATATAAATCATATTTTATATTCTGGAAGTAAGTAAATCATGATACAAGTAATAATAATGTCAATAACAACAAGTCCAAACACCTACGATAAATGAAATTTTTTTACCCAAAACGATTCTTTAACATGGAATTTACAAAAGAACGGGTAATATAAAGTCATAAGTGAACCATATATGATATCATAGCAATGAATATGATTCTGTAATAAGTTAATGGAATTATTTAAATCATTATACAGGAGGTTCGGATACGTACAAAGCATATCAGACATAAGGTAAGAGAGAATATCACAATCTCATTTTTATCCGAGATTGTTTATACTTTTATATTTACTGGGGTGTATTTTATCATCCACATCCATGTATCCTCAATATGTGATATTATTTCCATCCACCTACAGTTGTTTAAATCCATTTTTACCCTTCGGTGAGTTTTTAGTAAAAGATATGAAAGGAATCTTTTGTCATTTTTCGTACGAGGTACTTTTTGACTTTTTCGACAAAAGTATGAGAAGAATGTTTTTTAACTTATACGGCGTGAATAGATTTTTAAAAAATTATTTCCAAGAATCATCCTTTACAACATTTCATGTTTATTTTTAATCAACTTCTTTTAGTTAAAAATAGTATGACATGTTAAAGAAAGGAAAATTTTTTTGAAGTAGAAAGGATATTTTCCTCAAGAATGGAGTTCAAGTGCTTTATCAAAATTATTTTCCATCTAAGATAATATGGGGTTCTGTTTCTATAACTATTATTACATTGATTTGATTATGTTGTGATGGAATTATTTTTATGAATTCCTTTATCTTATATGAATTGTCTTATGATGTCATGTTGTTTAAGAATCCCCTTTTTACTACATGGGTTATGAAATGATGTATGATTTATGATTTTGTGGCACACATAAGAATGGTATCATTATGAGATGGGTGGGACCTATATCTCTCTCCAATTCATTGGGTAAAGAATTTATATCTCATGAGATAGACATGGCTAGAACGGTAGGTTATACCGGTTCAGTGAAACAGGACTGAAACGAGGAGTGAAATCGGTTCAGAAAGGGACTTTGTCCACTAAGATAGTCTTGGAAATGAGTCTTGACTAATAAGAAATGATTCTCTATGATTATGTGTGTATGCCACAAAATTTCATGTTTTATGTTATGATTATTGGGATTTCATTTCACTACTATGATTTATCCCATGTTCTGAAATTATGCTCTCTTTTGCAGGATAATATTTCCAAAATGTTATGTTCTTATGAATATGTTGTGATTGATATTTCTTTTGTTTACCCTTACTGAGCATTTGAGCTCACCCTTTTATGTTTTCCTTTCCCCAAGATATAAAGAAAGGTTTTAGGTAAAAAAGGGAAGATCTTTATGGGAGATGTTGAAGATCTTTCACCACGATTAGAAGATTATATTCCAAGTTTCCAAAGACACTAAACTATTACGATCCTTGTGTGTGTGTTTTTGTTATGTACTAAGTATTCCACAAAAGTAATGTAATGTCCATGTACGTCAGGCTTTGGGTCTCTACAAAATCGTTTCAGGATTAGTTAAAAAGTTTGGAGTGAAGATTCAGAGTGTAAACAAAATGTCAAAGAGTAGACAAATTATAAAAGTGTAAGAAAAATGAATGTACAGAGTCTAACCAAAAATTATATTCTGAGTCTGAATAAATTCATAGTGTATAAAGTAAATATGATCGGATTCTGTTTAATAGGTGAATTCGGAATGAAAATTCGGAATGAGAATTTTTCATCAGAATTCGTAATGAGAATTTGTAATCAAGATTCGTCATTAGATTTCGGTGTCGAACTTCATGAGAGTTCGTATCCAGAATTCGGAGTGGAACATTATTAGAGTTCGTATCCAGAATTTGGAGTGGAACTTCATTAATGTTCTCATCCAGAATTCGGAGCCTAAAACAGAATGCTTCATATCAAAGTTTTAAACGATCCTAAGAACATAGAAATGAATCTGATTCTTATACATAAGAAATATATGGATATAGATAATGAAAAGATGATAAGGATAATTTTCCTTATAAAATCGATTTCCTTATAAAAGCGATTTTCCTTATAAAAGAAATTTTCCTTATAAAAGAAATTTTCCTTATAAAAACAATTTCCCAAATAAAAGCAATTTTTCTTATAAAAGAAATTTTCCTTATAAAATAAATTTCCCTTATAAAATCAATTTTTCTTATAAAAGTAATTTTCCTTAAAAATAAGGTGTTTTTGATTTTCAAAACAAGAAGGAATGGAAATGTCATAAGGAAAACCTTGTTGACTCAACAATCTCCCCCTTTTTGGAAAGCACAAACATCCTTACGAAAAGGAAAGACTAAGGAAAAAAACATTAAGGATTATCTCCCTTTGCATATGCATGATGATGAATACGAATAACTCCCCCTTAGGATTTGAAACTTTAAGGATTGTATTCTAGATATCCGGAATCGTACTCCATTAAGAATAAGAATGTCTTCTTTAATGAAAAAATCCTCCTTAGATAAACTCTATTAGAGTTCCTTTTCTTTATCACCCTTTGTTAAGGTTCTTTTTCATTTTCCCCCTTTGTTAAGGTTCTTTTTCCTTCTCCCCCTTTGTGATTTTCAAAAAGAATTCGAGGGAATGGAAAATATAACAAAGTACATAAAAAATTAGTAACAACAACAAAAGAGACGAGCAAGAAATATTTTCATTAGGTTTGAAAGATTAAAAAAAAGAAGCTATGATACAACAAAAAGATCAGATTTGTCTATTTTGGATCTTTTTCCTTCGACATAAGACCCTTAAGAATAGTATTTATTTTCATCAAGTCATTATGGTCTTCTTCGGCTTGCTTCTCTAACACAACTATTCTTGCACTTTGAGCTTCATTCTTTTCTTCCTGGGCTTCAAGATTTTCTTCCTGAGCTTTCAAAACTTGTTCTTGCTTTAACAACTCCTCTTCAATCTCAATCTGATGATCCCTTACATTCCTCTAGTTTTGAGAAACAAAATTCAGATTCCCATTCAGATCTCTGTCTTCTTGAATCCGGAAATTATTTTCAGCTGTCAACTTTTCTTCAAAGGAAGAAGTAAGATCATTTAGCTTCCTGTATTCTGTCTCAAATGAATCTTTAACATTATCTTGGAATTCATCCAAGAGACTCATCTCCTGTACAATTTTCATCGACCTACTAGTCATTTTTTTACAAGACCTTTTGTGGGATTCATAGCTAATAAAAAAAGATTTGAACTGAGCCTCCATGTCATCAAATTTATCCATAACTGTGGATACGAAGTCTGTTTTCTGATTCAAAGTATGTTGGAGAATTTGGCATCTTGAATCAATACTTGAGAAGGTCGGGATAGAACCCCCCAACTTCTTTAAAGACTGAACAACAAAGTCATGTCCCAATGAAGATGACTCTGAATACGAAAAGTTTCTTGGAGAATTTTCTTCTTCAAATTTCTCATCCTTCTTCTTAGAAGAATAACCAACTTCCCTCATCTTTACAGCCCCTTAGCTCGGGGTATCGACAACAAGTTTCTTTCCCTTGTCCTTTTTCAGAATGGATTCATATTCTGGGGTTTTCTGTTCACTATCAGACACTTGAACAACATTGTATTCATCATCAATATCTTTTTGAGAACCATCCTCTACATTCTCCATTTGAGCAATATCATGTATAAGATGTTCTTCCTCTGTATGATAAGCTACTTCGTGTTCTCCTTTTTCCTCATCCTTCCCTGGAGTGACTATCTTAGAGGACTCCACTTCTGACGTTCGGAGCAACAAATTTTCTGAAGGTGTCTCCTTATAATCTCCTACTTTCTTCAATAGATCTCCAGTCTCACCACTACCTTCAGCAAATGCTTCATCCTCTTCTGCTTGCTCAAATTGCTCAACTTCCTTAACATGCTTAGCTTTTACCTCCTCCAGAGTAACATAGTTTCTTCCTGGAGTCTCAGGAAGAGATTCCAAAGAGAAAGATCTCGGGACTGGAATGTTTTCAGAGGCCATCTCATTAAACTTCAATAAATTCTGAACCATCTCAGCTTCAGAACTCTTCTTCTGAATCTTCTTTTGTTTCACTTTTTTATCTAGTTCAACCGCTGTCTTTTCCTTCAAGGCCTTAGCCTCCACACGGTCCAAGCCAAACTGAGGGTCCCCTTGCATTCTCTTCTCTTTGACTTCCCTCCACTTAGAAACTACCTCATCAGGGTAAGCTTTATTCTTTTTCGGTTTTGGAGTAAGAAATGAACTTTCTTAGATTTAATATTCTCTTCTTCAACGTCAACTTCTATCAACTTTCTCTTCTTCACTGGCTTAGAAGATTTAGGTTCATCAACTTTCGGAACCGCTTCATCTTGAACTGGAAAATCAAAGAACTCACCAGTCTTCTTGTTCAAAGAAACGTTCATAATTTTAAGGGTATCATCACTCACCAACATAATTTTGAAAACTCTTGGCTTAGACTTGCATGCCTCCTTGAATTACTCAAGTCACCAAACTATTAACTTCGAGATTTTTTCTGGATACATTACGATCTGAGCACTCAGATTACATTTCTTAACATTCTCAATGGTAATAAGAATGTGTCTCATCAGATTAAACTTCTTTAGATTTATTATAAAATCTAGAATAAAGATCTTTCTCTTCTTCAAACTGTCTTTGTCACCCTTTCTCAGTACGATAAAGCCTTGTGCCCATAATTATAGAATCCAAAAATTCATAGACAGGCTATCGATCTTCGGAGCCTTTTCATCTGACAGTCCGAGAGTCTTCAAAGCCTTTTCCTTGTTGAAAAATCAATTTGAATCCAGCAAAACATGAGTGATGAACTTGACTTCTCCTTCATAGGTCATCCCTACCAAGCTGGCTGCCATGGCATATGAAAGCTTATAAGTCTTGCCACAAGACTTAAACGACAATTTCTCCCTACCATCTTCCTTAAATAATGAAACTGTCTCATAGAACTCTAAAAGAAACTCCGAATATACTTCATCTTGATTCCCGATCTTAGACACAACAACATCCTCCCATCCGTTGAGCTTTATGTTATTGGATATAAGATAATCATAATTGTTGAAGAAATCAGGATTAACCAACATTTCTATATATACTAACCCCTGAGAAATCGGCTTAGAGGTTGACATGTCTTGAGAAGCTACTTCCACAGACATTCAGATCTGAAGACTTTTGGGAAGTTTGGAACGGAGATTGCTGAAGATTGGAACGGCTTTAAAACAGAGAGGCAGTGCTTCGGGACGCTGGAGTATGAAAAACCAATGTGGGATGACCATTTGGGGTCCCTTTTAAATAGGCAACGATATAACTGTTCATCTTCCTCGGTTGATCGAATGGTTGTAAAAAACTAAGATCAGATCTGACGGTTGAAAACCAAATCTCAAGAAAACTTGAGTCCGATCTTTTGAGGTTTTTATTAAAACAAAGATTTGCGAAAACTATAATCCGAAAACAAAATATAAGAAAATACTAGCTAGTAATGTATGATTACGAAAACATGCGTAAGGAAATCATACCTTTCGGATTGGATTAGGAGGATTATTCGTAATGGGTAACATCATTCTCCACTATGAAAATAAATAATATAGATCGCAAAACACACTACGAAAAACTTTGTGCGAATATCCCGGTACGAAAAGAATAATAAAAAAACATTATAAGAATTTCAGTATGAGAATGTCATTATGAATGTCTCAATACAATATTTTTACTATGAAAGTCTCAATACAAAAGTCTCGTTAATAAAACCGTAGTCCGAAAATCTCCATTCCGGAAGTTCATACTC
The DNA here is from genome assembly GCA_963277665.1 of Viscum album. Taxonomy (NCBI): domain Eukaryota; kingdom Viridiplantae; phylum Streptophyta; class Magnoliopsida; order Santalales; family Viscaceae; genus Viscum; species Viscum album. Next base: position 789,765,338 of record OY728120.1, read on the forward strand.
CGAGAATTTCAATCCTGAAAAAAAAATTTCAGTTGCAGAAATTACTATTCCGGAAACTTTAGTTTCAGAAAATTTCCATTCCAAAAACTTCTATTCCGGAAATTATAACTCCAGAAAAAACATTTTAAAAACAAATAATGAATAGTAAAATTTAGTAACACTAACAAACAAAATTACTCCCCCTATGAAAATGAGTTTATTACTCTAAGGTGACTTTTTCAACAGAAAGTTAATTAAGAAAGATTACCTTACAGTTATCATTCCTAACTTCTGTTTAATGTATTCAAATCTATCATAAGACAAATATTTTGTGAAAATATCAGAATATTGATCTTGCATTCCGATAAATTGAAGAATAATATCTCCATTAAGTGTGTGATCCCTAAGAAAGTGATGCCTAATATCTATGTGTTTTGCACGTGATTGATGTGCAGTGTTCTTACTAAGGGAAATGGCACTTGTGTTATCACACAAAATTTGAGATTTAGTAAAACTCAAGCCATAGTCTGTGAGTGTGTGTTGCATCCACAACACTTGAGCACAACAACTTCCAGCTGCTACATATTCAGCTTCAGCAGTGGAAAGTGATACAGAATGTTGCTTCTTGCAAGACCAAGAAACTAGTGAATCTCCTAAGAAATAACAAGTTCCGGATGTACTTTTTCTATCCATTCTACATCCACTAAAGTCAGCATCAGAAAATCTTTTTAGAAAAAAATCATTTCTAGAAGTATAAAATAATCCTAGATCCATGGTACCCTTAAGGTAGTGAAAAATTCTTTTTACTGCCTTTAAGTGAGACTCCTTAGGATTGGATTGATATCTTGAACATAAGCATAATGAGAACATTACGTCTGGTCGAGTAGCTGTTAAGTAAAGTAAACTTCCTATCATACCTCTAAAAGATGTTTGATCTACTGGTTTCCCAGCTTCATCAAGATCTAGAGAGTTTGACGAACTAATAGGAGTACTTATACTTTTAGTATTGTCATAACCATACTTTTTGAGAAGATCATTAATATACTTATGTTGAGATATTTAGGTTCCTTCTGGTTTTTGGGAAATTTGAAAACCATGGAAAAACGTTAACTCACCCATCATACTCATTTCAAACTCATATTTCATTAGACTTGCAAAAGAGTCGGTTAAAGATTGATCAGTTGAACCAAATATGATGTCATCAACATAAATTTGAACAATCAAAAAAAATTATTATCTTTATTTATAAAAAGGGATAGATCTAAATTACCCTTAACATAGTTATTTTGAAGAAAAAATCCAGTGAGTCTATCATACAAGGCTCGTGGGGATTTTTTAAGACCATACAGAGCTTTGGTAAGTCTAAAAACATGATCATGAAGTTTTGTATCTTCAAAGCCAGGAGGTTGTTCAAGAAAAACTTATTATTGAACATAACCGTTAAGAAAAGCACATTTCACATCCATTTGAAAAAGTTTAAAATTAAAGAATGCAATAATGGAAAGTAGAATACGGATAGATTCAAGTCTAGATACTGGAGCATAGGTTTTTTCATAGTCTATTCCCTATTTCTGATTATAGACTTTAGCAACAAGTCTAGATTTATTTCTCACTATGACTCCATTTTCATCACATTTGTTCCTAAAGACCAACTTTAATCCAATAACAGAAGTTTCCTTAGGTCTTTAAACCAAGATCCGTACTTTGTTCCTTTCAAATTCATTTAGTTTATCTTGCATAGCTTTGATCCCATCATCATCACCTAATGATTCATTAGTGCGTTTTGGTTCTAATTGGAAATGAAATACTAGATGTTATATTTCATATCTTAAGGAACTTCTAGTTCTTACAGGTTGATTTACATCACCTATGATACTATCACTTAGATGATTCTTATGAAACACCTGATTTGGGTTTTGAAAATCCTGTTCATTAACATTGGGTAGAAAATCATCTGGGGTAAATGTTTCAGAAGTATCTTCATGAAAATTTTCCCTATTATAAGGATCTTCTATCAAAGGTTGACAATCAGTTTTTGAAAACACATCCGAGGATAAAGATTTGGATGATTTAAAAACAAAAGGATCTGACTCGTCAAATTTTACGTGTATTGTTTCTTCAACAGTACATGTATTTTTATTGAAAACTCTATATGCCATAAGAGTTGTGGAGTAGCCTAAGAAAATTCCTTCGTCAGATTTTGGTGAAAATTTATGTAGATTATCTTTAGTATTCAAAATGAATACTTTGCAACCAAAAAACTTGAAGTAGGAAAGCCTTGGTTTTCTACCATTCCATAACTCATAAGGAGTTTTATTATGAAAAGGTCTAATCAAAACTCGATTTATAGTATAGCAAGCAGTACATACAGCTTCAGCCCAGAAATGTCTAGCTATAGAATATTCACTCAACATGGTTCTAGTTATCTCTTGAAGAATTATATTTCTTCTTTCAACTACACCATTCTACTGAGGAGTTCTAGGTGCTGAAAAATTATGAGTAATACCTTTTCTACTACAAAAATTTTCAAAACCAGAATTTTGAAATTCTCTTTTATGATCACTATGAATAATTTTCAATGGAATATTTTTCTCATTTTTAACTTGAGCTCTAAAAATTTTGAAATAAGAAAAATCTCCAGACTTCTTTGCTAGAAAATGAACCCAAGTAAATATAGTGTAATCATCAACTAGATCAAACACATAGTATTTTCCTCCAATACATCCAGTTTGGGTTGGACCAAAAATATCCATGTGCACTATCTACAATGCATCAGTTGTTGAGACTTAACTGATTGATTTAAAACTAGATTTATGTTGCTTTCCATATTGAAAAGGATCACAAACATTAGAAGAATCAAATCTAAGATCCAGTAGATCCTTAACTAGTTTCTTCATAGAGAGTTTGTATAAGTTCCTAAGGTTATAGTGACCTAGTATTATATGCCATAACCAAGAATGATCTTCCATTGCACATAGGAAAGGTAAATATTGGCTCTTGAGGTCTTCTAAATTTAAGGTGTAAGAATTCTCTTGCCTATTGGCTGAGAGAATAAATTCTTCCTTGGAATTGTGAACTAAGCATTTATCACTCGTAAAATTCACAAGGTATCCTTCATCACATAACTGAATTATGATAATGAGGTTGTGCTTAAGACCCTTGACAAAAAGAACATTTGAAATCAAGGTTTTACCAATAAGAATAATAGTACATATACCAACAATTTCTCCCTTAGCATTATCTCCGAAAGTTACCTTTCCTCCTTTCTTTTTGATAATATTTTCAAAATAGATTTTGTTACCAGTCATGTGCCGGGAACATCCACTATCCATGTACCATGTGTTTCTGTTGGTACTCTCTTTATTTTCCTGAAATCAAGAAAAGAATTAGGCTTTCAGAATCCAAACTTGTTTGGATCCGAGATTTCTAGATAACAAAATTTTTGGTACCCACATCTTCTTAGAGAATAAAGCTTTGTGAAATCCTAGAGATTGGGTTTTTTAGGAACAATTCTTTTCCCAGTGACCACCACATTGACACTTGGTACAAAATGGGGCACTTTGAGGAACAAAATAATTGTTACTAAAAATTGGTTTTCCTTGAGTATAACCAAATCCAGATTTATATCTTAAAGGTCATATTTGGGAATACATTTTATCAAAAGTTTCCTTACAATGGGTAATGTTTGATAAACACTTATTTAAGGAAACAATTTTAGACATGAGTTTTATAATTAAGTTTTTATCCTCAAAATCATTAGTTTTAAATCTAGAGCTAGGCTCGAAGATACTTTTCTTAGAAATTACTTTTTCTAATTTTTTAGAAATTTTGTTCTTCTCAGAACTTACTTCCTCAAGATTTTTTGAAATACATTCAAAATCAGCATTCTTCCTATCAAGATCTTTAGAATGATCTGATATCTCATTCTTAAGAATATTATTCTTAGAGTTTTCCTTATGAAGTTTTTTATTGAGTTTGGAATTCTCAATTTCAAGAAGTTCAGGAAACCTAGAAACATATTTATAAGTAGGTAAAGTATTTTCTTCATCAGAAGAGGATTCTTCAGCTGAAGAATTATAATATTCTCTATTATTAGAATTTAAAGAAACATTGGTCAATGATTCAGAATTTCGTACCTTATCTATAAAACAATGATTGTTAATAGGTAGTCTGGCTATAAGACCGAGATTCTTCTGTCCTGAAGATTCATAATCAGAAGATTCATCCGAAGAGTCACCACCACTGGCACTCCAGGTATCACTAGCTTTTAGAAATTTCTTCACTTTGTCTTTATAATAATTCATTCTGTTCATTTTTGAATGCCTTTCTTTCCTTTTATTCTTTTTGAGAAAAGTTCAATCTGGCCTAATATGTACAGCTCTCTTGTATTCATAACATGTGACTTCTCCATATTTCCCTACTATCATTTCCTTTTTCTTATACTTGGATTAGAAACTTCCTTGGCCAGCTATCTTGTTCATCCTTCGAGAAGGATTTGCTAATTTATTTTCAGAGACTTCACTCTCACTATATTCGGATTGGAAAATAACTTTCTTAGACTTGGATCTGGTTACCCTCTCAGGAGTCTTAGCATTCATCTAATTTGATGTTGTTGTGAAAGCAACAATACCATTTCCATTTTTCTTCTTGATATTGTCAACATATCTCTACATTCTTGTTTTATGTTGAAGAAGAGTTCCATATAGCTCATCAGAAGAAATTTGAGTGACCTTTCTATTCTCATCTATAGCTGTTCTTTTGGATTCCCACTCATTGGGAATAATATCAATTATCTTATCCACAAGGGCTTCATCATCTTACCCTTTCTCTCCCATAGACTTTAAATTGTTGTCTATAGTCATAAATCTCTGTTGAACATTACAAATTGGTTCACCATAAGGAAAGTTGAAGCCATGGTATTCATCTCTAAGCATATCTCTCCTAGTCTCAATCACTTTAGAAGTTCCAAAGTGTGTAACCTCTAACTTCTTCCAGATACAATTAGGTGCTTCACAAGAAGAAATTTGGCTATATATATTTCTAGTCATTGAACAAAGTAAGGTATTGCGTACCTCATAATTGAGTTGATACTCTTTATTTTCCTGGTTAGTGAAAGTTCTAACTTCATTATTAGGAATTTTATAATCTCTAGTAAGCATAACAATGTTTTCCACTCCAGTATTGATAACAAAAGTCTTCATTCGATCTCTCCAGTACTCATAGTCATTACCATCAAAGATTGGTGGTCTTGTAGGATTTATATTATCAATGGAACCAACATTGACTCCTTCCATACTTAAAATAACCTTGGATACACAAACATGTTAGTAGAAAAAGTTCGTAATCACAATGTTTGGAATTATAAAGTTCGGAATGACAAATAACATTCTAAGAAAGTATGAAGGATAAAGGAAAATGAACAAGAAAAACTTAAATGTGCGTAAAAGTATTTCAGATACCTCCTCTGATACCAATTGTAAGATCGAAATAATAATGTAGATGCTCAATATACAAGAGGGGGGGGGGTGAATTGTACAGTAAAAATTTCCTTTGGAATCTTTAAAGTTGATTACGAATAACTATGTTTTCCTTAGATAAGGAAATTTATATGTTTAACATAGTTAAACTAAGAAAATTCACAACACCTATAACACCAATTGAAAAAATTGGAATAAGGAATGAAGTTATAAAAATCAATTTCTATGTATATTTTTAAAACTAGAAAGTGATTCTGAAAGTAGGTTCCAGAAATATGGATCCGGAAATTGAAACTTAACTAATGAATACAATATAAGATTCTACCTTAAAGCGTATGGAATCTAAATGAAAGAGAGTACAAGTAAGGATTTATAATAAAGTTATACTTTCCTTACAATGCAATACGCAACGGAAACAAACATGTAGTAAAACTACAAATAAAAAGATATAAGTCTTTTAACCGAATGAGAAGGGTATCCAACAACATTGGATAAAGGTACCTTGATTTATACTTTCAAGAAAGTCTGTCTTACCCGTACCAGGGTAAGCCCTCGATACGAAAATCGGAATCTCTGTCTTGCTATCCCCACAAGCCCTCAACTTCAAGGTAGTTGGAACCTCTATCTTCATCAGCAAGTAAGCCCTCGAACTTTAAGGTAGTCGGCACCTCTGTCTTCATATCCTCGGAAGTCCTCGAATGTAATCACCAACATTCGGAGTCGCACGAAGCAAAAACTGAATGAGCGGTTCAGTACGCACAAAGTATGAAAATATTTATATTTCTAGAAATCACCTTAGCAGCGTGTGGTCTCTAGATCGATCAACTTCATTATGTCTCGAGCTCTTTCAAATGAGCTCCTATTTATAGGCTCGGTCGGCCTCCTTTCCAATAGTCATATCTTCATTAAAATTCAAAGGGACATGTACATGTGTCTATTAACCAATGGTTAGATTATAACGGAATAGACGACATCATTTTATAACAAAACAAGTGTAACAGGAAGTACGACATCGTTTCAGGATTAGTTAAAGGTTTGGAGTGAATATTCGGAGTGTTAACAAAATGTCAAAGAGTAGGCAAATTATAAAAGTGTAAGAAAAATGAAAGTTCAGAGTATAACCAAAAATTATATTTGGATTCTGAATAAATTCGGAGTGTATAAAGAAAAGATGATCAGATTCTGTCTAATAGGTGAATTCGGAATGATAATTTGGAATGAGAAATCGTCATCAGAATTCGTAATGAGAATTCGTAATCAAGATTCGTCATTAGATTTCGGTGTCGAACTTCATGAGAGTTTGTATCCAGAATTTGGAGTGGAACTTTATTAGAGTTCGTATCCAGAATTCGGAGTGGAACTTCATTACAGTTCTCATCTAGAATTCGGAGCCTAAAACAGAATGCTTCATATCAAAGTTTTAAATGATTCTGAGAATATAGAAATTAATCTGATTCATATACTTAAGTAATATATGGATATAGATAATGAAAATTTGATAAGGAAAATTTTCCTTATAAAAGTGATTTTCTTTATAAAATCGATTTTCCTTATAAAAGAAATTTTCCTTATAAAAGCAATTTTCTTTATAAAAACAATTTCCCTTATAAAAGAAATTTTCCTTATAAAATCAATTTTCCTTATAAAAGAAATTTCCCTTATAAAAAAAATTTTTCTTATAAAAGCAATTTTCCTTAAAGATAAGGTGTTTGTGATTTTCAAAACAAGAAGGAATGGAAAAGTCATAAGGAAAACCTTATTGACTCAACAGGGTATTCCTTGACATTGCTAGTGTGCCATAAAGATATTATTCATTAATCACGTGACGCATCACTGGTGGGTGAATACTTTTCCTTGAAAATATTAAACAAAACTGATGAGGCCTTGTTCATATTTAAAATAAACAATAAAAAAGAAATAACAGATATGGTAGAATCTCACAGTCATCATTGTCACATGACGTTCCCTTGGAGATCTGTAAGACACTGCTAGACCACGGTGACATATCTACCTCATATCACGAAAGACCACTTGCATGACATCTTCATCGCACAAAGGTCCTCAAACATGTCCATGAGACCATATACAACTTTTTGGCTCCTCATGGAAAAAAATGTAATTTTTTATAAAATGATCACACAAATCCATATAACCTGTATTGGTCATGCGGCACATCACCAAAATATAGATAAATAATCATTGATTATATGCATGAAAACTCACATGATTTAAAAGTATTGCAAAATAAAAAAAAAGAAAATAAAAGTGGTAATCATGGGGGCCCTCACAATCATAAAAATAACATGGAAATCTAAGGCTACCTAAATCGTGGTCTTGTGGGACCCTGTGAAAATCAGACATGGTCTTGTAATTTCTGCTAGAAAATCCATCCTTATCTCATGGAATACCCCAAAAAAGTCACAGTAGATCACACGAAGGGCTTTCAACAGGCGTCCGGATATTTCGAATGATATTCATCAAGTCAATATTACGGTAAGAAATTTCCTTTTTCAAGCACACATGATTTTAAAAAACCCGAATATTTAGAAATAATCCGATAATGGAAAACATTAATGACAGGGGGCCTGCGGTCATAGAAAATTAATCATTTATCTCTAGGTGAACCACGATAGATACTCATATAGATGCGTAGTGTTGATTCCCTTCATGGACTCCATCCAAAATTCGCACTAGATATGCCACAAAAAATGGAAAAATATCAGGGTGGAATGGAATATAAATCCCCAACCATGGCCTTAAAAGAAATGATTTCGATTTTTCGCATCCTGGTGCATTGGCACAACCAAAGAAAATAGTAGAATTCTCAGAGGAGCTAATATCATGACCAAAAAGTGTTCTATCTAACAATATACTAAAGAATATCTGAAGTGATTATTTATAATTAATAAAGCACTAAGTGTTATCAATAGAAGATTATATAATGTAATTATGTCTTGACATTCACCATTACAAAATAGGGTTTTATCAGCACCAGAAAATTCCATTATCAGCACAAAGAAAACATTGATAATTGTGGTGCTATTAAAAGGGGTCCCATTTATTAGTGCTAAAAAAGGATGATAAAAGGATTACTTTATCATTTCTAAAAGAATCATTGATAAAAGGGGTTTTATCAGCACTTTTTTTAGTGATTATAAAAGTTCAAAAATAAAAAAAATCATGAAAATAAGTGGGTTTTAATAGTTATTGACCCGCTTTCAAAATTAGTATGCACCCCAGGCTCGCTCGGAAGCCCCAACAGGCCCCATCCCCCACCCCCACTCTTTTACAGCACTAGTCCCCCACCAACTTCTCCTATGTGCACCCCTTCCACCACTTTGTCTTGAACCTGTTCCCTCTACTCCTATGTGCCTACACCATCACCACTCACCCATCTTGTTATCTTATCCATTTATTGATATATCTATCAATTTATTTATTTATATTTATTCATATTTATTCATATATTATATATTAATATTAATTTTTATATTTAGTTATATTAATATAGATATTCATAGAATATATATATAATATTATATATAAAGTTATATTTATATATTTATATTTTAATTAGTATATTAATATATATATATATATATTAACATATATATATTGTTAGTTATATTTATATTTTTATATATTTATATATTTATTCATAATTTAATATATTTTTATATGATTAGTCTTAAATACATTAATAAATTATTTTTGTGTGAGTGTTTATAAATAAATAAGTACATAAATACAACACACACACACACACACACACATCAATATATATTATATGTTTATCTATTCTTACAATTATACATATTTATATATATTTACATATATTATATAATAATATTAATAAACATATGTTAGAATATATAGATAATATATTTTTTTTGCTAATATAGATACAAACAAATATGCACACACACATTATTTAGGTATATAAATACTCATATATTTGTATTTTAAATAAAATTTATATTATTTTTTTTGATAGAAGAGTTATACATTGAGAAATTTATTTTATATGTAAATATTTTTAATTATTTCTTTATAAAATTAAATTTTGTTTATGTGAATATATGAAAAATATGTATATATTGTTATATATTTGATTATAAATAAGACTAAATTATGAAAAATGATAAAATTTCAAACCCATAATATCAATATTAATTTAATCCCTATGGGTAAATTCATTCCCCACTAATAAAGGGAAATAATACCCATTTAGACATTGGCTGAAATTCCATTGAATGTTAGAAAATTTGGGTATCCCCACTAAAAACTTAGTTTTGGAGGACTTCGATGCAATTTTGGGGATCACAAAATGTGACAGAGGTATATCTGTATCACTAAGATAATAGATCTCATCGTAAGCTTTTATTTGATTTGTGGTATAGCTCAAATGGACACCTGGATCCAAAGTAATAGATGTTTCACATTCAAGTTTTGTTTTCTACTTATTTTAGATCTTTATTTATTTTTAGATTGTTTTGTCCTCAAATTGTTATTAAATGACTATTACTCAATAATTAGTAGAAAATTATTAATTATTAATATTTCTTTTATTATTTCATATACAACTTTCACTAAATATCTTAGATGTGCAGTGAAAATGTCTACTTATAGTTATCTAAACCATATTTAATAAATATATATTATATTTATATTAATATATTTTGATTATATATTATTATATCATTTTATTATTTTGATGATTTTTTTAAATATAACCTTTATCAATGCTTCTAAAAACACTGATAAAGGGGGCACTATACAAGCACTAAAAAACCACTAGTAAAGGGGTACATTTAACAGTTCATTTGTTAGTGCGGATAATGGTACCCACTTTATCGTTTCTTGTTTTTAGCGTTGTTAAAAGGTGGCGCTATGAAAACTCTATTTTGTTATAGCTCATTGAAGAACATCTCACATATCTTCCAGATCCATCAAGACATAAAACAAACTGGAACTGAATAAATATAAAAAAATTATGTAAAGGATAGAACAAAAATGAAATTTTGAAAACATAGGTGAAGAACATGCTAACTGACCCTCATGCACTTTGCGTGAACCATAAAAGGCATGCAACAACACCAGGACATATCGCCCTGATCTTGTGGAATTCCTTCAATATCCAATTTTGGTCATGTGAACTCCTATTGAAGTATTGATATATATCAAATGGTATTCCTAGGTATGTCACTCTAGTATCATGAACCCATAAGGGTTCAAGATTCATGTCTCATGATGTCCATAATATTCATCACCTGACCCATATAACTGTGTCTATACATGATAAATGGCTCTCTCAAAACCCTTTGAGTAAGTAAGACAATACTAATGATACCCTCTATTCATGTCTACCAAGATATGAGAAAACACCTTAATATGTCAGCTATATCATGCGCACCCCCTAGACAGGTCAACCAAGTCATGCGATGACTTCTAGGTCATGACACATGGTTCTTTTGATGTCCTCTAGACAATTCAGCCTTCATCATGAAACATCCCTTGGACATTCCATCCAATTCATGCTAAGTACATTAGAAAATCCCGATGGATCATTTAATTGTCTTTGGGTATGCCATGCAGATACTCTACTACAATTAAGTATGTAATGAAAGAATATTGAGCAGGCCATCAACGCATAATAGGTAGGATATCAAGCTCGGTCTAGTAGGTCATCCAAACAATTGATAACATTGTATATCCTTGGTGTGGAATCCCTAATCCCAAGGGAAACCTTAGTTTGGAAGTCTTGATCATGTGAACAATGAGAAGTCTAATTCCATCAATATTCAAGATACATAGTACTTCTCCTTGAGGCCTGAGCATCATATAAAGAATCTCAAAACCAAACTATAATGAATTTGATTACATCCATAAGATAGATATGTAAGATCCCTCTCGGATGGATACTGTCACTATGAAATCGTCTTAGGGTAGTCCTAGAACATAAGTCCCACATCTATAAGCAATGGAATTTATCATTTTTATTCACTTATTTATCACAATGATTGTATCTCACGTGGGATTAGGGAATTGGAATAACAATTTTATCATTCTTATAATCTTGTAACAAAGGAAATGGAAAACATAGTGTGTAATACAGAATCAATTGAACTATGAGAACTCTAACTCTCACCATAATTAGGGTATACAGGACGTCTCTCAGGGACTCAAGATTGAATACTCTATTCCTTAGAGAACACATATATTTTCATTCCAAATTATGTTAATATACATGGGTCTAATGAACTACATCAGTTTAGATTAATGAAATAACCAAGATACTTAGGACACCTCATATTGGATCAATCCAATTCTTAGAATATTAAACACCTCCTTGCATGGTAGAAAATTCTAAAGATCTCAGTTACATGGCTTCACCACATGGGCATTCATCCAATATTATAATCTAATAGAGAATATCAGATAAATATAGATGGATTAATAGATGAGACCTCTCATCTTCTTTGAAAATAGAGAGACATTACCAAAAGTCATATCGTTTTTGGGTAACTAGTCATGTATACGTATTAGGAAGTGATTCGTAAAAATAACATAAATCTATAACAGAGTCCTGAAGTGGGAAAAATTCCCCCTTAAGGGTTAAATGAGGTCAACCTCTCATCCTTTTGACCAATATGAGTCCCTAACATCCATCGGGCCTGAAAAAACCAAGAGATGACATTCCTATGGAAATTAGGACTGTTCCCAATTACTAAGGGGGGAATTTTTGGGAGTTTCTAGAGAGTACTGAACAATTAGAACACCTGATGTGAGGAATTGAACAATGTATTAAACCCCCCTCCCCTCCCACAATCAAAGCCATCGGGCTAAAACCATCCACATCACCTAATTTACCAATTTAATAATAACACAATGTATATCTCAAAGAAGTAAAATTGAGAAAAAAAACCTCACCACTTTGTTAACATTTGAAATGTAATCTCCCTGTAAGATAGATCATAAAAATGATATGAAAATATAGATATTTTAAGGATATGAGTAATGAAATACATTCTCGGTGATTATATACACCACATAAAAAATATGTGGGTAATATGGCATGTGTTTCATATAAGTGAAAAGTGATATGTAATTCCTTTACATTAAGTCCTAACCTCCCACATTAACATTCCACTATAAAAAAACCACATTTGTAGTGTTTTTTTAGTAGTTGTTATTAATAATCCATTATAATCATCAAAATTAGAGGGGGTTCACAACCCCATCTTTAATTTATATCATTATATTTTTAATATTTGGATAGATTTTAGATTCGTTGATGTTAAAACAATCTCTAATTCAATAATTAGTGGATCTATATGTTGTGTTGGATTTTAAAGGCCCGATATATATAAATATCTCTCTGTGTGTGGATATTTGAGGCTATATATAATATAATTTTTTTTAAATGGAAATAGTGTAGGTTCATAACCGCCTTTAATATTTTAAATTAACAGTGTTTCATGAACCACCTCAAATCCATATATTAGATGGGGGTTTTAACCATATATAATTCAAAAAATTAGATATGGTTGTGAACCCCCACTAATTTGAGACATTAGAGAGGGTTTTGAACCACCTCAAATTTAAAAAATGTGAGGGGGTTTGTGATCTGCCATTACTGATTATATGTTTTTAACCCCATTTAATTAATTATTTATTTTTTTAAACAAAGCTTATATAAATTCTAATTGTATATTATAAATGCGTGGGTGGGTGTGTTTGTGTGTGTGTGTGTGTGTATTACATAAACACATTATAAAAATGCATTTAAATGCGTTATAACCATATATATATAAAGGCATTATTCAAATACATTAAATAAAAACTTATATATATAAAACTATTGGTATACATAATATAAATGTAATTATAAATATATTTATTCAAATATATAAAATTTATTTATTTTTTTATAAATAATATACATATATATAATGATTTATATTTCACATATATTATAATAAATGAATTTTTATTGTATATTTATTTATAATTACATTTATATTATATAATGTATACAAATATATTTAATATATAAAAACACAATAAACAAATAAATAAATATATTTTTTTATTTTATAAATATTTTATTATATATAGACTTATATATATTATATAACTATTATATATATATATAATAGTATACCATATTAACGGTAAATTAATGTAGTATATAAATATATATATGTGTCATATAATTATATTATGTGTTTCAAATTATATGAATGTATTTAATTATATATCTGTGTGTGTACAAGAAATAATATAAATTTATATAATAACATACATAATTATGTAACAGAAATTTATAGTATTTATAAAACCATCATAACATTTTTATAGTTAAAAAATTTGTATAATAATTATAATTAATATTATTGTTCCACACATACACACATATATAAGTATATAAAAATAATTATATATATATATATATTATAATTATATTATATCAGTAAATATTATATAAATACATAAATATATAAACACAGACACAAAAATATAAATGTATTTAGAAATATATTTATAGAATTATATTTATATAACTAATTTGAATTATTTATATATAATTTATATTCAAAGATAATATATATGTATATATTGTACACAAATATATGTTATATTAAAAATTATTATATATTATACACACATATATTATATATACACAAATATATTATATTATTTATATTTATATATATATATATATATATTGTATGTAAATAAATAACATTTAGTGTATTCGTAATAGCACAATTCCTTTTTGATTGTGGTTCAACATCTGTTCTCTAACTATTTGGTGCATGGTTTAATTCCTTGTGTGGGAAAATTTTAACACCATCAGTCGGGTGAGAAGAGTGTTGTCGTGCGCATGATGGGGTGACCGTTTGGTAGGTCTGGGGGAATGGGTGGGCGTGGGTTCACCTAAGAGATATATGGTGTGGGAATGGGGTTGGTTTCTAGGGTATTGGCGGCACATTGGGTGGTTCCATCTGGGTGTACAAGATCTTGGGTTGGTGTTTGGTGGGGCGCAGGCTGGTTGTCTATGGTCTTCGGTGGGTGTTGAGTGGTTCTAGGGGGTATCCAGGATCATATGTGGGGGGGAAGGGTCCAAGTGGATTTCTAGGGACTTGGGTGGGATTTGGGTGGTTCTAGAGGATGTTTAGTACAATGGGTGGTGAGGTGTTTTGCTGGGGTAACTAGGATCATAGGTGGGTGGGTGGTTCTAGGGGGTCTCTAGCTAGTTCCAATGTGGTGTCCAATGTCATGGGTAGGGCATGGGGGTAATATCTATATATATATATATATATATATAAAATCATATTTTAGTGTTTTTTATTGTCTCCTCTAAAATAATAATTTGAAATCCAATTAGGGGTGGTTATAACGGCCCCTAAACTACCTATTTTTGGTGAATTTGGAGAAAAATTATAGGGGTTAAAACCCCCTCTAATCTAATTGTCACTGATCATAGACATATTTTACCTTCCCTTACCCATAACTGCCCCTAATTAGTGTAGAAATGTACTTTATGGTGGTAATGGTTAACTACCACTATAGTGTTTATAAGTGGTGAAACCCCCATTCTTAATAAAAAATAACCCATGCTAATCTCCTATTTTTTTGTAGTCATTGAACCTCCTCTTCTTCAGTTATCATCCTTAGGTTTGCACCAAAATATTTTTTCAGTTGGATTTATAACCCAAATATTCCTTATCGTATGAGAAAATGGAAGATGATAAATGATTTTGGTAGGTATTTTCTGAACCAAAAGGGTTTGATGGTGTGAATTGAAGATGAGAATGTGTGGCCTTTTATAAGTTATTTGAGTGGCATACATGTAATTTTTTTGAGAGAAAAAATTACATTAACATTTTATTAATGTCACATGTATCTAATAATGGTCCATTATGAAGATAAGAAGTGATAATATTCAAATATTTTCAGAAAATGGGTTTCTGACATGTTTTGGGTTTTTTAACCCTTTTATTTTAAGTTTAACCCTCGGTAATCCCATTTTCACCTTAGTTGCGATAAATACTTTTCACTATAATTAATAAAAATTATGATGAAAAAACTAATTTGAACTTATTAGATAATATAATTTATACAGAATAAAAATAATGAATCCATTGTTCCAAAATTAGTTCACATAAGTGTAAAAATATTAATTACAAATTAATCTCATATATGCAATGAGACTATGTATTTTTATATAAAAAATGATAAAAAAAACTACATTTTTTTATCAAAATTTAATATTAATTAGATTAAAATAACATAAACTATATTACAGTATGTATAATTTTACTAATATAAATTTTTAACTAATTTAAAATATTTTTTAACTTTTTAAATAAATATAATTAAAAAGAAGAGATCAATTAATTTTTTTCCCACAATTCATAAAAAAATGAACCTTATTAGAAAAAACCCAAAATAATCACCGTAATATAATTTTTATATGATAAATTCAAAACTTATGTTTATTTTTTCAAATAAATTTTCTATTGCTTTTTAAAAAATAAAAAAAATCCTAGAGACCCGACGAAAAATAGATTTTCAAGAAGTGTATTTTTTAAAGCACAAGATTATTTATATTAAATATATTTCTCATAAAAAAATTTGAACATAAATTAATTTTTTTATATTTATTATATAAATTACATTAATTTTTTATTTATTTTTTTTATGATAATATAAAAACATAA
The DNA here is from genome assembly GCA_963277665.1 of Viscum album. Lineage (NCBI taxonomy): Eukaryota > Viridiplantae > Streptophyta > Magnoliopsida > Santalales > Viscaceae > Viscum > Viscum album. The sequence goes on from OY728120.1 coordinate 789,781,521, forward strand.
TTCACTTTAAAACAATTTTCTGAAAAAAACCCTTTTAAAACCCAAAAAAATTGACTAAAAAAAATATAATATAAAGTTTATCAAAATTAATAAAGGAGATTAAATATTACAAAAGAATAATTATTTTACTTTTAAAAAATAATTTTAAATTGAAATATATTAATTTATTGAAATCAATTGATTGTATTATAAAAATCAAAATTTTCCACTATTAATTTAAAATCAACATTTTCTAAACAATCCCAACATTTCACCATATGAAAAATTAGATAAGATGATTTTAAATATGAATATTATTTAATTAAATACTTTTTATAAATAATTTTTATATTTTTCCCATAAACTCAATTAATATAATTTTGGATGAATTTTTTTTCTTAATATGATCACTTTACTATAAATTCATTTATTATTAAATAATAATTTATAAAAAAATTATATTTATTATTAAATGTATATGTATATTTCATAAATTAGTTTATATAATTCATACGTGCATATCTAATGTCAAGGTTATAGTGGTCAAATTTAAAATAAATTTATTTCACGGTCTGTCGAAACTCGATACCGTGAGTCATACACGCTAATGAATAAAATCTATATTTTATGTGAAATAAGATAAAATTGGTGTTCTATATATTTCAATATATAATAATCTATTATTATTAAAAAAATATTTAAAATATTATATTAATTTGAGAAAATATTTTTCAAAAAAACAAAAGTGTAATATTCTACCCCCTTAAAAATTAATTTCTCCCCCAAATTCATATCGGTCTATAGTGATTTAATCATTGAAAATTACTTTATTGAAACACTCATGTAAATTTTTTTAATAAAAATACCTTCCTGAAAAAGATAATGGGATGTTTGAATGTCATATGGAAATACAGATAGTGGATTTATAAATTGGAGAAAAAAGGTGGGATGTGATAACATAGACATTAAAGAGAAAACTAACACCCAAATACTGATGGAGAGTGCTCAAGAACACTTATCACAATAAATTGGGTGATCTAGAGAAGGTTAATAACAAAAAGTATATATAACAAAGAGGAAAGAAAAAAATCATAAATATCATCAAAATTGATGACAATAGGATAATATTTTATTTCAAGATCCATTTCTAAGCATTAGGGAATTACTTTTCCATCTAGCTTGAGAAAATATAAAAAGATAAATAATTGATATATTTTTATTTAAAAAAATTAATTCATACTTTGGTTATCCCTATATGAATTTTCACTTCATCTCTTAATCAATGAAATAAAGATAATTTTTTGTACATTAAGCACTAACAGATCATAAGATCCATATAAATGTTGATAATTAATTCCTAATATCATTAGTTATATTCACAACAATTTGGTTTGGATGGGTTACCCAAAAAGGGTAAATCACCATATGGTGATGTAATATATCAATGTCTAAAATTCATCCAATTTTTATCTTAAAACATTTCATAAATGGTTAACCTTATGACCCTTCCATTAGATTAAAATAAAAATAAATATAATAAAAATCACTAAATTATGAAGAATAAAATTTTCATTATTCCCCCAAACAACATGAAGTATACCTCAATTTTCACATACGAAATATGTAAATACGTTTATCATGAATTCTCTGGAAACATGGTAATAACCTAATTTACCATAAAACCTTTTTAAAACATTAATTTTTTCTCATTCCTTGAATAAACAAAAATATTACTGAACATATTCCATAGATCAAAGAATGTTTTAAAATCAACCAATGATAACATAAACCACATTGTCAAAAACCCCTTTTTCTTATCTCGGGTCATCAATACTATAGAAATTAATTATCCATATCAATCATCTCCTTATCCAAAATAATAAAACTTTTCTAATACTGAGGAACATATAAATAGTTATATTTAGTTCATGAAAATATAACCTTGCAACTAAATTACATTTCTACTCTATCAGTACCATTTTATATATTTTTGAAATTCCTTGTCAATAAAATTATAATGAACAATACTTCTATATTTTATAATTCATATAAAATAATCATAGAATTTAAATACATAAATACTCCATTCATCCCACTTCCTTCTGAAACCATTAACTAGGCTTTTTTAACTTATTCCTTAAAAATTTTAACTTCCATATACCATTTATAGTATCTTAGTTTTTTGTAATATAACCATTACTAGTACCACCGTGGTGATTCTCTTCAAGAGATTCCTGATATGAAAAAATTGACAATTCACATAATTAATATATTTGAATCATTAATCCACTGATAATACCATAGGGAGATCAATATTTCATTCTATTTTGTTAAATAAACTCTCCATTTTTTCTTTTCAATTACTTGATTTGTGTACTTCTTTTCTTTACCCAAAACATATTCACACCCCTATAAGACATTCAAATTAGTGATTGTTTACATATTCTCAATATAAAAGAAGTTGAATCTATTTCATCCATGGTATCCACTATTTGAACTCTTATCTAACTCTATCCTTATTTTCTTTTGTGAGCTCAATATTTGGTTATGATACATATTGCTAATCATGTTATATGATAACTTATTTGCAATAACCAAAATATACTTCACTCATGTCACCATCCCATTTGGTAGATAATCAATAAATTTTCCATCACATTAAATTTTAACCCAATGCCTTTTGGTTCCCTCCATTGTCTTAAACTGCAAATAATTGAGGTATAAACACTAATCATATTAAAAAACAACATAATCCGGGAAAAATATCCCTTATAGGATGTGTAAATCTTGACACATTATTTTTAATATATGATACCTTAGGTTTATCCAAGGTAATTAATATTCATTTTCAATTTAAATACTTCATGTTTTCTTGTAAAGAGTGTGAATTTCAAAATTATATCCCCTATGGGGTGTCATACAAGGTGTGCAGTAAAGCTCATTTACATGAAATAGGTGATGATCGAGTCCAACTCAATGCACCCTTTTCGATGTTTTTACCCACAAGTGCCTCTGTCATATTGTCACATTCAATTGTAGTATCCATAAAGGGATATAATTTATTTTAAACCACTTTCACTATCTGTTAACCAAATTCAACGAATATATCCTATAATTAGACTTATCCTTATACTTATCCTTAGATACATCCTTAGACATATTATTTGAAATTTCTCTAGTGGTATAATTAATTTATTCTCATCCTATATTCCAAATTATAAATGAACCATTCCTCAGATACCAACTATAGAAAAATATGATGTTCATATATAGATTTTCAATCTCTTTAAATGAATATTGAACACATTACACAAACACATGCATCCGGACTGTAGTAGATTAGTGTCTTTAGATAAAAGTTTCACAATATTCATATATAATGAATGATATTAAATATTTCACAGAGAGATATTACTATTTATTACCCTTCATATAAATACCCTAGAAAAATCAGTTCTTCATAACTAGGGTAAAGGAATCAAAATAAGCAGTGGGATGAGGTTCTTAGTAAGGGTAAACAATTCAAATATGTAGACATAACATGGGCCTAAGTGTATGAGTAAATCCTAATAACATATTCAAACCATACCTTACAAATCACTGATCATAAAAATGACTCATGGAATAAATCCTAGAATTTCATAAGACATGAATCGTAAGGAAATCAAGGAACACGGGTCATGAGAGCATAAAAGTGGAATATCATATATAATTGTGACATACATATATGATTAAAAAATATTATTTCAATGATACCCACCAAGACATTCATAACATTTCTTCCATGGTCTAACCACACATAAACCTACATTTGGCTTGGGATGATAACCTATGTACCCTTTTTTTAGGCTTGGGATGACCAATCAAATACCATCCTTTTTAGTCTTGGTATAACCACTAGTGTGTCCTCTAAACATGAAGAACATTTTTCATTTCCCATTGCATTAGAGGGACATATATTTATCAACCATCACATAATGAAAAGAATAAATATGTCTTCCACATGATCAAAAACAATAATAATATAACATCCCACAAAATGAAATGTGGTTCATAAAAATTTATCACATCATAACCTATGATAAAGGGATTTTTTAGTAATTTTAATATTTCATCGAAGTAAAATCCATGAAAAATGAATCGGGATTAATAGTAATTCTATCATGGTAGAACCCATGTAAGGGTAACATGTTTTGTAAACATTTTTTTGTAATAAACAATTTAGAGAAATAATAATAATTGTATCTATGATTCTTATCCCCAGTAAATTAAATGAAACATACTTGGATATATTATTATATATAAAATGATTTTGGAAAATAATTTATAACATTTATTTAGAAATATATTTTTTTGTTTTGAAATCCATTTTTCATAACATAATTTTTTTTAAACTTATATTCCTAAAAATAACCTTGAATTCTTATAAATGAATCTTTAAAAATAATTTAAATCCTTTCTTAATGAAAATATCTGTTTTTATTTGAAAAATGATTTTTAAAAATTAAAAATATATCAAAAACCATTTATTTGAAAATAAAGATTACAAAATATAATTAAAGATTAAAACAAATATAATGGTGGTGATGGAAGAAAATTTTATTCAGTTCATACACGTTAAAACCAAAAAATCCTTTTACAGTTTTATTAAAATATATCTGGGAAATGTTTTTGATAATTAAATGAAGTTCCCTTTCAAATTATTTTTTTAGAAAGGTCTAACATGTGTAAAAATTTATTTCAATAATTATATTGTAAAAGTAAAATATTTTTTGAAACCATTTCTAGAAAATATGGATTTGAAAGAAAACATATTTCTAACTAAAGAGAGAAATAAATTCATATTTTCTAAAATAAAATTCAATTAGTTTCAGTATGAATTAGTGGTAAAATGGTAATATTAGTTGAATGTATCATTAATAACCATAGAATATAAAAATTCATTAGTTTATCGATAGATTGAATGAAATAATTTATCATCTAAAACGTAATCAAAAACAATTCTGATAAACGATGAAATTGTAACATAAAATCATAGCCACTTTGGGAACATTGAATCATAAACCTCATGAAGGAATGATAGAAAATGGAAAATAAAATATAATTAGGCTAAAAATTCATTATATTATATTTCAATGGGATAGTATATACACCGTAGAAAGTTAAATTGGTGCATAATAATAACTATGTCTCAAGTGAATTTAAATTGATACAAATTCTCTTACCACATTAGTATTCTTTTAAATCAAAATCCCCAAAATAGAATAAAAACATAAATCCTTAAATGTCTTGAAAATAATGGAATAAATTATATAACATGTCAAAGGTTCTTTATATAAACTTAATTAAATAATAGTGGTGCACAACAAAACATACATCCCAAAGAAGAAAAATTGAGACAAAAATCACTTATATATTTGGTAACTTTTTACCCATAACCTTCAATGAAGAGAGATCATCAAAGGGATATATAAAGTATCCTAATTTTAATTATATTAACAAAAAAATAAAATCATGGTTAGTATATAGCCAATATAAATGAAATTGGCCGTGATATTGGCTTGTTTATCACCGATGTAAAAAGTGAAAAGAAAATACCTTACATTATGTATTCACTTATGATATACACATTCAAACCACGTCTTCTTTAGGTATACTATTTTCAATTGAACCCAAATACTTTCATTGTGGTATTTATATATTGAATAATTCTTCTAAGAATATATAATTGAGTTTGGGAAGGTATTTGGGTAGGGCATGGTTGAACCAAATGGGTTTTAAGATGCAACGATGAGACGTGTACTTGTGTTCTTCTATTAGTGATGTGAGTGGCACAGTTTTAATTTTTTTGAATAAAATAATTCCAGAAAACAAATTTCATGTCAAAAGGATCCAATAATGGTCCATTATCAAAACTATATAGGATAAGGTGGATATATGTCTAAAAAATTTGTATTGTATAAATTTTGTGTTAATTTTAACCCTTGTATTCTTAGTTTAACTACGATCTAATAAATCCATCTATTCCTCAACTATGGTACATATTGTTTACTTTTTTACTATTAATTGTAATTAAAAATTATGGTAATCATATTAGGTAATATAATGTGTTCAGATTCAAAATATGGAATAAATTTTTCATTCCCCAATCTCATAAGTGCCGAAATTTAATTTAAAATTAACCCCACATATGTGATGAAACTATAGGTTTCTGAAGAGATAATGATCAAAATTTTACAGTGTTTTCAGATTTAGTTTTAACTTAAAATTGATTAAAATAAAATAAATTGGATTAATATAATTCTAATTGAACTACATTTTCTTTCAGACAAATTAAAAGTATAATTTAACTTTATAAATAAATAATCTGAAAATGATAATTTCGATTAAAATTCAGTATTATTCACTATTCATCAGAAAATTAACATTTTAGAAAAATAATAAAAGTAAAGATAATATAATTCTTAAAATTATGATTTCAAAGAATTATTTTTTAATTTTTAAATAAAATTTCTGGGATGTGAAAAAAATTTAATTTAAAACACAACCCGCTAACACAATGAAAATAAGATTTTTAAGAAGTGTTTTAAAGAAAAAGATTATTCATATTAAAAATATTTATAATAATAATCAATGAATTAATATAAATTAAATGTTAACTATATATAATCTTCAATTTTCATTAAATAAGTTAGTCATAGGGGATTATAATAACAAATTAAAAATGAATAATATTATGCACTTTTAAATTGTATTAATAAAAACCCCTTTTAAACCCAAAACTAAACTTACACTGAAATAAAATATAATACTGATTCAAACGAAATTAATTTTATTAAATATTAATAAATAATACTTATGTTTCTTTAATACATAATCATTAATTTTAAATCAATTAATTTACCAAAACTAAATGATTGTTTTACAAAAAACCTTACCTTCCACTATTTACAAAAAAAATCAATATTTTCATAAAACCACAAAATAACACCATAAGTTAATTTATATATGTTTATTTAACAAATTTATTTCATTTTATCAAGTAAATTTCAAAAAATCATTATAATTGTTTATCATAAAAAGCAAAAAAAAATAATTTTGATGAAAAAATATTTTTTGATATAATCACCTTAATAAAAATTGACTGATTATTTAATAATTATTGTAAAATATTTTATGTGTAAGTAATATATATAAATCATTAATTAATTAATAATATTCATACCCATTTATTTATAGGCTGTGTTACAATTTTTATCTTCAAAATAATAATATTTCATGGATCACCGAAAAATGGTGTGGCTTGCCATGCATGCTAATGAATAATGGTGATTTCATGTGTAACGTAAGATAAAATGGGGGTTTCAAATAATTCATGTTATACTAAGTGTTTAATGGGACACAAAATAATTAAATTATAGTTTATTTGATAAAATATATTTCAAAAAATCTTAGGGTTTTAGAATGATGGAATTCAGTTATTTAAATATGAAATATGAAGAATGTGGGGTTTGGACACTAGGTGGAACTTGGTCAAAGAGACAATTAAACAAACTCTAGAATAGGTTCATAATGACAGTAGGATCTCTAGGTGATAATGTGAAATGGGTGTGGCTTTTGGAATGCGAAACAAGGTAAAACTTTTTATGGGAATTTTATGGTCAACAAATGGAAACAACTAGACAAAAAAAAGACTACTCAAATATACTAAAGAACATAGTCTATAGGAAACTAGGAAAACTAAAGAATTCAAAGGATCGAGAAATGATGGTGAAAGTGACACTTGAAGGATTTATTTTAGAGCATGTCAAGACGAGCAAGAAACATTGTACTTGTTGGATGTGGCCAAGGAGGCTAAAGGTGACAAGATTTTCGACCTAGAACAGTTACTGAGATGGGTGAAAACTAAGAATGTCCTTACTGATGCATGAAGGAAAGATACTGATAACACTAATGGATTAGTGTTTCTACTACATTCTATGTAGGAGATGTTGGATTATCCTTTCACTATCAATGTACCAAAATAGGTTGATGATATAATGTATAATAGATATATCTGAGTGGATCTCAATGAGGATAAATGATTTTGGATAAATACACTAGATATGATCTTGGATAGTTATGTCAAATAGAGAAAAATAAATTTTTTGAGGTCATTCTTACCATGGAGAATATGTATTATCATTTTGAGGACCTCATAAATGATGATCCAGACAGGGGTGTATCTTCTATCTAATAAGGATTATACATGGTGATGGAAAAAAATTATTTTAAATTAATCTTGAATGGGCTTGTAATTAATTATATTATTTGATTTTTCAAAAGGATTAATTTTTTTGGGTTCCCACTTACCCCTTTACAAAAAAAAATTTGGAAAAAAAATTGTTGAACATTTTCTAGGAAGTTATTATTGAGTAATTTTTATTTCAGGTTTGGTGTTGTTGTCATATTTCATTTTTACCATGATATTATAATTATATGTTCTTTATGTTATACTTATAAGGAACCAGCCTTAAACATTACATAATCTAGTAAATTCATTTATAATTCACTTCTATACATTTCGAAATATATTATTTGTTTTGAGTTTTCGAATTTTTTGACAAAATTTTTACCTATCAACCCTTAGGCAAACAATGTTCTAATAACTAAAATAATATCCATTTATTCATAATACAAATGTTTAAAATAAAAATACAACTCATTTCATATAAGGGATTCACAACATTCATCTTGACCTATCATTTTCCCTTACTAATCCTTAAACCCTACAAAAAAATTTAAAAGATGGGTTGAGGAAAAAAAATCAGAAAGTGATATAAAATGAAGGATAGAAACCTTCTTTATATGAATATTTATAATCATATGAAATAATTTCCACAAATACATACTTTCAAAAGATAAAGAATCATTCACTTACATTATGAAACAAGGGATTTCCATAACACATAGAAAAACATTAATAAACCATATATGTGTCTTTTGGAATTACTTACATAATATTGTAACCCTCGTAGATACCTTATGATTTATAAACCTCACTACTACCTTACTATATAACCCTAACATATTCCTTATGGTGTAACCGTCACAGTTGTACTTGGAGTAACCAAATAACTGTCCTCCAAATTAAACCTGAAAAATGAATTGGAGGGAGATATAGGCCCCCTTCATCATAAAAAATTTCCATGAACCATAACATAATCATAAGAGGCGAATTCATTCATAAAACATCCTTTTGAATTTATAAAAAATAGATGTTTAAATGGTAATTTAAAAAGAGAAGTCTCTTAAAAATATTGTATACATTATGTGAGAATAAATATAATTAATGTAACTTGTCTATAAACTCTATATAAATATAATAAAACATAATATAAACAAAATTAATTAAATAAATAATCTTAGTACGACTTCATCAATGAAATAAAAGGTTAACACAAATAATTGAATTTGGGGTAATAATTCCCTTACCACGGGTACTTATTACATAAAATGTGTTTAAACCACATGAATTTTAGCTTCCCCACCCCAAATAGCCAACCGAATAGTGAAAATGCTTTGGGTTACAGTGGCCTTAGGCACACATCCACGAACGCCAAAGGCTGCATACTAGTTGCGAGGGTGTAAACATGTATAGTGGGGAGGATATTGACTCTGGGAATAGATAATATACATGTCCAGGAATAATAGGAACACATGTCATGGAAATAAAAGACTCAACAATCTCAAACCAGAAACACAAAGAAGAAACACATCCAATAGTGATAAAAAGAAGAATAAATATAGAAAAAACTATAGTTGTATGTAAATACATCAACACGCCAACAAATCACTTGTATCCACTAAAAAAATAAGAAAAGCATGCATTCCTGGTTAGGTCATACAATAAAATATCCAAGTTGATACATATGAAAGACCACAATAGCTACATATATAAGCATTATGAAACTGAAAAGGAATGTAAACAAAAGTAAAAATTCAACTAGGCATGACCTCAAGGTCTATGGAAATACCCATGCCAGATAGAACTACGAACCAACTCCTGAGTTGATCTTTAAAATTTATATAAATTCATAATGTCTACAGAAATCCTGAAGGGACTGTTTAGGATGTGAAACTAATATCAGTAGGATACAACCCAATAGTAAAAACCTAGTATATCTGTTTAAGAAGACATGAACCTCTAAACAAAGTGAAAAATACATAGAAATAATTAACCCAACCTATACTTGTCCTTATCAACCACCTAGGAGTTTCATCTGCTTCATCCAGTGCCAAAATCTTGAAAGTAAAGAGAAACCATTTCCAATGTCCCAAAGTACCCATGTAGTCCCAAGTCCTGGTGAACCCTAAACTTACCCCTCAATTATATATCCTGACACCACATTCCTCTAGAAACCTTATGTCTCAATGTAACAACATCCCAAAGGCATGCCAATCAATTTTATTCTTGTTTCATGGACCCTCTCTTGAAATATAACGTCATCCAATGGACTTACAACAAATGGAAGAATGTTTTATGTCCTCAAATAAATATCCAAGCCCGTGGCCTCATGCATGGAGATACTCATCCCCCAACATGATAGCCTCAAATCTATCAACTGAAGTCTCCTCACCTTCAATGTGGTTTTCTACAGAAAGCACCCCAAAACCATAAATACCTAAACCACACTATCAAGGAACTCTACAAACACAATTGGTCAAAACCCCCTCATTATGGAGTTAACATTTGTTCACAAAACTCAATCGGAACATTGGCCATCATAGTATATCTAGAATCCCCAAATAGGAAACTAATCCACACCATCTTTGTCACCTCATGACCCTACAACCACATCAATCAAACTTGAGGGCCCTTCCATCCAAATATCATGGGTTTTTCCCAACCTGACTATCACGCTACCTGAAACCGACATCCTTGATGCCCATTTTTGATGTAAGAACCACTGAATCAAATCCGTGCCAAGACCAACCAATGATCAACATCACTCAATCCTGATGGACCTTCCATCCCAACCTTGGTCCAAGCTCGTCAAAACCCTGTGGGTCTAATAAAATTAACTTTCAAGTAGAACATATATATAATTCACATTAAAATACTTGAAGAAAAAATTAAATTTTGAACAGATTGAATTACACAAGATACATGCTCCCATAAATTTGTATATAGGTCTTGAATTATTATAATTAGTTTAATCAATCCTTAAAATTTTATACAAACCAGTTCAAATAAAATACATTTTAAACCATTTTGACAACCTAGACATAAAAATCCTAAGGAGAAACAAACTCTCACCTACCCTCACTCAAGCATAATCGGTATACGACATTTCCATGACATCCCACTTGGTCTAATAGTCAATTCATTGTGATATAATAGGGCTATTCTCAATACCCACAACAGCGCTAAAATGAAGAAACCAACAAAAGCCTGCAAAAAATCAAAATAGAGTATACACCTCCTACCTTAGACTCGTAGACGTAGAAATGTCCAATATTGAAGTACAATTATAATCGTATTAACATATATCTGAGTTTCCATATAAAACCATTAAATTGGATCTAATGGAAACAATGGTCAGTAAGATGAAGGATCAATGAAGAAGAGGTATTCATGTGGTTAGCCTTACCAAGGTGATCCTATAACTTTTGACAGATTGAAGAATTGAGGTTAAACGGAGAGATTGGATCTAATCTAGTGGAATGTGCCTCACCACCTACTATGAACAACCGATGAAGAATAAATGGGGAGAGGAGGAATGAAATTGGAAAATGAAAATAAAGAAAAAAAATTTGAGAAAAAAACTTGTACATGCCACACTATTTACCGACACTGTTTTTCAAACCTTTTGGAAACCTTGTAGAAGAAACTACCTAAAGTTGTTGGTTTGTATGAGATACCCACATAGTTTGTCATACTTTTTTATACCATGCGGAGGCCACTACCTTATTCTACAGGTCCACAGAGCTATACTGCAATGTTTGAAAAACCATGTGGTAACCATCCACATGCACCTGGAAATTCAAAATAGGGCCTTCAGACTCTTATTCTCCCAAAACCTAACTGAGACACCCGAATCACTCTCCAAACTACTAGACCAACCCAAAAACACCATTTAAGTCCATCAGAACTCTTGAAATTGAGTTCCGATCAATGAATCAAAAAGTAGCATAACCACTAACTAAAAAAATTCCAACCTGGTAGGGATTTTGACCCATTCCAAAATCAGGGGTCATAACAATCTCCCAACCTTAACATTGATCATCCACAAGATATAATATTAATCAAGGAGATGGTTCCAAACATACCCATACAATCTAAAAAACCAGGACTACACCGATATCAAGGGTAAAGGACAACATACTCAATGGGTCTCCCCACATTAGGAATTACCTAACATGGTCTATCCTAACCCAAACCACAAATCAATCAAGGTCCACTGACCTATTTTTGGACCCATGGTCCTGACATTACATGTCGTCACCCTTACACCTCAATAGGAACTAATGTGTCACTCTTGACACCCAATCACATCCCACACTACATCGGTCCTCACCTCGATCCCATGGAACCCATGGAACAACGAGGTATTTCATACCGTGGATGCTCAAAAAAATCATGATAGCTCTCACCTCAATCACAAACCTACATCCTTGATTCCTAAATTCCCATGGAACCTCATGTAATCGATATCCCTTGGACTACCCAATGGCTAAGCACCTCAAAACATGCATATATTGATGCTCTTAATTCCAACCACCTTGTATATATATATAATCAAGGACCATAGATGGTGCCAAACCACTAACCAGTGTCTGATCAGTCCATATACTATCTATACACCACGTGCACTCAAAATGGACACGTCACAATATGCCATGCCTAACCAAGGAAAAAACTGACTACAACCATGACTATAGAATACCTCTAACTATCGTTCTCTCTCCAGTCTCCTCATCCCCTAATAGCTCCACATTATGCACCAATTTTAACACACTGTTTCCTGAAGCATTTCCACATTATGTTGCGACACCAATCACTAGCCAAAGACCCCATATCTGGATCACACTTTCTCTTCCATGTCATCCACTTGCTGTAGAGCCTTGGCTACCCTCACATGGTATCATTCCTGATCTGACACTAAAATCCATCGTATGACATGGCCCATGCCTCCTAGTTTTCTGAGAAGTCTTCCCAACTATCCTCTTAAGATGCCACACTTTCCCACATGACCGAAACTACTTTGGAACCCGATCACATTATGTTCGGACATTCCCTGGGTGCCCACACTGAAAGAAATAATAAACTGAGTTATCATGTCACTACTAGAATAATAGGATTTTGCGCTTAGGGAAATGGGAAACAACCAGTAGCAGTTGCTATTGATAGTATTAGTGACCTCCAAAAGTGTCCGCCAATACCAAAAGTAAATGCTCGGTATATTTCCCTCCCCCGACGTTGTCATCAAAAACTCCAACGCAGAAACTCCCATCAAGATACCATGTCGCCCCCACCACCGCCCTGCCACCCACAATCACTCATTTTTGTAGACCCTATCCTCCCTTATTTCCCTTTACACACCTGTCCCTAAACCCTTTGGTCCCCTAATCCTCAACCGCCTTCCCTAAAGTCCCCAAATTCATGCCTTCCCCACCTCTAGCCGCCGCAGATCGACCATGGTCAGTGGCCAAAACATTAGGACCAGTCTCCCCATCCACATTTTCCCCCAACATCCATAATCTCACCCAAAACAACCTCAACATGAAAAATCATGTGGGTTTTTTAGGGGCCTCTAGTGGCGGTCACTCTTCATCAACACTGATGACGCAACTATGACTGCTAAAACCGGTCACATGGCGGTCTCTATAGGCAATTAGAGACCAAGTTTGGTAGTCGATATAGTCCATATGTCTAGTAGTGTGTGGTGTTATATCTAAGTACAAGTCACAAATATCAAGTTATAACTCATCCTGACCTCACTTACTTTTATATGAACCATCACCAGGAGTATCCACCAGGCTCAAATGAGGCATGTCCGTCTGGTTTACCATGTCTATGAGTGTATGTTTCACTACCTCTAAGAAAGAGGCCATCCAAATGATGTTTACATGAACCATTATGGTGTTTCATAATCCATCTTCGAAGTTTCATATTCCATGATGGACATGTCACCCTACTAAAGGTTCATGAACTCCTAAGCTCTATCTTCCATTAGAATATCAAGGATAAAGTTATTGAAGAACATGTCCTATAAGTCCTTCCACAATAGTACCTCTTGTCTATGGTCCTGAACCAACTCATCCCATCGGCACATAGATGGACTTCTAAGAATATATGTTGCCCGATTGACCTTCCTCCATAGAGGCGTATCAAGATACATTAAACTCATCTGTATTTTTTCAATCGGGTTCTCATCCACCTATGGACCACCCTCACCCTGAAAATGAAGTAGATGATGTGACTTTAAATCCCAGTTACAGTAGGCATAAATGGCTCTGCTCCCCAATCACCTCTGTCAATTTCCTAAAAGACATGTACCAGGATTGATCAACGAAAGTCCTCAAGCCCCAATCCAAATGCTGTCAAGCATTGTTGTTTTCAAACTTGCACTAGATCCTGAACAAATCCTACCCCTTAGTCATTACCTACGGCTCAGGATATTCCTTCTACTTAGGGGTCAAAACCTGATCATGCTCCTATGACACTGTATTGTCACCCACTTGACACTCCATTGAGAAGTATAAGAGGAACCCATTGAATACCATAAAATGGTTAAATAACACACACACACATATATATATATCTATAAGGAAAGTTGAAAATAGGAAACATATAACAACCACCATCACTCTCCCATATCACCCCCATGCCCCCACAATATCCTGTACTTGCAAACTCCTTATCCTACCTAAACAGGTCTAGGTAACACAATACCCTTGGGCCCATCCCATCCTGACCACCACGTTGCCCCAAAAAGATGACCAAGTAATCCTAAAGAATGAAATATAAATTTTTACATTTCAAAATCATTTAAAGAATGTAATTTCACTTTTCCACATGGCCTTTAATATTATTCACATGGTATTATCACTTGACATGAAAAATATGCATATATAAAATGAAATAACCTTAAAAATGTTCATATCCAAATATAACAACCATGCCTTCCACTATCGGGTCATGGTACAATTCTCCCTTACCACATCGGGTCAAGAGTCAAATATCACAACCAATAATAATTACAAAAAAAGTGATCCCCAAGGTGGAAATCATATAAACTGCAATCTCAGAAAAATAAAAACAGCATAACCCACCAAAGGTAACACAATCCATCCCACATACATGGGGCTGGTGGCACCCAAGAACGAGTTCTAAATCTAGTTCTGACAAAGAACAATCTCCAGTATACCAAAAACCCCTAATTGTAATACCAAGAAATTACATAAAATAAACTCCTCTAATATGACTTGTAGCATGCCTAACCCGAACAACCACAAGCATAGTGCTAAGGGGATGGGTCCACTGACCATAGGTGCATCTCCCTAAATTCCAAAGGTGGTCGACTAGTAGTGAGGGTGTAATGATATATAGTTGGGGGCAATTCCATCTTGGAATATTCAATATACTTGTCCTATCATAACGGTAATACATGTAGATGAAAAAATACTCAGTATACTCGAACTAGACCCTCAAAGAGGAAACACATCCAATAGCGAGAAATAAAAAAATAAATATAGAAACAAATACATTGGTAAGTAAAAATATTATCATATTAGTAAATCGATTATATCCACTCAAAAAAATCATGCATTAAATATAAGGTTGTACAATATAAAATCCAATCTGGTACACATGGCCGATCACAGTAACTACATATATAAGTGTGATGAAACTGAAAAGGAAACTAAACAAAAGAAAAACACTAGCTAGGAATAACCACAAGTTCTATTCCAATATCTAGTCCAAACAACACTATGGTCCTTCTTATGAAGATGATCCTTTACCTAAACATAAATTGATTGTCTACATGCACCCCTATGGGACTGTACAGGGAGTGAGATGAATCTCAGTAGGATACTAACCAATGGTGCATCCTGGCACCTTGTGTGTCAAAGTAAAAACATCCTAAATTCATATCCAGAAAATTCAATCTTGATCCCATATACTGCTACTTGACATCGGCCCATGGAAAAAGAAGAAGAGGAATATCAATTTTTGTCCCCAAATAAATATCCACACCCATGGCCTCATGTATAGAGATCCTCATACCCAACCTGATAGCCTCATTTCATTCAACCGAAAGCTCCTTTCCATCCATGTGGATTTCTACGGAAATCAACCCCAAACCATAAATACATTAACTCTGCTATCCAGGTCCTCTACCCACATTAGTGGTCAAAACCACCTCATCATGGAGTCAACCTATGTGAAAATGACCCAATATGTGCTTTGGTCATCATGGGTGAGCAGAAATAATAAAATAGAAACATAAGCCACACCATCTCTATAACCTCATTCCCTTGTGACCATTTCAATCAAATCTAATAGCTATGCCATACTAGTATCACAGGCCTTAGAGAATATACAAGTCAAAATTCCTAAAACCGACTTCCACATTTCCAAATCTTACGGTCAGATCAACTCAAGAAAATCTTAGCCAAGACTAACCAAGGATTAAAATCACTCAATCTCAATGTCTATCCCATCCCAAAAAATTGCCCAAGCTTGTCAAAACCCCATGAGTCTTCTCATATGTAATCTCTACTAGTACAAATATAAACATCACATTAAAACACTTTAATCGAAAATTAAATTTTAAATGGATTGAATTGATCAATTTATAAGATTAATAAAATTAGCATGAAGTTCTTGAATGCCATTAATTTTTTTAGCCATGTATTAAAATTTTTAACTTACCAGTTCAAATAAAAAAAAACATTTTCAGTCATTTTTGAGTCCCCGACCCAAATATACTGTGGATAAAATGCCTCTCGCCTAGCCACGCTCAAGATTAACAGGTATAGGGTATTCCCATAGCATCCCAAATGGTCTAATGGTTAATTAACTAATCTATAACAAAGTTTCTCTCAAAACACACTATTGCACTAAAAATACACAACCCACAAAAGTCTACAAAAACCCAAAACAATGTATGGACCTCCTACCTTAGACTCGTAAACATATGAACATCCAATATCATAGTCCCATTCGAAGCAGATCGACATAGATCTGAATTTATCTCTAAAACACTAAAATTTTCTTGGATGAAAACAATGGTCCATAAAAAGAAGTATAAATGAATAAGAGGTATGTGTGGGGTTTACCGTACTAAGGAGATACTATATCTTCCCACAGATCGAATAACAGAGGTTTTATGGAGAGACATGGTCAGATCTGGTGGAAGTTGGATCACCCCCTATTTTTCATGACCAAGGATGAATAAAGAGGGAGAGGAGGAATGAAATAGAAAAAAGAAAATAAAGATATGTTTTTTAAGAAAGAAACCTCGACATGCCACAAAATTTACCAACATGGTTTACCAAACTGTGCAGAAACATTGCAAAAGCCAGTGCCTAAAGATGTTGGTATACATGGGCTACCCACATAGTTTTCCATACCATGGGAAGACTATACGGAAGCCACTACTTTAGGATGTTGGTCTACATGACTATCCCGCACGGTTTGTCAAATCATGCAGTAACTGTGCCCCTATCCCTACAACCTCAAAATATGCATTTCCATCTCTGATGCTCCCAAAAACAAACCAAGAAACATAGGGCACTCTTAAATCCCCTAGACCAAACCAGAAACACCATTAATGGAAAAAATAACTCTCAGAATTGATTTCTGACCAACGAATCAAAAATTATAATAACCACTAATTTTAAATTTTACACCAGGGGGGATTTCGACCCATTCAAAAAACCCAGGTTGTTACATGACTAATGGTTAAATGAGACTTATTAATATTTTATATAAACATAATACTTTTTATAACACCTTATATGATCATTTTATAACATTATTCTACCCATTTTTTAGTAATATTTGTTTATTTTCATTGTTTTGGGTGAGTTCTTTACAAGGTTTCCATGGTCGGTTCAAAAAGGATGTTCTTGTCTGATGGAAGAGAATCTAAAGAAGTAAAATGAAATGGTATTAATATTTTTACATTATATTAAATGATATAATAAATAATTTATTTTCATTTTGTATGATCAATCATTAGATAAAACATTAATGATATTCATTGAGATCATTCGGGTTGTTCTTCAATAATTACGATGTAGTTTGGTTATATAATTTAATATTATGAATATATGGTAATTAAAAAAAATAAAAAAAGGATATACCATACACTATCTATTATGTTTCAACCCCTGAAATGGTTTTATGACCATCCTTGAGATAGGTAATGGAAAATGAAGACAAATCATCTATGTTTTCGGTAATTCAACACATCACAGATGTTGTTTTTATTTTTAGAATAACAGGGATAATATAAGAAGTATGATGAATAATTTTTCTATAAAGAAGATAACAATACAATATATATACGATTATGGGGTTTAAATTACTAATGGATTAGGGGAGTTGAATATAGTATTTGAAAATAAAATCAATTGAAAAAAAAATGAATGACGGGTTTTATCTCTTGATCTATTCCCCTTGAGATCCTCCTTAAGGCCCTTGGTTTTTTCCTTTTAATGAGAATAAATGGTCTTGGAAGTGGGGAAGAGGGACAAGATGATTATACGATAAAATATTTACAATGAACAAATATTTATGGTTGTGATGAGAAGAGGGGGTGGGGTGGTATTTATATTGGAAGATATGAGGTTTTTTTATTATTTTATTCATTAGTTTTTTAATTTGGATAAAGACTAAGAATAGCTTGAAAATTATCATAAAATATAATAACATAAACATAGAATGTTATAGATTATTGTTCTTACATCATTCAAGATGTTAAAAATATTGAAATTAACTTATAATATATATATTCTATAAATTACAGTATTTCACTATTCAATAAAATTTTGTGTATTTCTAAAAAATCCCAATAAATCACCCCAACCATTTGTTGACATGTTAAATTCAAAAATGAACTCCATTTTAAGAAAACATTTTTATAAATATGAGTAATTTAATTTTGAAAGAAAATCATAAGTTATTCGAAAAATAATAATTTTAAAAATAAAATTGGTTTTATAACACCTTGAAAATTTAATCAAGGTCACTTATAAATCACTTATAAACATAAGAAAATAAAATAGTAATTTATTATTATATTTTATGAAAATAAAATTTATTTAAAATAATTTAAATAATTATAAAATTATTTATACCCATTTATGTTTCAAAAAAATACCAAAAACTAATTTTTCATTTTCAAAATATTTATTTACTTATTCCATTATATAAATATATCATAATTACACATATATAATATGTAAATTTTATTTATACTCTCATTGGTGAGGTTACTATTCTTTTATGAAAATTACTATTCCTTGTGGTAATGTAACTATTCCACAAATATAAATTCATTAATTTATATTAATATCACTTATTCAGTTACAAATTTATAATTTATTTAACTATTTAATTCTAAAATGAAAAAACATCAATTTTATAAGTTCCTGGGTTGATACATTCTCTCCAACATCTGTAAATTGAAACCTCAAAAAAATTATTTACTTATTAAACAAGTGACGGTTCATTTCCCTCATAGCATTTATATATTCCCATGTTACTTGTTAGACCATGTGGTTTCTCCCAAAAACCATAAACTGATGAATTAAATTATTACACAATACATTCTCTCTACAGTCAAGAATATAATTAGGTTTCTCTTCATAAGAAATGTTCTCTTTCAATTGAAGTACTTATAGACATAAAATATGTGATAAATCTGACACATACTTTCTCAACATCAAAACATGAAAAACATTATGTACCTCAGACAAACTGAGAGGCAATGTTACTCGGTAGGAAACTGCTCCAACGTTCTCTAGGATTTCATAAGGTCAATTGAACTAAGTTATTATCTTTCATTCTTAACAAAATGACTAACACCCTTCCATGGTGATATTCTAATAATAACATGATCCCCTACCTCAAAAGATAATTCTTTCCTAATGTTAACTACATAACTTCTATGCCTGATCTATGCTGTCCTCATGTACTGGTGGATAATATTTACTTTCTCATCCACTTAATCTACTAATTTTGCTCCCATAAAATTCCTTTCCCCAACATCATCCCAAAAAAGATGGATTTCGACACCACTATCTATATAATAAATAAAAAGGTTCCATCTGTATATTGGAATGAAAACTATTATTATAAGAAAAATCAACTAAAGGAATTTGTTTATCCCGACTTCCATGGTAATCCATTGAATAATATCAAATCATGTCCTCTAATGTTTCAATTGTTCACTTGGTCTTCCCATAACATTAATGATGAAAATAAGTAGTAAAATATAATTTTTTTCCAAATTAATTATGAAGACATTTTCAAAAGATATATATAAACCTAAGATCATGTTCAGATACAACGGAAAGGGGGAATCCTTGTAACCTGAAAATATATATGAGGTAAAGTCAAGATAGATGATGCAAAAACATAGTATCACTAATAGAAACGAAATGTGCATATTTTTTCCATCGGTCAACAATTACCCAAATCCAATTGATACCTCGAGAAGTATTTGGTATTACCAACATGAATACAATGAATATAGTGTTACATTTCCTATCTTGAACTATAAAATATTGAAGAACCCCCTTTTTTATTTGTCTCTCTAATTTAACTAGATAACATGTCAAACATTTTATAGTAAAATCTATAATATATATTTTCATTCCATCCCACCAATAATATTCCTGATTGTCTAAGTACATCTTACTATGAACATGATGAACTAAAAATGGACAACGATGAGATTCACACCACAATTCATTCTTCATCTAGGATCAAAAGTCACACATTATCCCTTTTCAAATAATAAATAACAATCATTATCAATGTTAATTTCTGGAAACATACCCCTTTTAACCAAATCTACCTTTTTATGTAACTCATAGTTTTTTTTCTAATCTTGCTTAATTGTATTTGATAATGATTACTGCACTAACCCCTGAAAAAAATAGAGGAATTTATTGAACCAATAACATCCATGAAAAAATTCATCAAATAATAAATCAAGCATCCTTGTTATAAACATAACATGGTTAGCGATGAATGATGTTTTCAACTCAAGGAATCAACCCCTTTCTTTATTTACCAGGATATTAATTGATCATGAATTCTAAATCTGCATCAGTTCAATAAATCTACTCTGCCTCAGGATTAATTCCTTCTATGTGAATATATACTACAGACAAGTATGGTTAGTATATATTTCATATTTGGTGATGTATAAATGATACTTCCAAATCTACAAATAGAAAATCACATCTTCTAATTAAAAATATTGTGTCGAATAATCAAAATCATGAGGTATCAGTTTTCTTGAATAATAATCATTTACATGATAATTCTATATTAGAACACAACCAAGTTCCTTCAATGAAGGATCTCTTTAGATGACAAATTTTCCATTTCTGGAAGGAAGGGGACAAAACTGGAATACTAACCAATATCATCTACAGTTCCTAATACCACTCCATCAGATGGTCTGACATCTGCTAACGTAGTTTCAAAGGATCCGACTACACCTTTCTACTTAAAATCTGTATTCTTTCCATCATTCATATCATTATTTGGGAATTTATTTCCATAATGACCCATCTCACCATATTTTAAACACATAAAAAATTTATTATCAAACATGATCTTATCTTCATTTTCATCACAATCTTGACTCCTATGTCCAATTATACCATATATAAAAAACACTTCCATGTTTTGTTAAGGAATTCCCTAAGGTTCTTTTTACCACACTTTTCACAAATTGGAAATTGTACTTTCATTCAATCATATTTATTTTTTTGATTCATACCCATTACATACCATATGTACCATTGTTCTGCTTATTTTCAAAGTGCACATGATCAATGGAAAATTTCATTTCCACCATCTTATAACATCAGAAGATATTTGTCATATCTTTTGAATTCATGGGACACCAATTCTCTTTTGTATCCTTGATTTAATCAGGATAAAAACTTATTGATTTTAGTATCATGATCCAGAAAACATTTGGAGCGTAACTTTCCAATCGGGTGATGTTTTCATCACACACAACTACTAAATATTCCTCCATATATTTCAATTCATGGAATTTCCTTTCCATCCAAATTCAAACCACATTAAGAAAACAAACTTAAAGAAAACATTCTTAAATTCAACCCATTCCAAGGATTAATCTCCTCACTATCTCTGATATTCTTGACTATTGACCACCAAAGGTTAGTTTCACATTCAATATTGTAAATATAAAAATTAACCTTTTAATTATTGGAACACCCCATGCCATAAAATATCTTTTAAAGGGATTTAATCCACACCTCATCCACCACTAGGTTAGAAGATCCTTTGAAAGCAGGATGGTGTCGCCTCATAAAATCTTCTACTATCTTAATGTTCATTGTAGTAGTTATGGTTGTTCTCTTATATGGATTTAAATACAATTTATTTCATGTGTTAACGGAGCCATTATATTCAAAAACGTCTTAGCTTAAATCCCTTCCATTCTAGGTTGTAGATTTAGAAAGATATAAGACCCTTGGTTCATTCTAACTATAGCTTCTATGTTTCTTCTGCGGAAAAGCTTACTAAATAGACATATCTTAGATGATGTAACATGGTAATCATTAAATGATATATCATTTCAAAATAAACAGAAGTTAAAAACATTTTATGGAATTCTATTAACATCATCCTTACCACTAATGTTATATAAAATCTATTCTACTACCAACTATAGGAACCCATTCATAAACATTACATAATCTTGTAAAAAATTTCAGAATTTACTCCTTCAAATACCCAAAAATATTTTTGGTCTTGAGTTTTAGAAGGATGGTACATAATTCATAAATATCAATCCACCATCATACAAATTGGGTACAACAAAAACAATATCCATTTTTTTATAATACAAAATTTCATAAAAAAACATGAAATATTTTCATATAATGTCTTCAAAACATTTATCTTTGAATGCCATTTTCTCTTAAGCATCCTTAACCATTTTGAAAGAACATGTTAATACTTGGAATGATAAAAATAATCTAATTAATGGATATAAAATAATTAGAGAAAACATTTTTCCATGAAACCTTATAAAAATATGAAATCATTTCCACAAAGACATACTTCTCTCCCATAATGTATCGTGAAGTTACTTTGTGAAACAAGATATTTACATAAAATATAGAAAAATTTTAATGTACCATATATTTGAATTGGGGAATTGCTTAATTTATATTTTATCCATCTTGGCTACCTTGTGATTTTTAACCCTCATCACTACCTTACAATGAAACCCTCATGGAAACCTTATGGTACAACCATCACAATTACACTTGGACTAACCATACGGTTGACACCCAAATTAAAAATACCCAATGAATTGAAGGGAGATATAGGTACCATCATTAATCTTAAAAAATTCCCATGAAACATAACAAAATCATGTATGAATTATATTTTTATATAAACATCATTTTAAATTTTATAGAAAAATAGATGTTTAAAATATTATTTTAAAAGAGAAGTCCCTTACAAATATCATATAACTAAAGTGATAATTAATATAATGAAAGGCATATGTGTATACATTGAAAATTATAAGAATAAAACATAATATGGAAAAAATTTGTTACACAAAAAATCTTAGTACAACATAATCAATGAAGTATATGGTTAACCCAAAGAGTGAAGATTTGGTTAAGAATTACCTTAACTTAGGTTCGTCTTATATAAAATGTGTCTAAAACACTTGTGTAATGGTTAAAAAAGTGTTATTATTATTTTACATAAAAATATTTAATTTTATTACTCCTTATATGATCATTTAATAACATAATTCCACCCATTAATTAATAATATTTTTTAACTTCTATTGTTTTGGGTGTGTTCTTTACATGGGTTCCATGGTCGGTTCGTAAAGGATTTTCTTATCGAATGTTTGAGAAAATATAGAATTAGAGTGAAATGGAATTAATATATTTAAAAAATATTAAATTATACCATAAACCATATAATTTGTTGATATGATGATCAACAATTTCATTAAACATTAATGGTATCTGTTTAGATCATTTTTGTGGTTCTCCGATAATCACAAACTAGTTTCGTTATATAATTTAATATTATTAAATTATGTTAATTATAGAACATAAAAGATGATATATAATAATATTTAAAATATTTTTCATTTATTATAATGGTTTTATGACCATACATGAATGAGATGGTGAAAATTGAAAACACATCAGCCATGATGTCGGCAATTCGACACATCACGATCGATGTTTTTATTTCTAGAAAAAAGGCTGAGGAAAAGAGGTATGACGTTGAATTATTCCATAAACGTGATAGAAATCCAATATTTATATGATATTGGGGTTTTCATTCTTCTTTTATAAGGGGATTTAAATAGAGCATATGAAAAGAAAAATAATTGAAAAGAAAATAAAAAAAGAAAGTGGATTTTTACCACTTCGTATGTTCTCTTTGAAATCATTTTAAAGACCTTTCTTTTGGACATTTGTTGATACCATAAGGTCTTAGGCGTGGAGAAGGGAGAAAATTATTATTGGGAAAACTATATATAATTTTAAAATCTTGATAGGTGTGAGGAGAAGAGGGTGTGAGGGGTGGTATTTATAGTGGCAGAGAAGGAGGAAGTGTTTGATTAATTTTGTCATTAGTTTATTAATTTGGATCCAGAATGTGAATAGTTTGATAATTATAATCAAATTTATTAAAATAATCAAGGTATGTTAGATATTATTTTATTTAAATCATCAATGATGTCAGGATTTGTGTATTTAACTTATAATGAATATATACTATAAATTATCGCATTTCACTATTCACCAAAAATTCATGTATTTCAGAAAAATGTAAAAAATTCACCCCAACTATTTTTTGGCAAGTAGAATTAAAAAAATGATCTCCATTTTAAAAAAATAATTTTCTAAATATGATAAATTAAATTATTAAATAAAAATATAATTTATTCAAAAAATAACAATTTTAAAACTATAACTTATTTTATAACTTCCTGAAAAATTAATCATGGTCACATAAAATTATCTTATAATCATAATAAAATAAGATATAAATTTATGAATTTATTTTATGTAAATAAACTTTATTTAAAATCATTAAATTAACGATAAATTTATAAAAAAACATTTATGTGTCACAAAAAACACCATCAATTAATTTTTCATTTTCAAAATATTAAATAACATATTCCATGATATAAATATATCATGATTACAATTATAAGAGACATAAATTTTATTTATAATCTCATAGGTGAGGTTACTATTCAATTGACCAAATTACAATTTCTAATGGTCATGTTCCTTTTCCTATTGTCAAGTTACTATTCCATCAATTTAAATTATTAAATTTATATAAATATCACTTATTTAATAATAAATTTATAATGATTTTAAATATTTAATTATAGAATGAAAAAAAAAATATTTTATAAGTACCTGGGTTGTTAAAACACATTAATTTGACCCCTCATGTAAAATATGATTTTTATTTTCATGTTATATTTTCTACACACATATTATGTTTATTTATCATGTTTATTCCCTTCTCAGGATTTCAAGATCACCCCATTATTTAATGTTTTAATAACCTAGTATTTCTTTGAGGTAAGGAACAATTTAATTTCAGTTTGAATCCTTTATTTTATCCTAGTATGTGTTCATGATTGTTTTGGGAAGGATTCAAGAGTGTCTGAGGCTTTTACAGAGCCCATAACTCCTAATTTATATGGAATGGAAGAGGTGTGCATTTTGAACATGGTTAGAACATACCATACACCTCAAACCATGTGTCCCTATGAAGCTATCACATTATTTATTTAAACTATACAAGGGGGGTTGGGACATATGAATCAACAGAATATGGTACACATGTTTTGTTCATGTTTTAACTAACTGTTCATTATAGGATGTATTGGGTTTTCTCGATAGGCATTGGGGTGTGAATGGTTAACAAACAGTTTGGTGAATCAAGAAAAAAACTATCTAGACACTTAAAAAGTAGTGAATTTACTATTCTCCCCTTACTCTTTCTTATTCCTCACCCTCTTTTTATTTTCACCCCCACAGACAATAACCTTCCTTCTTCTTCTCGTGTTAGAAACATCATCATACTTTTATGTTTGGATTTGAAGAATATTGTATATCCAACATCCAATCGATCCCTTGTTCATATATTTGGATTCCTCTTGGTAATATCTTTATTCTATTAACATCTTTCCTACATTAATCATTCTCTCAATGATGTTATTTTAGTGTAGGAACTAATGTCTTATTTTCATGGAAATCGTCTTTTCTTCCATTTTCATTTGATCAAGACCAAATAAAGGATCGATACTAGATGAGGCATATAGTTCTTGAATAAATTATGTGGCCTATGAGTTTTCCCTCAATATCTCATTGTTCTTAATTTTTTGTCGTTTTGGGCATGTTGTTTTCAATAGAAATCACTCATAAAATTCATTTTCTTTGATTTAATTTATATAAGTTTTATTCTAAGGGCCTAATGACAATTTTTGAAACCATTGTAGGTTGATACCTCTATGTTGACCACCCCATCTAGGGTGAGTTATTTTTTATGCCTTTATTGACCCATATTAGGATTTCATGATACAAAGTTTAGGTGTAATTGACATTACCTTAGAATAGTTACTTGTTTATTTTAAATAAATAAAAATTTAATTCATTAAATTGAATGTGTATGAGTACATATTTCACTTGAACTTAATAAATTGAGATAGATTCAGAAATTGGTTGCATTTCCTTATAAACATTTTCACATATGATAATAGGTAATGGAATGAACAATATATAATTTAACTAGGTGGATTATTATATATCATATGATGATTTATGAATATTAATGAAATGAGTATACAATAACTTTTTAAAATGAATATTTTTATCTTTATAGTAATTTTCATACTGGAGATAGTGTTGAATTCCCAAGGAAATGCCTTCAGCACTTAGAGGATAGAATTATAATTCATTTTGTTAGATTCCAATGATGATAAAAACCTTGGAACATGGAAGTTTACTATTTTTGGATGCCAATCATGACTATGTATGATAACATAACTTATTATCTAGAAATTAAAATACTTTGGACACACTCCTTGAATTCAACTTGAAGTCTGTGAATATTGTGACTCCTTGGATCATTCTACTTGGGTCCAATCATGGTTAGCAAGATATTTGTTTTGGATGTGCTTCAGGGACATAGTTAGTAACTATTTTAAAGGAATACCTTAGATGGACCCCTTATATTATAATTACATCCTAATGATAGGATACTTGTTTGTATACAAAGATCATTCTTGACCTTATAATGTCAAGGATTCCTTGATTTCCCCTTTATCCTCTTCTATTATCATTATCTTTTATAATACAAATTACAATTTTATTTGGAATTCTTATTATAAACATGATCTATAACTAAATAAATAATTAATTAAACTTTTAGAGATACAAGATGCTAATGTAGTAGGTATGGGTTATTTATATTGTATTGTTTTACTTTTGATATACCTACACACTGTAACAATTAAGATTCATAGAATATATTTTTTATAGATTTCATTGGAGGTGGCCTACTAATCCTATCTCAAACCAAATCTAGGAAACTATGTGTACCCAGGTAGATTATATGATTTTAAGTGTATATAAGGGGAATAATCCCACTTGGGACACCTAGAGATTTAAATTATGATGTGATCTTGTAAAAAATGGTTGTGATGGTTTTTGGGATGATTGGATTGTTTTCTGACATTTTGAATATTTTGTAATTGATGAATTTTATTGTCCTCCAACATAAATGTCTTCCTATTTTCCATTTTGAGAAGTGATTCGTTCAACATTAGTATATGACTAATTTTATAGCTCTTGATGATTATTTATGGTTTTGATTCATATTCCTATTTCCTTTCCCATATTCATTATGTTTTCACTTATATTATTCATTCACCTTTTCCACCATTGTGATCCACTATAACTTGAGGGAATAGTTTTTCCATGGCCACATCCTAGACCCTTGATATTAATTTGTAGCCTCTATTGTATGGGGAGTCATTCATGAGGCCATGTGGTGATCCAGGTTCAGTTACTTAAGAGTTAACGTGGTCAATGATTCCACAAAGTGTTATCCTAGTGGTTACTTTTATGATCTTACTAATTTGTATACTTAACTTGGATATTAGGAATCTGTCGGATCATGGTCAGAAGCCACTCTTGGGAGTATCTATCCCATGTTCTCGGTAAAAACTATATTTCATGGGAGTGGTATGTTTGGGTTTTATCTTCCTCCTATTATAGTTGACATATTTTCACAATTGGGTGATACACATGAATTGTGGTATTTTCTATTAGTCATACATATTCTACCTTATCATTGTATGGGAAATTTAATTTCAAAATCCATCATCCTAGGTAACTAGGGATTCACATGTAATGAATATTAAATGATATATATATATGCATTTCATTTCTTAAAATTCATGTGTTTCATATTCTTTTATTGTACCTTGGTTGTGATATGTTCATGTTATACTAACTTCTTCTTTATGAAATAAAAATTAATTGTTTAAAAATATATCATCACCATAAAAAGTTAATTCTCATATAGCTTGGTGGTGAAATCATAAATATCCAATTATGATCCATGTGAGATACATACCTCTGGATACATGAGCTATGATTTTTATGTGGTTATATTTATACCAATTATAATTTATAATGTGTATGGACATATATAAACTGTAAGCGTAAATTCATCAAATCAATCCATTGTACATTACTGTAACATTCTGAGGACAAATGTAAGGGTGGATACTTGAAATTACATGGGTTTTAATAAATGTTTACAATCTGTATTTTAATTTATAAACTAGGGATAGTAATAAATTTAATTGAACATTGTAATATGTATATACACACATATAGACAAAAATAGTAAATTTTGAATTATAGATAAAATTATTTCTAGTAAATGGGAAGGGAAAGTGAAAGATAATGAGTTTTTTCCACCTTAACATGAAATTGACCCCAAATATTTAATATATACCCTATGGTTGATAACCTAATGATTTACCCACACCTTGACCATTGATATTTGTAGTTGGGGTAGTATTTTGGGTTGTGAGCCCTTTTATTTTGTTCTGATTCCATTAGAGATCTTATCTACATATGCATCTTTTTCGGAGGCATGTTATTGGAATTTGTAGAGTTATTCCACCATGACATCATCAAGGGGTATTCTGGAAGGGTTTTGATGACTATGTTCTAGATTTGGTGGTTTTGAATCCACCAGTGATACCTATAGATGTTCCACCTAGAGCACCACCTTGTGTTCCTTAACAAAGAAGTAACAATCATCATCAAGAGAGTACCATACACATGATTAAATCTATAAAAGGTTCTCTATGGCTTGCATGTACGATATTTGATCATACTTGTGGTCTCAAACAATAGATTCCAACAATATTTTCAATGGATGTAGGTATTTAGGCTGTTGAATCATGGCTACAAGTCATTTTATTTATCATGGAGTATCTTTAGATGCATTTTGTAACAGCCCAAGATTTTATAAAAAAAATATTTTTTTTAATTTTATTAATGTCTTGTGTTGTACGCTACACCAAAAGGTGCTTGCACAACACGCATCCTTGTCTTGCCTTGCATTACACGCAATCACGACCTTCCTCGATAGCGTGTGTAATACGCAATACCGAGTTTCACTAAACAACGATGTGCTATTAAAATATTATTAAAACTAGCCGTTATGAATAGTAATAACCACTTTTTAAAATTCTGTAAATCTTATTTTTCAAAATGACCTTCATTCTTGGATTCGGAGTATCGAATTTAGCCTAAGGTGAAATTTTGGTACTTTTCGGATAACTTTCATATTCTGATGAATAGTGAAAATTACTAAATTATAATTAAAAACAACTTTTTTAATCGAAATAATTAATAGTGATAAATTATTAATTTGAGTGGTTTTAAAGTATATTTAGAATATATTTTTACAATTTAATACAATGTTGGTCATTGGTTTTAATTTCACATTTAAACCAGACATAATCAAGTGTCAATCTTTTGATATATATTGTTTCCAAAAAACACGCTATTTATTTTAACAGCGGGATTTAATTATAAAATTAATTAATGCAACTTTTATGTTATGAATTTGGTAAAATAGATTTCATTTCTGAATTCGGAATATGAAATATAGCTTAGGATGAAATTTTGGCATTGTTCTGAAAAACATCAATTTTTGATGAATAGTGAAACTACTAAGTGGTAGTTAAAAAAACTGAATTTTTCATAAAACATAATTTTGCCGCTTCTATGAATGGAATTTCAAAAATCCGAGAGACACGGTTAATATCAAGGACTAAAATGTGGTTCAATGAGATGAAAATAATTCTTTGGTGAATAGTAACTTTTTACTTTTTTTTACCGCGGTTAATGGTAAATAGGGTAACTAAGGGTAAATATGATATTACTATTACCCTAACACATGTCCTAATTCTATTGGACAAGTGTAATTCGACCAAAAACAAACTTAGGAATAACATATGACCATTTAGGCCCACTTGGATTATATTAGGACATTTATTATTAATTTATTTAAAGAAAGGTTAAAATAGTTAAAATCAAAGTTTAATAAGTAAATCATTTTTAATATGGGGTTATACATAAGATAAATTCGATTGTAAATATTCATTAGAAAGATAAAAAGATTTCCTACATGATGGTATTTTATTTGTAATTTTTAGACATAAAATAATTTAATTTATTTATGACACAACGATGATGCAGTAATTATCTTATTAATGAAATATTGACATAATTGATGTTATAAACACCAAAATAAATGTAATTTGAGATTTTTTATGAATTCCACTAATTTTATAGGTTACTATGATATATTAATGTTGATTTAATCAACTTGGTTCTAACATTTAATTCTGTTATGACTTTCACAAAAATCATATATCAAATAGTGTCAAAATTGACACAAAATAGTTTTTAAATCAAATATTATATTATTAATTGTTATTGTATTCTTAAAAATCTAAGGTTCAGCCAAATGACTTAGATACGGATATATATATTAATAATAAACAATTTGGGGTTCGTTTGGCATGTTATAGTAAGTTTATTAACCATATAGTGAAAGAAAACAAAAAGACATGGTAAAAGTTAAATTATTTAACTTAGAGTTAAATCTAATTGATAAGGTTAAAATAATATCCTAAACTTGCCTAAATTATATTGGTTGATAGGATTTCGACCCATCCCCACTTTAGCTTCGAAATAAGACCCTTTGGAACCATTATAAACCGATTTTTACTTTAATATAAAATAATATTTTGAGATATTCCTAAGGTGCCCCTCTCCTCCCCTATAAAAGGACACCTCCTCCCCCTCCTCCTCACACCAATTTTAGCACTCAAGCTCGGCCAACCCCTGTAAAAATCTCTTCTCCACTTCCCTATCAACATCCTAGAGGTTTTGGTCTTCCTCAAAGACCAATTCTAGTGCCCTAAGAGGAGGTCTCAAAGAGGCACTTCAAAGAAGAGGTAATTACCGTTACCAATTCTTTCATCTTTATTTCTTCTTCCACTTATTCTTATTAGGTTGTTTCATTATGAAGTAATAACATCAGTATCACTCATATACTGATATGTTATTATAAGTATGAAAAAACCCTATTTCACCATCTATCCATCCTACGGAAAAATAAATCACCGCGCGTGCGTAGGTACGGAATACCGTCTCCACGCCGTGGTGTAATCTATTTCCACCACCACCTTACATGGATGGGTATAATGGTGTAAAGAATAACAATACATAGTTATTACAACATCATATTGATTCTGATATATTGTATAATCCACTCCAATTCAATTCAATATTTATAGAAATGATATCATCACTCGTGCGTACGTACGGACTACCGTCTCCACGACGCGATGAGATTCATTCTCCATGTTAACCATTTAAGAATGATTATAATGTATATATAAGAAATAATAATGAAATATATGACATTATAAAGCTACTGGATTTATGTATATATATACATATGTATGTCATCTACTTACTTCCATTTCAAGATAATAAGGAAAGAAAAACAGCGTTCATGCGTACGTACGGACTACCGTCTCCATGAACGGTGTTTTTCATTTTATTTATCTATCTATTATATATATATATACTGAATATATATGATATATAAATCATATTTTATATTCTGGGAGTATGTAAATCATGATATAAGTAATAATGATGTCAAGAACAACAAGTCAAAACACCTACGATAAATGAAACGATTTTACCCAAAACGCTTCTTTAACATGGAATTTACAAAAGAACGGGTAATATAATGTCATAAGTGAACCATATATGATATCATAACAATGAATATGATTCTGTAATAAGTCAATGACATTATTTAAATCATTATACAGGAGGTTCGGACACATACAAAGCAAATTGGACATAAGGTAAGGGAAATATCACAATCTCATTTTTATCCGAGATTGTTTATTCGTAAGTATTTACTGGGGTATATTTTATCATCCAAATCCATGTTTCATAAATATTTAATATTATTTCCATCCAACTACAATTGTTTAAGTCCAATTTTACCCTTCGGTGAGTTTTTAGTAAAAGAAATGAAAGGAATCTTTTGTCGTTTTCCGTACGAGTTACTTTTTGACTTTTCCGACAAAAGTACGAAAAATGTTTTTTTTAACTTATACGGCATGAATGGATTTCTAAAACATTATTTCCAAGAAGCTTCCTTTACAAGTTTTCAAGTTTATTTTTAATCAAATTCTTTTAGTTTAAAGTTGTATGACATGTTAAGAAAGGAAAAATGTTTTTGAAGTAGAAAGGATATTTTCCTCAAGAATGGAGTTCAAAGGTTTTATCAAAATTATTTTCCATCTAAGATAATATAGGGTTCTGTTTTCATCCCTATTATTGCTTTGATTTGATTATGTTTTGAGGGAATCATTTTTATGAAGTCATTTACCTTATATGATTTGTTTTATGATGTCATGATGTTTCAAGAATCCCATTTTTGTTACATGTGTTATGCGATGATGTATGGTTTATGATTATGTGGCACACATAAGAAAGGATTCATTATAAGATGGGTGGGACCTATATCTCCCTCCAATGCATTGGGTAAAGATTTTATATCTCATGAGATAGACATGGCTGAAATGGTAGGTTATACCGGTTCAGTGAAACAGGACTGAAATGAGGGTTACTCGATTCAGAAAGGGACTTTGTCCACTAAGATAGTCTTGGCAATGAGTCATGACTAACAAGAAATGATTTTCCATGATTATGTGTGCATGCCACAAAGTTTCATGTTTCATGTTATGATTATGGTGATCTCATTTTCACTTATATGATTTGTTCCATGTTAAGATACTATGATCTCTTTTGCAGGTTATGATTTTCAAAAAGATATGATATGATTTTTATTTCTTTTGTATACCCTTACTAAGCATTTGAGCTCACCATTTTTTTGTTTTTCTTTTCCCCAGGATATAAATAAAGGTTTTAGGTAAAAAAAAAGGGAAGATCTTTATGGGAGATATTGAAGATCTTTCACCACAATTAGAAGATTACGTTCCGAGTTTCCAAAGACACTAAACTATTACGATCCTTTAGTGTGTGTTTTTGTTATGTACTAAGTATTCCGCAAAAGTAATGTAATGTCCATGTACGATAAGCTTCGGGTCTCTACAGTTGGTATCAGAGGAAAGGTTTAGTCAACCTTTGGAAACTAGGATGCGAAAACGTTAGTGAGATCCCTAGAGATATTTCTAAGGTATGTCTAGGGATGTCCCTAGGGATAAGTATACGTATAGGTTATAGTAAAAGAATTACGCTAACGATCATAGAATTAAACCTAAGATGTTGGATATTGAAGGTACTCCCCCTTTATTATGTTGTTTTCCCTAGCATGATTTTTGCCTCTCACACTATTCTTTTTGGGTTTTAGACGATGGCTGGAACCCGAAGGAACCGTGTTGATCAATGCAATGGACAATGCAATGATTGCCCTCCTGAACAAACAAATGTTATGGGAGATGGAGTGCAAAATCTTATTGCTATACTTACACAAGCAATGAATCATTCTGGACTTCCAAATGAGCAGAGAAGGGAACAATATTCTATTGAGTCTTTCATGAGGCAACGTCCACCTTCTTTCAGTGGGACTTCCGATCCACTTGTTGTTGAACAATGGACCAGTACCACTGAAAAGATATTTTCAGTTCTGCAATGTTCTGAACATGATAAAGTCATCTTAGCAGTATATCGTTTGGAAGGTGAAGCTGATCAATGGTGGAATCTTATCAAGAATACGAGGCCAAGGGATGAAATTGAGTCCATGGAATGGGACGAGTTCAAGAACTTGTTTTTCATTAAGTACTTCCCTCGTATTCTTCAAAAAAAGATGGAAAAGGAGTTTATTGAGTTGAAGCAGAAGGATGATGAATCTGTTGGTTATACGAAGTGAATTTTACAAGACTTGCAAGGTATGCATCTGGCATTATCATCCAACCTGAAAGTAAAGTTGATCGATTTTTCAGTGGCTTAAAACCAAGTATTCGAAGGGCATTAGCTATAAGAGACTTCAGTAGCTATGAAGAAATTGTGCGTTGTGCTATCAAGGTAGAAATGGAAGTTGGTGTTACATATCCATCTCATGGTTTTGACAAGAAACAAAATATGGAGTTCAAGGAGAAATCTCATAATAATAGTGAAAAGAAGATGAATGTTTCCTTATGCACAAAGTGTGGAAAGAAGCATGGTGGAGATTGTCTTAAAGGAACTAGAAAATGTTTTAAGTGTGGAAAAGAAGGTCATCGAGCAGCTGAGTGTCGAAGTAATGGAAAAAGGGTTTCTAATGATGAGAATAAAGCAAACACTGCAGAGAACGCACCACCAACACTTCAATGCTTCAAGTGCAAGGAAATGGGGCATTATGCTAATAATTTCCCTAATCCAAGGGTTAGTGATGATCAACATGAGCAACCACTGAAGGCAAAGGACAAAGGGAAGTCACATGCGATCACTATTGGCGATGTTGAATATGATAACGATGTGGTGGAATGATTAAGCGTTTATGTAATGGGATTCCAAAGTAATGTTGTATCATTGAGTATTGCAATATTTATTGATGTGGTATTCAAAGTGACTGAGATATTTTTTTGGAAATAAGATGATATGCGCATAATGAAGACGAGAAAATGAAATGTTTAATAGTATTAATGAGCTCATGATTGATATAAGGACTAAGTGATATCATGGTTTGAGTATAAATAATTTTGAGGATTTTGGTATGTGTAAAGTGTTAACTTTTAACTGCATTCAAGTTTTCACTAAGGTTCAATGGGTATTCAAGAGTATACATGATTAAGGACTTTGAATGTTTGGAATGTGACCAACAAAACATATCTTATGATATATGGGGATCAACGATGATATTAAATCTCTGGTAATTGTTTTCACTATGTTATGAGAGTGGACTGCAGTATTATGGATAAGCCTAAAGATTGGAATGGATTGTGTTGGACGTAAGTTAGTATTGTTTAAGGATAGAAATTTTTTTTCGATATTATTGATGGGATGTTATAGTAATATAGTTTTGGAAAAAGGACAACCTGCAGGACGGGCGACAGCCCATCGCTTCGGACAAGGCTGTGGGAATCGAACCCACAACCGAAGTGCGACTGGCCTTTATCGCCTACCACTGGCCTACAGGAAGTCCCTGTTTAGTAGAAACTAGTTTTATTATATTAAGCAGTATGATATATGAAGTATAAGTCCATTTTAGGAACCATATATGATTAATCTCACTATAGATCGATTTATGCATATAATTTTTGCTAACCTTTTGTTTGAAACAGATGGAATGACCCGTCATTCTATCACATGATCTGCTAACACTTCACGAATAACAAATTCAACTTCATTTATTTATGAGATGAAGTGGAAATTGTTCAAGGCAAGAACAACAGTGAGATTGTACCAAAATAAAGTAAGTATATATTCTAATTCAAATTTTCAACTTTAGGGGAAATGATCTTGAAAACCAAAAATGTTGTCCTAGTGATCTTATACCTGATGAATCAGATGGTACCTTATATCATCACAAATCTATGGATTTGTGATTACTGGCTTTTCCATAGCCATGTTCTCTACCACTCTCCATCAGAACACGATGGTTAGATTTCTCTTCCATATCCATATTTTCACCTATGTGGAAACCCAATGATTAGTTTATTTGGGTAACCGTTACGTTTCATACTTTTCTTTTTAAAGATTGGTTTTGATATTCCTTTTTACGATGTGGGTTTCTATTAAAGAAACTTTCGAATAGTAAACCATTTATAACCCCGACGAATTTCGAGGGCGAAATTCATTTTAAGGGGGGTAGAATGTAACAGCCCAAGATTTTATAAAAAAAATATTCTTTTTAATTTTATTAATGTCTTGTGTTGTACGCTACACCAAAAGGAGCTTGCACAACACGCATCCTTGTCTTGCCTTGCATTACACGCAATCGCGACCTTCCTCTATAGCGTGTGTAATACGCAATACCGAGTTTCACTAAACAACGATGTGCTATTAAAATATTATTAAAACTAGCCGTTATGAATAGTAATAACCACTTTTTAAAATTCTGTAAATCTTATTTTTCAAAATGAACTTCATTCTTGGATTCGGAGTATCGAATTTAGCCTAAGGTGAAATTTTGGTACTTTTCGGATAACTTTCATATTCTGATGAATAGTGAAAATTACTAAATTATAATTAAAAACAACTTTTTTAATCGAAATAATTAATAGTGATAAATTATTAATTTGAGTGGTTTTAAAGTATATTTAGAATATATTTTTACAATTTAATACAATGTTGGTCATTGGTTGTAATTTCACATTTAAACCAGACATAATCAAGTGTCAATCTTTTGATATATATTGTTTCCTAAAAACACGCTATTTATTTTAACAGCGGGATTTAATTATAAAATTAATTAATGCAACTTTTATGTTATGAATTTGGTAAAATAGATTTCATTTTTGAATTCGGAATATGAAATATAGCTTAGGATGAAATTTTGGCATTGTTCTGAAAAACATCAATTTTTGATGAATAGTGAAACTACTAAGTGGTAGTTAAAAAAACTGAATTTTTCATAAAACTTAATTTTGCTGCTTCTGTGAATGGAATTTCGAAAATCCGAGAGACACGGTTAATATCAAGGACTAAAATGTGGTTCAATGAGATGAAAATAATTCTTTGGTGAATAGTAACTTTTTACTTTTTTTTACCGCGGTTAATGGTAAATAGGGTAACTAAGGGTAAATATGATATTACTATTACCCTAACACATGTCCTAATTCTATTGGACAAGTGTAATTCGACCAAAAACAAACTTAGGAATAAAATATGACCATTTAGGCCCACTTGGATTAGATTAGGACATTTATTATTAATTTATTTAAAGAAAGGTTAAAATAGTTAAAATCAAAGTTTAATAAGTAAATCATTTTTAATATGGGGTTATACATAAGATAAATTCGATTGTAAATATTCATTAGAAAGCTAAAACGATTTCCTACATGATGGTATTTTATTTGTAATTTTTAGACATAAAATAATTTAATTTATTTATGACACAACGATGATGCAGTAATTATCTTATTAATGAAATATTGACATAATTGATGTTATAAACACCAAAATAAATGTAATTTGAGATTTTTTATGAATTACACTAATTTTATAGGTTAATATGATATATTAATGTTGATTTAATCAACTTGGTTCTAACATTTAATTCTGTTATGACTTTCACAAAAATCATATATCAAATAGTGTCAAAATTGACACAAAATAGTTTTTAAATAAAATATTATATTATTAATTGTTATTGTATACCTAAAAATCTATGGTTCGTCCAAATGACTTAGATAAGGATATATATATTAATAATAAACAATTTGGGGTTCGTTTGGCATGTTATAGTAAGTTTATTAACCATATAGTGAAAGGAAACAAAAAGACATGGTAAAAGTTAAATTATTTAACATAGAGTTAAATCTAATTGATAAGGTTAAAATAATATCCTAAACTTGCCTAAATTATATTGGTTGATAGGATTTCGACCCATCCCCACTTTAGCTTCGAAATAAGACCCTTTGGAACCATTATAAACCGATTTTGACTTTAATATAAAATAATATTTTGAGATATTCTTAAGGTGCCCCTCTCCTCCCCTATAAAAGGACACCTCCTCCCCCTCCTCCTCACACCAATTTTAGCACTCAAGCTCGGCCAACCCCTGTCAAAATCTCTTCTCCACTTCCCTATCAACATCCTAGAGGTTCTGGTCTTCCTCAAAGACCAATTCTAGTGCCCTAAGAGGAGGTCTCAAAGAGGCACTTCAAAGAAGAGGTAATTACCGTTACCAATTCTTTCATCTTTATTTCTTCTTCCACTTATTCTTCTTAGGTTGTTTCATTATGAAGTAATAACATCAGTATCACTCATATACTGATATGTTATTATAAGTATGAAAAAACCCTATTTCACCATCTATCCATCCTACGGAAAAATAAATCACCGCGCGTGCGTAGGTACGGAATACCGTCTCCACGCCGTGGTGTAATCTATTTTCCACCACCACCTTACATGGATGGGTATAATGGTGTAAAGAATAACTATACATAGTTATTACAACATCATATTGATTCTGATATATTGTATAATCCACTCCAATTCAATTCAATATTTATAGAAATGATATCATCGCTCGTGCGTACGTACGGACTACCGTCTCCACGACGCGATGAGATTCATTCTCCATGTTAACCATTTAAGAATGATTATAATGTATATATAAGAAATAATAATGAAATATATGACATTATAAATCTACTGGATTTATGTATATATATACATATGTATGTCATCTACTTACTTCCATTTCAAGACAATAAGGAAAGAAAAACAGCGTTCATGCGTACGTACGGACTACCGTCTCCATGAACGGTGTTTTTCATTTTATTTATCTATCTATTATATATATATATACTGAATATATATGATATATAAATCATATTTTATATTCTGGGAGTATGTAAATCATGATATAAGTAATAATGATGTCAAGAACAACAAGTCAAAACACCTACGATAAATGAAACGATTTTACCCAAAACGCTTCTTTAACATGGAATTTACAAAAGAACGGGTAATATAATGTCATAAGTGAACCATATATGATATCATAACAATGAATATGATTCTGTAATAAGTCAATGACATTATTTAAATCATTATACAGGAGGTTCGGACACATACGAATCAAATTGGACCTAAGGTAAGGGAAATATCACAATCTCATTTTTATCCGAGATTGTTTATTCGTAAGTATTTACTGGGGTATATTTTATCATCCAAATCCATGTTTCATAAATATGTAATATTATTTCCATCCAACTACAATTGTTTAAGTCCAATTTTACCCTTCGGTGAGTTTTTAGTAAAAGAAATGAAAGGAATCTTTTGTCGTTTTCCGTACGAGTTACTTTTTGACTTTTCCGACAAAAGTACGAAAAATGTTTTTTTTTAACTTATACGGCATGAATGGATTTCTAAAACATTATTTCCAAGAATCTTCCTTTACAAGTTTTCAAGTTTATTTTTAATCAAATTCTTTTAGTTTAAAGTTGTATGACATGTTAAGAAAGGAAAAATGTTTTTGAAGTAGAAAGGATATTTTCCTCAAGAATGGAGTTCAAAGGTTTTATCAAAATTATTTTCCATCTAAGATAATATAGGGTTCTCTTTTTATCCCTATTATTGTTTTGATTTGATTATGTTTTTAGGGAATCATTTTTATGAAGTCATTTACCTTATATGATTTGTTTTATGATGTCATGATGTTTCAAGAATCCCATTTTTGTTACATGTGTTATGCGATGATGTATGGTTTATGATTATGTGGCACACATAAGAAAGGATTCATTATAAGATGGGTGGGACCTATATCTCCCTCCAATGCATTGGGTAAATATTTTATATCTCATGAGATAGACATGGCTGAAATGGTAGGTTATACCGGTTCAGTGAAACAGGACTGAAACGAGGGTTACTCGATTCAGAAAGGGACTTTGTCCACTAAGATAGTCTTGGCAATGAGTCATGACTAACAAGAAATGATTTTCCATGATTATGTGTGCATGCCACAAAGTTTCAAGTTTCATGTTATGATTATGGTGATCTCATTTTCACTTCTATGATTTGTTCCATGTTAAGATACTATGATCTCTTTTGCAGGTTATGATTTTCAAAAAGATATGATATGATTTTTATTTCTTTTGTATACCCTTACTAAGCATTTGAGCTCACCCTTTTATGTTTTCTTTTCCCCAGGATATAAATAAAGGTTTTAGGTAAAAAAAAGGGAAGATCTTTATGGGAGATATTGAAGATCTTTCACCACGATTAGAAGATTACGTTCCGAGTTTCCAAAGACACTAAACTATTACGATCCTTTAGTGTGTTTTTTTGTTATGTACTAAGTATTCCGCAAAAGTAATGTAATGTCCATGTACGATAAGCTTCGGGTCTCTACACATTTAGTTTGGAGAATCAAGCTAGAAACTTATATAACGCTTCATTCATCCATGTTATGGTGTAATGTGGTTACCGAGGTAGGTCTTCAGCAAGGCATGTTCTGGAATGATTTCCAGACTACCTTCTAGGTTTAATTTTTCCCTAATACACTAATACCTGACCACGATAAAGAGTTCACAAATTGAGAGTAGGGTTATACATCCATCGCAGATTATTTAGTGTGCTCTACTATGCTTCAATTATTGTAATATATTCTTTTCGTTAATGAGATATCGCAAGAGTGATGCTTCAAAGATGGGATCAGGTATGGAATACACTCTTAAGTGAATTTCATATTTCTATATACCATTACATATATGATGATCAGAGATCTTATAAAACAACACAACTTGAGGGAAGTTGATAGTACATGGAACATATGGTCAGTTCCAAGATAGGGTAATAGTTCTTCCCATGGTAGAATGGGTCACCTTGATGTTTCCTTTCAGAGAAGTGGTTGAATGTGTTTCTGCACTGGTATCTCTATTTTGTTCAAAAAGTGTGGTTGAATGTGGAATGTGAAACCATAGTAAAATAGATACCTATTGAAGTTTTTTTCATGGGTTCATATAGGTCATGTTTAGACGTTTTTTCAGACCATTCCACTAGTTTATAGTGTTAGAGGACATGAACCCGCTCAAACCTCATGATTAGGATCAATAACTCCATTTTAGGTATGAATATAAATTATGACATACCAAATAGGTTGAATATGGGGTTAGAGATAGGGTCTCTAGACTTTTTATTTTCATTTCTAGAAGAACATACATGATCAAGGTAGACATGTTGTATATTAGGGCCCTGGATGAGGATAATTTCACACATTACAGTAGATACCCCTGGAGAGGAGTCACAGATAATCTACTGTATAAGGTGTTATTATAGAAGCATCAACCATAATATCTTATGTATTCAATAAATGTGCCTCCCACTTATTTTTATTAGT
This sequence comes from Viscum album, assembly GCA_963277665.1. Taxonomy (NCBI): domain Eukaryota; kingdom Viridiplantae; phylum Streptophyta; class Magnoliopsida; order Santalales; family Viscaceae; genus Viscum; species Viscum album. The sequence goes on from OY728120.1 coordinate 789,823,417, forward strand.
ATAGATAATGAAAATTCAAGGGCTTGAATGTCTATACTTTTGTGTGGTGATGACCTTAGACTCGCCATTGAGTGTATGGTAAGAGGGTAAGAAACAATTGATGGATTGTCCTCTTGAGATTGGAAATTATTACTATTTGTATAACTTCATTAACTATTATATAATTATGTTTTTTTTCACAATTGGGATGGACATTCTCTTACATTATTATTCACACATTGACTATTATCAGAGTAGTGTGATTTTCACATTACCTGAGGCTAGTAGATATGTACATAATGGAGAATGGGATATAAAATATGTTTGAGTCAGATGACATCATCATGGTAATGGGAGAGTGATATAACAAATTTCCATCCTTTTCTTGGATGATTTGATGATACATCTGATGGATTTTACTCCCATGGTGGATCATTTTATTAATGTTTTCATATATGTATTCTCAAGAATCCCTTCTAAAAGATATTTAGATATTATAACTGAACACATTTTGTGAGTTTCTCCAATATTGATTCCTCCATAAATGATGGAATCCACTAAGTTCTTTGATCTCAAGATTTGTTTTGAGGATTTAGAATCTAAGTGTTTAATTCGACCCTTTACTTCTTCCTGTGGTTCTCCTTCCCTTTTCTCCAAGATGAAAAATTGAACCATCTACCATTGTGTGGATTACTAATGGTTGATCCATCTTATGATTATGAATAATTATTATTTTCCTAAAATTGATTATTTCACTGACCAAATTTGAGGAGATAGAGTTCTCTCAATGATCGACTTGAGATCAAGATGTCATGAGGTGAATGTCAGGACATCAAAAAAACCATGAATGGTTATCCATTGTCAGTGTGGTTTATATGAGTAATTATATACTCTAATTGATCTTGTTAATGTTCCCAATGTTTACATGGACTTAATGAATATTTTATTATACCTATACTTGAATTCCACTGTTGTGTTTTTTGAGGATGACATCATGTTATATTCTCATACTCAAAGAGACCATACCAATCATCATGATAACATATTGAATACACTGATAGGAAATCAATTGTCTTCAAAGCTCCCAAAGAGACACTTTTGGACTAAAATGATTCACTACATGTGTCATATTATCTAATAATCAATTGAAATAGTTGACCTAAAGATTGTGAGTGTTCTTTTTTCCTAGGATCGTCCCAAAAATGGGTTCCATAAAAATAGTTTCTTGGGGTTGGATGAATATTATAATATTATTATATATGAATTCTCACCACTTGTGTCACATCATATAGGTTTCACTAAGAAGGGTGTGGATTTATTATGGTTTTAAGTGTGTGATAAGGACTCTCAAGAGCTGAATGGAATACTTAAGTCAGAACTAATTTTTAATCTTCTATAACTAGATAGAGGTTATACCATGTTCTATTTTCTATCAGACACTAATCGGGTGTCGTAATGATATAGGAGGATTAATATGATGCATACTAGTCTCTCCAGTTGAGACCTCAATATCTTAATTACCTGACACGTGACCCCAAGATTGAAGAAGTCATTCATACCCTACAATTATTGAAAAATTGTATCTTGTGATAGAATATTGTTCTGTTTATGGACCATAAGATCCTAATATATATATATATATATACATATATATGTAATTTGATTTGGATACGAGATAAAAAATATGGGTCTAATACCTTATTTCTTTTCAATTTTTACATTCTTATGCAATGGGATGGGAAAAATAGTATATGATGCTCTGAGTATGAATACTCATATGAGACCTATTTAGGAATGTAGTAATGAATGAAGGATGATTGATGTTATTTATGAGATGACTCTAGAGGGTCCAGATATTTTTTAGTGGTATTTTCTCATAGCCTCAGCGGTATACTAATCACTTCTGGATAGGGTGAAGAGGATACAGTACTCATATCACAATGGCTTGGTCTTGAAGGAGAGTATTTCAGGTACAGAATCACCGTTAGGTTGGTTGAGTAATAAAGATACCATCTATATTTTAAAGGGAAATATATACATTCCTATAGACATTATATAGTTTGTGATGTGAGAATATCATGATTATTTGTGGGTAGGTAACCCAGTAATATCTATGTTTCATCATGATATGTGTCTCACATATTAGTGGACTGGGATTAAAGTCCCAATCTCAGTTTTTATCACCAGGTGTCCCAAATATTAGAAGGTGAAGGATGATCAGCAATGGCCTAAAAGTTATTTATAACCCTTAATAATCCCATAATGGAAATGGGACGACATCACGGTGGATTTTCTGACTAGTTTATTGAGCTCACCTTGAGGTAGTGATGTGGTTTGGGAAGTCTTCAATAGGATAACGACGGTATTCCACTTCTTTCATATTAGGGAGCCCTTATCAATTGATGAACTGGGCCGGTTGTTTGACATTGATAATAAACACATAAATGAGGTCCCTCATACTATCATTTCAGATAGGGATGTTGGTTTCACATTGAGGATCTATAAATCATTGTAGAAATCATTGTATTACGTTCTTCAGAGTATAGATTACGACCCTTATATTAAAGGTCTGAGATATGCGGAAGGCATGCTGTATGTAGGGTGGAATTTCATTTGAGGAAATGATTTGGTGATTTGAGAAGCTATGAAGGGTGTCGTTGGTGAAAAAGATATGGTGATATGGGACACTATGATGGAAGAAAGGGAGTGTGTAGACATCATAGGGAAATGGTTCGTAGAAGAAGCTGTACACGGTGAAGATTTCATAAATCATAGATTAGTGGATTTTTCAAAACTATTTTCCTATATAAATAACTCTAGTCCCATCATTACCAAGAGTGACATTCATAAGAAAACATCTTATCCAAGGTAATTTTGCTAATATTGATGTGGTTTATGAGAAAAAAGTTTTCCAAAGAAAATTATTTCACAAGGACAATTTTGTGAAAGGATATGGAGTTTGTGGTTATATTTCATGAAGAGGGTTTTCGAGGAAGTGTATAATTTCTTAGTAGAGAAGGGGACCAAAAATGATAGAGTATTCAGGGATTTATAGTATGATTAAGTGGTTGCAAAATAATTATATGGATATGGAATGATGAGGAAGTATGTAGAAGTGAAATCAGATGCACTACACAGAGGACAAGGTCTACAATGCATACCTACTATATAGATCATAGAATAGGAAATGTGGTTTGAGGTGGACTTATGTAGGATTTCAAAGGCACTAAAATAGTTTAAAAAATAAATTTTCTCTTACCTAATAGTATGAAAAAGTGTATTTCACCTCTAGGTACAAATTGACTTCAATAGAGTATCTAACTACATTTTAAGACACGTGATTTCATGAAAATGAAGGGAAATACATGTCTAGAGACTGTGTGTGGATACCTTTCAAGAGTAGTGAGGTGTGGAAGAGGAAGATGATGATCCTTCCAAGTGGTTGTGATCCAAAGGAAGAGACATAGGGAGTGACCCTTGGGAATTCAGTGAGCAGACCCTAATTCTGGTAAAGGCAACATTCATGTGCATAGTGGTGATTTTTTCAAAAATATTTAATTGTATGTGAGATTATTTGGATTTGGTACTTTGGTACATCATGATTTTATACTTCTTTGACATAGTCCAGTGAGGGTGAACGAAGAAAAATCAATGTTTCTTGTGCATGATTTCATTTCTATTCCTATATTGCAATGGGAGAAAGAGAAATGTGTGTTTTATTTAACAAAAAACTAATTCCAAAGGGGAAGTAGTTTTAATCTATAATATCATGATTCACCCCCCTCTCAGGGTATTTGACCTATTAGACCGTGAACTATAGGTATCATTCCATGCATAACATCTTCCATTTTTTATATCATTACAGTTACCATGAAAGTACATCTTTAACTTTTGATCATGTGGATGTACAATTGTACATTGATATTTCATTTCAATAGTAACCCATTAACACCGTTGAGTAGTGTATTATGGTTCTCTATGGTAGGTATGTAAATTTTTTATAGGTGTTAATGTGGCATAACCTCATTTAAAATGAAACATGGGTGTGGAAAGATGATGTATGTGCTCAATGTCTAGAGATATTCATAGAAAAGGTTTTCCACCCTTGGAAGGGAAACTAAGGATGAGTTCCCTTAAAGACTAAAGATAGTAAGAACATGGTTTTTCATCATTGTAGAGAACCTTTAAATTTATTTTTTATCCTTATATCCATGTAAATGCTCTCAAGGGGTTATGGAAGTATTCAGAAGCATTCAGAGATAATTTGGATCTTAGATTTTTGACATTTGAAGGAAATTGTATAGGTGCATGGTTCGTGCATGGTTATGGATAACAACGATTCTTAAACCATTATTCCTTATGAGAGTGTCACATGATTCTTTTAAACCCATCAATGGGGGTTTCATCCATTCCAAGATACCACAGAGTGTACACATTGTCTATGATTTTTTTCTAATAGTGTGTTGCAGGACATGTGTGATGTGATCCATGGGTTGTGGATTGTGAATGGTTGGCACACAGTTTGGCCAAACATGCATAAAACCATGATACAATATAAAAAATATTTTATTTACAATTTTATATTACACTATTTAAATAATCAAACACATTTCCTTTTCCCTCCCATGAACAAAAGCCTAACCTCTCAAACTCTCATTCGATGCATCCTCCCCCCTTCAAGGTATTGTTTGAAAAATATTTTCCTCACAACATCAAACTGATCCATTGTTCATATCACTAGATCCATTTTACAATGATATCTAATCCATTATCTTCTTTAATTTTTTTTATCTCGCCATAGACATTGTTATATTTAAATGATATCTTTTTCACTATTTTCTTGGATTTCATATGTTCTACAATTATTTTCCAATATAGTCCAAACCTAGGGTCGATACAAGACAAGACATCTACTATAGCCATAATTTATGTGGTATATGACTCTTCCCTCAAATTCTAAACATTTATATTTTTTCCTATTGTACGGAAGCCAGTTTCACATAGCATCCCTCTTCAAATTCATCTTCTCATTTTTAGTAATCTATGTTTTATTCAAAACACCTAATGACACCTATTGACATCATTTATGTTTGAGACCACTATTTTAACCACCCAAAGAAGTGTGTGTTATTTTTTATTCCTTTATTGGCCCATGTTAGGATTACCTGAGACATTGTTCAGGTGAAATTTACTTGACATTTGAAACGGTAAGAGTTTATTTTAATTAAAAAATAATAAATTATTAAATAGAAATTTTATAAGGAGATCACTTTCCCTTAATAAATTTTTATTGAATTGGAAATTATTTTCATATACTTATTAATCATTCTACTTGTTAGTAAAGGTAATTGAATTAACCCAATTAAAATAAAATTGGAATGAGTATTACAAAGCCTATGATGTATTAAGAATATAAATACAATGATTATCTGTCTCCTATTTCATATGAATCATTTTTATATTTATAGGAATGGTTAGACAAGGTCTATCTTTGGATTCCACATGTAAGTCCTTGATAACTCATACGATGCTATTCTAATTCAATGACACAACTTCCAATAGAGATACCCACCTTGGAACATGTTTATTATCTATTTTTGGATACTTTACATGATGCCACATGATCCCATTAATTCCTCTCTAGAAATTAAAATTTTGTAGATACACACCTTGGATTCAAATTGACATCAATAGACATGTGATTCCATGGATAATTCTCATTGGGTCCAGTCATGATTATCTCGAGATTTACTTTGGATGTGCTACATAGACAAGATCAGAAACTATTCTAGTGGAACGCCTTGGATGTACCCCTTGGAATACACTTTTTCCCTTACTCAAGGATTCTTGTTTGTTTATTAGGAGCCAGTTTTCCCTTTGAAGATTAATTATTCCTTGGTTTCACCATGGATACCATGTTATTATCTATATATTTTATTGTACCACTAACACTTTTAAATGGTATTATTATTATAAACATTAACTATAACTGATTAAATAAATAATAAAATGTCCATAGACACTAGCTAAGGCTGAATCTGGTATGAGTTATTTATATTTTTCTATTTTACTTATGATATACTATCACACTACTACAATATATATTGATTAACTCGATTTTTTATAGATATTGTTGGTGGTGGTATACTATGTTTATCTCACACCTACTGTAGATCATCGTTGGTACTTTAGAAGATTATATTATCACAGGTGTCAAGAAGGGAAGGAATACCACTTTGGACACCTAACACTTTGATTCAGAATGGGAGCTTGGTAGTAGATGACTAAACTAGAGCTCCAGATGCTTGGATAGTTTTAACCTTTTTTATTTATTATAAATAATATATTTTACTTTTTAATATCTTCCATGCATTCATTTATTCCATTCTTAGAGGCATTAAATAGTCTTTGGAATATGATTCAGTTTATAGCTTTTCATGATTATGTACTGATTTTATTATTATACATTTTTTACTAAGATATTCATTATTATTACACCTCTATGGATAATTCCTTATTTCCACCATTGTTCTCTACTATTATATTTGGGAATAGTCTCCACACAGAAACCCCTAGGTATATGCTTCTATTTTAAATCCTCTACCATATGGGGAGGAATTCATGATGGCATCTTTCCAATGATGATTAGTTACTCAGAAGTGAACCATATCCGGGAGGTCGCATTTGTACTGCATATGTTATCCCATGTTGTTTTAGGATCTCAAAAGGATATAGGATCTGAATATAAAATTGAAAAAAATAATGATTCCAAATTTTATTTCCCTTTGTTGTATTGTGATGAAATTATTCAAAAGACACTAGACGTCGCAATCCTTTTTTTCATTAACAGATAGTTATGTATAAGAATCATATAATAATATGTGTAACTTTATTGGGTTTAAAAAGATGGTATCAGAGGGATGGTTTAGTAAAACATTAGAATATGGATGATAAATAATCTGTAAGAACCCTAGGGATGAGTCTAAGGATAAAAAAAGTATTTAAATGCATCATGAAATAATGGTGATGTTTAGACTCAATAGTTTTTAATAATTAAATCCATGTCTCTATAATACAAGTGGATGAGGTTCTAGAACATATGTAACTAGGGTTAATAACTCCAAAGAAGGTATATCGGTCTTGCCTCACATGTTACAAGGTACATGAAAGCGTGACTTATTGTTCGTCGAGTTTGACACTCATCGTGTTTATAATTTTGAAATACAAAAGATATATATGATCCATCATGATGGATTTTCATTGATGATGATAATGAATGACCTTAGATAAACATAAGGAATCAAATAAAGAAAGGTATATGTCATGATTTAGACATATTATAAATGATTTTTCATGACTATGTGGTTTCCCAATATGAATTATTTTTCTCATTTTATTTATTATAATTTTAGTTCATGGATATAAGTAGGTAAAAAAAATTAAACCATAAATGTAATGGAATATTTGGTGATTAAGAGAAACCAAATTGGATTGTAACTGGAGATAAATTTACATTCATTATTAATAATCAGATATCGTGATATATGATTAACAGTGTGAACATCGGTGAGATTCCTAATAAGTCAAATAAGAGGAGGATGGGATTTTGTGAAATTTTAAGTTGTAATGAACATAGAGGAATGGATATTTTTCTTTATACATGTCTTGAAGGTGGGAAAAATCACTTTTATGAATATATCAAATGGGGGGAAGATGTTTTATATATGTAAATGGAGGTTATAGAGTAACAAATTTCTTTTTAATTTAATAAATTATATTTGAATAAGATTGGAATTATGTCAAATATTGTCCTAAAATAGTTTTTATCCCCTAGATCATGGAAGAAACTATGTTATATAAAAAATTAAGTAAATGGTTTCAAGTATTATTCTATTAAGATTCAATAATAAGGTTCTATAAGTATCTTTATTGACTATATTTTGGTTATAATAACCCCAGAACATCTAAGGATTGTGTTTATTTTGTAAAAAAATATGTATTCATGTTGGATTGAATTAGGTGGTATGGATATGGTCATTGGTTTATGAGTTTATGTTTGATCATAATTCCAAAGCCTTAGACACCAGTTTTGAGATTTTAGATAATTTTATTTTGAGGTTTCTAATGATATTTGCTGAGATATTTTATTGTTATGAAGTATATATATCATATATTTAATATAAATCATTATTTGGGAAAAAATAAAATTACATCTTTCGAGACGTGAGTTGAATATTTTTAATTATAGAAACTAAGGTAATGTATTATGCTTAACTTTGTGACTTATTATTATTTTATTAGAGAATAATGTATTATACTAGAAAACAATTTTCTATCCTATTTGGTTTTAGTTATGATAGGAGGAATATGTTGTTATTATTTTAATTAATTTGTGGTCCATTAAAAATAAGTTTTTAGTTATTTAGTAAAAGAAATATTGAATACTCATAGTTAGGATAAGAATATGATATTATGTTCAAAATTTATTAATGGATGAAATTATACTTGTCAATAAAGTATGTTTTATTATGTACTTATTCTACGTGGAAATTTAATAACCCAAAAGCATCCTAAAATAAAAATATTATCTTGTTGACAACATATATAAGGAATAAATGTTAATTTAACTCCTCATGGATTTTTGGTTTTGAGGTACTTGAATTTCTATTGACCATTCAGTACCTTATGTTCAATTATTTATATCACTCTCTATAAGTACTTACACTTTTCTTCATAGTCCATATCATTACATTCCACAAATGATATCCTATTTCCAAAATTAGTATATGTTTTTTCATGTGACCATCATACTTCCATTTATCTATTATCAAGGGCATGTTTTATTATCCCTATTAATGATGTTGGTTTACAACAATGTTATTGTAAAATCTAAAACCCATTACTAAATATATCAATGTTAAATTGTGATGATGCAATTTTTTAAGGGGGGTATAATACTAGGCACTGAGATTTTAAAAGAATGAAATTATGTTAGATAGAATATATGAAATGAAACAACGAAAATAGAAGACAATGTAACAACCTAATACTTTATAATATATTAATTTTTATATAAAATTAATATCTTCTGTAGCATGTGATGAATGAAACACTGTTTTTAATCAAAATGTGATATTCTACTAAAATATAATTATTTCAACAAAAACATTATAACCTAGATGTTAAACTGCGGTGTTGTGAATATGATCATGTAAATTATGTTTATTATTTTTTAAACATGTATAAAATAATTTCAATAGTTAACTATTTATTTGAAATAAAATAAGGACATTTTTAATGAAAAATAAATGTTTTCTAAAACACATTACTCCTCAAAATGGCAGATTTGATGCTCTTTGTAAGAATAATTTAAAATGAGTTTTTTCCAATTTTAGAAAATCTATTTGAGAAAAAAAACGTCATTATCAATATCTACATTTCAAAATAACATTTTTTTTAATTTTCAAAATACGTTAATTGGTTTTTAAGAATAGTGAAAATACTAATTTTTATTCAAAACTACATTTTCATTTAAATTACATTAAATGATAAAATCAATTTTAATTTTTTAACAATGTAAAATTGTTTATATTATATATATATATATATCTATTAAAAAAATAGCTCATTTTAATCATTTTCATATTAAATTCATATACAAAAACATTTTTTATATTTTAATGTTTTTCTTTGGAAGAAACATTCATTCAAAATGTCTGTTGGTATAATATTAAATAAAATTACATAAAATATGTGAGTGTAATTTGAATAAATGGATTAAATATTTGGAATAATTATAATTTATATTGTCTAATAAGGAAAATTTAATTTTTTACAATGATGATTAGTGAAAACGATAATCATTATTTATCATGGTTAAGGAAAAAACAGGTTTACTAAGGGGTTAATGAAAAAAGATAATGGTTAAAAATGGACAAAATATTATCCAGTTAATATTTTATTGTCATATTTAAAACTTATAACCTCTAAGGTTCTAAAATTGTCAATCTTGGATCATTTTTTAATGAGAAAACTGTGGGGTGAAATTCTTTCTTTGCAAAAATCCAAAGTCAATCCCCTCCCCAACTTATAAAAGGCCACACCAAACCCTCTTAGATACAAAATTCAATAAATAATTATATCGGAATATAACTTAAAAAATAAAATTTCTACTTAACCCCATTAATTCTTGAATTATTATTTTTTAATACATCTATCATATGAAGGATTTTGGTGAAAATAAAAAAAAGTATTCTAATGAATATGTAACACCGTTAATTGAAAATAATATATTAGTTCAACATACACATTGTTAAAATGTTATTAAAATAGGATTATATAATAACCTTAGTATCTTATATAAAAATATATGTTGTTATGTTATTTTCATGACCAAAAAAAATATCAAAATCTCTTAAAGGGGACATGAATTTGTTCATCAAGTGTAAAGCTTATTACCATCTCACGTAATGAATTAATTCATGTTCCATAATCATTTATTAAGGATGGACGTAATGTTGTATCTAATTACTATATATTATATTTATGAAATAATTTTACTTATTTAATTAAAATATCATATATGACTTCTTATCTTTCCTTCCATAGATAATCTGATATCATCACTCATGTGAATGGTGGACTACTACCTCACAAAGTGATGTGATTACTTTTTCACTAATGATTTAAATGGAAAGTAATAAAGGATAATTTTAATTAATATATGTTATATATATGAAATTATATATATATTATAGTATATTAATATATAATCCACTTCCTTACCCTTTCACCGGTTAAATAAATTAAAACATCGCTTGTGCATACATGTTGTCTACCATCTCAACGAAGTGATGTGATTAATTATTCATGTAAAAATGTAAATATTGAATCTAAATATGAATCTAATGAAAAATATATATTTATATCATTAATATAATTTTTTAAATAACAGAACTATATCATATGTTCAATATGTGGAATGTTCATGATAAAACGTGCATGAGAAAACAATGCAATTAACACCCAAAACAATGGATATAATGAATGATAATTAAAAAATGAGAAATAAGATGTTATAAAAGGATGATATATGATATTATAAATCTTAATATGATTCTTATATAAGTTAATAATATTTTAAAAACAACTAAACATGAGGTTATACTATTCCCAACTAATAGTATGTTCCATGAAAGGGGTTTCTTAACTCAATTCCCATTTAGTGGGTTACATGACTGTACCATTGATTATTTTTTTGAAAAATTAAGATTAAAATAAATTTTGATTTAATTATGTTTTATTTACACATTAACGTTTTTTATATTCATTTGATACAATTAATCCCCCCTTTGGTTAACTCTCACCTCAATGATATGTACTTTGTTTGAGTTTCATCTCAGACATCCTTTTTTGAGACAGATGTACATTTATACACCAAATATCTATTTAATGGTTTATATACTAATAGGAGAAATAATATTTCCTAAATACTTCCTAAAATTTATGATTTTAAGTAATAAATCATATTCTTCAATCAAGGGAAGTTATGATTTAAATGTTACCAAAGATGTAAGGGTTTATGTCTCAATATTATTTTGATTGGTATTGCTTTTTCTAAAATTTCTATTGAAGGAACTTATTTGAATATTTCTTAAAAAAACCATTTAATTGCCCTACACAATTTTTATTAATTATTTTTTCAAGTAATATTACCATTTTTTCACATTTTAGTTTAAAATGATTACCAAAAAGTTTTTATGAAATTACAACTCCACTTCCCTCTTCGATCAAAAAGCATTCCACATCCAAATATATGTTTTATAAAAAATTCAAAAATGTTATACTATAATATTATAAAGTTATTTTTACACATAATAGGGTTTTTTTCAAAATAAAGTAAAATAATCTTCCTATATTTTTTCGAACATGGTACCTTTGAATTTTATTCCAAAAATGTAAAAGTAATCTCTATTTTTTATTATATTCAGCATGCATAGAAATACTCTCCATTCATACACACACATAATTTTAATGATTAATTTTTTTTGCGTAAAAAGTTATTTTCAAAAAAGATTATTTAATTTTTAGAAGCGTTTAGATTGTAAATTATTGGAACCAAAATGGAATGGATATTTTCCTTATGAAATGTTCAATGTTATCTTTGAAAAATCATTTACCATAAAAGAGGAATTTGGTTGATGTTATTGAATTGGTAAAGTTTATTTTACTCAATAATTTCATTTTCAATTATTTTAATCATATACTAAAACATTTGATGTTATGGATTTGTAGAATCCCGCCTGATGTGAACTGCAAAATTTGTGAAGGAACAAACACCTAAATATGGGTATTTGTGTTCCCAAAAGAAGAAAATGAAAAAGGTGGTAATGATCATGAGGATTTCATGAAACTATCCTAGAAACATGTTTAATAATTTCACACAACCTATTAAAGATCCCATAGATCCCCTTTGACAACACCCCCTATTATTACAATGTTATCCCTAACAATTGTTGATCATGTGGTGGCAGCCATACATGCACCCCAAGGTCATGTGAATTGTCAAAATAAAATCAAAGGAAAAAATCCAAAAATACATGAAATATATTAAGCAAACATCCAAATGGTAGAACCCTCATTAATTTTTATATATCATGTGTTTTATCACTGATATGTAGTGTTATTTTATTCAAAAACGCTGATAAAACCATGAAAGATATACCACCATTGTGAAATAATAAAATGTGAATAAAAAAGTTAAAAGGAATGAGAATATTATGGGAAACAAATGATGTGATGTTCCCTAGGTATTTCAAAAGACCCCACAATCCCCAAGAGATATGTTGGACTTGCTATTCTAAAGACCTACTAGTGTATATCCCTTGTCACATGAAAGACCTTGAACATTTATAGGCGGTCTAGTTCTCTCCCTGTGGATTCAAAAATAAGATGTATAATTGTTTACATGATAAATTATTGTTCATCATCATATGTATTTATTGTTGTCATGTGACACATCATTAATGGGCAGAGTGATTGTCTTCAAAAATTCTTGTACAAACTCATAAGATTCCAAATCCTTCAAAATATTATAGAAGAAAATAAAAGAGATAAGTTGGGATCCTCTTATGGTCATAAAACTCTTGTGATGCGGTTGAATGGTCTATAAAAGCACTATGAAAATCCATTATCATCTTTTAAAAGGCACAAAAAAATCACCTAAGGTAATGAAAACCTCTTTTGATAGGAAACCCGATCACATGAAGGCCCTTGGACGTGTTAGTATGATAATATGAAAATCCCTTTTCATGTTTGTATGATTAAACAAGACACCAATAATTTTATATAATCCAATAAATTGGGCATTGAAAGGATGGATTTATAGTTGTGTAAAATCTTTTGAAACCCTTGAGTGACCTACAACTATACCTAATGAAGACATGTAATGTAAAATCCTACCACTGACTCCAACATGTTTTTTCATGATATGATACATGAAAAGATGTGAATAATCGAGGTTGTTGGGCCTATAAATTCCCCACCCCCATGAAAAATAGACTATGAAACAGATGTAATTTTCTTTCTAAACTCGCACCGGAAAACTGAGGAATAAAAGATGATTTATCATAGTTATTAATCTCGTGATCAGAATAGTTCTTCATCGAGTAATATCCGGGAAACCATTTTTGTGATCTAGTAACATGAATATGAGCTTCACATGATCACTCATTGACCATGTGAAATACTTATGGTGGGTTATGAAAATGGAATCCCGTATATTTTATAAAATACATGAGACATGAAACAAGCTAACATTAATCAAATCTATGAGATTGTAAATAAAATTATTGGATGAAGACTAAAAGATTATAGACTTATTTGATGAACATATAGGATGATACACATACACATCGCCTGAACCACCCAAGTCATGCAGTAGAACTAGGACGTGTTCCTTGATCATGTTACCAGCTTTTTTATACTGTTTGGATCATGTGATGTCATATAAGCATTTGAAAAAAAGTCAGATAGTGCCCCCCCCAAGAATGCCACTGAATTCTCATTAAGCACTTCGGTATCGCTATCTATGCAATGTAATTACCCTAAAAAATGTTGCACTTAATAATATAGCAACATCATTACATGTCATATGAGTATCATGATATCACCAAGTCATGTCAACTTAATCCTACGATGTCCTCCATAAAAATATAGACAGATCTTGTGATTCCATTAAAGTATGATATATGGTTCGTACAATGTCCCTATGACATGTCAGTTGGGTTCCACAGTGCCCTTAAAATATGTTGTCACAGATCTAGCATCACCCTCTTGACAAGTCACATATAATCTCACGATTCCATCTTTGAACATCCTCCTGATTTTGTGATGACACTAAGGCTAGTCATCTTGATAAATAGACTCCCACTATTCATGTCATCCTGGATCATACCATGGATTCCATGATCATCCCTCCAGGTATTTCAATATTATCCAAACAAGTCATCCTTGATCATGTGAAAATGTTCATACATTCCATTGAGGTTATGTGACATCCCTTAGGAAATGTAATAATATAATGTGATTTTCTTTGGGCATGTGAGGAATACATCCCCCAATATTTCATGTATAAAATCATGGAATGTCGAGCTCACAAGCACCACATGTCCGGATGAAAAGTTGGAAAATTCAATCATGCATTCTAGTACATGATAAATTTTTTCATCCTTAAAAGATAAGCCTTCACAATAAGGGAAACCAATTTTTTTAATACCCAATAAAGGGAACATTGATGGATTTGATTTCTTCTATAACTAGGATACTTATGATGCCTCCCTGTGGCTTGAACTCCATATAAATCATCCAACGTGTTTTCCCAGTGCATATGTCCCATATTCCTAGGAAATGATACTAGTCAATTTTCATCCCTTATATTCAACAATGAAGAAAAACTCTTGTGGTATTAGGGAGTTATAAGTATCATATCATTCATAAATGGAAGCCTTAGTGTGTAAGCCTCGATCAACTGAACTATGATGACTCTAATTCCATAAATTACATGGATATATAGGAATCAATCTGTTGTGAAAAATTTGTGTATGAAGTTGTATTTTTTCCAACAGTTTTCAATACTAGTCAAAATGAAGAAGGAGATGAAGAATTAGATGAAGAAAGAACTCAAAAGTTAATGTAGACTACTAAATCAGATGATTTTATCACTAGTCCTATGTTTTAAATACATATATCTATGGTGATATATTTTCTATAACATTGAAGTATCATACATTTGAGGATTATTGAAGTGTTATTTGGAATTATTATTCCATAAAGAATGAGATGATGAATATTTCTGAGGATGAATATAAGAAGTGTGGAAGAGGCTTGGAGTTCTATATTTGATGGAGGAATTGTATATTTGAAGTACCAAGTGGCCATGCATTATGTAATAAATTTTCAATGGGCTTACATAAAAAAATTCCTAACCCTCAAGAATGTCTACGCCAGCTTGACCCTAGAACATATGTGACTCAAGGTCAACTAGGATAAGGGAACTAGCCCTGGCCAATCGAGAAGGTTGTATGGGTAGGCCATGTATGTGCCTTCAAGAGCGTATTATCCAGAAATGCCCATGCATTGTTGGGGTGAAGCCCACATAGAGAGTGGGTGTAGAGATCCCTTGTAGAAAACACAGTATGGGGTGGTACCATGAGGGGAAAAGGGGTAATCTGGCCAATTGCTCAGATAAGTTGATTGATATACTATGTAAATGTCACGTATACAGTTCAATGTGGGACAAGAAAACATGGGTACTGTTCACAAATTAAAAATGTGGAATCAATACTTGACACAAATCTCATCCGCGATCACGATCTAATCTCGACAGTCCACCCATCCTGCATCGCTTGAGTTTGAACCTATGTTCTCTGATTCTTCCGCAGCCAGCATCGTTCTCTTCTACCTCCCTACACACGATGTTGTTGCTACCTCTCAGTAGAGAAGATGGCTAAACATAATGGATGATCACTGTCCATCTAATGAGGGGAGTTAGATCATATGGAATTCATGAGATCATACATTCAATTCCATTCGAATGCATGCAATAAAAAAATTAAGATCGAACATCAATGGAGAAAACAATGTTTTGAGGCCACTTCATGGAGCTTGATCATTCGAGAAAGTTATTTCCATGCTATTCTTAATACATGAACATGATTTTTTACTGATATACTGCTCATTAGAAAATTTAAAATCCAATATATGTGGCATATCTTCGCACATGTATGAAGATCTTCATATCTTAAGATATATGTTATTCGAATAGAGAATCTCAGCTATTCAAAGAAGAGGTTTGATGGGAATATCTCATGGGATTTGAACATTGAAAAGGATGAGATCCTCACCTATAAAAGGATATGACCTTGAGCTAATGAAATTTGATGATCCTTTATTCTAGAGTATTCTTGTTTTAAAAAATAGAGCATATCCCCAAGCTTCTATTTCATAAAGGGTAAGAAAAGATCTGCAATCCTTCTAGCTCTATGAAGAGAGGATCTCTAAGGCCATCGACAAGTGAGTTAAATGCTCGATTGTGATTTTCAAAGAACCACACTCCTCTAAGAAAATAAAAAACACACCATGAATTACTTTACTTTTGATGAAATGAGATCCATGAAACCTTTCTGTTTTGTGAAGATCTTAGATATCTATAGGGCAGTGCTTCAGTCTTACACCCCCACAACACATCACAAATCACCACACATCCTATGCATGGAATAACTGTGCTCTGTGAGGCAGCAGTTAGGCACCTCCTAAGTGAATATGAAGATCTTTGAGACTATCGTTTTTAAAAACAATATGTATGAACACCCTCATGTTTTCACAAATATATTTTACTATGATCGCGTATCATTTTTGGTCAAGAGAGGGATATAATGGAGATGGGAAGTGTTGAATACATCCATGGAAGTATTTGGGTTAACATGTGAAGGAAGATGGAAGGATTAGAGAAGAAGATATAAATTCTTACATGCATATGTTAAAAGTAGAAACTCATATAAGAAAATATTAACTGCACCAAGAATAAGAGAATAGAATAAGGATATTTTTCCAAGCTAAAAACTAATTATTATTTATGGAAGTTATCATTCTGATAATTCAGAGATAGTTGATCCGTACTGTTTGAATAATCACTATGGCGATTGGGATTCTATACCAGAATAAAGAATAATATGATCTAGTGTAGTTGATTGTTTCACTAAATAAGAGGAGGGAAGAATAAGTAGTGCAGTTGGTTCTTCACTAAGAAGAAGAGAGAAGAAGAAAAGAGAGTTTCTTGCCTAATTATTTGCCTGTAACAATTTGATGAGAACAAAAAGAAGAAAAATAGTAGAACTTAACTGTTCAAGAATGAATAAGACTCTCTCCACTGGCTGTATAAAGAACCCGAAAGGAAGCTTCATGTTGCACTAGGTAATCACCAGTTCTAGAAGAGTGTGACGAACCAAACTTTTGAATAATTTTTTTTCACATTTTTGTGTATTATTTTATTTTACACTCAAAAAAACTATATATTTTAATTGATGAAGTGATTGTAATTAAATGATACCATTGTGTTTCAACAATTATATGATCATTGGTAAATATGACCATTGGAAACTAAACTCTTTACATTACAATTATTGTTTATAAAAACAAGTGAACTTGGTTAATTAATACATAAAGATGAGTCGATAGACTCATCTAGTAGACTCAGGCCATACGAAGCCCATTTTTCTGAGCTTGGGAAGTAAGCAGCATCTCGGGGCGTTGCTCTAGAACAAGCACTATCTAAGGTTCAACATGTGAAGCTTGAACATAATTGACTAAAGGAGAAGTTCAAGATGATAGAAATCACCACTTAGGAAATGTTGTCTGAGCTGACCCATGATTCAATCACTATAGCCCAACTTACAATTAGGTCTAATGCAGGTGTTATAAGGGGCTATTTAATGAGGCCTTAGATACTTTTTGTAATCTCTAAGTATAAATTAAATTGAAATATATTCTTAATGTAAAATTTATTAATTTCAAATGTCCATATCGATGTAGAATTAATTTATATAAGTTACATATTATTGATGAATTTTGGAAGAAGATTATTTTAAAATATTTTATATACATTAAATAATTAAAAATATTAAATTATTTTCATACAATGTTCATCTACAGTTGGGGTCAGTACGAAATTTAGAGTCTAATGAGATTAGATTAATTTTTAGTGAATATTAATGTATGAATAATAACATACCCTGATGAATCGTAATTAATAATAAATTGGCCAAAAAAATGGAATCTTCACCCATGAATTTATAAATATAATGTAAACATCTTAAAAGTGAAAAAACTATCACTGTATAAGTTTTGGTAATTTTATATGCCATAAATAATTTATTTCCAATTTTATAATTAATTTATTAATTTAAAATTTAAATTTATTTCCCTAAATTGTAATCATAAATTATTACTTTATTTGTCTTATGGTTATACGATAATTTTATGGTTCATTGATTACGTTTTCCAGTTGTTACAAAACAAGTTATAATTTTGGAGGTGTTTTTTTTGAATAATTAATGATTTTAATTAAAAATTAAATTTAAGATATTTAAAAAATTCTTTTCATAAGATAGATACAATTTTTGAATTCCGAGCATCTATATTATGTTAGGGTTAATTCTTTGGGTTTTTCTAAAACATTTCAATTTTCAGCGAATAGTAATAATACAGTTTTGAATTTTTGGTGTTTAATGACATCATTGACGATGTAATCATGATTCAATAAATCTGGACTACTAATTAATCGTAATACATGTTATGAGGTGTCCCATTTGGTCAATCACATGGTAAAATACCATGGTCACGCCCATGGTTTTGCAAATAAGACCGATGAGGTGTCCCTTGGAAATTAATTAAATATTTCCCCTCTTTCCCTATAAATACCAAGTCATTCCCTCATTAATTTCATTCCAAAATCCCCCTCAATGAATGTGTGGTATTTTTTACATCCCAAAGAGTCCTATCAAGGTGAACTCAATCCCCAAAGGTCAACACCTTTGATCTTTTGAAGTCACTCTTCAAGGTAAGGGAACCATTCACCCTCCTCTTTTAGTCATGATTTATTTTAAGTTATATCTTCTAGTTTCCATCTTATAATATGGGGGTATATTATTATATATTCATATTAAATTCCATTTTATGTCCAAATTATGATATTCCCTTTCTTCTATCATCAATTTATTTTCTGAATTTTTATGTGATGTTGTTAGGGTGTCGATTATTTGTAAAAGAAATCGCATTTTATATTTTCTTTCAAATTTCCTTTTCATGTGGTATGAAATTACACACCATGATCTTATTTATATTTTTTTATTTTCCCTATACTATTAAATGATTCATTTATTTATGTTATACCCTTTTCCCAACACTTTTTATTGTTTTCTAAAACCAGGATATATACCTGTTTTGTTGTGGATTGTTTGTCTCAAAATCTCTCTCTTATTCTCAAGAAATTCTCTTGTATTAGTTATGTGAATACCCAAATATATTTTCATCACTAGTGGTATTCATAAATTCATAAAATTTATCTCTTTAATTTTTGAATTGATTTACATATAACCCTCACTCCCTTTCCATGGGTTATAAATGACATAATGATCATGTTTTTAAGAACTTTTAAAACGTCAAAATTTTGAAAAGAACCCCATTTCTTTTATTCTATTTGGGTTATTTATTAAATGTATGATTATTATCTGTGTGGATCACATGAAAATAAATACATATTAATGGTGTGCCCTGATATCACTCTAATGCATTGGGTAAAGAATTAAATTTCTATTGATGGAAAGTTTCACAGTACCTTGGTGAATAACATTTGTAATTTTTATAACACCATGGGGATGAACATTGGTGATATGTTCATGAATGTCTAAATTAAATTTTATATCCACATATTCAAGTTATGAATCATTTTCTTTTCATTATGATGTTCCTCTACTTCCATTTCACATGTCCTTATGTTTTTTATCACGTTCTTATAGATTTCACATGAAAACTCATTCCCTTTCATTCTTTATTGGGCCTTTTGATCACCCTTTACATTGATGTATGTCTCCATGTTTTGAGATATAGTAATTGTACATGGGATTAACTTTTCAAGAATCTTTTCAAGGAGATTTAAATGAATGTTTTATTTTTTTCATGTCTTATGTTCCTGATTTCCAAGACAATAAACATTAAAGATCCTCTGTTTGTAAAATATAATTGATAGTTATGTAACAAAAAGAGGGATTCCATAGTTGGTATCAAAGGATAGTTTAGTTATTTGAGGAAATTAGGGTATTAATACTTATGAAGTAACCCTACATAAAAGTTTATATATAGGTAAAAAACCTGGTATTTGGTTAAATATTAATTATGTGGTTTCCAAACAAATAAATCTTTTCCCGCATAGGAACAAGTGGATGTGGCTCTTGCACAAATGTACCTAGGAGTGAAAACTCTGAAAAGGAGTTTCGGGCTTGACCTAGGGTATCCTGGTACATGACAATTGGTCTTGCTGCACTCTTGGTTTGACACTCCTAGGGGATATGTCAGGTTAATTGTAATCTTTTTGTGAATCAGTATGAAGGATTTATAGAGAATGTAATTCTTGTTAAAGAATAATTTTCTCTAAAACATGAAATTACTTTATAATTTTATGTCTCATATTAGTAAAAAATATATATAGGGAAAACTGTGAGGAAACAATTTAATTAAGGGGGGATGAATGTAATGAACCAACATTTTGAATAATTTTTATTTCACATTTTTTGGAATTATTTTAGTTTATAATTAACAAAACTCTATCCTTTAATTAATTAATTGAGTATAATTAAATGAGATTGTTGGGTTTGGACTGTTATATGATCATTGTTCAATATGCTTGTTGGAAACTATACTCTATATGTTACAATTATTGTTTATAAAAACCAGTGATCTTGGTAAATTAATATAGAAATATGAGTTGATGGCCTCATCAAATAGACTCGGGTTGTACAAATCCCATCTGTTAGATCTTCTGATGGTGGTAGCATCTTTAGACATTTCTCTGGACCAATCCCATGTTGAGATTCAACATGTGAAACATGAAAAGAATCGCCTAAAGGAGAATTTCAAGCTAATATAAATCCCCACTCAGGCAATGTTGTTCGAGCCGCCCCAAGATTCGGTCACCATAGCATAACTTCCACTTAGGTCCAATGCAAGTGTTATAAGGGGATTTGTAATAAGGCCTTAGCTAATTTTTGTAATCTCTTAGTTTAAATAAATTTGAAATTTATTCTTATGGTAAAATTTGTCAATTTAAAATTTCTAGATAAATGTACGATGAATCTATAGAAGTTCCATATTATTGATGATTTTTGGAAAAAGGGTATTTTAAAATATTTTTGTATATTTTAAATAATTAATAATGTGAAATGATTTTCAAAAACAATGTTCTTCTATAGTTTTGATAAATATGAAATTTAAAGTCAAATAAGATCAACATAATTTTATATGAATAGTTATTTATGAATAGTATCATACCCTTATGAATAGTAATGAATAGTAAATCATCCAAAAAAATGGAATCATCACCCATGAATGTATAAATATTATGTAAACATCTTAAAAGTGAAGAAATGATCATAGTGTAAGTTTTGGAATTTTTATATGTCATAAATACTTTATTTAAAATTTTATAATTAATTCAATAATTTAAAATGGAAATTTATTTTCATAAAATATAATAATAAATTGTTACTTTATTGTCTTATGGTTATAAAATAATTTTATGGGACCTTGATTACTTTTTCAAGGTGTTACAAAACAATTTATAGTTTTAGATTTCTTTTTAAATAAATAAATTTTTTGTTTACAAATTTAAATTTAAATTATTTAGAACATTATTTACATAAAATGGAGTTCATTTTTGAATTCATAACATCCATATTAGGTTAGGGTTAATTTTTGAAATTTTTCTGAAACATTTGAATTTTCAGTGAATAGTAAAAGTACAGTTTTGAGTTTCGAGTGTTTAACAACATCATTGATGATTTTATCATGATGTAATAAATAGGTTAGACTTTTGAATAGTAATATATGTTATGGGGTGTCCAAAGTGGCCAATATCATGAGAAAATACCATGGTTAAACCCATGGTTTTGGAAATACACCCAATGAGGTGTTCCTTGGAAATTTATTAAATATTACCTCTAATTTCCTGTAAATACAATGACATTCCCTAATTCATTTAATTAAAAAATCCTCCTCAATGATCATCTGGTCTTTTTAGCTCCCAATTATTTTTCCAATAGTTCCTTCAAGCACCCAAGGTCCCAATCATTGAGCTTTTGAAGTCACTCTTCATGGAAGGGAACCTTTCCCCCTCCTCTTTTAATCATGATTTCCTTTAAGTTATGTCATCTAGTTTCCTTCTTCATATGTGGGGGTATGTTCTTATATATTCTTATTAATTTCCATTTATTTTTCAAATTATGGTATCCGCTTTCTGATCTCATCAATTTATATTCCGAATTTTTAGGTGACGTCATTAGGCTGGTGAATTTTTGTAAAAGAAATCACATTTACTCTTTTCATTCAAATATGTTTTTTCATGTGGTTTGTCATTCCACACCATGATCTTATTTCTATTTTATTAAGTTCCATCTACTATGAAATTATTCATTTATTAATTGGATACCATTGTACCATCTCTTTTTATTTTTTTCTAAAACCATGTTATATAGTCGTTATGATGGAGAATTTTCTTCTCAAAATCTGTCTCTTATTCCCAAGAAATTATCATGAATTATTTATGTGAATTCCGAAATATATTTTCAACACTAGTGGTATTCATAAATACATAAAATTTATCTATTAGATTTTGTAATTGACATACATATCACCCTCATTCCCATTCCATGGGTTATAAATGACATAACGATCAAGTTTTTAAGAACTTTTAAAACATCATGATTTTGAAATGAAACATGATTATTTTATTATATTTGGGTTATTTATGAACTATATGATTATGATTGATTTGGATCACCTTAAAATAATGAAATATTAATGTTTTTTTGTGATAGCGCTCCAATGCATTGGGTAAAGAATATAATCACTAGAGATGACTAGTTTCACGATACCATGGGGAATAAACTTGGTAATGTTTATGACACCTTGGGGATGAACATTGGTGATATGTTAATTAATGTATAATTTAAATGTTGTCGCAACATATTCAAGTTATGATTAATGTTATTTTCATTATGATATTCCTCTACTTCCATTCCACATGACTTTTTATTTTTTTATCAAGAAATTATTGCTTTCACAAGTAAACTGATTCCCTTGCTTTCCTTACTAGGCCTTCTGCTCACCCTTTCCATTAATGTATGTCTCCAGGTTATGTGATAAAGTAATTATACATAGGAATAAATATTAAAAGAGATTTTCAATGAGATTTAAAAGAATGTTTTTTGATTTCATGTTTTATGTTCCTGGTTTTCAAGATTCTAAACATTAAATATCCTCTGTTAGTAAAATGTAATGGAATGTTATGTATCAAAAAGGCGGGATGCCATAGGGAGGATTTTTTCCCTTCCCCCTAAAATGTGTAGGGACTCACACTGGTAAGGGTTTTTTAATTTCCCCCAATAATGTGTGGGGACACACACTAGATAATGAATTTATTACCTAGCCAATCCAATGTAATAGTTATTACATTATAGTGGAGAATCTAATGATTGGTCAATCCCATGCATGGAAAGGATGTATCTTCTCTTACTAACAAGAAAACCATTCAAAAATATTGTGTGTGTATTTTTACAACTTTCTATTATTTTATGAGATAGTGAAAAGAGAATAAGAGAAGAAATATCTTAATGGGTCAAGAGGTATAAATATTTAGAGATGTAATTTGTTTAAAAATTTCCCAAAAATGATTCCCCCCCCCCCTCACAGTGTTTGGAATTTCCCAAACTATTCCTCTTAATTGGTATCATAGCTATTCCATCCTTTTTTGGGTTCTGTATAGCGATGTTATTCTCTATTAAGTAGTTCAGTTTCATTCCTGATTAATCAATGAATTGTAGTTTCAGTGAGGATTTAGTTGTCTATGAGAAGAAGACTATATCTACCAAGACCATGTTGAACATGAAAGAGAACCAGAAGAGAAATATAAAGAAGAAGTCTATCTTATCTATAGAAGAGGATGTTTCTATCCCTCCATGCCATACTGAAAGTGATGAAATATCATACTTGTAATTTAATGACCGGGTGGATCATGTTTACACCAAGAAGATATATAACCTACCTTCCTCAAGTTATCAATATGTATGTGTTAATACATTTTAAAATTATTATCATTGTTGAAATGCTAGCACAAGTGGTGATGATCAATTACAACCTCTCAAGAATTATTAGTCGACAAATTAACTATTTTTATGCATGAAATCTCTGATGAAATTGTCTCACAAATTAGTGTAGTATTTAATGTATGAAAGAAGATATCACCCAACTGGAAGAAGAAAATGATGTTTTGGAGAAGGTATTATAAAAAAATTTTAAAGCCCTCTAGACAATTTGGAGCCATTGAAGAAAAAGATAAAGAATTTGAACTAAGTTCCTCCATGTGGATCAATGAAGATGAAGAAATGTAGGGATTCAACAAAACTCTAGAATAGAAGTTACATGCACTTAAAGATGAGCTGAAAGGGGGAACTGATGTCAAGGAGTTATATTTGGAATAAAATTCTATGAATTTCAAATAACACGACTCTTTGTGACAAGAAAATGTGAAGATTCTTGAAGATGAAGTTGAAAGATTGGAGAAATATTATGAAGAGAAGATGACTATGATTGAAGATCTAAAAATCATCCTAAAACTTTATATGTCTTGAAATGGATGTTCAGTTGTAAAAACTTGATAACACACATATTAAAACTTCAAAAAATATTGAAATAGTTTCTAATGGCACTCAATGTACATTGGAGGATTATAAGGGTAAAATAACTCCAACATGTGATAATAAAATCCCGACCTCACTCAATGATCTATCACATGAAACTGATAAATAAAAGGTACCATTCATAAAATCTTATACTAATGTTTCTAAATTTGTTTATAAAAAAAGTGGAGGGTGTAATAAAAATTCTAAACATGTATGGATGAGGAAAGGTGAATATATACCTACCACCATGTCTAGGGGGATAGGAAGAATAATGTGGAAGGATTTTCCCCAAGGAGAGTACAACAAATCAATAAGAAGGCACAAAAAACATATACAAAAAATATCATGAGGATAAGGTTTGTTGGAGAATGTTGGTGATGTAACAGATTTGGGTATTATGGATTGTATTTTTGGGAAAAACACATAAATGAAAAAGAACAGAGAAAGACAATATCAAAGGGAAGAAATATGGAGAAAAAGAAGAAACATATCCAGTTCCAAAAGTAATGGTATAATGAAAATATATTTGGAAATACCGATAAATTTGTGATATATTCAAGGGAAGTGGTCCCATGGTTGTTTCATGTTCATCATAACATGTATCCAATGCTGATAAGAAAATAATATCACAAAATCTGGTTAAGAAATTAAAAGTATCCTTTGGGAGAAATCAGAAGAATGTTGTAAAAATGGATTCACCCAAGAACATTTAAATAAGTAAATGTTACAAGAAATTGGATTCTAAATCTAATAAGTTGAAGGGTGGTGAATCCAAAAGAACTACCATCAATAATTACACCTAGAAGAACCCTTTTGGAAGATACAATCTTAATGCCTCAATTAAAAACATATTGGTTATCTAGATAGATGATTTGGAAAGAATGATAAAAATGGAAGATGCACTAGCTAAGGCTAGTGAAATAAGTAAAAAAGAATATTCCACATGAAGAATATGAAGTCATGATTGTGAGGTGCAACATGTTTCGGGACACTAGTAAAAAATGAATTACATTTATTCCAACTAAAGAAGAATTCTTAAAAAATATGAAAATTTCACCAGGAGATTCTAGTGCTCTAAAATTACTCTAAGAAAGAAGTCTAACACACAATTAAATGGAATATGTGATAATATTCACAAAACCAAAATAATAATTTTTTATAAAATGTGAGATTGTGAAGTGTAGAGAGATTTTAGAATCGTGGATTAGAAAACCATCTCATCTTTATTGTTCGAATTTATGAAGTAAGGAGGATCCACCATATTCCATTATATCCTTATTTTTTTATTTTTTCTTATAATATATGGAATTGAAGGAGAAGCAATCTCTTAGGGGGAGAACCCAAGAGTTCATAATGAAGAGTGTTCCCTTGAGGGGAGAAATATAAAGAAGCTACCAAAGTTATTATTTAAATTAGTATCAACTTTAGTTGGTATCGAATTCAATTAATCTGAATATTTTCTGACAATTATTTCATTGGAAGAAAATGTCATTCCTAAATCTCTCATCCTTAATTACTCAAAATAAATATTATAT
This sequence comes from Viscum album, assembly GCA_963277665.1. Lineage (NCBI taxonomy): Eukaryota > Viridiplantae > Streptophyta > Magnoliopsida > Santalales > Viscaceae > Viscum > Viscum album. Next base: position 789,849,941 of record OY728120.1, read on the forward strand.
TACAAATTTGGAGTAACTTAATTACTTAGTGACATAAGAAGAATAGATGTTCCCCATTGTCACTCATCCAACCTATTTCACTTGAATTTTATTATCCATTTGTTGAAGTGAGTGTAGGTGTTTCAGGTTGATTATTTCATAGTACATTTTTATCCTCATCCTGGAATGAAAGTGGAAAACCCATGAAGACAAGTATATGATTTCTCATCTCAGGATGTATCGTTACTAGCTGATAATGGACAACCTTATTTTCTAACTCAATTCCTATGGTTTTCTACACTAAGCATTTCTCATGTATATTTATAGTGAAATGATTTATGGCACATTTCTTAAGTTTGAAATGATACCCTCTCTACCATGAACATTTTATTTCTTGTCAATAATGGGTATATAAGTGAAATTAATGATTTGGAAGGAGAACAAAGTGAAGGGGGTAGAGAAGATTCACATTTTGATATTGACGCACTAATTTAAGAGAAAATTTAAGTATATCTAACAAATACAATGTGATAGATTGTTAGGAACACCTTAGATATGGTGTTTTATTTTTTTCAATAGTTGTCAATACTGGTCAAAATGTAGAAGGATATGAAAAAGGAACTCAAATATTAACGGAGACTACTAAATTAGATGATTGATTCACTAGTCCTATGTTTTAAATACAAGATTAAATAGTGACACATTGTCTACAACATTAATGTATCTTCCACTTGAATATGATTTAAATTTTTTTTGGAATTATTATTTCACAATGAATTAGAAAAAGAAAACTTGTGAGGATGAAGAGAAGAAGTGAGGAAGAGGCATGGAGTTCTAAATTAGAAAGCGGTAATGTTTATTTGATGTAAAAAGTGGCCTTTCATTATGTACTTTTTTTATGGGATTTAATAAAAAAATTTCCAAACCACAAGAAATACTAGGGTAGCTCAAACCGATAACATGTGGGACTCATGGTCAAAAATGAATAGGGAACCAGTCCTGGCTAACCATAAAGGTGGCATGGGCAGGCTGTGTATAGGCCTACAGGAGCACATGGGGATGAAATGCCCATGCATTATTGGGATGAAGCCCACATAGAGAGTGGGCGTAGAGTGACCCTCTATAGAATATAATATGAGGATGTACCATGATGGGAGAAGGAGTAATCTGGAAGGTTGCTGGAATGGGATGATTGATAAACTGAAGAATTTCACACCTCTAGTTTGATGTGGGACAAGAACATGTTGGTACTGTTAACAACTTTAAAATGTGGAAGCAATCCTTTCACGACATCTTGTTGGTGCTCATGATCTAATCTTAGTCATCCATACATTCCACGCCACATGAGTTTGAACTGATGTCGTCTGATGCCCTAGTAGCCAGCGCCATTGTCTTTTACCTCCCAATAATCGATGCTGCCACTACCTTTAACTGATGAAAAAGATGGACCCCAATGAACGATAACTGACCATATAATGAAAGGTGTTCGATTGTATGGAAGTCATGATTTCAAGAATTCAATTTCAATTTCATGCATGTAACAAAATAATGAATATCAAACATGGCTAAAACAAATGAAGTTTCAAGGACATGTCATGGAGCTCAAGTGTTCAAGAAAGTGAGTTTCATGATATTCCTAATACATGCCCATGATATGTTTACCGAGAGACCACTCATTTGAAAAGGAAACATCCATGATTTGCGAAATATCTTCATGCGATATTTATGTTCTTTAAAACTAGTGATCGTGGTTATACAAAGATATAATCTCAACTATTCGATGAAGCGGTTTGAAGGGAATATGTCATGGTATTTGAACCTATATAATGGATAGACCCTCACTTATAAAACAAGAAGCCCTCGAGCAGAATAATGATTCTGCACCCTTGTTCCTCAATGCTCTCATTTCCAGAAATAGAGCATCTCCTCAAGCATCTGTTTCTAAAATGGAAAGAAAATATCCTCTAGACTTCTATATCTACTATGAGAGGATCTCGTAGGCCTCTAACAAGTTCATTGCACTCTCTATTGTACTTATCTATGAACCATGATCTACAATGAAAAGGGATAACACACCACATCTCCCTTTATGTTGTGATGAACTAAGATCCACAAAAACTTTTTGGTTTGTTAATATCTTCACAGATATCCAAGGTAGTACTCGATTCATACACTCCCACTCAACTTCTCAAAGTACCACACATCCTATGCATGGAAGAAAAATGCTCTGTGAGGATATTCTTGTGCACCTCCCGCATGAATATAATGACCCGTGAGCCTCTCGGTTTCCCAAATAAATGTTAAGAACACCCTCATGTTCCCACCAATATACTATACTATATGAAGGTGTCATTTTCTTGTGAAGAGAGGGATACAATGGATATGGGATGTACATACATGCATGTTTGTGTGTACATTTTTTGATAGAACTCAAGGTAGTGTGTGTGTGCGAAGGGGATTTACCCACTCAGATTTGGTTTCCTTCAAAGAAGGTAAGTGGAAGGAAAAAGGTACTATTTCTCTGTGTTAAAAGGTTTGTACTCATTAGGGTTTTCACACAAGATATAATAAGACAATTAAATGTAGATACTTGCAATCACATGTTATTTGAATATATCCAAGGCCGTTTGTGTGTACACATGTCACAGAAGAATTAATGACTAGATGATATTCTATTCATACATACCTGAATATGTAAAAAGGTGCAACTCATTCATGAAAATATTAACTTCACCAACAATAAGAGATGAAATAAAGAAGAAGGAGAGTTTTCCCAACTAAAGAGTAATTATTATTTAGGGTAGTTATGATTCTGATGATGCCTAGTAAGCTGGTCCTTAGTTTTTGAACAATCTCAATGGGTTTTTTCATTATATCCAAGAAGAAAGAAGAAGAAGCTACAGTTTAGTTGGTTATTTCACTAAAGAATAAGAATGAAGAAGAAGTATTGTAGGTGGGTTTAGACTATAAATAAGATAGAATATGAAAACTGAGTTACTTGCCAACTAATTTTCAAGTAACCAAGAGAAGAGAACTAAATTATGATCAAGAGCAGAATAAACATTTTGGACAAGGAATAATATTTTCTCCCTAGGAAGTATAAAGAACCAACAAGGAAACTTCAAGTTGAATTAGGTCATCGCCAGTTCAGGAAGTGGATAGTTTCCATCCCCCCTCCAAATTTTAGGGTCTCAAATTGGGAAGTAATTCTTTGTTCCCCCTCCAATATGTTGGGACCCACACTAGATAGAGGATTGTTTCCCTAATAAGTAAACTATAATAGTTATCACATTATAGTGTAGAATCGATGAATTGGTAATTACCATGCATATAAAGGATGTAACTTCTCTAATTGAGTAGTGAACCATTTAAAAATATCATGTTTATATTTTTACTACTTTCTATTATTGCATGTTTCAGGGTAAAGAGAATAAGAGATTCAAGATATTAATTGGTCAAGTGGTATAAGGATAAAAAGTTATAATTGGCTTAAAAAGTCCTCATAACTAATTCACCACCTCTCAGTGTTAGGAATATCCCAAACTGGTCCTCTCACCTTTTGGAGGTCTAAGATCATGTGGGAACCCACATTGGGGAATGTTCCTCATATATCCAACATTTAAATCAATGAGACTGAATAATTCACATGGGATGATAATTTTACCTCATTTCTCAGTAGACTGAGAAGTTGACCAAACTATGATTACTATGATTCCTGTAATAAGCAGTATACATAGGACTCCTCCTCAAAAATTGAGCTGAAATATATAGTTCATATATGTCCAAATATATTTCCATTACACATTATGTTAAACTACAAAGGTTTAATGAAATAAATGGTATTTTATTATTTAAATAGACATAATATGTTGGATGCCTAATTATGGATTAATCCCCTCCTAAGAATATTAAATGCCTCCTAATATAGAAGAAATTTCTGAAGTTCTTGGATATAAAGCTTCACCAAATAAGAAGCTATTAATTACTGGGTAATGGATGAAGAACCTTAGATGCTTACATACATATTCACTAATGAGGTCCCCTTATTCTACACATAAAATGGTTTGAACTATTATCTTTTTTAGGGTAACTAACACATTAGGGTTATGAAGAGATTCTATAAAATATCATGAATCTATAAGAGAGTCCCGAATCAGGAAACAATTCTCCCCCTAAAAACAGTTTGATGAGCCCACACTCGCATCTTATTAACCGATGTGAGTACGTATGTGTAATCGGTTATGAATCCCCAAATGACCACATAACTTGGGAATATAGGTCTGTACACAGTTATGGATGGGGGAACCATTGGGAGTTTCTGTTAAGAGAAAAAATGGTGATATGAAATCGGTGATTTTGAAATAAATTGAACCCATCACAATCAATCATTGGGAAAAAATGAATTATCATGGGTCAACCTATTTTTCGTTGAAACAAAAAATGTTGAATCCAATAGGAATATATATAATCACAACATGTACTTCACAACATAAAAAGTATAGACTACCCAGTTCTCATAAAATAATTTTGTCCTCCCATAGAAGGTATCTAGTCATCATCTTTTCTGTCATGACAAAAAATGGTGATCCCAACATGAATCTCTCAAATAACTAAATGATTATTTAATCATGAATTAATCCATTTTCTTCCCAAATTTTTTGAAAACAAAAAAAATGATGAGCTCAATGTAGAACCATGAAATAGTCGGATGGTCAGTAGTTCTTATGTTAGGCCACATTGTTATCTAATAAATCAATGATGATAATCATAACATAAATATTATAGCTGATCCTCTATAACTAGGGTTCCCATGAAATAATTCCATCCTCTATTTGAAAATTTTATTCAAACAGAATGTATAGATTGGGAATAAAAGGAAAATTGTATTAACCTTGAAAATTCATTTCAGAACACATAAAGCCTATGATGGTACACTCATTAGTGAATGTATTCCTTGTTTTCTACATGACTACAGATACTTCTATCATTAAAAAATCATGATCTAAGATAATGTCTTTATACAGTGACCAATTCAGAAAATTAACTATAGATACAACCTCTTGTGGGTCACAAAATTATATCACCTTCTTGACAACTTCATCATATGGTGGAAATTTTTTTTAGGAATACCATTGACATGGTATAATCTTGACACTAGAAGATACAAGAAGAGGTCTCCAATAACTAAAAATGATGAGTCTGTATCATCTAAGGAAAGAAAAAGATATTCTTGTTGCCCTTATCTCTATAGGAAACTACTTTGGAAACTTATCTTGGGATTATGAAAATCACCATATCAGTATCTAATGTATGTGTACTAGGTAGTTAATTATGACTCACTTCCAATTCCGTATTGACCGGGGAGGGATCCTATTAACCGTAATCACAATCCCCATCCCATCAATACCCATTATCTTCCTACTAAGGGTACCAACTAATAAACATCCACCTATGATACCCATGGAATAGAAACAATGTAGTCTCATCAAGAGAGAAAGTATGTAGACAACCATGAGTGGGATTATACCCCATTAATACTGATGTTATTTCCCAACATATTCTGGTTGTCACCAGTGAGCATGATCAAATCCCTACATACTTGAAACAAGTCTATGGGAATATTCTTGTATAATTCATGGGGGAAGAACATATCTATACCCTCATGCAAGAATCAAAATAGCATATTCTAGTGGAATAATAATGATATTTTTGGGATCATATCCCTACTTCAATTGAATATATATGCTAGTATATAGTGGAGAAGAACAATTTCATGATTATATCATTGAAAACACTTTTATAAAATGCTATTAATTGTTAAAAATAGATAAAGAAGTCCACTGAAATCTTCTAGTACTGGTATAGATACATCATAACTGCATATTATTATCCATATATTCAAGGAATCTCAACACTTTGATCATTATGAACATTTGGTTTCTCTAGAGAAAGACCACATTCTTTATCCCAACCAAGAGTATTATCAGTATACTATGGTAAAATAAAATCATTCAGAACAGTCATATATTCATATTCCAACCAGGGATCACTAGGATAGAGTGAAACATTCCTCATGATAGGGGAACATGCCCATTGAGAAAGTTCAGTTGAATATTTCCAAAGTTGATGATAGGCTCATATATATGTTTTGAATGGGTCTCACCAAATTATATGGGGACATTCCTTGGGATACGATCATATTCCAAAAAAATATGACCAATAAAATACTCCAAAGTCCCAAGATTGAGCTCATTTTCTCATTCTAGAGAGGGATAACCATGTGATAATGAAACATTCATCAGGAGAGGATTATATTCATACCAGTTAATCTTCCCAGAATATTCCATTAGATCAGTAAATTCATGGACATATTCATACTATTTCTAATGAAAAAATGCACCAGAATAATTCCATTGTAGTACTGGAGGAGGCTCAAATCCCTTATCTCATTCTATAGTTCTTTCAATATTTTTATACTAGAGATTTATATCCCTAATGAGCTCTTACTCTTTTTCCAACTTGATATCTCCCAGCGACAATGGCTCATGCCTCAAGGAAGGATCATATACCAGCCATAAAAGACGATCAATGTACACCAAAGGCTCTGGATCAGGCTCATTTAAAATTATAATTGAAGATCTCCAAGGGATAATGAAACATGAATAAGTATATTCTCTTATTTCAATCATTACTGAGGACGTTAATTGGATAACTCTAGCACCTTCTCATTAGCAGGCTCAATTCTCACATCCCCAAATAGTTATAATCATGTTATGGAAAACAACATATACCTATACAACTCTATAAGGAATTTCTGAATATTCTATATACAAATAAAAATGAGGATTATATCCTTATTATTTTCAATTCCCATTCCATTGAGGATGTTAGAGGCACATTCTCAACAACCCATTGTTCATTCAAGTCTTCAGCTGAAAAATTAGATGATCACTATCGATATAGTCCTCCTCACAATAGTGTGGAGATGGATTAGAGGGAATTTTCTCGTGAAATTCGATGTGGTCATACTCTCCACTATGATATCTCCCATGAATAAGAAAATACACCCCCTTCCCATAAACCTTCATATAGAGAGGTTTCCAAAACTCAGTTGCCTTCATATAGAGAGGTTCTTGAAACACCTGGTTCAATTGCATATAGTTCCCCATAAACATTTAGTAACACTCCACTCCAATCATCAGGAAACCACAAGAATCATCTTAGGTGGTTTGATTGGATGGAGGCATGTTAGTCTAATAAATAAGATCCCTAAATTGACATATACAAGGATTTATTAGGAAATGACATCCCCACCTTGTTATGGCCCCTCTTTATTATTGACTATAAGGTCCCAAATGATCTAGAAAAGGAGTTATTACATTATCTATTCCCAAATATATTGTCTACTAATCAGTTACTGTAGTGTATACATATAACATAACAATGAAATAATTATTAACTTCATCTCATCCATACACTCTTTTTTCATCGTGTTATGGACATCTACTCTATAGCCTGAAACCCAAGAATGGAGGATCATTAAAATACCTATGTAGTGATTTTCTCTGCATCATGATAGATCTATACTGAATAATTTCAAGAACATTTCAAAATGTTCATATCTTAGGATGGATGATATAAGGATTATTTCACTCCACTATTATCCAAGAAAACGAACCCCTTCAGATATAAAGTTCTATAATTTCATATCCTTGTGAAAAACCAGAGAAACCGGTAACACAGAAGCCATTTGATCACTAAAAAACAATTCCCATTCTTGAAATATTCCCACAAACCATGAATCGAGGGATATGATATCCATAATGTCTTTGAACTAGTCACCTAGAATAAATGGGAATGAATTTTAGACATGGAATCCAATGTTGAAATCAACGCGACGTTATCCTATATAAATTGACTCTCATCATGGGTATTCATTTCACCCAACACCTTTGTGAGAATAGCTACACTTCATCAAACATTACATAGTAGTAGCTTCAATAGTATCCATCCATAAGTGATACCAGCCCACATGGATAGGGTAATATCTTCCAATACTTATATTTTTCAGATCGTCAATTCAAAAAAGGATTTAGAACATATCATCAGCATCCTGAAACAAAACCCATCCCATTGGGATGGGGGAATTTACATCTCAATCATCATAACTAGTTTGATTATCCCATAGTATGGTATTAGTGAAATCAAAATCGATTCTATATCAACCTTATCCCACAATGATACATGAGTTTATAACTTAATTAATATCCTTAGAATCCTAAAATCCACAGCATGAAGCTTCCAAACCCCATAAAAATGATCAATCAATTCCAATTGTGTCCATAGATGTCCCACATTCAATAGGGAAAGGATATTTTTCATCATCATCATCACCATAGCGTGAATTAGCATTCTATAGGTTGGGAGGTAAATAAAGATGGTTTTCCTTTCATATGTTCATCTTGCCACAACAATAACCACTGCTATTCTATGTCCATTTTACAATCATGACTGGAAACTCCCTAATGTCCATTACTCATATGCTGAGACATGAGGAGCATATGGAAAAGGAAATCAGACCCTCCCATGGTCAAAATCCTAAATCAGCCAATATAGATAAAGGATTGAAGAACAACCTTAAGTCATGAAATGAATAATCTTTAGGTTTCATTGAATGTAATGGGAATACCCCCATTTCATGATACACCTATTTAAATTTAATAACTTTTGACGTGGTTGTTATTTTGGATCAATTCAAAAATGAGTAGGGCCACAAAAGAGAAAATATACCCCTTGGGGAGGGTGATCTGGATATTCGAAATAAGATTGTACTCATTCAAAACAAGAGAGGAAGAGTTGAGATTCCTTCTACCGAGTAACAGTTTTCCAAATATAAGATTGATATACAACCTTTTAGACAACTAAATGAGGATATAATCAGAGAAAATATTCCCATTAGGTATAATCTTTAGGCTGAGGATAATATTTCACCTCTTATAAGAGTATATCTTCTAAAGAGATTCGAATAGAAGCATCAAAATGGATTTGAATCCTTGAAGTCAGTATAGATAAATGATGCAGAAAAAAATTTAGGGATTTACCTCTATTGTGGTGAAAACCTCTCCTTCTTCTGGGTGATTATTCTATCTTAAAAATAATTGAGAATCTGTGTGATATGATAGAGGGATACCTCATCAATCCCCACCTTCTCCATGTAGACAAGAGGCTTCTCATACTGTAGTACCCCTAGAGCTTCTTAAGATCACAAATTCTCTAGCTACTCAAGATCAATCCATGGAAGGCCGATTCATACTTGTTAATAAAGAGAGGAAACCATATCCCAAGTGTATGGATGATACTTTTACCCCACCCAATTTTGGAAATCCTACCTCCCTACCTTTTATGGTGCAAGAGACACCGGAGATAATCTAATATACTTCATATAATTATGTAGTCTAATGATGGGCCCTCAAGATCAACATTTGGAAGCAAAGCTATTATGTTTTTCACATACATCGATAGGGAGAGAATTTGTTTAGTAGAAAAATATACAAGAAATATCTATAGTTGGATGGAAAGAAATTCTTCTCCATTTCCTTTAACATTTCATTTCAACATAGTGGAAAATGAAAATATTCAACCTATAGACGTTCAAAAAACATAAAAATGAGACGGTTCATGACTACCTAGCCAGATGGAAAGGCCTAAACAATTCACTCAGAACCCCACACTAATTGGATAAGTTTTTGGAACCTTATGATGAAAATAACTGGGATGAGATACAAATGCAATTGATCCTATTTAAGTTTCCAGGCGGGTTTTATGAGTTTGAAGAAATGGAACAATGATTGGAAGTCTCTATTCAATGAACCCAATACAAATATCGACTCATGCCCTCAAAACATGGGTGAAGTCAAGTTAAAGAGGAAGTTTTAGATTTCACTCTTAATCCTCTAGCATTGCCCATCCATGAAAATAGGTAGGTCTGGAACCTCCCAACACCTCCGTCAGAGTGGAAAAACACAAAATTTACCTCAAATAGAATCATAGTGAAATTAGGGTTTCCTGGGATTTTATGAATGAATTAATAAAGAATACTCCTTATGAAATGTACGAGTCCTCAGTTATTTGTTGGTTTCCATGGAAAATAACCTACTGAAGCTGCCATAGAAAAGGAAGCCCAATGAGGTCAGCCTCACCTACCATCCCAACTACATTCATTTCCCTAGAAGGTTGGGTCACAATATTCAGAACATCTTCCTCATAAAATACGTCTTTAAAGGAATGGTCAATTATAGAAATGTGATGTTAGATAAAACCTCAGAGAATATGGCGGCATAACCATTTCCTAGTTAGAAGAAGTTGGTGAGAAGTAGATTTTTTTTCTTGGCATGGACCAAAGTTCAACAATTGGATGATTCAAAAAAACTAATGACAGAGCTCATGCCACCCATATTGTAGGACTATGTAGACCCAAAAAAGCTCCACCTCCCAATAATGTGAAATCATATATGTCTCCCAAAAATTTATTAACCATAAAAAGAATGAAAAAATAAAATATGAAGAGTCTTATTCTGATATAATTCATGCTCAAACTATTGCAAATATCTTCCCTGTAATATTCAATGCTTGGGAACTTCCCAAGAAACAAAAAATTCATTAGATGAAGATATAATATTTTGTTTTTTCAATATGATACACTTGGAATACCTCTTATACAATGATGAATATACCCCCATGTATAAGTTCCCTACATGAAATAGCAGAACTAGAGATCACATGAGCAAGAACTGAGGATGTAGAGGATGGAAAAAGTTTGGTTAGACCAAATATATTTCAGTTACACCCCCATAGTGAACATATATATAGATTAGACCCATGTTAAATCTCTATATAAAGCTTATAAAATTAACGGATGTGTCTATGAACCCTCTAGAGGTTTCCAAAACCCAGTCATCTTGCATGACATCCAAGAAAGGGTTTGATTTTCTGATCGGCCGAGGAAATAGGGAAGGTCAACATGACCACGCCACTGGAATCAAATTCTCCCATGGCCTTGGCACAAGTACCAGGCCTATCCACCTCAAATGCCTCAATTCCGTAGAAAGAAGTTTTGGAGAACCCCCACATTATGAGGAAAAGGCCTATGGCACAAAAGTGCACTCTTTTGAACTAGCTTGTGGATATCCCATCCAATCGCTCAAAACTCAATGCGCTCCATCTTTCAAAAGAAATTGGATAATAACTCATTAAATAACTCCAAATCCCATAGTAATTTGAGATATTGGTTGTTGAATCCATGTTATATCCACCTGAGATCGTGTAAGAAAAATTCCTTGTCTTCATCTAGTTACAGAGCATGACCAGGAAGAGGCCATCTTGGGACACATCATACCCCAATATTTTTCTGAAAGACTAAATAATATCAACACCCAATGGAATATGATTTACAATTGATCTAGGATAATTTTCATCCAATTTTGAAACCTTCGATGCTTGCAATATAATAAAGGTAATTTTTCTCCAACAAATCATACAATTCAAGGTTATGATAATCATGAGAAAACATGTATTGATATAATCAAAATCAACGAACAGTTTTGGGATCTCACATCTGAAAATGAGCTTTTGGTTATCCACCAAGGCACTGTGAACAATATTCTTCTCAGAAGGCCCTGGATCCATATCACTATGGAGAGGAATTTAACATTATTTCAATATCTAAAATACCCCCTCAATAGAAATTTTATAATTCTACATGCTTATAGTACCACCTTTGAGACATGTGAGGAAAGAAAATGATGAAGCCTGATTCTATAAAATGGACGGAAAACAAACAATTGTGTATGAAAATATAAAGACTGAATACCCCAACAGTTTGGGGACCTTCCCTAAAAATCCTTAGTGTATGATCATGAGTGACTATGTTCTCCCCATAAATTGGTTTGAGGTAACAGACCTTTTCCCATGGGTCTAATACCATAATGTCCCTTGTAATAGTGTAATAGATGACCAACTCCAACATTTTACTACAAAGACTATAGGAGCAGTGGATGATAATGTCTCTTATCAAGGAATATATCCCATAAAGATGAAAAATATGACCCCGTATTGTTGTACCTGCCTAAGAATTCCTCCACAGACTCGGAGGTGGATGAAGGAGATGATGACATTGGGAGAACCCCTCACACATTCGACGAAGGTGTCTCCCCCATTGTCGATGCGCTCTGGAAGATAAATTTAGGAACATAAGAAGACCTAAAACCTACACTGATTATTTCCTCTATGAACCTCATAAAGAAATAGATATACATTGAATTTCACAAGAAATACTGATATGTGTTCTCTCGGAACTATATATAAATGACCATAATAAATCAAAATTTTGCTACACACTATCTCATCTTTCTCGAAGACTGTCAATGATTCAAGAAGGTAGATAGAAGGATGTGTCCCTCTCATGAATCAAATTTAGAGGATGAATTTTTCAAATTAATTAAATCCAAATTGGTGATAGAAGAGAAATAGACAATATGGATTGGAAATATTAACCCTATCAATAATAGTAATGGATGTATTAAGGTCTATATAAATTATAGAGACCTTAATCGGCACTTCCCAAAGGGAAATTTCACATTTTCTATCACATAACTCTTGATCAATGAAATTGATATCTTATAATACATTTCCTTCATGTATAGGTATTTAGGGTATAATCAAATAAATATGGCCCGTGAATATAAGGAATCTACTACCTTATGAGCTCCTCAGTGGATATTTTTATATCAGTTCATTCCCTTTGGTTCAAATAACACCAGCCCTACATATTGATGTTCCATAAATCATATTTTTAAGAAATTCTTAGGAAAAATATCATAAATCTATGTTGATGACCTAGTTTTAAAATCTCAACAACAATGTGATCACTTCACGGAAGTTCAAAAAATCATTAACAAGTTACAATATCACAGTCTAAAGATGACTCTACTGAAATTCACATTTATGGTAATAGTAGGGAATTTCCTTATATTTATAGTACACCACCATCACATTGTAGTTGACCTTTAGAAGACAAGTTATATTTTACCAATGTCACAACCTAGAAATATCAAAGAGATGAGGGGACTCTAAGGGAAGCTTTCATACTTTCGACATTTCATAGCCAAAATGGCCAGAAAAGCTCTCATATTTACCAAGATAATTAATAATGGAATCATCAAACAATGGAATGGGGGATACCAAGAAGGCATTAAAATTCAAGAGGATTCTCTAATGAACTTAATATATTTGATTCCTCCATTGTAAGAGAGTCCACTTATCCCATATGTGGTCACCATGGAACGCTCAATGGGTTCCCTCATCTCACAAAAAAATGATGTGGCGAGTGATACAATTCTATTCTTACTAAGTCAAATAGTGCTAGGAACTAACACCAGAAACTAGGATGTCGAGAAGAACTTCTTCGCACTCTTCTTTGTAATGAATAACATGATGCATTACTTTCAGCACCATGAAGTCCACTTGTAATCTCATATTGATCATCTCAAGTACAACATTGGTCGATCCATGGTAACTTGGTATATGGCCCGATGGTTAGTCATTATGAAATAATATTACATCCAATTGGTGTCACAAAATGTGTTAAAAAATAAATCTATGGCTGATTTCCTCATAGAACATACCACCAAGAAGAATACACAAGTGGACATTGAGATCCCAGTTGAGGGGGTCTTCTATTCCCATGGAACTACCCAGTCATGGGAGATATATTTTGATGGTGCCTGATAAATTTATAATGGTAAATGGATGGAAATATTGAGACTTAGTCGGGTTGGTTTTTGGATTGTATTTATCTCTCAATAAAAGAAAGTTTCTTATACTTTTTCTCACAATATAAAGGCTGCAAGAATATCATGGAAAAATACCAAGCCCTATTAATACGGTTGAAACTAACCTAAAATCTAAAAATAGCCTACCTGAGTATCATACAGGATATGAATAAAGTTATAATGTAGATGAATGGAGAATTTTTAATCAATAATGAAGAACTGGCCCCTATCACTAGCTATGTTAGGAGAGTGATGGGAAATTTCCCTTTTGACCTCACATTGCTTCATGTTCCCTGATCAAAGAACTCCCAAACTGATGCATTGTCTAATGCAGCCATAGTCATGGCCAACCCTGATCATGTAGAATTAATATTCTGTATCTTGGATTGAATAATGATCAAACAAATCATTTCAAGTGTTATGGAAGAAATAAATTAGTTCAACACCACCACATATTGTGATAAACCAATATCCCCCCTAGATTGATGGAGTCCATAATTGGTTATCTCCAAAAAATGACTCACCCAATAGACCGATCAAGAAGGGAACAAATTTATTATCGTGAAGTGAACATTCCTGTATGGGATTACCCAAATGACCAAAAATCCCTCTACAATTAAGGCTTTGATGAAATATTCCTCTAATGAATTATAAAAAATGAGATTCATTCCATCACGAAAGAGGTCCATGTGTTCTCTTATTGTTCTCATCGGTTTAGGACTAGGCTCTCCCACCAAATAATGAGGCTTGGTTATTTTTGGAGAACCATGTTATGATACTCAATGGAATTACCAAGGAAATATCATGAATTCCTGATCCCTACAAACTACATCCATCAACCCTAAAAATTGATACATAAATATATATATTCCTTGTTATTTTTTTTGGGAATGAATGTTAGGGGGTCATATCACAGAAAAAAATAGATTTTCAATTAATTCAAGGATGATACAAACTTCTTATCTAAATTCTCTGAAGAAATACCCCTCAATTATGTTAGGACGGATAATATCATAAACATTATAATGCCCCATATCATCACAAGGTTTTGTGTCCCTCACATAATATTGATGGAAAACAACACCAACTTATCTTCTATAGAGTTTATGAAACTATACCAGGAGTACAATAACATGACTGGTCTCTCATCATACTTGAATGCAGAGGAAAATGGATATATAGAGGCATTCAATAAGACTCTATCAAATATAATCCAGAAGATGGTGAACATGGATAATAATTCATGGTCGAACAATCACATCAATGATTTTTGGGCATACCGTACCACCACGTGTACTATTACAAAATAAATAGAATACTCATTGGTTTACGGGAATGAGGTGGTGTTACCCAATTAATTTCTTCTAAATTCACATGGAAATCCATGGTTTAATAACTCCCGGATGATGAATAATCTAATAAGTAGTTGGATGAAATGGAGAGTCTTGATGAGAAAAGTATGAGTAAATTTCAAAACCTTAAACTCCATTAGAAATAGATGACATGAGAAATAAATAAGAAGGTTATCCTTTAATAATTACTCCATGGAGAACTAGTGTTGGCTCTTAGGAACCTAATGTTACCAGGTAATAATCCTCTGAATATGGATCCAAAAAGGGAAGGGCCTAATATCATTCAAAATTTCATTCATAAAAGAGATTACTCACTGGCCATAATGAGTGGGGAATGTGTCACACCCCCAACAAATGGGAGGTTTATTAAGATATTATTTTCATATATTTCATCATGAAACCCTTATCCCGATAGAAAGACTTTAAATAACACAATGTCTCTTGTCTGGAAAGAAATACTTCAAACATCATAGTATTTATCAACCCTACCGCAAGATGTTAAACTAAACATCATCTCTCATCATAGAAACAAGATGATAAACATCACAATTTATCAATACATGGAATTTAGAAGTTAAACAACACAATATCTCTCATCCAAGAAGTAAGACATTATGTTTCACAACGTCTCTCATGCTGGAAGATAGATGTTAAACTGTGCAACACTTCTTATAATGGTAATAAGAATTTAAGCTGCAAAACATCTCTCATCATAGAAGCAAGATGTTAATAAACCATATCCGTTCGTCAAGGATAAATTTTGTAAAAATATATAATGTCACTAGGTCTAGTTGTGTGATGTTAAAGAGCACAATATCTTCATATCAGTAAGCAATTAAAATGAACAGCAATTGTAGTCTTGGAAACAAGACGTTAAACTATAATGTGTCTTATTTTCTAACCACATGCCACTATAATGTAGGGATAAAGTTATCATTTATTGATTTGAAAAAAATGAAACACCATCTCACTAATGGATCACCTAATAAGAGCTACATCTATGGAAAATAAGAATGAAATCCCCCTACCCCCATGTGAGAGTCAACTCCACATAAGGACTCCATACTTCTACGAACAATGAGTGGACATACCCCATCGATCACAGGATACGTAGTGACTCTATAACATCTACTATTGGGCCTATCTATAGTGTTTATTCCCATTCTCATTGAGTGACATTCATCCTCACTAGAGTTCCTTAAACTTTACCACTAATGTCCTCACCACACGAAATTAAACTGCACGGGTTTCTAGAACTATGTATGGATTAATTATAATTTCAAAAGGATATGTAGGGATTCCTCCATCCTATATCATTCTCTAGCCACCACATGACACAAAATTCCCCCATTATATCCTTAATCACCCTTGTATGGTGAATGTAGTCCTTAACTTTCCCTGTTTCACACACTAATTATAGCTCTCTTCAGTTGACGAATTTATGTAAGGGTTTCCCCACACATACAATGAATACCAGCTCACAATAAGGTTATCGTGGTCCCAAATGACAGTCCTTGGAAGGGATAGATGTGTCCTCATCACATGAGATTAAAATGCATGATTGATATCCTTTGCAAGACATAACATTGTGCATTCTTTTGGACCTCACCCAAGAGGAACATTGTTATTGGTGTTGGTATCCTAGAACACCTCCATTCAAGAACTACATGAGGATCGATTCCTAACATCATTGGATACATAGGGATCCTCAAATATTAAATGCCAATAATAAACACAAAAACATAAGCATAAAAATGCCTCCTCCCTATGTATTGGTCAGACTTTCAAAGGAAGTTCCTTCATCTAGAACTACATGGGGTTTGAATCCTATAATGATAGAATACATAGTGATTATCAGGTCATTAATATTGGGCATAGCTAAAAAATCAATGATAACCATGCCCGCTTTTGCATGAGTCAGACCTGCATAGAGAGTTTCCATTTCAATAACTAAATGTGGCTTGATTCTTACCATCATTTTATACTAGTGACATCCAAATCTCAAAAATTAGTACCAGCTACAACAACCGATAAAATAAATTCACCCAAACATTATAGGGGTTGTTCCATACAAGACCATTTTTCAAATATATGATAAATATCTATGTGCATCCTTGTTATGAAAGTAATATAACTTTCACAAATTTTCACATCGGTTCCCATGTACTTACCACACTACGATTAAAATAAAATTAAAACATCACGGTTGTATCATTTTAAGACTAAAACATAAACACATATTTACAACATGATGTTAATTTGCAATGAAAATATCCTTACAACATGATGTTAAAATGCACAGAAGAATGTATGTCCCTAATACAGGAATTTAAAATCTATAGATCCTCATATATTGTCATACTTTATCAAAGGGATATAAGTTACACACCTAGTTCATATAGAGTATGAGGTTATTCTACCTTATTTTAAGCATATAAATTCATAAATAACACATCATGTTTTAAGAACCTCAACTTCCTGCAAACCTTTCATGGCCTTGCGAAAGGAAAAAAGGATATCTCTACATGACCATGATATCGATTCATAAGGTATCAAACATACTAACAATAGAAATAATGGATCTAAAATGGGGGATTTCTAATCCTTGTGTTCCTAACATAACTGTGGAAGAAGTCATCACTTGAGGGAGTTGTGGGTTATCACCATTATTATTGTCCTGTATCATTTATCATCACCTGAGAACCATGATCCATTATTTACAACATTTTCATCTCCCTCTCAGAAGGATGTTGGAGTACACTTTACCCTGGGGTAACTAATTGGGATATTTTGCATCATCCCCCATAAAAGGTTTATGGGCATCCAAACCCCAAACTGCCTACACTTTGGTCAATGTTGTATGAACTTAAACTCTATCCCATAATTGGCCAAATCACAAGGCCTTAAACAACTAGATAAAGAGACATAAAACATGTTAGTTTGAAAACCACCAAATGGTGACCATGGAAGAAGTAAAGTCTTAAATATCTAAAATCATCATCTTCATTATTTTGGAAAAAATTAGGAAAAAAATAAACAAGCTATATTGTTCATATGGTATATACTCTAGCCATTGGAAAAATCTATTCTATGCTCGCATGACTGCCTAATTTTGGATAAATAAAGAGTAAAGACTTATCAAATCTCCCTACTATAAAAATAATATTTCTATAAAGTGTCTCATATTTTAATGTTATCAAACTGTTATTCGATTTTAAACATTTTATAATTCACACAACATGATTTGGGCACCTCAAATCGCTGTAAACGTTATATGGTCTTTATAAAAGGATTCCAAACATCAAGGGAAATATTTTATTATTCATTTATACATATGGCTCTTGCATATGTTATTATAGTCATCAAAAAAATGTGTCACTTTGAAAAATGGATTTCTGGCCCTTGTGAGAATTGATTTCACTATAGCAGAACCCAACACCTAATTCTGTTGTGGGCCATTCTCAATATGATTTTCTCATTTAATATTCTTAACCTAATTACTTTGTACCTTGATTTAAAATCCATATAAAAAACTATCCAATAATATTTGACATCCTCAACATCACATCATAGGGTTTTTTGTGCTTTTGAATGTAGAAATTGGGCACTCCTTTCCTGAACCATTGATTGCCCACACCTCCTGATTCAAAACCATAGTGTATAGGGTTATAGCTTCATAATTAAGAGTTGAACTTCCCAAGGGTTCTATAATCCTTCAGGGATTTATTTTCTCCACACATGACCACATCATATAGATGTTTTTTGTCTCCAAAAATATTTCATGTCCCTCAGAAAAGAGTGGAGATGATATTTTTTTGACCATGATATTGATTCATCAAGGATCTTACATAACAACTAATAGAATATTCTCCGAGAATGAAAGGATATTCAATCCCTTAGAGCCTTGGAAACATCATAGTAGAACATGGAACCTTAGGGTGTTATGGGTTATCCCATTCATGTCTACCCCATCGAATATTCACTGACTCAATCATTTTGGTATTGACTTATATCACCCATGATCCAACAATTTAGGTGAACCTAACATCCATAATAATTCTCCCTTAACAAATATTCCCCCATAAATCTTCCTTAACCCTTGGAAAATAGTGTAGATTCCATTGTTTATAAATTCCACGAATCCATATTGTCTTTGACCTACCAACTAGAGTAATATCATACTTGAATGAAATGATCCCTAATCCACATGATCCTCAACAAAATAATGGTTGAACTCAACACCAATGGGTGTTTTGGGTAATATCTCACTTATCTGCATCATTTTCCTTGATCATTGATCATGTTTGGGAATTATGAATTTAAAAATCATGGAATCCATAGTTCTATTCTAAAATACCCTAATATATAACTATATAAGGTCCATGAAAAAATAACCAAAGCTATAGTAATAGAAGATATGAGCTAAAATACCCTAAACTACAATGATAAAATGCCTCAGCTCAAATTCACTAAACTACAATCATATAAAGTCTAAGATAAAAGTTCTAAAATATTGTGAAATAAGGTACGAGATAAAATACACTAAATTATATTTAATTAAGTTTCATGATAAAATACTATAAAATAATTCACATTTGTGATTTATTATTCAAGAATTGAAATGATTTTAAGGCCCACCATATGGCTTGGGAAAAATAAACCTGAATTTTCCATGCCTATCGGCATTATAAATAGAAATACCAATCTCCCTCCATGATGTATATGATACCCAAATTATCCTTTTATGATTTTGTTAATCTTAAGATAATGGGAGACAAATTACGAGTAATAAATATAATGTTGGGAGATATTCATGATCATTTCTAGATAATAATCTACTATAATTTCAATATTCCTATCCCAGAATTTCTATTTAAATGATACAATAAAAATAGGTATAATTGGAGACTCATATAACATCAGATCAGAAAAAATTCGTACACATCATTAATGATAGACAAACAGGACATAAACAAGAAGGGATCATAAAATCCATTCCTTTATTGCATAAAATAGGAGGAATCACCACATATCAGAGTCTCTCTAAGAATCTCATCAAAAAATAGTTCATATCACTGATCGAACTAAAATTAATTTGGTCATATGAGCTGGAAAAATTTGAAAGAGTATTGTGAGAAGCATCAATTGAACTCTAAACTATTTCTCTCCCTACCATATACTCTTATGCCCGAAGATAGAGAGTCTCAACTAAAGTTGACATCTCTACTTCTCTATTTTGTGTTGTTTCCCATGAGGATGATTCTGTCGAGAGGCCAGACCTCCAGAAATATATATTTTCCTCATACCTTTATATCTACACATTACAGGAATCCATCTTGGCTTGAATGTTAAACCCCAAATGGAGAATCTTCTCCATTTACTCTAAATGACCCTACATTTTTTCAGAACGGGGAGCCTCATATTCGATATCTCACAAGACCCTATCATTGGCGGTCAAATCTTGTCAAGTCTGAATAATTTGAATCATGATTTCATATAGTGGTTGGTAATTAATGACATACACCCCCATGTCAATAAATTGTTGATAAGGTGTTTCGCTCAGTCAAGTAATTTTCCCAATGGAGTCTCATTAATCAAGGAATTAATCTACTTCCAAAT
Organism: Viscum album; assembly: GCA_963277665.1. Taxonomy (NCBI): domain Eukaryota; kingdom Viridiplantae; phylum Streptophyta; class Magnoliopsida; order Santalales; family Viscaceae; genus Viscum; species Viscum album. Next base: position 789,870,720 of record OY728120.1, read on the forward strand.
CATCCAACATCATGTAATTGATTCTTTGATTGATGGGATGGGAACTCAAAAAGTAGAAAAATATAGATGATCTAATAATTAAGGAAATGAGGGTCAATATATCCTCCCCTCAAAATAAGGATAAATTATTTTTTAGATACCTAGTAGTTTTCTTAGTATGACTTAGAAATGTTTCTATATATACTTATATAGCTAGGTACTGCAACGATGTGTGATTTTGAGGCCTGATGTTCTTGGAATTAATTATATGGAAATATTTATTTTTTTATTATATATGTGCAGATTCTTAAATAAAATGAGATGACTCTTAAATGGTTTCTCAGATAACAAATCTGATACCATGGATTAATCTAACATGCATTGTTTACCCTATGGTGACATAAAATGGGTCGACACATGGCATTCAGAGTTCTCACTCATTGGTGGTACATTCAATGGGTTAATTAATTCATTCATTAATTTTTACCAATATGATATGATTATAAAAATATAATCATGGAAAAATTTCTAGAGTTATCCTCATAATCCTATAATCATCAATGACAGTCTCCATCATAGTTATGTTGGAGAATCATGTTCGATGATGAAAACAATCTATATTAGAGAAGATTAAGATGTAGTGAAGGAAATGTATTCTATCAATCAATGAATGACACGTGATTAATTAATTAATGACCCAATATCATGGTAGGACTCATCAGTTTTTTATTTTATCCCTTTGATAAAATTTAGTAACGTGATCCATCATTGTTCTTCAATCTGCACCAACTGTATAGAGTAACATGATCTAGAGTACTGAAATATAAGTTTATTCCTTCATTTTATAATCCATTAATCACAATTATTGATATTTTTTCAAGAAATTTTTTTCAATGATCATTGAAAAATAATTATGGTTCATTTCTTCCCCATTTATTTTCAATCTTCAATGATTGGACCCCATGATCCATTATTGACTTTGTTGGGCAGTAAAAATCCCGATTAGACAGCCAGGACCATGATGGATTGAGAAATGAGGAATGTGATAAAGAAGTGTGGAAAAATAATGTATGGTTATGATTTATGGGAGATATTTTGATTATTGGATAAATATTCTAAGGTGTTGGAAGTCACGGTGGCTTAGGGTTCGTGCGACGAGCCCTTGGCAACGAACAGAGGATGATTTATGGTGAGCGACGACCAAGATCCGCAATCCATGACTAGATAAACCATTTTAGGATAGAGATATGCTGAAATAGAAGGTATAATCTATGGATTCAATGTGAATGTTTAGATCTATAATTATAGTGAAAACTTGACTACAAATTGTGTTAAAGGATGAACACATGGCATGCATCCCTGTAACAACCCTAACTATTATAAAAAAATTCCTTGTGATTTTAATTAAATGTATTATTATTTAATATTATTATAGAAAACACATTCAATTATTTGGGATTTTAAAAAACCATTAATTTATCATTACCATTGATAATATAGCCATTAAACACTGATCACAAGGTTAGTATAATTATAGGGTTCTAACAAACCTAATTGACAGAGAAAACGGAAGGGATGGACTCAACCAGTAGAATCATACCCTATGAATCCCATTTTTCATATATTTTGATAGATATAGATTCTCTGGGATCCTCACATGACCAATACCAAGATGAGATCAAAAACCTATGAATGAGTGAAACCGCTTATGGGAAATGTTCAATGTCTTCAATATCACAGCCCAAATATTGTACGCCAAACCGTCTCTTTAAAGAATCACCAATATGAACCATACTCTTATGGATTCTGTGGGTGTTGTAGAGACCCAATGCTTGAAATACATGTAAATTACATTACTTTAGCTGAATACTTAATAAATAACAAAAACACACACACAAGGACTGTAATAGTTTAGTGTCTTTGGAAACTCGGAATATAATCTTCTAATCGTGGTGAAAGATCTTCAACATCTCCCATAAAGATATTGCTTTTTTTTACCTAAAACCTTTATTTATATCATGGGGAAAATAAAAAATAAAAGGGTGAGCTCAAATTCTCAGTAAAGGTAAACAAAAGAAATATCAATCGCATCATATTCATAAGAACATAACATTTTGGAAATCTTAACCTGCAAAAGAGAGCATAATTTCATAACATGGGATAAATCATAGTAGTGAAATGAAATCCCAATAATCATAACTTAAAACATGAAACTTTGTGGCATACACACATAATCATTGAGAATCATTTATTATTAGTCAAGACTCATGGCCAAGACTATCTTAGTGGACAAAGTCCATTTCTGAACTGAGTTCACTCCTCGTTTCAGTCTTGTTTCACTGAACCAGTTTAACCTGCTATTCCAGCCATGTCTATCTCATGAGATATAAAATCTTTACCAAATGCATTGGAGGGAGATATAGGTCCCACCCATCTCATAATAATACCATTCTTATGTGTGCCACAAAATCATAAACCATACATCATTGCATAACCCATGTAATAAAAATGGGATTCTTAAACAACATGACATCATAAAAAAATTCATATAAGATAAAGGAATTCATAAAAATAATTCCATCACAACATAATCAAATAAATGTAATAATAGGGATAGAAATAGAACCCTATATTATCTTAGATGGAAAATAATTTTGACAAAACACTTGAACTCCATTCTTGAGGAAAATATCCTTTCTACTCCAAAAATATTTTCCTTTCTTAACACATAATTCAATTTTAAACTAAAAGAAGTTGATTAATAATAAACATGAAAACTTGTAAAGAATGCTTCTTGGAATTTTTTTTAAATCCATTCAAACCGTATAAGTTAAAAAAACATTCTACTCGTACTTTTGTCGGAAAAGTCAAAAAGTTCCTCGTACGAAAAACGAAAAAAGATTCCTTTCATATATTTTACTAGAAACTGAACGAAGGGTAAAATTGGATTTAAAAAATTGTAGGAGAATATAAATAATATTAAATATTGAGTAAACATGGATGTGGATGATAAATATTCCCCAGTAAATTCTGAAGTATAAACAATGTCGGATAAAAATGAGATTGCGAGATTTTCGCTTACCTTAGGTCCAATTTGCTTCGTAAGTGTCCGAACCTCCTGTATAATGATTTAAATAATGTTATTGACTTATTCCAGAATCATTATTATTTTTATGATATCATATATGGTCATATTCTTATCTTATTATTAGTAATATTTCATTACTACTTGTTATTCGGGTGTTTATTACTTTTTGTTCTCATGTGTGTTTTTTCGAATAAATTCTTATTTTTCATTTTAGGTTATAGATACCTCATTTAAAGAATGTTATTAGTGTTATATATATCATATTAATTCATTCAATTCATTTATATAATCATTATGCAATGAAGATCATGTATAACGAGTCGCATCACATTGTAGAGACGGTATTACGTACGTACGCACGAGCGATGATATCGTTCCCATGATTATGGAATTGTATTGGAGTGTATATATACTATTTAATAATCAATATCACATTACAATAATCATATATATTCATTATTTACACCATTATAACCATCAAAGTAAGGTGGTGGTGGAAAATAGATTACACCACGACGTGGAGACGGTATTTCGTACGTACGCACGCGCGGTGATTTCTTTTTCCATAGGATGGATAGATGGTGAAATAGGGTTGTTTCATACTTATAATAACATATCAGTATATTAGTGATACAGATTTTATTACTTCATAATGAAACAACTAAAGGAGAAGAAGTGGAAGAAGAAATAAAGATGAAAGAATCGGTAACGGACATTACCTCTTCTTTGAAGAGATTCTTTGAGACCTCCTTTTAGGGCAATAAAATTGGTGTTTGAAGAAAACCAGGACCTCTAGGATGTCTCTAGGGAAGTGGAGAGAAGAAATTGGTAGGGGTTGGCCGAGCTTGAAGTCTCAATGTGGGGTGAGGAAGAGAGGGAGGAGGTGCCCTTTTATAAGGGAGGAGAGGGGCTCCTTTGGAAAAACTAAACATATTATTTTATTATAAAGACAAATTCGGTTTTAAATAGTTCCAAATTAATTTTTTGGAAGCTAAGGTGGGGATGGGTCGAAATACTCTCATCCAATAGAATTTATACAAGTTTATGTTCCTATTTTAACCTTATCATTTAAATTTAACTTTAAGTTAGATAATTTAACTTTTACCGTGTCTTCTTGTTTACTTAAACTATAAGGTTAATAAACATAATACAACAAGTCAAACGAACCCCAAGTTGTTTTTTATTAATATATATAACCTTATCTAAGTCATTTTTCAGAACCATAGATTTTTAGGAATAAAATAACAATTAATAATATAATATTTGTTTTAAAAACTATTTTATGTCAATTTTGACACTATTTAGTAATTGATTTTTTTTGAAAATCATAACATAATGATTAGTTTGAACCAACTTAATTAAATCAATACTAACATGTCATATTAACCTAGAAAATTATTTTAATTCATAAAAAGTCTCATATTACATATATTTGGGTATTTATAACATCAATTATGTCAATATTTAATTAATAAGATAATTACTGCATCATCGTTGTGTCATAAATAAATTAAATTATATAATGTCTAAAAATTACAAATAAAATACCATTAGGTAGGAAATTTGTTTATCTTTATAATTAATATTTATTGTCAAATTTATCTTACGTATAACCCCATGTTAAAAATTATTTACTTATTAAACATTGATTTTAACTATTTTAACCATTCTTTAAATAAATTAATAATAAATGTCCTAATCTATTCCCAGTTGGTGTAAATGGTCATATTTTATTCCTAAGGTTGTTTTTTGTCGAATTACACTTATCCAATAGAATTAGGACATGTGTTAGGGTAATAATAATATCATTTTTACCCTTAATTACCCTATTTACTTTTAACCGTGGTAAAAAAAAGTAAAAAGTTACTATTCACCAAAAATTATTTTAATCTCATTGAACCAAATTTTAGTCCTTGATATTAACCGTGTCTCTTGGACATTCAAAATTCTACTCACAGAAGCGGTAAAATTAAGTTTTATGAAAAATTCAGTTTTTTTAAATACAACTTAGTGGTTTCACTATTCATCAAAAAATGAATGTTTCCAGAAAAATACCAAAAATTAGGCCTAAGATATATTTGATATTATGAATTCAAAAATGATGTCTGTTTTATCAAACTCAAAACATATCAGTTACATTAACTAATTTAAAAATTAATTCATGTCGTCAAAACAAATAGCGTGTTTTTATGAGATAATAACTATCAAAAGATTGCCACTTGTTTATTACTGGTTTAAATGTGAAATTACATCCAATGAAAAACATTGTATTAAATTGTAAAAATATATTCTAAATATACTTTAAAACCACTCAAATTAATAATTTATCACTATTAATTATTTTGATTTAAAAAGTTGTTTTTAATTAAAATTTAGTAATTTTTACTATTCATCATAATATGAAAGTTATCCGAAAAGTACCAAAATTTCACCTTAAGATAATTTCAATATTACGAATCCAAAAATGAAGTCCATTTTGAAAAATTAAATTTACAAAATTTCAAAAAGTGGTTATTACTATTCATAACCGCTAGTTTTAGTAATATTTTAGTAGCATATCATTGTTTTGTGAAACTCGGTATTGAATACTACACATGCTATCGAGGAAGGTCGTGATTGCGTGTAATGCAAGGAAAGTCAAGGATGCGTGTAGTGCAAGCTCCTTTTGGTGTAGCGTACAACACAAGACATTAATGTAATTAAAAATAATATTTTTCATAAAATCTAAGGGTGTTACATTCTACCTCCCTTAAAATGAATTTCGCCCTCGAAATTCGTCGGGGTTATAAATGGTTTACTACTCGAAATTTTCTTTATTATAGACCCACATCGTAAAAAGGAATACCAAAACTAGTATTTAAAACACAAAAGTATGAAATGTAACGGTTACCCAAATAAACTAATCTTGGGTTTCCACATAGGTGAAAATATAGATATGGAAGAGAAATCTAACCACCATGTTCTGATGGAGAGTGGTAGAGAACATGGATATGGAAAATCCCGCAATCACAAAGCCATAAATTTGTGATGATCTAAGGTACCATCTGATTCATCATATATAAGAGCACTAGGACAACATTTTTGGTTTTCAAGATCATTTCCCAAAAGTTGATGAAATTGGAATTAGAAGAAATACTTTTGTGATTTTGGTATAGTCTCACCGTTGGTCATTCTTTGGACAATTTCCACTTCATCTCATAAAGAAATCAAGTTGAATTTGTCATTCGTGATGTGTTAGAAGATCATGTGATAGAATGATTGGTCATTCCATCTGTCTCAAACAAAAGGTTAGAAAAGTTATCAAAAAATACATAAGTCCATCTATAGTGAGATTAATCATATATGGTTCCTAAAATGGACTTATACTTAATATATCATACTGCTTAATATAATAAAACTAGTTTCTACTAAACAGGTACTTCCTGTAGGCCAGTGGTAGGTGATAAAGGCCAGTCACACTTCGGTTGTCGGTTCAATTCCCACAGCCTAGTCCGACGCGATGGGTTGTCGCTCGTCCTGCAGGTTGTCCTTTTTCTAAAGCTATATTACTACAACCTCCCATCAATAATATCGAAAAAAATTCTATCCTTAAACAATACTAACTTATGTCCAACATAATCCATTCCAATATTTAGGCTTATCTAAAATAGTATAAAGAAAATGATTACTTGAAATGTCATCAACCAAACATGTGAATACCATCATTTATCCCCCATATATCTTGTTGGTCAAATTCCAATCATGTGAATACCTTAATCATGTATTCTCTTGAAAAATGAATACCCATTAAACCTTAGTGAAAACATGAATGATGTCAAAAGTTAACTCTTTCCACATACCAAAATCCAACAATTATATATACTCAAACCATTATATGAACTTCTCTTTATATCAGTCATGAGCTCATGAATACTATCAAACATTTAACTTTCTCCTTATCCCTTTATTATGCGCATATCATCTACATTCTAAAAATATCTGAATAACCTTTCATGGTCACTGGTATCATTCATCATATACTTTCAAAAATTAAGGAAAGAAAACAGTGTAAAAATCCTTAGATTTATCTTTATTCCATAGTACCATGAGATTACTTATACAACATTACACTTGATAAACATGTAATCATTCCACTACCTTCTTAAACCATTGACCAAGCTTCAACAATTATTTCATCTCACATATCATTTGTAGTCTCTTCATCATCATCAACATAAATAATACCCATACGACCATACTGATTCTCGTCATGAGAATTTCCCTTAGGGAATTGGTTTGCATAATTCCCGTACATTCCACATTTAAAACATTTTACTATTGTTGATGTCGTAGAAATACCATTATCCTCATCCATGGTGTTAACTGAACCTTTTCCTTTGCACTTACTAGCTTTGTGTCCTTCTTTTCCACACCCAAAGCATCTTCCAGTTCCTTTGAAACATTTTCTGTGATGCCTCTTCCCACATGATTTACATACGGGAAATTGAACTTTCTATCCTCTATGATCATCATGAAACTCCATCTTTCTCTTTTTAGTCGAGTCAGGAAATTTACCAAATTTGAGTTTATTGACCATATTATGAGATTGCTGATTCGGCATAATAATGATGTTTGGACTTCCAAATCCCATTTCATTTGGTTTCTCATGAAGAATATCATTCCATTGTCCATCATATCCTACATTATCGTGAATCATCTTGCTTCCAGCCATTTTCTAAAACCCAAAATGAATAGTGTGAGAGACAAAAATCATAATATGGAGAAAAACATAGTAAAGGGGGAGTACCCTCAATATCTAACAGCATAGGTTAAATTTTAAGATCTTTACTGTAGTTCTAGGACTATATCCTATACGTATAATTATCTTTGGGGACATCCCTAGACATACCTTAGAAATATCTCTAGAGATCTCACTAACGTTTTCGCATCCTAGTTTCCAAAGGTTGACTAATCCTTTCCTCTGATACCAACTGTAGAGACCCAAAGCTTGACGTACATGGACATTACATTACTTTAGCGGAATACTTAATACATAACAAAAACACACACATAAGGACCGTAATAGTTTAGTGTCTTCGGAAAGTGGGAATATAATCTTCTAATCATGGAGAAATATCCTCAACATCTCCCATAAAGATCTTCCTTTTTTTACCTAAAACCATTATTTATATCCTGGGGAAAAAACATAAAAGGGTGAGCTCAAACTCTCAGTAATCGTAAGAAAAAGAAATATCAATCACATTATATTCATAAGAACATAACATTTTAAAAAAATTAACCTGGAAAAGAGAGCATAATTTCATTACATGGGAAAAATCATTGTAGTGAAATGAAATACCAATAATCATAACATAAAACATTAAACTTTGTGGAATACACACATAATCATATAGAAGCGTTTCTTATTAGTCCATACTCATGGCCAAGACTATCTTAGTGGAAAAAGTACATTTCTGAACCGAGTTCACTCCTCGTTTCAGTCCAATTCACTGAACCGGTTTAACCTGTCGTTCCAGCCATGTCAATCTCATGAGATATAAAATCTTTACCCAATGCATTGGTGAGAGATATATGTTCCACCCATCTCATAATGATACCATTCTTATGTGTTCCACAAAATCATAAACCACACATCATTGCATAACCCATGTAATAAAAATGGGATTCTTAAACAACATGACATCATAAAACAATTCTTATAAGATAAAGGAATTCATAAAAATAATTCCATCACAACATAATCAAATCAATGTAATAACAGGGATATAAACAGACCCATATATTATCTTAGATGGAAAATAATTTTGATAAAACACTTGAACTCCATTCTTGAGGAAAATATCCTTTCTAGTCCAAAAACATTTTCCTTTCTTAACCCATCATAAAATTTTAAACTAAAAGAATTTGATTAAAAATAAACATGAAAACTTGTAAAGGAATCATCTTGGAAAAAATGTTTTAAAAATCCATTCATACCGTATAAGTTAAAAAAACATTCTTCTCGTACTTTTGTCGGAAAAGTCAAAAAGTACCTCGTACGAAAAATGACAAAATATTCCTTTCATATATTTTACTAAACACTCACCGAAGGGTAAAATTGGATTTAAACAATTGTAGGAGAATATAAATAATATTACATATTTAGGAAACATGGATGTGGATGATAAATATTCCCCAGTAAATTCTGAATTATAAACAATCTCGGATAAAAATGAGATTGCGAGATTTTCCCTTACCTTAGGTCCAATTTGCTTTGTAAGTGTCTGAACCTCCTGTATAATGATTTAAATAATGTTATTGACTTATTCCAGAATCATACTGATTTTTATGATATAATATATGGTATTATTCTAAGCTTCTTATTAATAATATTTCATTACTACTTGTTAATCTGGTATTTATTACTTTTTGTTCTTATGCGTGTTTTGTCGAATAAATTCTTATTTTTCTTTTTAGGTTCTAGATACCTCATTTCCAGAATGTTATTAGTTTAATATATATCATATTAATTCATTCAATTCATTTATATAATCATTATGCAATGAAGATCATGTAGAATGAGTCACATCACATCGTGGAGATGGTATTCCGTACGTACGCACGAGCGATGATATCGTTCCCATGTTTGTGGAATTGTATTGGAGTGTATATATAATATTTCAGAATCAATATCACTTTACAATAATCATATATAGTCATTATTTACACCATTATACCCATCCAAGTAAGGTGGTGGTGGAAAATAGATTACACCATGGCGTGGAGACGGTATTCCGTACGTACGCACGCACGGTGATTTCATTTTCCGTAGGATGGGTAGATTGTGAAATAGGGTTGTTTCATACTTATAATAACATATTATTATATGAGTGATACTGATTTAATTACTTCATAATGAAAAAACTAAATAAGAAGAAGTGGAAGAAGAAATAAAGATGAAAGAATCGGTAACGGACATTACCTTTTCTTTGAAGCGCTTCTTTGAGACCTTCTTTTAGGGCACTAAAATTGGCCTTTGAAAAAGACGAGGGCCTCTAGGATTTCTCTAGGGAAGTGGAGAGAAGAAATTTTCAGGGGTTGGCCGAGATTGAAGGCTCAATGTGGTGTGAGGAAGAGAGGGAGGAGGTTCCCTTTTATAATTGAGGAGAGGGGCTCCTTTGGAAAAACTAAAAATATTATTTTAATATGAAGTAAAATTCGGTTTTAAATAGCTCCAAATTAATTTTTTTCGAAGCTAAGGTGGGGATGGGTCGTAATTCTCTCATCCAATATAATTTAGACTAGTTTAAGTTCCTATATTAACCTTATCATTTAGATTTAACTTTAAGTTAGATAATTTAACTTTTACCGTGTATTCTTCATTGCTTACACTATAAGGTTAATAAACTTACTATAAAAAGTCAAAAGAACCCCAAGTTGTTTATCATTAATATATATAATTTTATATATGTCATTTGGCCGATCCTTAGATTTTTAAGAATAAAACAACAATTAATAATATAATATTTGTTTTAAAAACTATTTTATGTCAATTTTGACACTATTTAGTAATTGATTTTTGTGAAAATCATAACAGAGTGATTACTTCGAAACATGTTAATTAAATCAATAATCACATGTCATATTAACCTATAAAATTAGTGTAATTCATAAAAATTCTCAAATTACATATATTTGGGTATTTATAACATCAATTATGTCAATATTTAATTAATAAGATAATTATTTCATCATCATTGTGTCAGAAATAAATTATATTATTTAATGTATAAAAATTAAAAATAAAATACCATTATGTAGGAAATTTGTTTAGCTTTCTAATGAATATTTATAGTAGAATTTAACTTATGTATAACCCCATATTAAAAATGATTTACTTATTAAACATTGATTTTAACTATTTTAACCCTTCTTTAAATAAATTAATAATAAATGTCCTAATCTAATCCAAGTTGGCCTAAATGGTCATATTTTATTCCTACGGTTGTTTTTGGTCGAATTACACTTATCCAACAGAATTAGGACATGTGATAGGGTAATAATAATATCATTTGTACCCTTAATTACCCTATTTACTTTTAACCGTGGTAAAAAAAAGTAAAAAAATAATATTCACCAAAAAATATTTTCATCTCATTGAACCACATTTTAGTCCTTGATATTAACCGTGTCTCTCAGATTTTTTATATTCTACTCACGGAAGTGGTAAAATTATGTTTTATGAAAAATTCAGTTTTTTTAACTACCACTTAGTGGTTTCACTATTAATCAAAAAATGAAAGTTTGCAGAAAAATACCAAAAATTATGCCAAATCTATATTTGATATTATGAATTCAAAAATGATGTCTGTTTTATCAAATTCAAAACATATCCGTTGCATTAACTAATTTATAAATTAAATCCCATCATTTAAACAAATAGCGTGTTTTTAAGAGATAATAACTATCAAATGATTGGCACTTGTTTATAACTTGTTTAAATGTGAAATTACATCCAATTACCAACATTGTATTAAATTGTAAAAATATATTCTAAATAAACTTTAAAACCAATCAAATTAATAATTTATCACTATTAATTATTTCGATTAAAAAAGTTGTTTTTAATTAAAATTTAGTAATTTTCACTATTCATCAGAATATGAAAGTTATCCGAAATGTACCAAAATTTCACCCTAAGCTAATTTCGACATTCCGAATCCAAAAATGAAGTCCATTTTGAAAAATAAAATTTACAAAATTTCAAAAATTGGTTATTACTATTCATAACGGCTAGTTTTAATAATATTTTAACAGCATATCATTGTTTTGTGAAACTCGGTATTGCGTACTACACACGCTATTGAGGAAGGTCGTGATTGCGTGTAATGCAAGGCAATTCAAGGATGCGTGTTGTGCAAGCTCCTTTTTGTGTAGCGTATAACACAAGACATTAATGAAATTAAAAAGAATATTTTTCATAAAATCTCGGGGTGTTACAGGTGTATTAATGGGATATGTATCCAGACCCTTGCTATAGGAGTAAATAAAATATTTTTTATATAAATATATATATTAATCATATTATTGTTGATACATAAATTATTATTTTTTTGTTATAATAAAACAAAAACTGTGTTTCTCGGTAATATTCAAATTCAATTTAGGAATTTGTTTTGATGAATTAATGGATTTTTTAAATAAAAATTATTTTATTAAAGTTTTATTAATAAATAGTTTGTATTAAATAATAATGATCATATAATTTCTTTTGATGTCAAATATAATTTTATATGGGTTTAAAATCTGTTATTGTAAAAAATCCCACCATTTCTCAATAAATGTAAATTATTTTTTTAAAGATTAAAATAAAAATATTTAGAAAAATATTTATATAAAATGGATATTAATTTTGGAATAAAAATTTCTTAATTATCTTGATGTGAATTTTTCATAATTTTTGGAGACAGTCAAATTTTAGGGTAAGAAGTAAAAACCCTATATGTATACATTGGTCATTAAGACATCATAATGACCCAAAACTTATTTTGAACGGTTGGGGATGTAGCCAAATTTTATTAATGAATCAAATTAAATACCACTTTTTACTAGGTATAGGGAACCCTATTACATAACCTGAAGGCCCAGGGGCATGAAAACCCATTTATGGGCCCAAAGGTCCCTCCAATGAATAGTACTTCTATAGTACCTGGATGCTTGACTACCACCACCACTACAGTTACTTCTATAGTACCTCAGCTTCTATAGTGTCACAACCACTGATTCAGTTATTCAACAATGCCCTTCTACAATACTACTATAGTATCAGGAATCTCATCCATGTCCGAAATTGATCCAAGGTCTTTTGGAAGCCAACCATGATCCAAAAGTTATTCAGTAAACACTATAAAAAGTATCTAAGAAAAAAAATAAATTTTATTTAATGTAATTTTATGTTATGTTTATTTTATTAATTTTATAAATCCATTTCTAATCCCCCAAACCATTAATATATTTTATGATTTTATGATCATTTCATTAAGAGTATGACTCACTTCCACATAATCAAGCATATTATTTTTTTAAATTTGGCCCTTGGCCTTATAAAATAATTGAAAATTGACCCATTTGGTAGAAACCATGGGAATACCCCTGGGAAGAATTGTGATTTTGGTTATTTAATTATATGGTGTCCAAAACAAATATTTGTGAAATAATAATGAAATACCTACTCTTTCCCTATATTATACCACCAAATATCCCATTTCTCTTATCTTAATATCCATGGATAACATAATCACTCTACCCTCTAGTCTCTAGAGTACTCCAAATTTTCCCTCAATCTTGGAAGAAACTCCTCCCGTGAATTTGGAGTTTCACACTCGAGTAATTGATCCTCACTTTCTCTTCTTTATTCAAGTTTCTTTATTACCATATGAAATATATCTTTCAAAATAAAATTTTTGAGATATTTATTTCCATGAACCTATTACAATACATTTAATGTAAATATTATGAGATAACCCTTTCACCCTCATCAACACAATTTATTAGTATTTTTGTGACTCTATTATGCTGCAGAAAATTCACAATGATTATTCATGGACAATTTTTTTTTGTATTGAATACCATGACCATTTCCAATCAAGGGTGTTCAACTTCATAGACTTATGATTCTTTTAATTTTTACTTAAATTTTTTATTACACACTCATTGATCATGAAATAAAATATTATGATAATGAAATCCATGTTCTATGATCTATGTGGCACACTTAAGAATGAAAATGAAATGAATGTGACAGGTGCACCAATGATTATAGATTGCTCTATTTCATTGGATAATGTTTAGTCTCATGAGATTACTTTTTGGGATAGTATGTAAACCTTATTACTTTATGGTAATTTTTCCATCATGTTTTATTGGATTTTATCCCTGCCATATTTTAATGATGCAGTGTTTTAAGTTGTCCCCGCATTTCTTAATTTATGATTGTCATGCTATTTCATGAATTATTATTCATTTTTATGATTCCCACACATTTTTTTGATATCATGTATTTATCTCTCCATGTTATGCCATGATTATTCCCTTACTAGTCTTTATATCACACCCATTTCTTATGTATGTCCCCTAGTTATCCCATGTATTTTTTAATGTGATCATGTAATGGAAGTTTTGAAAAAAGATGTTTTTTTCCTATTTTAAATTGTTAAGTAATGTATCTAATTCCAAAAGATAGTATAATTCTTGATAAAATGGATTGTATTAAGTTTAATCTTATATGATAAATCATGTATTAATGCATAATAATGGGCATGGTTGTTATAGTTGGTTTCATAGGAAATGTTTAGTTTTTTTTGTGTTAGGATAAAAAACTATAGTGAAAGACATAGGGATAAGACTAAGTATAAGAAAAATTCCCTAAATTTTGGTATGTATTGAGTCTGTGGTTTTTTAATAAAATAAAACCCTATTTAGATACTAAATAGGTACATGGTTCTGAAACATATGTACCTAGTGGTAACAACACTGACAAGGTGTATCGGGCCTGACGCGACGAAACCTAGTTCATGAAAATAGGACTTATTGCACACCTAGTTTGACACTCTTGGGGAATATGATTTGGTGAATTCATAATCTCATTAAACCCCATTATTAAGGTAAAAAATTTACAAGAATAATATATGTTAGGAAATTGTTCATGGATAACATAGATTTATTCTTATAAAATCATAAGTTAATAAATAAAGGTAATTTATACATTGTACCTTTAATTTCATTAGATTCCACCTTTATGTGTATAATTTTTTTTAAAAAAATCACCCCTAATTTTCTTTTTATTTTAGCCAACTTCTGAAAATATGAGGAATCTGGTAAAAAATTGATGTGACATGCAATGTGATAACTACCCCAATGAGATTCCCAACCTGATGGGAGCGGGACTCAAAATATTTATGATGATACTCTCTCAGTTTACATAGGTTTTGGATAGAAAAATAGATCCTAAAGAGTTACTTAATCCACATATGATATGTTAAGCTTTAATTGAGAGATTTATTCAATAAATGACTTCGAATTTCAATTGATAATATGAACCCTTAATTATGGAACAATTGATCAGATCCATTGTAAAGATATTCTCCATCCTTCAATGTTATAAAAAGGTGAGGGTTCTCCTGGATGTTTATCTTATGGGGGTGAGGTTGATTAGTGGTGGAAATTGACCAAGACTACAAATCCATAGGAAGATATTGAAGTGATGTGGTGGAAGGAATTACAAAAAATGTCTTCTGCTAAATATTTTCCTCAAACTCACCATTTTAAAATGGAAAGGGATTTACATACCCTCAAAAAAGGTGAAAAATATATTAAGGATCGTGAGTAAAACATTACAATACATTCACAATATGCCTATGTAATTTATATTATCCCCGAATGCAAGTTTGACCTCTTCTTTGGTGGGCGAAGACCTAGTCAGAAAAATCCCATTTGATTTAAGTCATTGAATGCTTTGAGGAAATTTTCTGATGTTCCCTTAATGACGAAAAATAGATCTGAAAATCATTAGGGAATCATGGGGATAAGATGTAGAAAGTGGAGTATAATTATGGAGGTCTGATAGAGAAATATAACGATTACAAAAAACCTCAACATCCCAATTTTCAAATGAGATGAAGGAAGAACCCTATAAATTTCTTAATGGTGGTGATGAAATGTTTTAGGTTTGAAAAATAAGGAAATTTATCTAGTAATTTCCAAATGGAGAAACTCAATAATATGATAGAGGAAAGTAACGCTCTAGTCAGCCCATAATGTGTTGTTTGTTTCGTCAACTGAAATAAACCGGTAAACTTTTTTAACCAATTCCCTAAGACAAGAATTTTCAGAGGAAACTAACAACTTCCAAGGAATCAAGAGAGATCTTTTTTCTATCACAACCACCAAGGTGGATCCTTAAAATTATGTGGTGATAGGTACACTATTTATTTATTCAGGAATAGTAAATTTACAATTTTATTCTTGTTATAAACATTACATAATATCAAGAATGTTTTGTATAACAATTCAAATAGTACCAAAAATATTGGAAGTAGAGCTATCCGTGAAAACGGGAAATGAGTCAATTATTTCATCCCAAGTATATAAATCCTCCCCTGTCAAAATATATGGGATGAACTTCCAAGTGAAACTTTTCATACTTCATTTGGTGGAATTTTATGCAATTTGTGGCATGAAATTGATTTAACTATATGAAGCCAACATAAATTCCTATGAGATGTAAATCACTCTCCGTATTACAAATTAACACCCGATTATTTTAAAGTGTTATGAGGAATATGAATATTTTTTATCACAAACATCTCAAGAATTTATATTTTTTTCTTATAAGAAATAATATCAAGCTCCAAGTATTGAATCATCCTAGATGACATGCCTATTGTATGGGAATACACTGATGTGTTTATTAAGGAATTACCAAGTATTCCTCCGAGTAGAGAGGTTGAATTTTTAATTGAGCTTATACCTAGGTTGTTTCCATTATCCAAGAATCAATATTGAATAGTTTTTGTAGAATATGAGGGGATAAGGAATGAACTATATGATAATATGAGTAAAGTATTCAAACACCCATGTGCTTCACCATGTGGTACAGAAGTCATATTCATCAAGAAAAAGAATTAGTAAATGTTCATTTTCATTGATTATTGTGAACTCAATGAGATAATGATAAATAAAAAGTATCATTAGACATTGATTGATGAATTGTTCAATCAACAGAGTGGAGAACAACAATTCTCCAATGTGGTTCTTCAGTCATATATTATCAATTAAGTGTGAATAGGGAATATAACCACAACACCACTTTCTGTATGAGGTGAAGACACTATGAGTTCATAGTGATTCTATTCATACTCAAATATTCTCTAGAAATCGTCATAAAAATGATTAATAGACTCGTTAGAGAATAATTCAAAAAAATTATTCAGTAGAGATGATATGATAATATACTAGAAAATCAATGAGGAGCATGAAAGGCATCTTAGAATAGTGCTAAATATTATTCAAAAGGATAAAATATATTCAATGTAAAAAAATGTGAGTTATGGTTAAATGAAGTCTCATTATTGGGGAATATCATCACAAGAAATGGGATATCTGTGGACCCTTAAAAGTTAAAACAATTACAGGATAGTCGAGGCCAAAATTCATGATTGGTATCTATTGTTTCGATGGGTTAGAAGGGTATTATCATCAATTGGTGAAAAATTTATTATTATTTCAAAACCCTATGATCCAGATTACTAGGAAGGGATTCATGTTTTATTAGAATTATGAGTGTGAAGAGATCTTCAAGTAACTATAAAATATGATTATCACTTCCCATATTACAAGGACCTGACCTTATTACATTACATAATCATGAATTTCCTCATGAAATCACTTCTTTTCACATTGAGTATCTTTTCAAGTTTAGATATTTAGAAAATTGGTAAATAATAAATTCATAACATTAAACATTGATACATAGTGGATACCATAAAAATAGTAATCATTTATTCCAATATAAAAATATTTATAATAGAACATGATTTATATGATAATTATTCAAACATTTAACTTTGATTCCTTATATGTCTTACCAAAACATATAACCTATTCAAATAATTTATAAATTTGGGATGATCAAAATAATCCCATTAAGGGGTATAAAAAAGGAAATAATATATTGGTCTATGAATACTTGTAACTTATGAAATCATTGTAAAAAGACATACTTTTCACCAATATATAAATAATTTGTGAATTGTGAACTTTCAGTCAGATTCCCAAAAATATAAGAACCTAAATAGAACCATAAAGTTATCATGGGTCATTATATCATAATCTTGTAATCCACATGGCTACCTTATAATTTGTTACCCTCACAACTACCTAAAATTTTTTGTAACCATCAAAGTTACACTTGGAGTAACCATAAAAACGACCTACAACTTACACAAGCCCACTGAATTGGAGAGATATATATGTCCTACCCTTCATCATAAACAATTCCCAAGAACCAAAACGTAATTATATAACATGAATAATTTCATAAAACAATCCTTTTTAATTTCGTAAAACAGAATTTTAAAAAGAGGTTTTTAAAAGAAAAGTCTCTTATAAATATCATATAATAGAAGAGAGACTTAATAGAGTGGATGGAATATGTAAATAAAATGTAAATAAACATTATTTATCATTATATAAGAAAATTTCATCAAATAAACAATTTTAAAAACACATAAACAATGAAGTAAAAGGTTAACCCCCAGAATGGAAATTGGGGAAATAATTCCCTTACCTCTAGGGTTTATTACTTCAAACTCGTTTAAAACTCCTAAATAATAGTTAAAAGAATATTATTAATATCTTATAGAAACATATCCATCTTTATAATACCTTATATGATCATTTCATTACATAATTTCACCCTTTAATTGTTAGTATTTATTTCTTGGCATTGTTTTGTGTGTGTTCATTACAAGATTTCCATGATCGGTTCATGATGGATATTATTGTTGATTGTAGGTGAAAATCAATCATTGGAATTTATTTTTATTTAAATATTTCTATAATCTTAAATTATTTAATTTTTAATTTTTAATTATTTCTTGTTGATGATTCATAAGTTAGAATGTTATTGATATTTGTTTAGTTCCTTTTGACGACTTTTCGTTCGTAAAGAAGTCATTTTGTTTTAAAAATTAATAACATCCGTACAAAATGATTTCGTAATCTTAAATAAGATATAATACATAAATTATAATCTAGTTCAATTACAAAAATGGTTTCATGGCTAGTATTGAAGTAAGTAAAAGAAATTGAAATCACATCGTCCACGATGTCGGTAAGTCAACACATCTCGGACAGTGTTTTAATTACCTGAATAAGTTGGAGAGATGAAGAATTATAGGGGTAATTCTTCCATAAATATGATGAATTATAGAATATTTAAGATAATATATCATCCATGACTCTTGTGTAATGTTAGGTTATGTATGAAGAAGAATATAAAATTAAATGAAATGAAAACAAAGAAAACAAATGGAAATATTTACTTTTTGATATCTTCTCTTGAGATCCTTCTTAAGGCATTTGGTTTGGAGCTTTGGGTGAGACTAGAAGATCTAGGACGTGGGGAAGAGCCTTGGGAAGAATATTGTGCACAACATAGTTAAGGATACAGGATTGAGAGGTTTGGGAGGAAGAGGGGAATATGGGTGGTATTTATAGTGGAGGAGTGGAGGGATATTACATTATTGTAATCATTTTTTAATAATTTTTTCCATGACTATGATTAGTCTTAATCCATGTATCCCAAAATATTAATAATGTATTGTGTGTTAAAAAATAATGGGCCTATATCACTTATGATATCCTAAATAGTGTATTTAAATGATAATTTTAATATACGAAATTTTACACTAATTCACTATTCATTGAAATTTCAAGAATTTCAGAAAAATACCAAATATTCTCCCTAAACATTTTCAACCTGTAGATTTAAAAAATGAACTAAATTTAATGAAAATAATTTTCTAGTTATTATTAATTTATTTTTTAATTAAAATCATTTTTTATTTAAAAATAAAAATTTAAAAATAATAACAGCTTTTATATCACATTAAAAAATTAAACATGACGTCATTATCTTAAATCCTTAATAAGATAAAACAATTAAATAATTTAATATTATTTAGGGTCATATTACTTTTCAAATTACTATTCATAAGGGTATGTTACTATTCACAAATAATCTAGTTGGTTCCATTGGACTCCAAATAACATACTGAACACAATTGTAGATGACATTTTTTCAAAATTCAAAACATTAAAGCAAAAAAATTATGTTTAAAGGATAGTTATAAATATCTACATAAAACCAACATTAATGTATTTTAATTTATTTTTTAATAACTTGGGGTGTTCCATTATCCCTACCTTCTGGAAATCACCTCCTTAGAATTTTATTTAATTATTAATCTAGTGAGGGTACCTTTCCCCAATAGCATTTTTAGACTCCCATGTTGCTTCTTCAACCATGTGGTTTCTCCAAAAAACAATTACATTGTGGATTACCTTATTCCACAAAAAATGTTCCCTTTAATCAAGAATCTAAATTGGTTTCTCTTCATAAGGCTAACTCTGATGTAATTCTACTCAGTATGCAATTGGTCCATCTTTCTTTGTGATTTCAAAAGGACCAATGAACTATGGACACAACATTCATTTCTTACAAAAAAACATCACACCTTTCATGAAGATATTTAATGAAAATTTTTTACCAACATCGAAAGATATTTCATTCCTTCAGTTATCTTCACAACTTTTCTACCTACTCTGATATGTCCTCATCTGTTACTAAATCATATTCACTTTATCATCCACTTCCACTACTAATTTTGTTCTCATTGAATTCATTTCCCTAACTTCATCCCACAAAGAGATAGTCCTGCACCTCTTCCCATACAATGCCTCAAAAGGTTCCATCTGTATACTGTAATTAAAACTGTTATTATAATAAAACTCAACTAAAGAAAAATGTGGATCCCAACGTCTCCAGCAGTCCATTGAACATGCTCGAAGTATATCCTCCAAAGACTGAATCGTTCATTAAGATTTCCTGTCTAATTGAGGATGAAAAGATGTAATGAAATTTAATTTAGTTCTAAAAAACTTCTAAGGTCCCTTCTAAAAAATTGATTTGAACATGGGATCCAGATTAGATACCAAGGAAAGAGTAACTCCATGTAACTTGAAAATTCCTGTATAGGGCAGTCGAGAATGCTGATACAAAGGCATTTTATCTCAAATTTAATGAAAAGGTGCTGACTTTTTAAATCAATAAACTACAACTGAAATCGCATTGTTACCTTGAGAAATATTAGGTAGTCCCACCACAATGTCCGTGGATACAGTTTCCCATTTCTACTTTGGCTTTGGAAAAGGCTGAAGCACCCCCTTTGGTGATTGTCACTCTAATTCAACCAATTTACATGTACAACATTTCAGGATAAAATCAGAAATATATCTTTTCATTCCGTCCCCCCAAAAATACTCTTGATGGTCTCTGTACATCTTAGTACTTCTAGGATGAACTAATAATTGAGAACAATGAGCTTCATAGAACAAATTATTCTTCAAGTGCGAATCATAAGGAACACATAACCTTTTTCCAAATATTAACTCACAATCTTTATCAAGGATAAATTCTGTAAACTTACCCATTTTTATAAATTATACCTTTTTCTGTAGCTCATGGTCTTCCTTTTTCACTTGCTTAATTCTATCAGACGATTGCGAATGCAATGAATCATGAAACATAATTGAGTTATTTCATTCACTAATAACATCAAATAATAAAATTTTCAAATCATTAATCATGATATTATGTTCTAAATGTAACAAGGTTAATGATGCATTATGTTTTCAACTAAATGAATCCGCCACTTTGTTTTCTTTTACTAGATTGTAATTGATCGTTCAATCATAATCCTTTATCAGTTCAATTCATATTCTATGCCTCATATTTAATTTTTTCCGGGTGAATATATATTTCATACTTTTATGGTCAGTATATATTTGACATTTGGATCCCTATAAATGATGCCTCTAAATTTTAAATGAAAAAAACCACAGCAACTAATTCCAAATCATGTGTGGGATAATTTAACTCAAGAGTTTTTTGTTGCCTTAAAGCATAAGCATTTACCTGATCATTCTGCATCAGAACACAACCAATTACATTCAATGATGAATATCTATAGATGAAAAAATCACCATTTCGGGAAGGCTAGGTAAAAAATAGGGCATTCACCAGTCTTTTATTTAGTTTAGGAAATAAAACACCATATTATTCTGTCTGAATAAATTTAACCCCTTTTCATGTTAACATAGCTAACAGAATAGATAACTGTGAAAAGTTTTTAACAAATCGTCATTAATAACCAAGTAATCGAATGGAATTGTGAATCTTGGCAACATTTATAGGTCTTGTGCATTTATCAACCACTTTTTTGGTAGGATCAACTATTATTCAATCCTTATTTACAATGTTCACATTAAAAAAACCTATTAAAACAAAAAAAACGCAATTTCAGAATTTTCCATACAGTTTATTTTCCATTAATGTTCGTAAAACAACCCTTATATGTTTTTCATGTTCCTCTTTATTCATCGAAAATACAAGAATGTCATCAATAATCACAACCACAAACATATCCAAGAACTCATGAAATATTCTATTTATAAGATTCATGAATACAGTAGGTGCATTAGAAAACCCATAAAACATAACAACAAATTCATAATGCCGATAACTAGTATGAAAATCTATTTTCGGGATGTCATCCTATTTCTCTATCAGCTGATGGTATCTGAATCTGATGTCAGTCTTGGAAAAGTACAGAGCTCCCTAGAGATGATCAAACAAGTCATCGATACGAGGAAAATGATACTTTTTTTGTAGTGATGTTATCCAATTCTCTATAATCAATATAATGAATAATGGAACCATTTTTATTTAAAAAAAACATGATCACCCCATGGTGATGTTAAAGTATGAATGAATCCCTTATCAAGAAAATACTGCAACATTTTTTTCAATTCAAGAAGTTTCATTAGAGCCATACGATATGGTAGTTTTGAAATTGGCTGTGTATTAGGATGTAAGTCAATTATGAATTAAACTTCCCAATTAGTTATGACACTAAGTAACTCATTAGGAAAAATAACAAGATATTCATTTACAACTCGCACATCATTAATATTAACAATCCATATATTTTTAAAAATATGAGAAAGATAACCTTAATTTTCATCTTTTAATGGTTTCTCGGTTTCCTGATATGTAAACAATTTTATGGGTTTGATCTTCTATACAAATTAAAACACTTTCTAAAAAACAACTTCTTCTAATCTATAGTCAATATTAGCATGATAAATAGAAATCCAATCTATTCCAATAATAACTTCAAACTTGTATAAGGGAAAAACAACATGGTTCATAGGTAATTTCATTCCATGTACCATAATAGAAATATTCTAATAATTATTTATTCTATAATATTTTCCCTCACTTTTTTTACAATAAGTCCATTTCTAATTTGTTGAGTTCATATTTCAAATTGACCAAAAATATTCTTATAAATAAAAGAATGTGTAAACCACATATCAAACAAAAATTTAGCAAAAGTGGAGTAAAAAAATTTACATGATACAACTTCGTTGGATGGCCCGACATCTATTGATGAAGTTATAAAAGATATAACTACACCATTTTTCTTATATTCAGGCTTCTTGGAATCATTTGGATCTCTCTTTGGGAAGGGATTTTCATAATGACTCATACCACCTCATTTAAAACACTTAATAATTTTCATATCATGATTAATATATGGATAATTTTCATTGAAATCTAGGCCATACATCCAAACATACCACATGTAAATCACTTCACAGTTTTGGTAAGGAGTTCCCCAAGGTTCTTCTTGCCACACTTTTTAACAAATGGGATCTTTATTTTCATACGATCAGATTTCTTGGGTTGATTCTTACCAATCGATTTCCATCTGGACCTTTTCTTCTCCTTGTTTTTAAAATTCACATGATCATTAGCAAACTCCATCTCTACCCTCTCATCTTGTTGGACAAGTTTCTGATAACTTTTGATTTTATGTGAGTCCAACACCCTTTGATACCTTGGCATCTATACTGAGTAAATTAGAATGATTCTTCTATCCAGATCTAGAATAATATTTAGATCATAACATACTAGTTGGGTGAAGTTTGTTTCATACATAGCCACTAAATCTACCACCATTTTTCATCAATTAAAGGAATTTCTTCTCCATCCTAAGTCACACAACCTTATGAGAATATTTTTCAAAGTAAAATAAATTTAAGTTCATCCCACTCTAAGGCGTCAATATCCTCTCTATCCCTGATATTATTTACCATTGACCACCACTGATCCACTTAAACTTCAAAACTTTAAATGGAACATCTTACCTTGTGATTATCTGAACATCCCATAACATCAAATAACTGTTCATAGTTTTTAATCCATCATTCTACCACTACTGGGTCAGAAAATCCCTTGAATGTAGGAGTATGTTGTATCATAAAATGTTACACTATTGTCATGTTGCGTTGTGCTACTTTTGGTTTTTTTCATTCATGGATTATTCCACAATTTCTTTCCTATCTTAGATGAGCCACTACTATCACAAACTGCTCTGTTCCAATCCCTACAATTCAGGGCTGCAGATTTAAAAGGATTTCGTTCTGTTGATGACACTCCTCTTCAGCTTCTGTCTTTATTCTATTGACCACCGTTCTAAACAAACATATCTTAGTTTATGAAACATTTTAGTCTTAAAATGCTATAACATTTAAAATTTATCATAGAGTAAAAATCATTTATGGTATTCTATTAATATAACTGTAACCTTTAATTTTATCTAAACCAACCTATGATGCCCTCTTTAAGGACCTAACATTATTACATTAAAAATCTTGATTTTAGTCATGAAATAACTACATTTCACTTTAAGGATCTTTTCATGTGTTGAGATTTAGATAATTGGGTCTTAATACATTCATAACATTACACATTAATACAGAGTGGATACCCTAAAAAGAGTATTCATTTATTTTAATATATAAAAATTATCAAATAAAACATGATTTTTTTGAGAATTATTAAAACTTTTAACGTGGATTTATTATTTTCTTACACATCCTAATAACTTGTGAAAATCATTTAAAAAGTTGGGATGATCACAAAAACCATAGTATGGGATATAAAAATATGGATATAACACATTAGTCCCTAAATATTTTTAACATATGAAATCATTTTCAAAAGACATACTTGTCAACCATATATAATTACTTTGTAAATCATGAGAATTCCACAATATTCAAAAAATAATAAGAACAAAAATAGAACCGTAAAGGTATCATGGGGAATTACTTATATAATATTTTAACCCTCTTGGCTACATCATAATTTTTAACCCTCATGGCTACCATACAATTTGTGTAACCATCGTAGTTACACTTGGAGTATCCTTATAGACGATCTCCAACTTACACATACCCAATGAATTTGAGGGAGATATAAGTCCCACACTTTATAATAAACAATTCTCAAGAACAAAAACATAATTATACAACATGAATAATTGTAGAAAAACATTTCTTATGAATTTCGTAATACAGAATTCTAAATGATGTTTTTAAAAGTCCCTTATAAATATCATATAATTGATGAGAGACTTAATAGAGTGGATGGAATATGTACTTACACAATAAATATACATAATTAATCATTATATAATCAAAATTAATCAACCAAACAATTTTAATTCCATATAAACAATGAATTAGAGGTTAACCCAAAGAATAGAAATTGGGTTATGAATTCCCTTACCTCAGTGTTTTCTTACTTAAAACTCATTTAAACCTCCTAAATAATGGTTAAAAGTGTTTTATTATTATCTTAAAAAAACATATCCGTCATTATAATAACATATATGACCATTTCAATAAATAATTTCACCCTTTAATTGTATGTATTTTGTTCCTTGCATTTTTTTGTGCGTTCTTTACTTGATTTCCATGATCGGTTCATAATGGACATTCTTGTCAATTGGAAGTCAAAAACCATAATTGGAATGGAGTTGTATTTTAATATTTATAGAACCATAAATTATTCCATTAATAATGTTTAATTATGACATGAGTATGATTCATAAGTTAAAACATTATTGATATTTTTTAGGTCATTTTCGTGATTCATCAATGGTAATGAACTCATTTTGTATTCAAAATTAATGAAATGTGTAAAAAATGATTCCCAAACATTATAAAAGATATAATAAAAATATTATAATCAGTTTCAACAATAAAAATGAATTCCTAACTAGTGTTTAAAGAATTAAAAGAAATTGAAATCACATCATCCACGATGTGAGTAAATCGACACATCACGGATGATATTCTAATTTCTTGAATAAATGGGATAGGAGAATAAATATAATGGCGAGACTTCCATAAACATTGTGATATCCAGAATATTTTGTATACTATATCATTAATTCTTCTTGTATAATAATAGGTGAGTAATGGAGAATATTATAAAAGAAGATGACAAGAAAAGAAAGAAAACAAAATGGGGTGTTTACCTCTCGATCTCTTCTCCTTGAGATCCTTCTTAATTAGTTTGGTTTTGGCCTTTTGGTGTTACCATCATCTCTAAGACATCAGGAAGATCCTTGGGAGGTGTTTTGGGTAAGAAATAGTAAATTCTCAAGGCTTTATATGTGTGGGAGGATGAGGGTAATGAGGGTTGTATGTATAGTGGAGGAGAGGGAGGATTTTAGATTATTTTATTCATTATTTTAATATTTTTGTCCAAGACTATGAATAGTATTAATTCATGGGACCCCAAAAAGTAATAATAGCATTTGAGTTCAAAACGAGTTGTATTACTTCACATATGATGTCATGAATAGTGTATTTAACTGATAATTTTAATATATGGTATTTTAACGTATTTCACTATTCATAAAAAATTAATGAATTTCACAGAAATCCCAAAAACTCGCCCTATCCATTTTTTGACATGTAGAAATAAAAAATTAACTTCATTTTTTTGAAAATAATTTTCTAAATATTATTAATTTATTTTTTTATAAAATTTTAATTTATTCAAAAATAACAATTTTAAAACTATAACTTCTTTTATATCACTATGAAAAAATAACTAGGATGTCATTATCTTGATGCCTTAAGAAAATTAAATAATAATACACTTTACTATTACTTAAAGGCATTTTATGATTCATATTACTGTTCATAATGTTATGTTTCTATTCAGAAAAATCAAGTTGGTTCCATTAGACTCAAAATAACATTATGAACACAACTATAGATGACCGTTTTTTGAAATTCACAACTTAGAAGCATAAAATTTATGTTAAAGTGTAGTTATAAATATCTACATAAAATAAAGTTTCATGCATTTAAATTTATTTTTTTTAAATATGGGGTGTTCCACATATACCCACACTGCCAATGTAACACCCCAAATAGATAAAGGGTTAAATTGCTAAATGATATGAGCCATGTCAACAAGGTGCACTGTCCATTTCGGGAGCCTATCTGATTAGAACTCAACAGGTATGTATGCTTTTCTTAGAGTAGTTATCAAGATGGGTGACCTTCTGGGAAGCACCTAGGTTGTGTGTGAGTGAGGAAAAAGCACACTGGAAAGGACATGTGTTGGCCTGTGGGAACTATCGATAGTCAGATGTCCCATTCGGGCACGTGGGTGGGCCTCAGGGTGGGGACCATGTGTCTACGGGGCAACTGGTTGTACCTCGTAGGTTAGGACCGGACGATCATGTAAAGAAGGGGTGTCTGTGCTGTCACTGTGACCCAGTTTTTACATTTGGTATCAATGGTGGTACCCCGCCTTAAGTACGGTGCACTGCCTAGGTTGTGATGTGGGGCTCATGATGAGGACGTTGTCCTCTGGGGGGGGGGGTTATTGTAACTCCCCAAAATGATAAAGGGTTAAATGACTAAATTATATCACCCATGTCAATATGGCGCACCTTCCTTTTCGAGATCTTACCTGATTAGAACTCCAGAGTTACGAGTGCTTGTCTTGGAGTAGTTATCATGATGGGTGACCTTCTGGAAAGTTTCACAAGGTGTGTGTGAGTGAGGACAAAGCACACTGGAAATGAAATGTGTTGGCTTGTGGGTACTATCAATAAGATGAAAATTTCAGGCATGTGGGTGGGCCTTAGTGTGGGGACCACGTGTCTGCAGGGAAACTGGTGGTACCTGGCGATTTAGGACCCAACGACCATGTAAAGGATGGGTTTTTGTGCTGTCACCAAGACCTGGTTATCAAAACACATATGTGGATAACTTTTTGTAGTATTCAGTGATTCTTAAAAGAAGGGATTGGGATGGTAATTAATTAATAATGAAATATTCATAGCCTATGCTTCAAAAAAGTTGAATACTCCTTGGATGGTGATTGTATCACCCCAAAATGATAAAGGTTTAAATTAATAAATGTTACGAACAATGTCAACAAGTTGCACCTTACTTTTAAAGAGCTTACTTAATTAGAAATCCACAGTTAAGCGTGCTTGGCCTAGATTAGTTATCATGATTGGTGACTTTCTGGGATGTTTAAAAGGGTCTGTGTGAGTGAGGACAAAGCACACTGGAAAATAAATGTATTGGCTTGTAAGGACTATCAATAAGATGACCCTTTTAGGCATGTCGGTGGAGACCACGTGTCTGGAGGGCAACTGGTGGTACTGGGTGGGTCAGGACCCAATGACCATGTAAAGGAGGGGTGTCTGTGCTATCACTGGGACCCAGTTATCACAACCCATATGTGGATAAATTTTTGTATTATTCAATGATGCTTAGAAGAAGGGATTGGGATTTTCATTAATTCATAATGAAATATTCATTACCCATACTTCAAAAAAGTTGAATGCTCCTAAGAAAAACTACCCAATGCATGATTTTTAGTTGGGTGAAGTGATATTATCTTCGAATATATTGTGTAATTGTCTCTTTGGGGAGATGTCTGTAATATATACAGATCAAAAAAATTTAAATTATTTATTTTATAGAAGGAGAGGAATATACGCCAATGAAGATAGTTAGAGATGATCAATGACTCTTACTGCTCAATTCATTATCATTATGGGAAAGAAAATAAATTGGAATAATCTCTATGTAGAAGGGACCCATTAATTCATAATGAAATATTCGTAGACTATACATCAAAGAAGTTGAAATCTCCTAAACAAAACTACCCCATGCATGATTTTTATTTGGATGAAGTGATATTATCTTTGAATATATTGTGTAATTGTAATTTTGGGGATATTTGTGTAATATATATGGATTAAAAAATCCTAAATTATATAATATCATATAAAGGGATGAATGTGCGCCAATGAAGATGGTTAGTGCTGATCAAGGACTATGACTGCTCAATTCACTATAATTCTAGGAATGAAAATAATGTGGAATAATCTCTATGTAGAAGGGACCCATAAGATATATCATTTATTATAATTGAGAAGGATATCATACTATTATATTTAAAAAGTATGGACATGTGAATCGTAAATAATGGAAAATCATCCATCATTACACAAATGATTTCCCAGTCCTCAATTTTGGAGGGGTGAGTGTATACTCAAAGAGATGTTGTAGGAATTAAGAAGTGGAGAATATATGAAAAGGGAAATCCTTAGAGCTCAATTTTAATGATAAAATATTTGAGATATTTGGGTAAAGACTATGTGTACCATTAAATACTTTGTTAAGGAAGGAGATGTTGGAGGATTCACATAGCTCAACCTTCACTATTCACCCAATAAGAATTTTTTTGAGATCTCCATGAACACTATTAGTGGGATAATATAAAGAAGGTGATCCTTGAGAATATATATCTATGTTCTTAGTAGGATAGAAAGCGATGGAATAAAGGAAAAATCCTAAGGGTATTTTACAACCATTACCCATACCTACATGGAGATGCTAAAAACATCACCATGGAATTTGTCAATATTCATCCAATTTCATCAAGATGCAATATTACGTTTTTGGATGTGGTGGATCATCATACAACAATTTTTAACTTCATTTTGATTTGAAAGGACTTCTCATTACATCAACATGCACAAATATAAATCATAGAAGTTGTTTTTAGAACTGGGGGTGTAGTGGAACCCCCAAACATGTGGTTTTTTAAAAAAAATCGAAAGACGATTGATGTAAACATGTCAACATCGGTGCAGAGCAGCTCGATAAATCTGAGGATCTCACGTGAAGTGTTTTAAGAACAAAATTAATCCATAAAACACCTGGTTTAAATCAGAAGCCACGCATGATGTCTGCTCATCGTTGGTGATTTCTACTCGAAGAATCCAAATTCGAATTCCTCTAGATCATCCACATGTGATTCAAGGAATCTCCAGGAGCACTGTTCATCGTAATCTGGGTGCTAGCGCAGATTTGCGACGATGCCTTCGACGCTCCAATGACTACCGCATCGCATCGCTAGCGATGCCCGAGAGATAGCTCCATCCGAGCTACTTGGATTTATAGCATCTCTCTCTAGATCATGGGAGAGAGAAGAGGAGAGAGAAGCCCCATGAATAGTAATTAGATATATCCTCTCCTCTAATATTTATAGTGGTAAATTAATTTCCCCGAATTGCCTACCCGGCCCCCAAATACTTAATGCACTATCAACGACATTTTTGACAACTAAACTGAGTCTTAAATAATATTATCATTTACATGTAATATATTAAAATATATTACATGATAATAATTGATTCATTAAATCAACTCTTTGCACCCATTAATTTTAATTGAACCATGAATAATTAAATATTCTTCAATTAATATTTGTCATGCATTTACATAAAATTGTAAATACATTTTATAAATAAATTCAATACACATTATTCTAAACTCGAATAATATGAATTTATTTATTGCATTGGTTATTGATTAACTTTGGAAAAATACCAGACCCCTATGGCAGGGCCCACTATGTCGAAAACTCTAATTCAATTGAATAGGGAAGATTCATGAATACGCTACTGTCTGTGACCCTCTAGGCACTTATTTTGAGAGACATGAATAGTATTCATAGAATAAGAGTGGTGTCTAGAAACCCATCATGGCCCCTGAATAAATAAGGATTGTCATAACAACGACAACAAACTTATGAACACACATTGTGTAATATAATCTCTTTGTATGTAATATCTCATAAAGCAGGATGCACTCACATGTCATCGCCCTTTTATTGCATTATAGTTTGTTGATTTAACTGGATAGATTTACCCTTGACTACCATGGGCATGGTCTTATAATGTTACTTTCATCCATGTCAACATGGCCTCATATATATTACACCCATAACCCGGAAGCGAAAAATACTTTCTTGACCATTCAACCATTGTCATGCCACCAATGATGCACCCTACACGAACTACCTCACCACAACTGCATTGTCATTGGTTTCTCCTTGCATCAAAGTACGCAATCAAATGAGATACATTAGTAATTATATCATGTCAGGAGACCATTACACATGATCGTAGATAGGAATATCCAATGACACCTGAAACAATTGGAGTTTCTATTTATGGGTTAGTCCTCGTGATCTCACTTCGAGAGATCACCAAGTGTGAACTTCATGAGAAGAAGTATCAATGGTTATGAGCCCCTATCACCTGATAGTCATACATATAATGTGTCCAATCAATATGATGTATCTATACTATAGATCATATATTTATTATTAATTTCATAGTATCTTGAGGTTCTCATTATAGCCTGGGAACTTCTTTAACCTTTCGATATGACAATTAACCATTAGACATTTCCATTTCAATAGTGGACACAGAAAAGTCTACACAATAATGGTAAGAATACATCATGTACAGCTTACTGTACACACGATATGTTTATATAAGGCAATAAATAGTTGGGTCTAGGCAACCCACTATTTCAAGACTCGCAGTAGCACTAGAGACAACTTTATAACCCAACTTGTTAGCCACTCACATGATTAAAATCATGTTCTTACTGAGTAATGACATTAGATACTGGGTCCACCACAGTTATGCCGTATGGCTATTCTTCTATAGTGACCTCATCTCTTTGATTAAAACTACTCAAGAGATGGCATCCTGATTTTATCTCACTTTTTGTCCACTTTCCTAACATGACATCTTGGATAGTAAGAATATCATAATCTACATTATGATAATTCTTTTCTCACCAGGTGAGATTCCATGAATTGGAACAAATCATTGCATTTAACTGTTTCTTAGATATCTTATATGCTGCAATGTACTTAGTCTTGTAGTTATGGCCACCACTGGTTGATATGAGCTTGACTCACTCATCGCCCTTAGCCTAACTGCAATACTAAATCACATTGATCCCTGGAAGACTAGTTTGTATCCCCATAAACTAGTATCCTTTAATCTCCACATACCAGGTACGTATCTTTTGTGCTTGCCGAAGTACAATTAGATAGTTCTGACTGCACCCCTTCTAGTTCTCCTAGATATAAATTATATCTACCCAAAATTATTTGGAAATATTAGTTATTGTACATATCATGGCATGCGTGATTGATCCGTCACTATGATGTATGGATTTCAACTCACCACATTCATCTCTTCCTTGTCATGGACAAGTCAACATGGAGATATTATGCCCTATGACATAGGAAAATATTCATCACTTGAATTGTTCAAACATGTATTTTTCAATACAATGTCACTATATGTATTATTGACTAGGAACAAGAAACCTATAGATCTATCTTTATAGATCCTAGTCCCTATAACTTAGATTGCTACTTTAAGTCAACCAATGGAGTGTAAATTTCATTTTGGTCTTAACTAACTGTGAGACCAATGTCTGTTTTCCATATGTTTCTGAACATATTTCTTATTGTTAAACCTTAGTGCTCCCACTAAACTCTGTTAGACACATGGAAAACATTTGTTTTAAATGTATATACTATGATTATGTTGCTTACTTTAATCCTAAACCGGATTTCAATAACATGCAACCTTTATTAGCATTATTTTATGTGAACTTCCCTTTCTGGTTGCGTCATATAGACACCATCCACAATTTTTGGTCATGACATCCATTTCTAATTAAATTGATCATAGATATTAGCTATGATAGGTAAAATTCTAGCGGATTTAGGCATAACGACTTTTGAAACAAGTCAAGGCTTATGGGTACTACACTTGTACTATCCATGTATTAACTCACTTGAATACCCACCGAAGTATTCAAAATAATAGCCTCTTTTTCAATTTGATATATGGAATACATTAATTGAATTTTAGTTGGTCTTATCAATTTTAGCTAATTTCCATAAACTGCTTAATTGTAGTAAATATTATTCACTTTGAATAATAGTTCACCTACCACGGTGAATATAAAAACCATCCCCATGGTTTTATCCTTCCTACACAGTATGTGTCTCTGAAACATACTTTGTTCCACATGCGCTTGTGGAACAAGATCCTATTCCAACTACTTGTGCATTTTAATCATTGACTAAACACAAGTCAATATAGCTCCCATTATCTCTAATAGATATGTGCACTATTACATTGAAGTGTAGTTAATTGCATGACTACCTACTCTTCTATCTTAGGGATTTATGTAATATCCTAAACAACTATTAGGATTATTACACAAAATGCACAATGTGTTTTTCTTGATGTATGTTTTTTATGTCCTAACAAACTCTTTGCATCAAAACACATGTTCTTATGACATAATGGGTTTACAATGACTCGTATGATATCCATTGGTCATTATAGTTGGCATATGGTTGTGGGATATTGTTGTTATTTGCAAATAATTTCATTAAATATAATGGAAGTTTCAGCTAGTTCCAACATTGATATTAGTTACATCAATACTTTGATATATAAAATGAGTATTTGGGAATTACTCCACAGTACATTTTTTTATCAATGTTTATAAGTAAGACATCATCATCAATCCTCCCCATTAACATCAATGTCATGATTTCGATAAGGTAATGTGCGTTTAGGAATTGATGCACGCTACATTATCATACTTGATGAATGCTTGGTCGAGATATTCTTTGGTATCCCAACCTAAAGCAACTCCTATCTCCTGACCATGAAAATACTTCACTTTGATATTCCATAATTACTTAAATGAATTTTATGAAGTATATATACCTCTAGCCTATAATTGGAATAGTTCACACTATCATGTTGAATTATTTCCAAAATCTTTGTGACATACCTTTATTTCTAAAGGCTCCGTTGTCTAAACTTAAGACATCGATAATACCAAAAGTATTTAGCTATACATAGCCTAAATAGAATACTTGGTATATTCATGATGTCCATTTTTAGTATTACTTGACAAAGAATTATCCTGTCACAACTGGATATAAGTCTTACATTTATATTCATCACTAATTTCCAATGATTCATGTATTACGGAACTAGTGATTGAGTTTACCAAAAACAACATTCATTGCAAAAACTAATAGAATTTCTCCTTGCATCCAAGGACACATGAGATTAATGTTTCTGGTTATACTCAACAACAGTTCAACATGAATCTTTCACTTGGCTATTAAATAAGTCATGTACTTCTCAGCACTGGCCTTGGTATCACCCTTTCACAACCACTTGGAGAGTAAACCTGACTACTAGTAATGTTTCTATACTTACTTGGTTATTGTATTTAAATAAAAATATTCAAAAAAATATTATTAAATACCCAAGTAGTAAAAGGAAACATTACATTGATGAATATTCCTGATGTAGAAGCGACAACTTTCTTCCTTAAATCAGTTTACTGTTTTTAAACTTCCGTAGTATTATTTTATAATATGCAATAAAAATATCCTCTATTAATAACCCATTTATTGAACAACTTCATGAATATGTCATTGTCATTAAATACCTTTGACCTTTAAACATTGTCTTTCAATTTATCCACCATTGTAATTATATTTTAATTTTATTTTATTCGTATTCACTTGGAGAACCTTACATACATTGGTAATGAATAATTTACTCAATAGTTGTTCATTTTGAAACTTAAAACGAGGCTTGAGTAATGTGATGGAAGTGATATTTAATGTTCATGATCGATCATTCAATTTACACATATCGATGTACATCACCTAATTCATATCATTGCTTCGCTTTCTCCTTGAAAACTTCTTGGGGATGAGACTTTATGTTATATCATCTATGTCCTGGTGTAGAGACCATAACTGACAATAGACGTTGATGAAAAAATATTGATATAAATATCATATGATTTGTAAATTAGTCTCCCGTAAGAATTTTCCACCCTCTGTTCTTGAGGTATTTTAATAGTGTTGGGGACACTAACACCTTGAGTTTCCTATATCATAGTACTATGTGCACGCTCTTGTACTATTAAAGGATACTCATGTCACTGTGGACATTTACTTTTTCCATTATAATATTACAGTTTTAATCTTGTGGTATAACTTGTCATTTTTCTACAAAAATAAATGTTAGCAGATGAGTCCCTTTTAGCAGGATTACCGATTTTGATATTTTTATTAGTTACTTAAATCATTTTTTGTCTCCCTCTATTTTATCGGATTCTAGGAAACCACTGTGCTAGAATTGAAATACTCTGTCCCTTGAGTATTCTAGGGGCAAGGATCCCAGAACCACCCATCATAGTCTACAATCTAAGGCTATGCCACTACTTGGAGGGTTCTTGGTAGGATTTTGGCAGGCTGATCGCTTTAACTTTCTATTCCTTGTTCTGTTGATTGAAGTCCCAGCTTCATAAAATCAAAATTTGATTTACTAAACACTTGCCTCAAAGATGATAGCAGGTTCGAAATGGATCATTATTACTAGAACTTTAGTTATGTCGACCCATCATTCTTATAAGGACTCGCCAATAGTAAGAGGCAAGCTCAGTTAAGGCATGAGAAACATCTCAAACAGCTGGTTTTGTCAAAATTTGAATGACGGAAGGCTGTTTAAACTTAATATTTATTTGAGGGTTTTATTGTTTTTAGTGTGACGAAAGAAATCCTTTTATAATTTTATAAGCACGTACTATGTAATAGCACTCACAAATGACCCTGCAAGAAAAAGAAATTCCATCGTGTCACATGTTCATTTTATCTTGCATGCTTGTTTATTATTATACTATGTGATCGTGCAATAAATTACAGATGCACAAAAATAATGAACCATGAAGAAATAAAACGAACACCTGATCATGAGCCGGTACTATTGGTTGATCTGTTGAGTGAATAATAGACCAACTAAAACCCTATGGGTAAATAAATTTAGTCGCGTGGCTTATAACCTAAATAGAAATGTCTGGACATTAAATGCATCCAACTCCTATCTGTTGTGTCACCATCCGTTGTAGTGAAATGCATCACCAGTCGTCTTGTTATAATACAATTGTACTCACACACAGGCGCGGGGGTCTTGGGGTATAAATATACATCTTTGAGAATGGACGCACATTCCCTTATACATATTACATCTTTGAGACGACACACAGATCTCCTTTTATTTAAAATAATTATTACAAAATCACATGAAATAATTATATAAATAAACAAACACTGGACATGCATTGGTAGGTCGACGGCTCAGGACCAGTATATATGCATTAAACATGCATATATTAAATAAACACAGAATAAAAATTAAACTTGCATTAAAATAAACTTGAGGGAATTTTAATTGAATTAAAAAAAAGGTCACTCTAATTTTTAATTCAATATTTATACGTCTTTTAGTCCCAATTTATTAATTTAATTTTAAAACTAAAAATAAATAAATTAATTAATTTAATTAATCTCTCAATTAAAATTATTATGTTGCACTAATTATAAAATGAAGTAAATATTTAATTAATTTAACTCTAAACCAAAATTAAATTAATTAAATTAAATAACTTTTGATTCAAATAAAAAAACTGGAGCCCCATAATCCCTGGGCACGACCTGTGCGGGTCAGGGAGAACCTGCACAGGCCCATCCCAATCTGTTTCGACTCCATGCAGGGTTGTTCTAGACCAAGCAGGCCCGCCCACGCTCGTTTCTAGATGGACAGATCCACCCAATAACCTGATGAGGAAAATACAATTGTTTTAGACCAAAAAGAACCCAAAAGGGTACCTCACGGTGGTGTGGGTCGCGCTGCGGGTTTCGGTGGTCGGGGTTTCCCTTACGGTGGTAGAGGTAGTTCTTCTCAACTGTAGCCGGGTAGAGGAGTAGGCCAGTAGTGGTCAGAAAAGCCCAAGTGGGAGGAGGACGACCATGGCTGGTGTGGGGAAAGGTCAGCCGAGAGGCACCTGATACAGCGCACTGCTTCCCTATAGGTACTGCAAAACTGGCGGGGCATGCACAAGGGGCACGGCGGAGCGGCGCACTGCTGTGGGTTCCAATAGGCCAGTGGGTTGTGGTGCGGGTTGTCAGATGATGCCCACTTTGAATGAGGGAGCGACCTTGGTGATGGTAGCCCCTGAAATGGGCAATGGGGTGCGGCCTATAGCGCATGCAACTGCAGGTCCCCGCGGAAGGGAGACCAGTGGGAGACACATCAGGCCTGGTGATGTGCTACTATTTCCGTGGGTAGAGGAGGAAATGAGGCACCGCACATGCGGCTGAACTTGGGTGGTGCACTGGGATTGGATCCTAGGGAGAGGCGGACGTGAGAGGCTGCTCTATCAGGGAAGCTGAGCATTGTTCTGGGTGAGGTGGCCTACTGAGTGTCGAGTGCTGCAGGTCTATCCGATAGTGTGTGGGACACCCGTTGGTCATAAAAGAAGGGGTTGTTTCTGTAGGCTAAGGTGATACATTACGACGGGGAGAGGAGGCCGCCTTTTAAAAAAACATTTAAACTTGCTTTTGCAAGTCCACCAAAACACCCTTTTTTTCTAAAAATACCTAAAAGAAGTCTTCCTCCCCTTTTATTTATTTTTATGACTTGACCCACAAAGTAGAGTCCTCTCCATTTTCTTTATTTTACATTTTCCTAACCCTATATAGGATTACAATATTATTATTATAATAGAAATATTATTAATAGAATGAGATTATTATAATAATTATTATTATGAAATCTCAACAGATGAAATTGAGGTTCATATATCTAAAACCTCATATTTATTTACATATGTTAAATCCGAATTAAAACATCAGATGATCGCATAATGATCATCAGAAGTTGGATTAACACACGGTTTGTGTCATTGAGACCGTATCGACACACATTTCAAGAATTAATGAAAATTTAATTTTTCTTTCCTTACAAATATTCACATCCCTCTGATAACACTTTTTGGGACTGGGTGTGCAGCAGAAGCCCCAAACAGGTGGGGTTTTAAAAAAAATTCCACTGATGATCGACGTAAACTTGTCGATGTCGGTGCAGAGAATCCCGATAAATCCAAGGATCTTGCGTGAAGATTTTTAAGCACAAAATTAAACCATAAAATACCTGGTTTAAATCATAATCCACGCACGAAGTCTTCTCGTCATTGGCGATTGCTGCTCGAAAAATCCGAACTCGAATTCCTCTAGATTGTCCACACGTGCTTCAAGGAATCTACGGGAGTGTCGTCCATCGTAATCCGAGTGATAGCGAAGATTTGTGAGGATGCCTTTGATGCTACAACAACCACCACATCACATCGCTAGCAATGCCCGAGAGAGAGCTCAATCCGAGCTACATGGATCCAGATCATCTCCCATTAGATCATGGGAGAGAGATGATGAGAGAGAAGCCTCATGAATAGTAATTAGAAATCTCCTCTCCTCTATATATTTATACTGGTTAATTAATTACTCGGAATTGAAAACCCGACCCCCAAATACTTAACGCACTATCAACGACATTTATGACTACTAAACTGAGTAATAAATAATATTATCATTTACTTGTAATATATTAAAATATATTCCATGATAATAGTTGGGTCATTAACTCAACTCGTCACTCGCATAAATATTAATTGATTCTTGAATAATTAAATATTTGTCAATTAATATTTTTCTTGCATTTACTTAATGTTTTAAATTCATTTAATAAATAAATTCAATACTAATTATTCTAAACTCGAATAATATGAATTTATTTATTGCATTGGTGATCGTTTAACATTGGAAAAATCCCAGACCCATGGAGTGGGGCCAACCATGTCCAAAATTCCTATTCAATTGAATAGGGATGATTCTGGAATATGCTATTGTGTGTGACCCTCTCGGCCCTTATTTTGACAGCCATGAATTGTATTCAGAGACCAAGAGTGGGATCTAGCAACCCATCATGGCCCCTAATGAAATAAGGATTTTCATAGCAGTGAAAACTAACCTACGAACATGCATTTTGTAATATAATCTCTTTGTATGTAATATCTCATAAAGCAGGACTCACTCATGTGTCATCGTCCTTTCATTTCATTATTGTTTATTGATTTAACTAGACAGATTTATACTTGACTACCATGGCCAATGTCTTATAAAGGTACTGTCATCCATATCAACATGGCCTGAGATATATTACTTCCATAACGTGGAAGTGAAAAATCCTTTCCTGACCATTCATCCAATGTCATGCCACCAATGATGCACCCGACACGAACTACCTCTCCACAACTTCATTGCCATGGTTTTCGTATTGCATCAAAGTATGCAATCAAATGAAAGACATTTGAAATTATCTCAATTCAGGAGACCATTCCACATGATTGTCGATAGGAACATCCAATGACACATGAAACATGTGGATTTCCTATTGGTGGGTCAGTCCTCATGATCTCACTTCTAGAGATCACCAAGTGCGAGCTTCATGAGAAGAAGCCTCAATGATTATGAGCCCCCAACACATAATAGTAATACTTCTACTATTTCCAATAAGTAAGAGTTATATAGACTATATAACATATATTTATGATTAATGTCATAGTATCTTGAGGTTCTCATTATATCCTTGGAACTGCCATAACCTTTCAATACGACAATTAACCTTTAGACATTACCATTTCAATAGTGGACGCAGAAAATTATACACTATAATGGTAAGAAGACATCATGTATAGATTACTGTACACATGATATGTTAATCTAAGTCACTAAATAGTTGGGTCTAGGGAACCCACTTCAACAGTGGTGAGGCTGGATGGAGTATCACTATCAACTGTATCTGATCGAGATCCACAATTGATATTTAATATTTTTTTTGTCTCCAAAACACTCTAAATACTAACATGAACATAATCATGGCTTATCTCCCTCAAGATAATGGCTAATATGAGAAGACTATCAATACACATGAGGAAATTTTTTGAGGATTCTCAATTGACTTCACATGATGATTCGTTCAACATCTTCATTTAGTCGAGTTATCATACAATGAAATTTTCCCCTTGAGCTTCCAAATGGCTCCCAATAAATCCCTTTATGGTAAGAGGAGTTGAACACCCCAATGGATGGATGATGTTGGGTAATTAAAACTACTAGGTCCCGAAATGGTCGAGGAAATGGTGGAAAAGATTAAGACCATTCAACAGGACATCAAGGCTTCTTAGAGTCTAAATAAGAGTTGTGATAAATATTCTTGCCGAGACCTAGAGTTTGATATTGGATACATGGTATTCCTCCACATATATCCATGGTTTAAATTCATGATATTTTATAATAAGGTTAATCTTGTTCGAGATACATCGAACCCTTTGAGATTGTTGTTCGTATAGGAGCGGTGGCCTACACACTTGCATTCCCACCTATCCTATCTAAAGGAAAATATGCTTTATATTTATCCCTCCTATGAAAGTAAATACTAGACCCCTCACAAGTACTCAATATAGAAGTGGTACCACTGGAGAAATAACTTTCCTATGAAGAGAATATTGTGATGATCTTAGATCACGGAGACTAAGTTATATGAAATAAGACAATTCACCTTGTGAATGTGTTGTGAAGAAACCACAAGTTTGACGAATTAATGTGGGAATCAGAGGAGGTGATTAGCAAAGTTACCCAAAAAAATTAATGTTTAAAAGTATGATTTATTGGGTTAAATTTCAAGGGGTAATATTGCAACGACCCATACTATTATAAATAAAATTTAACATGTGATTTTAATAAAATTCTTTATTATGTAATATTGTTGTAGAAAAAATAGGAACGTGTTTGGGATTTTAAAAATACTTTTAATGTACCATTACCATTTATAATATATGAGTTTAACAGTGATCACATGGTTGGAATAGATTTAGGGTTTTAACAAGTCCAATTTACACAAACAAAGGAAGTGTGAGCCTCAACCAGTATGATCGTACCCTATGAATTCCATTTATTATAGATTTTGAGGTATATAGTATCTCTGGGATTTTACTGAGACCAATTCCTTGATGATATCCAACAACCTAATCCTGGTATGAACCCTTTACAGGTGACATTCAATCCAATTGAGATAAGGGCCAAAACCATGAACTCTGAACCACCCCATGAAAGTATTACTGTCTCACACCTTACTCTTAGGGAATTTATGAGTGTATTAAAGGTATATGTTGCACGACCCTTGATATACAATTATGTAAAATATATTCTTTATAAAAATGGATATATTTTCATCTTATTATTATTAATCCATAAGTAATTTTAATTTTGATACAATGAAACAAAAATATTATTTTTGTCTAATTTTCAAATTCAAAAAAAGAATGTATTTCGATGAATGTATGGGTTTTTTAAATAAATAATATTTTTTATAAATTATCCTTAATAAATATTTTTTATTAAATATAAATTATCATTTAATCTTTTGGAAGTAAAATGTAAATTTTAAAGGGTTCAATAACTTAGTTCGTCAAGAAACCCAACATTTCTAAATAAATGCATATTACCATTTTAACTATGAAATTAAAATATTTATAAAATAATTTAGATAAAATGAATATTCAATTTGGAATCATAACGTCAAATTTATCCAATGGTGAATTTTTTAAAATGTTCTGTGATACTCGTATTTTTGAGTAAAAAATAAATATTTTATAAAAATACATTGTGTATTATGAAACAATAATGACACAAAAGTGATGTAATAAATACCATAAAAGGTATTCATGGACAAATATATGTTCTACATTTAAAATAATTTTCATTTAAGGTTATTTTATTAATTTTATTAATCTATCCTCCAAAAACAATTAATATATTTTAAGGTTTAAAAATAATTTCTTTAAGTGTATGACTCACCACCACATAGGAAAGTGTATTATTTTATTATGTTCTAACCACTGACATATAAAATACTGTAAATGACTCCAATTTTTCAGAGATAATGGGAGAAAACCTGTGTAAGGTGTAGAGTCCAAAACCCATGTTTGAAAAATAATAAATAAATCCCCACTCTCCCCATATAAACTTAACCAATCTATAATTTCCCTTCACTCGGGATCCTTGGAGAACATCATCACTATTCCTTCCCAACATTATAGTACTTCTAGGATACCCTAAATCTCTAAATAATATTCTTCCACAAAATTGGAGTCATACACTAATGTAAGGGATCCTCACCTTCTCTTCTTTATTAACGTTTCATATTAGCTTATGCCTTCTGTTTTGTAATTCAAAATGTTGGTATATTTATTTAAATGTATCAACTAATTTGAATTTGATATAAAAATAATGATAAACCCATTTCAATATCAGAAACCAATTTTATGAGTTTTTAAGTGACACGGTTATGCTGCCGAAATTTCATTATGATATTCCATGCCCAAAACAATTGTTTAGTGAATAAAGTACCCATTTCCTATCAAGGGGTTTCACATTCATATGCGTGTGCTTATTTTACATTGTTATTACTTGTATTTATTACACCCTTATTAATTTTGGAATGAATTATTATGATGAAGGAATCTGTGTTCTAGGATATATGTGTCCCCATTAAGCATTAAAATGAAATGAAATTGATGGGTATACCCAGAATTATATAGCACCCCAATGAATTTAGTAATTATTAGTCTCATGAGATATCATTTGGGGATATTAAATGTATAATGTTCCATTATTGTACTTTACCATCATTTTTTATTGGTATTTATCTTGACCT
Source organism: Viscum album (assembly GCA_963277665.1). NCBI lineage: Eukaryota > Viridiplantae > Streptophyta > Magnoliopsida > Santalales > Viscaceae > Viscum > Viscum album. Next base: position 789,913,542 of record OY728120.1, read on the forward strand.
ATTATAATAATGAAGTGTTTTATGGTTTCTTCACATTTACCATGTTATGATTTTCAGGCTACATCCTGCATTACTATTCATGTTTTTTAATATTAAATATTTTATGTCACATTGATATTCCTATTGTCTACCCTGTATTTCATTCTCCTTATTAGTCCACGTTTATTTCCTTACTGGTCTTTTTAACTTTCCACTTTTTTTATGTATATCCCTAGGTTATCCCATGTAGTTTTAAGTGCGATCAGGGTAGGTATGTTTTCAATAAAGATATTGTTTTCCAATTGGGAATTGTTATATAATTTACCTAATTACTTTATGAACTATAATTATCGATTTTTTTGGTGTTATAAAGTATAATATTTTGTACTAAATCATGTATTAAAGTGTAATAATGAAATGGTTTGTTATAACACACCTCAAAAATGGAATCTAGGGTTTTTGAAAACATAAGGATGACATGGAATGTATTTATTCTATATTCCATGTAATCAATTTCCAGTTGGAAAGACTATATAGTTAACCATGCAGTTGGATCTTCTGTATATGTACATGGTGAGTTACATGGCCATTTAATCTAGTACATATGAATGAGGTCTAGTACATAGACATAACCATTAGCACACTACTCAGTCTTGGTTCTCCTTGACACAAAATGTAGTCCACCTATACAGTGTGTACTGTTATATAGACAGGGAGTCGTTTTATATCCAAGGACATGGGTAGCTAGTGGAGCAAGACCACACAGTGTATGGGTCCCCTCAAATGTTGTGTCTCCCTTGGTTCATTTTATTGAAACCTTAAGCGTCTATATTTGATCTCAATTTTTTTCACGAGTAGACTATAATGAGTGTATTTCATTGAAAAACATGATGGTTCCCTCAGTTTTATATTTGGAGAAATGAGTTGAAATAGTATGGTAATGGTTCCTATTTGGGCGATGCCTAACCACATCAATGATCTAGAAGGATTCTCATAGGTTTCTTCAGAGTGGAACTGCCAATCAGTTAGGGAAAATGTCTATGATGATCACAGTGGAACCCCTTGTTGTATGAGGTGGTGGGTCCTCAACCACTAGAGTGGAAACCCCTATCAGTGAGTGTACGGATCCACTATAGTTACCTTTTATGTGGAACCCCCCCCATACTGGGTAGGGCATGGGTCCTCGATGAAAACTATGGACCCCCTATCATATCAATGTGTAGGTATTATAATTATTAGGGGAATTTCCCCTCTCCGATAAGGTTTGAGACCACGATGAATAGAGTGGAACCCCTAAGAACACTAGGGATCAAGTTCTCAGCCTTTAGAGTTGATATCCCCCCCCCCATCAACATGGGTGTGTGTCCTCTACCTTATCGAGTCTAATCTCCCATAATCATGAGCGTAGTTCCTCTACAAATACATTCGAGTGGTACCCTCTAGTAGGGTTGGGCAGTTTATTTCCTCACCGACTATCAAATTGGGCCCCTCATATTGTACCAGGTCCTGGCATACCAACCTATATTTTGTGGCCCCTTAACTGTGTGTCATAGTGATGAGGCATGTCTTGACATGGAAGTATACTTATGGGAAGACATGTGAGATACTTGGAATCTTTGATAGTCTTTTGTAAATATAAGATACTCTTCCACTTAGGATTAGATGTGAGATGGAGACCCCCTTACTCTCTCATTTGGGTTTCTTTTGACTATGATAATATATATTCTTCTATATCAACACAATGGATTTGGTTACTATCCTTCCAAAATAGGAGATAAAGTGTGGGATATTCCATGTTTTTTATTGTTTAGCCTCATTTGATTAGATGAGTCTACTCTACGACAGTAGGTGGTTAAGACTCGATGGGTAGTTTATCTACATACTATGTTTATCCCCTTTTGTTTTGATGAGATTAGTTTCACTCCCTTTTGGGTTGAGATTTTATCCTTAATGGTGTATTTCATCTATAGTATTTTTTTGTATCAATTACTTGTACCACTTCTTCTTTTATGGTGTCTTATTTGGTGAGTATATTCTCACACATTCATTGATTTTTTTCCAAATCTACCATGTCTTATGCAGACAACAGACAGGTCAACCATGGTAATATAGGATCTTATAGATACTGTGTACATTGACTACATATAGTGGCTGTATATTAGGATACATGAGCTAGTCTCTGTTTCATCTATTTATTTTTCTAGTTTTTTAGGTTCTAACACGTTTCTGGTTGCGAATTTTTATTCCCATTTCTTTTAATGTTTACACTACCCTACTTTTTTACTTTCTGGAGGTTCATATATGATGGGTTTAACTTATATATGTTTTTCATCTTTTACTATTTCCCTATGCACTTTTTCATTAATATGGATTTTTTTGTGCATACAGATAATTAAAAAATGGTCTACAAATGTTATTTATTCCTTTGGAGCTAGTCTTCATCCCATGTCCTATAGAGTCAATATTGGGGTAGTTACGGCTCGAGCGCCAGCTTGGGTCTATTTCTGAAAGATTGGTACTAGAGGATGTTCGATCATTAAGACATTTTTCAGACTAGTCACATTATAATGATCAGGATGGGTTTAAAGAAATAGTGGAAAAGTTTCTCAATTGCATCTCTCAGAGCAGTGAATCCAGTGATGGTGCATTTGCTGAATTATTCATTCACTAGGACCTTGACTACATGAATTTTGACTTGAAATACAATGAAATTTGTTGTAGGGATCAACATTTTATGTATCATTTTAGATTGTGTATTTGGATATCCTTATTGAGTAATATACCCATTTTTGTTGATATATATATTATCAACTAACCATGGTACATATAGATAAATCTCAGGAAGCATCTATGATGACAGCATGTCAGGATACCATTTTTGGTTCATAAAAACGATTCGATAGGAAAAACGGCCTTAGATTAGGGTCTATCATGTGATCCCCTATCTTCGTAAAGGTAGGTATAGGTACCTAAAATTTTGGAGAAATAAATCATTCTAGTTGAGTATGTTGAAGACATACATAGGCTTAACACACTCCACAAGTTTTAGCATCATTGGATGTTATGGTTCATTGGCGAGATAGATCCTTAAGAAGTAGAAGATTTGATTATTTGGTGGTCTATATCTTCAAGCTTGTTTGGACCTCGATTGATTAGGTGGTTGTGCTGGCATCCATCCTATTCCACAAACCAGTTGGGTGCTGGTGGAGCCTTCTAACACAGAATCATGATGTGTTGATACTATCAGGGGCCAAAAATCCAATAACTATTTCATGAGGAGTACTATCCCTATTTCCTGCATTTAGTATAGATCATGGAGGCTCTGGATCTATAGTAGGGTGGGTGATGATGGCTGATTATGCTGTAAGGTTCACATAACTTATGTAGTACTCTCTTGACATGATCCTAGATGTATAATTCTAAGCATAGAAGATTGAGAAGGGACTCCATAGAGAGATCAAATATAGTATTGTTCCCTTTTGCATCACCAGCTATGTTTGGATGTTAGAGAACGAATTGGGTAAAAATATATTTCTTTCAATGGTAGTATAGAAATATGGATCTAGTAGTGGGTGATAGGGTGATGATTCATCTACAAAATCTAGTAGAATATACGAACTAGGAAATCATCCCATGAGACATCCTCATGAATAGACTCAGTCATGTGGTTAGAGGCATTGAAGAGGTCCAGGGAATCCTAGAGAGGTGTGGGTTTTTACATGTCATAATAATGGTCACAAGTCAGGAGACTACCTGACTATAAGTGTTGAGAATCATAGGAAGATATCTAATGAACCAGCACAGCATTGGCTATAGCATGATTGGGGATCTCTTAGGAAATTAAAGGGTGGTGTATAGGGATTCAGAGCTAGAATAGGAGTTGGAGGAGCTATTGGGGTGGACTCAGCTATGATATCCTTCCACCATCACCACCAAGAGACCCACATCGTGTTCAGGGAGCTGGTAGTTGGGCTGTGGACATCTACAGGTTCCGGAGGTTTATGATCCCACATCAGACTATACAATTAGTGGAATGGTCTATTTTTTTTCTACTCTTTCTTTGGTATTAGAACAAATAGGTTCTAATCTTTCATTTATCCCTATAATAATATTACAATATATGGATCTTCCATTTGAGGTTCTAGACCAACATCACCATCTCAAAGTTCCCATAGGGAACGCTTCTTATGTATCTTGTATCTACTTGAAGTGCGAGCAATCACTTGACTGAGAGAGGTTCACATGTGACTATTTGGTCATCATAATGCAACCCTATTATGTCATCTGGGGAATTTATTATTTGACCCTAGTCAAAGCCTAGATCACCTATTAGCATGGATAAGTCATAAGCCTAAGCACTGATGGGGTGGAATTCTATTTTTTAAGAGATATATATCCCGTGGTACGGATTGGGGGTTTTCTATGAAGTTGGATGTATTGTGTCACCAATCGGCTATTGAGTATATCCCTTGGTTCAATGATCAATTCAATTATTTTTCTTCCTTTAGTTGTGGTGAATTATATGCATGTCTTCCCCAAGGACATTTGAGGACTGATTATGAAGTGGGATATGGTGTTTTTCATATACTTTCATACCAGAAGCACTTAGATATCTTCTATAGAATATTTTATGTCCCCTACCAACATTTGTGATATTTGGTTACAGTTGGAGGACCTCCATGAGAAATGTATCAGCAGTCCTAGTGTTTCCACATGGGAATCTCCAATGTTATTTGTGAGAAATGAAGATGGGAGTTTTTGGTCTTTCATGGATTATAAATGCATGAACATAGAAATGATAAAGATCAAGTACCCAATTCTAAGGATTGATGACCTAACTGACTAGTTGTGAGGCGTGACATGGTTCTCTAAGATTGATCTCAGGTCCATCAACCAATTATTGAGGGTTCGTGGGTTGGATATTCTAGTGTTGGAATTCCAATGTCTTTATATACACCATGAGTTCCTAGTGATTCCCTTTGGTGGGATTAATTCCCCAAATGATTTTATGGATTTGAAAAAACTGGTTTTCTATCCATACATTCACTTGTTTTTTGATGTCTCTATCGACAACAAACACTTCTAATCTCGATTATAGGAATATAATGCGTATAACATGAGGATGGTCCAAGACTATCTTTGAGATAACCAACAATAAGGGATGATCTTGTAGTGATAGTTCTGGATCCATGAGGATCACTTTTTGTGGAATGATATTTTATAACATATTTTAACTATGGATCCAGTTAAGGTCAAAGAATTTCTTGTTTGGGATCCATATAAGAGAGTGTTGTAGGTTTGGATCTTTCTGACATGGTTGGGCAGTTCAGATGGTTTGTGGAATAATTCTCTAGAATGATAGGACATTTGAATTTCCAACCATAGAAAGAGATGTTGTTTTCCTAGTTTGAGTAGTGACAAAGGTCCTTTTAGTAGTTGAGGATGTGGCTAAAAATTTCTCTAGTGTTGACACTATGAGAGGAGGGCATGAAGTATATTGTGTAGTGTAATGCCTCATGAGACAAGATAAGTTGTGTATTGGTGTATTAGTAAGAAATTTTCTCATATAGGTCAGGGAAGTTGATACCTCATGACCATAATTACATGATCCAGGACCCAAAGCTAGAAATAGTAGTCTTCACCCAGCGGATTCTAATGCACTGACTTCTGGGAGAGTGCTTTGTGGTTTACTCAGACTGTAACGCCCCGACCCCATTTACCCAGAGTCGGTGCATTATTACATTACATTGGCATGATCACAAGAAAGATCAAATCTCGAAAGACCGATTGGTTTAGTAGCCTTGGAAACACTAGATATATTCATAAGTTTTACATTACATCATAAAATGAAAAACTACTACAACAACATAATGTTTCCACAATCCACACTATTAACCCCTCATAAAATCCCTGCAGGTCATTCATAACTTACTTCTTCACATCCTGGGAAAAATAAAACATAGAAAAGGGGTGAGCTCAAATGCCCAGTAAGGATAACAATATAGCAGAAACTTTCATAAATATGAATAAACATTTAAGGCAATTTATAACTAAAAGAAAAGCCTTTTAAATATGAACTTTCAACATGGTATGGCATAAATAAAATGAAATAATTCCATTTACTTATTAACATGGATATTCTACTAATCCAATAATCACATGCAAAAATCAATAACCACTTTCATAATGTTGGAATGCATAATGCCAGACTATCATAACCACATAGCCAAGGCCTCGTGCCAAGACTACAAATAAGATTTTGTCAAGGCCTCGTGCCAAGACACTAGTTTGTCTCATGAGACCTACTGATGCATCGAGGAGCTATAGCGGGCTCCACCCGTCACATATTAAGTCCAATGCATTCCCATATGAAAAGGTTTAAACATAACATAAACATTCGTATTAAAACTAGCATACGAAATGTCAATACTTTCACCATAAACTATGAATGGTATAAAAATAGCACATCCACAGTCAAACATATCACAAAACCTTCAATACAATATAGAAGTTTTGTATCATAATAAATCAACTTCAAATAATCTTAAAATCCATCAAAGGATGTTGACATAGATGAAATAAAAATTCTTTTTAAAGAAATATCTCCTTTTATTTTGAAATAATTTAAGATCCATATAAAATAAAACATTTTCTTTGAAAATATTCTTATAAGCTTGTAAGGGAAGCTTTAAAGATTTTATAACTGTGGAAAATAGCCGCACCCGCCGTATAAGTTAAAAAAACATTCTTACCTTAATTCTGTCGAAAAGGTTAAAAAGGACCTTGTTTTGAAAACGACGGAAAGATTCCTTTATAAACCTTTTATAAAAAGTCAAAAAAGGGTATAAATGACTTTAACCCATATTCTTGTAAATAATAAATATGTTTTGAAATGCATTTCGAAGAAACATGCATGTGGATGAAAAAGAAATCCCAGTAGATTATTACGTATAAACAACCTCGGATAATGAAGAGGTTGTAAAGTAAACCCTTACCTTGTACTTTTCCTTGGTTGGGGTAGGTTAACCTCCTGTATAATGGTGAAATAGTTGTTATTAAATTATACAAGAATCATATATATTAATATGATATCATATATGATCTTTTAACATTGATTTGTTAATAATATCTTAGAATTATCGTCGTTTCGGGAGTTAACTTACTCATTTTCTTTTATATGTTTTGTTACATAAGCCATGGTTGTTGTATCTTATTCATATCCAGAATGATATCTAGTCCTTAAACATCATTTTTAAATCATCAAATGTTAATTATACTTTAATGGATACGATGGAGAATGAATCTCATCGCGTTCGTGGAGACGGTAGTCCGTACGTACGCACGAGCGACAATATCATTCTTTTGATATTAAAATAATATATAAATGGATGGTATATCATATATACAGAATCATTAACATTTTATATTTATTATTTACATGAGTTACACATCATTATTATACCCATCCAAATAATATTATATTGAATAACAATTACACCACGACGTGGAGACGGTAGTTCGTACGTACGCACGTATGGTGACATGTTATTCAAAGGGTTGATAGAATACTGAATATGGTTGTACCATATTTATAATAAAATCACAGTATATTTGAGATACTGGAGTTATTATTTTAGAATGGTAAGAACAAAGGAAGAAGAAGTGGAAGAAGAAATGAACTTGGAGAAGGGTGGTGAAATCATTACCTCTTCTTCAGGTTCTTCCTTTTGATTTGATCAAAAGGGCTCCTTAGGTTGGCTTTATGATCAAACTAATGCCTCTCGGTTGTAGTGAGGGATGTTGTGAGAGTATTTGGGAAGATTTTGGCCGAACCAAAAGGCTCTGAAGGTGTGAAGAAATGAGAAGGAGGAGTGCCCTTCTATAAGAGGGGTGAGGGGCACCTTTGGAAAAGCTAGAAATATTAATTTATAATAAATACATATTCGGTTTCTAATGGCTCCAAAGCTTATTATTCAAAGGTTAAGGTGGGTATAGGTCGAAAACCACCCAACCAATAGAATTTAGACAGGTTTGGGTACTTATATTAACCTTATCTTTAAGTATTAACTCTAAGTTAATTAGTTTCACTTTTACAATGTCTCTTTGTATTTTTATATAATATGGTTAATAAACTTACTATATACATCCAAGCGACCCCCAAGTGGTACATTAATGATGGACCTATCATGATATAAGTCTCTTGGCCGAACCTTAGATTTTTAGGAATTTAATATCAATTATGAATATAATATTTGTTTTAAGAACTCTTTTATGTCAATTTTGACACTATTCAATAGTTTATTTTTGTGAAACTCATAACAGACTGATTACTTCTAACAAAGTCTATTAAATCAATCCTAATATATCATATTATCCTAGAAAATTAGTTTAATTCATTAAAAGTTTCATATTATATTTATTTGGGTATTTATAATATCAATTATTTTAATTTTTCACTATTATAGTAATTACTGCATCATCATTTTGTCATAAATAAAATAAATTATTTAATGTCGAAAAATTATAAATAAAATATCATTATGTAGGAAATCGTTTTATCTTTCTAATGAATATTTATAATCTAAAATCCAACATATATAACCCTATGTAACAATTGTTTTTCTAAAAGATATATGCTTGTGTCATTTTTGTATTCATTTTAACTTAATTAAAATAAAGTGTCATTATCACTTACAAGTGGATCCATGGGGTCCCAAAATAGACTCAAAGATTCCCATGGTCGACCATGTATCAACCAATAGGGTTAAGACAAGTTTTAGGGTAATTTAGTATTATTATAATATTATTTTTTTAACCCTTATTTACCGGATTTACCCTTAACCATGGTAAATAAAATATTTACCGCAGTAATTATTCAAAATGTCTAAAAATAAAAGTTACCTATTTACACAATTTGAACATCCTGATTCCAAATATGGAATCTATTTTCCTAAATTCAAAACACAGAAGTGGCAGAAATTAATTTAAAATTAATTCCCGCTGTCAAAACAAAAAGCGTGTTTTTAAGAGATAATAACTATCAAAAGAGTGACACTCGTTTATGTTTGGTTTAATTGTAAAATTATGTACAATGACCAACATTATATTAAATGGTAAAAATATATTCTAAATATACTTTAAAACCACTCAAATTCATAATTTATCACTATTAATTATTTTGATTAAAAAAGTTGTTTTTAATTAAAACTTAGTAATTTTCACTATTCATCAAAATATGAAAGTTATCCGAAATGTACCAAAATTTCACCTTAGGCTAAATTCGATATTCCGAATCCAAAAATGAAGTCCATTTTAAAATATAAAATATATATAATTTCAAAAAGTAGGTATTACTATTCATAACGGCTAGTTTGATTAGTTATGGTGTGTTAGAACTCGGTGTTGCGTACAACACACGCTATCACATTATTCAAAGAGAAGCGTACCGTAGAAGCTTGGGGTGTTACATTCTCCCCTCCTTCAAATAATTGCATCCTCGCAATTTCTAGGGTATTAATGCATAAAAAGACTCGGGTGGTTCTTCATCATAAGTTCCTCGGGTACCCACGTTGCCTCTTCCATCTTATGGTTTCTCCACAAAACTTTTACCAGACGCGTCGTCCGGTTTCTCAGCACTTGTTCTCTCGTATCAAGAATCATGACAGGCTCTTCGCAATAAGACAGATCGGGTTCCAGTTCTAATTCCTCATAGGTGAGTACATGCGTCGGATCAGGCATGTATTTCCTCAATAGAGATACGTGGAACACATCGTGAACTTTGGAGAGACTTGGCGGCATTGCCAATCGGTAAGCTACAACCCCAATTCGTTCAAGAATTTCGAAAGGTCCGATGTACCTGGGACTCAATTTACCTTTCTTACCAAAACGTATGACTCCCTTCCATGGAGATACCTTCAGAAAAACATGATCACCGACTTGAAATTCCAAATCCTTCCTTCGATTATCGGCATAGCTCTTCTGCCTACTTTGAGCTGCTTTGATGTGATTTTGGATTACTTTCACCTTTTACACCGTTTCCTCCACCAGTTCTGGGCCTACAAGTTTTCTTTCACCAATGTCATCCCAACAGGTTGGTGTACGACATCTCTTTCCGTATAACGCTTCATATGGTGTCATCTGAATACTTGAATGGAAGCTATTGTTATAGGAAAATTCTACCAAAGGTAAATATTGATCCCACATACCCTGAAAGTCAAGTGAGAAAGATCTCAACATGTCTTCTATGGTTTGAATAGTCCGTTCTGATTGTCCGTCTGTCTGAGGGTGGTAAGCAGTGCTCAAATGAAGTTCAGTATCCAGGGATTTCTGAAGACTTTTCCAGAATCTTGAAGTAAAACGGGGATCACGATCAGAAACAATCGATAGGGGTACTCCATGAAGTCTCACAACATCATTAATATATAGTCTTGCTAGACGTTCCAGGGGTAGATCTTCTCTTATAGCAAGAAAATGTGCTGTCTTGGTAAGAAGATCAACAATAACCCATATTGCATCGTTCCTTCTAGGAGTCTTTGGTAGCCCCATGACAAAGTCCATCGTAACATTGTCCCATTTCCACTCCGGTATGGGAAGAGGTTGCATGACTCCTCCAGGCTGTTGCCTTCCAGCTTTCACTTGTTGAAAAACCATACATCTTGACACAAAATCAGCATTCTCCCTCTTCATGTTGTCCCACCAAAAATGTTCCTTCAAATCTCTATACATTTTGGTGCTCCCAGGGTGTATAGAGAAATTCGAACTATGAGCATCATCCAGCAATTCCCTTTTTAGATCAGGTATATTGGTAACACAAAGTCTCTTCCCGAATTTCAAAATTCCATCTTCATACACAAAGTCTCTCAATCTCCCATCATTCACAGCTTTAATCTTCTTTTGGAATTCTTTATCATCGGTCTGAGAACTCTTAATCCTTTCTAGTAAAGATGGTTTGGCAACCATTTGAAAAAGCATTGATGTTTCACCTTCCCTGGTTATTCCCATGTCCATCTTCACTAGATCCATGAAAATTGGATCCCTTTCAATTCTCATATTGTTCAAAACTCCATGGTCTTTTCTACTCAAAGCATCTGCCACCTTGTTTTCCTTCCCTGGGTGGTAGTGTATCGTACAATCATAATCCTTGAGTAATTCAAGCCATCTCCTTTGCCTCATGTTGAGTTCTTTTTGTGAGAAAATATACTTCAAACTCTTGTGATCATTATAAATCTCACATTTTTCACCATAGAGGTAGTGCCTCCATATCTTCAAAGCAAAGATCACAGCTTCTAACTCGAGATCATGAGTAGGATAGTTTTGTTCATGAATTTTCAACTGTCGTGATGCATACGCAATAACTCTATCATTCTGCATAAGGACACAACCAAGTCCTTTCTTTGATGCATCACTATAAATAACGAACCCATCATTCCCCGATGGTAGAGTCAATATAGGAGCATTGACTAATCTTCTCTTCAGTTCTTCGAAACATTCTTCACACTCTTTTGTCCAAAAAAATTTAACCCCTTTACGTGTGAGCTTCGTTAATGGGTTAGCCAATCGGGCAAAATTCTGGACGAAACGTCGATAATAACCTGCCAAACCAATAAAACTACGTACCTCAGTTGTACTCGTAGGTGCTGGCCATTCTTGGATTTCCTTGGTCTTAGAAGGATCAACAGAGATTCCATCTTTAGAGACAATATGGCCAAGAAAAGAAATCTCCTGAAGCCAGAATTCACACTTGCTAAACATCCCATATAATTCATGCCTCCTCAGAGTCTTCAAGATAATGCGCAAGTGATTTTCATGATCTTCGTAGGTTTTGGAGTATACCAAGATATCATCAATAAATACCACCAAAAATTCATCGAGATACTCCTTGAAAACTCTATTCATTAGATCCATGAATACAGAGGGTGCATTAGTCAATCCAAACGGCATTACAGTAAACTCGTAATGCCCGTACCTGGTTCGAAATGCTGTTTTCGGAATGTCTTCCTTCTTCACACACAACTGATGGTATCCAGATCGAAGGTCAATCTTTGAAAAGTATTGAGCTCCATGCAGTTGGTCAAATAAATCATCAATACGAGGTAGGGGATACTTGTTCTTTATCGTTATAGCATTGATCTCCCTGTAGTCGATACATAACCTCATAGATCCATCTTTCTTTTTAACAAAAAGAACAGGGGCTCCCCATGAAGAAACACTAGGGTGAATAAATCCCTTATTACTCAATTCCTCTAGTTGTTTCTTTAGTTCGACTAACTCTACAGTGGCCATTCTATAAGGGGTCTTCGATATAGGCCTTGATCCAGGAATCAAATCAATAGAAAACTCAACTTCTCGTTCTGGAGGATGTCCAGGTAAATCTTCCTGAAATACATCTACAAATTCTTTCACAATAGGTACATCCTCTATTTGAACATTCCTTTCCTCACCGACAGTTATTTCATTCTCTTCCTCCCCAATAATTGAATTAAGTTGAGCTACTGGGGGTGGATCTAAATAAGAATTAGGTGGTGACGATTCTGCTCTAAAAATAAGGTGCCCCTTATCATTATCATCAAGAATCGTAACCTCTTTCTTCTTACAATAAGTCTTCGCATCATAGTCCGAAAGCCAGTCCATACCGAGGATTATATCAAACTCAATCATAGGTATGACGATGAGATCAGCAGATAAAGAAAATTTATGTGCTCTAATGGGGACTGATTCACAAAACTTTGTTGCAACGATACTTCCATTAGGAGTTTTAACTGACAGCTCCCTTATTAAATCAAATTGGAAATATCTAATTTTCTTAGAAAACTGGGAAGATATGAAACAATGCGATGATCCAGAATCAAATAATGCATTTGCTAAACTTGAGGAAACCATTAAATTACCTGCCACCACGTCTTTAGGAGCTTCTACCACAGCAGTAGTGATAGCATAAGCCTGGCCTTGATCCTTTGGCCATTTCTGAGGTAAGTTCTCCTGACGCTTAGGACATGCATTTTCATAATGCCCCATCTCCCTGCAATTATAGCACTGAACGTTGGTAGCTTCCTTCTTCCCCTTGCAATCATGAGCTTGGTGGCCTTTTTCACCACACTTGTAACAGACTCCCATTCCCTTCAAGCAAGTTCCAGGATGTTTCTTCCTGCATTTACCACAATATGGATATTCAACCTTTCCCTTCTTCCCCTTATTTCCATTCCCAGATTGATTAGCAGGTCTCTTCTTCTCTTGCTTTGCTTTAAAGTCATAAGACTTAGAGAATTCCTTTTCGGTCTTGATAGCACATGAGACAATGTCTTCATACGATGAAAAGGATTGTGAGACTAATGCTCGACGGAGAAATGGTTTTAACCCATCAAAGAAACGATCAATCTTACTTCTTGGGTTGCGAATATAATCTCCAGCATACCTCGCTAACCTTGTAAAGTTAGCCTCATACTTTGTGACATTCTCATCCTCCTTCTGTCTCAGACTCAGAAATTGCCTTTCCATATCTGCTCGATGGTCGCGAGGGAAGTATTTTTCTAAAAACAGATCTTTGAACTCCCTCCATTCCATATTTGATACTTCATCATCTTCCTTCGTATTTTGAATCAATGACCACCATTGATCAGCATCTCCAGTGAGGCGGTAAACTGCCATGATAACTTTTTCCCTTTCACTGCTCCCCAAAGCCTGAAATATTTTCTCTAGGGAAAATATCCATTGCTCAGCTACTAAGTGATTTGTATTCCCATTGAACGTTGGTGGTTGTTGCCTCATGAATCGATCTAACATTGATTCTCCACGTTGCGGATCAGGGTGCTCCATACGGGTAAGGTTATTATTCATAACCTGAGTAAGTTGTCCCAGTATGGTGATTAGCTGATCAGCACCAGTTGCATCACCAGCCCCACTATAATTATCTTGAGCAGGAGGGCAATCCCTACATGGAGTGCGTGCATTGATACGGTTTCCATTTCTTCCACAAGGCGCCATTTCTAAACAATGGCATAAACTAGATCAATTTATGAACCAAAATACATAATCCCATACTTATAAAACACTTAACATAAATTGAACTATTTATGGATATAATCCATAATCATAAGAATGTTTTCTTTGAGGAAGTATATACTCATAATCCCTTCAAAATTATTTGTAAAGAAAATGAGAGTTATCCTAAGCATATCCCCCGGGAGTGTCGTAACCAAGAGTGCAGCAAGGCCCGTTGTCGTGCACCAGTTCCCGTTCGAGTCTAGCTCAAAGCGGTGTTTTCGGGTTTTACCCCTAGGTACATCTGTGCCAGAGCCGCCTCTACCTACTCGTATCCAGACATGGATGTATTGCTTGGAAAACTCACAAAATCTCTACAATACCAAAATTCTAGGAAGTTCTTCTATACTAATCCTCAAAGTTCATCTTAGGTCTACGTGCTCTAATCAGAGTTTATCTAAATCTAGCTTCCAAGGTTTGTACTAAACATCCTCTGATACCAACTGTAAAACCCCGACCCCATTTACCCAGAGTCGGTGCATTATTACATAACATTGGCATGATCACAAGAAAGATCAAATCTCGAAAGACCGATTGGTTTAGTAGCCTTGGAAACACTAGATATATTCATAAGTTTTACATTACATCATAAAATTAAAAACTACTACAACAACATAATGTTTCCACAATCCACACTATTAACCCCTCATAAAATCCCAGCAGGTCATTCATAACTTACTTCTTCACATCCTGGGAAAAATAAAACATAGAAAAGGGGTGAGCTCAAATGCCCAGTAAGGATAACAATATAGCAGAAACTTTCATAAATAAGAATAAACATTTAAGGAAATGTATAACTAAAACAAAAGCCTTTTAAATATGAACTTTCAACATGGTATGGCATAAATAAAATGAAATAATTCCATTTACTTATTCACATGGATATTCCACTAATCGAATAATCACATGCAAAAATCAATAACCACTTTCATAATGTTGGAATGCATAATTCCAGACTATCATAACCACATATCCAAGGCCTCGTGCCAAGACTACAAATAAGATTTTGTCAAGGCCTCGTGCCAAGACACTAGTTTGTCTCATGAGACCTACCGATGCATCGAGGAGCTATAGCGGGCTCCACCCATCACATATTAAGTCCAATGCATTCCCATATGAAAAGGTTTAAACACAACATAAACATTCGTATTAAAACTAGCATACGAAATGTCAATACTTTAACCATAAACTATGAATGGTATAAAAATAGCACATCCATAGCCAAACATATCACAAAACCTTCAATACAATATAGAAGTTTTGGATCATAATAAATCAACTTCAAATAATCTTAAAATCCATCAATGGATGTTGACATAGATGAAATCAAAATTCTTTTTAAAGAAATATCTCCTTTTATTTTGAAATAATTTAAGATCCATATAAAATAAAACATTTTCTTTGAAAATATTCTTATAAGCTTGTAAGGGAAGCTTTAAAGATTTTATAATGGCGGAAAATAGCCGCACCCGCCGTATAAGTTAAAAAAACATTCTTACCTTAATTCTGTCGAAAAGGTTAAAAAGGACCTTGTTTTGAAAACGACAGAAAGATTCCTTTATAAACCTCTTATAAAAATTCAAAAAAGGGTATAAATGACTTTAACCCATATTCTTGTAAATAATAAATATGTTTTGAAATACATTTTGAAGAAACATGGATGTGGATGATAAAGAAATCCCAGTAGATTATTACGTATAAACAACCTCGGATAATGAAGAGGTTGTAAAGTAAACCCTTACCTTGTACTTTTCCGTGGATGGGGTAGGTTAACCTCCTGTATAATGGTGAAATAGTTGTTATTAAATTATACAAGAATCATATATATTAATATGATATCATATATGATCTTTTAACATTGATTTGTTAATAATATCTTAGAATTATCGTCGTTTCGGGAGTTAACTTACTCATTTTCTTTTGTATGTTTTGTTACATAAGCCGTGGTTGTTGTATCTTATTCATATCCAGAATGATATCTAGTCCTTAAACATCATTTTTAAATCATCAAATGTTAATTATACTTGAATGGATACGATGGAGAATGAATCTCATCGCGTTCGTGGAGACGGTAGTCCGTACGTACGCACGAGCGAAAATATCATTCTTTTGATATTAAAATAATATATAAATGGATGGTATATCATATATACAGAATCATTAACATGTTATATTTATTATTTACATGAGTTACACATCATTATTATACCCATCCAAATAATATTATATTGAATAACAATTACACCACGACGTGGAGACGGTAGTCCGTACGTACGCACGTATGGTGACATGTTATTCAAAGGGTGGATAGAATACTGAATATGGTTGTACCATATTTATAATAACATCACAGTATATGTGAGATACTTGAGTTATTATTTTAGAATGGTAAGAACAAAGGAAGAAGAAGTGGAAGAAGAAATGAACTTGGAGAAGGGTGGTGAAATCATTACCTCTTCTTCGGGTTCTTCCTTTTGATTTGATCAAAATGGCTCCTTAGGTTGGATTTCTGATCAAACTAAGGACCCTAGGTTGTAGTTAGGGATGTTGGGAGAGTATTTGGGCAGCGTTTGGCCGAAAAAAATGGCTTTGAAGGTGTTAAGAAATGATAAGGAGGAGTGCCCTTTTATAAGAGGGGTGAGGGGCACCTTTGGAAAAGCTAGAAATATTAATTTATAATAAATTCATATTCGGTTTCTAATGGCTCCAAAGCTTATTATTCAAAGTTTAAGGTGCGGATAGGTCGAAAACCACTCAACCAATAGAATTTAGACAGGTTTGGGTACTTATATTAACCTTATCTTTAAGTATTAACTCTAAGTTAATTAGTTTCACTTTTACAATGTCTCTTTGTATTTTTATATAATATGGTTAATAAACTTACTATATACATCCAAGAGACCCCCAAGTGGTACATTAATGATGGACCTATCATGATATAAGTCTCTTGGCCGAACCTTAGATTTTTAGGAATTTAATATCAATTAAGAATATAATATTTGTTTTAAGAACTCTTTTATGTCAATTTTGACACTATTCAATAGTTGATTTTTGTGAAACTCATAACAGATTGATTACTTCGAAAAAAGTCAATTAAATCAATCCTAATATATCAGATTATCCTAGAAAATTAGTTTAATTCATTAAAAGTTTCATATTATATTTATTTGGGTATTTATAATATCAATTATTTTAATTTTTCACTATTATAGTAATTACTGCATCATCATTGTGTCATTAATAAAATAAATTATTTAATGTCTAAAAATTATAAATAAAATATCATTATGTAGGAAATCTTTTTATCTTTCTAATGAATATTTATAATCTAAAATCAAACATATATAACCCTATGTAACAATTGTTTTTCTAAAAGATATATGCTTGTGTCATTTTTGTATTCATTTTAACTTAATTAAAATAAAGTGTCATTATCACTTACAAGTGGATCCATGGGGTCCCAAAATAGACCCAAAGATTCCCATGGTCGACCATGTATCAACCAATAGGGTTAAGACACGTTTTAGGGTAATTTAGTATTATTATAATATTATTTTTTTAACCCTTATTTACCGGATTTACCCTTAACCATGGTAAATAAAATATTTACCGCAGTAATTATTCAAAATGTCTAAAAATAAAAGTTACCTATTTACACAATTTGAACATCCTGATTCTAAATATGGAATCCGTTTTCCTAAATTCAAAACACAGAAGTGGCAGAAATTAATTTAAAATTAATTCCCGCTGTCAAAACAAAAAGCGTGTTTTTAAGAGATAATAACTATCAAAAGATTGACACTCGTTTATGTTTGGTTTAATTGTAAAATTATGTACAATGACCAAAATTATATTAAATGGTAAAAATATATTCTAAATATACTTTAAAACCACTCAAATTCATAATTTATCACTATTAATTATTTTGATTAAAAAAGTTGTTTTTAATTAAAACTTAGTAATTTTCACTATTCATCAAAATATGAAAGTTATCCGAAATGTACCAAAATTTCACCTTAGGATAAATTCGATATTCCGAATCCAAAAATGAAGTCCATTTTCAAATATAATATATATATAATTTCAAAAAGTAGGTATTACTATTCATAACGGCTAGTTTGATTAGTTATGGTGTGTTAGAACTCGGTGTTGCGTACAACACACGCTATCACATTATTCAAAGAGAAGCATACCGTAGAAGCTTGGGGTGTTACACATACCATTAGAGTCTCAGATAAATCTTCACACAGAGAAAATTGAACCTGAGATAGTGACGCTGGTTTTTGTTCCTTTAGGACTATGGCTACAAGATATTCTATAATCAAGGAAAGGGAAACAGAGTTGTATATTCCCTAATTTGGATGTCCTAGTATTGTATGGTGTATGAGGCTTTGGAGTAGTTATCTTCTTTGTATCTTACCATAGTGTAACATGAGGTTACAACTTTTCTACAGTTTATGATGTTGACTCCTCATCTTCTTAGGCATGTGGGAGAGTCCATGTTGGGAGAAATTTTATGTGAGGTCTTACATGATTATATATCCATCGGAGAATCACTATGAGGATATTATGAAAGTTGTAATCACACCATCTATTTCCGGGGGAGGATAATGGTTCTATCCACGTTGCGGGAGGAGGTGATGCGGACGTTCCACACCTATCCCTTAGGTATACATCCTAGCATGGGGAAGATATATATATACCTTGATTATCATTTTTGGTGATTCAACATGAGACAAAACATAGCTGAGTTTGTCTCACAGTTCTTTACCTGTTAGTAGATGAATGTCATGCATTAATTTTCTATAATTCTTGTTGAAGCCCCTTATGATCCTTTAGTGGGAATGGGATAGAATATCAACTGAATTTTTCATAGGTATTCCACACACATCAGATGAAATTGATTCCATCTTGTTGATATTAGACTGAATCATGATGTCAATGCACTTCCTTGATTTGGGAGTAGATTTTTGGGGAGAGGTTGTGGCACATGAATTTATGGGAGATCCTTCTACATCCCAGGTTATACCCAATGATTATCTATGACCTGGAAGTGTATTTTACGTAACGAATTTTCAAAGGTCTGCAGTTTGCATTCGAGACCCAAATGATGACAAGTACATAATTTAACAAAATTACTGAAGGGCAGACCGAGATCACTATCTAGGTGTTGGAGGATATGTTGAGGGCTTGCGTTTTAGAAATTTCCCAGAGTTGGGAGGGTCACCCATCCTTGGAGTGTTTTTCATACAAAAACTGATATAAATCTACCATTAGCATGGAACATTTTGAGGCCCTACATGGGAGGTCCTGCAGGTCACCCTTATGATGGATAGTGGATGGAGAGACATTTCTTGTTGTCCTAGAGATAGTTAAGGTGACTAGTGAGAAATTTTAGGTCATCTGTGACTGGATAAGGATGGGAAATAGTGGAAAAAATATTTTGTGGATCACTGTCATGGGCCCTTGGAATTTGTGTATGCCAAAACCATTTTATTAAGTGTCACCCACAACAAGGAATGTGGTGGTTCAGTTGTGGAGGGAAGCTATCCTTGAGGTTAATCGAGAAGTTCAAGATCATCAAGAGGGTTTGTGAGGGTACATACAACCTCACCCTACCACCATTGTTGGATTTTCTACAAGACACCATCCACATCTCAAAGCTGAGTGGATATGAGCATGACCCCACACACATTGTTGGATAGGGAGAGTTATACATCGAGGATAGTACCACATTCGTAGAGCACCAGAAGGTGATCAATGATTGACAAGAGATGATCCTTTGTGAATGGACCATCCCCTTATATCACATGTTGTGGAAACATGGAAATGTGTAGGAGAGTTCCAAGGAGTTGTACATCCAAGTGCATGCTCTGTATCCCAAGTTGTTTGTGTGTTTTATGATGTGTTAGGATAAAATGATTTATGGACTAAATGATTTAGATATATTTTTTCCATAAAAACATTTAAATATTTCTATATATATCAATAGTACTAGGCACTGAGATGACATGTGATTCCAAGGCCCAGTTGTCATGGAATTAATTTTATAAAAACAATTATGTTTTTTTTCACAAATTCTTAAATAAAATGAAATAACACTTAAACAGTATCTCAGATAAATAATATGCGATCACATTTTACTCTGGAATATAGTTTTTACCATATAAATGTTATAAAATGGGTCAGTGTGGGGCATTCAGACCACTCTGTCATTGAAGTTATGTTTAGTGAGTCAATTAATTATTAAATTCATTCATTGATTAATTTTTTATAGTAAAATTATTTCATAAATTATATAATTATTTTAAAATATATAGTGTTAGCATCATAAACATAGAATCGGACACGATTCTCCCTTTCCTCTTTCAATTGGAAGATCATGTAAGACGATGATAAAAATCTTTCCTATTAGATCAGGAGACAATGAATCCAATGTCTTCTCACAATCATTGGAGGATTCATTCTTCATCAATGAAAAATCCATAATCCAAGTAGGACACATCAATTTTTAATTTTGGTATTTTTCTTAAATTGGTTTCATTGATCCATCATTTTTCATGGATCTTCACCAATTGTGGCCAATTTTAAGCACCTATGTACTAAAATATATGTTCATTTTTTTTCTAATGCATAGGTCACCATTCATGATCATTGAACAAGAAGTATTGGACAAAGATTCTTCAAATAAGTTTTTATGGTTCTTTTATACCTATATCATTCAATTATTCACCTACTGGACCCTGCGGCCCTGGTTCGACTTTGTCGGGCAATACCGAGCCAGATCAGACCCTTAGAACTATAATAGGTAGTCAAATAAGGATCATAACGATTATGTGTGTCATGATATGGGATGTTGGAAATGTATGTGAGATTGTTATGAAGATGTAAAGACCCGTAAAATTCAAGGGAATTTTTTTCTTAATTTTCTTTGGAATTTTACAAGAGCGCGGTTTCTGATGACACCTGATTCCGAGGCCCAGTGTGCCCGGAATCAATTTCCGAATTTTGGCTCGGGTACGTTTAGTGAACAAACGAGCGGGAATTTCTAACTTTTGATCCGGTGCTCGGAATTGAAATATGAGGACACCAATGAACTCACAGTGCCAATATTCTCTTAAGAAGTCTTTTTCCAGGGTTGCGTTTTTATGCTGGTTGAGAGTTAGTTTTGGGGGAAACTAAAAGAAGTTAAATAAATTGTGGAAACACAATTTATTTTTATCCATATTGGTTATTTTTTCCCAAAGGGTGTTAGAGGTGGGACCCACACCCACATATCCTCCCTTGAGAGGATTATGTGTGGTGGGGCCCACACAAGCCCTAACTCTTCAACTCCCCTTAAACTCCCCAATAACTCCACTCTATTTAATTTTGACAACTTGTGTTATTAATTAAGTTGAGTGACTTAATTTAAAACTTTTGAAATTCAAAGTGGTTTAGTTGTGTAAATAAAATAAGCCTTAGACTTATTTTATTTTGGTTAGTTTTCTCTTTCCACCTTGAGATGATTTGGGAAGCATTCTTCATCTTCTTCAACCTTGACGAAGAACGCGAAGAACTCTTAGGCTCTGACGAAGAACGCCCTCACAATAAGAAGAGAAAGATGTGTCATATCTTCTCCTCTTCGCAGTCGGTGTGTTTCCGAAGATCGACGATGCCGCTTCTTTCGATCTTCTTCCCGTGTCAGCGAAAGGAGATGCCGCTTCCTCCTCGGGCTTTCTCCGTCAGCTTACGATGCTTCTCAAGCGACGTTACCTCTTCGGACGCACCTCGACGTCAACGGAATCGACGTTCAATTTCCGCGACGCCCGACCTCCACGATGCTTGTCTTCTGTGGGCCATTGACAAACATCGTTCTAGAAACCGAGGTAGGGGTTATTTGTTATTTATTTACTTATTTCCGTTCTTGATTCTGGCATGTCGAATTTAGTGGTTTTTGACTATTTGTTATCGAATAATGCGAGGGGGTCGGTCTGCACAAACACGGCCGACCCTCCTCCTTTTTTCATAAATGTTTTCTTTGCGGTTGGTACGAGGGAGCTTGGTGCCGTCGCACCACGTGGTTTAATGAGGAACATTTGCGCGGCGCCGTCGCGCCACGCCGTGGAAAGAAATTCAAGAACGTGACGCCGTCGCGCCGTGTCGAAGGAAGTCGAAGGCGCCGCGGCCGGAGCGGGGCCGCAGCGGAGGGGCGCGGTGCCGTCGCACCACGCTGGACGACAAGGGCCATGGCCGGTTTCGGGCCGCGGCGGAGCTTGGTGACCGGCGGCCAACCGGGACGCCGGTGTCGGAAGCCGGAAGAGAACCGGCCTTTGCCGGTCCTATTGAGAAGGAACCGGCCGGCCAGGTCGGGCCGACCGGAATGGAGGAAAACTGGGGGAAATAAATTCCCACGGCCAGCAGTCAACGGCCCCCCATAAATGAGAGGGGGCCTCGGTTTCACAAAGGGGGGGTAGGCGCCCCCCATTTTCTTCAATCAGCTCGGCCGAAGCCGAGCTGGCAGCGCGCCCAGCGCGCTGCGCTGAGCCGGACCGGGCCGTGCCGTGCCGGGCTGCGCCCAGCCAGGCTGGGCCGGGCCAACCCTGTCTGGGGCGGTTCGACCCGGTTCGGGCCAGCCGGGGGGTCTCGGGACGGGTCGGCCCGGGCCCCAAACCCCCGATACCGAACAATTTGGGTTCAAATGCCCATAACTCGGGCTACGGACCTCCAAACGACGCGCCATCAGCGGCGATGCGATCCTTGGATCGAGATGGTCGTTTTGGTATATCTCAATCAAGGTTTCAGAATACTTTGTGTTCGGCTGGGTTGGTTCGTACACGAAACCAACCGGGCCCTCGGAGCGGAAACACTCATATCTTGAGCTACGAACACCCGATTGACGTGCCGTCACCTTTGTTGAGTTCCTCTTAGTGAGACGGATCTTTTGGCATACTCTGCCTGAGGTTTGGACGTAGGTAGAGTACAGTCGGGTTGGTTTTGCCTTAAAAACCAACCGTGCCCCTGGGACGAAAAAGCCGATAACTCTCAGACCGGGCGTCCGATTGACACGCCGTCTGTAGCGTTGTGTTCCTGTGGACGATAAAAATCTTTTGGATACATCAACTCTAGACTTTGGGACAGTTGATGTATCAGTCTCTCTGGTCATGGAACGGACCCTCCCGAACGAGCTTGCTATATGCGGGAACCCTAGAGCTGGCTGCGACTTCTAGTGTGACTGCGACGATGATTGTGTAGATATCCTCAGTGGATTCGACGACGACGACTATAGAACTCAGCGATCCTGTGTGGATCAGTGCTACCGATCCTGTGTGGGTCCGATCCTGTGTGGGTCAGTGCTCAGCGGTCATGTGTGAACCAGCGCCTACAGATCCTGTGTGGGTCCGATCCTGTGTGGGTCTTTGTGGGGGTTAGTACCTATCGATCCATTGTGGGTCTGACGACTTAGAAGGATCATTGATCATCTCTATCGTCTTTCAAAGAAGTATACCTGTGTGAGCTGAATCCTGTTTTCTTTCCTGTGTGGATTGTGTTGTGCTATCCTGTGGGGATTACGTTTTGCTTTCCTGTGTGGAATACGTATACTTTCCTGTGTGGACTGAGTTGTACTTGGGATCGGAGGTTGGAGCGTATTGAAATGATGACTTAGGTATATGTATGGGCATATACCTAAATAGTTTCGGTTGTTACTTCGTGATTGTTTCTTTCCTTTGTGGTTTATCCTTTGTGGATTTTGGGAGACCTTCGGGGTTCTCGGGGTCCCTACTGAGTAGCTTATACTCACCCCTGCACGGGCTATGCCTGCACTACGTTGTGTTGGTTGCAAACGACGGACATCGTTGATCGTGGTTGAGGCATGCAGAGCAGGACGGTACCTGGAGGTGGACCACTGGGCGGGACCTACTTGGAGCGGACGGTGGGACCCATGGAGCAGTGGAGCTATCTGTACCCACCCTTCAGGTGGGATCTCCAAGTGGACAACTCGGTGTAGCGGCTTTTACTTTACAGTTGCTGTTTTCCCTTTCGAGTAGTAATTTACTTTCAGTTTGGGTTTGTATACTGGACCATTTACTTTTCCGCAATTATAGTTGTACTCTGTTTTTACTTAGTGTATACTTTTCTGCTTGCTTACTCTGTGGTGCTTGTTTACATTACAAAGGCAATGCCTTCCCTTTTTAACGTGAATTATGCCTTGGTGCTAGTCGCTAGCCCCTGGCCTATGGAAGGCGGGCTTGGGGTAGTCACGGCACGAGCCCCGAGGACGGGTCATGACAAATTGGTATCAGAGGAGTTCGGTTCTACCGCGAACTCTGATCTTTTCTATGTGAAAAAATAGTGTTTTGCGTATTGAGTGTAGTTATCAGTCCAGGGAGTCCGGTGTTGGTGCGGCGGCCGACATATCCGTACATCATGACCCTGACTTCGGATTTCCGACTTAATGCACAGAAAAATTGATTTCGTGTGTGTTTCAAGTTTTATTTTTGATTACTTTCTATCAGCTCACCTGGTATACTGTTCTGACCATGGCGCACCTATTTCCTTTTCAGGATGGCCCCACGACGGCAGCCAGATAGGGTTCCGAGAGTCGAGCATGATGACAGCCCACCGAGCGACGAGGCCTCGGTGCAGGGCCCTTTGCAGTAGTGGCACCGGCGATAGCACTACCCGTCGAGCCACCGATGCTTCCAGCACAAACCGCTGACGATGCACGTCGCCTCAGCGCACTGCATGATTTCCAGCACCAGTGACCACCCGGGTTCCGTGGGGAGACGGACCCCCAGGTAGCCGAGGACTGGATGGAGGTAGTCGTACGAGTTTTCAGGCTAGTGAGGACACCAGCAGACCTCATGGTGATCCTCGCTACGAGCCTACTGCACGCAACAGCGGGCCGATGGTGGAGCTTGATGATCCAGGTCCACGATGAGGCTTCTCTACTTTGGACGGACTTTGAGATCGTCTTCCACTCGGAGTTCGTCCCAGTCACCCTCCGTGCGGAGCGCATTCAGGAGCTTCTTCAGCAGCGGCAGGGAAGCATGACAGTCGCTCAGTACTCGGCGAGATTTACCGATCTCTCGCGCTACTCGACCGACATGGTACGGGACCCATTCCTCCAGGACCGAACCTTTGAGCAGGGTTTGAGACACGAGATCAGGGAATCACTGATCTCCCTCAGCATTCCGACTCAGACAGGAGTACTGGAGCGGGCCCTTTTGATCGAGATCCTTCTTGCTGAGTCTACACCAGCACCGAGACCCACCGCAGGGCGGCACGTAGCAGAGTCTTCTGCAACAGGGAGTCGACGGATGAATCAAGGGTCCAGGAAGACCAGACCCTCAGGCAGACGACCTCAGGACACTGGCTCAGTAGTGCAGGGTACACAGCGCGGAGCTAGTCTTTCGAGAGGCAGACAGTGCGACTCGTGCGGCGGGCAGGACCACATGGCTGGTGATTTCCCGACCTGTCGTGCCGAGGAGCAGCAGACGGTTGAGGGACCACCGAGGCAGAGGCAGAGTGTCGACCGTGGCAGTCCGCAGGGAGGAGGCGGACGAGGAAGATGAGCTGGCTGAGCAACAGGTGGTGGGCGATGCTTTGAGGCTCTGCCACCACCACCACCAGGAGGTCCACCCCGACCACAGGGAGCTGGCGGGCAGAGACAAGCACAACTCTAGGCAGCAGAGGCCTACGACCACGGCACACCCAAGATGATTCGAGGTACTATCTATGTATATTCCACCCTTTCTGTAGTACTTATAGACATAGGAGAGAGTCACTCTTTCATAGCTGCTGCCCTTGTTCGGAGCTCGGAGATTCCGACATAGCCGTTGGCTCGATCCTTACAGCTAGAGACTCCTACGGGAGTAGACTCGACGATTACGCACTGGTGCCGGTAGTGTGAACTTACTCTAGGAGGCGAGATCTTCAGCTGGGATCTTCTTGTAGCGGTGTCGAGGCCTTACGGCGTCATCTTGGGCATGGATTGGTTATCTACGGTCCATGCACAGATTGACTGTTTTAGGCGCAAGGTGCGATGTGTATGCACCGACGGGAGCAGGTTCACCTTCACCAGCGAGAAGGGAGCCTTTACAGCACAGGATGGACTTCCGCGGAGGAGAGGAAATCCCATCACTCATCAGTTGGCTAGCCTCATCCTTGGAGCAGTTGATGTGCGGAGTCCTGGATTTCCTGCAGTGGTGGATCAGTTTGTGGACGTTTTCCCCGACGACGTTCCAGGGTTACCTCCTCGCTGAGAGGTAGAATTTTATATTGACCGGTACCCCGGGACAACCCCGATATCGACTCAGCATATCGGATGGCCCATGCCGAGCTTCGAGAGCTACGGGTACAGTTGGAGGACTTGCAGGGCAAGGGGTTCATCCGACCCAGTGTTTCACCTTGGGCTTCCCCGATTTTGTTCGCCAAGAAGGCAAACGGGAGCTTGCGACTTTGTGTTGACTATCGTCATCTGAACCAAGTGACAGTGAGGAACAAGTATCCACTACCGAGGATTGATGACCTCTTTGATCAGCTCAAGGGAGCAGTGTGGTTCTCGAAGATAGACCTCAGGTCAGGCTATCATCAGCTCAGAGTTAGATACGAGGACGTGCAGAATATGGCCTTCAGATGTCGGTATGGCCACTATGAGTTCTTGGTTATGAATTTCGGTGTAACCAATCCTCCAGTAGTGTTCATGGCCCTCATGAACGAGATCTTTCAGCCATACCTCGATAGATTTGTCGTGGTCTTCATCGACGACATTTTGATATACTCGACGACTGAGGAGGAGCACGCCTACCACTTGCGGGTTGTACTAGACACACTCTGAGAGCACCAGATTTATGGTAATCTCTCGAAGTGCCAGTTCTGGATACGTGAGTTCCACATCTTGGGACACGTCTTCTCTGAGGTGGGAGTTGCAGTGGATCCCGTGAAGATCAAGGCAGTACTAGCTTGGGAGCCACCCAGGAGGGTGACGGAGGTTCGGAGTTTCTTGGGACTAGCTGGATACTACCGGAGATTCGTGCCACACTTCTCTAGAGTTGCGGCACCACTCTCAGCTTTGACGAAGAAGGGGAAACCCTTCGTGTGGTCAGACAGATGTCAGCAGACCTTCCAGAAGCTGAGACAGAGATTGACCAGCGCACGTATCTTGAGGTTTCCTGAGGAGGGAGTTGGATACGTAGTTTACTGCGATGCATCAGGGACCGGACTCGGATGTGTCCTGATGCAGGAGCGGGTAGTGATCTCCTATGGATCACGTCATTTGAGGCCGTATGAGCAGAACTACGCTACCCATGACCTGGAGTTAGCAGCAGTGGTCTTCGCTCTGAAGACATGGCGACACTATCAGATGGGCGAGCAATTTACAGTCTTTTCTGATCATTAGAGTCTCAGGTACATCTTCTCTCAGAAGGACCTGAACCTGAGACATTGGCGATGGCTCGAGTTCCTCCTGGACTATGACTTTGATATAGTCTATACTCCTGGGAAGGGAAACGTAATAGCCGATGCCCTCAGCAGGAGGACGGGCATTCAACTACTTGAGGAGGTGACGGAGCAGTTAGCGTCTTTGCAGATATCCTTCATGGATAGAGATGGAGTAGCCTTCCTTCAGTCTCTCACAGTCACTCCTCCACTTCTACAGCGGGTCAGAGAGGCACAACGTGGGGACGCTGACTGTGTGACGTGGCGTGCATAGATATACTCAGGACAGGCACCTAATGGGTTCTCCTTTGGAGCAGAGCACGACATCCTTTTCAGAGGACGTACTATGGTACCAGTCGCCTTACGAGAGGAGGTGCTGAGAGAGTTTCTCACTTCTCCTTTGGCGGTATATCCTGGAGTGGCGAAGATGTACCAGGATCTCAGACGACAGCACCGGTGGCCAAGCATGAAGAAGGTTTTGGAAGAGTTCGTTTCTTGATGCCTCACCTGCCAGCAGGTGAAGGATGAGCACCAGGTACCAGTAGGCTTGGTACAGCCCTTGGAGGTCCCGGAGTGGAAGTGGGACGAGATATCTATAGACTTCGTGACTGGACTTCCACGCACTTCCAGAGGTCACGACTCCATCGGGGTGATTGTCGACCGACTCACCAAGTCGGCTCACTTCTTACCCATCCGAGAGCAGGGCTCAGTGGAAATCTTGGGACGCCTTTACATTCAGGAGATTATACGGATTCAAGGTGTGCCATCATCTATCATCTCCGATCGATATGATCTCTTTACTTCCCGGCTTTGGAAGGGGTTGGAGGAGGCGTTCGGGGCGCAGCTACGTCTAAGCACAACCTTTCACCCTCAGATAGATGGTCAGACAGAGAGAACCATTCAAACTCTCGAGGACATGCTCCGCGCATGTGTCCTCGACATTGGTCATAGCTGGGAGGACCACCTACCCTTGGTGGAGTTTTCTTACAACAACATCTACCACTCCACCATTGGGATTTCACCATACGAGGTGTTGTACGACCGACCTTGTAGATCTCCTTTGTGCTGGACAAACCCTGGGGAGTCAGCACTTGTGGGACCAGAGATGGTCCAGGCCATGACAGAGAAGGATCAGGTCATCCAGGAGCGGATGAGGACAGCTCAGAGCCGACAGAAGTCATACGCTGACAGGAGGCGGAGGCCACTAGAGTTCGAGGATGGAGACCACGTCTTCTTGCGTGTCTCGCCTCGACGTGGATTACAGAGATTTGGCCGAGACATAATGTTATCCCCACGCTTCATCGGACCCTTCCAGGTCCTCAGTAGGATTGATGAGGTGGCTTATCGCCTGGCTCTACCACCT
This sequence comes from Viscum album, assembly GCA_963277665.1. Lineage (NCBI taxonomy): Eukaryota > Viridiplantae > Streptophyta > Magnoliopsida > Santalales > Viscaceae > Viscum > Viscum album. The sequence continues at coordinate 789,942,340 of OY728120.1, forward strand.
CAGTTGCACCGGGTGCATGACGTCTTTCACGTACCTCAGCTAAGGAGATACGTTCACGACCCGACGCACATCATTGACCATGGGGAGCTTGACGTTGACGATGGGGTGACTTTTACGGAGGTCCTAGTGGAGATCGAGGATCGACATGAGAAGGTCCTACGTGGACGGTCGATTCCTCTAGTGCGCATCAGATGGCAGCACAGAAATTTCCAGGAGAGCACTTGGGAGCGGGAGGCTCAGATTCGTGCTCAGTACCCTCATTTGTTTCCCTAGTTTTGATGTATCTTTACGGGGACATAAAGCCTTGAGGTGGGAGTAATGTAAAGACCCGAAAAATTCAAGGGAATGTTTTTCTTAATTTTCTTTGGAATTTTACAGGAGTTCGGTTTCTGACGGCACCTGATTCCGAGGCCCGGTGTGCCCAGAATCAATTTTCGAAGATTGGCTCGGGTACATTTAGTGAACGAATGAGCGGGAATTTCTAACATTTGATCCGGTGCTCGGAATTGAAATCTGAGGACACCAATGAACTCGCAGCGCCGATATTCGCTTAAGGAGACCTTTTCCGAGGTTGCGTTTTTATGTGGGTTGAGAGTTAGTTTTGGGGGAAATTAAAAGAAGTTAAATAAATTGTGGAAACACAATTTATTTTTATCCATGATGGTTATTTTCTCCCAAAGGGAGTTAGAGGTGGGACCCACACCCACATAACCTCCCTTGAAAGGATTAAGTGTGGTGGGGCCCACACGAGCCCTAACTCTTCAACTCCCCTTAAACTCCCCAATAACTCCACTCTATTTAATTATGACAACTTGTGTTATTAATTGTGTTGAGTGACTTAATTTCAAACTTTTGAAATTCAGAGTGGTTTAGTTGTGTAAATAAAATAAGCCTTAGACTTATTTTATTTTGGTTAGTTTTATCTTTCCACCTTGAGAGGATTTGGGAAGCATTCTTCATCTTCTTCAACCTTGACGAACAACGTGAAGAACTCTTAGGCTCCGACGAAGAACGCCATCACCATAAGAAGAGAAAGGAGTGTCATCTCTTCTCTTCTTCGCAGCCGGTGTGTTTCCGAAGATCGACGATGCCTCTTCTTTCGATCTTCTTCCCATGTCAGCGAAAGGAGATGTCCTTCCTCCTCTGTATTTCTCTGTCAGATTACGAAGCTTCTCCAGCAACGTTACCTCTTCGGACGCACCTCAAAGTCAACAGAATTGACGTTTGATTTCCGTGACGCCCGACCTCCGCGATGCTTTTATTCCACGGGTCGTTGACGAACATCATTCTTGAACCCGAGGTTGGGGTTATTTGTTATTTATTTAATTATTTCCGTTCTTGATTCTGGCATGTCGAATTTAGTGGTTTTTGACTATTTGTTATCGAATAATGTGAGGGGGCCGGTCCAAAAAAACACGGCTGACCCTCCTCATTTTTTTTCATAACTGTTTTCTTTGCGGTTGGTTCGAGGGAGCGTGGTGCCGTCGTACCACGCGGTTTCATGCGGAACATTTGCGCGGCGCCGTCGCGCCGCGCCGTGGAAAGAAATTCAAGAACGCGACGCCGTCGCGCCACGTCGAAGGAAGTCGAAGGCACCGTGGCCGGAGCGGGGCCACAGCGGAGGGGCGCTGTGCTGTTGCACTGTGCCAGACAACAAGGGTCGTGGCCGGTTCCGGGCCGCGGCGGAGCATGGTGACCGGTGGCCAGCCGGGCCGCCGGTGTCGGAAGCAGGAAGAGGACCGGCCTTTGTCGGTCCTGTTGAGAAGGAACCGGTCAGCCAGGTCGGGCCGGCCGGAATAGAGGAAAACCGGGGGAAATAAATTCCCCCTGCCAGCAGTCAACGACCCCCGATAAAGGAGGGGAGGCCGCAGTTTCACAAAGGGGGGGCAGGCACCCCCCCGTTTTCTTCAATCAGCTCGGCCGAAGCCGAGCTGGCAGCGCCGCGCCGGGCGAGGCCAGGCCGCGCCGGGCCGGGCCGCACCCACCTGGGCCGACCCTGTCCGGGGCGGGTCGACCCGGTTTGGGCCAGCTGGGGGGTCTTGGGCCGGGTCAGCCCGGGCCCGAAACCCCCGATACCGAACGGTTTAGGTTCAAATGCCCATAACTTGGGATAAGGACCTCCAAACGACGCGCCGTAAGCGGCGATGCGATCCTTGGATCGATACGGTCGTTTCGGTGTATTGTACTCAAGGTTTCGGAATACTTTGAGTTCGGCCGGGTTGGTTCGTACACGAAACCAACCGGGCCCTCGGAGAAAAAACACTCATATCATGAGCTACGGACGCCCGATTGACATGTCGTCAGCTTTGTTGAGTTCCTCTTAGTGAGACGGATCTTTTGGCATACTCCGCCCGAGGTTTGGATGCAGGTGGAGTATGGTCGGGTTGGTTTTTCCTTAAAAACCAACCGGGCCCCTTGGATGAAAAAGCCAATAACTCTTAGACCGGGCATCCGATTGATGCGCCGTCTGTTGCGTTGTGTTCCTGTTGACGATACAGAAATTTTGGATACATCAACTCTAGACTTTGTGACAGTTGATGTATCAGCCTCTCGGCTCGTGGAGCGGACCCTCTCGAACGAGCTTGCTGTGTGCGGGAACCCTAGAGCTGGCTGTGACTGCTACTGTGACTGCGACGATGACTGTGCAGAGATCCTCAGTGGATTCAACGACGACGACTACAGAACTCAGCGATCCTGTGTGGATCAGTGCTTCCGATCCTGTGTGGGTCCGATCCTGTGTGGGTCTGCGCTCTGCGGTCCTATGTGAACCAGCGCCTACAGATCCTGTGTGGGTCTGATCCTGTGTGGGTCTTTGTGGGGGTTAGTACATATCGATCCTTTGTGGGTCTGACAACTTAGACGGATCAGTGATCATCTCTATCGTCTTCCGAAGAAGTATACCTGTGTGAGATGAATCCTGTTTTCTTTCATGTGTGGATTGTGTTGTGCTATCCTATGTGTATTACGTTTTTCTTTCCTGTGTGGAATACGTATACTTTCCTGTGTGGACTGAGTTGTACTTGGTCTCGGAGGTTGGAGCGTATTTAAATGATGAATTAGGTATATGTATGGGCATATACCTAAGAAGTGTCGGTTGTTACTTCATGATTGTATTTTTCCTTTGTGGTTTATCCCTTGTGGATTTTGGGAGTCCTTCGGGGGTCTCGGGGTCCCTACTGAGTAACTTATACTCACCCCTGCATGGGCTATGCCCCTACTACGTTGTGTTGGTTTCAAACGAAAGACAGTGTTGATCGTGGTTGAGGCGTGAAGAGCAGGACGGTACCTGGAGGTGGACCACTGGGCGGGACGTACTCGGAGCGGACGGCGGGACCCGTGGAGCAGTGGAGCTATCTGTACCCACCCTTCAGGTGGGATCTTCAGTGGGCATCTCGGTGTAGTGGATTTTACTTTACAGTTGTTGTTTTCCATTTCGAGTTGTACTTTACTTTCAGTTTGGGTTTGTATGCTGGCCCATTTACTTTTCCGCACTTATAGTTGTACTTTGTTTTTACTTAGTGTGTACTTTTCCTCTTGCCTACTCTGTGGTGCTTGTTTAATTTAAAAAGGTAATGCCTTCCCTTTTTACCGGGAATTACGCCTTGGTGCTAGTCGCTAGCCCCTGGCCTATGGAAGGCGGGCTTGGGGTAGTCACGGCACGGGCCCCGAGGACGAGTTGTGACAGAAGATTAGTGTATGAATAGAATGTAGTGGAAGGTGTTGTAGAGTGCAGTATGTGCAACAAATCCTCGGTGGTGAACATAGGTTGATTTCTAGTGAGCGACATCCAAAATCCATGAACCATATCTACATCTGTAATTTTCTTTTACATACAGTCAAAAATAGAAGGAATAATGGAATAATTAATAGGGAATGCTAGGATCATGAATTCTAGAAAAAACCCTTTCTACACACCTTACACTTTGATGAACACATGACGTGTGTCCCCCTTAGCGGCGACAACTACGTTTTCAGAAAACATAAGGATACATGAAATGTATCCCTTATACAAAGATATGTAATTTTTTTCCAGTTGGACAACCCATGTGGAGAAACACATTGGAAGAAACCTGGGTGGATGTGAACAGCCAAGTACATTGTCGTGTAGTCATGTTCACAGACACGAGGTCCAGTACCCAAAAACGGTCAGCTGGACATGGCTTAGCCACTATTATCATTGACATGCCATGTACTTGTACAAAAAAAGGGATCCATGTACATTCTAGGGACATGACCAGTAAGTAAAGAAGTACCACACTCGATGTGCATCCCCTCATAGATCGTGTACCCCTTGGTTCCTTTTGAGGAAACAACAAGTATATGTATCCCTTTCATTTGAACATTAAATTTTTTTCCCATGAGTAGAATATCCTATGTTTTATCTTCATATAATGTGATAATTCCCTTGGATTTGGATTTGGAGATATTATGTGAAATGTTTTGGGCATGGATCTTGGTTAATAAATTCCCCGTGATGGAAAACATTAGGTAGGATCACGAGTGTCTTGTTATGAGTGGACCCCCACTTCTAGGTTAGGAGTGGGTCCTCGATTATTAGAGTGGAACACCCAATTTAACTAGGGAGACGTTCCATGATCAATAGAGTGTAACCCACCATAAACATGGGTGAGGGTCCTCTATAGCTACATTAAAAGTGTCCCCCCTATAGGGTTGGGTATGGGTCCTCAATGACTAGAGTGGAACCCCAATCATAACAAGGAATGAGTCCTAGACTTTTGAGTAGAATTCCCCTACTGAATAGGTTTTGTGGCCACGATTATTAGACTGAAACCCCTAACAAACCAGGGAGCATGTCCACAACTATTAGAGTAGAATCCCCATTCAACATGGGTGTGGATCCTCTACCTTACCAAGTAGAACACCCATTAGAATGGGCACATGTTCTCTATAGATTCTTTGGTGTGGTACCCACTAGTAGGGATTGGAAATGGAGTTCCTCAATGACTATTAGAGTGGTACACACCTATTATACCCGGTCATGGGGTCCCTAACAAATGTTTTTATCCCAACTACTATGTGTCATAGTGACGAGGCGTTGCTTGACTTGGATGGGTACTTATAAGAATAAGTGTAGGATACTTTCCAAAATTGATGGACTTTTGAAAGTGTTGGTAAATCTTCTTCATAGGATGGTATATGATATCGATATCCCTTTATGAAATATTTTGGGATTATTTTATCAAATTAAGTTTATATTCTATTGTATCCACACCTTGGATTTTGTTACTCTCCTTCTAGGAGAGGCAAAGACAGAAGGTGTATTCCACATGCTTTCTGTGTTTATCTTATCATGGTTAGATGAGAATAATATACTAATATAGGTGGTGTCTACTCTATGGGCAATTCATCTACTCACATTTTTAATCCCCTTGTGTTTTTTAAGTGCTTACTTTCATTTTCTTTTTGGTTTGATCAATTCTCTTTGATTATATATTGTATATACCACATTTCGTTTCATATTTCATCTCTTTCTGCTCCACCTTTATCTGTTGGGTTTTCCTAATGGGTATTTATATACATACCCCAATATGGTCTTTTCCCACATATGTATTGTCTTATGAAAATTATGGATAGGTTGATCATGACATCAGAGGAGCTTAGGGATACTGGGTACATGGACCATGTATGGTGGTCATAGCTTGAGATTCAGGATCTTGGGAATATTTTATCTATTTAAATTTATAGATTTCTTATGTTGGTACTTATTTTTGTTTGGGATTGTATTTTTCCATTTTCTTTTTAGTTTACACTACAATATTTGTTTCCTTATTAGAGTTTATTGCATTCGTTGTTTACTTTATTAAAACATTAGATCTTGTACACATCCCCATAGGAAATTTTTAATTAAGATGGTTATATGTGTGCATACAAGTACTTTAAAGAAGGACTCCCCAGGTTAGTTATTCCTTCATCACTAGTCACTAACCCATATCCTATGGAGGCGGGCTAGGGGTAGTTGCGGCTGAAGCCCCAAATTGGGTCAGGAAGTGACATGTTTTCTATGTTGGAGGGATTATTTCCTTGACAGATTCACTCACACTATTGGGATGCTCATCTCCAAGATGATGGTGTTTCATCGAAGTAACTTCTAAATCATTAATCAACTACATAATTTCCATAGTCATGGGGGTTTGTGAGGATAACAACTTTTCCGCATAATGAACTACTCGGATTAGCACACCACATGGAAAGGCTAATACCCATGCTTGGTCATAATTTTAAGTAAGAGAGGAATGAGCATTAGTAGACGGAATAATGATCTCATCTTCAATATCTTCACATGCCAACATCAACGAAAATTGGTGGATGATCATGTGGTGTTTCCCTAGTCATACTCCAGCAGAAGGGAGAGGGAAGACCCTTGGGGTGTGGCCAAACCCAAGAGAAAAGTAATATGGTGTATATGTCTCACGGATGATTAGATTGTATATCCTAGATTCAAGAACCTTATCCTACATGGATTTCATGTATGACATTTCATTGATAGTGTTTCTTCCCTTATCATTGATCAACCCATTCAGAGTTGTATAGGGGTGAAATAAAAGATATCAGATTGACTCAACACATCTGTAATCTCTTCATAGAAAAGTGGTGTGGTCCCAACCCTAGAATATTATGTAACCTTGGATGAGATATGGAATCATGGAACTTAGTGGAATTATAATATTCATTGAAATGGAAATTCTTTCCAATCCATTCAAAAAAATAGAAAGGATCACTAATCCTGTATGGGATACGTCCTTAATGAATGTTGCCTAAGAGATTATTTTGGTGTGAAATGGTCAAAACCACCATATTATGGTGTCGTCCCTTCACTAGCCACATTTCTATTACCTGTGTACTAGCCCAAATTCTGGAATGTACATCCCCAACTGGGAAAATCCTCCCATTTAGGAACATGTCCATAATGACATCCAACAAAAGGGTTGTAGTGATTTCCAACATCAGTTGATAAACAAATGAATTATGATCCCTAGATTCCTAACTGACCCAAAATGATCCAAAAATATTGAAAACATTCTAGGAAGAGATCCCATGGGGGCATAAAATTGTCGTAAAATCTCTTCTATAGAAAATGAAAATGTTGTTTTTATCTTTAAAAGAGATAAGCTAGAACATAGTAATCTCCTTTCATAACAATACCTTAATAGGGAGGATAATTCCCCTTAACTAGATGGGAGTCTGCAAAGGGTCAACCCCAAAATATTTGGAAAGAATGAACTCATCATTCATCACTCCAAGAAGGGGGATCAGACCTCATTGGTAGATATCCCATTAGTTGATTCCCACATTCACATGGGATAGGTGAAATGAGTTAGTGCTTGGACCCAAAGGATAGCCTATTTTTTTAAGAATATCAAGATGTTGGTAGAGAATAAATTTCAAAACCCATAATTCTTCATAAATATTTATAGTATATATCAGGTCAAAGAAACTCAAAAAATATTTTCCTAAACCCAAAATCCCACACCCATTCATCAGAAATGTTACCACTAGGAATGAGATCCTACTTCCATCATCATCTACCACCTGAGTAGTTTAGAGAATATAATAATATAATCAAGTATCATTGAGAAATGAAATTATGAGAAAAATCACTATTTTCTGGTCCTAGGGGGGGTTATCCAACATATAAGACAAACTATGGGATCAAGTTCTAACTAATGAACCAACCATATGAACTATCATCTGAATATAGTCAAGTGAATTTGACACCGAGAAAGATGTCATATTATTGTCCAAATGATTAATAATTACATCATCTAGTAATCCTAACTCCAATAGAGGAATCTGATGTGATAAAGTATAATTTCAATCTTGAATGAAAGAATCCATTTCAGAATATTGTTATCAGAATTCATGTGATATCTATAGTCATTGTTATCATTTCTAGAAATCATGGACCTTTGATTTGTTGCAATATAGGAACTTTGATGAGATATAGAATCCATGTTAAAATAATTATGCGATATTTTTTAGATAGATAATGGTAAATTATATCAAAGTGATGAAGTAAAATTACAGAAACTTCATTCATATTGCATGAATCAAAGGGATTCGTGAATCGCATAAAGGAATCATGAATCAAATAACCCCTAAAGATATCGTAGATTCTATAAACTAAAATGGAAAAAATGAAACCACATGACCCCTTAGAATACTTGAGATCGTGTGACCTTGACATGACCATGCAAGCAACAAAAAATAAAAGTAATGTGATATCAATCAAGCAGATCCTGCAAAAACCATAAGACGACCACGTATCCCCATGACCAATGAAAAATAAATTACTGAATATAAATCCATTGATTAATTTAATATGATGTTTGGTAAAATTTATTAATTTAACAAAAATTGCAAAATGGAATTGTGGTGAAGTATCACGATGGATTCTTATCAGAATGTATTTGTAATGATGTTACGTGATAGAAATGGGGAAAAAGATCTCTAGAGAGTCTAGTAGAAATTAAATGAGTCCATCTCCACTACCCTATCAATGGGGAATTTCATGAAAAAAAACGTCTCTTGGAAGAAAAAATAACTCCCCAGAGACTGATTGGTGATAGTGCCCAAAACTCAGGCAGACATTTAATTTCCTTATGACCAATCACTTATCCAAGTAAAACCAACTCTTTATGGGGGATGAAATTTGTTGATGGCCACAAATGATAATCAAAAAATTTAAAAATAAATTAATACAAGAATATGGGTATTATTTTCCCTAAAAAATAAAGGATGAATAAAGTGGCCATGATCATGAAGATCACATGAAAATCTAGGAGACACTTGATTGCATGGCATGAGGAAGGACATTCGAATGATCATGTAAAGAACAGAAGATTGATGTAAATTTTAAATTACATTACTTTTTCGGAATACTTAATACATAAAAAAAACAGGCACACAAGGACCTTAATATTGTAGTGTCTTTGGAAACATGGAACGTAATCTTCTAATCATGGTGAAAGATCTTCAACATCACCCATAAAGATCTTCCACTTTTTTTCCTTACCTAAAACCTTTCATTTAATCCTAGGGGAAATGAAATCATAAAAAGGGTGATCTCAAATGCTCAGAAAGGGTAATCATGGATAAAATAAAACATACCATATACATTTGAACTTAAAATCATGAACATAATGTTTAAACATCAAAATCTGGAGGAACGACATAAAACATGGAAGTACAAAAGGCATAGATCATAATGGAACTTAAATAATGATAAAATAGCATGGTAATTAAACATTTAATTGTGGCATCCATTAAGTACCTGTAATGATTTCCATAGTAGCCAAGGCATTGCTGCCAAGACCATCTTAGTGGAAAACGTCTCTTTCTGAATCGAGTTCACTCCTCATTTCAGTCCTATAAACCCGAACTGGATTAACATAACGTTCCAGCCATGTCTATCTAATGAGATATAAAATCTTTACCCAATGAATTGGAGGGAGATACAGGTCCTACCCATCTCATAATTAAATCATTCTTACTTGTGCCCCAAAATAAACATACATCATTCATAATAACCCAACGAATAAAATGGGTTTCATAAACATTATCCCATCATAACATATTCCATATAAAAGAAATGGATATCATTTCATAAAAAGAAAAGTGAAACCATGTAAATCATAGAGACATTATACCTAAAACATACACATATGAAATAATTTAATTTTAGATGGAAAATAGTTTTGATAAAATATTTGAAATGAATTCTTGAGGAAAATATCCTTTCTTCTTTAAAATCATTTTCTTTTCAAAAAATGTCATGAATTTATAAAAGAATAGTATTTTTCTTGAAAATTGTAATGAAATATATTTGAGGAAGCTTTATGAAAATCAAGCTTTATAAAGCGGTAAAAATCCGTTCATGCCGTATAATTTAAAAAAACCATTCTTCTCGTACTTTTTCCGGAAAAGTCAAAAAGTGCCTCATAGCTTAAAAAAAGAAAGATTCCTTACATAGCATGTAGTAAATGTCAAGAATGGGTAAAAAGGACTTTAAACATACATGAAAATACATTTATAAAACATGGACATGGATGATAGAAATAACCCCAGTAAATACTTATGAATAAGCAATCTCGGATAAAATTGAGATTTTCAAAATTATCCCTTACCTTAGGTCCGATTTGCTTCGTAAGTGTCCAAACCTCCTCTTTAATGATTTAAATAATGTCATTAAATTATTACAGAATCATACTCATTGTTATGATATTATATATGGTTCACTTATGACTTTATATTAACTGTTCTTTTGTAAATTCCATGTTAAAGAGCATTTTGGGTAAAATCGTTTCATTTATCATCCGTGTTTTGACTTGTAATTATTCATAAGATTACTTAGATCATGATTAAATAATTCCAGAATATAAAACATGATATATATTATGTATATATTCAGAATATACATATATATAATAAATCAGTAAATGGAAAGAAATACACCGTTCATGTTGATGGTAGGCCGTACGTACGCATGAACGTTGTTTTAGTTTCCTTATTGAGTTGAATGGAATTAAGTAGATGACATAAATATATATAAACATAAATCCAGTATCATTATTATGTCATATATATCTTGATTACTTATTATATATACTTTATAATAATTCATGAATGGTTAACGTGGAGAATGAATCCCATCGCGTCGTGGAGACGGTAGTCCGTACGTACGCACGAGCGATGATATCGTTCTCATAATCGTGGAATTGTATTGGAGTGTATGTATACTATTTCAGAATCAATATCACTTTACAATAATCATATATAGTTATTATGTACACCATTATACCCATCCATGTAAGGTGGTGGTGGAAAATAGATTACACCACGGCGTGGAGACGGTATTCCGTACGTACGCGTGCGCGGTGATTTCGTTTTCCGTAGGATGGATAGATGGTGAAATAGGTTTGTTTCATACTTATAATAACACATAAGTATTTGAGTGATACTGATGTTATTACTTCATACTGAAAAAACATAAGAAGAATAAGTGGAAGAAGAAATAAAGTTGAAAGAATCGGTAACGGACATTACCTCTTCTTTGAAGCACCTCTTTGAGACCACCTTTTAGGGCAAAAACATTGGTCTTTGAGGAATACCATGACCTCTAGGACGTTTCTAGGGAAGTTTAGAAAAGAATTTGGCAGGGTTTGTCTGAGCTTGAAGGCTCAAAGTGGTGTGAGGAAGAGAGGGAGGAGGTGCCCTTTTATAAGGGAGGAGAGGGGCACCTTTGGAAAACTACAATTATTATTTGATTATAAATCCAAATTCGGGTTTAAATAGCTCTAAATTGATTTATTTAGAAGATAAGGATGGTATTGGTCAAAATAATCTCATCAAATAGAATTTAGACAAGTTTAGGTTCCTATTTTAACCTTATCATTTAGTTTTAACATTAAGTTAAATAATTTTACTTTTACCGTGTCTTCTTGTGTTCTTACACTATAAGGTTAATAAAATTACTATAACAAGCCAAACGACACCCAAGTTGTTTATTATTAATATATATAACCTTATCTAAGTCATTTTGCCGAAAATTATATTTTTAGGAATAAAATAACAATTAATAATATAATATATGTTTTAAAAACTATTTTATGTCAATTTTGACACTGTTTAGTAATTGATTTTTGTAAAAATCATAACAGAATTATTAGTTCTAAACAATTTAATTAAAACACTACTAAAATGTCATAGTAACCTGTAAAATTAGTGGAATTCATAAAAAGTATCAAATTACATTTATTTGGGTATTTATAACATCAATGTTGTCAATATTTCATTAATAAGATAATTAATCCATCATCATTGTGTCATAAATAAATAAAATTGTTTAATGTCTAAAAATTACAAATAAAATACCATTACGTAAGAAATTGTTTTATCTTTCTAATGAATATTTATAGTCGAATTTATATTATGCATAACCCCATATTAAAAATTATTTAGTTATTAAACATTGATTTTAACACTTTTAACCCTTCTTTAAATAAATTAATAATAAATGTCCTAATCTAATCCAAGTGGGCCTAAATGGTCATATTTTATTCCTAAGGTTGTTTTTGGTCGAATTGAACTTATAAAATAGAATTAGGACATGTGTTAGGGTAATAATAATATCATTTTTACCCTTAATTACCCTAAATTACTTTTAACCGTGGTTAAAAAAAAGTAAAAACTTACTATTCACCAAAAATTATTTTCATCTCATTGAACCACATTTTAGTCCTTGATATTAACCGCGTGTCTCGGATTTTTGAAATTCCACTCACAGAAGCGGTAAAATTATGTTTTATGAAAAGTTCAGTTTTTTAACTACCACTTAGTGGTTTCACTATTCATCAAAAAATGAAGGTTTCCAGAAAAATACCAAAAATTAGGCCTAAGCTATATTTGATATTATGAATTAAAAAATGATGTATATTTTATCAAATTCAAAACATATCAGTTACATTATCTAATTTAAAAATTAATTCCCATCATCAAAACAAATAGCATGTTTTTAAGAGATAATAACTATCAAAAGATGACACTTGTTTATAACTGGTTTAAATGTGAAATTACATCCAATGACCAAAATTGTATTAAATTGTAAAAATAGATTCTAAATATACTTTAGAACCACTCAAATTAATAATTTATCACTATTAATTATTTCAATTAAAAAAGTTGTTTTTAATTAAAAAATAGTAATTTTCACTTTTCATCAGAATATGAAAGTTATCCGAAAAGTACCAAAATACCACCCTAAGCTAATTTCGAAATTCCGAATCTAAAAATGAAGTCCATTTTGAAAAATAAAATTTACAAAATTTCAAAAAGTTGTTATTTCTATTCATAACGGATAGTTTTAATAATATTTTAATAGCATATCATTGTTTAGTGAAACTTGGTATTGCGTACTACACATGCTATCGAGGAAGGTCGCGATTGCGTGTAATACTAGGAAAGTCAAGGATGTGTGTTGTGCAAGCTCCTTTTGGTGTAGCATACAACAAAAGACATTAACGAAATTAAAAAGAATATTTTTCATAAAATCTCAAAGTGTTACATTCTACCACCCTTAAAATGAATTTCGCCCTCAAAATTCGTCGGGGTTATAAATGGTTTACCACTCGAAAGTTTCTTTAATAGAAACCCACATCGTAAAAAGGAATACTAAAACCAATCATTAAAAACAAAAGTATGAAACGTAATGGTTACCCAAATAAACTAATCACTGGGTTTCCACATAGGTGAAAATATGGATATGGAAGAGAAATATAACCACCATGTTCTGATGGAGAGTGGTAGAGAACATGGCTATGGAAAAGGCAGCAATCACAAAGCCATAAATTTGTGACGATCTAAGGTACCATCTGATTCATCAGATATAATAGCACTAGGACAACATTTTTGGTTTTCAAGATCATTTCCCTAAAGTTGATGAAATTGGAATTAGAAGAAATACATTCGTTATTTTGGTACAGTCTCACCGTTGTTCATTCTTTGGGAAATTTACACTTCATCTATTAATGAAATGAAGTTGAATTTGTCATTCGTGATATGTTAGAAGTTCATGTGATAGAATGATGGGTCATTGCATCTGTCTCAAACAAAAGGTAAGAAAGTTTATCAAAAAATACATAAGTCCATCTATAGTGAGATTAATCATATATGGTTCCTAAAATGGACTTATACTTCATATATCATACTGATTGATATAATAAAACTAGTTTCAACTAAACAGGGTCTTCCTGTAGGCCAGTGGTAGGCGATAAAGGTCAGTCGCACTTCGGTTGTGGGTTCGATTCCCACAGCCTTGTCCGACGCGATGGGATGTCGCCCGTCCTGCAAGTTGTCCTTTTTCTTAAGCTATATTACTATAACATCTCATCAATAATATCGAAAAAAAGTTCTATCCTTAAACAATACTAACTTATGTCCAACATTATCCATTCAAATATTTAGTCTTATCTAAAATACTTCGGTCTAAACTCATAGTATAAAGAAAACGATTACTTGAAATGTCATCAACCAAGCATGTGAATACCATCATTTATCCCCCATATATCTTGTTGGTCACATTCCAATCCTGTGAATACCATAATCAGGTATTCTCTTGAAAAATGAATACCCCCTAAACCTTATTGAAATCATGAATGCTATCAAAAGTTAACTCATTCCTCATACCAAAATCCAAAAATTATATATACTCAAACCATGATATAACCTTCTCCTTATATCAGTCATGAGCTCATGAATACTATCAAACATTTAATTTTCTCCTTATCACCACATTATGCGCATATCATCTACATTCCAAAAATATATGAATAACCTTTCATGGATACTGGTACCATTAATCATACTCTTTCAAAACTAAAGGAAAGACAATAGTGTAACAATCCTTAGATGTCTCTTTATTCCATAGTACGATGATATTACTTATACAAGATTACACTTGATAAACATGTAATCATTCCACTACCTTCTTAAACCATTGACCGAGCTTCAACAATTTTTTCATCTCACATATCATTTGTAGTCTCTTCATCATCATCAACATAAATACTACCCATACGACCATACTGATTCTCTTCATGAGACTTTTCCTTATGGCATTGGTTTGCATAATGCCCGTACATTCCACATTTAAAACATTTAACCATTGTTGATGTTGTAGAAATACCATTATCCTCATCCATGGTGTTAACTAAACCTTTTCCTTTGCACTTACTGGCTTTGTGTCCTTCTTTTCCACACCCAAAGCATCTTCCAGTTCCTCTGAAACATTCTCCTTGATGCCTCTTCCCACATGATTTACATAGGGGAAATTGAACTTTCTTTCCTCTATGATCATCATGAAACTCCATCTTTCTCTTTTTAGCTGAGTTAGGAAACATACAAAAATTTGAGTTTGTTGATGATATTATGAGATTGCTGATTCAGCATAAAAATTATGTTTGGACTTCCGAATCCAGTTTCATTTGGTTTCTCATGAAGAATATCATACCATTGTCTGTTATATCCTATATTATCATGAATCTTCTTGTTTCCAGCCATTTTCTAAAACCCAAAAAGAATAGTGTGAGAGGTAAAATAATGCTAGGGAAAACAACATAATAAAGGGGTAGTACCTTCAATATCTAACATCTTAGGTTTCATTTTAAGATCGTTAGCGTAATTATAGGACAATAACCTATACGTATACTTAACCTTTGGGACATCCCTAGACAAACCTTAGAAATATCTCTAGGGATCTCACTAAAGTTCTCGCATCCTAGTTTCCAAAGGTTGACTAAACCTTTCCTCTGATACCAACTATAAAGACCCGAAGCTTGACGTACATGGACATTACATTACTTTTTCGGAATACTTAATACATAACAAAAACAGACACACAAGGACTGTAATATTTTAGTGTCTTTGAAAACTTGGAACATAATCTTCCAATCACGGTGAAAGATCTACAACATCTCCCATAAAGATCTTCCACTTTTTTTCCTTACCTAAAAGATTTCTTTTAATCCTAGGGGAAAAGAAAACATAAAAAGGGTGAGCTCAAATGCTCAGTAAGGGTAAGCATGAATACAATAAAACATACCATATACATTTGAACTTAAAATCATGAACATAATGTATAATCATCAAAATATTGAGCAACGACATAAAACATGGAAGTACATAAGGCATAGATCATAATGGAACATAAATAATGATAAAATAGCATGTGAATAAAACAGGTAATTGTGGCATCCATTAAGTACATGTAATGATTTACATAGTAGCCAAGGCATTGTTTCCAAGCCAACTTAGTGGACAAAGACCCTTTCTAAATCGAGTTCACTCCTCGTTTTAGTCCTGTAACACTGAACCAGATTAACTTACCATTCCAGCCATGTCTATCTCATGAGATATAAAATCTCTACCCAAGGAATTTGAGGGAGATATAGGTCCCACCCATCTCATAATGATATCATTCTTATTTGTGCCACAAAATAAACATACATCATTCATAATATCCCAATGAATAAAATGGGTTTCATAAACATTATCCCATCATAACATAATCCATATAAAAGAAATGTATATCATTTCATAATAAGAAAATTGAAACCATGTAAATCATAGAGACATTATACTCAAAACATTCACATATGAAATAATTTAATTTTAGATGTAAAATTGTTTTGATAAAATATTTGAAATGAATTCCTAAGGAAAATATCCTTTCTTCTTTAAAATCATTTTCTTTTCAAAAAAATTCATGAATTTTTAAGAGAATAAGATTTTTCTAGAAAATATTCATGAAATATTTTTGAGGAAGCTTCATGAAAATCATGTTTTATAAAACCGTAAAAATCCGTTCGTGCCGTATAAGTTAAAAAAACATTCTTCTCGTACTTTTGCCGAAAAAGACAAAAAGTACCTCATAGAGTAAACAAAAGAAAGATTCCTTACATACCATGTATTAAAAGTAAAGAATGGGTAAAAAGGACTTTAAACATACATTAAAATACTTTTATAAAACATGGACATGGATGATAGAAATAACACCAGTAATTACTTATGAATAAGCAATCTCGGATAAAATTGAGATTTGCAAAATTATCCCTTACCTTAGGTCCGATTTGTTTCCTAAGTGTCTATACCTCCTGTATAATGAATTAAATAATGTCATTGAATTATTCCTTAATCATAGTCATTGTTATGATATTATATATGGTTCACCTATGACTTTATATTACCCGTTCTTTTGTAAATTCAATGTTAAAGAGCGTTTTGGGTAAAATCGTTTCATTTGTCGTCCGTGTTTTGACTTGTAATTATTCATATGATTACTTATATCATGATTACGTAATTCCAGAATATAAAACATGATATATATTATATATATATTCAGAATATACATATATATAATAAATCAGTAAATGGAAAGAAATACACCGTTCATGGAGATGGTAGGCCGTACGTACGCATGAACGCTGTTTTCGTTTCCTTATTGAGTTGAATGGAATTAAGTAGATGACATACATATATATAAACATAAATCCAGTATCATTATTATGTCATATATTTCATGATTACTTATTATATATACTTTATAATCATTCATGAATGGTTAACATGGAGAATGAATCTCATCGCGTCGTGGAGACGGTAGTCCGTACGTATGCACGAGCGATGATATCGTTCTCATGATCGTGGAATTGTATTTTAGTATATGTATACTATTTAAGAATCAATATCACTTTACAATAATCATATATAGTTATTATGTACACCATTATACCCATCCAAGTAAGGTGGTGGTGGAAAATAGATTACACCACGGTGTGGAGACGGTATTCCGTACGTACGCACGCGCTGTGATTTCATTTTCCGTAGGATGGATAGATGGTGAAATAGGGTTGTTTCATACATATAATAATATATCAGTATACTAGTGCTACTGATGTTATTACCTCATAATGAAACAACCTATGAATTAGAAGAGGAAGAAGAAATAAAGTTGAAAGAATCGGTAACAGACATTACCTCTTCTTTGAAGCACCTCTTTGAGACCTCCTCTTAGGGCACAAAAATTGGTCTTTGAAGAAGACCAGGAACTCTAGGATGTTTCTAGGGAAGTGGAGAAGATAATTTGACAGGGTTTGGCCGAGCATGAAGGCTCAAAGTGGTGTGAGGAAGAGAGGGAGGAGGTTCCCTTTTATAAGGGAGGAGAGGGGCACCTTTGGAAAACTAAAAATATTATTTTATTATAAAGCCAAATTCGGTTTTAAATAGCTCTAAATTGATTTATTTCGAAGATAAGGTGGATATGGGTAGAAATAATCTAATAAAATAGAATTTAGACATGTTTAGGTACCTATTGTAACCTTATCATTTAGTTTTAACATTAAGTTAAATAATTTTACTTTTACTGTGTCTTCTTGTGTTCTTACACTATAAGGTTAATAAACTTACTATAACAAACCAAACGAACCCCAAGTTGTTTATTATTAATATATATAACCTTATGTAAGTCATTTTTCAGAAAAATTAGATTTTTAAGAATAAAATAACAATTAATAATATAATATTTATTTTAAAAACTATTTTATGTCAATTTTGACACTATTTAGTAATTGATTTTTGTGAAAATCATAACAGAATTATTAGTTAGAAAAAAGTTTATTAAATCAATATTAACATGTCATATTAACCTGTAAAATTAGTGGAATTCATAAACAGTGTCAAATTACATTTATTTGAGTATTTATAACATCAATTATGTCAATATTTCATTAATAAGATAATTAATGCATCATCGTTGTTTCATAAATAAATAAAATTATTTAATGTCTAAAAATTTCAAATAAAATACCATTATGTAGGAAATTTTTTTATATTTCTAATTAATATTTATAGTCGACTTTATCTTATGTATAACCCCATATTAAAAATGATTTACTTATTAAACTTTGATTTTAACACTTTTAACCCTTCTTTAAATGAATTAATAATAAATGTCTTAATCTAATCCAAGTGGGCCTAAATGGTCATATTTTATTCCTAAGGTTGTTTTTGGTCGAATTACACTTATCCAATAGAATTAGGACATGTGATAGGGTAATAATAATATCATTGTTACCCTTAAGTATCCTATTTAATTTTTTCCGTGGTAAAAAAAGTAAAAATTACTATTCACCAAATATTATTTTCATATCATTGAACCAAATTTCAGTCCTTGATATTAACCGTGTCTCTCGGATTTTTTAAATTCCACTCACAGAAGCTGTAAAATTATTTTTTATGAATGGTTCTGTTTTTTAACTACCACTTAGTGGTTTCACTATTAATCAAAAAATGAATGTTTCCAAAAAATTACCAAAAATTAGGCCTAAGCTATATTTGATATTATGAATTCAAAAAGGATGTATATTTTATAAAATTCAAAACATATCCGTTACATTATCTAATTTAAAAATTAATTCTCGTTGTCAAAACAAATAGCGTATTTAAGAGATAATAACTATCAAAAGATTGACACTTGTTTATAACTGGTTTAAATGTGAAATTACATCCAATGACCAACATTGTATTAAATTGTAAAAATATATTCTAAATATACTTTAAAACCACTAAAATTAATAATTTATCACTATTAATTATTTCGATTAAAAAAGTTATTTTTAATTAAATATTAGTAATTTTCACTATTCCTCAGAATATGAATGTTATCCGAAAAGTACCAAAATTTCACCCTAAGCTAATTTGGATATTCCGAATCCAAAAATGAATTCCATTTTGAAAAATAAAATTTAAAAAATTTCAAAAAGTGGTTATTACTATTCATAACGACTAGTTTTAATACTATTGTAATAGCATGTCATTGTTTAGTGAAACTCGGTATTGCGTACTACACACGCTATCGAGGAAGGTCGTGATTGCGTGTAATGAATGGAAAGTCAAGGATGCGTGTTGTGAAAGATCCTTTTGGTGTAGCATACAACACAAGACATTAATGAAATTAAAAATAATATTTTTCATAAAATCTCGGGGTGTTACAGATCACGTGTAGTGAAACATGTATGGATGATCCCGTGAATACCCTTTTAAAAATAATCCTTATTCTTGTGGAGTTGTCCTAGACACTCGCTGATCGAATGTAGGTTGACATAAAAGCACACCCAAGTCACTTGAATTATAATATAATAGGTGTGAGAAAAAACATCCAAAAATTCATGGTAAATTTGATGAAAATATCCAAAAGCTAGGATCATTTTTCCTTCATAAATATCACATGATGAAACCCCAATAGTTATAGTGATTATATTGAAAAACACTAAAACAACCTCATCATATCCCCATACATTGTAAAATATGAAATGCTAATGAAATGGGAAAAGAAGGTATCATTATTCAGTGGTAAAAATCATGTGACATGACCCCAAAAGTTTGTGAGAAATCACAAGACCCAAGATAATTGTTCACCATGCCACGTGAGAGCCCTGCTGACATATATCCCTTGTCATGTGAAATACCTTAGACATGTAATGGATGTCAAAATCTCCCTCATTAGCTCCAAAAATAAGTAGAAGGGGTTTTCAATGATAAACACTCTATCATCACCATAAGACCATTTGTTGGTCATGTGACATAAGGTCAATGGAGAGAGTAACTATATTTCACCACTATGATGTAAGATCGAATGATCCCCAAGCCTTCCCAAAATAAAATAAAGAAATAAAAGAGAAGAGGAAGCAACTTGTATTAATAATACTAATCTGATGCACCATCAAGGTCACACAAAGCCTTTTTAAAATCCATATTTTCTCACAAAAGGATCTAGATAAGTCATATAATGTCACATAAGGGCCTTTTGATAGATGCCCTGATCTCGTGAAGGCCCATGGACATGTTGGTATGATAATGTGAAATTCCTTTTTCATTACTAAATGGATAATCAAGGTCCCATTAGCTTGATATAATCAAATAAATAAGGCATTAATGGTATGGTCTTGTGGTTTCTAAAATTCATGAGACCGCCCAAGAATAAATTGTGACAAGTCCTCGCAAAGATGTGTGATGCCAAATACCTCAACCGAAACTTTCTAGGATTTGGGTGATACTTGATACACAAAGTGACGAATAATTGGGGTGGTTAGGCCAATAAATCCCCCACCCCAGCCTGTAAAAAATATGTTTATATAGAAATACCTCTCCTTGGAACCTCCCAATGGCACACCCAGGCATCAGAGAATATTTCTCTGAGTGGATGATCATATGTCTGGGTATGTTTTCCATCAGTTAAAATATGCAGAACAACTGGAGTGATCTTTAAACACATGTAGGTGATTTATGTGATCACTCAACGATCACAAGGACTTCTAGAGAGTTATGCGATAGACATCCCACAAATTCTATAAATCATGAAAGATATAATATAATCTAACACCGAACCAATTTATGGAATATTCAATAAAAGGATTCATAAAAGTCTAAATGATGGGAGAGTTATTCGAAGAACATATACATTGATCCTTATACACTTCACATGAACCACCCAGTTCAGGAGGTGGGACTAGGAAATGTTTCCCAGATCCCATGACCCACTTTTGATATACTATTTTGATAATGAAATGTCCATACTCATGTCAAATCATGTCACATGGCTCCCACATAGCCTCCACCCAGGTCTCTTGATGCCCTTCGGTCTCTCCATACACACCTTGTGATTCTTCTAAAACATGTTTCCCTTAATAATACAGAAACATTATAACATATCAGTTGAGCCTTACAATAAGACCAATGAATTTCAACCATTTCTCATTATGTCCTCTGGAAAAATCCATCTAGATCTCACAACACCCTATGGGTGTGTCAGCTGGCTCTCGTGAAATCCCCCAAACATGTCAGGATGCTTTCATAATACCCCTAGACATGTTATCATGTGTCATTTATATCCCTACAATAATGTCTCATCGACTCTCGTGAGTCCTCCAAGCATGTCAACCAAATTTCATGATGAAACATAAGAAATTAAGTAGAATCTTGAGATCCCTCTAATCATGAAATACAGGATCATGTGATAGATTGTAAGATCTTCTAACTAGGTCTTATGATTTCTATTGTACAATTCATAATTCATCATAAAACAACCTCAATACATTCCATCTAGGATATGTGAAATCCCTTAGAAAAGAAAATTGTATTATTAAATTGTCTTGGTACAAGTCATAAAGACATCCTCCAACATGTCGAGTGGATAATAAAAGCATGTCGAGTAGAAAATTGGCACATTTAAGGGAGATAAGGAGGTCGGGACAATCATTCATCCATTGACTTGATAAATATGTCCATCCTCAGTGTGTATGCCCTAATCAAAATGGAAAATTTAGTGTGTAAGGCCCAATTTAGGGAAATATGGTAACTCTGATTCCATCCATAATGAAGATAAGTATGAAGCCACCCAGAGGATCGAGCTCTATATTAAACATCCAATGGGACGTCCCAGTGCATAATTCCTGCATACACAAGTATTGATAATGAATATATTACATATCTTATTTCTTACCCCAAGCATAGAAAATGTGGACTTAGTGATTTGAAATGATTATATCACTCATATAGGGAAACATCATCGTCCAATCCCTAATCAACCGAACTATGATGACACATATTTCGACAATAAGAAAGATATATTGGATGTGTTCCTAAGGTCTGACATCATATGGAACCCCCTTCACAGAAAGTCCCTCATGTATTCGACATTTCACCCATCGAGACCCAATCATTCCAATGGGACGATCATCCTACCTCATCCATCAGCAAACAGAGAAGCTGATAAAACTATGATAACACTAATTCCTATAATAACAGTGATATATAGGATGCCTCTTCAAGACTCAATCTCAAATATGTGGTGGTGATGTGCTCTCAAATAATTCATTTCTGCATGATAATAATCTATGTGGATTTAATAAAAAATTTCAGATTTGATTATTGTAATAAATAGGATACATATGATTCCCCATAATGGCTCAATCCCCTCCACAGAATATTAACCACCTCCCAACATGGATGGAAATCGGGAAGTACTTAGTTATGTGGCTTTATCAAATATAAAGCGATTCATTAATAATGAATTGATAAAGAACCTCATATACATATTGAAGGATTCAATAATGAGATCCTCCAATTTTTAAAAACAAAGTAGTTATCCTATGATCATTTTGTTAGGGTAACCAATCCCATATATGTATTAATATGGGATTTTCAAACATATCATTAATATATAAGAGAGTCTTGAAGATGAAAGCAATACCCCCCTAAAAAGGGTTTTGGTGATCCCACCTCCAATCATCTTGACCAATGCGAGTCCCTAAGTGTCATCTGGTCTAAACACAAAATTGACTAGATACCTTTATAAATATGTTTTGTTCCATGTCATGGATGGGGGTGCCGTTGGGAGATTCAATTAAGAGTGATAATGGTGACTTGACCTCGATGATTTTGAATGAAATTCAACCCCTTACAATTAATAACAAGGACATAAAAAATTATCATCATTCATCCTCATTTATATAGAAACTAAAAATGGTGAAACCGACATATTTTTATTTAATCATGGAATATCCTTCACAACATAAAAAGGATAGAATACCCACTTCTTGTCAATCTATTATGTTCTTCCACTAAAGATGTTTGGTCATACTCTTTCACATAAAGATAGGATTGACTATAAATTACACATATATGTCTCTCACATATATACATAGTTAATTATACCATCCTTTTATAGGATAAAGAATTCCTTGTGGTCATTTATCATATTCAATCATTAGGAAATTTACACAGAAAATGATTCTAAATAAGACCATTTAACCGATTTTCCTTCCAAGAGTTATTTGTGGTATTCATTATGATTGAATTCCTTTATATAGAACCCAAAGATCATGAACATATTATCCTGGGTGTTCCTAGATAGCATTCCAATGCATTGGGAGATGATTCAGTCTCAATATATGTCATTTATGGTGTTACTGAGTAAAGAAATTAAGTTTTGGAACATTTTCCACTATGTGATATTATCTATGATGTTATTCTTGACTCATGTTTAATTCATGTTTTGTGTTTTCCATATTTTCGATGTTAGCATGATCATTCAATACTATGTTTTTGTTTTATGATTCTATATGATTTCCCATGTGAATTCTATATTTTGATATCAAGAACCATAATTGAGTCACACATTATGTTTCATTATTAGGTTTATTACCATACACAATTTTCTAGCACTCCCATTTCTTTTATGTATTACACAGGTCATCCCACACAATTTTACTAGTTCCAAAGGAATTATGATCTTAATAAAAAAACAAAAAAGGGATTCCATGTTTTAGTTCTCTTTGATGTATTATTACCCATGTTTTCCAAAGAAAATAGGAATCGTGATCCTTGTGTTATATAAATTATTACTTATGTCTATGAATCAAGTAATAATATGTTAAAAGGAATGGGTCTCTATAGTTAGAACATTCCATAGAATAATAAAAATATTATTATTATATGGAATTGATTTTGATAAGGATATAATAGTAATTAAACATCAATACCGAATTAAATAATATTATTTGCAAAATACCTAGATTTATAAATGGATTTATATGTATATTATATATTGTCAATAATGAATTCAAAATTTTTGCACAAAATGGAAATTATCCCCATATTACCCCTCTTGTCTTCCTTTCAAGAATGAGAAACTCTAGGGACATTCCTTCAATATTGAAGGAGGTATAAGAGATAAATATGTAAACTGTAGGACAACTAATTTTTTGTACTATAACCCAAGAACATTTATCTCTCAAAAAGATCAAAGGAGTATGTGTGGATCACCACTAGAGTGATACTACATTAGAATAATCCTAACATGATAATGGTAATCATGGTACTGTTTTTCTGAGCATTCAACTACTATATCAGAGAAATATCATAAGACAGGTAATCCTTTTATTATAATAATAAATAAATAAATTATCAATTTAGAATTTAATGATCCTCTCTAGGGTTCTGGGTTTCAATTATGTGAATATTTAGTGGAAAAATTTCATTGTTGATAGAATTAAGATCATGTATAATATTGAAAATTTTCCACCAAATAGGAAAACTATCTTAGAATACCACCCACCACAACACTTCCACTATTTCAAGAACCTTAAATTGGTACTAGAGGGTAACATTTTGAAATAATAATTATGCATTTGATTTTTGAACTATATGTGAAATATGCGTTTGATTTTCATTTCATGAAATATGATTTTCTCAATATGATTTTAATTAACATGTTTTTAATGTATAAATAATAATCATTAATTATTTCATATTCTTATGGGACTATGAATATATGAAGATCTACAAGAGATGTCACCAAGATGTGCCAAGTATTCTGAAAGGATAACATGAGATTACAAGAAATGTAGATGGGGTACATATCATGTACCAAAATGCATGGCACCTAGCCCAGTTGTGAGATATATTATGCATCGAACAGTAACTATAGGATGTACATTTCTTACATACCATGTATAGACCAATCCAACCTTACACACAACATGTCATATTACATTGAGTGTATCAAGCATACATTCCATGTAGTATACACAATTTTGTAGAAAATATTTTGGAAGTCATGTGGTCCTATACATGGTCAGAATTTCATGAGTCAAACATCCTAGAGTAACAATGACATACATGTTGCAAGAATAAACAAATTTTTATTCATTAATTCCCACATACCAAATAAAAATGAAATTTTTGGAGACTTATTTGTAAATGTTTCAATCATTATAGATGGAATATAGTTATATTATACACATCGTATAGTCTCATATCTGATGAACAAGGTGATTCCTCCATAACTTTGTACAGATAAAAAATATATGGACCACATGATGGGTATTTGGTTAGTTATTGTTTTGCAGTCAAACCATTGTACATGAAAAATCCCTGAGTGTTTCTATTCAGTACAAATATATATATATACATGGCATTTAGATAGTAATTACATGTCGTTCAGTCTCCCAATAAAGGAAACCATTAAATTATTTAAAATTAATAATTTCAATATTAATACCATATTATATTAATTGGAACATGTTGTGTTTAAAAATTTTAAAATGGATTCAACGAATTATTAAATTAAAAATTAATTAATTATAATTCCTATAATTATTGTTTATTCCATTTATTTTACTTGAATTCATTAATGTTGGGTTACTCCAAGAGAATTTGAATGCACATTATGATTACATGGAATTAATCAATGCAAGAATATTTATCCTATTAATAATTAACAAACCTAAATTAATGTTATTCATTATTCTTTTTTTTACAATTACATGTATGAGATCATTAATGAGCTTGGCCAAGACATGAATATATGATGGTTTTATTTAATTTAATTTATTATATGAGTTTAAAATTATTAATTTTTAAAATTAAATATGATGGCCAATGTGTCATCCCTGCCTCCATTATTATGTAGGACTAGTGTGTACAATGTTATTTATATAAATCACCTCAATAAATCCTTTGGTTACCCTCTCATGTGTCTAAGTTATAAATACTCGTAATAAATAGTGTTTCCCACGATTCATTAAGTTAGTCCGCGATACAACCAATATGATGTCCACTCTGGTGATACACAGGTGGATAGGTGGAATGTTGTAGATAATTCCTAGACTAGGACAATAAGTTTTCCATTGGGTCAAATGTTAATTTATTGTCCATACAATAAATCAACCATCAGATAATCTCATGATTTGGTAATTTTTTTATTTAAATATTTCTATCTTATTCATTAGGTATTTTATGAATGTAAGACTAAAATTATATAAAGACAATATTTAATGTGAAATGATGGAATTTAAATATATGGATTATATGTTAATGTTTTAACAAAACATGGTTAATATATTAGGTAAATTACACTTAATATTAATATTATAGGTAAAGGATACTATAAGAAAAAGTTATGTATAATCTATTAAAATGCATCAACTTAAAATTTGGTTTGACTAAGCCTTCCAATACATGATTGAGAATGAAACGATATAACTATGTGACTATATGTCCCAATTCTGGAGACTTTCCACAATCAGGGAGTTCCCATGTTAGTTTTGTGTCAACTTAACCAAATGTGAATTGAATTTAATGGAATATTTATATTCAATACAAATTTGGAGGAAAATTTGGAGGAAATTATAATTACTATTTATGGATTGTGGAGTCCACTCAATATATCAAAAGGCATAAAGCCCATGGTTGGTAGGAATTTATTCCTAAATACCATCTCATGATTTTCATGACCAGTGTCCAGATGCTAAATAACTGAAATATGGATCATTTACCCTATAATTTCTTGAGTGATGAGACATTATAAGTTCAATGGTGAGTGCTACTGAGAATTGATAAAATTTTGGGAGTCCTAAGGAAAATAATTATAATTACTTCTCACAAAATTTTCATGTCAATCAATGCACTAAAAATATTCTTTTTTATAATTATAATAAAAAGATACATTTAATCATCCACAATATCCATGCGATCAATAATGGAGAAATATCATCTACTAAAATGAAGTATCATCCATGAGTTGTTTAGATAGATTCATATTGTTTTGGACCTTGCACATAAATATTACATACCAGAATCATTATTTATTGATCTGTTTGCAAAAGAATAATGTAATGAAGAGTTCTTTCTCTATGAAAAAACATGAACATCAGAGTTGATGTTAAATATTTTATAATATCTTCCTTGTCTATTGATCTCATGAAGGAATATAAAAACATGGATTCTTATATAGTTACCTAGAATTAATGTGGTATTTTCCTGGAGGGAGCATGATATGAATTGTTTGAGAGATCTAAATCACACATTCTGAGTAATAATTTTGACGATTCCCCACAAGGGCCTCACGTATTCAAACTCATTGGATACACTAATCACAAAGAGGATATATGGTTTAAATAACAAGATGTACTTCACAATAATCACATTTTTTCATGTCTCTGTTAGATCTTCTCTCATTTTACTATTAATTTTAATATGATCAACACTGATAAGGGTCTACCAGATCTACTTACACTTAATTTTATAATATATAAAGAGATGAAGTGAGACAATCCTTCTATCCTTATGGTGAATAAACATGAAGTCCAAATGTTTAGTCTAATCCAAAAAACTCTTAAACTTTTCAATTAAATAACTAGAATATGATGTGTTATTAAATTGAATATTCTATTAGTTGTTTCACATGTTGAAATTAGGGTCACTTGAAGAAAAACCACACCCAGCAAATGAAGAATGGGGAAGCTTCTAGTGTGTTTTTACCATTTGAAATTGATCTATTTATTCATATTGGGTATTAGATATAGCTTATGGGGCACACATATATATACTAATATAGTGACAATGTAGATTTATAATGATTGAATGGGGGTGGAATATATACAAGTAGCCAGTATAGAAAAACTTTTTGTTTTAGCTATCAGTGGCTACCACCTTGTGTTTCCAATGTGAATGATCTTAGTTTTTAATGGTTATTATTATGTGTCTTGTATTAATAAAAACATTATTTCTCTATCTAGAGATGATTTTTATGGATTTATTTTCATATTTTGGAATAATTTTTTATTCTTTTATAAGGATACCATTTATTATCATAATGAAAATTTAAATAATGGTATTTATGTGTTCGATTACATGAAATAATTAATGGAAATTGATAATTAAACAACATCACATGACTCATACATCATCAAACATTGGTATCATCGACTAGGTCATGTATATATATATTTTGACTAAATTGCTTCATGATGGATATTTAGATTCTATTGAACTAAAACAACTTGGTTTTTATCATTCATGTTTTTATGAAAAACAATAACTAAATTACCATTTAGTATAAAAGGTTAAAGGGTCAATGAAATTATCGAGTTAGTTCATACCAATGTGTGGACCATTTCCTAATGATATAAGGTGTGGGTACCCATAATTTATAGCCGTTTGTAATAGTTTTTGTAGATATGATAATTTCTACATGAAGAGTTATAGGTAGGATTACACTGAGATATTTAAGGAATACCAGAATTAATTAGTGAAATAGTTTGGTATGAAAATTGTGAAATGGTACTCCAAACATGGGGGAGAGTATCTTAATAAAGACATTATTGATCAATTAGAGGAGTTTTGGAATTTATATTAAATCAAACCTCCTTATACAATTTATGTGAATAGTGTATGTGAAAATAGGAATCAGGTCTTTTTAGACATGGTTAGATCAGTGATGAGTCATGTGAGTCTTCCATTATCAGTTTGGGGATACCTATAATAATAATAATCATACATTCTAAACCTAGTTCCATCTAATGTAGTAAATGGTATTCCATACCAATTTTGTAGTGGAAGGATTCTCATTTCATCATACTTACATGTTCGGGGGATGTGAATTGTTTTTTAAATCATCTTTAGTTAATAATCTTTCATCCTAAGGCCCAATGTGTATCTTTATATGACACCATAAGGAAAAATGGATATTAACAAATTAATTCTTAGGAAATAATGTTTATGTTTGAAATATATCCCATATTTCATGATAAGGATCATATATCCTAAAGATATTGTGGGAGTGAGATATACTATTATGAATTCCATACACAAAACACACAATAGTCAAAATATGAACAAATTCTAAAAAACCCAATGATGATAGAGGTTCCATAGACCCAAATTCTATATAAGAGTACAAGAGAGGTTAGAGAACCAGAACTGTTTGATTTTCTAATCACCAATGATGGTTACTCATTTTGAATTGATAATAATGATCTACTAACCTACAAGGATGAAGTAAGTGTAAAAATTCTCTCCAGATGGAAAAAGAAATGAATTTTGAAATGGATTCCATGTACCAAAACTGATTATCTATTTTGGAAAATCTTATATTAGATATCAATTTCATTTGTTCAAGATGGGTATTCAAGAATAAAATGAACATGGATTAAAAATTTAGTTTCTATAAAGTGAGGCTAGTTGAAAAATGGTATAAAAAACATTAATACATTGAATTCAGTGAAACCTTTTCAATAGTTGCAATGTTGAAATCCATCATAATTCAACTTTCCATTATAGCCTTCCAAGATAATAAGATTTGGAAAATGGATTTCAAAACAACCTTCCTTAATGGGAACCATAAATAATATATCTATATTAGACAAATAAAATAGTTTTTGACTCAAATGGATGATAAAAATTATTTCATATTTCAATGATCCATTTATGGAAAAAGAAAGAATTAGGTTCATGAATCATTCATTTTTATGTGTCCATAAAAGAATTTGGATTCATAAAGAATGGATTCGAGTCTTTTCTCAATGAGAGGTTTTGCAGGATTCTAGTCCTTTCACTAAAAGTGATTGTTGATGACTTGATACTTATTGGAAACAAAACACCAATATTATATACTATTAAATCCTATTTGAATAAATTCCTCTACAGAAAAGACATATACAAGGAAATATATATTACTTGCATCGATATATATCATGATATATCTATGATATTGTTTTCCTAAAGTCAATGTAAATATATTAACAAGATAATAAAGAGGTTTGATATGGAACAATAAAATATGGGATTATTTCAAATGTAAATGGAATGCATCATTCTAGGAAAATGTTCTATTATTCAAATTATGAAAGAAAATTAATGGAAAGGATTACATACACTTTTTTTATTTTAACAGTCATCTATGTTATGCAATATACTAGGTAGGATTTCAATTACACCTTAAATTCAATAGATATATATCTATATGACCTTGTTGATAACCATTATATTGCATAGAAGACAATTGTTAAGTATGTGAGGAATTATAAGGAAATATACCTAATCAATGGATGATATGGGGAACAGGTCATTAGATTATTTTTATATTCAATATTCCAAATAGATCAAGATGATCCTTAACCAATTGAAAGATACATCTTCATTATACATTGAGGTGTCGTGACCTGGAGGAGTTCAAAACAGACTATGGTCATAGATTATATAGTACTGTATGAGTATATTGTGGCTTCTAGGGTATCTAAATAAGTAGTTGGGATATAAAACCTTTTATATGAACATGATGTGGTACCAAGCAGTAAAGATTCTATCATAATATATTATGATAATACTGTAATGGTGGCCCTTTCAAAAGATCCATGTTAAAATAAATGGATGAATCACATATATTTTATGTATCATATTATAAGGTATTTATCATAATTATTTAATGTTAAAATGATTAGAATATCCATGAATGAAAACATAGTGTACTCCATGAAAAAATCATTGACTTAGTAGAAATGTGATTATAATGTGAGGCCTAGTGGATCGAATGTTTTAAGGAGTTAGATATAGACCATGTGGTATTTTTTAGATTTTCTATACGGGTAAAAATTATTTATATATTTGTTACATTTATATTCTATTATTTTAATATTAATTAATTATCTTGTTTCATATTTCTTATTTTTCATCATGAAATTAATGTAATAATGTCCTAGAGTATATGTTGCATTGATAAGGTTATACTTGTTCCCTTCTATGGTGAGAAACCTGAAATTCTATGATGATCTTCTGAAATATAGTTCTAAAATCATATGACATTCAATGATGGGATAAATGGAATGTGACAGTTGGGTGTGAGTACTCATAAGCGATGATACTTATTCTAATGATGTTCACACAGTATAATCTATGAGATTGAAGATTATGATAATAGACCCACTAGTATGAATTTCTCATGTTTTGGTGTAATCATTTCTTCCTACCTAAGAGAACGTGTAATGGTACTTAGATAATATAATGATTATTAATTCATTTTAGGACTCATTTACATATATTTATTTTCCAAACCCAGATGATATAGTTCATTGAGAACTTGGATGTTTTGGGTGCATCATGAGAGATATGTTTTAATGGGTATTTCATGAAAGTATTTTTCACACCTATCATTATGGATGTTGATATATCCAACCTTTTATTGAAGTATAACTATCACATTAAATTCCATGGACACTGTGTACTGATGTGTTTATTTTATATAGTCAAATAAAGACCTATTGATCAGATTGGTTGATGTCACATATGTGAAACCTTATTGATGAGAAATTGAGACAATGAAATTATATTACACATTGAGTGTTCCAATGTGTTTTCTGTTGTTGTGAAAATATTTTATTTCTATTGAGTACCTTGACACATTATTTGAATTTAATCATGAACATTATAAAATCCAACCTAATGAAAATGAGAATGATCAGAGAGGTTCAATGAAAAAGTGAATCCATCGATCTTGATAAATTCTAGTTGAATTTAATGATTGGATTAAATATTTATCCCAATACAGAGGAGTAATTTTAATCATGTTTTATTAAATGTTAACACTCATAGGAAAATAATTAATTAATTATTAATTGGTATGAATTTTATTTTGATACATGAAACATTAATAAATATTTATTCACTAGGATGTGAATAAAATATTAATTTCATTTATTAATGAAATATTTAATTAAATATTTATTTGGGTATTTAATAAATGATAAGTATTTAGAGTGGACCATGATCCTGTCCACTGAAGAATGTTTATTTATTATAAGATAAATAATATTTATCATTGCACGATTTAGTGAACACTATAAAATACTATTATTATTATTATTATTATATGTCATGGGGATTTTTAGTAATTATAATATTACTTAAGGGTCATTATAAAACAAAATCATATTTTTGACCTAAATCCTAGCTTTATAAGTAGATGGTTTTGTATATTGTCTAATGTTAATTGTGGCATGGGAATTATTGTACACAATGTACATTACCTTTTTATTCATCCACCACTATTCCTCTTATGAATGAGATGTGATAGAAGGATTCTGTTATGCTTAGATGTACAATAATTGACCAAAAAAATAACATATGATAATTGATTAACTATGATAGAAGGTGACAATTAATTAAAATTTCATGGTTATAAAATGATCATATTTGGATCACCGATAGAGGCATTGTACACGTGGATCCTCACAGTGAAATGAAGGTAATTAAGATGTGGTTTTTCAAAACAATAAACATCTACGTTAGAGAAACATCCTTTGATGATGGTGACTTTTCTGAAAATAATAAATTAATAAATTATAAATTTAACATGAAAATTCATCTTTGGGTTTTTTAGTTTTCACTACGTCAATGTTTTATAGAAAAAATTCATTTCTAAAAGATGTCACATCAAATACTACACCCAAACACTTCCTCTAAACTTTGAACCATCAAATAAGACATTGATCATTCCTTGAAACTTTTATTGCACAACCTAATCAGGTCCCCTCATCTCTAGTTATAAACCCAATCCTTGATCCACAACCCTCCCTAGATGGTTTGAACTTCCATGAGGTGGTGGTATTTGAAGTGGGGAATAACACCAACCACATACATCCTATCCTCCTTTATCTCTTCAAAATCCAATTATAAAATATCTTTCATAATGTTCAACCTTACTACCTCACTAAAGTACATGGTTTTATCCCTACATAAAATTAATAGTTCCATCCACTCTCTGACTACCCACTACTACATGAAAAGTAAAGTAGTAAAACACCCAGTGACCTAACCCCTCATATGTATAACAAAATACATCTCTATACTAATTAAGAACCATGAATAATCCATTCACTAATAATCCATAAATAATAAATGACCAATACATAGGCCTCATACCGCAAGAATCTGATTTCTGATGCCTAATGACTATGATTGAAGACTATACTCTAGGGTGTTAATTTCTATAACAAACTATCTGATGATCTTTGGTTAAAATTAACTCTATTTACAATGACCACTATAAAACCCTATCATAGGATTGGATAAATAATAGAACCACTCATATATTAATGAATCTATATATACCTAACTCAAAATTCTGTGCTTCAATGAATCGAGAAAAAATAATATCGAGGGCGTATTACATGTTATAATTAAATCTCAACTCTTCCTCAAAAACGGTCACAATACTAAGATTCCTAAGGTAATACTCCTCATATAATAGCTACCCAAACTCATCCCAAGGAAGAATCACTCCCTTGTGAGTATGGGTGATCAATGACCAGTAGAGACTTACTATGTTCAGATGATGACTAAATGAAAGAATAAAAAACTACTTGAGAGTGATATTAATGAGATAGAAGACTTTAAGCCTTGAATAAATCCAAACCACAACTATATTCGGTTCTAGATCACCTTGGATCCTTGGTGGTATCTCACATGGAAATATAGGTATCAATCTCAACCTATGAATCCCTACCCTCAACTACTATAAATATTGTTCACTCTAAATTGATAGAAACATAAAACTAAACCCTAATTGGTGGGTCTTCTCAACACATAATGGGAGGTGGAGCAATGCTCTTCCTGCTTGAAGTAATCATAATGAGAATGTTCCCCTAAATAGATGCAACATTATTTAACTAGTTGTCATCATGACCCTAACACAGAATCCTTGCGGTCAGTCTATATAGTATCATCCTTCAATTTAGAATGTCGAAATAATTTCAAAAGGTCCTATTTTTGGAGTTATCTAAAGAAGGTCATGGAAAATTGATAACTCATTATTATATGACATTTATTTTATTATTTCCATGCATTAAGTGTTTTAGTATATTGATTCAACAATGAGTTTATTAGATACATAGGGAATAGATACATTGGTTGAAATTCCATCATAGGGTTCCAAATCATAAAAATAATGGAGACACCATGGCACCATTACCCTACATCCCAAAACAAATCCTTTAATTTAAACTAAATTCATACACTATCCTTAGGAAAACATACTCTTATACTACTCTGATAGGATCTAACCCACTGAGACCCCTTCTGTTTGGTTTATAGATGAGAGTTCCACCCCAATACAATATCAAATATCCTAGGTGATGCTAACTAGAACCATGTATGTATAACACTAAAATCAGAGGCCCTATCCTAAAGTAATTATCCACAATTCAAACCAGTATACATAACAAAATAAATAAAAGTTATAATTAGACCTACTAATAAAAGTTTATTTTAATTAATACACATCTATGATACATTGGAGAGCAAAAATACATAATGAAAAAATTAAAGGGGAAAATACACCTAAAATATAATGGGATCACCAAAATAATAAATGATTAGAGGATCATCGATGTTGGAAATCCCAAAAGGGATCATCATCATCAAATCCCCCCAACAAGTAATACTACACTCTGTAGATACCTATTCCACTAATATCCTCAACAAACAAACTTTTTGACACTATGTTTGGTGTTGAGGAATTATTTAGAAGATGATGAATTTGGGAAGAATTTTGTTGATCCAAGATGAATAAGTTGTAATTCGTGATTGAATTCCTTCCTCTATGATATGGTATTTATATAGAGATGTTATTTTGAATAAGGATTAAATAGTTTATTGTGTGTGGTTATTGGGTTGGATTTATTTTCCAAATAATAAATCAGTGTACACTATTCATGAATTGATGGTTCCCTTATATAGTGAAGGATTTATGGATGTTTCATAATTTTTTTAAATCAGTTTGATCTTTTTTCGAAATGGCACAATAATATTTTTTAATTAATGTAGATTTATGAAGTGTGAGGAAGATTTTTAATGAAATAAAATTATCTATGTGGTTTTATCAATAAACTTGTAAATTTCACAATAATTATAAGTAAATGAGTGTGTTTAGAATTTTTAAAAAGGAAATAAAATTATGGAGTTCATTCTAGAAAATTTAGAGTTCCCATGTACTCTGGTGAAGAACTTAATGTTCATATGTAATTTATGTAAATTAATATGCCTATCACAGCGTTACTAAATAAAATATATTGTTGATCTCTACAAAATTTAGAGTTGTTTAGAAACTTATAATTGGTGGTAGGTAAAAGTATAGTCCATTCTAAACCTTTATTTTTTTCTAGAGAATTTATAGTTCATTTTGGAAGAACAATGATTTTTAAACCTCTGTTGAGTTTAACAGTGAATGTACAGTTCTAGGCATAGGGAAAATATGGGGATCAACCATCTTTATTGTAGTTTGAAATTAAATGGTTGGAATAATCATGTGATTACATTGATGATTTATTTTGGATAAAAACTCATTTTATGAATCAACTAACAATGGTAGATAATGAAAATTTTGTTCAATATGTATTAAATTCCATGAATAAAATTCATTATTCTTTTTCACAACCAATCCCATTATGAAAATGAAGGAAATTCATCATTAAGTAGTTATAGAGAGTAATTTTCCTTATGATATTAAAATCCAATATCACATTTTTTCTATTTTCAAATGTAGTTATATCCAATTTATTTTATTCAATTATTATAGTGTTTTAGAATAGGAATGAGAAGGTGTATCAACATGATTTAACATTTCAATTTTTTTAGAGTTTCATATTAAAAATATAAATGATTTTTAGAAGGTAAAGTGTTAATGAATAATAATATAGGATAATTAAAAATAAATATTTGAAATTAAATGTTTTAAGAATTCTATTGATATTTTTCAGAGTGGTTCACCCAAGAATTATATAAGTCCATTTTTCAAGAAAGAATCAATTTTTAATGGAAATAATATTTACATTTTTCACTAAATATAATGAAAGAAAAAAATTTGAATTAGATGATTGTGGTCAATTGAAAAGGATAAACGGATTAACATCAATTTTTTTGTATTAGAGAGATATATAAAGGGATAAGATAGGGAAAAAGAAGAAGTTAATTATTTTTTTGTTAATGAAATTAAAAAAATGAGGTGTATAATTAAGGTGGTCTATGTTTAAATGATGAAACTAGACCAATGATAATGCATCAGAAGTCGATAGTAGGTTAAGACGTTATTATTATTAAAAAACCTCAATAAGTCATTTTTATAATGTGAGACTCACATACATCATCAAGAGACTCTAATTAATTTTATTTTTCTTATTATCTCAAAAAAAATTAATCCACATGATTATATCTTGTGGATGGTTTGAACATGGGTGTTCCAATATCATTTTAGGGATTAATTGTACTTGTTTAGTAGTGGAAATTAAAAAATATTGTGTACCTTTTCTGTGTGTGAATGTGGGTGTGATTAAAAAATTATTTTATTTTACTATAATAGAAAAAAATTGTTTTATAAAATTGAATATTGAAAATATTTATTAACCACTGATCCACTTCCTAAGTGATTTCTGTAATATAATGGGATATTTTTTCAATTAGTATCACATCCCAATTCCCTTCAATAGACACAATTCTATTTAAAGACGGTAGTAAAGGTGGTTCTATATGGTTTTAAATTCATTCACTTATTATGTATATTTATTTTTATGAAATTATAATTTAGTGAATAGAAAGGGAATTCCTATGTTTTAGGAAAATAATTATCACATTTGTAAGGAACGTATGTCTTCCTATATCTTATCATTATGTTTGGATATGTTAGAGAATGGAACTGATGGTTTCCCTCATAATATTGAAGGTTCCTCCATGATATATAATGATAGAAAAAAACATTAGAATTTTTGTCATACATGAAATTTTATACTATCTACCTTATCTCACAGATACATTATAAATGTAAAGGGAACAAAGAAAAATAAATTCATGTGGGATAATGTTAAATATGTTTTTAAAGGTAAAATGAATGTGAAGAGATAAAAACAACATGTATTGAGATTAAAGAGATAATAACTAATGATAAAGGATGGAGAATCTATTGAATTATTTTCATAGGAGTTAATGAAATTTTGAGCATTTTCAAAAATTATGTTGAGAAGTTGAATGATTCAGCTATG
This sequence comes from Viscum album, assembly GCA_963277665.1. Taxonomy (NCBI): domain Eukaryota; kingdom Viridiplantae; phylum Streptophyta; class Magnoliopsida; order Santalales; family Viscaceae; genus Viscum; species Viscum album. Next base: position 789,979,779 of record OY728120.1, read on the forward strand.
GTTGATAAGATTTTGTAGATCGTGCCTTATATGTTTGATGTTAAAGATTAATATCTTGATAATAGAGAGACTTATACACATCCTATAGATAATAGACCTAGTATACTCATAGATTCTGAGATGTGGAAGGGAAATATTATCAAAAATAAGGGCAAGGATTAAAAAATATAGTTTAATGCCTCAAAGAAATAAAAACTAAATGAATAAAAATTAAGATTAAGATGTTGGTTTTTATAAAATAAAAGAAAAATAACTAAAAGTTTCAATGACTATAAGTATCATTTCTCTATAAACATGAGAAGGGGCATGTGAATTTATAAGGGGAAGATAACATTAAAATGATTCAATTCTGGATCTGTAGGATAATTTTCAGTAAACAATAAAACATGGATGGGAAAAATAATATAGGTATGTAGAAAATTAATGTCATATAAGACCCTTGATGAATAATGTGTATAATTAAAATGGTACATATAAGGGTATGAGAAGGAAGTTATCTAAAAATAAAAATAAAAACTTCTTATTGAAGGACAAATGAAGTGATGACAGTTAATGTGAAAAAGATATTGTGGATTGTGGTGATGATGATGAAGATAAGACACTATTTTATAAGGTGAATGGTGGAAATTTTACATGTGATTAAAGTTGTGAATTTGGATGTGGAGAATAAGTACTCAGTGGGTGTTTATGTTGAAAAGATTGTAGAAATAATTCTCATAAACGTTAAATAAAATGAAAAGGAAATGGGGTAGCTAAAGAAGGGTAGTCAACTTATCAATATTATAAAATCATAACATACTGAAGAGTAATATATGATGAAAAAGGTTATTGATGAACTTAGAAATGATCTTAGTGAGGATAATATTTAAAATATCTATATTCAAGAAACTGTTAAATAAAAAGATAAGGATCTTTAACTTATTCAAAAGACATTATTGAGTGTTAATATGGTTCTCGATAAGTTGAAATTAAATTTCTATAACATTAATCAATTAGTTAAAGAATTTTCAATGATGTAAGAGGCTAGGGAATACAAGCTAAAATATCGCTCAATAGATATTAACCACATTGAAACTATAGGAAAAATATTTGAGAATAAGGAGAATGTTACTATCACCATGTTGGGGGTAAAATCAAGAAACTAATAGAAATATGAAATTATTTAAACCTAGAGAATAACTCAAAAACCTCTATAACTTTTGGATCTTAAGATTCATTAAGAATCATAGGTTCATGAATAATATTTTATAATTAAAAATAATTCTTGTTCATAAATTAATCCAATATTATTGGATAAAAGATTAAATAATGGATGGTGTCATATTCTGGGATGTAATTTTCTTATTGAGGAAAGTATGAATTTAATGGATATAATTCGATCCATGAAGGAATTGGGTATATTTAAAGAATTTATTGGTTCAATAATAAACATATTTATGAATCAAGGAATTTTGGGAGGTCGAACAAGAGGATTCAGGCAACTCATATAAAAGAAATAAAAAAACAGCCCAAAAATTTTGAATGAATTTTGAAATTATAGATTTCAACCTTTTGTAGAATTTTTTAAAATATATGATATTCCAGATAGCCTTTATAATGAATTCATCACTTTTATACTAGCCCAACTCAGTAAGAAACCCAATACACACAAGCCATAGTTGGGTAATTGTCAATGAAAAGGATCTTATTTTATAGGATGTAATTAAATCATCCAAAGGGGAATCACTATGGATTTTGGACTGTGGATATTTTTTTATACATGATAATAGATTAATTATGGTGTATAATATGGAGGATTTCATATAAGGATTAATTCCCTTTGTAAAGGATAAATCTCTCAAAATAAATGGAGTTGGATAATTTGTGATTGTGAAGAGACAATGTAGATGGATGATGAGTAATGATCTATTTAGTGTCAATATAACATTATAAATAAATGTTGATGTTGAATGAAGAATAAGTTCTCTAATATTATTGATTATCATAGAATGGTTTTGATTGAATGAGTTTGAAAAGGTAAAGTCATGATGCTTTGATCATGGTTATGAATTCACTAAATGAAATTCTTTAGGAGACAATCCCCCCTTTAATTATAGTGATTGTTGAACCAATAATAAAATTCATGATGAATTTTCTAATGTTATCCGATAAAGAACATTGTGTGTAATATATGATAATAGAAATTTATTATAAATAATGTAGATTTTGAACACTATCTAGTGGAAGAAACCAATCTTTAATGGATTATAATATCATTTGTAAGAAGGTACGAGAATATGAAATCAATGATTTTTTGAGGAAGATCATTGGAATATATATGAGATATTTTTAATGATGAAAAATAATTTATGAGAAATTTTTTAATAAAGTGTATTTAGAGTTTTTAGGTTTTATTATTTTTGAAAGTGATAGAAACTAAAAAAACCAACAATGAGAAACTCGAGCAGTGGAAGATCCCTAGGTTGAGAACTGACTCTATAATATTTCTAAAACAATTATAGGGAACGAAATGGCTCATAAATAAGAATCTCTCATATTCATATTTGATGTAGTTGTAATTTGAATACTGTAGATTCAGTTCTTATGGACATAGACAAATTTCACTTTGAGGACATCATCTTCCTCAACCCTAGGGTTTGTTCTTGCATGCCAAAAGACAAGTTTTGATGCAGCGTATAGATAAAAACTCAACTGAGAGAATCCCGAATACTTCAATATTTCAAGATGTTAAAAAATGTATATCTTGATTCAAAAAAATAAGTTCATGTTTATATTCCACTAATGAGCATGTGAAATAATGTTAGGATCTATTAAATTAAATTCAAAAGTGGATGCATCCATGAAAAAATGTAAAACAAAGATTCTACATACTATTAATATATCTCATGTTATATTTTTTAAAATATTATTTTAATCGGGTAATGAGGGATATAATTTAAAAATTGATGGAATTTGATAATTAATTAAATAACCCACAAATTAATAACCTTTTTCTCCCTATTTTAAGGGTCATGTTCATTGCAATTATGTCGCAACCAAATTGTATCATGTTCTTTCGATTATACTGTGCAAGAGAAAGTAGGAAAAGGATAAAAATCCTTTTATGTGGGAGAAAATCCAGAAGCTTCAAATCCATAATATACAATGGATAAAGGTACATCTAATCCTCCTTTAAATTTTACTTATCTATTCGACAACCAATGATTTTAACGATCCTAAAATGAATGAAATTAACATACATGTGGTATCAGAGACCGGTTATGAATTTTTTTCCATATTAAAATTTATTATGTCTTGCATTAAATTATGAATAAAAAAACTAGATAACATTCTATAAAAAATGTGTTTCATTAAATCTAATTTTCTTCTCCGTATTTTAAATGATCGTTAATATTAACAATAATAGTGTGTGGTGGAATTTTCTAAAATCTGAATATGGTATGTTTTTTCTAATTATAATATGTTGATTCACTCTTCAATTATTGGGTCTTTTTCCTTGTGATTTCATTATTTGCAAATAAACTCTATAATTATTATTAATATTTTTAATCTATGAATCTTTTGTGCATTTGTTTTTCTCTTCCAGAATATGAAGTTCCTTTTTTGGGAATCCCAATATACTGCCTCTTCTCATGTTTTAGATTTTGAAATATCATATTTATTTATTAATAAAATATTTAATTGGATTCAAAATTCATGGGAATAAAATATTTTATTTTGAATTTTTGATATCATGTATGCTCGGAAAAGTGTTTTGGAAATCGTAGTGAAATTTTTTTGTTAACTAGTTTTTCAAAAAAAATCATAATAATTGTTATTATGATGTTATTATGGTTATGCATATTAATTAATAAATAAATAATATTAAATTTAATAATGAATATGTGTTTTGAAATCCTAATATGGTGTGAATTTTTTTTAAATCCTCATGATTTTAGAATTTGGTACTATTTATTAATTATTATTATTAATTCATATTAAATGAGATGAATTTGCAGTAAAAAAAGATTGTCATTATTTGAATGAGAAAATAATGAATATATATATATATATATATTAATCTTTTAAACATTTGAAAGTGTTAAATTTTTTAATTAATATATATATATATATATATATATATATATATTTGTATATATATTATTGATTTTTCATTATCTAAAATAAGTATTAGTCCTTTTATTTTTAAGACAAATAAATAAAGAAAGTGTTAGAAATGAAGATTTATATTTATTAAAATTTATTTATATTTACAATTTTTCTATATTGTGTTGTTTTATATTTGGAACAGTATAGCGTGAGATTTTTTAATAACCAAAGTGGACAAATCATAAAGTTAAAATTGTTCCAAAATTATGTTAAAATGATTTTTATTTATTTCTCATAAATTTGATACTATTTTGATATTTTTATGAGTAATTAAAATTCATTATTTTGAGATATTTATTAATTTCTCCAAGGAAATTTTTATATTCTTATAATTTATGAAAATAATTTTTGACAATATATATTTTCATTATATGATTTATTTATATATCCAAAGATAACAACTAATTCTAATTGATGTGTATATTATATCAAAATGAAGACACATTCATTAGTATCAATTATGTTTTTGTATTATTGTATCACCTAAAGTAAACACAAATACACATTTATGTTAAATAATTTGTCTAAATAGATGTATTATAATTATTTCATAGAATTAATTTTAAGGATGTATTTATTTCATTTATCTTTTCATCATCATTTTACTCATATAAATCAAAATTTAAAATCATTAATGGATTAAATTTCACTGATTGGAGTGAGAAAATCCAATTTCACCATTGTGTATTGGATCTCAATTTTGAACATTGAGTAAAGAAACCTTCAACAACAACAGATGACTGTATCAATGATTATAGAGTACATTATTCATAAGGGGAAAGATCGAACAGATTATGTTTGATGTTCATGTGAATGAGCATAGCAAGTAACATCTAATAAGGTCTCCCTAAATCTGAAAATTTTAAATAATTTATGAAATCTATGGGGACTGATCTCAAATTGTTGATAAATATCTTGTTGGTACGTTAATGAGTACATTGACAATGACGATGTTTGAATGTTCTCATATTATGCATGGTCATGTCATTAAAATAACAAATATTTCAGCAAGACATTAGTATTTAGAAATAGAAGTGGATGGAATATTCCTTATATAGTTTCTCCTAAAATAATTATGGAAAATTAAAAATGAACTACAACACCAGGAATGATAAATGGAATGTGAATGAATTTCATTGTATGTTAGTTTAAGAGGAAACACTATAAAAGAGTCAAGAATTCCAATCTATCCATAAAGTGCATCATCAAGGAGGAAAGAATCATTTTATAAAGAAGCATGGAAAAGGGAATGGACCATTTATGGTTAACGAGTCCTCAAGAATGTACCAAAAGAATGAAAATAATGATAAATTTCATTTTTGTGGGAATTTTGGACATTTCCAAAAGGATTATCTGAAATGTAAGTAATGGTTTGAAAATAAAGTTAAGAAAAATGATTATACATGTTATGAATAAAACTATGCTGAAGTTCCGCATTATACAGGGTGGATAGATTCTGGTTTTATAGCCCATGTTTCGAATATGATGGAGGGATTCATTTCAACCAAAATCACAAGCCCTATTGAAAAGTTCTTCTTCATGGGGAGTACAATGAATGTTCCAGTTGAATTTGCCAATAATTACCACTTAATCTTCTAGAGTGGATATAGTTTATAATTATGTGAAACCTTTTATGTACCTAGTATATCTTAGAATTTTCTTTTATTTATCAAAACATGATGTTGCTGGATACTTTTTTTAATTTTGGAAATAGATATTGTAGTTTTCTTATGAATACACACATGATTGGATTTGTTTTACTATCTGATGGTTTATATAAATTAAATTTCCATAATATATATGTTGAAACACTTATGAACATGTTTCATTATTCTAACACTAAACATGGTTTAGTAAATACAAATTCTTCTTATTTATGGAATAAAAGGTTAGGGCATATTTCCAATGAAATATTGGATATTTTGATTATGTTTGAAATCATTCCAAAATTTTATTTTACAAAAATAAAAATATATGTGGATCATATTAATGAAAAATAAACAAAAAACCCAAAAAAGGTTTCCAAAAGACATACTCAACTCCTTGAGATCATACATATCGATATATTTGGACCTTTTAATATTATTATTTTAGTAAAGAAAAATACTTTATCACCTTTATTGATGATTTTTCACATTAAGGATTTGTCTATTAATTTCATGATAAATCTAAAGTAATAAATTCCTTGGAAGTTTCTGTAAATGAATTTTAGAGGAAATTAGACAGAATGATGAAGGTCCTAAGGTCTGATAAGGGTGTGTGATATTATGAAATATTTGATTAAAGTGGAAAAAACCTTGGTCAATTTTCAATGTTTCTAAAAATTCTTGGCATATGTGTATTATACACTATTATAGGTACACCACAAAAAATTGTGTAGTATAAAGGTATAACAAGAAATAAATGGACATGGTTAGGTGTATCTTATGTAATTATTCATTACCATTAATTTATTGGATGTATGCTATAAAAACTACCATGTATTTATTGAATAAAGTTCCTAGTAGAGCAGTTCCGAAGACTCCATTCGAGCTTTGGATATGTAGGAAACCTATTTTAAGACACCTTCATGTATGGGGATGTTAGGTAGCAATAAGATCATATAATCCACAGCAAATAAAATTGGATGTAAGAACAATTAGTGTAAATTTCATTGGTTATCTAGAGAAATCAAAGGGGTTTTGATTTTATTGTCTTAACCATTTTATGAGAATTTTGGAAACTGGAAATGCATGATTTTTCAAGAATGGTGAATCTAGTGGGTGTGATGTTCCACAAAATGAGAAAAATAATTAATTTAGAATTAAACTTCCATTTTTTTGAATTCCTACATCACATGTTGTTGTTCATCAAATTATTGCATCACTAAATAATCATTTCAAACAATAATAGAATGTTTCTCAAATTCACCATAAAGAAATGGTTGAAAACCCATAAAATAGTGTTAAGAATAACTCAAACAGAAATATGGACAACGATTTTTGATGACTATGTGATATATCTGCATGGGATAAAAATGATATTGGAATTGGTAACGACCTAGTTTCATATTCTCAATCCTTAAAGTGTTATAATTATGATAAATGGTTAGATAATAAGAAATTTGAGTTGAATTCCATGAAACAAAATAATGTGTGGGACCTTATGGAATTTCCTGAAGGATTCAAGAGAGATTGATGTAGATGGGTCTTAAAAAACAAATATGACTCTCTTGGTAACCATGAACACTACAGGGACAAAATTCTTGCTAATGTATTCACAAAAAATGATGGTATATACTATAAAGAATCCTACTAATTGATGTTAATGAATGATTCATTCATGATTATTATGGAATTGGTATCTCATTATTATTTAGAGTTATGTAAAATGGATGTTAAAACAACTTTTCTCAAGGTATACTTAGAATAAGATGTAAACGTAGTTCAAACAATGGTTTATTGCATTAAATGAATGGAACAAATGGTATGTAAATTATTTTTTCAATATATATATACTTAAACAAGCTTACCAATAATGTTATATTTGGTTTAATAATACCATTGTATCTTTTGGATTTAGGGAATTTTTTTTGATCAATGTATATATCATAAGATCAGTTGGAGTAAATTTATATTCCTGATTATAAATGTTGATAACATATTTCTTTCTGCAAATGATTTTTGTCTATTTTGGAAGACAAATAAATTCCTCTTTAAAAATTTTGTAATGAAAGTCATGGGAGAATCCATTTATGTGATTGGAATAGAAATATTTCACAAAATATCTCATGGTTTATTGTTATTATCTCAAAATTAATATATCAGTTAGATTTTAGAGAGGATTAGGGTATTTGAAAGGAACCGAGGATCACATTCTTACAAATAAAACATCCACTGATCTTGAGTTGATTGGATACTCTGATTAATACTTTTTGGGTTGTGTTGATACAAGAATGTCCACTTTTAGTTATGTGAATCTACTATCCAAAGGAGAAATATAATGGAAAAGTGAAAAAGATTCATTTATAGCTACTTCGATCATGGAAGATGAATTGTTTTCATGATTTGAGGATATAATTTAGGTATGTAGTTGCAGAACAATATTTCAGAACTTGGAATTGTAGTTATTATTACCAATCCCATGAAAAATTATTGTTACAATACCACATTAGTATTCTTATCCAAGAATTATTGATATTCCAAAGGTGTTAAACACATGTAATTATAGTACATTGTCGATATAAAGGACGTTCAAATAAACATATGGTGTCCATGGAACATATTTTCACAAATCATATGATTTCTAACCCTTTTATAGAAGGGTTTCCACCCAATACATTTATTATACTTGTTGAATGTTTGTGAATTCTCATTGAGTATGTTTCATTGTATGTATTGGATGTTAATATTTTTATAGTTGACATATGGAATTTTAATTCTTTTGATCATGACTCATGTTTTCCAATAAATATACATGATTGAACTGAATAATGAAATTAGGCATAGTTTTAAATATAGAAATTATCACTGGGCTAATTATATATATATATATATATCATATTTTAATTATGATAGGGAAAATTTCAATATTCTAGTTCATGGAAGGGAGTATATTAATTGACAATATACAACCACCATGATAGCCTAAATGGCCTGAAGGCCTTCTTTTTTTATATTATTATGGATAATCCCCCTTTTGAGGGTGGAAGGGGAACCCGTACATGCCCCGTAGGCCCAAGGCACAAGGCCCGACTGACCCGCAATACATGACCCGAAGGCCCAAAGGCATACCAGGACCAATACATGACCCGTAGGCACAACCAACATTAACTACCCCTTCCCAACATCTATGTCATTGATAACCTAGCTCTCCACCTTGCATTAATGATTGGATAGCATTGCACCATACAAAGCTTCATGGTGCATAGTCCCGATGGAAGCTGTCATACCCTCTCATTCTTCCAATTTGGTTAGCTCTGCTTCTGGTGGCTGCTATTCTTGTTGATATGATCTTATTCTGGGGCATGTTCTATGAACAGGGCTACTCTATGGTCTATGTGTCCTTAAGGCCCTTTGGCCAAAAGGCCTTTGATGACCAGAAGGCCCTTGAGACCCGTATGCCCCAACCAGTGGCCTGAAGGCCCAAATCGGGTGAATAAATCCGACTACTACAGTATCTAATAGTAACTGAGACTGTAGAGACCCAGAGCTTGACGTACATATAAATTACATTACATTTTCGGAATACTTAATAGAAAACAAAAACATACACCAAAGGACTGTAATAGTTTAGTGTCTTTGGAATCTCGGAATGTAATCTTCTAATCATGTGGAAATATTTTCAACATCTCCAATAAAGATCTTCCCCATTTGGTTATCTTACATAAAACATTTCTTGAAATCCTGTGGAAAAGAAAACATATAAAGGGTGAGATTAAATGCTCAGTAAGGGTATGAATGGAGAAAATTAAACAAACCATATACATTTTAACTTAAAAACATGAACATAACGTTTAAACATCAAAATTTTGAGCAAAGACATAAATCTTGAATGTATATAAGGAATATATCATAAAGTAAAATAAATCATGATAAAATAGCATGAGAATAAAACATGTAATTTTGGCAAACCATTAAGCACATCATACGATTTCCATAGTAGCCATGGCATTGCTACTAGGACCATCTTAATTGACAATGTCCCTTTCTAAATCGAGTTCACTCCTCATTTCAGTCCTGTAACACTGAACCAGATTAACATACCACTCCATCCTCGTCTATCTCATGAGATATAAATCTTTACCCAATGCATTGGAGGGAGATTTTGGTCCCACCCATCTCATAATGAAATAATTCTTAATTGTGCCAGGAAATAAACTTAAAACATTCATCATAACCCAAATAATAAAATGGGTTTCATAAACATCATCCCATCATCACATAATCCATATAAAACAAATTGATATTTCATCATAAGAAAATTGAAACCATGTAAATCATAAAGACATTATACTTGAAACATTCACATATGAAATAATTTCATCTTATATCAAAAATGGTTTTGATGAAACACTTGAAATGAATTATTGAAGAAAATATCCTTTCTTCTTAAAAATCTTTTTCTTTTCACAAAATTCAATGAAATTTTAAAAGAATAGTATTTTGTTGAAAATAGTCATAAAATATGGTAGATTACGCTCCATGAAAATGAGGCGTTATGAAACTGTAAAAATCCATTCATGCCGTATAAGTTAAAAATAACATTCTTCTCTTACTATTGTCATAAAAGTGAAAAAAATATCTCCTATGGAAAACAAAAGAAAGATTTCTTCCATACGATGTGGTAAAAGTAAAAATGGGTAAATTTGACTTTAAACCTACATGGATGAAAATTAAAAATTTTATGAAATTTTTTTGAGAACATATGGACTTGTATAATAAACATAACCCCAGTAAATACTTAGGAATAAACAATCTCATATAATAATGAGATTGGAATAATTATCCCTTACCTTATGTTTGATATGCTTCGTATGTTTCTGTACCTCCTTTATAATGATTTAAATAATTTCATTGAATTATTACAGAACCATACTAATTATTATTATATCATATATGGTTCACTTAGGTATTTATATTTCCCGTTCATTTTTCAATTCCATGTTAAAGTAGAATTTTGGGTAAAATTGTTTCATTTTTCGTACGTGTTTGGACTTGTTTTTCTAGATATTATTATTACTTATATAATGATTTACATACTTCCATAATGTTAAACATGATTTATATATCATATATATTCAGTATATATATATATATATATAATAGATAGATAAATGAAATGGAACACACCGTTCATGGAGACGGTAGGCCGTACGTACACATGAACCTTGTTTTCCTTTCATTATTGACTTGAATGGAAGTAAGTAGATGACATATATATATATAAATAAATCTAGTAGATTAATTTTGTCATATATTTCATTATTATTCATTATATATACTTTATAATCATTCTTGAATGGTTAACATGTAGAATAAATCTCATCACGTCATGGAGACGGTAGTTCGTACGTACGCACGAGCGATGATAACATTCCCATGATCATGGAATTGTATTAAAGAATATGTATAATATTTCAGAATCAATATAAATTTAAAATAATCATATATAGTTATTTATTAACACCATTATACCCATCCAAGTAAGGTGGTGGTCGAAAATAGATTACACCACGACGTGGAGACTATATTCCGTACGTACGCACATGTGGTGATTTCATTTTCTGTATGATGGATAGAAGGTGAAATAGGGTTGTTTAATATTTATATTAACATATAAGTATATAAAAAAATACCGATGTTATTACATTATAATGACACAACTAAATAAGAAGAAGTATAAGAAGAATGAAACTTGAGATAATCGGAAGAAGAGATTACCTCTTCTTCGACGTACCTCCTTTAAACTTCCTCTTAAGGAAGTAGAGTTTGTCTTTTAAGAAGACAAGAACCTCCAGAATGTTTCTAGGGATGTGGAGATGAGAAATGGTCAGGTGTTGGACAATATTCAAGGCTCAAAAGGGTGTTAATAGAAGAGGTAAGGGGTGCCCTTTTTATAAGGGAGGAGATGGGCACCTTTGGAAAAACTCAAACTATTATTTTATAATAAAGTCATATTTGGTTTATAATTGCTCCAAAATGATTTATTTCGAATCTAATGTGGGGAAGTGTATAAATCCTTTCAGCCAATATATTTTAGACAGGTTTGGGTCATTAAATTAACCTTATCTTTTAGTTTAAACTCTTAGTTAATTAGATTGACATTTACCATGTCAGTTGGTATTTTTATATTATATAGTTAATAAACATACCATATACATCCAAGATACCCCCAATTGGTCAATTAAAGACAAAAATATCTTGATATAAGTATCTTGGCCGAACCGTATATTTTTAAGAATATAATAACAATTAATAATATAATATTTGTTTAAAAAACTATTTAATGTCAATTTTGACACTATTTGGTAATTGATTTGTGTGAAAATCATAACAGCATTATTAGTTAGAAAAAAGTTAATTAAATCAATAATAACATGTCATAGTAACCTATAAAAGTATTGTAATTCATATAATGTCTCAAATTACATTCATTTGGGTATTTATAAGATCAATTATGTTAATATTTCATTAATAAGGTAATTACTACATCATCATTGTGTCATAAATAAAATAAATTATTTAATGTATACAAATTATAAATAAAATAACATTATGTATTAAAGAATCTTATCTTTCTAATGAATATTTATAGTTTATCTTATTTATAACCCTATATTAAAAATGTTTTAGTTATTAATCTTTTATTTTAACTATTTTGAATCTTTTTTAAATAAATTAATTAAAAATGTCCTACTCTAATCCAAGTGGACATAAAGGGAAATATTTCAATACTAAGGTTTATTTGGTCTAATTAAACTTTTCCAATATAATTAGGACATTTTTAGGGTAATAATAATATCATTTTTACCCTAAATTCCCCTATTTACTTTTTACCGTGGTAAATAATAGTAAAAAGTTATTATTCACCAAAAATTATTTTTATCTTATTGAACCATATTTTACTTCTTCATATTAACCATGTCTCTCGGATTTTCGAAATTCCACTTACAGAAGTGGTAAAATTAATTTTTATGTAAATTTTCAAACTCTCCTAGGAGATTGGTAACAGACGGTGAAATGTTCAATAAAATTTTTATATATCTAAACTTATTATAAAATTACTACAATGATTTAATTTGAACTTATATAGGTATTATGTATAAATTTTTACCTAAAATAAATTTAAATAAAATAAATAATTATTTAAATAAAAAGTTGGTTTTTAAACAGTAACCAAGTATTTTCACTATTCATCAAAAATTGAAAGTTTTCAGAAAAATACCAAAAATTCACCCTAGGATAATTTCGATATTCCAGATCCAAAAATAAAGTCCATTTTGAAAAAAAATTATAAAATTTCAAAAAGTGGATATTACTATTCATAACCGCTAGTTCATAATAATATTATAATAATATATCATTTAGTGAAACTCGGCATTGTGTACAACACACGCTATCGAGGAAGGTCTTGATTGAGTGTAATGCAAGCCAAGTCATGGATGCGTGTAGTGAAAGCTCGGTTTTGTGTTGCGTATAACATTATCAAAACATATATTATTTATACATTAAACAAAATCAATACTTAATGTTGCGTAAAATAATTTCCACAAAATGGACATGAAATTGTGTGTAACAGGAGCCAAGAATAGTGTTACGTATACTGCAAGCTAATACGGTGTTGCATATATTACAAGCTAATCTTAGTGTAGTGTATAATAGAATATATCAAATAAATTAAATAGAATAATTCTCATAAAATCATGGCTTGATACATTCTACCCCCCTGAAAATGAATTTCTCCCTCGAAATTAGTCCGGGTTATAAATGGTTTACTACTTGAAAATTCTTTCATAGAAACCCACATCTTAAAAAGGAATATGAAAACTGAACTTTAAAAACTATGTTATGAAACGTAAGGGTTACCCAAATTAACTAATCACTGGGTTTCCACAAAGGTGAATATAGGTGAAAATATGGATATGGAGGAAAAATCTAACCATCATGTTTTGATGGAGAGTGGTAGAGAACATGGCTATGAAAAATCCAACAATCACAAAGCCATAAATTTTTGATGATCTAAAGGACCATCTGATTCATCGGATATAAGGGCACTAGGACAACATTTTTGGTTTCCAATATCATTTCCCTAACATTGATGAACTTTTACATAAGGAGAAATACTTAATTGATTTTAGTGTAATGTAATCATTGGTCATTCCATGAACAATTTCTACTTCATCTCTATTTAAAGAAATGAAGCTGAAGTTTTCATTCATGAAGTGTTAGAATATAATGTGATAGAATGATAATTCATCCCATATATTTCTATCATAAAAAGGATAGCATATGGTATTAAATATATATAAGTCCATCTATGGTGATATTAATCGTATATGATTCCAACAATGGACTTATACTTCATTTATCATATCGCTTAATAAAATAAAACTAGTTCCTACTAACCAGGGACTTCCTGTAGGCCAATGGTAGGCGATAAAGGCATGTCACACTTTAGTTGTGGGTTCAATTCCCGTAACCGTGTCCGATGTGACGGGTTGTTTCCATCCTACAGGTTGTCCTTTTTCTAAAACAATACTATTATAACAAAAATTTATAGCCTTAAACAATACTATCTGATGTCCAATATAATCCATTCCAATCTTTAGGCTTTTCAAAAATACATCTGTCCAATCTCATATTATAAAGAAGACGATTACTTGAAATGTCACATAACAAGCACGTGAATTACATCATTTATCCCCAATATATCATAAGATATATCTTGTTGGTCACATTCCAATCATGTTAATACCTTAATAATGTATTCTTTTGAAACATGAATTACCATAGAACCATAGTGAAAACAAGAGTGCTATCAAAAGTTAACTCTTTCCACATACCAAAATCCCAAAAATTATATATACTCAAACCATGATATCACTTAGTCCATATATCAATAATGATCTCATTAATACTATCAAACAATTTATTTTCTCCTTATCCCTTCATTATGCACATATCATCTACTTTCCAAAATATTTGAACCACTTTTCATGGTTACATGTACCATATTCTTATAGAAAAACACAATGGACCAATACACATATAATTCAATATACTATAAAAGTACCTCAACAACATTATTATTTAATTCCAATACATAAGCCTTTCAATACATCCACTTAAATGATTGGATTGGAATAGGTACTTCCTCGATTTAGAAGTAACTTCTTAGGTCAGGGCATTGAGTTGGGTAATGCCCATGTTCTCCGTAGATAATAAATTGTACTCCATAACAGTATGTCACTCTTTGACCCTTTTCTACACATAGATAACATCTTCCCCTCCATTTGAGGTATTCCTCAAGGTTCTTCTTCCCTTCTTTATAAATATCAATCTTCCTTTTTCTATGCTCCTCACCATGCAAACATGCATAAAATTCGATCTTCCTCTTATTTGATGACTTAGGAATACAACTAAAGTTCACCATGTTAATAATATATCGAGACGACTAATTCTGAATAATCACAATAACTTCCTTTCCAAGCGTTACATACTTTCTTTGATCGTAGTCACCAATTTTTCCATTGGAATCAATGTTAACTGTATTCATTCTTATTCCCTCTATAGACTAAGACCAGAAACCATAGTGTAAGAAATAGTTAAAATAATGAGGAACCAGATATTCATAAAAAGTCACTTATGGGATGTCTAACATATCAAAAATTCTTTAATCCATGACACCTTAGGTTCACTATAGGTTATTCATAATCGTCAACATAATTCTAGGACTCTAACCTATATGTGTACTTATCCTTTGGGACATCCCTAGACATACCTTAAAAATATCTCTAGGGATTTCACTAAAGTTTTTGCATCTTAGTTTCCAAAGGTTAACTAAACCTTTTCTCTGATACCAACGGTAGAGACCCAAAGTTTGACGTACATAGACATTATATTACTTTTGTGGAATACTTAATACATAACAAAAACAGACACCAATGGACCAAAATAGTTTAGTGTCTTTGGAAACTCGAAACATAATCTTCTAATCATGGTGAAAGATCGTCAACATCTCTCATAAAGTTCTTCCCCTTTTGGTTTTCATACCTAAAACCTTTCTTGAAATATTGGGGAAAAGAAATCATATAAAGGGTGATCTCAAATTCTCAATAAGTGTACCATGGAGAAAATAAAACAAACCATATACATTTGAACTTAAAAACATGAACATAATGTTTAAACATAAAAATCTTGAGCAATTCCATAAATCTTGGAAGTACGTAAGTCATATATCATAAAGTAACATCAATAATGATAAAACAGCATGGGAATAAAAATGTAATTATGGAAAAAAAATAAGCACATGATATGATTTCCATAGTATCCAAGACATTTCTTCCAAGACCATCTTAGTGGAAAAAGTCCCATTCTGAATTGTGTACACTCCTCGTTTCAGTCCTATAACACTGAACCAGATTAACTTACAGCTCTAGCCATGTCAATATCATGAGATATAAATCCTTACCCAATGAATTGGAAGGATATATAGGTCCCACCCATCTCATAATTAAATCATTCTTACTTATGCCAGAAAATAAACATAAAACATTCATCATAACCCAAAGAATAAAATGGGTTTCGTAAACATCATTTCATTATCACATAATCCATATAAAACAAATGGATATTTCATCATAAGAAAAGTGAAACCATGTAAATCATAGAGACATTATACTTGAAACATACACATATGAAATAATTTCATCTTAGATGGAAAATGGTTTTGATAAAACACTTAAAATGAATTCTTGAAGAAAATATCATTTCATCTTAAAAATCATTTTCTTTTCACAAAATGCCATGTAATTTTAAAAGAATAGTATTTTGTTGAAAATAATAATAAAATCTTGTAGAGTAAGCTTCAGTAAAATGAGGAGTTATGAAACAGTAAAAATCTGTTCACGACGTATAAGTTAAAAATAACATTTTTCTCGTACTTTTGTCTGAAAAGTCAAAAACAATACCTCGTATGGTAAACAATATAACGATTCCTTCCATACGATGTGGTAAAATTAAAAAAAGGTGAAAATGAATTCAAACCTAGATGGATGAAAATTAAAAAATTTATGAAAAAAATTTGAGAACATATTGACATGGATAATAATCATAACCCCAGTAAATACTTTCCAATAAACAATCTCATATAAGAATGAGATTGGAATAATTATCCCATACCTTATGTCTGATATGCTTCGTATGTTTACTAACCTCTAGTATAATGATTTAAATAATGTCATTGACTTATTAGAGAATAATATTCATTATTATTATATCATATATGGTTCACTTAGGTATTTATATTACCCGTTCATTTGTCAATTCTATGTTAGAGTAGCGTTTTGGGTAAAATTGTTTCATTTAGCGTACGTGTTTAGACTTTTTGTTCCTTATATTATTATTACTTATATCATGATTTACTTACTACTAGAATGTAAAACATGATTTATATATCATATATATTTTTTATATATAGATATATATAATATATAGTTAAATGAAATGAAACACACCCTACATGGAGACTGTAGGCCGTAGGTATGAATGAACACTGTTTTCCTTTATTTATTGAATTGAATGGAAGTAAGTAGATGAGATATATATATATATACATAAATACAGTAGCTTCATTATGTCATATATTTCATTATTATTAATTATATATACTGTATAATCATTCTTGAATGGTTTACATGGAGAATGAATTTCATCACGTCGTGGATACGGTAGTCCGTACGTATGCACGAGCGATTATATCATTCCCATGATCGTGCAATTGTATTGAAGAGTATGTATAATATTTCAGAATCAATATAAATTTACAATAATCATATATATTTATTTTTTTACACCATTATACCCATCTAATTAAGGTGGTGGTCGAAAACAGATTGCACTACGGCGTGGAGACGGTATTCCGTACGTACGCACGCGCGGTGATTTCATTTTCAGTAGGATGGATAGAAGGTGAAATAGGGTTGTTTCAAATTTATAATAACATATTATTATACATGTAATACTGATGTTATTACTTTATAATTAGACAACTAAAGATGAAGAAGTAGAAGAAGAAAGAAACTTGAGAGAATCGAAAGAAGAGATTACCTCTTTTTCGACGCACCTCTTTTATGCTTCCTCTTAAGGAAGTAGAGTTGGACTTTTGGGAAGACCTGAAACTCCAGAATGTTTCTTGGTAAGTGGAGAAGATAAATGTGCTGGCTTTTCAGAGCTTCGAGGCTCAAATGGGTGTGAATAGAAGAGGGAAGGGGTTCCCTTTTTATAAGGGAGGAGAGGGGCGACTTTGGAAAAACAAAAAATATTATTTTATAATAAAGTATTATTCATTTTATATATGCTCCAAAATGATTTATTTATAATCTAAAGTGAGTATGGGTCTATTTAATCTCAACCAATATATTTTAGACAGGTTTGGGTCATTATATTAACCTTATCTTTTATTTTTAATTCTTATTTAATTAGATTGACATTTACCATGTCACTTTGTATTTTTGTATTATATAGTTAATAAACTTACCAAATATATCCAAGAGACCCCCAAGTGGTCCATTAATTATACACCTATCATGATATAAGTATCTTGGCCGAACCTTAGATATTTAGGAATATAATAACAATTAATAATATAATATTTATTTTAATAACTATTTTATGTCAATGACACTATTTGGTAATTGATTTTTTTGAAAATCATAACAACATGATTAGTTCTAAAAAAGTTAATTAAATCAATACTAACATGTCATATTAACCTGGAAAATCAGTGGAATTCATTAAAAGTCTCAAATTACATTTATTTGGGTATTTATAAGATCAATTATGTTAAGATTTCATTAATAAGGTAATTACTACATCATCATTGTGTCATAAATAAACTAAATTATTTAATGTCTAAAAATTATAAATAAAATATCATTATGTATAAAATCATTTTTTCTTTCTAAATAATATTTATAGTCGAATTTATCTTATTTATAACCCTATATTAATAAAATTTTAGTTATTAATCTTTTATTTTATCTATTTTAACTCTTCTTTAAATAAATTAATAATAAATGTCCTAATCTAATCCATGTGGACCTAAAGGGTAATATTTTATTCCTGTGATTGTTTTTGGTCAAATTACAATTATACAATAGAATTAGGATATGTTTTAGGGTAATAATAATATCATTTTTACCGTGGTAAATAATAGTAAACAGTTACTATTCACAAAAAAAATATTTTTATCTTATTAAACAACATTTTACTCCTTGATATTAACCATTTCTCTCATATTTTTGAAATTCCACTCACAGAAGTGGTAAAATTAAGTTTTATGTAAATTTTCAAACTCTCCTAGGAGATGGGTAAAAGATGGTGAAAAGTTCAATAAAATATTTATATATCTAAAATTATTATAAAATGACTCCAATGATTTACTTTGAAAATATATAGTTATTATGTATCAACTTTTACCTAAAATAAATTTAAATAAAATAAATAATTATTTAAATAAAAAAGTCATTTTTTCAATTGTAACCCAGTGTTTTCACTATTAATAAAAAATTGAATGTTTTTAGAAAAACACCAAAAATTCACCATAGGCTAATTTTGATATTATGAATCCAAAAATGAAGTCCATTTTGATAAATAAAATTTATCAAATTTCAAAATTTGGGTATTACTATTCATAACGGCTAGTTCATAATAATATTATAATAATATCTCATTTAGTGAAACTCGGTATTACGTACAACACACGCTATCGAGGAAGGTATTGATTGCGTGTAATGCAAGCCATGGTAGGGAAGCGTGTAGTGAAAGCTCCATTTGGTGTTGCGTATAACATAATCAAAAAATATTTCATTTATACATTAAACAAAATCTATACTTAATGTTGCGTAAAATAATTTACACAAAACGAACTTGAAATTGTGTGTAACAAGAGCCAAGAATAGTGTTTTGTATACTGCAAGCTACTACGGTGTTTCATATAGTACAAACTAATCTTGGTGTAGTGTCTAATAGAAAACATCAACGAAATTAAAAATAATAGTTCTCATAAAATCTCAGGTTGTTACAGCTACAATAACTACTACTGTGACCAATACAGTGGCTGATATATTACTGATACAGTACTACTACCATACCCTGGAAATTCACCTCCACCCTATTTTGAACCTGGGTCTCTCGGATGCTAAGCAAGAGCCCTTACCACTCGTGTATGGGCTTGTTGGTGATAACCGCCATGACTCATATGGACATTATCGTTCATTTTGATGAATGTTTTATGCATGATATAATATATATAAATTCTCGTAATGACCGATTTAATAGTAAACAAAATAAAGTCATATCACATACGTTAAGTGGGAGAATGTGGGAATAACTTTCGTTATAAAATTTTCAATATTATTATAATAGGATAATGCTGGATATAATTTTCAAATTGATGGAATTTGATAGTAAATTAAATAATCACCCATGATTAACCATTTTATCCCTTTTTAATGGTTCATGTCCTTTTCAGTTATTTCTCAATCAAATTTCGGTATGTTCGATGAATTTTTTCGCAGAATATTATGTAGGAAAAGGATATAAATCCATTTCAGTTGGAGAAAATAAAAATACTTGAATGAAAAAGATCAAATGGATCAAGGTATGTCTTATCTTTATTTTAGATATACTTATATATGTGATCAGCATAGATATTAAAGATCCTAAAATTAATGAAATTATCTTACACATACCTATTCTAATTTGTACACCCATTTCATGTAAAATATAATAAGATAATATTATGTGGTTGTTCATGTGAATTATAATCTACAAGCCTGTGTTTATTCAAAAAGAAGAAATAATACCTTTCTAGGTTAGCTAAAAAGGAATAATAAGAAAGGGATATCATGTGTAGTTAGATATTAAAGCATATGTTTTATTTCACAGGGACAACAAGAAGTACATGGAATTTGTGTTAATAACATGGCCACTGATGGGTATTGTTACTCGATCGTAGTGAACTATGAGAGAAACACCCCTTGAAACTTATATTCCTAAAGGATAACAACAATAAATAAAAACATAAATGAAGAAAATAATATTTCACAGAATCTATTTGGGAGGGATGATCAATCTAAACACAATGGTGGTGATGAACTGTGATATAAGGAGTTAGTGATGAACACTCGTTGATGGACTCACAAACACATCATAAAGGATACATGAGCAGAATACACAAAAAATAATTGATTACAGTGAAAATTTTCATTACCAAAATTGGAATATGATTGAAAAAATGAATCCTCACCAACAATGATAGTGAAAGGACCATCGTGCTTCTGTTCCACTCAGACGTCTCCACTGAATCTCCACCAAACAAGTGATCCAGTGGTAGGGAATTAGAAATCCTAGTGTCAAGGATGAACTAGTTGGATCAGGACCTCAATTTCCCTTTTCATCCTCTTGAAACATTATATAGAACTATATGTTTTCCCTATTCTCTCTCCAGAGTAGGATCAGAGAAAATTAAGAGGTCGAACTAAATCGGGAAGGGGGAAGACAACATGAAATGATGATTCCCAAGAGAAGGTTCATAAGAGTAGCTGAGGCTGAGAGGGTGGCAATACATGGATGACCCAAATAGATGATTTCATTTGAATAACTATGGGACTCTCAATGGGAAAGGACATGCAAAATCATACAAGTGGTTGAGGAAAGACACTCTATATTGATCCCAAAGGGTGAGAGAGATGAAAGAAACAACCACAGAACATGGTAATCAATAAAAGTCATCAGATAAAAATGATCAATCGTACTGAGTCAATCCTCTAATAATAAGGGGGAAAAAGTCAGGTGTCTAGTTAAATGGAAACATGAGAGATAAACAAATATCTAAAATTAATATTGAACATAAACAGTACCCATGAAGCCCATGAGAAACAAGAGGCAACAGGGAGAATCAAGGGAACAAGAAGACCTGCATATAAAAAAAATTGAATTTCAATATCAAAACACCAATAAAAACATCAAAACTCCACCATGAAATTTAAAAGGTTCATATTAGTAAAGATGTTCATGTAGTCATTATTATAAATCCGGGACCAAGTTCGTATTATTTAAATAGTACATAAATTTAGGTAGGGTTATGGATTTGGTGAAGCCATCAACATGTTTATCCCAAGTGTGTGTCTTAGTAACAAACATTATCCATAATTATATTAAATCCATAATAATTTGAAGTCTAATATCTATATGCTTTTCATATACCGTATAAAACATTGTTTTTGGAAAAATGTAATGTAGACTAACTATAACACTGTACAACTATATTTTAAGAAGATAAAGAAAATTTTTAATAAGGCCCATTAATCAAATAATTCTTTAATGCATTTAGTTGAGGAAATATATGAAGCATCGATGGTGGACAAGGAAAATACTAATTTCCTATTACATTTCTAAGAAATATGACCACCTTAAAGGAAATAAGAACCAGTTTTCAACTTATGTGTTTTTATAATATAAGAAAATAAAAAATATACAAAACCAATAAAGTCATCACTGTAACTATGTTTTTACGAAATCGAATGTATAAATTATATCATGTTGAAACATACTTGAGAATCCATTTGAGATCATGATTATTAGGTTTCGTAGGATTTCACATATACCTTCTTGGAGAATTGATGAAAATGGAAATATATATTCTATTAAAAATTATTGCATACATATATATGAATTCCAACTATATTTTCATAAGGGAAATTACTCCAGAAATCATCGTTGGATTTACAAAAAGAATATTGGTATCGAGAAAATATTATGTTTTGGCCGAAGGGTATGTTGACGATTTTAATGTGCTAAAAAGTACTATATTAAAACCATTTTGAAAAAAAGAAAGATGCGATAAATATAATATTTCATCATTTATATGTCTACTGATTTCCACTCCAATAATTTCTTTTTCATTTCACAAACCCTTCATTTGAAACTCATAATTCAGTAAGGATTTTACATAGAAAATCTGCTTCACCTTTTTACAGATAACTATCATGTCATAAACATATAAAATCAAGTAAATAATTTCATTTATAACATACCTAAAATATAAACATGCATAAAATAATTCTATGGAAACCATTTTTAGTCATAAAAGGAAAAAAATTGTAACATGGTTTGGAATATTAGTTAAAACCACATTATCTTTTTTGTAAAATATGAACATGATACATTTTGAAATTCATCGAAAACCATCATGAGACCTTAAAAAAAATTAATCTAATTTTACATGGAAAAGTAAATTTCAACATCTAACTAATCTATATAGAAATATGTTTTAGTATTAAAACAATGAATAATCTCAATATATTTGTAATGACCCTAGTTTTATTTAGTATAATCTTTGGAATATTTTTATATACATCTCATGATTTTCCTCAATGTTGAAATATTTATTTGGGTGTCTCAAGAAAACCATATTAATATATTAATAATATTAATATATATATAACCACACACATGAATATTCTCCAAAAAAATGGTTTTACCATTGTTTGGGTCCTTTTAATGTAAATATGAGACTATAGTTGTCATGAAAACAAGGATTTTATTCAAGCTGTGACATAAAATTTTCCATCATTGAGTGTTCAGTTTATGGAGACCATTGGTAGGTGTGATAAATGATTAATTAATAAATTTAATTAATTCTCTTAAAAACATAAAACTCTAATCACCCCCTTTATTAAATTCATTATAGAAAATCACTATGGTTAGCTATATAACCCTAGGTGATTAGATATGATCTAATAAGGATGGTCACTGACGACCGATAATGGATCATGGTGTAATGATTTCATTGAAATGGGGTTTAATACACCAACAAAGGTCCTATATATCGCCAATGGTAATGTGACAGACTCATTCTCCATCAACAATTGATCAAAACCCAAAATAGGGTATGCTATTTCATGGATTTGAGCCCTTTAATAATTTGATAATAATGGATTATTATATGTTTTTTACTTGAAAATTTCATTCTCTATATTATCCCAAATGTTTATTTTAATTTTTCCCAAAATTTCACCGTGGTTACTATATTATATAATCATTGGATGAGATTAGACTAACCTATTATTTGTTTCACTTCGTTCTTGTGTTTTCTCCAACCTATCTTTGTGTTCTTCATCTTTTTCTAATGGGGTTGGTGATTCAAAATTTTTGGTTCATATTTGAGTGCGATGGAACTCCCAATATCATGGTGGATTCATGAAATATTTTAATATTAATATTTTAAAATAGATTATAATGTGATGTGGGATGGGGTGTTGAAGACACAAAGCAGAGACCGGACAATGGGTTTGTATCCATGGGTGAGGTGATGCGGTAGTGTGGAATGATGGAATGATCCACACAGGGCTCAGGATGTTGGAATCCATCGACCAGAGATAGATCAAGTGTGGTCAATCCTAGATCCATATACCATGGTGTGATTAGTATTAGTTCTAGTGATGATGGAGGAATGAGTGATATACGTGGAGTATTATTTGTTTTTTTCTAAATTAGTAACATACACGACGTGTAGTCTATGAACACAAACTTCGATGACCCCTTGTTATGGTTGCTAGGGATTTAGGTGGACTTTAATGGAACACACCATGTATGAACCATATGAACCATGTGACCCAGTGCAAGAAACTCGACATTTAACAATGGATTACATCATAACGAAAAACAACCAGGTATATGGGAATGACTAGAGTACATGGGCACATCCATGGCCTTAGACATAGCTAGGGTACCAAGACCCTACCATTGTATGAAGGCATGACCAGTGTACATTTGAATGAGTAGAGTACATAGTGATGAGCTGATGTGCACAAGAAAAGCTAAAAAGGCACAAACAACCCCAAGGTAGCGAAGACAGACCCTATATATCCTTTAAACTCCTTGCTCTTTTATATGGAACTAAAGCCTTCTATATATCCTTCTTTGGGACTCATATTTGGGTCTATGAGTAGTCTTCCTGAGTAGTTTTCCCTATAGAACACAATTTTGTCTGACATATTAGAATCATACATAGGATATGAGGTATTTCAAGTGTGATGATTCTTTCAATAATGTTTGGATTATAGAAGAATCAGTTTTGATCCTCAGAGATATATCGATGTTGGTACTCCCCTATTGAATTAGGGAGTGGGTCCTCCAAACACATTACATTGTTAGAATCTATATTTCTCCATAATAGGAAATACTTTTGTTCCTATATCTATGTAGTAATACTCTCCTTTCTTTGAACTTCATCGGTTAGTGGGCCTCCATAGGAGTCAGTGATCCCTTGGCTTTGGAGCACAGTAGCGACAAGAGGTCCCCTACACTCGGATTCATATGAGGATGAAATTGGTATTTCGCATCAAATATGTAAATGTAGAGATAAATATTGGCCCATCATTCTTAGTTGGGATATGGATATGGATATCACCTTTCTCTCATTCTTTGGTTTCTTTATGATCATATATATTGAGTTTCTTTTTACTCACATTCATATTACTTGACAAAACTCTTTCCATTTCTATTTGTCCCTTTCTGGTTTCCAAGGAATCTTTCTGGTCACGTATATACTCACCCAAGTATGGGCTTCACCCACACATGTTGTGTATTATTCATATGAAATTATTTCTGGAAATGATAGGGGCAGATCGAGTTTCAAAAAAGCATAGTTTTACATAATAGAGTTAATAGTGTTCAGTGGTTGACCTTGGATATTATGACATGATATCTCTTTATTCATTCCCTTTTTGTAGTTGTTGTTAGGTTGAGACCTATTTTATTTTTGGGAATTTATTTTTTACAGTATACTATTTTAATTATCTATTTTATATTGATGGTTTCCTAGATGCTATTGTATGCATGGTTTATACTCCAAATGTTCCATCTTTTATTGTATCTATGCATTAATTCACGGAGATTTAAATGAATATAATTAGTTGTAATAAGGCCTCCCATTTTATTATTTCCAAATCAAGGCTCTTCGAACACACCATGCATATTGGATACAGTTTTGAGGTGTCACACTTGGCTTACCACTAGCCAGGTGAGCCCCACTGCTTTTTCTTGTGGAAGAGTGGTATCATAGGTAGTATTTCCCCCCTGGGATTGTGTTTGGAGATGGAAAATATTTTGAGTATTTGTTTGGATACATTGGGTAATGGTTTTGGAGTGTCTCATGTTCGATTTCTTGAATATAGAAACTAGTGTTGATGTGGAGGCTTACATATCCATACAATAGGACTATGACGAGCTATTTTTCAACTAATTATACAGAGACATTAGTTTCATAGAACAAATGGTACATGATTTATTCAATACAGAGTTTTAACTTTCAGGAACTTCTTGTGTTATCTCCCCATATATTCTCATCTAACCATAGTACAATTTATTTACATGCTTGATGCCTCCATGATGATATCTTTCTAGGATTCACTACATGATGATGAAATAAATTATTTGATAAATTCAACCTTATATAATGGACTTAATTATTAGTTGTTTCTTCCATGTGGTCATAGAGCAATCACATTTCTTATTGAGAAATAGATAGTCCCGGAAGACCTGAATGAAAATGTAGAAAATCTTAATGTGTTACATGAGTTCAAGATATACATACTACTAAAAATTTATAGTAATCTAGAGCCTCAATAATTAGAGGATTGTATTGAGGTGAGGGTCCTAGTATTCAATATTGTTTGGACAACAATCAGTCAGACTATCGCACTTGTGAGCGTCTTTCTTCATGGAGAAGTAGGTTGATGGTGGATTTTTATAACCAAGACTTCTGATTATGAGACAATATCATGGTTATACTTCCTAAATCTATTATACTATGAATTTTACTCTTTTAAATTCAACTACGTAAGGATTTATAATCTTCTTGAATTGAAACATTGTGATATGTTGGTTTTTGAGTATGCCTTGATGTTTACTGACCTCACACAATACACTATCAATATAGTGTGATATCGATACACTCAGTAATGTATGTTTATGGAGGAACATTAAAGATAAATATATTTTAATGTGGTATATTTATGTATTCCAACTTATGCTAGAGTAATAGAGTGGGATTCAGTTATAGAGATATTCAAAGCTATAGGATGATGTGTGGTCGGAACCAGCATCACGGGGTTGTGTCATTTTACATAGCTATCTCGCATCAGTGACCAGGGTCTTGGTACACGATATATACACATTCTAGGATTGATTCAACATGATCGAAAGGGAAGAGTTCTGGTATGGGGTCTTGTTAGGGAGGAGTGAGGTGATGCTATTCTAGTGATGACTGAGGTCTAGTGTCTTGATATTGCCTAACCTGTCATGTTATAGAATTTAGGATAAATGTGTATGGACCACTATTATAGAGGTATAACCTTGATCATGGATCTACCAGATTTTTTAGGGGTGGCCCCCAGGGAGGCGGTGCTGATAGAAGAGGTATGGGCATCCAGATGGAGGAGATGCTAGTGGAGGATGATGTTATGAGCTACGTCCACCACCACAACTTGATGGCCCATGAAAAGAATAGAGGATTAACTATTGTGGATCAAGGTAGTTTTAAACATTGTATGGATATGACTAGAATTTTAATGAGATTATTTGATGTAGGATTCATTTCTTTTCTACTCATTCTATATTACTTATAGGAACATGAACAAGTTATTCTATTATATCTATATAACTTTTGTAATAGATATAGATTCTAGTTGAGTCTTTATATAAACTAGAATGGCTATAGGTTCTTATAGGGAGTGTTTATTCTATATCACACATATACCAACCATGTGAGTTAGTATTTAGTGTAAATAGTATCTTGTGGGGCATTTCAGTCATTTAGATGAAACCTTATGATGTCATATAGAGTATGGACATGTTATCTGTGATGCATTCCCAAATAGTTTGTCATTATTGGAGAGATGTCTTAATTTTTTTGGATGGGATGAGGTGCTTATTTTGGGTGAGAATGATCTTTGGGATGAGCGAGTGGGGATCATGAGCAGGATGATGAAACTCATCATCCATATGCTGGTGAGTTTGGCCCTTAGTATAACAAGATCTTTGGTAATCTATCTTCCTACGACAGTGGATGATTTTATGGGAATATTTCACAAACAAGTCTTTGGACTACCTCAATGGTGGGGGATTGACTTCTATATTGAATAGAACTATGGGATCAAACTGACATCCTCAACAACTTATCATTTTTTCTCTACTGAGCTTCTGGTGTTGTGTGTGTTTTTGAAAGAGCTTCAAGAGAATTGATTTATCAAACCCAGTGTGTCTCCCAGGAAGCGCCATTTCTATTCATGAAAAGAGAAGATGGAATTATGATGGTTTTTGTTGAAAATTATTGTCTAAATATTGTAATGATAATAAAAAAATACTAATATATAAGGATTTATAACCTATTTTACTGGTTTAAATGTGTGATTTGGTTCTCAAATACGAATCTCTAGGCTGGCTACCATAAATTGAGCATTCATGATAATGATATTATAAAGAAAATATTCTTATTTTTCGATGGACATTATGATTTTCGGTCTATTCATTTCAGTGGGAATAATTCTCCAATTTTCTTTATGGGTCTTATAAAATATATCATCCAACCAAAAATGGGCTAATTTGTATTCATCTACGTTGATGACATTATCATTTAATCTACATCAAAGGAGGTGAATGCATAATAATTAAGGGTGGTCCTATAATTTCACATCATGCACTAAATATATGGTATGTTATCAAACTGTTAGTTTATTATCTAATAGGTTCAATTTCTAGGTAATTTCAAATCTATTCAAGGTTTTTCTATGGAGCTGGTGGTGGTTTATTCATTTCTTTCTTAGGAACCACTTGTGCCCATGTCGGGGTGTGCAGTTTTCTTAGTTTCATGAGGGTACTTTCTGATTTTTGTTATTTACTTTTCTATGAAGATATCCCCTTTGACCAACATGATGCAGAAAGGGAACCCTTTCACCTTGACTGAGAAGTGTCAGAGTGAATTTGAGAAGTTGAGGCAAAGGATGACCACTTCTCTGATTTTGAGACTATCAGAAGAGTTCATTGAGTACATGATATTTTGAGATACCTTTGTAGCTAGGATCATCTGGGTGTTGATGAAGATTCAATAAGTGATCTCTTATGGTTAATGGAATTTGATACATCCATATGCCTAATTACATGACCCATGACTTAGATTTGGCAGTGTTAATCTTCACCATCAAGATGTAGAGATATTATCTTCTGGGAGGAAACTTCGCCATTCACTCATAAAACCATAATGTTTAGTATATCTCCACTCATAGATATCTATACATGATATAGATATGTTCATTATAGACAGTATAACATCATTATTTTCCTTCGAAGGATAGTGGTTGTTTTCACGTTGTGTGAGGAGGTGTTGAGGGAGTTTTATTATCCCTCTTGATATATATATATACATATATATATGGAAAAATCTTCTTGGACCTTCAGTGACTATTTTTGGGGGTTTTTAGGAGGAAGATCATTTTAGATTTTTCCTCACTGTGTATCACATTCCATAATGTAATTTTAGAACATCAGGTTCAATTAGGTTTGAATATAAAACATGAGATCCAATAATGGATTTGGGATGTCATATTTATTGATTTTTTATAGGTATTACATATATTGTTAGAGTCAATAATGCTGTCTTTTTTATTATAGATCGACATGCCAAGATGTCACACATTCGTCCCATTAAGGAGGATATTTTGATCGACTGTTTGGGGCAATTATATGTGCTATAGATCATATATATTCATGGGGTACCCACAAGGATCGTCTTCGAACATGATGCATTGTATAAATCAGGGTTTTGGAGGGATTTTTTAAGGTATTTTAGGACCTAGTTTTGTACGAGCACAACATTTATCCCCCAAAAAATTGGAATGGAAGAGCAGAATATCTAGGTTTTGGGAGGATATGTTGAGAGACTATGCATTGAACTTCATCTTGAGCTAGAAGGGACACATTCCACTAGTATAGTCCACATATATTAAAATTTATCACTCTAAAATTATTATAAATCATTTCAGTGTGATGTATGGTAGACTCTTCATGTCACCCTTAAGATAGAGAGTGATTGGTGTGATGTCTCTTGATGAGAAAAAGATGTTGAATGAAATAATAGGGAAAGTTCAGGTGATCCATGAGAATATTAAGACATCATAGGGCCAATATAAATATTACATGGATTTATTTCATAGGCCTTTGGAGTTTGATAATGGATACCATAAATTCCAAACAGTCTCCACCTGATAATAATTGGAGATATTTGGATGGGTAAGAATGTAATCCTTGAGGTTAATTAGGCTAATCAAGATCCTATGGAGGGATTTTGAGAATTATTACCACATGGCCATTCCTTTACAGTTGGGCGAAGTGTATGAAGTCGTACATGCCTCGCATTTGAGGTGATATGTGAAAAAACCCGATTTATGTTATTGACTAGGGAGAGAATAAAATCAAGGATGAACCCACCTTTGTAGAGTACACATTGCTGATCGGGGGAAATCATGAGAGGACCCATCACAAACAGGCCATCCCTTTTATTTGAGTTATTTTTCTGCATGGGAGCATGCATGAAAGATATTGGGAGCATGAGGTATAGATGTGGGCTCTGTAACCGCCCATTTTGTGTATCATGTGATTTTTATGGTGGAAATAATTGAATTATGGGGTAATGTAACAACTAATATTTTTATTGTTTGATCCATTGAATATATATATATATATATATTCACAATTTTATTTTGTTTTTTTGTGTCAAAGGAATCCATAATTAATATATAAAATATATTAATATATATAAATGCACACTCACACATATTTTCAAAATAAATTTGTTGACCATTTTTTGGTAAATAATATAGAAAATCATAGGTTGTATTTATTTTAAAAACTTATTTTGCATCCTTGACATGACATAAAATTGGTCGAAATCGGGTGTTCTATTGATACCAACCATTAGTGGGTGTATTATTTGATTAATTAGTTAATTTAATTAATTAACTAAAATCAGCTAAAAACATAATCATCCTAATAATAATCATCATTATATAAAATCCCACGGGATAGCTGTATAACCCTGGGTGATTAGAGAGGATTCATGGAGGACAACTGTTGTTGACCGAGAATAGATCAGGGAGAATTGATCACTTGGGAAATGATTTTTCTTCGCCATTGAAGTTCCTAGATATCATAAACAGAAAAAAACACACTATTACTTCACTACTAATCAGTAAAAACATGGAGTAGGGAATTTTATTTCATTTATTTACACCCTTTATTAATTGAATTATTCAATATTTTTATTTTCTTTTCATTGATTATTTTCATTCTGCACATGATCTCATATATTTATATTCATTTTGTGCTCATAAACTCACCCTGGTTATATAATTCTAAATTCATCTGAAGGGATCATATTGACCAATGAAGATTTTCATTTTATTGTTTTTTTAAATATTCCTTAATTTATTCATCGTTAAACCACAAGGTCATTGATTTTATTTTTTTGGGTTGGAATCAAGTGTGGTCAAACCCCTATATTCATAATGGATTCCTGAATGAGTTGGAGGTAGTATTTTTGTTATTATATCATGATAAAATGTGTGAAATGGGTGTTGTGGTATTTTATTAGAGTATGAAGAATTAGTGTTTATCCACTAGTGAGGTTATGAAGTGTCATTGTTCCTTGGGATGATCTTCATGCGGCTTTGGTGGCCAGAATCTGGACACCAATAATTGTTTAGGTGTATTTAATCTTATATTTTAGTTCTTTGATATGATTTTATATATATCCACTAGTGAAGGAGATGTGTTTGATAAATTTTAATTATTATTTGGTATCTCGAAAATCCAAAAATATAAGGAATGTATTCCAAGATCACACATGTGTAGACTCCTTTGTGAAAAGAATATAGTTTTTGGTGGAGCTAAATATAACACACATTATATAACCCATTCATACCATGTGATCTATTATTTGAGGATCAAATTTTACCCCATGAGTAAATGGGAATGTACATTTCTATGTTCAAATTCATGACCAGAGTACACATTCTCAACCATGTACTCATAAAGGACTAGGTTATCAGATCATGACTAGTGTACATGAGCATGACCAGTGTACACAAACACAACCAGTGTACAAAAGCATGGTTCTATTTACATGGTAATGGGTAGAATACATTTTTATACTCAAGGTTTCAAATAAACACCATGTATATCCTTATTACACTATTTTATTTCTTATTGAACTTCTACCCTGTACTTATCCTTCGTTAGGACTTGTATTTGGGTACATGGGTAACCTATCATGAGTAGATTTCCAAGTAGAACGTGTTGGAGTAAAGTGTTGTGGAATTAGACATGCATCATGTAATGTTATGAGAATTATACATCCTTTTATGATACTTGTATGATATAAATGATTGGGTTTGATCCTTAGAGATATTCCAGGTTCGGTACTCACCTATCACACCAGCTCGCTAGTCCCACATACTCTTTACAATGGAGATTTGGTACTCCCCCATACCACAACAAGGTGTGGGAAATATATCTTCATATTGGTACTCAAATTTCATCAATATTTGGTGGTTATTAGTTCCATCATTGGAGTTAGTTCTCCCTTAGAAATGGAGTTCATTAGTGATGCTTTGAACCCTACATTCATATTCTTGTGAGGTTTCACATGACGCTTCGATTTAGGGATACACCAATAGTGAAATAGGATGAATCATAATTATTAGATGGTATGTGGAGATGGAGATAATATTTACCTCTTTTTCGATTTTATTTATGAGTTTATATGTTGTTTTTTCTTTTTCCCACTTTCTTATAGGTTGCGATGGTTATTTAAGTTTCTATTTCTACCTTTTTGTTTTTTGAGATGTCCTACAAGGAATATATATACATAACACAAAATGTGATTCAACCCCAAGTGTTGTATCTTATTCATATGATAGAAATATTTTTGGTTATATTTGTGGACAAGGTTTCAAAAAAAACTTATCTATACATAGTGGAGCTGACTGTGTTCATTGGATGACCATGAAGATTTGGATCCTAGAACTCGTCAATGTTTCCTTTTTCCCAGTCATTGTCTGGTTGGTTCATCATTTCTAGTTAGGAATATGTTTTATATTTATAATATTAAAATATTATTGGGAACATTGAATCTATACTAGAGGCTACTTCATTCATTTTTTACTCTCTAGATATTCAATATTTTATTATATCTCTACACTATTTCATGGAGAGGTGTTTTATGTGCATACAGGTAATTTGGGTAACTCCTCCCATTTTAGTATTTCCTACTCAATACTTTCCTGCATTACATAGACTATATAAGGTGGTCATGGGGTGTCTCACCAAGCCTTCCACTATCAAGAAGATCCTTTGTGGGTAGGGTCATAAAAAGATTGATGTTTAACAATATAGGAAAAATATCACCATAGTTAACCCCTTCACATTGAATTTATACCTTGGATACTAATCTGGGGTGATAATTTTTTTAAACACCCCCTATGTTTTCTTATTTGTTTTAAATAATATACTTAAAACCAATTAACTTTTCATTTTTGGGATTGGTTACATCATCCCATGTTTTATTCGTAAAAAGGGAATTTAGGTCATCATTCAGGATAGTTAACCACTGTCGAGATTAAATAGATTTTACAATTTTAATAAAGTTTATTACTTTATAATTGTTTATATCATGAGAAACATTAAAATAATACATATCCATGTCATCATGGTTTAATCAAGATATTGGTATGATAATCCACCTAACTCTTTATTTATTTATCTAGTATTTACTAAGGTCTCCGTCTATTTATGGTTCAGAACCAAAATCAGACTTAAATTCACCTTGAGCCTATTGTGGCAGTATTTAATGGGGAAGACTCAGTTTATAATAAAACACTAGACTTTGAACTAATTTTGAATCCCAATGCATCAGGTGTAAGAGATTTATTAGACTGGACAGTCTTCTCTTTGGGGAGACCCGACTCACAAAAAAATAACATCTCACGTGAAGAAGCATTTTTTATACTATTGTCTATCTATAAAGAACTTCCATCCCTTAAAAGATTTTAGATAACCAATTTAGATGAAATTATTATCCCTATGTTCCAATTTTCATTCATATAATGTACATAAGATGTAGATCAAAATACACTAAAGTGTGAAGGACATGGTGGATTTCTTGTCTAGAGTTCTTGAGGTCTTTTAAATGAATTAAGAGAGGATGAAATATGATTAATCAGTTACACTACTATAATGGTTTCCTCAAACAAAAAAAATTATTATATATAATGGAATAATAAAACATGCATATCACCCTTTATATAATTTTCCTATTCATTATCTTGATAAGCCTAGTTTGATGTGGAATTTCCAAAACAATCAGGAACTAGTGGACACCCTCCGAGTTATAGAACTCAAAAAATAAGTTGTCAAACACTATAAACCATTAAGAATTCATACACCATTAATATTCATATGAGATTCCATTTATACATTTTATTTCCAATTCTTGAATACCTAAAAGGTTCTAGACTTTTCTTTTTGTATGTAAATACAAACCTTGTTTGAGTAATCATTTATAAAAATACAAATATAATTACCTCCAAATTGAGAGGTAGTACAAGAGGGACCCCAAATATCAGAGTGGATATAGTATAGTTGGGTTCTATATTTTTATTTTAACTTACATAAACATACCCACATAGAATTACCAATGGCATGGTCTTCACAGAAAGGTCAGATACTGGGATTTACATTGATCAATAGATCTAGCCTCCTATGATCATCAAGACCCATGACACTAACATGCCCCATTCTTTTATGACCATGGGTATTATTATCCATGGATGGAAAATGAGAGTAATTATGTTGAGTCATGTGAGTCCTACATTCTAGAACATAATTTCCATTTACGAGACTCCCTTTAATCACACTAAGGGAACCATGTGAAATTCACAGACTACCAGAACTAGGACGAAAGGTATAAGCCTTTTAGACTAGAATACCTAATGAAATGTGGTTAATTTTAGTTTTTGGGTACCCATCTAACCTCCTCCATAGTTTTAAAAAACCCAACATAAATCTCTAGAAACAGGGAACCTGTACTCATAATGTGGAAACTCATATTCTTTCTTTAGAAGCCGTCTCCCGATTCACTCCACCTTAATTTAGTGAAGATTTATATTAGGAAACATATGCAAGGACCATCCTAAATCTTTTATCCATTCTTCAATTGTAGAAAGATAAAAAATATTTCACATATCATCTATGTCAAAATATTGTTCAATTGATAAAGAATGATCACTATTATTTTCATTATTATCATTATTCTTTATAAGACAATTTATTTTCAGGTGTCCTAGTTTTTTGAACTAGGATAATTTAAAAATGAGCTTTTTATACTAACTATTGTAGGTTTGTTAACCCTTCTTCCAAGGATGAATTCTCTCTCTAAACTTATCCCTATTCGCATCCCCACCTCTACTGTTCAAACCCTCATCCTCAAAAATAATATTTCTTTTATCTTCAATTTCATTTATAACAAATGTAGAGTTAACCTCTTCTAGTGTCGTAGATTATCTGCCATACATCATTGTGTCATTAATAAAAGTGTAATACTCATCCAATACAGATAAAAGAATTATATCCTAAACCTCAACCCTGACTTTAATATTAATGATATAATTATCAAAAAGGATTAAATTAAATTCATTAAGTAAAGTTCAAAAAATATTTCCAAGACACATATTGAAGGTGTAATATACCATTTTGTAGATAAATATTACAAATAAATTCTTAGTCATATACAAGGCTTCAAATTTAGACCAGATACTAGTAGAATAAGACAAAAAATATAATTCCCAATTAACATTATAACCCAAAGAAAAAAAAAATTATAAAGTATTTCATATGAACATAATAAATGAAAACAACATAATTATCATTAGCATGTTCAACTGGGGATAGGTTGGTAACCTTCATTTTAGGAAAATCTAGTGAAATTAGTAATTTATTTTCTTCCAAATGAGAATTCATCATGATTATCCACAGTTTGATATCATTTCCCCATGATAATTTCCTATTTCAGCCTTTGTGGACCACATTATAAATGATTTAGATTGCTCTCATACCAATGGTTAATGTTATTATTAATGTGGTTGTCCCTAAGAGAATATGAAATCGACTGATTCATTTTATATGTGTCACATGTCGATTTGAAATGTCATTTTATTTAGAAATCATGAAACCAATTGATAGATACATTATCTTATGGATACAATTATTAAAAGTGTAATAACACTACCCACTAAGGCTTAAACTGCATATTGAATGATTATTAATCATAACCACATGCCCTCCTACAATAGGCCATGGTTCATAGATATGTATCAAGATGGAATAAAAAAATTGGGAGGACTTTACCTAGTGTACCAATATGTACAAACCAAACCATATCCATGAAATAGTATAGAGGAATAATAAAACTGTCATAAAAACAATAGTAAAATCATGCCTTAAATAACCTCTAGGTAAAACATCATAGTTAAATAGAATAAAACAACAGTGTAAATGGGAAAAATTCATGTCCCACCAGAAATGAAGTCCCAACCTAACATCAAGTTGAATAAAGAACGTTATGTGAGATGGGATAATGATCTCTAATACATACCATATAACATAGTAATTACACCCGAGTATCACTATACTCCACCAAAATCACCCATGAACTATCTGTCATCTACATAAGACATGACACTTTCAGGAATAACCCACGAAAGGGTGAGTAAATGAATACCTACTAGGAAACCCTAAAAACAGAACAGGGGGAAATAAAATACAGGATATAATTATTCCGATAAATGAAAAGAAATATGTAAATGAAACTCGACAAAACATATATATATATATATATATCTTCATGAATTAAACTTATATAAGAGTGAAATGGGATCTTTATATCATATCCCATCCTGGGATGATGAGTCTTCTTCCCACCCTAAATGGTCCATCTCTATTGACCAAAATTGCATATATCTGATGGGATAACTATGTGGTGGACCCATAACCCCCTAATATGTTCCACAGTCGAGGGGGAACAATATCTAATAGAGGACCCACACCTCAGTTGGTCATGGGGATACAACTCAGTACATATAGGACTCACACCCTAGTATGTTAGGAGTTTCCACTCAGATGATAGAGTTCCTGAAATCCCAAAGGATCTAATAATAACTAAGAAGGGGGGTTGAATCAGTTTTTTACCTTTATAAGTTTTAATTATTCTAAAAACACAACACCTAAAAATTGTTAAGATTTATATCCTTATCGACTTTTAGTGAAAACCCATGCATGAAATAGTAGTAAATCAAGTAAATCACACAATAGTTACTTGGTTAAGACTATGTGTGAGAACCTACTTTCCTTCCATAACTACACCATTTGGTCTATGGAAATCCACTATAAAGAATATGTGTATACAAATTGTGCCAACTCCTGTTAGACACCTTCTATCTCCCAATAAGAATGATTTTATTAACTCCAATCATTATATAATGTATTATTATACCAAAATTGAACCAAACAATAGAATAAATACATTTTTTATTCTTTTCCACAATTTCTCAGTTTGAATCTTCAGTCTAATTTGGCTGGATTTGATTTATCTCAATATAATGATACTGGATTCCAGATATGATTTTCTCAATACAATGATGATCGATCATATTCTCTTAAAAAAATGATGCATGATTCTAGATCAAATTTTCTCAGTACAATGATTTTTATATAATTTCTTGAATATGTAAATTCTAGATTCAAAAACCTGAATACGATAAGGCTGGACCTAATTATTAGAATATGATGAAATCACACTCAATATGAAAAACTCAAACTCTGATATAAATATCAATTCAACACTTCTTTAATCCTATTGGAACTTTCACTTTTGAATTATCCAGCGCTCCACCTTTTGCACTTGTGTTAATATTTCCAATGAATGAATGATATGAGCATGTATTTATAGGAAACTTAGAATCCAATGGTAGGAAACATGAAAACCATAACACTTACCCAAATCTAAAAATCTATAAAAATATATCACACCTAAAAAAATTAGTTTAGACTTCTCCAAATCTCCTTAGATTTCTCTGAGGTTTAAGAAAAACTAAAATTCATGTTTGACTACTTCAATTAATCATACCATTCTCATGTTATTAAGATCTATTTCTTTCTCAGCTCATTATGATCTCTTTATTTCTCATCTCATTACAATATTCTTCTTTATCATATCATTATAATCTATTTCTTTTTCATCTTGTTATGGAATGTTTCTTTTTTATTATGATTTTCAAAATATGAAAATATTATTATTAAAATATGAGTATGATTATTCTGAATACAATCATTATGGGTATGATCTCTTTCTTCCTAATCCGGAGTACAATCATCTTAGGTACAAAATTTATTTTTTACTTAAGATGTAAGATCTGATGCAACAATACATGATGTCGATCAGCCTCAATACGATTTAAATCCCATTATGATGGATTTATCATTGTGAAGATATTATAATTACAATGGAATTATCATTTATGATAAAATTCCCATTATGATGGAATTCTTCCCACTAAAATTTTTAATTTCATCAAACCATTCCATCATTTATTGAAAATATTTTATCAGGAATGTTTTCTAGATTTTTGATAACTTCTAGATCAGTAAAGCATCATCTGATTTTGTTTTAGAAATAATGAAAACATTATAACCCCTGAATTCACATTCTTCTTTCAAAACTCTTCAAAAACCTCATTATTTCTCTAATTATAGAAAATAAAGAATCCCAGAAAACAATAAATTTTCCATATATTCATTTGGGTCTAATGAGCTAAATAAAATGCAGATGGATTTGATATTTATAATTATTTATATATTCCTCATTATGATTAATATTAATATGAATCATGTAAAAACATCTAAAAAAGTATTTAGTTCTCAAAAAATACAAAAAAATATTAAAACAAAACACCACAATGTTTCTTCTATCTCCCCCTTTGGATTTTTTGACAACTCTCATTAACAACATTATAAACCCTTGCAATATTTTTCACAACTCCACTTTTAATGTTTATCAAAACATAGAAATTCTCTAAATAGAGTGTCTTGACACCACATTACTAGATAATGCAATATTTTTGAAGGAATTATACCCCTTTGTGGCATGCATGTTTTGTGTCCATATAAAGACAAAATTAACCAATATTTCTTTTCCTCTCTCACTTTTATTTTTTTCTCCCCCATTATTTATTTTTTTCACCCATTTTATGATATACATATCTTCATATTCATAAAACAAAGACAGATAAGACCATATTTCAAAGAATAAAGTTGTTATATTCTCTCCCCTTCTGTAAACATAATCCTGAGAAAACTGGGTTTTCTTCCTTATGAGATTTAGGAAGAAAAGAGAGGATGATACACATGATGTAACGACATCAATTCCGTAATGATTTATTTCATAATTGATTTGTAAATTTATTAGAAATATAATACTTAGTTTAAATTTCTTCCAACAATACATCCCTAGTAGCACCTTTATCTTTTATAAATTGATACATCATATCATTGTGTTTTGATCTTGAATGTTGGACATTATTCTTGGAAATATGATTCAAAATATGTTTATTAAAATGTATATTCCATGGTTTAGAAACTTTTACATTAAAATCTTACAATTTAAATTTAATCAACAACATGTGATTATAATATTTAGTGGCTGCAACATATTCATAATTATTTTTCCTCAAAGTTACTAGGCTCTGTTTCTTGCAATACCAACATAAAAAACATTCACCAAAGAAAAATGTTCCACCAGTGGTTAATTTTTTATCATTACCATATCCATCACAATTGTCATCAGTATAACACAGAAACATCATCTCACTCTTTCTTTTGTATAATAACCCTTATGAACTTATTCCTTTGAGATATCTCATAATACTCACTTCTACAAAAAATTATGTGATTCTTATGGATTAATTTAATACTTGTCACATAATGTCACAACATAAAGAAATATCAGTCCTTGATGATGTATGGTAAACAAAACTTCTTATTTGATTTTGAAAGACTTTTTGATTCACACATGATCCAGATTCATCTTTTCTCAATGTTGTACTCCCTAATATAGTATTGGAAAATTATTTGGATTCAACCATCCTGAACTCTTGTTTCAATTCCCTGCTATGCTTTTCTTGAGACAAGGAAATTTATTTTTATTTTTTATATACTTTTAATCCATAGAATAAAGTTAATTATCCCATTATAAAAATTTCAAAACTCTTCTAAATTTATTTTGAAAACACTTGAAAAAGTTTCTTCATCCCCCGAAACATTTTATCAACCACATCAATAATTACAATTAATGTTCCATGGTCAATATCTTTCACATACATGTTCCTATCATCTTTTCCTTTATAAAAGTTCACCATTCTCAAAAAAATTCAGGCTTCGTAAAATATTTACATGGAGTTTGATTCAAACAAAATAATTAATTCTTCAATTTGAAAACATTTTTTCATCCTCATAAATTAAGAACCAACAAATTTCCTCAATGTAAACTTATTCTTCAATATCACCATTTAAGAAAGTTGAAATTACATCTATCTAATGAACTATTTAATTCTGATGAGCAGCCACTGCAAGAAATATTCAAATATTTTCAAGGCATGTAACTAGGGAAATGGTTTCATCATAATCCACACCATCCACCTACGAATAAGCATTAAAAAAATATTTCTTTGTTTCATGAGACTTCTCTATGATCATTAAATTTGATCCTATAAACTAACTCGATTATGATAACATATTTATTTTATGGTCTTGGAGAAATATCCCAGGTTTCATTCCTCTCAATCAGATCCAACTCTTCATTCATATAATCTACCCATTATTGATGTTGAATAGCCTCTGAAACTGATTCGGGTTCAACTTTTCAGATAAGTGAAGTCAGAGATTCTAATCTCAACATTATTCTAGTCTAAACTAAAGTCTTATGAATCCTAATAATGTTTTAGGATTAAATGTGTTTTTATATGGTATGAAATTTCAAGGATTCTCTCCCAACATCTCTTTCCTCACCACATGACGCATCTGAATCATTGTGAGGATGTTTTATATAATATTTACTATAGTTGGAATTCTCCAATGCATCCTACTCAATATTATATACATCATTTGTTAACTAGTATTTATTTTTTATTACCTTCACATTATATGAGTCCACCAAATTTTGTAAATTCTTCTTCTAATATTTCTAACTTCTCCCATTTGGTAAATTACCCATGAAAGTTCCTTCCTTATCTTTCTCATCAAACATTCCAAAATATAGATTTGTTATTTTGAGAAAACATGGATTTACAAAGAAAATTGATGTATTTAAATGATTCATTTTTGTTATACCACATTTCATAAGGAGTCATGTTGTGTTTTGGTCTCAACAATCGTCTATTTTGAACATGTAAAATAGTAATATCAACTTATTTCCAAATAATTTTGAAATTTTGTATTATGATTACATACTTCTTACCCTTTCCAAAAAACAACTATTTTTTCTTTATGATAATCCTATTTTTAGTAGTATAAGGATAACTATGCTGATGTTTGATACCATATTTTCTCACGTAATCTTAAAATGTTTTTTTGAATTAAATGCCATTAATTTTTCTCATTTTCTTTATGGAAACCCCAATATTTTTTACCAACAATATTTCAAAATAATTTTAACATTTCAATGACTTCTGGCATGTCCTTTATGAACATGATCTTTGGAATCCAAGTGAAATCATCAATAAAAGGGGTAAATTACAATTCTCATTTTGTTGATTGATTTCTCAACGACCCACATAAATTAGAATGAATATGCTCAAGTGGTCTGATAGATTTTTAATTAACTCCATAATGAATTCTGTTAGTCATCTATCCTTTTTGGAAAGAAAAACAAACATATTTCTATATTTTTTCAATTCTATGAAATTATGAAAAGAATCAACATTAGAAAATTTTTTCATGTTTTTTTCCCAAGGAGGCCAATTCTTCGATTCAATAAATTGTTCCCATCTTCATCACTCTAGTAATATATGTTATTGAATTATCCTATTTGAAAGATATTTTCACAAGTTATTTATCCTTTTGTAATGCATTTTCTATCTTTCACACTTTATATGATACCATAATCCATTCTAAATATTACTTATTTTCCATCATAAAAATTTTACTTACACTATATATGTTATGTTTTAACCCATCCACATGTTAAACTACCATAGATTTCAATTTCTTTGTTCCAATATCTTCCATTACAATTCCTCTTATTTTTAGGGAACTATCATTTCCAAAAGTAAATGATCCTCCATCATCAATTTTAACATGTTTTAATATTTTTATGAAACCTATCACATGTAAATAAAAAACACAATAATGTATTCATGGTTTGTTCTTCTTACTTTCTTTTAAAGCTATCCCAACAATAAAATCTCATTACACAACCATCATTATTTGAACTTTATTTTCTTTTCTACATTAAAAACCCATTTATAGAAGTACTTCCATATATATTTTGGTATAATGAACAAACTAATCACTTATTCCATAAAATTCATCTAGGAATTCAAATTGATTTGTGGTTTGAAGGTTTCTAAAATCTAGAGAAATCACCTTCCAACATTATGATAGTTGGGAGAGGTTTTAATTATTCATTCAATATATATTACACTTTTTTCAAACCTTATTCCAAGTAGAGATAGGTTGTTCCATAAATTATAAGAACCACTTCCATAGATTCCACAAAGCTATCAATTTCCTTGAAATGTTGATTTTCTACTCAAGAAAGATTTTTATTTGTTGTAACTTTGTTAAGGTTGGTAACTTTATTATGATCTAACATACTCTGGATATAGAAAATCTTATTTTGAGTCTGTTTTCTAATTTTTCAGATTTTATAGGTTTATCACATACTTTCATTACACAAGCCTTCATAATAAATTTTTCCAAACCTAAAATGTTAAATGAATTAGATGAAAATTTATTTTTTATAAGAGAATATTTCAACTAATATTCATGTTGATCCTCCTAAACAATATTAAAAGTCTCAGTTTTTTTAATCATATGTTTTAAATCATATTCATCAAGGCTCTTTTAGAGTCAAGAAATTTTTATTAAAAATTGATAACTTTTTCTTCCCTAGTCTCCAGCTTCTTATTAAGATCATTAAACATCCTTCCCTGTTCAGCAATTCTATTTTTGTAACATAAAATCTCCTCGATGAATTCTCCCACATAAATGATAACATATTTTTTTTCTATCAAACAAATCATGAAAATATTTATTTTTAAATCAAATTTATTTCTTGACAGTTTTGTTTTGTTCAAGACATGAAATAAGATCTGTTTGAGCTGATACTCATTATATGATTCTTCACCACCATCTTCACTCTAAGAGGAATAATGTGTTTTCTCAACATTTTTAATGAAGGTTATGAGGTTTTCAAAACATTCTTATTCAGATGAATTATTTTCGGTTCAGTATACATCCACATTATTACTCAATGTACTGATTATTTTCAGTATAATTCTTCTTGTTTCTGCTGGTATACATTTCTTCTATATCATTTTTTCCACTTCATCCATTATGGTTTTCTATTGGAATCATCTTGACATTTCATAACTTTCTTGTTTGGTATATTCATACAATGTGTCTAATTCCACCACACAAAAAACATTTGAAATGGAGTTTACCTCCATACTTTCCTCAACCCCTTTGATTGTGCTTTGATATGAGAGACATGAATTTTTCATTAAACACGTCACATTCTTTATCTTAGGAGTCACAAGGATCTACTTCTTCCACATATAGAATTTTAAACTTTCTCAGAGCTTTAAAATACCTTTGATCATTCATCTTCTTTTTAATCATTGTAGATTTCTTCATTTCATAATCAAGAAGAAATTAATAAAATTCATCATGAGAAAAACCATCTTTATCTTCTATATTAGAAATTTTTGAATCAAAACTATTTGGAAATATTCTCATATGTTTCTTCACAATTTTATAATCTTCCAAGACATCTTTGATCATTTGATATTGTATACAATATAATTTACTCTATTGAGGAAAATTTCAATTGTTTATTCATCTCTAACTATGATTTCATCATACATAATATGCATGATTTGTATTCTTTGCTTCCTTAACTATTTTATTGCCTTATAAAACACTCTTCATCTTGTCCGACATATTTTTTGATGATTTGAGACCCATAATCATTAGATAAACACTCTATGATAAGGTTATTTGGATTTCATTTCTAACATTTCCAAAAACTGTTATATTTCTATTATTATCAAACGTCATAATATCATCCTTCTCAATAGGTTG
Source organism: Viscum album (assembly GCA_963277665.1). Taxonomy (NCBI): domain Eukaryota; kingdom Viridiplantae; phylum Streptophyta; class Magnoliopsida; order Santalales; family Viscaceae; genus Viscum; species Viscum album. The sequence goes on from OY728120.1 coordinate 790,024,160, forward strand.
AAAACCAATAGTGGTAGAATTAACAACCTCAAGGAAAAGAGATGGTAGATAAGAAATCATCCTTTTGTTCATCCATAATAATATTTTCCATAAAATTTCGGAATTATTCTACTATTGATAGAATTGATATTATCTATGATACAGATTAAACAAGGGAACCGTCCCTCTAATAGCAATAGAAATTCCAAAGGATCGAACCAAAACTGAGGGGGGGGGGGGTTGAATCAGTTTTTCAATTTTATATGTTTTAATTATTTTCAAAACATAAAACATGAAACCTACTATGATTTATATCCTTATCAATATTTAGTAAATACACATGCATGAAATAGTAGGAAACCAAGAAAATCTTACATGATTTATAAGGTTTGGCCTCAGTGTGAGAACCTACATCATTTCCACTTCCACTCCCATGGGTCTATGAAAATAAACTATATATAAAAAAATGAATAAAACTTGTTCCTACTCCCATTATATACTTCATATATCCTAATTGAAATAATTATACTAACTTCTAGTAGTTTACAATATTTTCTTAGAAAACAATTGATATAAAAAATAATAAAGACATTGTTGAATCTCCTCCACAATTTATCTATCTGAATCCTCAATATGATTTGTATGGATCTAATTTTTTCTCAAAACAATGATGCTAGATTCTGGATATGATTTCTTCAATACAATGATGCTCTATTTGATTCTCTCAAAATAATTATGTTGGATCCTACATCTGATTTTCTCAATACAATTATGTTGTATCCAATTTCCAGAATATGATAATTCTGGATCTGACTTCTTGAATATGATAATGTTAGATCTGTTTCACTATATATGATTAAAAAACTATAAATATTAAAAACTCAAAATCTGATTGAATTATCAATTTAATACATCTTCAATAAGATGGGAACAATTAGTTTTGAATTCCCCAACACTCTTCCTTTTGTGCGTGTGTGAAAGATGAAAATGAATAAATTATTTGTGATTTTATTTAAAGGAAACTCAGAAAACCAATGGTAGGAAATAGGAAAACTTTTTATCTTCCTTAAATATATCAATCCTTGTAAACCACTCACATTTAAAAATCAATTTTTAATTCATCAAATATCATTAGATTTCTCTGATATTTACACAAAATTGAAACCCATGTTTGTTGACGTCAATTCATCATACCTTTCTCATCTTATTAAGATATATTTCATTGTCATCTCATTATAATATTTAACTTTATCAGCTCATTAAAATATTTTTTTTTCTTATTTCATTGTGAACAATTTATTTCTTATCTCATTACGATTCGTTTCTTTCTCAATAAAACTCTCATAGTACGAATATCTGATTATGAAAATCTGAGTATGATCATTCTGAATCCAATCATACTGGGTAAGATCTCTTTCTTATTATTCCTGAGTATGATAATCATAGGTATGAAATGTTTTTTATTCTTTAGATGGATGATTGGATGATACATTACCTAATTCCAATCAACCTCACTTAAAATGTAAATCCCATTGGGATGGAATTATTATTATGATGAAATTACCCTTACGATATAATTCTCAATTACTATCAAATTACCATTACAATGGAATTATTCACTCTATAGTTTTGAATTTATTCAAACCTATACAATTCTTAAAATGCTTTTAACTTGAAGGTTTTCATGATTGGTGTGAACTTGTTAATCGGTAATGAATAGTGTTATTTAGTTTAAGAAAGTATGAAAACATTATAACTCTTGACATCACATTCTTCATTCAAAAATCTTTAGAAACTTCATTCCTTCACTGATTTAAACAAAGAGAGACTCCTAGGAAATAATAAATTCTTCATTCAATTCATTTGGATCTGATGAACTGAATACAATGTAGATGAATCTGATGTTTCATAATTCCTTATAGAAAACTCCTTATGATAACTCTTAATATGATTCATGGATTACAAAAAAAAATATAATACAAAAAGAGTTAGTTGTCCACAAAAACTAAAAATTGTTAAAAAAACACAACAAAGGTTATTCCATTCCCATTCCCTAGTACATTAGTGGCATGCGACTAGTAGCTAGAGGTCCCATGACCTAGTGATTTAGGGGGTACCACTCTGCAGGTAGAGGAACCACTCCCTTGTGAATTAGGGGGTGTTCAACATAAATGTTAGATAAAACACACACGATTCCACTAGAGATTACACTCATTAGGAAGATGAACCAAACCCTTGTATGTTAGGGGTGGGGGTACCACTAAGTACATTTAGGACCCAATTCCTTGTAAAATTGGGTGTTCCCTACTACTAGATTAAGGGGTATATGGGACCCACACCCAAGTAATAATGGGGGGTTTCCAACCTAGACATATCTCATAGATGATGATAAATGATTACTACCATCATCAAATGTCACATAACGAAATGATAGCCTCAAAACATTCTACATCATATCGTGAATTCCACTTTAATTATGTCATCATGCTCTATGTGGAAAAGTACTCAAGATAGGATACTCATGGGTCAAAGTCTAATGCTAGATAAAGGATATATTCATGGTGTATTTTTCTTCTAGGGGTTCCCTACATGTATGGGGTCCACATGATGCGTGATATTTCTTATCTTCTAGGCCTTGTTCACCTCAACACACTACTCTGAGTCTGTGTCACCATATAGTGAATGTATGGGCGTTTACACATTGTTTATTAGCCACCCAAGGCCTACCTGTGTGATCCTAGTAATTCCTATGTTCCTTGGAATGTTCATGTTTTCCTATCCATGTACCTAGCCATGCTGGGGTAATGGATCATGTTCATGTACTCCCAAAGTACACGGCTTGTCATCCTGCATGTGGTACTTTTTTGTGCTACTTGTCACATGGCTTGGACACATGGGGTGGATCACACCGAATGTGATCCAAGACAATCCATGTGTGATCCTTATGATCCAAAAAAACATATTCTTGTAGACAAGGGGTTGCTACATAGATTATGTTAATAATACTACATATCTTTTAGTCAAGTATTGCATATAAATATGAGTTCTTCACATGGTTCTCTTGATTGGTTCCATCCACCTTGAGTCCCACTATATAAACACCTAAAACATGTTAGAATTCATACAATCCATCTAATTCATCCCCATGGTGGCATTAAATTTTAAATTGGTATTCAACGTGAAGTATGCATTCCTCCTTATTCACCTGTCATCACCTTCTACTCTAACCCATCACCTCTATGGATCCCATCTCTATAGATAATCACCGAAAACCTATAATACTACCCAAACCATCCTCTATTTTTGAATCTATTCATCATTTTCAAAATTTCAATGAATTTGGGGTTTCAATTATGCACGAACCCACCACAAAAAAGATGAACTATGACCTGATAGTCTAACGATGATTAACCCAATGAAAGGAGTAGGGTGAAGCTAATGGAAAAGGTTAATATATCATTTCCAAGTGTTTAAGGAAATTTATCATAATTGAGGGATTACTATGGGTGAAAACATGTGAAAAATGGAAGAATTATGTTGGATCAATATAATCAAAAAAATTACAGGGCTCCTACAATGTAAAATTATCGCATATCAAAATTAGATAAAATCCATTCATTATATTTCAATAAAAAGGTAACAACTAAAAATTGACGAGACCTATCTTCATTTGGGATAGATCATTGTTAGAGAATAATTTTTCACGCAAAGTATAAGATTCATTTAATTAGCTACCCCTTGATCCATCTTGATCTGATCAATTGTCATCTTATGATCTCCATCAGGCAATGAGGAACATCATAGATCCACTCAATTATACCTAGTTTTAATTTGTTAAACAGGGATAATTTTTATTATGAGGTATATATATAGGATTTTAGGTCATGGGAGACTAAAATAAAATTAATTATTATTATTAATTCAACTCACCACCAACGACTCCCACAATCAGACATCTGGAACTGACCAACCTTAGGTCATGCCTAGGGTAAACCCTATGTCCCAAAATCAACCATTGTCTCATAATTTTGTTCCAAGACTCTATTTTGGAACTATATCATTATTTCGGAAAAAAAATATCATGAGTGATATTAATATATTTAATATTTATATAATATCAATTTTCTGTGCACCGGACATCAGAATTTCTCGGGGTCACAACACCAGGCTGAGAAAATATTTCTTAATGTATGTCATTGAATTAGACAGTAATATAGGGTCACGAAAACATTACAACCTTTAATGAATTTAATTAGTAAACATCACAATCTAAATAAATTGTACGGATACTAAGCTCACATCTGGATATCCTACTCCCAGTAGCTCTCCTACTTTCTCTCATACTGCCATAGCACAAAGAAACAAGGGAATGGTCCATCATCGCAAGATCTTCTCTTATCGATCCCTGATCATCACTAAGTACTCCATGAAGGTGTATTTATCCTAGTTTTTTAGATATCCCCAAAAACTTATGTGCACTATATCATGAACATATCTCCTTAGTTGTGAGACATGGAAAGGATCATTAACCAATAAATATGTGGGGGTGGGGATTGGGGGTAAGAAACCTCACCAACCCATGATAGGATCTCAAATATATTGATGAACCAAATATATAACACACCACCACAGTTGAACCTCCACCACCATGGGGAAAATCATCCAAAAACATGGTCTCCATACTTGAACTATAAGGGCTTATGAAGTTAGTTTATGTAATATGTATTTCATCACTTATCTTCCTTTATCCACTCATGGGTATAATAAACATTCCACATCATCCCCTGAACCATATCTGGCCCAATAAGATATTTCTCACCGATCTTATTCCAGTACAATTATAACCAATAGGGTCTTCCATGTAAGGGATATAATGGCTCCATGATGATTGTACATTGATATATATTATGATAATAAAATTATATTGATGAAATGTTATCCTCCTAGCTCTACCCGATGTCCAAAACACAATCCCTCAACCTATCCTCCGACACATGGATATTGCACTCTGTCTTCCCATCCATCTAGGGATGGAATACCATACTCATCTATAAGTGGGTAAAAAAATACCTCTTGCAGTCCTCTCCACAACCCGCAGATGATTGATTCATCACTATCTGAGGTGATCATTGAGGGTACCACATAGAGTTTGATGATCTTCTACACATACAACTATCCTATAGTCTCAATAGAACTCACCTACTTGATGGAAATAATGATCATCGACATCGTATGTCAGTCAAAAATCTCCCAAATGGCATCATGGATACTAATTTTATATAGAATCCCTTTCATGAATTCAATATATATGTCATTCCTTTTCATCTATGTAATCCAAAGAGATTGATTCAAACTTGCTGGAACCAGGTGCTCATCCTACCCCTACTAACATGTGAGCCACTAAGAGACGAACTCAGTGACCCACCACCTCATTCTAGCACACCAAAACTATCACTATAGGTCCCTATAAATCTTCCCTACACCGGGATTTATAATGAAATTTTATGTGTGGAACTCCCACGTCACCTCCATTGGAATCATGTTCGAAACCACTATCTATTACTAGAAAAGGATTATGTGATCTCTTCTATTAGAAAATCCATATGGTGAATCTCTTGAATATCTGGCCATGAAGAACCTCATAGTCGATGTATCCCAACTGATCCTTAATCCCATGATAAAGAATTAGAGGATTCACCGCCCTTTATTGAAGAAAATATTCAACCCTCTACAACACCATGGTAATCTACAAATAAGAAAACTGATCAGATTCCTCATCTCATAAATGAGAATGGAATTCCTGCTAAGGTAATCTTCCACCGTGTTTCCTGTTAAAAGAATATAGATAAAATTGATGAAATTGTATTATAGTAACTCTATCTAGAGACTTTGTAAAAGGTTTATATCTCTATGTGTGAATATATTCCTAAGACTCTGATAGAAGAAGTAAATAAAAAAGTACTATCCTATAAAATAGTTCCTCCACATCCTCAAAGTAGAGAATTCCGCTTCCAAATATTGGTTGTGAGTAACATATTTTTTGTCATGGGGATCAAAATCATTGGCCCATATTCAATAACTACCTACCTATTCCTCAACCTGTATATGATATCATATCCATAGGAATTATATTACACTACATACTCCATAACCTCTTCCTATAGTCTCAACACAAGAGAACATGTCGACCCCAACCTCAACTTTTCAAAGGCCTCGTAGAACTACTCAATATAGGTAAATGAATTCCCGTTACATGTTAGGGTGTTCAAAGGGGATGAAATATCATATAATAAAACCATGAACCTCTTTTATTACCCTTTCAAGCGAAGAATACTCCCCACCTCTAACACGCTCTTGGGTGGCACCCAAGAAATCGCTGTATGAATATTCATCAGGTCCACAAATAAATATAAATCAGAAAATGAAATTTCCTAGAATGTGATCATCACTATTACAAAATGGGTACCACGAGATATTTCCATAGTGATTTTTCTCCCATAGTATGTCTAGGACAATCAGCAAGTTCTTTTCACTGACCTCCTTTGACATAATGTATTTATGTCTATCATCGATGAAGACAACTAACAATTAGTCCAAGTATAGTTGGATGATATGATTCATCAGAGATGAAAAATGGTGGGGGAATTTTTCACATTGAATGGCATCACCAAGAACACTTACTATCCATAGAGACATTGGAATGCCATCTTCAGAATATCATCCTCACAAACCCTCAATTGATGGTATCCAAACCTCTGAAAAATCCTTTAGAACCAAATCAAGCCTCATAACAAATCAACTAGGTCATCAATCGTCATTAAGTGGTATATTTTATTTATCATTACATGGTTATGGTGATGATAATCAAAAAAATAAAAAAGATCAAATATTACATTTTCATGAAAAAATGTATAGATTCTTAGGTGTAACACCCCAAACATCCATGGTACACTTATCTTTGAATAATATAGTAGTGTGTGTTGTACGCAACTTCGAGTTCTAACACACCACATCCAATCAAACTAGACGTTATGAATATTAATACCCAATTTTTAAAATTTTATAAATTATATCTTACAAAATGGGATTCATTTTTAGATTCGTAATATTGAAATTATCTTAGGGTGATTTTTTGGTATTATTCTGAATATTCTCTATTTTTGATGAATAGTGAAAAACACTGAGTTATAGTTTAAAACCGAATTTCTATTTGAATAATAATATATTTTATTTAATTTTATTTAAGGTCAAAATAGATACATATTACCTATACAAGATCAATTTAATTCATTGGAGTGAGTTTATAATAATTTTAGATATATAAAAATTTTATTGAACTTTTCACCGCCTTTTACCCACCTTCTAGGAGAATTTGCAAATTCCCATAAAACATAATTTTACCGCTTCTATGAGTGGAATTTAAAAAATCTGAGAGACACAGTTGATATTATTTAGTAAAATGTGGTTCAATAAGATGAACATAATTTTCTGTGAATAGTAACATTTTACTTTTATTTACCACAGTAAAAATTAAATAGGGTAATTAAGAGTAAAAATGATATCATTATTACCCTAACACATGTCCTATTCTATTGGATAAGTATAGTTCAACCAAAAACACCCTTAGGAATAAAATATGAACTTATTTGTTCCATTTGGATGAGATTAGGACACTTATTATTATTTTATTTAAAGAAGAGTTAAAAGTGTTAAAATCAATGTTTAATAACTAAAACATTTTTAATATAGGGTTACACAAAGGATAAATTCTACATTAAATATTCATTATAAATATAAAAATATTTCCTACATAATTGTATTTTATTTATATTTTTTAGACATTAAATAATTTTGTTTATTTTTTAAACAATGACGATGCAATAATTACATAATTAATGAAATATTAAAATAATTGATATTATTAATATCCAAATGAATGTAATTTGAGACTTTTTATGAATTACACTAATTTTATATGTTAATATGACATACCAGGGTTGGTTAGATGAATTTTATTTGAATAAATAATTCTGTTATGAATTTATAAAAAAATACCAAATAGTGTCAAAATTGACATAAAAGAGTTTTTAAAACAAGTATTATATTATTAATTTATATTATATTACTAAAAATCAATGGTTCTAACAATGTACTTATATAATGATAGGTTTATCATTAAAGAAACATTTTGGGTTCTCTTTGAAGTATATTATACTTTTATTAATCATATAATATAAAAATACAAAGAGACATGGTAAATGTCAAAGTATTTAACTAAGAGTTAAATCTAAATGATAAAGTTCATATAGTGACCCAAACCTATCTAAAACCTATTGGATGAGTAGTTTTCGACCCATCCACACCTTATCATTTAAATAATCCATTTTGGAGCCATTATAAACTGAAATGAGTTTATTATAAAATAACATTTCAAGCATTTATTAAGATGCCCCTCACCCTTCTTAAAAAAATGAATTCCCCATTCTCTCTAATTCACACCATCAAAGCCATTTGGATTGGCCAAAATATACCCAAATACCCTCTATAATATCCTACATTAATCCTAAAGGCCTCACTTTAGTCATAAATCCATCTTAAAGATCCATTTTGAACAAATCAAAAGGAAGAACCCGAAGGATAGGTAAATATTTCATCACCTCTTTCAAGTTCCTTTATTCTTCCACTTACTTTTTCTTTGTTGTTTCAATTCCAAAATAACAAATCCAGTATCTTATATGTACAATAATGTTATTATAAATATGGTACAACCATATTCATTAATCTATCCATCTTTTAATGACATGTCACCATACGTGCGTACGTACGACTTACCGTCTCCACGTCGTGGTGTAATTGTTATTCAATACATTATTATTTGGATGGTTATAATAATGATGAGTAATTGGTGTAAATAATAAATATAGCATAATAATTATTCTGTATATAGGATAGATCATCCAATTTTATATTATTTTAATATCAACAGAATGATATTGTCGCTCGTGCATACGTACAACTTACCTTCTCCATGAATGTGATGAGATTCATTCCTCATCGTATCCAATCAAGACAAATTTCCCTTTGATGATAAAAAATAATTTTTACAGACTTGATATCATTCTGGATGTGAATAAGATACATCCCATACATAACAAATATGACTCCCATAAAAAATAATATAAAGGAAAACAAATACATTAACACCTGAAATGACGATAATACTATGATAGAAATGTTCAATGATCAAGAATGATATAATATTACTGTATATGATTCTTGTATAATTTAATAACAATTATTTCACTATTATAAAGGAGTTTAACCTACTCTTGAACACGGAAAATTTCAAGGTAAGGTTTAATTTCACAATCTCTTTATTATATGAGGTTGTTTATACGTAATTATCTACTGGGACCTCTTTATCATCCACATCCATGTTTCTTAAAAATGTATTTCAAAACATTATTACTAATTTATAGACTGTGGGTTAAAGTCATTTATATCCGTTTTTGAAATTTATGAGATGCTTATAAATTAATCTTTCCGTTATTTTCCAAACAAGGAACTTTTTGACCTTTTCTACAAATTTAAGGTAAGAATGTTTTTTTAACATATATGGCAGGTGTGGCTGCTTTATGACATTATAACATCGTCAAAGCTTCCCTTACAATATTATAAGAATATTTTCAATGTAAATGTTTTCTTTTATAATTATGTGACTTTTAAATGATTTCAAAATATAAAGATATATTTCTCTAAAAAGGTTTTGATTTCATCTATGTCAACATCCTTTGATGGATTTTATGTTTATTTGAAGTTGATTTATTATGATAAAAAACTTCCATATTGTATTGATGGTTTTGTGATATGTTTGACTGTGGATGTGTTATTTCATACCATTCATGGTTTATGGTTAATGTATTGACATTTCGTATGCCAGTTTTAATACGAATGTTTATGATATGTTTAATCCTTTTCATATGAGGAATGCATTGGACTTAGTATGTGATGGGTGGAGCCCGCTATAGCTCCGAGATGCATTGGTAGGTTTCATGAGACATACTAGTGTATTGGCACAATGCCTTACCAAAATCTTATATGTAGTCTTGGTATAAGGCCTTGACTGTGTGGTTATGAATGTCTAGCATTATGCATTCTATCATTATGAAAGTGTCTTTTGATATTGGATGTGATTATTTGACTAGTAGAATATCCATGTGAGTAAGTAAATGGCATTATTTTATTTCATGTTTTCCATATTATTATGATGTTTAAGTTTAAAAGTATTTTGTTTTAGTAATACATTTCCTTATATTTGTATGCTAATTTGAAAAAGTTTCCGCTATCTTGGTATCCTTACTGAGCATCTGAGCTCACCCGTTTCTATGATTTATTTTTCCCAGGATGTAGAGAAGTATTGTATGACTAACCTATAGGGATAGACTAAGGGGATATTATTGTGGACTATGGAGACTATGTTGTTGTAGTTTTTGGCTTTATCATATAATGTAATACTTTTGAATGTATCTAGTGTTTCCATGATAACTAAAATAATCGATCATTCGAGACATGATCTTTTGTGATCATGCCAATGTTATGTAATAATGCACTGACTCTAGGTAACTGTGGTCAGGGCATTACAGTGTGTACCATAGGATGTTTAGTATAATCCCCAGATTCTATATTTAGATAAAATCTGATTACAACACATATCCCTAAGATAGATTTTGAGGATTAGGATAGAATAACATCCTATAATTTTGGTATTGTAGAGATTCTATGAGGTTTCCAAACAATACGTCCCTGTCTAGATACTAGTAGGTAGATGCGGCTCTCGCACAGATGTGTCTAGGGTAAAACCCCGAAAACACTGCTTTGAGCTAGACTCGAATGGGAACTAGTGCACGACAATGAGCCCTACTACACTGTTAGTTACGACACTCCTGGGGGATATGTTTGGGATAATTATCATTTTCTTTACAAACAATTATGAAGGGTTTATGAGTATATACATCCTTAAAGAAGTCATTTTTTATGATTATGGATTATATCCATAAACTATTAAATTTCTGTTAAGTGCTTTACAACATTGGAATTATGTATTTCGATTCATAAACTAATCTAGATTATGCCATTATATAGAAATGGATCCTAGTGGAAGGAATGGAAACCATATCAATGAATTCAATCCATGTAGGGATATCCCTCCTTCTCAATATAATTATAGTGGATTTGGTGATACAACTGGTGATGATCATCTTATTACCATACCGGGACAACACACATAGGTTATGAATAATAACCTTACCTATATGGAGCACCTTGATCCATAGCATAGAGGTTCAATGTTAGAACACTTCATAATGAAACAACCACTAATTTTCAATGGGAGTACAAATCCATTTTTAGCTAAGCAATTGATAAATTGCATAAAGAAAATATTTCATGCCTTGGGGAGTAGTGAAAGGGAAAAATTTGTCATGGCAGTTTACCGCCTCTCTGGATATGCTGATCAATGGTGGTCATTGTTTAAAAACACAAACGAAGATGATGAAGTATCAAATATGGAATGGAGGGAGTTTAAAGAAATATTCTTAGAAAAATACTTTCTTAATGACCATCGAGCATATATGGAAAGACAATTTCTGAGTCTGAGGAAAAATGAGGATGAGAATGTCGCAAATATGAAGCTAACATTACTAGGATAGCGAGGCATGATTTAGATTATATAGGTATCCAAAAAAGGTAATATTGATCGTTTCTTTAATGGGTTAAAACCATTTCCCCCCAAGAATTAGTCTCACAATCATTCTCATCGTATAAAGATATTTTCTCATGTGCTATCAAGATAGAAAAAGAATTCTCTAAGTCTTATGACTTTAAATAAAACCAAGAGAAGAAGTGATCTTTTGATCACTCCGGAAATGGAAATAATGGGAATAAGGGAAATGTTGAATATCCATCCTACAGTACATGTGGGAAGAAGGACCCCGATACTTTCTTGAAGGGAATGAGAGTATGTTATAAGTGTAGTGAAAAAGGCCACCAAGCTCGTGATTTCAAGGTGAAGAAAGAAGATACTGATGTTCAATGCTATAATTTCAGGGAAATGGGACATTATGCAAATAAATTTCTTAAGAATAAAGGGAACTTACCTCATAAAATTTCAAGGGATCAAGACCAAGATTATAATATCACTATTGCTGAGGTAGGAGCTCTGAAATATGTGGTCGTAGGAAATTTAATGATTTCCTCAAGTTTAGAAAATATTTTATTTGATTTAGGATCATTGCATTGATTCATATCTTCTTAGTTTTCTAAGAAAATTAGATATTTCTAATTTGATTTAACAAGGGAGTTTTCAGTTAAAACACATAAGGGAAGTATCGTCGCAACAAAGTTTGTTGAATCTATTCCCATTAGAGCATATAAATATTCTTTATCTGCGGATCTCATCGTCATACCTTTGATTAAATTTGATATAATCCTTGGTATGCATTGGATTTCATAACATCATGCGAAAAAATTATTTTAAGTACAATAAGGTACAAATTTTTTATGATGATGATAATGAACAACTTATCTTTAGAGCAGAATCATCACTACCTAATTCTTATCTAGATCCACCCCCAATAGCTCAACTAAATTAAATAATGGGGGAGGAAGAGAATGAAATATCTGTGGGTGAGGAAAGTAATGTTCAAATAGATGATGTACCTATTATGAAAGAATATATTGATATGTTTATAGATGGTTTACCTGGACATCCTCCAGAATTAGAAATTATGTTTTCCATTGATTTATTTCCTGGATCAAGGCCCATATCGAAGACCCCATATAGAATGACAACTATGGAATTAGTGGAACTAACAAAACAACTATAGTAATTGAGTAATAAGGGATTTATTAACCCAAATGTTTCTCCATGGAGATCCCCTAAACTTTTTGATAAGAAGAATGATGGATCTATGAGGTTATGCATCGACTACTGGGAGATCAATGCTATAACAATAATGAACAAGTGTCCCCTACCTATAATTAATGATTTATTTGACCAACTGCATTGAGCAAATTACTTTTCCAATATTGACCTTTGATCTGGATACCATCAGTTTTGTGTGAATAAGGAAGACATTCCAAAGACAAAATTTCAAACCAGATATGGGATTTACGAGTTTACAGTAATGCCTTTTGGGTTGACTAACACACACTCTGTCTTCATGGATCTAATGAATAAAGTTTTCAAGGATTATCTCGATGATTTTTTAGTGTTATTTATTAATGATATTATGGTATACTCCAAAATCTACGAAGATCATGAAAATCAATTGCGCATTGTCCTGAAGACTCTTAAAAGACATGAATTATATGGGAAGTTTAGCAAGTGTGAATTCTAGCTTTAGGAGATTTCTTTTCTTGGCCATATTGTCTCTAAGGATGGAATCACCGTTGTTACTTCTTAGGAAATAACAATCCAGTAATGGCTAGCACCGATTATTATAACTAATGTACACCGTTTTATTGGTTTAGCAGGTTATTATCGATGTTTCATCCAGAATTTTGCCTGGTTGGATAACCCAGTAACAAAGCTCAAATGCAAAGGGGTTAAATATGTATGGAAAAAGAGTGTGAAGAATGTTTTTCAGAACTGAAGGGAAGATTAGTCAATTCTCCTATGTTGACTCTACCATTAGGGAATAATGGGTTTGTTTTTTATAGTAATGCTTCAAAGAAAGGACTTGCTTGTTTCCTTATGCAGGATGATAAGATTATTGACTATGCATCATGACAACTGAAAATTCATGAGCAAAACTATCTTAATCATGATCTTGAGTTAGCAGCTGTAATCATTGTTTTTAATATTTGGAGACACTATCTCTATGGTGAAAATGTGAGATATATATCGATCAAAAGAGTTTGAAGTATATTTTCTACCAAAAAGAACTCAACATGAGGAAAATGTGATGTCTTGAACTACTCAAGGATAATGATTTCACTATACACTACCACAAGAGGAAGGGAAATATTGTGTCAGATTCTTTGAGTATAAAGGATCATGGAGTTTTGAACTAGATGATATTTTTAAAGGATCCTATATACATGGATCTAGTAAACATGGATATATGAATCACCATGGAATGGGAAACAACAATTATTTTTCAAATGGTTTCCAAACCATCTTTACTAGCAAGGATAAAGAGTTCTCAGAACTTTGATGAAGAGTTTCAAAAGAATAATAAATCTATGAATGATGCGAGATTGAGTGACTTTTTGTATGAAGATGGAATTTTGAAATACGGGAAGAGAGTTTGTGTTCCCGATATACCAGATCTAAAACCGGAATTGTTGGATGATAATCATAGTTCCAATTTCTCTATACACCTTGGGAGAACAAAAATTTATAGAGAATATAAGGATCATTTTTGGTGGGACAACATGAAGAGGGAGATTGGTGATTTTGGGTCATGATGTATGGTTTTTCAATAAGTGAAAGCTGGAAGGCAACTACCTGGAGGAGTCATGCAACCTCTTCCCATACCTGAGTGGAAATGGGATAATATTATGATGGACTTTGTAATGGGAATACCAAAGACTCCTAGAAGGAATGATAAAATATGGGTCATTGTTGATCGTCTTACCATGTTCGCACATTTTCTTATTATAAGGGAAGATTTACTACTTGAACATCTAGATATACTATATATTAATGAAGTTGTGAGACTTCATGGAGTACCACTATCAATTGTTTCTAATCATGATCCACATTTTACATCATGATTCTGGAAAAGTCTTCAAAATGTAATGGATACTGAACTTCGTTTGAGCACTACCTACCACCCCCAAACTGATGGACAATCAGAAAGGACTATTAAAACCTTATAAGACATGTTGAAATCATTCACACATGACTTTCAAGGTTTGTGGGAACAATATTTTCCTTTGGTAGAATTTTCCTATAATAATAGATTCCATTAAAGTATTCACATGGCACCATATATAGATTTATATAGAGAGAGATGTCGCACACCAACCTATTGGGATGATGTTGGGGAAAGAAAACATGTAGGCCCAGAACATGTATAGGAAACAACGGAATAGGTAAAGGTCATCCAAACCCACCTCAATGAATCTCAATGTAGGTATAAGATCTATGCCGATAAACGAATGAAAGGATTTGGAATTTCAGGTTGGAGATCATGTTTTCAGGAAGGTATCTCCATAGAAGGGAGTTATACATTTTGGTAAGAAGGGAAAATTGAGTCCCAGGTACATTGGACCTTTCAAAATTCTAGAACGAATTGGTGTTGTAGCATACCATTTGGAAATTCCCCCAAGTCTCTCCAATGTCCATGATATGTTCCATGTATCACTATTGAGAAAATACATGTCTGACCCAATGCATGTACTCACCTATGAAGAATTAGAACCGGAACCTGATCTGCCTTTTTGCGAAGAGCCTTTCGTGGTTCTTGATACAAGAGAACAAGTGCTGAGAAATTGGTCGACTTGCCTAGTAAACGTTCTATAGAGGAACCATAAGATTGAAGAGGCAACGTGGGAACCTGAGGAACTAATGATGAAGAACCATCCATGTCTTTTTTATGCAGTAATATTCTATAAATTTCGAGGAAAAAATTATTTGATTTAGGGGAGAATGCAACACCCAAATCTTCCACGGTAAGCTTCTCTTTGAATAATATAGTAGTGTGTGTTGTTTGCAACTTCGAGTTCTAACACACCACAACAAATCAAACTAATCATTATGAATAGTAATACCAACTTTTTGAAATTTTATAAATTTTATCTTAAAAACTGTACTACATTTTATGGATTCAGAAAATCTAAATTAGCTTAGGGTGAATTTTTGGTATTTTTTTGAATGTTTTCTATTTTTGATGAATAGTGAAAAACATTGAGTTATAGTTTAAACATGAATTTTTATATAAATAATTATTTATTTTATTTAAATTTATTATAGCATAAAATAGATACATAATACCTATAAAAGTTCAATGTAATTCATTGGAGTTATTTTATAATAATTTTATATATATAAAAATTTTATTGAACTTTTCACCATCTTTTACACACATCCTAGGAGAATTTTCAAATTCACGTAAATTTTTTTTTACCACTTCTATGAGTGGAATTTAAAAATTCCGAGAGACACGGTAGATATCAGTAAGTAAAATGTGGTTCAAAAGATGAAAATAATTTTTGGTGAATAGTAACTTTTTATTTTATTTCCCACAGTAAAAAATAAATAGGGTAATTAAGCGTAAAAATGATATTATTATTACCCTAACACATGTCTTAATTCTATCAGATAAGTATAGTTCAACCAAAAAAACCATAGGAATCAAATATAAACCTCTTTAGTCCACTTGTATTAGTTTAGGACACTTATTATTATTTTATTTAATGAAGAGTTAAAAGAGTTAAAACATATTTTAATAAATAAAACGTTTTTAATATAAGGTTAAACATAAGATAAATTAGACTATAAATATTAATTAGAAAGATAAAAATATTTCCTACATAATGGTATTTTATTAATATTTTATAGACATTAAATAATTTAATTTATTTATGACACAATGGTGATGCAATAACTACGTAATTAATGAAATATTAAAATAATTGATATCATAAATATCCAAATAAATGTAATTTGAGACTTTTTATGAATTACACTAATTTTATAGGTTAATATGACATATTAGGGATGGTTAAATGATTTTTTTATGCAATAATGCTGTTATGAATTTAGAAAAAACAAAATACCAAATAGTGTCAAAATTTAAATAAAAGTGTTTTTAAATCAAATATTATATTATTAATTGATATTCTAATCATAAAAATATAAGGCTCGGCCCAAAGACTTATATATTTATAGGTTTAACTTTAATGAACCATTTGGGGTTCACTAGGTAGTATATAGAATGTTTATTATCCAAAAAATATAAAAATACAAAGAAACATGGTAAATGTCAAAATATTTAACAGAGTTAAATCTAAAGGATAAAGTCAATATAGTGACCCAAACCTATCTAAAACCGATTTTTTGAGTGGTTTTATACCCATACACAAATTATCCTTTAAATAATTCATTTTTAACAATTAGAAACTGAAAATTATTTAATTATAAAATAATATTTCTAGATTTTCTGAAGGTGCCCCTCACCCCTCTTATAAAAGGGAACCCCCACTTCTCTATAATTCACACCTTTAAATCCATTTGGATCGTCCAAACTCTACCCAAATACCCTCTAAACTATACTACCTTCATTCTAGGGGCATTAATTTATTCATAAGGACAACCTACGGATCCCTTTTGATCAAATAGAAAGGAAGAACCCAAAGGAGATGTAAATATTTCATCACCTCTTTCAAGTTCCATTCTTCTTCCACATACTTTTTCGTTATTGTTTCCATTCTAAAATAATAACTCCAGTATCTTCTATATACTATAATTTTATTATAAATATGGTACAACCATATTCATTATTCTATCAATCCATTGAATAATATGTCACCATACGTGCGTACGTTCGACTTACAGTCCCCACTTTGTGGTGTAATTGTTATTCAATACTTTTTTATTTGGATGGGTATAATAATGATGTGTAATTGATGTAAATAATAAATATAACATGCTAATGATTATTTATATAGTATATATAATCCAATTATATATTATTTTAATATCAATAGAATGATATTGTCGCTTGTGTGTACGTATGGATTACCGTCTCCACGAACGCGATGAGATTCATTCCCCATCGTATCCAATCAAGACTGATTTTCCTTTGATGAATAAATATAATGTTTACAGACTTGGTATAATTATAGATATGAATAATAAACATCCCATCCATAACAAATATGACTAACATAATAAATAATATAAAGGAAAACAAATACATTAACACCCGAAACGACGATAATACTAAAAAAGCCATGTTAAAAGATCATATATTAAATCATATTAATGTATATGATTCTTGTATAATTTAATAAAAATTATTTCACAATTATACAGGATGATAACCTACCCTTGAACAAGTAAAAGTTCAAGGTAATTGTTAATTTCACAATCTATTTATTATCTGAGATTGTTTATACGTAATTATCTACTGGGACCAATTTATCACCCACATCCATGATTCTTAAAAATATATTTCAAAACACTCTTAATATTTTATATACTATGGTTTAAAGTCATTTATACCTGTGTTTGACTTTTATAAGATGTTAATAGAGGTATCTTTCAGTCGTTCTCAAAAAAGGCACTTTTTGTCCTTTTCGACAAATTTAAGGTAAAAATGTTATTTTTAACATATATGGAGGGCGCGGATAATTTTTTCCATTATAACATTGTCAAAGCATCAATTACAAGATTATAAGAATATTTTCAAAGTAAATGTTTTATTTTATAATTATTTGAATTTTAAATTATTTCAAAATAGAAAGAGATATTTCTCTAAAAAGGTTTTTATATCAGCTATGTCAACATCCTTTGAAGGATTTTAATTTTATTTGAAGTTGATTTATTATGATACAAAACATCCATTTTGTATTAATGGTTTTTTGATATGTTTGAATGTGGATGTGTTATTTCATACCATTCATGATTTATGGATAATGTATTGACATTTCGTGTTTTAGTTTTAATACGAATGTTTATGTTATGTTTAAATCATTTCATATCAAGAATACATTGGACATAGTATGTGACGGGTGGATCCCGCTATAGCTCCATGATGCATCGATAAGCCTCATGTTAAAAACTAGTTTCATGGAACAAGGCCTTGAATATATGGTTATGAAAGTCTGGCATTATTCATTCCATCATTATGAAAGTGGCTATTGATATTTCAGGTGATTATTCGACTAGTAGAATATCCATGTGAGTATGTAAATTGCATTATTTGATTTTATCGTTTCCATATTATTCTACAGTTCATGTTTTAAAGGCTTTTGTTTTATTTATAGATCCCATAAATGTTTAGACTTATTTATGAAGGATTCCTCTATATTTTTATCCTTACTGAGCATCTGAGTTCACCCCTTTCTACGTTTTATTTTTCTTAGGATGTGAAGAAGTATTTTATGACTAACCTACAGGGATAGTCTGAGGGTATATGAGTCTGAACTATGGAGACTATGTTGTTCTAGTTTTTCACTTTATCATGTCATGTAAGAGTTATGAATGTATCTAGTGTTTCCAAGTATACTAAACTAATTGGTCTTTCAATACATGATATTTTGTGATCATGCCAATGGTATGTAATAATGCACAGACTCTGGGTAACTGGGATCGGGGCGTAACATTAGGGGTCACAATGGTTATAAATAAAATAATCTATAAAAGGTCATCTAACTACAACATTAAATCCTAGATTAAATTAGGGGAACTATAATATTCCATATAAGATATCATCCTCACCTTGGGGTAGCAGTCGATGTAGAAGACTTTCCATTTCCTTATAGGTAGTCTTGGAACATCCTTAGGGAAGATGTCCACAATGTCCACAACCACTGAATGAATTATGTTTCCTGAAGATACCACTATTAAAAGGTATTAAATATACAAATATTTGGTTATGGGGAGAAGGCTCATTCTCAAATTACCCACTCACTCATCCATAAGATTTATGTCCCTTACAAAAGAGAATCTCATGCCATTTATACGAAGGCATATGACCTACTTGTAATGATATTCAATCTGGGATTGAACCTTGGAATGAGAGTGTAAAACAAATATGAAATTATGTTTTTTATTGTGATGATCAAGTGGTCCCATGTGAATATGTATTTACTAAATGATAAATAATAGTTCCATTAGATAAGTGATATCGAAGAATCACACCCATTCAAACCCTCTAGAAAATGTTGTCCAACCATGATCTCAATGGGGAGCTCTAGATATCACACATAGATTTCCGAAAATTAAATACTTACTCATTATTATGTCTAAATATAGTTAATAATATATATAATAAACATATATTTTACCTCATAACATCTTTTTAGATTCCTGGTTACAAGCCTCCAAAGACTATAACTACCTGTGACCCGAACTAGCATCCCCTTAAGCCTAGTTTGGACCGCTTTGTTGTGGTGGTGAATGTATATCATAGATATTCATCCACCAAAATACACTCATATGAGAGACCCACCAACTATTAGGATAGCCCCACCTCCCTAGTGGCTTCCCTGGCATCATCTGGGATATCTCTAATCACAATGATGCATCTGTTATGGTGGTCCATCTGCTGCTCGACTACCTTCCTCGGATCGATGGGTTAGGAAATCAAATTATATGTGACCTCGCCCATAAAATGTATAACATAAACCCTATATTAACATACTTGGTCCTCTGTTTGAATCCTACTATTCATTTACACATTATTAATACAGTTAATTTTTAGGTCTACTATGCCAGTACCCACCCAATTATTACCTACTTACTAATATTGATTAATGAACCCCATGAAGTCCACTTGTATCCCCAACTTCATGGTGTCCCTCATATAAGAATAATTACATTACGAGAACCATATCTAACACTCCATAATAGGTGGGAATGAATAGTTTAACCACACTATAATGAATGTCTCTACAAAGACCGTGATCACACTTCAGTGCTTGGAAGTTACCATCATGTACCATGTCAAGGGAGTACAATGTATGGTCCATGAACCACACATCATACTTAGAAATCATTATAAAACCCTTATGTATCCTCAATATCTTCTGAATAAAAAATTATCACAAGAAAAAGGGGTAATACTTCTCATGAAGCAGCCACTGTATGTTGGTCTATGAGCATATTGACTCATCATGTGACTACGTGACTAGACTCCACCAGTTCCTAGATGCTCTATAGAACGGACTATATTCCAGATAAATCATTTTATTGATCAGGGTTCAAAATAGCCAAAAGAAACAGATCACAGACTCAATCTAATTATTTTATTCATGGTTATATGGATCATTGGGGGACCACAGTGGCCTCAGGCACTGTAACACCGATAGTATACTAATACTACATGCATCTTC
The DNA here is from genome assembly GCA_963277665.1 of Viscum album. NCBI lineage: Eukaryota > Viridiplantae > Streptophyta > Magnoliopsida > Santalales > Viscaceae > Viscum > Viscum album. The sequence goes on from OY728120.1 coordinate 790,045,205, forward strand.
ATCCATCCCTACTAGAATAATTTTTTACTCAATGGTCAGGTTGATACTACATGCATTAGAAGAGGAAAGATCTCATGAGATGGACCTGAAACAGAGGCATCATCACTCATCATATCATCATTACAATCATTTATCGATAACCTACATAGATGTCTTCATAGAGGAATCCAAAAAGTGATCCATACATTCCATGGTAATATGTATATATATATAGTTAGATGACAAAAGAAGGAGAGTAAAAGGACTCTATTTTATACGATTCATGTACTAAGTTCCCATTGTTAGATATCTTTGTATTCCATGTTGTTAAGAAGGTATTAAAATTCATGCGTATGGATACATTAGCTGCCACACCAGAACTGGGGTCCCTAGCCAAAGAGATACACCCAAGAGACATTGATCGGGTTTCCCCATATTCCAAACCATATCCTTGTTGTGGGTTTAACTCCACCCTAGAGTTGAGGATAAACCACCTCTGATGCTACTCTTTAATGACCAAACCCACTAAGGACCATCTATCCTATCAATGGATGAGTCATCAAAACCCCATTCCCTCAAAAAATAGGCTAGGGGCAGGTGAAAACCACCAATAATGAATAATATAAAGGGGAGGACTTTTCCTAGTGTACTTGTACGCACACACCCAACTATCTCCCTAGCATAGTGTTGAGGAATAATAAAATGGTTTGTAACATCTAGAGTAAAAACACGATTGAAATAACCTCTATGGAATAAATAAAAGTATGAAAAAATAAAACCAATTTTTAATGGATAAAAATACATTACCTTTCATAAATGATGTCCCAAACCGATAATAACTAGAATAAAGAAATATAAGAGAGTCTGGATCTTTATCTCAAAGCCCAGCCATTGTTTGTGGTCTATTCCCATTAGTATCCCTACTCTCCAAAAAAATAATTTATTATCCATCCATTGTATTTATAAGAAATGAATAATGTGAGTAAATCAAATGTAGGGGTCACTATATACATACACTGTAGGACACCCTGAAAACTAATGAGATAGAAATATAAGATATGATAGAAGTATTCAGATCAACCCAAATCCATAGGGGAATGAAACCCAAAAAGAATATATAATTTCATTAAAGAATCCTAGATGAGTGATAAATGGGATCTCCATCTCACATCCCATCCCTTGATGATGAGTATGCCTGCCACTCTAAAGGGTCCATCTCTGATGCCCTGCATATCAAGTATCCATCTAGGTAACCATGAGAATGAACCACACCACGCCACTGTTATGAAAATTCAAGGGGGAAATCACTAATAGAGGACCCACACACAATTAAATCAGGGGTTTCACATAGTAGGTAAAGGACCCACTCCCTTGTCAGTTTGGGGCGACACACATTAGATAGAGGACCCACATCGTAGTACATCTGTGAGCGGGGGTGAGTTGCTCCGTAGGTAGATTAACCTCACCCTAGGTATCTAGGGGAGTACAACTCAATATGTATAGGACTCACTCCCTAGTGTGTTAGTGGGTGTCACTCCGTAGGTAGACTACCCATGCCCTAGTCTATGTGGGGGTTCCACTCAGTAGTTAGTGGAATGGTGTCCTAGTGCACCAGGGGGGATCCACTCAGTTGGTTGAGGACCCACAACCTAGTACCATAGTGGGTTCCACTCAATTAGTGTAAGGAGTATGGGGGACCCTCCCCCTGTTACTAAAGGGGGTTGTTTACTCTAGCATCTCTAAATAATGATCCTTATTGATCATTGCCAATGTAAATGTTTTCCCAAAGAAGAATCATTCTCAAAACGTTCGACATCATATATTGAAATTAGATATAAAGAATATGATTCCATTATACATGGAAAAATACATCAGATTGGCTACTCACAGAAAAAAAATCTTAGTTGAGAGGGGTAGAAGACTTGTATGGTGTCCACAAAATGTGTTCTCCTGGCCAACTTCCTAGTCCTGTTCTCCTCTCGACATGGATTAGAGGCCATGTCACTATACACAATATGTTATGGGGCCCACATAGCTTGTCTTATCCTTTGAGGGGCTAGTTGTGTGCTCTAGTCCATGACTATGTTTCTTGGGTCATGATCATGTACCTAGCTATGTACTTAGTTGTACCCATATACTAGACCATTCCCATATACTACGAAGTTACATGGCATGGCCTCCCACATATGACCCTAAGTGTGTTCCTACTATCAAAAGTCCTGGACACCCAAGGAGGGTTACTAGGATTGTGGGCCTAGACAAATAGTGTGTGATCCTTATCTTCCCTGAAACTCTAGTGCCTCATCTAAGGGAGAACTGTATGGAATGTGTTCATCATACATCACACTATGTAGTCATGTTTTTTATATAAAAATTATTATTTAAAATTGTTCTTTATATTGGCATCCACCAACACAAATCCCAACTTTTGGCCACTCAAAATGGGATGTATTTGACTCCATCTATCCATCCCACCCCTCAAATAGCCAGAAATTAGAAATTATCCATTCACACGATGTCCTGATGCTACCAAATTCACCTACCATCATCTTCCAATTCATCCTATCACTACTATGGATCCAGGATCCGGAGAGTATCACCAACAACCTATGATCTATCTTGATCCAATTTTTATTTTCAAATAGATTATTTTTTGAGAAAATACTAAAATTCTAGGTGTTCGATCACCCTTATACCATACCCATCATAGTTAAACCATGGCCTAATAGGCCAATAGTGATCACATGAATAATGTAGGGGGGATGAAGCACCAAAACAATGTCAATATATCATTTGATAAGTGTTCTTAGACAATGATCATAAATATATAATTACGATGGGTGATAACATGTACAACTAGGGAAGAATTATACATTATCTATATAATCAATAAATTATGGGTTTCATGTGAAGAAAAAATTCTATAGATCAAAAGAAGATAAAATCCATGTTCAAAATTTTATTAAAAAGTGGTTGAAACATAAATGAAAATTCCTACCTCGATTTGGAATTGATAATTGGTGAAAACACAATTTACAGTGAATAAAAGACACACTATATTTTTTACCTCCCAATCCACCTCAATTTGATCAACCATCATCTTCGAATCTTGATCTAACAAGGAAGAACATCGCAACTCATCTTCATTACCCTCTTGTTTAAGTGGGTCAAATAGTAGATTTGTATAAATAGGTAAATATATAGGATGTTATATAATTGGTTTTTTATAAAAAAAATTCGTTATTTATATTAAATAAACACCCCCACCAAGAAATGCCTCAACCAGACATTTGGCACAAACAAGCTACTATTTTCATCTAGGGAAAACACTGTATCTCGAACTCAATTGTGGACTCATATTTCCAATATGAGACTCCATTTGAGATATATTTATTTATTTTTGATAAATTTAATGCATATGATATTAATATATTTAATATTTTAATAATTATTATTTTGGGCTCACCAGACCTTGGAATTTCATACAGTCATTGTTCTTGGCTCGAAATTGTTTTAATATATTTTAATGACTGACAAGGAAAAATGGATAACTATTCATTGTAATAAAGAATACTAGGAATTAACATGATTTTCATCACCTTAATCGTATGTGCATCATGAAAACATGAATACAAGAATGTTATATTAATAAAGGATAGAAACAAGAAATAGAGGTTCCAATGTATGAATTAATATACAAGAGAATCAATCCATGGATTCTAGTCAAGATAATTATGGTGGTGGAGATGAATTCCATCATGTGGATTTAGCATCATCCACTCATGGACAGACTCATATGTGCACACAACATAAAGGTTGTAGAAGTATAAGATAGGAAAATAAATTACATACAATCTCATATTTCCTTCCTATTATCCATTTTTAATTGAAATAAATAATCCTCTACAATAATTATTGTGTGAGGATAATCGAGATCAAGTTATGTTTTAATATCTCCACAAATTCTCAATTAGAAGAGTGATCCAATTCCAAGGAATTAACACTCCAAGAGTTAGATTAAATCCATTATGAATAGGACCATCGTTCCTTTTTCTAACACTCAATTTCTTGTAGGAAACTAGTGGTTATCAATCTTTAATTACAGGGCTAAACCACATTGAATTACGTGGTGGAACCGAATGCCTAAGGTAGAAGCTGGAAAACAATAATGACTTCTATATTAAAGGATATGTGTTATTTTTGTGGTTCATTGGATGGATACATGTAGATGAAACATATATAATATATCATTCGAATAACCACATGCAGTGAAGGGGTGAGGAAATGTGGATGCTTTCATGTGGTTGTAGGATAGTGATGTATATCGAGCCTAAGAGGGAAGATATAGAAAACACACAAAAAATACCAAGTAATAATGTATGGATTATGGGTAAAAATTATAAACACTTGTGATTCAGTCCTCCACTATTAATGAAAATAAATTCTGTGATACCAATTAATATAAAACATGTGATATAAAAAAAATTCCACAAATTAATACGGTATGTATATAATTCCAAATAAATCATAAAAACATGATGAAAAAGGGACAATCAAGGAAAAACTAATACCCCCATATGAATCAATTTTAATTTTAATATAAAAACACCATTACCCCAAGAATATTTTGGGTTCATTCAATGAATGAATTTTTAAGTAAATAAGAAGAAAAAGGGCACATGTTCTCTTAGTAATTATCTAATTAGTGGTGTGTTCAGTAAGAAATATTATTATTTGATGTATTTAGAAAGAAAATAATAATATATTACTATTATTTTAATAACAACTTAAATATCAGAAGTATATTTGTAACTTTCGACAGGTTTCTCATCTATTATATTAAGGATGGAATTTTTCAGAAGCCAAAAAAATATTTAGAAGAAGAGAACCTTCAAAAAACTTCAAACATGATATTATATATACTATAGAAGATCTGAATAATATGAAGATATAATTACTATATTATTACAATATTATAGAAGAAAAAAATTATATTGAGCATAAGTGATAGATAAAATAGTTATTTCATACTCTTTTCATTGAGACATTGCAAAATATAGAACCATTATGACCTAAAATAATAGTAATTCCTAGTGGATAATAATTCCCATGTGAATTATTTTTAGTTGATCAAATTTTATTTTTTTAATTCATTTTTTTTGGTTCAGGAAGGATACTTGATGAATACATGGTACATCGCTAAATAATTCCATTGATGAATTAATGGTTCATGTATAATAAATCTCATGCTAGGGAAGTGGGTGATACATTCAAAACTCATGTTTCTGACTTCAACTACACTTGTAATCACTAAAATTTTATAATGATAAAAAAATTAATGTACTTGAAAAAAGGAAAACATGACTAGAAGTAGGTCTCTCATTGAGGTTGAAAATTATAAAAATTAGTTGAAAGTATTCACCTGTTTATTTTTAATTACACAACAAGTAAATGATGGATTGTTCATCCTTATATCCATTCCTATTTACAAAATTTTAGGTTTGATTAAAAATATAAAATTCATCAAAAAAAGAAAAACTTGGTAGACATTTTGGTAAACCAATTCATCTCCACACCTCTTAGTATCCCTACATGATCCACTAGGCTCTATAATTCATATCAGAGAACATGTCTACACTTAATTATATATAAAATTTCATTATTTACATTTTAATTTTCTAATTGAATTGATAATTTTAAGAAGTCGTAGAAGTTCCTCATATGATGGAATTAGACTCCATTTCTATTAAAGATACAGTATCAGATACAAGGATTCATGAAAAAACCTCATGTAATATGACGAAAAAGAGTCCAAGAGATTGGGGACAATGTCAAAGAATGAAAAGAAGTACCAATCACCATTGCAAAAAAAACAAGATGATAACTATTCATATTATATATCGTTTGAAGATTATCCCTTTAAATAAAATAGCTCAATTTTTGGAAAGTATGAAGAAGATGAGTCTACAAAACATGTAGAATATTTCCATTATAAATTTAAAATATATATTAAGAAGGTTTTTTATTAATTGGTTTCATTTTTATATTAATTTTTAAGAATCATCTTGACCAGAAATCACATTTTTAAGAGGATGTTGATGAATTAGAGGATTCACTGTGTATGGAATTCAAAAAGATCAATTATCTCATAGTAGTTATTGAATCCAAAGAATAATCTATGACACATAGCAATGAATTTTATTTATTTTTTGATGAAAAATTCAACGGTCATAAATACAAGAATGTAGAATAAAAAAAAATTCTTGAAGAAGTAATCATTTCTTTTGAAAAGAGACCAAAAACAACTCTAAATGTCAACAATGTAAAATTACAAATCGAAGATTAAAATATCACGTACCATGATCATTACAAAACAGATAGTGGAGGAAGTATTGAATATTGTGTCTAGTATATGAAAGGAGAATGGGTATAATGTTTTTTATTGATTGAAGATGAGAATAGCTCCCTGAATATAATGAAACTTGAACATGATGTGAAATTGAAAAATCTAGAGTCTATTCACACTATAACTTCACAAACTATTGAAAATATGGACACATATATAATAAATTCTAATGACAATATGGTATTTTAAATTAATAATATATTATTAAAATAGTGTCTATGATCATGTGTATAAGTATCAATATCTTTCTATTTGAAAATGGAAAATCATTGTCCTAATAAATTGGTTTTCAATAATGTTGTCACATATGAAAGTTCAGGTTCTAGAATTAAAATTGGAAATATATGTGTGTAAAAAATTCCAATAAATCCATAAATACATTAAATATGCTTTTTATATTGTGGGTCGGAGTAGAGTACTCAAGAGGGGTGGGGGTGAATTGAGTTTCTATAAAAATTTCTGTTAAAAAGGGTATTATTTGAAGTTCCAACAATATTTCAAATTTCGTTGCCCAGTTAGCTAGTAGTGAATTTATAAGAGCTTGAATGTTGGATAAATTTATGAAAAGATTTATTAGTTCTTAGTTGTATCAATTTTAATATTAATACAACTTTTGAACTAACCTAATAAGTCAATACCCTTATAATAACTTTCTAAGAGTAACTATCAAAGAACAATTTAGTTTTATGAAATAAGTGATAAAGTAGAGTAAAACTAAAAGGTAAAAACCCAGAAGAGATAAAACAGGTTGTTCAATCTCAAGAAAAGACTTAATACTCTTCAATTTTTTGATAACCTTCTATCAAGCTGTTTAAATTAATAAATAGTACGATCCACACCCTGAAATGGGGTCCATAACAGTACACATTTTTTCCAAGTGACAAGACCTCTAACATAGTTCTTTTTGGGAATAAACTACCTTCCAACACAATGAAGTATTCCACACTTATCCATGAGATTTACCATATGTATTAAAATATGAGAGGAAGGATATCTTGTATCCTTCAGTTTGATACAGGAAACAATGTGTGTTTTATTATAGACACACACACTACTAGAAATATGTAAAAATTCACACTACATAGAAAATAAGTATGAGAGAGTATTTAGAAGGCTCGGTGTGTCTTGAGATGTAGCTTTGGACTTCTCAGATGTAGCTAAAATGATGTTTGAGTACTCTTCTGGAATTTGAAATAAAAATAGAGTGTTATATTATGAATTCCACGTGCAAGTATTGTCCTGTAGGTATATTATTCTTCATCCTTGAAATGATGAAGTAGTTTTTCAATTCGATGTGCATCTCTGTTGAGATTTCCTATTGCGTTCTTCTTTGAGTTCATGATTTCAAAGTGGTCGCATGATAGTTTCAGATGATCTTCAGTATGCCTCTCTCAAACAAGCATGCACCACCACAACTCATCTACATATATTCTCTCTTTTAAAAACGCTTCTTATTTTCAAGGGATGGAAATGATCATGTTCTTTCCCCATGCATACGTTCGTCATACCTCGTACTGTCTATTAAAATTCATAGAAAAGATTATAAAATATTTCATTATCATTATATTAAAAAAAATATTATCAGTATAAATAATATTCATAAATGTAGATTTAAACAGTCTATCAGTTACTCATAGTCGTTATCTCCTTCAATCGGCGACTCATCCCATCAGTTTGTCATTCTCTAATTCTTTTCCATACGTCTTTGACTCATCACATCGGTGACATGTTTCAATGGAGGGTCCTTATTTATGTCAGTGAGACATTTGATCTACCGGTGACTTATTTCAACTAATGAAGATTCATTATGTCAGCATCCCCATGAATCATTAGGTCACTCAGACTGATGGTTGGACGTCTGTGTCGACGAGTCATATGAAATGTTGAGTCATCTGTGTCGGTCAGTCAAATTCAATGGTGAGTCATCTTCATCATTGAGACATATTCAACAGTGGGTCATTACAATGTCGAGTCCATCAAATGATTTCAACTTCACATACGTAGAACATAAACCTATTTCAACTGTCTTTCAGTGTGTCATATGTCTTTAAATGAGTCATTTGTCTATATGTGTTAGTGAACCATACATAAATAATTTTAGTTGTTCTTTCTGTATCATAGTTCGTCAAATTAAGAGAGGCTTTATACGCATATGTACACATAGATAAACAATAATAAGCTTGTTTAGACTTAAAAACATATAAATAGTTATATCATTGAAATGATCTGATATACAAGATAATGTTTTCGAAAAATTTAGGATATAACATGAGGTAACATATATCTTAATTGATAACATGATTTGTGAAAATCAATACCATTATCTTCTAAGATATTGGAAAATAGTATCTATGGGCCAACCATATCCCCCTTTTTGATGATCACAAATCATGTAATTATTATGTACCATTAAAGAATGATTAAAAATAAAAAATATGATTATATGTAAATAATTATAGGAATTTAAATGTATCAGAGATAATAATGCATAAACACATAATAATGCTTATTGATTTTCTCCCCATTTTGGGATTAGAAAAATGTGGAAGGGTAAAATAATCAAATAAAATGAAAACAGAAAAGTAGAAATTGGAAATTTGCATTAACAAGAAAATTATATTGAATGATCAAAACTACAAGCACTCAGTCCTATTAAAAATAATCACTCTACACTACATGTTAGGTTCATGTGGTTCCTTCCCATTTGTAGAAGGGTTAATGGATGGTTCAGTAGAAGGGGTGGGTGGAGAATGAGGAGGGTTTCAATGGATTTCCAAAAGAGGTATATACACTCTTTCAGGAACTATAGAAGCTAGGTTAGGTCTTTGGTGAGAAATAAGCCAAGGATGAAAAGGCTCTATAATAATGTGTCTTCACTGAGATAGGGCATGAAAACTAGCATCTGAGCTTGAACAGGAACTGAACCAGCTTGGACATGTGGTGCAGTAGCAGGTACCATGATGGCTTCACTTTGGACATGGAGATGATGTTTTAACATCTTGATGAACTCATCAATGATCTCACCATCATATTTTATTTCCATTTAAAATTCATTTTTGTTTTCTATGATCTTCTCCTTCATGGGAGTGAATTATCTCAGCTCATGAATCTGCTCCATAAAATCCTTTTTCACTGGAGGAAGAGTACCATTGGTGGCCAAATACAAAAATAGACTATTCATTCGACACATAGTGATGAGTATGGACAAAAAATCATTGATATTTTTGGTCATCTCTTCCTAAGAGTTTGAAAAACTCCTTGTATAATACTTCACATGTTCAAGAACCTTATCTGAAGATTCATCAACCTTCACAACACTAGAAAGTAATGCTAGTAACTCTTCATTTAAAACTGAACTAATAGTAGAAAGATCCACAGATTATGAAGGATGAATAGGTGGAGCAGAGGTTGAAGTTAGAGAAGAGGAGGAATGTTCCTTAATTTCTTTTATTAGGTTGGAAAATTCAAGATCATTAAAATGAGAAACATTATTCTCAAGTCCTTTCATGAAACTTTCCAATTTATTTTTGTACTAAGTGGTTAAATCATTTATTCTAGTGGTTAACTTTTTCATCTCATTCCCAAGCTTGGTGTTTCTTGTCACAATTTTTTCTACAGTTGTAAGAAAATTTGGCATAATTTCTTTTATCACTTTTTTGGATAGTAAAGGATAATCATAATAAGGTATTCTGGTGGTGGTAGGAGTGGAAATAGAAGTTCTAGCTTGCTTTACACCATCAACCATTGACCGAATAACATTCATGTTATCAGTCATCTCTGTGTTTTCCCTTCTAGCTTCACTTATCTCATATATCATCTGAGATTGTACTTAATTTACTACCAATGAAAATATTTCTTCCTCCAAATTTACTAAAAATCCTTAGTGACATATTCACTAAAAGGGGTTTCAGCCACTGGTTCTCTTATAGTAAGTGAAAAAACATCATCATCTAAATCTTCATAATCTAATCCCAGTGCCACATACTCAGTATTCCTCACCTATTAATCTATTATATAATAATCCATAGGAGTAAGAGTATCAAGACTTACTCTTCCATGTTTATTATCTTCATCATCTTGATATTATTTTTTATGATTCTCCCCCTCAGTGTCATATTTCATTGTAGATTTTCCCCCTAACTTAATGCTTATTTTCTATGATTTTTCTCCTTATGTTGATTTCTTTTTCTAGTATATACAGCTTGCAAAACAGGTTCCAATGAAGCTTCATTTTCATCTCGAATAGCACCATCATCAGATACACCAACATTATCACCAACAATCTCCATACTAGCATCACCTAGATTCCCATCATCATGATCAAATTCATTATCACTTCTACGTTCACTACATTCATCATTATCACAATATTTATCTATTTAATAATCAATATAATCATCAAATTTGTCATCATCTTCTTCCATACCTGACTTTGAACCACTTTAACCACTTCCAGCTTCCTCTTATTCATTTCCTTCGTCACAAGATTCACTGATATATTCTACACTTCCTTCGACTCGTGTCGCTTCACTTCCGGTATATTGGAGAATAAGTTCATGAGAAGTTAATTCCAAATGTGGACATGGAGGTCTAATAGAAATTTTTTTGTTGGTCCTATTGTGTCCTGATCACTTTTATCATCAGTTTGAGATCCCACATCTCTGACATGTGTAACAGGCACTTTATCCTCATATGAAGAATAGATTAATGAACATTTTAAACGGCACCGGGATCCACTAAATTCATTGGTCTTACTGAATGATATATTGGATTGAATTTTTTATATAGTATATCATCATCACCAACCCATTCTTTCTTCCATGGGTTCCTGTTAATTTTCATTATCTTACAAATTTCATAACATATGAAGATTCCACTACATTCAGTATCTACCGCATTATCATATTCACTTACACAACATTTCTCTATTTTCATTGCTAAAATCATTTTGGAGTAGAACAGAGAATTTGACTTACAACCCGGGTTCATATCCCCATTTATGTGAACCATCACATATCTGAATACATTCCATTTAACTCCTTTCTATAGAAAATACACCAAGTATACATCCTGATACTTGAGAGAAGAAAATTTCCCTTTCCTGGGACAAATCAGCTGGGGAATAAACATAAATAAAATTTTGCACTCATGATTTAATTTTGATGAAATGGGTCTCCTATGTTTATCATTTCTAGTTTTCTCTTTCAGAGTTTTCTCATAACAACAGAATAGTCATTCATGTATAGAAGTGCCTTGAAAATCATCCAAAATTCCTTCGTGGGGAACATATACACATCCAACCCAATTTCATGAAGATAAAGAGATTGTCCTTCCTTTTACCTTATACATGACCCAGGAAACATCACATAATTCCTATATAAGATTGATATTTATGTAAAATTCATGTTCTAGCATTAGATAGAAGACTCTGTCATTGTTTACGGACCAATCAAGACATCCCCGATGTTGATGTATCTTTAACTGCAATGACATTCTCTCAATGAGCCATTCCCCCAGTACTTCTTTCTCTGAGGTTACAATATGGTTTTATAGACCCTGATTTTTAGGACCTGAAGATTTTATTGATTCACCTTTCAGTTTTTTAGAAGCATGATATTAATCATCTACAAGAGCCTCCTTCGCATGTTCCATTATAATAAGTTCATTTTAGGGGTTAGAAGGTTAAAGGTCAGGGGTAAAGGTAGATAGAAGTGGCTGACAGAGAGTAGTGATAATGAAGTAGAGTGGATCGATTCAAATTTATATCATTTTGGGATTTTGAAATTAAACAATCATGAAATCATGAACTGAGTTCAACAAAATTTATAAAAAAATTACATTTTTATAAAAACATACAATCTATAGATATAGTGAGTCATTGGTGTTGCCATGAAATACATTGAATATAACTAATGGTGTTAGCATAAAAATAGTGTTGGCACAACAACAGTGTCGGAATAACAAAATTGTTTGGATGACAATATTGTCGGAATGAAAATATTGTCGGCATGGAAAAGATGTCGGCAGGGCATTGGTTTCCGCATGAAAACTGTGTCGGCAAGACAACCGTGTCAGCATGACAATGATGTCAGCATGAAAAAATTGTCGGCATGAAAATAGCGTCATCATGACAATGGTTTCGGCATGAAATATTCACATAAAAATATCAAAGGAATGGAATCACAAGGTCTTACTGATTGACCATTCCTAACTCATGTCTGATTTAATTCATTCTTTCAGATTTCAATGGCTTAGTGAATATGTAAGCAAGCTGATATTCAATGCCAATAAATTGAAAAGTGTACTCACCCTTTTGATAGTGATCACTCAAACCGTGATGTCTAAAATCAACATGTTTTATTCTATAATGAGAAACTGGGTTCTTAGAAATTTTAATAGCACTTGTATGGTCACAATTTACAGGTACATGTCTAAATTGATATCCATACTCTAGAAAAGTGTGTTTCATTCAAAAAATTTATCCACATAAACTACAAGAATCTATGTATTTAGCTTAGTTTGTAGATAATGCAACAAAATTTTGATTTTACTATTGCATAAAACAAAGACTTTACCTAAAAGTGATAAGTTCTAGAGGTGATATTTTTATCTAACCTGCATCCCCCAAAATCAGCATTAGAATAACTCAAAATATCAAACTATTTTCATTTAGGGTAAAAAAACAAAAATTGATAGTAGGTTTGAGGTATTTGAAAATATTTTTATCAAAATTTAACTGTGACTATTTGGGATTAGCTCGAAAACATGCACACATACACACACTAAACATTATATATTTCTTTCTAGTAGTCAAGTAGATAAAACATCCAATAATTCTTATTTAAGTGGTTTGATCTATCGATTTATCATATTCATCAAGATAAAACATATAAGTTTTACTCATTGGAGTGTCAATATTTTTAATTCTATCAATTCCAAATCTTTTTAAAATATATTTTGTGTATTTACATTGATTTAAAATGATTCCTTCATTAATTTAATAAATATGAAATCCAAGAATGTATTTTAGTTCACCCATTAAACACTTTTCAAATTCATTTTTCATCATCTTTTAGAACTCAATAAAAAATGAATTCCTTGAAGATCCAAAACTAATATAATCTAAAAAAATTATGCTACTAAAACATATTTTGAAATTAGTTTTATAAAAACATTAAGATCTACAATTCCTTTTGTAAAACCCTAGGATGTATGAAAACTACGTAATCTATCATACCAAGCTCTTGGATCCTGTTTTAAACCATATAAACCTTTTGTTAATTTGAAAAATGATTTTGAAAATGAACGTTTATAAAACAATGGGTGGTTCAACAAAAAATCCTCAACTATATACCCATTTAGGAAATAAATTTTACAATCCATTTGATAATGTTTGAAATTAAGATTGCCAGCATAAGAAAACATGATTCTGATGGAGTCATGACTAGAAAGTGGTGAACACATTTCTTCATAGTCATTATCTTCTTCTTAACTATAACCCTCAGCAACTAATGTAGATTTATTTCTATAAATATTTCCAAATTCATCTACTTTGTTCCTGAACACCCACATAGTGCCTATGGTCAGGGTATCTTTGGTTCTATCCACAATATTCCAAACATTATTTCATTCAAATTGGTTAAGTTCTTATTGCATTTCCATCACCCAAATGTCATCTATAATTGCATCATTTATGTTTATAGGTTCAAGATTTAAAAAAAGATTTATTTTCATCCGGATTTATAATAAAATATCTTTTTCATGTCCCTTTATCTAAGTCTCCAACAAACACATCTAAAGGAAGGTTCATGAGAGATCTAGTTGGTCTAAAAAATGAGGATTTAGTAACTTCATGTTAATCTTCAGGTTTGGGTTAATCATGTTCATTTTCTAAAGAATTTCTAGAATATTTTGATTTAATAGATTTCTGGAAAATATCATTATATTATTTTTTATTTATTTCCATGTTTGAAAAATCATCTTTATGGGTTTCTCGAGAGATCTTAGGTTCATGTGTATCAGTTTCATCAAATTTTATATGCAAATATTCTTCCATAGTATTGGTTCTTTTATTAAAGACTTTACAGTCATAACTAGAGGTTGAGTAACCTAGTAAGATTCATTCATCACTCTTGGATGAAAATTTTCAGGATTATCCTTAGTATTAGGAAAATATAATTTGAAACCAAAAACATTGAAATAAATAACATTGGGTTTTCAATTGTTTCACAGCTCATAAGAAGTCTTTATGAGGATAGGTCTAATTAAGACTCTGTTAATTATGTATCAAGTTGTATTTACAGCCTCAACCCCAATGTAAATAGGTAAATCATATTCATTAATCATTTATTGGTAAATTTCGTATATGGTTTTATTTCTTCTTTCCACAACTCCATTTTTTTGAGGTGTCCTAGGGGTAGATAAATTATGACTATAGACATTTTGTGAGTAAAAAGATTCAATGTCTTGATTTTTAAACTCACTACCATGATCACTTCTTACAAATTTTATCCTAATTCCACATTGATTTTCCATTGTTTTAGCATACTTAGTGAAGTAAGTACATGCTTCACTTTTTTGAGATAAGAAATAAGTCCATGTATACATAGAATAAACGTCTATAAGAAAATTAACATAGTGATTCCCATTCAAACTAGAATCTATGGATGGTCCAAAAAAATCTATGTGAACAAACTCTAATGGTTGAGAAGTTAAAAATTATTTCTTTTATTTGAAGGATATCTTGTGTTGTTTACCATTTGACAAGGATTACAGACTTTATCATTTGAAAACTGATGTTTGGGTAGATCCTTGACTAGTCCATTTTTAATAAGCATTATAAGAGAGTATACATTACTGGGTCAAAATATCATATGCCAAAGCCAAGATTCTTTTTTTAAAGGCACTTAAGCAAGAAACATTTGGAGAAATTAATGAATCTATGATTACTTAATATACATTTTCATTTCTAAAAGTAGAAAATACCAATTCATTTTTAGAGTTAATAACATTTCATGGATCATTTTTAAATTTAACTTGAAATCCCATTTCAAAAAATTTATAATTACTAAGAAAATTTTATTTCAATCCATCAACAAAAAGTAATTTCTAAATTAAAACTATGATAGAGTTGCCAATATGGCCTAGGACAATTATTTTTACATCAGCATTGTCCCAAAAGGTGACATATCCACCATCAGTATGATTTGTTTCATAAAGCTTGAATAATATTATATCATGTTCCTTGAACATCCACTTTCCATGTATCACTGACTCTTGTAGGAGCCCTTCAAACTACATCCCCACATGATAATCAAACCAAAATAGATTTTGGTACACAGACTTGTTTGGGTACAGTGACATTAGCAATCAATGTTTTAGGTACCAACAAATTTTTATGGGTTTCCTATAAAAATATATAACATATTTCAAAAATAGACTCTATTTAGTCCAGTAAAAACTAGTGGTAGTTAAATATTTTTCAGAACTAGAACAAGCAACAGAATATTGATTTTTGGGTAGAAGAATAGATTTTCCAGACATAGTTACAAAATGTGTTTTCGATAGGTTTCTCTGTCCATGATGATATCCAAAACTAGAAGTATAGTTAGGAGCTATATGTTTACCAATATTTTTGGTAAGATTATTTTTTCTACTTGTAAACCTTTCTAGATATTTCGTCAATGGATCATTAGACATTTTTAACTCATTTTTTTCCTTGAGATTTTTGAGAATATTTTTCAATTTCAGTAGTATGGTCAGATTTATTATTTATAGTGAAGTCATGTTGTTTATTTAAATAGTTATATTTATCTTTTATTTAATTAAAATTGTCTTACTTCATGTTACAGTTTTTAAATAATTCATTGCTTGTCATATTTTCAGAATCACTCTCATATTAAGAATAATAAGAATTGGGTTTAGGTGAATGTAAGGTTATATCAGATGTGTTGGTCATAAAGCACAAATTTTCCCTCTCATCTTTCTCATCATGAGACGATGATGATTCACTAGTGTTTTCATCACTGGAACTCCAGGTTCCCTTCATAGATTTCTTAAAATTCTTTTCTTTTTTTCATACTTCATTTTGTATATTAAATTTGTACAGTCATCTTTGACATGTCCTCTCCTCTTGCATTCATAGGAGACAATCTTCTCTGATTTTAAATTTCTTTTCCAGATCATTTTCTATCTTCCCTTGTTATCATTTCTTCCTTTATAATTGGGATTCCTGAAAATCTTTTTCATCCTATATAATTTATTTAGTCTTATGGATAGCTGAGCCATATCTTCATCACTATCTGATTTTGATTCATCATTATTAAAGCTTTGAACATAGTCTAGAACCTTCTCTTTTTCCTTATCCTTAGAGGTAATAGTCTTGAAGTCTACAGATTTTCTCTTAGGTTCATCCTCTTATACTATGTTGATATTCCTCTCTTCCTCATACACCACCATTTTTCCAATGAGTTCTTTGATATATAATTTGATGAAGTAAAATAATTATCTAATGGAGAATGAAGTTCCTCTTCATCTATTAAGTATGCATATGAGATTCCTCATAAATTTTTCATTGTCAGTATCGTCTCTTCCCAGAGAAATAGTAGTGTTCACAATTTCACTAAACCTGAGATACATGTAAAAAATATGCTCATAGGGATTCATTTTAATGTTATAATATTTAATATTTTATGTTTTATGCCTAATTTATTTAACACTACATGTTCCTTTAGGTGAAATTGAAAAATTAACCCAAATTTCATGGGATGTTTTACATGCATAAGTCTTGTTGAATTCCTCATATCCTAAAGAACAGTATAAGGAAATCAGGGCCATAAAATTATTGTTATAATAAGTCTTAGTTGGGTCATCCCACATTGTTCTATCAGTAGAAGGAATCTTATATTCTTCTACAATTGAAGACCAAATTTGAAAACCCATACTTTCCATGTGTAATTTAAATTTAATTTTCCATTGTGCATAATTGGTTCCATTAAAGAATAAAGGACTCTTGGTAGCATCACCTTCCATCCAATTATCCAAAATATAATTTTATAACAATATTTTATAGAGATTAAAATAGAGTATTAATAAAATATAATCCTTGATATAAAACAAAAATCACTATTGAAAATGTTAGAGAATGCTTAAAAAACTAAAAATTCCTAACACTATGATACCGAATGTTGGTTGGGGTAGAGTACTCAAGATGGGGGTGAATTTAGTATCTATAAATTCTTTTGAAAAGGGTATAATTTTATGTTCCCCAAAAATTTAAAATTCAGCTGCTCAGTTAGCCAGTAGTGAATTTATAACAGTTTGATTGCTTGATTAATTTCTCAAAAGATTGATTGGTTCTCAGTTGTATCAATTTGAAAATTAATATATCTTTTTAAACTAACCCAGTAAGTCAATACTATTATAAACACTTGATATGAATAACTATCAGAGTTTAGTCTAGTTTTATGAAAAATATGATAAAGTATAGTAAAACTAAAAGGTAAAAATACAACAGAGATAAAACTAGAGTTTTAGTCTCAATTAGAGACTTAATCCCATCCACTTGGTGATCAGATACCACAAATAGGTGTAAATGCATAAACATTATGATCTATACCAAGGATCAGGGATCACATTAGCACACAGGGTATCCAGGTCATAAGGCATGTACCATAGATCTTCGTGGGCCTAAACTACTAGGACACACAAGTATCTCTTCCACATATATCTGCAGGAGTAAATACATGTAAGAAAATATGAGTGGATGGATATCCTATATCCTTTAGTTTGATATAGGAGATAGTGTATGTTTTATTACAGACACACACAAACTGCTCGAAAGTAAGTAAAACTGGACAAAACATTGAAAATAAGTATGAGAGAGGATTTAAAATGATCTCTATGTCTTAAGATGCAGATTTTAACTCCTCAGATGTAGCTAAGATGAAGTTTTGGTCTTCGTTTAGAAGTTGGCACAAAAATAGAGTGTCTTTCTCTGACTTCCATTTGTTAGTATGGTTTTGTATGTATATTCTTCTCCTTCCTTGAAATGATAAAGTAGTTTTCAAATTTGATGTGCAGATCGGTTGGGATTGCCTCATGTGTTATTCTTATTTTTATTTCATAGTGGTATCTTGAGATTTTTTCATGTTCTCCATTGTGTCTTTCATGCACAAGCATGCACCACCACACCCCATATGTATATCTTCTGTCTTTTATAAATGCTTCTTATTTTTGAGGGCTGAAAAAGAGAAAGTTCGTTCTATATGAATAGTTTCATCGTACCTCATATTGTCTGCTAAATTTCCTAAAAAGTATTTTAAAATATGCCAGTATCATTAAGTGAAACAAATATTACTATTATAGATAATATTAATGAATGTACATTTAAACAGTCTATTAGTGACTTGTCTGTCCATGTCTCCTTCTGTCAGTGACTCAACACATCGGTATGTCATTCTGTTAGTCTTTCCATACGTCGGTGACTCATTACATTGGTGACATGTTTCAATGATGAGTCCTTCCTTCTGTCGGTGAGATAGTTGAACTATCGGTGATTTATTTAAACTGATGATGAGTCCCTATTTCGGTAGCACAATGAAACAGTATGTCACTTATACTAACAGTAGGTTGTCTACGTCAGTGAGTAACATGCAACGTTGTGTCGTATGCATCAGTGAGTCATATGAAAGGGTGAGTCGTCTGTGATGGTGATACATATGTAATGGTGAGTCATTCTAATGGTGAGTCCTTCCAATGGTGTCAACATCACAAACATAGAACATATGCATGATTAAGCTATCTATCAGTGATTCATATGTCTATAGGTGAGTCATCATTCTGTCGGTGTCAGTGACTCATACATAGATAATTCTAGATGCTCTATCTATCTCATAGTTTAGAAAACAACAGAGAGTGTTAATACCAATAAGTACACATAGATAAACAGTTATAAGGTTGTTTAGACTTAAACATACAAAAATAATTATATGATTTAAATGATCTGATGTATAGGGGATTATTTGAAATAATTTTGGATCTGACATGATGTAAGATATATGTTAATATATGACATGATATGTGATAATTAAAACAATTATAGTCAGAGATAGTGGACAACTGTATCTGTGGGCTAACATGTATATCCAAGAAAATACCCCCTCAAGAACAGATAAATATAAGAGAGTATATACCTAATAGTAACATAATGTATAGTCTGGTCACATTACATCTAGAGACCAAAGAAAGAGGTTTTTTTATATTTCTAGAATATGCAGGATATTAGGGTATAAGGTTATTAAAGTCTATCATAATATTTAAACCAATATAGATTATTTAAATTAGTAGTTTAGGGGGATAATATTTTAATTAAGAATATGAATTTTTTGTAAATAAGTTTTCACAGAAAAATACACGTCTATCCTCTTAAATAAATATTGTTTCCAGAAGTAATTTTAGGATTATATATATAATGGTGGTAACAATTATGAGGAGTTCTGGTATTCACCCATCTTCTATCAATTATATGGTAATGAAATAAATGACCAAAAAACGAGTAAGTTAAATGAGGGGAAAAATTATCATTCCTTATGAGAAGAAAAGTTAATGAAAAATGATAAACAAAAGAAATAAGTTGTGAAACCCAATCTCAAAAGAGAAGAAAATATGGTTGTTAAGTATTTATCAACACATATAAAATGTATCTACTATGGTAAAAAATCCACAACATGGATAATTTTAAGAAAGATCAAGAATCCAAATAAAGTAAAAAAATAAAATAGAGGGATAATATAATTGGTTTAGTGATTCGATACATCCTTGTAGATAAAGTGAGGATGTATCCCAAAAGGGATCAGAGAAATAATGTGAATGACCCATGTGGGAGATCCAATAAAAATTTTAAAATAAATAATTCCAAAATATTTTGTTTGGTCAGTTACAAGTCATTAGAGAAATAAAGAAATCTCAAGAAGAAACACTAGAAAGTCTAATTGAAAAATGATAAATAGGTTTCTCCTCCAGAAAAATATTTTGAATTGCATGATAGGTAGTCTGAAAATGAAAACATAAGAATTTTAGATGTTCTATGTGGAATATGTGAGAAAAACGGACAAAGTAAAAATAATTATATGATTCTTATACCTACTCATGAATAGATTTATAAGGATAACAATCAAGAATTGAGAGAACCAACTACATTATGGGAATATGAGAAGTTTAAAAATCCAAAAAAAAGCTAAATATTGATGAATGTAATGATTTCATGCCACCCATTATATCTCAGTATTTGATGAGAAAAAATAGACAATGAAAAAAATAATATTCAATTCATATATACAATGAATAGTGTATTTAGTATGAGATATAATTCTAATCCCAAGTATTCTTATTAATAAACTCATTAGAGTTTCACACTATTCCATTACCATTTGTGTTATATTTGTATGATTGTTATGTGGGGGATTTAAGGCTGTGTTGGTTCACCTAGAGATAAATTAATAAAAAAAGATTCATAATTATGTGGATGGGAGGAAGA
Organism: Viscum album; assembly: GCA_963277665.1. Lineage (NCBI taxonomy): Eukaryota > Viridiplantae > Streptophyta > Magnoliopsida > Santalales > Viscaceae > Viscum > Viscum album. The sequence goes on from OY728120.1 coordinate 790,066,126, forward strand.
CAGAACAACTAATTAGGATCAATAAATTTTTTGAATTTTTACAGAATCCTCGATTATTTTCCTGGATTTCTTAAAGTATATTTTATGTAACAATACCTCACTAAGATGGTAAAGGGATTTAAAACATTGTGGGATAGATACCATCATGAGGATGTAGGTAAAATTTGTTCCATTAATATCGTCTTATTCTTGTGTTCTTTGTGACTGTTAAAGCAATATGTAATCAAATCACACCTTTTTCTATTTCTAATTATATATAACAAGTATATAGGGGGTGTTGTTTGATGAGTAATATTTAATAATGTGGGAGAATATTCTTTTTTATTTTTAATTTATGATTTATGTATTTTTTATGTAGATTGTGGGTATATGATTTCTGATGTAATTTCTTGTACTTCCCCAGGGATTTAATTTTGGGAAATGGTGTCACATACTGAAATAGCTAATGGGAAAAGTTGATGTCATGGAGTGGATACTCTATTTTTCCACAAATAATTTTATCCCTTATAGACATAGAGAAGACCTATTTCAGATTCATTTCTATAAAAACATGTGGTGTCATCATTCTCCATAAAAGTTGGTCAGATGAAGACTCATTCAAAGGAGTGAAAATGATGTTTTGTAGAATATGAATCATTTCTCAAGATGAGTATGGAAAATTTTGTTTGATTCAAGCCCATCATATTATTTTCATTTTTTATCAATAATATCTATAAGAGAATAAACATTATATAGTGACATGGTATTGATAATAAATAAAGGGGGACAATGAAAATCCCTTGCGGATTAATGATGAATAATGGTATTTTTTAATAAAATGGGGATTAAATGTCAACGTATAAGAAAGATGAATTTATCAATGATTATTTATTATAATAGAAATGGATAGTCTGAATGAAGTTTAATATTTATAATGGTGATACTAAGAAGAATGGAATTGATTTATAAATCAATCTTGAGTAGACAATACTCCCTTTACATTTGATGATTGTTGAATTGGTTTTAAAATTTTTAAGACATGTTCAAATTATATTTTAAGTATAACATATCTTACAACATATGAGAATGGGATGTTATGCTAGCTAATGTGGATTTTGAATGTCTTATAGATGAATAATCAAATACTTAATTATTTAGATTAATATCATTTCGATGATTGTATTTGACGTTGAAATGGATGGTTTGAAGACAAATAGAATTGGAATATATATATATGACCAGTTTTAAAGGATGAATAATAATTTATGAGAAGAAATTTCACTAAGTGGAAGAAGAGTTTTTAGGGTGTGACAATCTATTTATTGTTTATACAAGAGATTTATTTTTTTCTAAGTGATAAAAATATATAGTGTATTAGCCAGAAACCCGAGCTATATGTGAGGCATAGGGATATTGTGAAGACTATAAAATATTTCACTACCAATAAAAATGGTCGACATAGATAATAAAAAAATGCACCTCCCTAACAATAGATTTATTTAAGATTACATTTTATGTTGGTATGGTATTATTAACGTGCATGACAAAATTCCTCCTCATTGGAGAATTTTTCTAATATACTTTTTTTGAAAATATTTATTTAAATAAGTCACAAATAATTTATTTTTGAAAACTAATGTGGATGTGTGATAGTGTCCTCGTCGCCTATCCGTTTAATTAAAAGGTGGCACAAACAATGATTCGTTTTCATCTGATTTCCGTGGATCGATGAAAGGTAAAAGGCAGCATGGGTGATGTCTGTTTCACATAATGTAAAGAAAAGGAAGCTTCTGTGATGCCTCCTTTCACCTAAATAAAGAGGAAAGGCTGGAACACCCTTAATTCCTTTCCGGGAGGTGCCTATAAAAGGGTACCCCAAGCCCCTCCCCACTCCAAATTTCATTCATCTCTCATTGTATCAAAGCCTATCTCTCTCTATAATTATCCTAGTGGTTATTTCATTGTGAATGGGTTATTCCATAGCCTGAATGGATTTCTAAATTTTGTGAAGGATCATTTGGATTTATTTTTTAAAAGTTATTTATTTATTTAATTGAATTTTTTATTTTGTTATACATATTTTCTATATTTACTAGTTCATTAAGTTATATATATTTTAGAAATAATAGTTATTATTAGTAATGATTAAGTATATATTAATTAATGAATAACATCGGATCAAAGAATGATTTTATAATGATTAACTAATAATAACTAACTATGGAATACCATCTGATTAAAAAATGAATTCCATTTGATTAACTAATGAGTAAGGAATAATTAATTAAAGATTAAGTAATGTAAAACTAATGATTAGCTACTGAATAAATAATGAATAAATAATGATTAAATAATAATTATTGAATGACGATCTAATGATTAATGAATGATTAACTAATGATTAAAGATTGATTAAGAGATGATTTTGGAATGATAAACTAATGATTAAATATTGATTAAATAATGATTAAAGAATGGATTATCAATGATTAAAAATTTATTAACTAATGATTGACTAATTATTAAATAATGGATATGTAATTATTATGTAATGAAGAAAGAATGATTTAGTAATTATTAAATAATTATTAATTAATTATTAAAGAATGCATAAATAATGATTAAAGAATTAGCGGCTAATTATTAAAGAATGAACTAATTATATACTAATGATTAAATATTGACATAATAATGATTAAATAATGATTAAAGAAATATTAATAATGATTATTTAATTATTATTTAATTACAAATTAATGGATAACTAATGAATAACTAAGGACTGAATACTGAGTAACAAATAATTAAATATTGATTAACTAATGATTAAAAATTTATTAAATAATGTCTAAAGAACGATTATCTGGTGATTAAATAATAATTAAATAATTATTTACTCATTATTAAAGAATTTTTAACTAATGCATTGAGAATGATTAAATACTTATTAACTAATGAATATATATTGATTAGATATTGATTAAATAATAATTTACTAATCATTATTGAATTTTTAAATAATGATTTAATAGTGATTATAAAATGATTAAATATTATTTTAATAGTGTTTACATAATGATTTACTAATGATTTAAGAATGATCTAATAATGTTTAAAAAAAATAATTAATTATTAATGAATTATTACAGATTGATTAACTAATTCATAATGAATTATTTAATAATGATTAAATATTGGTTAAATAATGAATAATAATCGATTAACTAATGATTAATTATTTTTTAACTAATGATTAAAGAATTATTAAAGAATATTTAACTAATGATTAAATAAGTAATAACTAATTACTAACTAATGATTAATGAATGCATAACTGATGATTAAATAATTCCTAAATAATGAGTAAAGGATTATTTACTAATGATTAACTAATGATTAAGAAATTATTATAGAATGTTTAACTAAGGATTAAATAATTATTAAATACTTATTATCTAATTATTATATAATGATTAACTAAGGATTAAAGAATGATTATTTAATGATTATCTAATGATTATGAAATTCTCGACTAATAATTAATGAATAATTAAGGAATAATTAATAAAGTATTATCTAGTGATTAACTAATGATTAATTAATAATTAACTAATGAATGAAATAAGATTAACTAATGACTAAATAATGGTTCACTAATAATTGATTAATTATTTATAATTATTTTACTAATAATTAGATAAAATGTAACTGTTTGATATATTTTAATTAAGTAAAGATTAAATAGTGATTAATTAATGATTAAGGAATAATTAATATATGATTAATTAAGGATTAAAGAATAATTAACTAATGATTAATTAATTATTATCTATTAATTAACTTTGTATTAATATAGAATTAATATAGGATGAAAGATGGAATTGGATGACAATGAGGCTTAAATTAACACATGATTTATTACTCCCAAAATTAATATGATTCATAATTTATTGGATAACTAATTTTATACTCTCGATTGTATGTCTTAGATGAATTAGATTCTCTTTATAAACCACTGAAAATTCATGTAGGAAAATAAAAAATTGGTTTATGAAACAGTAGTGTAATGTTTTTGTATATAAAAAGATATTCTAAATTTTTTGTATCCTAGTGATTATGTGGTTATCTATGTAATTAAATCCCTTTATTGATACTATAATTAGATTTTTCTCTACAATAAATGTAACTAGGGGTAAAACCTGAAAACACTACATTGAGTTAAACTTGAATGGGAACTGGTAATGAAAATGGGCCTTACTACACCCCTAGTCTGAAATGCCCGAGGGATATAATTTTTATGATTCATATTTTCTTTATAAACTACCCAATATACTGTTAGGAAAACTAAAAATGTTACTATGAAACATTAGTTTTATATTTTAGAATATAAGAATATATTTTAAAAGATTAGTATCGTAACGATTAAATTATTAACCATCATTTTATATTTTATTAAAACTATCAAAATATTGATCAAAGAACATTTTTATGTAGATAATCATGTTTTCTTATGTAAACTACTATGGGGAGGTTATTCAAACTGAGTAAATAACTTCTTATTTTACACAACCAACAAAAATGGTTAGGATATATGATTTCTAACCCTAAGATAACTTCATGAATGAATTAATGGTTTCTAAAATCATGAGCCTAATCAAGAGATCGAGTCTATTAGCTATAGAAATTTTCAATTCCCATCTAGCTATGGAATCTAGCTTGTCCAGTGGCTATTGATGAGCACTCAGTTTAATAAATAACATTATTTTCCCAATGGTTTTCTAGTTCCATGATGGAGTTATAAGTTATGGTTTATGCTATAAAAGAAAAAAATCCAATTGTATGAAGACATAAACATAGAAGAGTGGTTGTATAAGGTTCATCCAAATAAATTAAGTATATTACATATGATGTGGAAGAGGATTACCTACCTCATCCCAAGGATATAAATTAAAATATTATTTCCAATATAGAATTTTCTAATGATTGAAAATATGGAGACTATAATTCAATGAGTAGGAATCCACAGAAGTTGGGGAGGAAGTTTCTAGAAATTTATTAGTTTAAAAAAAACTATAACCCAAAATAATTCATCCCCAACTCTTGGAATCATGGTCAAATCAATTTCACATTTCATGGATTTCATATGGAATGTAATCACAACTTCAATTATGTTTTTTTGAGTTGTTAATGATACGCTTTGTAACATCCCAGGTAAATAAAGAATAAAACATTTTAATATTTATTAATATTTACGAATTAAATATTAATTTTACTTTAAAGGGGTTGCTATGTTCGATAGTGTACCCGATACACAAAAAAGAGTTTCTTTGAAATCTTACTTTCCACACTAGTAATAAAATAATATTATTTTAAATGGTAGTTAACACTTAGTCATTGTATTGGAGGGAATAAATATAAATAACTAAAATATGTTTTTATATGTTTTTTAAATGTGTTTACATTTATCCAAAAAATTATAAAGGATTAAAATATGAAAAGAATTCAATTTTAGGCATATATACTCTAATTTTCACTAAAGGTCCACTTATCACCTTTTGATGGAGAACTGTCATTAAATATAGTTTTGGTCACTCTTATACATTCTTTTGGACCAAATGAAATTCTTCTTTAGAATCGGGATATCAAAATTTACTTTGTGTAAATTTTTGGTATTTTTCCAATAAAGTTCATTTTTTAATGAATAGTAAAAAATGTTGTATTTCAATTCAAAACCTATTTTTAATCTAATTTATTTATATGATTTGATTATATTTTTAATTGGTTTTAAAGAGAAATTATAATATATTTTTACCATTTAATCCAATAGTTGTCATTGGAATTAATTTCACATTGAAATTGGACTTAAACTAGTGTCAATCCTTTGATATATATTATTTCATAAAAACATGCTATTTGTTCTGACGGTGGGAATTAATTAATAAATTAATTAATTTTACTTATATGTTTTGAATTTTGTAAAATAGACATCATTTTTTAATTCTGAATATCAAATATAGATTAGGGAGATGTTTTGGTATTTTTGTGAAAAACATCAATTTTTGATGAATAGTGAAACAACTAAGTGGTACTTAAAAAAACTAATTTTTCGTTTAAATGAAATTTTTCCACCTCTGTGTTTTGAATTTCAAAAATCCGACATACATTGTTTTCATTAAGAAGTAAAATGTGGTTCAATGGGATTAAAATAATTTTTTGTGAATAGTAACTTTTAAGTTTTTAAACGTGATTAGAGGTAATTAGTGTAATTTAAGGTAAAAATAATGTTTTAATAATATGAAATGACCTTGAAACATGTCCTACCCTTATTGGATGTGTCATGGACGACCAAGAAAATCCGTGGGTCAACTTGGGGACCCCATGGAGCCACTTTGGTAGGAAAATGACATTAATAACTTTTTATTTAAAGTTAAAATAAAAATGTCACAAACATGTGTGTTTTTACAAAAACAATTTTTAAATGGGGTTATACAAGTCATAATTTTGACTATGAATATTCATTGGAAAGATAAAAATATTTCCTACATCATGATATTTTTTTATAATTTTTTAAATTAAATTACTTATGACACCATGATGATGCAGCGATTACCTCATTATTTAACAATTTAAATAAAATGAAAAGATAATGTAAGATCTAAGACCTACACTTGTCAAAAACCTATTTTATGGGTGGATTTAGAACTATTATCACCTTATCCTCAAAATATATAATTTTTGGGATCTTTAAAATCCTAAAATCATTTTATAATAAAGTAACCTTTTATAACTTTCCAAAAGTCCCCCTCCTATCCTCTTATAAAAGGCCCCCACCTCTACCACCTTACCCACACCTATCAAGCCTTTGGCTCAGCCACCCCTACCCATTTTGTCTCTCCACATCCCTCTCTTACTCCTTTAAGCCTCACTTTTGGCAGAAGTCTTTCCAAGGAAGCCTTTTATCTCAAATAAAAAAGAGTTACCCGTTTTAAAGGTAGTGTCTTCTCTTGTGTTCTTATGTTTTATTTTGCTTCTCCAACCCCCTAAACTCTTTTTATTATGTTCTGTTGTAACAACACCAATATATTCAATATACTAGGATGTTTTTATGAGAAATATTAGAGATAAACTTACACACACCTTCATCTAATGGTTAAAGAGCATACTGTTTCCATGGATGGCGAATTTCTGCCTCATGAATCGATGATTGTTCAATATTCTTCTAACACCTTCAAAGGTGGCCATTAAGATGAAACTATATTTATATATGATATATAACATGTTTATGTTTTTCTTAAGCTTATGTATTTTTCAATTATGGAAAACCTTTATGGCTTCCATTATGGGTATACAAGATATCTTCATTTTAGGAAGTGCGGACTACCGCCCCCTCAATGTGATTTGATTCGTTAATGCCATATGTGGGATGTATAAAAGATGGAGTTGATGATATTATATATGACATTATACTGGAATTATAATATACCTTTATTTCATTATGATTCCATTCCATAAAATATGAAATTTAAATGAATGTAGCATTCATGCGTACATACGGCTTACCGTCTCCATGAACGGTGCATTTCATTTCTTACCTCTAAATGTTATTTAATATTATAAATGAATGTATATACTGGGTATATATTATATATATGATATCTACATAATGAATATAACTCTGGATAAATGGATACATGAACAAATTGTAATTATAAAGAGTTTATTTTTGACTCAAGTACCAATGATCGTTAAAACGACGGTTATTAACTTAAATAATTATACAGTGTTCATGACAAGGTAATAAGTGATATAAAAAGAATAATGAACTTGAAAAAGGTTCTTATGAAATTATAAATTAAGTCAAAATTTATTAATCAGGATATTAAAGAGCAACCGAGTCACGTCGGACACGAGGTAAGGGACTTCGTCTCAATCCCCATTCATTGAGGCATATTTTGTTTTATACAAATCTTTCTATTATATAGTGTATAACCCCCTTTGACTTTTACGCATATTCAAAAGGAATATTTTTTTATACAAAGATTTTTACTAAATGACAAAAGGAATGTTTTTTTGTACGTATGCGGCGACAACGACTTCTCTGCTGTCGTGACCATTATTTGAGTTTCGGCTTCCCCTACAAGCCATAACCTAACATTTTTTTAAAATGAAAAAATAAATACCATGTATTACTTTTCTTTTATTTTGGTATTGAAAATGGTTTTCATAATGTTTTTATTATATCAATGTGATGTATTGATATCTTGTGATTGAAATGTGGAAATGTTATGTTTCCCTTATGCATGTTTTACATGATACGATTATGTTATGGTTCTTGGGAATTGTTATGAAGATGGGTGGTTTCGTGATAAACTAAGGGTGGGTGAGCACGATATAGCTCTCCAACGCATTGGGTAATAAAAAGGAGTTAAACATTATGGTTTTTCCAAAGAGATTTAGGGAATATACTGTGGTGGGTATTCCAAAGGTCACCATGAGGGTTACTCCCCACGTAAGAATGTTATGAATGCCTAAAGTTACCATTATGTCTTATGATTTTTATGATTTATTCATGATTTGATGAGGTATGTTAAAATTCTTATGTTTTATGAGTGAAGTACGATTTCATACATGGACTAATGTTTTCATTTCGTAATTTTTTTATCCCTTAACGAGCTTGCTCATCCCAAGTTTTTCAAATGTTTTTCACAGGTCAAGGGAAAGGTACATGATGTGATGATAGTGTTAAGGAAATGTAAAGAAAGACCCCATGTTTTATTTTAACTATTTTTCCATTGATGGGAATAATTAGTACTATCGTTTATGTAACCACTTTCTTTAAATGTGGAATGTAATGCATGTTTTATGATCTAATTTTCTAAAACTCTAAACCTGAAAATATCCTCAACGTGTATTCTTGATGTAACTCAACATTAATTAATGATTAAAGCTGGGGCCTTATAGTTGGTATCAGAGGTCGGTTTAGATAACTTTAGGAGTTAGAATTCTATTAAATGATTATCCAAAAATACTTTTTATGGTCATATTGAAATGATATAGCATTTCAAGATTACCATGTTGCTTCATCTAAGACATGTTTGGTCAGAATGGTTTTCCGTAGAGGAAACAGGGAAGCAGTGCTAGGAAGGCATACAAAAGGAAATAACCTTCCAAATCCGCATCCTGGGATCGTCGGAATTGGAAATGAATAGTTTGTTGCAGTAATGGAGCAGTTGAATCAAGCAATAAATGGTGGCGGTATCCATGCATGAGATCAGCCAGATCAACCACAGAGGAACATGTTAGTGGTGGAACATTTCATGTGACCACATCCCCCATCATTCAGAGGATCATCTGACCCTGTGCTAGCTGAAAGGTGGATTAAAGCACTGGTGAAGATTTTCAATGTCATGGGGTGTTCAGACAATCAAAAGGTCAGTCTTGCAATTTACCATTTGGAGGGTGAATCAGATCAGTGGTGGTTGATGTTTAAAAATATCATGGATGCTAATGAGATTGATGCTCTCGACTGTGATGAATTGATAGGTATGTTTCTTGAGAAGTATTTTCTTAAGTCTGTTCTACATAGGATGGAAAAACAATTCTTGGAATTGAGGCAAGAGGAAGACTCAATGGCTACCTATGAAGAAAGGTTCACTCAATTGGCAAGGTATGCTCAAAACATTATCCGAGACCTTGATAGTAAAATCAATCGTTTTTACTCAGGATTAAATTCAAAATATCTAAGGGCTTTAGCTTCTCACGAGTTAAAAATTTATGAAAATATTGTTCGATGGGATGAGAAGGTGGAAATGTAATTTTCCGATGATAAAGTTTTCTATAACAACCAGGAGAAGAAGAGACCGAGGTGGCAGGAGAAAGGAAAGAATTATTCAAAAAGGCCTAATGGTAAGAAAACTAAGTCTCTAGTTTGTGATAAATGTTTTTAAAGGCATGCTGGGGAATTTCTTCTGAATTCTAGAAAGTGCTACCGATGTGGTAATATGGGACATAAGGCTCGTGATTGCATTGAAAAAAATCAAGGTGATGGTATGTCCAAAATTGATTTACAATTAGTGAAATGTTTTAAGTGCAATGAGATGGTTCACTATGCAAACGAGTGTCCGGCAAAGAGCTTGAGTGATGGGAAGTAGTTAGAATATAAGCAGAAAGGGGTGGTGAAATCCTTTGCAACTACTTCAGCAGATGTCGGGCCATCAAATGAAGTTGTATCAAGTACTTTGTTTTTTCAGATTATTCCAGTGTGTTGTTTGATTCGAGGTTTACACATTCTTTCATCTCTGAAAACTTTTCTAGAAAAATGAGAATACCATCTCAAGAAATGACTCCTGAACTTGTGGTAAAAACACCTGGTGGAAATTTTGAGGCAAAAAGAATTTATAAGAATCTTCCTATCCTTATCCATGGAAAGAACCTACTTGCAAACCTTATTGTTTTACCTCTAGTAGAGATTGATGTTATCCTGGGTATGGATTTCCACTCTATTTACCATTCTAAGATTGAATATAGAGCTAACGAAGTTTCTTTTCAGAAGGAATTTCAGTTTGTGTACAAGAATGAACCCTTTCTGTTGATAACATATCAAGAGGCCGAGAAACATGTAAAAGATGGAAATGAATGTTACCTTGCACATATCGTCGAAAACAAGGGAACTGTTCAGATTATTGATGTGCTAATGGTAAATGAGTATCCTGATGTTTTTCCAGATGAGTTGACTAGAATAATACCAGATCAAGAAGTTGAATTTACCGTTGACTTAGTTCCTAATTCTCAGACAATTTCAAAACCCCCTTATCAAGTGGCTCAAACTGAACTTTTAGAGTTGAAGGAGAAATTGCATGATTTATTAGAGAAAAGTTTCATTCGACCTAGCACATCACCATGGGGTGCTCCTGTTTTATTTGTTAAAAAGAAAGATGGGTCAATGAGACTTTGCATTGATTATAGAGCCTTGAATAACATCACTGTTAAGAATAAATATCATTTTCCTCATATCGATGATTTGTTTGATCAGCTCCAGGGAGATTAATTTTTTTACAAAGATTGACCTGAGATCGGGGTACCATCAGTTAAGGTAATGGAAACAGATATTCCGAAGACCGTGTTTTATACAAGATATGGCCATTATAAATTTGTAGTAATGTATTTTGGGCTAACCAATTCACATGATGTATTCATGGACGTTATGAATATAATTTTCCATGAGTTCTTGGATAAGTTTGTGGTTGTTTTAATTGATGATATCTTGGTGTTTTCTAAAAGAAAAGAGGAGTATGAATGAAATTTAAGGGTTATTTTCAAACCTTAAAAGAAAATATATTGTATGGGAAATTCAGAAAGTGTGAGTTTTGGTTGCAAAAAATTTCTTTCCTTGGTCACATTGTTTCTAAAGATGGGATAAATGTTGATCCAGCAAAAACAAAGGTTGTTCAAGAATGGCCAAGACCCACAAATGTAACGAAGATTCATAACTTCCTTGGTTTGGCAGGCTATTACCGAAGGTTTGTTAGAAATGTTTCACGGTTATCTAGTCCAATGAATAAGCTAACTCGGAAGGGTGTTAAGTTTATCTGGACAAAAGAATGTGATGATTGTTTTCCAGAACTGAAAAGAAGATTGGTGAATGCTCCAGTTTTGGCGCTACCTTCCAGGAATGGGGAGTTTGTTATCTACAGTGATGCTTCATTGAAAGGACTTGGTTGCATCCTAATTCAGGATGACCAGGTAATTTCTTATGCTTCACTTCAGTTGAAAAAACATGAGGTAAATTACCCTACACATGATTTGGATTTAGTTTCTGTTGTTTTCGCTTTAAAAATTTGGAGGCACCATTTGTATGGAGTAAAGTGTGAAATATATACCAATCACAAAATTTAAATGTATATATTCACTCATAAAGAACTGATCATGAGACAGAGGAGATGGCTGGAATTAATCGAGTATTATGATTGTAAAATTCAGTACCATCCGGGAAAAGCAAATAAAGTGGAAGATGCATTGAGTAGAAAAAGTAATGCTTCATTGACAATGTTGCATTTGGAACGTGATCCTTTGGTTAAGGATTTGATGAACATTAGCATAGAATTTTTTGGTGTAGGATTTCCTTCTATTTTGTTTCAGGTATTAGTGAAATCTTATCTATCAGACATAATTAAGAAAGCACAGAAGAAAGACAGTGAGTTGCAAAAAAAGGTAGAGATGGTTCAGAAGGGTAAGTTTCCTGAATTAAACAATGATAATGATTGTGTTTTAAGATTTGGGAAGAGATTGTGTGTGCCTTGTGATTCACTGTTGAAGAGAGAGTTGTTATGTGAAGCTCATAGTTCTCCGTTTTCAGTTCATCCAGGTAGTACTACGATGTACAGAGATCTTCGGGAGTATTATTGGTGGGACGAAATGAAAAGGGATATTGCTGATTTTACTGTGAAGTGTTTGACTTGTCAACAGTTAAAAACAGAGTGGTAGTAACTGAAATGGATTCTTCATCCTTTACCAGTACCAGAGTGGAAATGGGAGAATATATCCATGGACTTCGTTGTGGGATTTCTGAAGACACCTCAAGGTAATAATGAAATATGGGTTATTATTGATTACCTGACTAAATCTGCTCATTTCCTCACTATATGAGATACTTTTTCCATAGATCAACTTTCCTGTTTGTATATTAAAGAGATAGTCAGGTTAAATGGAGTTTCTCTCTCCATTGTATCTGACCGTGATCCTAGGTTCACTTCTAACTTTTGGAAAGGCCTTCAAAAGTCGTTGGGTACTGAATTAAATTTTTGTATAGCTTTTAATCCTCAATCAGCTGGGCAGTCAGAACGAATAATTGAGACTTTGGAGGATATGCTTCATTATTGTTCAATGGATTATCAGGGATGTTGGGACCAACATCTTTCTTTGGTTGAATTTTCATATAATAACAGTTTTCATTCCAGTATACAGATGGCACCGTTTGAGGTATTATATGGGAAGCGGTGTCGAACTCCATCTTTCTGGGATGAAGTGGGTGAAAGGATGCTGATGGGACCAGAATTGGTAAAATAGATGGAAGAAAAAGTTTAGTTTATTTAGAAACACATGAGAACAGCTCAGAGCAGGCACAAGAGTTATGCGGATAACCAGAGGAAGGATCTATCTTTCGAGGTAGGTGATCATGTTTTTCTCAAAATTTCACCGTGGAAAAATGTGATGCGATTTGGTAAGAAAGGAAAGCTGAGTCCAAGTTTAATTGAACCTGAAGTGCCCAGATCAGTGTGAATCACTGAGAGGGGGAGGGGGTGAATCAGTGATCCCTTAAAACTTTTTACTAATTGATTCTTATCAATTAAACCTCTATGGCTGGTTAAAGCCTCGATCCACTCTTCTTGTATCTCTCAACCTTTCCCGAATGATGCAGTAATGAAAAGGCACAGGACACAAGGATTTACAAGGTTCGGCACCAAAGGCCTACATCCTTGCCATGCTCTCTCAGCATGGATTCTCCCATTATAACTTGTTAGAATTACAATGGTCGATACAGAGTCCCACTGTATCTCTCCTGAGTCCCACAGGAGGGTCTTTATACTGCTTCACACAGTGTTACCAGAGTCCCACTGGCCTGCTCCAGAATCCCACTGAAGACTTCTTCTCCCTGAGTCCCACAGGGTCTTCTCCTGGCTCCTCGAGTCACACGAGTAGCTCTTCTTCTTGTTCAGCTCTTCAAGTATCTTCAGCAGTCTGGGATAAAGACTGATGGCCTTGCTCTGTACCTCTGATCACTTGTGATGATCAGGTCTTCTCGTCTTGCTCAGGATTTATCTCCTTCTTCTCAGGATGACCTGGCCTCTCTTCAATTACTGAATACTCAGACAAATGATATCTTTAACTTTAGTCTGGTCCAGTCTCAGTTCAAAACAACTTCATGCACTGAGTGCATGGCATCTCTGTCTCTTCATGCAATGATTGCATGGCCTTCTCAATTCTTCAAGAACCTCCTAGTCTTGGACAACTCAAATTGCACACAAGCTGATTCAGACTTGTTCACATGTGCATGTGCATGCATGCAAGCATGCACTTCCCTTCTTCTCCTCATGGTGCAATAAACCCACAAAGGGTGTAGTCAACTATAGCACACACCTTCTTCACAATCTTCACACACTTAATTCTATTTGTTTACACACTTAAAAGTGTGTTGTACTTTGTGTGGGTCTTCTCCTCTTCTTCTAAGTGAGCACACACTTCTTGTGCACACACATAGGTTCGGCCTTCTTTGTCACTTGTTTATGTACACATAAATTGTTCTTTGTTTTGCACACACTTGACTTTGGCCTCTTCCCTCTTCTTGTTGCACACCCTTAACCCGTAGGTTGTTCTTCAATTTTGCATACACAAAATGTGTCTTCACTTGGTGCACACACAAGGTCACAACCCTCGGCCTCTTCAAATGCACACACGGTCAAGTGTGCTCTTCCTCCTCACTTAGCACACACAAATAATATTCTTTTAGCACACACTTGATCTTGGCCTACTCCTTTATTCTTGCACACACTTGGGCCGTAGGTGGTTCTTCAAGTTTGCACACACACACAAATGTGTGGTCTTCACTTCACCCACGTGCACACACAAGGCATGCCTCGGCCTCCTCTTTCACACACCCAAATACCAACACAAGGGCTACGGCTTCTTTGTTTTCTTTTGCATGCAACCAACCCGTAGGTATTCTTCCTTCACTTGGCACACAAGCACAAGTGTCTCGGCCTTCACTTGCACACACATGAGGCAAGGCCTCGTGTTCTTCATCTCCACTTGGAACTCAAAGGGTGCAAGGGCTCGGCCTTCCTCCACTATTTGCACACACACTGCCCACGGCCCTTTCTCAATGGGGCAAGGTGTGGTGGCCTTGGGTCGCGCAAGCCACAAGGGTGGTACTGCCTCTGGTGCGCAAGATGCACTGGCTGAGGGGCGCGCAAGACCTCCTACCCGCGGGGCGCGCAAGTGCAACACCCGCGGGGTCTTCCTCTTGCCGCGCAAGGGTGCGGGCAGAGAGGGTGACAACCTCGGGCGCGCAAGGAAGCGGCCTCGGGCTCTTCCTGTCGCGCAAGGGAGTAGGCGCACCGGGATCTCTTCCGGGCCTCGGGTGGCACCGAGAACAATAGCCGCGCAAAGTATTTGCGCGGTGGCTTCTTTCTTCGCGAGGCAGAGAAAGATCTACGCGGATCTTCAATGAAAACATCAGCAGCTTCTTCTCGAGGGCTAGGCCTCATTTATATAGGCAGAGGAAGGCTTCAAATCCTCCGCGTGTTTTAACTTCAAAATGCCGAGATCTTCGGATCTTCAAAATCTTTACGAATCTTGATTTTCTTTCCTCTGTTTCACGCGGGATCTTCCTCTTTAATTTCCTCTATGTGCATGCGACTTAGAACGCATGCACGGCCTTTTTCTGATCCATAATATGCACGCAAAAACACCCCACGGCCTTCGGCAGCTTTGCTTGCCTCGGCCTCACTCGAAATCCTCCAAACATTGCATGCATGCTCTCTTTATTGCATGGATGGATTCGGTATGTCCAGACGAGCACGAGGGTGCCTTCGGCTTCGAGAGAGATGGCCGGAATCTCAAAAACATCACTCGGGAGGCGCCTGGTTCAGCGGGGCTCGCGGATGGCTTCGGCTCGAGCTCGAGGAAGGAGACGAGCTCTCGGCCGTCGGATCAGTCGTTTGAGATACATCGGGCGGCCTGGATTAGATCGCGGCGCCGCGGATGGATCGTGCGGCGCAGATCAAGCGCGCGATCAATCGAGCGGCTGAGATTCGCTCCCGGGAAATTTTCCGCGTCCCACATCGAATTCTCTCGCGGAATTTCCGCGGTTTATAACCCAGCCGCTCCCTTGAACGGCCAGTTGAAACTCCTCCCTCCACGGTGCCGCCCCGCACCGTGTTCTCCCTGCGGGCGCGCTCTGCGCCCACTCTTGCTCCCGCGGGCGCGCTTAGCGCCCACTATGCATCTCGAGCGCGCGGATTTCACCACCGCGTGCCCTCGGGGGCTTACACACGGCCCCCTGCGCTCCTCCGGGCGTGCCCTAGCGCCCATGCGGTGTCCTTGGGGTGCGCCCCTGCCTCAAGGATGCTGCCCTGGCCTTGAGGGTTCCCCATGGGCGTGGTGACCTTGAGTCCCACATGTGCCTTGGGTGATGACCCTCGGCTGGCCTCCTTGGTGGCCCAATTTTTTGGCAAAGTAAATATAGGGTACTTTGTATAAAAACAAAGTAACCACATACATAATGTGAAATGCCAAGAGCCACTCCAAGCCTTCTCCTCTAAGCCATGTCTTCTCTCTTCTTCTTAGAAATTCATCAATCCTCCTCTCATATGATCTTCACTTAGGATATCGAATTCCCGAAGGTTCTTCATCAACCGAGCTCCTAAATCACATAACTTCTTCAATTGTGTTTGTTGATCTAATCAGAGATCAAATTGGGACTTCTTCAGATTCACATGCACTAAGTGTTAGTGCATGGATTTCATTAAACCACTTCATCCACTTAGAACATGTGAATGGATCATCTTTCATCTCCTCATGCATTGTGAAGACAATGCATGGTCTTCAAACAATGTTGTGACATTGTATCATCATGATACAAGTTCTTTGAACTTAAAGAGCAGCTCAGCAATCGTCAGATTTCCATGGAGAATGTTTCAACCATATTCTCCAATGCCACTTAGTGAATCTCCTAAGTGACATTCCTCTAAGTACCATGGCCATTCTCCTTCACCACCAACACCATCACAACCTTTGTCATTCACATCTTGACATTCCTTGACTTCCATTCATTCCAAGACAACTTCATGCCTCATTTACAACAAATGCAACACATTGCACTTCAATCTCCCCCTTTGTATTTGTTTGTCAATACACTCCTTCAGCACATATGAATGGGTCAATATGTGTGCCAATATTTTCTCCCCCTTATTGGCAATCAAATGCAAAGGTGTGGTGTGGTTCTTTTTCAAAAATCTCTTCCTCCCTTTCAAAAGTATTTTCTTGAAAAATACTGAGAGAGGGATGATGTCACATGTTCTTCTTTAGCAAAGAACCTTTAGTAGATCAACTCTAAGTCTACTTGGGCTAACCCGGTGTAGAAAACAAGAGTGATGTAACCAAGGTACTCAATGCTATCCAACATTCACTATACATGTGAGATCATGCTTCAGGGGTTTGAAAATTTTTCAGATATTCAATAAAGTGCTAAATCCTGCACATACTCCACAAAACTTATTAGAAAGTTCAGTGCAAAGATGAAGCTCCCCCTTTCATCCATTTGTCTTCAATCCATACTCCCCCTTAATTGACAAGATAGCCTCAATTAAGAAACAAGGGATGAAAGTATGATTGGATTACCTTCACTATTCTCAAGATGGTATTAATCTAAGAATGCCATCTTCTTCAGATTAGCTTCCCCTCAAGGGGTGCACTCCATTTTGTCCAAACCATTCTCCAGCTGAGAAATGATCATCATCTTCAATTCCCTGCAATGTTAGCACATGTAAATACCAATGTATAAGGGAATAAGATGGAACCTCCTTGGTTCATCAATGTGAACAACAAGGTTGAGAAGATTCTCTCAACCGAGATGCCCCATTTTCACCAGTCTTCACACTTGAACATCTGATCTTCAATGATGTTTGTGCTGGTGTGGATCTCAATACATCTTCATGTGAAATCTTCTTCTTCCCTTTTGCCTTAGCAATTGCCAGAACTTCATCTTTATCTCTTTGTAGATCTTTAGCAAGTTGCAACTGATTTGCCCATATGACTAGTAAATCACTTGGAAGAGTGGCCTCAGTTTTGGAAATTCCACATGGTTCCTTAGATACTGTCAAGCTACCTCTCTTAGGCAACTTGTTTTCAATAAATCCCTTCTTCTTCTGGATTGATTGTCTTTTGGAGTTCAGTCTGCTTCTATTTAGTTTCATGGCTTCTTTACAAAGGTCCATGATGTGTCCTTTCTTTCCACAGTAGAAGCACTTCTTGGTGGTCCTACTGGATGACTCACCCTTCTTGGATTTGAATTCCAAGGACTTCTCTTCATTCTTCAAACTCTTCTTGGGAGCATCTTCCACTTTCTTCTGCTTGCTTCCCAAGGAATCTTTCTGAGCCAGGTTCTGTGATCTTTTCTTCTTTTGAGCTCTAGATACAGTTGGAGACTGACATGTATTATTTTGACCACTTTTGCAAACATCCCAGATGTTGTCAAGCAATCCAAATCTGTTAGCAGTAAACAGATGTCTCTGGACCTGTGGAAGTTGCTTCTTTCCTTCTGGCTTGCTCCCCCTAGGCATGGGCTTCCTCTGTGCTTTGACATTCATTGGATTGTACCAACAATCCTTTGCACAATGCCCATACTTATTACAACACCAGCATTGACCCACGAATCTTGACCTCTTCAGTCCTTCTGATTGTAGGGTACTTTTCTTGACCTGTTGTGCTGTTTCAGGAGAGCTCTCTTTCTTCACTGTCTTCATCCATACTTGTTTGGATTTATTCTTCCATCCTGCACTTTTAGTAGAAACACTTTTAGAAGCATGAGTACAAGATGGTATGGATGGTACCTTCTTTCTAGAAGATGTTGCACTTTTATTGGAGGATGTCTTTCTCTTAGAATCATCCTGCTCAAGGTTCACTTGAGTAGAAACATTTCTTCTTTCAGCTGACTGGGAGGATTCAGCTTTGGGTGATTACTGATTTTTCAATATCACCTCTGGTTCTAAGTATTTCATGTTGAGGGAGTTCTTCTCATCCTCAACAGTTCTTAGCTTTCCTTCCCATTTCTCTTCCAGCTGTTTCATCTGGTCTTCATGCACTTGCTTCATTTCAAGCAATGAGTTGTCAAGATCCTTCACCCTTTTGACTTTGTCTTCTAGTTGAGCATCTCTGACAACCATTGACACTTTGTGCCTCTTTTCCAGTGCATGGAAAACTTCTTTGACCAATACTTTAAAGAATTCTTTCTCAGAAAGGCTTCTCTGCAATTCTTCAGCAGTGTCTTCATATCTTTCATTGCAAAGAGAAACAATTTCATCTTTAGCCTTCACCAGCTTTCTGAGAGTGTTGGTTATGCCAAACCTTTTTGCCAATTGGACTTCCAGAGAATTGGCTTCATCTTCTAGCTGTAATTTTTCTTCTTGAAGATCAAGGAGGCCTGTAGCTATACATATTGCAATTTCCTTGGGGACTCTCTTCTGAAGATATTCGATTGCATTTAGAAGATCATTGTTCCTTCCATCTTCATCACAGCTAGAGCAGGCTTCATCAGAATAATGATAAAAGGAATTGTCATCTGATGTGACTTTCACATTTCTTTCCATAGAAGGAGTTTCTCTGATTGCAGCAACCTTCTTCCTCATCTTCTTTGCCTGTTTCTTCATTCTGTTTTTCAGAGTCTTGGCAGATATCTCCATTTGAGGCTGTTCTTTCATTTCCTCAAATCTGCACTTCATGTAGACTCCCTTGGATCTTTTAGAGGGAACCTCCCTCTGATACCAATTGAAGTGCCCAGATCAGTGTGAATCGCTGAGAGGGGGAGGGGGTGAATCAGTGATCCCTTAAAACTTTTTACTAATTGATTCTTATCAATTAAACCTCTATGGCTGGTTAAAGCCTCGATCCACTCTTCTTGTATCTCTCAACCTTTCCCGAATGATGCAGTAATGAAAAGGCACAGGACACAAGGATTTACAAGGTTCGACACCAAAGGCCTACATCCTTGCCATGCTCTCTCAGCATGGATTCTCCCATTATAACTTGTTAGAATTACAATGGTCGATACAGAGTCCCACTGTATCTCTCCTGAGTCCCACAGGAGGTTCTTTATACTGCTTCACATAGTGTTACCAGAGTCCCACTGGCCTGCTCCAGAATCCCACTGAAGACTTCTTCTCCCTGAGTCCCACAGGGTCTTCTCCTGGCTCCTCGAGTCACAAGAGTAGCTCTTCTTCTTGTTCAGCTCTTCAAGTATCTTCAGCAGTCTGGGATAAAGACTGATGGCCTTGCTCTGTACCTCTGATCACTTGTGATGATCAGGTCTTCTCGTCTTGCTCAGGATTTATCTCCTTCTTCTCAGGATGACCTGGCCTCTCTTCAATTACTGAATACTCAGACAAATGATATCTTTAACTTTAGTCTGGTCCGGTCTCAGTTCAAAACAACTTCATGCACTGAGTGCATGGCATCTCTGTCTCTTCATGCAATGATTGCATGGCCTTCTCAATTCTTCAAGAACCTCCTAGTCTTGGACAACTCAAATTGCACACAAGCTGATTCAGACTTGTTCACGTGTGCATGTGCATGCATGCAAGCATGCACTTCCCTTCTTCTCCTCTTGGTGCAATAAACCCACAAAGGGTGTAGTCAACTATAGCACACACCTTCTTCACAATCTTCACACACTTAATTCTATTTGTTTACACACTTAAAAGTGTGTTGTACTTTGTGTGGGTCTTCTCCTCTTCTTCTAAGTGAGCACACACTTCTTGTGCACACACATAGGTTCGGCCTTCTTTGTCACTTGTTTATGTACACATAAATTGTTCTTTGTTTTGCACACACTTGACTTTGGCCTCTTCCCTCTTCTTGTTGCACACCCTTAACCCGTAGGTTGTTCTTCAATTTTGCATACACAAAATGTGTCTTCACTTGGTGCACACACAAGGTCACAACCCTCGGCCTCTTCAAATGCACACACGGTCAAGTGTGCTCTTCCTCCTCACTTAGCACACACAAATAATATTCTTTTAGCACACACTTGATCTTGGCCTACTCCTTTATTCTTGCACACACTTGGGCCGTAGGTGGTTCTTCAAGTTTGCACACACACACAAATGTGTGGTCTTCACTTCACCCACGTGCACACACAAGGCATGCCTCGGCCTCCTCTTTCACACACCAAAATACCAACACAAGGGCTACGGCTTCTTTGTTTTCTTTTGCATGCAACCAACCCGTAGGTATTCTTCCTTCACTTGGCACACAAGCACAAGTGTCTCGGCCTTCACTTGCACACACATGAGGCAAGGCCTCGGGTTCTTCCTCTCCACTGGGAACTCAAAGGGTGCAAGGGCTCGGCCTTCCTCCACTATTTGCACACACACTGCCCACGGCCCTTTCTCAATGGGGCAAGGTGTGGTGGCCTTGGGTCGCGCAAGCCACAAGGGTGGTACTGCCTCTGGTGCGCAAGATGCACTGGCTGAGGGGCGCGCAAGACCTCCTACCCGCGGGGCGCGCAAGTGCAACACCCGCGGGGTCTTCCTCTTTCCGCGCAAGGGTGCGGGCAGAGAGGGTGACAACCTCGGGCGCGCAAGGAAGCGGCCTCGGGCTCTTCCTGTCGCGCAAGGGAGTAGGCGCACAGGGATCTCTTCCGGGCCTCGGGTGGCACCGAGAACAATAGCCGCGCAAAGTATTTGCGCGGTGGCTTCTTTCTTCGCGAGGCAAAGAAATCTCTACGCGGATCTTCAATGAAAACATCAGCAGCTTCTTCTCGAGGTCTAGGCCTCATTTATATAGGCAGAGGAAGGCTTCAAATCCTCCGCGTGTTTTAACTTCAAAATGCCGAGATCTTCGGATCTTCAAAATCTTTACGAATCTTGATTTTCTTTCCTCTGTTTCACGTGGGATCTTCCTCTTTAATTTCCTCTATGTGCATGCGACTTAGAACACATGCACGGCCTTTTTCTGATCCATAATATGCACGCAAAAACACCCCACGGCCTTCGGCAGCTTTGCTTGCCTCGGCCTCACTCGAAATCCTCCAAACATTGCATGCATGCTCTCTTTATTGCATGGATGGATTCGGTATGTCCAGACGAGCACGAGGGTGCCTTCGGCTTCGAGAGAGATGGCCGGAATCTCAAAAACATCACTCGGGAGGCGCCTGGTTCAGCGGGGCTCGCGGATGGCTTCGGCTCGAGCTCGAGGAAGGAGACGAGCTCTCGGTCGTCGGATCAGTCGTTTGAGATACATCGGGCGGCCTGGATTAGATCGCGGCGCCGCGGATGGATCGTGCGGCGCAGATCAAGCGCGCGATCAATCGAGCGGCTCAGATTCGCTCCCGGGAAATTTTCCGCGTCCCACATCGAATTCTCTCGCGGAATTTCCGCGGTTTATAACCCAGCCGCTCCCTTGAATGGCCAGTTGAAACTCCTCCCTTCACGGTGCCGCCCCGCACCGTGTTCTCCCTGCGGGTGCGCTCTGCGCCCACTCTTGCTCCCGCGGGCGCGCTTAGCGCCCACTATGCATCTCGAGCGCGCGGATTTCACCACCGCGTGCCCTCGGGGGCTTACACACGGCCCCCTGCGCTCCTCCGGGCGTGCCCCAGCGCCCATGCGGTGTCCTTGGGGTGCGCCCCTGCCTCAAGGATGCTGCCCTGGCCTTGAGGGTTCCCCATGGGCGTGGTGACCTTGAGTCCCACATGTGCCTTGGGTGATGACCCTCGGCTGGCCTCCTTGGTGGCCCAATTTTTTGGCAAAGTAAATATAGGGTACTTTGTATAAAAACAAAGTAACCACATACATAATGTGAAATGCCAAGAGCCACTCCAAGCCTTCTCCTCTAAGCCATGTCTTCTCTCTTCTTCATAGAAATTCATCAATCCTCCTCTCATATGATCTTCACTTAGGATATCGAATTCCCGAAGGTTCTTCATCAACCGAGCTCCTAAATCACATAACTTCTTCAATTGTGTTTGTTGATCTAATCAGAGATCAAATTGGGACTTCTTCAGATTCACATGCACTAAGTGTTAGTGCATGGATTTCATTAAACCACTTCATCCACTTAGAACATGTGAATGGATCATCTTTCATCTCCTCATGCATTGTGAAGACAATGCATGGTCTTCAAACAATGTTGTGACATTGTATCATCATGATACAAGTTCTTTGAACTTAAAGAGCAGCTCAGCAATCGTCAGATTTCCATGGAGAATGTTTCAACCATATTCTCCAATGCCACTTAGTGAATCTCCTAAGTGACATTCCTCTAAGTACCATGGCCATTCTCCTTCACCACCAACACCATCACAACCTTTGTCATTCACATCTTGACATTCCTTGACTTCCATTCATTCCAAGACAACTTCATGCCTCATTGACAACAAATGCAACACATTTCACTTCAATCTCCCCCTCTGTATTTGTTTGTCAATACACTCCTTCAGCACATATGAATGGGTCAATATGTGTGCCAATATTTTCTCCCCCTTATTGGCAATCAAATGCAAAGGTGTGGTGTGGTTTTTTTTCAAAAATCTCTTCCTCCCTTTGAAAAGTATTTTCTTGAAAAACACTGAGAGAGGGATGATGTCACATGTTCTTCTTTAGCAAAGAACCTTTAGTAGATCAACTCTAAGTCTACTTGGGCTAACCCGGTGTAGAAAACAAGAGTGATGTAACCAAGGTACTCAATGCTATACAACATTCACTATACATGTGAGATCATGCTTCAGGGGTTTGAAAATTTTTCAGATATTCAATAAAGTGCTAAATCCTGCACATACTCCACAAAACTTATTAGAAAGTTCAGTGCAAAGATGATGCTCCCCCTTTCATCCATTTGTCTTCAATCCATACTCCCCCTTAATTGACAAGATAGCCTCAATTAAGAAACAAGGGATGAAAGTATGATTGGATTACCTTCACTATTCTCAAGATGGTATTAATCTAAGAATGCCATCTTCTTCAGATTAGCTTCCCCTCAAGGGGTGCACTCCATTTTGTCCAAACCATTCTCCAGCTGAGAAATGATCATCATCTTCAATTCCCTGCAATGTTAGCACATGTAAATACCAATGTATAAGGGAATAAGATGGAACCTCCTTGGTTCATCAATGTGAACAACAAGGTTGAGAAGATTCTCTCAACCGAGATGCCCCATTTTCACCAGTCTTCACACTTGAACATCTGATCTTCAATGATGTTTGTGCTGGTGTGGATCTCAATACATCTTCATGTGAAATCTTCTTCTTCCCTTTTGCCTTAGCAATTGCCAGAACTTCATCTTTAGCTCTTTGTAGATCTTTGGCAAGTTGCAACTGATTTGGCCATATGACTAGTAAATCTCTTGGAAGAGTGGCCTCAGTTTTGGAAATTCCACATGGTTCCTTAGATACTGTCAAGCTACCTCTCTTAGGCAACTTGTTTTCAATCAATCCCTTCTTCTTCTGGATTGATTGTCTTTTGGAGTTCAGTCTGCTTCTATTTAGTTTCATGGCTTCTTTACAAAGGTCCATGATGTGTCCTTTCTTTCCACAGTAGAAGCACTTCTTGGTGGTCCTACTGGATGACTAACCCTTCTTGGATTTGAATTCCAAGGACTTCTCTTCATTCTTCAAACTCTTCTTGGGAGCATCTTCCACTTTCTTCTGCTTGCTTCCCAAGGAATCTTTCTGAGCCAGGTTCTGTGATCTTTTCTTCTTTTGAGCTCTGGATACAGTTGGAGACTGACATGTATTATTTTGACCACTTTTGCAAACATCCCAGATGTTGTCAAGCAATCCAAATCTGTTAGCAGTAAACAGATGTCTCTGGACCTGTGGAAGTTGCTTCTTTCCTTCTGGATTGCTCCCCCTAGGCATGGGCTTCCTCTGTGCTTTGACATTCATTGGATTGTACCAACAATCCTTTGCACAATGCCCATACTTATTACAACACCAGCATTGACCCACGAATCTTGACCTCTTCAGTCCTTCTGATTGTAGGGTACTTTTCTTGACCTGTTGTGCTGTTTCAGGAGAGCTCTCTTTCTTCACTGTCTTCATCCATACTTGTTTGGATTTATTCTTCCATCCTGCACTTTTAGTAGAAACACTTTTAGAAGCATGAGTACAAGATGGTATGGATGGTACCTTCTTTCTAGAAGATGTTGCACTTTTATTGGAGGATGTCTTTCTCTTAGAATCATCCTGCTCAAGGTTCACTTGAGTAGCAACATTTATTCTTTCAGCTGACTGGGAGGATTCAGCTTTGGGTGATTGCTGATTTTTCAATATCACCTCTGGTTCTAAGTATTTCATGTTGAGGGAGTTCTTCTCATCCTCAACAGTTCTTAGCTTTCCTTCCCATTTCTCTTCCAGCTGTTTCATCTGGTCTTCATGCACTTGCTTCATTTCAAGCAATGAGTTGTCAAGCTCCTTCACCCTTTTGACTTTGTCTTCTAGTTGAGCATCTCTGACAACCATTGACACTTTGTGCCTCTTTTCCAGTGCATGGAAAACTTCTTTGACCAATACTTTAAAGAATTCTTTCTCAGAAAGGCTTCTCTGCAATTCTTCAGCAGTGTCTTCATATCTTTCATTGCAAAGAGAAACAGTTTCATCTTTAGCCTTCACCAGCTTTCCGAGAGTGTTGGTTATGCCAACCCTTTTTGCCAATTGGACTTCCAGAGAATTGGCTTCATCTTCTAGCTGTAATTTTTCTTCTTGAAGATCAAGGAGGCCTGTAGCTATACATATTGCAATTTCCTTGGGGACTCTCTTCTGAAGATATTCGATTGCATTTAGAAGATCATTGTTCCTTCCATCTTCATCACAGCTAGAGCAGGCTTCATCAGAAGAATGATAAAAGGAATTGTCATCTGATGTGACTTTCACATTTCTTTCCATAGAAGGAGTTTCTCTGATTGCAGCAACCTTCTTCCTCATCTTCTTTGCCTGTTTCTTCATTCTGTTTTTCAGAGTCTTGGCAGATATCTCCATTTGAGGCTGTTCTTTCATTTCCTCAAATCTGCACTTCATGTAGACTCCCTTGGATCTTTTAGAGGGAACCTCCCTCTGATACCAATTGAAGTGCCCAGATCAGTGTGAATCACTGAGAGGGGGAGGGGGTGAATCAGTGATCCCTTAAAACTTTTTACTAATTGATTCTTATCAATTAAACCTCTATGGCTGGTTAAAGCCTCGATCCACTCTTCTTGTATCTCTCAACCTTTCCCGAATGATGCAGTAATGAAAAGGCACATGACACAAGGATTTACAAGGTTCGGCACCAAAGTCCTACATCCTTGCCATGCTCTCTCAGCATGGATTCTCCCATTATAACTTGTTAGAATTACAATGGTCAATACAGAGTCCCACTGTATCTCTCCTGAGTCCCACAGGAGGGTCTTTATACTGCTTCACATAGTGTTACCAGAGTCCCACTGGCCTGCTCCAGAATCCCACTGAAGACTTCTTCTCCCTGAGTCCCACAGGGTCTTCTCCTGGCTCCTCGAGTCACACGAGTAGCTCTTCTTCTTGTTCAGCTCTTCAAGTATCTTCAGCAGTCTGGGATAAAGACTGATGGCCTTGCTCTGTACCTCTGATCACTTGTGATGATCAGGTCTTCTCGTCTTGCTCAGGATTTATCTCCTTCTTCTCAGGATGACCTGGCCTCTCTTCAATTACTGAATACTCAGACAAATGATATCTTTAACTTTAGTCTGGTCCAGTCTCAGTTCAAAACAACTTCATGCACTGAGTGCATGGCATCTCTGTCTCTTCATGCAATGATTGCATGGCCTTCTCAATTCTTCAAGAACCTCCTAGTCTTGGACAACTCAAATTGCACACAAGCTGATTCAGACTTGTTCACGTGTGCATGTGCATGCATGCAAGCATGCACTTCCCTTCTTCTCCTCTTGGTGCAATAAACCCACAAAGGGTGTAGTCAACTATAGCACACACCTTCTTCACAATCTTCACACACTTAATTCTATTTGTTTACACACTTAAAAGTGTGTTGTACTTTGTGTGGGTCTTCTCCTCTTCTTCTAAGTGAGCACACACTTCTTGTGCACACACATAGGTTCGGCCTTCTTTGTCACTTGTTTATGTACACATAAATTGTTCTTTGTTTTGCACACACTTGACTTTGGCCTCTTCCCTCTTCTTGTTGCACACCCTTAACCCGTAGGTTGTTCTTCAATTTTGCATACACAAAATGTGTCTTCACTTGGTGCACACACAAGGTCACAACCCTCGGCCTCTTCAAATGCACACACTGTCAAGTGTGCTCTTCCTCCTCACTTAGCACACACAAATAATATTCTTTTAGCACACACTTGATCTTGGCCTACTCCTTTATTCTTGCACACACTTGGGCCGTAGGTGGTTCTTCAAGTTTGCACACACACACAAATGTGTGGTCTTCACTTCACCCACGTGCACACACAAGGCATGCCTCGGCCTCCTCTTTCACACACCAAAATACCAACACAGGGGCAACAGCTTCTTTGTTTTCTTTTGCATGCAACCAACCCGTAGGTATTCTTCCTTCACTTGGCACACAAGAACAAGTGTCTCGGCCTTCACTTGCACACACATGAGGCAAGGCCTCGGGTTCTTCCTCTCCACTTGGCACTCAAAGGGTGCAAGGGCTCGGCCTTCCTCCACTATTTGCACACACACTGCCCACAGCCCTTTCTCAATGGGGCAAGGTGTGGTGGCCTTGGGTCGCGCAAGCCACAAGGGTGGTACTGCCTCTGGTGCGCAAGATGCACTGGCTGAGGGGCGCGCAAGACCTCCTACCCGCGGGGCGCGCAAGTGCAACACCCGCGGGGTCTTCCTCTTGCCGCGCAAGGGTGCGGGCAGAGAGGGTGACAACCTCGGGCGCGCAAGGAAGCGGCCTCGGGCTCTTCCTGTCGCGCAAGGGATTAGGCGCACAGGGATCTCTTCCGGGCCTCGGGTGGCACCGAGAACAATAGTCGCGCAAAGTATTTGCGCGGTGGCTTCTTTCTTCGCGAGGAAAAGAAAGCTCTACGCGGATCTTCAATGAAAACATCAGCAGCTTCTTCTCGAGGGCTAGGCCTCATTTATATAGGCAGAGGAAGGCTTCAAATCCTCCGCGTGTTTTAACTTCAAAATGCCGAGATCTTCGGATCTTCAAAATCTTTACGAATCTTGATTTTCTTTCCTCTGTTTCACGCAGGATCTTCCTCTTTAATTTCCTCTATGTGCATGCGACTTAGAACGCATGCACGGCCTTTTTCTGATCCATAATATGCACGCAAAAACACCCCACGGCCTTCGGCAGCTTTGCTTGCCTCGGCCTCACTCGAAATCTTCCAAACATTGCATGCATGCTCTCTTTATTGCATGGATGGATTCGGTATGTCCAGACGAGCACGAGGGTGCCTTCGGCTTCGAGAGAGATGGCTGGAATCTCAAAAACATCACTCGGGAGGCGCCTGGTTCAGCGGGGCTCGCGGATGGCTTCGGCTCGAGCTCGAGGAAGGAGACGAGCTCTCGTCCGTCGGATCAGTCGTTTGAGATACATCGGGCGGCCTGGATTAGATCGCGGCGCCGCGGATGGATCGTGCGGCGCAGATCAAGCGCGCGATCAATCGAGCGGCTCAGATTCGCTCCCGGGAAATTTTCCGCGTCCCACATCGAATTCTCTCGCGGAATTTCTGCGGTTTATAACCCAGCCGCTCCCTTGAACGGCCAGTTGAAACTCCTCCCTCCACGGTGCCGCCCCGCACCGTGTTCTCCCTGCGGGCGCGCTCTGCGCCCACTCTTGCTCCCGCGGGCGCGCTTAGCGCCCACTATGCATCTCGAGCGCGCGGATTTCACCACCGCGTGCCCTCGGGGGCTTACACACGGCCCCCTGCGCTCCTCCGGGCGTGCCCCAGCGCCCATGCGGTGTCCTTGGGGTGCGCCCCTACCTCAAGGATGCTGCCCTGGCCTTGAGGGTTCCCCATGGGCGTGGTGACCTTGAGTCCCACATGTGCCTTGGGTGATGACCCTCGGTTGGCCTCCTTGGTGGCCCAATTTTTTGGCAAAGTAAATATAGGGTACTTTGTATAAAAACAAAGTAACCACATACATAATGTGAAATGCCAAGAGCCACTCCAAGCCTTCTCCTCTAAGCCATGTCTTCTCTCTTCTTCTTAGAAATTCATCAATCCTCCTCTCATATGATCTTCACTTAGGATATCGAATTCCCGAAGGTTCTTCATCAACCGAGCTCCTAAATCACATAACTTCTTCAATTGTGTTTGTTGATCTAATCAGAGATCAAATTGGGACTTCTTCAGATTCACATGCACTAAGTGTTAGTGCATGGATTTCATTAAACCACTTCATCCACTTAGAACATGTGAATGGATCATCTTTCATCTCCTCATGCATTGTGAAGACAATGCATGGTCTTAAAACAATGTTGTGACATTGTATCATCATGATACAAGTTCTTTGAACTTAAAGAGCAGCTCAGCAATCGTCAGATTTCCATGGAGAATGTTTCAACCATATTCTCCAATGCCACTTAGTGAATCTCCTAAGTGACATTCCTCTAAGTACCATGGCCATTCTCCTTCACCACCAACACCATCACAACCTTTGTCATTCACATCTTGACATTCCTTGACTTCCATTCATTCCAAGACAACTTCATGCCTCATTGACAACAAATGCAACACATTGCACTTCAATCTCCCCCTTTGTATTTGTTTGTCAATACACTCCTTCAGCACATATGAATGGGTCAATATGTGTGCCAATATTTTCTCCCCCTTATTGGCAATCAAATGCAAAGGTGTGGTGTGGTTCTTTTTCAAAAATCTCTTCCTCCCTTTGAAAAGTATTTTCTTGAAAAACACTGAGAGAGGGATGATGTCACATGTTCTTCTTTAGCAAAGAACCTTTAGTAGATCAACTCTAAGTCTACTTGGTCTAACCCGGTGTAGAAAACAAGAGTGATGTAACCAAGGTACTCAATGCTATCCAACATTCACTATACATGTGAGATCATGCTTCAGGGGTTTGAAAATTTTTCAGATATTCAATAAAGTGCTAAATCCTGCACATACTCCACAATACTTATTAGAAAGTTCAGTGCAAAGATGAAGCTCCCCCTTTCATCCATTTGTCTTCAATCCATACTCCCCCTTAATTGACAAGATAGCCTCAATTAAGAAACAAGGGATGAAAGTATGATTGGATTACCTTCACTATTCTCAAGATGGTATTAATCTAAGAATGCCATCTTCTTCAGATTAGCTTCCCCTCAAGGGGTGCACTCCATTTTGTCCAAACCATTCTCCAGCTGAGAAATGATCATCATCTTCAATTCCCTGCAATGTTAGCACATGTAAATACCAATGTATAAGGGAATAAGATGGAACCTCCTTGGATCATCAATGTGAACAACAAGGTTGAGAAGATTCTCTCAACCGAGATGCCCCATTTTCACCAGTCTTCACACTTGAACATCTGATCTTCAATGATGTTTGTGCTGGTGTGGATCTCAATACATCTTCATGTGAAATCTTCTTCTTCCCTTTTGCCTTAGCAATTTCCAGAACTTCATCTTTAGCTCTTTGTAGATCTTTGGCAAGTTGAAACTGATTTGGCCATATGACTAGTAAATCTCTTGGAAGAGTGGCCTCAGTTTTGGAAATTCCACATGGTTCCTTAGATACTGTCAAGCTACCTCTCTTAGGCAACTTGTTTTCAATCAATCCCTTCTTCTTCTGGATTGATTGTCTTTTGGAGTTCAGTCTGCTTCTATTTAGTTTCATGGCTTCTTTACAAAGGTCCATGATGTGTCCTTTCTTTCCACAGTAGAAGCACTTCTTGGTGGTCCTACTGGATGACTCACCCTTCTTGGATTTGAATTCCAAGGACTTCTCTTCATTCTTCAAACTCTTCTTGGGAGCATCTTCCACTTTCTTCTGCTTGCTTCCCAAGGAATCTTTCTGAGCCAGGTTCTGTGATCTTTTCTTCTTTTGAGCTCTGGATACAGTTGGAGACTGACATGTATTATTTTGACCACTTTTGCAAACATCCCAGATGTTGTCAAGAAATCCAAATCTGTTAGCAGTAAACAGATGTCTCTGGACCTGTGGAAGTTGCTTCTTTCCTTCTGGCTTGCTCCCCCTAGGCATGGGCTTCCTCTGTGCTTTGACATTCATTGGATTGTACCAACAATCCTTTGCACAATGCCCATACTTATTACAACACCAGCATTGACCCACGAATCTTGACCTCTTCAGTCCTTCTGATTGTAGGGTACTTTTCTTGACCTGTTGTGCTGTTTCAGGAGAGCTCTCTTTCTTCACTGTCTTCATCCATACTTGTTTGGATTTATTCTTCCATCCTGCACTTTTAGTAGAAACACTTTTAAAGCATGAGTACAAGATGGTATGGATGGTACCTTCTTTCTAGAAGATGTTGCACTTTTATTGGAGGATGTCTTTCTCTTAGAATCATCCTGCTCAAGGTTCACTTGAGTAGCAACATTTCTTCTTTCAGCTGACTGGGAGGATTCAGCTTTGGGTGATAGCTGATTTTTCAATATCACCTCTGGTTCTAAGTATTTCATGTTGAGGGAGTTCTTCTCATCCTCAACAGTTCTTAGCT
The DNA here is from genome assembly GCA_963277665.1 of Viscum album. Lineage (NCBI taxonomy): Eukaryota > Viridiplantae > Streptophyta > Magnoliopsida > Santalales > Viscaceae > Viscum > Viscum album. Next base: position 790,097,492 of record OY728120.1, read on the forward strand.
TTCCTTCCCATTTCTCTTCCAGCTGTTTCATCTGGTCTTCATGCACTTGCTTCATTTCAAGCAATGAGTTGTCAAGCTCCTTCACCCTTTTGACTTTGTCTTCTAGTTGAGCATCTCTGACAACCATTGACACTTTGTGCCTCTTTTCCAGTGCATGGAAAACTTCTTTGACCAATACTTTAAAGAATTCTTTCTCAGAAAGGCTTCTCTGCAATTCTTCAGCAGTGTCTTCATATCTTTCATTGCAAAGAGAAACAGTTTCATCTTTAGCCTTCACCAGCTTTCTGAGAGTGTTGGTTATGACAACCCTTTTTGCCAATTGGACTTCCAGAGAATTGGCTTCATCTTCTAGCTGTAATTTTTCTTCTTGAAGATCAAGGAGGCCTGTAGCTATACATATTGCAATTTCCTTGGGGACTCTCTTCTGAAGATATTCGATTGCATTTAGAAGATCATTGTTCCTTCCATCTTCATCACAGCTAGAGCAGGCTTCATCAGAAGAATGATAAAAGGAATTGTCATCTGATGTGACTTTCACATTTCTTTCCATAGAAAGAGTTTCTCTGATTGCAGCAACCTTCTTCCTCATCTTCTTTGCCTGTTTCTTCATTCTGTTTTTCAGAGTCTTGGCAGATATCTCCATTTGAGGCTGTTCTTTCATTTCCTCAAATCTGCACTTCATGTAGACTCCCTTGGATCTTTTAGAGGGAACCTCCCTCTGATACCAATTGAAGTGCCCAGATCAGTGTGAATCACTGAGAGGGGGAGGGGGTGAATCAGTGATCCCTTAAAACTTTTTACTAATTGATTCTTATCAATTAAACCTCTTTGGCTGGTTAAAGCCTCGATCCACTCTTCTTGTATCTCTCAACCTTTCCCGAATGATGCAGTAATGAAAAGGCACAGGACACAAGGATTTACAAGGTTCGGCACCAAAGGCCTACATCCTTGCCATGCTCTCTCAGCATGGATTCTCCCATTATAACTTGTTAGAATTACAATGGTCGATACAGAGTCCCACTGTATCTCTCCTGAGTCCCACAGGAGGGTCTTTATACTGCTTCACATAGTGTTACCAGAGTCCCACTGGCCTGCTCCAGAATCCCACTGAAGACTTCTTCTCCCTGAGTCCCACAGGGTCTTCTCCTGGCTCCTCGAGTCACACGAGTAGCTCTTCTTCTTGTTCAGCTCTTCAAGTATCTTCAGCAGTCTGGGATAAAGACTGATGGCCTTGCTCTGTACCTCTGATCACTTGTGATGATCAGGTCTTCTCGTCTTGCTCAGGATTTATCTCCTTCTTCTCAGGATGACCTGGCCTCTCTTCAATTACTGAATACTCAGACAAATGATATCTTTAACTTTAGTCTGGTCCAGTCTCAGTTCAAAACAACTTCATGCACTGAGTGCATGGCATCTCTGTCTCTTCATGCAATGATTGCATGGCCTTCTCAATTCTTCAAGAACCTCCTAGTCTTGGACAACTCAAATTGCACACAAGCTGATTCAGACTTGTTCACGTGTGCATGTGCATGCATGCAAGCATGCACTTCCCTTCTTCTCCTCTTGGTGCAATAAACCCACAAAGGGTGTAGTCAACTATAACACACACCTTCTTCACAATCTTCACACAATTAATTCTATTTGTTTACACACTTAAAAGTGTGTTGTACTTTGTGTGGGTCTTCTCCTCTTCTTCTAAGTGAGCACACACTTCTTGTGCACACACATAGGTTCGGCCTTCTTTGTCACTTGTTTATGTACACATAAATTGTTCTTTGTTTTGCACACACTTGACTTTGGCCTCTTCCCTCTTCTTGTTGCACACCCTTAACCCGTAGGTTGTTCTTCAATTTTGCATACACAAAATGTGTCTTCACTTGGTGCACACACAAGGTCACAACCCTCAGCCTCTTCAAATGCACACACGGTCAAGTGTGCTCTTCCTCCTCACTTAGCACACACAAATAATATTCTTTTAGAACACACTTGATCTTGGCCTACTCCTTTATTCTTGCACACACTTGGGCCGTAGGTGGTTCTTCAAGTTTGCACACACACACAAATGTGTGGTCTTCACTTCACCCACGTGCACACACAAGGCATGCCTCGGCCTCCTCTTTCACACACCAAAATACCAACACAAGGGCTACGGCTTCTTTGTTTTCTTTTGCATGCAACCAACCCGTAGGTATTCTTCCTTCACTTGGCACACAAGCACAAGTGTCTCGGCCTTCACTTGCACACACATGAGGCAAGGCCTCGGGTTCTTCCTCTCCACTTGGCACTCAAAGGGTGCAAGGGCTCGGCCTTCCTCCACTATTTGCACACACACTGCCCACGACCCTTTCTCAATGGGGCAAGGTGTGGTGGCCTTGGGTCGCGCAAGCCACAAGGGTGGTACTGCCTCCGGTGCGCAAGATGCACTGGCTGAGGGGCGCGCAAGACCTCCTACCCGCGGGGCGCGCAAGTGCAACACCCGCGGGGTCTTCCTCTTGCCGCGCAAGGGTGCGGGCAGAGAGGGTGACAACCTCGGGCGCGCAAGGAAGCGGCCTCGGGCTCTTCCTGTCGCGCAAGGGAGTAGGCGCACAGGGATCTCTTCCGGGCCTCGGGTGGCACCGAGAACAATAGCCGCGCAAAGTATTTGCGCGGTGGCTTCTTTCTTCGCGAGGCAAAGAAATCTCTACGCGGATCTTCAATGAAAACATCAGCAGCTTCTTCTCGAGGGCTAGGCCTCATTTATATAGGCAGAGGAAGGCTTCAAATCCTCCGCGTGTTTTAACTTCAAAATGCCGAGATCTTCGGATCTTCAAAATCTTTACGAATCTTGATTTTCTTTCCTCTGTTTCACGCGGGATCTTCCTCTTTAATTTCCTCTATGTGCATGCGACTTAGAACGCATGCGCGGCCTTTTTCTGATCCATAATATGCACGCAAAAACACCCCACGGCCTTCGGCAGCTTTGCTTGCCTCGGCCTCACTCGAAATCCTCCAAACATTGCATGCATGCTCTCTTTATTGCATGGATGGATTCGGTATGTCCAGACGAGCACGAGGGTGCCTTCGGCTTCGAGAGAGATGGCCGGAATCTCAAAAACATCACTCGGGAGGCGCCTGGTTCAGCGGGGCTCGCGGATGGCTTCGGCTCGAGCTCGAGGAAGGAGACGAACTCTCGGCAGAAGGATCAGTCGTTTGAGATACATCGGGCGGCCTGGATTAGATCGCGGCGCCGCGGATGGATCGTGCGGCGCAGATCAAGCGCGCGATCAATCGAGCGGCTCAGATTCGCTCCCGGGAAATTTTCCGCGTCCCACATCGAATTCTCTCGCGGAATTTCCGCGGTTTATAACCCAGCCGCTCCCTTGAACGGCCAGTTGAAACTCCTCCCTCCACGGTGCCGCCCCGCACCGTGTTCTCCCTGCGGGCGCGCTCTGCGCCCACTCTTGCTCCCGCGGGCGCGCTTAGCGCCCACTATGCATCTCGAGCGCGCGGATTTCACCACCGCGTGCCCTCGGGGGCTTACACACGGCCCCCTGCGCTCCTCCGGGCGTGCCCCAGCGCCCATGCGGTGTCCTTGGGGTGCGCCCCTGCCTCAAGGATGCTGCCCTGGCCTTGAGGGTTCCCCATGGGCGTGGTGACCTTGAGTCCCACATGTGCCTTGGGTGATGACCCTCGGCTGGCCTCCTTGGTGGCCCAATTTTTTGGCAAAGTAAATATAGGGTACTTTGTATAAAAACAATGTAACCACATACATAATGTGAAATGCCAAGAGCCACTCCAAGCCTTCTCCTCTAAGCCATGTCTTCTCTCTTCTTCTTAGAAATTCATCAATCCTCCTCTCATATGATCTTCACTTAGGATATCGAATTCCCGAAGGTTCTTCATCAACCGAGCTCCTAAATCACATAACTTCTTCAATTGTGTTTGTTGATCTAATCAGAGATCAAATTGGGACTTCTTCAGATTCACATGCACTAAGTGTTAGTGCATGGATTTCATTAAACCACTTCATCCACTTAGAACATGTGAATGGATCATCTTTCATCTCCTCATGCATTGTGAAGACAATGCATGGTCTTCAAACAATGTTGTGACATTGTATCATCATGATACAAGTTCTTTGAACTTAAAGAGCAGCTCAGCAATCGTCAGATTTCCATGGAGAATGTTTCAACCATATTCTCCAATGCCACTTAGTGAATCTCCTAAGTGACATTCCTCTAAGTACCATGGCCATTCTCCTTCACCACCAACACCATCACAACCTTTGTCATTCACATCTTGACATTCCTTGACTTCCATTCATTCCAAGACAACTTCATGCCTCATTGACAACAAATGCAACACATTGCACTTCAGAACCAAATGAAATTCTGGAAAAAGTTTGATCAGTTGCTTACCGAGTAGCTTTACCTCCGAGTTTATCTCAGGTACACAATGTTTTTCATGTTTCGATGTTGAGAAAGTATATGCCAGATCCATATCATGTTTTGAGCCCAGTGGTAGTTCAGTTGGAAGAGAATATCTCTTATGATAAACAACCAGTCCAGATTCTTGACCGAAGAGAGAAGGTGTTGCGAAATAAGGTAATTCACCAGGTAATGCTTTTGTGGAAAATCCATATGGTTGAAGAGGCAACGTGGGAATCTGAAAATGCTATGGGGGATAAATACCCTTACTTATTTTCATAAGTGAATAAAATTGGGAGGACGCATTTCCCAAACGGGGGGAAGGATTTAACATCCTAGGTAAATAAAAAATAAAACATTTTCATATTTATTAATATTTATGAATTAACTATTAATTTTACTTTAAAGGGGTTTCTATTTTCGATAGCGTACCCGATACGCAACAAAGAGTTTCCTTGAAATCTTACGTTGCACACTAGTAATAAAATAATATTATATTAAATTGTAGTTAACATGTAGTCGTTGTATTGGTGGAAATGAATAGAAATAACTAAAATAAGATTGTATATATTGGTTAAATGTGTGTATATTTATCCAATAAAGGATAAAGGATTAAAATACGAAAATAATTCAATTTTAGGCAGAGATACTCTAATTTTCACTAAAGGTCCACTTATCGCCTTTTGATGGCGAACCATCATTAAATATATTTTTGGTCACTCTTAAACATTATTTTGACCCAAATAAAATTATTCTTTAGAATCAGGACATCAAAATTTACTTTGTGTATATTTTTGGTATTTTTCGGATAAGGATCAATTTTTAATGAATAATGAAAAATTTTGTATTTTAATTCAAAACCACTTTTTAATCTAATTTATTTATATGATTATATAATATTTTGAATTGGTTTTAAAGTGAAATTAGAATATATTTTTACTATTTAATCCAATAGTTGTCGTTGAAATTAATTTCACTTTGAAATTGGACTTAAACTAGTGTCAATCTTTTGATATATATTGTTTCATAAAAACACGCTATTTGTTCTGTCAACAGGAATTAATTATTAAATTAATTAATGTAACTTATATGTTTTGAATTTTTTAAAATAGACATCATTTTTGAATTCAGAATATCAAATATATCTTAGGATGAATTTTAGTTATTTTTCTGAAAAACATCAATTTTTTATGAATAGTGAAACCACTAAGTGGTAATTTGAAAAACTAATTTTTCATTTAAATGAAATTTTACCATATCTATGTTTTTAATTTCAAAAATCCAACATACATGGTTTTCATTAAGAATTAAAATGTGGTTCAATGAGATTAAAATAATTTTTTGTGAATAGTAACTTTTATGTTTTTAATCGCGATTAGAGGTAATTAGTGTAATTTAAGGTAAAAATAATGTTTTAATAATATGAAATGACCTTGAAACATGTCCTACCATTACTGGATTTGTCATGGCCGACCAATAAAATCCATTGGTCAACTTGGGGACCCCATGGAGCCACTTTGGTATGAAAATGACATTAATAACTTTTTATTTAATGTTAAAATAAAAATGTCACAAACATGTGTTGTTTTACTAAACAAGTTTTTAAATGCGGTTATACAAGTCATAATTTTGACTATAAATATTCTTTAGAAATCTAGAAGGATTTACTAAATCATGATATTTTTTGTATAATTTTTTAAATTAAATTATTTATGACACAATGATGATGCAACGATTACCTCATTATATAACGATTACCTCATTATATAACGATTTATATAAAATGAAAAGATAATATATGATATAAGACCTAAACTTGTCAAAAACATATTGTATGGGTGGATTTAGAACTATAATCACCATATCCTCAAAATATATAATTTTGGGACCTTTAAATCCTAATAGCATTTTATAATAAAGTAACCTTTTATAACTTTCTCAGAGTGCCCCTCTCCTCCTCTTATAAAAGGCCCCCACCTCTACCACCTTACCCACACCTATCAAGCCTTTGTCTCGGCCAAAACCTGCCCATTTTGTCTTCCCATATCCCTATATTACTCCTTGAAGCCTCACATTTGTATGAAGTCTTTTCAAGGAAGCCTTTGAGCTCAAATCAAAAATATTTACCCGTTTTAATGGTAGTGTCTTCTCTTGTGTTCTTAAGTATTATTTTGATTCTCCATCCCCCTAAACTCTTTTTATTCGTTTATTTTTGTAACAACACAAGTATCATAAATATAATATGATGTTTTTATGAGATTTATTAGAGTTCAAATTACACAAACCATCATCTAATGATTAAATAGCATACTGTTTCCGTGGATGGCGAATTGCTGCCTCACAAAACGATGATTGTTCAATATTATTCTAACACCTTCAAAGGTGTCCATTAACAAGACACTATATTTATATATGATATATAATATGTTTATTTTTTCCTTATGATTTTTTATTTTTCATTTATGTCATATCTTTATGGCTTCCATAATGGGTATACGCGATATCTTCATTTTAGGAAGTGCGGACTACCGCCCCCTCAAAGTGATTTGATTCGATAATGCCATATGTGGGACGTATAAAGGATGGAGTTAATGATATTATATACGAAATTATACTGGAATTATAATATACCTTTATTTCATTATGATTCCATTCCATAAAATACAAAATTGAAATGAAAGTAGCATTCATGCATATGTCCGGCTTACTGTCTCCATGAACGGTGCATTTCATCTCTTACCTCTAAATGTTATGTAATATTATTAATGCATGTATATACTGGATATATATGATATATATAATATCTACATAATTAATATGACTCTAGATGTAATGTATACATGAAAAAATTGTAATTATAAATAGTTTATTTTTGACTCATGTACCAATGATCATTAAAATGACCGTTATTAACTTAAATAATTACATTGTGTTCATGACATGGTAATAAGTTATATAAAAAGAATAATGAACTTGAAAAAGGTTCTTAAGAAAGTATAAATTAACTCAAGTTTATTATTCAGGAGATTAAAGAGCAATCGAGTCACGTCGGGCATGAGGTAAGGTACTTCATCTCAATCTCCTTTCATTGAGGAATATTTTGTTTTATACACAACGTTCTTTTATACGGTGTATAAACCCATTTGAATTTTATGCTTATTAAAAATGAATCTTTTTATTATACCAAGCGTTTTACTAAACGAAAATAGGAATTTTTTTTTGTCGTACGTATGCGGTGGCAATGACTTCTCTGCTGTCGTGACCATTATTTGAATTTCAGTTTCCTCAACAAGACATAACCTAACTTTTTTTAAAAAAATGAAAAAATAAATACCATGTATTACTTTTATATTATTTTGGTATTGAAAATGGTTTTCAAAATTTTGTTATTATATCAATGTGATGTATTGATATCTTGGGATTGAAATGTGGAAATGTTATGTTTCCTTTATGCATGTTTTACCTGATACAGTTATGTTATGGTTCTTGGGAATTATTATGAAGACGGGTGGTTCCGTGATAAACTAAGGGCGGGTGAGGTCGATATAGCTGTCCAATGCATTGGGTAACGCGAAGGAGTTAAATGTTAAGGTTTCTCCGATGATATTTTGGGAATATACTGTGATGGGTATTCCAAACGTAACCATGAGGGCTACTCCCTACATAAGAATGTTATGAATGCCTCAAGTTACCTTTATGTCTTATGAATTATATGATTTATTCATGATTTGGGGAGGTATGATAAAATTCTTATGTTTTATGAGTGATGTATGATTTCATACATGGACTAATGTTTTCATTTAGTACTTTTATATCCCTTACTGACCTTTTATTCTCATACCAAGTTTTTGAAATTTTTTCAATGTTCAAGGGAAAGGTACATGATATGATGAAACTGTCAAGGATGTGTCAAGAAAGAATACATGTTTTATTTTAAATATGTTTCTGTTGATGGGAAAAATTAGTACTATCTTTTACGTAACCACTTTGTTTAAATGTTGAATGTAATGAATTTTTTATGATCAAATTCTCTAAAACTCTAAACCTGAAAAGATCCTCAACGTGTATTTTTTATGTATTTCAATATTAAGTAATGTATAAGGCTGGGGCCTTATACGATTAGTGTGATTAAATATATTAGATATTTGAATGGATATTAAAACTAAGGATTCATGAAAAAAACATTCTAAAACATTATTTCACATTGAGTGAAACAGTATATATTTAGTTCTAGAATCAATACATACAAAATACATCATACAGAGGAAAAAAATATGGAGCTGATTTTAGATTTACCTTGATAGTGATTCCTCGAATTTCATTTGGAGGTAGGAGAATTTAAATGATTGATGTAGATCATACTTTAATTCAGCCAAACCTGACACAAGATCATACTTCATTTTATGCTAAAATTGTGTCATATATTATCATTAGGATGATTAAGACCTACCAATATGTTTCTATAGACCTTGTAAAATAGATGATACAAAAAACATTTGGTTATAATATTTCCTATAATAAGGAATGAATGGAGAAACATAATGAAATTGGGAAGTTCTATAGTTATTGGGATGAATCGTATCAAGATTTGCAGTAATTTTCAAACATACTGAGAAACAATAACTAAGTTTTCATCCATAATTATATGAATGAACAAGTGTCTCAAGATAACTGACTTGATCAATCTGTTGTTCTGTATTTTAGGTTTTTTAGGGAATTCCTCCCCTGCATTTTATCATTTCATTTATGAAAATAGTTCATACAGATTGATGAAATGTTTCTATATGGAAAAATAAAATCGATTATTTTTTATTGAATCAACCCAAGATATAAATTTTTCACCTATTCCACTTTCATTTTCTATTATGGAGAAGGAAAACTAGGTGTTTTGGAGTTGTGTTTTTCGTGTATCAGCAACCATTTCACCCACATTTGGGGTTTCAGTTTGATATATGATCAACATTGGGAAAACAATGAGAAAATAATTATGGATTATGTTACATGGAGAACCCAAAATGCACTTGATTGGTACTATATCAGACATATTTCTATCCATGTGAAAAATCATTCCATAATGTACCTTTGGAGAAGGAAATCATGAGGCTTTTTTTAAAATATCATTTTATTTTTAATTTTTTCAAAAAAATCTGAAAATTAATAAATGTAAAACATGATCATTTTTGTATAGCATAGGAGTTGGATAAATTATGATTTGAAAAATGTTTCCATGAAATTAAAAAGGATAATCAAGGATTGTCAGATTATATCATGTAGATTCCTACAGAAAAATGAAAATTTACATATGACAGTGTGAAAAATCAGGGACACATGAAAGAAAACATTTAGGAGTGAATCAATGGTGTAAATAAGGGGATTAAAAAGTTACAAATAACTGCCCTAGTTAAGGTGAAATTTTATCATTGTGTGAATTACTTCATTGATATAAAAAAACAAACCTTGTATGAGATTCAACAAGGGATAAGGTACAGAAGATACTTTCAATGAGATATTAAATAAAATGTTGATGAAGCTTCTTCTTATTCAGTCTTCCATTAACCCAATAAGATTATCGAGATGAAGTGATATATTTTCTTGATCTATTCAAAAATAATAGCGATCATGTCTTGGTTTAGTTACTGGATGCATGGAAATTCCAATGTGGAAACTTCATTGAATTAAAATTTCCATGTGCGCACCCCAGCGTAGCATGTGCCTCTTTAAAGGTATCATGTGAATAATATGTTAAACATTTTTACTAGTTGGATGCCATATCTAACTACTATGTTACACTAAATATTCCTTTTGGGGAGTTTTGATATTTACTAATGCATGAGGACCAACTAAAATTGATACCTGATATCAACAAGTTACGTCTATAAGGGAGACCGATGTCTAGTAGAATGCAGAATGAGATGGACAATCCTTAAGAACTAGGTAATCCTTTGATATGAAACATATTTAATAAGATATATCATAAAAGGAAATCATGAACTAACATTTCAATATTGAGTTCACACACTCAACCATAATGATGTATAGTTTCCAATGTGATCATTTCATATTATTAATTACATGGTCTTAATAAAAATTACATCGTTTTTTGAGTTTTCAAATATTTCCAAATAATTTTACTGTCAAAGAATAATAATAATTTCATATTAACATTACATGGAATATAAAAATTACATGTGATGTTACATGAATTATTAATCAAACAATCCATGTATAAACTATAATGAATGTATGTGAATAAATAATAATGAAACATATCATCATGTGAAAATCACACATATATTACAGAGCACACCATTTGGGATCTTACTTATTTGTTAATGTTAAAATAAGGTGTTTTTGGGTTATAAGATGCATTTTTACTTCGTTATCAAAATGTTTATTAGAAAATAACTACATAATGTTTTGTTAAGTGATGTTAAAAAGACGAGAAAACATCAAATAAATTTATTTTTCCATAATAAACTTATAATTATGGTCATATAATGTGAAATGGAAAAGTAAAAATACATTAAATAAAACATGACTACTTTATAATAGATAACAAATACCATTAATGTTTTCAATAGAACAGAGGTTGGAATAGATATGATTTTCTTTAGTAGTGAACTAAAATCCTGCTTATTTCTATGTGGTAGATTAATAACATCTTCCAACGGTATATATTTAATTTTTTTATTTTCAAATACTTTTAGCCTTCTAACAGAATCTTCATCATATGAAGCGTCATATCTTAAAAGGACAAAATATTTAGAATATTAAAAATATATGTAGATCAATTTGGAAAATGTTATTAAGATACCACTTGAAAATAAGATGAATTTTATTTCCCTTAGGAGGTCAGGGTCATCTCATCCAAACTCTATTCTAAAGAACCATTTCAAGGATTTTTTTGTATGTTTTAAAGAATTTATGTGTAATTTAATGGATTTGATCATGTCTATTGTAAGATATATGATCAATATTTTCATTGTATTGGGTATAAACAAAATTTTTTTATCATTTATATTCATTTTAACTCACTTTAAAAATATTTATATAAATTATTTTCAAATAAACTATTATAAAAAGATAAATTTATTTTTTATATTAAAATATTTAAATCAATATCTAAAAAAACACCCATTCCTCGTTATATATTTATCTAAAACTACTTTTGAATGATTATTGGAGAAACCAGAATACACGACCATTTCTTTTGGTTGAAAAAATCATTAAAAAATTAGAATAGACAAGTTATGTATTGCATTATACCTATCATAACATTTTGCAGACCATAATGTTATACTGACATTATACATTTAAGGGTTATATCATTTTTTTATTTAGATATTTCTGAAACTATGATACTCACATAGGAGTATAGGTATGTTTCATGTGACCTGCTTGAGATCCATGAGGTTTGGCGAATCAAGGTGCATAGAGAACACCATTCTCATCACAGTATGCCTCTAGTTCCAATTATACCATACCTACAACATTATGGATTCTATGGAATTGTTGTATCTGATTTTAACTTCATTTATCATCACTCATTGTTGTACTCATTGAGATATGGATATCTTGGACACACACATTCAAATTGTACAAGGGAGACATAACAATCACCCTTGAGGATGTGGGTGTTCTAGTCTGTCTTCCAATACAATGGGACGTTGTTACAGGACCCACCAGTGGATATTATCCTAATCTTGTATAAATATTTCTAGATTTTATCATTGTGGGATATGATGATTCCTGGGATGGAAGTTAAATATCTATGAGGTAGATTAAGAAGCAATTTGTATAGTTACCCATTGATGACAATGACTACATTATCATGCATCACACTTGTGCATATATCTTATGACTATTTAGAGGTACATTGTGCATTGATCACTCTAGAATACATTTGAAACTTATGTATCTAGGGATACTGGAAGATATTGATCAAGATGGGAGATACAACTAGGGTTTTCCATTCTTGGATTACACTTAGAGATCATTATGCATCACATGTTGATAATATCACATCGATCTCAGGGGATGTTTCATCCATATCCAGATGTGGGTATGGGAGTGAATACCTCCTCTCCCCCCTTCTGTTATTGTCCAGGATCTTCATATATACATGCTTAATGATTCTAAATGTAGACGATGGTATAACCTATAAAATATTTTTTTATTCTACCATGTTTTAATAAATTTACTTTCCTATTATCTATCACTTTCACTGTTGTATTTTATAGGTGGATTCATGCACTTTAGAGACCCTAGATTGATGTACATGGACATTACATTTCTTTTATGGAATACGTAATTCATTACAAAACTCAAATTCCCAAAGACCATATTAGTTTAGTGTCATTGTAAATATTGATCATAATATTCTAATCATAGTGAATGATCATCAACATCTCCCATAAAGATCTCCCACTTTTTTTTTGAACCTAAAACCCTTATTTATATCCTAGGGAAAATAAAACATAAAAATGGTGAGCTCAAATGCTCATTAAGGGTAAACATGGAGAAAATAAAACAATCTATGAATACTTTAATGTAAAAACATGAACATAAAGTTTAAACATAAAAATCATGATGAATCACATAAATCTGGTAGTACGCAAGGCATATATCCTAAAGGAAAATTTACCATGATAGAATAAATTTTTTATAAAACATTTAATTATGTCTAAAAATTAAGTAAAAATATGATTTACATTGTATCTAAGGTAGTACTGCCAAGACATTCATAGTGGATGATGTCTATTACTAAACCAGGTTTAGTTTCTGTTAAAGCCCTGCATTATGGAACCATATTTACTTTCGATTCCACCCATGTCTATCTTATGAGATATAAATCATTACTCAATGTATTGGAGGGAGATATATGTCACACCCATCTCATAATGAAATCATTATTACATGTGTCACAAAACATAAATCATTCATCATAACATTACCCAAAAAATAAAATGGGTTTCTTAAAAATCATTCCATCATAATATAATCCATATAAAAGATCATTCCTTCATTAACACAATCATATCATTTTAATAGTATAGATAGAGACATAAACCTATTTAAAACCTCCATATTAGATGGAAAATAATTTTGATGAAACACTGGAACATAGTTCGTGAGTAATATATCCTTTTTTCTTAAAAAAATCATTTTCTCAAAATATCATGCAATTTATAAAGAAAAGAAGTTAATTAGAAATAAAATTGAAAACATTTAAATGAAGATTCCTAGAATATATGATTTATGAAAGAAAAAATATATATTCATGAAGTATAAGTTAGAAAATCATTCTCCTCAAACTTTTATGAAAAAAGTCAAAAAGTCTCTCGTGTGGTAAAAAAAAGAAATATTCCTTCCACACCATATAATAAAATTCAAAAAAGGGTAGAAATTAGTTTAAACACATGTATAATTATTTTACATATTTTATGAGAATATTTTGGGAAAACATGGACATGGATGATAAATATAACCCCAGTAGATACATACAAATAAACAATCTCGGATAAAATGGGATTGGAAAAGTTATCCCTTACCATTGGTCTACTTTCTTCTATATGAGTCCAAAATTCTTGTATAGAGCGTTTAAACATATTATTAACTTCTGAAAAAACTTTAATAATATTTATTATGTCATATATGATATAATTATGAATTTATATTACCCGTTCATTTGTCAATTCAATGTTAAAGCAATGTTTTGGGTAATAATTGTTTCATTTATCATTCTTGTTCAGATTTGTTATTCCCAGTATGATTACTTAGATCATAATGTAATTAATTCTAGAATGTAAAAAATTATTTATATATATCTTATATATTCATTATATATATATATATATATTACATAAATAAAAGGTAATACACCATTCTGAGAGACGATATGTCGTATGTTCGCATGAATGTTGTTTTCATTTCCTTATTGAATATGATGGAAGTAAGTAAAGGACAAATATATATATATATATAAATAAATAAATCCAGTATCATTATTATGTAATATATTTGATGATAATTTATTGTATATAATTTGTAATCAATCTTGAATGGTTAACATGGAGAATGAATCTCATCGGGTCGTGGAGACGGTAAGTCGTACGTACACAAGAGCATTGATATCATTCATGTAATTGTAGAATGGTATTGAATTTGATGGTTTATAATATCTCATAATTAGTATTATGTTATAATAATAATATATAGTTATTATTTCCACCACTATACCCATCCATGTAATGTGATGATGAATAACAGATTACACCACGGTGTGGAGCCGGTATGTCGTACATACACACGCACGGTTATTTCCTTTTTTTTGTAGGATGCATAGAAAATGAAATTGGTCTATTTAATATTTATAATAACATATCAGTATATTAGTGATTATTATGTTATTACTTTATAATTAAACATCTCAAGAAGATGAAGTATAAGAATAAAAAAATTTGAATGAATTGATAGAAGAGATTACCTCTTCCTCGACGTGCCTGATTTGAATTTCTACTTTGGGCGGTAGAGTTGGACCTTTGAGAAGACCAAAAACTACAAAATGTTACCAGGTAAGAAAATAAGTGTAATGGGATGCGTTTTTCTGATCTTTAAGGCTCAAAATGGAGTGAAGTGGAGAGGGAGGAGGTTCCCTTTTATAAGAGAGGAGAGGGGCACTTTTAGAAACTCTAAAAAATATTAATTTATAATAAAATAAAACCCTAAAAAACCTCAAAAGTGTCCCTAATTAAAATATGAGATGATATAAAGTTCTAATCTCATCAACCTATAAATATTGGACAACTTATTTGGTCAATTTAAACCTTATCTTTTAAATTGAGCATGAGTTATACTATTAAAGTTTAATTTTGGTAATAACATTCTAAATAGTTAATGGTAATGAATATTTACTTATGTGGTGTTAATTTAACATAAATGGATACTTTATGATATTTTAGACCATATAACTATCATGTTTTAATATTTAATTTTTTTTTTATTTTTAAATTATTTAAAAAAAAATTATGTTTATAAAATATCAATATTGTTAATTTTGACACTTTTCATTTTTTAGACATTAAATAAAATTCACACGGATGAAAAATTCAAATAAAATTATTTAATACACTCCTAAAATTTCATAGTAACCTAGAAAATTCAGGTTAAACATTAATAATTTAATATGATATTTCTTGGCATATTTTTAAAACCATTTATTTGATATTTCTATTAATAAAATAATTTCAACATCACTATTGTGTCATCATTAATGGTAAATATTTTAATCTATAAAAGTTATAAAAAAATTTTATGAAGTGGTTAATTCTTTTATATTTACAGATATTATCTATTGTCAATTTTATCTCCTAGTTATCCATATATTAAAATTAATACACTTTTATAAAAAGATTTTCTGTCACATTGTCCATTTCATTAGTTTTTATTACATTCATGTAATTTTCATTGGTAAGTGGATATAAAGTGATTAAATTTCTAAAATTATATAATAAGGGAATAATTTAATCATCCAATAGGTTTTTCATAGGTGTTAAGGTTATTTTATAATATTATTTTTAACCATAATTACCTGATTCACCTTTAACCATGGTATTAAAAATAATTACCAAAATTACTATTCATAATCCCCAAAATTAAAAGGATATTATTAAATTTATTTGTAACTAATGATTCAAAATAAGGAGTAAATTTTTAATACATCAAAATACAGAAGTTAAAGTAATTAATTTGAAATTATTCTCATTGTCAAAAAATGGGTTTTTGTTTAAAACATTGCAAAAGATTGAAATGTTTCTATATATGGATTCAATGTAAAATAAATGAAAAAGAATTAAATTTTCATAAACTAAAAAAACTATTCTATTTATACATTAAAATAATTGAATAATATATTTTATCTTTATAAATTAGTTCGACGAAAAAAGTTGTTTTCAATTAAAATTTAGCGTATCTTCACTATTCATCTAAATGTGAATGTTATCAGAAAAATATCAAAAATTAATCAAAGGTAAACATTTATTTCATGATTC
This sequence comes from Viscum album, assembly GCA_963277665.1. Classification (NCBI taxonomy): domain Eukaryota; kingdom Viridiplantae; phylum Streptophyta; class Magnoliopsida; order Santalales; family Viscaceae; genus Viscum; species Viscum album. The sequence goes on from OY728120.1 coordinate 790,113,948, forward strand.
CAAAGAATAATTTTATCTTCTCAAATATATCTTATATTAGTGTAAAAACTAGACTTAAAATGGGCACGCAATTAATAGGTTGTAAAACTACATTTTTTTTAAAACTTCTTTTATCCAAAAAATTGATTTTGTTCTTATATCATGTGAAAAATGAATGATAATCTTATATAGAATTAAAAATGTGGTAATTAATATTCATAATTTCTATTTTATATAATATTTTACTAATATATTTTTGTTTAGTGAAACTCGTTATTGCATACCATGCAAGCAATCGAGAAAGGTCTCTCCTGCATGTAACACAAGACATATCAGTGTTGTATATATTGAAAGCATACATTGGTGTTGCATATAACCTATTCTGAACTTATTTCATTTATACATTAACCAAAATCTATAATCATTATTGTTTGAAATGAATTCTATCAAAATAACTTGAATTGTGTGAAACACTAGACAAGAATAGTGTTGCATACACTGCAATCTAATATGGTGTTTCATATAGCGCAATCTAATATTGGTGTACCGTACAACAATATAAATCATAGAAATTTAAAAATAATATATCCCACAAAATCTCTTGGAGTTACATTCTACCCCCTTAAAAATAATTCCACACTCCAAATTTTTCATGGTTATAACTGGTTTAGTACTTGAATGTTTATTTCATAGAAACCCACATCGTAAAGGGGAATACTAAAACATAATTATAAAAAGAAAAGATATAAACATAATGGTTACCCAAATTAACTCATCACTAGGATTCAACATAGGATAACATAGGTTGGAATTGAAAATAATGATACGGTAGAGAAATTTTAGCATCATGTTCTGATGGATCATGATAGAGAATAAGGTTTAGAGAATGTTAACAACAAGAAAGCCATAAATTTGAGATGATATAAGGGACCATCTGATTCATCGAATAAAAAGGTACTAGGATAAAATTTTTGGTTTTCAGGATCCTTTCCCTAAAGTTGATGAATTTTTCATGTGAGTGAAAACGTACTTGATTTTGGTACAATATCACCGTTCTTTGTTCCTTGAACAATTTCTACTTCATATATTTTTTAATGAAATTAAGTCATATTTTTCATTCTTGAAGTGTTAGAAGATCATGCGACATAATGATAGTTCATTCCATCTGTCTCTATCACAAAAATGTTAGCCCAAGTTATTTAACATACATAAGTCCATCGATGTTGTGAATAATTGTAAATGGTTCTAAAAATGGACTTATACTTCTTCGATCATACCTATTAATAAAATGAAACTAATTTTTACTGACTAGGGGCTTCCTGTAGGCCAGTGGTAGCCGATAAAGGCCTATCACAGTTCAGTTGGGGGTTCGATTCCTATAGCCTTGTCGAATCTGATGGGTGGTCACCTGTCTTATGGGATTTCCTTTTTCTAAAACTCTAAAATTATAACATTTCAGAAAAAAGTGTCCTAGTGTTAAGAAATAATATTTGATGTCCAACTTAACCCATTCGAACCTTTAGGATTATCAAAAATACTTTTTTCCAATCTCAAAGTACAAAGAAACAAATTACATAAAAATTTATATAACAAGCATCTGAATACCATTATTTATCCCCAATATATAATAAGATTTATTTTGTTGGATACATTTTAAACATGTGAATACCTTAATCATGTATTTTATTAAAACATGAATTACCATTGAACCTTAGTGAAAACATGAATTCCATCAACAGTTAACACATTCCATATACAAAAATCCCAAAAATTCTATATACTCAAACCATGTTTTCACTTTGTCCTTATACCCGTCATGACCTCATTAATACTATTAAATATCTCATTATATCCTTATTCCTTCATTATTCACATATCACGTGATTTCCAAAAATATCCGAATAAAATTTCATGGTTACTGGTACCATTTAACATATGAATTCAAATACTTAAGTAAAAACAGAAGTGTAACTATCCATAGATGTTTATTTATTCCATGATACCATTAAATTACTTATACAACATTACTTTTGATAAAAATTAAATACTTCCATTACCTTCTTAAACCACTGACTGAGCTTCACCATTTTATTCCTTAACACTTCTTTCATGTAATATATCATGTGTAGTCTCTTCATCATTATCAACATAAATACTACCCATACGACCATGATGATTCTATTCAAGAGATTTTCCCTTAAGGAATCGATTTAAATATTGCATTTAAATTTCACATTTAAATCATTTAACCTATGTTGATGTCTTAGTAGTACCATTATACTTGTCCATTGTGTTAACAGAACCTCTTCCATTGAAATTACTATCTTTGTTTCCTTCTTTCCCACACCCAATGAATCTTCCTGTTCCTTTGAAACATTCTCCTTGATGTCTCTTCCCACATTATTTACCTGATGAATATTGAACATTCTTTCCTCCATGATCACCAAGAAACTCCATCATTATCTTATTACCTTTTTAGGAAAGTCCACAATGTTTAGACTGTTGATCATATTTTGAGATTGCTGATTATGAATAATAATGATGTTTCCCCTTCCAACTCTCATTTCATTTGGTTAATCATGAAGAATATCATTACAATGTCCATCATATTATGTATTAACATGAATTGTTTTGTTTCCAGCCATTTTCTAAAATCCCAAATGAATAGCCGAAGAGGAAAAAATAATACTAGGAAAAAAATAAAATCAAGGAGGAGTACATTCAATCTATAATATCTTAGGTTTAATACAAAGTTATTCATGATAATTATTGGATTTTAACCTATATTTATACTTAACCTTAGGTACATCTTTAGACATACCATAGAAATATCTCTAGGGATATCACTAATGTTTTTGTATCCTAGTTTCCCAAGTTTAACTAAACCTTCACTATAATACCAACCATAGATACCCAAGCTTGACATACATGGACATTACATTTCTTTTTCAGAATATATAATACATGACATAAAAAAATCCCCAACGATTGTATTATCTTACTGTATTTGGAAACATGGATCATAATCTTCTAATCATGGTGAAAGATCTTCAACATCTCCCATTAATATCTTCCTCTTTTCTTTTCCAACCTAAAACATTTATTTATATCTTGGGGGAAAGAAAACATAAAAAGAGTGAGCTCAAATTCTCATTAATGGAAAAAATGGTGAAAATAAAAAAATCCATAAAAACTTGAATTCAAAAACATAAACATAAAGTTTAAACATCAATATCTTGTGCAATGAAATAAAACATGGAAGTACTTAAGGCATAAATCATAAAGGAGATTTAAACATGATAGAATTGCATTGGAATAAAACATGTAATTATTGTATAAAATTATGAACAAAATATAATTTTCATTGTACCCAAGGTATTGCTGCCAAGACCATCATATATGATGAAGTCCATTACCGAACCATGTTTACTTTGCTGTTCTAGACTGGTTTTATTGAACTAGATTTACTTTCCATTCCATCCATGTCAATATTATGAGATATAAATCATTAACCAAATAATTTTAGGGAGATATAGGTCCCACCCATCTCATAAAAAAATCATTATCATATGTTCCCCAAAACAAAAATCATTCATCATAACGTACCCCAAGAAATATAATGGGTTTCTTAAATATCATTCCATCATAACATGCTCTATATAAAAAAGATAATTCCATAATTAACACAATAAAATCATAGTAATAAAAGTGTTAGAGAAAAAACCATATTTAAAATCTCCATCTTAGATGAAAAGTAATTTGGATGAAACACTTGAACGTAGTTCTTGAGGAAAATATCCTTTCTTCGTCAAAAACTTTTTATTTTCACAAAATGTTGTGAAATTTTAAAACAAAATAACATAAATAAAAATAATCATAAAGTCATTTAAATGAAGATTCATGGAAATAATTCTTTATGAAAGCGTAAAAATCCATCCATGCCATATATGTTAAAATATGTATCCTCATACATTTACCGAAAAAATAAAAAAGTGCCTTGTATGGTAAATAGAAGAAAAATTCTTTCCATACCATGTAGTAAAATCCAAAAAGGGTAAAAATCACATTAAAAATAAATAGATGTATAATACACCTTTTATGAGATTATTTTTTGAAATAACGGACATGGTTGATAAATATATCCCCAGTAGATAATTACAAATAAGAAATCTCAGATAAAATGAGATTGGAAAAATTATCCCTTGCATTAGGTCTGATTTCTACTATATGTGTATAAAACTCGTGTATAGTGGTTTTAAACATATTATTAACTTGTAAACAAACGATAATAATATTTATGATATCATATATGATTTACATACGAATTTATATTACCCGTTTAATTTTCAATTACATGTTAAAGCAACTTTTTGGGTCATAATCGTTTCATTTATCGTACGTGTTTAGATTTGTTATTCCACATATGATTAATTAGATCAGGATTTATTTAATTCCATAATGTAAAACATGATTTATATATATCTTATATATTCATTTTATAAATATATATATATATATAATATATAAATGAAATGAAATACACTGTTCATGGAGCTGGTAGGTCGTACGTTCGATTGAACGTTGTTTCCTTTTCCTTATTGAATTGGACAGAAGTAAGTAAATGACATATATATATATATATATATATATATATCCAGTATAATTATTATGTCATATATTTCATGATTATTTAATATATATACTTTATAATAATTCTTTAATGGTTAACATGGAGTATGAATCTCATCGCATCGTGGAGATGGTAATCCGTACTTACGCACGAGCGATGATATCGTTCCCATAATTGTTGAAGGGTATTGAAGTGGATGGTTTATATTATCATAGAATTTTTATCGTGTTATAATAATCATATATAGTTATTATTTCCACCATTATATCCATCCATGTATGGTGGTGGTGAAAAATAGATTACACCACGACGTGGAGATGGTAAGCCGTACATACGCATGCGCGGTGATTTGGTTTTTTCGTAGGACATATAGAAGGTGAAATAGGTTTTTTAATATTTATAATAACATATCAGTATATTATTGATACTGATGTTATTAAATTATAATTAAACAAATAAATATTATGATGTAGAAAAGGAATTAAATGTTAAATAATCAGTAGAAGTGATTACCTTTTCCTCGATGCGCCTCCTTTGAATTTCCACACAGCGCACTAGAGTTTGTCCATTAAGAATAAAAAAACCTCCATAATGTTACTAGGTAAGTTTGTAATTTTAATGGGAAGGTTTTGTCCAAGCATGAAGGCACAAAATATAGTGAAGACGAGAGGGAGGAGGTTCCCTATTATAAGAGAGGAGAGGTTCACTTTAGGAAACGTTGAAAAATATTAATTTATAATTACAAAAACCCTACCCAAAAACATCAAACATGTCCCTAACTCAAATATGAGATGATATATGGTTGTAATATCATCAAACATTAATTTTTAGACAACTTGTTTTTTCAAATGAAACCTTATCTTTTTAATTGACCGGTAGTTATTATTTTAATGTTTAATTTTGGTAATAAAATATTAAATATTTAATGGAAATTAATATTTACTTATGTGGTGTTAATTGACAATAAATAGATAATTTATTATACTTTTTTACTTTATTATTATTACCTTTTAATTTTTACAAATTTTTATGATTTTTAAATAATTTAACAAAATGTTATGTTTATAACATATCAATAGTGTCAATTTTGTCAATATTCATTTATTAGACTTTTTATAAAATTCAAGAAAAATAAAAATTAAAAATAAATTATTAAATACACTCTTAACATGTCATAGTCCTCTAGAAAATTAATTGATAACATTAATTAATTCATATGATATTTCTTTTAATATTTTTAAAACCATTTATTTGATATTTCTATTAATAAAATAATTTCTACATCACTATTGTGTCATCATTAATGGTACATATTTAATTAATAAAAATTATAAATAAAATTTAATGATGTGGGTATTTATTTTATCTTTCCAGAGTATATCTATAGATGATTTTACCTCCAAGTTATCCATATATTAAAATTAATACACTTATATAAAAAGAGATTAATACACTTTGTCCATTTCATTAGTTTTTATTATATTAATTTCATTTTAATAAGAAATAAAGCGATTAAATTTAATAAAATAGATGATTATGGTATTATTTAATCTTCCAATTGGGTTTTTACAGGTGTTAAGGTAATTTTATAATTTTATTTTTACCCTTAATTACCAGATTCACCTTTTACCATGGTAATAAAAATAATTAGCAAATATACTATTCATAATGCACAAAACATAAAGAATATTATTATACTAATTTGGACCTAATGATTCCAAATATCGAATCCATTTTTCAAAATTAAAAACACAAATGTTTCAGAAATTAATTTAATGTTAATCTCGTTGCCGAAAAAATTGGTTTTTGTTTAAAACATTGCAAAATATTGAAATGATTCTATATATGAATTAACTATAAATTTAATGACAATGAATTAAATTTTCGGAAAATATAAAAATATTTTCAATTTATACATTAAAATCATTCAATAATTTATTTTAACCATATAAACTATTTCGATTGAAAAAGTTATTTTCAATTAAAATTTAGCGTATTTTCACTCTTCATTAATATATGAAAGGTATCAGAAAAATATCAAAAATTTATCCAAAGTACATTTTTATGTCCCACTTCCAAAAAAAAATTATCTTCTCAAATATCAATTTTAAAAGTGTCAAAACTAGACTTAAAATTGTTGCTCGATCAAGTGTTTGTAAAACTGCATTTTTTTTGGAAAATACTTCTTTTATCCAAAAAATTGATTTTGTTCTTATATCATGTGTAAGATGAATGATAATTTTATGTAAAATTTTAAATGTGTTTAATACATTTCATAAATGCCATTTTATATAATATTTTAATAATATATTGTCGTTTAGTGAAACTCGGAATTGTGTACCACGTAAGTTATCGAGGAAGGTTGCACTTGCATGTAACGCAAGACAGGTGAGTTTTTCATGCGGTGAAAGATTCCTTTGGTGTTGTATATAACATAATACAAACATAGTTCATTTATTCATTGAAAAAAATCTATACTCAGTGTTTTTTGAAATTAATTCTATCATAATGACATGAAATAGTATACAACACAATCCAAGAATAGTGTTGCATATACTTCAAGATAATATGGTGTTACGTATAGTGACATCTAATATTAGTGTAGTGTACAACACAATACACAAAATATATTCAAAAATAATCTATCTCATAAAATCTCGTGGTGTTACATGCACACAACTTTTACAAGATGCTGAGGCACAACATGGGTGCAAATCATCTCATGTTGGACCTTCTAGTACCCACTGATGTAAGTATAGATATTCTATCAACGAAAAATCATTTCCATAATATTTTCTTTTGAAACAATTTTTTATCAAATTTCACATGTCATTTTAGATGTCAGGATACCATATAGGGCTCTATTTGACCATCTACCCACATACAACACTGATGGGATTCATGATTCGATGGTTGTAGTTCCTCTCATTCACTTTCTCATTGTTGAGTTGAACCATCATAGTAATGTCATGTGATAGTTTGAATTTTTTTCCATCATATTCCCTTTCCAACATGATATTCAGCAGTTCTTCATTCCATGATGTTGATAGGGATTCTGGATGTTGATTGGCGTTAAAGACAAGAAGAGTATCTGGACCTATGTCATATATAACTGCCATTTCATATTTATGCCATGTGTATCATGTGATTCCATCTAGCATAGCAACTTGAGTATGATCCATGGTGTAGGCTGAATTCTATATTGTGCCATATTCTACATGGCATAAGAATCCATGATATGATATGTTAGTAAATATACAATAGCTTTTAATGTATTTTTTCATAATTTATTTTGAATCTCTTTAAAAAATACTTTGTAATATAATATTATCTGTATATCTGATCAATAGGAGGAGGATATTTTTATCCAGGAAGTAAACCATGATACAGTGCAGGGGATGATTCCTTTGTTTTTTGTTTTAAAAAATGGTATCTTAGATTGTTCAACCTAGGTAGATGATGTCTCTACCCAGGGAGTGGAGGTTCCTTCTTAGTAACCTTCAACAGCAGCTACTGATTCCAATGAGCCATGACAAAGATGGCATATAACACATCATTCTACACATGGGGCCTCAAAAATTCATCATGAAGTGGTCAAAACTCTAGCAGTATAGAATTAAATGATTGGGTATTTTCCTCAAGGTGCACTGGATCCATTCGTGTTGTCAGGATATCAATAGTTTTCATCTGGTACAACTAATCCAAGATTCTATTAGGCTCAATTTCACATGCCTCTATATTTCATGCCTAAGCCTTTTTAAACTGTATGGTTCCCCTAGATGATTATGGATGTTCTATCTACTCTCCTAGTAAGAGTAGGATCAGGTGAAAATAACAACATCTAGCTGACACCTCCAATTGATGAGTCATAACCAGAGCATCCAACCATTGAGGTTCCTACACCCAAGGATGATCAATATCTATGTGATCATTCTCTACCCTAGGATAGAGACCAACAATATTGATACATTCAACCCATTCTCACATTATCATGTGGGATGGAATCTTATCAAAGATAGTGATTGTACTCATTTATTTATATGTTTTATTTTTACTTCAATTATTTTATACAATAATTTATTCTATCCTATATTTGATTCATTGTCTATTAAAATGATGAAATTCCCATTTACTATCAACCATTATTACATGTAATGTATTCTAAGGTGATGGAGCTCTAGTTTTCTTTGTATTGATATCGACTTCTTTAAGGACACATCTAAGGCCCGACGAAGGTTTTTTGCTGGTGAACCCCTCAGCCGCTCAATCTGCTCTGACCCCAAGTTCTTATGCGCCTCTCCTAGTCGGATCTGGCATAGTGGTAACGAAGAGGTTTTGGGATCTGTGGTTCAGTGGATGATGGGTTTCAAGGCGCTGCCGGGGTTGGGTTGATTTCATTTAGTTGGCCCTATTTTTTAGCTTCGTCGATGTTGTCTTTGAGTGGAGGTGTTGGATGACTTATACACTGCGCGGGCTTCTACTTCCTCTAATCCTCTCTAAGGTGGATCTGGGGTAGGGGTAACATTGATGTTTTGGGATATTTTTTTCAGTGGCTATTGTTTTTATGAAGAAGGACTTCAACGTCGGTGTCGTTCTGTTTTAACATCATCAACGTCAATGGATGTTATTGGTTCGTTGTACCTATTTGATACTTATCCCTTTTTACTTCATGAATGTTTTGTGGTTTCTTCTCCATGTGTTTGTCCAGTTTGTTTCTGGTTCTATGAGATATCGTTTTTCTCTTTGGTTTAGGCTATGTTTGTTTCGGACTGTGGTGGAGGCCATTGGCAGTCTACAATGGCGACTGACTGATTTTTGTGGCATTTTTTTAGTTTGGATCCTCTGTATTGGTTCTCTATTTTACGGTTGATGGAGCTGATGAAATATGTTTTCAGTAATGATGTTTGAAGATAAAGTGGTGAGGGCACATGGTTTCTCGCTGGCAATATCTGATGAACTTAGTATTGGTGACAACGAGGTGGTTCTCTATCAGGGGCATGGATTGAGGAGGCTCATTGATCAAGGATCAGTGTCCAGGCATCCCAACAGGTGTTGATTATGAATTATGAATTTTGAATCATTGTGTTTTTCGTCTGTGGTTTTTTGAATTTGATGTTTTGAAAATTTCGTATATGGCCTTGTTCCTGCTCATCCATATAGCGGTGTTCGAAAATCAAATAAAAATATAATTTTCAGGTCAGGTTATAACTTATAAAATATAAATATAATCTAAATGGGTTTTTGAAAAATTTACCCAACACATTAAAAACAATTTAAAAAAAAACAAAAATCAGAAATTTAAAAAGTAAAAGATATTTTATAGGTCACAAAATTTATTGGTTAAAAAGATAACATTATCACTTTCAAATACAAATGGATAAATTTATAAAAAACACAATATATATATATAGAAAGACATATATATTTAAAAAAATACTAATATATATACTTAAAAATAAGTTCTTTTAAACTGAAAGGAGGTATCGATGATGTCACCTGTCCTCATTAGCTATAAAAAAATAATTTAGAAATATTTATATATATATATTAAAAAATGTACATTAAAAAAACTCATCGTTGTAACATCCTGACTCGGCTCACCCCTGAACCGATGGCGAGATCGGCCGCCACATGATCTAATGTGCGTCTCCTCATATTCCATAAACTACTTACAAGAAATGAAGTTCAAAGGATAGTGAGTGTGGAGACTATACCCTCTTATCATACTTGCACAACAATATATCAGAGTAAATAACAAAAAATAGTGTAAACATAATTGCATAATTGAAAAAACAGTTGAAAACAAATAATACTCAGTTTATAAAAGTTTCCAAGGCCAATTATACAGAAAATGAATGCATGACATTTTATGGATACATAATTGAATGAAATAAAAAATAAAACATTATTTACACATAATATAAAATACAAATTAAATAAAATCAAACCCTATAGCTTTCATCTCGAGAATCCAGAGCTCATATTGAGTCCTCTCCTCCAATCTCCCAAGTACTTGCTAATAGCAGAATCCTATAACCAAATAGAATATACATGGGTACCCCAGTGCAATGGCGGCCCGAGTAGGGTGTGAGATATAAATGTCAGAAGTCCAGAACCACTAGTGTCTACCAAAAATCCATACATTAAATAAATAATTTAAACCATGTGAAAGAATGCATAAATAAAGTAAGAACTACAATGTAACTATATACCCATGTCCCCGCTTCAGCCCCAAGCTAGTGTCTGAACCTGCATTATACATTTTTTATGAAAACTAAATAATCATTACACAATCATTTTCATTTATATTTTATTTAAACCTCATTAAACAATGAATGTCTCGAGATTCATCTTAATCATGATATCTCATGTATAAGTCACTCACCATAGATGTCTCTTAAGACATTCAAAGTAAAAAACGTAAAGACTAAATCCAATCTTGTGCTTTAGCTTTGATAACATGTCTTAAGATATTCAGTTTGATATTTCATATACTATAACCAAGAACATCCACTAAATGTAAGGATTTTATCCTGGGACCGTCCACTAACCATGATTCACCCAATTCATTAATAATTCTAAACCCTTTCTCATATTCAATGAACAGATCATTATGTCACCACATCATTCATTAACCCTGAATTCATTTCATGAACGACTAATTGGACCCACAATCCAATGTCAATTAATTGGTGTATAACATCATGTCTACCACCCTCGTGAGTATTTGGAGTGTCATACCTTGTCTCAAAACCCATTGGTATTCAGTGCTTCAGTCCTTATCCCATAAAAGATTATTTTCATGCAAGATGGTTGTAGAATTCTATGTCAAGAACCCCCTGGGAATTTGGAGCTTCAGTCCTTATCTCAAAACCAGTTTATCATTCATACATATATATTTATCATGGGGGTAGAACACCATGTCTAGCACCCTGTGGGTATTTGGAGATTCCATCCTTGTCTCCCAACCTATTTATCAGTCATACATATATTCTTATAATTGGTTTAGGACACCATATATAACACCCCAAAACAATCCATTAAATAATTCAAAAAATAATTTATCCAATCCATTAATTAATTCAACAATTAATTAACAACATAAATCACTTATCAAATAAGTCAACAATTAATTAACCATTCAACATCTCAATAGTAAATAATTAATTAAAATTTAATTATTCTTATCAATCTAACTAAATAATTAACTCAACATTTAATTATCAAAATTCATTAACAAGTCTGAACCTGTCAACTCAAACAGTGATTCATCTAGGACATTAAAAATTTACATGCATGTTATAATCATCTCAAAACATAATGAACTAATCCAAAATATTTAGTAACAATCTCACACAACAAATAAAATTTTTAAACAACTCCATCCAAGACAACTTGAGGCATAGGAAAATAACATGCATCAAAGGGTATTCTTGGCCAACAGTCATAACAAACTATCAATTCACAAACTTAATTTAATGGATAAAAATTAATAAATTCAACAATTCATTAATTAAATATTATCTCTTTAAAAAATCAATTAATTAACAATTTACAATTTAACATGTTATAATTAATCCATCCATTAATTATGTCATGTTTCTAATTTATATTCTGAAAATGTAAAATATTCAATATTCTCAATAATTAGTAAAATCCACAATTTTATTCTAACTCAAGTCTTGATAATTAATTCTTCAATTAATTACCCTATTACCCATACTTACCATCCAAATCATTTAACTATAAAATCATATCACTTTAACCAAATTAACAAAACATGCTTAAAATCAACACATGTTCAAGTCCACATTTATCTCATGTGGGCAGCATCGTTTAATGACATCAAAAGTTTCATGCATCTACATTTCATAATCAAGGAAACTCAAATTTTAAATTTATTTTATGAAGCTATAATTCTTAAATAAATAGTTATGTATTTTGGACCCAACCTCGGGCTGCCATCATTTTAATTACGCATCACATTAATGTAGTTGGAGGAAAGTAGTTTCCAATAACACAGAGTCTGACACGCACCACCTATATATATATACACACACACACACAGATATATATATATATATATATATATATATATATATATATATTATTTTCACATGATATCACCCAGCAAAAAAAATCAACAAATTGCCAAAACAATATCAGAAGACCAAAACCAAAGCAACAAGGTATACGCACCTACAACTATATACCAGGGACTCATATAAATTAATAGACACTAAAATAGATGGTGAAAAACCAAAAAATCTTATAAATTCGTACCTCTGAAACAATGTCTATGAACCTAAATGGACCAAATCGCCTCGCCTTCGGTGGTGGTTTCCAGAACGCTGACCAATGGGTCTTGAGAACCCCATTGCACAACCTTAGAACTAAATAACACTAAAATATCGGGTTACCACAATACCTTAAAATCACCTAAACCAAATCGTGTACCAAAACCATGATGAATCACCAAATTGATAAAAAACATCATATAAAGTCGTACCTTGAAGTATTAGAGATAAACCAAGAAGAAATTGGAGGTAAAATAACCGAAGATGAAGAACACGAAAGGGGGGGTCACTCACTTCGTGGTCTTCCCGGAGGGGGTTCACAATTCCTCCACGGTGTCAGGGGTAACACGGATTCCATGTACCAAAACCGGGAGGAGGACGCACCATAGGAAGCTCTCTCAGAGGAGGTCCATGTGGAGGAGGATAAGGGTGGAAAGGTATCTCCATAGAGGAGCCTTGTTGTGTGCGTGATGCACCTTGTGCGTAGGGAGGAAGAAGAGGGGAATTATCTTCTCGTTATTTTAATTTTCAAACCCCTAAATTATTTTCCATTAATAATATTTATTAATACACTCTTAAAATCCAATTATAATACTACTATAAATGGGTTAATAATAATAAAAAAGATAATAATAATACTCTTTTTATTTTAATTATTATACACATTAAACACTTATTTTAAAAAATTCCAATCTCTCTATTTTAAAAGAAACACTTGTTTAAAAAACACCAAATTTTAAATACCTTTATCGATAGTAATGATTTTAATAAATCTAAAATAATAATAATCTTATTCTTATTATTTTTCAAACCTTAGATAAGCTTGACACCTCGATTTAATAAAAACCCATCTCTATTAAATTTGAATCTACGTATTTAATTAAGAATTTAATTGTGATAGCCCAAAAGCCACATTAAATTATTTTAACATTTATTTAATTAAAAAACATAATAATAATTTTTATTATAACATTAAATTTATTAAAACCAAAACTCCCCCAATTTTTTCTACATAATTAATAAGATATTAATGATTAAACTCCAACCCATAACCTCCATTTAATAATAAATTTTCCTTTATTAACTCCAAAACTCATCATTTAAATAAAACGTTTCTTTGATAAACAAAAAAGCCATATTAATTCCCCCAACTGTCATTTAATTAATTCTTTATCATTTATTTAATTAAAAACCCATAATAATAAAAAAAACATCATTATTATTATTATTATTAAAACTTTCTTTTAATTAATCACAATCTATCATATAATATTATTTAGTTAAAATAAATAATTTATTAAACAAGATAAACTGCAAGAGTTGGACCGAAAACGCGCGTTGCCCATGGAGATCCATTAAAATGGGATTTTCTATATCTGGTGCTCCCGAGATTCATCGTGACACCAACTAAAATTATATGATAATTACACAAGTCCCAAAACAAAACCTTCAGGTGTTCCAACACACACAATTAAATTTTGGTGCTATGTTATAAAAAACAACCCGTTGATAAACTAAAATAAAATTCGAAAACCATCATATTTCAACCCAAATAAAAAACATGGAACTTTAAAATCTCCACCTTAAAAACATATCATCCTCGAGAATCCATTGGGAACCACTACTATAACTACTAAACTACCAAGGTTATTTAATCTCATTAGAACTAACGTGTTGCATTCTCATCACCAAACAAACCATTAAGCCTTCACAATACAAAGGGATGCGCCTTTAAAACCATAGACAAAGCTCAATTTACAGCTTAAACATTGAAACAATGATTATATCTAAGGCCATTTTAGGATAATCGTCAATGAATATGGTTGAATCTAAATCATCCAAGAGAACAGGTTGCACATGCTTCCCTCAAAATACATCACGAACCCAAAACCAACATTCTCCCTTTATCTGATGACGTTCCATTGAAACTATTCCAAAACCATCCACATGTATACAGAATTCATTACCCGACCTATGGAAAAATTTCCAAATCATTCCATCACAAGGCTATATAAGAAAACAACCATGCCCCAAAACGAATAAATGAATAGCCCAAAGAAACAATGCATCTCGCGTACTACCCAGATAACAACCACTCATCAAAACCAACTGCATTTAAACGGTAGATAATAATATGACCAGCGCTATCTTTGTGTCTCCATGAAGAGGTCAAGATAAAGTACATGCTCATTGTAATTAGAAGAATTCACTAAGATAGAAAACAAATTCATTAATAAGATCGATATAACTATTAACAGACAACACTGTTCAAAATGCGTGGTGTCACCTACCAACACGTTTATCGAAAATAATGTGACACTACTCACTTTATAATTTCCCATCACGTCGCAAGAAAGATCAGCTACTCATCGATGCTGTAACACCCCGACCCCAGCTACCCAGAGTCGGTGCATTACTTCGTAACATTGGAATGATCACAAAAGATCGAGTCTCGAAAGACCGATTAGTTTAGTAGCCGTGGAAACACTAGATACATTCGTAAACGTTACATTACATCATAAAGTGAAAAACTACAATAACAAAGTCTCCATAGTCCACACTCATATCCTCTTCTGACTATCCTTCCAGGTCATTCATAAAATACTTCTTCACATCCTGGAAAATATTAAAACATTGAAAGGGGTGAGCTCAGATGCTCAGTAAGGATAACAATATTGCGGAAGCTTTCATAAATAAACATTAACATTTAAGGCAATGTATAACTAAAACAAAAGCCTTTTAAACTTGAACTTCAACATAATATGGCAAAAGTAAATTGAGATAATGCCATTCACTTCTTCACATGGATATTCTACTGGTCGAATAATCACATGCAAAATCAATAACCACTTTCATAATGAGGGAATGTATAATGCCGGACATTTTGAAACATTTTGTCAAGGCCTCGGCCAAGACGTCTAAAATGATTAAGGCCTCGGCCAAAACCATAAATCAAATTGGGAAAGGGCCTCGGCCAATTCCACGTCTAGTTGTCTCATGAGACCTACCGATGCATCGAGGAGCTATAGTGGGCTCCACCCGTCACTTATTAAGTCCAATGCATTCCTCATATGAATAGGTTTAAACATATCATAAACCATCACCTAATCGTATCACATAAAACATGCATAAAAGAAACGTAAAATTTCCACATTTCAATCACAAGATATTAATACAACACATTGATATAGTAAAAAATCTTTCAAAACCATTTTCAATACCAAAATAAAAGAAAATTAAAACTTTGTATTTTTTTTTTAAAAAAAATGATGGCTTGTAGAGGAATCTGAAACTAAAATAATGGTCACGGCGACGGAGAAGTCGTTGTCGCCGCATAAGTACGGAAAGAAAAACATTCCATTTTTGTCGTTTAGTAAAACGCTTCGTATAAAAAATATTCCTTTTGAATAAACGTAAAAGTCAAAGGGCTTTATACACCGTATAAAAGAAAGTTGTGTATAAAACCAAATATGCCTCAATGAAAGGAGATTAAGACGAAGTCCTTAAAAAGATCATTTTTAAAATAAAATAGATCTATTATGTGTATTCAATATAGGTACACATAAAGAATGTAACAATACAAAATAATACATAATAATATCAAGACATAATTTGAAACTAGGAGATTAACCCAAAGAATGGATGTTGGGTTAAGAAATTCCCTTACCTCGTGTCTGACTTGACTCAACCGTTCTTTAACCTCCTGAATAATAAATTAGAGTTAATATATACCTTATTAAGAACCATTTTCAATTTCATTATCCTTATTATATCACTTTTTACAATGATATGAACATTATGTAATTATTTAAATTAATAACGGTCGTTTTGTCGATCATTGTTACTTGAGTCAACAATAAACTTCTTATAATTACAAGTTGTTTATGTGGTAGAATATCCATTATCAGCAGAATTATATTCATGATTTAGATGTCATATATATCTTATATATCCAGTATATACATTCATTTATAATATTACGTAACATTTTGAGTTAAGAAATGAAATGCACCATTCATGGAGATGGTAAGCCGTACGTACGCATGAATGATACTTTCATTTAAATTTCATATTTAATGGAACGAAATCATAATGATATAAATGTATAATATAATTCCAGTATAATATAGTGTATAATACCATTTACTCCATCCTTTATACATCCCACACATGGCATTAACGATTCAAATCACTTTGAGGGGGCGGTAGTCCGCACTTCCTAAAATGAAATTATCGCGTTTTACCCATAATGGAAATCATAAAGTATGCCATAAATGAGAAATACAGACACATAAGTAAAACATAAACATATTATATATCATATATAAAGATAGTGACATCTTAATGGCCTCCTTTGAAGGTATTATATGAGAGTTGAACAATCATCGTTTCGTGAGGCAGAAATTCGCCATCCACAGAAACTGTATGTTCTTTAACCATTAGATGTAGGTGTGTGTAAGTTTAGATCGAATCCATCTTATAAAAACATCCTAGTATATTGATTATACTGGTTTTGTTACAAATTAAATGAATAAAAAGAGTTTAGGGGGTTGGAGAAGAAAAACAAAACAAAACAACATTAGAGAAGACATTACCTCAAAATCGGGTAACTCTTTTTGATTTGAGCCAAAGGATTCCTTGGGAAAATTTCTTCCGAAAGTGAGGCTACTAGGAGTAATAGGGGGAAGTTGGGAGAGTATTTGGGCAGAGTTTGGCCGATCCAAATGGCTTGAAGGTGTGAATAAGGTGGGAGAGGTGGGGGCCTTTTATAAGTGGAGAGAAGGGGATCTTTTAGAACGATTGAAATGTTACATTATTACACAATGCTTTTCGGATTCTAAAGGTCCCACACTTATATAATTCGTGTCTAAGGTGATAAGGGTTCGAAATATACCCATCCAATAGTCTTTGGACAAGTGTAAGCCTTGGATTTTACATTATCTTTTCATTTTATTAAAATCGTTAAATAATGAGGTCATCGCTGCATCATAATGATGTCATAAATAATTTAATTTATTTAATGTCTAAAATTTATAAAAAAATACTATTATGTAGGAAATCTGTTTAGCTTTCTAATGAATATTTATAATCAAAATTTGGACTTGTGTAACCCCACTTAAAAACTATTTTAGTAAAACAACTCATGTTTGTGTCAATTTAATTTTAACATTAAACAAATATATATTAATGTCATTTTCCAACCAAAGTGGATCCATGGGGTCCCCAAGTTTACCCATGGGTTGTCTTGGTCGTCCATGACTCATCCAATAGGAGTAGGACAAGTGTCAAGCTCATATCACATTATTAAAACATTATTGGTACCTTAAACTACACTAATTATCTCTAATCACGATTAAGAACTTAAAAGTTACTATTCACCAAAAAATTATTTTAATCTCATTGAACCACATTTTACTTCTTAATGACAACCATGTATGTCGGATTTTTGAAAATCAAATCACAGAAGTGGTAATATTTAATTTAAACGAAAAATCGGTTATTTAACTACCACTTAGTGGTTTCACTATTCATCAAAAATTGAAGTTCTTCAGAACAATGCCAAAATTTCACCCTAAGCTATAATTGATATTCCAAATTCAAAAATGATGTCTATTTTACAAAATTCCAAACATATAAGTTGCATTAATTAATTTTATAATTAATTCCCGTTGTCACAACAAATAGCGTGTTTTTAAGAAACAATTTATATCAAAAGATTGACAATTGTTTATGTCCAATTTCAATGTTAAATTAATTCTAATGACCACCATTGGATAAAATGGTAAAAATATATTCTAATTATACTTTAAAACCACTAAATAGTATAATTTATCACAATAAATTATATTGATTAAAAAGGTTGTTTTAAGTATTTTTCACTATTAATAAAAAAAATTGGAAGTTCTCTGAATGTTACAAAAAATTAAACTTAGGATAATTTCGATATTACGAATACAAAAATGAAGTCCATTTTGATATATAAAATTTATATAATTTCAAATGGTGTGTATTACTATTCATAACAGCTACTTTGATTAGTCGCGGTGTTTTAGAACTCGAATTTGTGTACAATGCAAGCTATTGCATTTTTGAATGAGAAGCATATCGTGGAAGCTCGGGGTGCTACATTCTCCCCTCCTTTAATAAATTGCGTCCTCGCAATTTGAAATTTTTCATGGAAAATAAATGTTTGAAAATAGAAAATACCTTTGTGGAAAACCCACATCAGAAATAAGGTTAATAGAATTTAGTCTTAATAAGAGGGAAAGGGAAATGAAAAAGTCACCACCCAATTATGATCTCGATTAGGAGAACATTGGTGGAAATTAAAGACATATAATTGGAGGAAAAACATAAATATTTGTAGGGAGTGATTGAGGTCATCAATCACAATCAACTGTCAAATTGAGGGCCTCAAAGCCTTCAATCTATGTTGATTTAAAATATCATCAGTTCAACAAGACATAAGGTATTAGGATAACACATTTTTTTTGTTTTAATATCCCTTTACTAAAGTTTAAGAATTAATTTATTCATTGAATAAGAGATAGGTATATATATATTTATGCTTGACAATTAGAGTTTCAACCTTCAACTCATCTTTCACTCAAAAAGATAATAGAACTCAAAAATATTATACTTATCCTAATTGTATAAGGTTCCAAATGATAACACATACCATTTAGATTAGTAAAATTATTTTGTAATAACCGGGGACTTCCTGTAGGCTAGTGGTAGGAAATAAAGGCCTGTCGCACTATGAATGTGGGTTCGATTCCTGCAGCTTTGTCTGACGCGACGGGTTATGCCCCACCCTGCAGGTTGTCCTTTTCCTAAAACTATAGTATCATAATATTCCAAAAAATAATCTTCATAAATTTTTTAACCTTAAACAATAATATCCAAAGATCAACTTAATCCACTCCAACCTTTATAATTATCCAAAATACCTCTGTCCAAACTTTCTCTAAAAGGTCTCTTAATTCCAAAATCAATTTATCAGATTCCCCAAACAAAGAAAAGTTTCTCTTATTGTCACATACTAAAAATATGATTACCTTAATCATATTAAAACCTTACTGAAATCAAAAAGTACTGCAGTACAATCTTTATATATATCACATTATTCTTATAACCAGAATATAATCCATTAGTCCAAAAGCACCAATACATTAATTATTCCGCTTCAACTGTAGTAACAACATATGATTTTCCTTGATCCCTTGGCCTTTTCTGAGTTAAGTTTCCCTGACGCTTAGGACATTCATTTGCATAATGACCCATTTCTCTACAATTATAGCATTCAACATTGATAGCCTCTTTTTTCCCTTGCAATCACGATCCTGGTGACCCTTTTCTCCACATTTATAACAACCTCCCATTCCTTTTAGGCAAGTACCAGGGTGATTATTCCCACAATTATCACATAATGGAAAATCCTTCTTTCCCTTTTTCCCTTTATCTGTCTCTTGTTCCACTGTTCTCTTCTACTCTTGCTTTACTTTGTTGTCATAAGACTTAGAGAATTCCTTTTCTGTCTTGATAGCACACGAGACAATATCTTTGTATGATGAGAAGGATTGTGATACTAATGCTCGATGGAGGAATGGTTTTAACCCATCAAAGAAACGATCAATCTTACTCCTTGGGTTACGTATATAATCGGCAGCATGCCTCTCTAACCTTGTAAAGTAAGCCTCATACTTTGCAACATTCTCATCCTCCTTCTGCCTCAGACTCAGAAATTGCCTTTCCATATCTGCTCGATGGTCACGAGGAAAGTATTTTTCTAAGAAAAGCTCTTTGAACTCCCTCCATTCCATATTCTATACGTCATCATCTTCCTTTGTGTTTTTAATCAGCGACCACCACTGATCGGCATCTCCAGTGAGGCGGTAAACTTCCATGACAACCTTCTCCCTTTCACTGCTCCCCAAGGCATGGAATATTTTCTCTAAGGAATTTATCCATTGCTCAGCTACTATAGGATTTGTACTCCCATTGAAGGTTGGTGGTTGTTGCCTCATGAAACGTTCTAGCATTGATCCTCCACGTTGCGGATCAGGGTGCTCCATACGAGTAAGGTTATTATTCATAACCTGAGTGAGTTGTCCCAGTATGGTAATAAGTTGATCAGCACCAGTTGTATCTCCAGATCCACAATAATTATCTTGAGCAGGAGGGAAATCCCTACACGGAGTGCGTGCATTGATACGGTTTCCATTCCTTCCACAAGGTGCCATTTCTAAACAATGGCATAAACTAGATTAGTTTATGAATTAAAATACATAATTCCATATTTGTAAAACACTTTACATAAATTGAACTATTTATGGATATAATCCATAATCATAAAAAGAAATGTTTTATTTGATAAAGTATATACTCATAACCCTTCATAGTGGTTTGTAAAGAAAATGAGAATTATCCTAAGCGTATCCCCCGAGAGTGTCGTAACCAAGAGTGCAGCAAGGCCCGTTGTCGTGCACCAGTTCCCGTTCGAGTCTAGCTCAAAGCGGTGTTTTCGGGTTTTACCCCTAGGTACATCTGTGCCAGAGCCGCCTCTACCTGCTCGTATCCAGACAGAGATGTATTGCTCGGAAAACTCACAACATCTCTACAATACCAAAATTCTAGGATGTTCTTATATACTAATCCTCAAAGTCTATCTCCGGGCTATGTGCTCTAATTAGAGTTTATCTAAATCTAGATTCCAAGGTTAGTACTAAACTACCTCTGATACCAACTGTAACACCCCGACCCCAGCTACCTAGAGTCGGTGCATTACTTCGTAACATTGCCATGATCACAAAAGATCAAGTCTCGAAAGACCGATTAGTTTAGTAGCCTTGGAAACACTAGATACATTCGTAAACGTTAAATTACATCATAAAGTAAAAAACTACAATAACAAAGTCTCCATAGTCCACACTCATATCTTCTTCTGACTATCCCTGCAGGTCATTCATAAAATACTTCTTCACATCCTGGAAAATATTAAAACATTGAAAGGGGTGAGCTCAGATGCTCAGTAAGGATAACAAAATTGCAGAAGCTTTCATAAATAAACATTAACATTTAAGGCAATGTATAACTAAAAAAAAATCTTTTTAAACATGAACTTCAACATAATATGGAAAAAGTAAATTGAGATAATGCCATTTACTTCTTCACATGGATATTCTACTGGTCGAATAATCACATGAAAAATCAATAACCACTTTCATAATGAGGGAATGTATAATTCCGGACATTCTGAAACATTTTGTCAAGGCCTCAGCCAAGACGTCTAAAATGATTAAGGCCTCGGCCAAAACCATAAATCAAATTGGGAAAGGGCCTCAGCCAATTCCACGTCTAGTTGTCTCATGAGACCTACCGATGCATCGAGGATCTATAGCGGGCTCCACCCGTCACTTATTAAGTCCAATGCATTCCTCGTATGAATAGGTTTAAACATATCATAAACCATCACATAATCGTATCACATAAAACATGCATAAAGGAAACGTAAAATTTCCACATTTCAATCACAAGATATCAATACAACACATTGATATAGTAAAAATGCTTTCAAAATCATTTTCAATACCAAAATAAAAGAAAGTTAAAACTTTGTATTTATTTTTCATTAAAAAAAATGATGACTTGTAGAGGAAGCCGAAACTCAAATAATGGTCACGGCGGCGGAGAAGTCATTGTCGTCGCATAAGTACGGAAAGAAAAACATTCCCTTTTTGTCGTTTAGTAAAACGCTTCATATAAAAAATATTCCTTTTGAATAAACGTAAAAGTCAAAGGGCTTTATACACCGTATAAAAGAAAGTTGTGTATAAAACCAAATATGCCTCAATGACAGGTGATTAAGACGAAGTCCTTAAAAAGATCATTTTTAAAATAAAATAGATCTATTTTGTGTATTCACTATAGGTACACATAAAGAAAGTAAAAATACAAAATAATACATAATAATATCAAGACATAATTTGAAAGTAGGAGATTAACCCAAAGAATGGATGTTGGGTTAAGAAATTCCCATACCTCGTGTCTGAATTGACTCAACCATTCTTTAACCTCCTGAATAATAAACTAGAGTTAATATATACCTTATTAAGAACCATTTTCAATTTCATTATCCTTATTATATAACTTTTTACAATGATATGAACATTATGTAATTATTTAAGTTAATAACGGTCGTTTTGTCGATCTTTGTTACTTGAGTCAACAATAAACTTCTTATAATTACAAGTTGTTTATGTGGTAGAATATCCATTATCTCCAGAATTATATTCATGATTTAGATGTCATAAATATCTTATATATCCAGTATATACATTCATTTATAATATTACATAACATTTAGAGGTAAGAAATGAAATGCACCGTTCATGGAGACGGTAAGCCGTACGTACGCATGAATGCTACTTTCATTTCAATTTCATATTTAATGGAATGAAATCATAATGATATAAATGTATAATATAATTCCAGTATAATATAGTGTATAATACCATTTTCTCCATCCTTTATACATCCCACATATGGCATTAACAATTCAAATCACTTTGAGGGGGCGGTAGTCCGCACTTCCTAAAATGAAATTATCGCGTTTTACCCATAATGGAAATCATAAAGTATGCCATAAATGAGAAATACAGAAGCATAAGTAAAACATAAACATATTATATATCATATATAAAAATAGTTAAATCTTAATGGCCACCTTTGAAGGTGTTATATGAGTGTTGAACAATCATCGTTTCGTTAGGCAGAAATTCGCCATCCACAGAAACTGTATGTTCTTTAACCATTAGATGTAGGTGTGTGTAAGTGTAGATCGAATACATCTTATAAAAACATCCTAGTATATTTAGGATACTTTTGTTGTTACAAAAGAAATGAATAAAAAGAGTTTAGGGGGTTGGAGAAGAAAAACAAAACAAAACAACATTAGAGAAGACATTACCTCAAAATCGGGTAACTCTTTTTGATTTGAGCCAAAGGCTTCCTTGGGAAGAGTTCTGCCCAAAGTGAGGCTTCTAGGAGTAATAGGGGGAAGTTGGGAGAGTATTTGGGCAGAGTTTGGCCGACCCAAATGGCTTGATGGTGTGAATAAGGTGGGAGAGGTGGGGGCCTTTTATAAGTGGAGAGGAGGGGCTCTTTTGGAATGATTGAAATGTTACATTATTACACACTGCTTTTCGGATTCTAAATGTCCCAAACTTATATAATTCGTGGATAAGGTGATAAGGGTTCTAAATATACCCATCCAATAGTCTTTGGACAAGTGTAAGCCTTGGAGTTTACATTATCTTTTCATTTTATTAAAATCGTTAAATAATGAGGTCATCGCTGCATCATAATGATGTCATAAATAATTTAATTTATTTATGGTTTAAAATTTATAAAAAAAATACTATGATGTAGAAAATCTTTTTATCTTTCTAATGAATATTTATAATCAAAATTTGGACTTGTGTAACCCCACTTAAAAACTGTTTTAGTAAAACAAATCATGTTTGTCTCAATTTAATTTTAACATTAAACAAATATATATTAATGTCATTTTCCAACCAAAGTGGCTCCATGGGGTCCCCAAGTTGACCCATGGGTTTTCGTGGTCGGCCATGACTCATCCAATAGGAGTAGGACAAGTTTCAAACTCATATCATATTATTAAAACATTATTTGTACCTTAAACTGCACTAATTACCTCTAATCACGATTAAGAACTTAAAAGTTACTATTCACCAAAAAATTATTTTAATCTCATTGAACCACATTTTACTTCTTAATGACAACCATGTATGTCGGATTTTTGAAAATCAAATAACAGAAGTGGTAATATTTCATTTAAACAAAAAATCAGTTATTTAACTACCACTTAGTGGTTTCACTATTCATCAAAAATTGAAGTTTTTCAGAACAATGCCAAAATTTTACCCTAATATGTAATTGATATTCCGAATTAAAAAATGATGTCTATTTTACAAAAATCAAAACATATAAGTTGCATTAATTAATTTTATAATTAATTCCCGCTGTCACAACAAATAGCGTGTTTTTAAGAAACAATTTATATCAAAAGATTGGCAATTGTTTATGTCCAATTTCAATGTTAAATTAATTCTTATGACCACCATTGGATAAAATGGTAAAAATATATTCTAATTATACTTTAAAACCACTAAATAGTATAATTTATTACAATAAATTATCTTGATTAAAAAGGTTGTTTTAACTATTTTTCACTATTCATAAAAAAAATTGGAAGTTCTCAGAAAGTTACAAAAAATTCAACTTAGGATAATTTTGATATTATGAATACAAAAATGAAGTCCATTTTGATATATAAAATTTATATAATTTCAAAAAGTGGGTATTACTATTCATAACGGCTACTTTGATTAGTCGCGGTGTTTTAGAACTCGAAGTTGCGTACAATGCAAGCTATTGAATTTTTGAATGTGAAGCGTATCGTGGAAGCTCGGGGTGTTACAGATGCACTATTTCAGAAAAAATTAACACAATCATATGATGTTCCTTGAACCATGTTCACCATGTCAAACATTGATCATAACATCCATAACAAAAACCTATATGCATGGCATAATAGTCGAGTCCCAAGAAGTCCTCCCATGTAGTGCAAAGAACTTACTTTAGTGGCCTAGACCATTCTAAGGGTACTACATACCATGTGTTAACCCCTTACTAAACATAAACGTCAACCCTCTCTCCTGGTAAAAAAAATACAAAAAAACAAGATTCAAAATCTCCTTTTTCATTTTAGCCATTTGAATTCACTCATTTCAACCATTCATCATTTGAATGAATTTTAACAAACACACAAGTAACATTCACAACAAGTCACTTTTTTTTCAAAAAAATATCTATGGGAAAAAATTAATGTTATCAGAAACATCATATTTAATCATTTATCATTCCGTTTTATTCAAATTTTAACTGGAAATTTAGCAGCTAAATTCCTTTTACTAAGAAGGTGACATATGAGGGTCCCATTTATTCAATCTGGGATCTTCAAAAAGAAACCCAACAATAGTTTATTTCCATCAAATCTCAGCAGGTCAACATTTATAATCATTATCAAACATACTATGGTTATATTATGTTCAAACATATGGGTGGCCATCGAAAAATTGATAAAGTTCACATACACCTTATCGCTAGAATTTTCCTCCCATTTATAACAATCAAAAATTATTTAACATTTTAACTTTAGATTCCCTTTCACAAATAAAAACATATCTTGCATGTTATCATAAGAAATAAGACAAAAGCATGATATAACATAGAATTACGGAAATACAAGAAAACATGATAATATGTATGGAATACAATAACTGAATCATGTTATATCTATCACCGAAACATGCAATCTACAGTGGCATGCCAAAGAAGATCAAAACATGGCATTTCAACAAAGGAACAAAATCTAAATTAGCATGCATCCTACTAATAAAACTACATGTCATGTTATATTCATGACATGTGATTCTCTAGGTACCAAATATGATGCATGTATGACACTTACATGCCTTATCAGGCCAAAATAATTTTTTTTTCAAAAAACTCAAAATAATTAATCAGTGGAAATTAAATCATTCACTCAAGGTGAAATCATATCTACTGTAACCTCGAATACTACAAATAACAATTCTCATCCCAGGCCACTTAGTCATTTCTCATACATGGCGTGATCAGTCCCGTGGATGTCTATTAACCCAAGCGCTGAAACATTCATAGTCTCCTTTCTACCAACCCAAAACAGAATTAAAAAAAGAATATAACCCTTTGATACCACTTTGTAATGTCCCGACCCGCCTCACCCCTAAACCGGGGGCCATACTAGTAATCCACATTAAATTCTATTAGCTTTTATTCAATTAAAAAACACAATATTAATAATAATAACCTCATTATTATTATTATATACTTTATTTATTAAAACCAAAACCCCCCAAATTTATTACAACATCATTAATATGATATTAATGAAAAAAATCTATCTGATACCCTCCATTTAATAAAAAATGGCCCTTTATTAACTCTAAAACTCATCATTTAATCAAAATGGTTCTTTGATAAACCCAAAATCCATATTAATTTCTGCAACTATTATTTTATTAATTATTTATCATTCCTTGAATTGAACAACCACAATAATAATAATAACTTCATTAATATTATTATTAAAGCTTTATTTTAGTTAATCGCAATCTCTCATATAATCATATTTAATTAAAATAAATAATTTATTAAACATGGTAAACTGTACGGGTTAGACCGCAATAATGAGCTTCCGGTGCATATCCATTAAAATGTAATTTTCTAGGTCAGGTGCTCCTGATACTCATCGGGACACCCACTAAAAGCATGGAATAATTACACAAGTCCAAAAACAAAACCTTTTTGCTTTCCAACACACAAAATTAAATTATAGAGATCAGTTAAAAAAAAAAATTTATAAACCGAAAAAAATATTCGAAAACCATTGTATTTTATCCCGATTCAGAAATACAGAAATATAAAATCATGGTCCTTGTCGGCCTCATGCATAGGATTTAAACATTCATTTCGCACAACTAGTGTTGATGCCACTCATAGATAAAACCTCAACCACAAGAAGCACAAAATATTCCATGATCTCACTGCCAAATTTATGACCTGAAGTTACAAGCTTTGAAAAAATTATAATGTACATGCATCCATGTTAATGAGTAAAACAATTTTCACATACCTATTCAGATAAAAATATTGAAATGAGTACTTGTAATCTGGTAGCTTGATTCCAAATTTTTCGATATCACACGATTAGTTATGTCTGCATATGATTTTTGAGAATATTTAAAAATGATGTTGACATGCCAATATTTTCATAGCATTAAAGATGACTTGGAATAATTTTCTGATGGCCAAAGGTGGTTCATATCCTCTATAAGATTCAACAGGACAAACCCAAGGGAAATCTCCATCAGTCGTAGGGCATGGGAAATCACTATAAGGGGTAATCCTACAGCCATTATGTTATAGCATTTATCCACTTCTATTATAGTTTTTCATCATGGCACTAATATAGATCATTCTTTATACAGTACTAAACATTAACATTCCTAGAAAAAATAACTAGTAATTGGTTGACTATCATCAATGATAATGAGCTTTAATAAAAGTAAACTCTTTTTTTTACATTTTTTTCTTGTTGTGATAAATTTCCTTCATTTATCAGTAATTTTTTTAGCACTGATAAAAATGAAACATTTATCGATTCTTTTTTATAGCGCAGATAAAGGTCACAATGGGTAATTTTATTTATATATAAATAAATTTATATTTTTAAATAATAGTTATGTTACAATAAATATATATGTTTAAATATAGTATAAAATTTTTATTTATATTACTTTTAATACAAAATGACTCTTATTTTCATAATTATATAAATATATATAATCTAATTTATATTAGTAAAAAAATTAATATTTTATTTATATACAATATTAAAAAATGTGTATGTAATTAAAATAAATGTAATATATTAATATTTTATTTAACAATTATATAATATTGAAATAAATATAATTATTTAAATATATATTTATATATATTTTAAATAAATTTAAATAATTTTACATGTATAAAAATATGTATGTATGTGTTTGTTGATGTTTATGTGTACATATATTTGTGGGCACAAGTCTGTTTATTTATTTAATAATATTATTATTTAATATCTCTCCATTTTTAGAATTTTCTTAATTTATTCATTTTTATAATTTGTCCATTTTCAATATAAAATTATGTCAATCTGACAACATGGATATATGTGTGTGTGTGTTTAATTTTATTATATCAAATTTAATTAAATCTAATTAAGTCATTAATATTTTTCTATAATTAATATAATTAATTTTAAATAAATTTTGTATTTATAAAATTAATATGATCTATTTTTTCAATTTTCACCATTTTTTGTATGTTTTTAATTCACATAAATGTTACGAATTAAAATTTTAATATTTAAGTAATTTATTACTTTAACATGTTCATTTATTATTATTTAATCGTTAATATATATAAAAATACTTTTACCCATTTATTAGTATTTATTTATACATTTATATTTTTTACTATACATGTAATATTTTCAATATGTTTTCAATTTATAAGAATAATATTTATTCTTTTCGTTATATTATGTTTTAACAATAAATAAAAGTTTCAAATATATAAAATTAATTTATTTAAATGAATTATTATAAATTTATTATTTTTAATTACTAATTACTATATTAAATATATTTATAAATTTCTTTAGAAATATATTTTAAAAATTATATATATAAAATTATATTTAAATGGTTATAAAATCATTATTAATATATTTAAATAATAAATATATTTTTTATATTTATAATTATATATAATTGTATATTAATCATCGCCATCGTTGTTTATTTATTGAAAAGGAATATCAAAAAGCAAGGATAAAAGAGAGGAGAAGGCCTATGGGGGCCTGAAATAATGAAGGCTAAGGTCATCCCCTTTAATGAGGATTACACACTCAATTTTCAACTTATTTGGGTTGTGAAAACATGTGGAGCTCGAACCCTGCACCACAAGCATTGCCAGATGGTCATCCACCTTGTTTACCTTGCACCATGTGTGTCTCAAGAGGATGTTCTTAGAGATAATGATACAAAACTTTATGATAGGGTATGATAAAGACTAAGGGTATTTTCTACACCTTTAAAGGAGTTAAAAAGGACCAGGGAGTCCATTTCTGCCTCGTCGATGTCTATTCCTCCTTGCTTGCAAACAATGAGGCCAGAGAGAAACACGAGAGCTTCGGCCTGAAGGGATGATCCTCTTCCAAGGGAGATCGTGAAATCCATCACCATGGTGCCCTAGGAGTCCCAAACCACCAAAACTCCCCTCATGACACCGGTAATGAAGGAGCCATCCATATTGAGCTTCAGACCTGAGAAGGGAGGATACCACCAAACCCAAGGGAAATTGCGAATACAAACAGCAGTTCAAACCTGAAGAGATGAGAAAAGGATCTAAAGAGAAGGCACAACACGCCAATTTCCAAGACACCAGATCAGATCGAGAAAAATGTTACGGGAATAGGTGGATATGGAAATAATAGAGAAGCCAATACCCTCGAATCTTCCTTTGTTCAAAGATTTATAAATGCACCCTATACTAGAAGGAAGAATAAAGGATCTTGAAATGTGCTCCAGACCCCTATCACCCGAGTCGTAAAACTAGTGGGAAAAGAAGGAGGCATTGAGTGAAGGATGAACATTAATGAGAGTGAAGTCACCAAGGGATTACCAAACCTCCCACACCCACTCACCTTAGAAAAATCGGTTCTCACTGCTCTCCTCGATGGGGACTATGAAACCCATTCACCTAGAAGGAAGGGAAAATCCACATTTTTTTATGTTCTCATCGGTGGAAATAGCATCATGTCTAACACCCCATGTGAGGAAGTTATTTTTCGTTGGGATTTTTTGGTCCAAAGAAAGAAATTCCACGGATGGTTGTACAATTGAAAAATTAGAGCACGATGATAGTCCTTTAAGGATAATGGGTCCAATCATGAGGGGGTAAAAATAGATTTTTCTGACTCTACTGAGATGTCAATGCAATGAAATATATCAAATTGTTCCTTGTTGAGAACTACCTTAATGAATGATGAAAATCTATTTTCCTCTTCATATAAAATGTTGTACGCTGGACAACCAGGGAAGCCAAGGAGAGTGGCCATCAAGTTGTGATGTAAAAAGGAAATATTATCTTTTACATTGACCAACTAGACATGGGGTTTAATGGTTAAGAACAAAGTGAGTAACAAGGACATTAAGGGGGAATGTGACTATTTCCACATGAAACATTTTCAGCCAAGGGGCCTCCCATGGTCTTACACGATTAGGTCCGGCAATCATGAATCCCCCAAGCCATATTCATGTGAAGGAAGAGTGGGTTATATGTGAGGATTCAAGAACTAATCCCTCCTTTTTTTAGTGGGCCTCACCATCTTCTCCAATGACACACATTCATGCTTCCCCTCTTTCCTGAGCGTCCAAGATGAAACGCGCAAGAATGTTGTTAACTGGGGAAATCCATCCTCCAAATGACTAGTTTTTTTCCTTCCCATTGAGAAATCTCTTTGTTATCCTACACCAAGTGAAGTTGAAATATTTCATTCAAAGATGGTGGTGGGAGACAGGGGCACCCAGATAACTTAATGGTCAATGTCCCGGTTGGATTCACAAAAGGCTTCAATTGAATGTAATGCGAGATGATGCGCATACCTTCAGATGAAGAGGTTACTCTTCACTTTTTTTGGTAACTAGACTACTTCAATGGAAGTACTACTTTAAGACATGGATCAACCACTAGATATATTTTTTGGAAGCATTCAGGAAGATGATGGTGTCTTCAGAAAACATACGGTGAGAGAAAGATAGAGATCTTCCTTTTCTTCAATACAGGAGAATGATGACACTAAAAAAATCCGGTGTATAAGGCAACTGAGGATTTCGAGGGAGATAACAAATAGGGTTAGAGAGAGAGGATCTATCTATATCAATCCCCTTGTAGTCTTAATAAAGTCATGGAATTTTTAAATGAAATAAATAGCCCACCATGAATATCTGAAACTACAGAAGAAGAGATCAGTAACCTGGGGAGAGAAGCCCATACATGAGAGGACCTTGTTGATGTAACCCCATTATATTCGATCGAATGCCTTATTCATATTGATTTTAAGGGCCAGGTTAGATCCAGGTGCCTTGGTGTTAATGTCACAGATCATCTCTTGTTCCATGTCTATCTTTCCCTAGATCGTGCGACCCCTCAAAAATCAATTTTGTTCCAAATAAATCCAATGGTGTAAGTGAGACTTGAGTCTACTATTAAGGATAAATGTTAGGAACATATAAGAGAAGCTTCATAATCAAGTTAGACGATCGGGGTGAATCTAAGAGGGGTGTTTCATTTTGGGAAGAAGGACATGGGAAGTGGCACAAGACACTCTGGGTAAACATCCACCCTTAAAAAAGTTGTGTATGGCTCCAGTAAGTTCGCCTTTAATCATCTAACAAAAATTTCTATAGAAGGAACATTAGAAACTATCTAGTCTCAGATTGTTTTTGGAATTGAGTTGTATGATTCAATAATGAACTTCTTCTTCCTCCGGTAAGGTTGTTATTTCCTCACTGATCAGGAAAGAAACATTCTCATCTACGGTTCTCATAAAGCCTGCATCTCCAACTGGGTAGTCATCAGGCCTGCAAGTATTTGGACCTACCAAAATATCTTTTAATTGAGAATCGGTCAGGCTCCCCATCACTTCTTCTTGATTCGAGATCGACCTGTCTGACATTAAGATGTTTTCAAGAACCAACCGTTCTTTTCTTTGATACATTCAGTGAAAAAGTTGTGTTACGATCTCCTTCCTCTAACCATATAATCCTTGATTTCTCCATTTACAACCGCTCCTGACATAGTATCATTTCAGCAAGAATTGGGTTTTTAATGGATATATCATAGATATTTCACTCATCCAAGGAGACCTCCAGGATTTGATCGAGATGATTGATCTCCTACAAGGCTTTGACCATATCCCTATTAGACTGAGGAAGAGAGGTGGACCAGTATTGAAGCCTGTATTTGAGTATTCCGAGTTTATTATGGAAGGAAACCCATAACCCCTCCACCCTAGATGGGTGCATGCCACACATCCTTGGCCACATATGGGAAACCATGAATATTGGCCCAGTGTGGGAGGTATCTGAAGGGATCATGCCTCACCTGACCCACCAATATAGTGAGGAGGATCGGGGAATGGTCGGAAAGACCACACACTATGTGACAGACTTGTGTGTCTGGAAATAGAGAGATGGATTGCATGTTTTCCATGAACTATTTTATGAGACTCCATGGGAAAAGGAATCATGATTGATTATTGCACCATGTAAATTTATGACAAGAGGAACCAAAGTGTAAGCCAATTTTCTACTATAAATTTAGTGAATCCCATGCTTGCATTCCTATGGAAGGGGCATCTACTTTTATTCTAGTCTAGTTTTATAATGACATCCAAATCCCCTCCCAAGAACCAGGGGAAGCTTCCTAGGTTCAAAAGGGATAATTCATGCCAAAGGGACTTGCGTGGATGAGTATCACAGCTCCCATAGATGAAATATGTGAAGAACTCTACATTATCATAAGTGACCTTTGTGGTAACTATTGGACTCATCTTTTCTGATAATCCCATATCATGTTTTGATAATCCCATATCATGTTTTGATAATCCCATATCATATTTTGATAATCCCATATCATGTTTGGATAATCCCATATCATGTTTTGATAATCCAATATCATTTTTTGATAATCCCATATCAGGTTTTGATAATCCCATGTCATGTTTTGATAATCTGATATCATGTTTTCATAATCCCATATAATGTGATAATCATGTTTTCATTTTATATTAATTATTTTTCGTTATTGTTTCTTGTTTATATTTAGTATTATACATATAATCTCAATCGCACTACTTGTTTGGTTAATCATACAGTTCAGAATTTATATAAGTACAAGGTCACCGTTACAAGGTCACTATTACAGGGTCACCACTACAAGGTCACCATTACAAGGTCACCGTTACATGGTCACCACTACAAGGTCACCATTATAATGTCACCACTATAAGGTGACCATTATAAGGTCACCCTTACAAGGTCACCACTACAGGGTCACCATTACAAGGTTACTGATACAAGGTCACTGATACAACCCTACTGCTGAAGGTTACTATTGAAGATTACTGATGAAAGGTTACAGTTGGAGGTTTCCGATGTACACCTGCTGATTGACGCCTACCGATGCATATGCTACCATAACCAGTCTACCATACTCTTATACTCCATAATATTTTAAATTCTTATGATTATTTTAACAGTAATATTTTGCAAACTTTAATGATTCGGACTAAATTAATGCTTATTGTAGACATATTAGGAGACCATATCTTGATAGTACGAGGTACGAGAAAGATTTCATGAGATGTACTTTATCCTATTGTAGGGCCTCAAATAGGAATGAAAAATAACGAATAAAAAGAATAGATATATAGAGTCACAGAGAAAAAAACGAGTGAGTGAAGTTCACAAGTCAAATGCATAAGGAATACATTACTGAAGAACAAGAAGAAGAACACTATAGTGCATGTACTAAATATCCAAAATCTTCATGATGTTCTTTTTGAAGAACATACTCAACGTTTTCCGGTTGTGCTTCATCAACTCCCTTATAACAAGGTATTGAAAATCTCAGTACCTGGATGCTAGTACCTATAAGTTGTGACACTCTGTTTTTTGAGACAACTTGTAGAGAAGAAAAAAACCTTCATTTCCTCACCTCCATGAAGTCCAGATCTGATCATAAAACACAATGATCATTCTGAACTCCATCGTAATTTCTCTAGCTCTACTGTATTTCTTGTTTTACATTTCTGAGTAGTTTCTGTTTGTTACAAACTCACTATCTCGTGTGATTTATCTGGAGGATAATTAAAATCCTCACTCAAAAATCTCTCACCCTTTTTTCCCATGAATAAATGTGGAATAATCCTTGTGTGTATTGGTTAATTTTTTTCCCATGCATAACTGTGGTATAGGATGTAGAACCTAGAAAGTGTGTAAAAACTATTGTAAACCCCGATACACGTTGTGTGTCAAGTTTATCTATATAACTTCTTGGTGGAAGGTGATCACCAAGTGTAGAGGACTATGTCTCAAGTTGAGACTGAACCTCTTGGTTTACATCACTGTGCACTACATTTTTATTATACTATGTTTTATCTATTTTCCACTGCATACATTATCTAAAATAGAAAATTGTTTTTCTTTCACATTGATAGTTAATTTTGGTTGGTGTGTGCATTTTTTTAATTCGGTTATCTTGTTCCAAAATTTGGAGAAGAGTTTCTCACTAAATCAACATAAGAGTAATCACGCTTTGAGAAACCTTTGGACAAATTAGACCTCTATATCTCTACTTCCTTAATTAATTGGTCCATTTTAAAAAATCGGGGGATATTTATAATAATGTTTTTACCAAAAAATTTATGTTGGAACTCAATTCACCCCCACCCTCTTGAGAATCCAATCCGATCAACATTTGGTATAAAAGGATTTTTTTTTTCAAGTGTTCAAATTATTTTCAACTGTGATTTTAGTTTTATCATAAATATCTTAAAATTTCTGTCATAAATAAATTTTCAGTTCTATAAATTCTAAGTAACTATGGAAACTAGAGTTGAGGGTGATGCTACTAACAGACCAAGTTTCATTAATGGTAATAACTATGCTTAGTGGAAATTAAAAATGAAAATGTATCTAGAGATCATGGGACATGAAATCTGGGACACAATTGAAGAACAACATGTATTTCCTGCTACTGTTTGGGACACATGGTCACAGTTGACTAAAGACACATATAATAATAACTATAAATCAATGAAAGCCTTTTACTATTCTCTAGGTGATGAGGAATTCAATAGAATATCTACTTTCAAAACTACATATGAAATTTGGGATACTTTAGCTGTTTCTCCTGAGGGAACCACCAAAGTTAAATAAATGAGATTAAATACATATACTATTAATTATGATAATTTTAAAATTAAGAATGATGAACCTATCTCTGAAATGTATCTCAGGTTCAATGAAATAGTGAACACCATGAGTCTGCATGGAAGACCAGCGAACAACAAGGACCAAGTCATGAAACTACTTCAATGCCAACCTAACAGATGGATAAGAACTTCTATTTCTATTCGAGAATCTAGTGTCATAGGAAAACTTCTAGTGAATGTACTAATTGGTAAACTTATGATGTATGGAGAAGAGTATATGGTGAATCTAGAATTATATTTAGAAACAAGGAAAAAATTAGTAGCATTCAAGACTACTACCACAAATTTAAAAGACAATGAAAATCTAAAGCTTCTATAGACTGTTCTACTAGTGAATAGAAAGATTCAGACAGTGATGAAGAGATGGCTCATATTTCTTAAAGGTTCAAAAAGTTCTACTGAAATTAGAAATTATTTAGGATGTAAAACTACAAGGGAACGTATGGTTGTAAAGGACAATGAAAGAAAGGTAGAAAATTGAATGACAACTCAAATGAAATAATCTACGATGAGTGTAAACGCAACGGTCATGTGAAGGCAGACTGCCCCCAAGCATAAATTTAAGAATAAGTATGATGAAAAGGGAAAAGGATATAAAAAGGCTATGAAATCCACCCAAAGTTCTTCAGAAGATAGCTCCAGTGGATCTGATGTTTCTGATAGTGAACAGAACAATCATTCTAATTTATGTTTCATGACAGAAATATTTGAAGTAACACTTAATTATCCTATACATAATGACTATTATTCTGGGAATAAGATTGAGTCAAATAATGATGAAGATAAGACTAAGGATGAATTGTTTGAATACTGTGATATGCATGAGGATACATTTAATGAGATCAAGGAAAAATATAAATTATTAAATAGACAGCATGCTTTAAATGCAAATTATAAGTAAAATATTGACATTGAAAAAGTGATATTCTCCCAACAGTTAAAATAAAATACAGAATTGAAATTATCCAATGAGAAATTAAAGAGAGATATTGAGAAGTATACTGTAGGAAGAGATACCTTAACTCTGTTTCTAGGAAAATAGATTTCCTCAAAATATACAACTGGTCGAGGATATCAACCAGGACATAGAAGGATTATTAAAACTAAGTTTATTCCTAAATCTGGACAATTCAATACTAGTTCAAGTGCTAGACCATTTCATGAGATACAATTTTCAAAAGGACCTAACAATGTATTTATGGCTCCGAATATGTATGTTGATGTTAGGAAACCTATTAAGAAAATATGGGTTCCCAATGTTTTACTTTCTAAACACTCTGGACCCAAGAAAATATGGGTACCAAAGTTACACTTCACTTAATGTGTTTTGTAGGAAAATTTTCTCAAGTGTTCCGGTAAAACTCTGTGGTACATGGAAAGTGGATGTTCAAGACATATGACTGGAGAATACTCATTCTTCAAGAGCATAACAAAAGTTTATGGTGCACATGTAACTTTTGGTGATAATGGTAAAGGGATGATCGTCGACTTAGGCCAAATTGGTAACCCTAATGTTGTATTAATTTCAAAAGTGTTTTTTGTTGATGGGTTAAAATACAATCTACTATGTATCTCTCTATTGTGTGATGATGGTTTTAATGTCCTGTTTGAAAACTATTCATGTAATTTTTTTAATTCTAAAAATGAGTTAATATTTACTTCTCTTAGAAATAATAATTTATATGTTGTTGATTTAGATTCTTTAGCTAATCAAAATGTTTCTTGCATAAATTCTTTTCATAAGGAATCCTGGTTGTGGCACATAAGAATATGACACTGCAATGTGAACTCACTAAGGAAACTGACTAGGAAAGGTTTAGTTAGAGACTTAACTAAACTGTAATTCCCACCCTACAAAGTGTCTAATCCTTTTCAAAAGGGAAAAGAACACAAAAATTCTATCAAAACAAAGAAATAAGAATCTACTTTTCAAACGCTTGAATTGGCTCACATGGATTTGTGTGGACCATCAAGAGTTTCATGTTTAAATGGGAAGAACTATGTTTATGTTCTTTTAAATGATTTTTCTAGGAACACTTGGGTATACTTTTTCGCTCAAAAAAGTGAATCTTGTTCCTATTTTATCAAATCCTCCAAGTCTGTAGAAAATATTTGTGGACCTAGAATTAAGACTTTGAGAAGTGATCATGGATGTGAGTTTGAAAATCAGGAGTTTGAATATTATTGTTCACACAATGGCTATAGACAATATTTCTCTGCTCCTAGAACACCTCAATAGAATGGAGTCGTGGAATGAATAAATGGGAAACTTCAAGAGATTTCTCGAACTATGCTCAATGAGTATAATTTACCAATTTATTTTTGGGCTGAAGCTGTAAATATAGATTTTTATACCATCATAGAGTCTTAATTAGACCTGTTATTAAGAAGAACCCATATGAGGATTGGAAAAATAGGAAGCCCAAGGTTAATTAATTTATAGTGTTTGGTTTCAAAGTCTTTATCCTTAACACTATGGAAAATCTTGACAGGTTTTTCTCCAAAATTGATGAAGAAATTTTCCTTGATTACTCAATCTTGAGTAAATCCAATAGAGTATTCAATAAGAAAACCAAATGTGTGGAAGAGTAAATTCATGTCAAATTTTATGAGACTGATCCACCTGAACCCAAAACCTCTATTTAATATCTTGAGGAAGATATTTCAATTCTGGACCTTAATGATAATGATAGTGAATCCCCTGTAAAAGTAACCAGTTCTAGGAATCTTCTTGAATCTGCATCTATTGAGTCTGAACTTGTAAAAAACCATGCGGATTCTTGTTCAACACTTTATAGAGGTATTAGAACTCTTATGAATCATCCTTTAGATACTGTAGTAGGTGATTTAAATAGAGGAACACAAACTAGAGCTTCTCTGAGAAACCAGTTTCAACATCATGCTTTTCTTCTAAATCGTTTTTGTTTGGATGGTAGTAAAGGTAGTGATACACCTTTTAGTACCACTTTTATGTTAGATGCTTATAAAACTAGTGAACAAGTGGATCAAACCAACTACTGAGGTATGATAGGGAGTCTGCACTACCTTACAGCTAGAAGACCTCATAGTATGTTCAGTGTATGCATGTTTTCTCACTTTCAAGCCAATACCAAAGAATCTCATTTAACTTTTATAAAAAGTATTTTCAAATATCTCAAATATACTCCCAACTTAGGGCTATTTTATCCAAGAGGAAAAATGTTTGATTTAATAAGTTATTCGGATGCTGACTTTGTTGGTTGTAAGTTAGATAGAAAAATCACCTCTGAAACATGTCACATGTTAGGCAAGTCACTAGTATCATGGTGTAGTAAGAAACAAAATGTTGTTTCATTATCTACTGTCGAAGCTTAATATATAGCTGCTAGTAGTTGTTGTGCTCAAATTCTATGGATGAAACACAATTTACAAGACTATGGATATCAATTCAAACATGTCTCTATAAACTATGACAACACAAGTGCAATTAACATTTCTAAAAATCTAGTATCTCATGTTAGGAAAAAGAATATAGCTGTAATACATCACTTCTTGAGAGATCATTATCAAAGTGGTGATATCACTCTTGAATTCATTGGTACAGAACACCAGTTGGCAGATATATTCACAATGAATTTGAATTTTGAGTGGTTAAATTACATAAAACATGAGTTAGGTGTGATCAACTGTTGAGTTAGATCATACTGATAAGGCCTCACCGCTAGACATTACTGGTAGGAACTCGCCGTTAGTCCTTACTAATAGGAACTCACCATTAGACCTTACCAATAGGACCTCACCGATAGACGACGTGAATCTGGGACATTATGTTTTTGTGCTCACAACTGGAATCTAAAAAGTTTTCTCAATATTACTTATTCATTTTATCTGTTTTATTTTCTGATCCCTAAATGATAAAAATAAAACTCATATCACATTTCAATCCACATCAATTCCTCTCCTAAACCTTTTGATCCCCAATCTCAGAACCTAATCCTCTAGTAAAATCGTGAACCTCTCTAGATTGATGGAAAGAGTCAAAAGGTCATCGGTTGATGATGAATGCGACATGCTTGATCCTAAGAGACCTAGAGCCAAGTCAAGTAGTGGAAGTTAGATAGTGGAAAAGTTGTTGAACCCACATTTATCCAAGAGAGAAATATTGGTTGAGAAGGAATTATGTTCAGAGTGGATGTTGTTGAGCCAGTCATTAATATTTAAGGCACTAGATGTTCAGGGCTGGGTTGAATGTTTTGCAAACAATAATAGACCTTACTATCCACAGTTAGTGAAGAAATTTTATGACTGCCTCAAATTAGAGAAGTCTGAGGATGAGCACCAGATGATTTCCAGAGTAAATGGAGTAAGTGTGAGATTCTCCTCTACTGAATGGGCTTAATGCTTGAGGGTTCCACATGAAGGGACTTTTTATTTTTACTAGAAATTGGTTCCTCCCACTACTGATTTCCTCTACTATGAAGCAGTATTAGCTGAAATGACAGGGAATGGAATTCCTAAGAAGGTATTTCTGCTGAAATGGTAGGATAAGATAATATTCTTTTTATGATTTTTCAACATGTTTTATGTCGTAGGAGACGGGACATTGCAACATTAAAGTGTTAGGATGTATTTCTGTTCTACCTATTAAATCATGAACTGAATGTCAACTTATGTACGATGTTGATGATTAACCTAGAAGATATGAATAATCCAAGTTCTAAATCCACCACCCTATTCCATTCTAAGATGATAACCCTTATATTGAATGTTAAATGAGTTGCTGGAGATAAGGAATAAACTGTTGTTGTGCAAGATAACCACTACATCACCAAAGTAATATTCAAGTTGATGAAGATCAACTGGAATCCATGGAAGTGGAGATGGGTGAATGATCAGGCTACGGTATAAGATGAGTTTAATACTGTGGCTCATCTTACTAGGCATAATAATAAGAGAGACCTTAGTCTCAATCCTGATGATGTTGAGCATGCATATTCAGATGAAGAAGAAGAAGAAGTTGGTGATGTGAAAGAAAGAGAGGATTCTCCTATAGATGACAGGAGTGGCCCTAAACATCCCTCCAATCCTTGTGAATATATTGTATCCTTTGGTGAGCCTAGACCACCAATGGGATTGCCTAGAAGGGAGATTGTCTTAAGGGACAGTGATAAGGAAACCAGTGAAGAAGAAGGAGATGAAATTGTCTTAAGAGAAGTAAGAGATACCTCAGATGAGGATGAGGAATCCGAATCTTGTCATGCTGACTTTGAGATAGCTACTATGGAAAACGTAGAGGAACGTTTAAGTATTAAGTCTTTAATAGGACATACAGAAAGAGTATAAAGTAGAGATGATGAAGTTTATGATTCAGTCAAAGCTGGGCTTGTTCTGGAAGTTGTTGAAGATTCAGTGGAGGAAGTGGAAGTGTAACTTCTTGTTGATGAAGTTGATCAAGGAGGTCAGATGGTGTCACGACCCATCCTCGGGGCCCGTTACGTGACTACCCCAAACTTTCCTTCCATAGGCCATGGGATGGAAACTAGCACCAAAGGCGTAAATCTTGATAAAAGGGGAAGGCATTGCCTTTTATAAAGTAAACAAAAACACAATAGAGTAGGCATGTGAAGTATGCACTAATTAAAACTGGTTACATGGTATGTGCTGAAAATTAAATGGGCCAGTATACAATACCAACTGAAAGTACAATACATATGATGTAAAGTACAACAACAGTAAGTAAAAAAGAAACACTTAGTCATCCTCTAGAAACCCCACCTGAAAGGTGAGTATATATAGTCTCCTCATCTCCTCGGGTCTGGTTGTCCACTCCATGTACGTCCGGCCATGTGTTCCACCTCTGATTACAGTCCATATCCACAAGCCTCCACCTCGATCGGTGTTTCCCGTCATCTGCATCCAACACAACATAGTGCGGGCATAGCCCGTGCAGGGGTGAGTATACGATACTCATTAGGGACACCGAGACCCCCGAATGTCTCTTAGAATCCACAAAGGATAAACCACAAAGTAATGATACAATCATGAAGTATACAGAACCCCGCATAGGTATATGCCCATACATATACCGAAGTTATCAGTTACAGTTCATCTCCAACTCTCGAGCCCAGGCACAATTCAGTCCACACAGGAAAATACAACCCATTCCACACAGGAACGCAAGACAATCACATCGATGATGATGATTGAGATCAAGACCCAGATCACACAGGTATACACTTCGTAAGGTGATAGAGATGCTTTGATGTAGCCACTGATTTTTCTAAGCTGTCAGACGCACATAGGATACAAGACTAGCTAAGCTTTCAGACACACAAAGGATACAAGACCAGCTACTCTGCCAGACCCACACAGGATACAAGTACAAAGGTCATATACTGCCGGACCCACGTAGGATACAAGAACAGTAGTCAATCGACATTGAACCCACAGAGGATCCCAGTACGGTCATCATCGCTGCTGAACCCACAAAGAATCCTAGTATCGTCGTCCTCACTGCCTAACCCATGAAGGATCCAAGTGCAGTCATCACCGTTGCAGTCACAGACATTTCTAGGGTTCCCGCACACAGCATGCTTGACTCCGGAAAGGTCCGCTCCTCGAGCAAGAGAGAGAGATTCGATACATCAACTATCACGAAGTCCATATTTGATGTATCCAAATGTTCTGGATGGTCAAAGGAAACCCAACGCGACAGACGGCGCGTCAATCAGACGCCCGGTCTGAGAGTTATTGGCATTTCCATCTCAGGGTCCCGATTCGTTTTTAAACTAAAACCAACCCAACGGTACTCCAGCTGCATCCAATCCTCAAGCAGAGTTGGCTAAAAGGACCATCTCATCAATAGGAATTAAACGAAGTTTACAGAACGTCAAACGGATGTCCGGTCCTTAAGTTATAAGCGTTTCCTCTCCAAGGGCCCGGTTGAATTCGGGTTCGAACCAATAGTCTATACCCAAACATTAAAAAAAAAACTCTATTTTAATATACCAAAACGACCGTCTCGATCCCGGAATTCTTACGCAACTGACGGTGTGTTGATCCGAGGTCTGTAACTCGTGTTATGAGAAAAAGACTGAAAACGGTTCGAAGTGGGGGGTTTGGGCCCAGTCCGACCCGGCCCAACCCCTGCTGGGTCGGCCCGATAGGGCGTGGCCTGGCCCAGATGGGCGTGGCCTGGCCCGGCTAGGCGTGGTCCAGCCCGATCCGCGCGACTCACCCTGGCCCGGCGGGGGGTGCGCTGGCTCGGCCAGCGAGCCGAGTGTGTGTGTGTGTGTGGGGGGGGGGGGGGGGGGCGTGGTCCCCCTTTTGTGTTTCGCGGACGCGGCTCCCAACACCGCGTCTCCCCTGGATCCCGCGTGGCCGCATGATCCAATCCCTCGCCACCACGACTTCATCTGCGGTGGGATCCTTCCGGCGGCGCACTGTAGCGTTGCAACATCCAACCGCCGGTGACTTCCGTGGGCCACCAGAGTCATTCATGTGGTCCGATTTTTCTCTCGTTTCACCTACGGTCGCCTCGTGACCCGTATATCACTTCAAAGGCATCCAATCGCCATTTCAGTCTCGCTCGTCGTCTCCAATTATTCCGCACATTAAGAACAAAGAAGCGGTGGGTTCAGACTTGTTCGTTAGTCCACACCCACCGCGTTAGTGGTTCTAACCATCACCAAACAATTTGAACGCCATGCTGAGGGTATAAAATCACATAAAGAAATTTATATAAATTCACCTACCTCAACATTTTATTTCAGACGTTGGTGTCACGGTAGACGGCGTTGCGGGGAAGAGGATCATAGGCATTATTGGAGCGCACCAAGGAGGAAGTGGCATCTTCTCTCTTGTCGCGGAGAAGAGAAAGGGTGGAAGATCATTGATCTTCGAGGAACCGACGTTATTCTTCATTCTTCACCGGAGACCGGCGTTCTTCCAAAAGCTCCAAAACTATCCCCCACAACGAATTTTCTTCCCCAAATTAAATAATCGGTTCTTCCTATTATTTAATTACACATGCAAAGGAACTCCTAGAATTAATTCACCACATTTAATAATGTGATGACAATTAATTTTTGAAGGGAGAGAGAAGGTTCCCCATTATTAAATGCATTGGTAGTTAAATAAAATGGGGGAAAGAGGAAGTTTCCGCATTTAATTATGGGTTGACATAATTTAATGGATTGAGGTGGAGAGATTGGAATTTAATGGGGTGTTCCAATTTAATGAGGGGATGTTAATAAGATCAGAGGAAATTAAATGGTAGGGCTCGTGTGGGCCCCAACCTCTCTTACATCCACACATGGGTAGTTAAGAGGTTGTGGGTCCCACCCTTAACTACCCATAGGAGGGAAAAACCTCCTTATGAAATAAAAAAATGTTCCAACCATTTTTTATCTACTTCCTAAATAAACCCCCAATAATTAACTTTTCATCCCGCGTGAAAGAAACTACGGTAAGGATCCCGTTAAGCAATTACAGGCATTGCAAGTTCATTGGTGCCCTCAGATTTTAATTCTATGCACCAGTTCAAAATTTAGAAAACCTGCTCATTCATTCACTGAACGTACATGAGCTAAACTTAGAAAATTGATTCCAGGCATA
Source organism: Viscum album (assembly GCA_963277665.1). Taxonomy (NCBI): domain Eukaryota; kingdom Viridiplantae; phylum Streptophyta; class Magnoliopsida; order Santalales; family Viscaceae; genus Viscum; species Viscum album. The sequence goes on from OY728120.1 coordinate 790,158,187, forward strand.
CCAGGCCTCAGAATCAAGCGCCGGAAGAAGCCACAGAATCGTAAAATTCCAATGTATTTAAAAAAATCCTTGAAATTTACAGGTCTTTATATTACTCCCACCATAGGGATTTGCATCCCTATAAAGCTCCGATATAATCTAGGGGAACAAATCAGGGTACTAAGGATGCATCTAAGCCTCCCGCTCCCATGTGCTCTCCTGGAGGCTCTCATACTGCCAACGAATGCACACCAGAGGTATCTACCATCCACATAGGGCCCACTCCTATCAATCCTCGATCTCCACTGGGACCTCCTCAAAATTCTCCCTATCATCGATGTCTAGCTCCCCGTAGTCGATGATATGTGTCGAGTCGTGCATGTATCTACTCAATTGAGATATGTGGAAGATGTCGTGCACCCAGTGCAACTAAGGTGGAAGGGCCAGGCGGTAAGCCACCTCGCCTACCCTGATGAGGGCCTGAAAAGGCCTGATGAAGCGTGGATATAACTTGCCAACCCCGGCCAAATCTCTGTAATCCACGTCGAGGTGAGACCCGTAAGAAAAAGTGGTTTCCATCCTCGAACTCATGTGGTCTCCGCCTCCTATTAGCATAGGTATTATGTATGCTTGTGCAGTCCTCATCCACTCCTGGATGTTTTGCACCTTCTCCGTCATAGCCTGAACCATCTCTGGTCCTATGAGTGCTGACTCCCCAGGGTCAGTCCTGCACAAAGGTGATATTCATGTTTGGTAGTTCAGTGCCTCATAAGGTGACATCCCGATGGTGGAGTGGTGTATGTTGTTGTATGAAAACTCCACCAAGGGTAGGTGATCCTCCAAGATGTGACCAAAGTCATGGACGCATGCATGGAGCATGTCCTCGAGTGTTGGAATGGTCCTCTCTGTCTAGCTATCCGTCTGTGGGTGAAAGGCAGGGCTTAGGTGTAGCAGCGTCCCAAAGGCCTCCTGAAACCCCTTCCAAAGCCAGGATGTAAAGCGAGAGTATCAATCGGAGATGATAGATGATGGAACAACCTGAATCTGTACGATCTGTTAAATATAGAGGTGTCCCATGCTCTCTATTGAGCCTTACTCTCTGATCGGTATGAAGTGGGCCGACTTGGTGAGTCAGTCTACAATCACCCAAATGGTGTCGTGTCCTCTGGAAGTATATGGAATCCCCATCACTAAATACATGGGTATCTCATCCCACTTCCACACCAGGACCTCTAAGGGTTGTACCAACCCTGCAGGTACCTGGTGCTCTGCCTTCACTTGCTGACAAGTGAGGTATCGAGAAACGAACTCTGCCACAACCTTCTTCTTACCTGGCCACCAGTACTGTCGTCTGAGGTGCTGGTAAATCTTCACGGCTCCTAGAGGTACCGCTAGAGGGGATGTGTGGAACTCCCTCATCACCTCCTACTGCAGTACAACTGGTACCATGGTACGTCTTCGGATGAGGATGACGTGCTCCCCGCCTTCAGAAAATACATCAGGTGCCATCCCTGAGGATATCTGGGCATGTCGCGCCTCACAGTCAACGTCCCCACACTATGCATCTCTGACCCGCTGAAGTAGTGGAGGAATTAATGTGAGGGACTGAAGATAGGTTTCCCCCACTCTATCCATGAAGGATATCTGCAAAGTATCTAACTGCTCTGTCGCCTCTCCATGTAGCTGAATGCCCGATCTCTTGCTGATAGCATCAGACACAACGTTCCCCTTTACAAGAGTATAGACAATATAAAAGTCATAATCCTGGAGGAACTCGATCCATCTCCATTGTCTCAGGCTTAGGTCCTTCTGCAAGAAGATGTACCTGAGACTATGGTGGTCAGAGTAGACTGTAAAGTGCTCGCCCATGAGATAGTGTCGCCACATCTTCATGGCAAAGACCACTGCTGCTAACTCCAAGTCATGGGTAGCATAGTTCTTCTCATGCTGCCTCAACTACTGTGAACCAAAAGAGATCACTGCTCTCTCCTACACTAAGACACACCCGAGCCCAGTCCCAGATGCGTCGCAGTAAATTGTGTTCCCTACACCCTCCTCCAGTAGCCTTAATATGGGTGCACTGGTCAATCTTTGCCACAAATACTGGAAGCTCTACTGACATCAGTCTGACCACATGAAGGGTTTCCCCTTCTTCGTCAAAGCTGTAAGTGGTGCTGGCACTCTGGAGATGTCTAGAACAAATCTCCGATAATACCCAGCCGTACCTAGGAAACTCCTCACCTCCATCACTCTCTTGGGTGGCTCCCAATCAAGTAACGCCTCAACCTTCACGAGATCCACTGCAACTCCCACCTCTGAGATGATGTGACAAAAGAAGTGAACCTCTAGAAACTAGAACTAGCACATCGAGAGCTTACCATAATGATGGTGCTCCAGGAGTGTATCCAGTACAACCCGTAAGTGGTAGGAGTACTCCTCCTCAGTGGTTGAGTAGATCAGTATGTCGTCTATGAAGACTATGACAAACCGATCGAGGTAGGGCTGGAAGATCATGTTCATGAGACTCATGAACACTGTTGGATCGTTGGTCACACCAAAGGGAATGAACACAAACTCACAGTGTCCACACCAACACCTGATGGTCTTCTTATGCACAACCTCGTCCCGAACTCGGAGCTAATGATAACCTAACCTGAGGTTTATCTTCGAGAACCAACGTGCTCCCTTGAGTGGATCAAAGAGGTCATCATTCCTCGGAAGCAGATACTTGTTCCTCACAATCACCTGGTTCAGGAGATGGTAGTCAACACCCAGTCACAAGCCTCCATCCACCTTCTTGGCGAATAGAACTGGATAAGCCGAGGGTGAACCACGTGGTCGGATGGAACCTTTCCCCTGTAAGTCCTCCAACTGTACCCGCAGCTCATGAAGCTTAGCGGGAGCCATTCGATATGCTGGAGTGGATATTAGTGATGCCCGAGGTACAGTTCTATAAATAAATCTACCTCCCTATAAGGAGGTAGTCCTAAAACATTGTCTGGAAAAACGTCCGCATACTGATCCACCACTATAGGAAAACTCAGACTCTGCACGTCAACTGCTTCGAGGATGAGACTAGCCAACTAATGTGTGATCGGCTTCCCTCTCCTCTGTGTGAGTCCATCCTGTGCTGCAAGGGTTCCCTTCTTGCTGGTGAAGGTGAACCTAGTCCTATCCGTGTGGACACAACGCACCTTGCGCCTAATACAATCGATATGACCATGGACTGTAGATAACCAGTCAATACCCAAGATGACATCGTTAGGCCTCAATGCCGCTACAAGAAGATCCCAGCTGAAGCTCTCGCCTCCTAGAGAAAGTTCACACTACTGGCACCCATGCGTAATAGTGGAGGCTTCTCATGTACAAGTCTCTTGCCGCAAGGATCGACCCAACGACTCTGTCGGAATCTCCAAGCTCCGAACAAGGGCACCGAAAATAAAATAATGACTCGCACCTGTGTCTATAAGAAATGCATCAAGTGTGGATTAGACACAGATAGTACCTCAAATCATCTCGGGTGCGCCGTGGTCGTAAGCCTCAACTGCCTGGAGCTGAGGCTTCCTCTTCCCGCTAGATTTTTGTGGTCGTGGTGACCGTCCTGGGGGTGGTGGTGGTAGAGCCTCGAAGCGTTGTCCACCACCCGCTGCTCGGCCAGCTCCTCTTCCTCGTCTGCCTGCTCCCTGTGGACCACCACAGTCGAACCTCTGCCTCGGCCTGAAAGGTCCCACCACTGTCTGCTGCTCGTCTGCATGACGGTTCGGGCAGTCATGAGCCATGTGGACCTGCCCGCCGAATGCATAGCACTGTATGCTCCTCATAAGGTTGGCTCTGCGCCGGGTGCCCCACACAGCTGAACCAAAATCCTGAGGTCACCCACCTGTCGGCCCAGTCATCTTGGACCCCTGCGTCGTCTGTCGACTGCCGGCTGCAGAAGACCCCAATCTGTGTTGTCCTGTGGTGGGTCTCACTGTTGATGGCTGCTCGGTGAGAAAGCTCTCCACTAACAAGGCTCGCTCCAGCACCCCCGCCTGCGTCGGGATATTGAGGGGAATCATCGAAGCTCTGATCTCACGCCTTAGTCCCTGCCCAAAGGTCCAAGCCCGGAAGAATGGGTCTTGTACCATGCCCGTGGAGTAGCGCGAGAGTTCAGTAAATCTCTTCGAGTACTGGGCTACAGAAATGCTTCCCTGCCGTAGCTGTAGTAACTCTTGGATGCACACCGCTCGGTGTGTGGCTGGAAACAAATCTGAGTAGAAGAGGCTCTTGAAGTCCTTCTATAGAAGAGATGCCTCATCATGCACCTGGAGCATCAGGCTCCACCATCTGTCTGGTGCTGCGTGCAATAGACTCACGGCAAGGACAACCATAAGACCTCCTGGTGTCCCTACCAGTCTGGAGACTCTGACAATGGCCTCCAGCCAATATTCGGCTACCTGAGGATCCATCTCTCTGCGAAACCTGGGTGGCCTCTACCTCTAAAACTGATGCAACGCACTGAGGTGGCGTGCACTCACCACTGCTGGAGATGGTAGCATCGGTGGCTCAGCGGGTAGTGGTATCGATGGTGCCTCTACTGTAATGGGACCATGCACTGAGGCCTCGTCACCTGGTGGGCTGCCATCCCACATGTAACTAGGATCCATGGCTGCCTCCCTTCATGGGGCCATCCTAAAAAGAAACAGGTGCGCCAAGGTCAAATAGTATACCTGGTGATCTGGCACAAAGTAATCACAAAGAAAACTTTTGAAAGTAAACACACATGCAATCAGTGTTTTCATGCACTGAGTTGGAAATCAGAAGTTAGGGTCCTGGTGTATGGATACATTGGTCACCGCATCAACACTGAACTCCCTGGACTAAAAACTACACTCAATACTCTTAATACTATTTCTTCACAGAAAGGAAAGATCAGAGCCCTGCGTTATGCGGTAGAACTGCCTCCTTTGATACCAATTTGTCACGACCTGTCTACGGGGCCCATTCCATGACTACCACAAGCCAGCCTTCCATAGTCCAGTGGCTAGAAACTAGTACCAAAGGCATAAATCCAGATAAAAGGGGAAGTCGTTGCCTTTTATAAAGTAAAAAAAAACTACAGAGTACGCAAGGGAAGTAAGCACTAAGTAAAATTGGGTACAAGGTAAGTGATGAAAAATAAATGGGCCAGTATAGAAACCCAACTGAATGTATAGTAAAACTGATGAAATGTAAAACAGTAGTAAGTAAAATAGAAACACTGAGTCATCCTCTGGAAACCCCATCTGAAGGGTTTGTACAGATAGTCTCCTCAGCTCCTTGGGTCCGGCCATCCGCTCCATGTACGTCCCGCCATGTGGTCTACCTCCCAGTACAATCCAGCTTCACAAGCCTCCACCTCGATCAGTTTTTTCCGTCGTCTGCATCCAACACAATGTAGTGCAGGCATAGCCCGTGCAAGGTTGAGTATATGATACTCATTAGGGACCCTGAGACCCTTGGTGGACTCTCAGAATGCATGAATGATAAAACACAAAGGAAATATACAATCACGAAGTATCAACAACCCTACTTAGGTATATGACCATACATATACCTATGTCATCAGTTACAGTTCGTCTCCAACTCTCGATCCCAAGAACAATTCAGTCCACACAAGAAAACACAACCCCGTCCACACAGGAAAGCAAGACAATCACATCGATGACGATGATTGAGATCAAGACTCAGCTCACACAGGTATACACTTCATAAGGTGATAGAGATGATCAAATGTTGCCACTGATTCATCTATGCTGTTGGGCCCACATAGGATACAAGAACAACTATGCTTTTGGACCCACAAAGCATACAGGACCAGCTGCTCTGCCTGACCCACACAGGATACAAGTACCGAGGTCCTATACTGCCGGAACCACGTGGCATACAAGAACAGTAGTCAATCGTTTTCCAACCCATAGAGGATCCCAGTACGGTCGTCATCATTTCCTAACCCACGGAGGATCCATGTACAACCGTCCTCGCTACCGAACCCATGGAGGATCCAAGTGCAATCGTTATGGTCGCAGTCACAACCAGCACTAGGGATCCCACACACAACATTATCGATTCCAATAGGGTCCGCTCCACGGGCAAGAGAGAGAGAGTTGATACATAAACTGTAAAAAAAGTCCAGAGTTAATGTATCCAAAAGTTCTATCTTGTCAAAAGAAACCCAATGCGACAGACGGTGCGTCAATCGGACGCCCAGTCTGAGAGTTATTGGTTTTTCCGTCTCAGGGGCCCTGTTGGTTTTTAAGCTAAAACCAACCTGACCATACTCCAGCTACTTCCTATCCTCAATAGGAATAATCCAAAAGGACCATCTCATCAAGAGGAATTCAACGCAGTTGATGACATGTCAAACAGACATCAGGTCCTTGAGTTATAAGCGTTTCTGCTACAAGGGCCCGGTTGGTTTCGGGTTCGAACCAACTCTTCCATATCCAAACTTTACCTAAACCTCGAGTGTAATATACCGAAACGACTATGTATTTCGAAGGATTCCTACACAACTGATGGTGCGTTGATCGGAGGTCCGTAGCTCATGTTATGTGCAAAAAACTGAAAACGGTCCGATGTGGGGGGTCTGGGCCAGCTCCGACCCAGCCCACCCCCCCTGGGTCTGCCTGAACCGGGTGGACCCGACCTGGGTTTGGGTCCGGCCCAGAAGGGCGTGGCCTGGCCCAGCGAGGCATGGCCCGGCCTGGCCGGGAGGTGCGCTGGCTCGGCCACTGAGCCGAGCAGGGGGGACGCGGTACCACCTTTGTGTTCCGCGGGCGCGGTGCTCGACGCCTCGTCTCACCTAGAACCCGCGCGGCCACGGGATCTAATCCCACATCACCGCAGCTTCAGCCGCCGTGGGATCCTTCCGGCGGCACGCCAGGGCACCGCCACCTCCGGCCACCGGCACCGCCGCGCCGACGACCCGTATCTCCAGAGACTTCCATGAGCCACTGGAGTCATTCCGGTGGTCTGATTTTTCTCCTGTCTATGCCTATGGTCGCCTCGGGACCCATACATCACTACAAAGGCCTCCAATCGCCATTTCGGTCTCGCTTCATCCTTACCAATTATTCCGCACATCACGAACAAAGCATCAGTGGGTTCAGACTTGTTCATTAGTCCGCACCCACCACGTTAGAGGTTCTAAACATAACCAAAAAAAATTCATGCCTTGCTGAGGGTACAAAATCACATAATTAAATTTATACAAATTCTCCTACCTCAGCAGCTGATGTCGGACATCAGCGTCGCGGTAAACGACGTCGCGGTGAAGAGGATTGTAGGCATCGTCGGAGCAAGCCGAGGAGGAAGTTGCGTCTCCTCTCTTGTCGCGGAGAAGATAAAGGGTGGCGCATCTCCGATCTTCGAGGAACCGACGTTCTTCCAAAAGCTCCGAAGCACTTCCGCACAACGAATGTTCTTCCCCAAATTAAAAAATAGGTTCCTCCTATTATTTAACTACACACGCAAAGGAACTCCCAGAATTAATTCCCCACATTTAATAATGTCATGACAATTAATTTAAGAAGGGAGAGAGATGGTTCCCCATTATTAAACGCGTTGGAAGTTAAATAAAAAGGGGGAAAGAGGAAGGTTCCTCATTGAATTATGGGTTGACATAATTTAATGGATTGATGGGGAGAGATTGATATTTAATGGGGTTTTCCAATTTAATGAGGGGATGTTAATGAGATCCGAGGAAATTAAATGGTAGGGATCGTGTGGGATCCCACCTCTATGACATCCACACTTGGGTAGTTAAGTGGTTGTCGGCCCCACCCTTAACTACCCATGGGAGGGAAAAACCACCTTATGATATAAAAAATTGTTCCGAAATTTTTTTATCTACTTCTTAAATAATCCCCCAAAAATTAAATTCTCTTTCCACATGAACACAACTACAGTAAGGATCCCATTAAGAAATTACCGACGTTGTGAGTTCATAGGTGCCCTCATATTTTAATTCGGAGCAACAGTTCAAAAGATAGAAAATTCCTCTTATTCTTTCACTGAACGTACCCATGCTAAAATTAGAAAATTGATTCCGGGCACACCGGGTCTCATAATCAAGAGTCGTCAGAAGCCACAGACTCATAAAATTCCAAAGTATTTAAAAAAAATCTTTGAAATTTTCGGGTCTTTAAAGATGTAGATAGATGTGGTTGTTTATGAGAATGCTCCATGTGAGGGGGAGGAACCTATTTCTATAGGATCAGTTGTTGTTGCTCATGAAATAGAGGACTGTACAAAAGCTCATATCTCTGTGGTTTTAGGCCTAGATTATGGAGACTCTGAAGATGACCAGCCTATCAGAAGCTCTCCAATTCCTACATTATCAGAAACTACCATTGTACTGCCAGTGGTTTTGTTACCTCAAGAATATGTAAATAAGGATGAATTGGATTATTTGAAATTAGAACTAAAAAGGTATATTGAAGAGAAAAACACTAAGATTGCGAGAAAAATAGGTCAGAATCAATAAATCATGACATCTGTAGTGGAAAGGATCGTCTCTACCTCTCACTTAGCTATGTTAAATGAGATCAAGGAATGTCAGAATCAGGTAAGTGATTAGGAAGAGTCTATGGAATCAATGAAACAGTCTATCGCCAACTTAGATGCATATATGGCCTCATAAGCTCAGATGGGCAGAGACCTTAGATATGTTAAAATTGTGGTACATAAAATGGTCACAGTGTTTGACGATTTTATGAAATCCATGGAAACACATGGGAAAGGCCAAGATAATGATGTAAAAAGGGTGATTAGTGGGCTAACCAAATCATTTAAAGAGACTATGGATTTCACTCACGCACCTTTGGGTACATCTGCATCTTCTTCCACCACTCCTCTAGTTGACATTGATGCTTTCAGATCCATTGTTAGAGAAGATGTCAAAAATATATCTGGTACTAGTACCTCAGACTCTCAGGCCATTTCCATTACTAAAGAAATTCATATGCTTGTGAGAGATTATTTAAGAGAAGCTGCTCATGATCAGACATCCATCAAGGAACAATTTGACTTCTATTACAAAAGGGTATACACTAATCTTCAGATGCATGGCCACTTCATGTTTTTATTGTAGAATGTGAGGATTCCACTTATCACTCAGGCCTTTAAGGATCAATTGAACATGCTTCAAGAACTGACTCTTTCCTTGGATACATTTATGGAAAATAAAGATGATTTCATTTCGGCTCTGGAAAGAGGAGGCAATATCATTATAGACTTCAGAAATATTCTCTGGTCATTCCTCTATGTGTACAGAACTCCCATCCTTGTTCCCCCAACCTTTCCATCTACCTCAGGTGCCTCAGGATCTGTCAGTGTTGCCCCTATGATGACTCCTGCCTAGGCCATCATAATCTTAACCCCCACCATTCCTCAGATATCTACTCACAATGGGTTTACTAATGCTTCTGTTGTTGCTCCTCCTACACTACTAATAGCCATCCCTCAGCATATCCCTCCACCTTCAGAACCTACATCCTTAGCTTCCATGGGAAAATATTCAATGGAAATCTCTGATTTGGATTGAGTGTGGACTCTCATAGATGATAGGGATTCATGTATTTCATTTTTTATATTGTACTACTATGGTATTAATTCAAACTGTCTTTTCACTATTTTTGGTATCTACGCTTTTTGTTAATCAAAAAGTGGGAGAATATATTCAAAGCCTAAAAGGGGAGAAGTTGAGAAGTGTTTATGTTGGATATATATGTTCTGGACTAAATGTAGTGTTCTCCATAATATTTGTGTTTTCTCACATTACTGATGAAATTAGCAGATGTGTTTAACCATGATTCAAAACACTTAAACCTAAATATTCAATGACATAATTTTTGATTATAAAAAAGGGGGATATTGTTTGAATCATTTTCATTGATAATCCCATATCCTTTTTTGATAATCCCATATCATGTTTTGATAATCCCATATCTTGTTTTTATATTCCCATATCATGTGTTAATAATTTTTTCATTTCATGTTAATTATGTTTCATTATTATTTCTTGTTTCGATAGAGTAATATTCATATACTCTCAATATCACTGCTTAATTGGTTAAGATTATAGTTCAGAATTTATCTAAGTAGAAAGTCACTATTACAAGGTCATAGCTACAAGGTCACTGCTATAAGGTCTCCATTACTAGGTCACCATTACAAGGTCACCGCTACAAGTTCTACGTTACAAGGTTACCGCTATAAGGTCACCGATACAAGTTCACTGTTACAAGGTCATCATTATAAGGTCACCGCTATAAGGTCACCGTTACAAGGTTACCGATACAAGGTCACCGATACAAGACTACTACTGATGTTTTCTGCTGAAGGTTACCAATGAAAGGATAAATTTGGAGGTTGTCGATGAACACCTGTTGATTAAAGCCTACCGATGCGAAGGCTACCATTACCAGTCTACCATACTCTTTTATTCCATACTTTATCAAATTCTTATGATTATTTTAACCCCCATATTTTGTTAACTATAATTATTTTAACATAATTAATGCATATTGTAGACATATCAGGAGACCATATCTTGATAGTAAGATGTATGAGAAAGATTTCATGTGATGTACTTGCTCCTATTTTCAGACCTCAAATACAAAATAAAAGGACCAAATAAAAAGAAGAGATATATAGAGGCATAGAGAAAAAACAAAAAGAGTGAGTGATGTTCAAATGTCGAATGCATAAGGAATAGATTAGTAAAGAACAAGAAGAAGAACACTCCAATTCATATACTGAAAATCCAAAAGCATCACGAAGATCTTTTTGAAGAACATACTAAAGGATGTCCTGATGTGCTTCATCAACTCCCTTATACCAAGAAGTTGAACATGTCAGTACCTGGAAGCTAGTACCTATAAGTTGCGACACATTGTTTTTGGAGACAACCTATAGAGAAGAACAAAAACTTCATTTCCACAACTCCAAGAAGTCCAAAGCTGATCTTCAAACACACATAGCATTATAAACTCCATCTAATTTCTTTGTCTCTACTGTGTTCCTTATTTTACATTTCTGAGCAGTGTGTGTTTGTTACACACACACTCTTTTCTGTGCTTTAACTGGAGGATGCTGAAAATCCTCAATCAAAACTCTCTCACCCTTGTTTTCCCACTCATAACTATGGAAGAAGACTTATGTGGCTTGGTTGCTTGTTTTCCAATGAATAACTATGGTAGAGGTTTTATAACCTGGAATGTTTGTAAAAATTATTGTAAACCCCGATACAAGTTGTCTTCCATGTTTATATATATAAACATCATGGTGGAAAGTGATCACCAAGTGGAGAGTTCTATGTCTCGGCTTGAGACTGAAACTATTTTTTTACATCACTATGAAATACATTTTTATTATACTCTATTTTATCTCTTTTCTACTGGACACATTAGCTTAAATGTAACACTATATTGCTTTCACATTGATAGTTAGTTTTGGTTAGTGTTTGTATTTTTTTAATTCAAAAAACTGGTTTCAAAAGATGGAGAAGTGTTTCTCACTAATTCAAATGAGGACTAATCACACTTTGAGAAATATGTTGACCTATTAGACATCTATATCTCTACTGCCTTAATTAACTAGGTCGTTTTTAAAACCTGGGGGATCTTTTTAATATTTTTTAAAAGAAATTTTATGTCGGAACTAAATTCCCCCCCCTCTTGAGTATCCACTCCGACCAAATGAAACATGATGATCACCAGATTGAATGAGACCAATAGTAATGCTTCGGTACTAGAACATCCAAATGTGTGTGTTGGTTAGCTTCGCATGAGTATAATCATGCATCAAGATCCTTTTAGAGAAGTTTTCAATTCTGGAACCGTTTTTCTTGTGCTCAATGATAGCAATGACACTGACCGTGTGCTTACAGATGGAAGATGAGAGGAAGTTTGTTTTCACCCAAACCCTAAGGTCATGGGCATTCCATATGATCATAGGAATCATTAGGCAAGAATCGTTCCAACATTGTCCCTAGAACTCTTGGTCTTAGAGGAACTGGATGGGGAGGTCACTAACCACTTCTTATCATAATCCATCATGAATCTATATATATATATTTATTATCTCCCACACCCTAATTAAATTATGGGCGTGATGTGTGGGGCCACTCATTTAGTGGGGTTGGAAATTGGAGATGGAATTATGCCGGTAATGGTAATTCCAGTATATTTTAACAGTGTTGATGGTTTTTGCGAACATTTTTGACATTCTATGATAAAGGGGAGCGTGTGATTCCTGACATTGAGGCTTATAGTGAATGAAGGCATTATATGGTTGTTCCATGTAGGGATCTAGTGCAGTGGTTCATGAAGTATAGGTAGATAAATCTTATGAGTGGCTGATCATGCATTGTCGGTGGTTTAGGTACGAGTTGACCAATGTTAATTCCCTGGGATGAGATGGACCCGTTTTGAGAGGTGGCATGGGGTGCGGCCGCCTGAAAGGGGTGGTGGTGTCATCAAACTGGCATGAGAAGGCCAGGTTTCCTAGTTAAGGCACATGATGTTCCCCTCCTGAAGTGGGGGATGATGTGTTTTTCTAGTAGATGTCAGTGTGTCAGTGTTGTGGTCCCTGATGGGAATATGTGGAGAGGATTTCCCACCTTATGGGGGGGGCTATAGACTCCATTATGACTTGGTAGTGTGTGGGTACAATGGGTGGGGGTATGGACTCAGTTATGCTGTGGGTGAGGGGGTGTGTCTGTTTAATTGTAAGTTTAACGCCATTCATGTTATATATATATAAATAGGAAGTGATGAGACTCATTTATTAAAATATAAAAAATGGGGAAGATGGGGTCAGAAAAAGAAACTACCCTAATCACTTATAATAAAGTCATAGATCCAACATTTTTGCAATCATTTCCTTAAAATTGTGTTATTAGTATCATAGAGTATCCCAATTAAAGTAACACCCCAATAAATTAAAATATTATCATGTTAGAATAAATTTTATTTTTATTCTTTATATTCAAAACCATGTTAAGCATACGCTACACCCCACATTGAGTTATCTTGTGTTGCATAAAGGATTGGATTTTACTGCCTTTTAATGGAGCACCTATTTTAATATTAAATTATTTAAATTTTATAAATTTTGTAAATTTTATTTTTAAAAATAATCTTCATTTTTGAATTTTTAATGTCAAAATTATCATAGGGTGATTTTTTTTACATTTCTGAGTAATTTCATTTTTTGATAAATAGTGAAAAATACTACATTTTTAATAAAAATGACATTTTTGTTTAAATAATAATTAGTGTTAAATTATATTTTCAAACAGTTTTTAAAGAAAATATCAATAAATTATAAATATATTACTACAATTTAGTTAATTTTAATCATTTTTATATTAAAATTGATATAAAAACATATTGAACTTCTGAGCATTTCCACTTTAAAAAGATGCTTTCTCGCCACGTGTGTAGGATTAGCGTTAATCTTAATTTTCCCACTTCTATGATTTGAATTTTGAAAAAAGTACAGACAAGGTGGTAATCAGTTCAATATTTTTGTTCTAACAATGTCAACATAGTTTTTGAACAAAATGATACGTTAATGTGATTAAAATTAATTACTGTGATTAATGAAAAATTAAGCTTATTAAGGGACTAATGCATAATCTTAAGAACCAAAATGACATGGAAACTTATCCAAAAGACATTTGATGCCAATAATTCGGGCATACACCATATTGGTTAAAATTTTATGGGTTATTGGGATATTATTAAATTTAAGTTCCATATATAAATGGACTTGTATGGGAAAAGACAAAAAAAATTCCCTTACCTTTAACATTTATAAAACACTGAGATAAAAAAAAACATAATATTTTAGGTTTTACAAATCCTTTTCAAATATAAATGTGTTAATTTTGTTATAATAGTTTATCATTAATTTTTAGACATTTTTTAGTTATATAAAATGATTAAGAGATGCCTATGTGGTGATTATTTATATAATAATTAACTAAAATAAATCATAATATAAATCTATAAAGTAAAGTAGATTTTTTTAATTATTACATTTAGTTTTTTTATAAATGAATATATCATGTTATACAACAATAAATATAATATATTTTAATTCCAAAATTTTCTGATATTTTAAAATTAGAATTAAATAAATAATTTCAAAGATGGCATTATTTTTATTTTCAATAAATGATATTTTATTTAAAGAAATATATTAAATAAAAAAACTATAATATTCAAATTAAATTTTATGTTTTAATAAATATTAAATTTAATCTAATAATGGACCAATTTTTCCTTTATAATTAACATATTTACAAATATACAGTAAAAACATTATTAAGATAGTTCATATTTAAGTAGTGTTTTAGCACGTCACTTGTGTTTGTTATAAAAATAATTTCCAAAACACATTTTATTTTTTTATAAATCATATTTAATATTAATAATTATGTGGATTTATATTTTATAATAAATATCAATTCATTTTTTACTTAATGTTCAAATTACTTTGGATAGAAAACTAGATGATTTGATAAAAATGACAATGATAAAATTATAGAATCTGAGGACATAAGGATCCATATTGTGAGAATTCAAATATTTTTGTGTTCTGGAGGTATTTATTTTCCGTGATTCCCCTTTAATAATTATTTTTTTTATTTTCTAGGAACATTAGATAAGTTAAACCCCCCGTTAATGAATACATTTTCGTATTTACAAGAGTTCCACTATCCCTCCACTATAAAAATGAATGCTCTCTAACCATTCCTCACACCTTTCATGCCAAATTAGATCATCCAAAATCTACAAAAATAGTCTCCCAAAATACATCCACTCAACCAAAAATCATTCATCTAGTCTCACGTCCACCTAAATAATCCCTTTGGACAAACCAAATGGATTTACTTGACTAAGTGGTATCATCTTCCCTCAAGATCTCTTGTTTCATTTCTAGTATCCACCACCTCAAATATACATATTCTATTATTTTTGTAAAAAAACATGTATCCTAAAATTACTTCTCTAGGTTTATCAAAAATATTCTACCTATAATTACTGAAACATGTATATAATGGTTAAGAAGATATTGTTTCTATGTACGGTGAACTACTGCCTCGTGAAATGATGACTGTTCATTTTTTCCTCTACAAACTCTAGTTGTAGAAATTATTATGAAAACTAAGTTTATGTTTAATATATATGATATTTATATTATCATTATTATAATTTAATTTTAATTTAGAACAATCATTGATCATTTCCATCTTTTGTTAATATGATAATTTTGATTGTGGATGTGTGGACTACCGCCCCCTCAAAGTGATGTGATTCACTAATACCGTACATGGAATTTATAAATAATGGTATTAAAAAACTTTGTAACATATATAAACTATATATGATACTAGATTTATAAATTTCATACATCAATTATTTTTAATATTTTTAATATACCAAATAAATGAAAGTAGAATTCATGCTTACGTATGACCTACCATCTCCATGAATGGGGAATTTCATTTCATATCTCAAAAATTTATAAATGAGAATAAATTCATATTTAATGAATATATATGATAGTTAAATAAAGTTTTAAATTATGTAGATGATGAATTCATTTTCTATGTAATATTATAAATAAATTAAAAGTCAAAACATACTCGATAAAACTGGGCAATTAATACCTGAAATAGTTAAAATAATGAATGTGTGTTAACAAACAGGTAATAAAATATTATATGGAATTAATATATGATGTCATAAAAATTAATATCTTTTTGGAATTAGTTTTTAAAATATTTTAAATCATTATATAAGATTATTAAACCCAAAAATAAAATTAAGGTTAAGGTAAATTAATTTCGTATCAATTTAAATTCCGTTGAGACCAATTTGTTATTATGCATCAATTTACTTTTAATTGGTGTATATACTTCCTTTAGGAATTTTATATCATTAATAACCATAATATCATTATATTATAGGTTATTTAATATTATTCCTTCATGGGGATTATGATGTAAATGTTTTAATGTGGTATGTGACACTTTTGAATGTTTAAATATTACTCTTCTCAATAATACTCTTAATGATTATCTTTGTAATATCACTTCCTTATGTGTTTGATTACCTTATCTTGAAACAATCAATTTATTGTAATCATATTTCATTAGAAATTTAATTCAATATCTATATTCTCATACAATGTATATTATAATTTCATAAACCATATACCATTTTATATACGATGCCTACTTTGACAATTAATTTATTATATTTGGAAAATATTGAAAAATATGTATTTTTCATTCAATATGGTCATTTGATATGGAATATTGTTTTTTTAGATTATTTTATATAGGGAATACATTATAATAAAAAATAAATGTGGGGACCAGACTTTATATATCCACTGGATGCATCGATAGGTTCTCAAGAGGCAAATAATTTAGCCAAATTAATAGTGTTTCAATCTATTTTTTTAAATTGTCTTGTTAATGGTCTTGAAGGTATAGGTTTTAATATGCCTCAGACATGAATTACATTAAGAAATCCATTCCCATATTTAGTTTTATTAATTATTCATACATGAGATTTTTCATCGACATATCTTTGGATACATTTCATTTTCAATTAATTGATTTAATTGAATGTGTTTCAGTTTCTTACCATAAAATATTGATTTTTCCTTAACTAGTTTTTTGAATGGAATGTGTTATTAGTTATTTAAATTTCCATTCTAATGTATTCCTATGGATTCATTATTTCTTTGTAATTAAAAACCCTTACTGATAGTTTGAGCTCACCCATATTATATATACTCTCCCCAGGTTATGATGAATAAATATTCAAATATGCTTTCAAAGATGTAGTTTATATTCATTTTATATATAATATTTGTATTTTATATTTCCCTAATTTATTATGGGTATCATGTATGTGATATATCTTTCCAATATTCAAAAACCAATCATTTCATTGGGATTTTTTCCTTATAAACATGACAATGTATGAAAATAATGCACTGACACCAGGCTTATGGGGTCCGTGCATTATTGTTGGTTTCATAAGATGATTAGAAAAAAACTTGGAATCTAGATTTAGAGAACATATATTAGGGAACATAAACCAAAGATATTATTTGAGGATGAGTATATAAGAACATCGTAGAATTTTTTTATGGTAGATATTACATGGGTATTCCTAGAAATACAACTCTTTATGGACAATATAAGTTGATGTGGTTCCAAAATAGTTGTAACTAAGAGTAATAACCTAGACAGGTTGGTCTGGACCTGAATCGGGGTAGCCCGATACATGAAAACAAGCCTTACCTTGCACATGGTTTGACAATCCTAGGGGATATTTATAGGATGGTTCACATTTTATTTACCTACCATTATAAAGGATTATAAAGTAATGATTTCCCCAAAGTCTCCAAATTTTATGATTCCTATATTTATGATTTATAAATTTATTTTATGTGTTATACCATATTTAGATTTATACAATTTTAATAATTTTAAGAGCTAATCCAGTATATGTCATTGATTATAAATGGAACCTGTAAGGACAAATGATGTCAACACACATGGAAAATTTAGAGATTTTAAAAATAAAAAAACCTATATAGCTCATATTGGAATTGAATAAAATCATGGAAATATTAGGGAAACATAATGAGTTTATGAAAAATAACCTTTGTCAAATGGAGAATCATAT
Source organism: Viscum album (assembly GCA_963277665.1). Classification (NCBI taxonomy): domain Eukaryota; kingdom Viridiplantae; phylum Streptophyta; class Magnoliopsida; order Santalales; family Viscaceae; genus Viscum; species Viscum album. The sequence continues at coordinate 790,175,907 of OY728120.1, forward strand.
TACATGGAGAGAATATACTACTCTATATCTCTTTATGTGGTAGAAGCCTTAATATTTTAGTTGGACTACAAATCTAATTGTATCTAATCAATGGATTATGTCTCTAGAGAATATATATATATGGCCTTGAAATATTGTGAAATGGAAAAGGTTACACTTATAGTATATTGTCTCTAAGGTGATATTCATCAATGATGGTCCTTGATCTAGAATAATAGGGTAGAAGAAGAAATAGAACTCATGGAATAGATTACATTTAAATATACATTCATTGATAAATAATTCCCTCGTGTGGAGAAAATTGAGATGAAGAGAATGTTTATTTGCTTAATGGAAATGGAAGAAGATTTTTTTTTCATTTTGAAGCTACCTGAACAAGGTTTTACATGTATTATATTGATTATGTACTCAATATAGAGTTTATGATCGACCACTTATTTGACCGTATTATTTAAAATCCTTGAAGGGAACTGGTTTCTCAGAATTTCTCATCATACAAATAGATAGTTTTATGTTCCATAAAAACAATGAATAAATCCCCAAGATCCTATTTATTTATGGGAAAATTATAGAAAAGAGGTCTTATTAACACCATGAAAAGGGTAATGAGTCAATGAATAAGTATGGAAATATGGATTTTCTAACATTTTATAACATTGGAAAGAATCACCCTGGTAAATATATAATTGGATTGGGACTTTTTTATAAGTGTGGAGAAAAGGATCACCAGTAAAAATAATTATAAATATAAGAAGTAAAAAACTTATACTCAATGTTTAATCTTTAAAGAGATGGTTCACTTGGAAAATTAATTCCCCCCAGGTGAAGGGAATATTCCTCCAAAGAATATAAGGGATCAAGGTCATTAAAATGTTGTTGAAAAAACCCAAGTGGAATGATTAATGTACTTATGTATTTAGATCTAAGAAATTTTTTGGTAAATTATTTCATTAATTATATTCTCATCATATCAATTAGGAAATATATATGGATTTCACTGTAGTACTTTTTCAGTAAAAATGAGGGATCATTTGTTGAATAGTACTAAGAAAATGTATTTAGTATAAAGTTACATAATTAAAAAAACACATAATTAAGGGAAATACAACCATTTATATTTTCTTGACATTGAGATAATGATGAAGAAATTATTCATTTGGATAATGGTTGGGTACCTTGGAACTCATTATTGATTTTTCTGACAAAATTTCAATTTTATCATTGATGGAGTTTACATCATTTTTGTTTTTATGAAATATATCCCATAATATATGATATATTTAAGGAATAATAAGAATGCATATTTTCTATGAGGTTTTATGGTAATTTTTGTTATTAAAATATTAGCATTTTTTGGTATGTGAAGATGAAAATACCCTTCATGTTATTTTATAAGTTCATTTTTTAAATTGGGTTATCTTTCATCCAATGTGTTGGATTAAAATAACATGGAAAAATTAACCATTTATAAAATCGTTTAAGTGGATCATTAGATGATATTTAAGAGGATTTAGTATTATTTCACTATATGATATGTCATGTGCTAAAAGACGAAGTAGAAATAGTTTAAGACATGGACAATAGATAATAATGTTATTATAGAAATGTTCCAAGTAAGTATATTTACATATATTCTTTGAGAGTGAATGAGTTCCTCAACTCCAAGAAAAATAATCTTGAAACAAAAAATGATTTCCATGTACCTTCATTTCTGTTGAATCAAATGAACACTTAAGTCATCGTCGATTTAAGGCCTTGTGGTTGTTAAATATCTCTAAACCATGTTCTCTAGAATACTCCATAGGAACATGATTGTTATATTTTTCTTCTGTATCCACGTTTCCATATCCCACATATGTTCCCCTACTAGAGAAACCCGATATGAGACCATTGTACTTTATTGTCTCACTTATAATAAAGACACGTCCTTAATATAATTTACTATGGGGGGTTTGCAACAATAGTTTAATTTCTACTAGTAATCCCATTATTACTGAGTTCAACTTTAAATTGTGAGGACACAATTTAAATAGGGTGGGGATAATGTAACACATAAATATATTACATTATTTTAATTATAGAATAAATATTATTTTTTCTATACTTATACGCAATACAATGTTAAGCATAACCTATAGACCACATTGTGTTAACTTTCAATTCACAAACGACTGGGTTTTACAACTTTTTAATGGAGCACATATTTAAAAATTATATTATGGAAATTTTATAAATTTTTTTTTCAAAATAACATTTATTTTTTAATTATAATGATAATAAAATATTATTTTATTTTTTAAATTTTTCTATGAAATTTTTTTTATTAATAGTGTAATGTATGCCATTTAAATTAAAAATAACATTTCCATTTAAATAAATATTAGTGTTAAATTATATATTAAATTGGTTTTTAAAGACATAATTGATCAATTATACATATATTAATCGAATATAGAACACTGAAATCGTTTTTATATTAAACTTAGAAATAAAAACGTATTTAAAATTTGAATGAATCTACTTTAAATTTATGCTTTCTCACCACATGTGTGCGATTAACATTAATATTAATTTTTCCACTTCTATGATTTGAATTTTGAAAAATCTAAATAACATTTTTTAATCAATACATTATTAATGGTATAAATAGGTCAACTTAAATTGGGACAAAAAAATATAATTGAAGGTGATTAAAATTAATTATAGTGATCAAGGGAAAATTATGTCTAATAAGGCACTAAAACAAAATCTTAAGAACCAAAATGAACTGGAAACGTATCCAAAGTACATGGTCTAGAAAAAATATGACCATATACCCTGAAATATATAAATTTATGGGTTATTGATATTTTATTAAATGGAACTACCCAATATAAAATGTAAGAAAAGAAAAAAAGAATAAAAGGGAACTTTACATACCTTTAAAATTTATAAAAAACTGAGATATGTAAAAAATATAATATTTTAGGTTATGCATATCCATTTTTATTAAAAATTTGTTAATTTTATTATTATAAATTATCATCAATTTATATAGATTTTTTAGTTTCATAAAATGATTAAGAGATTCCAACGTAGTGATTATTTAGTTATTAAATAACTAAAATAAATGATACTGTAAATATTAAAAGTAAAGTATATTGTTTGAATTATTACCATTAATTATTTTTTTAGATGAATATATCATGTTAAAAAACTTTAAATGAAATATATTTTAATTCCAATATTTTTTCATATTCTAAAATTAAAATTAAATAAATAATGTCAAATTTGATATTATTATTATTTTAAAAGAAGTGATATTTTATTAAAATATTTAAAACTAAAAAAATACTATATTCTTCCAATTGGTTTCAAACTATAAAAAATATTAAATATGTTCTATTAATGGACCAATTGATCTTTTATAATTAACATATTGATCCATATATTGTAAAAACGTTGTTAACATGGTCCGGGTTTAAGTAGTGTTTTAGTACATCACATGTAGTTTTTTTAAAATTAATTTCCAAATCACATGAAATTTTTTTGTTTATAAATTATATATCTTATCAATAATTCATTGAATCTATATTTTCTAAAAAAACAATCACTTTATTTTAGTATTAATTTTTAAACTACTTAGGATAGAAAACTAGATGCTCTAATAAAAAATGATAAAATTAGGGAATCAAAGAAGTTAAAGAAACAATTTATTATAATGCACATATTTTTATGAAGTTGAGGTCTCTATTGGCCATTATTCCCCTTTAATCCATTATTTATCTATTTTTTGGCACATTAGGTATGTTAGACCTCCGAAAAATGAATACCTTTGTGTTTTTATAAGAGTCCACTCCCCCTCCAATATAAAAAGAAATGCACTCTACCCCTCCCTCATACCTCTATAGACACTTTTTTCTCAACCAAACTATGATAAAATTCTATCCCTACATCCCTATCCTCATCCAAGAATCAAACCTTTGGGCATAAGGCCACCTAATGTAGCCCGTTTGACAAACTAAAAGGAGTTACCTGATTGAGAGGTAACATATTCTCTCAAACTCTATAGGTCTTTTTATAATATCCACCCCCCAAATATACTTATTCTATGATTATATTAAAAAACGCACCCTAAATATTTTGAGTTGTTCTTATGATAAGTGTTTGGCTTATAATTATAAACAAATCCATTTATGGGTAATGAAAAAACTATTTCTGGGTATGATAAATTACTACATCAAAAAATAGTGATTGTTCATTTATACATTACCACCTAAAATGGTGACCATTATGATAAATTCTCTATTTATATATTATATACACGTTATTTACCACATCTTTATGATTTTTTAATTTTTATTTATATCATTCCTTTATTCTTTGATTCTTGTAAATATGATAATTTCATTAGAGGAAGTGTGGTCTATCTCCCCCTTGAAGAGACGTGACTCATTCATGCCATACAATATATTTATAAAGGATTGTCATAATGAACATAAGTAAAATTTAAAAAATAGATATGATAATTTAATTTTAATATACATATATCAAATACATTTATTTCTTTTAATATAACAAAATATGAAATTAGCGTTCATGGGTATGTATGGCCTACATCTCTATTGTAACGAACCGTTTTTTTTCAGCAGATAAAATGCGAAGGTTCTTGAACTTTGTTTTTTTTTCCTCAGCGGGTCGGTTTTAAAACCGAGCTTCGGAACGAGGTCCCGAATTCTGGAGCCGTTTTAAGCGGGGATATCAGACCACGCGCGGTAGGTTTAACCGTGCGGGTTAGCTGTGCGGGGTACCCCGGGCATCCGGTAGCAGGCGCGCGGGCTGCATGCGGTGTTTCAGGCGGTGCGGGTAAAACCGTTCGGGTGGGTGCGTTTTGGTTTTTGTTTAAAATTAAAATAAATGGAAATAAAATAAATTAAAAAAAATAAAAAACCTAAAACCTATCTCTCCCTCACCCCCCGCTCGGCAGAACCCCGCGACACCCCCCTCCCTTCTTCCCCGGCGAGCCGCGCGCGACCCCCCCTCCACGACGCCGCCTCCTTCCCCTGTTTTATCCCGGTTTTTGGCGATTTCACTCGCCGAATCACCATGGTGAGTCCGTCCCTCCCTTCTCCTCCCTGTTTCCGGCTTCTTTTCGACCTAATCGGCGCCCGGTGAGGTTCGGCCGAACCCTAGGTTGGGGTTAGTTTTTGATTTCGTTCCTTTTTCTTGTTTCGCCTGCTCTAGGGTTATGCGGAAGGTCTCTCGGGACATCGTGGGTGCGCGTTTGGTGTCCGCCGCCGAAGGCGAGGCGGTTTGCGGTGATTTCGGTCCGCCGGTTGATTTCCGAGGTGAGGTTTCTACTGGTTTTTGGTCTTCGCAGCCTCTAAATTTATTTATCATGTTGTTTTAGAGGTTCCTGGTTGGTTTGGTTTAGTCCGTTCCAGTTTTGGAATGGTTTCGGGGTGAGGTTTTCACCTTTCCCCTTGTTTTGCACTTGTTAAATTTGGGGCTTTTGATGCTTATGAGTCCCTGGTTTGTTTTTGGCAGTGCGTTGAGCTTGCGGTGTGGGTTCGCCTTCGTTTTGGTTTGTCGCCAACACCCGAGGTAAGGATTTAATACCGTTGGTTGGCCTTGCCTCACTTAAATTGGTTTATCTTTGTGTCTTAAGGTTCGTAGTGGTTGCCTTATAGTGCGTTGGAGGTTTCAGTATGTTTTCGGGTTGCCGGAGTTTAGGCGACTCACCTGCGCAGGCATAGGTACGTATTTATATGTACGTGGGTTCCCTCGGCGTGCGTATATTTGTCCATGGCAGCGAATATACACACGTACGGGGCTAGTTGTCCCCATTACATATATAAAAAGTGCCTGTGCAGGTGAGTGGAGACAGGCTTATGTGTATAAGCATATGTGTAAGGATCCTCTTGCGCACGCTCATGGCCATGCGGAGCGTGTGCATAGGGGCTAGGTGTCCTTATATGTATGTGAAATCACATATGCCTCGTGGGGGAGCAGCTGCGACAACTTTAGTTAGAAAGCGCCAAGAGCCGGAGTGGACGGATGGATCCACCTTGAGGTAGGGTCCCTCTCCTTGCCCTTTAAAATTTAAGTAAAGTAATAGTGAGTTTAATATTGCACTTAGTATTTTAATTATGCAAGTTTAGTTCCGATTAAATGCTTCTGTTCAAATCGTGTGAATTGCAGGAATAAGATAAAATAGGTTGTTTGGTCACTAAACTAACGATTTAATAATAAAACCCCTCTTTCGAGGTGCGCTGCCTTCAATCTAAAAATGTAGCAATAGAATTTCATTATTTCCTTCCTTATTGTGTGGCTTCTTAACTGTGCTAAGTGTTGAATGAGTTTTAAAGTAAATGCTAAATATCACTAAATGAATTGTTTGATAAAGTAATGACATGTTTTCCAATAAAACTCCTCCAATGGAGGTGAGCTGCCTTCAAAATAAACGTGTAGTAGCAGATTTCCATTTTTGCGATTGCTTGCTTAAAAGTCTTATGACACTTTATGCTTGACATTATACTTGATCAATGACATGCTTGTACTTGTACCCTCTAATGTCATTAATCACCTAACATAGAGGCATGTTGGTGCCATATGCTTTTGTTTACCTTTTCTTGCTCGTGCAAGTTCCAGATTGTTGAACGAGGATAGTTAATTATGAGAATTTATTATAAAGAGTTGAGATCTGATTTGGATAACTAAATGTGAAGGATTAATCATGAAATGAGATTTGCGTTGATTGATTAATTAAGTGATAAATGAATGAGATTTTGGGTCCTAGACATGGCGTTCTAGATCGACTTAAAATCTGGGTTTGGACATGGCGTTCCTCCCCAATGGTTATCCAAGCTTGTGATATAGGGTGTTAGACATGACGATCTACACTGAATGAGATTTCGGGTCCTAGACATGGCGTTCTAGATCGACTTAAAAATCTGGGTTTGGACATGGCGTTCCTCCCCAATGGTTATCCAAGCTTGTGATATAAGGTGTTGGACATGGCGATCTACACCAAATGTGATACGGGGTGTTAGACATGACGATCTACACCGAACGATTATTGAGGTGTTAGACATGACGATCTACACCAAATGTGATACGGGGTGTTAGACCTGACAATCTACACCGAACGAATGATAATGATGATTTATGAAAAGAATGAGAGATGTGGGTAGAATCCGAGTGAGTTGTGATCAAATAAAGAAAGGTAAGAATGAGTGAGTTTCCGGTCTGAGTTGAAATGATAAGTGAATAAATAGAGTAGGTGAACAAAATGATGAAAAGTGTTTTTATGCTTGAACCAAATTTACTTATGTTGTTTTAAACAGGTTCTCATCCCGGCTATGGGCCGAAGCAGGTAGTGCCGCCAGGTGTCCTTGCTGGAACCTGGACGGCCGTTTATTGTTTTCCTTGCGTCATTATTGTTTGAAAATACCAACACTTTGTTTAATTATATTTTCATGGTCTAGAGTGGGCTATACCCCGGTGGTTCCGGCCTACTGAGATATATATCTCACACCCTACTCGGGCCGCCATTGCACTGGGGTACCCGAGTAGATTCCATTTGGTTGCAGGACCTTGTTGTTGCTGTTTCTTGTACTTGGAGTTAGGAGCAAAGGACCGAGTTGGGGCTCGGGATGCTCATGGAGATCGCCCTCGGGGCTTGAGACTTTTGTTCATTTATTTCTGCATTGATGTGTAAGTATGTCGCGTGATTTAATGCTTTCATTGTATCATTAGCATATCATGCATGCATCTCTTATATAAACTGCCGTTCGCCAAATTTATTCAAACCTTATAAATGAAAAATGTTTTCCGCTGTTTTCTTATTATTATTTACATTACTTCCGTTGCTGTATTTTTGGTCCCTTTGTTCCACTTTGATAAGAGGGTATAGTCTCCCCCCCTGACTTACCTTACACCCTCGCCGCTAGTCGGCAACCTCTGGCGTAAGGGGAGACGCGCTTGAGGCCATGTTGCGGGCCGGCTCAGGTGACCTAAGTGTCCGGTTCAGGGTCGACCTGGGTTGGTTCGTGACAAAATGGTATCAAAGGTGGTTTCTTTCTTTTCATTGTCTTACTGTTTTGGGATTGGTAGACAGGAGACTAGGAATGTGTCGGTGCTTGGGTTAATAGCCGTGCTTGGGACTGATCACCCCATGTACGGGAAATGACCAAGTGGCCAGGGCTGAGAATTGATGTTCATGTTGTTTTCTGTTACAGTTGATGTGATTTCACCTTGGGTGAATGTTGTACTTTCCACTGCTTATTTGTTTATGAAGAGGTTTTGAAAATTTTTCTTGGCCCGATATGGCCAGAAAATTTCATTGCATGCATCATATTAGACACTTATAGATTTACATGCCATGCATATGTGCCATGCCATGTAGTTGCATTAGTAGGATGCCTACTGATTTTGATTGTGTGCCTTGGAAATATGTCATGTCTGGATTTATTTATCACGTCTCTTTAGAAAGCATGTCTCGGTAATAATTAACATGTTTGGGTGATAACATGTCATGTTTTCTATCTTGCTTGTGTGTCATGCTCTGTGTTATAGCATGTTTTAGTGATTTCATCTTGTTAGCTTGTTGCCTTGTGTTAGCTGTTTGTAGTGGCTTGTTAGCTTGCTAGTAAAAGCTTGGTTGCTTTGGCTGAATTTGTTGGTTGCGATTACAACGGAGCCAGTTTTCCATTGTAAGGTGTTTGGGCACTTAATAATTGGGAAAAGGGTAAACTGTGGTTTCAAACCTTTAAAAGAGGGCTGCTAAGTTAAAATGTTAAATGAAAAACAAAAATTGATTTGATAAATGGGAGCCAAATGCCAACGGTAAGGTGTATGGGCGCCTTATTGATTGGTAGGTGGCCACCCATGTGACTGAACCTTGTTAGACCATAGTGTGTTTGAAAATGATTATTAATGTAATACTATTGCGTTTTGATTGAGATGGTTTGGTGTGCTTTTAAACATGCTCAACTAGACCCGAGGAGGCCAGTTGGGGAACATCCATATGGAATGAACTGATATGTGGTTGATTTTGAAGAACCCGAATTGAATAAATGGGACCCTCGGGGTCGCCTCTTTGTTAAAAAGGAATTTAGATGCTAAATTACCTGTTTATGCTTGGATAACATTATGTGTTAAATTTTTAAAGAGGAAGTTGGTTATAGCTTGTCTGTTTTGCCATGGGGCGTTGTCTGAAAACCAAGTAATTTGTTTTGAAATAGTAATTGTGGGTTGATTAAAATTCATTAAATGTTTTAAAGGTTGAAAAGAAGTAATGAAGTGGATAAAATGGAGAGGGGTTTTTGAGCCTAGTAATCCTTGTTTTGTGTGACCAACAGTTAGGGTCGACGTGTGTGCTTCGTAAGGGACTAGCCCGTGCTAGGTAGTACCCTTAGAGCTTGAGTTGCCTTGTTTTTGGTGTGAGCTTATGATGTGGTGATCGTAGTTCGAGGAATGCCACCCGTGCGTTAAAGTGTTTCAAAAAAAATAGCGCGCCGGTGAGCGGCTAGTTCTTACGACGACATGGACACTCCTAAGGTAGGTAGTGTCGCATGAGTTTCTGTTTTCATGTCGGTGCTTGCTTGGCAGCACGACTGTGATAAGGTTGGCTGTGTGTGCAATGCTTTAGAAAATCTGTTAGTGCGGGAAGAGTTTCAGTGGTTATGCTTGGACGTATATGAATGCCTCGGGTGGTATGGGCATCAGAGTTGGTCCGAATGATCTTCTCAGCGACCTTGGTTTAATCTTAGTGTACTCTGCTGGACGAGACGAGCATGTCCCCCATCTTGACGTCGTCTTGGATACACTAAGATAGTGTCGGTTATACGCCGTGCTAAAGTTTAAAAGTTGTTGGTTTGTTTCGTAATCTCCCTCTGGTTGTGTGTGGGATGCATGGTTTCTTGGAGTTACGCTTCGTGCTGAGGCACGATTGTTTTATAATAGTCTTGTGATGTCTTGACTTGCGAATGTCACCAAAGGTCGTGTAAGGACTTCGGTGTACGCATAGTTGATAACAGAACAGTTTTAAAAGTATGTCGTCGGTTTAAGGGCGAGTGTGAATCTCGGGTCGGCGATGTCTTTCGAGGAAATCTTGTGTGACCAATTTTAGTTGGTCGATCGTGATTCAACCATTTTCTTGGGTTGAGGTCTCTATAATGGCCTCGGATGTAAGCTCTGCTTTGATGTTTCAGTTGTAACGTGAGCGTTGGCTCGAGTTGTAAAGGCTTAAGTGAAGTTTTCTTAGAAAGTGCTTAAAGGTGCATTGGGCGTTGGAAACGCAATGCGACCGGTTGAATGCAACTTCACGACCCTTGTAGGTCGGGTGATGTTTTCGTTGTTTTCCGAAGGCTTCTCGGGGACGAGAAGTTTTTTTTGGTGGGTAGTTTGTAACGAACCGTTTTTTTTTTAGCAGATAAAATGCGAAGGTTCTTGAACTTTTTTTTTTCCTCAGCGGGTCGGTTTTAAAACCGAGCTTCGGAACGAGGTCCCGAATTCTGGAGCCGTTTTAAGCGGCGATATCATTCCACGCGCGGTAGGTTTAACCGTGCGGGTTAGCCGTGCGGGGTACCCCGGGCATCCGGTAGCAGGCGCGCGGGCTGCATGCGGTGTTTCAGGCGGTGCGGGTAAAACCGTTCGGGTGGGTGCGTTTTGGTTTTTGTTTAAAATTAAAATAAATGGAAATAAAATAAATTAAAAAAAAAAACCTAAAACCTATCTCTCCCTCACCCCCCGCTCGGCAGAACCCCGCGACACCCCCCTCCCTTCTTCCCCGGCGAGCCGCGCGCGACCCCCCCTCCACGACGCCGCCTCCTTCCCCTGTTTTATCCCGGTTTTTGGCGATTTCACTCGCCGAATCACCATGGTGAGTCCGTCCCTCCCTTCTCCTCCCTGTTTCCAGCTTCTTTTCGACCTAATCGGCGCCCGGTGAGGTTCGGCCGAACCCTAGGTTGGGGTTAGTTTTTGATTTCGTTCCTTTTTCTTGTTTCGCCTGCTCTAGGGTTATGCGGAAGGTCTCTCGGGACATCGTGGGTGCGCGTTTGGTGTCCGCCGCCGAAGGCGAGGCGGTTTGCGGTGATTTCGGTCCGCCGGTTGATTTCCGAGGTGAGGTTTCTACTGGTTTTTGGTCTTCGCAGCCTCTAAATTTATTTATCATGTTGTTTTAGAGGTTCCTGGTTGGTTTGGTTTAGTCCGTTCGAGTTTTGGAATGGTTTCGGGGTGAGGTTTTCACCTTTCCCCTTGTTTTGCACTTGTTAAATTTGGGGCTTTTGATGCTTATGAGTCCCTGGTTTGTTTTTGGCAGTGCGTTGAGCTTGCGGTGTGGGTTCGCCTTCGTTTTGGTTTGTCGCCAACACCCGAGGTAAGGATTTAATACCGTTGGTTGGCCTTGCCTCACTTAAATTGGTTTATCGTTGTGTCTTAAGGTTCGTAGTGGTTGCCTTATAGTGCGTTGGAGGTTTCAGTATGTTTTCGGGTTGCCGGAGTTTAGGCGACTCACCTGCGCAGGCATAGGTACGTATTTATATGTACGTGGGTTCCCTCGGCGTGCGTATATTTGTCCATGGCAGCGAATATACACACGTACGGGGCTAGTTGTCCCCATTACATATATAAAAAGTGCCTGTGCAGGTGAGTGGAGACAGGCTTATGTGTATAAGCATATGTGTAAGGATCCTCTTGCGCACGCTCATGGCCATGCGGAGCGTGTGCATAGGGGCTAGGTGTCCTTATATGTATGTGAAATCACATATGCCTCGTGGGGGAGCAGCTGCGACAACTTTAGTTAGAAAGCGCCAAGAGCCGGAGTGGACGGATGGATCCACCTTGAGGTAGGGTCCCTCTCCTTGCCCTTTAAAATTTAAGTAAAGTAATAGTGAGTTTAATATTGCACTTAGTATTTTAATTATGCAAGTTTAGTTCCGATTAAATGCTTCTGTTCAAATCGTGTGAATTGCAGGAATAAGATAAAATAGGTTGTTTGGTCACTAAACTAACGATTTAATAATAAAACCCCTCTTTCGAGGTGCGCTGCCTTCAATCTAAAAATGTAGCAATAGAATTTCATTATTTCCTTCCTTATTATGTGGCTTCTTAACTGTGCTAAGTGTTGAATGAGTTTTAAAGTAAATGCTAAATATCACTAAATGAATTGTTTGATAAAGTAATGACATGTTTTCCAATAAAACTCCTCCAATGGAGGTGAGCTGCCTTCAAAATAAACGTGTAGTAGCAGATTTCCATTTTTGCGATTGCTTGCTTAAAAGTCTTATGACACTTTATGCTTGACATTATACTTGATCAATGACATGCTTGTACTTGTACCCTCTAATGTCATTAATCACCTAACATAGAGGCATGTTGGTGCCATATGCTTTTGTTTACCTTTTCTTGCTCGTGCAAGTTCCAGATTGTTGAACGAGGATAGTTAATTATGAGAATTTATTATAAAGAGTTGAGATCTGATTTGGATAACTAAATGTGAAGGATTAATCACGAAATGAGATTTGCGTTGATTGATTAATTAAGTGATAAATGAATGAGATTTTGGGTCCTAGACATGGCGTTCTAGATCGACTTAAAATCTGGGTTTGGACATGGCGTTCCTCCCCAATGGTTATCCAAGCTTGTGATATAGGGTGTTAGACATGACGATCTACACTGAATGAGATTTCGGGTCCTAGACATGGCGTTCTAGATCGACTTAAAAATCTGGGTTTGGACATGGCGTTCCTCCCCAATGGTTATCCAAGCTTGTGATATAAGGTGTTGGACATGGCGATCTACACCAAATGTGATACGGGGTGTTAGACATGACGATCTACACCGAACGATTATTGAGGTGTTAGACATGAAGATCTACAACAAATGTGATACGGGGTGTTAGACCTGACAATCTACACCGAACGAATGATAATGATGATTTATGAAAAGAATGAGAGATGTGGGTAGAATCCGAGTGAGTTGTGATCAAATAAAGAAAGGTAAGAATGAGTGAGTTTCCGGTCTGAGTTGAAATGATAAGTGAATAAATAGAGTAGGTGAACAAAATGATGAAAAGTGTTTTTATGCTTGAACCAAATTTACTTATGTTGTTTTAAACAGGTTCTCATCCCGGCTATGGGCCGAAGCAGGTAGTGCCGCCAGGTGTCCTTGCTGGAACCTGGACGGGCGTTTATTGTTTTCCTTGCGTCATTATTGTTTGAAAATACCAACACTTTGTTTAATTATATTTTCATGGTCTAGAGTGGGCTAGACCCCGGTGGTTCCGGCCTACTGAGATATATATCTCACACCCTACTCGGGCCGCCATTGCACTGGGGTACCCGAGTAGATTCCATTTGGTTGCAGGACCTTGTTGTTGCTGTTTCTTGTACTTGGAGTTAGGAGCAAAGGACCGAGTTGGGGCTCGGGATGCTCATGGAGATCGCCCTCGGGGCTTGAGACTTTTGTTCATTTATTTCTGCATTGATGTGTAAGTATGTCGCGTGATTTAATGCTTTCATTGTATCATTAGCATATCATGCATGCATCTCTTATATAAACTGCCGTTCGCCAAATTTATTCAAACCTTATAAATGAAAAATGTTTTCCGCTGTTTTCTTATTATTATTTACATTACTTCCGTTGCTGTATTTTTGGTCCCTTTGTTCCACTTTGATAAGAGGGTATAGTCTCCCCCCCCCTGACTTACCTTACACCCTCGCCGCTAGTCGGCAACCTCTGGCGTAAGGGGAGACGCGCTTGAGGCCATGTTGCGGGCCGGCTCAGGTGACCTAAGTGTCCGGTTCAGGGTCGACCTGGGTTGGTTCGTGACATCTATGAATGGTGAATTTCATTTCTTATCTCCAAACCATATAGATTATCCTAAATGAATATGTACTGAATATATATGAGAATTAAATCATGTTTTAATTTATTGAGATTATGAAACCATGATCTATGTAATATGTACAACAAATGAAAATTCAAAACACACATGAGAAAACTAAGCAACTGACACCCAAAAGAATTAAAATAACAAAATAGTGTTAATAAATGGATAATAAAATCTTATATAGATATATATATATATGATATTAGAAACATGATTATGGTTTTGGGATAATTTATTTTCATATTTTGAACCACTATAAATGGGGATAAAGAATACATAACAAATGTAATGTTAAAGTAAGGAAACATCATCTCAATCTAAATTATATTGAGACTTATATGTTATTACGCACCAATTCACTTCTATTTTGAGTATGTACAAACTTTTGGAATGTTATATCATGAATCTCAATACAATAATGATAATATAAGTGTCATTTAATATTATTCCTTCATTGGGGTTATGATTAAAATATTTCAATTTTTTATGTGATAGTTTGGAATGTTTAAATGTTATGATTCTCAAGAATTCTCTTATTTATTGTCTTTGCAATCTCACTTACTTTTTTGATTTTTTAATTTCTCTTGAAAAACTAACTTTACTGTAATCATTTTTCATTATAAATTCACTTGAATATCCATATTCCCATACAATGGGAATTAGTATTTTCAAAAACGTATACCATTTTACATATGGTGTATACTTTGACTGTTATTTTATTATTTTTAAGATGTATTGATAAATATATATTTCTCTTAAAATACGTTTCTCTAATAAGGAAAATTATATATTTTTATTATTCAATGTGAGTAATGCATTGGACTGCAAATGAAGGGTGGTTCCAAGAATTAATATATCCCATCAATCCATTGACAGGTTATCATGAGAGAGATAAGATGTCTAAATTAAATTGGTTTCTAGCTACAATTTTAAACTGTTTTATGAATGGTCTTGATGGTGTATGTTTTATTGTGCATCATACATGACATCCATTAATAAATAATCTCCCTACTAAGTATTAGTTATTATTCATCCATTATATTTTCAATATACTTATAAATAGATACATTTCATTTTCAATTCATTGATTAAATGGAATGTGTTTCAGTTTCATACCAAGCCATATTGATTTTTTACTTATGTATTTATATTAATGGAACATGTTATTAGTTATTTACATTTCCATTTAAATTTATTAATATTGATTCATTATTTATTCTTCATTATATACCCTTATAGAGCATTTGATCTCACCCTTATTATATTTCCTTTCCCTAGTTTATGAAGAAGAAATATTCAAATAAGATTTCAATGATGTAATTTATTTTCTTTTTATGTATCATATTTGGATTTTTTATTTTCCCGATTTAAAATGGTTATCATGCATGTACAATGAATTTCCAAGACCACTAAAATGATCATTTATTTGGGATTTTTTTCCTCAAAAACATGACAGTGTCATAAAATAATGCACCAGCACTAGACTTCGAGGGTCGGGGTGTTATAGATAATCTGGTTACATCCATGGCATCTACCTTTTGGATGATGACCTCATTTCCATGTTTTAGCCTGTTTCAAAATCCATTCAATATATCCATCCATTGAGCCTGATTTAAAAAACACTTTAAATATATCATCTCCATATGAGTCTTTAGGAAATATGTTATAATCTACGGGAGTGTACCCTTCATCATATCCATTTGAATACTCTATGTCAGTTTCTACATCACATTCCATTTTTGAATCAGATCCCATTAATTTAATTTCGAAGTCCATAATTTTAATTTTTTCCCACTCCAAATAAACTCTTTTATATCCCCAAATAGAAGATAAAACACTAGTGTACAATGCCTATAATAGAGATGAAACATCATTAGAAATCACCATATAGATAGTCACTTTATTCATACCTTACACATCTACCTTCCTATCATGAGAGAAAGCATCACATGAAGCTTACTTCTTCTCCGCTGAAATTTTAGTGAATTCTATAACCCATTAAAGGCCCTTATCAAAATGATAAAAAAATATAATAGGAATATTGAACATTTCCATGAAAGAATATTCACTTTTCCTCTCTAAAAGACCACTTTCTTAAACCTCTTAATCATCATGTACGCCACCATCTCGCACCTCATTAAGGGATTAAGGGACTCCAATTTTTTTGGATGTATCATCTCATGCCTTAAATTAATCTACACACATTTTTTGATAAATATATTATAATGAACCCACACACAATTAAAATGAATCCTTGTTTATAAAATCACCTACAATGCTCTCATATTTAGAATAGCCACATGAAATATTCCAATCATGTTTTTCCAGAAAGAGTGGTACAATATATTCTAACTTGTTTCTCCTTTGCCTATATTTTGTGTATAAAAAATTTTATTCTGTTAGAAACTAAAGATAAATATGATCCTAAGACATCAATTCACATTTATATTATAAATTATGATCCTCTTTGTTGATCCTACCAACTAAAATATCCTTGAAGGAATACTGCATATTTACCTCATCTACCCATGATCATTTCTGTGTAATAAGATTATAGATGGGAGAGGAGGACCATTTATTTAAATTTAAAATAACTTGATGACATGAAGACTCAAAACATTACCTAATAATAATTTTCCCATTATCTCTCAAAGGATTCAATAATATTGAAGTCCCATTACCTCGGTAAAAACCCCATTCAAAAATATAAACCATCGATTTAGCATGTATACCTGTTTGTGGGGGGTTTTCATCCTTCTATTTGGGACCATAAAAATTTCATTGATCCTACCCAATGGTTAAATTAATTCACACACTTTAGAATGTATTACCCACCCTTCCATTCCTTAAATAAGATCATTCATTATGTTCTTCCAATTTGAATATAGTGAAATTGACTTCGCAGTTACATTCCATATTATCATGTGCAAGGCCATTTCAATATGAAAAAAAATTAGGTACTTTTTCTATCTCAATATTCAATTCAGTATAATAATCCTCAATTGACAAGATAACCTTATCAATAAAATCAAAACAAATATCCAATTCAACATACATGTGGTCATAGTAGCCAAACCATTATATTTCAGTTTATTTATACATTTTAATAGGAATTATAATAGACCATGAAATGGTATTAAGAATTATAGGATTCTGTAGAATCCAATTTGAACGATGAAACTCACCCAAAATTTTATGGAGGTATACAAGACCATTTAAGGGTTAAACGTAGAGTCCCACTAACAAAGAAAATGGAATCCTAGATTGAGGGGAACTGAACCAAATCTTAGGACCCACGTTTTTCCTTCTTCAGAGGGAAAGATAAGATGATAAAATCCCCAAACCTAAGAGACAAATTTCCAATTGTTTGAACCCCATATTTCAATAATTAAACCCATTAGATCGTTGAACTTCCTCGGTTACGAGCCTTTTGAAAGAATTAAATGAGGAATCAGAGAAATATTACCCAATTAAATTGGTTCAATGATGGTTTTTGGATAACAAACCATGTGATGTGGATCATTTTTTCTAAAATATATCATCATACAGGTGTTTGAAGCACAGAAAAATCCACTGACATACATGATTTCTTGCATTAATCTCTTCCTTTTTACTTCAATAGCCAGCTTCATCTTCTGGAAATATGCATTAGTAATAGATGTAATGATAATGGACAGGGAACCCTTCACACCCAACTGAGCCTAAAAAATATCAGACCAACCCTAAGCTGGGATAAATGAAATTTGTACATAGCCTGATCTACTTCATGATAAGGCCTTTCAGATGATAGAATATATCCCATATAGTGTGGAATCAACATGATCATCAGAAACCATAGACACTACTATTTCCACTAAGGAGGATCTCCAAAAACTACGTCATATTATCTATTCTCATACTAGTGAAATCCTTATAAATAATTACATAAAAATATTTATAAATATATAAAAAAATAATAGAAAGAGTGGGAAACTGTTGATTACAATGTGGTTTCAAATCATGATCTTTTTCCTGATTTGGATGCGTCTGATTCGTTTTTTGGATGAAGTCATGTCATTGTTTGATCCCATCCAACCTCATCCTCAGTTATCTTTATTTTTTTAATACAATTCTTTAGAAGTGGGATTGCCTATCTCTTAATCCTTATGAGAATATATATATATATATAATTTTATAAAAATAATTAAAATGTATTTGGTATCAAGCATACTATCCCCAAAGTGTTATTAATGAAAATAAACTAAAAATTCAAGAACCAAAAATCATGCATCCCAAAATCATTACAAAAAAATGTGGAGAAAAAATTCCACAAAAAAAATAACATGTTGATCTGAAGAACCATAAACCCTAACAGATAAACCCAAATTTAATTAGGATCGAAATCCCAGTAATGAAACTATAATTGGATGACAGTTGTCAACCACAAACACCTCTCATGCCCGAAATTAACCTTGAGGTGAATCATGAACAATTTGGTAAATTCTTCATAATATTTGTTGATGTTTAAATTTATACACATCTCATTATTAGAGTTACAATAGATTCATCTCAATTTGAACTTGAAACATTAATTGATTATAGGAGAGTTTCTCATCATTGTATGAACTGCAAGTGCGTTGTAAAAGTTTTAGAAAAATATCAAAGGAATATGTTTTACCATTATTATAATAAACATGGCCACATGGATGATTCTTTTAAGTACTATTAAAAAGGGGGATTTTCCATCTCCTAAATGGGAGTTGGACGTGGATTCTAATAGTACTATTAAAAATGATGGTACAACATCCTATGGTGTTATTCTTGTGAATGGAAGGAGTATAATCGTACAAACTATAATAAGTGTGGGAATTATGTATATCTCTGCAAATTTAAACATCCACATGATGTTAGAATATACAGGGATCCTAATTTGATAAATAAAGACTATAAATGGGATAAAGAACTTGTCCAATCACATGCTGAGGTGGTACATCACAGAATCTTCTATCTTGAAGTTGTGCATGCACAAGATACACATGATGTGGGGATGGATAACCAATTAACATTTAATGATTTAGATATTCTTAATTAGGTTGACATACTTGATTCAAATTTTATGAAGTATAAAAATATTATGGGAAATAAATCCCTTGAGGGATCGTCTATAGTTCACATGATGAACAATAATAGATAAACAATCCATAATAAATATGGGTTGGATGGTCCCTATTCCAGTAATATGAATGAAGGGATATCAAAATCCTCTTAATATCCTTCTATATATGAAAATATGGTCCACCTAACGGGTTCTTAGGAATGGGATGGTAGAAAAAACTCATATGAATGCGGTGCAGACCATCATCTCACCTCTTGTGGTACATTGTGATTTGATTCGTAGGTCACCACAAGGATTCCTATATGATGTAGAGTGTTTTAGTACTTGGACATTGGGTTTGAAGCATAAAAGTAGGCTATAATACCTATTTATGAGAATTAATCTATTTTTGGGACCCAAGAAGTGCAAGTTGAAACCTCTCTAAAGGGATTTCATGACACTCTTTCAAAAATTGGTCCTACCGAGACAAGGAAATCATATATCTAGGTCCATCCAGAGGTAAGGGAGTAATTCTATAGTATTCTTGAAATTTTATATTGATTCAATAGTATGGGTTTTCTGTGAGGAATTTTGAAATGACTAATGGAATGTTCCGTGTTGAATTAAAAACTACAATCACAAAGATGGTAAATGAAAGGATTAGTTCTAATTTAAATATTTTGTCAGAGGGTTCTAGTCTGGCCGGAGAATAGGATCTTCAGTCTATTGAGAATACCACCATAATCGATGAAAACATTGACTCTAAAGATGATGATAACATGACATTAAAAAAATCCAAAACCTAGGGGAGGGGTCTTCATTTGAGAAGAAGTTGCAATGATCGATCTCAGTCAACAATATGGTTTTTTTAGTGTATGGGATAAAGTAACAAAATAAATTAATCCAACATATTATGATCTTAATTTCATGTGGTTTTCATGTTTTTACGGTGGAAATTACACTTTGTGTTATTACTTCATCATCATGTACTTTCACTTTACATTTTTATAATAAATTTTGAAGGTGTGGATTGGGATTATAACCCACACTCAAGACTGATTGAGTATATATATATATATATAATTATATATAATTAAATTGGGTGGGTTCTCTCTATGGGGAATTTAATGAGGAAATTCATGTGTGTAATGTAACATGATTTTGTGCATAATGTTGCTTCAGTATAATGACAGTGGAATAGTGGATTGTGATGGTTGGAAGTAAGGATGGGGGAGTACCCAATGGGGAGTAGCATTGCAGTGTGACGTTGGTGTGGGGACATACATCGCATGTGGTTGCATGGTGGCAACAATCACCAATCAAGTTGGAGATAATGGTGTCGTTTTGGGTGGATGTGTTGGGACATGCAGCATTGATTGCATCAAGATAGCTAGCATGCAATGGCGAGTGGTTCCAGAATTAGCTTCACGGTGATGATGAAGTAACTATCTAGGTGATGGTTTGATATCGATGCGACAAGAAGTTGCTTACTTAGAAGAGATATGGGTGGAAATTCTACAACATAAAAAAGATGGAAGTGTTCTATGCCATCCGATTTCTAATGGTGGCACTATGGGGCAAGGATAAACAATGGTGAAAACAATGGGGGTTGGTGAGACCTTGATATGGGGCTCCTAGTTTACCATTGATAGGTTTACTTATGACTTTAGTCTAACGGTTCAGTCCTTGGAAGTGGGATTGCACTATGGATAACCACCTCAAAAGCAAGGAAAGGGTGATCCTGGTGGTGGAGGCTCATTATTGGTGTCTTGAAGATGAGGGATACTAGACCCGAGATAAATGGGGCCTTCTTCCAATTAGTGATGCAAGTATATGGGCCATGACTTTTATAAGGCCTCAAGGGATTTAATAGAGGGGTATTCATACCAATATAATTTATAATAAATTTGTCACCATAGATGGCTTATCCCTGGGAGGGGGGCTTTGACTTATCCAATTTATGTGCAGGTGTGTGTGTGGGATTAACTATAATTGTACCCCCAATACCTAATATATACATATTTACAAAATATATATAATTAAATAAATATTTTTTATAGATATATTTAAATATTTATAAACCGGGTTATTAATATTTATAAATATTAATAAATAAATAAATATTTTTATAATTATAAATATATAATAAATAAATTTAAATGATAAATTTATTTAAAAAAAATGTTTTAAAATAATAAATATATTTAATAATAAATATTTTTATAAATATTTTTTAAAATCTATTAATATTTATTTATAATTATATACATTAATTTTTCTATTTATATTTATTATATTATTATAATTAAATCTTTATCAGAACTTTTTTAATGCATATAAATATTTATTTTGATTAGATCTCACTATTTTTACACTTATAAAACCACTCTTTATCAGTATCTTTTTGAAATAACTACAGAAATCCATTATATGTCGTAAAAAGAACCATAATAGATTTATCCTCACTTGATCAATTTAAGATCATGCAAATCTAAATCACTACAGCCAGTCTCCACTGATCCTCTCAATGAATCGATCCTCTCAAAATCTATGGAATGTGATTATATCTAATCCACTTTAATCTAAATACTTTAATTTTACATCACTGGTTTATTTTATTAGCATATGATGATCCGTTGTATATCATCACCATAAATAAATAGATTGAGCCTCCAATAGCCAACGCCTTTGAAAATTGTCATATTCCCCCATTGATTCCCTACTTATTATCCCAAACATGATGCCTTTATTCTTTGAGGAACCTCAATATCATTCTGAAATAACCACCAATGTCTCATCATGACTTTTAGTTTGATTACTCAGATGAATCCTCAGTTGGGATGAACTATTATAACACTCACCTACCTATACTATGACCACCCCAACATTTATGAGTGGGTTTATTTTACTTCAATTTTCGATGATAAACAAAAAATATTTTTCTTGTTTTTTGTTTCCTTTTCATTTTATGTTTCATGTCATGATTATGATCTGAAGTCATTGGGTGAATGAATTGAAGTAGCAACATTTTTTGAATCTAAATTAGGATTGTGTTTAATGTTATTAAGTGTTCATGCATTTAACTAGATTTCATAGGGTTTCCCATTATCATTTCTATTATCTATGGTGTGGTGCATTTATTTGGTGACTGTTAGTGTAATTTATAAATAATTTTAATTATATATATGTAAAAAACTGTGTGTAAATATTTTAAAATATTTATGTAATTGATTTTTGTAATTGTTGAAATTTAATGGTTTAAAATTAATTTCTACTAATGATTATGGATAAATTTAAACTTTATAATTTAATATATATATATATATATAGATATAGGTTTTGTATTTGATTTTAATGAAAATGTCAAATCTATTTTTTAAAAAAAAATTAAATTTAGATTAATATATTTGTCTTAAATTAATGTTATCTTGTTTATTGTCTTGAAATTATAATGATATATTAAATTCATGTTATGTGATCACATGTGGTAAATTTATCCCCATCTAAAAAATTGTTTTTGTTTTTAATTTTTCCCAATGGTTTGAGAAATGAACACAAGCGTTCCTATTTTTCTTTGACCTACCTCGTTGATTCTCCACCAAATCCCTCCATAAAATGTGCCATTATTTTTTCACCCTCTCCCCCACCTTCATGTTTACTTCACTCATTCATTTTTATTTCTCATTCTGATTTTATGGAAATCTTTGTTATGCACTGCAAAACCCTGTCCACTTATCATTAAAGGTGATGCATTTAAATTATAAGTTCGCATAGTGTTTGTGGTGCACATATGGTAATGGGATCCATGAACCAAGTATCCCTCCTATTATAATGATCTAAAATAAAACAATTCCTCCAATTTTAATCCAAGTTTACCTTATAATCCCATAAATTAAAGGAAAAAAAACTTTTTAAAACATCTCATTTCCTTATTTATTTTATTTTTAGTGACCATTTGAGTATCAAAATTATATATTGTTTTCTATAAGGAATCCAAAATATAATGAAATATAGTTTCATTATGTACTCAATTTACTTTTGAAAATGGTGGAATGTTTATTTCAAGATTAACTAAAAATGGGGGTCTTATTTTTTCAGTGATTTTACAAATTTTCTAATATGATTTTAAATATTCTATGACATCATTTATCATAATGTTTTTTAATTATAAATTTATATTGAATTATATTTTTTAATTCAAATTTATTTAATATTTAATAAACAAAATATGCATGTTTTTTATATAAAATATAATTAATTTTATAAAACAATGTATATTGTATGCTTTTTTTATTTACTATTGATTATCTAGATGTTAGTTATTTATTATATTTTATCTTAATAATTCAGAACATCTGTTTTATCAGTTAGAATATATGTTATTTGTTAGTTTTTTAAAAAATATGCAATTTATAAAAATTTTATAAGATATATTAAGTTATAACATTTATTCTTTACATCTGTTTTACTTTAAATTTTTGATATTTTTTTTAAATTTATAAAATATATTTTTGAGTAGTTTAGTTTTTTATATTATAAAAGATTTATGATAGATAACGAACACTTTTTTAAATTGTTGAAAATCATTGTGCCCTAAATTCTGAAAGGATATTTTCCCAAAAATCAATTATTTTTTCTCTAAGTTTTTTTTCTATTTGAAAAATTATGTTATATATATATATTATATTATTATATAATAATAAATTTAAATATCAAATATATTGTTTATATCTATTTTGTGTTATGTAACCATTATTTTTAATTACATTTTAATAAAGATCCATATGGAATCAAATTTGATAAAAAAATTAAACTCCTAAGATTTAAATTCCTTTTTCATAGTCATTAATTGTCAAATGATGGAATATTTATGATACAAGTTAATTTTTATTCTCATCGGTACATAATTTTTTATTTTAGTCTTTTACCTATGTGAAATAATCCAACATTAGTTAAATGGTCTCATTTTAATATTAGTCAATTGTAAGGGAATTTTCTATATTTAAGTATTTTTTGTCAAAGAATTTTCTATAATCATTATTGATATTCCATGAAATTATTTCAATTAAATTATAGAGTCCATATGTCAGTATTCACATATTTTAGATAAAATAATACCTTTTACTCAAAATATAAAAAAAGTATCCCTGATCCTCTATTAAAAAAAACTTTTTAGGTGATTAAGTATTTCATTTATTCTAAATAAAAAATCCATAATTGTACTAAATTATTTATATTTAATCAAAAATTTAATATTATGGATGTGGGTACATCGTTTGAGCTTTGTTTAATTTAGGGTATGAAAGTATTTTGTATAGGGTAGTGGATTTGTTATAGTGAGGTTAGAAATTTTTTCATTTTTTTTATTATTATGTCACTAGATTAACAATTCATTAGTTTATTCCATCTCAATGTCATGGCTTATTGGAAGTAAGATACATTGTTCAATATTTATTAAATTTTGGACTAAACCACACTTCTAGTGGTGGTGGGTCTTGAAAATTTTCTAATTTAGGATAAATAATTAGTTATTTTAGCATATTCTTGTGTAATTAAAATTTGTGAGAGCCTTAAAATACTATGAATTTATTTTCATAGAATACCCAAAATCATTAATATGAACTAAAATTAATTTATCATTCAGGACACTATAAATTGATATTAGTGATAAAATTATAAATTAAGTAAAATAATCTCCATATAAATAATAACTATATTTAAAATTGATTAATTATATGGAATGTATGTTGTACCAAATGTTTAGATATAAAATTTTAACTCATACCAGTTGTAATTTTTGTATAAAAATGGCTTTCAAGAATTTATATGGATTGCTAGTTTTGAATCATTGTATTAAATTCTTGATGTTTATCACCTATATTTTTGGGTTATGATAGAGTATTAGTCTCTCTTGTTACCTAATTTAGTTCATGAAATGGTATATTAGGTTCATATAATATAAGAAATATTAATTTTAACCCATATTAGTAAAATCATAACAATTAATAAACCAATATATGTCTTTAAAACTATAACCATTAATAATCTTAGTCCACACTAAAATATAAATTTTAAGATGAACTTTTTCTATGGAATAGTATTTATGCTTTATTTATTGTGTTTAAACATTATTATTACCATATCAAATACCATGATTATGAATCCAAAATGGATGGATGCTAATTGCATGAAAAATTATTATGAGGATGGGATGAAAGAGTTATTCATGTTTACAAAATATAAAATATATGAACCTTATCAATTATTTTTTACGTGTTTACACTATTATAATTCAATACTAGTTATTCTAGAGGTGCTCGAAGAACACTTGATCTATCATATAATTAATTGAAGTTATACACGTTTTATGTGAGGATTTTTATTTATATTATACATGATGAAAAAATGAAAGTGATAGTTTCATTGGAATGTTACTAAATGAACTCACAAAAATAAAGGATGGAATAAAGTATAGGTTGGAAATGATTGACATTAGAATAGAAGAAGGGTTAGCACCAATGTAGATTAAAAAAATTATTTTCATCCTCTATAAATTTACAATCTTTTCAATAAAAGGATAAATCATATTTGGATAATCTTGAATGATATAATGGTTCCATATCAATATTTTTCAAATATCAAGAATATCATTTTGATTACTTATTTAATGTGAAAGGGTATAAAATCACATCAATGTCATGTATTGATGATAGATAAATTCTATTAGATTTAAATTTAATTTTCCATAAAATGTACATCATAAATTAACCAAAATCCATATAATTTTCAAAGCTATATGTTGTAGAAATATATACCCAATGAAATTTACATCTAAGGATAACAAAATTTGTTCCATATTATTTGAATTAGAGATGTTATTCCAATGGAAATTATTTAATATGATAGTTCACTTTATGATTCACTTTGTAAGAGAGATTCGACTATGTGGTCCTATATATTATATATGGATGTAACTCATTGAATGGTATATGAATATTTTGGGAGGGTATGTCAAAAATGATGTAGTATTGAATTATTAATTGAGGAGAGATCTTTTGATAGTGATTCTGTTGAATTCTATACTAACTACCTGTCTGATGTGGAAATCATTGGAATACTAAAATCAAATCAAATATGGTGGATTGTGGGTGATGGAATATCTAGAATATATGTTTTCACAATTACTATTACATATCGATAGCATAAGATCCCATACATTTTGGATAATATTTTAGAGGTATTTTCATATATTGAAACACATAAAGTAATTCATAGTCATCAGAATCCATAAAGCACAGAAATATTGATATATAATAAACATGTTCATTAGTTTATAGAATGGTTTCAAGGCTGTATTTTAAAATTTTTACTGAAAATATAGATTAAAATTCATATCGATTTCGATGGATTGTCTCTGGGCCAAGTGTTCTTGTATTATGCTATAATTATTATGGAATTAGTGGTTAAAAGTTATATAAAATAAGAATGATGAACATAGTACAATGAAAAATAGTAGAGTAACATTTGTGGTTCAAGAAATTTATGTATCAGAAACTAAGGATAGAAATAAAATTTATCTGAATGTTTCATACTTTGTAATTGTGAATAAATATGAGAGTTTTATTATAAAAAATTCATAGTGCTAATTTTTAAATGAATGTGGGTTGATAATAAGAGTGTTGATATAATAGAGGAATTGGGATTCATGATAGTGTATTTTAGAAAGGAATGGTACAATAAATAACTATTTATAATGGAATTATAGGTACTAAAATTATTTTATGTTCTAGATAACACGATCCAAAAGTGTTAAATTCTTATGTTGTCATCCAAATACACTAAAGGGTAAGATATCAATTCAATTAAGGATATCCCTTTCATTAGGATGTAACAAAAATTTCATTATGGTCCCAATGTTTATTGGTTCATGTGTGTCATAGGATACTACAATTAATGTATTTTCATACTTGATAGAGTGTTTAAATCCCATCACCCTAAAAAAATATCATTTGATAATCAGGTCATTTTATTTTGAAATATAATTTTCATTACCTAATATTTTTATATGTTTACATCTTCGTTTATGTAATATAAATTAAATGTTTAACCAATTATTTCGGTAATAAAATTCCATATATGATTATTACCATAATCCTGAGAAATAATAGTTTTCTCAACATGTCGGTGATCCAACTCAGAGGACCAATAAACTTATTTACATGCGGATGCTACTAATTCAGAGGAATAACATAATAATGATATTTATGACAGGTAAATATTAGATGATGATAAAATTAAGACCCAAAAAAAGTAGGAGCATTATAGAATAATATTGTTAGAGAAAATTATTATGTAGAGAAAAGTGGTTGAAATTTTTGGTTATATTGAATGCACATAACGAAATTGTATACCCCATATGGGTCATGTTCAATAGTTATATTGGTCTCACCATTTCCATGTGCATGATTATTGATGTAGATTTGTATCACAAAATTTTTACCATGCTTAAGACACTAATTTGGGAATATATTAGGGTACAATTTAGAAATACATTAATTATTTAACTAAAAAAATAGTGCAACATGGAATTACCCTTCATTATCCATTATAGAGATCATTTACATGTATAAATATTGGATGAAATTTTTATAAATACTCAGTAGAAAGGCTCATAGAGGATTTCACATAATTGTAAAAAATTATCATCTCAATGATTTGGAAGTTAAAATAAACATGTACCCACCATAGATGTACGTGCACCTAATAAACCAACAATCATGGGTCTCTTTCATTGATCATCTTGAGGAGACATGTTTTTTGGTACATTATGACTGACAATAAATTTCTAGAAAATATGAATATTAATCACTTTTATTATGAGTTGATAAAATTATGGAATATTAATGCTGTGATGAAAATAAGGAATGATAAATTAACCCAATATAACCCTACAATAAATCAAGGGTGGGGTTTGTTTCACTTGAAAAAAATGATATTTATTTTAAATCTTATATTACAATTTAATGTGACATGAAACTATAACATAATTATTTCCATTTATTTACGTATATATTTTTAAATCAAAATCAAAATCACCCCCCCCCCAACATCCCAAATAATAATAATTTTTCAATTAAATTGGTTTTATATAATAACGATTACATTATTTTATATATTATATCGTATATATACGTAGGAATCATCACTAATTATACATGATTTACAACTACGATCAGTGGCATTTAAGTGTCCAAAACAATATATTTGTATTAGAGGGGTGGGTTTTGGGGTGTGGCCCAAAACATATTTTGAGAAAAGAAATGAAAAATGGGATAATGATATGAAATTGGAATAGTTTAAGGGATGATTATTCTCTCTATAAGAAAAATTTAATTAGAATTTATAATTTTTATTATATTTTATGTAAAGGAATCGAAGTGAATAAATTACACAGGAACAACCACTACATGAATACCCCCACCCCATATAGCTTTGAGTTTAGCCATTTCCCTTAAATAAATTTCTTAGAAGAATTAATCAATATTGTCATAATTGATTATATAAAATGAGAATTTGGATGAGAAAAATACCATTCCTATACTAATATTATATATTGTACAAATGATTATGATTTATATTTATCAACATCCACCCTTCTCCTTCTTTCAAGGCGTACCATGTACAATATATATGAACATATTCTACACAAAAAACTACTTCCAATTGGTCACATGAGAGTATGTTTTCACATATCTCACAATACAATCATTGAGTCACATAATTCACTTAATAATGAAGATATTAATATATTCTAGAAAAATATTAGAATATTCATAGGATGGTTTTTAGATCTTGTAAAAAAAGATCTGCAATGAGGTATTCTTTTCCAATTAACTTTTCTTTCAAAGACCATAACAGTTAATGAGTTTTTTTGATGATAATAGTGTTATTTAATAATGTAAATAGGAAGGGCTTAAATGGTGGGTCTAATAAAAACAATATTATGGATCAATATTCCAATAAAAACTATATTCACAAAGTACCTTCACCCCACCAATTCAAATACGCTATTTACAAAAAATGAAGGTTCATGTGGAAAAAATGTTAGGAAGTGGTGACATGACCATAATTGATTTTGATGAAAATATGTATGGAGATTAAATTATCAAATATATTCATCTTGAGAATTTATATGAAATCCTGAAACAAGAATGTCTATGAGAGACTTTTTTAAATTTATACATCTGGTGAACTTTCATGATTTAGTTTTCCAAACGATGATCTGGTATGTTAATTATAAATCAATACTATTCATAATTTTTTAAGGCATACATATAAATACTATATAAAGGGAAACCCCTTATAATAAAAATTATTACTCATTAATCCCCTCATTACATATATAAAATAATTATAATCAGAACCAAAGTAATATGAAGGAGAGTGGATAAACGAGACACATTGTTTTATGGAAAACTTATGGATGATAGGGTCATATTAATACCTATGATATATGGGTAAAACTATACTATATAGTCATATAAAATATATTTTAATTCATTATAATACATATTCAACATTTTAAGAAGCATTGGATTCTCAATACAGTCAAATTGGATACTCAAATGTTTTGTTTTCTATATTCAATACTTGGAGTCATAAAATACTAACGACGTGTGAAGATGTTTATCAATTAACAATACACTATATTAATTTTCTCACAAGTAAAATTCATGAGACTTATTTTATATTATGCTTTAAAGAAAATTATATTATGATATGGTGGTGTTTAAATTTTATCAAAATTATGGCATGAGGATTTTCAATGAGAACAAGTAGAATATCTACTTCTACATGTAGATAATTATTACAGTATATATAATAATATTAACAATAAAAACATATATTAAAAAATTATTTATTTCTCAAAAAATCATGTAGTTTATGAAACAAACCAGGGATATAGATTTTGGTTATTATGTTTAAAATTTATACAATATATCATATACCATCAACAAAATAGTATACTCGACGTTTTATTTTTGAAGATAGTTAAAATTTCATTTTGAATATTTTTGTATAACATATTTATTTATATTTTTATGTACAATATAGACTTTTAATAGTTCTAGTATTCAAATAAGGAAGTATAATTTTATATAAATGATTGGGAGAATACCTTGTTTTAGATGGTATATAAACATCATAAAGAGTTGACTTCCTAATACTTGTTTAGTTTATTGTTTCAAAAAATTTTATATGTTTGTACATAATTAACATATCATTTTTATCTGATAATATTTGTAAATGGTCCATGAACCATTTGGTAAATTTATAAATCATCCCCATCCCAATCTAATACACACTGTGTCTGATATCACTCATAGTGGGTGTTTTAGTTTAAAATTGACATTTTAGTTTAAAAAACATGTCACATATTCAAAACTAAGAAAACACATTCTGATTGTATTGATACATTTTTCAAATTTTCGATAAGTAATTTTTGACATGCATGAATGAAATTCACCTCAGTATGATACATGATATAGCTGATATTACTCAAAGTATTTGTTATCAATTTAAAATTTAAAATTATGTTAAAATTGTGGTTCACTCACTGAAAAATGCATAAAAACGAATGTATTGACTTGTTACTTTTTTAAAATGATTCATTAATTACTTATGAGGTGTGTGAATCATTTTCTTATCAAACTGACAAACAATATTACTAATATGACTCAATGTGTATATTTTTAATTTAATTTGACATATAAGTTAAAAAGGACCCATGATATATGACAAAATTATAAAACACATTCCAATTATTATTCATACTTTATGAAAATTGTCCTTAATTTATTTTTGACAGATTATAATCAACCACATGACAATATGATTCATGGTGTGACTGGTATGAATTCAAGTTCATGTTTTTATTTTAAAAATACATTTAGTAATATCAACAAGTGACTTATTGAAAACCATTAAAATATGTTTTTATTTTTTTTAACTATATAAAAATTATCTATATATAATTTCTAAATTCTAGGAATTTTCCACACATAAATATTAGACACGGTGTCATTGGTATGACTTGATGTGTGTCTTTTTATTTAAAATTTATATTAACCTAAAAATGAAATGTGACACACTCATCTCTAAGCAAACAAATCTGGATTGTTTTGAAAATTTACGAAATTGATACATAAGTCATTTTTAACATGTACGGATTATCTTCACCTTAATCTGATACATGGGGTTTCCAGTACAACTCAATGTGTCTGTTATCATTTTCAAATTTTCATTTTAGTTCAAGACATGTGTCACTCACTGAAAAGAAATAAAACACTCTCTTAATATCTCAATATTTTACAAAATTTATTAAAAAATTCATTTTTGATTTTTATGAATCAGTCTCAAGTAAAAATGACACTATTTCATTGGTATGAGTCAAAGAGAACGTTTTTAGTTTAAAATGAAATTTTATTATAAAAAAGTGTCATACTCAAAATTGAGAAAATGCATTCATATTTTTTTATACTTTTGGAAAATGATCCATATGTCATTTATGATGTGTATTTATTCTCTGCACCTCAATATTATTCATGGTGTGACCAGCATAACTCCATGTGTGTCTTTTTATTTAAAATTGACATTTTAGTAGAAAAGGCTTGTGACATACTGAAAAACAAGAAAGCACATTTAGATTTATTTGATACATTAGAAAATTGGTCTATAAGTCATTTCTAATGTGAAATAATAATCCACACCTTAATATGAATCAATGTGTCCGTTATCAGTTTAAATTTGATATTTTAATTAAATGTGTGTCACTAACAAAAAAACAAAAAAAAACAAACTTAGATTGTATTGATAATTTTGAAAAATAAATATTAATATGAATTTTTGTGGTGTATAAGTATTACTCTCACATAAATCCTACACACGATGTGACTAGTATGAGTAAAAGTCAATGTTTTCAATTTAAAATGAAAATTTATTAAAAAAAAGTTACATACTCAAAAAATATGAAAATTCATTGATAATGTTTTGATACTTTTGGAAAATGATCAATAAGTTATTCATGATGTTTATAAATCAGACGCACCTCAATCTGATGCACGGTGTGTGACAGGTATAGCTCAAATTGTGTCATTTTATTTAAAATTGAAATTTTAGTATAAAATAAGTGTCCAAACCAAAACAAATAAAACACAATTATATTATTTCAATACATTCACTACTAAAAAATTGGCTTTTACCAAAAGAAAATTAGGGAAAAATAATATGTATGGGCAAAAAAGATTAATTCCAACAGATATTTGGTTTGGTCAGTATTAATTTTAATTACCAACATATGTTTTTTCTGATAGGTATATCTGTTGGTATTAACTCTTCAATACCAACACATCTTTTTCTAACTGTTAAATCTGTAAACTTTTTATTTTAATACTATATTTTTTTTACCAATACTTGAATTTGTTAATAATAAAAATTATTACCAACAAATGTTTTACCATTAGAAATATTTGTTCCGATAAATTATTTTACATTTAACTGGTACACAAAAAACTGAATATATACATATATAATAACAAATAATTTTTTAATACAAATATATATTTATACATCAAATTAAAGTGACTACTAAATGAAAAATATTTTCTAGAATGAAAACATACATACATTCAAGAATACAAATATATATATCATGTGTGTGTCTATTAACATGTTACCTATGTTTTTTGGATGTCTAATCTGATTGACACTCAAATTACTAATGGTGGAAAAAAATGAAGGGTATTAGTGTCAGTATGAATGAACCATTATCAATATATTTTAAATATTATCACCCATTGTAAAAAAACACATGAGATAATTTTGAATCCATTCTAAATAATATCAAAAAAATATTTTCAAAAAATATTTCAAACAACTAAATAAAATTCAATTTAAAAAATTAGCATGAATAATTAATTTAAAATTTGATTTTAATAATAATAGAAATAGTTAAAAAAATAAATTATGTTAT
Organism: Viscum album; assembly: GCA_963277665.1. NCBI lineage: Eukaryota > Viridiplantae > Streptophyta > Magnoliopsida > Santalales > Viscaceae > Viscum > Viscum album. Next base: position 790,208,886 of record OY728120.1, read on the forward strand.
GAAACCAAATGGTGCACTGAAAACTATCGCACCTCCCCCCTCACCCGTTCCTCCTCCCAACTTCTTCCCTTCCCCATCCCACCTCCACCATCCTGACTCTCCGTCCTGTCTGTGTCACTCCTCCCCCATCCCGCCTCATCGTCCCACCTCCTTCGTCTTACCTCACCATCCCGCCTCATTGTCCAACCCCATGTCCTACCTACCCCACTCTCCCCCTCCCCGTCCCACCACCCTATTCTTCCTCCTCTTCCCGTCTCCCTCATATCTTCCCATTCCTACCCTCCCCAGGATTCCTCTCACAACCCCTGTCATCCCTAACCTTCCCTGCTCACCCCCCACCATCATTAACCATACCCACCTAGACTTCCCCACACGTGGTATGCCCTAATCTTCATTTGGTTTAATCTCCCCCCCATCCAAATTTATTTATTAATATTACTATAAACATTAATCGCTAACCCTCTTTCATGTTATTCTTTATTCGTGATCATTGATATTCATTTCATTCAATATGTTATTAGATGTTCAAATTTTATAACAATAACCAAGTGCAAGCAATGTGGCTAAAATATATTACTTATATATGGTATGCGGTGCAGGAATCAAAGTGAAATATATTCAACTATATACCCTCTGATATATTTGTGGGTTCACCTCAATTAATTGTTAGCAAAATTTGTGTTATTAACTAGTAGGTTTTTCATTTTTTTTCTCTATCTGTGAATAATCTTTATTATCAAGGATTTATTTATTTACAAATGACCTGTTCAATTCCCTTAAAAGTATATGTTGTGTGTATTTTTGATCAGTCTACTATGTTTTTTTATAATACATAATGTCCTAATTTTTCCTATTTATTTTTAGAAGTTTGATTTCAACTTCTTTTTTTATCCTATAAATGCAATAGCTTTTAGTTTAAATAGTGTGATAAAGGCTTGTAGTATTAGAAACATCATTATTAATTATTCTTTTCCATTATCAGCCTCCTGCTTCTCATCAATATTCTCCTTCTAGTGGAGGTTTGAGTAATCAGATTTTATTTCCTTCTCCAACCATCACAACATGGGGGCCATTGATTATCTCCAGAAGATGCACCCCTTGAGAAAACTGAATGGGGAAAAACACTCCCCTTGGATATCCTTTCTAGAAACATTTCTCTTTTACTAACTCCTAGATGGAATGTGTGTTTATAGAATCCAATGGGGTTCCCATGCCTTATAACACCATTCTGGCATGGTTTTCAACACCCACTAAAATATGCAAATCCATTTCATATTGTTACTGAGCTAGCTCAAGTATCTATGGTTTGTTAATCAGTTTTTTATAGAATTATTTATTTTCCATTCATTTAATTGTTTCCTAGATCTTTAATTCCATATCTTCCTTATCATTTATTCCTTGAGGGACCATCTATTGAGAGTCCAATGAACATTAAAAGGGAATGTATAAGATTTAAGGATACTACGATCTTGATCAGATTCATTTGATTCATAAAATATCCTATAGGTATTTTATTGAACTGATTATAAATTTATATATAAATCCATTTAGATAAACCTATGTATGAAATGTGGGTGATGTAAATTTTTGGTTGTTTATCTGAAAATACTTTTTGGTATATCTTAATACGTGAAATTCCTCCATCGTCCCTCAAAAAACGTCAAAATGCAATCATCTAGAACTCTTATTTTCTCTTCGTTCTACATATAATTCATATAGCTCAATAGATGCAAGGCCTTATTTATCTTTATATTATTGTTGAAAATTTATAGTATGGTCTATATAATGCATATCAACCTTTTTATTATGTAGTGGAAAATTGTTTCAATATGTTCCCTTTTATTATAAGTGGGAAATTTCATCAGCAAGTTATCTAATATATTTTACCCCGGTATCGGGGTAAATGGTCATAGTAACTTTTGTAAACCATGATGGCGATAACTTGTGATTATGAACCATGTAAAACGTGATAACTTCTAGATATGGATTACACTGGTTTTGGGAATACTATTATAAACCATGACAGTGATAGGTTATGGTTTACGAAAGTTATTTCATTTCCTATATTCATAAATGGTTTTTTAGTTTTCTTTAGCATGTTCCTTGACATGTTTTACACAACGTTAATGGTCATATAAACTTTTCTATAAATCACTACAGCGTGTTCTTTGACCATTCTGTGAATACTGTGTAAATGGTTAGTGAACCACACATCACCCTTCCTCATCTCTCTATTATTCATATGAACTAGAATTATCGGTAAAAAGTTATAGCTTGTAAAATTCCAACTCAAGTAGGTAGGTGTTTTTTCAATTGTTTAAAATTTATCATACATAAAGTTGAAGAATATGATTGTTATATGATTCATTTGGCATCTTTGGTTTTAGTAAGTCTTCTAGTTAGTGTTGTAGTTTTTTTTATGTCATGTCTTATTTTTTCCAAAATTGACTAACTATTGGTTATATATTTTTTTGGGTGTTTTAATGGTTCTAAAAATGTCCATAAGTGGAGGGTATACTTCTATGCGGAGTTTTAATACATGATTTTGGTTCACAACAGTTGTATTTTGTTTTTTCATGTAGGAGTTGCAAGGTGTGACTTGGTGAGTCTGTAACTTGTTTTGTATGGGGGTGTTCCTTTTGAATCATAGAGGGTGTCTAGGATATTTTTTCAACATGATGAAGCGATGAATTATTATATAAATTTCTACATGAAGGTATAAAATATTATAATTTAATTACTATGTTTTTTGAAGTGAGAGTGGGTTGGTAGTCCGGATGAAACCAATAATCTTATTCTAGTATGATGATGAATTAGGATTGATTTTTTTTGGATGATGACTATTTTTTGGATTTTGAATCCTTGTGATGACAGTAGAAGAGAATGGGAGTAATGTGGTTTGCCTCAGGGTTTTGGGTGTTTGATCATCATTGCAGCAGCAAATCCTGAGGTCGATATGGCATTTGTCTATGAAATGGTTCTCTAGGGTAATAGAGTGTTATCCCAGGTAAAGTCAACATTGATTATAGGATTCACCGTTATTTTATATTGTTTATTTCTTTAACTAATCTTAAATATTCCTTACTCTGTATCATCTTATCATATTGGATTTCGTTGGTCTTAGATTTGATCTGTTAAGAGAGTTGTGATGCGAGTTTACAAGACTGTTGATTCTATTTTTGTAACTATTTCTCTTGATTGTTTTTAATTTATAGATGATATATAGTTATGCAGATTAATGGTGGAGGAGTGTTTGATAGCCTTGTGATGATAAGGATGGAAGTAAGATACAAGAGGTTTAGTATGTTGTTCTTGGGGGGGGGGTGTTTAGTGATTCTATCACAATGTTATTGTGTCCCAGAATTAGAATGTTTCAATCAGCAGTTCACTGCACTTAGCTTGGTTAGTGTAGTATTATTTAATTCAATCCTATTTTTGTTATCAGTCATCTGGTTTTTAACACATTTTTTCCTTTAAAAAATTATTTTCATTGTAATGATTGTTTCTCTCCAGAGTTAGTTCCACTTTCATGCATTGTAACACTTATAAAAATGGAATCCCTTCTTTAACATAATCACCAACAATTAAAATTAAAATAAATTTTATTTTTATTTAATGCCGATATATGATGGATATATTAATGTATTTAGTTGGAAAGTTTGAAGGTAACGTTGTAGGGACCGTGAGAGAAATAGATTTCCCATGTAAATCATTATAGCGACAACTGATGTTGGAAGATAATGGATGGATTCTAGAGGAGTATATGATTCATCTTGGATTTCTGTTTTTTAAATAGGCTGAGTTTCTATTTTGAATGTACATCTTAAAGTACTTGAGATTGTTATTTTTTGTCTGTGTTGTTTTGGTTATAAGTTAGTGAAGTAATTTTTTTCTATAGAATGATTATTGAAGTAGGTTGACGATAGAAGTCCATGGATGGATTCTAGAGGAGTATGAAAAGCTTGTTGGGCCTTCTAGCATGGCGGTGGATTAGGATGTGCCTGAGAATACACCAAAATCTCCTTCTTTCATGTTAACCCTTCTTTTATCTGGAGTTGGTCATTGGAGTTAGAGGTGACTAGATGACATGAATGAGATGCTGACATGGTTGGGGAGCAAGAGTTGGTGCTGACTAGAAGGTATGGATGGGTTGTTAGCATGGATGGGTCGCTTAGAGGGGGCGGGTGGATCTTATTGGGGGATCTATCTTGGGGGGGATTTGAGGATTCATCATTTTTTATAAAATATTCCATTATTAATATAATTAGTTTTTTCTATGTTTGAACATGTGTTCAAATCTTTTTTAGTTTAATAATTAGAACCTATGTATTATATATGATGAAATAATAAATATAATAGCACATTTTAGTCGTAATAAGAAATTATGATTTTTATTCAAATGTAATTTATAAATTAATTTATATTTTATGTTGGTAATTCTATTACCAACAGATAGATTTGTCACCATAACATGTTATTAAACACTTAAACCAACATATAAATATTATCTGTTGGTGTAATTATAATTGCATCATAATAATTTTTTCTCCTGTAAAAACATTTAAACAAAGAGTTTTTACCAATAGTTTAGTGACAGAGACATATATGTTGGTAAAAAATTTTACCAATGGAAAATGCACTTTTACCAACAAATATTTCCCCATTAGAAAAATTGAAATATTGTGTAGTGTTCATTAAAAAGTTATGTATTCGATTTTTTGATATATAGGAATCTGCTTCACCTCAATATGATACATAGTGTGCTTGGTATAACTCAAAGTTTCCATTATCCGTTAAAAATTGAAATTTTAGTTCAAAATGTTTTTCGATCACTTGAAAAAAATAAAATGAGCTTATATTGTCTTAATAATTTTTGAAAATGATTCAAAATTAATTTTTGAAATAATGGAATTATTCTTATGTCAAACTGATACATTATGAGAAAAGAATAACTCAATGTTCTTGTTTTTAGTTTAAAATGGCATTTCATTAAACAAACTATTGTAGTGAAAATAGAGAACACACATTTGGATTGTTTTGATAATTTAGTGAAAGTTTTAACAAGTCATTTGGGATATATATGAATCATCTACCGGTCAATCTAATGCACAGTGTGATTGGTGTGACCTAAAGTCCAAGTATAAAGTTTCAAATGACATTTTAATAAAAACAACAACTGACATAATAAAAAATTGAGAAAAATATTCAAATTGTTTTGATACATTAGAAAAATGATCCATATATTATTTTTGATTTGTATGAATCAGTAACACATAAATCCAATACATAGTTTGACGAAAATGACTCCAAGTGCGAGTTTTTTATAAAAATAGGAATTTTAGTAATGAAGTTATATGAGATACTAAAAATGATCAAAAAAATTCAGATTGTTTCAATAATTTATGAAATTGATCCATAAGTCCTTTTATTATATAGAAGAATTAGATGAATCCTTATCTGATACGTGGTTTTTTTGGTATCTATCAGGTCATAAATTATAATTTTAGAAAGGAAATTTCCATTAAGAACATGTGTCACTGTTTGAAAAATAATAAAAAAGCTCACATTATCATCATAATTTAAAAAACATTCCCCAAGTCGTTGTTTATTATTATGAATTTGTCTCTTGTAAAAAAAATAGATAATGTGACTAGTATGTCTCAATGTGAATTATTCCTGCTTTAAACGGCATTTAATAAAAGAAACAGCTAAAATACTCAATATAGGGAAAGCATAATCAGTTTGTTTTTATACTTTTTGTAAATGATTCTTAAGGAATTTGTGATGACTAAGAATCATCCAAACCTCTATCACATGCATGGTGTGATCGATATGATTCTAATGGTGTGTTTTTTTAATTTATTTTTAGTGAAAAATACAGGTGACATACTCAAAACCAAACAAATCCTTTTATTTCACTACTTTAGAAAAATAGTCCATAAATCATTTCTTATGTGAAAAAATTATCCTCACCTCACATTCATACATATTGTTCCATATATGACTCAATGTGTCTATTATCAGTGTATAATTAACATTTTAGTTCAAACGTGTGTCACTTACTAAAAACCAAGGAAATTCATTCATATTTTAATGATAATCTAGGTCAATGCTTCAAGTCATTTATGATGTCAATGAATTGGTATTATGACAAAGTGAAAATAGATACAATTGATATGACACAAAGTATGTGTTTTAATTTTAAAATCTCATTTTACTAAAAAAGTAACATATTCATAACCGATCACACATATTCATACTATTTTGGTACTTTATAACAATGTTCCATAAGTCATTGGTGAGGTGTAGCAATCATCTATAACATAATCTAATGCATGGTTTGACCAATATTACTCAAATTAGGTGATTTTAGTTAAAATATGATTTGTTATTAATTCATTGATTCATATTTATGTTTTATTTATTTGTTTATATTATTACTAACATAATAATTTTTTCATATATAGGAGAACTCTTTTTCTTTATATGGGGAGGGTTTTTTAGAAACTAATACTTGGATCAGGAATTTTTTGAGAGGGGATTTTTTTACTATAGTGTGCTATAATTTTAACAGTACACTATAGAAGTATGGACATTATTATCACTATATATAGTGCTGATAAATGAGTATCTGAATTATTGATACTTGTAGCACTAATAAAGGGGGTTCTTTGTCATAACTACTTCAAGAACTGATAAAGGGGATCTTTATTATTTATAATTTATTGTTGATAAAGTTACACCTTTAATGGTGATTTTTAGGACTCTTAATGGTCCCCCATTTGACAACACAATTCTAGAACTGATAAAAGGGGACCCTTTTAACACTAGTTAGATGAACAATTCTTTTTAGCACTGATAAAGTATTTTTATATAGTGATATTAAAATCCCATTCTGAAGTAGTGTCTCTACACCCCATATGTTCACCCCTTACCAATATCAGTCTTTGTTCCCAACCTACATCACCTCGATCTTAATTGTTATGATTCATCTTTATCATTACATAATTCATGTCATTATTCACCTACCAACTACACCACCCCTCAGTACTTCCACCACTGCACTCATCATCCTCACAAAGTCAACCATCTAAATCTGAATCATCATTATCATTCCCAATTATAACCAACTATTCCCAGGGGTTTGAGTTTATTTTTTATCCAAGGGGTATCACATTTTGGTTGTAATTGGTGGGCATCAATATCATGGTGACCCCTTTAGTGTTGTAGGATCATTCACCAACTTGGGTTAATTCCCATATTTTGATATTCCTAATATTGTGGTGTACATTAGTAGTGTGTCATTGTGATGTTGCTTACGACTCATCGGTGATAATGTTGTTCTCGAGGTAGTTATGGGTGTGTGGTGAGTTGACATCTCCATATGGTCCAAAGGGTGTGTTTCATTCATATTGGATTTCGGTCTTCTATTATACTATATAAAATCATGTTAGAATATTTTATATTAATTTTTATTATTATCAGTTTTTTAGGATTTATTTATTCAGTTTGATCACTGTTTTATATCTTTTAACAATTAAGGGAAACGTTTTGAATGACTGTCTTGGGAGTGATATTTCATGGTCCAACAATGAATATAAATAACGAATGTAATCATATAATGGTGAAATACAGATAATCCATAGACAATTGAAGAATATATGTCTTTATGTAGGGCATACGTTGAGGATTTCTTATGCAGAACACACATAAGAATTAATACTCTTATATTATTTCCTTGATGATGAATTCTGTGAAAATATACCATGCATTATTATGCCTAAAAATATTAACATGTTTTCTATGTAATCTACTTCCTTGTGAAGATTTTAATTAGGATTAGATAAAAGCATGGGATTCTTTTCATATATATAGATCATATTTAAAAAATTTGACAATGGAATACTATATTTGGGATTTCTCATGTGAGAATTTTTTGGAATGGGTGGAATTATCTTCATTTCTATTTAGGGGATATATATTCCTACAGAATGGATATGATAAGTTTTCCAAAGTGGTTTGGTGCACAATGACATAAATATGATATATATGGGCCATAGTTTTGGTCATGGGAAACATTTTTCGGAGTGGGCAGCAGTGTGAAACAACCAATTATGTGTTGAAAAAAATCAACTCATTCAACAAATTATTTTACGGTGCTGAAATAATGCATAGTGTTTACATTTTGATATATGAAATGTTTTGTTTCTCGTGGGATGATTATCATAGAAAAAGAAGCGGCATATCAGTGTGTGTTTATTCATGAATTTTTTTCTATGATCTAATTGTAAATAAAGTTCGGGCATTACCTAGATTTTGTACTATCAAATTCATAGTATATGTTCATACATTTTCCCAATGGTTTTTCAATCCTCCAAAATGGATATTTTTTCCACATTAAAATTTTCATATCAATTTATTTCATACAATTTTTCTTCGATTCCATTTTTCATTAGTTATTCTCACAATATTTGTGCCTCAAATGAGTTATTTTCCTAGTATCAATCTGTTTCCTCCCCAACATCATGTATTAAAGGGATTTATCTATTTTTTTCGCTAATATGATATAGGTGATTCATGCCATGGAATTTTTTACCCCAATAAACTATTTAGTTAGAAATATGATTATAATCTATGAATGAAATGATCAAAAAATATTTTGGTTCAGGAGAAGATTGTGATGGAACTTAAGAAAAAACCAAATATTATGGAGACCACAATAGAGGTCAGTTATAAGGATATGATAAAACTAATAAGAAGAATAATGCAGTTGTATTTATCTGATAATACTTTGTTGTAGGTGATTAAGATAAAAGATCCAGTATAGGTCTTTGAGATTCCTAGAATCAGGTATAAATTGAAATCCATCACAAATTGTTTAAATCTAAAAAATTATTTTATCACTTGAGAATGATAAAGAATAGTGATTTAACTAACCATATGAACTAGTTAACCAAAATACTGATGGATGAATCTTCAGGGGTGGTCATGATTGATAATAAAGTTAATGTGATACCTTTTGAAATAGATCAAAAATAAAAATCATTACTTATATTGGGTTTGTTTGTAGATTCATATTATAATCTCACCATCAAATTACTATTTAGGAAAACAATTATGAAATTTGAACATGTGATTTAATTATTATTGACAAATGAGACTCGGTGAAAGAACGATTATAGTTAATCTTTTAGTAATAGTGGAATTATATTTGTGATAAATGGTCATGGTAATTAGATAGTTTGGTCAAAGATAAGAATAAATTTCAAATGATTCTTTTGTTATAAGGAAGCTCATGTGCAACGAAGTTTCTATGCTTTAAAAAAGTATAAGATAGAAAAAAGTCATATGAAAACAATTTTGAGGATATTAATTCAAGTCATATAATGGGTTATGGTGATTTAATTTTTTTAGTATTCATTTTCATGTCATATATTTTTATAGTGATTGGGTGGCTGATTTAGTAGTTTCATAAAATATTACAGGAAAGAGGGGATTATTTTTATTATAAAAATAAGGTGAATTTTGTATATTGAATATAAGTAACAAATATTGTACTATGGTCATTGGGGCATGTGATATTTGTGTCATTAAAAATTCTTGTTTTACATGGATTTTGAAGGATGTGAGATATCTTCCAATTATACTCCATAATTTTTTATCTACATGTATTGTTGATAAGGATGGGTTCAAGAGTTTTTTTTTGAAATGGATGATAAACAATATCTTAAGGACCAATGTTATGTGTGTAATGAAAAATGGATGAAATGATTAAAATATTTATGTAAAGGTGCATCGTGGAATGTAAAATTTAGTTTCAAAGAGGGATTTGACATATTTGTGGCACACTTGTTCATAAAACATGATTCTAAAACCATTAAATTGGAAAAAGGAGGTTTAGAATCCAAATAAAGTCAGTCTTGGTGTTTAAGTCCTTAAACCTAATTATTATTGTTTAGAATGTTTCATTAATGAAGAATTAATTAAAATAAATGGTCATGCTGATGTGTCGAGAGTTACAAACTGCTCAAAGGACATTGGGAAGATGGAGAAATTTGTTTCTATATGTACTATTGATTAAGTGGAAATTCCTTTTAGGGGGATCCAGGTATAACTGATTCATGTATTTTTTTTAGGGAAATTCAGACATAGTTAAAGCGAAGAATTAAATATTTTTATTTCTTGTAAATTGAAAGATTTATTTTTTTCTATCAATGCTTTAGAGGGGAATCATCCTATTTCTTACAGAGGTCGATGGTTGGTGTGATACAAATGAGTTTTCATTACTACTCATTCCATTTGAATTCATCTTCTTCATTGATGGGATAATTAGAGGTATTGAAATGATTTAACCCAACTATTTGGCTTCTTTAAAAATTTAATGAGAATATACTATTTCATAAATTTTGAAAAGGAACCATGTTTTTGATATTTCTCAGGAAAGGGTTTTTTAGAACGACTTGACATATATTTATTTTTTATTTGAGACTTATACAATACATTATAATGGAGAGGGTAAGGATTCCAAATTTGTGTGGTGTGTGGTGACATGAAGAATAAATATGTGGTAAATGGTTTTGGGAATGTGAAATTGTTTGGGTATGGGTTTTAGAATGTTGATCCTCCTTTTATTTTTATAAAATAAGGTTGTGCAATAGCTTATTTTGAGGTAGTGCAATGAAAACATGTGTTTTGGATTTGATCTCTAAGAGGTGATGTTTTTTCATGAGGTGATTTCTAGAGAATAAAAAAGTTGTTTAATGGATTGGTTTTTCAAACTAGAATTTTACACTCTAATTGAAATTCATTATTGGGAATTACATGGGTTCTGTACTCTATGAGTCGTAGTAGATATTTTTAGATTTTACCCTTCTTTTTTTAATCATCAATTTTGGATTGGTTTTCCATGTTTTAATTTTCACCACAATTTATTTCATTATATTTTTCTAACTTTCTTATTATATTGGAGATTCTAATAATATTTATTCCACAACTGAGTTATTATCCTATGACAAGTCCATTTCCACCCCCAATAGATTAAAATTTTCATCATTGTTTTAGTATGTGGGAAGATAAAATAGTGATTGTATGTACATTGGATAACTTGATGTAGTAGAAAATATAGAGAGAGTTCTATGAAGTAGTTTATCTAATCTGGGAAATGAAGAACTGAACACTTATATTTGTATAAATAAGAAGAACAAGTAATATAATAACATTGTTTTCTTAAAATAGTTGAAGTGAATAATGTGATATAGTTTTCATGAAGGACTTATTCTATGGGATACTGTTTTTAATAAATGAATAAAGAATAAAATAGATTTATTAGATATAATAAAGTAGAATAAAATGGATATCATATACATTTAATAGTGTATGGTTCACAAAATGTTTTTTATTCATGAATAGCATTCACTACGTGATGTCTTGAAGCATACAATGACATTTGATATATGAGAATAAGGGAAATGTACTACAAACTCTTTATAGTATAAAAATAAGGAGTTAGATTATTAAGAATGATGATTACGTGGAGGATAAGTATAAACTGTGAGATTAATGTATATTTTATAAAATAATAATTAAAATATGAGAAGAATATGTGCATGTTCACATAATTTAGTGGTAGTTTGACTCTGTAATTCCAATGCACCTACTATGAGTTTAAGAATATATAGTGGTCTAATATTTGATATTAGTGTTGGTATTCTTATGAAACATAAATATAGTGTAATAATAATAAAACATTATAAAATAGGTTTAATATATTGAAAATGAGATAATGAAGATGGAGAGAGAATCTTTTAATAATATTATACAACATATGAAAGTGTATAATATTATAAAGAAGAGACTAGTTCCATAGTTTTTCCATAAACATTGATCATGACACATGAAGTTTGAGATCCACTATGATATCAAATCCCATTTAGTTTGAGAATAGAAAAGTCCAACATGTATAATGACCATATGATTAGATCCTAACAGTGGACATTTTGTTCATTTAATCAAGGAGAAATTAAGATTATGTTTTACCTATCTAAATAAATCCATTGAAGAACTATATTTTGTCGTATAAAAAAATATTGGAGAAGTTAATGATATCTTCCCAATACTTATGTCTGACATCAATGAACCTTTTATTAACTACAATTTTATAGTTATAATAAAATAAATAAACATTAAAATAGCCAGCCATGATGGGGAGTAGGTTCTCACATCATTTTCAAACATTGTAAAAATATTTTTGTGATATTATTTTTTAGTATTCGTTATATAAGAAATAAACGGTGGAGTGTGCATCATCAGATCCATTCCGACTAAATGATTATTAGTTTCAATTATGATGAGGGAATATTCGAAATAAGTTAAATCTTGGAAAAATGTCTGGGATAATAATTTACTTCCCTCCTCTCATTGTCCACAGCTGATCCACTAGGATTTTCAAATTGTAAATGAAAATATGATTTCAGTGAAAACCTTATATGTTATTGGTATAAACCTAATATGTTAAGTGTTTTACTTATCTGTGATCCAGGTAATGTGATTATGTTCTAAAAATGGTTTTATGGAAAAAATATTTGATGTTCGATGAATTGAAATAATAGTATAGAGAACCGTGAAGAATTTATTTCATGTGAGAGATTATCAGAAATCATGTTATCAGGGTAGGTAAGAATAAAACCAACTATTACATAGAAGGTTTGTCCATAATTTCCAAAGTAATATGAGGAATATAACTCAAAGGGGATTTATTTGAGATGTTCCTATGATAAAGAGATAATGTGACTATACTTTCTCTATATTCCAAAATGGTATGATTAAAAAATATTGAAATATGATAGTTAAGATTCATACATGTCATCCATTGGAGCTTACAAATTCTATCAATTTTATGATTGTGATAATGAAATAAATAAATATAAATATGTATTTTATTAAATTCATTTATTACAATGCCTACATTATATTCCTTATGTTTATGAAGGATAAATTACAAGTACTAAAGATGTTTAAAATTTTTAAGACTAATGAAATGGATTGTGAGAACTCCTTGAAGATGTTTCAAATAGATAAAGGGGATAAGTTCGCAAATGTGAGCATCTAATCTTATATTTAGAATCAGGGTATTCATCATGATTTCATTGCATCATATACACCATAAAAAAATATTGTGGTATAATGGAATAAAAGTAGATTGGTGGAGATGAGTCAAACAATGTTGAGAGAGAATAATAATTCTCAGTACTCTTTGAGATCATCTATAGGAAAAGTAGTTCATTTTCAAAATCAATGCTTATATACACAAAATTATGACCTGCTGATATAATATATATATCATAATAATAGACTAGGTTTTATAACATAATGGAATTCAAAAACTAGACATTATTAGCTTCACGGGTGAAAACCATTGGATGTTTGATAGGAAATAGTCTAATGGTATCTATCTGTGTTGTTCTTTAAATAGAATAGGGTAATGATGCTAAAACATGGAGAGAAGGATGATCAATAAAAATTATGATATTAAAGTGTTTAAAAATGCATAAAAATCATATAAAAATATCCAAAAATGATGAAGAGTAATTTATTTGGGTTAAATAGTGGGATGATGTGATAGATAATTATAGAAACATTGATAAAATTCATATTGAAGATGATGATTTATCCAAATAATGTGACGAGGAGGAACCCCAATCATCTCATACCTGGAATATATTTAATATATTAGTATAGAAAATAATTTTAGATAAATTAATACATGTTAAAACCAAGATAACTTAGTGAAAGAATCAATTAACACCTTGTTTTCATATATTTAAAAGAGTGACATTGAAATTTTTTTAGGGAATCTAGAATGGATTGATTTCTTGAATGATGAATTTGATCAAATGGAGAAAAATGTTACATGGGAATTAGTACCTAGACCAAAAGATAAAGTTTTTAGGTTCTAGGAGTTTACAAAGAATGCGATGGGTGGAAAATAACATTAAATTTTTCCATGATCAATAATCAATCATAGATAAATATGATGATGATTGTGGTGATCCATGGAATAGATTAAATGAAAAAGACAAAGACGAATTGAATTGGAACCCATAGAGAGGAGATACACACATATATTTTATAATGAATTTAATCAGAATAATAATTACCTCTAAGGACATCTTTCTTCATTGAAGAACCTGGAAATAGATTTGTGGTGTACCAACATTGAATTGTAGAAAAAATTGTATATTTCCATTAGTAGTGATCCACAAATGTTCTCGGAATCTTTATACATATCCAAAGTAATCTCCAGGTGCTTTCATGTATGATCCTTGCACTTGCATCATCCTCATTCATCTCCTTGAGAATCACTTCCAAAACATTCTCCTTGATCCGGTGGAGGAGGATTTATCTCCGTTCTTGTTATCATTCTTGTATAAGGGATCTCTATAGGGATGATAGGATCCTCGAAGATTTATTGTGCACAAAAATCAATATTAACTGGTTAGTGATAAAATAATATAACTCTGTATTTATATTGTTGGGGTTAAAATAAAATAATTTCACAAGTGACTTTAATTAAATTTTTTATGCTGGAATATTGACATGTCAAATAATACTACAAATATTATTATTTCTTAACATGTTCTTTACATGTGAATTATAATTAAATATTATTTTATAAAAAATATTAAATATTATTATTTCTCACAAGACTATTAAACTTGGTCCACTATTTTCCACAATATTAATCAGACCTTGAATAATGTATATTTATTTATTAAATAAATATCATTTCATTATTCACCAATAAATATATAAATATTATATTTACTAAACAGTAAATGATTATTTATATTTTATCAATATTAAATGATTAATTATTAAACCATGTAGTCAAATAATATTTATTCAACCTATTAAAAAATAAATAAAAATATATTATTTAACTGGGATTTTAGATACACTTAGTTTGTGACCCTCTAGGCCTCTTTCTCAGTGGCATTAGGAGAATCATTCTAAAGTCTAGGGATATAGTCTAGAAACATTACATGGAACCTATAGATAAAAAATTTAAGGATTAAATGACATGTCACCTCATATGAAGGCTTACTCGGTAACATAAATCCTTTTTCACAATATCTCAAATCAAGCAGGTTGTATGCTAACCCCATCAAACGATATTCTCGATACGTCTTTCTTTGACATTCCAGAAATAGAACATGACTATAGATAACAATAGTTACATATCTATTTAGGATATATAATTTCCTTTAATGGTCATGATATATTACATTTCAATAAATAATATAAGGGATAAATCATTTCTCTCATTATTCATTAATGTAATATTACTAATGTCGCACCCAATGTATCCTTTCTCACTTTAAACATAAGCCATCATAGTTTTCCTAAATACAATAATTATTTGACTCATAATACTCATTAATAATAATCTTAGTAAATAAGGACCAATACACATGTCTGTAGATAGGAACATCCAATGACACATATAAATGTATATTTTTTTACTGGTTGATCTCATTCTCGTATTATCCATATTGTATTTTACCAAGGACATACACCATGAGAAGGTGACTAAATGTTATGTTTGTCACCACCCCTAATAGCCTATATAATTTTTTTCCCTTAAATGATATCATCTGACTATAGATTATATAATTAAGAATAGTGTCCTAACACTTCTATGTTCTCATCGTAGTGGAGAACTTCTACGACCTTTTAGTGTGAGAGCTACGCTTATGACATTATCACATACAATGACACACAAATGAACAATAATGATGTGATAAGTATTTTATTAATATTTAATGAAATGAATATATGTTTATCATAATGTATAATAATGTAGGTTCTAGGGCACCAACTCCAACAGAATCCCCTTGCACAATATCCAACTACTAGCAACCTCTAGTCTGCAATATCATAGTTGAAACTCATGCTTCTATTGAGATAAGACTTTAGACAATGTTTATTCCATGTTATCTTTCATGGGTACTCTATATACTTCATCTTCACTGTAACACCCCAATCTTCTACGGTACGCTTCTCTTTGAATAATGTGACAGCGTGTGTTGTACGCAACACCGAGTTCTAACACACCATAACTAATCAAACTAGCCGTTAGG
The DNA here is from genome assembly GCA_963277665.1 of Viscum album. Taxonomy (NCBI): domain Eukaryota; kingdom Viridiplantae; phylum Streptophyta; class Magnoliopsida; order Santalales; family Viscaceae; genus Viscum; species Viscum album. The sequence goes on from OY728120.1 coordinate 790,225,025, forward strand.
AATAGTAATACCTAATTTTTGAAATTATATATATTTTATATTTGAAAATGGACTTAATTTTTGGATTTGGAATATCGAATTTAGCCTAAGGTGAAATTTTGGTACATTTCGGATAACTTTCATATTTTGATGAATAGTGAAAATTACTAAATTTTAATTAAAAACAACTTTTTAATCAAAATAATTAATAGTGATAAATTATGAATTTGAGTGGTTTTAAAGTATATTTAGAATATATTTTTACCATTTAATATAATGTTGGTCATTGGACATAATTTTACAATTAAACCGAACATAAACCAGTGTCAATCTTTTGATAGTTATTATCTCTTAAAAACACGCTTTTTGTTTTGACAGCGGGAATTAATTTTAAATTAATTTCTGCCACTTATGTGTTTTGAATTTAGGAAAATGGATTCCATATTTTGAATCAGTATGTTCAAATTGTGTAAATAGGTAACTTTTATTTTTAGACATTTTGAATAATTACTGCGGTAAATATTTTATTTACCATGGTTAAGGGTAAATCCGGTAAATAAGGGTTAAAAAATAATATTATAATAATACTAAATTACCATAAAACGTGTCTTAACCCTATTGGTTGATACATGGTCGACCATGGGAATCTTTAGGTCTATTTTGGGACCCCATGGATCCACTTGTAAGTGATAATGACACTTTATTTTAATTAAGTTAAAATGAATACAAAAATGACACAAGCATATATCGTTTAGAAAAACAATTGTTACATAGGGTTATATATGTTGGATTTTAGATTATAAATATTCATTAGAAAGCTAAAAAGATTTAATACATAATGATATGTTATTTATAATTTTTAGACATTAAATAATTTATTTTATTTATGACACAATGATGATGGAGTAATTACTATAATAGTGAAAAATTAAAATAATTGATATTATAAATACCCAAATAAATATAATATGAAACTTTTAATGAATTAAACTAATTTTATAGGATAATATGATATATTAGGATTTATTTAATTGACTTTTTTCGAAGTAATAAATCTGTTATGAGTTTCACAAAAATCAACTATTGAATAGTGTCAAAATTGACAAAAAAGAGTTCTTAAAGCAAATATTATATTCTTAATTGATATTAAATTCCTAAAAATCTAAGGTTCGGCCAAGAGACTTATATCATGATAGGTCCATCATTAATGTACCACTTGGGGGTCGCTTGGATGTATATAGTAATTTTATTAACCATATTATATAAAAATACAAAGAGACATTGTAAAAGTGAAACTAATTAACTTAGAGTTAATACTTAAAGATAAGGTTAATATAAGTACCCAAACCTGTCTAAATTCTATTGGTTGAGTGGTTTTAGACCTATACCCACCTTAACCTTTGAATAATAAGCTTTGTAGCCATTAGAAACCGAATATGAATTTATTATAAATTAATATTTCTAGCTTTTCCAAAGGTTCCCCTCACCCCTCTTATAAAAGGGCACTCCTCCTTCTCGTTTATTCACACCTTCAAAGCCTTTTGGTTCGGCAAAACTCTGCCCAAATACTATCCCAACATCCCTCACTACAACCTAGAGGCCTTAGTTTGATCAGAAAGCCAACCTAAGGATCCCTTTTGATCAAATCAAAAGGAAGAACCCGAAGAAGAGGTAATGATTTCACCACCCTTCTCCAAGTTCATTTCTTCTTCCACTTCTTCTTCCTTTGTTCTTACCATTCTAAAATAATAACTCCAGTATCTCACATATACTGTGATGTTATTATAAATATGGTACAACCATATTCAGTATTCTATCCACCCTTTGAATAACATGTCACCATACGTGCGTACGTACGGACTACCGTCTCCACATCGTGGTGTAATTGTTATTCAATATAATATTGTTTGGATGGGTATAATAATGATGTGTAACTCATGTAAATAATAAATATAACATGTTAATGATTCTGTATATATGATATACCATCCATTTATATATTATTTTAATATCAAAAGAATGATATTGTCGCTCGTGCGTACGTACGGACTACCGTCTCCACGAACGCGATGAGATTCATTCTCCATCGTATCCATTCAAGTATAATTATCATTTGATGATTTAAAAATGATGTTTAAGGACTGGATATCATTCTGGATATGAATAAGATAAAACAACCATGGCTTATGTAACAAAACATATAAAAGAAAATGAGTAAGTTAACTCCTGAAACGACGATAATTCTAAGATATTATTAACAAATCAATGTTAAAAGATCATATATGATATCATATTAATATATATGATTCTTTTATAATTTAATAACAACTATTTCACCATTATACAGGAGGTTAACCTACCCCAACCAAGGAAAAGTAAAAGGTAAGGTTTTACTTTACAACCTCTTCATTATCCAAGGTTGTTTATACGTAATAATCTACTGGGATTTCTTTATCATCCACATCCATGTTTCTTCGAAATGTATTTCAACACATATTTATTATTTACAAGAATATGGGTTAAAGTCATTTATACCCTTGTTTGACTTTTTATAAGAGGTTTATAAAGGAATCTTTCCGTCGTTTTCAAAACAAGTTCCTTTTTAACCTTTTCGACAGAATTAAGGTAAGAATGTTTTTTTAACTTATACGGCGGGTGCGGCTATTTTCCGCCGTTATAAAATCTTTAAAGCTTCCCTTACAAGCTTATAAGATTATTTTCAAAGAAAATGTTTTATTTTATATGGATCTTAAATGATTTCAAAATAAAAGGATATATTTCTTTAAAAATAATTTTTATTTCATCTATGTCAACATCCTTTGATGGATTTTAAGATTATTTGAAGTTGATTTATTATGATACAAAACTTCTATATTGTATTGAAGGTTTTGTGATATGTTTGACTATGGATGTACTATTTTAATACCATTCATAGTTTATGGTGAAAGTATTGACATTTTGTATGCTAGTTTTAATACGAATGTTTATGTTATGTTTAAACCTTTTCATATGGGAATGCATTGGACTTAATATGTGACGGGTGGAGCCCGCTATAGCTCCTCGATGCATCGGTAGGTCTCATGAGACAAACTAGTGTCTTGGCACAAGGCCTTGACAAAATCTTATTTGTAGTCTTGGCACGAGGCCTTGGCTATGTGGTTATGATAGTCTGGAATTATGCATTCCAACATTATGAAAGTGGTTATTGATTTTTTCATGTGATTATTCGATTAGTAGAATATCCATGTGAATAAGTAAATGGCATTATTTTATTTTATTTATGCCATACCATGTTGAATGTTCATATTTAAAAGGATTTTGTTTTAGTTATACAATGTCTTAAATGTTTATTCTTATTTATGAAAGTTTCCGCTATATTGTTATCCTTACTGGGCATTTGAGCTCACCCCTTTTCTATGTTTTATTTTTCCCAGGATGTGAAGAAGTAAGTTATGAATGACCTGCAGGGATTTTATGAGGGGTTAATAGTGTGGGTTGTGGAAACATTATGTTGTTGTAGTAGTTTTTCATTTTATGATGTAATGTAAAACTTATGAATATATCTATTGTTTCTAAGGCTACTAAACCAATCGGTCTTTCGAGATTTGATCTTTCTTGTGATCATGCCAATGTTATGTAATAATGCACTGACTCTGGGTAACTGGGTTCGGGGCATTACAGTTGGTATCAGAGGAAGTTTAGTACAAACCTTGGAAGCTAGATTTAGATAAACTCTGATTAGAGCACGTAGACCTAAGATGAACTTTGAGGATTAGTATAGAAGAACTTCCTAGAATTTTGGTATTGTAGAGATTTTGTGAGTTTTCCAAGCAATACATCCCTGTCTGGATACGAGCAGGTCGAGGCGGCTCTGGCACAGATGTACCCAGGGGTAAAACCCAAAAACACCGCTTTGAGCTAGACTCGAACGGGAACTGGTGCACGACAACGGGCCTTGCTGCACTCTTGGTTACGACACTCCCGGGGGATATGCTTAGGATAACTCTCATTTTCATTACAAATCATTTTGAAGGGACTATGAGTATATACTTCCTCAAAGAAAACATTCTTATGATTATGGATTATATCCATAAATAGTTCAATTTATGTTAAGTGTTTTATAAGTATGGGATTATGTATTTTGATTCATAAATTGATCTAGTTTATGCCATTGTTTAGAAATGGCACCTAGTGGAAGAAATGGAAACCGTATCAATGCACGCACTCCATGTAGGGATTTCCCTCCTTCTCAAGATAATTATAGTGAGGCTGGTGATGCAACTGGTGCTGATCAGCTAATCACCATACTGGGACAACTTACTCAGGTTATGAATAATAACCTTACTCGTATGGAGCACCCTGATCCGCAACGTGGAGGATCAATGTTAGATCGATTCATGAGGCAACAACCACCAACGTTCAATAGGAATACAAATCCCTTAGTAGCTGAGCAATGGATATTTTCCCTAGAGAAAATATTTCAGGCTTTGGGGAGCAGTGAAAGGGAAAACGTTATCATGGCAGTTTACCGCCTCACTGGAGATGCTGATCAATGGTGGTCATTGATTCAGAACATGAAGGAAGATGACGAAGTATCAAATATGGAATGGAGGGAGTTCAAAGATCTGTTTTTAGAAAAATACTTCCCTCGCGACCATCGATCAGATATGGAAAGGCAATTTCTGAGTCTGAGACAGAAGGAGGATGAGAATGTCACAAAGTATGAGGCTAACATTACAAGGTTAGCGAGGTATGCTAGAGATTATATTCACAACCCAAGAAGTAAGATTGATCATTTCGTTGATGGGTTAAAACCATTTCTCCGTTGAGCATTAGTCTCACAATCCTTTTCATCGTACGAAGACATTGTCTCATGTGCTATCAAGACCAAAAAGGAATTCTCTAAGTCTTATGACTTTAAAGCAAAGCAAGAGAAGAAGAGACCGGCTGATCATTCTGGGAATGGAAATAAGGGGAAGAAAGGAAAGGTTGAATATCCATCTTGTGGTAAATGCGGGAAGAAACATCCTGGTACTTGCTTGAAGGGAATGGGAGTCTGTTACAAGTGTGGTGAAAAAGGCCACCATGCTCATGATTGCAAGGGGAAGAAGGAAGCTACCAACGTTCAGTGCTATAATTGTAGGGAGATGGGGCATTATGCAAATGCATGTCCTAAGCGTCAGGAGAAATTACCTCAGAAAAGGCCAAGGGATCAAGGCCAGGCTTATGCTATCACTACTGCTGAGGTAGAAGCTCCGAAAGACGTGGTGGCAGGTAATTTAATGGTTTCCTCAAGTTTAGCAAATGCATTATTTGATTCTGGATCATCGCATTGTTTCATATCTTCCTAGTTTGCTAAGAAAATTAGATATTTCCAATTTGATTTAATAAGGGAGTTGTCAGTTAAAACTCCTAAGGGAAGTATCGTTGCAACAAAGTGTTGTGAATCAGTCCCCATTAGAGCACATAAATTTTCTTTATCTGCTGATTTCATCGTCATACCTATGATTGAGTTTGATATAATCCTCGGTATGGACTGGCTTTCGGACTATGATGCGACGATTTATTCTAAGAAGAAAGAGGTTACGATTCTTGATGATAATGATAAGGAACACCTTATTTTTATAGCAGAATCGTCACCACCTAATTCTTATTTAGATCCACCCCCAGTAGCTCAACTTAATTCAATTATTGGGGAGGAAGAGAATGAAATAACTGTCGGTGAGGAAAGGAATGTTCAAATAGAGGATGTACCTGTTGTGAAAGAATTTGTAGATGTATTTCCGGAAGATTTACCTGGACATACTCTAGAACGAGAAGTTGAGTTTTCTATTGATTTGATTCCTGGATCAAGGCCTATATCAAAGACCCCTTATAGAATGGCCACTGTAGAGTTAGTCGAACTAAAGAAACAACTAGAAGAATTGAGTAATAAGGGATTTATTCTCCCTAGTGTTTCTCCATGGGGAGCCCCTATTCTTTTTGTTAAAAAGAAAGATGGATCTATGAGGTTATGTATCGACTACAGGGAGATCAATGCTATAACGATAAAGAAAAAGTATCCCCTACCTCGTATTGATGATTTATTTGACCAACTGCATGGAGCTCAATACTTTTCAAAGATTGACCTTAGATCTGGATACCATCAGTTGTGTGTGAAGAAGGAAGACATTCCGAAAACAGCATTTCGAACCAGGTACGGGCATTACGAGTTTACTGTAATGCCGTTTGGATTGACTAATGCACCCTCTGTATTCATGGATCTAATGAATAGAGTTTTCAAGGAGTATCTCGATGAATTTGTGGTGGTATTTATTGATGATATCTTGGTATACTCCAAAACCTACGAAGATCATGAAAATCACTTGCGCATTATCTTGAAGACTCTGAGGAGGCATGAATTATATTGGAAGTTTAGAAAGTGTGAATTCTGGCTTCAGGAGATTTCTTTTCTTGGCCATATTGTCTCTAAATATGGAATCTCTGTTGATCCTTCTAAGACCAAGGCAATCCAATAATGTCCAGCACCTACGAGTATAACTGAGGTACGTAGTTTTATTGGTTTGGCAGGTTATTATCGACGTTTCGTCCAGAATTTTGCCCGATTGGCTAACCCATTAACGAAGCTCACACGTAAAGGGGTTAAATTTGTTTGGAAAAAAGAGTGTGAAGAATGTTTCGAAGAACTGAAGAGAAGATTAGTCAATGATCCTATATTGACTCTACCATCGGGGAATGATGGGTTCGTTATTTATAGTGATGCATCGAAGAAAGGACTTGGTTGTGTCCTTATGCAGAATGATAGAGTTATTGCCTATGCATCACGACAGTTGAAAATTCATGAACAAAACTATCCTACTCATGATCTCTAGTTAGCAGCTGTGATCTTTGCTTTGAAGATATGGAGGCACTACCTCTATGGTGAAAAATGTGAGATTTATACTGATCACAAGAGTTTGAAGTATATTTTCTCACAAAAAGAACTCAACATGAGGCAAAGGAGATGGCTTGAATTACTCAAGGATTATGATTGTACGATACACTACCACCCGGGGAAAGCAAACAAAGTAGCAGATGCTTTGAGCCGAAAAGACCATGGAGTTCTGAACATGATGAGAATTGAAAGGGATCCAATTTTCATGGATCTAGTGAAGATGGACATGGGAATAACCAGGGAAGGTGAAACATCAATGCTTTTTCAAATGGTTGCCAAACCATCTTTACTAGAAAGGATTAAGAGTTCTCAGAACGATGATGAAGAATTTTAGAAGAAGATTAAAGCTGTGAATGATGGGAGATTGAGAGACTTTGTGTATGAAGATGGAATTTTGAAATTCGGGAAGAGACTTTGTGTTCCCGATTTACCTGATCTAAAAAGGGAATAGCTAGATGATGCTCATACTTCCAATTTCTATATACACCCTGGGAGCACCAAAATGTATAGAGATTTGAAGGAACATTTTTGGTGGGACAACATGAAGAGGGAGATTGCTGATTTTGTGTCAAGATGTATGGTTTTTCAACAAGTGATAGCTGGAAGGCAACAGCCTGGAGGAGTCATGCAACCTCTTCCCATACCGGAGTGGAAATGGGACAATGTTACGATGGACTTTGTCATGGGGCTACCAAAGACTCCTAGAAGGAATGATGCAATATGGGTTATTGTTGATCGTCTTACCAAGACAGCACATTTTCTTGCTATAAGAGAAGATCTACCCCTGGAACGTCTAGCAAGACTATATATTAATGAATTTGTGAGACTTCATGGAGTACCCCTATCGATTTTTTCTGATCGTGATCCCCGTTTTACTTCAAGATTCTGGAAAAGTCTTCAGAAATCCCTGGATACTGAACTTCATTTGAGCACTGCTTACCACCCTCAGACAGACGGACAATCAGAACGGACTATTCAAACCTTAGAAGACATGTTGAGATCTTGCTCACTTGACTTTCATGGTATGTGGGATCAATATTTACCTTTGGTAGAATTTTCCTATAACAATAGCTTCCATTCGAGTATTCAGATGGCACCATATGAAGCGTTATACGGAAAGAGATGTCGTACACCAACCTGTTGGGATGACATTGGTGAAAGAAAACATGTAGGCCCAGAACTGGTGGAGGAAATGGTGGAAAAGGTGAAAGTAATCCAAAATCACATCAAAGCAGCTCAAAGTAGGCAGAAGAGCTATGCCGATAATCGAAGGAAGGATTTGGAATTTCAAGTCGGTGATCATGTTTTTCTGAAGGTATCTCCGTGGAAGGGAGTCATACGTTTTGGTAAGAAAGGTAAATTGAGTCCCAGGTACATCGGACCTTTCGAAATTCTAGAACGAATTGGGGTTGTAGCTTACCGATTGGCAATGCCGCCAAGTCTCTCCAAAGTTCACGATGTGTTCCACGTATCTCTATTGAGGAAATACATGCCTGATCCGACGCATGTACTCACCTATGAGGAATTAGAACTGGAACCCGATCTGTCTTATTGCGAAGAGCCTGTCAAGATTCTTGATACGAGAGAACAAGTGCTGAGAAACCGGACGACGCGTCTGGTAAAAGTTTTGTGGAGAAACCATAAGATGGAAGAGGCAACGTGGGAACCCGAGGAACTTATGATGAAGAACCACCCGAGTCATTTTATGCAGTAATACCATAGAAATTGCGAGGACGCAATTATTTGAAGGAGGGGAGAATGTAACACCCCAAGCTTCTACGGTACGCTTCTCTTTGAATAACGTGATAGCGTGTGTTGTACGCAACACCGAGTTCTAACACACCATAACTAATCAAACTAGCCGTTATGAATAGTAATACCTACTTTTTGAAATTATATATATTTTATATTTGAAAATGGACTTCATTTTTGGATTCGGAATATCGAATTTAGCCTAAGGTGAAATTTTGGTACATTTCGGATAACTTTCATATTTTGATGAATAGTGAAAATTACTAAATTTTAATTAAAAACAATTTTTTTAATCAAAATAATTAATAGTGATAAATTATGAATTTGAGTGGTTTTAAAGTATATTTAGAATATATTTTTACCATTTAATATAATGTTGGTCATTGGACATAATTTTAAAATTAAACCAAACATAAACGAGTGTTAATCTTTTGATAGTTATTATCTCTTAAAAACACGCTTTTTGTTTTGACAGCGGGAATTAATTTTAAATTAATTTCTGCCACTTCTGTGTTTTGAATTTAGGAAAATGGATTCCATATTTGGAATCAGGATGTTCAAATTGTGTAAATAGGTAACTTTTATTTTTAGACATTTTGAATAATTACTGCGGTAAATATTTTATTTACCATGGTTAAGGGTAAATCCGGTAAATAAGGGTTAAAAAATAATATTATAATAATACTAAATTACCCTAAAACGTGTCTTAACCCTATTGGTTGATAAATGGTCGACCATGGGAATTTTTGGGTCTATTTTGGGACCCCATGGATCCACTTGTAAGTGATAATGACACTTTATTTTAATTATGTTAAAATGAATACAAAAATGACACAAGCATATATCTTTTAGACAAACAATTGTTACATTGTGTTATATATGTTGGATTTTATATTATAAATATTCATTAGAAAGATAAAAAGATTTCCTACATAATGATATTTTATTTATAATTTTTAGACATTAAATAATTTATTTTATTTATGACACAATGATGATGCAGTAATTACTATAATAGTGAAAAATTAAAATAATTGATATTATAAATACCCAAATAAATATAATATGAAACTTTTAATGAATTAAACTAATTTTCTAGGATAATATGATATATTAGTATTGATTTAATTGACTTTTTTCGAAGTAATCAATAGGTTATGAGTTTCAAAAAAATCAACTATTGAATAGTGTCAAAATTGACATAAAAGAGTTCTTAAAACAAATATTATATTCTTAATTGATATTAAATTCCTAAAAATCTAAGGTTCGGCCAAGAGACTTATATCATGATAGTTCCATCATTAATGTACCACTTGGGGGTCTCTTGGATGTATATAGTAAGTTTATTAACCATATTATATAAAAATACAAAGAGACATTGTAAAAGTGAAACTAATTAACTTAGAGTTAATACTTAAAGATAAGGTTAATATAAGTACCAAAACCTGTCTAAATTCTATTGGTTGAGTGGTTTTCGACCTATCCCCACCTTAACCTTTAAATAATAAGCTTTGGAGCCATTAGAAACCGAATATGAATTTATTATAAATTAATATTTCTAGCTTTTCCAAAGGTGCCCCTCACCCCTCTTATAAAAGGGCACTCCTCCTTCTCATTTCTTCACACCTTCAAAGCCTTTTGGTTCGGACAAACTCTGCCCAAATACTCTCCCAACATCCCTCACTACAACCTAGAGGCCTTAGTTTGATCAGAAAGCCAACCTAAGGAGACCTTTTGATCAAATCAAAAGGAAGAACCCGAAGAAGAGGTAATGATTTCACCACCCTTCTCCAAGTTCATTTCTTCTTCCACTTCTTCTTCCTTTGTTCTTACCATTATAAAATAATAACTCCAGTATCTCACATATACTATGATGTTATTATAAATATGGTACAACCATATTCAGTATTCTATCCACCCTTTGAATAACATGTCACCATACGTGCGTACGTACGGACTACAGTCTCCACGTCGTGGTGTAATTGTTATTCAATATAATATTATTTGGATGGGTATAATAATGATGTGTAACTCATGTAAATAATAAATATAACATGTTAATGATTCTGTATATATGATATACCATCCATTTATATATTATTTTAATATCAAAAGAATGATATTGTCGCTCGTGCGTACGTACGGACTACCGTCTCCACGAACGCGATGAGATTCATTCTCCATCGTATCCATTCAAGTATAATTATCATATGATGATTTAAAAATGATGTTTAAGGACTGGATATCATTCTGGATATGAATAAGATAAAACAACCATGGCTTATGTAACAAAACATATAAAAGAAAATGAGTAAGTTAACTCCCGAAACGACGATAATTCTAAGATATTATTAACAAATCAATGTTAAAAGATCATATATGATATAATATTAATATATATGATTCTTGTATAATCTAATAACAACTATTTCACCATTATACAGGAGGTTAACCTACCCCAACCAAGGAAAAGTACAAGGTAAGGGTTTACTTTACAACCTCTTCATTATCCAAGGTTGTTTATACGTAATAATCTACTGGGATTTCTTTATCATCCACATCCATGTTTCTTCGAAATGTATTTCAACAGTTATTTATTATTTACAAGAATATGGGTTAAAGTCATTTATACCCTTGTTTGAATTTTTATAAGAGGTTTATAAAGGAATCTTTCCGTCGTTTTCAAAACAAGGTCCTTTTTAACCTTTTCGACAGAATTAAGGTAAGAATGTTTTTTTAACTTATACGGCGGGTGCGGCTAATTTCCGCTGTTATAAAATCTTTAAAGCTTCCCTTACAAGCTTATAATATTATTTTCAAAGAAAATGTTTTATTTTATATGGATCTTAAATGATTTCAAAATAAAAGGATATATTTCTTTAAAAATAATTTTTATTTCATCTATGTCAGCATCCTTTGATGGATTTTAAAATTATTTGAAGTTGATTTATTATGATACAAAACATCTATATTGTATTGAAGGTTTTGTGATATGTTTGACTGTGGATGTACTATTTTTATACCATTCATAGTTTATGGTGAAAGTATTGACATTTCGTATGCTAGTTTTAATACGAATGTTTATGTTATGTTTAAACCTTTTCATATGGGAATGCATTGGACTTAATATGTGACGGGTGGAGCCCGCTATAGCTCCTCGATGCATCGGTAGGTCTCATGAGACAAACTAGTGTCTTGGCACAAGTCCTTGACAAAATCTTATTTGTAGTCTTGGCACGAGGCCTTGGCTATGTGGTTATGATAGTCTGGCATTATGCATTCCAACATTATGAAAGTGGTTATTGATTTTTTCATGTGATTATTCGATTAGTAGAATATCCATGTGAATAAGTAAATGGCATTATTTCATTTTATTTATGCCATACCATGTTGAAAGTTCATATTTAAAAGGCTTTTGTTTTAGTTATACATTGCCTTAAATGTTTATTCTTATTTATGAAAGTTTCCGCTATATTGTTATCCTTACTGGGCATTTGAGCTCACCCCTTTTCTATGTTTTATTTTTCCCAGGATGTGAAGAAGTAAGTTATGAATGACCTGCAGGGATTTTATGAGGGGTTAATAGTGTGGATTGTAGGAACATTATGTTTTTGTAGTAGTTTTTCATTTTATGATGTAATGTAAAACTTATGAATATATCTAGTGTTTCCAAGGCTACTAAACCAATCGGTCTTTCGAGATTTGATCTTTCTTGTGATCATGACAATGTTATGTAATAATGCACCGACTCTGGGTAACTGGGGTCGGGGCGTTACATTCACCCCTATGATAAAAATCCCTCCAGTGGTGATATATCTGGAGTATATGTTTTGTCCTTTCATTTGACCTTGGATCTTTTTCAAGAGCCACTACTACAGTAATATAACTGTACACTATGATACAGTATTTACACCTAGTCACCACATCAATATTATAGACAATGTTCAGAATCCAAACTACTTCATTAGATGCACATGAAGCTTCTATATAATAATACACCGTTGTTGAATCAGTGAAAACTAGCTTCATTGAGCTTTTCCATCTCACAACTCCTCCATTGAGATAGAAATCATACCCAGATCATGACATCATATCATTCTGATATGTTGGACAACTAGCATCAGTATAACCTCTGATGAATAGATCATCATCTCCTCCACACACTAGTACCATATACTTAGTTCTGCTCATATACTTAAGGATAGTATTAATAATAGTGAGATGTTTTTCTCCCATATCCATTTGATATCTTCCTACCATGATCAGTGTATAAGAAACATCAATTCTATTATATAACATATCATACATGATTGATCCTATCACATAATTTTATGGGTTCTTACGCGTTCTATCTTTTTCTTTTTCTATTTGGGGACACATTTTCTTAGAAATATGTAATCCATGTGACACTGGAACCCATCCCTTCTTAGATTTATCCATAATAAATATATTTTATATCAGGTCAACATATGTACTTTGACTAAGTCCATGAAACAATTTGGATCTATTAAGATTGATCTTGAAACTAGAATATAGGATTCTTCACAAAAGTCCTTCAAGGAGAAAAACTTGTTTAACTATTCCTTAACTGATTGTAATAATGGTATGTCATTTCCAATAAGTAATATGTCATCAATATATACTACTTGGATAATGACAACATTCCCACTAAACCTCTTGTATACACCCAACTCAAATTCATTCTTAATGAATGAAAATTATACTATGGAATAATTAAATAATATGTTCCTTGACATATATTATTACTTCAAAACATAAATGGATATTTACAGCTTAAAAATCCTTTTAGAATAACCTGGAGTCCCAAACCCTTATGGTTGTGTCATGTAGACATATTCCTAAAGGTTCTTGTTAAGGAATAAAGTTTTGAAATCCATCTTCCAAGTCTCATATTCATGGTAAGATACTATATAAAGTTTAATTCTAGTAAATTTAAACATGGAAACTGGAAAAAAGTTTTCATCATAGTCAATTACTTGATGTTGTTTATACCCTTTAGCCACCAGCCTCGCTTTATAGGTACTTACTTTACCTGCCATGTCTAGTTTCTTCTTAAATACTCCATTGAATCCAACATTCTGTACATCAACTGGCATATCGACCAGAACCTATACTTGGTTATGAGACATGTAATCCATTTTATAATTCATGTATTCTCCCTGTCATGCATATTATAATATATCTACTACCTCATTATTGGAGAGAGGTTCATCATTTTCAACGAAAATTGAATCACAATCTTCAGTGACTAGAAAACCATATATCTCTAGTTATCTTGCTTCTATTACACTTATACACAGTACTTGTGTTTCAGGAACTACGTCTTCCATGGGGACCTTTGAAATCTGTCCATGTACCAACTTTTGTTTATCATCAGCATTGACTTCATCAAATTCAATATTTCCCCTTCTATCAATTTTGAGGATATGATCCCTCTCCAAAAAGAAATCTTGTATGGAGATATTCACTTTATTTTTTGAGGGTTTCTATAGGTATTATCCCTTTGTTTCCTTTGGATAACCTATTAATAAACACTTCATGACCCTGGGTTTTAGTTTTTTTCCTACGAATTCCTTAACGAATGCATTGATACCCCGTACACTTGTATGCAATAAAATGGTTTCTTTTTACTCTATAACTTGAAGGGAACTCCATTTTCCACTTCAGATAGTAAACAATTTAATATGAATTCCCCAAATTCAAAATCATATCCACAAAAGGATAATGGACAATCTTTCTAAGTCATCATCGACCATATCATGTCTAACAAGGTACAATTTATCTTTTCACTAACAATATTCCAATGTATTGTATAAGGTGGATTGATATGAGATAGAATCCAAAATTCTTATACAATTTCAATGAAATATTGGTTAAAATATTCACCACCATGATCTGATCCAAGCTTCTTTATCTTCAAACCAAGCTGATTCTCAAATTAATTCATGAATTCCTTGAATTTTTCTAGTGGACTCATACTTATACCTCATCAAGTAGATATAACCATATCTACATAAGTCACTAGTAAAATTTATGAAGTAAGAATATATAGATATTTCTTCTACAATAATGGTCCAAACAAATCAGTGTGTTCTAATCCTAAAAATTAATTTACCCATTCACCTTGTCCAATGAGTAGTGGTCCGATCATTTTTTCTTTTAAACAAGAATGAAATCTATCAACTGGTATTAGATTAAAATATTCTAAATATCTATAATTATATTGCTATGTCAAATTATTCTCATTTACATGACAAAGATGATGATTCCACAATTGGGTGTTATATGAGTCATTTGAACATGATTCATTGTCAATTTCTAACACTTTTCTATCATAATTTAATATATGAATACTATTTTTTAAATTTTACATACCATAACAAATGTTTTCCTTATAAAAGAAAAAAAAATTATGAAATTTGAAAATAAACACATCTATATTTAAAAAAGTCACATAAATAAGGTTCATTGTAATTGTAGATACATAATTACAATCTCTAAAAAGAAAAATAATTCCTATTTGAAATTAAAGGTGGTAGTCAAAAATGGCTATAGCAGTTTGCCTCACACCATTGGCATCTCATAGATCCACCTATACTCTAGATATTTTCTATAATCTACTCGGTTCCAATATTTGGATATAGATGTGAGATCCAAAAGATGTATCTATTAAGCAATGTGTACAAATGGAATGATTTCACTTGATAACGAATGCACCTTTATCTTCCCTATGATTTTGGGTGTAGTTCCTCTTCTAGTGGTTTGTCTTTCAATATGAAAAATGCATTGTCTCATTTTCCTTTCCCTACCTCTAGATCTTCCCCTTCTTGGATGGATGGTGCATAGGGTATCTAGACTCTCTATAGGTCATGGGACCCTTTTCCTTTTTCTTCGATTATTATTCTCTATAATTTCCATTGATTTATCATACCCCATTTCCTTATCCACTAGGATAATTAAGGTTGGATTTTTTGAAAGAATCTTATCATTATTTCTCATATTATAATTCAAAATAATGCTTGAGAAGGTATTGGGATGTGATGAATGTATGAGATCTATATGAAAGTCATCTTGTAATTTAAACCCTACAGTGTAGAGATATTCAATTTGGCTAATGAGTTTGACTACATGAGGCCCAGTTAAATTATACTCTCCAAGATTAGTTGTGTACAAGGCATTTGAGATCTCATACATCTATTGTCTCATATTCTCTTGATAGATATATTGAAGGTGATACGTCATTCTATAGGAATCCATATCCCCATGTTTCTTCAAAATCTCATTGTGAATGTATGAAAAAATGAAGCATTGTACACTTGAAGCATCATTTAGATGTTTCTCATATGTAGATAGTTCTTTATTACTTTCGCCATTTCCAGGTGTAATGGGTAAAGGTCCTTCCAGCACAATCAATTTTCTTTCATGGTGAAGGATGAAACATAGGAACATTTTCCACTCTAGGAAATTTGTGCTGGTGAGAACGATTTTCTTCTCAAGAATGGATTGAAATGATATGTTTGATGTCATTTTATTTTATTTTATAAAAAATAAGATAAAAAATTATTACATTATCTGAATAATGTTTTTGAAAAATAAATAAATATTATATTCATTACTCTACCACTATTTTATCAAAACCTAATATCCCTCTCCATTTGCTTCAGAATATCATAATTCATAGATATTCAAGTAGAAAGGATATATTATCACCTTATAATTACCTTTACATTGGTTGGTTAGGAAACTAAAATGGTTTAGGTAGTAATTACAAATTCCAATTACATTAACTCACTATTCCATGATTTTCTTAGTGGACTCAACAATAATAAAATCATTAATATTAATTTCCTCAACCTTTGCCACTTAGTTACACCGACTCTTGACTTTTTAGTTGACCCTTGATTTTAACTATGTCAAGTTAACCAAACACCTCATGTTACAATTCCTCAATAATGAAATCCCCCAATTATGGTTGGCCAAACACTTTGAAAAATGGTTTGATTCTATCTGAAGTAATGGAATTCTATACAGACATAATATTTTTTTGAGTGATTTTATCCTTTTATGCGTAAATTTCCAATTATTATCTTTATCACATGACTGTTAATATTATGTTTAACTTCTCAAGTGATTAATAATGTCTTATATAATTTTTACAAATATGATGGTTTATTTTAGTTTTTACTTGCATGCATATTAATTAATTAATTATGTGATCACTTCATGTAATCTATAATGAAATAATCATAAAACTGATAATAATAAAATAAAGGGTATGATCATGAGCTTATACTAATGGTTAGTTTATCTAGAATTTGATAAACCAACCATCTAAAAAGAGAAGAAACACCTTTAACTAATTGTGGTTTATGTTTACAAATTTCCACATGTACACCTTTGTATCTACCTTGGATTGGTTTCTCCTCATCTTCTAACATGAACCACCTCCACTATCATGGGAACTCCATCCATTACATATGCATTTCACACACACACACAGGTAAGTGAAAAATAGGGTTTACATAATAGAAACCCTGGGCACACATGCCTTACATAATGGAAGGAGAGAAGGCATGCATGGAAACAACATAATTTAAAAGTAAATTAAATGAAACCATTCAAATAAAAAATGTTTCATCCATCTCATGATCATCCAGATACATGAAAAAGTAATGTCTTTAAAAAACAAGCATTCAATTATTAATCATTCTTATTTAAGAAAAATCACACTCAAATCAATTAATTATTATCCTAAATTAATAAATCATTTTATCTCAATTATTATTTTAATTTAAATCAGATTCTCATCCATTATAATTAAAAAAAATTAAATAAATTCATTATAAATTAACTTTGTACAAAACGTGTACCTTGGAGGTAACATGGTGAATACCCATCCAATTCTACCAAATATGTATTATACTCATATATTGTTTTACTCTTGTGAAATATATCATAGATGACTTATCACATACTTTCATGATCTGTAATTCATGGATGATTACCTAAATTACATGATTTTTCAGTCACATGTTTTTCCGAAATGCATGTAGAGTAAAAAATTATAATAAAACTCATACATGATATGAAGATCAGAATATTAATAATATATTAATTAAAAAATTATTATTTCTGTATATTAAAACCTATCACATAGTGTTTCTTATCTTTATGACCACAATAAAGTACATATCAAATGTATTATATAGTAAAATAAATTAATATTAAATTTGTGTAACTTGTATAAGTACACGGTGTGTAGATCCGATCTATACATCCTTAATATATTTCACTGTATATTTGAGGTAGATTCATAGTGACTCACTGTATGAAGTTTACCTCATAAATTTTTTAGTACAGGATGTTTCCAAAGGGCCACACTCGATGTTGACTACGTATTACAGGGTCATTAGTTGGATAAGTTTTCAATGTAATAAATGACATATATCTAAGGCGAAGGGACTACACACCATTTATGTGGTCTATACAGTGTTCAGTCTAGCTAACTATGGCCCATTTAATTATGTTCAACACATAGTGTTAATTAATTGTGTAATTAATGCAAAATATGGAATTAATATCTGAATAAAATATGATGTGTAGAATGTGATTGTGTGACATTTATCTCTTGTTACACAGTATGTAGTCTGGTGTAGTTCAGCCTGAAGCCTTAGAATCTCTAGATGATCTCCTTGATTATATTTTAATCATAAAATTTATAATCTTGATTAGATCTATGAGAAACTGAGGAGGAAATAGATCTCTCAATTTAGATTAAATGAATTATTAAACATGAGTTGATAAACTAAATTATATAGGTGTAAATCAAAAATGAATTTTAAATAAGTATAAATAATTATTTCCATTCTCTGATACCAAATGTAGTTTTAAGCGTAGCAGAAGCGTGCGATGGGTGGTGCCCATCATTAATTTTTTCTTATAATCAATGATCCATCTGATATCTATTGGATGAATAATTACATGATCTATATAATTGAATCATATAAATAGACAATGAATAATTGAGTCAGAACTGAGAGAGAGGAGATCAAAACTTATTGTTTATAATTAGTTTACAAAGATTAAGAATTACCTCAAAGTAATTCTTTCTTCTTGGTTGAATCTAGTTAACAAATTTGTGGTGCACCATCATTGAATTTTAGAAACTAAGTTTATATTTCATCTAGTGGTGATCCAAATAGGTTCTAGGAATCTATGAACATTGATAAAGGAATCTCTATGTACTAGCACAAATGATCTTTGATCTTTCCTTTTCTACCTTGATCGTCTTTAGAATCACTTCAAAAGAATTATACTTGATCTGGGAGAGGAGGATTGCATGATGTTCATGGGATCGTTCTATGGGAATGGATCGATCTATTCTTCAGAGGATCTTCCAAGATTCGTTGTTCACAGCAACAAAAAATTAATTGGCTTATGATAAAATAATATAAATGGGAATATATATTTCTAGGGTTAAAATAAAATAGTTTTATAAGTCCCCTTAATTATTTATTTTTTCCTTGAAAATTTCCATGTCAAATAATAATACTAATATTATTATTTCTTGACATTCACTTAACTTGTGAATTATAATTAAATATTATATAATCAAATAATATTTAATATCATTATTTCAAATGAGACCATAAAACTTGGTCTTCCCTTTTTCCACAATATTTATTAGACCTTAAATAATGTCTCTTTATTTTTTAAATAAAAATATCTACATTATTCACCAATAAAAAAAATTTATATTAACTAAAATACAAATAAAAATTGATATTCAATTAATCATACATGAGTAATTACTAAACCATTTATGGGAGTAATATTTATTCAACCTATTAAATAATAAATAATAATATATATTATTTAGATATGATTCTGGATGCACATTGTGTGTGACTCTCTAGGCCACCTTTTTAGTGACATTAGACTAAGAAACTTAAATTCAAAGGTTAGCATGTAAAAACATACCAGGGCACCCATAGAGGAAGAAGTTAATTCCTGGATGACATGTCACCTCATAAAAATTCTTACAGTGTAAAATAATCCATTTACCATAATTTCTCAAATTGAGCAGTTTAAATGCGAGTGCCATCAACCTATATGCTGGATATCTCTTTCATTAACATCTCATAAATAGAAAATTCTTATCTAACACTGTGTCAAAGGATTTATTTAGCCTATATCATTTCCATAAAATTTTATGAGATATTTACTTCCATTAAATAATATAAGGGATAAATGGTTTCTCACAATATTCATTAATGAAATATTAATCATGACACATCCAACGTATCCTACCATTCCATGAATATTTGTCATCACTGTTTCTATAAATACATCTTCGTAAAAAACTCATAATACCAATTAATAATAATATTAAATTATAAGGACTAGTACACACATCTATATAGAGGAACATAAAATGAAACATATAACTGTGGATTTCCTACAAGCATGTCTAATCTGATAACACTACTAGAAAATGGACCTTTAGAGACCACCAAAATAAGTCTCTAAAGGACTTTAGAGACCGGCCAGTGATCGCTATTGGAAGTCACAATTGCTTCATAAGTAATAAACTTTACCAACAACCATTGGAGGCCCCTAAAATCCCTAGCTGAAACTATAAAAAAATCATCATATTGGATGCTCAACATCGTGCAACCACTAGGGGTGTTGCCCAACCTTGGAGTCGTTAGCTATGGAGGATCCACGGTGGTTGAAAATAGTTAGAGTGGTGATACGGGGTTGGGAAGGAAAGATGTCAGTTGGGATGGTAGGACTTCAGTATGGGTCATCGGCAGAAGGATGGAGGAGCATAAAGCATTGATTTATGGGTGGAGAAGTTTGATGTAGGGAGTAGTGGTGTAGGTTGAATATGGTGAGGGGAGAACTAGAGGCAGATCAATAGGAAGAAGAAAGGCTGCTTCAAGAAGTAGAAAGGCTAAGTTGGAAAAATCATGCATGAAAATGAAAATTTAGTAGAGACTGCTTTTTGCGGTCTCTATTACCACTAATATTGACCGCCAATGGCGGTCTCCTTCTTCCACAACTGCAATAACTAAAAATTATAGTATTGTGCTATCCATACTGGATATTTCCAAGGGTGTAAATTATGAGAAGGTGACTCAACACTCTATTAATCTCCACCCTTGATATCCTTTATCATCTTTGTCCCATAGATTATATCATCTAGCCATAGAAAATATATTCCAGAATATTATCATAGCATTTATATGTTTGCATCGTAACGTGGAGTTGCTATGACATTTTAGGGCGATGTATATTCTTAGGCCATTAACACATACTTTTTAACAAAGAATAAAAACATTGATGTGATTTGTGGTTTATTAATATTAAAATAAATTAATACATGTTTATCATAATGTAAAAAAAGTATTTGGTTCCAAGGAACCAACTCCAACAATCTCCCACTTCCACTAGAGACAACTAGTAGAAACCTTCAGTATGTTTGCTCTTAGATGATACTTATGTTTTTCTGGAGATATTCCTTTAGTCAAGGGGTCTTCCACATTCAATTCCATGGGTAATATTCTTACTAAAACTTCACCACTCTGATATAAATCACTCAATAAGTGATACATCAAGAGTATATTATTATTTCATTGTTGTGAACTTGGTTATTTTGAAAGTGCCACCGCTATAGTATTATCACAATACAATATGATAGGGTCTTTAATAGTAGTCACTACGTTAAGATTCTAGACAATGTTCTAAATCCAAATGTATTCCATACCTACATTAGGAACTGTGATATACTCAGACTCCGCTGTAGAATTAGTAACAACTAACTACACTGAACTCTTCCAGCTCACAACTCCTCTTTTGAGATAGAAAACATATCCTGATTTTGTCTTCAGATCATTTTTCGTTGTCCGAAAACAGATTCAGTATAACCTCTTAAGAACAGATCCTCATCTCCTCTATACATTAAGAAAATATCCGTTGTTCTCCTCATATAGTTAAGGATAGTCCACGATATTCTGGACATCTAACTACCAATATATGTGTATAAGCAATATCATTTTTAGTAAATAACATGGAATATAATATTGATCCTATCACATAAGATTATGGGGTATTACTCATTCTCTCATTCTATTTTTGTCTAATGGAACACATTTTGATATAAAGATGTAAGCTAAGTGACATTAGAACCAATACCCTCTCGTATTGTTCCATAACAAATATATTTTGTATCTAAACAACATATGTACTTTGACTACGTCCAATAATCCAGTTAGACCTATCCGAAATAATCATAATCCCTATATTATAGGATTCCACTTCTAATTCCTTCATGGAGGGACACTTTTTTAACCAGTCCTTAACTGATTATAAGACTGGTAATTCTTTTCCAATAAGTAATATGTAATCAACATATACTACTAGGATAATCAAATCATTCCCACTAAAACTATTGTAAACACACAGATCACATTAATTCTTAACAAAAAAAATTATTTTATGGATTGATCGAATAATATGTTCCATGACCTAGATGATCTTTTCTATCCGTAAATGGATCTCTACATCTTCAAAATCCTTTTGGAATCACCTAAAATCACAAATATTTTTGGTAGTGTCATATAGACATCTTCATGAAGGTTCTTGTTAATGAATTAAGTGTTGACATCTATCAACCAAATCACATAGTCATGGTAAGCTGCTATAGAATGTATAATTGTAATGAATTTAAATATAAAAACTAGTAAAAAGGATTCATTATAGTAAATTCCTTGATACTATTTAAACCGTTTATACACTAGTGTCACTTTATAGGTACTTATATTACCTTCCATGTCTAGTTTCCTCTACAATACCTATTTGCATCAAACATGGTTTACATCAATAGACACATTGACAAGAACCCGATATTTGATCTGATGCATGGAATCCATTTTCGAATTCATGGATTCTATCCATTTTTAATGTTCTAAGGTCTCTACTACCTCCATCTAGGAAAGAGGTTCATCATTTTCAACCAACAATGAATCACCATCTTTGGTGACTAGAAAACCATATCTCTCTCATTCTCTTAACTCTCTTACACTCATATATAGTACTTGTTTTATCAAGAACTACTTCTTCAATGGGGACCTGTGGAATCTATTCTTGTACCATTCCCGTGTATCATGAGAATAAACTTCATTGAAGTCAAGCATCATCACTCTATACCATTTTAGGATGTGTTCCCTCTCAATAAATATGGCTTTTATGGTGATAATCTCTTTCTTTTCTGAGGGATTGTATTGGCAGTATCCCTTTGTTTCCTTGGGATACACTATAACGATACACTTCATCCCGGAGGTGCTAGTTTGATGCCTAATATAGCCTTAATAAGTATCATTCAACACCATACATTTTTATGTGACAAAATGGGTTTCTTTTCACTCCATAAGTTTATTGTAATTCCATTTTACAGTTTAGTTGGTACACAGTAAAATGTGTATACCACTATTTGTAATGAATATCCACAAAAGGATAATGAAATATTTGGATGAATCATCATCAAACATACCAGGGATAACAAGGTATAGTTCCTACTTTCACTAACATCATCCCACTATGGTTTATAAGGTAATGTGAGTTGAGAGAGAATCCCAAAATTCTATAGAAAGTCTATGAACTCTTGGTTAAGATATTTACCACCTTGATCTGCTCGATGCTTCTTCAACTTCTTACTGAGTTGATTCTATAATTCATTCTTGAATTACTTGATTTTATTAAATGACTTGGAATTATACCTCCTTAGTAAATATATCCATATCTACTCATGTCACTAGTAAAAAATATGATGTAAGAAGATCCACCTCTAGATTCTAATGGGAATGGTCCACAAACATCAATGTGCACTAATAGTAGAAGTTATGTGGCCCATTCACCCTATAAAATGAATGGTGGTTTGGTCATTTTTTCTCATAAACAATCATGACATCTATCAAGTGTTTTTATCTCAGATGATTCTTAATAACCATCTTGACCTAGATCTTTCAAATGCTTCTCTTTTACATGACCAAGATGGTGATGCCAAAGAAGGGTGTTAGATGGGTCATGTGAACATAATTCATTAACAATTTCCAACACCTTGTATTAATTATTTAATAAATAATGAGGATTATGTAAATGGTACATACCATGCCATATGTTGTCCATATAAAAGAAAAAAAAATTATTTTCAAATTTGAAAAGAAACCCATTTTATCTAAAAAATACACAAAAATCATGTTCTATGTATCTCTAGTTACGTAATAAAAATCTCTAAACATGAAAACATTCCCTTTTTAAATGAAAGGTTGTAATCACCAATGTCTAGATCATTTACCCTCGCACCATTGGTAGCTCACAGATCCACCTGTCCTTTTGAAATTTTCTGGAATCTACGTTGTTCCGGCATTTGGATTCCAATGTAAGCACCACAAGTTGTATCAAATACCCAATGTGACTAAATGGAAGTATTTCAATTAATAATGAAAAGGCCTTTATCTTACCCTTTATTTTTGGTATAGTTCCTCTTCCATTGGCTTGGCTTAGAACATGCACAACACACTACCTTATTTTCCTTGCTCTACCACTCATTCTACCCCTTCTTGAAAGGACCATGCTCAGAATATTTAGACTATTTATTGGTCTTTCTCTCCTTTTCCTTGTTCCGCATTTTATTAATCACCATAAGTACCATGGGTTTTTCATTCCCTGCATCCTTATCCACTTTTATAATAATGGATAGATGTTCCAAAAGACTCTTCTCATTATTGATCTTGTTATAATTCGAAATAAAGAAAGAGAAGTTCTTACGATGTGATGAAAGTATGAGATTTATTCATAGATCAACTAGGAATTTATTCCCTAAGATGACCATAGTTTCAATGTATCCAATAAGGTTGACTTTATGTATAAAATTTGTCCTAGTCACTCTATTTTTATTTGTGGAAAAAGCATCAGATATTTGGTACCTCTCTTGTCTCACCTTCTCATGATAGAGATATCCATGGTGGGACATAATTCTATATGAATCCATATCATCATGTTTCTTCAAAATATCATTAGACATGGATGATGACAGGAAGTACTAAAAATATGTATCATCCTTTAGATGTTTATCATATATAGATAGTTCTTCATCACTTTCCTCAATTATATGAAAAACTAGTAAAGGTTCTTCTAGCACATATAATATCTTTTCATGGTGCAAGATGAAAAGTAAGAGCCTTTTACACTCTTGGAAATTTGTACTGGTGAGAAGGGTTTTCTTCTCAAGTATCAATCATTGTGATATCTTTGATGTCTTTTTATTTAAATTTCTAAAAAAATAAGATAAATAAAATTTTTTGTACATTATTTGATAGACCTTTTGGAGAAAAAATATATATTATATTTATTATTCTTCCACTATTTTTCCGAAATCTAATAACCCTTATAATAGGAATCAAAATATCATGTTTAATGGATATTCATGTCTAAAGGATCCATATTTCCATTCTCATTACCCCAACATTTTTTGGTCAAGAAACTCGAATGGTTTTAAGTATGCATTCCAAATGTCAACATCATTAGCTCATAGTTCCTTGATCTACTTAGTGGGCTCCACAATCCTAAAATCATTAATTTAGATTTCCTCAACTATTTCCTCTCTATTAAACCACATCCATCTTTAGAAGTCAACCCTTAATGTGAACCAAGTTATGTTTACCCAAAACCTCTTGTTAGAATTTATCGATAATTGAAAGCACCCAAACATTTGGTGGGTCAAGAACTTTAAACTATAGTTCGATTCTAACCAATGTAATGGAAGGTTATACTGAAATAATATTTTATCAAGAGACTTAAACCTTTTATGTATATATTTCCAATTATTATCTTTATCACATACCTATTAATAATATTTTTAATTACTTATGTGAATAAAAATGTCTTAGATATTTTTTACGCATAAGCTAGTATATTTTAGTTCTATATTGCATGATTTTTAATTCATTAATTTAGTTATTGTGACAATAAATCCTTAATGAAATAATCATGAAACTGAAATAAATAAAATAAAGGGTATGATCATGATATTATACTAAGGGTCAGTTTATCTAGTGATTGATAAACTAAAATTTGACATAGGGGAGAAACCTCTTAAACCGATTAAGGTTTTTGTTTTCAACTTTCCACCAATCCACAATTGTATCTCACTTGGATTGGTTTCTCCTCGCCTCCTAACATGAACTTCCTCCTTTAGCTCAGGTTCTTCAACCATAACATATTCATTTGACTCACATGAAGGTAATGGGAAAATGGGGTTACTTAAAAGAAAACATGGGAACACATGCCAAATATAATGAAAGGAGGGAAGGAACACAACCAAAAAAATTAATTTAAAAAAATTTATATTAAAGAAATCTCATAAAATAGTTGGGTCTAGATCATGATCATCCACATTCATGCAATGAATTATGCCTTTAATAAAACTAGCATTAAATTTTTTATCATTATTATATAAGATAAAACATTCTATATTCAATTAATTTTTATATTTAGTTAATAAATACTTTTATCTAATTTTTATCTAAATTTCTTTGAGATTCTATTCCATCATAATTTAAAAAAAAATCATTCAAAATTAACTATGAAAATAACTTTTCCCATGGAGCTAACAAAGTGAATACATGTATGATTGTACCCAAGATGTTTTATACTCATATAGTATTTTACTATTGAGACATATTGCATACATAAATTATCACATACTTTCAGGATGTGTACTTCATGGATGATTACACAAATTACATGTTTTTTAGGTCACGTGTTATTCTTAAATGAATGTAAAATAACAGCTTGTAATACAACCCATGCATGATATGAAGATCAGAACATTACATAGATATTAATTGGAAATTTAATATTTAAAATATATAAATTTAAAATATGTGTAACTTGTATAAGTACACGATGTGTTGATCTGATCTACACAACATGTACATCTTTCACCATCTTTTCTGAGGTACACACCTAGAGACTCGGCATGTGAAGCATGCCTCATAAATTTCGGTGTACATGGCATGTCCAATGGGCCACAAGACATGTTGACTCTTTGTTACATGGTCACTGGTCAGATAGGCCATATATGGAATACATGGCCTCTCTTTGACCCAAAGGGGCTACACATCTTTACCTGGGCTACACGACATGTAGTTCAGATGACAATGCACCATTTAATTCATATCAGTACACAGTGTCTGTTAATTTTATAATTAATTCCTTAATTAATGAATAAACTCAAATTGATCTATAAATCAAATATGATGTGTTGATTTTGAGTAAACAGAATGTAACTTTTGCTACACCTCATGTAGTTTTGTGTTGTCTAGCCTGAAACCATGGCTCCTCTAGATAACTTCTCGATTTTATTTTAATCTTATAATTAATAATCTAGATTTGATCTATGAGAAAAAAAGACTTATGAAATAAATCTCATAATACAAATTAAAAGAAAGATAAAAAACTAATTGATAATCTAAATTATAAATGTGTAAATCCCCAACATTGTTTTAATAATCTTATATAATTATCTTCCCACTATGATACTACTTGTTGGTTCTACGTGATGTAGAAGCATGTTATGGGTAGTTCCCAACTTAATTTTTTCCATAAACAATGATCAATATTAGATCTATATGACAAATAATGTCGTTATGCACAAAAATAAATTGAAGAAAAAGGAAATGAATGATTTTTCCAGAACCGAGAGAGATGAGTTCAATACATATTTTTTATAATTAATTTAAATATATTAATAATTTTCTTTATGTAATTATTGATTTGTTGATGAATATGGTGATAGATATAGTGTGAAACATTTTTGCATTGTATACACCAAGTGTATATTTCTATTAGTAGTGATCCATATGTGTTCCAGGAATCTCCAAACGTCATCGAAGGAGTCTCCAGGTGCAAATACAGAAGATCCTTACGCTTTACACCGTACACCTTGATCACCTTGAGAATCGCTTCCAAAGCGTTCCCCTTGATCCCATGGAGGAGGATTTCTCTATGTTTTTGGGAGATTTCTTGGAGAAGGGAGCTCTCTTGGCGTGATAGGATCCTCCAAGATTCATTCTGCACAACCCAAAAAATTAATTATCTTATAATAAAATAATATAATGGGGGGATTATATTTTAACGGATAAAATTAAATAATTTCACAACTTCCATTAATTATTTATTTAAATCTAGGAAATCACTATATCAAAGAATAATACTAATATTATTATTTATTAACATGCATATGACTTTCAAATTATAATAAATTTTTATTTAATCAACTAACATTCATTATTATTATTTCTCCGTTGACCATTAAACTTGGTGCACCATTTTTCCACAGTATTTATTGGACCTTAAATACAGTGTATTTATTTATTAAATACATATCACATCATTATTTTCCAATAAATAAATAAATAGGATATTTACTAAATAAGAAATAAATATTTATTTTTGAAAAATAATACTTGAATAATTATTAAACCATGTATAGGAATATTATTTATTGCACCTGTTAAATAATAAATAATAATATATATTAAATAACTGAGATTCTGAATACCCTTACTGTGTGGCCCTTTTGGTCTCTTTCTCAGTTGAATTTGGAAAAGAAACCTAAATTTCAATGTTAGCATCTAGCAACACGCCAACACACCTAAGGAGAAATAATTTAATGAGGCAATGTCATGTCACCTCATAAGAATACTTACAATTTAATATGACCCCTTTATCATAATCTCTAAAATTGATCAGGTTTCATGCAACTGCGATCATCCTATATGTTTGACATCTCTTTATTTGACATTCCATAAAAATAAAATACATATAGAACACTGTGACCATGGAGTTATATAGTATATATTATTTCTATCAAACTTCATGAGATATTAACTTATGCTAATGAATATAGGGGATAAATCCTTTCTCATAGTATTCATTGATTGAATATTAATTATGACCCACCCAACATATCCTACCTCATCGCAAACATCTTCTATCATGGTTTTTTGTCAATACATCTAAGTACATGACTCATAACACTTAATAATAATAATGTTAATGTATAACGACCAATAAAAATTTCTATTTATAGGAAAATACAAGGACAGATGTAAATCAGAATTTTCTATTAGTGGGTCACATTCTCATAATATCCATAAGGGAATTTACCAAAGGAATACACCCTTAGAAGGTTCCTCAAAGTCATATGACTCTCCCCCTGATAGTTGGTATCATTTGTGTCCCTCAAATGATACCACCAATCTATAGAACATATATTAAATAATAGTTTCATAGCACTTCTGGGTTCTCATCATAGTGGGAAAATTCTATAACCTTTTTGTGTGATAGGTACTCTTAAGAGTATATCACCTAGCACGTCATGAATTAGAACAATCATGATGTAATAGGTATTTTATTAATATTAAAATAAATTAATACATGTTTATTATAAAGTAAAATTAAGTTGGTTCTAAGGAACCAACTCCA
The DNA here is from genome assembly GCA_963277665.1 of Viscum album. Classification (NCBI taxonomy): domain Eukaryota; kingdom Viridiplantae; phylum Streptophyta; class Magnoliopsida; order Santalales; family Viscaceae; genus Viscum; species Viscum album. The sequence continues at coordinate 790,254,264 of OY728120.1, forward strand.
ACAAACACATCATTTGGGAATTTTTTTTTCAAAATATGTTAAATGAAAAATGTTATGATACTAGATATAAATGATAACTTGTTCTAAAAATATCTTATACGGTATTAGTATTTGATTTTGAATATTCTATGAAACATTTTTATATGATATAAATTATGATAATATTACTTAATATTGATTAACAAAGGTAACAAATGATTCATTATTTGATTTCAAGTCTAGGTTCATTAATTATGACATGGAATATGAGGTTTATATTGGAAAATATTATGGATTCATTCTTGGGGATGATTATACTCAGGTTTATATAATACATAAACATTTAATAGAGAAAAATAAATACTCAATATCTTGGTATTCTAATATAGACACCCACTTAAAGAAGTTCAAATTCCGAAAAGGAAGATTATAAAATTACCTCTATATCAAATATAACAATGAGGTGTCTCTTATTAATAACGTCTTTATAAATGATATAATTTTTTCTAGAAATGATGAATAATTTTAGGAATATTTTTTATGGTAATAATTGTTTTTGAATTTATATGTTTTTTAGATGAGGTACTTTATTGAATTATATATTTCTCATGATATAGATTATTTATTTATTGCAAATGATAATTATACTTGGGGAAATAAAAAATGGATTGGATGATTATAGATCGGTTCATGCACTCACCTTAGTGAGGAAAAAGTTGTATAGTGATGATAAAGGAAAATCATAGAATAAAAATAAATAAAATATTTGAATGATGATGTTTTATTCTTGACTTATGCATGTTCGGATATAGTATTTGGTATTCACATTTTCTCCATATTTTACAGTGCTAAAAATAATTCATATCATATAGATAAAAAGGATCCTTTAGATAAAAAATTGAATAACTAATTATTGGTATGAATTTAAAACAAAAATAAAATTTACTCTATTTGTTTATAAACATATTTGTTAGAAAGTAATTGATAGTGATAGAAAATCACATTGGGCGCAGTTTTCTTTATGGGTGGTAGGTTTATTTTATGGGGAAAAAAATTGAAGAATTAGGATCCCTTGGGAACTAAAAATAAGATTATATGTCTTTAATTCAAGCCAATTCCCAATTGGTGTGAATGAAATCTCAATTTGATGACCTTATTGTTAATGTTTTTTCACTAGTACTTTTTTCTGGTGGTAATATATGTGTCATTAATTTATCAAATAATCTTGTTCAAGAATTAATTTCTAAAAAAATTGATATCAAATATCATTTAAAAAAATAACATCTGGAGTGAAATTAGATGAATATATATTTTTTCCTACATTGCAACAAATAACTCTTGTGTTTATAATAAAAATTCTCAAAGGATCCTTTTGAATGAATATGTTTAGAAATTGATGTTCAACTTCCTCTCTCACAATCCTATGATGTTTCAACCCACTCAATGATTTTATCATTTGATTTAATTTTAATGGGGTATAAATAATTGGAAATATAAATCATCCTTTATATTTATCATCTAATATTTCTTAGGGTGAGGGAATATTTGTTTTAGGAGTATGCATTTATATTTTTTATATTAATGGGGAATATACACTTAGGGAGTCTTTTTAAAATGGGTAATGTATGAATTAAAAATATTCCATGTGTGAACTTTTTTAATAGTTTTGTTAATGTACATTATGGAATTTATTTATTATATGTTACATGGAAACTATGTCAATAAGATTCATGTTATATTGGTTTGATGGAAATTCAGTAAAAATGATTATTATTTTGTAAAGCAATATTATTATTATTAAACATTCTTGTTTCTTTTGATGAATTTACTCATGTAAGATTCAAATAATTAATTAATGATTTATTTATATTAATTAATTATTTGATAGTTATTTATGTACCTTGGATGAGTAAATAATACAAAACGGGAGACTGTTGAGACCATGTTTTGAGTTGAAGAAAGTTTGACAAGAAGATTTCATTGGGTAGATTATTGATTATCTAAGATTAAGAATATTTGATTTAAAATTCTAGGAGTTAATATAGAATATTTTATTTATCTTGAGATGTTATTAGGATGAATCTTTTAATATTGAAGTGCTTATGGTTAACATGTTTTTTTATTTTCAATGAATAAATAATTTTAAAACATTCATGAAATAATGGTTATCATATATTGTATAGGCCTTGTGTATTTTTAAATATGTTTGGAATAATTTTAACGAGATTTAGAACAAGTGTACAATTATTTGGAAATAATATGGATTTTGGGTGCCTGATGTTGATTTTTGACAAAGACAAGTGTTCCACCAAGAGTTGTCATAAAAAAACAGAGTTCATATGAACCCTACATCGATGAGCATGTATTTAATTTTAGAAAAGGAAAGATGATTGTAGAGTTCATTATAGACAATGTAACGTCAAAGTTTACTACACATTGATGAATAAGTAGTATATCTGGTATTTTCTAGAAGGAATCAGATTAAGGTAGTGTTGAAGTGGAAATAAAAGAGTATTTCTATACAAAATGTAGTGTTTTCAAGGAACATAGAGTTGGTGTAAGGTAAACATAGATTTCAAAGTGATCTATTATAAATTTTTCAATGAATATTAAGTTCATCTCTGAATAATGTAGAGTTTTTGGGGCCTAATTAGAGATTAAGGATAAATGTAGAGTTCTATAACTAGTGAAATTTTTGGGACCAACTAGATTTAAAACATTTTTAAATTATCTAATGGGAATTATCATAGGATAACATTCATGATTTATTTTGGAATAAAATTAATTTAAATAATCATTAAAAATGTCAAAAAATTTTATAACTAATTTTTATATATTAAATATCATGAGTAAATTTCCAAATGCTTTATTGGGAGAAATGGAAATGAAGGAAACAAAATGTAAACTACTTATAGTAATATATTTTCACTGTCATATAAATATACACAATCATATATGATTTACTTTATTTTCACACGGAATCCCTTTATCATTATTTAATATAGTTCATAGATTTATTTTGAGGAGGAAAATTCGTATAATATAAATAAAATTTAAAATGATATTTTTTTGGAGATTAATATTGGAAATATCAAAAATAGTGTTAAAGGGAGGTGACCATTTTCTATAATATAGGTTATTCCAAAATTAATTTTTTAAATTCAAAACATGGATAATTTGAAAGTAATTTTAAAGAGTGTCTGTGTTAAGTAATAGATACAGATTTTTTTCATTTGAGATTCCATTTTATAATAAAAATAATTTTCACATTTTTTATTTGAATATAGTTAAATAAAAAAATAGGAGAGTGTGGTGATTTGAAAAAGAAGAACTCAGACACTACAAAATTTTCTCTAACAAAGGGTTAGAAAATAGTATGGAATAGGAAGAGGTTTTTTCACATTGTTTTTCAATAAATTAAAGAAGAATATGTGTAGACTAATGATAATAAATGTTAGGAATACAGAAGCATCACAGTTAAAACAAGTGTGAGGTATAAAAAATATGATACTTTGTTATTTTTATAAGACCCCTATAAATAATTTTTATTGTTCTTGATTCACATAAAAATATTAGATACTATGTTGTATCATGAATTTACAGTTATCACATGCTTTCTGTAATCCATAGAATAATTTCTAGTATAGTGCATGATCTCAATTATTTCATGATCATATCAAGGATCAACTACTCTTACTATGTAGTGTTCCTTGTAAATTCTATTTTTCCATGTTTTTGTGTTCATACTGGTATTATTGAATATTTATTTCCATTAAATTTATTTGTTAATTATGGTTTTATAAAATGGTACATGTAAAATAATTACTAATCATTGATTCACCCCCACTCAATGTTATCACTAATCCTATAGGCATATTTTTATTTCTACCATTTTCAAAAGGCATAATATTTATGGGAATTCATCCCACATAGCGGTTATTATATACATACTAAGTATGATACCTAAAAAAATCATAAATAGATATTGAAATACTAGTCAATTCATTACCAAAAACCAGAGGAAAAATATTTATGAACCTGAATATGCTCAAGTAATAATAATATAAGATAATGAAAGTTACTCATTCTTCACAAATATTCTTATATGATGCCCACACATATCTCTACAGCTATAAACTACCCAAGTTATAATTCCATAAATCATATCTGTAACGATGTTAGGGGACTCATTATATACTAATGGATAAGAAATGGTTGATGGGATACTGACCATGGTGGAGGACCTACATTATGTATGAGATCTTAGATGGGGGATACATAATACAAGGATAAAGAACCCTAATCCTAGGTGGGGGGGGGGGTAATAAACCCTTCAATATAAAGTATTTGGAAAACCTTCAAACATATATAATCAAACCTTCGGCAGGATACAAACACTGTTATCACATGGAATATTAGACTCAAATGTCTTCATCGGTGACCTAAATCTGAATAGAGAGAACATACATACATCATACCATGTATCATCTATGATTTCATTGAAATTCAAACCATTTAATTCTGAATAGAAAAACACTCAAAATGATTTATTTACTTTAATAAATTTGAGTATGATTAAGGAGATACAACAAGTCATAATTTTTTGGCGGAGTACATGGTGTGTGTTATAGGGTACATATAATAAATCCCATAATAAATAGCCATTACATGTACTAGATAACTACATTGAATGAATATAACACCTACATGAAAATCATGTTAGATTATATGGTGTCTCATGCAATGTGGGGTGCTGAGTTTGTACCACCATAGCTCGAGCCATGTTCAGTATACTTGGTGTGAAATCGCATCCCAAGTGGTTTATGCGGAAAAACAGACACCTTAGTGTGTACTTCTTATACACTCCATTTATGTTAGGTAGGTGTATATGACATCTAGGTTAAGTTAAAAACTTATAAAATTTAACATCATCAGAAAATGATTTTTTTAAACCCGTGAGATAAATTATGTGTGTTTTTATGAACTACATATCATATAGTCAGGTATTTAAAACTTGGTTATAATTTATTCTCGAAAATCACACCATATTAACTAAATCCTTCACTAATTTCACCCAAATATTAACCAATAAACTAGTAAATGAATTTTAATCATATATTGATCAACTTCAAGAAAACATTAGATGTAAATGAGAATTGTAAACATCAGTCATTGTTCGCACATTTCATCCATCAACTTTAGATAATAATGAATTATATAGATTTTTCAACACCATTGATTTTCACCATTGTATTATGATCATTTACAATGCCCCAAAATATCATCATTAATTCTGAAAATGAACTTTTGTAGTCCTAGATTCATACACTCTTTATTTTTATCAAAAACTAGTCAAAAAATTGACCGAATGGAAGTCTCATTATGATATCAATAATAAAAGAGTGATAAATACATTGTACATAATAATTTATTGTCAATGACTCTCATTTAAAACACATCCATAGATCATAGTTTAGAAAACCTAAAGAAAAATGAAAAAAATATGTTAAATAATTGAAAACAAAAATTCTACAATGAAAGGTTCATTCAATAATAGAGAACTACAATATTATAATAAATATATGAATCAAAATCCTTGGAGAAAAAGAAAAATCAAACAATAATAAATACCTTCACTATAAATGGACAGGGAAAAATGATTCTATGCTTTAGTCGTTATTGATTCATATTGATTATGTTTATCACTATGGAATCCTCTATGATTCTCCATCACTATTTCCCAAAAACAATGCTCCAATACCAAGGTATTTTGGGGATAATCCTAGGTTATACAGAATTATATGTTTATGTAGAGTATTATAAGGCTAAATTCCAAATAAATAAATAAATTTTCTAATTTAATAATATATCTAATTATTCCACCCACAACGTTGAACATCCATAGGACACATTGAAAACAATGTGTACACCATTCCTATAGTAAAAATGTTATTCTATACTCAAAAATTACCTTATATTTTCTATATAATATTCAATTTATGATAATGTGATTTATTTTTTAATATTAATATGAATGGGACAAAATTATTTTATATTTTTAATTTGATAATATCAGGGATTCCTGACACCCACAATGTTGTGTTAGAACCTCATTTATACTTATAATTATAAAAAAATTAATCTAATTTTTTATGTATGAAAACATTACTAATTATACTCATAACATCAACTTCTCACTTAAGGAAATCTAAATATATCCAATTTAAACCATTATGCAAGCATAAAAATATCATGAATTCATCTTGTGATAATATATTCATTATCACCCTTGAATTTAACCCCTTCAATTGAATAATTTATTTGGTTACTTACAAAATGTCATATTTAGATTCTAAATCATTATTTAATTTTTTCAAGAACAATATCATGGGCTCACCCATATTTTATCAACAATTACCATGAAATTTATTTTATAAAAAAATATTTATAAGCTTACAAATATCATCATAAATCTCATTTAATCTTCGTATTGAATCAATAAACATAAAAATATAAACAAACTGATACTAGAATATTAAATTAAAGAAATTATTAGGCTTAAATGTTTCTATGGAAAACAATATCATTGTATTTTTAATTACTTTGATTTCAATTGATTAGATTTAAAAAATTTAAAAAAAAATTTAATTTAGTAACACCTAAAAATATAGTGATGGAAAAATATAAAGAAAACCATTAAATGTGATTAAAATATTATATCATGTGGGAAGTATATAAAAAGAGTATTCCTTTTACACTTTTTCAAATAAATTCAATCATAATAGAAAATGACTCATGTGAAAAGTTTTGAATATAGATTCCATTAATTTTGTATATAATTTAAAATTGAATATAAAATTAAAATAAATAATAAAATAATTTTATATAAGGTAATTTTTCAAAAACAATGAACATTGAGGATAATGATTACTGACCAATAAGGTAAAAATGGTCGATTGAACTTATAATATTACTTTGAGCTAAAATTTGATCCACGTGTATTTAAAATTGTTAAAAAACATGTCAATAACATAAAACATTAAATGAGAAGAAAATATTTGGGTTATTAGAGATAATTAATAAAATATTTTGACTAGGAAAGAATTCTGACATAATAATTATCAATTTCAATGTGTGTTTGGAAAATAAACCCTTAAAAAGAATGTGTCTTTTGAACTAAGAATCTATCAATGAAGTGATTATGTGAATGAAAACAGAATCCTAAAAAATGAAAATAAAGCATAGAAAGATTACTGGGTATAATGAATATAATATTATAATAATATAATCAATGAGTAAATGATATCACTCAATTATAGGAATTGATTTTTAATCCCCTTTCCTCGAGTCTTGAATCACCTCATAGGGCCTACAATCTCTTAAATTATTACACTATATTATTTTTTACTAGATTAAAAAAATTATACTAATTCAATTATTATTATTCCTTCTATTTATTTTACAATCATGTTTCATTCATTTAACTATTTTTTATTGTTCTCGTCGGTCATTTTGATGTTTCTTGGATCCGAATCACCAATACCAATGTGGTATAATCTTGAGGGTAAAAATTTATTTTTCAGTGGTTCTATAATATATAAATGTTTTAAGGAATTGCATCCATATTATTATAAAATCAAGGTACCCTAATAGGTCATGAAGTAGTTACCATTCAAATAATTGTCTTTCGATTAGCCTTTTATTAAAGTTAAAAATGTCTATGATTGTTTACATTTAAATTATTCCTCATAATTGAAAATTTACACATTTAGAATCATATTTGAAATTTAATTAAATATTAAATTTATATTCAATCATTAAATAATTTTTTAATAATATTTATGAAATAGAAAACTAATAAAAACATCATCATTTCGTTAGGTAGCATAAAACGTCCATGATAAGGAATGTGATTAGAAAAAGTTAAAATTATAAACCAATTAATATTTATTTTATATAAATAATAATACCATCGAACTAAAATACAATTTTAGGGTTACACAAAAAGATTACATTTGTAATTGAAAATGATAATAGGAGTGTTTAAATGAAAATGTCCTATTTTTTTTTGAAAAACCTTTATATTGAAAAAATGAAGTATTGTGAGAAATATTTAGATTAGTGGTAATGTATGATATATCATTATTAGTGGAATAAATAGACATTCATAAAATATTAAATCTATCATGAAGTAAAAAATAAGATAAGGTTTAAAATATTTTTTAGATAAACATTCATAATAAAAAAGAATAAAGATGCTCAAAAATCCTTACCTTGATTTTTGATCCACCTCTTATATATTGGGTCTAAATCCATTAGAGACAATTACATTGGAATACTAGATCATTATGAATATGGAAAATTATGTTTTGATATTTAATGAGTTCTCTTTTATAGGAATGAAATCAATAGTGTTTTCATAATTATTCAATTTTTAAGGGTTAATAATGTAATTTTAAAATATCAATTTTCTCAAAAATGGAAAATAGATTAAATGATAAAACATTAACAGTAAAAATTTAACTCAAGTTTTAGGATTAATATTTTATCAATATATAAAATATATTTTAAAATTAATTACCAATTATTTTCTTTGTAATGGTTATTGTCATAATTTAACATTAAAAATATATACATAACCCTAGAATTTAGATTTAAAAAATAAAATAATTTCAAAACTATAATTTATAAACGTAAAACTCCGGAAACATAATAATTAATCCCAATATTTTAATTTTAAATAATTTTAAATCCATTTAGTTATACTTTTCTTTTCCATTCACAAGCACTCGGTTGATATTTCATAAGTTTTTTAAATAGTTATCCTATTAATAAATATTAAAAAATTAATTATATAAGTATATTTTATTATTCATAAATATCAATTTATAAAACCATTAAAAATATTATTTATTCTCCCAACTATCATCATAACATTTTTAGTATATAATTTTGACTTTTCTTAAATCGCGCTAGTGTTATGTAATCATTTGGAGAATTAACATGCTATATAATTGAGATATTCATAAATAATCATCAAAATCATTTTTTAATAATATTAATTATCAAATTGTTTAATAATATATTTACACTTTCTTAAATACTATATCAGGGGAAAATGTTTTGACTTTTCCAATGCTATAGAGGCACTACGTCCACAAAAATAAATGTTTTTCATATTTATCTTAAAAGAGAAATTAATTTATATTAATTGAATATAATAATTTGGGCATTCATGGAATATTATCACTTAATAATCATTTCATAGGTTTCATAATGTTTTATGTCATATTTATATCATGATGATGTCATAAAAGATAAAATATTCATAATCTCTGTATTTTTTTTCTTTTCATTAAAAATTGACATGCTTTCAAAAATTCAAAAAAAATTCCCCAATATAATTTCATAATTCTCATAAAAATTAACTCTATTTAATAAAATTTAAATTTCTAAATTAATAATTTTAATTTTCAAAATATATATATATAATAAAAGGGAAAAAATTATTTAGAATAAGAACTATTATTTCCTCAAATTAAAAACCATATTTTTATTTCAAATAATGATAAAATTATTTATTAGTGACTAATAACAATAAATGTAAATATAAAATAAAAATTATAAAATATACAATAATAAAATAATAAGTAAAGGAATTATTTTATGAAAATTTATTTAACCTTTAAATTACAGTTATTTTATGTTATGATGTAAACATAATAATTTTAAACATATATAATTTTATTATATAATATTGTTTTAGAAAATATATAAACTTCAATAAACATATACACATCAATAAGAATATAAATTCATGGTCATGCATATTTATTAACCATAGAGTGATGTATTGTTAAAAATACTTTGGTTGTAACAATATCCCGCCATAATGAAATTGTACCCCTAATATTTAATCTCTATAAGAAATAAGATCACTAAATATTAATATTAAAAAATATAAATCGTTAAACATTTATCCTATGTTTAGTGTCTCTTTTAATAATACATCATTTCTATACTTATATAAAATTATTCTTCCAATATGTATTTAATAGTTGTTTAAAATTAAAAATATAAGTTAACTATTATCAAATAATGTTTATACCATTTCTAGAATCTCTATTTTCTGTTATTTCACTATTCACATATCAAGAGTGTATGCAACATCGAAAAAAAATTATAAAACATTTAAAATATATCTCATTTAGTGATTATAAACTTCAATAACTATAATATTAAAAATAATCCCCAATATTGGATCCTTTAAATGAAATATTGTAAATGAGAAGAAGTTTTTAGTATAATATAATATATATATATATAAGTTGAATGTAATACTTTTAGGAATTTTTAAATTTTGTAGGAAAACCATATCGATAAAAGAAATATAATCATCCCTTTTGAATATAGATAATCTTACATATCTACGGTTTAGAATAGGATAAATATTTATGATCTATAATTTGAAAAGAAAACATATTTGGAAGGAAATAAAAATTAAAGAGTTGATATAAATATTAAATAATGAGTTGAAGAATTATTCTTATTAATAGTTTTTTCTAAAATAATATATTCATCAAGAAAGAATAATATGACAAGAAAATGTCATTAATTGAAAGAAATAGAGAAAATGGAATTTTAAAAATATAATTCAATAATATATTAATACTATAAGAACATAGTGAAAGAAGAAATATTATTACACAAGGAAAATAGATTTAGTTAAGAAAACCCCACAGTACATAGGAAATATATAAAGAAAAAACAATAAATGAGAAATCATGAAATCGGATTTAAAATGCCATGATTCCTATTTAAATTATGACATGATATGTATATAGATAAGTATGAACACCACGTAAAAGTGAACTGGTTCATAATATGAAACATGGATCTAGGAAATGTAATTTAAAAAATAAAACCTTACAAACATCATAATTTATAAATTAATTATCATTTTAAAAGAAAATTTCAAAAAATAAATTTAAATAACCTATAAATAAAGAAGAAATATAAAATAATACAATCATATTATATAATTTATCAACCTTAGAATAACATATTCAACTATTAGAGCATATGAACCAATGAAAAAAAGTCAATAAACCCCCTTTAAAACAATGTTCCAAGTGAACTATAATGTCCTGGATATTTCGTGTATTATTTTAAAAACATTAATGGATTAATTTCAGGAATAGACTTTGGGACGGTGTTCGATTTTGAGGACCAGTGTTCCAGTAATGAAAGATTGAAAAATATTAAAACAATTAATATCACATGCATGTGATTTTCCAAAAAATGTTCAATAACATATAAACAGTTGCCTAAATAATAAATATGAGGGAACCGTTTCGTTTATAATGGTTATTTTACCATAGGGACAACTTAACATTGTTTGGTGTGGGTTTTTGGTCGAATGGTCATCCCAGATGCATAAATATATAAAATTATTTAAGAAAATAATTTAATTTCAGATCGTTGATGGAAGGATAGGTGGACCTTTAAATTGATCGTTATGCCAGATTTCCAGGGGCAGTCATATAACCCTAGAATCCTCTTGAGATTAATTGGGGAGAGATCTAGAAACTCTTTCCAGAATAATGATGAAAAAATCATAGATCGACGATCGACACACACCAATTTTGAAGGACCTCACATATGATGATAATGTAGTGATTGTTCTTCATCAGAGACTGATCCAAATTAGGGTTGGTCATTTTATTTAATTATTTTATTCCCAATTCCTACGCTCTATAAAGAACCTGTACCAATCAATGAACAGATTGATCTGTACTTCAATTTTATTATGGGATGTGATAATTTATCAACATTTATTGACCATTTGATCATGAGATTTATTAGATTTATTTATCATTTTAATGGTGAAGAACCAATATTGACACGATTGTCGATCGATGTTCGTCCCTCTTGATTTTGGTTTGTGTTTTTCTCCCCCAATTCACACGTTCTTCTTTTTATTCTTCCTTTATTCCTTTTGTTTGACATACCTTTTAAAAATAAATTGTTTTTCATTTGGTTTATGTTGTAACCATCAGCCACCTTAGATCGGGCATTAGTATGACTTGACCGAGGTGTAACAGTGGTTGCGACAACAAATCGAATAATGGTTGATTCTGATTTTGAATTCTTTATCCATAACTAAGAACCATGATGATTCATTTTTTAAGTGGATTTAAGACATAAATATTAACAATTCGGCGATGGGATGATAGAACAACCTCATTTCTAAAGTTTCATGGAAAACTGACAAACATAATAGAAGTAGGATGATTGATTGACGTGAGATGGAGATAGAATATACATTCTGGAAATACTGATACACACAACATGTAGTCCCTGACTACATGATGTGTAGCCCCCTTGACTGAATCTTTGTGTACCTAAAGGTGTAAAAAGACACGAGTTAGAGTACACAGGTTTCCTACTTGATGCATACTCCCCATACGACATGTCTTGGACAATGTACATAGACGACCCAGTGTACTGGTTCTTGGGCATGGATACACAGGATGAAACCATGTACTAGCATTTGGTTGGAGTACAGAATTAGACCTCAGATTTATGGACACAACATGTAACCGATTCACACACCATGTACTCTTCTACCTAACACGTGTTTAATATCATATACCATTTTACATTGGCAGTACTCGGGGTCATTGGACATGATGTGTACCCTTATTACACGCTTCTTTCCCCTTTCTATATAGATTATATACTTTTTCCTCTATATATTGGAAATTTTTATTTAGGGTTCATTCCCTTTATCATTTCCATGAAGTTTTGTAAAAATAATTTCCTACTCCTTGGAATACGATCCCTTTAGTGGGACTTTCTGTACAGAGTTGTTGCAATTCCCTTGAGAGGCTGAGAGTGGGATCCTTTATTCATCATTATGTCCTAGGTGGAGTTCATGGTATCGATGTGAAATACACTACATGGTCATTGATCCTCTACTAAGAGGTATAATCTATATTTATTTTTTGGTATCACACCATGACCCTGGAAGTGATCTTCATCTGTGTATCATATTCTCTTTGGACTATTAGTGTATCTTTCTCATAGATAGACCTGGCGAGAAGCACCTGTCATGCAGATGTCATCCGATCTATTGAACCTAGGAGTGTGTTCTCCCATATGATTACTCTAGGGAATCTTCGAGCATGAATTATGAGGTTGATATACTATGTTTGTGGATTACCTCTACACTGTGTATCATGGATTGGGAATATCTATATATTCTTATGTTACGTATTGTTGACATATAACTATGTAGAGATGATTGTACTTTATTTTGTTTAATTTCATTTTGGTTTCGAGTTTTCCTACTATGTATTGTTATACTCACCCATGCATGGTAATTTCCCTCATGTTTCATGTATTATACAGATAATAAAACTTTTGAGGGATTTCTAGGACCAGGACCAGATGGTGTGTTTTGAGATCAGGTAGATCGTGTTTTGTTCATAAGGCTTTCAGATAGCAGTTTGAGTACCTCTTACTTATAGGTTGGGCTTGTGTTTACAGACTCATTATGGTGGGATTGTATTTGGACCTATTTACTTTAATTAACTTCTTTTCACACTTTTTTTTGGAAATTGATGTATAAATTCATTAGTTAGTTAGTAGTTTCTATATTTCATAATTTTGTGAGCTTAGAGATGTTTATGTGTGTACATGTATAGAGGCAATGCCTCCAATGTTAGTAATATCCGTACTCAGTGCTAGTCAATATCCAATGGTTTATTGGAGGAGGTCCTGGGGAGTCATGACATAAGAAGAACTAGGACAGGACCTTCCAGAGTTTTATCAGAGTGGTTTTATTCTACTTTTGGACCAGGGGGATGTGAGATTGGTTTCGGGGGATAGTGTCAAGTGTTTTGATCTCGGATTTCAGGCCTGTGACACTAGTGTTGGTTTGGTGGATGACGTATCCATACACCAAGACTCTGATAACTTGTTTTTTGACATGATACATGAGAACATTTATTGCAGGGAAAATAATGGTACATGAATCACATAATATTGGGTTGTTGTTTTCATGTTCTTCTTGAGTTATATCTATAGAAATTTTTATTTATGGTGGTAATTATTGTTTACATTATGATACCTCCGTGACTTATACCATCTGGGATTCAGTATCTTGATCATGAGGATGACTCCCTCGGTGATGAAGCTTCGATAAAGGAACAAGTTCCACATATGTTACCTCTAAGTGGTGCACTTTCCATACTTCAACCTATATAGAATCACATGGTACCTGTAATACTAGCGGATGATGTGAAAAAATCTAAGAATACTTCATGAGTTTCTGGGGAAGATACACCTTTAGTTCTGAGACGAGACCATCCCAATAGTGTCTAAGGACATTATTGAGGCAGTGACCTATGATTTCTATCTTGTCAAGACAACGATTGATCATGTGGTGGTCCTATTATTAGGCCTTATACATGGATCCACATGAAAATGGTGGAGTTTGGTTACCCATACATATGTCAAGGAATCTATATCATGGAATGATTGTGACTTCTTCTTTTGAGAGGAGTTCTCACTAGTTATGCTAAGGGATTTCTATATTCAAGAGCTTATTCAGCTTTAGAAGAGATTCATTTTAGTAGTTTATTATTCATCATGATTTTCAACCCATTATAGGTACTCGATGGATATGGTTCGATATTATTACATCATGGCTCAAATTATTGAGTGACGAATTCGTAGAGACAATCAAACCATTGTTTTCTATTTGTTCATTCCTACTAATTTTGGGGTGATTGAGTGGGATATGGTGGTTCAAAGCTTCTTAGATGAGTTGATACAGTAGATGATAGTCAGAAGTTGTAATGAAGGAGAAAAGACCTCAGCAGAAGAGAGAAAACATCAATCTCAGGGACATAGAAATGAGATAATTTTCCAGAGGCGGTTCCATGATAGATTATATGTTGTTTAGGGATCATAGGGTGGGTCCAATATTCCTAGAGAGAGGAAGTGATGTTCTTGTTATGGTTGGGGACATCTCTATTGAGATTTTTTGACCTACCATACTCTTGATAATGAGACTATGGATGGACCACCAAGGGATATATATCGACAGGTGTAGGAAAATTTATAGGGTGGTATAAATGGAAGAGGATCTTGGAGAGTACCAAGAGGTGGTAGACATTTCACAACGTTACCTCCACCACCCTAGGTGGTGCATGATAGGTTTTGGGAGCTGGACAAGTGGGGCTGGGAGAATAGCATGTGGTCGAGGATTATGAACTAAGGAATACCAAAATGATTTGAGGTATGATATATGTCTTTTATACATTAGTATTAATACTGATAGATATAATTTCTATCCATTCCTTTCTTGGAACATGTATTGTATGATACCTATATATTCTGGTTGAACCATTGACTCGAACCTAATAATGATAGATGCCAACTAGAGGATACACAATTATCTCACACTTACGCCAATAGTGTGACCTTACCCTTGTAGGAGAGAGTTAAAATTTGAATCATGACACATTCTTGTCATGAAGTGTGGAAAAATAACTAAATCCCCATAAGGGTGTAGTATGAAGGGTATCAAGAATTTCTTTCTCCAAGGAGTAGTGTTTTAATCTTGGTGATACTTTAAAAATATAAAGTTAGAATGATTTATGAAAGAAAGAAGTTTTCTTAAGAATAGTTGTGAATTTAAGATGAGAGAGAAGAGATTGGATTTAGGTTGGGTTTTCCTATTTGTGTTGTCATCGTTATTTTCAAGAAAATAAGAAAACTTTGGTTTTAGGATAAATAATTAAATAAATTTTATAAAAATTGTTTCTTCATTTCACCTTTGATTTAATAATTTATCAAAGTATAGAAATCTTAATGGACTAATATTAATTACTCAGGTAATACCAAATACGGTATTTATTTTCCCTATGTAATTAAATTAATCTATATTCATTTATCCACATGATTTAGTAATAACCAAATCCCTCCCTTAGTTGATTTTCTTCATAGATTATACAATATGTGTAAAAATGAAGAGATCAATCAAGGATAGAAAAATATTTAAATCAAAGAAATTTAAAATTTAATAATTAATCAAAATACAATGATATTTAATTTAAATTAAAAAATAAATTAAATTGAAAACTATTCATTTAAAAGTAAATAATTCTTTTTAATAAAACATCAGAAACTCAGACATCACAAAATGGGTTCCCCCTTCCCTTCACCCAATCACAAATGATTCCACCCATCCATGCATGTTGGGGTTATAAAATTCAAATAAAAAATTAACATGGTGGAATGAAATATGAATGAAGAAAAAGGAGGAGGATGTTATCCTCCTCTTGGATATTTGTTGTTGGAAGGAATGGGATGTGAAGGAATGGTTTGAGAGGTAGGTCCTCCTCTACATTTATAGGCATATTTTGGCCTCCAAAATTTTTAGTATTATTTACCCTTTAATTTGTTGATTCACTAGTGAAAATCTTTATTAATGAAGTTTATAAATTCCTTGGACCATCACCCTAAAAATTTAAGCTCATCATTCAACCAAATTTATGAGTTAATATTTTTTCATTAGATGTTTATTTTTCTGGATGAAGGTTCTAGGAAGATTCCTCCAAAGGTGTACCATATAATAGAAACCTTACAGAATTCCAAACTACCTAAAATTGTTTTTAATGGTGTTAAAATTTTTCCTAGTTCTATATCAGGTAGAATTACCTTCATTGAAGGTGTGTAAGATGAGATGTGGTTCTGTTATTGTGGTGGGGTCAGTGTTGTCCGCCCCGAAAAATCTTTAACTTCATTGATTTTTAATCCCTATAGATGGAAGAATCAGACCCTAGTCTAGAAGAAAAAGATAGATGAAATACAATAAGGATTTTAAAAAATGAATTAATCAGTTTGGAATTATTTGATTTATGAAATGACAAAATTTCCAATGATGTAAAAATCTATTAAAAATATATAATTATCCACTTTCACCAATTTAGACCATTCTCGTTCTAAAATTCAAATTACCCATTATTTTAAAAAAAAAATTAAATACATGGGTTTTATCATTGAAAACATTAAAAATATCCTCATTATTTGATTAGAAATATGCATATGAATTTTCTTTGTCAAATACCCCCACACATAAACAATGCATGTCCTCAGGTATAAAATCTCAACATGGATATCAGACAACACCAATGTTACCAATATTTAATTTTTAATGCAATATAATCAAATAATTTTCAATGTGAAATCAAACTTTCCAAAATATGCATAAAATAGAAATTTAATTTCCCATTTTTCAAAGAAACAAATAATTCACATATTTTAATTATCCCCATTGAAAAATTATAGAACTTCTCCTTTCATTCATTCAACCTCCTTGATTCGTTTTTACTAAACATGCCAAGTCATTATTTACCGCAATATTTATTCTTTTCTCTCATTAGTCATGAAACAATTCAAGTATTGTTATGATCATATCATGGGAACAAGCTCCTTTTCCATAAGATTTTAAATGGACTACTATTTCCAATTTTTAAAGACAAAAGACGCAGGAAATCACTAGGACATTCAATATAGGGTCAAATGAATCTGAGGCTTAAGGTTTGTAGGATTTTATTTGATAAAAATTAAGGCTCATGAGGATGTTTATATCTTAATAACAATGCATGATATTAAAAGTGTCATGAAATAATCCCCTTCAAAGTAGAAACACCAACTTCCAAAAACTCCAAATAAGGTCATAATCAAATTATGCATAATGAATGTTTTTTTCACCCTCTTGAATATTATTTTTATTTTTTACTTTTCTTTCTAAAATTATTATTAGATAAAACATCAAATCCATCACTGAACCACATACAATAAAAAGATCATCAGTCTTGAAAATGGTTATTTTTTGTTCTCTTAAATCACAACCCATTTTTCAATTTTTTTGGATCTTTTTTCAAATTTTTTCATTTTTTTAATTAAATAGGGTAAAACAATATAGTATAATGAATGATTCAAAAACCATTTACAATTTTCACAATAATACCCCCAAAATTCTTCCTTACAATGTATATCATCCCGTCCACCATCATTCCCTTTACCCCCACACTTTAACTTTAAAATATAAAGAATATAATTAGAGGAGGGTAGGAATGGATAGAAATGGATTGAAACATAACTCAACCTAATAATGATCATTCATGGTCTCTATGGTACAAAATAATTATTGATGTAAAAGTGGAATTTTAAAGAAAGTTAGCTTTTAAAAGGATACCTCAATCATTTTAATTGTTGTTATGCATAGTCATAGCTTTGAAAATTTTCAAAACAAGTTCTGGTTAGTTACATGTCCCAAGATCACTCAAGAAATATGCTCAAAACAAATATGAAGTTCATGGCCAAGAAATCCTCTTGAGAATGAGATATATGATATTGGACAATAACTTAAAGCATTATTAATAATAAAAAATCAATTCACATAAATTTAAAAAGTTCAAAGAATGAAAAATGGATGGGAAATTTCATTTACATGAATCAATTTGTTCCCTTAAATAATTAGTCATTATTTAAATATCCTTGCTTCACTTTGAACATTCAATATTAAATTTCAATTATTCAATCATATCAACATTGAAATCCAAAAAATGGAATCACATGATTCTTAAAAAACTCATGCCTCCTAGATAAGTCAATTAAAAAATGAATTCAAGTGTGGGAATGTAATTTTATCTTTAAATCTAAAAACATGATTTGGATGAAAAAATTGAGGGAGTTTAAATGATAATCATAAAAAGTGGACTCCATTTTAATTTAATTATTTTGGCCTTATTACTCTTATTCTTGGGTCATCCTTGTGGTTTCCTTCAATGATGGTTCTTGAAAAAAGATAACCACTCATACCACTCATACCAGTGTAATACCTTTTCTATTATAGCTCAAATGGGTGATGCAAGAGGTAACTGAGTCATAAATTCTACGAAAACAATGATACTCAGGTTTCCTCCTGGAAGTGCCTTTTTTAATGTCATTGGATTGACCTTACCTCATGAGAATAAATCAGTAGATGGGTTGGAGAATATTGACCTCCTCCACCGATTCTTGAGGTAAACTTCTAATAAACTTATTTAGCCTTTTTCAATTTATAGTGAATGGGTTTTCCCTTTTTCTCTAGACCTGAATTGACCCAAAATGATATAAATTAATAATAAACAAAGGACATTACCACCTAGAAAAAATATTACCTAGAATTAACTTCAATATGGATTTATAGTGTAGAATTTGGTCTCCAAGTTGAAATCTCTTTGGTTTTATTTTTTTAGTGCCACCATGATTACACCTTTGTAAATCATTGAATTTCCAAAAGATTCTCTTCTAGTTTCTTCTAGCTCTTATAACTATAATTTTTTTCTATTTCCCTAATTTCTACAAATCCATGTTTTTATCTCCTAAAGAATAAAAAAAATCCCGAAGTATACCTAGATCTTCAATGCTATATTAACTTCTTCATGGGATATTGCTATGAGGGGGTGGTTGTTTGATTGGTTATTTTTTGAGTCAAGGACACTGAAGATGACATTGAAATCTCCAAGATCCATGGTCAGGGTTCCTTCATGTATTTTAATGACTATATTTTCCATTTTCAGGATTGGTCTTCCCAAAATTATTGGCGAATTTCTTGGTTCATTGTCCTCCTCTATGGTGAGTATGTAAAAGTATGCTGGAAAAATGAGTTCTCTAACACTTACTATCACATCTTCCACAACACCAGATGGTTAAATAATGGATCCATTTGTGAGTTGGATAACCACTCTTCTTGTGCCTCAAGTCACCTATTTTCAAATATGAGAAGATATAATTAGACATATAATTTATGGATGCACTAAGGTCACTTAAAGCATCAAAATATATAAAGAACCCATTCTATAGGGAATAGAGAATGTCCCTAGATCATGGCATTTTTTTGTTAATTTTGAGTTTGAAATAGTATACGCACTCTTTTCCAAACTTATTTTTTCATCCTCATAATAATTCTTTTTTTTGGAGCATATTTACTTCAAAACATTTTCATATTTGGGTATTTGGTGGATTTCCTCTAGAAAGGGAATGTTGATTTACAATTTTTGGATGGTTTCATGGATCTCCCTTTGATGTTGTTATTCTTATTTCATTGATGGTCGATTCAGTGAAGAAGGGAATGGTAAATTTTTTCCTCTTTTCTCTCTTTATTGCCTTTGAATTTTTGTTTTTACCTTCTTATTGGGATGGATGAGTTTATCTTCAGATGTTTTTTTAATTTTCCATCCTACTTGGCTAATGTGGTGAAAGATCCTTTTTGCTCCAAGTCATGATTGTACTAACATTGTACTTTGTATATTTGATAGTTTCGTCCATGAGTTTACCTTGATTTCTAGTCAGAAGATCCATAAGGCTATCAAACGTATTGTCCAAATTTTTCATAGTCATCTTCAACTCTTTAATCTCTATTTCTTGGTTTCACTTCTTAGAACTTGTTGGAGGTTATTCAAAATTCCTTTATTGGATAGGTAGTTATTTAAATGTTTGTTGTGCCTACAAGGGATTCTTGTATAGTGTGTGTGGTTCTGAAATTGTTGTTGAAATGGTGGTCTGCCCTAGTTCTGTTGTACTCCATATACTTGTTTGGTTTCACCTTCTCTAAATTGTTGATTTTGAGGGAATTGCCTTTGCTGGAATGCAGCAATACAAATTTCGGTATCCAGTATCTCAGCACATTGAACAGTGTAATGATTTTGTGATGAACCTAACCCACATACCTGAGGTGGATTTGGTTTCTCATTCACCTACTTGGTGGAATTTTTCTACACCAGGCTTGTTAGTTCTTGAATTTTAGTTGTAATAATATGATATAAGTCAAATGTTATTTCCTCGTGTATCCCTCTAGTACTAGTGCTTCTTGTCCCAAATTAGTGTTAATTCTTATCTATCTTTTCGATTAGTCTTTATGATTCTATAGGTAATTTTTCAATCAATTCCCCAATGGAGGATTCATCAAAAATATTCCTATCGTTGTCCCAATGTCATTGGTTGAAAAAGACCAGGAAGTGGTGCAACTCTATTGCTTAAGGTGATCAGCATATAATGAACTTAATGAATCATTCCAAATACTCGTAAAGAGTCTCAATGGTATCTTGTTTAATGGATTATATCAACGTCATGATTTTTGTTCTTCGGGAGGATGGGAAGAACCGTTGCATGAAACATTGTTGGATGTCATACCATCCTTGTATTTGTTTGGGTTGTAAGGTATAAAACCACTCCTTATGAACTCCCTCAAGTAAAAAATGGACTGAATTCCACTTCACTTGCTCTTATTCTACTCCTCTTGGTTTGAATTTTTAATACACATGGTTGAATTATTGAATGTGCCGATTAGGATCCTCACCTACAAGGCCATGAAATTTAGTTAGAAAAGGAGTCATGTTTACTCGTAACTCAGAATCATTTGGCTATTTAGGCATGTTGAACTGATTCTACTGGTTAGCGAATTGTGGTGCATAGAGGTCCCACAAGGATATTCTTCGGTTTTGTTCCATTATTGGTGGATATTATTGGAAACATGAGTCTTTTAAACTTATTTATTCAAAATTTATTACAAGATTGAGATTCTTAATCCTAGAAAACAATGTTATTTCAATAATAGGGTTTAAGTCAAGTAGTTCCTCGTTAGATGTCCTGGTCATGAAGATTTACACTTTCTCTGGGGCAAAGACACTAGTTTTTACACCCACATGTTGTGAGGTGTGTTAAAACTATTAAATCCCACTATGGGTGTAGTATGAATGGAAACCAGAATGTCATTCTCAAAGGAGCAATGTTTTAATCTTGGTCTCACATTAAAAATAACAACTTTGAATGATTTAGGGAAGCAATATGTTTTATTAAGAATGTATGTTAATTTAATTTGAATGATAATTGATTTTATTTAGGTTGGGTTTTCCCATTTGTGATGTCATTACAGTTTTTATAAAAATATAATTACATTGGTTTTAGAAAAAATAATTAAATTAATTGAATAATAATTGTTTCTTCATTTCACCTTTGATATAATTATTTATCAAAGTGTTGAAATCTTAATTGACTAATATTAATTAATCATTAAATACAAAATCTAGTATTGATTTTCCCAATATCAATAAATTAATCAATCTTAATTTCTTTACCTGATTTAGCAATCACCAAATCACTCCCATAGGGGATTTTCTTCACAAATTAACCAATCGGTGTAAAAATGAATAGATCAATCAATGGTAAATAATAATTAAATCAAATAAATTTAATATTTAAGAATAAATCAAAATAAAATCATATTTAATTTAAATTAAAAAATAAATTAAATTGAAAACCAGTCATTTAAATGAAAATAATTCCTTTTTATAAAACATCATAAAATCAAATATCACAAAATGGGGTACACATTCCCTTTACTTAATCAAAAAGGATTCTAACCCTCCACGCAAGTTGGGGTGATCAAATTAAAATAGAAAATAAACAAGAACGAAGGAACTATGAATGAAGAATAAGTAGGAGGAATTTCTCCTCCTCTTGGATGCTTTCTTCTAGATAGAATGGTATGTGAAGGAATGCTTTGACAGGTAGAAGCTTCTCTCCTTTTATAGGAAGACTTTGTCCACCACAATTTGTCTTGTTTTTCGACTATTAATTTTATGATTCAGAAATTGAAACCTTCATGACGTTTTTTCATAACTATATTTTCCATTCACCCTCTAAATTGAAACTCATTCCTCCACGAAATGTAGGAGTTATGATTTTTTTCATTAGATTTTTCTTTTTTTGGATGAAGGTTCTTGGATGATTTCTCCAAAATTGTAACTTTAAATGGAATCCATAATTACTTCAAAATTCCATCAAATTATTTTTAGAGGTACTGCAATGTGTCCTCGTTCTATCCCAAGTGGAATATCCTTCATTTATGGGGTGTAGGATGAGATGTGGTTCCATTACAGTGGTGCGGTGCATGTTGTCCACCCAAAAAAATATTCAACTTCATTGATTTGTTATGGTCTCTTGATGGACAAATCAAACCCTATTTCAGAAGAAAATGTTGTAGAAAATAAAATAAGGATTTTAAAAAAAGAATCACTCAATTAGGAATTATATGTTATACCAAATGACCAAATTAATCATGATGTAAAAATCTTTTAAAAATCTAAAATTAATCACTTTAAATAATTTAGACCATTTTCATTCTAAAATTCAAATGACCCATTATTTTTATAAGACAATTAAATACATGGGTTTTATCATTGATTTTTTTTTAAAATTACATATTATTGGAATGAAAATATGCATATAAATATGCTCTCTCAAACCTCTTGGTTGATACGTCATGGCTTTACGACATTATTCTTTATATGGATTGGTTATCTATAGTCCATGCCCAGATTGGGCATTTTAAATGAAGGATGTGTTGTGTCCATTATGGTTGAATATGGTTTTCAATTATTGGTGAAAAAGAAACCTAGGAAGCACAGGATAAACTCATGCATAGAAGGGTGCATCCAATTACTCATCAGTTTGATAGACTGACCCTTGATGCAAAGGATGTCCTGACTTTCTAGTTTCATGTAGTAGTTTATTTCTTGAAGAATTTCATGGATTACCTATCTAAAGAGTGATAGAATGATCCATTGATCTAAACAATGGGATGACATCAGTATCTTTATCATCATAGTTAATGGCTCCTACTAAACTTCGGGAGCTAACTGTGCAGTTCGAGGGCTTGTAGAGGAAGGGATTATTGAGAGCTAGCGTTTAACCCTTGGAAGCCCCTGTTTTGTTTTCCAATAAGGAATACAAAAGCTTGAGGATGTCTGTGGACTAATGAGGCTTGAATATGGTGACCGAGAAGAACATGTTTTCACTACTGGTGATCAATCACCATAATTATAATTTGACAGGGGTTAGATGGTTCTCAAAGGATGACTATTGATTAGTCTATCATCAATAGTGAGTTTGGGACAAGGATATACCCAAGAAGTAATTTCAATGTCTCTATTGTTATAATGAGTATAGGTGTATGGCCTTTGGCATGATGAATGCCCCATCTCTGTTCATGGAATTCATGAACCATATATTTTAACCTTACATAGATTGTTTTGTAGTGGTATTCATCGACGATATCCATGTGCAATCGGTATACGAGAAGGAGCATATATGAAACCTAAAGATGTTTCAAAACATACAACAAGTGACCCATCTATACATAATGCTCTCAAAGTTCCAGTTCTTGATTCATGTGTTCTACATATTAGGACATGTTATGTCAATGCATGGAGTGTCATTGGACCTGACTGAGGTTGAGGCTGTGTTGTTGTGGGAGCCACCATAAAGCATGATAGAGGTGTAGAGCTTCCTTGGATTGGTAGGGTATTATCTAATATTCATACCAGATTTCTCAATAATATCAGAACCTATGAAAGATTTGACTCAAAAGGTGAATCCCTTCTTGTGGATAGTTATGTACCAGAAACATTTACAGTTGTTGAGGAAGAGTTTGACTAGCACACTGATCTTGAAATTTTTGGAGGAGGGTGTCGAGTGCGTATTATTTTTTGAAGAAACGATAACTGGGATCGATTGTGTCTTGATGTATTGGAAATCAATTATTACTTATTTTTCACAAAAATTGAGGCCACATGTGTAGAACTATGTGACTCATAATCTTGAGTTATTAGTAGTAGTTTTTGGTTGATTATGTGGTGACACTACCTGATGGGTTAGTGGTTTATGATCTACTTTGATCAAACGAGTATCAGGTATATCTTCTCTCATAAGGATCTCAACTTGAGGTAGAGTTAATGTCTAGTGTTCCTCTAGGACTATAACTTTTAAATTTTTTATACTCATGGGTTGGAGAATGTGGTATAATATGATCTCAACAGGAGTTCTAGTTCACAGTTTCTGAACAAGGAATCAATGTATTTGACCTCATTGTACTTATCCATTATAAATGGAAATGGATAAACATACCTTTGGTCTATGGTGGTCACCCCTACACTCTTATAGTTACTTAAAGAGTCAAATCATGTGGATACTTACTATGAGACCCTACGTGCTCAGATATCTACAGGGAATTCTCCTGATGTATTTATTAAAGGTGGGTAGAACATCATTCCATTTAGAGGATGTATGATGGTACCGGTGACGTTGTGAGAGGTGATTATAAAAGATTTTCTTATGTCTCATTTCGAGGGAGGGAAATATTTTTTTTGGAAAAGATGTAACATGACCTCTAACACCATTTTTGGTGGCTAGTGGTGATGAAAGGAGTTTTATATTTTGTCTCTCAATGCCTTAGTTGCCAGTAAGTGAAATTTTAGCACTATGATCCATCGTGTTTAGATCAACACCTTGAGGTGGAAAAATGGATGTGCGATGGGATATCTATGGAATTCATGATGGGATTACCATGTATGCATTAGGGACATGATTCCATATAGTTTATCATTGACAGAATCACCATGTCATCCCACTTCTTAACTATCTGAGAGTACAGTTCAGTAGAGATCCTGGGATGACACTACTTTCATGAGACAGTTAACTCCATACAGTTCCATCAATGATTGTTTCTAGTCAGGATGCTCACATAAAATCATGGTTGTGGAAGGGATTATAAGAGGTGTTTGGGACCCAGTTGTTCTTGAGCATAGTGTTTCACCCATAGAATAATGGTCGGACAGATATGATCATTCTAATTTTGGAGGACATGATATGATCTTTCATGTTTGACATTGGCCATTGTTGGGAGGATCAACTACCACTAGTCATGTTTTTTTATACTATTAGATTACATTCCACCATTATTATGGCACCATTTGAGGATTTCTACAGGTGACTCTACCAGTCACCACTTTGTTGGAGTTACACTAAAGAGTATGCTCTAATGGGACCATAATTGGTGCGAGCTACAAAAGGAAAGTTGGAGATCATATAGAAGTGGATTAAGAAATCATAGAGCTATTATAAGTCTTATGAAGACATGATAGGGAGGCCTTTTAAGTTCATACAAGGAGGCCATGTGTTCCTATGAGTTTCAAATCTATGTGGATTATAGATATTTGGACACGGTTCCAAGTAAACTATGAGGTCCATCATCCATTTCCAGATACTTCATAGTGTTGGAGAGGTGGAATACCACTTATCTCTACCCTTAAAGATAGACTGGGAACATGATGCCTTCCACATGTTGTAGCTGAGGAGTTGCATGCACAACCCACCACACGTTGTTGACAGGAGTGAGATGGACACTAATGATGGAGGGACTATTTCAAAATACCTCGTAGAGATTGATTATTTCCAATAGAGGATACATCATGGGCAATCAATTCCATTTTTGTGTGTCTAGTGGTTGTACAAGAATATCTAGCAGATCACATGGGAGTGGGTGGATAAGATTCATTCTCAGTACTCACATCTTTTTGAGTATCCATTGTTTTGGCCTTTCAAGGATGTAGATCCCCAATGTGGGTAGAATGAAATGTCCCATATTTTACATGTGTTAATTTTAAATATTAGATAGATTAATTTTGTGAGTAGCTTCTATGAAGACGTGTGATTCCAAGGACCGGTGTTCCAAAAATAAATGAATGGAAAATATTAAAACATTTAATATCACATGTGTGAAATTTTCCTAAAAATAGTGGAATAACATCTAAATAGATTCTAGGATTAGAAATATGAGGGCACCGTTTAGTTTAGAATGGATGATTCACCCAACCAGTGATTTAACATGGATTAACGCGTGTTGTTTGTGGAGAAGACTTCACAGAATCATAAATGAATAAAATTGTTTTTGAAAATTGTTTTATTTAAGATCATTGACATAGCGATAAGTGGATCATTAAATATATATATATTTATAAATTCCATGTTTATCCACATATTCAAAAAATATTATAGATAGTTAATGGAGGGATATTTCTAGAATATTTCTTAATGAAAGTTGACAAAATACTATATTGACAATCGACACACAATGATCTTGTAGGAACTTTCCTACGATGATGGCACAAAGATCATTCTTCATCAATAACTGATCTGAATCGAGGTAGCGAATTTGATTTAATTATTTTATTCACAAATCCCAAGTTCCAGGTTGAAAAAATACCAATAAATAAAAATATATACATATAGAGAAATTTTATCATGTGATGGGATAATTTTGTGGGATTTATCGGAAGTTTGATCTTGAGATTCATTGTATTTGTTTATTTTATAACAGTAACAAACCATGATCTGCACGAACATTGATCAAGGTTCGCCCGCTTGATTTGGGATTTATTTTCTCCCCTAATTCACATCTTCTTAGTTTTTTCCAACAGTTTGAAATTCCTTATTTAAATCAGTCATTTGATGTTAGATTCTTGGTGAAATTATCCAAAACCATAGACCAGCTTCTGTACAATTCAACTGAGGTGTGATGCTAGTTTTGGATGAATATTTGATGGTAGTGGGTGTCGATTATTAATTCTTCTACAGTAATTAAGAATCATGACGATTAGTTTTCCTAGATTATTAAAGTCTTAAATTTTACTGAATTGGTGATGGAATGCTAATAAGACCACAGATATGGAGTCTCATGGAAAACTGACCACTAGAACAGAAGTTCGAATATCGACCAGTGTGACATGGAGGAAGAAGATGGGTTCTAGGAAAACTTGATAAACTCATTGTGTAGTCCTTGACTACATTTCATGTAGCTCCTATGAATGAATCGACATGTACCTTATAAAATAAATGAACATGGGGTAGAGTACACGGGCTCCCTACATGGTGTGTACATCCCTACATAGCATGGCATGTCCCATGTACATGGGAAACCCCATGTACTGGTACACAAGAATAGATACATGGGCTGACGCAATGTATTGGAAAATGGCTAGAGTACATGGGTAGACCCTAGATGTAGGGACACAACAAGTAACCCATTGTAACTACTTGCACTCTTCTATAAGACATGGGTTGAATGACATAGTCTGTTTTACATGGTCAATACCTATGGTTCAGCGACATTTTTTGTACCCTTATAACATGTAGTGTACATATTTCAACATGACTTAGATCATTTTTCCTGTTCATAATAGACAAGTTTTTGTTAGGGATCGTTCCCTTTATTATTTACCTAAAGGTTGGTGAGAATCATTTCCAACTCATATGACTATGATCCCTTCGACATGACAACCTATATGGAGTTTTTGGAATTCCCTTGAGTGGCCTGGAGTGGGATCATCTATTCATATTCAATTCCCAAGGTGGAATTCTTAGTGTTAACATGACCAAAATTATACATGCCCCAACCCTTTACATACCGGGTTAATCTAGATTGAGTTGTTGGTATCACCCCATGTCACTGGTAGTGATCTTCATCTATGTATCATATTCTCTTAGGAATATCCGTGTATCTTTCTTGTGAAAAGATCTGATGAGCAGCCCCTCCCAGATGTATGTCATCAGTTTTAAGAGACTTATGAGTGTGTTCTCCCATACGAGTACTTTGGGTAACCTATGAGATGGAATTCGAAGCCTGGTATACTATATTTTTTTATTACCTCTTGGATCTATGTCTTGGATTGAGTATATCTCGATATTCTTGTTTTATGTGATATGGATATATAATTTTGTAGTGATGAATTTAATTTCGTTTGTTTCATTGCATTATGGTTTTGGGGTTTCTTACTGAGTATTGTTATACTCACCCCTACACTGCCTTTACCTGAATCTGTATTGTCTTATGAATATGATCAACCTTATTTTGAAGTCCTTGGTAGACCAGGACCAAATAGTGCTTTGTGAGACCGCATATACCAAGTTGTGTTCAGGTGGATTTCAGATAGTATTCTTAGAACCTATTATTTATTGGATGCACATATGTTTATAGACACATTGTGGTGTTCCTATATTATGCTCCATTTAATATACCTTACTTTATTTTTTAATATGGTTGTGGGATATAAATTTATTCATGCATTGGTTAATTAGGGTTTTTTTTGACATTTCAACATTTTTGAGATTTTAGAAGTGTGAAATTGTATAGGTACAAAGAAAATTCCTCCCAAGTTAGTGATATTCCAACTCAGTGCTTGTCAGCAGCCCCTAGCCTATTTGATGTGGGCATTGGGAGTTGCGGCATGTACCCCGACTAGGATGGGTTGTGACATGAATAATTAATCTATAAAAGATGATAATAAATCAGAAATTCATTGAAAATCAATATAAAGGCGTGTGATATTTATTTTTAGACCTTATAGTTGAGATAAATAGGATAAAATATGAAATAAAATCACAATACATGAATATAATGGAGACATGGAAATGAGTCCATAAAATTCAGTAATTTATGGATGAAATGTTTTCCTAAATGAAATAAATTTAACCCTCAACTAAAAACTTATTGATCCTCAATAATATTTAATATAAGAACCCATAATTATTGTACATAGATTTTAAATCTTATTTTAAGAACAAAAAATATAATTTACAAATACATTCCCGAGGATCATAAATGTATAGTGTATTTGGAAAAATAGACATATAAACAACATGTTTATAAATAATTTAAATCATCCAACACATTTTTATTAATAACTTGAAACCCTTATAGAAATACAATATTTAAACATTTTAAACATAACTAATTGAAAGTAGATAGAAGAAAGGGTGAGATCAGATGCACTATAAGGGTAAATAAGGGAGACAATAATGGTCACACAAATATAACATTAGTATAAGGGTATGAAAACATGATCAAAACCTTTGAAAAAAAAATCCTATATATCATAGATAATAATCATGAGTAATGGAATACATATTTGTAGTTTATAAGATATGAATCATAAAATAATCAATGAATATGGTCCATAAGATTACAACATTAGAATAATATATGTGTTTGTGGAACAAAAAAATTACAGAAAAAATTACTTTAATAGTCAATGATCACTTGCAACGATACCATTATGGATTAGGTTTACTCCCCAAAACATTTTATCAATCATGGGTAACTCCCAATACTATCATAGTAGATTGGTTTCACTCCTAGAAACATTATAGTGGTAAATATAAACTCCCAAAACCATCACAGTTTATTGGGTTAACTCCCCAAACCATCGTAGTTGTCAAGGATCAGTCCTAAGACTATCAAAGTGGATAGTATAACATCCCAGGTAAATAAAGAATAATACTTTTGAATGTTTATTATTATTTGTGAATTAAATATTAATTTTACTTTAACGGGGATTCTATGTTCAATAGCGTAGCCAATACACAATTGCAGGTTTCTTTGAAATCTTACGTTGCAAACTAACAATATAATATTATTATTTTAAATGGTGGTTAATGCCTAGCCACTGTGTCAGAGGAAATTAATAGAAATAACTAAAATATGGTTATACATGTTTTTTAAAAATTTTACATTTACTCAATAAATTTTAGATGCTTAAAATGTGAATGAATCGAATTTTAAGCATAATTTTCTTTAAAAGGTCAATTTAACACCTTTTAATGGAGAACCCTCATTAAATATAATTTTTGTCACTCTTATATGTTCTATTTAACAAAATAAAAATATTCTTTAGAATTGGGATATCAAAATTTACATTGGATGAAATTTTGGTATTTTCTGATAATGTACAGTTTTTAATGAATAGTGAAAAATTACGTATTTTAATTCAGAAGTGCCTTTTAATATAATTTATTTATACGTTTATATTATTTTATAATTGGTTTTAAAGTATAATTAGAATATATTTTTACCATTTAATTTAATTTTGGTCATTGGATGAAATTTCGTTTTGAAATTGGACATAAACAAGTGTCAATCTTTTGATAGTTATGATTTCTTAAAAACACGCTATTTGTTTTAACTCCAGAAATTAATTTTAAATTAATTTCTTCTAATGATGTGTTTTGAATATGTAAAACTAGATTACATATTTTGAATTTGTAGGTCTAAATTGTTTAAAATTTTAACTTTTATTTTTATACATTTTAAATATTTACATCAGTAAATATTTTATTTACGATGATTAAAGGGTAAATATAGGAAATAAAGGTAAAATATAATATTATAATAATATTAAATTACCCTAAAATGTGTCCTAATCCTATTTTATGATACCTATCCGACCATGGGAAGACTTGGGTTGAATTTGGGACCCCATGGAGCCACATGGGAGTAATAATGATATTTTATATTAATTAATTTAAACTAAAGACAAAACTGACATAAACAAATATCATTTAATAAATAAATTTTTATAAGGGGTTATATAATTTATATTTTTTACTATAAATACTATTTGTAAATATAAAAATATTTCCTAAGTCATGGTATTTTTTTATAATTTTTGGACATCATATAAATTAAATTATTTATGACACAATAATGATTCAATATTTACCTCATTAATAAATGATTTAAATAAATATGATTATAAATATTAAAACAATATCCAATAACTTACCAATTATTATTGGATTATTTTATTCCGACCATGATTCGTCGTAACATTTATATTAATGAATAGTTGAACTTTTGAAACTGATGATGTGGTTATAATAAAATAAATATTTCAAACATTCCTAATGAGCCCCCCTCTCCCTTATAAAAAGCCCTCACTTCTAACACATTTCTCACACTTCTCAAGCCTTTGGCTCATGCAACCACGGCTCCAATAATCTCCCAATATCCCTCTATTCATCCTATAAGCCTTACCTTAGGTATAAATCACTTCAAGAAACCCTTGTGGTTCAAACCAAAGGGAGTTACCGAATTTAAAGGTAACGTCTTCTCTTAAGTTCTTTTGTTTTATTTTACTTCTCCAAGCCCCTAAACTCCTTTTATTTATTTATTTTATAACAAACCCAGTATCCAAAATATTATAGGATGTTTTTATTAGAATTATTATAACTAAACTTACACACACCTCCATCTAATGGGTAAAGAACATAATGTGTCTGTGGATGGAAAACTAACATCTCACGAAACGATGATTATTAAATTATCTCCTACCGCCTCTCATGGTGTCCATTTTGATGTCACTGTATTTATATATGATATATATAATGATTATTTTTTATTTATTCTTTTTTATTTTCCATTTATATCATACATTTATGGTTTCCATAATGGGTAAACGTGATAATTTCATTTCAGGAAGTGCAGACTACCGCCCCCTCAAAGTTATATGACTTGTTAATGCCTTATGTGGGATGAATAAAGTATGGAGTTAATGATTATATTTAAGAAATTATATAGAAATTATAATATACATATGTATCATTATGTTTTCATTCCATCAAAATACAAAATGGAAATGAATGTAGCGTTCATCCGTACGTACGGCTTACCATCTCCATGAACGGTGCATTTCATTTCTTACCTCCAAATGTTCTATACTAATATAAATACATGTATATACTGGATATATATAATAAATATGATATATACATCATTAATATAATTCTGATGAAAATGGATATTTGACCACATGGGCAACTAGTAACTATACGATGTTCATTTTTACTCAAGTACCAAATATTGATGAAACAACCGTTAATAACATAAATCATTACATAATGTTTATAACATGGTAATAAGTGATATAAAAGGAATAATAAACTTGAAAACGGTTCTAAAAAATGATAAATTAACTTTAGTTTATTATTCCATAGATTAAATAATGATCCAGCAAAGTCGGACATGAGGTAAGGGACTTCATGTCAATCTCCTTTCATTGAGGCATGTTTTGTATTATTCTCAACATTAATTTATATGGTGTATAAATAACCTTTACTTTTAATTTCAGTCAAAGGGAATATTTTTATATGAATCATTTTACTAAATGAAAAAATAATAGTTCTTTTTAATCTACGCGGTGACAATGACCTTTTCTGTCTCCACAAGTATTATTTGATCTTTGGCTTCCTAAACAAGTTGTAATGACTTTTAAAGGAAACTAAATATCATATACTGTTTTTTATATTTTGTTATTGAAAATACTTTTGATAATGGATTTTTTATGTCCATATATTTGAAATATATATTTTGATTAAAATTTGGAAATGTTACCTTTCCTTTATTTTTTGTTTTATGTGTTATCAATATGTTATTGTTCTTGGGAATTGTTTATGAATACGGGTGGTTTAGTGATAAACCAAGGGTGGGTGAGCCCGAGATAGATCTCCAATGAATTGGGTAACATGATGGAGGTAAACGTGAATGTTTCTCCTAAGATATTTAGGTAATATACTATGATGGGTATTCTAAATGTAACTCCTTATATAGGTGTGATAGATACAATGTAAGTATGATATGGATGCCACAAGTTACCTTTATGGTTTACATTTTATATTGTGTTAATCATAAATCTTATGATTTCATGAAGTATATAAAATTTTATTATATTATGTATGTAATGATGAACTAATGTTTTCATTCTTTGTTTTATAACCCATATTGAAATTTTTATGCTCATCCCAAGTTTTGAAAAGTTTTTCACATGAGTTAAAGATGAATAGGGTCAAGGAATGGATTCTAGGAAAAATTGAGTTGTCTAAAACATGGAAATGGACAAGGCTCTTTTTCTTTAATGATATTTTATTTTGTGAAAAAAATGAAAACTAAGTGGAAGTGTCTACTTTGTAATCTTTTGAGATGTAATAGTTATGTCCTAATTCTCTAAAATTCTAAACCTGAAAAGATCGTCAATATGAATTATTCATTTAATTCAATATTATATAATGTTTTAAGGTCGGGTCTTTATAGTTGGTATCAGAGGACATTTTAGACAACATTAGGAGTTAGAATATTTTAAGTTAATCTCCATAAAAAAATTTATTGTAATAATGAAATGATATAGCATTTACAGATTACCGTGTAACTTTGCCTAAGATATTTCTATGTTTAGAATGTTTTTCCATAGAGGAAAAAGGGAAGCTATGTTGGGACGACATCAGGAGGAAGACAACCTTCCAAATCATCAACATGAGATGGTCAGAACCAGAACTGAATAGTTTGTTGCAGTGATGGCATAGTTGACTCAAGCTATAAATGGTGGTGGTATTTATGCATGAGATCAGCCATATCAACCACAGAGGAACATTTCAGTAGTAGATCATTTCATGAGGCAACATACCCCATCATTCAGAGGATCATCTGACCATGTGCTAGAAGAAGGGTGGATTAAATCCCTAGAGAAATTTTTTTATGTCATGGGGTGTTCATAACACCAAAAGTTTAGTCTTTCTGTTTAACATTTTTGAAGGTGAAGATGATCAGTGGTGGTCGAAGGTGAAAAATATCCAGGATAATGATGATATTGATGCACTTTATTGGGATGAATTCAAAGGTATGTTTCATGAGATATATTTTTATATGGTGGTTCAACTTAGGATGTAAAACAATTCCTAGAATTGAGGCAGGAGGATGACTCAGGGACTCCTTATGAAGAAAAATTCACTCAACTTACAAGGTATGCTCCGAATTTCATATGAGATTTTGATTGTAAAATCAACGATTTTTACTCAGTATTGAATACAAAGTATCAAAGGACGTTAGCATCTCGTGAGTTAAAAATGTATGAAAAACTTTTTCATTGTGCGGAGAAGGTGGAAATGGAGTTTTTCGATGATCAGGTGTTCTTTGAAAAACAATAAAATAAGAGGTCTAGGTGGAAGGTGAAAGGGAAGAACACTCCAGAAAAGTCTAATGTTAGGAAACTTAAATTTACAGTTTGTGAAAATTGTGGTAAAAACATACTTTGGAATGTCTTCTGAATTCTAGTAAGTGTTCCCGATGTCGTAAAATGGGACATAAGGCTCGTATTTTCACTGAAAAAGATCAATGTAACGGTTATAGAAAATATGATTTACAGTCAATAAAATGATTTAAGTGCAACGAAATGGGTCATTATGAAAATGAGTGTCTAACGAAGAACATAACTGAGAGAAAGCAGCTAGACTACAAGCAAAAAGGGGTGGTGAAATCCTTTTCAACTACTTCATCAGATGTTGGGCCATCAAATGAAGTAGTATCAGGTACACTTTTTTTGTTCATATTATGCCTATGTGTTGTTTGATTTAGGGTCTACACACTCTTTCATTTCTGAGAATTTTTCTAGTAAATTGGGAATTCCTTATCAAGATATGATTACAGAACTTATGGTAAAAACACCTGGAGGAAATATTGAGACAAAAAGAAATCATTTGAACCTTCATTTCCTTGTGTGCAGAAAGAATCTACCTGCAAACCTTATTGTTTTTCCTCTATTAGAGTTTGACATTATTATGGGTATGGATTGGATTTTCATTTATCATGTTAAGATTGAATGCAGAGAAAATGAGGTTTATTTTCAGAAATATTTTTAGTTTCTGTACAAGAATGAACCCTTACATTTGATAACATATCAGGAAGCTGAGAAACTAGTAAAATAAGTAAATGAATGTTACCTTTCTCATATTGTTGAGAATAAAGGAAGTGTTGAGATTAATGATGTTCCAGTGTTAAATGAGTACCTTTATGTTTTTCCTGATGAGTTTTCTGGTATTATACTTGATCGGGAAGTTGAATTTACTATCGAATTAGTGCCTGATGCTAAACCAATTTCAAAACCCCCTTATCGAATGACTCAAATTAAGCATTAAGAGTTAAAGAAGCAATTTCAGGTGTTATTAGATAAAGGTTTCTTTCTACCAAACACATCACCCTAGGGTGATCCTATCTTATTTTTTAAACAAAATAAAGTTCAATGATACTTTTCATTGATTATAGAGCATTGAATAACATAACTATTAAGAACAAGTATCCTTAGCCTCATATTGATGATTTGTTTGATCAGCTCATGGAAGCTCAGTATTTTTCATAGAATGACTTGTGGTTGGGGTACCATTAGTTGAAAGTAAAGTAATCGTAGATTTTGAAGACCGAGTTTCATACTAGATATGGCCATTATAAATTTGTATGTATGCCTTCTAGGTTATCCAATGAACTTGTTGTATTCATGGAACTTATGAATATTATTTTCCATGAGTGCTTGGATAAGTTTGTGTTTGTGTTCATTGATGATATTTTGGTTTTCTAAAAAAGTAAAGAAGAACATGAAAGTCATCTAAGGGTTGTCCAGAAAAATTTAAAAGAAAACAAACTGCATGGAAAATTCAGAAATTGGGATTTTTGGTTACAACAAATTTCTTTTCTTGGTCACATTGTTTCAAAAAAATGGCATAACTATTAATCCTACTTAAACAAAAAATTTTGAAGAATGGCCAAGACCCACAAATATAACAGAGATCTATAGTTTTCTTGGTTTGGCAGGTTATTACTGGAGGTTTATTGATAATTTTTCATGGTTATCTATTCCAATGACTTAATTAATTCAAAAAGGTGTAAAGTTCATTTGGAAAAAATAATGTGATGATTGTTTTCAGGAATTGAAAAGAATATTGGTGAATTCTCTAGTTTTGGCACTACCTTCCAGAAATAGTGAGTTTGTTATTTACAGTGATGCATCGTTGAAAGGACTTGGTAGTGTCCTTATGCATAATGATGAGGTAATTGATTATGTTTCAAGTAAGTTGAAACCCCATGTGTTAAATTACCCTATAAATGATTTGGAATTAGCTACTGATGTTTTTCTTTAAAAATTTGGAGTCATAATTTGTATGGAGTAAAATTTGAAATATATACTGACCAAAAAAGATTAAATTATATATTCACTCAGAAATAATTGAAAATGAGACAGAGGAGAAGGATGGAATTAATCAGGGTTTATGATTTCACAATCCATTACCATTCAGGAGAAGAAAATAATGTGGCTGATGCTTTGAGTCGAAAATGTAATGTTTCTTTAACAATGCTACATTTGGAATGAGATCCTTTGGTTTTTGATTTGATAAACTTTTGAATAGAAGTTTTTGGTGTAGGATGTTCTTCTATTTTGTTTCAGGTGTTTGTCGAATCATCTATGTCAGAATGAATTAAGCGTGCACAGAAAGAAGACAGTGAGTTACAAAAAAAGGTAGAGTTGGTTCAGAAGGGTATGTTTCCTGAATTTAACATTCATAATGATTGAGTTTTGAGGTTTGGAAAAATATTATGTGTGCCTTGTGATTCACAATAAAAGAATGAGTTGTTATGTGAAGCTCATAGTTCTCTATTTTTAATTCATCCCAGAAGTACTAAGATGTACATAGATCTTCGGGAGTATTAATGGTGGGATGGAATGAAATGAGATATTGTTGACATTACGTTGAATTGTTTGACTTTTCAGTAGGTTAAAGCAGAGAGGTAGTTACCAAAAGGGATTCTTCAGTCATTACCGGTTCCAGAGTCGAAATGGGAAAATATATCAATGGACTTCGTTGTGGGATTACCAAAGACATCTAGAGGTAACAATGCAATCTGGGTTATTTTTGATCGATTGACTAAATCACCTCATTTCCTTCCTATTAGAGATACATTGTCTCGAGATCAACTTTCTCAGTTGTATGTTAAAGAGATAGTCAGGTTGCATGGTGTTACCCTCTCCATTGTATCAGATTGTGATCTCAGGTTTACTTCTAAATTTTGGAAAGGCATTCAGAAGTCATTAGGTACTAAATTAAATTTTAGTACAACATTTCATCCTTATTCAGATGGGAAGTTATAATGAAAAATTCAGACCATGGAGGATATTATTTGAGATTTTTCACTATATTATAAGAGAATTTGGGACCAACATATTTCTTTGGTTTAATTTTCATATAATGACAGTTTTCATTCTAGTATATAGATGGCTCCATTTGAGGAATTATATGGAAATCATTATCGAACTCCAGCTGTTTGGAATGAAGTATGGGAAAGAAATCTGATTGGACCATAATTGGTAGAAGAGATGGCATAAAAATTTTAGTTGATTCAGAAGAACATGTGCACAGCTCATAGCAGGCAGAAAAGTTATGCGGATAACAGGAGAAGGATCTATCCTTCAGGGTAGGTGAGTATGCCTTTCTCAAAGTTTCTCCATGGAAAAGTGTGATGCATTTTGGAAAGAAGGGAAAGTTTAATCCTAAGATCATTAGACCATATGAAATCCTAGAGATAAAGTTGTAATTGTTGCGTATAGAGTGTCTTTACCTCCAAGTTTATCTCAGTTACACAATGTTTTTCATGTTTCAATTTTTAGAAAGTATATGCCAGATCCATCTCATGTTTTCAGCCCTGATGTAGTTTAGTTTGAAGAGAATCTATCTTATGAGGAACAGCCAGTCCAGATTCTTGACCATAGAGAGAAAGTGTTGCAGAATAAGGTAATTTTTCATGTAATGGTTTTATGGAAAAACAATATGGTTGAAGAGGCAACATGGGAATCTGAAAATGTTATGAGGGATAAATACCCCCACTTATTTGATAAGTGAATAAAAATTGTGAGGATGAAATTTCCAAAAGGGGTTAAGGATGTAACATCCCATGTAAATAATGAATAATAAATTTTAATGGTTATTAATATTTTTGAATTAAATATTAATTTTACTTTAAATGGGATGCTATGTTCGATGGTGTACCCAATACGCAACATCGGGTTTCTTTGAAATCTTCTATTGCACAATAATAATGTAATATTATTATTCTAAATGGTAGTTAATGCCTAGCCATTATATCAGACAAAGTTAATATAACTAACTACAATATGACTATATATGTTTTTTAATTTTTTTTACAATTATCGAATAAATTTTAAAGGCTTAAAAAGTGAATGAATCTAATTTTAAGCATAACTTTCATTAAAAGGTAGATTTACATCCTTTTAATGGAGAACCATCTTTAAATATAATTTTTGTCACTCTAATATGTTATATATGAAAAAATAAAATTCTTCTGTAAAATCGGGACATCAAAATTAACTCTGCATCAAATTTTGGTATTCTCTGATAATGTTCATTTTTTTAATGACTAGTGAAAAATACTATATTTTAATTCAAATGTGCCTTTTAATATAATTAATTTATATGGTTATATTATATTTTTAATTAGTTTTAAAGTGTAATTAGAATATATTTTTACAATTTAATCTAATTTTGGTCATTGGAAGTAATTTCATTTTGAAATTGGATATAAATAATTGTCAATCTTTTTAAAGTTATTATTTCTTAAAAACACGCTATTTGTTTAAACAGTGGGAATTAATTTAAAATTAATATCTGCAACCTATGTTTTTTGAATTAGGAGTAATGGATTACATATTTGGAATCATTATGACCAAATTCTGTAAATAGTTAACTTTTATTTTTATACATTTTAAATATTTACATCAGTAAATATTTTATTTACCATGATTAAAGGGTAAATATAAAAAATAAAGGTAAAATACAGTATTATAATAATATTAAATTTCCCTAACCTCTATCATAATCTTATTGGATGATACATATCCGAAGATGAGAATCCTTGTGTTGAATTTGGACACCATGGAGCTACATGGGAGTAATAATTACATTTTATATTAATTAATTTAATGAAAAGACAAAAATTACATAAACTAATATCTTTTAATAAATAAATTTTTTATATGGGGTTATATAAGTTATATTTTTGACTATAAATATTCTATGGAAATATAAAAAATATTTCCTACATCAAGTTATTTTTTTATAATTTTTGGAAATCAAATAAATTAAATGATTTATGACATAATAATGATCCAATATTTACCTCATTAATAAATGATTTAAATAAATAAGATTATAAATATTAAAACAATATCAAAAACCTAGACAATTATTATTTTATTATTTTATTTCGATCATGATTCATCTTAAATTTTATATTAATGAATAGTTACCCTTTGAAATCGTAGATGTGGTTATAGTAAAATAATTATTTCAAACATTCCTAAAGAGCCCCTCCTATCCCTTATAAAAATCCCTCATTTATAACCCATTTCTCACACTTCTCAAGACATTTTCTCATGAAACCTATACTCCAATAATCTCCCAAGATACCTATATTTATTCTAGAAGCCTTACCTTAGGCAGAATTCACTTCAAAAAACCCTTTTGGTTCAAACCAAATGGAGTTACCCGATTTAATGGTAACGTCTTCTCTTAAGTTCATTTGTTTTATTTTTATTCTCCAATCCCATAAAATCTTTTTAGTAGTTTATTTTATAAAAACACCATTATCCTAAATATACTAGGATTTTTTTATGTGATTCATTCGAACTACACTTACACACACCTCCATCTAATGGGTAAAAAACATAATGTTTCGGTGGATAGAAGACTAACACCTCACGAAACAATGATTGTTCAATTATCTCCTACCGCCTCTCACGGTGGACGTTATGATGCCACTGTATTTATATATGATATATATAATTTTTATTTTTTCCTTATTCTTTTATATTTTCCACTTATAGCATACCTTTATGGTTTCCATAATGGGTAAACGTTATAATTTCATTTCAGGAAGTGCGGCCTACCACCCCCTCAATGTGATATGAATCCTTAATGCCTTATGTGGGATGAATAAAGGATGGAGTTAATGATGTTATTTAATATATTATACTGGAATAATAATATACATATGTATCATTATGTTTCCATTCCATCAAAATACGAAATGAAAAATGAAATTAGCATACATACGTACGTACAGCTTACCGTTTCCATGAATGGTGCATTTCATTTCTAACCTCCAAATATTATCTACAAATATAAATACATGAATATACTAGATATATATGATAAATATGATATCTAAATCATTAATATAATTCTGAATATAATGGGTATTTTACCACATGGACAACTAGAAATTATTAGATGTTCATTTTTACTCAAGTACCAAATATCGAGGAAATAACTGTTAATAACTTAAATGATTACATAATGTATATAACATGGTAATAAGTGATATAAAATGATTAATAAACTTGAAAAAGGTTCTTAAGAATGTATAAATTAACTTTAGTTTATTATTTAGGAGATTAAAGAATTCTCGAGTCAAGTCAGACACGAGGTAAGGGACTTCATCTCAATCTCCTTTCTTTGAGGTATGTTTTGTATTATTCTCAACATTCATTTTTTTACTCTGTATAAATAATTTTACTTTTTATTTCATTCAAAGAGAATATTTTTCTTCGAATCGTTTTACTAAACTACAAAAAAGAATGTTTCTTTTTAATGTACGCGGTGACAATGACCTTTTTCATCGCCGTGAGTATTATTTGATCTCTGGCTACCTAAACAAGTCGCAATGTCTTTTAAATGAAACTAAATACCATATACTCTTTTTATGTATTTTGGTGTTAAAATTATTTTATAATGTATTTTTTTCAATATATTTAACTGATATATTGTGATTAAAATGTTGAAAAGTTATCTTTCCTTTATTTTTACTTTTGTGTGTTATGAATATGTTATGGTTCGTGGGCATTGTTTATGCATACAGTTGGTTCCATGATAAACCTAGGGTGGGTGAGCCAGAGATAGCTCTCCAATGCTTTGGGTAACATGAAGGAGGTAAGAATGTATGTTTCTACTAAGAGATTTAAGAAATATACTATGATGGGTATTCCAAATGTAACTCCTTACGTAGCTGTGATAGCTACAATATAAGTATGATATGGATGCCACAAGTTACCTTTATGATTTATGTTTTCTATTATGTCAATCATAAATATTATGATTTCATGAGGTATGTTAAAGATCTTATGTTATGTATGTAATGATTAACTAATGTTTTCATTCTTTGTTTTATAACCCTTACTGAGATTTTTTATGCCTATCCCAGGTTTTGAAATGTTTTTTAGATGACATAAACTCGAATAGGGTCAAGCATGGGATACAAGGAAAAATCATGTTGTCTAAAACATTGAACTGGACATGACTCATTTTTTTCAGGAGTTATTATTTTTTGAAAAAATGGAAACTAATTGGAAGTGTCTACTTAGTAATCTTTTGAGATGTAATAGTTATGTCCTAATTCTCTAAAACTCTAAACATGAAAAGATCCTTAATGTGAATTATTCATTTCATTCAAGATTATTTAATTTTTTAAGGATGAGTTCTTATAGATAGGCTCCCTTACTAAACATGGTTTTATCCACATTCCAATCTAGTTCACCTCATGAGATGTCAATCTTTACCCATTTCATTATAGGTATATGTAATTCTTGGTCCACCCATCAAAAAATGATAATATTGCAATGTTGTTCCATTAGATATTAAAACATTCATCATATCATTATCCATGAAAATTAATGGGTCTCATAAACATTTCCAATATTATATCATATGTAAAAGAAATGAGTTTCATAAATATTTCATCATTTCATCTTAGTAAAACTGATGTAAAGGAATGAGTTTCAACAAATTTTTGTCATGGAATAAGTGAAGGAAAAGAAATGGGATTTGTAAAAATCTTATCGTAATAAAAATAATTCATCCATATAAAGAATAAAGATGGTATCATTGGATCATATCCCAAGTAAATAATAATTTGAATCAATGGTTTTTGACATTGATAAATAGAAATACCATTACAATATCATTAAAATAGTCTTGAAGAAAATACACTTTCAACATTGAAAATCAGTCTTTAAGAAATGTAAATTCAAAAAATATGGAGAAAATTATTTTCATTTAAATTATCCATTGAAAATATTAAATTTAGTAGGATAGTATTTAGTGATCATGGCGGTAGGAAATTCTATTTATTCCATACAATATAAAAGAAAACATTCCATTAAAACATTTCTAAAAAAAGGTACATTGTTTTGAAAATTAAAAGAAGATTCATTTTAAAAAAATTAAAAAAAATTAAAACACAATAAAAAATACATTAAAAATTCATGGGAGAATATTAAAAATATACTTCATATTATTTTTAGAAAACATGTACAAGGATGAGAATGAATATTCGACCGAAGAAAGAAATAGAAACATTCTTTATTTAAAATATTATTTATATATCCTAAGTACAAATAGAGGAAAAAGTAATGGAAAAATTATTTCTCCATAAATAAATTGTGAAAAATAAAATACATGAGATAATTGAGAATTTTATCATAATATTTCATCATCTGAATCATAATCATAAGCAATGTCGATATGCAATGACATTATAATATAAAACACTTACCACTTTGTTAAAATTTTAATCGTATTACCCATCAAAGAAAGAAACATAGATGGATAAGAAAATCCACATAAATTTTATAAAAATAATAATAAAATAAATTATTGGGTAGTATATACCCCACATAAAATAGAAAATTTATGAATATGGAATGTTTCTCACAGAATAATAAGTGAGACTAAAATCCCTCACCTCAACATTGAATTTCAATATACATATTCAAAAAATATGCATAATAAACATATAATTATTATAAATCAATTTCATAACCATATTAATATATAACATAGAATATATGATTATTTATAACTTTTGAACACCAACTTATTAACAATTCATTATGAAAATCATTGTTCGCTGTGGTAACTACTTTCTTTTCTATATATGTATTAGTTCATTAGTTTTGGTCGTTCAAATTTAATAATGGTTAAATAACCCATATAATGCTAATAGTTATATAAATATTATACATATTAATTATATAATTATTTTAGTCAATTATTAATGTTAGAGATAGATTAATGAATCACACTCTTCGTGGAGATGGCACGCCGTACATATGCATGAGTAATAATTTCATTTTTCAAAGGATGAAAAGGAAGAAAGGTAACCAATAATTAAAAATTAAAAAATAATTTTTATTTCATATATATTTCATATATTAATTAAATATGTCTTTATTATCATCCATTTCAAAATAAAATGAAAAATTAATCACATCTCATGGTGGAGGTGGTAGTGCACACGTACGCACGATTGACGTTATCATTTTTAAAAAAATTGGAAGGTAAGAAGTTGGATTTGATATTATGATTCCATATGTTTAATTAATTAATTATTATAAAATATAATTATTATAATTATTATAATACCCATCCAAAAAAAGGTTAAAAATGCATAGTATTGCTATATTAATATGGCAAGACATACATATACATGAGTGATACTTTCAATTCCCATGTATTGGGAAATAAGGGTGATAATGCTGGTTTTATAATAATAATAAATTTTAATTATATTTTGGATAGATAATTTATTAGTTTATTATAAATACAATTGATTTATAGGAAGTAAAATAACTATTAGAAGGAAGTGATTATTTAAGGTGACTACTACTTCTTTGGAATAACTCCTTTAGATATCCTATTGAGGATAATAGGGTTTGTATTTTGGGAATAAAATCACCAATATAATGTGGATAAAAATTTATAGAAGTTATTATTGTAGGTTATAGTGTCGATAAAAGATTAATTAGGCTCTAAGTAAGAGTAATGAAGGGGGGCCTTTTTAATTGAGGAGAGGGAAAAGTTTTGAATTAATTAATAGATTAAATTATAATAAAGTGATTCACAAAACAATTTCTTCCCAATGTCAATATATTTTAATTTTAGGAAGTATTTTGTTTTTATATCATCAAGAAATATAATTTTATTAGTTGAAGTATTGTTTTACATCTTATCTTTTGGTCTAATGTATTAGTTATCATATTCTAACATTAACTACGGTAAAATATGTTTTCCTTTTAGAGGGTAATAATTTTACATATAAGTGGAAAATTGGCCAAATAATTGAAAATGTAAGACATATTAGGCCATATAATATTGAAAATTTTCCCTTTTATGATTATTTTTATTTTCAA
This sequence comes from Viscum album, assembly GCA_963277665.1. Lineage (NCBI taxonomy): Eukaryota > Viridiplantae > Streptophyta > Magnoliopsida > Santalales > Viscaceae > Viscum > Viscum album. Next base: position 790,299,056 of record OY728120.1, read on the forward strand.
AATAATTAAATAAAATTTTATTTTGATAAAATATCACCAATGTGAATTTTGACAATATTCATTTAATTTGACTTAGAAGATATAAATACATGTTTTTAATTAAAATAATATCCTTTAATTTTTATAATGATATGTTATATTAATCAATTAAATTCATGTATCCCTATTAATAATAAAAAATATAAAAATTATTCTATTTTTGAAATCATTCATTTAATTTTCCTATTATTTTAATAAATACCATATTAACATTGTAAAATAATATAAGGTAAATATTTAATCTATAAAAATTAAAAACAAAATACCATCATTAAGATAAATTGATTATGAAATTAATAACTATTAATATTAATTTATAAAAAATTTCATTCCTATATGAACACATAATATAAATTTAAAACTAAGAGATTGAAAATTATTATTTTTATTCTGTTTAATAATATATAGGTCTTTTTTCTTGGGAAAGTTTCCATTAAATAAATAAAGTTTGATCATAATGCGATAAGGGTAAAAATAACATAATTAAATATGAATGATGTCGAGAATTTATAGCCTTATCACATAGTTTAATACATGATTAACCATATTTACCCATTAGTGAGGTGATAAAATTTACTACTGTTAATATTATTATTACCTATATTTAAAATTGGCCTATTTACAAAATATGGAAAAACTAGTATCAAATATGGAATCCATTTTCAAGACAAAATTTATATATGTGGAAAAAAATTATTTTAAATAAATGGATTAAAATTTTGGTTAATACTATACCAACCTAAGATTTAGTGAAATATTTTTTATGAATTAATTTAATCGTTTCAATATTTTCATTATCACAACATTGAATATATCATTCTTTATACAAAATAATTAAGTTTAGAATACATGATATGTTACAACAAGATAATATTTCAATACATGAAGCACTGAGATTATCTTTTAGTACAAACACAACTATGATTACCTTGTGTTTCACAGAATAATGAGTCCCTTCGACAGCTTGTGTTACCCACTAGGTCTAGTTTTATCAAACTACAATATACTATTAATATTATTATTAAAATATTATTATAGCTACTAACTAACCATTTTAAGGGATGTTAATATATAATTAACAAAAAATTTAAAATGTGGTTCACTCATTTATATAAAATTAATCTTTTGGTTATTAATTAGTTGGAAAATAATGTAATAACTATTTTAATATATAGAAATTAATTTTCAAAGAAAACTATTTCTCTATTTACAAGGATAATTTTATCCCTTTAAATTAAAAAAATTGGCAATTTTTTTAAATATAATTTATCTATTATATATTCAATAAATATTTTTTGTACTCATATAATATATTTTATAGGTATAGGATAAGAATAAACCCAATTTTATGAATAAAAGGTATATTTTTCTAAAAGGTAATTTTAGCACCTTTTAATGGTGAACATATTTTAAGTATAAATTTTTACACTTTTATTATTTTTATTTCAAAATATAAAAAATTATTTTTTAATGTAGAATATCAAAATATATATTGGTTGATTTTTTGGTTCTTTTTGTAAGGAATATTGAAAAATATTGAAGTTTTATTCAAAACTTCTTTTTCATCTAAATAATGTATAGGGTAAAAGTATATTTTGATGTTTTTTAGGCTTTAATTATAACAATTTTATATCAATTAAAAAAATTTATTTCGTAAGAAAAAAATTCACATTCAAATTGGGCATAGAAACATTTCAGCCTTTTGAACATTTTTACATTAAAACCCCACTTTGTTGGCCCGTCTACGAAATTAAATTCAAATTAATTTATTCACTTATGAGATTTGAATTAAAAAAAATATTCCATATTTGGAATCATAATAATTTTTATTTTCCTATAATTTATAGTAGGTTTTTGACTAAAATTATTATTAAATTATATTAATTTTAATTACAATGATTAAGAGAAAAATTAGCTTCACAAGAGACTGAAACTTAATCTAAAGGCCACAAATGACCTTGAAACTTTTACAAAAGAAATTTTATGTTCATATTTCGACCCAATACACAATTATATTTAATTTATACCATTGACTGAAAAATTATTTTTATTAAACACGAAAATCAATGGTATAAATATGGAAAATACAAGAAGACCCCTCAAGGAGGCAAAAAATGATGCAGCCCAAGAGAATCTTCATAAATAAAAACCTTACACTCAGGAGGAATTGATCATAAGATATAAATAACGTGGGTTTAATTACCTTTTATAAAATTTAAAAAACTCCACTCCTCCTGCACTATAAAATGAAATCACCCCTCCTACATGTTAACAAATACCAAAACCTTTGGCTTGAAAAAACTATGAAAACATATCCTAAAAACATTCATGACTTAATCCTAGAATCCTCGATTTTCTCATTAATATAATCTCGGAATACTTTTGGTGTAACCCAATAGGAGTTACCCCAAATAGTGGTAACATACTTCCACATGGTCTGTTGTATTATTTTCATTCTATACTTACAGTTCGTGTGGACGGTGGACTACCACCTCTCAAAATGATGTTGTTTATTTTTTATTTATCACCACTCGCACTAATAATTTTGTCGTAAATAATAATTTTATATGATATATATTATATTTTTGATTTATTTATTCTTTTTGAATTATTATATAAAACATACCATCATATTGTCCATTTTTTATAAATATGGTAACTTTGTTTCTAGACATGTGGACTACTTCCTCCTTAATGTGATGTGATTTGTTAACACATTACGTGGAATGTATTAAGGATGAGTTTAGTAAATAATATGTTATATATGATATAATAATTTTAATTGAATGAATATATATATATATATATATCATTTTATTTCTTTCTTTCAATACAAAAAACAAACAGAAATAACATTCATACATATGTACGACCCACCGTCACCATGAATGGTGTATTACATTTCATATTTATATATTTTATAGTTTATAGTATATATTTATATACTGAATAAAATCTATATTTATATAATTTTTTACATTATTGTAAAATTTAAATCATAACCTGAGTAAGAGTATCAAGAATAAAATGTCAAGACATATATGAACAACAATGCAAATATTACCCAAAATATAATATTAACACTGAATTGTTAATAAACAGGTAATATAATGTCCTAATAAAATTATATATGGTATCATATATAATAATATTATCTTTTTAATATTTATTATAAATTATTTTTTAATGTGTAGGAAGATATTCAATACTTAAGGTAAGTGTTTTCTCAACTCACTTATTATATATGTGAGATACTTGCCTTTTCACTGCACATTTCTTTTTTTTTGGGTGTATACATACCGTGAATGTATTATATGAATATTATTAATGAAATAATGTTTATTTTAATGTCAATTTTATGATCTTTTTTTAATGGTATTTTTTGTTCAAAATTTTCCAAATCAGAAAAAAAATTGTCTCGATTTTTCTTCTTTGAGATACATGTCGTGTTATACACTTATGTTTTTATATGTTGTGTATATACATCTATTGACATGTTATATAATGAATTTTATTATTTTCATGATATTATAATCTTCATTTAATTTTATTCTATTTTGGGGGTCATCATTTTTTGTCACCAATGTTTTAACAGTTTATTACAAAAATCTCATCATTTATCCAGATTGTTTATGATTGTGCTACCATTAATGAAATATTATAATCAAAATCAAAATAAATATCATGAATTATATTACACATTAGTTTTTCATGTTATATCCAACTAATGGTACCATTTTTCTACTCTTTTTAAATTGAGATAACTAAAAAATGTTTTTATAAAAATCCGACATTATTTCTACTTTTGTTCTGAAATCTATGTTCATTCACTACCTATTATCTAAATATTATTCCAAAAAAAAATTACAATTATAATATTTTTTTAGAGGAAGTTTTTACCCATGTTTTAAATTTTTAAAAAATGTTTTTAAAATGAATCTTCTTGTCGATTTCTAATCAATTCACTTTTTTAATTTTTTAATGTGGAATAGAAATGTTCGACATCTATGTACATACCATTTATCATGACTGTTACTTCCTTGAATCATACGTTATAATTTTACAAGCTTGTTTTTAACGGATTTTTATTACTAATTCTATATAAATTTTTTTATTTTAAAGTTGGTTTCAAGGAAATCGTTTTTTCTAAATGTTTTATTTGTAAAATGTGTTTTAAATGATTTTCAATGATTCTGTTATATGTTTTCAAAACATTATTGTCAAAGAAATGTATTTTAATAATTTCAATATTTGATTATAAGTTTTAAAATACCTTTTCAAGAAAAGGGATTCCAATTTTTTTTTGAAACTTTCTTTAGGGTTTCAATGTATTTTTAAAGAAAAAACATTCAAAATATTGTAAATATTTTTTTTATGAGTTTTCAAGGATCCTTCAAAGAAAATTGTTTTCATGATATTTTCAAGCTTCCATTATATTTGTTGAATTATATTTGAAAAGAAAATGGTTATAAAAATTCATTAAGTGTTTTTTAAATTTAAAAATATATATTCATAAAGAAATATTTTAAATGAAATTAATATATCATTGTTTATAAAAAAATGAATTTAAAAATTGGTTTATGAAAATGATTTTCAATGAAGGCTATTTTACATAAAATTTGTTCTATGTGATATTTAAAAATCATTATCCATAAAAGATGACAAACATTATTATATTTTATTACTTTCTAGGGATATGATCCAAAATATGATCTGTTTTATTCTTTTACTGTATTATGTTTTGATTTAAAGATGATTGTGAAACCTATTTCTCTTCCTTGGGGTATATGTTTTTGAAACCCCATTATTTTCATTGATTATTACTTGATAAAAACGAGACCCATATCTTTTATATATGTAATTTCAGGATGACAAGTTTCTGATACCCATTTTAATTCATCTATTATGATATAATATTAAAAAAATATCTTTTTATGGGTAATGATATTATGAATATTTTATTATCCTATGGAACATGTGTGTATGATTTTATTATGTGATGGGTGGGACCTTCATATCCCTCCAATTCATTGGTTAAATATTTATATATCATGCTAAAAGGATGGGAAAAAATTAGGGGATTGATTCACATGTGGGAAAAAAGGTGTGACCTTATAAAAAATGGGAGACAGGTGTGTCCTGATCCACTATGGGAAAATAAGAAACCTGATCTACTATGAGATGTTAGGGAAACTGGATCAACTATGAGATAATGGGGAAACCTGGCCCCTTAAAAGGTGAGGAATATAACGGGGTACGTTGGTGTTTCCCACCCAGTAGGTGTATCCCGCTAAACATCCCATATCTATTTTGGGAAATGAGACTAACTTATAAAGAATGTTTTTATATACTTATGTGAATACAAAATTTCTGTGTATTATTCCAATTTTATGCTCTCATGACTTGTTTTCTTTGATTTAATTATGATTTATGTGTCATTAACTACAAATATTTATTCCATGACCCAAGATTAAGATATTTAATATGCGGGGTGTGATATTCTATTGTTTTGATCATGTTCCTGTAACTTTATGGCCATGTTATGATTACATATCTCTCTTGTCTACCCTTACTAGGAATCTGTTCAAACCCCATTCCTATGATTCCCTTCCACATGTTATGAATAATGTTTTTATGTTAGATAACTTAAAGGTAGGATCTTTAAGGAAGATGTTGAATATCTTTTAGAAGGTTAGAATATTATCTTTCCATGTTTCTAAAGTCACTAATTTGTTACGTTCCATGGGATTTTTTTTGTCAAATGTGATGAATATTCTTATAACATTATGTAATATCTTGGTATATTCAGAATGGGTCATTATAGTTGGTATTAAAGGGATGTTTTTGTCAACATTTGTAAACTAGGGATAAAAAACATTAGTGATATACCTAGGGATATTTCTATGAACTTGTCTAGGGATTTCTTTAAGAATAAGCCTATGGTGTCATATATTTAAATGAAGGCTTCAAAAATTATACACTATATAAGTTATTTTTAATGATTTTTTAGTTTTCCTCAATAATAAGTGTATCTCTCAATATGATTTCTTCGTTCATTCAATATAGGGAACTAGAAGGAACTGGGTTAACATTGAATGTGATAGAAAATTTTTTTATGGTAATTTAAATGGATTGATCACTAGATTGAAGGTTGTTTTAATCATCCCCAATCATATTTCATAGAACATGATTAACAATATGTACCTTAACCAAATCTAGGACTTCCCAAATAAGATAAGTAATGAGTTATCCTAGAGTTTGGGTAACGGAGATCATCAATGAAAGGGGTTTCATTTTTCATTATTTCAAGAATAAGAATTTATTATAAAAGTGAATGTCCTAGAGGAATAGGAATATTTTTTGAATGTTGAAAATAATGACATGAAATAAGTTACCAAAAATGGAAAGTTATAAGTTCAATTAATGTAATGTATTGGAATATTTGACCCCCTTTATGTATTATAATGTGTTAAATGCAATAAATGTAGAATGTATGGGAATTGTAAAAATTGAATCCATATGTGTAAGGCTCACAAAGAGAATCATTATGGTGGTAAAAGCAATGGTTTTTTTGTTGATGGTGAAGAGACAAAAAATAAAATATAAAAGGTATGTAATTTTCTAATAGTATTGATGATATGCATGCATAAATTGATCTTGAAAATTTTTATGACCTTATTCATATTTCTTATTTCAAGAAATGGGTATTAAGGAATTTTATGATGCATCATAGTTTTTTTGTATAATAATGTGGGACTAATGAAGTATTTATGTTTTGGAATTCAAATATTATGTTATACTAAAAAGGAAATATATCTGTATTTTCAGTATAAGTTTTTTATTAAGGATTGGAAAGGTTATGTTTATTGGTTAATATGAAGATGAAAATTGATTTCATTGAAATGTTTTTTATTAATGTATGGAAACCCTTAATGTGTTCATTAGATGACAAAATCATATTTATCTTGGAAAAATTCACGATTTATTGGGGTATACTAAACTGTATAGTATTGATGACTGTATAATAGATAAAGTATTTGTTGAAAAAAAATTCTATGTTATCATGGATGATATTTAAAACTTTTTTTTGGATTTATGAAATATATCCTATAATATTTTTAATAAGTAATCATGCATGTTTTCAATACTGTTTTATAGTAATTTAGGTTATTACCATGTTTCAAGAGAATACACGATAAAGGTACTCACATGTTTGGCACGTGATGACTAAGAGATACATTATGATATATAGGGGTCAATGCTAACATGTTTTTGAGAAACTTAGTAACCTCCTTTTTAGTTTTTTGGATTTCCATATATCAAAATGGTTATAATGTTAACCATTTACATAAAGTTTATGTTAATATTCTGATGATGTTTATGAGATTAAAGAATTATCTCACTCTGTGGGGATTTACGAATATTGGATAACTTGTTTTAAATTTTTTTGATTTGTAACTAAGTATATATGGGATAACATATCATAGATCTCATTATCTTTTAGTTCATTAGGAAAGAAAAAAAATCACCTTTCTTTTATTGAGTAAATGTTCATTAAAAATTGGTTAAGACCTGACTGAAGGGTGATATTTTTCATATGAAAGGGAATGAATAAAGTTAAATATATCTTGTTGTAAGAGAATTATTCAACATTATGAAACAAGTCTTTAAATAAATGTTTTTCCAATTGTCATTATTTTTTATGATATCGATGACCCCTTTCACACATTTCTAGTTTAAGGTTTTGTGATTATTAACATTCTTTAGATCATCCACTTTCTTGTGATTGATTATAATTATCTATATTTATAATTATTTATGGTTTTCCTCTATCTCTATGTTTTCACAAACCATATATGGTCTCCTATGTGGGAAAAATGTCATGTGTTACAATGGTTTTCCATTATGTTTCCAACTGCCCTTTTCAAAGGATGTTTTAGTGTTCATATTTATGACGGGGTTTCTATTAGTGGACCTTTTTAGTATTAAAACATAATTAAACTATTTGAATTTAAAATGAATTTTTTATTTGGGGTAGATTTTAACACCTTTTTATTTTGTGAAATATATAATTTTTAAATGAATTTAATCTTTTTATTATTTTTAATTTCACACAACACGGAATATAGCTTCTCTCATGTGAAATAACTATGTTTAGATTATGTGATATGAAAATAAAAGATTATATATCACTAAATAAAACACATAGATTAGATTTATTACCATAAACTCTATTTTTGGATTTTATTACACAGAATACTAACTTATTTTTCTATTTAGTGTTACACGCAAGACTGAGTTTTAAAGAACCACAATATAGTACTAATATTATTATTAAAATAATATTTTTTCTTCCACCTAGCCATTGGAATTGAAATTATGAGTAAGATTAAAAAACTTTTCATTTTTTTTGCAAACTTTTATATTAAATTTATCATTTCATTGTAAACTAGTTATAAATGAAGGTAATAACTATTTGAAAATAAATGAATTACTTTTATAAGAAAACTATTTTTATATCTAAAAAATAATTTATGAAAATAAATTAAAAAACATTTGAATAATGTTTTTAGTAAATATTATATATTATACATTCAATAAATATTTATTATACTCATCCAGTTGATTTAATATGTATTATATAATAATAAATAGAATTTTGATGAATAAAAAGTTGCATTTTTCTAAAAGATAATTTTACTAACTTTTAAGGAAGAACTCATTTTAAATATAAATAATGATATTTTTATAATTTTCATTTCAAAAAATGAAATTATTTTTTCAAATGGGGATATTAAAAATTACTTTAGGTGAATTTTTTAGATATTTCGGAGAAGTTGTTTTTGATGAATATTGAAAAATACTGAATTATAATCCAAAACATATTTTTTGTATAAATAATTTATAGGGATAAATTATATTTTTAATTGGTTTTATAGTTTTATTAGATCAAATATATATAAATTAATATAATTTATGTCATTTTAATCTACATCATTTTGAAATTTGATATAAAAACTTTTCTGTCTTTTGAACATTTTTACTTGGAAAACCTCATTCGTCATTCCCTATAGGGGATTAAATTTAAATTAATTTTTCCCAATTATTTGATTTTAATTTGGGAAACTGGGTTCAATATTTTGAATAATAATTATTTATAATGTATAAAAATTTCGAATTATTTATTCCCCAAAAATATTAGTGAAAGTGATTAAAATTAATTATAGTGGTTAAGAGAAAAAATTTCTTATCAATGGAATAAACCTTATCCTTAAGGCCCAAAATGACCTATATAATTGTCAAAAATATATTATCTATTCATATTTGGACACTATACTTCCTTGTATCGTATTTGGACCATTTTTGGTGCCACATGAGATGAGAAAAATATGAGTGGAATTCCCTTTTATAAAATTTAAATGAATGAAACTCCTCCACTACTATAAATTGCAGTCACCATCCCACTTATCCACACCTCTCAAGAATATTGTCTCATAAATAATCTTCTAAAATATCACTAAAAAAGAAAAAATTACTACTTGAAGCCTAATTTTTTTATGAAATCCAATCAATAAGTCCCTGCAGTGTAAACCAAGTGGAGTTACCAAAAGAAGAGGTAATATACTTCCATAAACACATTTGGTTTTATTTTAATTCTCCACCCATAAAATATTATTATTCATTGATTATATATGTATAATAAAAATAGTTGTATGTTTTCATTCTAATGGATAGATATACACTAACACACACATCATTATAATAGTTAATGAACATAACATTTGTGTGTATGACAGACTATCGCCTTGCGAAATAATGTTGTTTTTTTCCATTACTATCTATCATGGTGGGAATTGTGATGGAAGTAAATATTTATATTATATATATCATATATATGATGGATTTATTATTCTATAATTATTATATAAAAAATATATTCATTCTTTCCATTTTCTGTAAATATGATAACTTCATTTGTGGACATGTGGACTACCGCCTCCTCAAAGTGATGTGATTCGTTCAGACATTACATGGAATGTTTTAAGGATGTGTTTAGCAAAAATATAATATATATATCAAATATTAATTTTATTATAATATATATATATATATCATTTAATATATTTCTTTCAATACGACAATAAAACAGGCTTAGCGTTCATGCGTACGTACGACCTACTGTCTCAATGAACGGGGTATTCCCTTAAATATTTCTATGTAATATAGTTTATTATAAATATTTATATAATTAATATATATTATATTTCTATAATTTTTTACTTCATGATAAAATTTATATAATTATCTAGGTAATAGTATCAACAATAACTACTCATAACATATACAAAAAATAATTCATATGTTACCCAAAACATAACAGTAACATAATGTTTTTAATAAATGGGTAATATAAAGTAATAATAAAATAATATATGTTATTAGATATAATAATATTGTAAATGGAGAATTTATAATAAACCTATATTTATTATACTTGATTTTTGAAAATTTTTGGGGAAAGTCAAGACTTAATGTAAGTGTTTTCTCAACTAAATTTTTATATCCAAGGAATATATGCCTTATTCACTACTAATTTATATATTTGTGGTGTATATAATGGACATGAATGTAATATTTGATTCATATACTAAAATGCGTCAGTATTTACATATCCATTTAGTCATATTTATTTTTTGGGGTCTGTGGATCAAACGTTAACAAAATCAGAAATATAATTTAGCTTAAATTTTTATTCTTTAAGACACATGTCATGTTATGAACCTATATTGTTGTATAAGGTTTATATACTGAATTTGAAATTTTATATAGTGAATTTTATCCTATAAATGATTTTATTATCCTTGTTTAATTTTATTCTCTTGTGGTGGTCTGGATTTATAGATACCAAAGTGGTAATAGTTTGTTGCTAAAATTTCATCATTTATTTGGATTGTTTATGAGTATGATACCATTGATAAATTATTTTATTAAATATCTTAAGAAATATCATGGATTTATTCTCCTCTTTTTTCTTGTATTATCCAAGTCATGGTACCATTTTACACTATTTTGTACTTGAGATAATTAAGAAAATGTTTTTATGAAAATCTTACTTTATGTCTCCTTTCAGTTAGAAATCTGTGTATATTCAAACTCGTGTTTTATAAAGATGGTTTATAAAATGTTTCACTACTATACTATGATTTTAAAAAGAAAATTTTAATCATTTTTTAACATTTTAAACTTTTTATAAAAAGGTATATTCTCTTTGTTTTCTGATCAAGTGAATTTTCTAATGTTTTTATGGTGCTAAAGGAATGTTCAGAATATACGAAATTACCCATAGTTATGACCCTCATTTACATGAGTATTAATTTTTAGGTTTATAATTTTATTTTTTAAATGGAAAACTATTTTTCTAACATTGTTGAACTTTATTTATTTTAAAGTGGGATTTAGAGAAAATAGTTTCTAAAAATGTTTTATTTTTAAAAGTTATTTAAATGATGTTCAAAGCTTCTATTATATTTTTTCAAAAGGATATTTTCAAAGGTAGTGATTTAAATGAATTTAATATTTTATTTTATTTTTTCAAATACATTTGGTAGAAAAGGGTTTCAAAAATATTTCTCGACACAATTGTTTTGAATTTTTTTTCAAATAAAATTTAATTTCAAAAAATTTCAACACTTCCATAGGATTATTAATGGTGTTTTCAATGAAAAAAGTTTTCAATATATTTTCTAAATTCAGTTATAAATGATAAAATCAATTTTAAAATAAAATGGTTTTAAAAATTATTAATGCGTATTTTATAGATAAAAATATATTTTCTTGAAGATATGTTTTAAATTAAATTCTAATTATTTCTTTATAATAAAATGATTTTTTAAATGGTTTTATGAAAAATATTACCAATGAAATGTTATTTTCCATAATAAATTTTCCAAGTTATCTTTAAAACTATTTATCCATATAAGAAAACATAAATTGTTGTAGTTTATAATTAATTGTGGATATGATCTTACAATATTATTCTTATTCTTCTTTTAATGGTTTAGGTTTTGATGGATATATGTTTATGACACTTGTTTCTCTTCCATAATGTATATTATTTAGAAACCCTCTTTTTTCCAAAGATTATGTTTTGATAAAAATGTGACTGATCCCTTTTCCATAGGTAATGATATAATGAAATGTTTATAATACCCATTTCATTTCATGTGTTGTGATATAATGTGTATGAAACCCATCACTTTTTATGGGTCATGATATGATGAATTTTTTATTATCTTGAGAGACATGTATGTAAAATATTATCTTATGATGGGTGGGACCTAAATATATCTTCAATTTATTGGGTGAAGATTTATGTCTCATGAGATAATGATGGGATATAGTTCGAGAGGCTTGATCCACAATGGGAAATAGGTGTATCTTGATCCAAAATGGGAAAAAGGTGTGTCCTTCCCCACTATGGGAAGATGGGGAATCCTGATCCCTTACAAGGAAAGGACTACAATTGGGGATTTTGATGTCTCCCAACTAGTATGTGTATCCCCAATTGATGTTCCCTAATATATTTTGGGAAATGGGCCTTAAATTATAGGGAATGTTTTTATATTCTTATGTGTATGTGACATGTCATTACCATATGAAAATTTTATGATATCATGAATCATGTTCTTTGATTTCCTTATGATTCGTGTCTTATGAAGAACCAGTCTTAATTACGCGACTCATTATTATCATCTTTGATATGGAGGGAATGATATTTTATTGTAATTATCATTTTCTCATACCCTTATTATAATGTTATGTTCACATATCTTTCTTTTATACCCTTACCGAGCATCTAATATCACCCCTTTCATATGTTTCCTTTCCCAAGGTTACAGATAATTTTTTTAAGTAGGAGTAATAAATGGGATGATCATTAAGATATATGTTGAGGATCTTTCACCAAGATAGAAGATTACTTGTCCATGTTTTCGAAGACACTAAATAATTACAGTATTGGGGAATTTAATTTTTGTAATGTTTTCAATATTCATAAAAAATGAAGTAATATCCCTGTATTTTTATCCTGAGTTGGTTTTAACACTAATTTATAGAAAAAAAAAACATTTTTATGCATTAAAATTAATTTGTTTTAATCCCTATCATAGAAAAGTATAAAATGAACACTAAATATTTTTATTGAATATATAATTTCATTAAAATAATTAAATATTAGTTAGAAATTTAATTTATTAAGATAAAAGCACATTTCACTCATAAAAATATTTTTCGAGAAATGTTCCTTTCAATAAAAAATGTCATTAATAACAAATTCAATGATAAAATTGATTCCAATAATATTTATTGAATTATTGTGAAAATAAGAGAATTAATTTTCTTTATAACCATTTTAAATCAAAATGATTCTTTGTACGTGATTGAAATAAAAATATAGTTCTCTATAAAAATCATTACTTTTTTACTATTCACTGGAAAAATAAATTTTTAGGGAAAATACATGAAGTTTCCCATATGATAATGTCTATATGACGATTAGAAAAATTTATTTATTTTTATGAATCAAAATTTTTATGTGTCATAAATTTATTATAATATTTTATCACAAAAATAAATAAATAATATATTTGAATGGAACCATTTTTGGGGAATAATATATCATTGATTATAAAATTTAATGCTAAATTCTAAATCATTAATCAAAAGATTTATGTTGAGTTGGATAATTTTATATATTTCATAAAGTAGTCAATCCTATTAAAACCTACCAATTTAATGCCTTGTTTATAATAGTCGTGTGTAAATAATAATATTTCTTGGTTTATTTATGTTAAATGTATAATGTTGTATACTCTATTGAACATTATGTTATTTTTTTAAAAATATAAGGGTGTTACATTTTCCCAAATTTAATAAATTTAATCAACAAAAATATAAAATTTTCACTATAATAAATGCTTTAATAGTTTAAAATCCATTTATTGAAAACACATATCTCATAAAGTGTTAATAGAACTTCCTCTTGAAACAAGGTAAATAGAAATACAAAGGTTATCTAGAATAACACATATAGATGTTTCTATATTGTATACTATTAGTTTAAAGTGAAAGTATGGATATGGAAGAGAATAATAACTCTTAAGGATAGATAGAGTGTGATAAAGAACATGTTCTGGTGAAAGTTAATAACTAAACAACCGAAAATCAATTATGGATGAAAAAGACAATAAATTTGTTGGAAATGATGGTGATATGAAAATATTTTTTTTCAAGATTATTTTTACTATATTTAAGGAATTACTTCATCTTCTAGAGTAACAACATATGGAAATATACTTACATCATACGTAGAATACATAATTTTGATCAATTTTTTCCAGAGATTCAACTTTTTCTCTAAATGATGATTATTCTAGATGGATTTTTTATTCATGAAACACTGATATAAACTTTTAAATCCACACAATGATACTAAGATATTCATCTTATCATCAAATGTTTACCAAAACCGCATAGTTTCTATAAGGTAAGATAATATTGAAAGTGTATTAAACTTCATAGTTAACTCTAAAATTTTATTAATAACAATAATGGTTCCACATATAGAATATTATAAATAACCCTAATTCCAAAATAACCTGAATACCATGAACATTAAAGAAGTTTTTAATCTCGATGATGATCTCATACCTTTTTTCATAAATCTAAAAAAGTTTAATTGCATTATTTCATATTAATTTTTCATGTTAAATAATATGATAAAACTAAAAGTTACGTATACATTATCCAAATAACAATTCTCCAAAAATATCATTAATAACCTTGATAAATCACTGTATAATATTTTAATATAATGAACTTCACCAAATATCATCAATCAAATCTATCTACTATCTTGAACAATAATATCTATGTTGGGTATAAATATATTCTAAAATATAACATTGTGAATGAATCAACATTACATAAACAAGATTATATATATCCCACTATCCAATAGACCATAATTTATATAACATCAAATCATATAATAACACCCAGGGTTATTTAATTATCAATACAATGTATTTCCTAAATCACAGTAAAATATTCGAATCTCATCAAAATCCAATTACATAAAACATTAAAAAGAGGATGTTGATGAATTTGATATTATTTTCAATCATAAATTTATAAAATCTTGACGATATCCAAAAATTATAGGTATAACTCACATGAAAACATATATACGTCCAAAATTAACGCAATACTTATTCCTAAAATAACCTCATAGGCTATTAATTATATATTTTAAATCTAAAATCTAGTAAAATTCTTAAAATATGTCCTAAAAAAAATTTCATCAAATCATTACCGAATTTCTTGGTCAATATATTATCCCATTTATATCAATCATATTTTTATCCTAACTAAATAATATTAATTTTCATGGTAATTGTTACCATTAAAAAATTATTTTCAAATTCATCTGTTGAATAAACCTAATATGTTTCATGATACTTTTATTTGAAATATCATTGATATAACACATTAAATTATAATAAATAAACACTTCAATCGTTTCAATTAAATTAATTGGAAAAAAATTTCCTTCCTTATTATAACAGTTAGAATTTAGAATTGGGAAATGAATCAGATAATTTTATTGTTCCATGCATTTAAGGAAATGATATCTAAATGGTATCGTAGAATGAACATAATTTAACACTATAGTAATAATAATTTATCCTTTGAAATTAATTTATTTATTACATTAGTTTCCACACATAAAACATTTTTTGATTATTTTGTGATAGTTTCCTGGAATTCTCCTTCCACATTTATGACATGAAGTAAATTGAGAATTCATTCGTCCATTGTATTCACTGCGTGAGTTCTTATTAAACCACATAATTCTGTTCTTTGTTGAGTCCTAGAGTTCATCAAGTTATATGTTTTCAATAATATATAGTTATAAAATAGTATGAATAATCATAATATCTTTCACACTAATAATCATTCCATTTTGTTTCCCATAATCACCATATTTTCTATAAAACGTAGTATTACAATCATTCTTTATGGGTCCATCATTTAAATAAGATTGAAAATTGTAGTGTGATAAATATTACTTATAGGGGGAAACCACATAATCACGAAATATAATTTATAGGATGCCTAAATTAAGACAACTTATATTTAATCTATAAAAAGTTTTGTTTAACCTAGTCCATCCGTGGTCATTACCAAATTGTTAGAATGTTATCATATATAGTTAGACTTATCTCTATGGTTTTCACAAATGATCACTAATTATAATCTAAAATGTTTTAATATACATATACTTTAATAAAAACTATATAATAGAATAATTTTTATGTATAGATATTTCATCTCTTTAAATAAATATTTAATATACATTAAAACTACACACTCAAGGAGCATAATATTTTGGTTTATTTTGAAACATGGAACATAAAAAACGTGTTCTTGAATTGTCAACTTCATCTCCCTATAACTTCTTCCCAATTAACAACATTCTTAGACACAGAATACTTAAAATGTTCCGGCATGCCCTAGGGACTGGAAACATAAGAATGGGTGAACTCTAATTCTCAGTAATGCTAAAAAAGGGGGATATCAATGATCACATAAATATAAAATGACCATAATTGTTTGATAACATGTTAATAATATTTTAAAAACCATACCCTGCATATCATAAACAAAAATATGGAGTCATGTAATAATTATTAATATCTTATTAGACATGAATCAAAAATGAATCAAAGAAAATGACTTGTCAGATCATAACATTTGCATAAGAAATGAGTTTTTTAATACAATTAAGAGTAGAAAATCTGTTCTTTAATAGTCAATACTCACATCCAAGTATGTAATAAATTATTGGGTTCACTCTCACAACTATTGTAGTAGTAAAGTTTCACTCCCAATACATTTATAGTGGATTAAG
The DNA here is from genome assembly GCA_963277665.1 of Viscum album. NCBI lineage: Eukaryota > Viridiplantae > Streptophyta > Magnoliopsida > Santalales > Viscaceae > Viscum > Viscum album. Next base: position 790,316,067 of record OY728120.1, read on the forward strand.
TTCACTTCCAAACCATTATAGTAGTCGAGGTTCACTCACAATACTGTCATAGTGGATTGGGTTCACTCCCTTTACCATTATAGTAGTAAAGGTTAAATCATATGTCTATAATAGTGGGAAAACACTTAATTAATTACCTTCATTCCTTAATCCATTATTATTTGTCTCCTAGTAAATCAATCTTTTCCAAATATTTTGGAGAGATATATAATTTTGGACCCAACCACCATATAATGAAATTCATACATATGTGAATCAAAAGATAAAAAACATTCAAATAATAATAACCCATGAAAATAAATGACAATAATAAAAATTTAATCATATAATAATCCATATATAAGATATGGGGATCATAATCATTTCATTATTTCATTATAGAATAACTAATTGAAACAAATGAGTTTCAAAAAAATTATTATGGCATAACCCATTGAAAATAAATGGGTTTCATAAAAATAATTTCATTATAAAAATAATCCATAGAGAGAGATAATAAGTATGGTACCCTTGGATCATATCCCTAGTAAATAATAAGTGAAATAAAGGGTTGTTTTCTTTTATAAATAGATATTCTATTACAATAACATTAAAACATTCTTTAGAAAAATACCCATTTCAGTTTGAAAATAAGTTTTAAGAATCAATAAATTCAAATAGTATTTTGAAAATATTTATATTTTAAAATGTCATTATAAAATTATAAATTAAAATTTATATTCTTGAGTGGCAATGATAGAGGGAAATTCTATTAATTCAATATAATTTAATATAAAACATTCATTTTATGTATCCTAGAAAAAATAAAATCATTTAGAAAATGATTTGATGATTCCATTTTGAAAATTTTTAAAACATAAAATATCGTTAAAAATAACATGAAAAAACTCATATTACAATATTTAAAAAATCTCAATCATTTTTTATACAATAAAAATGGAAGGTAAAGGATATTCAACTAAGAATGAAATAAATTATATTTATCTTAAAAAAAATTAGTCCAGTATCCAAAGTTCATAAAGAGTGAAAAAAAGGAAAACACTTATTATCAATAAATAAAATTTGAAGGAATGACATTAGTTTCTCTAGAATTTGGTAATAATATTTCACCATCAAAATCATAACCATAAACAAACCCTATAAACAATGATATTGTAACATAAAACACTTACCACTTTGGTTACATTTCATGTGTAATCCTCATGAATGATAAAAATATATATGTATATTTAAATCCCAATAAATTTCAAAATATTCAGTATATAAGAAATTAATTTGTGTTTTATATAACACATGAAAAAATATAGTGGTTAATATGGCATGTCTCTTACAAAAGTAAAAGTGATACGAAAATCACTTACCTCAGCATCACCTTCATTCATACATGTTTGAAACTCTTTTATAAAAAATATAGATTTGTTATAAATTTATTAAAGAACCATAATAACATATATAAAACCATATATTATTTAATTATAACCTTTTAACACAATTTTATTTACAACCCTATATTAAATAAAATTGTTCAATGTGATATCTTCTTATTTTTTCAATAATGTTTTGGTTTGAATGTTTTATTTCATGTAATTTTTCATGAATAAATCATATCTAGAATATTATTTATGATATAAACATCATAATGATTTATTATATACATATTTATATCCATCCATATTAGTTATAGATATTAAAATTAATCACAATGTTCATTAAGATAGTAGGTCGTACATAAGCATAAGTGATATTTTACTTTTTCAACTCATGGAAAAAAATAATGGTAAATAATAATTCAGATTTACATAATAATATTTATATAAAATATATAATATATATATTCAATAAATATTTCCTCTTTACCTTCCATATAAAAATAAAATTAATAATGAATCACATTTCTTCGTTGAGGTGATAGTCCACACATATGCAGGAGAGACATTATTTTTTTCCAACTAATTGGATGGTAAGAAGTTTGGTGTGATATTATGATTAAATAATCATAATTATGTCATAATTACCATAAATAAACATTAAAACCATCATAATAACCATCCAAAAATATGGTGATGAGAAAAATAGTATTTCTATGTGGAGACGGTAAGACCAACAAATGAAGAGTAATACCTTCACTTCCCATTTGATAAGAATGATGGTGGACAATTATTATTTAATGAACATAAAAAAATTTAATTATATTTTTTATTCTGAATATGTTTTTTGATAAGTAAAATTGAATTAGAGGATATTAAATAATAATAAAAAGGTAATAGGTTGGTTCATGTGATTTCATATATTCTTTGGTACAAATCCTTTATAAATCCTGTTGAGGATACTAGTGTGCGTATTTTCAGAAGACGAAAAACATCGTAAACATATATAATTTAATTTATGATTTATTTTTTAGGGTTTGGATGGAGTATAATAATGAAAGTGTTATAAGTAAAAGGAAATAGGTGTATCCTTTTATAATTGAGGTGAGGGGTAATTTTGGAATTTCTTATGGAATAAAATTATAATAAAGTAATTGTCATGAAATGTAATTCAAAATGGGATTATTTTAGATTATAAGGAATTATTTGTAATTAAAACCATAAAATAATATAATTTTATGTGATTATGTGTATTTTTAAACCTTATCTTTTATTATCAACCCTTAGTTAACCCATTCAAACATTAATTGAAGTAACAACATTTTCACTCTTAAATTGTTATAATATTACGTATAATGTGAAAAGTATCACGTAAATTGATAATATATTTAATTTTTTATCATCTTCTTTTCACCTTGCCATATTTCAAAAAAAATTGGTTTATTAAATAATTTAATAAATTATTAAGTATTATTTTGATAAAATATCCTTATAGTCAATTTTGACACTATTCATTTAACTTCACTTAAAAGACATAAATAAAAAGTTGGAATAAGAATATGATAATATAAAATAACCATAATACATCATATTCATATATAAAAATTTAATTATAACTATAACTCACAGAAATTATATAATTTTTAATATTTTAAAAATTATTTATTTTATTCTAATATTAGTTGAATAATTACTATATTTTCATTTCATGATCAGTTTCGGTAAATATTTGATATCTAAAAATATAAAATATATTAATATAAATAATATAATTTCATTATTAAAATAATAACTATTAATATTCATTCATAAGTAGTTTTTTTTCACTTAATTTACACAAAAGAGATATTTAAAACATTAAGAGTGACATTTTGAATTTTGAATTTATTTAAATATTATACAGGTTATATTAATAGAACAAAATCCATTAAACAAATTAATTTTTAGACTAATGTGATAATGTTCTAATTATTTTAATTATATAAGGACAATGAGGAATATTTATTCCCTAAACATTTAGTTTTATCCTAGATGAATCTGATTTTCCCTTTACTAAACGGATAACTTTAACCACAATTACAATTCATATTGACCAAAAATAAAAGGTACATATTTACTAAATTTAAAAATATAGATTCCAAATAAAGAATTAATTTTTCAGTATAAAATGTCAATAATTTTTAAAAATTTATTTTAATAATAAGCATGTAAAACATGGTGAAAACCTCCTTTTATAAAAATACAATTTCAACATCAAACATGGTTTATTCTTATCCCATGCTAATGAAAATATTAAATGAATGTTAAAAAAATTATTTAATATTAAAATTTCAATAAAATCATTCAAAAATATTGTCTAATTTTATTTATTATTTGGATAACACATTATGTGCATAATAACTATTTTTAGAAAAAAATCTTTTTTGTAAGAAAAACATTCATACCAAATATAAAACATAAATATATTAGAGTGAATTTATTTTAAATTATGTAAAATATAATAGAACTAATATTATATTGAAACTATTTTAAAAAAATTGAACCTTTTACAGTGATAAAAGAAAAATAATTTCTTCCAAAATAATAGTATTGCCCACTATTCATAAAAAAGTTCATATTTTTAGAAAAAATCCCATAAATTTACACTTATATATCATTATTATGATGATTTAAAAAAATGTACTTAATATTTGAAATATTTTATAAAAAGTATAAAAATTAAATATTTTATTACCCCACAAAAATTAAAAAAAATCATTTTCAAGGGAATCATATTTAGGAAAAATATATATTTTCTATAAAAAGTTAATGCTTATTTTCTAGGAATTAATAAATACATTTATATTGAGTAATATATTTTTATATATTTCATAAAATTGGTGACACAACTAATACCCTCTAATTTAAAGACTTATTTATAACAATAAATTTTAAATAATAATATTTTATGGTTCCTTTATGTTCGGTGTTTCATATCATATACGCAGTTGAAGATAAGTTTTTTTAAATCTCAGGGTGTCATCCTATGTTTTTTAAATCTAATGTAATAACATGAATCAAAAAATATGATCATCTAAATTAAATCTATCTTTATCTAGTGAATAATATTATTCATTGGGATGTAAAATCACACACCATCCAATACATACCTGTGTCCCAAAAATATTGAAAAAATCCTCATATGTCACATTATAGTGAAATTGTCATTAAATCCCAAAGAAATTTATACTAATAAAATCATGTTATATAAAAAAAATAAAACATTTTCCCAATAGCCTTAATTACTATGAAAACAAATCATATACCCACCCTAATGAATATATATAAATAAATCATATAATCATTATAAAACCAAATAAATATCTCTAAAAATAACATATCATACATTAATTCCTATCACATATGGCCTTAAAAAAGAATTTATTCCATTGAAATTATTATCACCCTTAAATGTTTCAACCCATGATATTATCTATAACACTCAAATACCCTTCAATAGATATAATCCTTAAATCAAAAATTATATAAACCCTCATTTGATACTATGTTTAATGCACGTTAATAAATTATCTAATTATTACATAATATATAAAAAATGATTAATTATGTGCATTCCTTTGAGATTTTATTTTTGGAATAATTAAGAATTAAGAAAACACAGTATACAAAAAACCCATACTTTTCCTAACAAATATATATATATTTGACTAATCCTAACCCTTTAAATGATAAACCATCTTCATTAAAGGATAAATCAATACAACCAAAACATTTTCATTTTAATCATTCCAAATCATCCTTAAACCCTAAAAAAATTGTTTTTAATTGTTGTATGAGCACATAAAACTTAGTAAGGGTTATAAAATAAATTAAAAATCAATTTTTCTATTACAATACTTGAATCCCATTAAATAATATTTCATTCAAAAAAATATCATTTAGATCATACAAAACATACTATCAATTAAATAAAAATATTATTTGACAAAAAAAATTCATAATGAAAGCCCATAATAAAGATTAGGGAAATTAAAATCATTTGAATATTCTATGATAAAACAAGAAAAATTATGAAAACAATAAATCTTTAGAGGATCCAAACATTCGTTAAAATATGAAACATTACAATTTTAAAGGAAAATAACTTCCCTTTTCTCAACAATTGTATTTATTTTTGTGAAATATAATTGAATAAATTTGAAATCTATAAGAAATAATGTTAAATCCATAATGGAATCAGGGGAAAAATATTATTTATCATCATTCCAAATCACCAATTAAGTTCAGTATCTCATTCTGTTACATATAAAATATAATATCTAAAGACTTTATCATTAACTAATAATTAGAGTTATATTTGAGGGTCTCCTATATTTCCACTATAATTACAATGTTTAACAATTTTAAAAGGAAAATTAAAATTTTTCTTTTTTCCTAATAGGACTCACTTAATATACATTTTCAATCTATAAAAATAATATTTTAAACAACCCAATAGAATATTTTTTTCAAAGAAATATTAGGGATATCATATTTATCTAAACAGGTCATAGGATAATTAATAGAAATAATTTAAACATAAAATATGTATATTTTAATAGAAAAAATTCCCCTTACATTTTTAATATATTTTATTTAAAATGAAATAATTTAAAAAATAATTTGAATAAAATTTACTTTTTAAAACCATGAAAATATAGATAGGATTATTTATTTTAGACACTGTTGCATATTTTAAGAAAATTTGATTGTATTGAAAATTTTAAAAAAGAGACTCATTTATAATTTATTTAAACAAATCCAACGAAAAAATCAATAGTCCTTTATTGAATGTGTTAAAAGTGATTCATTTAATTTTTTTATAAAAGAAAAAGACTATTGAAAATAACCTTAATATTTCATATATGATTAAATACATAAATTTATAAAATAGAATGAACAATACGAACATAGATAAAAACTATTTACAACTGAAAAGATGGGATACGTTTATCTCCACATATAAGAACCCTTTTAGGTGAGTTATGATCCAAAAGGTAGTGAAACGGTATAGAGAAATGTAAAACCATAAATAACCAGTGTACAAAAAAATTGGTGGGGGTTTTTTATAGAAATAAAGAATATTTCTCTAAATAGTAAATCAAACTTGGATAATCTTTATTTATATGTGAGGAAAGAAATGAATATTTTAAAAATATCATAGCATGTGAATTATGAATCAATAAAGGAAGAGATGATGTGATTAAAAAATAAATAATTATTAAAAAAAGAAAAATACAATATAAAAATCACAGTGGTTATAATGTACATAATCGTAGTATAATAAATTTAATTAATAAATTATATAACCCAATGAAAGAAAATTATGATTTCATTCCCCTTGCATTTTGTCACAAATCACCAAATATATCCTCTATTATCTTTAATAAAAAAAATTATATTAATTATTTCTATACTTAATCACATTTTTCATGGTTAGTTCCTTATTAATTTTCATTTTATCTTAATTGCAATAATTTTTCATCCATTTACCAAATTAAAATTTCTTATATCAGTCATAAGATTCTTGTGCTCATGATCTACTCTGAATCCATAGTAGTGATGGTAATATTGAATACCCTCCCCCATTTATGGGGTGGTTAGTGTTATATAAATACCCTAAACCCAATATAATTTAATTTGTGGTAACATTTTTACATTGGTTCTAGATACAAGTGATAAAATCCTAAATGATAGAATGGTTTAGTAGTCATGGTATACTAGATACATACTTGAATCTCACATTAAAATTTAAAACATAAATTAAAATATTGTATTTTTATTGAGATGTAAATAATTTTCAATTACCATTTGACCATATATATAAATAATAATACACTTATTGTAATATTATGGAAAGGAAACATAAGAATGGGGTGACCACTAATGTTCAGTAAGGGTATGTGTACATCTGAAGTAGTCATTAATAAATATGTCAAAATAAAAAAATAATGGTAAATAAATGGAACATATTACTTTTAATAAATAACATCATGTTTAATAAGAATATGGAAGGAATGAATGATGATCAAATAGTTCCGTATAAGTAATTAAATGAGCATGAAACTTACCCATGGGAATCCTAACTAATTAGATAATCACATAGATTTCAATAACTGGTCTCATAATGAGTTAATTAATAATAAAAAACATCATAATAAAATAATAATGGTCTAATACCTCGATATGTTATATAAATGGGTAAGTTGTCAGCCAAATACTAATGCTAGTTTGTCTCTTGAGACCCACTGATGAATTGAGGGGAAATAGTGGGCCTCAACCAACACATAAAAATTCCAATTAATTCCTCATATGAAAGTATATAATCATTATCTACATATTTTTTATGACTTTTCCAATGAAATGTTAACAATTTTCTTAATCCTCAAACAATATCATAAATCATCCATAGTAATATTGTGAATGGTATCAAAAGAGAACATCCCCAGTAAAAATGATCAAAAATCATATGAAGAAATAATAAATATTATATCATTACAAAAAATCCCCATTATATAATAAGTAAGATAAGGTATTATATCATTTATGAATATAAATTCCATAAAATTATCATTAATATAATTTGAGTAAAATATCCTTTTCAAATTGAAAATTAATTTTGAAAAATAGATATTTAAAGAATATGAAGACAAAAATTTCATTTAAAATAACCTTAGAAACCACAAAATTAATCATCAAATCACTGGTTTTCAGTATGGGGGTAAATTCCTTTCATTTTGGGTATGTTAATGTAATGATTTCTCTAAAAAAAAATTTAAGAAATGTAAAAAAATTGCCCCATTTATAAAATAAAATGACTAGTCATTTCAACAAAAATTATTAAAATTTAAAAATTGGTAATATTTTATTTAATTAATCATTTATATAATGTAAAAAAATCGATAATATTTTTAGAAAACATGGATATGGAAGAAAATAGGATTTTCAACTAAAGGGATAAATAAAGTTATATTTAATTAAAAATATATTCTTATTCAATTAAAATACCCAAGAGAGGAAAATGGAACTATTAATTAAAAAATAAGTTAATAACCATAGGATAAGAAAATATATTCGGTTTAAGATATAATTATGAAAAATTATACAATGGGATTTTTAAATATAAACGATCCCAAATAATTATGACATTATGAAACAAACCCTTACCACGCTAGTATGTTTTGAATCATAAAACCCATGAATGAAGTAAAAAATAAAATAAAATAAAATAAAGATAAATATATTCATTCTATAATATATAAAATTTGGACTATATACCCCACATAAAATAAATAAGTTGTGAATATTGAATATGTTTCATGGAAGTAAAAGTATGATGACAAACTCTTACCACAAGTATGCTTTCCTTTTTATGTTTCCAAAAATCTCTTAAAATAAAAATTTAATTTTTATATTTATATTGATTAACCATAATTATATATATCATACCATATATGAGCTAATTATAAATTTTTATCACCCATTTATTAATAATTCACCGTTAAAATCGTTGTTCTAGGTAATAACTGATTTGTTTTTCATATATATCTTAGTTTTGTTGGTTGAGTTCATATACTATGATCATGGTTAATTATTCTATAAAATTTTAAACATAATATAATATATAATATATAATAATTATATATGTTTTTATAATTATCCATAAAATTTAGTGATATAAAAATGAGTTACACCATTCATTAAGACGGTAGGCCGTATATACTCATGACCGTCATTTTCATTATTACGAAGGATAAAACAATATATATTTATATAATGATTTATCGATAAAAAAATATTATATCATATATATTATCTATATTAATTAAAAATATCTTTCTTACCATTCATGTCAATAATTAAATGAAAAATATTGCACATCACTTTGTGGGTGCGGTAGTGCATACGTATGCACATGCGACAATATCAATTTATAAAGGATTAAAATGTAACGGGGAATATGTGAAATAATAATTAAATAACTATAATTATGTCGTAAATAATATATATATATATATATATTAAATATATTATTACATCCATATGTGAGAGGTGATGATGGAAAATAATTTTAAACGGTTCACAAATGGGTAGCTCACCCAACACACGGACAACAGTTTGATTTCCAATTTAACCAAATAGAAAATGGATAAAGGTCATGAAATTAATATAATAAAATCTATGTATATGTTAGATATTAATTTTTATTAATTTATCAAATTCTATGTAGATTTGATAAAATTAAATGAAGAAGTAGATTGACAATGTATGGTTAAGAACATTACCTATTCTTCTGATAAAATATTTTGGTTTATACTTAAAGCCTTCCTCGATTAATGTTTTTATAAACATTATTTAGGATTTGGGTAGGGATGAGGTGAATTTATTTGGGTAGGGTTTTTTTTAAAATGGAATTGGAAGTGTAAATATTAGAAGAGAGGGTTTACTGTTTTATATGTGGGGGAGAGGACAACCATGGAATGTTTGAAAATAGTATGTTATACCCAATTTTTTCATATTCGAATAGGCTCAAAATGAATCATTAACAAACCATATATGACATAAATGAGAAATATTTTAGTTAAATATTAATTTTAAATGTGGCTATGTCGTCTTAATATATATATTTTTAGTTTAACAACCTGATAAACTAGTTTTATCTTTAACCACAAAAAGTGATATTTACTGTTTTAACTATTCATTATGAAAAAGATTTAGATTAAATTATTATATAATATTTATTAATTTGATTACAAAAATGGAATCCTGTTTTATAAATTCCTTTCTAAAATGTGGCAGAATTTAATTTAATCTTTTACCCGTATACACGATGGGAATACTTGTTTTCCAAAAGAAATGTTTTCTTAATAACAATTTTTTATATAAAAATTGATAATATAATTTATTAAAATTACATAAACAGAATTAACTATAATATTATTGAACAAATTTCACATTTAAAACACTTCAAAAAATTAAATTTTAATTGATTTAAATAAAAAAACAATTGTAAATTAAAATTAGTATTTTTTTCACAATATATCAAAAAAATAGACTTTTAACAAAATTCCTAAAAATTAAATAAAAGATAATATTAAAATTATAATTTAAAAAATTAAGTTAATTTATTAAAAAATTATAATTTTTTTGAAAATTAATTCTTAATTAAGTGCAAAAAATGCAAAAAACCCATTTTTTAGATAAAATGGTAATTTTAAGATTAAAAGTGGGTTTATTTATATATCATGAATAAAAAAATATTCGGTTAATACTAATAAAATTTATTTAATAAATAATATATAAAATTTCATTAAAATAATTCCAAAATAGTTATCAATATAATTTATTATTATAAAAACACATTGTCTGCGTAAAAATATTTTTCTAGAAAAAGGTTTCTTTGAATTTCAAGCGCTGATTATTTTTAATTTATAATAAATTAACATGTACTGAATTTATTTTACACATTTGTAAGATATATATATTTAAAATTATGTTATTCTTATTTATATCCACTAATTTAAAATCTAAATTTTAAAAATCATGTTTAAATAATATATTTCACTGGTCACATGGGCCTATTGTTGCCAATCATATATGCTATTGAACATAATTTTATTCTTTTAAAATAACAATTTGAAACATTCAACCACCTTCAACATATTAGATCCTAAAAATTTTAACTTTTACATGGAATTAATTGAATTTATATTTGATTATAACTTTGTTTAAATCCCAAAAATAAAAAATGGTTAAAACATCATATTTATAAGAAAGAAAGGTAAAAACAAAGGTCGTTGACCAAAACTCATAACTAGATATCCTAGTTGGAAGAAATTAGTTGTATGTAAAGTATGGAATTAGTATAAAATAAATAATAATTATAATGAATGATCAAGATCATTGAGTACAATAAAATATATTATTAAGAGAATGTTAATGACCATAGAACCATAAATTGATGATGCATGAATGTTTCCATTTTATTCATTTGAAATAAAGGCCAATGATTAAAATTTTAATTTCAATATTCGTTTTTATTTTAGGATCCTTTTCCTAAATTTTATGGATTATTTTACAATCATTGTAGATAACACAAAAAAATACACTTACATGATATCCTTTATTTTAGAACCACTATTTTAATCTTTGGTTAGGATTTGATCAATATCTACTGCATTTATTATTCAAGTAAATGAACATCCATGATGATTTTCTTGTTCTATAATCACTAATATTAAATTTTTTTGGATCATATAATCCAGAATATAATAACATGATATTTCCATTGCCTTTTCTAAAACAAAAATTTTTTGTATAATGTATGATAATACCAAAAATTAATATAGCTTCATATGATGAAATAAAATATTTTACATCAAAATTTCTACCAATATTTTAAAAAATATTATTCAATGAATTAAAAACCCTAAATCCCTATTTAATTGAATAATTACAGTATTAAATAATTTTTTAACCGCAAAGGTTATCTCATACTCTTCATCTTACAAATGAAAATACATAATAAAATTATTCCCAAATAATAATTTTCATTACAAATGATGTATATATATAAATCTAAACCATGTGAAATGCCTCATAAAATATCATTAATCACCTCAAAATTATAAAAAAAAATATAAAAAAAATTATCCTATAGTATGTTTCCAAAAATATACTTTATATTTATCCATAAAATAACTTATGTGAAAATTGTGTCATATTAACTATCGCATTTTGTGGGCTAGTGGTTGTCTCATCACCCTTCTCACCCTTTGATTATGTGTTCAACCATAATGACCTTTACATATGCGGTGATTTTTTAACAGATATGTGGGTTATTTTTTTCAAAACTATATAAGAATAATATTTATAACATTCCCATAAATATGGTCAACATCCTAAAAAATAACATTAAATATTGAATCACATCTCAATCTCATAGGTATATATATTAAAAAACACATGTTAACATAGTTTAATAACTCATAATGATATAAAACCTAAATATCATCAACACCTTGAATATAATGTCAAAAAAGAGATTATTCAACAAATAAAATTTTCCCTAAACCCATTCTAATCGCATGTGCTATATTTTCATAAATGTCACTCAAAATTTCAAAAAAATTATATCACTTAAAACTAAAAAATGGGGTTATAAAACATTAAAAACGTGATCAATATTAAACTCAGAAACCCATGATGGTATACATAAATATGAATTTAATATTATTTAGAGACAATTATTCTTTAGAAATTAACAAAATACTTATATATTTAACATTTATTATAAGTAAAACACCCTTGATTAAAATATTTATACATCATAATTCTTAGATCGCAATACCTAAATACATAAACCCATAAAATTTATTTATTGGTACATCATAGGACATTCCTTGGTATAAAAGTTAACCATTAAGATAGCGAATTGACTTAGATAATTGCATGGTACCCCAAAATTAAGATAACAAACTATAAATGGATCTCTTGGCTAAAATTAATTTATATCCATTAAACTCATCACTTGTTCTCATAAATTTAGAGCTCTATTACATTGTTTTCAACTAATTTAAACATTTTTTCTATTTATTTCAAACAATATGTTGGGTGTCTCTTTCCCTATTTCTGACATAAGGGAAATTGACACTTTATTCCACTATGTTCTCCACTAACCAATATATAAATGAACAACATTATTCTAATATTTTTTGAGTAAAATAATTGAATAAGGTGTTTTTTACTAATTATATATCAACATAACTGATCATGAATAAAAATGGAATATTTTACTCCAGTCATTATCCAATTTGGTTTCTCATAATTATCTCATTATCAACTCACTTCAATGTTAATATGATTCCGTTGGGTTCCATCCATTGACTACATACAAACAATAATATTGTGGGAAATAATAATCAATGTGTAAAATAATATAATTTGTTATTGGAAGTATAAATCATGAAACCTAATATTTAATATAATACACCTAATGTTTGACCATGGTCATTCATTATCATCATTTATTCAAATACATCATGAACATTCTTAATGATAATGTGAATCAACCTAAGAATAACCCCTGGGAGTGTCAAACTTGGTGTGGTAAATATCATATTTCATTAACCAGGTGATGATCGATTCAAATCCCAACATTCTCGTTTTAGAGTATTTACCCTCTATACAACTGTTCCAGACCAACATTTACTTATAATGTTTAGATAGGGATTAATTTCTTTGAAAACAATATAGTATCTACATTAAAAAAAATTTATGGATCTATTTTATAAGAGACTTATCCTCAATATTAGTCGTAGGGTTATGTATACTAATCAAGGATTTAATTATTCAATTTCCTAATATATTTACTAAACTTACTCTAATATGAACTATACAGACATCATTTCTAGAAAGTAATTAAATCGAAATAGGATTAATAGTTTAGTAGTGTTGATAAATTAGATATAAACCTGAATATCATATATCAATTTTAAAAATAAAAAAACATAGTTTTCTCTTTTATAACACCATAATTTTCTTCATCGGTTCACTATATATCAATCAAAATACACTTTTTTACATCCTGGTGAAAGGAAACATAATAAATGGGTGATATATAATGCTTAATATGGGTATGAATAAAATATAATATGTCATAAATAACTAATGAATAACTATTATGGAATGGTAAATAACTAGAATGCAATCTATTTAATTAATAACTTGACAATAATGAATAATATTTTTGGAATAAATAATGACCAAATAATAGTACATAAATAATAACATGATCTTGAAACATATCCATGAACGTTAAAACTAATATAATAAGTATATGTAATATAATTAGTTATATAAAAATATAAGAATAAATAAATCTGAAAATCATAAACATACCATCTGGGCCTCATGCCAAGACTTATTATATAAATTGGCAAGGCCTTGACCAAATACCTAAGATAGTTTTTCTCATGAGACCTAATAATGTAGTGATGGGCTATATCAATTCTTTACAATATCTTACCAAGTAAAATAAATTCATTATATGAGTGGGGAGAAACAAATTCAATAAAAACATTCATATTGAAAATCTAGCACATAATTTTTTTTAACTTCCCCCATCATTAAACTTAATCATAAACCATCCAGAGTATCTAGAGGATGGTATCAAAATTGTACATCCCTAGTAAAATGGATCATAAACCATCTTGTAAAATTATAAAAATTGAGTAATTAAAATATATCCCATGTTTTCCATGAGTCGGATGATGGTTTTTGTAATGGATGAATAGAAATACCATAAAAATTCCATTAATAAAATATTGAGGAAAATATCCTATTCACCTTGAAAACCACATTAAAAAATCAATAATATAACTAAAAAATATTTTAAAATTACCATCTAAAGTAATAAAGTTGGAATTATAAAATTTGGTGGTCATTATTATGAGAAACATAATTCATAATGATTATGTTAAATAAAATATCTCTTTCACATTTTTTATGAAAACTTAAAAAGTTGCTTATTTGGAAAACGACAAAAAGATTCCTTTTATTTTATTCTGTAAAAAGTCATACATGGATTAAATTTTATATAATTATTCATTTGGTAATTTTAAAATAATTTTAAATATATTGGTAGAAAACATGGATATAAATGGAAATGGGTTTTTCACTGAATAGACAAATAAATTAATCATTTCTTATAAATATTTTATCAGTCATTATAAAAATAAAAGATATGAAAATAATAATATTACATGGAAAATTAATTAATAAAAATGTTAGAATAAAATATATTCAGTTTAGGATAATGATATAAAAAAATATCCAAATGGAGGCTTAAAAATAAAAAATCCTGAATAATGATAAGATTGTGAAATAAACCCTTAAAACTTTGTTAGCATTTTAATCGTAATCCTAATGAATGATGAATATTCAAATAAAACATTAAATAATAATAATATAAATAGGTTCAAGGTATAAAAAATCAAATGAGAATTATATACACCACACAAATGACATAAGGGGTGAATATGGCTTATCAATCACAAAAGTAAAAATTAGACTAGACACCCCTACAACATGTCTGATTTCCTTCATACGCATTTAAAAATACTTTATAATATATAGATATTTTTTATAAATAAATTAAATAAATATAATCATATATAACACATAATATATTATTTACTTATAATGTTTCATCAATCATTTACAAATAATTTATTTAAAAAATCATTGTTCAGGGTAATAATTTCTTGGTTTTTCATATTTGTTTAAATTTGGTAGTTTTAGTAATTTTAAAATTATCACAGTTTTATCATATTCATAATGATATAAATGATATAATTATGTTAAATGTTCATTACATGAGTGTTTATGATAGTTCATGACAGTTATTGATAAAAAAAATGAGTTACACTATGCCTGGAGACGGTATGTTGTATGTGGGCGTGATTTTTGTTTTCATTATTTTTAAATTAGGAATAAAATAAAGAAAAATAGTAGTTAACTATTATAGAATAATTATTATATTACATATAATATATATATTCATTAAATATATCCTTATTTCAATCCTTTTCAATTTAAGATGAAAAACGTTTCACATCGCTTTGCGGAGGAGGTAGTCCCCATGTACACATGAGAAATATTATCATTTTCCAACATATAAGAAGATAAGAGGTAATTGTTTATATTATAATTTATAATGTATAATTATTTCTTAAATATAATAAATATTCATTAAATAAATAATAATATCCAACTGTGAGAGGTGGTGATTGAAAATTAATTATATCTGTTCATGAGGCAGTAGTCAGCCACACATATAATCGACCATTTCGCTTCTCGTTTATTGGAGAGGAGATTGATATATGTCATTAAATTATCATAATAACATATCCATATATGTTATATATTGTTTTTTATTGTATCATATTTTATTGATGTTTTATGTAAATAATAGAATATATAAAATGAAAATGCTTGGTTATTAACTATAGCCCTTCAGACAACCTCAGTAGGTTTATACCTAATGATTTTTTAGATTGGTTCTATAATAAAACTATGTCCTCTAGTATGTTGGTATAGATTTAATTAAGTTATTAATTTAAGTAATTTCTGAACCAAATTTCGTTATAAGAGTGAATATGAGAGGATATTGGGGTTTCCTTTTATAATTGGGGGAGAGTGCACACATGTAATTTTTAGAAATAATAATTTATAAACATCATTGAAAAATTCCAAAAGGCTTTAAAATGGATAATTATCTTACAATTTTTGATATCTGGTTGAAATATTACCATAAATAGTAACTAAAAAAAATTTTAGACCATTTTATCCCTAATATTTTTTCTTTAACTGTCTATAAATCGGTAAAAACAATTAGAACCATAATTAATTTTTTTCTTTTTTAATTATTATTTATGAAAATAGATTAAGTTTAAATTACTAAATAAAATTAACTATTTTTATTCTAACTATAGAATATATTTTAAAGAAACCAATTCACAAAATTTATAGAATTTAATTTAATATTAAACCCATATACGTAATGAAAATGAAGTTTTCCAAAGGAAATAATTACAAATGTATAAAAATTATTTATAAAAAATAAACATTTAATTGATTCCACTAAAATAAATTGTATTAATTTATTATAATTGAAATAGTTCTACTTTTATAAAAAAATTCAACATGATATTGAACATTTAAATTATTTCAATAAAATAATATTCAATGAAAATTACTATTTTTTCACAATTCATCGAAAAAATAACCTTTTAAAAAAATAATTAATAATTAATTATAATAATTTTATTTTTATTTTAAAAAAAAAATTAAAATAATTGTTTTTGAAAAATTCACATCAATTTTTTGAAATATATTTTATAAATGTGGTGAAT
The DNA here is from genome assembly GCA_963277665.1 of Viscum album. NCBI lineage: Eukaryota > Viridiplantae > Streptophyta > Magnoliopsida > Santalales > Viscaceae > Viscum > Viscum album. The sequence continues at coordinate 790,333,387 of OY728120.1, forward strand.
TTAAATTATACCTTAATTTTGAAAATCAAGAGAAAAACAGTTTTTTTAATAATGTTTTAATCATTAAACTAGGGTTTTTAATATTTCATGAATAATAACATATTTTAGATGAATTATATAACATTTAATTTAATATATAATATATAAATTTCATTGAAATTATTCAACAATAGTAATTAATTTAATTTATTTAGAAAGAAACTCATTATACCAATAAAAACCGTTTTCTAGAAAAACATGTCTTTTATCTTCATATGATTATTTTTATATTTATTTTTATTTTATTAATAAATAATGAATATAAATTACCCAAATGTAAACTTTATTATTTTCATAATTTTTTTATCCATATTCATATCTGCTAATTTAATGTATGGGTCACAATGGTCATATCCATATTGTATATTTCACATGTCGTTTATGTTTGGTGTTCCACAACATATACGATATCAAAACCAATGTCCTTATTATGAAATATCATTGTGTTATAGGTTCTATTTATCTTTTTCTCCCTCACAACCACTCTCACTTTCATTAATCGTAATTCCACCACATATTTTCACAAAATTTCCCTATCATTGAATATCCATCTATATAAATTGGGGGCTCTTATATACCACCACATATATCCACCTCTCCATCACTATCCATATCACTACCTCCCTCACTATCACCATATCATTGTCCCCACTCTCTCTCTATCTCTTATAGTTATATGAGGATTTATCCCTCCTTATCCTCATTTGGTTTTCCCTTTTTGGTCTGAGACACCCATCAATGGATTTCGTAAATATTCCTATCAACATTACCATGGGATTTAAAGAACATAAAACTAAAATTTTTATATATTCTTAACGGATTATTGTTTATAGGGGATGTAAGATGAACTCAGATTCACATGGTCTGTGTCCCCTTGGATAATCTATGGGTTTTGATTATACTAATTTAGATAGTCTAATAATATTCATATATAGAGTCGCCCCAACCGGGATATTATAGGTAATCATCCGAGATCTTTTTCTCTATTTCTAAGATCCATATATCCTTTAAATAAATTAAAATTCTCTAGGCCATTTCTTGAGTTTATATATTTGTTACCGAGCCATGTGTTAATAATTTAAGCTATTTATTTATATTGATGTGGACATGTCTAATCCCCAAATTGGGAATTGTTGGATTTTATTTAGAGAGGAATTTTAGAGTCAATAATTGGTGAATCTTAAATCAGGGAGGGACTATTTCTAATAAGTTATCAATTAGGTAATCTATAATAGAGTTTTCGTCCAATATCTTTTGAGGAAAATGTTGTATAATGAAGTAGACTAGCTTCACTATCTATCACGGTTTATGAAGAATATAGGGTGGGTCAACCTCTTGATCATTATATGTCTATTAATCATAGAGTTTGTGAGGTGAAATCCTCCTTTAGGTTCATGATATAATCATATGGGTCTAAAAATTACCCAATTTAATATATAGAAATTTTGTGACTAGGCCCATACCTTCATGGGAACTATAAATGTTTTGTTGGATCTTTTTTTGGGGGAAATTAATTGTCCTGAGTCTATTTTTCATGATGATCCTTTATTCTATAAGACTATTAAACAATATATGGATTTTTCAACCATGTATGTAATTAGAAATGCATTCAAATATAATAATCTAGATACACATTTGAGTGATTTAAGGTCTACTACACCTCTGGGAAATCCTCCTATGATACTTGATAATGGCCTTGTTAGGCACTCAATAAAAGTAGGGGTTATGAGTAGAAGAACTCTTTAGGAGTTTACCTTAAAAAAATTAACATTATTAAATAGAGATTCCATAGTTACTAAATATATCAATTTATGGAATAATTCGTTTCTAAAATGGAATTGGAATCATACTAGTGTCATTTTCTGCCAAATTGTGTAACACCCCATGATTTGGTATATATTGTTCATTAATTTAATTATATGTTCAATAGATTACATCACACTCCATATAAAATTAAAATTAAATTATATATAATTTATTGAGGAAGAAAATTTTAACTTCAAATTTACATTAAAACATTATGATGATGCAAAAATAATCAACAAAAATAAAAATACAATCATAATTAATATGAAAGTATAAAAATTACAATGAATATATAATATTTATCCTCATTGGTTTCTATAAAAATCATAACCCTTATCAACAAAATGGAATAATGACTACGGAGTAAAATTATTATACGTATGGTGGAGAAGAAGTGAATAAATTTGATGAACGATCTTAATATATATATACATGAATGAAATATATCCATAATAAATATAGTCATTGAAAATATAGCCCTTAAAATAGAAATATGAAAAATTGTCATTTTATATACATTTTCTGAATAAGTATAATGAATTTTACAGTTTTTAGTGAAAAATTTAAATATTAGAAATCTTAAATAGCTAAATATAAATATAAATTCTTTTTTTATAAAAATTTCATTAAGTGTCAAAAAAATTATTATGAAATAATGATATGATAAAATTATAATAAATATTTCAATATAAATATATTGAAAATATTGAATCACTAAAATAAAAATAATTACATTTAATCATATTTGGGTTAACATCATTTAATATAAAATAGATAATTTTTAAATAGATATTATTATAAAGTGTTATTTATTTCAATTATTATAAAATTAGTCACTAATGAAGAATAATTTTAATGAAATGAATTAATAATATATACAAAATAAGTTAATTAATTTTTTTTATAATTTATTACTAGGCATATAATAAGAATATATTCATTTCCTGCTCATAAAAGTCTTTTGAAATAAATTCTTATTTTTTGTATGATAAGTGTTTTCACGAGGGTAAATATATTATGTTTAAATAATGTAAAAATATATTTTATATGCATAATATATTGACACAAATTATTATTTTTTATAAATAATAATAATTTTTTTTTATTTTTAAAAATTCATTTTCAAATAATAATTGTATTCATTATATTATATGTTTCAATGTAAAAGTTAAATTCCAAAATATTAGAATTTTAACATTAATAAGTGGACTTAATGTTTAGATTTATAATTTCAATATTAGCTTAAAATGTATTTTTATTATTTTCCAAAAATAGTTTATTTTTAGGAAATTTTTTAAAAATAAAGTATTTATTAATATAATAATTTTTTTTAATTTAACATGATCTAATAATTAATAAAAAAAATTATAATACATACCGCATGAACATGTATGTTTTTATGGATTACAAATAAAAATTGTTTTTAAAAAAAATACTATCTTTAATTTTGAAAACCTGTATTCATAATTTTGAGAATTAAGAAATACTTTTCTAATAAAAACTATTTTAGTATTTTTCTTTTTTTTTCCTAGGAAAATTACGGTTTTAAATTTAATTTAATTCCAAATAAATATCATTTCAGTAATATAAACTAATTAATGTAATTAAGATAAAACAAATTTACAATTATTTTCTAAACGTTACATTTATTCTAAAAATACCATTATTCCAAAATAAGGTTTTATGCATTACATGTGATACTATTAAAATTATTTTTTTAAATATATAAAATTTATTCAAAAAAATTAATTTAGTATTTTAAATTAGTCTTTACGAATTAATTAATTATCGTCGTTTATTTATTAAGAATTAAAAGTAAAATACCTAGTTATAAATTAATTACCATTAAAAAAATTAAAAATTGTAAATGTGAAAAATATGAGAGTAAAATATTTAAAAACAATTTTGAAAATAAATGGATGAGGTAAGATCAACCATAAATTAAACCACACAATATTATTATCCAATTTGGATCCAGTTTCCCTGTGATAATTGTGTTCTCTTTTTATTAATTTAATTATATATATACCAAAATTCAATCCCCCACATATATTTAGAGAACACCTCCACCCAATTTTTCCATTTATTATAAATATATATCTCAAAAAAAACTCAACCTTAATTTTTATTTGACTCTCTCTATATATCTTATAATCCTTTCTCATTCTAAATGATTAAGCCGAGGGATAAAATCCAAAGGGATAAGGAATGTTCTCAATTGAGATATCTTAGTTAATCTTTTCTTACACCCCCTTAAATATATCCAATTGATGATAGTATGAAAGAAATATAGTTAATAATGTCCAGAAATATTATTATAGTAATAAAATATTAATTTTGAACCTTCCACAAAAACAATTCTAAAAATAAATATATCATCATTTGTATGTAGAAACAACTATATTCCTAAATTTAATTATTGATTATTCAGAAATACCTTACATTTAAGTTTCTAAAATAACATTAAATGGATTTATAAGATATTTTTAATACTATTAAGGTTGTGAAATAATAAACCACTCTATATATTCTACTCTATCTATGGGTACACATTATTATTTTCACTCGAGTAATTTCATATTTTCTTAGCACTCTAATATTCGGATTTACAATAGAAATAAAATCTATTTAATATCATCATTTTTATCTAACAAATATATTATAACTATGTCTTCTCATAATAATATTTGTCCATTAATTATAACATGCCCTTATTTAAGTGAGTTTAACCACCTACATGAATGATTTTATATATTTCGATCATAGTTAACTATGGAAATATAGATTATTGTAAATTTAAATAATAACAATAATTAAATAATTATTTTATTTTTTATTTAATGTTAATATTATAATCTAATTTGTTTTTAATATACCATCATTCGGTCATTCAAAATAACTGAACCAAGCTTTTCACTAATTCCATTATCAAATATTGTAAATAAAATATTTTTTCAAATAAAATTATAAATGTGTTAATAATTATCAAAAATATATTATAGTACCTTCAATTATGTGATAATTATTAAATATAAATATATAAATAATAATTAACTCCTTAATTAAAAATTAGTAATAAACAAACAATAAAAACTAATAACACATGATACTGAAAATAAAATATATCTAACTAATATAATTCCAACTAATGATTTTAAATTATGTTTAAAAAGAATATAGATATTAATAGGGTTCTTAAATTTTTTATTAATATTGTTATTTTTTCTATATAAGAGGTAAGATCTAATTTCCACTAAGAATAAATAATTGTAAGGGTTTTTACATCTCAATCTTGCTTTATTATGATATACCATGTATTCACCATTTAATTAATTTTTTATGTAGGTCATATTAAATACATATTTATTTTATAGTTATTTATCATGAAATATATGTGATTTTGAAATCCATAACTTGTTTAACATTTCATGTTTTTTCAGTTTAGTTGATAACGATAATGTAAGGGTTTATCCTCTCAATATTTCCTTCATTAAGGTGAATGGAAATTTAGAAATAATATTATTTGATGTGGGTTATATTATTCCATTTGAATTTATTTTTTCATAATCCCCATAATAGTTATGTTGTTTCATAGTTTTTTATATTCTCTCATTTAAGGTCCTTTTCATTCAAAATATAAAAAAACATAAGGGGTTTTGTCTTAATTTACCTTCTTTTAGGAATGTATTCATATTTCACACCAATTATTATTTTATTTGGTTCATCTACTTACCAATGGATTTTATAATCAGTATTATAGATTCTTGAATTTCTTTTACAATTATTATTGGGACCCTTCAATAAATTTTTTTGATTTTCTTTTATATTAAAACTGTATGGTTTTCTTTTTCTCCATTTTCAAATCCATGATAAATATTTGATATTTCACATAATATTTTAATTTTTTTGGTGTATAAAATACCAATTTAATTTTTTATATAATTAATTTTTCTTTTTTAATGGTCTAATAAGATCTATTTAAAAATCACTCATCAAATATGATCTAATTAAAATTTAATCAACTCATGAAGTATTCATCACCAATCTTACTTATAAATGGAGATTAGTTTTGAATAATAATACATCTGAGTAATATTATCAATTTTCCATATGAAATCACTATAATTTTATTATCCTATAATCTGTCATGGTGTTTTATAAGCCTTGTCACTATTTTTATTTCCCTCAGCACATAGTTTAACTATCATAAGAAAAATCCACCCCATATCATCTTTTTTGTATGGTATCCTTCTCTATCATGTCCATATTAATTGTAATTTTTTTATATCATTATTTATGCTTCAATAATTTTTTATTTTCATTTTATTGTATTTATAATTTTAATAAAATGGTTTTAATTATTTCTTTTTGTGGATTTTTCAACAAAGTTTTTTAAAAACCATTTTTAATCCATTTTTTGAACACGTCTATCATTAATTTTTCCTTTGTATATAGAAACATTCTCTCTATATTTTATTGGTTTTAAAAATATAACCTTATTATCATATATTAATAAAATATTTTTATTTTAATAAATAATTTTCAAAATGACTAGTTCATTTCTTATTTCCAAATAAATTTTCCTAATCGCCCTAAAAATTTTCTTTCATATATTATTGTATATTTTGACTTATTTAATTCATTATTATGGGTTTTATTAAAATGAAAAAAACAACTTCATTATTAGGAGTTATTATGCAATTTTATTTTATATTATAAGAATAATCCATCACTACATTATTCTTTCATAATCATATAATGTTTATAAAAATGTTTTTTTTAAATGACATTCCTATATGAATACCCTATAATACATTTACTTGTTTGAAGGGTGTTCACGTATATACCCATAAATAGATTGATTGTGAAAATTATTTAATAAAAATTACCACATATTCCTATATAGTGTAACTAATATATAAATCATCATCTAAATTGAAGGGTATTTCCTTAGAAAGTTAATTAATATAATGGGATACCAATTTGTATTACTTACCATTATCATGTTATAATTATTAATGGAATTATAAAGGATTTTTTTTATTACATATGAAAAGTATTTGAATGCCATTTTCTTTCCCTAGGTACTTTTTGATATGATGAATGTTTTTTTTCTTATAGAACATATATAAATGGATGATTTAAGGGTGGGGTCTAATATCTCCTTCTAATTAATTGGTTAAATGTTTAAATCCAATGAGATATGTATATAAGGGTGTAATTAAATGTTCTCACATGAATGGGCCAATGTGTGTGTCCTAAAAAGGTGATGTTTCTCTATTATAAAGTTTCTATCATATTTATATGGTATCCTAATGTTATTCCCTCAAGACTATATTTTACTGACTAATTTTACCACTCTATTCTGATTCAAGTATTTTTTACCAAGACTTATAACATGAATAATGATTTTGGATCTATGATTTGTTTGGTATAATTCTCCAAATTTATGTCTATATAGCATTATTATATAAATATTTTTATTTTATTCCCATTTATTTTAATTTTTGTATTAATTATTATTACACTTACTGAGAGATGATATCACCCCTTTATTTACTTTTCATTCCAAAGTAAATGTGGATGATTATACGTTATGAGATGTTTAAGAGGCAGTTTAGTGATGATCTATTATGGTGAAATATTCAGAGGAATTTTATAATATGTTTCTCATCTACCTAGTCCTCATTTAGACTAAACCTTAATGTTTTGGGATTATGTGAATATTATGAGTTCAAATTATAAAAATAATTAAATATATATAATTTTACCTTAGGTAGCCTGACATTGTATCAAAGAATACGTATAAAGGAATTGTTTTTATCATTATACCTATAATATGGGTATGGCGACCCTCAATTGGTATTATAATAGGGTTTAGTTATTTTTTATTTTTAGTTTTGTAATTTTTTAAATTGGGATGGGTTAAATTCACTAAAAACCTTATAATTGAATCTATGTATATAATAAAATCCTAATGATTTTGTAAAATAGAGATGGTGAGGTTTCCTAAAAATTATTTCAATGTTTAGATATTGGAATATGGTTAAAATTGTAGAATAGATTAACATAAGGGTAATCACACTCAAAACGCTATTTGAGTATCGACTCGATCTTCACTAGATTCACGATAGGTGGGCCTAAGAATGCATATTTGGCTAGACACTATCAAGGAATATTCTTCAGTCGGTCTCAATCTCTTAATGAAAAAATATTAAGGATCTAAAAGTATATTTTGGATGTAATTTTTAATAAGTAAGTTTAGAGGCCCTAATAATAAAATGAACATAGATTACATAGATCAAAAAGAGAGAGTAATAGGATGAAACAAGTATGAAATCATTGAACTGAAAGTATTATTCATTGAAACTAATGTGTCTTTAGATACAAAATTATAATATTGAGTTTTTATATTCATATAATCAATTAAATTAATTTTATTTCATATTATTGAAAACATTATTTAGTATTTGGTTGTAAATTGGATCATGAAAATGAATCTGTGAATAGTGTGTCCCAATAAACTCCTATAACCACAAATGTAGTAATATTTATCAATTTTTATGATAAATTAAAACCTAAATACATGAAAATAATGTGAGAAATATTCAGTCTCCTAATATATAATATTATGAAATTAATATCTCTTTTGAAAATTTATCTACACTCTCTAATGTATCCATTAGATTCATTTATTAGTTAATGATAATAAAAATTGTGTGGAAAACATTAATTTAAATTGGATAATTTAATATAGAATGATTTTGGTATATATATTTCATTTATAAAAAAAATATTTTGAATAGATTCCTTCACAAAATGTATCAAATTAAAATTAAACATGATAAAATTTTATTGAGATAAAACATTTAAAATTCCAAATAAACACTAATATATTATTCTAATACAGCAATAAAAAATAGTAAGAAAAAAAAGTGGATGAAATGAAAAATTTTATAAAAAATATATGAACATTTGATCTTTATTCCCATGTCACTCCATAAAAATTACAATAATTTTCATAAATATGTAAATAATTCTACATAGTAAAACTTTTATAATAATGGTCAGAATGAAGTGAATGAATGGGAAGAATAATCATACGATATATATAGGAATAAAAAAAGTCCTTTAAAAATTTTGTTGTTGGAAATATGGTTGATGTAAATATTGTCATTGGAAATATGGTCATTTAATATTCATGTATCGAATAGGGATACAAAAATTGTGTATTTGTATTAACAAATTTAAATATGATAAATAAAAATTAATAATAGAAAAATACAGTTGAAATATTATGTTATAAATTTTTTTGTATGTTAACTAATTATTATCAATGAACGATTTGATGAAATTAAAATAAATATTTATATAGTAAAAAAATGATAAAATTAACTGAAATAAATTTAAATAAATAATTTAAACTTTAATTTTTTTAAGATCATTTATTTAGAAAGGGATATTTTTCAAAGAGTTATTTTTCAATAGTGTTGTGTGTTTCCATAGTAAAAAAACCAGTCACTAAAAAATAATGATTTCAATTAAATTTATTGATAATATAGATTTGTAAATAAATTAGAAATAATACCATAGTTATTAATATGTAATTAATAATAATAAATTCATTTTATGCTTAAAATATTAATTTTTTAAAATGGGTTTTAATTATCTATGAATTTCTACAATAATGAAAATATATTATTAATACATAATGGTAAAATATATTGTTCTTAAGAATAATATGTTAAAATAATTAATAATTGATATGAAATAATAATTAGAATAGTTATATTTTAAAGGATCATTTAGAAAATAAATAGATTTTCATTATCTTTTATATTTCAATTTTAAAGATACATTTATATAATCTAGAAATTTGAATTGGAAAATAAACATAAATTTTGGATTTATAATATTAATATTATATAAATATTAAATACTGTAATTTTTCTAATATAATTGGCTTTTAGGTGAATAGTGATAAGATGGTTTTTTTTAATATCATAGAATTTAGTAATTTTCACGACCAATGAATGAATTAAAACTAATATAAAAAATATCGATGAAAATTAATGTTTTTAATGAGTATAATGATCCATTTAAAAATTCTATATTGAATTTATAAGGAATATATTTAATATTTTTAATGTTAATTAATATTTTTCTAACAGAAAATATTTTTACTCTTTTTATTTTAAAAAATATTTTATTAGGTGAAATTAGGATTTAAATTTCATTAAAAGAAACATAACTCATATTTTTTTAGTAATAATGTAATTAAATTCCTTAAAATAATTTTTTTTGATAATTTTTCCTATACAATACATTTTTTCCTAAATATATACATTTTTCTAAAAACATGGTTTTACGCATTACTACCACCAAAGTTAAAATTAATTTCTATTACAAATTTAAATTCAATATGATATAATTTATTTCAGATGTGAAATTTTTTGGTAAAAATTATTTAAATAGTATAATTTTATTTTTAGGAATTAGTATTATGTTACAAAGGAAAAAATTTAGTTACCTTATTAAAAAAATGGTAAAAATAAGAAATCTAATTGTAAAATAGATAAAAAAATATGATTATAAAATCTGTAAAAGTGAGTGGTTTATGTATTATTGATATTAAATCATACCCTATAATTTATTATTTCACTTTGGCTAAACATTCAATGTGAAATATATTATTTTTTATGTTAACAATTTCTATTTTCAATGATAGAATTCCCTCCACTTATAAAAACAGATCACCTCCACCCCATATATAAATTCATTATAATAAATTATATTTTCCAAATAATATACCTATAATCTATTAAAATCTCACCCTATGTCCTCAAACCCATGGAATTTATAAATAACAAAGCTTAGGATCATTAAGTCGTTACCCAATGGAAAATAATTGTGAAGTAATGTTCTCAACTGAGATCCCATAATTCTTTTCTTATTATATAGCCTAAAACCTATTATATAAATTAATTTATTATAAAATAAGTATAAATATATTATTAAAATTTTAATAAATTAATGAAATATCTAATATCAACTTTACTGTAAATAAATTATAATAAGGAATACATTGGAAGGTGTGCATGCGAACCACAAACTCCCTGAATAGTGTACATGATTTTTCATCACTATATTACATTAATTTTAATAAAATCTTATTTGAAGGATTAATAATATATTCATAACAATATTAATATTCTAAAATTATATATTGTTCTATATCTTACTCATATTATATGGAAAACTAATGTTTCACTTGTGAGTACGTGCAGACCACCACCTTCATGAAAGTGACATGTTTCATTTTTCACTCTAACCTATTCATATTAGTCTAAAAATATTATAATATAATTATCTACTATAATAAATTTTAAATGATTTCATTATACTTCTTTAATAATTATTTTATAACTAAATCACCATGTAATCAAACTTATCCATCAATTATAGCATGTTCATTTTTTGGTCTTTTTAACCACCTGCATGAACGATGCAATAAATTTATATTATGGTTGAATTTCAGAAATTTGTTTTCAGTTATATTTTATAAATATAGTTATATAATTATTATTATTGGTTCTATAATTATAGTATTAATATCTAACCCATTATAAAATTACCATATTTTTATTAAAATTACCTAAATAAGTTCAACGTTGTTTCCTTTATCACAAATCATAAATAAAATAATTACGAAAATAGATTATAAAATTATTAGTAAATATAAAAAATATCTTCTATTTCCTTTAGTTATATTTTAATTACAACCATTTAATCTATAAATAATATTCGATATTATAATTATAAATCTTGTTTTGAATAAATAATCAAAACTAATAACATCTGATGATGAGAATGAAATTTAAATAAGTAATATATTAAAATAAATTATTATAAATTATGGTTATTACAGTTTATAGATACAAATAAGGTCTTAAAATTTTATTTTAGTATGTGTATCTTTATATATAATGTAAGAAAATGATTAGATAAAGCTAGAATAAAGGTGACTGTTTTTTGCATCTCAATTTTTTGTCATTGAGATATAATGTATATTCACAACTATATCTATTTTCATGAGTATATATTTGAAATGTATATATTAATAATTTTATTCATGAAATATAATGGATTTATAAATCCATATCATTTTCTACCATTGATGTATTTTCAACTCAATAGATAATGATGATGTATCTATTTATCATATCACAATTTATTTCTTTAATATACATGAAATATTCTCAACATTTCACTTTTTATATGGTTTATATTATTCCATATAAATTTATTTAATCATAAATTCTCCCAAAATCATGTGGTTTTATAATTCATTTCATCTTATCTCCTCTGATGTCCTTTTGATTAAAATGTTACATAGTCCATATAGGTTTCATCTCAATTTACCTTAATTAAGAAATGATTTCATATTACACAATTATTTTTAATTTGTCTAGTTTAACTACTACCTAATGGATTCTATTCTAATTATTATTTATTCCACAGTGAATTTTTAAGATTAAATCCATGACCCTTAATTTTTATTCCTTGAATTTAATATCAATGTTGAAATGGGGTTTTGTCTCAATTTTCAAATTCATGTGATATATTTGATATTGTGAACCATAAAATACAACAAAAAGAATATTTAACAGTAGTTTATTAGAGGTGGGTTTTCAAAATCTAACATTAATTTATTTTCCATTTCATAAAAAATACACTCATTTCTCACTGATCCCTCCACCTCCCCCTCACAACCACTCCTTATCCAAGCATTCAACCGCTCGCATTTTTAACTTATCGGTTCTCCCTAAATGAGACCTTATCTCTACTCCCATAGATCTCTCCATCACCATGCCCAAACCAAGCCCTCAGATCTGCTCCCCAGTCCCTCTTTGTCTTTCCTCCCAAATCCCTCACTGACCCTCATCGAGCCACTATTCCTTGAGGTGATTCCACTCTAATCACCCACATTCTCTCCAAGTTCCCTCACCATAATAAGGAACCAGATTGGTTACTTACTGATATATTGGTTTTATAATATTTGATAACAATAATCTTTTTCAATTTAATGTATTTCACATAAAATTTGTATTTATTGAGATTTATATCAATTAAAAACTTTTTATTCTCTCCATGGTGTCAAAATTATAATATTTATCATCATAAAAATACCACCCACCATCCTTTGATAAGTCATTTTCAATTGGTCATGGGAGATCAACTTAGGAATACTATTAAGAATCCTCCAATATCAACCAGTTTCATTTTCTTCTATAAAATTATGGGTGTAGTATAGGAAAACCAATGTTTCTTAAAATAAATATTTTGGTTTCATACACATTCCAAACATATTGGATGTAAACATTTTTATTAAAATTGGTAGGTGAACCACTTCTTCTTTTCATATTATTGTAGTGTTTCCCCTGAAATATTTTGGGCTGCGTAAAAATAAAATAATTTTTTTTTATAATTAATAATGTATTTTATATTTTTTAGAACATCATAAATTTTAAATTATTATATAATTTCTCCATCCAATGATATCCTTGTTGATTTATTATTCATATGAGTATAGAATAAATTTTAATTTATAGATTCTATTATACTCCTACATATTTTCGTACAAAGAATGTATATCATTATATATATATATTGTCTTATAGAAATTACTTCTTTTCATTTATTACTTATTTATTACTATATTTAAATAATTGTTGATATTTGGAAATAATTTATAGAAATTTAAGGATGGTATTTTCCATAAAATACATGATTTTTTATTTATACTTGAATGTGGATTATAGTGTTATTATATTATTTGGTAATTTTTTTATCTCATATTACCACTTCCATTTTAAAAATTTTATTAATTAAACATACTTATAGAAAATATTTAATTTTCGATGTATTATTTACATTTTAATGAAAATATTGTAAAATAATGATTTTCCAAAATGTAATCTGATTAATCTAGAAAATAATTTTTTATATTGTGGATTTTGAATAAATTAGTAGTTGTTTTTTAAATGAAATAATATTTCATAGGTTTTTTACTTTTTTTATCAACATGTTGTCACTTTGAGATATATTGCTAAAATATGGATAACATTACTAAGGAACACGCCTCATTATTTTTAGTGTTTTTTTTGGGTTTTTAAACTTTTCAATTTCGAATAGATTCACTAACGGGAAAACAGATTGTCCATTCCTTAAATGTAAATTAAGAAGATGGTTAAAAATAAATTAATTTTATGAACACTATATATTGAATCACTTTCCTGCTCAATATTTTTGTTTCGGTTTTCTTGGAGAATCGAATATTACAATTTTTTTGAGCATTAATGTTAGATAGAAAAAAGATCTACCATCTTCATTAATAATGGGATCTGAAATGAAAAATTATATAAAAAATTGTTTCATAATTTCAAGGCCACAACATCAGCATCAAAACATATTTAAAAAAATAGTCAAGGCTGCAACAAATATTAACATGAAAAATGATGATTTGGAACTATAGGATAACTTGATCAAGATTGTAAAATACTAATTGACCCACTTCTTAAATTTGTGGAGAATAAGTGGAGAGATAAATTAACTAAGGTGAAAAATGAATTTCATGATTTAGATGATGATATAAATCAAGAGATGTATAGTGGATATAAAAATATTCAAAATATTTTCTTTTACTGAAGTTTCACCATATCAAATGCCTATGTGGAATTACTAAAAAAGTTATGTACATGGTATTGGAATTGTTGTGTGATTAATTTATTAAACAAATGATCCCCAAGTCTTATTATGTTTTTTTTAAATCATTGTCAGAATTATAAAAAATAAATCCTTTTTCCAATGATTATATTCTTTATTGGACAGAGGATTCAAGTATACAGGATTGAAAAAAAAAATCATCGTCTATATGGAAGTTAGAGGGTGATGTTGGAAGTCTTCATCAACATTCTATGGTAAAAAATAAGAAAATTAACGCACCTAAAAATATATTTTTCACTTACCTTTAAAAAATGATTGAAAAAATTACCCATGTCATCAAAAACTGCATAGCACGTGACGTGGAATTCTATAGATAATAAAAATAAGGGGTTAATGTGAAATCTAGGATATTCAAAATCATGGAACAAATTTTATTCATTACATCTAGTGTTCTCCTCAGATCCTAATAACGTGATATTGAGATTTGAAATCAATAGATTCAAACCATTTATGACATTTACTACCAGTAATTTCATTTGACAGGTTCTAATGATCCCTTAAAATCTACCTACATGGATGTGCATACAATAAAAGTACTTTATATTTGTTGGGATTATTACTATAATAATATGTAGAGACCCTATTTTTCCTTGTATGAATTCTAAATATATTAAGTAATATTTTTGGATCCAAGCACACATACAATGATTGATTATGAGGTGATAAGATATTGAATTTTTTTTTACAAAAATAGTAAATAAAATTTATGTAATGTGACAAAAAATTCATAAATGATGAAATATCTCCTAAAACGTGTCTTGGATCATTAATATGATACCCTAGTTGAGTATATATAATAATATTTACCCTAGGGACAACATAATGTTAGTCAGTGATAGATGTTTAGATAAAGTTTATGTTGGATGGTATGTTAAGTGAATTAATAAATTTATTTAATAAATGAAATAAAATCATTTGATTATATTATATGCTGTTATTGAGAACCAATTGGGTTAGCTAGATAAACCTGAGGTTTTTGAGAATATGATTCTTCTGTTCATTATTGGAATATTGGGATAGTGTGATCAAACGACAACCATATCAAGGAGAATCGAGGTGTAATGAACTCAAGGATTCTTTCCCATCATTGGATGATGTGTTATTCACCAATAATTGATTCCAATCATGATAGTACTTGTAATTTTTGGTTTTTACCCTTATGATTTAATTATTGTGTGTGATAATAAACATATTCTTCGATCTGTGATTAAATAATACTTTTCATGAGACATCATATTATGTTTAACTTGTTAATTCTACTCTTTTTTTCTCATTATTTTATATCTCTCAACCCATCTATCATAAATCTGTATTCATTGTCCATGAATTTTTTTCCAATGATTGTTTAACCTTTTCTTATTTTCACCACACCGTTCTTTATTTTCTTTTTCATTTCCCTATGAGGCCGTAATTCTACATTTGAAAGTGGGTTCAAGTATGATCAAATCCCCTAATTCATAGAGGATTATTTTTAGATGGATGGTTTCATGGTATATGGATTAATAGGGATTAATCATAGGATTAATGTTACGGATTCATGGATTTAGCATCTAAAATAGAGATGGAAGTGTAATGATAGATGTGTGGAAGCATGCAGTTTTCAAGTGGGAGAACCAGATTCTGATTTCTAGCCAATGGAGGGAGAATTTGATGGTCTTAAGAGTTTCTAATAATTTTAGGGTAGTAAAATGGAAAATTTAGTGATAATAGGAACATATTTGAGGTGTGCGTATTTGATATGATATTATGTGAAAATATTGAATACACATCGTCAAGTCCAAAGAACACAAACTATGTAGTCTAATTTCTACGATTAATAGTGTTTTGTGATGTTGTTAGATATCACATGGAATGTGGAGGTCCGACATGCTATGTAACCCCTCTTTGTATGACATTTAATGTACATGGAGTACATTCCTTGGATCGCATGTGGCCCTGCAGACTATGTAGGGTGGGGAACACTCCGTGTAATGGCACATGACTACTGTCTAAGGACATGGTTCGAAGAACATGAGCATGACCAGAAGAACATAGCTCCAACCTGAGTTGCTGACACATGTAGTGTAGTACATTACACCCCATGTAGTACTGCATGGTTAGGGAGTCAAGTGATGAAATTACATGACCATGCATAATAATGTGACCACCTGTCATGTGGTTCCCTTAACACTTTGTACACATTTATGAATCTTCTAACATTAATATCTTCGTTGTTTGGACTGAGATTTTTTATTGTGAGTTTCTTATCCTGAGTTTTGTTACACATATATCATGATAGTGAAATTCATAGTGGCTTTGAGATTTCATGTGAGAGGCTCCAATATTGACAGTTCTCTAGGAAATTCTTAATGATGATAGTGATCAATATGGATAATCAGAGAGAGGTCATGGTAATAAATCCCCCATTAACATTATACTACTCATATTGGAACCTACTACTATGTTTGGTATTAGTTCATCTACCCACAGAGTGGAACCCTCCTACTGGTATATGGAATTTGTCCTCATTCTATGGAGTGAAAACCTTTTTTTTGAGTGAGTGCATGATTCCTCTATACATAGAGTGGAACCCTCATGTTATGATAGGGCACTTGTCCTCTATCTACATAGTGGAGCCCTATTTTTGTAAAAGTTAATGATGCTTCTATACATAGAATTGAATATGTCTATTATGATAGGTAGTGGGTCCTCTATCCAAAGAGTGGATCCCTCATGTTGGGATAGGTAATGGTTATTCTATCTATAGAGAGGAACCCTCATGTTGTATCAGGGTGTGCGTCCTCTATCTACTCAGGGTAAACCTTCTAGTAGGGCAGGGAATGTTTGCTCTATCTTCTAAGTGGAAATTACATGTTATATTGGAGAATGGGTCCTCTATATACTGAGTGAAACCCTACAATTGTACCCAGTAATGGTTCCTCTCTATATAGATTGTGCCATGTTGATTGTGTGACATAGTTGGTAGGTTTGGTTCCTCCACATGGATACTTTTTTGGATATAGATGCAAGATTTTTTATCTATAAGGGACATTTGATATTTTTTTAGATTCATCATTCTTGGATAGTTTGTTAGATAGAGATCCCCCTTCGTTCTCATCTTGGCTTATTATGAGATAATATATATCTTTATTGTAGGGTTATGTTTCTCTATTACAATGGATTGAGAAGTTTAATTTTATAATGTCTACAATATCTTCCCCTTTATAATTTGGGTTATCCTATGGGTTATGTATATACTCACATATGTATGTTATTTTACCACACATGTCATGTTTAATGCTGATGACATATAGGTTGGATAAGATTACAGAGGAGCATATTGGACACTTAGGTGTATTTGAAAAAGTATGGTGGTCATGTCATTGAGATTACGGGTTTTGATGTCTCATCATTTACTTTTCCAGTTTTATTTTAGTTTGGGAGGAATTTTCAAGTTGGGCATATATTTTCCCATTTAATTTGTAAATTGTATTATCCTACTATTTTTTATTCCCAAGATTTTGTTTCATGCATGAATACTACTCTAGATGTTGCTATATTTTGTTTTATTCATATACGATTATATATAGATATAGTTCGGTGCATTCGTACAAGAATATAAGCAAAGGCCTCCATTTTAGTTATAGATTTTGGTGTGACTCGATATCCCCAAGCCTGTGGAGGAAGTCTTGGGGTAGTTGTGGCTCATCCTTCCACTATCCTGGAAGGTCGTTGTGGTTTAGTTCATGACAGATTTGTTTTAAAGGTGGTTCCACCTATGAATGATGTTTCGATATATTTCCCCTTATGGGGTTTGGTTTGAACTTTAGTGAAATAATATCCAACTAACTTGATTTTGTATTTCAGTCCTAGGAACCAATATTTGTTGTGGTGGATGATGTATCAATTCACTAGGACTTTGACTACCTACTAATCAAGATGACATACTAAGACATTTGTTGTAGGGAACAATGGCACAAGCATCATATAATATTGAGTCATTTTAATTCACTTATTGAGTAAACTCGCCACATATATATACTCATTGACCTTGGAATGTTTTTATTCATATTGGATATTTCCATAATGTCTACTAGTAAGGTTTTCACATCAGGTTTGGGATTACAAAACGATCATAGAAGAAGCCTCCCAAAAGGGGTTTCTTCATGATATGATCTTTCTCTAGTATGGTTATTGGGTGGATATATCTCTATTTTACTAGTTTATATACACACTCCATGTGTTTCAGGTGGATGAAATATTTCATAATTATTTTTAAATGGATCTTTTAGTGCTAAATGGTGATGTGTAGGGTTCAAGTGCATACTATGAACTCCGAGGAAAGGATCCCCTTGGGTAGTAGGTTAACATGACACATACATTGTGGGTGTGTGATTTAGGTCTCATATAAGGAGGACCTATGATTCATAGAGGCCTCATGAATAGATCAGTCCATATAGGAGTGATCATATCTATGTGTTTGCTGAGTATGGAAATCTCCCATGGTATTTTCCAACCCATCGTACTATAGTGAGAGAGGAATTCAAGGAACTATCTGTGTAGAGGAAAGACTAAAATAGGGAGGTTTTCTTGGTGGTATACATTATGGAGGGGTTGGGGGGGTAGTATGGGGTTGTTGTAACATTGATTAGATGCCACCTCCCCCCCCCCCTAAGTCCACCACTCTAGGTTCCTAGTGATATATTTCAAGATCATGGGAAACCACAGTCGGCAGTTGTTCTTTAACTAGAGGCTCTAAGAGTGTTTTGAGGTATGATATGTTATCATTCCAATTCTTTTATAGTACTTTTAGAAACATGTATATGACACTATTTTTCCTATTTTTTCGAGTTTATTCTAGTGATATGTGGGGAATTAGTAGAGTCGTATGTTGGCGAAGTTTTGAATGGATTCTAACATGAATGGAATAGAGATAATTCCCCCCATTGGGATTATTTCTTGAGATACAATCCAAACCCATGTGGGAAATTCAATGACTCCCAATGAATCTAATATTATAGTCAGGTGGATTACTTCCTTGACATCTATGTTGGATGTTCCTACAGGGAGAGCCACATCATTATTATTTATATCTTGATGGTATGAGCTATCATTTGGTGTAGATAGTATCATGTGGGACATCTTGGTCATCATGATGAAACCATTTGATTCCCTCTTCGATAAGGAATGGTTTTCCATGGTCTGTTCCCATATTGAATTTCACCATAGATAGGTCAGATGCCTTCAGACAAATGGGATGAGATTCTCCATTGAGGGTGAAATGGATCTTATGAAAGAGAGAGTGTGTCTTTCAAGATGGAAGCTACAACCCATCACTCATCAGTTGGAAATATTATCCCTTATCATAGTGGGATCCTCATGAATCTATGTTTTTTGATCATGGAGGATTATATGGACGTCATACCTGAGGACATTTTGAGACTACCTCTGAGGTAGGAGATGGATATTTTCATAAAATTACACACTTAGACCACTCTAATATCTTATGTGGTTTATTTGATGCCCCTATAGATATTTAGGAGTTTTCATGTATTTGTTGAACCATCTAGAGAAGGATTTTCTCAAAACAAGTGTCTCCCCTTAGGAAGCATTAGTGTTGTTCAAGAATAAATGGTGTAATGATCCTGAAGTTATGTGTTTATTTTCATTGACTGAAATAGTCCATGATAAAGATAATGTAACCCTTAATATGGATGTATGAAATCTTTGATATGTTTCAAGGCATGATATGATTCTCAAAAATTGATCTCAGGCCCAATAATCACTAGTCGAGAGTTCATGAGGCTTATATTCTGAAGTTGGTGTTCTGATGTCGCTACAGATAATATGAGTTCTTGGTGATGTCATCTGGTGTGATGGATACCCCTACAATGTTTATTGATTTTAAGAACTAGATCTTACATCAATATTTTGATAAATTTTCAATTTTATTCATTTATGACATGCTCAGATGCTCTAAGATAGAGGAGAATTCATAGAACTTGAGAATGGTTACAGACCTTATTCAAGAGCACCGGATTTTTTTTAAGATCTCAAAGAGTCAGTTTAGGATTAGTATGGTTCACATTATAGGGAATTCCATCATTGATAATGGATTATCTATTTACCATAAAAATATTAATGCAGTGGTTTCTTGGGAGCCACCTAAGAGAGTTTCAAAGGTACGTATTTTTTATGGCTTTGTAGGGTACCATTGGAGGGTTTTGGTGGAATTATATTTGATTCCAGCCCCTTTTACCACCATGATGTGGAAAGGGAATCCATGTCCTTGTATTATTCTATTCTAGAGAGCCTTTTCGGATTTGAGGCTAGGAATGAAAAAGTGACCCTCTTTTGAGACTAATAGAGGATGGTGTGGAGTATGTAGTATATAGAAATTCCCAAGGAGATAGTATAAGATTCGTGATGAATATGTGGTTGGAAGTGTTCACATATAGGTTGAGTCAGTTGGGACTCTGTGATCAGAACTATATGGCTCATGAAATAATGTTTCCATTGCTAGAATTTTCTCATGTGTTATGGATGCACTATCTTCTAGGAGAGTTATTTTTCACATAAAACATTATAGACCAATGTATGTCTTCATATATATAGAACTAAATAGAAGATAGAGGAACTTATTGATTTTCATGCAGAACTATTACTTTGAGATTGTATATACATACAGGAAGAGGAATATGGTGGCTGAATCTCTTCACAAGAAGTCTCATACTCGTTTGGTGGATGTGTTGTATGAGTAGTTAGGTTCATTATAGCTAACCCCAGTATGAGAGGAGGATTCATCTTTTCTTTAGTTGATGGTGTTGATTCCCTCACTCCTTGAGCCTGTAAGGGATACCCAGTCAATAGACAATGACTATGATGTCCTACATGTCCATATGGCCTCATCAAATTCACTAGATGGATTTTATGAAGCAGGGTATCATGTAATCATATTTTGGGGATAGATAGTGGTCCCTATCATGATAATAGAGATGGTGGTGATATAATTTCACACATCTCAATTGGTTATAGGTATCGGTATCAGTAATATGTATAGAGACCTTTATCGTTCACTTTGGTGTGTTGGCGTGAGGTATTTCATGGAAAATATCATCTATTATTGACTCATAGGTCAGTAGGTGAAGTATGAGAACCGATTTTCAATGAGTTTTTTTATTTCCTATTGATATCTCATATTGGATATGGGATGAAATATCCATAGACTTCATAATATGTCTTCTATAAACAATAAGATTCCATGATCCCATCTGGGTGATAGATGAAAATTTCATGAAGTTAGAGCTCTTTATTTCTTTCAATGAGCTGTTTTTGGTTGAGAGTTTAGGGTAGTTGTACATGTGTGAGATCATATTCCTTCCTGGGGTTCCCTTTACAATTGTATTTTATTATAACTTGATATTCATGTGATGGTTTTTGAAAGGATTGTAGGAGGAATTCAGTAACAAGATGAGGATGAGTACAAAATTACACCCCTAAAAAGATGAGATGGATGAACATACTATCTATGTGTTATGATTATATGTCGAGGGATTATGTGTTGTAATTTTTCTAGATCAAGGAGAAATAGTTAACCATGGTCAAGTTCACTTATAAAAATAGCTATCACTCAGCTATCGGCATGAAACCTTTCAAATCCCTATATGGAAGACCCTTCAGGTCACCCTTATTGAAAACTGAGATCAATGAGGCCTCTGTTGTTGGTATATAGATGGTTCATAAAATTATTGAGAAGGACTTGGTGATCCATGATATGAAGAGAATAACTCAGATCATGTAGGAGAGGTCTTCTGAGTGGGAGGGCCATACGTTGGATAAATATCCCTATATTTTTTACTTTGATTTTTCTTTTTAAGGTGGAAAATCAAGAAGGATAGAATAATATAGAAACACTATTTTTCCCTTGTAATACTTGAAAATATATAAATAAATATTTTTTGGAGCCAGGAGCTAAGACAATGCATGATTTAATGGCTTAGTGTGCCTGAAATAAATGTTAAAAAAACATTAAATATATTTTATATCATTGGAATAACATTTTTCAAAAATGATGTAACATATCAGAAATGGTCTTGAATAAAAAATTATGAGACTATGGTAGAATTTAGTGTTCTGGATTTACCACAATTGTGATCTAAAGTTTTTTGGTGACTGGTTTTTTTTATAAAGTGTCCATTGGAAGTTACATTAATTGAATTAATAAATTAATTCATTAAATGGATAAAAACATGTTCCCTCGTTTTATATACTATTGTGGATAATCTCAAGGGTAATATACTTAGAAATGGGGCCATTTATAGGAGGATTCAACAGTTCTTAATTTGTGTGTTGAGATAGGGTGATTAAACGACAACCGGATCAAGGTGAATCAAAGTGTAGTGAATGTAATGGATCTTCCACATCATTGGAAGCTGGGGTTTTCACCAATGATCGATAAAAATCAAGGTAAGAATCATCATTTATGGATTCTTCCCTTGTTATTTAAAAATTCATAGTGATCAAAACATTATTCATTTAAATACTTTTAAATAATCCTTTACAAGATCTTGTGTATCCAATTTTAATTTTTTATTTAAAAAAATATCATTGTATTGTATTTACAACCATATATACCATAAAATTATATTCTATATAAAATCATTATTTACCAATTATTTTTTCACATTTTTTTCTTTCTCAACCATCATTCTTAATGTTCTAATCTGTTGTCTTATAGGGCCACATTTTAGTATTGCAAAGTACGTTTGAGAGTGATTAAACCCTGAATTCATGGAAGATTCATGGGTGATGGATAGTTAGATGACCTAAGGATTAATAGGGATACATTTCACGGTGTGGGAAATAGATTCATGGATTAAAAATATGAAAAGGATATGGTAGTGTTGTCAAAGTCACATTATGTCCTATTTACTTTTTATAGGAGAACTAGATTATTATTTTCATCCAACAAAGGGCTAAAATAAATGACCATAGGTGTTTCCACCATTTTCAATTTGTTAGGTTGATTATTCACTAGGAGGAGAAACAAATTTGAGGCATGCAGAGTGGATCTGACACTCTATGAACAATATAACAATACATCATGTAGTCTGATGAACACACACTATATAGTCTGGTATTTATAGTGGCTAGGGTTTCATGATGGATTTAAATATCACACAACATGTGGAGGTCCCACACACCATGTGACCTATAATTTTTTAATTTGAATTTTATAGTATTACACACCTAGGAGCCCATGTTTCCCTATACACCAATTATGGTGGGGAACATAATGTGTAATTTGAAATGGACAATGTACATTGAAACTACCCAAATCATATGAGCATATCTAGGAGAACAAAGATTAACCCGCAGAGGATGAGACGTGTCGTGTAGTATGTTTCACACCATTTATTACAAAATGGCCAGTGAGATATATGTTGGAAAGGACATGACCAGGTAGAAGAATGGGACCAAAATCAGTTTAGTTCACTTTAATGTTGTGTACTCATTTATGAATCTTCTATCTATAATATCTCTTTATTTGGGACTTGAATTTTGGTCAAAGAGTTTCCCATGTAGGTTTTCTTTTCAATGTAGATCATGGTGGTGGCCTTTTATTGGATTTTTAAATATGATGAAATATTTTATTAGAGTGACACTTCTCTAGGTGTTGCTCAATGATGGGTGTGATCATGCATTATCATCAAAGGGAGGATAGGGTTGGAAATGTCTTATACACCTCATACGGGTTAGAGTGGAACTACACTGATATTTTAAGGAATGATTCCAATAACCACAGGGTGTAACCATATTATTGGGACAATGAATTAGTTCTCTATCTAATGAGTGGAACCCTACTTTTCTATTAGGTCATTGGTCCTCTATCCACTGAGTAAAACCTTCTTTCTCGGACATGGCATGGGACCTCATTCAACTGAGTGGAACCATCCTATTATATCAGGTCATGGGTCTTCAATATATAAATTGGAACTATTCTGATGGGATAAGTCATGGGTCCTCTATCTACTAAGTGTAACCCTACTACTATATTATAGAATGGGTCCTCTATCAACAGAGATGAACCCTCCTACTGGGATAGAACATGGGTCCTCTATTTATAGAGTGGAACCATCCTATTTTATCATCGCATGGTTCATCCATATACTGAGTGGAACCCTTATTCTAGGATAGGGAATGGTTCTTCTATACATTGAGTGAAACCATCCTATTTTATAATGTCATGGATCCTCTATCTACTAATTGGAACCTTCTTATTGTACTAGGGCCTAGGTCCTTTATCTAGAGATTGTGAAACCTTGACTATTTGATAAAGATGTGACGTGTGGGTACACCCTGTGGTTACTTATTAGGATAGACATGAAAGATATTGGGAATCAATGATAGAACATGGAACTATTATAAGACTCATTATCCAAGGCTGGGATGTGAGATAAAGATAAAATTTATTTCTTATCTAGGTTTATTTTGAGAATATATATATCTTTGTTATTGGGTTTGATTTTAATCTTTCTATGTGATTATATTTATACGTCTACCACGTCTCATATTTCTCCCCCTTCATCTTTCAGGGAAACCTACTATGTATGAATATACTCACCCATGTATGGTCCTTTCCCACACGTGTTGTGTCTTATGCAGATGATTGTCAGGTCGATGGTGATTACAGTTCAGTATAGGGATACCTAAGTGAATTTGATTTGATATAGTGGTTGGGGCATGGAGATATCGACATGGGATCTCTAAAAACATATTTTTCATGTTATTGTTATATTGGGACATTTTTTTGGGTTGGGCATGTATTTTCCCCTTGACATTTCAGATTATATAGGAATATTATTATTTATTCCCTATAGGTTGTTACATATATGGATACTACTCTAGATGTTTCTTTATTTTATTTTATTTAATTTTCCTTATGTATTAATATGGTTGGTTTTGTACATACATTTACATTATAAAATGCCTCATATTTTAGTTATTCCTTTTAAAGATGGTCTGGAGCCATTGGCATATGATGGTGGGCTTGGGGTAGTTGTGGTTTGACCTTCCACAGGCCAGGAGGGATCGGTGGTTTGGTTCATGATGAATAAATTCCTAGTAATGATATTGATGTAATCCTACAAACCTGTAATTGAAGAATTATATGTTTCATGGAGAAACTTTGTGGATACATATGTTTCATCATTTAGATCAATGTTTAAAGTGAACATTGGTCTAATATAGAAAATTATTTACTTCCCTTGACTTGGTACCATATATGTATGGAATACATGCATGATTTTGGCTTGTCCAATTTTAACCCTTGATTTTGAGCCTAAACGAATTCCATAAATTAGAAAATGGTATTTTTGTTCATTATATATTTCTTAATGTATATCATAGATTTTGATTGAACAAGTAAAAATTTAATGGGTATATTGATAATATATTACATAAAATATTGTTGAAAGGTTTTGAAATATTGGGAAAACTACTAAATATTGAAATAGAATTTGGTAATATTCATCACTTGAATTATAGTGGGAAACTAGTTCAAAGTGCATCATTAGTAGAAATCAGAACACATCAGTGGAAGGAAAAAAGTATATTCTTCAAACATCCATATTAGGAATTTAATTTTCTATGTTATAATATTTATTTTATACATATTAAGAAGATTTATTGTGGAAATTTTATATTCAAATTACTTAATTTGAATAGGAAATCAAAGGACCATGTCATTGCTCAAATGAAATGAAAGATAATGAATATAAAGTGAGTTCTATGGATAGTTGATAATGGAATGTATGGACTAGAAATTTATTCATTAAAAATATGGATAAAGATACATTCCATTAAATTTTAAAACATATTAATGTATCATATTGGTAATAAAGTGACATTTTAATATGTTTCATGTTAAATAATAATAGGTTAGATGGATTAAAATTTCATAATTCACATATTTTATAATAGAAGTTACTATAATTGGTATTGTGTATATTATTAACAAAAATAGTTACTGTAGTTGTACTCTAATTCATTACATTCTTCAAGAAACTATGTAAGAGAAATCTATAACCTGTTGAGATTTAAAACCGTCATTAATGAGTCTTACTAAAACATTGTGTAAATTAGATCACATATTCTCATCATCTTTTGTTGTAATGATACATTTATCGCTGAATTTTGATAATAAAACTAAATTTATAAGTACTGCACATCATGGATGGATGTATCAAATTAATAGGTACATTATTTAAATGTTTTTCAGTATAAGTAATCCATTATATGAATTTATTTAAATAATTATCTTTGTTTTAATTATTTTATTTTGTAGACTTGTTGGTCCCTTGAAATCATACATGAAAAATAAAGCTCAATCTGAAGGATCTATTATGTAGGTTATTTAGTAGACGATTTCCTTACCTTTTTTATAGATACAATGATGATATCGAGACAATGTTTAATCAAGACGTATTTGTTGATGAAATAATAACTAAATATCAACTACATGGGAAATCAAAAATCATTCATGTTATTGGCCGAATAGTTTAGAGGATCTAAAATATTTCACTTAATGAAATTGTATTATTTTTTCCATATAGATGTGGTCAACTTAATAGATAAATTTTAGATCCATTAATTGAAGAGCATAAGATAAGAATAATGAGATATATGAGAATACCAAAATGAAATGAGAATGATATAATAAAAATTTTAATAAAGGGTTTTTGCAATGGTTTCCACATAAAGTATATTCATAAATTTTTCATTCAATCTGAATATTATGTCGGAACATATATTTCATAAATTCAAAATTATATATTAATTTTTTTGAACTTGAATAATGAATGTCAGGGTGATTTTTCATAAGATTTAGAGCTTCTAGCCTGAGTTCCTCTAAATTAGACTATAAAGTTTTACATCTACAATGTGAATGTATTAAAATTTCATATAGTAGATCCAAAAAAGATTTTAAAATCACAAAAAAGTTGTATATTTTGAGTTGTAAAATTGTGAAACTATGGAATATAGACTAATATTATCAAACTGAACTAACATGATTATTTTTTAGATTTTTAATTTAAATGAATGTTGTTTGATATTACCATCAGTATTAAAAGAGATTCCCTTCAATTTATTTCATTGAAATTATATCTCCTGATGGATGTTTGTGACATTGAATTGCATGATCCATATATCTTTTCATCACAAAAAAATTGGTATATTATTTGGATGTTATTGTTGATGAAGGCCAGATTCCAGTTGTCCACATAAAATAAACAGACTTTTATGATATGGGTAAGGAAAAAGAAAATTTTACCTCTGACACTGAATCCCAATGACGAAATTAAAATATATTATATTTAAATCAGGATATTGAAAATATTAGTCTTCAAATTGTTAATTACGTAGATTAATTAATGATAGAGCTGTATGATTGCATGATTGGAAGAAAAAATGATTTTATGTGAAGTAATACATTAACTTATAAACCTTCAATGTTATATTTCATTCATTTACAGTACTGTGAATATATTAACATATTAAAATTGATTTTTATAAATGATTTTTTTTAATTTTAAAAATTTCAATGTTATATTTGATTGTATATGGCATCGTTCGTTATCATACCTATGTATATTATGTTTTGTCAATACTGTTCATTTTTTATCATTTATAAATTTATTTCCAGTGCGAATTTTTTAAAATATATGTATTTAAGTAAATTTTTCTTGTTTAAATGAATGAAATTCAGTGGAAGAAGCATTTTACTGATCCTAGTTTACTCCCCATTTATGTCCCTTATCCATACAAGGGTTATCAATATTATTTAATGATCTATCCGGATCTATCCCTATATAATCTTGTATTCCCACAATCTTCCCCCAATCAGTATCTTACACACCTTCTATCCCCTCCCCATTTAGGTTTGGCACAACCTCTTTCTCCCTCCCACTATCAACATTCACATTCCCTCTGGATTCAGTTGTTTAAAACATGCAACTCAACAATGAGAGAAGAGGTGTTCACTTCGGTTTTTTATGAGGATATTGGTGGGTGACCATTAATGGTTTAAATTTTAATGTAATTATTGGTATTTTACCTTTCATATAGTAATTTTTTTCTTCAAAAATATGGAATCAATGTCACTTGTGAGAAAAATATTCACATTTCAGATGTTTGGAATCATAACTTATTGAATAATGTTTTCCCATTTGATTGTTATAGGGCCTATACAGATGATGTGGTAGGATTATTTGGACAGATTCTAGGACATTTTTTTGGATGATCCAGTTTCCCTTTTTATTATATATTATTTTTGGAGTCATATGACTTAATCATTAAGGAATGATTTATTTAATTCCTAGGAAAATGTGTTTTAATAGAGTATGGCTCATTTTAATTCCATTATTTCATTAAATTATAATATTTTTAAAATGTAACGCTTTTAATAGATGCTATTACACATTTTAATTGATGATCATATTGCACTGAAGTGGACGTTGAAAAATTTTAGTAATAAATGGAATGATTTTAAAAGGATATTACATAACAAATTCAATGATACATTATTGAAAACATAGAAGCAGTATTATATGTTACCTAACGGGGTACACCAAGAGTAGTGGAAGGTGTTTATTGATTTCCATATTCATGATAATTACATAGAAAAGAAAACAATATTATATTAATTTCATTTAATATATATACATAAATATTAAATGGATATGACATTGTATACATTAATATTAAATAACATGTTATTTATTTCTAGAAATTTCAGGAAAAAAATGTATCATGTCGAGTAAAAAAATCATCCTCGACACCATCGTTTCAAATTGATTTTTAGAAAAATATTGATTATGGTATTTTTTTAATTAGGTTAAATATTTATATGATAAAATTATATATTTTATATATTAAACTATTTATTTATCTTATTTTATGGTAGAATATTAAATTAGCAAATGTAGTTTCTCGGATGGAACTTTGGTTGGATGTTCATATGAAATTTGATGGGAGATATGTGAATTATCCTTATAAATAAGTTAGGGGGTATGAATTCCATTTTCATTGTAATAAAACTATTTTTAATGTCAAAACAGATATTGTTTATTACATTAAATATGACTGTTATTTTATTTCTAGGTAATAATAAAATAAATATATGATTCCAATATCACACCCTCTTTATCGGTCTCTTAGGATGATCTAGTTGGTGATGACCCTAGGAAGGATCATCCTGGTCATGTTTGTCAGATGGGTTGAAGAAAATCACCAACAAAAGTATTTTTCATGTTAATGGGGATTGCAACAGAATCTACTTCTGGATATAGTAAATCCCTATCATGTGATTCTAAAAGGTGTTATATTTCATTTTGAAACACAATTAAACAACACGAGATCACAATCCATCAATATGGGTCCTATATATTGATATTGGATGGAACAGACATTACTCTGTTGAAATATATTTTTTGAATTATAAACGATGATGATTATATGTGTCCATGGAGATATTAGGTCAATGGATGCTTTGAGTGAGTATGTTAATGAAAAAATTTCATAATCATTTAGTAAACAAATTCTTATTGGTTTTAAGTTTAATTTTTAAAAAATATAACTATTTAATTTTCAAGAAAATTATCTTAATGGTGAAAATAACAAGCAATTGAGAAATAGACAGAGACAATATCGATCTTAGTTATTTAGATAATGATGATTCATGAATTTGGACTTATTGGTGGGGATGTGTAACTAAACTCATGATAGACTAACAGAATGATATAATGACTGAGAAAGAATGTTGTGGTTTGAGGCAGGGGATATATGTATTTGTCTTCATTACATGAAATCCACATGCTTGGCTGATTTTGTATGATTCCCTCCAAAGATTCCTTATTACAAATCATTCTCAATCCCTTTTGGTTTATTTTTATTTTATTAAATTTAATGAATTACATTTTTGAGGAATTTTTCCTTTTCTTAAATGATATATTATATTTTGTATGTGTTGTGTATGATTATTGTTATTAAATCACTGATTATAGAATGATAATTTTAGGAGGGAGAGTTAGGTTTTCCCATACAATGAGGAGGATAAAAATAATTCATGGGTGTATATGTATTGGGTTTTATCTATTATTTCTGATGTTATATTTTTTATTCTTATTGTCTTAAGGGTGTTGTGAGGTTTATTTAATGAAAGTGGGGTTATGGTAGAATCATGGGATTGATGGAGGAAATTTCGATGATATTATAGGGGAGTAGTTCAAAATTGTATTGTTATGTGTATTCCTTATTATGTGGAAATAGTTGTAGTAATTTATTTCAATATATTTTTTAATTTTTGTTGTGTTTTAAGAAGTTTTTGGTTGATGTGGTGACTATTTATGAGGATATGTGGTGGAAATGTAAAAGTGATCTGCAGTAGGTATATAGTGGTGGTGATGTAGTTAATTGAAGTGTGGGGTTCTATATATCTAGTGGGTAATGTGATAATGTGGTGTTGTGATATGATTTTATAATAATTAGGAATGTGGTTATTTGTAAGCATAAATTAATTTTAAATATGATGATGTTATTGTGTGTTGATTTTATAGGGAATTATTTTTTATACACTTTAGTGCTAGATTTTTTTAATGATACGGTGCTTCATTTATTTCTATTTTACCTTGATTTATAATTTTTCTAATACATTTGTTTTAGATTTTATTATTAACCTTGTAATTGTTTAAAATTTATTATATTTTCATGAATTTTACTAGATTCGGGTTACTATCATTTTAAAAATGGTTTTTTGTTTAATGATATCAAAGACACAATGAATAATATATTAACAATATACATGTTTTTATTATTTATTTTCACTTCCAATGATAATTATTCATGTTGATGAAGACATTATCTATTCAATAAATTTATATATTTTAATCTATAATACTAATTTTCCTTTTTTGATTATTATTTAATTGAAAACCCATTTACTATTAGTCAATTATGATTTTAGAAAGTGAATATGATTCTATTTTGGTTTCATGTTTTAGCCACTTCCTTTGTGATTTTAAATTCCATTTCTAATTGGTCAGTTATTTTATAATTATTTGGGGGGGGATTCATTTTCTAAAACATTTATATTTATAGCAACAATATATTGTGGTAGTTTAATATTACTCTAAATGTAGTTTTTATTTATTCACACTTCCTATTGTGATTATTTATATACAATAACCCATTATCAGTTTTATAAATGAATATATTTAAATATTTCATACATTTTTTTATATTTTATTATAATTTAATTTAACCCCCATTTATAGTTTTTCTGTTATGGTTTTTAGAATATCAATAGGATTCATTTTTGGTTTCATGTATTATCCATTGCCTTAAGGATTTGAAACACCACTTATAGTTCCTCTATTATGCTATATTTTTTTGTGGTATATTTTTTCTAAATATTTTTTTATTAGTAATTTATAGTGGTGTATTAAAAGGATTATATATATTTTAATAATATTTTTTAATGATTTAAACCACCGTGAAATCCTTTTCAGTTTCATGAGAGAAAATTCGACTACAAACTGAAATTACCACCACTAAATTTCATCTACAAACACATCCCAAAAAATCCACTTAAAGGGTGAAACCAACACAATTTAGATGTCAACTCCAACATTAGTGGTGATTTTAATAAACATTCAATATACCATTTGAAGGTATTTTAAACTGCTTCCACACTAAAACAAGTATGGATTGTCGCCTACTCTTTTACAGTGAAGTTTTATTTTTTATGTGGTGTAAACACTGCCCATTTTATATGTTATATCATTAATTATCATTCATTCAGTTATTTTTATATCAATGTAAATCCCACTTTTCATATGTGTTCAAAATAAAATACACTCAAACTATAATGTTTTTTCTCTCCATTTTCATTTACATTCAAATATTTATTTTCAATGATAATCTATATAAGAAATTTATATTATTTTTTTCTCATACTACCATAATTTTATCCTCATCTAGTCATTATTTGGGTTTTATATGTTTTCTCAGAAACATATATTCCATTTGGATCATAGTTTACCTATTGTATAATAAAACAACCCCTCCTCTTATTTCCAATCATGTATTTATCTATTCCATGTCTATATTTATTATATGTTTTTATGTCCTTATTTATGACTCAATAATTAATTATGATCATTTTATACAATTTCTATTTTCATTAAAATGTTGATGTAGAATTTTTCAATTCATTCAATATGGGTTGTTTTCTATTAAATTTTAATTTAATCCCTTTTATATATTTGTGTGTGATCACAACTTCTTTAATCATTGTAAAATTTTATGAAACACTTTATTTATGTTTCAGGGTTTTTAAAGAAGAACATTATTCTCCTATATTTAAAAAAAACTTTTTTAATAAATTTTTTATAAATTTTAATGATATATATTATTTCCCAATAAATTTCCCAAGGTCTCTTAAAAAAATTCATCAATACCTGCATCCTTTGAAAAAACATTATGCTTGATCTGTGAAATTTTTATAATAATACCAATCACTGATAGCTTATGAAAAATATTTTTTATGATAATAATGACCCATCACTTATTTTATTTCTTATCTAATCATCCAATATTTATAATCATTTTTTTCTTCTAATTCCATTCCTATTTGAAAAACAAATATTATTTCACTCTTTTTAAGT
The DNA here is from genome assembly GCA_963277665.1 of Viscum album. NCBI lineage: Eukaryota > Viridiplantae > Streptophyta > Magnoliopsida > Santalales > Viscaceae > Viscum > Viscum album. Next base: position 790,366,722 of record OY728120.1, read on the forward strand.
TAATTCACTTAAAATACCCATACATCGATTTATTGGGTAAATTGTTGACTAAACTATATACAATTTATCTAATTTATGTTAATACCATATACCTCATCCTCTCAATTGATGTATATATACCAAGAAAGTTGTTATATATCTCTATACATCCTTTTATTATGAAAAGATATGTCATTTTATGTTTATTGATGGAATTATGAATGAATTTTTATCTGATTACATTTTAATATGATATGAAAACTTATTCCATGGGTTTATTATGATTTGTTGGATTACTTATATTATGTGGGACACATATGTATTAATGATTGACATGTGGGATCCTATAACACTCTTTAATGCATTAATTAATAGTTTAAATCTCATTATATATGTACACATTAAAAAATTAAATTTTATTTAATGATTGGGAATACATGTGCAGCTCACAAATGTGAACATTCCCTTTGAAAGTGTCTGTACAAAAATTTATGGGTTTCCTGATGTTATGAACTCAGGGATGATGTTTATTTAAAAAATATTTCTACACTCTTTTGATTTATGATATATTATTTGTTGGGTTTCACTAAATTATGTAGTGTTGATGTACCTTGATTATTCACATATTTTTATATTATGTCCATATATGATCATTATTTTTTATAAATTGTGTTTACCCTTACTAATAGTTTCATCTTGCCAGTCTTTATATTTCCACCCCTCCGGTTATGAAAATGAGTATAACTTATGTTAAGTATAGAGTGGGTTCTAGTTTTGATTGATTATAATGAAATGATCAATAGTATTTTGAAAATAGTTTCATGTGTGGATAGTACTCAAAGACATTAAAACATTACATTTTGGGATTGGGTGACTATCATTAGATGGAGTGTTAAAATTGAATAAATATATTAATGTTTATCATTGGTCACCTCTCTTGGTATCAAAGACAATATATGAAGTCAAAATGTTTTTAACCAAACACAAGAGTATGGGTTAGAGAAACCTCATTTTTTCCAATAAAAAAATTTATGAATGGGGACTTAATGTCCCTATGAAAAACCACCATGGCTGATAGCTCTTCTCTAGTGTATATTAACCATAGAGATCTTATGTAATAAAAATAGTTACTTAATAATAATAGTTTGAAAATAGTATTTGATTTATGTGGTTTCTATTTAATAAATTTAGGAAAACTAGTAACTGTAAAGATTATAAAAACCTACTAAAACCAACAATCACAAGATTAGAAGGAAATGAAATTTGATCAAAGTGGAAAAAAAATCACCATGGTAATGAAATATTATGTTATATGGTCTTCTTTTATTTATATAAATATAGTAAAATAAGGATTGATTAAATGATAATTATGGAAATAATTAAACAGTATAGCATTCATATTATGAGGAGATCATATGAGCTTGTGATACTAATTATTGGGTTCATATAGGAAATAATGTTAAGGGATCCTAGGAGACTAAAAATATAAAAAGTTGTAAATTAGATGTAGCAAGGAGTGGGATAAGGTGGATTACTTAGAACCCCTAAATTTATATAGTGACTCTGAGGGAATTTTATAATAATAATTGAGGTATTTTGAATTCCTATATCATTTCTCAAAAATAATGAATAATAACTTAGATAATTTAAAAAAAATCATATGAAGATTACATGAATTTGAGAGTAAGTCCTATAAATCATTCACCCAATGATGATGTAAGAATTGTGAAACTAAGGCTCTACATGGTCGTCAAAGGTAACACCCAAGAATGATTTGAAATTATGGTTTATTTCACTTTTCCTAAACTAGATGAGTACTATTCCTTTCAAGACTATTTGTCAGTCATTGAAATAAATTTTACTATCATTTATTTTGACAATAAATATAACACCGCATAAGATATATATATATATATATTATCAGGGAAAGATGTGAAAATTCCATTCATTTTTAGATTTTATGGTCCACGATGATGAAAGTATTCATTGGAATAGCACAAAACCTTATTGAAGTCCCCATTATGTTACAGTAAGTGTTTTATTATAGAATTTTTTCTATGGGTTTTTAGGGTTAATTATATAATTAAATTTCATTTTTTGTGGTTATCACTCTAACATAATATGGTTTATTTGAAAATTCAAAAAAAAGGATTTTGAGTGTATATGTTTGTTGGTTTATGTTCATTCAGTTCAAAATCTGATAGACTATAATTTTATAGTTTTAATTATCAAAATTCATTATTTAATAGTTCAAAAATATCCATAATTTATATTATTGTATATATATATTTCCAAAATCAAGAATTTTCAATAGGTTATGACGTAGTTACAATTAAGATAATCTCCCTTAATATGACTTTTTTTATTGTCAAAAATGATTTTGATTGTTTATATTTAAATTCAATATAATTTTTGAGTAATGTTCTATTACATCATAGACCATAAATTTTCTATTTTATATGTTAAATTGAAGATCGAGGATGTTTGTTGTAGTTTGGAGATACATTAAAACTACATGAGTATTTATAAATCATAAAGAGTGGATTGTGGTTAAATGTGAAGATTATGGATTGTGTGGCCAACTAGTTTACAGATTATAAATGGATGAGGGTTCACTATGAAAATTGGTTCTACACTATAAGATATGTATTTATGGATTAATTTAATCCATCCTAAGGAACTATATATTTTTATATGAATTGATTTTCTGAAGGATTTATAGATTGAAAGTTAGTTTTATGGTGTAAATGCATAGAAACATGGGACTTAAGGTGTAAAGTTGTGGCTTGCACCATTATTCTAGTGACATAAAAATTGTTTATATATTATTTTTTTCATATATTCGGCTCATTATTCCATTATCCACACAGGTTTTTGGTTAACCATAGAGACATATAAGTAACAACTATCCTTCCTTCTATTTGGATCCATGGGTTCTGGTGGTTTGTTTTTTGTGATTGTTGGTAATCCCTTCTCCCTTTATTTAATGTTTTATTTCATTTTTTATAAGTATTTGACAAAATGTGGTCACTTTGGTTTGGGTGACTTTTAACTATGTTTTTTGTTATCCCTTAGTGTGGTTTAGGGTGATCATGGTTATCTATGTGCGGTTGTGGTTTCTAAGAAGTTCCTACTACACCTTGTGGGCAGTAGGGATATCAGAAATCTTCATTGAAGTAGTGGATCCTCATTATAAATGGTTTACATGCAATGTGTGGTGATTTCATGATTTTTCTTTCCATCGTATGGATAGTCACGGTTGGAAAAATAAAGATAATATATCATAGTAACTTAAATTGATGTGTATGTGAGAGATATCATAGGCTTTACTACTTGGATATATTTTTTTGATGATATTATTCATTCTTGTTTCTAATACTAAAAATAATGGTTGTTGGGATCCTTTATTAACTATAAACTATATTTTTAAATACCCCTGCATGTTTTTGAGTTATTTATCCATAAATATAGGGTTAATTCACATATATAAGGAGACTAAATTAATTTCCCATGGAAAATCGTTTACTGATAATACCCAAGATAAATAAATTATTAATTTGATAAAAATAAATTGAATAAAATTTAGGTGGTGGATGTATTATCATTGTGTGGGGATTATTTTTTTCCTCTGTGTTACATTCTTTTTTTGGGTGTTGTTGATGACTGGCTAGGATTTATTGTCTATGGGGATTAGTTGTGGTTTTTTTTTGGGATTAATGTTGTTTGGGTAGTTGTGTTACATGGTTAAGATGCATAGTGGTGATGGTAGTTAGTATTGATGTGTAGTTTTTGTTTGTAGCTATTTTTTTGTGAATGTGATTTTGATGTATGATGTGTGGTTTATTTGGTGTGATGGTTTGGATGGTGTGTCGTAATGATTATAGTTGATGTGAGATGGTCTATTTGGGGTGTAGCATAGTTGTGATAGTCTCTCTGTGGGTAAAGGAATAAATTAAGATGTTGAATGAAATAAATAAATTAAAGGGATGGTAATTGAACATAGAAGTATAGAGTTTTATGGGTTGTAAATGGATTTATGAATATATGTAGTGGAGTGTGTAATTGAAAGTGGAAAATTTTGTGTGGTTATGTGTGGTGGAGTGATGTGTTTCATATATTGGTGGAAATAGTTGTGACAGTTGGTGTGTTGTGTATTGGGGGTGTGGTGGGGTAACATGATGCATTTTTTTCAACCCATAGGTTATGTAATTTATGATATCTAAATATCATATATATTTATGCTATTTTTATATGTTCCCAACCAGGTTTGATAACACTGCCAATGATTAGAACTTCGGGGTTCCGAGTGTTTTCTCCATTATCTTGGATGAAGATGATACAACTGGCTTGCTAATATCTCTTCCCTAGTATTAATTAAATTTTGAAGGAACATTTCTCTATGTGAAAGATTTTCAGTGATGAACTAGGTTTATTTTCACGATATATGGTATTTGTGGTTTGGATGTGATGTCATGTATGTTCCCAGGTGTCTATGGGTGAAAAGTGATGTGATAGTGTTGGATTCCAGCACCAGATGTTAGGCCTTTTGAGGGTGGTTTAGTTTGGGATAAATGAAGTCCCACATCATAAATGGATGGTTTGTGATGTGTCATTATAAGATATGTATGAAAGGGATGGAATAAAAGGATGTTTGACATTAGGTTTTGAGATTGTAAAATTAATAGTGAAGCGGTAGTTGGGTTCCTAGACTTGTTATGATCTCAAAGCTATATTATTGGAAAATACCCAATATTTAGTAGCCTAGATCTGGTGGTTACTTTATAAAATTGTATGTTGATGAAATTAGTCATATCATGAAGGACCGAATAGTTTAACACTCTGGGTAAACTATATACATATTTGATGCTCAAATTAGATATGAAAATATAATATAAAACATTGTAAAAGTATGTAGTGTTTATCCATGAACTAGTTTAGAGCATACTTATTCACATCCTAGGGAAAGAAAACAAAATAAGGATTATATTATATTCTCTGTGTAGAAGCTTGAGGTAATAACTCCTTGATCTAGTGATAAAAAAAATAAACATTACCTTTATTTATTTGATACCTATAAATGTGACCCAAATTTTTATCATGAAAAATTTACAACATCACATGGAGATATTAGATCACTTAAATAACCAAGTCCCCCATTGGGTTTATAGTTTTTTAGAATTAGGAACAACTCTTAAAAACATTGATTTGTACACAACTAGTTAATAATGATCCACACCATCTCCCACTATACCCAAATTTTTATATTCCATATAAGCCTTAAACATCCACCAAAATTTTCTTCAAATATGAAACCTTTATAGTCACAAATAAATTAACATCATTCTTCATAACCTAAGGAATATGAATCATAATAAGGGTGAGATAAAATTCTCAGTAAGGTAAACATAATCATTATGAAATAAATGTTATTTATGAGGGTGATATGTAAATAATGGTATGATGGAAATATAATAGTGCATCGAAATTAACATAAGGGAAATACTACCTATAAATACCAAGATAATCAATAATGAAACATGCTAAGGATTTAACAAATGAATGATTCATTGGAATCCATAATCCTAATCACTATGATTTCAATCTTGATATATAGAATCATTTATAATCAATAGTAAGAAAAAAAATTAAAGCATGTTAGTAACTTGGAAAAGTATCATGTCACTCTCTCATATAAGATAAAATTAATGATTATCATTAGAGTAATGGTTATGGTTACACATGGATTCACTGTTACAAGTATACTTGAAATGATCTCTATAGTTACAATTGTAATAACGATCATATTATATTTCTATAATCTCTTATGGGAATCCTAATTGGTCAACTCAATCCCTTAACCCAATGTATTTGAGAGATATAATGGTATCACCCAAAAATGGTTTATAATGAAAAAACTCATCATTATAAACAATTACTAATAACCGTAACACAAATAAAGTTTCTAGATATTTAATTTCATCAAAAAAATCAATGAAACATAAATTATTCCTTTGATAACTTGACTGAACTTTATAAAAGAAATGGGTTCCAAAAAATAACATTGAAATAATGAAAATCCATAGATAGAAATAATGAGGAAGGTATTATTAAAAAATACCCATAGTTGAGAATAATTAACCTCAGATGATTTTATAATTTTTTAATGTATATTAAAATAAAATATAATGAAAACCATTCTTAAGGAAAATACCCTTTTCACGTTGAAAATAAATTTTAATGACTAAAAATTAATAAAATATTATGAAAATAATTCTATTTGAAAATGAACATGGAATCATATAAATAAATATTCAATGATAATAATGGTCATGATGGTGGTAAAATGCCTTAATTTTTTAAAAATTATAAATAACAATTTGGTAAATCGTTTTTTAAACGGAGTATAAAGTGTCCCATTTGGAAAATTTTATGAAATTTAATTTTCAAAACCTCTTAAAATAAGGTCATTGATGATTTGAAATAAATTTATTGAATCATTTATGTTTAGAAGATATAATTTAAAAAAATAAAATCATGTATAAGGAAGAGAAAGACATGCAATCAAAAAGAAGATACAAGATCAAGTTCACTTATTTAGGACTTTCATAATGTTTCCTTAAACAATATAGAATGAAATGGAAATTAAACAAGTAAATCACATTCATAAAAAATATATGAATAAAATATATGTTATTTATGAAAATAAAAGCACGTGATCCCCCCCCCCCACACGGAACTATAAACATAAATAATTCAGAAATGGAAATAGATTATAATGCAATGCCTCTTCCACTTTTGTAACTTTTAAATCACAAGTTATATGAATATTATCATCAAATTAGTCTTTAAATATCATGAATATATGTGTATTTATGATATAAATGTCATAGGGTAGTATATAAACATCATAAAATAATATTGGTTTATATAAATAATGCATTTCCCAAAGAAAGAGATTTTTAGATGAATAATCATCATAATGATCATATAATTGAATTGATAATATATAAATGGAGAGTTTTTGTGTTCCAAATTAAAAAAATGGAATCATATAGTAAGAAAATTTATAGAACAATTATCATATAATCATGGTATAAAGATTTCAATTATCTAGCTATTATATTGATCTAAAATGGGTTCATTCTCTTTTCCTTGGGTTGAATATAGATGGTTTGTGTGTGTTCATACATCCATAGGGACTTATCATGATTTTTTTGAAATAATATATCTTATTTTGTTGATTTAAAGTGAAAGGTATTTGGTTCCGTGAAATACCATTATTCTATGATTTTAATATTTTTTCCTTTGCTTCTAGAAGTGTTGTTAATTTTTGTGTGTGGTTGAAAACAGTGTTTTCATAGATAATGGTGTGGGTATAGTGAAAGTAATTTATTTACCCATTTGTAATGTTTTGGTTATTTCATGTGGGTATTGTGATTAATGTATTTTTGATACAAAATGGGGTTTTTTGTTAATTGGAAATAGAATAAAGCACTTGGAATCCCTCGTATGGATGAGGGTTGATAAGGAATATTATTCGAGTTGATTCAGCATGAAAATGACATGGGAAACCTAGAACGAACATGATATAGTACTAACTAAATAATATGATTCTTTTAGGACCACACGAACATTCGATTTGATCTATCTAGAAGATCATGCCTGGGAAGGGATTATACAGTTTAATCACTCAGATTATGAGGATCATATAACCCTTCTATGTTTTATACTATGGGTACTCCCTTATATATTAATTTTTCATACTATTTTCTATTTTCCTTGTATTTTTCATTTTTATTATAAAATAACGCTTTTTTAATTTAAATATATTAATTTCTTCCTGTTAAAACTAACATGATGATTAATCTATTAATTTACTTGAATGAAATGTTTTGTGGTATCCTACTTGAAAACTAAGATCACATAATACATATACCCAATGGGTAAATTAAGATATTTTTTTTATAACATAGGTATAGGAAATTATATAATTTGGGATTACAATATTTTTACTTGTTAGTAGCTTCCAATTTGGTAGGATTTGTGTTTGTGGCATGGTGGAGGATGGCATCCACGTCACATGTAGGATTCATTATATTTTATTTTATTATATCCTCCATTTTTAGAGTATTTTCTTGGTAATAAAAATTGTAAATGTAATATGGAATTTTTTGACTCCATTTTCTGTAGAGGTTTAGTTTTTTAATAAAATTTCAACTTATTTTATTTCAGTGTATATTAATTATTGGTAAGATATTATGGGAAAATAAATTCTAAAGCAATTCTTCGATGCCCAGGAACTAATATTCAACCCATGTGGATCTAGAATGAACTTCAGTCCATGTCATGGGCTAGCTCAAGTGATCAGTTTGGGGTTTAATGTGGTTTATTCATGAAACAAAACTAATTACATCGGTCTATGAGGTGGTAGTCCACCACAAACATGAATGATGAATTTCATTACTATTTAATGTAGGATGAATATGTATATAGGTTAGGAAAATAACATAATAACATATAATTATATGGAATATTATTTTTATATTATATTAATAGGGTTGGAGAATATTTTAAGGATGTGGGAGAAGTAATAAAATTATAAAGCTCAATTAAGAACTATACCTCTTTTTTAAACAACCTCTTTTTCTTTACACCTTAATCCCTTTAAAGATGGAATTATGAAAAAAATTAGATCTCTTGATTATAAGGATGGATTTTAGGAATGTATTTGTTTAGTTCATGGCTAAAACAAATGTTCATTGAGGCATGCATATATGAGAAGAATAGGTTCCCTTTTTAAGAGGGGGAAGGGGCCCTTTCGGAATATCATTAAATATTAAATTAATATATATTAATTTGGTTGTGTGAATGGATCCAAATTGTCAATATTAATATATAATATGAGTATTATTCTAAATAATATCATTCTATAAATATTTTCTATGTTTTGATTTCATTTTTACCCTTATAATTTTGTTTTAACCATTTATTAACCATTTTTACAATTACCATGATATTAGAATTTTCTTCCCATTAAGGGTTAATAATGTGAATATAATATTAAAAAACCCATAAATACACCCGAATTGATGTAGTAAACCATATTAAATTAATTTTTATGAATATTATATTTTTATGAATTTTACATCCTTTAATATAATTTTATTCATTATAAAATATCATTAATGTCAATTTTAGAACATTTAATTTACTTTTACAATAATTACATCTAAGGAAAAAATGAATTATAATTCAACGAATAACAACCATTGAAATATTTATTTTTTATCTATAATATTCGTGCATCACATTAAATATTTCAAATTATACTACTCTTAACATTCTTAATATTATTAATTGAAATATTATTGCATCACTGTTGTGTGAGAATTTATGGTAATTCAATTTTTACCAAAAATTAAAAATAATTTACTCTGGTCAATATATATCATTTAATGTTTAAAATACTATATATAACAAAAAAAATATTTATGTTTTCCCCCATTTTCATAATATTGTAGTTATTTAAAACAAGTGTGTGTCATTTTTTACTTTTCATGAAAAAAATATTATAAAGATTATAATATCATCCAAATTGTGAAATAGGTCAAATAACATAATTATATATAAGTTATATATCTTGTGCTTCAATAATATTCTATGTATTTCATTGTTCAAAAAAAATTTAATTCGATCTCTTGAAAAAATAATATTATTTGTTTTATATACATCTAGGGTTAGAAAAAATTAATTTCAAAAGTTTCCTTTAATATTTATTTAATCCCTAAAAAACCCCATGTCTATAATAAGATTATAAATAATATTATTATTATTTCAATACATACACTAAACTCGTTAATTAAATTTAATATTATTTAATCAAAAAATATTTAGTATATATTATTTCTCACCAGTCCATTAAACTCGTTCTGTTATTCCTACACAATATTTATTAGGCCATGAATACTGACTATTTATTTAAAAAGTAAATATCACTTTTATGTTAACCAATAAATAAATAAATATTATACTCACTAAATAGAAAATAAATATTTCCTAAATATTCTGCTAACATAATATTCTCTCAAATAAGTGGTTACAAAATATATGTGGTCATTAAAACATGAATAATGATAAAGAAACTTTAGGGAATTATTTTTATTCATCTTATTTAATAATTAATGATAATATATAATCTAAAAAAGATAATTCATATACATTTTTGTGGCCCTCTTGGTCTCTTTCTCTATGGAATTAGGAGAAGTAGTCAAAATTCCATGGTTTGCATCTAGAATTTTGAAAGGAACTTATAAATAAATACGTTAATTCCAAAAGGACATGACACCTCATAAAGATGATTACAATGAAATATAATCCTTTTATGGTGATATATCTAATCAATAAGGTTTCATGTTGTTCCATAAACCTATGTGGTCGACGTACCATTCTTCGAATCTATATAAATTGTACTTTCCTATAGGACATCATGGACATGGATTTATTTAGGCTATATCATTTCCATCAAAGGGATTGGGATATAAACTTATTTAAAATAACAAATGGAAAATCGTCTATTGCATTATTGATTAATAAAATATATCTCATGATGTACTCATTGTATCTTACCTCGCTATGAACAAATGTCATCATAATGTTTTTCAATACATCAGAGTATGATACTTATAAAACTTATTAATTATAATCTTAAATTAAAATTTTCAATACACACATCCTCTAATGGGAACATACAATGACACATATAAATGATGATTTCTTACTTGTAGATCTTTTCCTGGTAATATCATACACTCGATATTGTAATGGGATTACCCCCATTAGAAGGTGACTCAATGTCTTGTGAGTCTCAAAACAAGACATGTAATGACCCGCCAATTCTCATTGTCTTGAGAGTACAACGAGTCATTACTAGGCCTTAAGCAACATCCCAAAGACGCCAAAGGCTGGAAATAAAAAAAGAAGGGTTTCAAATACAAGTGGGGGGAAATTTACACTTTAAAAAATAATCCAATAAACCTACCAACCATAACAAAAATTTCACTACACAACGCATGAACAAATGGAAGAAAACTCAACAACTTCATGTATCTTAAAATAACATCAATGTAAGGAACATGAGAAGAATAACCAAGTATCAAAGTATATAGTGGATAGACTACACAAAACTCTCTAATGACCTAATGACTCCATGCTCAACAAGATCTCAGCTCTAAAATCTATTAACATACCAAACATCACAAGGTAGTTCTAAATATGTGTGAAGCCTTACCTTTTCCCTTGTCCCAAAAGATAGCATCTGCAAAAGAAACAAAGTGCCAATGCAGGGTAAGTATAAAACTCAGTAGGTTTTCCCCAATGACTTATCTACTCATGAAACTATGATAGAAGAGTTATAAACAATTGTATAAAATAGTTTATATGAAAATATTATCAAAAATAGTTTATAACTAAATATAAACAAGTTTCCAATACCATTCCTTACCAAAATCATACAAGTGCAATTAAAACCAATTTTCCCCGCAAGATATTTTTCTAGAAAAATAACTAAACAATCTTTATAACCATTTCACAATATCCCTTTATCAGCATACACAACCATTTCTCAAACCCATTAAACCAACCATTAATTATACATTATTATAGTTCCATAATCATGAGTGGTTTCTCATTGATCTATCAAATCATCAGAATGTAATTTTTTCCCATGTGTCATTAACCCTTTATCACCGAGTAGAAGGTAATATTTTAACCAAGACCCATTTATGAAATTCTCATGTGCCATTAAACCTTTGGCACTGATTCCAAGGTCATATTTCAACCTAGCCACATATATTCAACATGAACACACACAACATATTCCCAATGATCATGCAAAAAACCCTTTCAATAAAAATACATTTTCATTGAAAACCATTTTCTTCAAAACCATTTCAATTCCAAACCATTTCAATTCCAAACCATTTCAATAAAACTCAATTTTTATTGAAAACCATTTCTATTGAAAATATCGTTTTCATCAAAAAAAAATTCAATTCCAAAAAATCCATAATTTAAAATCATCATTTCAAATTCATGAAACTAATCCCTCTTTTTCACAACTATTCACCAAGATCACGGAATTTCATAAAAACCATAAATCATCACAAATAAAAAAATTTCCATAAATTTAACAATAAATATACCAATTTGAATATAATCGAATAAATTATATCAAGAGGAGATGAGAGTGAAGTCACCTACCTCGAAGGTTTTAATGAAACATTGACAACAGATGAAGAATGAACAAAAATGCGGGTCGATTCTCCAAGAACATCCTTAGTTATCTTATATTAGGAAGATCACAACTAAAAATTGAATTTTTTGGTATCCAAAAACATAGATCTACCCACTATAGGTTAATATCTAAGAATGAATGGAGATCAATGAAGTAGATCAAAGCAGATCTATGAAAACATGACAAATCAAGAAATAATGGTGACATTCCTCAAGAATCGGACTCGAAATCACCAAGGGAAGGCTCTAGGATGGCTCATACTCATTTGTGGGGAGTTCTACAGCCATTTAGGGAGGTTAATCCTGAAATAGGGGCGTTTTGAATCCAAAACGCAATATAAAGATCAAAAATGAGTAAGCTCCTATAAAATAGGATATAGATTTGACCTTTGTGAAAGGTTTGACCACAAGGTTTGGGTCGACCGTGTATGGATCTTGCGACCTTATTTTTGGTCCTAAGACTTATTATAAACCCACTAAAATCTCCCATCCTTCAACATTACCCATTTTATGGAAACATATTTTTATTGAAACATCCAACTTTATGGAAACTCTCTATATTAATGAAACTCTAATATATAGAAACCCTCTATTTTATGGAAGTCACTATTTTATGGAACTCACTATTTTATGGAAACCCAATAAAAGACACACCATTTAAAAAACATGAGGAATGGGGTTATGTACCTGAAACTAGGGGTACTACATTATCCCACCATTGGTATTTTAGTCCTTGGAATGTAGAAAACCCTCATTGGCCAAAAAGAGTTTCATCCACTGTTCATTCATTTCCTTCACACATTCCCATGTCTTTTCCTGAATTTGACCATGTTTCCATAAAACCCTCACTAGGCCAATGGTTTTGCAATTCAATAATTTCTCTTGTCTATCCATGATCCACACTAGGATATGTAACAATGATGCATCTATTTCTAGTTCAACGTGATCCCAACTGATCACATGGTCAGGATCAGGGTGATACTTTTTCAACTGCGATACATGGAACACATTATGCACCAAACTAAATCACGGTGGTAATGACAACCGATATACCACATCTCCAAGCTATTCCAATATTTAAAAGGTTCCAATGTATCTAAGAGATAACTTTCACTACTTCCTAAATTGACGATGGCCAAGCCTTGGAGATATCCTCAAGAAGACATGATCACCCACAAAAAACGACAACAGTCTTCGGTAGTGATCTGCATAAGATTTCGGATGACTCTGAGCCATCACCATCCTATTTCTAATCAACTGTATATTCTTCTTTGTTTCATGGAAAAGGCTTGTCCCAACTAGTTATGTTTCGCCCGTTTCCACCAATTATAATGGAGAATGATAAGGATGCCCATACAATGCTTGAAACAGATCCATGTGTATCTAGGTTTGATAGCAGTTATTGTATGAGAACTCCACTAAGGGTATATACTCCTCCCACAATCCCCCAATATCCACTACACAATCCCTCAAAATAACATCCAATGTTTTTATCATCCACATGGATGGTCCATCCGTCTGAGGAAGATATGTCGTGCTTATAGTCTACTGAGTCCCAAGGCCTTGCTGTATGGATTACCCAAAACGTGGCGTGAACCTCAGATCTCTATTTGAGACAATTTACACTAGTACACCAAGACTCTTTACCACTTCTTAGATATAGATTTTTGAAATATACTCCACCATATGAGCTTCACGAATATGGATGAAATGGGATAACTTGGTTAGATGATCCACTATCACCCAAATGGAATTGTGTTTCTTGACGGTTCTTGGAAGACCAGTCACAAAATCCATTGCAATCTGATCCCATTTCCAAACTATGATGGGAAAATATTGTAACATACAAGCTGGCATCTGATGCTCTTCTTTAACCTTAAGATAATTTAGGCACCATGAGATGAACTCGGCCACCTTCCTCTGCATGCCGCTCCACCAAATATTTGCCTTCAATGCCTTATACGTCTTATGTGTACCTGGATGTACCACCCATCTCGAATAGTGGTATGAATAAAGGAGATGTTCTTGAAAATCCATAGGTACCACCATCTGATCTCTGAAACACAAAAATAAACCCCCATCAAGTTTCTTGCCCACAGTGGTCTCGTAGCCATTAAGTTTTGAACTTGCAACCAAACATTATGCATCATATTTCTGTGCCTCATAGATCATTTTTACTAAATCAAGAATAAGAACGGCTGAAAATAAAATCATAACATCACCTCAGTCTCACATTCCACATGCATGTCGGTTAAGGATGACATCAACATCCATTCATCTGAAGCTTCTTTCGCCAACTGATCATATGACTTTCTACTCAATGCATCTGCCACCAAATTTCGTTTCTTTGGTGTGTAAATCAATCCAAAGTAAAAAAATTGGAGATAATCCATACATCTCATTTTCCTCAGATTCAAATCTTATTGTGAGAAAATGTGTTTCATGCTTTTTTGATCTGTAAACACAGTAAAATTCTCACCAAAGAGATAATGTTGTCATGTTTTCAAAACATGGACGACTGAAGCCAACTCCAAATCATGTTTTGGGTAATTATTCTCATGCACCCTCAACTACCTTGAACCATAAGCCACCACATGATCTATTTTAATGAGAACACTACCCAACCCTGATCCTAAAGCATCACAATACACCAGATACCCCTATCCTGATTCTAGAAAGATCAAGATAGGTGTCGATGTATGCCAAACTTTTAGTTCCAAGAAGGGATTCTGACTTTCCTCCGTCTATTGGAATGGATCATTCTTCTTTTTCAGAGCTATCATTGGTGAAGATAGTCGTGAAAAATCACGCATAAAGCATCAGTAGTAACCAGCTAGACCAAGAAAAATTCATATCTCGAAAACATTCTTTGGTGGTTTCCAAATGATAATGGCTTCTATATTTTCAGGCTCAACAAAAACACCTTTCTCAGAAATGACATGGCCAAGAAAATGTACTTCATGTATAAAAAAATCACACTTTGATCATTTAGAATAAAAATGATGATCTTTCAAGATTTGTGACACTACTTCTAGGTGCACCTTATGATCAGCCCTTCTCTCTGAATAGACCAAAATGTCCTCCAAAAACACCACAACAAAATATTCATGCTGTTGTTGAAATACCCAATTCATTAATTCCATGAATACCACTGATGCATTCATTATACCGAAAGCCATGACTACATATTCATAGTGTCCATATCTACTTCTGAAACTATATTAGGATTATCATCTTTCCAAACTCTCAATTAGTGATATCCTGTTTATAAGTCAATCAGGGAGAACCAATGAGATCCCCTTAATTGATCAATCATATCATCAATGCGTGGAAGTGGATATCTATTCATTATCATAACTTGGTTAATATTATGATAATTAACACACAACCAAAGAGTTTCATATGCATTCTTCATGGAAAAAACAAGTACTGCACATGTAGAAATACTTGGTCGAATGAAACCCTTTCTTTCCATCTCGTCTAACTACAATTTCAATTCATGTAACTCTGTAGGTTCCATCCAATAAGAGGGAAGGTAAAAAAGACTAGTCCCCAAAAGGAGATCAATCGTAAACTCTACTTCCCTTAGAGGTTGTAAAAATGAGACGCTATTTGGAAATACATCTGGAAATTGATCCACAATTGCTGGAAAATTATTTTCCTCGATCTCTTCCATTGATACCAAAGTCAATGTTTCCAAATGATAAGATATCATTCCCACAATTGGTTCTAACAAGCTCTTTACACCTTGTTTTAAAATCTTCACTCCTCTGAAGAGATGCTCGAGGTTTTCCTCAATCATGAAACTATTTGTTCTCCTATAATAGTCAATTTTAGATTTAAAATTTGTCAAATAATCCATACCTAGGCTTACATCATAGACATTCATCCCCAATATTGAGAAGTCCAATTTTTCTCAACTCCATCAACAGTTATAGCACATGATATACACACAATGGCTTGACATTATCTTTTACAAAGAGAAGTTTTTAATTTTAAAATAGAAGGTGTCATTTCATGTTTTAAACATAGTGAATAAGTTCCACACTTTCTCTTCATCATAGTGCTAGTGTCCCCAACTCATCTAGTAAATACAACCGTACTTCCTCCATATGGATTTCCAGCTGTGAAAAATATCGTAAAAGGGGTATCCAGTTGTAGTCCCAACTCAGCAGTTTGAACATCGTGAGTGATGATTTGGACCAACTAGTGGTTCACCTGTAGCTCAAGTGTAATCAAATTATCAATAGCCCATTTTGACTTGTTTTTAGGATGCCTATCAGGTACCATTTTCTAAACCAACAACAAAATCTATAAGTCTCACTGTCTAGAAACTGAGGGCATAGAATTTCAAATTCTATCACATCAAATATCACAATATTTTTTTAAAAAACAACCTTTATTCATGTTCAACCATTTTTGAAAAAACATCACATTCTTTTGAAAGCTAAACCATTTTAAGAATACAATATGAATTTTCTTTTTCAAAATATTTCATTTAAAAACCAATTCTATAATTTTTTCAAAAATTAACATTTTTTTTCACAACAACAATCATTCCTCGAAATGATGTATGCATTATTAGTGGGAAGTCATTACTCTACAATGCATGTCATGCTCATCTCATTGGAATACCCCATGACACTGAGATTTAAAAATCCTAGAATTGTGTCCAAATACTAATTTTCCAAACTCCCTGGAAACTTCAAGTTCAGCATAAAAGGTCTTTCTACGTCCTCTTATGTAATACATTTCAAGTTTTGACAATCCTACTCCTCTTTAGGATTCCCTCCCAAGGAATACACAAGAAGGGATTTCATCTCCAAAACTAGGAACATCGATGACTACTTATTAGGAAAGGAGAGAAAAAGATGATACCATTTCTAATGACCTACCAATTCTCATTGGCTGGAGAGTACAACGAGTCATTACTAGGCCTTAAGTGACATCACCAAGATGCCAAAGGCAGAAAATAAATGTCGATGGGTTTCAAATACAACTAGGGATGATTTAACCTTTAAGAAATAAACTAATAATTATACCATCCATAACAAAAAATTCACTATATGATGCATGAACAAATGGAAAACAACTCAACAACATCATGTATCTCAAAATCTCATCAAAGTAAGAAACAATAGAGGAATAGCCAAGTATCAAAGTATATAGTGGCTAAAGTACACAGGACTCTCTGAAGTCCTCAGGACTCTATGGTCAACAAGCTACAAGCACTAAAATCTCTGAACAGCCCAAACATCATGAGGTAGTGCTAAACACGTGTGAATTATTACCTTTTCCCTTGTCTCAGAAGATAACATCTGCAAATGCATCAAAATTACAAAACAGGGGTGAGTATAAAATTTAGTATGTTTTCCCCAATGATTTCCCTACTCACACAACTTGGATAGAAGAGTTAGAAACAATTATATAAAATAGTTTATATAAAACAATTTCTAAAAAACAGTTTATAACTAAATATAATCAAGTTTCCAAAACAACTCATTACCAAAAGAATAAAAGGGAAATTGAAACCAATTATCCTAGCAAGATATTTTTCTCAAAAAATAACAAAACAATTTTTAAGACCATTTCACAATATCTCTTTATCAGAATAACCATCCATTCCTCAAACCCATGAAACAAACCATGAATGATACATTATGACAATTCCAAACTCATTAGTGGTTTCTCATCGATCTACCAAGTCATCACAAGGTAATTATTTCCCAAGTGTCATTAACACTTTGGAACCAAGTAAAAGGTCATATTTCAACCAAGCCCCATGTATGAAGTTAAAATGTTCCATTAAACCTTTGGCACTGAGAAAAAGGGAATATTTAAACCAAGACCCTTATATGCAACATTAAAATAGACAATATATTCTCAACGATCATGCAAAAAAACCCTTTCAATAAAAACACCTTTTTATTGAAATCCATTTCCGTCAAAACCATTTCAATGCCCAAAAATTTCAATTCCAAAACATTTCAATAAAACTACTATTTTTTTGGGAACAATTTCTAATGAAAAATTCTTTTTCATCAACCTTTTCTCATTTCCAAAAAAAATGATAAATTAAAATCATCATTTTAATTTCATGAAACTAAACCCCCATTTTCACAACTATTCACCAAGATTGTGCAATTTCACAAAAACCATAAATCATCACAAATGAAGGTTTTTTCATGAATTTAAAAATAAATAAACCAATTTGTATCTAATCCATAAATTTCTATCAATATAAGATGAGAGTGACGCCACCTACCACGAAGGTTTTGACAAAACCTTGACAATAGAAGAAGAACGCACAAGAAAGCGGGTCGATTCTCCAAGAATGGCCTTAGTTATCTTATCCTTGGAATATCATGACTCAACATTGAATTATTTGGAATCCTAAAACCTAGATCTACCCACTATATGTTCAGATCTGAGAAATAATGGAGATCTAAGAAGTTTATCTAAGAAGATCTATCAAAACATGACAAATCATAAAAGAATGGTGACATACCTCAAGAATCAGACTTGAAATCACAAAGGGAAGGCTCTAGGATGCATCAAAATCATGTGGGGATGGTTCTCCTGCCTTATAGAGAGATTAATCGCTAAATAGGGGCGTTTTGAATCCAAAAAGAAATATTAAGATCAAAAACGAGTAAGCTCCTAGAAAATTGGATCTAGATTTGACCTCTGTGCAAGGTTTGACAACACGGTTTGGGTCAACCATGTATGGATCGTACGAACTTCCTTTTGGTCGCAAGACATATTTTAAACCCCCCTAACTCTCCCATCATTAAAACTTACCATTTTTATGGAAACATATTTTTTATGGAAACACCCAACATTATGGAAAATCACTATTTTATGGAACCTCTCTATTTTATAGAAACCCTTTATTTTATGGAAACTCACTATTTTATGAAAACACAATCAAAGAAACACCATTTAAAAAAACATGAGGAAATTGGTTATGTACCTGAAATCAGGGGTACAACATGACACCCTTTATCATTTGTGTCCCTCAATCAATTTTATACTGCTATAGAACATATATTTTAGAATATTTTCATGTCACTTCTGGGTTCTTATTATAGCATGGAACTACAATGAAATTTTAATAAAACCACTACTCTTAAGGTATTATCACATGCTATTCTACATAGAAGATAAATCATAATGTGCTAAGTAGTGTATCAACATTAAAAAATGAATAAATGTTATCATAACATACATAGAATTTGGTTTTAGGACACCAACTCCAATAGAGTCCACATTCATTATATCTGATGAATTAAAAAATTCATTCCAATAGCTCTCAAATAAAACTCATGGCTTTGATAAGATTGACTTTAAGTGAAAGGGACTACTATGGTTTCTTTTGTGGGATGTATTATAACAATGACTTCACCCCTTTGAGAAAAATCACTAAATAAGTGATACTCATAGAGTATGTTCCTTTTCCATTGGGATGACATTAAATCTTTTAGAAGATCTACCATTTTAGAATTGTCACAATAAAATGTGACATGTTCTTTAATTCTAGGTACTACATTATAATCCTAGATAATTTTTTTCACCCAACAGAATTCCTTGGTTGAATAAAAATCCACTATATTCTCATACTCCACAATAGATTTAGTGAAACATGCTAATTTGAACTCTTCCCTCTCACAAATCCTCAATTGAAAATGAAAACTTGTCCAAACTATAACTTATAATCATTTTAATTGACTTGAAAACTAACATCTATATAACCCATGATGACCATCTCCTTGTATCCTCCATACACAAGGAATATATCTTTAGTTCTTCTCATATACAAGAGAATTGTCTTAACAGTAGATAAATATTATTCTCGTAGATATTTTTAATATATTCCTACTATTCTCAAGGAATAGGAAATATCAAGTCTAGTACATAACATGATACATGATTGATCCTATCACTCAATAATATATGATATTACTCATTCTCTCTTTCCCCATTTATGTCTATTAAAAAAATTTCTTAGAAATATGTATACCATGTGACACTAGAACCAAACCCCTCTTGGATTATTCCGTACTAAATCTATTTTTTACATAGTTAATTAATGTGCTTTGACTTAGTCATGTAAACAAATTAGATCTATCACGTATGGTCTGGATCCCTATAATATAGGTTGCCTCACTTATGCACTTCATGGATAAATACTTATTCAACTAGTTCGGAACATACTATAATCTATTTTTTTATTTTATAATATATAATATTCCTTCAATATATACTACTAAGATAATGACAACATTCCTATTAAACCTCTTGTAAAACCATGGTTTACAATCATTATTAATGAGACCAAATTACGTTTTAGCTTCATAGAATATAATGTTCTATTACCTATATGATTTCTTCAATCCACAAATAGATCTCTAAAAATTGAAAATAAATTTGGAATCACCTGCAGTCACAAACCCTTAATTTTTTGTAATGTTGACATATTACCAAAGGCTCCAATTAAAGAGACATGCTTTTACATCCAACTATGTAATAACATAGAAATGGTATGTCATTATAGAAAATAGAATTCCAATGCATTAAAATAGGTAAACTAGTGGAAAGGTTTTATATTATCCAATTCTATGGTGTTGTTTAAACCCTATATCTGCTAGACATTCTTTAAAGGTATTTACCATAACTTCCATGGAAATTCTCACATTAATATCCATTTGACTCCTATGGTATTTACATCAACTAGGGCATCAAAAAAATCCAGACATGATCATAATACATTGAATTTATTTCATAATTCAATTCTTCTTGCTATGTTATAGCTTCTGAGCACTCTAATTCATTTTAATTGGATATTGGTTCATCATTGTGAACTAATAATGAGCCACAATACATAGTGACTATAAAAAAAATATATCTTTGTTTATCTTACCTATCTAGTTATCATATGAAGAAATTGTTTTTATGGAAAAACTATTTCCATATGGGCATGTGGAATCTATTCCTATAAAAAATCTTTTTTATCATGAGAATCAACTTCATTGAATTAAATCTTTCTCTCGTTATCCTTTTTAAGGATATACTCCCTCTGATGAAAGTCATCCTTTCTCAGGAAAGTCACATTATTCCCTAAGGGGTTTTATAGGTAATATATCTTTGTTTCCTTGAGATATGTTATAAATATGATTTGTGTGCCCCATGGTGATACTTTATTTCATGATATGGCCTTAACAAACACCTTTCATCCCAATAGAAATATATATTAAATAATAGTTTTCTTTCCACTCCAAAAATTGAATGTAATTATATTGGATTCTTTAGTAGGTACTCGATTTAGTATGTCTAGAATAGTTTTTAATCAATATCACCACAAGGATAATAGAACACTTTCTTGACTCATCACCAACTATACCATTTATAAGATGTTACAATTCCTTCGTTCACTAAACCATTCAACTATGGTGTGTAAGGTGGAGTGAGTTTAGATAGAATCCCCAACTCCCGTAAAAGTTAAATAAAAAAATGGTTAAGATATTCACCACCTCGATCTAATGTAAGATTAATTATCTTCATTCCGATATTATTCCCTACTTCATTCTTGAATTCATTGAATTTATCAATGGAATCAAACTTATACATCAGTAAGTATACATATCCATATCTACTGTATTAATCAATAAAATTAATGAAGTAAAAATACCTACCTATATCATATACTAGAAATGGTCCACACACATAAATGTGTAATAATACTAAAATAAATATGGCCCTTTCAAACTAACCATCAAATAGTGATTTGGTAATTAATTATTGTAAACAATCATGAAATCTTTCAAGTGGTTCTTTCTCATAAGATTATAATTAACCATCTTGACATATCTTTTTCAATCTTCTCTCATTTATAATAGTTGTATGGTGATTCCATTGATCATTATTATATGATTCATGTGAATATGATTCATTATCTATGTCTAGAGCATCCTTTCTTATACCACTTGTAGCTCTCAAATATACATATCCTCCAAAAATAATTCTAAATCTACATGGTTCCTACTTTTGGATGTATATTTGAGCACCACAAGATATATCTAATACCACTAGTAAAATTTATTCCTTTAATAGAACTAGTAAAAGGGATTTATCAGTACTGATAATGAGAGTGATGTTAAAGGGTGGGATTTAATAGCACTAAAAAAAATCACCGATAAAGGTCCCCCCTATTAATAAAACAAAAAAGCACTGATAAAGGGGACCTTTATCAACATTTAAAAATGCATTGATTATGGTGTTCTTTATCGATGAATTTTATAGTGATGTTAAAGTAAACATTTATCGATGATTGTTTAGCACTATTAATGGACCCCTTTATCATAGATATGAAAATCACACCTAGTGGCCCACTTTATCATTTCCTTTTTTAAGAGATGATATTGGGGATAAAGGGACCCCTTTGTAACGACCCTGATCCCAAAATCCTAGTGTCAGTGTCTCACTTCATTACATTGACATAGATATTTCATTCAAATCCAAAATTAATGATTTGTTTCTAATTTTTTAAACAATATTACATACTTGAAAATTACATTAAATTTTTAAACATAATGTACAACATAGAAAATCTTTTTAGAAATCCATTACTCATCTAGATTGACCCTGTATGTCTATCATAATACATATATCAGAATCCTATGATGAATTAAACCTACGAAACAGGTAAGCCTAGATGCATATTAAGGTAAAATGTATTGAAGAATATATTATAAGTAGTAATCATAAAATTTAAGTAAAGATCTATAACTAAATCACAAGACACATAAACATAATATTTATCATAATATAAATAGAATAAATGAAAATCATATAATTCCATATAAATAATCTCATAGATATTATAATAATCATATAAACACATGTAATACCAGTGACTAATCTCATCCTTATGGAATTCATAATTTTTTAAAACATAAACATACAATCAAGTCTTTGACCAAGGCACCAAACATAAATGGGTAATACATCATCCAATACCAAAACTAGTTTGTCTCATGAGACCAACTGATGAATCAAGATGATAAATTAGGACCCACCCATAATTCAATTTTTCTAATTAATTTTGTATATGAAAACATAAACAACATAAACATTTATATTGAAAAACTATCAAATAAAATGTGAATACTTTAACTATGAACCATGAATGGTATCAAAATAGCGCATACAAAATAAAAATTGGCATAAAACCTTCAATAAAATTATGAATATGGTATCATATGAGATAATCCTCAATAAATCATAAAATTCATCAAATGATATTGACATAGATTAAAATACTTTATTAAAATAATTAATTATTCCTTGAGAGAAATACTCATTTTTACATTGAATCATTTATTTAAAATACCATGAAATTTTAAAAGAATAATTTTCATTGAAATAATATTGGAAACTTTTAAAGGAATCATCAACACATTAATGTGTCATGACAACATATAACTACACCCATTTCATATAAGTTTAAAAAAATTACATCCATATTTTGGTCAAAAATGTCATCAAGTTACTCAATTTTAATGTGATAAAAATATTCATTTCATACCATTTTATAAAAAGTAACAAATTGGTTAAAAGAATTTTTTTTCGAAAATAGTAAAACTATTTTGGAAAACATTTATAAGAAACATGGACATGCGTAATAATTTTTCACCATAAGATACTAATATATAAACAATCCTGAATAATAATGACTTTGTGAAATAACCCGTACATTGTAAATTAATTAGGTTGGATGTGATTTAACAACCTATATATTGGTTAAAAACATGTTATTAATTTAAAAAAAACTCATATCAATATTTATTATATCATATATGATCTTATTAAATTATCTTATCACCCATTTGTTAATGATATTTCATTATTACCCTTGTTTTGGGTGTTAACTGGTTCATTTTCCTATGCATGTTTTATCATGTAAGTACATTTTATTATGAATAGGATATATTTTTTTATAAAAATAATGATATTAATTTTATTGATATTATATTTACTCATTATATAGATATTTATCATCATTCACGAATGGTTAACATGGAAAATGAATCACATCTCATCATGGAGATGGTAGGTCGTACGTATTCACGAGTGATGATATCATTACCATACTAGTAAAAGTGTATGAAAATAGATAATATATTTATTATAAAGAATCAATATCATGTAATATTATTTATTTATATTAATTATACCTATCATTATAAACATACAAATAGTGTATTGATGAAAAATAGAATACACCATAGTGTGGAGATGATAGGTTCTATGTACGAACGTTTGGGGATTTCATTTTTCATAGGATGGATAAAAGGAGGAATTTGTTTGACACATAATCATAATAATGTCTTTGAATATATTTCATGAATGATTTATTACAATATGATAGAAAAAATGTATTAAGATGAAGTGGAAGAATATAAAATCTTGAAGGAGTCGGTAAAGATGATTACCATTAATTTAGAGAACTTCCTTTGGATCTCCACAGAGGGTCACTAGGGTTGGACTTTTCAGAATAAAAAATCTTATATGATGATCTTATTAATGTTTATAATTGAAATTGATAGGTTTTGGTCGATATAAAGGGCCCAATGTGATGAAATGATAAGAGTTAAGAGGCGACTTTTTATAATTGAGTTAATGACCCTTTTTAAATTTCTAAAAATATTAATTTTTAATAATTTCAATCTCAATCCAAATACCACAAAATTTTCATTTATTATAATATAATATTGTATAAGGTTTTAATATCATAAAAAAATAGATTTTAGACACGTTTTGGTATTGTTTTAAACATTTTTTATTAATGATTAATTAACCTATTTAAATTTTAACAATGGTATCAAAAATTTCAATATTGAAAGGTTGTTATTTTTAATTATTATTTTTCAATTAGAGCATAAATTATAAATTTATAACATTTTAGACCATATAATTAATATTTTTTATTTTTAAATATGATTTATGATTTTTAAATAATTTAATAAAATATTATTTGGATAAAATATCATTTGTGTCAATTTGGACACCATTAATTATTTGTGTTTTTAAAAATATCCTAACAACATGATATCTTCCAAAAAAATTATAAATTCTTCTTTATCATGTTAAATTAATAAATTAAATTATTGGATAAAAAAATTATATAAAATTATATTTTTTTAATATTTTTAATATCATTTATTTGATATGTACAATAATTAAACAATCATTTCATCTACATTGTATATGAATTTAAGGTAATTATTTATTTCCTAAAAATTAGAGATAAAATTACATGATAAATAAAATAATTTTATCCTTAAAATGAATATTTATAGTGAAATTAATCTTATGTGTAACCCTATATTATAAATATTATAATTATTAAAAAATGAGAATGACATAATTAATTCTTTTTTAAATAAAATATAATAAATGTAATTCTCTAAAAAAAGTGTCTTAAAATGTTTCTTTTAATGACCTATCCCCTGGGGCTCATGATTTCACTGCCCGAAACCCGCCTTCCATAGGCCAGGGGCTGGCGACTAGCACCGAAAGATGTATTCCCTAAAACAGGAAGGCATTGCCTTTAAAACTGTACAACACACGGTCTGATGTCACAACAAGAAGAGACTATGAAGTAAACTACTATAGAAAAAGGAGTACGAAATGTAAAAGTGTCTTGAATATAAGACCAACTAAAAGTATGAGTAAAACTAAAAAGTATAAATACAACTGAAAGGAAGAATACAACTGAAAAAGTGAAAATAACTATTGATTCATCCTCTGAGGATCCTACCTGAAGGGTAGGTACAGATCGCCTCATCAGCACTCCACATTCGCTTGTCTCTTCCACCTACCGGCTAGTACTCGCTCCCTCACACCTCATCCCAGCTTCTCATCGTCTTCAAAAGACACAACAATGTGCAGCCAAAGCTCATGCATGGGTAAGTATAACGATACTCAGTAGGGACCACGAGACCCCCGAAGGTCTCTCATAATTTCACAAGGAAAACCCCAAACCATGATCTCAATCACAAGCACAAAGTAGTGTAAAGAACCCAAACCAGGTATACAACATTGAGAATTAGAATTTTGATGTTGACCCACATTGGATCGTTATGAATGTTGATAGCTAGCCACGATATTCTCTAGGTGTAGTAACAAGCATCTTTCCCAGGGAAAATGTCGAACACCTCAAATTTTGGTAAAATATTCCTCTAACGAGTATAGTGGGCCAACCACGTCACATAGAGGTGCTTCCCACTAACCTTGGACTGTTGAGGTACTCCTCCTGCTAAGTATCATTGGTCTACAACGTCACACAAAGGCACTCCCCACTGTGGGTTTACCGCGTCACACAGAGGTGCTCCCGCTTATAGCCTACAATGCTACACCTCCTGTGGAGTACCATGGGGTTGTTTTGTAACACGGAGGCACTCCCCACCATGGGTCTGTCATGTCACACAGAGGCACTCCCCAGTGAGCCTTTCGAGTCACTCCGAGTCGAAAAGGTCAGCAATCGTCAAATCTCAACCAGTCGTAGGGTTTCATATGTACCGCGCTTTGAAGGACCACTCCTCTATCCATCGATCATATTTCAACCAGCACGAAGTCTCATTAGAAAGAAACACGATGATCCACTTTGTCATAAGGGTTCCGATGCAATAGACGGTGCGTCAACCGGACGCCCGATCTGTGCATTAATGGCATTTCTATGCCGAGGGCCTGGTTGGATTTGGGTACAATTTAACCCACTTGTACTCTAAGTTTCTCCAAAAGTATCACGTAGTAAGTCAAAAGTATAGTCTTGCTCCAAGGATCATGACGTCTCAGATGGTTCACCAAACATGCATTCGGTTTAGGAGTTAGGGCTTGTTTTGTGTAACTGGTTGGTATTGGGTCCAGGGCCGGTCCGCCTCGGTCGGACCGGCCCAACCCGGTTCAGAAAGGGTTGACCAGGATCGACATGGGTCCACCTAGCCTGACATGGGTACAACCAATCCTGGGTCAACCCACCCTTCTAGTCCTGGCCCGACCCGGCTGGGCCACGAGTCCGGCCGCTGGGCCATGGCTCAGCCTGCTGAGCGGCGGGTCGGTCCGCTGGGCTGACCCGGCGGTGCCACCCGCCTGGATGCACGGGCCTCCAGGGATACCTAGACACAGCATGTCTGGGTAGGGCTAACGTGGGGTGGAGCAAAGTCAGTGGGTCAACCCACATGGGTTGACCCAACACGGCGCAACGTGGTGATGTGTGTCCTCTGTGCCGCGACCGACGAGCTACAGCTTTTCCAATGGGTGTGTCGCTGGCGCACGACCCATCCACTGGTCTTCTGTTGATCTGGCGACCCATGCCCACACCGCGGGCAATGTTGGTCAAGGCCTTACTGACGAGTGGGTGTGTCGCCAGGGGCGCGCCCCACCCCTGCATGTTTCATCGTAGCTCGTAGGGGTGTCGGCTGCCCTTTCCAGTGATGTGTGACGGTGCACCACACCATCCCCTGTTGCCAGCCGGTATACGAACCGCCTTCCTCTGGTCTCCACGGCTGATGATCTGAGACCTCCTTTGATCATCGGTGGTGCGTGATGGAGTGTCGCGCCTCCTCCACGGTCGGCTGATGTCGGCCACTCCGATGACCGCCCCCACTTTGTGCGGCATCCTCTTCTTACGGTGTGTGTATACGCACTGTCCCAAATGTAGACGGTCGGTATTGTTGCATCATGGGTGTTCCAAGGAGGTTCCAAATTTGAAATGTAGTGGAGGGTTTGGGTTGGGTTCGTTAGGCTATCGACCTTCGTGTTAGCTCGAAAACATGAGGGGGTTAAGGGTCTTACAAACTATTTCGAATTTAAATCAAGAGAAACCCCACAAAGATACCCTGCAATAACCTCCTGCAAAAATGAATGAATCATGGGTCAATTCGTTAGTTAGTTGTCCCACATTATTCATATTACTCCAGAATGGGGAAGAGTAAATCATTTAAAAAGCATATTCATATAAAACCCTACCTCGAATCGTCAGAGAAACACACATGCTTGAAGGTGGGTTAGTGTTCTTCATTCCTGCAAACGGAGCCCAACAACATCAGTTGTACATCATCATTTAGATTTTGTTTCGGTGTCGTCTTTCACCTCCCACTTTGTTTGGCTCTATCCTATAAGGGTCTGACGTCGCGGTGCTCATTCAGCACTTTGTTCCTTGGAAAATATGTGTCGGAACCTCCCACCAATCTCCATATATATATGATAGGGGGAGGTTAAGTAATGACGTTGGAGTTTAATGGGGCTCATCAATTAGGAAGCTTCATAATTCCCCAACGAATTCATTACTTAGGGTTATCCGGTCAAGCCATTTATTAGATTGACATGTCGCTGGCCCCACCCCGTTGCTTGTCCATTGGAGGATATGTAATAAAATAATAAAATTATTTCATTTCATTTATTTTAAAATTCACAAAACATATCTTTTTTCCAGGACCTACTACGGTCAAAGAAAATCCTCCATTAAACGAATACCACTGTTGCATATTCAACAGACCCCTTGGATTTTTAATCCGAGAAATGGTTCAAATGTTAGAAAACACCACTCACAGATTTACTGAAAGTACCCAAAAAAAAGTTCATAAATTCATTTCGGGCACTTCGGACCTCGGAATCATGCTCAATCAATTATCACTGACTCATAAAAATCCAATATAATTAAAAAAAATATTACACCAAAAATCCGGGTCTTTATATTCTCCCCACCTTAGAGATTTTCATCCCCAAAATCCACAACACCGACTAAGAAAACAAATGGTGTTACTAAGAACGAATATGAGCCTCCTGCTCCCATATGCTCTCCTTGAGGTTCTCTTGCTTCTAGAGAACACGTACCAGAGGTATTGATCGCCCATTAAGGACCCCCTCCTATCGATCATTAACCACTACTGGAACCTCTGTAAACATCACCCCATCATCTATGTCCATCTCACCATGGTCGATGAAAGGTTATGGGTCATGCACGTATCTCCTTAGATGGGATATGTGGAAGACATCATGAACCTTCAGCAATTGCGGTGGAATTGCCATGCAGTGTGCCACCTTGCATATCCTCTGAAGTATCACAAATGGCCCGGTAAACATCGGTGATAACTTACAGCTTCCTCCTAATCATTGTAATCCTCGATGATGAGAGACTCACAAGGATATGTGGTCTTCCTCCTGGAACTCGAGAGGTCTCTATCTCTTGTCAGCATATGACTTATACCTGGTCTGTGTCGTCTTCATCCACTCCTAGATGGTCTGCACCTTCTCAGTGGTATCCCATACCAACTCTGAACCTATAACTGCTGACTCCCCTGGGTCTGTCCAGCATACAGGTGATCGACAGGGTTGACCGTACAAGTCCTCAAAAGGTGATATAACGATAGTGGAGTGATAACTGTTGTTGTAGGTGAACTCCAGCAAGGGAAGGTGATCCTCCAAACTAAGAACAATTTCTAGGATGCACGCACATACCATGTTCTTCGGTGTCTATAAACTACAAAATATTTCACTTTTTCGAACAGGATCATATCTGTTGGTAAAAGTGCAGTTTCTGTTGGTAAAACGTTTTACCAACATATATGTCCCTATCACTAAATTGTCGGTAAAAACTCTATCGCTAAATGTTTTTGTGACAGATAAAATAGTTCTGTTGCAATTTCAATAATACCAACAAATAATATATATGTTGGTTAATGTTTTTAGAAACAGATTCCGGTGATAAATTTTTCTGTTGGTAGAAATACTACCAACATATAATATTTTTTTATAATTTACATTTTAAAAAAAATTATAAATTTTTATTGCTAGTAAATTTCATATTATATATATTGTTTTATCATATATAATAAATTTGTTTTATTTATTAAACTAATACATGATTTTAACACATGTTCAAACATAAAAAATCATCTTATTAATAATAAAATTCATTACAAAACGAATCAATACAAAAACAGTGAACACCCCATATCCCCAGTGAGTCAGCTCTAGCACCAGCACCTTCAGCCCTTCATCACCAACGAAACAGCTCCATCACCAACAGCTCCAACCCATCCATGACAGTGAGCCAGCTCTAATGACACATCTATTCTAGCTAGCTAGCTCCAGCACCATCCCATCCATACCAGCAAGTCCAAGACAATGTTTTCCTATTAATGATCTTCAATAAATTCTTGAATAATATTTTATTAAAACCAATTTTTTTAGTGAAGTAATATCCATAAATGTAAAATGTATCCAGAGAGACATTGAAGGATTAGGTGTACCAGTGTTTTTTTATTTGTACCAAACTTCCAACTTCTTCTATGATTCCTTGAACCAGATTTTTGAACTAATTGTTTGAAACATAACTCATCGTTCATAGGTGGTTCCACATCATTTAGCCCAACAAGAACCAATAAATAAACAAATCAGAGAACACACAACATAAACATGAGAAACAAATAAACCACTGAACATATATAAAATTCATAACCAATACAAAATAAAACCACAATGAGACAAAATCGAAAAAAACCAAAACTAAACGAAACTAGAACTAGGCATGCTTTCCATGTGACCCCTTGGAATTCACCATCCACAAAAACCATCCTTCACTATATACAAACCTGGATATAACTGAATATGCAAAACTACTCATTCTACAAAAGTTAAACAGTTAGGGTGTGAGTATAAATAGTTCAGTAGGTATGCACTGAAGGATACATAAATGACTTTTCCGAAAAACATCCCAAAAAAATCTAGTTTCAAATACATTTAAAAATGTTGGATTTTTATCTTTAAAACAATTAGTACCACTTTCCAAAAATCCACGTTGAAAAAAATCATGGTTTTCCATTTTAAATCAATTTTTAATTTTTATACTTAGCCTAAAGACCAAAAACCTAATAGTAGACATATAAACCAAATAATGATTTAATTAAAAGGCAATATAAACTAAAAAAAGTGATAGGTAACATCCAAAAAATCAAAAATAATGCAAAATATAAATCCCAATGTATATGCCAGGTTGATTGTAAAATACACAGTCCATACACAGTCAATATACATGCATAATTTCATTTTAAAAATGATAAACTGTTAATGTACAAAATAAAATATTTTGTGACCTAAATAAACTAATTTCATAACATGAAAATAATGTATAATGCATGGTTTATGAAATAAGTAAATCCCAATGTATGTGCATCGTTTTATGTAAAATAAACACATAATCAATACACAGTCAGTATATATGAATAATTTAATTTTAAAAATGATACACAATATATTTTTTGAAAACGCATAAAAGAAAAAGATATTTAAAAGGTTCACCAACAAGATGGAAGACTATGCCCACCAATAAAAAACAAGAACTACAATGAAGTCTCATATAGTCACAAAGAAAATTGGAATAAAATCATTTAAGATACCTATCTTTTCATGTCTGGTTGATCCTTTAATATGGGAGGGAATTTTGAATCACCCAACTACTACTGGATATCTCTTCTGTAACTAATGCAATAGATCAATTTAGAAACAAACCAGAATGACAAGAATAAGATTTAGTACTAAAAATTATTTCATACAAAAACAGAACCACAACTATACAACATATACCCCTCTCTCTCTCCACCCACATCCCTTCTCTAATGATGAGTATGAACAAAAAATATGAAAAATTAAATATTCAAACTGAGACGGAGATACCATCTGATTTGAAACAACTAAAACAAAATCACTACAAAATAGTACATATGGCACAAACTAAACTTATCAGAGATTTTCATAATAAAAGGGATGTTTTCACATTTAAATTATAGAAAATGAAACATATTTTCTGTTCATTAATGCATTATCTATCATAGAAAAAAATAAAACTAATAATGAGTAAAATCTAGAATTATCAATGTGACAGTAGTTAAAAAACAAGCATTATACTTACATGGAAGAGGAATAAAATTAATCATATTTTTAGTGCTTTCTTACCAATATTTAATACACACGGACTGAACCAGTGATACTTTCTTGTTCAAAATCATTTCAAAGTAAACATTGAGGGTAAATTTCATCATAATAAATGTATTTCACTAAACAAATCTCTATTCCCAAATATCTCTAGTACTCACTTGATTTATGTTGCATGAGAGTTTTCTATCACTAATGTATGCATAATAACATAGACACACATTGCTGAAATAATTATGAATATGAAATAATGGGAAAAGATTTTAAAAAGTTTAAGAAAATCTGTAACACCCCGAGATTTTATGAGAAATATTCTTTTTAATTTTATTGATGTCTTGTGTTGTACGTTACAACAAAGGAGTCTTGCACAACATGCAACCATAACTTGGCTGCATTGCACGCAATCGCGACCTTCCTCAATAGCTTGCATCGTACGCAATACCGAGTTTCACTAAACAATGATATTCAATTAAAATATTATTGAAACTAGCCGTTATGAATAGTAATAACCACTTTTTGAAATTTTATAAATTTTATCTTTCAAAAAAGACATCATTTTTCGATTTTGAATATAGAAATTAGCCTAGGGTAAAAATTTTGGTATTTTTCTGATAACTTTCATATTCTGATAAATAATGACAATTACAAAATTTTAATTAAAAACAACTTTTCTAATCGAAATAATTAATATTGATAAATTATTAATTTGAGTGGTTTTAAAGTATATATAGAATATATTTTTACAATTAAAAACAATTTTGTTCATTGGATGTAATTTCACATTTAAACCAGACATAAACAACTGTCAATCTTTTGATAGTTATTATCTTTTAAAAACACGCTATTTGTTTTGACGATGGGAATTAATTTTTAAATTAGTTAATGTAACTGATATGTTTTGAATTTGGTAAAATAAACATCATTTTTGAGTTCATAATATCAAATATAGCTTAGGCCTAATTTTTGGTATTTTTCTGGAAACTTTCATTTTTTTGATGAACAGTGAAACCACTAAGTGGAAGTTAAAAAAACTGATTTTTTCATAAAACATAATTTTACCACTTCTGTGAGTATAATTTTGAAAATCCAACAGACACGGTTAATATCAAGGACTAAAATGTGGTTCAATGAGATGAAAATAATTTTTGGTGAATAGTAACTCTTTACTTTTTTTACCACAGTTAAAAGAAAATAGGGTAATT
This sequence comes from Viscum album, assembly GCA_963277665.1. Classification (NCBI taxonomy): domain Eukaryota; kingdom Viridiplantae; phylum Streptophyta; class Magnoliopsida; order Santalales; family Viscaceae; genus Viscum; species Viscum album. Next base: position 790,400,189 of record OY728120.1, read on the forward strand.
AAGGGTAAAAGTGTTATTATGTTTACACTAAAACATGTACTAATTCTATTTGATAAGTGTAATTCGATGAAAAACAAACTTAGGAATAAAATATGACCATTTAGGCCCACTTGGATTAGATTAGGACAATTATTATTAATTTATTTAAAGAAGGGTTAAAATAGTTAAAATCAATGTTTAATAAGTAAATCATTTTTAATATGGGGATATAAATAAGATAAATTAGACTATAAATATTCATTAGAAAGCTAAAAATATTTTCATACATAATGGTATTTTATTTATAATTTTTAGACATTAACTAATTTAATTTATTTATGACACAACGATGATGCATTAATTATCTTATTAATGAAATATTGACAAAGTTGATGTTATAAATACCAAAATAAATGTAATTTGAGACTTTTTATAAATTCCACTAATTTTATAGGTTAATATTACATGTTATTATTGATTTAATTATATTTTTTTTAACTAATAATTCTGTTATGATTTTCACAAAAATCAATTACCATATAGTGTCAAAATTGACATAAAATAGTTTTTGAAACAAATATTATATTATAAATTGTTATTTTATTTCTAAAAATCTAAGGTTCGGCCAAATAACATAGATAAGATTATATATATTAATAATAAACAACATGGGGTTCTTTGGGCTTTTTATAGTAAGTTTATTAACCTTATAGTGTAAGAAAACAAGAAGACACGGTAAAAGTAAAATTATTTAACTTAAGGTAAAATCTAAATGATAAGGTTAAAATAGAAACCTAAACTTGTCTAAAATTTATTGGATGAGATTATTTCGACCCATAATCACCTTATATTCTAAATATATCAATTTGGAGCTATTAAAAACCGAATCTGACTTTATAATAAAATAATATGTTTGGTTATTCCAAAGGTGCCCCTCTCCTCTGTTATAAAAGGGCACCTCCTCCCTCTCTTCCACACACCACATTGAGCCTTAAATCTCGACCAAGCCCTCCCAAATTCTCTTCAACACTTACCTAGATACATCCTAGAGGTCCTGGTCTTCTTCAAAGACCAATTTTAGTACCCTAATAGGAGGTCTCAAAGAGGCGCTTCAAAGAAGAGGTGATTTCCGTTACCGATTTTTCACCTTTATTTCTTCTTCCACTTCTTCTTCATAGGTGGTTTCATTATGAAGTAATAAAATCAGTATCATTAATATACTGAAATGTTATTATATGTATGAAACAACCCTATTTATCTATCTATCCATCCTACGGAAAATGAAATCACCGGGTGTGCATACGTACAGAATATCGTCTCCACGCCGTGGTGTAATCTATTTTCCACCACCACCTTACTTGGATGGGTATAATGGTGTAAATAATTACTATAGATAATTATTTTAAAGTGATATTTATTCTGTAATATTATACATACACTCCAATAAAATTCCACTATCATGGGAACGAAATCATCGCTCGTGCGTACGTACGGTATACCGTCTCCACGACGCGATGAGATTCATTCTCAAAGATTAGCCATTCATAAATGATTATAAAGTATATATAATAAGTAATAATGAAATATATGATATAATAATGATACTGGATTTATTTATATATATATATTTATGTCATCCAATTAATTTCATTCAATTCAATGAGGAAACGAAAACAATGTTCATGCATACGTACGGCCTACCGTCTCCATGAACAGTGTATTTCTTTCCATTTATCAATCTATTATATATATATGTATATTCTGAATATATATTATATATAAATCATGTTTTACATTCTGGATGTATGTAATCATGATCTATGTAATCATATGAATAATTACAAGTCAAAACACGGACGACAAATGAAACGATTTTACCCAAAACTCTCTTTAACATGGAATTTACAAAAGAACGAGTAATATAAAGTCATAAGTGAACCATATATGATATAATAATAATTAATATGATTCTTTAATAAGTCAATAACATTATTTAAATCATTATACAGGAGGTTCAGATACGTAAGAAGCATATCGGTCCTAAGGTAAGGGATAATTTTGCAAATCTCATTTTTATCCGAGATTGCTTATTCGTAAGTATTTGCACGGGGTTATTGCAATCATCAATGTTCATGTTTTATAAAATTGTATTCATGTATTTTTAAAGTAATTTTTACCCATTTTGACTTTTACCCCATGGTATGGAAGGAATCTTTCTTTGATTTACCCTACAAGGTACTTTTTGACTTTTCTGACAAATGTATGAGAAAAATGTTTTTTTTAACTTATATGGCAAGAAAGGGTTTTTACGGTTTTATAAAGCCTTATTTTGATGAAGCTTCCTCCAACAGATTTCATGACTATTTTAAACAAAATCCTATTATTTTATAATTTCATGGCATTTTGTGAAAAGAAAATAATTTTGAAGAAAAAAGGATATTTTTCTCAAGAATTCATTTCAAGTGTTTTATCAAACCATTTTTCATCTAAGATGACATTATTTCATATGTGTATGTTTCAAGTATCATGTCTCTATGATTTACATGGTTTCACTTTCCTTATTATGAAATGATATCCATTTCTTTTATATGGATTATGTGATGATGGGATTATGTTTATGAAACCCATTTTATTCATGGGGTTATTATGAATGATGTATGATTATTTTGTGGCACAAGTAAGAATGATTTCATTATGAGATGGGTGGGACCTATATCTCCCTCCAGTGAATTTTTTAAAGATATATATCTCATGAGATAGACATGGCTGGAACGTCAAGTTAAACCGGTTCAATAATATAGGATGGGAACGAGGAGTGAACTCGATTCAGAAAGGGACTTTGTCCACTATTATGGTCTTGGCAGCAATGCCTTGGCTAATATGGAAATCATATCATGTGCTTAATGGTTGCCAAAATTACATGTTTTATTCCCATTATATTTTATCATGCTTAATTTTTCTTAATTATCTATGCCTTACGTACATCCATGTTTATGTCATTGCTCATGCTTTTGAGGTTTAAACATTATGTTTATGTTTTTAAGTTCAAATGTATATGGTATGTTTTATTTTATCCATGCTTACCCTTACTGAGCATTTGAGCTCACCTTTTTTTATGTTTTCTTTCCCCCAGGATATAAAGAAATATTTTAGGTAAGAAAAAAAGGGGAAGATCTTTATGGTAGATTTTGAGGATATTTCGCCACGATTAGAAGATTACGTTCCATGTTTCCAAAGACACTAAGCTATTACGGTCCTTGTGTGTTTGTTTTTTGTTATGTATTAAGTATTCTGCAAAAGTAATTTAATGTCCATGTACGTCAAGCTTCGGGTCTTTACAGTTGGTATCAGAGGAAATTTTTAGTCAACCATTGGAAAATAGGATGTGAAAAAGTTAGTGAGATCCCTAGAGATATTTCTAAGGTATGTCTAGGGATATACCTAAGGATAAGTATACGAATAGGATATAGTCCTCGATCTACGATTACGATCATAGAATTTAACCTAAGATGTTAGATATTGAAGGTACTTCCCCTTTACTATGTTGTTTTCCCTATCATGATTTTTTCCCCTCACACTATTCTTTTTGGGTTTTTTTAAAATGGCTGGAAACAAGAAGATTCGCGTTAATTGAGAATATGACAGACAATGGAATGATATTCTAATGAGCAACCAAATGAAATGTGATTCTGAAGTCCAAACATCGTTATTATACCTAATCATAAAACTCATAATATGATCAATAATCTCAACATTGGTAAGTTTCCCAACTCAGATAATAAGAGAAAGATGGAGTTTCATGATTATCATAGAGGAAAGAAAGTTCAATTTACCTAATGTAAATCATGTGGGAATAGGCATCAGGGATATTGTTTCAAAGGAACTGGAAGATGCTTTGGGTGTGCAAAAGAATAATAGAAAGCCAGTAAGTGTAATGGGAAAAGTTCAGTTAATACCATGGACAAGGATAATGGTATTGCTATGACATCAACAGTGATTAGATGTTTTAAATGTGGAATGTATGGAAATTATGCAAACCAATTCCCTAAAGGAAAATATCATGAAGAGAATCTTCATGGTCGTATGAGTAGTATTTATGTGGATGATGATGATGAGACTACAAATTATATATGAGCTGAAAGAAGTGTTGAAGCTCAGTCGGTTATTTTAGAATAAAGTGGAATGATTGTATGTTTATTGAGGGTTATGTTGTATAGTTAATGGTACTATGGAATAAAGAATCATCTAAGGATTGTTACACTATTGTTTTTCCTAAAAGTATTTGAAAGTATATTTTGAATGGTACCAGTAACCATGCAAGGTTATTCAGATATTTTTGTAACGTATATGATATGCGCATAATGATGGAATAAGAAGATAATGAGATTTTTGATTGTATTCATGAAATCATGATTGATATAAGGACTAAGTGATATCATGGTTTGAGTATATAGAATTTTTTGGATTTTGGTATATGGAAAGTGCTAACTTTTAATTGCATTCATGTTTTCACTAAGGTTCAATGGGTATTCATTTTTCAAGAGAATACATGATCAAGGCCTTTAAATGTTTGGAATGTGACCAACAAGACACATCTTATGATATATGGTGATCAACAATGGTATTAAATCTCTGGTAATCATTTTCACTATATCATGAGAGTGGACTGCAGTATTATGGATAAGCCTAAAGATTGGAATGTATTATGTTGGACATAAGTTAGTATTGTGGAAGGATAGAAGTTTTTTCGATACTATTGATGGGATGTTATAATAATATAGTTTTGGATAAATGAAAAACTGGAGGACTGGCGACAACCCATCGCGTCAGACAAGGATGTGGGAATTGAACCCACAACGGTAGTGCGACTGGCCTTTATCGCCTACCACTAGCCTACAGGAAGTCCCTGTTTAGTAGAAACTCGTTTTATTATATTAAGCAGTATGATATATGAAGTATAAGTCCATTTTAGGAACCATATATGATTAATCTCACTATAGATAGACTTATGTATTTTTGATAAATTTTATAACTTTTTGTTTGAGACAGATGGAATAACCCATCATTCTATCACATGATCTGCTAACACTTCACGAATGACAAATTCAACTTCATTTCGTTAAGAGATGAAGTGGAAATTGTCCAATGAACGAACATTGGTGAGACTGTACCAAAATCACGAATGTATTTCTTCTATTTCAAATTTCATCAACTTTAGGGAAATGATCTATAAAACCAAAAATGTTGTCCTAGTGCCCTTATATCCGATGAATCAGATGGTACCTTAGATTATCACAAATCTATAGTTTTGTGATTGTTGGATTTTTCATAGCCATGTTTTCTACCACTCTCCATCAGAACATGATGGTTAGGTTTCTCTTCCATATCCAAATTTTCAAGTATGTGGAAACCCAGTGATTAGTTAATTTTCGTAACCGTTATGTTTCATTCGTTAGTTTTTAAAGATTGGTTTTGGTATTCCTTTTTACGATGTGGGTTTCTACTAAAGAAACTTTAGAGTAGTAAACCATTTATAACCTCGACAAATTTCGGGGGCGAAATTCATTTTAAGTGGGGGAGAATGTAACACCCTGAGATTTTATGAGAAATATTCTTTTTAATTTTATTGATGTCTAGTGTTGTACGTTACAACAAAGGAGTCTTGCACAACACGCAACCCTAACTTGGCTGCATTTCACGCAATCACGACCTTCCTCGATAGCTTGCGTCGTACGCAACACCGAGTTTCACCAAATAATGATATGCTGTTAAAATATTATTAAAACTAGCAGTTATGAATAGTAATAACCAATTTTTGAAATTTTATAAATTTTATCTTTCAAAACGGACTTCATTTTTGGATTCAGAATATTGAAATTAGCCTAGGGTGAAATTTTGGTATTTTTCGGATAACTTTCATATTCTGATGAATAGTGAAAATTACTAAATTTTAATTAAAAACAACTTTTTAAATCGAAATAATTAATAGTGATAAATTACTAATTTTTGTGGTTTTAAAGTATATTTAGAATATATTTTTACAATTTAATACAATGTTGTTCATTGGATGTAATTTCACATTTAAACCAGACATAAACAAGTGTCAATCTTTTGAATTTTATTATCTTTTAAAAACACGCTATTTGTTTTGACAATGGGAATTAATTTTTAAATTAGTTAATGTAACTGATATGTTTTGAATTTGGTAAAATAAACATTATTTTTGATTTCATAATATCAAATATAGGTTAGGGCTAATTTTTGATATTTTTCTGGAAACTTTCATTTTTTGATGAATAGTGAAACCACTAAGTGGTCGTTAAAAAAACTGAATTTTTCATAAAACATAATTTTACCGCTTCTGTGAGTAGAATTTCGAAAATTCTAGAGACACGGTTAATATCAAGGACTAAAATGTGGTTCAATGAGATGAAAATAATTTTTGGTGAATAGTAACTCTTTACTTTTTTTACCGCGGTTAAAAATAAATAGGGCAATTAAGGGTAAAAGTGTTATTATTATTACTCTAACACATGTCCTAATTCTATTGGATAAGTGTAATTCAACCAAAAACAACCTTAGGAATAAAATATGACCATTTACGCCCACTTGGATTAGATTAGGACAATTATTATTAATTTATTTAAAGAACGGTTAAAATAGTTAAAATCAAAGTTTAATAAGTAAATCATTTGTAATATGGGGTTATACATAAGATAAATTCGACTATAAATATTCATTATAAAGATAAAAAATGTTTCCTACATAATGGTATTTTATTTGTAATTTTTAGACATTAAATAATTTAATTTATTTATGACACAACGATGATGCAATAATTATCTTATTAATGAAATATTGACATAATTGATGTTATAAATACCCAAATAAATGTAATTTGAGAGTTTTTATGAATTACACTAATTTTATAGGTTAATATGACATGTTATTATTGATTTAATTAACATTTTTTGAACTAATAATTGTTTTATGATTTTCATAAAAATCAATTACCAAATAGTGTCAAAATTGACATAAAATAGTTTTTAAAACAACAATTATATTATAAATTGTTATTTTATTTATAAAAATCTAATGTTCGGCCAAATGACTTATATAAGGTTATATATAATTATAATAAACAACTTGGGGTTCTTTTTGATTTTTATAGTAAGTTAATTAACCATATAGTGTAAGAAAACAAGAAGACACGGTAAAAGTAAAATTATTTAACTTAAGGTTAAATCTAAATGATAAGGTTAAAACAGAAACCAAATTTAGTCTAAATTTTATTGGATGAGAGTATTTCGACCCATCCTCACCTTTACTGCGAAATATATCAATTTTGACCTATTAAAAACCGAATTTGACTTTATAATAAAATAATATTTTTATTTATTCCAAAGGTGCCCCTCTCCTCCCTTATAAAAGGGCACCTCCTCCCTCTCTTCCACACACCACATTGAGCCTTCAAGCTCGACCAAACCCTACCTAGTTCTCTTCTCCACTTACCTAAAAACATCCTATAGGTCCTTCTGTTCTTCAAATACCAATATTAGTTCCCTAAGAGGAGGTCTCAATGAGGCGCTTCAAAGAAGAGGTAATTTCCGTTACCGATTCTTTCACCTTTATTTCTTCTTCCACTTATTCATATTAGGTTGTTTCATTATGAAGTAATAAAATAAGTATCACTCGTACACTGATATGTTATTATAAGTATGAAACAACCTTATTCCACCATCTATCCATCCTATGGAAAACATAATCACTGCGCGTGCGTACGTACGGAATACTGTCTCCACACCGTGGTGTAATCTATTTTCCACCACCACCTTACATGGATGGGTATAATGGTGTAAATAATAACTATATATGATTATTGTAAAGTAATATTGATTCCGTAATAGTATACATACACTCCAATAAAATTCCACGATCATGGTAACGATATCATCGCTCGTGCGTACGTACGGAATATCGTCTCCACGACGCGATGAGATCCATTCTAAATGATTAACCCTTCATAAATGATTATAAAGTATATATAATAAGTAATCATGAAATATATGACATAATAATGATACTGGATTTATTTATATATATATATATATATATGTATTTCATCCGATTAATTCCATTCAATTCATTGAGGAAATGAAAACAACGTTCATGCGTACGTACGGCCTACCGTCTCCATGAATGGTGTATTTCTTTCCATTTATCGATCTATTATATATATGTATATTCTGAATATATATTATTTTTAAATCACGTTTTACATTATAGATGTAATTAATCATGATCTAAGTAATCATATGAATAATTACAAGTCAAAACACGGACGACAAATGAAACGATTTTACCCAAAATGCTCTTTAACATGGAATTTACAAAAGAACGGGTAATATAAAGTCATAAGTGAACCATATATGATATCATAACAATTAATATGATCCTGTAATTTGTCAATAACATTATTTAAATCATTATACATGAGGTTCAGATAAGTACGAAGCATATCAGACCTAAGGTAAGGGATAATTTTTCAAAACTCATTTTTATCCGAGATTCCTTATTCGTAAGTATTTACTGGGGGTGATTTTTTATCATCCATGTCCATGTTGGGTAAAAGTGTTTTCATGTATTTTTAAATTACTTTTTACCCATTTTTACTTTTACCCCATGGTATGGAAGGAATCTTTCTTTTATTTACCCTACAAGGTATTTTTTGACTTTTCCGACAAAAGTACGAGAAGAATGTTTTTTTAACTTATACAACATGAAAGTGTTTTTAAGGTTTTATAAAGCCTTATTTTGATGAAGATTCCTCCAAATGATTTCATGAATATTTTAAACAAAATCCTTTTATTTTAAAATTGCATGTCATTTTGTGAAGAGAAAATTATATTGAAGAAAAAATGATATTTTTCTCAATAATTCATTTCAAGTGTTTTATCAAACCATTTTTCATCTAAGATGACATTATTTCATATGTGTATGTTTCAAGTATCATGTATCTATGATTAAAATGTTTCAGTTTCCTTATTATGAAATGATATCCATTTCTTTTATATGTATTATGTGATGATGGGATTATGTTTACGAAACCCATTTTATTTGTGGCGTTATTATGAATGATGTATGATTATTTTGTGGCACAAGTAAGAATGATTTAATTATGAGATGGTTGGGAAATATATCTCCCTCAAATGCATTGGGTAAAGATATATATCTCATGAGATAGACATGGCTGGAACGTCAAGTTAAACCGGTTAAGTAATATAGGACTGGAACGAGGAGTGAACTCGATTCAGAAAGGGACATTGTCCACTAAGATGGTTTTGGCAGCAATGCCTTGGCTAATATGGAAATCATATCATGTGCTTAATGGTTACCATAATTACATGTTTTATTCCCATGCTATTTTATCATTCTTAATGTTTCCTTATGATCTATGCCTTACGTACTTCCATGTTTATGTCATTGCTCATGATTTTGATGTTTAAACATTATGTTCATGTTTTTAAGTTTAAATGTATATGGTATGTTTTATTTTATCCATGCTTACCCTTACTGAGCAGTTGATCTCACCCTATTGTGTGTTTTTTCCCCACGATATAAAGAAAGGTTTTAGGTAAGAAAAAAAGGTGAAGATCTTTATGGGAGATGTTGAGGATCTTTCACCATGATTAGAAGATTACGTTTCAAGTTTCCAAAGACACTAAACTATTACAGTCCTTGTGTGTCTGTTTCAATTATTTATTAAGTATTCCACAAAAGTAATGTAATGTCCATGTACGTCAAGCTTTGGGTCATTACAGTTGGTATCAGAGGAATGGTTTAGGAAACCTTTGGAAACTAGGATGAGAAAACTTTAGTGAGATCCCTAGAGATATTTCTAAGGTATGTCTAGGGATATACCTAAGGATAAGTATACGTATAGGATATAGTCCTAGAACTACGGTAACGATCATAGAATTTAACCTAAGATGTTAGATATTGAGGGTACTTCCCCTTTACTATGTTGTTTTACCTAGCATGATTTTTTCCCCTCACACTATTCTTTTTGGGTTTTAGAAAATGGCTGGAAACAGGAAGATTCACGATAATGGAGGATATGACGGACAATGGGATGATATTCTTCATGAGCAACCAAATGAAACGGGATTTAGAAGTCCAAACATCGTTATTATGCCTAATCATCAATCTCATAATATGATCAATAATCTCAACTTTGGTAAGTTTCCCAACTCAGATAATAAGAGAAAGATGGAGTTTCATGATGATCATAGAGGAAAGAAAGTTCAATTTCCCTCCTATAAATCATGTGGGAAGAGGCATCAGGGAGATTTTTTCAAAGGAACTGGAAGATGCTTTGGGTGTGGAATAGAAGGACACAAAGCCAGTAAGTGCAAAGGAAAAGGTTCAGTCAACACCATGGACAAGGATAATGGTATTGCTATGACATCAATAATGATTAGATGTTTTAAATGTGGAATGTATGGACATTATGCAAACAAATGCCCTAAAGGAAAATCTCATGAAGAGAATCATCATGGTTATATGAGAAGTATTTATGTGGATGATGATGAGGAGACTACAAATGATATGTGAGCTGAAAGAAGTGTTGAAGCTCGGTCGGTTTTTTTAGAAGGTAGTGGAAGGATTGTATGTTTATCGAGAGTTATGTTGTATAGTTAATGGTACTATGGAATAAAGAATCATCTAAGGATTGTTACACTATTGTTTTTCTTAAAAGTATTTGAAAGTATATGTTGAATGGTACCAGTAACCATGGAAGGTTATTCAGATATTTTTGTAAAGTAGATGATATGCACATAATGAAGGAATAAGAAGATAATGAGATTTTTGATTACATTCATGAGCTCATGATTGATATAAGGACTAAGTGATATCATGGTTTGAGTATATAGAATTTTGAGGATTTTGGTATATGGAAAGTGTTAACTTTTAACTGCATTCATGTTTTCACTAAGGTTCAATGTGTATTCATTTTTCAAGAGAATACATGATTAAGGACTTACAATGTTTGGAATGTGACCAACAAGACACATCTTATGATATATGGTGATCAACAATGGTATTAAATCTCTGGTAATCGTTTTCACTATATCATGAGAGTGGACTGCAGTATTATGGATAAGCCTAAAGATTGGAATGTATTATGTTGGACATAAGTTAGTATTGTGGAAGGATAGAAGTTTTTTCGATACTATTGATGGGATTTTATAGTAATATAGTTTTGGGTAAATGAAAAACTGGAGGACTGGCGACAAACCATCGCGTCAGACAAGGATGTGGGAATCGAACCCACAACCGTAGTGCGACTGTCCTTTATCGCCTACCACTGGCCTACAGGAAGTCCATGTTTAGTAGAAACTCGTTTTATTATATTAAGTAGTATGATATATGAAGTATAATTCCATTTTAGGAACCATATATGATTAATCCCACTATAGATAGACTTATTTATTTTTTGATAACTTTTATAACCTTTTGTTTGAGAGAGATGGAATAACCCATCTTTCTATCACATGATCTGCTAACACTTCATGAATGAAAAATTCAACTTCATTTCTTTAAGATATGAAGTGGAAATTTTCCAATGAACGAACAACGGTGAGACTATACCAAAATCACAAAAGTATTTCTTCTATTTCAAATTTCATCAAATTTAGGGAAATGAACTTGAAAAACAAAAATGTTGTTCTAGTGCCCTTATATCCGATGAATCAGATGGTACCTTAGATCATCACAAATCTATAGCTTTGTGATTCTTGGCTTTTTCATAGCCATGTTCTCTAACACTCTCCATTAGAACATGATGGTTAGGTTTCTCTTCCATATCCATATTTTCACCTATGTGGAATCCCAGTGATTAGTTAATTTGGGTAACCGTTATTTTTCATACTTTAGTTTTTAAAGATTGGTTTTGGTATTCCTTTTTACGATGTGGGTTTCTACGAAAGAAACATTCTAGTAGTAAACAATTTATAACCCCGATGAATTTCGAGGGCGAAATTCATTTTAAGGGGGGTAGAATGTAACACCCCGAGATTTTATGAGAAATATGTTTTTTAATTTTATTGATGTATTGTGTTGTACGTTACAAAAAAGGAGTCTTGCACAATACACAACCCTAACATGGCTTCATTTCATGCAATCACAACCTTCCTTGAGAGCTTGTGTCGTACGCAATACCGAGTTTCACTAAACAATGATATGCTATTAAAATAGTATTAAAACTAGCCGTTAGGAATAGTAATAACAACATTTTGAAATTTTATAAATTATATCTTTGAAAACGGACTTCATTTTTGGATTTGGAATATCGAAATTATCCTAGGGTGAAATTTTGGTATTTTTCGGATAACTTTCATATTCTGATGAATAGTGAAAATTACAAAATTTTAATTAAAAACAACTTTTTAAATCGAAATATTTAATAGTGATAAAATTATTAATTTGAGAGGTTTTAAAGTATATTTAGAATATATTTTTACAATTTAATACAATTTTGTTCATTGGATGTAATTTCACATTTAAACCAGACATAAACAAGTGTCAATCTTTTGATAGTTATTATCTTTTAAAAACATGCTATTTGTTTTGACGACGTAAATTAATTTTTAAATTATTTAATGTAACTGATATGTTTTGAATTTTTTTAAATAAACATCATTTTTGAATTCATAATATCAAATATAGCTTAGGCCTAATTTTTTGTATTTTTCTGGAAACTTTTATTTTTTGATGAATAGTGAAACCACTAAGTGGTAGTTAAAAGAACCGAATTTTTCATAAAACTTAATTTTACCGCTTTTGTGAGTAGAATTTTGAAAATCCGAGAGACACGGTTCAAATGAAGGACTAAAATGGGGTTCAATGAGGTGAAAATAATTTTTGGTGAATAGTAACTCGTTACTTTTTTTACCACGGTTAAAAGTAAATAGGGTAATGAAAGGTAAAAGTGTTATTATTATTACCCTAACACATGTACTAATTATATTGGATAAGTTTAATTCGACCAAAAACAACCTTAAGAATAAAATATGACCATTTAGGCACACTTGGATTAGATTAGGACAATTATTATTAATTTATTTAAAGAATGGTTAAAATAGTTAAAATAAATGTTTTATAAGTAAATCATTTTTAATATGGGGTTATACATAAGATAAATATGACTATAAATATTAATTAGAAAGTTAAAAAAAATTTCCTACATAATGGTATTTAATTTTTAATTTTTAGACAGTAAATAATTTAATTTATTTATGACACAACGATGATGCAGTAATTATCTTATTAATGAAATATTGACATAATTGATGTTATAAATACCCAAATAAATGTAATTTGGGACTTTTTATGAATTACACTAATTTTATAGGTTAATATGAAATTTTATTATTGATTTAATTAACTTATTTTGAACTAATCATTCTGTTATGATTTTCACAAAAATCAATTACCAAATAGTGTCAAAATTGACATAAAATAGTTTTTAAAACAAATATTATATTATAAATTGTTATTTTATTTCTAAAAATCTAAGGTTCGTCCAATTTACTTAGATAAGGTTATATATATAAATACTAAACAACTTGGGGTTTTTTTGGCTTTTTATAGTAAGTTTATTAACCATATAGTGTAAGAAAACAAGAAGACACGGTAAAAGTAAAATTATTTAACTTAAGGTTAAATCTTAATGATAAGGTTAAAATATAAACCTAAACATGTCTAAATTTTATTGGATGAGATTTTTTCGACCCATACTCACCTTAGCTTCGAAATATATCAATTTGGAGCTATTAAAAACCCAATTTGACTTTATAATAAAATAATATATTTAGTTATTCCAAAGGTGCCCCTCTCCTCCCTTATAAAAGGGCACCTCCTCCCTCTCTTCCACACACCACATTGTGCCTTCATGCTCGACCAAACCCTGCCAAATTCTCTTATCCACTTCCCTAGAAACATACTATAGGTCATTCTATTCTTCAAAGACCAATTTTTGTGCCCTAAGAGGAGGTCTCAAAGAGGCGCTTCACAGAAGAGGTAATTTCTGTTACCGATTCTTTCACCTTTATTTCTTCTTCCACTTATTCTTATTAGGTTGTTTCATTATGAAGTAATAACATCAGTATCACTCATATAGTTATATGTTATTATAAGTATGAAAAAACCTTATTTCACCATCTATCCATCCTACGGAAAACGAAATCACCGCGCGTGCGTATGTACGGAATACCATCTCCACGCCGTTGTGTAATCTATTTTCCACCACCACCTTACTTGGATGGGTAGAATGGTGTAAATAATAACTATATATGATTATTGTAAAGTGATATTGATTCTGTAATAGTATAAATACACTCCAATAAAATTCCACCATCATGGGAATGATATCATCGCTCGTGCGTACATACGGAATACCTTCTCCACGATGCGATGAGATTCATTCTCAATGATTAACCATTCATAAATGATTATAAAGTATATATAATAAGTAATCATGAAATATATGACATAATAATGATACTGTATTTATATAAATATATATATATATGTATGTCATCCAATTAATTCCATTCAATTCAATGAGGAAACGAAAACAACGTTCATGCGTACGTACGACCTACCGTCTCCATGAACGGTGTATTTCATTCCATTTATCGATCTATTATATATATGTATATTCTGAATATATATTATATATAAATCATGTTTTACATTCTGGATGTAATTAATCATTATCTATGTAATCGTATGAATAATTACAAGTCAAAACACGGATGAAAAATGAAACGATTTTACCCAAAACGCTCTTTAACATGGAATTTACAAAAGAAAGAGTAATATAAAGTCATAAGTGAACCATATATGATATCATAACAATTAATATGATTCTTTAATAAGTAAATAACTTTATTTAAATCATTATACACGAGGTTCGGATACATACGAAGCATATCAGACCTAAGGTAAGGGATAATTTTGCAAATCTCATTTTTATCCGAGATAGCTAATTCATAAGTATTTACTGGGGGTTATTGATATCATCTATGTCCATGTTTTATAAAAGTGTATTCTTGTATTCTTTAAGTACTTTATACCCATTTTGACTTTTACCCCATGGTATGGAAAGAATATTTCTTTTATTTACCCTACAAGGTACTTTTTGTCTTTTCTGACAGAAGTACGAGAAGAATGTTTTTTTAACATATACGAAAAGAAAGGGTTTTTACGGTTTTATAAATCCTTGTTTTGATGAAGCTTCCTCCAAAGGATTTCATGACTATTTTAAACAAAATCCTATTATTTTAAAATTGCATGGCATTTTGTGAAAAGAAAATGATTTTGAAGAAAAAAGGATATTTTTCTCAAGAATTCATTTCAAGTGTTTTATCAAACCATTTTTCATCTAAGATGACATTATTACATATGTGTACGTTTCAAGTATCATGCCTCTATGATTTACATGGATTCACTTTCCTTATTATGAAATTATATCCATTTATTTTATTTGGATTATGTGATGATTGGATTATGTTTAAGAAACCCATTTTATTCGTGGGGTTATTATGAATGATCTATGATTATTTTTTCGCACAAGTAAGAATGATTTCATTATGAGATGGGTGGGACCTATATCTCTCACTAATTCATTGGGTAAAGATATATATCTCATGAGATAGACATGGCTGGAATAGGAAGTTAAACAGGTTCAGTAATACAGGACTGGAACGAGGAGTGAACTCGATTCAGAAAGGGACTTTGTCCACTAAGATGGTCTTGGCAGCAATGCCTTGGCTAATATAGAAATCACATCATGTGCTTAATGGTTACCACAATTACATTTTATATTCCCATGCTATTTTATCATGATTAATGTTTCTTTATGATCTATTCCTTACGTACATCCATATTTATGTCATTGCTCAAGATTTTGATGTTTAAACATTATGTTCATGTTTTTAAGTTCAAATGTATATGGTATGTTTTATTTTATCCATGCTTACCTTTACTGAGCATTTGAGCTCACACTTTTGTATGTATTATTTCACCTAGGATATAAAGACATGTTTTAGGTATGAAAAAAAGGGGAAGATCTTTATGGTAGATGTTGAGGATCTTTCACCACGATTAGAAGATTACGTTCCAAGTTTCTAAAGACACTAAACTATTACGGTCATTATGTGTTTGTTTTTGTTATGTATTAAGTATTCCTCTAAAGTAATGTAATGTCCATGTACGTCAAGTTTCGGGTCTTTATAGTTGGTATCAGTGGAAAGGTTTAGTCAACCATTGGAAACGAGGATGCGAAAATGTTAGTGAGATCCCTAGAGATATTTCTAAGGTATGTCTAGGGATATCCATAAGGATAAGTATACGTATAGGATATAGTCCTAGAACTACGGTAACGATCATAGAATTTAACCTAAGATGTTAGATATTGAGGGTACTTCCCCTTTACAATGTTTTTTTCCCTAGCATGTTTTTTCCCCTCACACTATTCTTTTTGGGTTTTAGAAAATGGCTGGAAACAGGAAGATTCACGATAATGGAGTATATGACGGACAATGTAATGATATTATTCATGAGCAACCAAATGAAATGGGATTTGGAAGTCCAAACACCGTTATTATGCCTAATCATAAATCTCATTATATGATCAATAATATCAACTTTGGTAAGTTTACCAACTCAAATAAGAAGAGAAAGATGGAGTTTCATGATGATCATAGAGGAAAGAAAGTTCAATTTTCCTCATGTAAATCATATGGGAAGAGGCATTAGGGAGATTGCTTCAAAGGAACTAGAAGATTCATTCGGTGGGGAAAAGAAGGACACAAATCCAGTAATTGCAAAGGAAAAGGTTCAGTTAACACCATGGACATGGATAATTGTATTGCTATGACATCAACAGTGATTAGATGTTTTAAATGTGGAATGTATGGACATTATGTAGTCCAATGCCCTAAAGGAAAATCTCATGAAGAGAATCAGCATGGTCATATGAGTAATTTTTATGTGGATGATTATGAGGAGACTACAAATGATATATGAGCTGAATGAAGTGTTGAAGCTCAGTCGGTTGTTTTAGAAGGTAGTGGAATGATTGTATGTTTATCGAGAGTTATGTCGTATAGTTAATGGTACTATGGAATAAAGAATCATCTAAGTATTGTTACACTATTGTTTTTTATAAAATTATTTGAAAGTATATGTTGAATGGTACCAGTAACCATGGAAGCTTATTCAGATATTTTTGTAAAGTATATGATATGCGCCTAATGAAGGAATGAGAAGATAATGAAATTTTTTATTGTATTCATGAGCTCATGATTGATATAAGGACTAAGTGATATCATGGTTTGAGTATATAGAATTTTGAGGATTTTGGTATATGGAAAGTGTTAACTTTTAACTACATTCATGTTTTCACTAAGGTTCAATGGGTATTCATTTTTGAAGAGAATACATGATTAAGGACTTCCAATGTTTGGAATGTGACCAACAAGACACATCTTATGATATATGGGGATCAACGATGGTATTAAATCTATGGTAATCATTTTCACTATATTATGAGAGTGGACTGCAGTATTATGGATAAGCCTAAAGATTGGAATGGATTATGTTGAAAATAAGTTAGTATTGTTTAAGGATAGATGTTTTTTCGATACTATTGATGGGATGTTATAGTAATATAGTATTAGAAAAAGGAAAACCTGCAGGACGGGCGACAACCCATCGCATCGGACAAGGATGTGGGAATCGAACCCACAACCGAAGTGCGACTGGCCTTTATCACCTACCACTGGACTACAGGAAGTCCCTGTTTAGTAGAAACTCGTTTGATTATATTAAGCTGTATGATATATGATGTATAAGTCCATTTTAAGAACCAAATATGATTAATCCCACTATAGATAGACTTATGTATTTTTGATAATTTTTATAACCTTTTGTTTGAGATAGATGGAATAACCCATCATTCTATCACATGATCTGTTAACACTTCACGAATGACAAATTCAACTTCATTTATTTAATAGAAGAAGTGGAAATTGCCCAATGAACGAACAATGATGAGACTATACCAAAATCACGAAAGTATTTCTTATATTTTAAATTTCATCAACTTTAAGGAAATGATCTTGAAAACTAAAAATTTTTTCATAGTTACCTTATATCCGATGAATCATATGGTACCTTAGATCATCACAAATCTATAGCTTTGTGATTGTTGGATTTTTCATAGCCATGTTCTCTACCACTCTCCATCAGAACATGATGGTTAGGTTTCTCTTCCATATCCATACTTTCACCTATGTGGAAACCTAGTGATTAGTTAATTTGGGTAACAGTTATGTTTCATACTTTAGTTATTAAAGATTGGTTTTGGTATTCCTTTTTAAGATGTGGGTTTCTACTAAAGAAACTTTTGATTAGTAAACTATTTATAACCCCGATGAATTTCGATGGGGAAAGTCATTTTAAGGGGGGTAGAATGTAACACCATGAGATTTTATGAGAAATATTCTTTTTAATTTTATTGATGTCTTGTGTTGTACGTTACAACAAAAGAGTCTTGCACAACATGAAACCCTAACTTGGCTGCATTTCACGCAATCACAGCCTTCCTGGATAGCTTGCGTCGTACGCAATACCGAGTTTCACTAAACAATGATATGATATTAAAATATTATTAAAACTAGCCATTATGAATAGAAATAACCACTATTTGAAATTTTATGAATTTTGTATTTCAAAACGGACTTCATTTTTGGATTCGGAATATCGAAATTATCCTAGGGTGAAATTTTGGTATTTTTCAGATAACTTTCATATTCTGATGAATAGTGAAAATTACTAAATTTTAATTTTAAAAAACTTTTTTAATCGAAATTATTAATAGTGATAAATTATTAATTTCAGTGGTTTTAAAGTATATTTAGAATATATTTTTACAATTTAATACGATGTTGTTCATTGGATGTAATTTCACATTTAAGCTAGACATAAACAAGTGTCAATCTTTTGATAGTTATTATCTTTTCAAAACACGCTATTTGTTTTGATGACGGGAATTAATTTTTAAATTACTTAATGTAACTGATATGTTTTGAATTTGGGAAAATAAACATCATTTTTGAATTCATAATATCAAATATATCTTAGGCCTAATTTTTTGTATTTTTCTGGAAACTTTCATTTTTTAATGAATAGTGAAACCACTAAGTGGTAGTTAAAAAAACTGATTTTTTCATATAACTTAATTTTACCGCTACTGTGAGTAGAATTTCGAAAATCTGAGAGACACGGTAAATATCAAGGACTAAAATGTGGATCAATGAGATGAAAATAATTTTTGGTGAATAGTAACTCTTTACTTTTTTTTACCACGGTTAAAAGTAAATAGGGTAATTAAGGGTACAAATGTTATTATTATTACCCTAAAACATGTCCTAATTCTATTGGATAATTATAATTCGACACAAAACAACATTAGGAATAAAATATGACCATTTAGGCCCACATGGATTATATTAGGACAATTATTATTAATTTATTTAAAGAAGGGTTAAAATAGGTAAAATCAAAGTTTAATAAGTAAATAATTATTAATATGGAGTTATACATAAGATAAATTCGACTATAAATATTCATTAGAAAGCTAAAAAACGTTTCCTACATAATGGTATTTTATTTATAATTTTTAGACATTATATAATTTATTTTATTTATGACACAACGATGATGCATTAATTATCTTATTAATGAAATATTGACATAATTGATGTTATAAATACCCAAATAAATGTAATTTGAGACTTTTTATGAATTCCACTAATTTTCTAGGTTAATATGACATTTTATTATTGATTTAAATAACTTTTTTTTGAACTAATCATTCTGTTATGATTTTCACAAAAATCAATTACCAAATAGTGTCAAAATTGACATAAAATAGTTTTTGAAACAAATATTATATTATTAATTGTAATTTTATTTCTAAAAACATAAGGTTCAGACAAATGACTTAGATAAGGATATATATATTAATAATAAACAACTTGTGGTTCTTTTGGATTTTTATAGTAAGTTTATTAACCTAATAGTTTAAGAAAACAAGAAGACACCGTAAAAGTAAAATTATTTAACTTAAGGTTAAATCTAAATGATAAGGTTAAAATAGAAACCTAAACATGTCTAAATTTTATTGGATGAGAGGATTTCGACCAATACTCACATTATCTTCTAAATATATCAATTTGGAGCTATTAAAAACCGAATTTTACTTTTTAATAAAATAATATTTTTTGTTATTCCAAAGGTGCCCCTCTCCTCCCTTATAAAAGGGCACCTCCTCCCTCTCTTCCACACACCACTTTGAGCCTTCACGCTCGGCCAACCCCTGCCCAATTATCTTCTCCAATTTCATAGAAACATCCTAGAGGTCTTGGTATTATTCAAAGACAAATTTAATTTCCCTAAGAGGAGGTATCAAAGAGGCGCTTCAAAGAAGAGGTAATTTCCGTTTCCGATTCTTTCACCTTTATTTCTTCTTCCACTTCTTCTTCTTATGTTGTTTCATTATTAAGTAATAATATCAGTATCAATAATATACTGACATGTTATTATAAGTATGAAACATCCCTATTTCACCATCTATCTATCCTACGGAAAATGAAATCTCTGCGCGTGCATACGTACAGAATACCTTCTCCACGCCGTGGTGTAATCTATTTTCCACCACCACTTTACTTGGATGGTTATAATGGTGTAAATAATAACTATATATGATTATCATAAAGTGATATTGATTCTCTAGTAGTATACATACCCTCCAATAAAATTCCACAATCATGGGAATGATATCATCGCTCGTGCGTACGTACGGAATACTGTCTCCACGACGCGATAAGATTCATTCTCAATGATTAACCATTCATAAATGATTATAAAGTATATATAATAAGTAATCATGAAAGATATTACATAATAATGATAATGGATTTATATATATATATATGTATGTCATCTAATTAATTCCATTCAATTCAATGAGGAAACGAAAACAACGTTCATGCATACGTACGACCTACCGTCTCCATGAACAGTGTATTTATTTCCATTTATCGATCTATTATATATATTTATATTATGAATATATATTATATATAAATAATTTTTTACATTCTAGATGTAAGTAATCATGATCTAAGTAATCATATGAATAATTACAAGTCAAAACACGGATAAAAAATGAAACGATTTTACCCAAAACGCTCTTTAACATGGAATTTACAAAAGAATGAGTAATATAAAGTCATAAGTGAACCATATATGATATCATAACAATTAATATTATTTTTTAATATGTCAATAAAGTTATTTAAATCATTATAAAGGTGTTTCAGATACGTACGAAGCATATCAGACCTAAGGTAAGGGATAATTTTGCAAATATCATTTTTATACGAGATTGCTTATTCGTAAGTATTTACTGGGGGTTATTGCTATCATCCATGTCCATGTTTTATAAAAGTGAATTCATGTATTTTTAAAGTAATTTTTACCCATTTTGAATTTTACCCCATGGTATTGAAGTAATCATTCTTTTATTTACCCTACAAGGGACTTTTTGAATTTTCCGACAAAAGTACGAGAAGAATGTTTTTTTTAACTTATACAGAATGAAAGGGTTTTAACGGTTTTATAAAGCCTTATTTTGATGAAGCTTCCTCCAAAGGATTTCATGAATATTTTAAACAAAATCCTATTATTTTAAAATTGCATGGTATTTTGTGAAAAGAAAATGATTTTGAAGAAAAACGGATATTTTTCTCAAGAATTCATTTCAAGTGTTTTATCAAACCATTTTTCATCTAAGATGACATTATTTCATATGTGTATGTTTCAAGTACCGTGTCTCTATGATATACATGGTTTCACATTCCTTATTATGAAATGATATCCATTTCTTTTATATGGATTATGTGATGATGGGATTATGTTTATGAAACCCATTTTATTCGTGGGGTTATTATGAATGATGTATGATTATTTTGTGGCACAAGTTAGAATGATTTCATTATGTGATGGGTGGGACCTATATCTCCCTCCAATTCATTGGGTAAAGATATATATCTCATTTGATAGACATGGATGGACGGGAATGTTAAACCGGTTCAGTAATACATGAATGGAACGAGGAGTGAACTTGATTCAGAAAGGGACTTTTCCCACTAAGATGGTCTTGGTAGCAATTCCTTGGATAATATGGAAATCATATCATGTGCTTAATGGTTGCCACAATTACATGGTTTATTCCCATGCTATTTTATCATGCTTAATGTTTCTTTATGATCTATTCCTTACGTACTTCCATGTTTATGTCATTGCTCAAGATTTTGATGTTTAAACATTATGTTCATGTTTTTAAGTTCAAATGTATATGGTATGTTTTATTTTATCCATGCTTATGCTTACTGAGAATTTGAGCTCACCCTTATTTATGTTTTCTATCCCCCAGGATATAAAGAATGGTTTTAGGTAAGAAAAAAAGGGGAAGATCTTTATGAGAGATGTTTAGGATCTTTCACCACGATTAGAATATTCTGTTCCAAGTTTCCAAAGACACTAAACTATTACATCCCTTCTGTGTCTGTTTTTTTTATGTATTAAGTAGTCCACAAATGTAATGTAAGGTCCATGTACGTCAAGCTTCGGGTCGTTACAAAATCAAACAAATCGAGACAACGAGGACCAGAGACAGTAGGCATGAATTACTTGTCAAATCAATTATGAAATTTAGATATAAAAATATTCATCACTAAATTCATCTATAAAGTCAAATTCGACCCAGTATCCACAGATTTATGGGGAATAAAAACATCAATCATGTTTAATCAATCCACATGAAAAACAATTATAAGTAGGATGCAAAAAAAATTAATGACCATTCAATAGGTTTTCATATCAGACATTGGAAAAAAGCCCGCACCGGTAGCCCCTCGGGGCAGCGAGAACCCAAATAAGTTCTTTGGATTAGAATGGATGCTAACAGAGGACAATAAGTAGAGAAACTCCATGGATCTATCAGTGTAGTCATCCCCTTTGTGACCACAATGGCTCATTTTTCTCACGATTGAGGTGGAAACAAAGGGAAACTTAGCGACGTGCTTGCACTCATAGTGAGAGTTGAGTAATCCAAAAATAATGAAGAGAACCAGGGCTAACATAGTGTCTGAAATGAACTTGAAGTGGGAGAGTTCATGGTTGTATTCCCTGAGGGTGGTCTCAATGCGGTCGATCTTCTTGGTCTTGGAGGACTTCTTAATGGCGGGACTATGATCTGAATGAGTCTTAATATTCTAATGTTTTGTGGAGACTTTGTTGATAGGGGATCGCACGGATTTATAGGAGAAAGTACGATAGATGAAGACCCATTAGATGGCATCACAAATCAAGGCAGCACAGAAGGATATGCCCACCATTGCAGGTCCATCGTCATACTTCAATCCAGAAAACTGGGTCTTCGCCATGGCAAGAAGGCAGCCAACGATCCAAAATGATACACTATAATATACAAAATAATACATATACATGTGCTGAGTAGAAAATTTTATTACTTCCTTATGGGGAGGGGGAGAAACAACCAAAAACACCATAAAGCCCAAAGTATGTGTTGTGTAGAAAATAAGATAGTCAAAAATTTGACAAAGTTAATGTAGTTTAAGAATTATAGGGAAATAAGTATTTACATGAATCAATATGCAAGCAGTTTTTAGGGAATTAAATGTTACCTGAGATGGAAATAACTACATAAATTATACAGTGAAACACATTATAGATAAAATCATAACTAGAAATATAAATCCAAAATACTGTAATGCTTCCAAAAAATGGCATCATCAATATAGATCAATATTTTGGTATCAATGCATTTAATACAAATAGATACTTGTTAAATTCAATACATAAGAAATACTGTAAACATAATATGCATGTGAAATTTTATATAATTAATACACATACACATAACATGTATACAAAATAATATACATTATTTAATGATCATATACCAGAGTCAAGAAATTGAATAATTGAATTTATCACTACAATAAAAATATGTAGTGAACAAATAATGTTCTACACAGTGTAAAAAATAGGAAATTAGTTCATTGTGCCTAGGTAGTTGGACATCATAAATCATAAGTCAGTGAATAAATTATGGAAAACAAATATTACAAAATCATAAATGAATTAATAACTTTAAATATAAATTTTCACATTACAGAAACAAAAAATCAAAACCATAACATCTAGTATATTTCTAGATAGTTCTGAAAAGACATCCACAATAAGATTATCAGAGATCAAAAAATAGATTGAATTTTAGGATAAATCAGGGGAATGTTATTGCATCATACCTTGATGAATGTTTGAAAATGTAACCTTTATCTGGGTCTTTTATTAATGAAGCTTCAACGCCTGTGTGGGATTTCTGCCACCAAAAAGACATTTAGTGTGACTGGAAGAATTCATAATAAGGTAACTGTATGAGGCTAATGAATTGATGGATCGAAGGGAATCCAACCTTCCAAGGACTCTACTGAAGAGGTGCCCAATTGTTTTTTAGGTTATTCTAGGTTGATGCTGACTGAAGATGGTTTCCAAAACACTGTGCTTAATCCTATCCGAGAGGAGTAATAGATAAAACTGATGAAAAGTGAGAATAAAACTGGTATGAGGGGTCGTGAGAATTCGGGGTTGTTGATCGACCGATAATGTGAAACCCAACTGAAAAACACTGAATGAATCATGATTAATGAACCAACGATATAAGTGATGAGTGAAAGGAAGATGAATATGGAAGGATTGGTAAAGTGTGAGGTTTTGCATCAGTGACATCGGTAGTTGATGAGGAGAGGGTGCCTGATAAGTGTTGTAAAAAACTGGAGATATTCGAAACCCTGGTAGAAAGGAAGGAGATGAGATCAGCAATGGAAAACTAAGTTGAACGGAAGGAGAGTGAATCATAGAGGATGAAAAAAGTGGACAAGAGAGAAATGGTTGTGGACTTCGGTTGCCGGGAAGGTGGGGTGGTGGAAGCTGTGGAAGCTGTGGAAGTAGGTAGTCGAGGAACCAAGGGCCTAGGAGGCGGAGGCGGAGGTGGAGGCGGTGAGGTGGAGGTGGAGGGGGAGATGAGGAGAGAGGATACACATGTTACTAGAAAGACAATTTTAGTAAAGTAGGAGAATAAATATATGAAATTTTTTATTTATTTAAGATGTTTTTTTAAAAAGATATTTAGATGATTATTAAATGAATAACATGGAAAAATAAATACACTATTGATATTTAGAGAAAATTTTAAAATTAGAATCAATTATTTAGATATTTTTAATAAAACCCCATGAAATCGACAATGAATTTGGATGTAAAAATAATAATATATATATAAACCTTGTTTATCTTAATTTGTTATTGATAAAAAATTGTTGTTATTAAATGGTTTATTTTAATAAATTATTATTAATGGAAAAATAATAGTTAGAAAAGACTACTGGAAAAAAGGCCTATACCCACGGTTCAAAACCGTGGGTATAGCCCCCAAAACCGTGGGTATAGGCTAAACCCACGGTTTTGGGAACCGTGGGCTGGAACGCCGTCGGTATAGGTCCCCAGCCTATACCCACGGTTTTCCAAAACCGTGGGTATAGGTGTTCTGCCACCGTGTCATCAAAACATTCCCAATTGCCACGGTGTCAATGGCTTTTACCCACGGTTTCAAAACCGTGTGTATAGATCCTAAAATAAAGCTGCAGGCGGGTTTCGATCCCACGACCTCTTCGCTGCAAAGTACCGCGTCTACCACTACCCTACTATCAATTATGTATATATATATATATTAAGTTAAATATAGTTATATAAACCGTGGGTATAGAGGGAAGAACCGTAGGTATAGGACTCCCGCCAAAAAAAAATTCTTTCCCGCGGAAAAAAATATTTTCCCGCGCACACATGGGAAACTTATACCCACGGTTTTGGAAAACCGTGGGAATAGGTCAATTTTCAAGACCTATCCCCACGGTTTTGGAAAACCGTGGGGATAGACCCCCCTATGCCCACAGTTTTTGAAAACCGTGGGTACAGGTCTTGAAAATTGACCTATACCCACGGTTTTCCAAAACCGTGGGTATAGGGGGTACCTATCCCCATGGTTTTGAGGAAAACCGTGGGGATAGGTCCATTTTCCAGTAGTGAAAAGTTATTATTAATAATAGATTCATGTTTTTTAAGTAAATGTTGGTATTGGTATGATAAAGAAATAGATTTAACTGTTTCTAAAATAATTGTTGGTGTTTAATGATCAATATCAAAAGATATAACCGGTGGTAAAAATAGGTGTTGGTACATGAAATTAATAACAACAAAACAAAATATCTGTTGGAATTTCTCACTTTTACCAACTGATATGTTATTTTTCAATAAATTTATGTTTGTATATGTCTTTTTTTGTAGTGATATAGTCCACTATGTCTGACCATCCGTCTAAGGATGAAAGGCGGTGCTCAAATGCAGGTGAGTCCCAAACACCTCTTACAATCCCTCCCATAACTGGGATGTGAAACATGTTTCATGGTTAGAGAAAATCGTCTATGGCACCACATGAAGTCACACAATCTTCTGTACGTAGAGGAGTACCAAGCCCTCTACTTATCCGTACTCTTATATGGGTAGGAAGTGGGCCGACACGATGAGTCAGTCCGCGATCACCCAAATGGAATCATGTCCCCTTGAAAAACATTGAATCCCTATCACAATGTACATAGAGATTCCATCCCACTTCCACTCTGGAACCACTAGTGGCTGAGCTAAGCCTACTGGAACATGATGCTCGACCTTCACTTGTTGACAAGTAAGGTATCGTGAAACAACCTCTTCCACTTCCTTCGTCATCCTTGGCCACCAGTGATGATGCCGGAGGACTTGGTACATATTCTCAACACCAGAATGTTCCTATAGAGGGGATGTATGGGACTCCCTCAACACCTTCTCCCACAGTGCCACTGGTTCCATGGTATGTACCCTGAAGTGGATAACGTGCTCCCCACCTTCATAAAACCCATCAGGTGCCTACCCGGAGGATATCTTAGCACATAGAGCCTCAAAGTCAATGTCCACAATCTGTACCTCCCTGACTCACTGAATGAGTGAGAGAGAGAATATCATAGGTTAGAGGTATGTTTCTCCATCTCTATCCATGTAGGATATCTATAATATGGCTAGCTGCTCTGTTTCCTCACTAAGCAACGACATACCATACCTCCTGTTGCGTGCATTTGAAACCACGTTCCACTTCCCAGAAGTATAGAATATCTCAAATTCATAGTCCTGGAGGAACTCTATCCATCTTCATTGTCTCAGGTTTCGGTCCTTCTGATAGAAGATATACCTGAGACTCTTGTGATCAGAGTAGACTGTAAAATGTTCAACCATCAAGTAATGTCGCCACATATTTAGGGTGAAGAACACTACTTCTAACTCCAGGTCATGGGTAGCGTAGTTCTGTTCATGTTGTCTTAGATGTCGTGAGCCATAGGAGACCACTGCTCGCTCCTGCATCAGGACACACCCATGTCCGGTCCTCGATGTGTTATAGTATACTACATACCAAACTCCCTCTTCTGGTACCCTCAAGATGGGAGCACTTGACAGTCTCTACCTTAGCTCCTGGATACTCTTCCATCATATCTTCATTCATATGAAGGTATTACCCTTCTTCGTCAACACTGAATAGGGTGCTAAAACTCTGGAAAAGTTAGGCATGAATCTCCGGTAGTATCCCACCAACACCCAGAAACTCTACACCTCAGTCACACTCATGGGAAGATCACAAGAAAGAACAAACTCTATCTTTTCTTAATCCAATGAAACACCATCCACTAAGATAATGTGTCCCAAAAAATTTGACCTCTTGTATTTAGAACTGTCACATTATGAGCATACCATAAAGCTGGTTCTCTCGGAGTGTTTCCAGATCTATCTGCAGATGATAAGCATGCACCTCCTACATCACCGAGAACACCAAGATGTCAATTATGAACACCACCACGAAGCGATCGAGGTATGGCTGAAAGATCCTATTCATGAGTCCCATGAATACTTCTAGGGAGTTGGTCACACCTAAAGGCATAATCAATAACTCATAATTTCCATACTGACATCTGAAGGTTGTCTTCTGTACATCCTCATCTCGTATCTTGAGTTGATGATAGCCTGATGTGAGGTCTATTTTCGAAATCAAACAAGATCCCTTCAGCTGATCGAAAAGATCATTAATCCTTGGAAGTGGATACGTGTTCTTAACGATCACCTTGTTCGGGCACCGGTAGTCCACACAGAGTCTCGAACACCCATCTACCTACATCGAAAACAAAATCGGGGCTTCCCATTAAGAAACATTTGGTCTTATGAACACCTTTTCCTACAAGTACTCCAACTGTACCCATAACTCACAAAGCTCGGCGAGAGCCATCCAATATGATGGGGTTGATAGTTGTGTCTTCCCGAGGTACATGTTGATGTAAAATTATACATCTCTATGTGGAGGTTGTCCCAAAACATCATCGGGAAAGACATTGGCATAGTGGTCCACCACTACTAGATAGCTCGAAATCTCAACATCAACTACTATGAAGGTAAGGCTCGCCACTTGATGAGTAATCGGCCGCACCCTCTTCTTGGTAATTCAATCATGTTATGAAAATTTCCCCTTATCACCAGTGAAGGAAAAACCAATACCATTCATGCGGGAAAACCATGCATTATGCCTAATACTGTCAATCTGAGTATGGACTGTAGATAACTAGTCCTTACCGAAGATGACATCATAAGGCCTTGACTCCACTACTATGAGATCCCAGATGAAGTTCCTGCCTCCTAGAGTAAGCTGACACTACCGGAACCAATGTGTAATCATCGAATCTTCTCTCATAGGAGTCTCTTTCCATAGGGATCGAGCCAACGGCTTCATTAGAGTCTCTGAGATCCGAACATGGGCCGTGGTAAAGAAAGAGTGAGTGGAACTTGTGTCTATAAGTATTATAGCTAAGGTGTAGTAGACATAAATCATAACTCTAATCATCTCTATAGTGTCGTGGTCATAGCCCTCGGCAGCTTGGATCTGAGGTTGTCCCAATCCTCCTTCTCCCTATGGTCAGGGTGGGCCACCTGGCGGTGGTGATGGTAGAACCTCGAAATTTCATCCACTGCCTATTGCAAGATCAGCTCCTCTGCCACATCCACCGACAGCCTATGGGCCTCCTTGCTCGATCCTCTAGATTCACCTCGACATTCCCTCTACTATCTGTTGTCGATCCATACAGTGGGTCGGGAAATCTCAATCCATGTGACCCTACCCGCCGCATGTGTAGCACTACTTGTCCCTCGCCTAACCTCCTCTGCCTTGCCAGCTCCACACCTCCGACCCTGCATCCCAGGGCCATCCACCAATTGATCTGGTCTTCTTAGAACTTTGTGTCATCTACCTACTACCAGCCGTAGATGACTCTTTCATGTGTCACCCGGTGGTGGGTCACGCTGTTGGTGTTTGATCAACTAGGAAGCTCTCCACCAAAAGCGCCCACTCTAGCACCCATTCCTGAGTCGATATGTTAAGGGATACCATTGATGCTATGATCTCCTATCAGATACCCTACTCAATGATCTTGGCTGTGAAAAAAGGGTCATGTACTATGTTGGTGGAGTAGCGGGAGAGATCAATGAACCTCGCTGAGTACAAGGTGACTATCATGCTGCACTATAATAAGTGCAGTAGCTTCTGTATACACAAAGAGCATAAGGTCACTGGGAAGAACTATTCCCTGAAAAGGCCCTCGAAGTCCACCCATATGAGGGTTGTCCCATCACATATCTGGAGCATCAGGCTTTACCATCTCCCTACTGCTTCCTGAAAATGGTTGTCTACTAGGATTACCATAAAATCAGCTGGTATCCCAACTACGGAAAAAACTCTGGCCACACCCTCCAGCCAATCCCCAACCGCATACAGATCCATCTCACCTCGGAACATCGGAGTCCTCTATCACTGGAACTCATGAAACACGCTCAGTAAAAATGCATCCTCTACTAGTGGGGCTGGTGGAATCAGCTACCAAACGAATTTTTGTGCTACTGGTACACCACCTGAAGGTGCTAACGCCGTAAGAGGTCCATACACCGAGGCCTCATCGCTTGGTGGGACATCATCGCATACTCTCTTAGGAATCATAGCTTGCTGTCTATGTGGTAGCATCCGAAAAAAAAAGATAGGTGTTCCAAGATCAATATGTTTTACCTAGTGAGCTGACTCTGAAGAAATCACAAGAAAAAATCATTAAAAAAATTCTATCATAATTTTTGTGCACTGATTCAGAAATCAAAATTCAGGGTCCAGATGTATGGATACGTTGGCCGCCGCACCAACACTGGATTCCCCAAACTGAAAACCACACTCAGAACACATAACACTATTTCCACATAGAAAGGATTAGAGTGTTGGTTCTTTGGTACAACCGAACTCCTCTGATACCAATTTGTCATGACCCATCGCCCAGGGATCATGTTGTGAGTACCCAATGCTCACCTTCCATAGGCCATGGGTGGTGACTACCACAGAAAGGCATTTTTTCTAAAACAGAAAAGCATTGCCTTTAATACTATACAACACATGGCCTGAGAACACAATAAGAAGTGATTGTGAAGTAAACTGTTTTTGAAAAATGAGTTCTAAAAGTAAAGGGGGCCAGAATACAAGCGCAAATGAAAGTATGAGTACAACTGAAAAGTAAAAATACAACTGAAATGAACAATACAACTGAAAAAGGGAAAATAAATACACAGTCGCCCTTCGAGAATCCTACCTAAAGGGTTGGTATAGATCTCCTCCTCAACACTCCACATCTGCCCGTCTCCTCCACGTACTGCCTAGTCTTGGCTCCCTCAATCATTATCCCAGCTGCTCGACGTCTACAGAAGACACAACAAGGTGTGTTCTTAGTCTATGTGGGGGTGAGTATAACAATACTCAGCAGGGACCCCGATATTCCATGAGGTCTCTCGGAATTCCACAAGGAAAACCACAATGCATGATCTCAATAACAAGCACAGAGCAATGGACACAGCTCAAACTAGGTATAAAACACAGAGAATCAAAATTATGATTATAACCAATATAAGATCGCTATGAATGGTTATATCTATCTAGGTTATTCTCTTGGGGTAGTTACAAGTATCCATCCCAGTCACATTGTCGAACACCTCAGCTACTGGAGAAATCCTCGTTTAATGAGTAAAGTGGGCCTATCGCATCACACAGAGGCGCTTCCCACTAACCTTGGACTGCTGAGGTACTCCTCCAAACGAGTATCGTGGGTCTTCCATGTCACACAGAGGTTCTCCCCACCGTGGATCTACCACGTCACATAGAGGAACTCCCCCTCGTGGCCTGCGGAGGTACTCCTCCTATCGAGTGACATAGGTTTACCACGTCACACAGAGATGCTCCCAACCATGGGTCTGCCGCGTCACATAGAGGCACTCCCCACTGGGCTAGTTGAGTCACTCCAAGTCAAAATGGTCAACAACCATCAAGTCTCATCCAGTCGCAGGGTTTCAAACGTAGCGTGCTTCGGAGAACTACTCCCCAAGCCATCAGTCATATTTCAACCATCATGAAGTCTCACAAGAAAGTAACTCGATGATATTTCATGTCATAAGGGTTCCAACACAAAAGATGGCGCATCAACCGGACGCCCAGTATGTGCATTATTGGCATTTCAGTGCCGAGGGCCTGGTTGAATTCAGGTGCGATCCAACCCAGTCGTACACCCAGTTTCTCCAAAACTCTAATGGTTTAATTCAAAAAGAATGTCTCGCTACAAGGATCTCGAAACCATAAATGATTTTTCAAATGGGCATTTGTTTTAGGAGTTAAGGCGCCTTTTGTGTAACTAGTCGGTACAGTGTCCGGGTCCGGTCCACCTCGGTCGGACCAGCCTGACCCGGTTCGACATAGTCAAACCTAGATCGCCCTGGGTCAACCCGGTCAGACTCGGTTCCAACCCGACCCAGGTCAACCCATCCCACAGGGCCCGACCCAACCTGACTGGGTCATGGGTCTGGCTGCTAGGCCACAGGTCAGCCCGCAGAGCTGCGGGTCGGCCCACTGAGCGACGGGTCAGTCCACTGGGCTGACCCAGTGGTGCCACCCGCCTTGCGCCACAGGCCGCCAGGGATACCTGGAAATTTAGTGTCAAGGTAGGTTTGACGTGGTGAGGAGCCACGTCAACGGGTCAAACCATGGGGCTGACCCAAAACGGCCCCGCGTGGCTTCATGGGTCCACCGTGCCTCGGATGACGGGCTGCGGCTTTACCGACGGGTGCGCCGCTGGCACGTGCCCTGTTCGCCGGCTACCGATCAATCTGGCGGCCCCTGATCCAGCCTCGGCCAACACCGGCCACAACCCTATTGTCGGGTGGGCGCACCGCCAGGGGTTCCCCCCACCCATGCCAGTTCTGTTGTGGCCGACTGGCGTGGTATCCGACCTCTCCAAAATTGTACGACGGTGAACTACACCATCACCCACGGTCAGCCAATTTTCCGGCCGCCTTCCTCTAGTCGTTGCGGCTGACGAGCCATAACCTCCTTTTTTTCATCGACCGTGGACGATGGAACCCCAGGACTTTGTGTCGCGACCTCTTCTTGCAGTGTGTGTCGACGCACAATCCCCAGCGTAGCCGGTCGGTATTGTCGTGCCATCATTGTTCCATAGAGGGGCAAAATTAGCAAGGTAGCAGAGGGTTCGTGCTGTGTTTGTTTGGCCTGCACTATCCATGTTAGCTCGAAAACATGAGGGGGTTAAGGGTTAACAAACTATTTGTAATTTAAATCAAGATAAACCCAACAAAGATACACTGAAATAACATCCTGTAAAAACTAATGAATCGTGGGTCAACCTGTTAGTCGATTGACCTGCATTATTCATATTATTCAAGAAAAGGGATGTGGAAAACATTTAAAAACATAAAAAAATAAACCCATACCTCAAATAATCAGAGAAACACTCATGCTTGAAGGTGGGTTGGATTTCTTTATTCCCGCAACTGGTTCCCAATGACGTCACTCAAACATCATCCTTCAATTCGTGGTTTGGTGTTGTCTGTCACTACCTATTAGGTACAACTCCATCCTCTAAGGGTCCAACATCATGGTCCTCCTTCAGCACTTTATTGGTTGGTGAATCTATTCCAGTATATCCCCCCATGCTCAATATATATAGAATAGGGGGAGGGTAGGTAATGACATTGGAGTTTAATGGGTCTCATCAATTACGAAGCTTCATAATTCCCCAATGACGTCGTTACATAGGGTTGGTAGGTCAAGCCATTTATTCGCTTCACATGTCGCTGGCCCCACCCCACTGCTATTCCATTAGAGGATATGAAATTAAAAAATAAAATTATTTCTTTTCTTTTCTTTTAAAAGTCACAAAACATAACATTTTCTCTGAACCTACTACGGTCAAAATAAAGACTCCCTTACTTGAATCCTAGTGTTGTGGATTCAATGGTGCCCTCAAATTTTTAATCTGACCAACGGTTCAAAAGTTAGAAAATTCCCCTCACGCGTTTACTAAGCATACTCAAACAAATGTTCAGAAATTCATTCTAGGCACTCTGGGCCTCGGAATCACATGCTGTCAATTTTTTCAAACTTGCAATAATACCATATTATTAAAAAAATACATGGAAAATCTAGGTCCTTACAGTTAAAATCTCAGTCCAATGATTATTTTTATCTAAAACCACTCATTCAATGAAATTAGGACATGTGTAAGGGTAATTTTATAAAATTTATAATATTTCTCTTTACCCTTAAATATCGGATATAACTTTTACTGTGTTAGTGATTTTGCTAATGTTTCCATTAATAATGCCCAAAAATAAAATAAATACACATACTTAATTAGGAATTTCTGATTGAAAACGTGGAAAAATGCAATATTAAAAATAAAAAATACTAATTAATTTAAAATTAATCACATTTATGGGGTGAGGAAGTAGTTTTTTAAATTTTAAAACATGAAAAATACTAAACCGATATTATATCTCAATTCAATGTAAACATGGATCCAATTACTCAAATTTTATAAAATTATAAAATAATATTATTATTATAAATCAAAACCATTCAATAATATAATTCAACACTATGAATTATTTCGAGGAAAAAAATGTGTTCTCAATTAAAATTTAATATTTTTTGTATTAATAAAAACATGAAACTTATCATAAAAAATACAAAATATTAAAACCAAAGTATATATTTATATTCCCCTATAAAATAATATTTTTTTGAAATATAATATATTAATGTGCCAATAATTTGATTTAATATAGGTTCATCATTAAAAGAAGGTAAAACATATTTAAAAAAAATAAAGCTTTTTATATATAATATTGGGTTTGTTCTTATTTTATGACTGAAAAATTATTGTTTGAATGTAATAATATTATATTGGTTATAGAAAATATAAATTTTTTATGTAAATTCATTATAAGATTAGGATTTAATTTATTTTGAAAAACATCAGTAAATAGTGTTTGGTTTAAACCTCGTGTTTCATGCATCATATGTTATCAAAAAAATTAAATTTATTCTACAATGGGTATATTGTAATGTATTAGGGTGATTAAATTTTACCTCCTACAAAAATTTCATCTTAAAAATTTTAGGGGTTTTACATTCTAAAAAATATGTTTGTATTTATTCTTCATAGAATTCTCAAGTTTCCATGTTACTTCTCCCATTTTTGTGATTTCTCCCATGTACCTTTACTAAATGAGTTATCCAATTCATCAATACTTGATCTCTAGTTTCAATAATTTGGATGGGTGCTCAATATTAATTAAAGGTCAGGATGAAAAACTATTTCATTAGAGGTCTAAATATGCATTGGGTTGGGAACGTACTTCCTTAATAAAGTTAAAAAAACACACCGTGTACTTTTGGGAGATTTGAAATCTTTTCCCAATGATAACCAAAAAATCCAACCCTTTCAATAATATAAAAGTGTATGATACACCTAGGACATAGTTTGCATTTCTTACCAAACCATATAACACCCTTACATGTAGTTACTTTAAATAAAAAATGATCTGCCTTATGGGACACTAAATTTTTCCTTTGATTTTCAGTATAAACATTTTACCTACACTGGACTCCTTTAATGCGGGCCTTAATATTTTTTAATGGTTTTGTGTTTTCCACATGTTCTGGGCCTAAAAGTTTCCTTTCATGAACTTCATCCCAACATGTTGTTGTATGACATCTATATCCATATAATACATCATATGATGCCATTTGAATACATGAATGGAAAATATTTTTATAGTTAAACTCTACCAAAGGTAAGTATTGATCCTACATACCTTGAAAGTAAAGTGAGAATGACATCCACATGTATTAAATTTTTTTATTATTCTTCATGAATGTTCATCAGTTTGAAGATGGTAGGAAGTTCTCAAATGAAGCTCAGTTCCAAGAGACTTCTGAATACATCGCAAGAATTTTGATATAAATCAGGAAACACAATTCTGAAATAGTCAATATAAGTGAACCATGAACCCTTATAACTTCAATAATATAGAGCCTTGTGAGGAGATCAAGAGGTAGGTCTACTGTTATAGTAAGTAAATGTGAAAATTTGGTTTGGAAAAAATTATAACCCATATTACACTATTCATTCTTGGAGTCATTGGTAGTCCTGTGATAACATCAATATTAATTTCATCCAATTTACACAAAGAAATCGAAATAGGTTATTGAATTCTTTTAAGAAGCTACATCATAACTTTCACATTTTGATAAAAATACATCTGGAAACATAATCACTAATTTCTCACTTCATACCCACCAAAAATGTTCCTTAATGTCCATATATATCTTTATGATTCCAATTTGTATAGACAAATTTGATCTATAATAATTTTCCTTAAATTCTCTTTTATCATGGATGTAGATGTAACATGTATCCTCTTACCAAATTTTACAACACCATATTCACAATCAATGCCTTCTAATTTTCCTTTCTTCACACTTTTATTACTCTTCTTAAAGTCATCATTATCAGATTTAGAATTCATTATTATCTCTAATAAATATGGTTTTGTAATCCATTGAATGATGATTGAATTCTCACATTCCTTTTAAATTCCCATATTCATATTTACTAGGTCTATAAACACTATATTCATCTCATTCCTCATTTGGGTCAAAACTCTATAATTTATCCTACACAACACATATTGTAACATATTTTCCTTACCTAGGTGGTAGTGTGTTGGGAAATAACAATCCTTGAGTAGCTCCAGTCATACCCTCTATCAGATGTTGATCTCTTTCTATGATAATATGTATTTCATTCTTTTAGGTTATGTGTATATCTCATATCTTTCACCATAAAGATAATGTCACTTTATCTTTAAAGCATATATTATATCAGAAGGCTCAAGATCATGGGTTTGATAGTTTTATTCATGATTATTCAATTTATTTTATGCATATTCAATGACTATCATTTTTTATTAGTACATAA
Source organism: Viscum album (assembly GCA_963277665.1). Classification (NCBI taxonomy): domain Eukaryota; kingdom Viridiplantae; phylum Streptophyta; class Magnoliopsida; order Santalales; family Viscaceae; genus Viscum; species Viscum album. The sequence goes on from OY728120.1 coordinate 790,436,872, forward strand.
CTGATTCCATTTTTGATTCATCTTATTTGAAAAACCCATCACTTCCAGATGGTAGAGTCAAAATCAGAGAATTGACTAATATTCTCATTAGTTCATCAAAACATTATTCCAAATCCGTTTTCAAAACAAACATAACCCCTTTATGAGTAGTCTTGTTTAACAGGTTATCCAATAGAGAATAATTATGAACAAACCATTGGTAAAAAACTACCAAACCAATGAAACTACGTTCCTTGATTATGTTTGTTAGTATAGAGAATTCTTGGACTACCATTACCTTTGTGGGATAAAATAATATTCCATCTTTAGAGAAAATATTTGCATGAAAAGTTACTTCATGAGGATATAAATCACACTAACTAAATATATCATATACCTCCTCCCTTATAATATTCCTAAGACTAATATACAAATGATTCTCATGATCCTCATAGATTTTACAATAAACCACAATATCATCAATGAATACTAAAAAAATAATCAATAAATTCCATGAATACTATTTTCATATGGTCTATAAAAATATAAGGTGCATTAGTCAATCCAAATGGAATTACTATAAACACTTAATGTTCATACCTCATAAAAATAGCTATCTTTAGAATTTCATCCTTATTTACTCGCAATTGGGGATGCCAAAATGAATATCATGTTTTGAGAAATATTGGGCTCTGTAATATTGCTCAATCATGTCATCAATGTGTTGTAGAATATACTAGTTCATTATTATAATAACATTTATTTCCCATTAATCAATGAAAATACTCATGGATCTATCTTTCTACATAATGAAGAGAAAATGGGATCCCCATGCTTAAAAATTATGGTAAATAAATACTTTATTACCCAAAGCCTCTAGATGGTTCTTTAAATCAATGAATTCCATAGGGTTAATTGTATAGGGAGTCATTGATATTATAATTGAATCAAGGATTAAATCAATGGAAAATTAAAATTCAAGCTCTGGGTGATGTCTAGAAAATTCCTCAAAAAATACATCAATGATTTCCTATACAATCGTTACATCCATAATTTTATGATTCCATTTATCATCCCTCTATATTTTTATCTCTTACTCCCTACTAATTTCATTATATAGAGATACTAGGGGTGGATCATGATAAGAAATATATGATGAAGTTTCTTCTTTAAATATAAGGTGTTCTTCTTCTTCCTCAAAAATCATAATTTCATACTTGTTGCAATAACTTTTCACATCATATTTTAAAATCCAATCCATAATGAGGATTATATAATTTAAGAAAAAGGTATGATGACAATGTGAGCATGTAAATCAGGTTTATGTGTCATAAATGGGACTTCCTAACTCATATTTTTTACAATGAGACTCCCATTATGGGTTTTGACTGAAAAATCCTTTATTTAATGAAAGTGGAAATGTCTAATTTTCTTGAAAATTTGAGAATAGATAAAATAATGTGATAATATAGAATCCAATAAATCCCTAGCTAAGTTTGAGGTGGTGATTAAAGTACTTACCTATACATTTTTAGGAAATTAAACATCAGCATTTTTTGTCGCATAATCATGGTCTTTCTCCCTTGGTCTTTTCTAAGGGAAATTTCATTCACACATAGGACAATAGGTTTCATAGTTTCCCTTCTCATTATAGTTGAAAAAATACACATTACTAGATTCTTTCATTCCCTTACAATAACATGATGGGTTTCCTTTCCCTCCATTCATGTAAAAACTACCATGCCCTTCAACATGTATAAAGATATTTACTACCATTATTACTACTGGATATAAATTCAACTCTTCCCTTATTCACATTTTCATTATTTCCTTTTCCATAGTGTTAAACAACCCTCTACTGTTCTTTTTTCCTTTAATTTCATAAGACTTGCAGATTTATTTTTTTGTCATCATATCATATGAGATCGTATCATCATATGAAGAGAAATTTTGGGAGACTAAATCCCATCATAAGAATTTGTTTAACTCATTAATTAATTGAATGATCTTTCTCTTTTGATTATTTATGTAATCTGTAGAATTCCTTGTTAAACTTGTAATATAAGCTTCATATTTAGAAACATTCTCATCATTATTTTGCCTCATATTTAATACTTTTTTCTCCATATTCTCACTCTATTCATGAGGGAAATATTTTTCCCTGAAAAAATCCTTAAAATCCTTCCATTCCATGTTTTTAATTGATTACTCATCCTTAATGTTTTGAATCAGTGACCACAATTGATCTTTATCCCCCAAGAGATGATAAACTACCTTAAAAACCATCTCCATTTCATTAATTTCCAATGTATGATATATCTTGTATAAGGAACTTATCTTTTGTTTAGAAACAAATGTAAGTTTAGTCACATTGAAATTTGAGGTTGTTGTATTTGGAAGAGATCAAACATAATTTATCCATATCGGGGATCATGATGCACTATACGAGTAAGGATATTTTTCATAACCCGAGTCAGTTATCCTAAATTAGTTATAAGTTTCTCAACACCCATTGAAGATCCATCTCAAACATCATTATCTTTCATAGGAGAGAAATCCCCCAAAGGATTATGTGTATTCACAGAGTTTACATTCTTTCCACTAGGTGCCATTTCTAGATAATGACATGCACTAGATTTCGTTATCAATCATAATTCATAACTTTGTACTAGTATCCATAAATATAAATTGAAAAGTTGATACTTGGATAATATTATAACAATAAATATGGTTTATTTGAATACATGTTTTATTTCACATCCTTCATAATGGGTTTTAAAGAAAATATGAATTATCCTAATCGTATCCCCAAGTAGTGTCAAACCAATTGTGTAGTAAGGCCCATGGTTATGTATTAGGTTATTTCGACTCAGTCCTGACACACCATGTTAGATATTTTACCTCTAGGTATATATTTTCCCGAACCAAATCTACTTGTAATATCTAGACAAGTGTATATTTCATTGAATACCCATTAAATATTTAACTTACCATAATTCTAGGACATTGTTATATGATCATTATTAAAGTATATATTAGGGTTATGTTACCTAATCATTGTTTTCTAAATCTAGTTTCCAAGGATTCTACTAAAATTTCATTAATACTAAATATAATAACATCATCCCTAGTTTCCCAAAGTCAGTTTCAAAATTTATTAAATTGTCTTATATACATTATTCAAATTTCAAAGGACCAATCTATTTAGTAGTTTTGGAAACCATATTACACCATGATCCTTACAATAAATTTTAAAATATAAAGTACAATATTTAAAATCTTTTGATAACACCATTATTCTCCAAGATTAACCATGCATATTACTTATAATACACATCATGGAATCCTGGGAATAGTAAAACATAAGAAATAGGTGCAACCAGTTTCTTTGAAAAGGTAAGTATGTAGTGAAAAATATTATGAATAATATGTATAAACATTAATTCAAGGTGTATAACTAAAACACAATCCACTTAAACATAATATTGAGAATAATATGAAAAGATTAATTGAAAATAATATAATTACATATAAATAATGACATGGATATTATCTAATTCAATAATAACATTGAAAATCAATAAATATTATCATAATGGGGGGATTCACAATGTTGGACATCATAAACATATCATCATGGATTTTCCCAAGACAACACATATAAACATGTTAGACATAATTCAATACCCAAAATAATTTGTATCATGATAACTAAGGACGCATCGAGATGCTATAGCTGGTCCTTTCAATCCATTACTAAGTCCAATGAATTCCACATATAAAAATATAAATAACATAAACATTCATATTGAAAATTTATCATAAAAATTGTGAATACATTGTTTATAAATAGGGATTGGTTTTAAAATTGCATATTTATAGTCAAACTTATTATAAAACATTAAATAAGGTAAGGTATATGTTATCATAATAGATCAACCATAATTAATCATAATATCCAAAAAAAGGATGTTGACATAGACTAAAATTCTCTAATAAAATCATTAAAAATTCTATGAGAGAAATAATCATTTTTTACTTTGAATTCATTTATTAAAAAGGCCATTAAATTTTAAAACAAAAATTTTTCATTAAGAGGAATATTTTGGACATATAAATGAATATTCACGAAATTAATGTAACAAGATTTCTAAAAAATATTCTCATGTTGTATAAGTTAAAAAACATTCCTTCCATATTTTTGTTGAAAAAGTCCAAAAGTATCTCATTTATAAAATGACAAAAAGTTTCCTTTCAAACCATTTTGTAAAAATTATAACATTGGTACAAATACTTATAACAATTGTAGGATAATTGTAAAATTATTTTGGTAAAAATTTATAAAAACCATGGAAATGTAGGATAAATGGTCTCCATATGATACTTACATATAAACAAACCATAATAATAATGAGATTTTGAAGTAACCCATACCTTTTATAATAATTTAGTAAGATGTGACTAAAAATAAATTTTAATAGTTTAAAACATGTCATTAACTTATACCAAAAAATATATATATATTTATGATATCATATATGGTTATCATATATTATCTTACCACACATTTGTTAATAAAATTTCATTATTACCCTTTTTTCAGGTGTTTACTACTTCATTTTTCTATGCATGTTTTGTCATGTAAGTCATGTTTCTTATGCATAAGATATATTTATTTCATATCAGGAATTATATTTTGTTCATATATATTATATTTAATAATTATATATATCTCTGTAATCATTATTTAATGGTAAACATGAAAAATTAATAACAATGCATCATGGAGACGACATGCCACACACGACAAACAGTATTATACCCTTAATGGTGAAAGGGAAAGGAGTTGGATGGTATATTTATTTTAATGAAGAAATATCACTTCATAGTTATTATTTATATAAATTATATCCATTATTATACACATCCAATAATGTAGTCGCGAAAAATATATTACATAATGGTGTTGAGAGGGTAGGTTTTATATATGCATGCATGGTGATTTATTATTTTTTAAGATGGATAAAGGATTTAATATGGTTGTTACAGAATAATAAATAAATATCCTAATAATTTTTAAACTAGAGTGACTACATTATGATGGAAGAAACATATTAAAAATAATTAAAATAATAAATAATCTTGACGGAGTTGGTAAAGAATATTACCTCTTCTCTAATGAACCACCTTTGTATCTCCTCTTAAGAACAATAGGGTCAGTCTTTTGAGAATACCCACAACTTTAAGAAGTGTCGAGGAATCATTATAATAGAAAATTTTATGGTTTGGTTTCCCTAGAGGGATCATGGTGATTAAATTGGATGAGGGAGGAGGTTATGTTTCATAATTTAGGTGAGGGGGTCTTTTAGAATTTCTAAAAATATTAATTTATAATTAATTGAATCTTGATCCAAATACCACAAAAGGTAATGTATTAGAAACCTATATGAGGTGAGATTTTTATATCATAATCCAGTAGATTTTTTACATGTTATTTTATTATTTTAAACCATATCATTTTGATTAACACTTAGTTAACCTATTTTAATTTTAACGAAGGTATCAACTTTTCAATATTAATATGATGTAATTTTTATTTATTAGATATCAATTAGACCATAAATGATCAATTTATAAAATTTTAGACCATAAAATACTTTTTTTTTGAATTTTTTAAAATTTTTAATAATTTTTAAATAATTTTAAACAATATTATTCTGATAAAATATCATTAGTTTTAACTATGAAACTATTCATCATTTGAATTTTTCTAAAATATAATTAAAACATGTTATATTCAAAATCAATTATTAAATAATCACTAAAATATCAAAGTCAACTTGAAAATTTGTTGAAAACATGAATTATATCAAATTATATTCATTTTTATTATTTTTAATATCAGTTATTTTATTATTTTGAATATCATTTATTTTATATTTTCATTAATTAAACAATTATTCCATCAATATTTTATATTCCATCATGGTATTTATTTATGTCCTAAAAATTAGAGATAAATTACCATGATAAATAAAAACATTTTAGCTTCCAAATTACAATTTATAGTTGAATTTATATTCTATATAACCCTATATTAAAACACATATACTTATTAAAATATTATATTAAAATATTTTAATCTTCTTTAATTAAAATAAAAAAACAAAAATAATTACACACCAGTGTATTGGAAATTATCCTAATCACAGCCCATGGATGATTTTTGTCAAAAAAACACTCATTAATACATTTAAGAAAACTGTTAGGGTAATTTTATAATATTAGTAAAATTATTTTATCATTAATTGTCTTATTTATCTTTTACCAGGTTAACAACATTTTACTAATTTTAATATTCATAATTCCCAAAAATAAAATAAATATATTTACAAAAAATGGACTTAGTGATTAAAAATATGGAATCAATTTTTGTAAATTCAATGTAAAATTTATGTCAATTAACAACATAGTATTAAATGATAAAATAATAATCTAGTTATACTATAAAACCAATAAATAATATTATTCAGCATTATAAATTTTTTCGATGAAAAATTTTATTCTCAATTAATTTTTATTCTATTTTGCACTATTCATCAAAATATAAAACTTATTATAAAAATAATAAAAAATAAACCAAGGTAAATTTTTATATTTATATTTAAAATAAGAAGTTTATTTTATCAATTATTATATATAAGATTTTTAAACATTGGATTTAAAATATGGTTTTATTAAAAGGTGATAAAACTGATTTTATAAAAATATATGTTTTTATGTGTAATATTCGTTTTGATCTTATTATATTCCTATAAAATATATTGGATGAATATCATAATATTTTATTGGATATATAACACACAAATTCTGTATAAGTTTTATAATTTAATTGACTGTGAAAAATATGACTAAATAGAGTTTTATTAACCCAGTGTTGTGCGCATTGTAAGCTATCAAAAAAATTAAATTTATTCTAAAATAAAAACATGAGAATGTCTTGCGTTATTACACCCATTATCAATTATTTTTTAAATGCACTGAAAAACGAACCCATTTATTATTTCTATTGTTGTAGCACTGATAAAAGGCCCCCTTTATCAGCGCTTTTTAATAGCATGGATAAAGCCCCCCCCCCATCAGTGATTTGTTTAGCACTAATAAAGTATCTCCTTTATCATATCCTTTTATTACTGATAAATAGATTCTTTATTAGTTATTTTAGTTAAAACTGATAATGCCATGTTCTGTTAGAATCATATTTTGTAGTAGTGTTACCAATTTGTAGATATTGTAATATTACACTCAATAGCGAATGTACCTTTAGATTCCCCTTCTTGTGCATACAGTTCTTCTTCTAAAAGCCTTTCTTACCACATTACGATCATAAAACCTTTTTCCCTCACCGAACCTCGGCATATTTCACTTCTTGTAAGGAAATTTCTTTATAGCTCTAGAATTTTTATGAGTCTTGTACCCCTTCACCTTACTCTTACATTACCTATTCACCCTAAGGACTATGGGTTTGTCATGCCTGTTTTCCTTATCTAGTTGGTGAATCAAATAATTTTTTCAGAAAATGATCTTTTAATTATTGATAGTGTAATAATTAATAATAAATGTAGTTAAGGTCTTGGGTTGTGATTGAATTATTGGATTTGTGCACAAATAATTTGAGAATTAAATCTATATGATGTCCAAGAATTCAGTGTAGAAAATAATAATGACTACATGAGGCCCAATAAGTGCATGCTCTGCAAGATTAGTTGTAAAAAGAGCATTGGTGATCTCATACAACTCTTGTATCCCCTTCTCTTGATAGAGATCGGAAATGTGAGATATCATGTTATACACATCCATTTACACATGTTTCTTCAAGAACATCATTGGTCATGGATGATATAATGAATCATAGAAAATATGTATCATTGTTCTAATGTTTCATAAAGTTTGATAATTATTCCAAACTAGCCTCACTAAAATGTTCAACAAGAATAGGTTCTTTCACCACATAGAATTTACATTCATTATATAGGACATTTCATAAGCACCTTTTCCATTATAGTAAATTTTTGATAGTGAGAAGGTTATCCATCTAATGTATATATTGAAGAAATATATTTGATGACATTTTTATTAATGTTTCTAAAAATATGATGAGTATATTTTAATTACTTTGTATGAAAAAAATTGAAAAATATAATATTATACTTATTAATCTGCCACCCTTTTATTAAAACTAAATATCCCTCGCCATTAGCTTCCAAATGTCATGTAATTGTATAATCTAGTGTCCTAGATCCATTTTTACATTCATATCACAACAATTTTTGCTGGAAAAATAAATTGAAGGGTTTTAGGTAGGCATTCCAAATTCCAGTTACATTAACTCATAGTCCCTTGACCTGTGGAGTGGACTCCCCAATGTTGAAATTCTTAAACTCTATTTCGTAAAAATTTTCTTCTTAGTTACACCAATTCCTTATTTGGCAGTCATCCCTTGAAGTGAACTAAGTTAATTCAATCCAAAAAATCACGTTAGATTTCACATTTAATTTAAATCACCCAAACCTTGGTTTGTTAAGTACTTTGAACTATGGTTTAATTTTACCTAAAGTATCAGAAGTTTATACTAACTTAACATATAAAATTGATGGATTATACCTTTTACGAATAAATTTCATATTATTATATTTATTAAATAATTTTAAATATTATTTAGAATTACTAAAGTGTTTCTTAGATAATATTTACTCATGAGACAATTTATATTAGGTCCATCTTGCACGCTTTTAAATTTTTTAATTCATTTGATCATGAAAAAACATCCGTAATTAAATAAACATGAAACTTGAAAGAAATAAAATTATAAATTTGGTTGATCCTGATATTTTACTAATTATCATTTTATGTGGAGGATGTTAATCAAACAGTTAACCAAGGGGAAAAACATGAACATTTATGGTTCATGTTGTATCTTTCCACCTATTAACCATTGTATCAATCATTGATTGATTTTTCCTTAGCACCTAACTTAAACCGCCTCCACTAGATAGGGATATCAATCCCTTTAATATTCTATTATTTATACACAATTGAGGGGAACCAAAGAATATTTTAATGGGTTTACATAAAAGAAACCATGAAAACAATTCAGTTACATAATTAGAGGAAGGGTGACACAATGGACAACTATATAATTTGATAATAATTTAAAATAAATAAAATCACATAAAATAGTCTGTTCTAGACTCATTATCATCCACTTTCATGAAATGAATTATGCATTTAATACATTGGTAATTCAATTATAATTGTACTTAATTATGATAAATTGTGTTTGAATCAATTAATTTTCTACTTTAATTAATAAATTTTTTATTTAAATTACCATCCAATTTTCCTTGATATTACCACACATAAAAAGTTTAAACAAATTGAATAAATTTATTTAAATTTGACCGTGTATAAAAATATTACTTAGAGGTGACACTGTGAGTAACCATCTGAACAACCCGATATGTATTATTCTCATATACTGTTTACTCATGTAGGATTTTCCATAGATGACTTATCATTTAATATCATGGAATGTACTATCAACATAATGATCACAATGTTTACATGATTTTTTTACATAGAGTGTAATGATTCAATGTACATAGAGCAATAACATTATTATAAATTATACATTATAAATAGATCACAAAATTATGAAAAAATTAATCAAACATTTTTATATATGTATAACATGTGACATGGGATGCCCTGTAAACTAAATAACCACATGAATGTATATATAGATTATTTTTTATAATAAAATAAATAAATTTTTATTCTATATAATTTGGTAAAACTGCACAATATGTTTATTTATGGTACATGACGTCTATTATTCTCACTGTCTACTAGCGACACACACCAAGGGACACAGTGTGTAACCATTCCATGGAAAACTTTTGAATACAAAATGTGTACACGGTCTACCTAGAATTTGGAATTTGAGTTAAATATCAATCATTCAAGTATACCGTGTAATTATATTTATAGATCCTCTATGACTAAAGGACTACATCCCATGTATAAAAGTTTCACGAAAAGTACTCCAGCTGATCATGATATATGATGGCCCGATCAACATGATATTTTTAATTAAATTAACTACATGTAATAAATTCACATGAATTAAATTAATTATTAATTAAATGTGGATGTATTACACACTAGTTCTTAGTGTGTACCTTCAGGTTACATGATGTTTATTCTTCTATTGTCTGATCAGACTCCTTAGAACCTCTAGATGTGATCATTGTATTTATTTTGTTCATAAAACTAATTTACAGTATTATATTTTTTAAAAATGAAGAGTAAGAATCAATATATATAAATTCATTTTTTAAAAAGATTAAACTGGAATTGAAAAAAAATTATAAATTTGTCAATAAATAAAAAATGTTTAAATTAATTATAAATAAGTATGTGATCCCTTTGATACCTCATGAGGGTTTCACGCGTAGGGAAAGTGTGTGATGGGTTGTTCCCAACATTTCTTTTTATCAATATCATTGATTAATAAAATTTTAAAATTAGGATAAATGCAAGATCAGTGAAATTAAATCAATGAATATGAAAATTTATAAATGATTTAATCAAAGAGCATGACCATCACATGTTACGTAAAATTAATTTAAGCAATTAAATAATTTACTTATGTGAAATTATTTCCTCATTGACATATCTGAAAATTAATCTATGTCGTACCATCATTACATTGTTGGATTCAAGATTAGATTCCCTGTTATAGTGATCCACACAAGTTCCAAAAATCTCCTACGATCTTCATAGGAATATCTAGGTTCTAGCCTAGAATATCCTATTTCTTAGATCATTCTCTTGTAATCACCTTAAGAATTACTTATAAAGTATTCTCCATGAACTATATAGAAATGATAATGGATGTTGGAGGAATACCTCTCTCCATTATTGGTGGTGTTCTTGGATAAGGGAGATCTCAAGGGCTTCCAGATGATTCTCTGGATTTCATTGTGCATAAAAAATGAAATGAATTGTCTCTCTTGAAAAATAATATAATTGGGGTAATATAAAAATGGGGTTAAAAATAAATAATTGAACAAGAACCCTTTAATATTTATTTAATCTCTTCTCAACCCCTTACCTATAATAATAAAAATATTATTATTTCATGACATATTATAAACAAATACATAAAATTAAATATCATATACTCAAATAATAATCAATATATGATATTTGACACCAGCCCATTAAACTCAGTCTATCATTACTCTAAAATATTTATTGATCCTTTTATAATTATGAGTTATTTAATAAATAATCATCACTACATTTTTTTGAATAAATAATGAACTATTATAATAACTAAATAAAAAATAAGTATTTATTTATTATTCTTCTCACATAACATTCACTGATATAAGTAGTGATAAAATATATTCTATCATGAAAACATGAATAAATATCAAATTATGTATTGAAATAATATTTATTCAAATTGATAAATAATATTCAATTTAAATGAGATTATTGTTACACTTAGTGTGTGACCCTCTATGCCACTTTCATAGTGGAATTAGGCGAAGTAGCCTAATGTCTAAGTTTAGATTCTAGCAACACGCCTAGATACCCATATAGAAATTTGTTAATGTAATAATTAAATAATACCTTATATATATTCTTATGTGTGTAATACAATCCATTTATCGTGATTTCCCTAATGAAGCAATTTGGATGTTGGTTCCATCATTCTATATACTCGATGTCTCATTATTTGAGTTTCTAGAAAACTAACATTCCTATAGAACACTATCGACATGGTTGTATTTAGTATATATCAATTGTATTAAATGGATTAAGATATCAACTTAAATTAAATAAAAGTAGTTAAAAATACAATATTTCATTATTTATTAATGAAATATCACTTATGACACACCCAACATTTCCTAACTCACTGAAATCATATGTCATCATGGTTTTCATCAATACATCAAGACATGAAACATATAAAATCATTAATAGGAATCATAATATATATTTATTAATACAAACTTATAAATAAAGGAATATCAATGGACCATATAAATGTTTATTTCCAACTGGAGGGTCTCATTCTCATAATATCATAAAGTTGACATTACCCAGGGAATACACTATGAGAAGCTTCCTCAAAGTCTTATAAGTCTCCACCCATGGTAACAAGTATCATTTATTTCCCAAAAATGATTTCATAAAGGTGTAAAAAATATTATTAAGAATAATTTCAGGGAAATTTTAGGTTCAAACCATAGAAGATAACTTCTATGGACTTTTAGTGCAACAAAAACTCTTAAGAAACTTTCACACACTATGTTGCACAGAAGAACAATCATGACATGATAAGTAGTTTATTAATATTAAATCTAATGAATACATGTTATAATAAAGTCCACAAACTTTTGTTGTATGTAATCAACTCCCATAATAAATACTGTAAAAGAAAATATATTTTTCAATAAAATTAGTATTTTTTTCACTATTCATTGAAAAATCAATCTTTTTAGAAAAATCCAAATATTTAGACAGAGATAATATTGATGTTATTATTTAAATAATAATGAAGTATTATTCAAATAAATTTTACAAATTTTCTATAAATTATGTATAATACTTTTTCATGGAATGAAAAAATAATTATTTTTTAATAAAATGTTTTTTTCTGAATAAAATGAAATTAATAGAGTGAGTCTTTACATCAGAATAAATAATCAAAAATATATATATTGAGTTGGAAATTTATATTTATTTAAAGTCTTTTTAATACTATTAATATCTTCCTATTCAATGATTATGATGTAATGGTCATATTTAAATAATAATATTCTACGGTTCATTTAAGCATGGTGGTTTGTATCTTATACAATATAAAACATTTTATTTATTTTAAAATTTTGGGGTATTACATTCTCTACACATTAAAAATTGTTTCATCACTATTTTCACTCAATAATGAAAATCAAAGGATTAATATTTGAAAATACTTTATTTGATATCCCATTTTAAAAAAAATAATAAAAATTCCCCTAAAATAGGGAAATTGATGTATGATGTTCATCTTGAATAACCCAAAACTAGGTTTACAAATAGGTGAAAATCAGTGAGAAGTGAAATCATATACATGGAAGAGAAAACTGACGACAAAGGATTAGTAGAGAGTGACTGTTAAAACTTTCATGAAAAAGATCGCCATCATAACATAAGAAATATATGATAGATGAAACGATTATTGATTTCTCTTTAAGAGAAGTATATAGATAATTTTTTTGATTCTATAAATTTTACTATGTGTTGGGGAATTTCATACCATCTAGAATAAGATGATAAATAAATATACTTATCTTTTTAGTATAATTTCAACATTTAATCAATTTCTACAATAATCTCATCTTTGTATCTAAAGGATAAGTATTTAGGATGAACTTATTTATTTATCTTTATATGATTAACAGAATAAAATTGGATTTCATGGGTTTACATAATCACTAAAATGATAACAAGATATTCCCCTTTTATTTATACATTATGAAAAATCATAATTGTTAGAGGAAGATAATATGATTCCAATTATAAATTAAAACTAATATGATGTAATAAAAAATTAATTTCATATTTCATAACAACAACACCCCAATTTCAACATAGATCATTTAATAAATTACAAATCTTATGATTTTTCTATAACACTAATATCTGAGATTGAAACTCAAATATCAAAAGGATTTTTTCGCATATTACTCTAAGATAAATTTACAATATCTCTCCAATTAATGTTTTCATTCATAAAGTTATATAACCAAAAATATATATTCCTTAATCATATAATCTCCAAAATATACTAATCATTTTCCTAAAAATCCAGAATTAACATAAAAGTACAATAACATTATATATTCTTATAAATGATGATTCAAACTTGACTCTTAAAATAATAATTAATGTTATACCTACGGGTAATATGTATCTTAAACAAATAAATGGTATCCCAAAAAAACATTACTCACCTTCAAATTCCATCGCTTAAAAACTAAAAATGGGTGTATAATACTCTGAACTTATGATAATCATATAACATTTAAAACCAGTATTATATCCATATCACATAATATAACCTCACATGAAAACATCATAATCTCCAAAGTTATCTAGAATCTACTTTCATACTAACTAAAGTATCGTAAGACCTTCACTCCTAGATAAAATGCTAAAAACATAAACATTACATTTCAATATTTTATAGTAATAAATATGTCCTAATTTCCTTCCATCCAAAAATTAAATGATGAAATGGAAATGTGGGATCACTTAGATACCAACTGAACTTTTTATTTTTATAGTTTTATAGAATGTATAAAATCTCTTAACAACTAGTATTCATAAATAACTGGTTTATAATGATCAACATCTTCTCTCATTATACCTGTCTTTTCATATTCTATATTAATAATTAATCATCTCCCAAAATTTTAGTCACATATGAAACCTTTATATAATTAGTTTATTTAACATTAGTCTTCATAACGTGGTCCATATGTATTATAAGACGGGTGAGATCAGATTCCACGTAAGGGTAAACATATGCATTTAAAATTGAGTGTCATCAGTGAGGGTAAGACGAGAATAAGGGTATGCTGACATAAGCATGGTGAATGAGATTAATATAAGATAAATCATACTCATACATACCTAGATTATCTATCATGAAATATTTCATAAACCTTTAATAAAGAAAAGATTAATTGTAATTAAAAATGTGATCCATGTGATGTCAAGATTGATCAAAGGAAAAATTTATAATACATAAAAATAAAAAAAGAAATCAAGTTGGTATCCCTGAAAAATTTCTTATCACTCATACATATTGAATAAACTTCATAGTTATGTGTGGATTAAATCTCAAAGTTACACATTGAGTAACTAATATATTAACACTTGAAAAAACAATCATGATTATACATTGAATAACCATAATAGTATATTCCACTAATCTCATAAGTTAAACATAGCCTCTTAACTATTTCTCTTCACCTAATACATTGGACATCTATAATAGGCTCACTCATGTCAAGTTTATAAAAAAACCACCCATAAGCATAAACAATTACCTCTAATATTAACATAATTAAAGTACATAGATCTTTCATTTATTCATAAAACTATTTAAAATATTCATAATTCCATTCATAACATGATTAAACCAAGGAAAATGAATAGTTACCTCAAAAACTACTTTGAAACAATTGTATTAAATGAAGAGAAATTTTGAGGATGGTATCATTAGAAAATATCCAAAGTTGAGCATTAGTAACATCTAGGGTTTTTAGTGTTTCTGAATGAAAAGTCCATAGAAATATCCTGAAAACATTCTTGAGGAAAATTCCCTTTTTTACCCTGAAATCACTTTTCAAAAATAAATATTAATAATATATTATGAAAAAAAATTATTTTAAAATAATATTTGAAACTAATTAAAGAATTTTTATTGAAAATAGTTGTCATGTCTATAATAAAATCCATTTATTTTTTGAATGATAAAAATAAAAATTATTTTTAAACATGTTTTAAAGTGATTCTAAAGTGACACATTTAGAAAATTTTAAGTAATTTACTTTTTAAAATCATTTAAAATCAGTTCAAAGAACAAATGAAATATCCTTATGAAATCATTTATTTGGTTAAAATATTATTTCTGAAAACCTTTTAGAAAACATGGATATAGAATAGTAAGATTCCAGATCTAAAATAAGATATATGATAAGTATCACTTAGTAATGATTCTCCTGACTTTTATCTAATAAATAAGAGAGTAATTGAAAACTAAACGTGTAATCCAATTTAATAACAAGAGTATAATAAAATATATGCAATTCATGATTATAATAGAACATGATACCCCCAAATAACCTTGAACAAAAATAATCGTTAAGATAATCGATACTGTAACATAAATCCTTTTCCACTTGTTTAAACATTCATTCATAAGATACATGAAGAAAAATATCAAATTGCACATTAAATACAATGAAAATTTTAATATTCATGATATAAATTTTCAAAGTTTGGTATGTATATCTCATAAATGAATATAGTGTCATATCATAAATATATGTCCTAATGAAAGATAATTTGAGATAAATAGTCCTCACATAGACTATATAATTTAATTGAGAATAAATAAATGGAGATGTTACGTGTAAGAAATTTTTATAAAAATACAAGTTTAAATAAAAATTAAATCAATTTATATTTTAATTAAAATATAATAATTTAAAAAAATGTAAATTTAAATGGGTTATAACCTAAAGATTGGAAATTGAATTAATAATTCTTTTAACCCTCAGTAACATTCAAGTAAAATACCATTGGATGAAGTAAATAAAATTGGAACATAGAATACCATGAATTGAAATGAAATCATGATATAACTTCTAGAATTGGTAGAATATTCACCAAATCAAAGAAATTAGGTGCATGCTAATAAAATACACATCAATGAAGGTAAATTGAGAAGAAATACTTTACCTTTAGTCTAACTTTCCATGTAAATTATTTATCATTCTAAATAATAAACATAGGTTAACTGTTTACCAACTTTAATTTTTTTAATTTTTAATATAAATTTTAGTTCACATATTTAAATATTAGAAAAAATTACATAATCATTTAAGTCAACATCGGTTATTTTGACGATAATCAGTTTATAAGTCCATAATGACTTTGGTAATTTGACTATGGTAAAAGATGTCATTATTAGATCATATATAGAATAATAATGATGAAATAATTATCATTATTATACATAAATTATTATTTAAAATCCAAAGTTGTAATATGGTTATAAAAATTAACTATGTTAAAATCATAGAGACAATATGTAGTAAGTTCTCTTGTGTAACGTTTCCATTTTTCAATTATCATTATGGTAAGAATGTATATATTACATTATATTTCAATAACCCTAATTATATAGTAAAAATATTATTACATATTTATATTTACTTATATATAATATCAATTTTATGTGGTGGTAAAAATGAAACACATCACTTTGTGGAGGTGGTTAACCACACGTAAGCACAATAACGCTCATCATTTTTTGATGAATGAAAACGTAATAAAATTGGGTTATATTAAAATTTTATATTGATAAATATTTCATTAATATCATATATATTCATTAAATCCATAATTATAACCAAATTTCAGTGGTGTTTATGTAAGACAAATTACATCGTTCCACGTAGTGGTAATCTATTGTAAACACAAATGATGAATTCCATTAACATTTGATGGTGGTTTGGTATTAATAATTGTTATTACATTAACAATAAAATATAAAATTATATATTGATATTATGATTATATTATTTCAAAAAGGAATGATACGAAATTAATTAGATGGAATAAGAAATAAAACGAAATTGATTTGTTGAGAACTATACCTCTTCTTCCGAAAACAACATTTTCTTTACACATTAATCCATCTAATATTGGTTATATTATAAATATAAATTCGTTATAATGTAAGTAGGGATGTTATAAAGTTAATTTTATAGGTAATAGTAGAACCAAATTGTTTTTGAGGGGTGAAGAAAGGAGAATAATATTGGACCTTTTATAGGTTGTACTTTTTGAATTTTTTAAAATATTAAACTAATATAAATTCCTTTTTAAGGATAAAATGTATATAAATTGATAATATTAAAATATAATAGTAAGAAAAGTCTGTATAGTATTATGTAATAATATTTTAACAGGTTTGGATCACATTTGTACCCTTATCATTTTGTTTTGAACATTCATTAAACCTTTTCATAATTACCTTAGTATTAAATTTTTCTACTTTTTAAGTGTTGAAAATGTTACTATAAAATGAAAAAAGAACCCATAAATGGATTAATATATATGTAATTAATAATATCCCGTTATGTTTTCAAAAAAAAAAATATTTTTATAAATTTGAATCATTCAATAAAATATTATTTATTATAAAATATAATTAATGCCAATTTTAGAAATATTTTTTTACTTGAAGTTAATAACATCAATATAATACAATAATTAGAATAAAATGACTCTAAATGTATTTATTATTTCATTTTTTTCTATAAAATTATATTTTAATATCAATTATTTTAAATTATACTACCTTTAATATTTTTTATATCATTTATATTATTTTTCCATTTATTTAATAATTACTGTATGAGTGTCGTGTAATAATTAAAGGTAATTATTTAATAACTAAAAATATAAAATAAATTATTAGGATGAAGATAAAAAAATTATCTTTGAATATAATATTTATAACTGAATATATAATATTTTTATCCCCATGTGAAAAATATTATTCTTATTAAAAACATAAATGTGAAATTTTGGACTTTTCTTTAAAAAAACATAGTGCAAAGGTTAAAATCACATAGAAGCAAGAAAAGTTAATATAATTGACTATTATATTATTATTAACTAAATATACTCATAAAATAAAATAAATACAAGTTTCAGGGTCATTTTATAGTCGTTATCTTATTATTTCTAATCCTTAATTACATGATTTTCCCTCACTATGGTTACAATAATATATAATTTTACTATTAATAATCATCAAAAATAAAATGGGTATATTTACTAAATTTTTAGCTAAGGACTAAAAATAGGGAATAATTTTTTAGTATTCAAAAAATTTTAGTGCAATAAATTAATTTAAAATTAAATTGGAAATATGAGCTGAAAACAGTTTTATAGAAAAATTCACTTTTAAGTATAAAATGTTTTTATTCTAAATACAAATATAAAATTAATTTCAAAAAAATAATTTTATTATTTTCAATAAAAAGGAACTAATCTTATTTTAAAATTAATATAAAATATAGTTTTAAATAGTAATTCTTTAAAAGAAAATTTATCTTTAAATAAAAATTAGTATTTTTTCATTATTCATTGAAAAATAACAATTTTTCAAAAAATTACCAAAAAATACATCCTAAGATAGTATTTAATAGTTGATTTCAAAAATGAAGTTAAATTTATAAAATATAATTTCTAAATGTTATAGTAATTAATGATAATGTTTCTTCATGAATAAAAATAAAAATTATTCTTGAGGAAAATGTATTTCAGGTGAATAATATTACTTTACAAAGAATTCAGTATTTATTTCCAATGAACTAATAATGAAATTTTTATTGAGTATAACCTTTATATGTATTTTATAATTGGGTTAAACTGATTCATGCCCACTAATTCAAGGACTAGGATATAATGGTTATACATAAATAATTATATTTTGGCTTCATTTAAGTTCAACATTGTGTGTCTTGTACACTCTCGAACATAACCTTTATTTTAAAATATTAGGATATTAAACTATGTAATGGTTATGTATTGTATAATATTACATTGAAAAAATTATGAACAATCAATATGATGATGAAAATAACTAAAAAACTCTCCATTTAATCAATAACATGAGTTTAAGATGAATATGGAAGGAATAAATAATGATTAAATAATGGAATATAACAAATTACGTGAGCCTGAAACTTATCCATGGATATAATAACTAATGAACTATGCCCACAAAATTTAATAACTAATATCATAATCATAGAATACATAGTAATGAACATCATAAAATTATAATCATTTCTTCATACCAATATATCTTTCATAAATGGATAAACTATCGGCCAAATACCCAGACTGGTTTATCTCATGAGACCAATCGATGCATCGAGGGGGTTATAGTGCACCCTTCCCATAACAAATTAATTCCAATGAATTTATTATATGAAAGGGGTGAAAATTTATTATCATAAAAAACTTTATTGTAAAACCATCATATGAAATGTTAATAATTTCCCCAATCAATAAATAAAATCTTAAACCATCAAGATTAAAATGGAAAATGTTATCAAAATAGTACAACACTAGTCAAGGAGATCATAAAAAATCGTAAAAAATAATTATTATGGAATTATTTCAACATATCCCTAGTGTAGCATAGTTATAAATGGGTTTCTTCTTTTAACTAATTGAACTACCATAAAAATTTCATTTCAAATATTCATATAGAGAAAACCATCTCATTTTTAATGTATCATTAAAATATAAAAATTTCCTATTAGGAAAGTTTTTTCAGTAAAAGGAAATAAGGAGAAAGATGATGTAATATTATATTAAATTATTGTCCATGATGGTGCAAAAGTTTCATCCATACATAGTATGTTAAAATAAATATTCCCTTCAAAGTTTAATAATAAAAGTAAAAAACCCATTTTGTAAAAACAATAAGAATATTAAAACATTATTATATCATATCATGGGTAAAAATTAAATTAAACTATTATAATATAATATAAAAAATTTGATATATTTTTATGGAAATGTGGATATGGGAGAAATATATTTATGACTAAAGTGGAAATAAAAAATTCTATCCTAAAAATATTTTATTAATATTTTGATAAATTTAGTGTAAAATAAAAGGAAAAATAATTATTTTTAAAAATAAATTGTTTATTCAATTTTAGTTTAGTTTTATGATAGAAATATAATATAATTCCCCCATAAGTGTCTTAATCATACAAAATCTCTAATAATTATGACATTACGAAATACACCCTTACCGCATCAAGAACATTTGAACCATAAACCCCATAAAAGAAGTTAGATTAAAATGAATCATTAAATAACATGAAAATAATGATAATTATGATATATCATTTCTATTTATATTTATAACCACCTCATAAAATAAGATAGGTGTATGCCATAACATATGTCCCAATGATGATAATTTGAGACAAGAAACTCTTACAATGATCAAAACATTGAAGTTCTAATTAATTAAAATAGGGATTGTGTGTAAAAAGATTAAATTCACATAAAAAATTTATAAATATAATATAAAAAATAAAATTCCATTATATTGTTAATATTATAATATCAAATATATTGAGGAATTAATATAACCCAATGAAAAGAGATTGAGTTTTGAAACCCCTTATCCCTTGGTAAAATTGTAACACCCTGAGATTTTATGAGAAATATTCTTTTTAATTTTGTTGATTTCTTGTGATGTAAGTTACAACCAAGGAGTCTTGCACAACACGCAACCCTACCTTGGCTACATTTCACGCAATCTCGGCCTTCCTCGATAGCTTTCGTCGTACACAATACCGAGTTTCACTAAACAATGATATGTTATTAAAATATTATTAAAACTATCCATTATGAATATTAATAACCACTTTTTGAAATTTTATAAATTTTATCTTTCAAAACAGAATTCATTTTTGGATTCGGAATATCGAAATTATCCTTGGGTGAGATTTTGGTATTTTTTGGATAACTTTCATATCCTGATGAATAGTGAAAATTACTAAATTTTAATTAAAAACAACTTTTTTAATCGAAATAAATAATAGTGATAAATTATAAATTTTAGTGGTTTTAAAGTATATTGAGAATATATTTTTACAATTTAATTCAATTTTGTTAATTGGATGTAATTTCACATTTAAACCAGACATAAACAAGTGTCAATATTTTGATAGTTATTATCTTTTAAAAACACGCTATGTGTTTGGACGACATGAATTAATTTTTAAATTAGTTAATGTAACTGATAGTTTATGAATTTGGTAAAATAAATATCATTTTTGAATTCATAATCTCAAATATAGCTTAGTCCTAATTTTTGATATTTTTCTGGAAACTTTCATTTTTTGATGAATAGTGAAACCACTAAGTTGTAGTTAAAAAAACTGAATTTTTCATAAAACTTAATTTTACCGCTTCTGTGAGTAGAATTTCTAAAATCTGAGAGACACTGTTAATATCAAAGACAAAAATGTTGTTCAATGAGATGAAAATAATTTTTGGTGAATAGTAACGCTTTACTTTTTTTACCACGGTTAAAAGTAAATAGGGTAATTAAGGGTAAAAGTGTCATAAATATTACCCAAAAACATGTCATAATTCTATTGGATAAGTGTAATTCGACCAAAAACAACCTTAGGAATAAAATATGACCATTTAGTCCCACTTGGATTAGATTAGGACAATTATTATTAATTTATTTAAAGAAGGGTTAAAATAGTTAAAATCAAAGATTAATAAGTAAATCATTTTTAATATGGGGTTATAAATAAGATAAATTCGACTATAAATATTCATTAGAAAGATAAAAAATATTTCCTACATAATGTTATTTTATTTTTAAATTTTAGACATTAAATAATTTAATTCATTTATGACACAACGATGATGCCGTAATTATCTTATTAATGAAATATTGACATAATTGATGTTATAAATACCCAAATAAATGTAATTTGAGACTTTTTATGAATTACACTAATTTTATAGGTTAATATGACATGTTATTATTGTTTTAAATAACTTTTTTTGAACTAATCATTCTGTTATTATTTTCACAAAAATCAATTACCAAATAGTGTCAAAATTGACATCAAATAGTTTTTAAAACAAATATTATATTATTAATTGTTATTTTATTTATAAAAATCTAAGGTTCTGCCAAATTACTTAGATAAGGTTATGTATTTTAATAACAAATAACTTGGGGTTCATTTGGATTTTTATAGTACGTTTATTAACTTTATAGTGTAAGAAAACAAGAAGACACGGTAAAATTAAAATTATTTAACTTAAGGTTAAATCTAATTGATAAGGTTAAAATTGAAACATAAACTTGTATAAATTTTATTGGATGAGAGATTTTAGACCCATCCTTACCTTAGCTTCGAAATATATCAATTTGGAGCTATTAAAAACCGAATTTTACTTTATAATAAAATAAAATTTTTAGTTATTGCAAAGGTGCCCCTCTCCTCCCTTATAAAAGGGCATCTCCTCCATCTCTTCCACACACCACTTTGAGCCTTAAATATCAGACAATTCCTGTGAAATTCTCTTCTAATATTCCCTATAAACATCCTAGAGGTATTGGTCTTCTTCAAAGGCCAATTTTAGTGCCCTAAGAGGAGGTCTCAAAGAGGCTCTTCAAAGAAGAGGTAATTTCCGTTACCAATTCATTCACCTTTATTTCTTCTTCCACTTCTTATTCTTAGGTTGTTTCATTATGAACTAATAACATAAGTATCACTCATATATTGATATGTTATTATAAGTATGAAACAACCCTATTTCACCATCTATCCATCCTATGGAAAATGAAATTACCGCGCATGCGTACGTACGGAATACCATCTCCACACCGTGGTGTAATCTATTTTCCACCACCACCTTATTTGGATGGGTATAATGGTGTAAATAATAACTATATATGATTATTGTAAAGTTATATTGATTCTTTAATAGTATACATACACTCCAATAAAATTCCACGATCATGGGAACGATATCATCGCTCGTGCGTAGGTACAGAATACCATCTCCCCAACGCGATGAGATTCATTCTCAATGATTAACCATTCATAAATGATTATAATGTATATATAATAAGTAATCATGAAATATATGACATAATAATTATACTGGATTTATGTATATATATAAATTTATTTCATCCAATTAATTCTATTCAATTCAATGAGGAAACGAAAACAACGTTCATGCGTACGTACGGCCTACCGTCTCCATAAATGGTGTATTTCTTTCCATTTATCGATCTATTATATATATGTATATTCTGAGTATATATTATATATAAATCATTTTTTACATTCTATATGTAATTAATCATGATATAAGTAATCGTATGAATAATTACAAGTCAAAACACGGACGAAAAATGAAACGATTTTACCCAAAACGCTCTTTATCATGGAATTTACAAAAGAACGGGTAATATAAAGTCATAAGTGAACCATATATGACATCATAACAATTAATATGATTCTGTAATAAGTGAATAACATTATTTAAATCATTATACAGGAGGTTCGGATACGTACGAAGCATATCGGATCTAAGGTAAGGGATAATTTTGGAAATCTCATTTTTATTCGAGATTGCTTATTCGTCAGTATTTACTGGGGTAATTTCTATCATCTATGTTCATGTTTTATAAAAGTGTTTTCATGTATGTTTAAAGTCCCTTTTACCCATTTTTTACTTTTACTACATGGGATGTATGGAATATTTTTATTACAAGGTACTTTTTGACTTTTCTGGAAAAAGTATGAGAAGAATGTTTTTTTAACTTATACGGCACAAATGGATTTTTACGGTTTTATAAAGCCTTATTTTCATTAAGCTTCCTCCAAAATATTTCATGACTATTTTCAACAAAATCACTTTATTTTAAAATAGCATGACGTTTTTTGAAAATAAATTGATTTTGAAGAAGAAATGATATTTTCCTCAAGAATTCATTTCAAGTGTTTTATCAAAACCTTTTTCCATCTAAGATGAAATTATTTCATATATGTATGTTTCAAGTATAAAGCCTCTATAATTTACATGGTTTAAATTTTCTTATCATGAAATGATATCCATTTCTTTTATATAGATTATGTGATTATGGGATGATGTTAATGAAACCCATTTTATTTATTGGGTTATTATGAATGATGTATGATTATTTTGTGGCACAAGTATGAATGATTTCATTATTAGATGGGTGGGACCTATATCTCCCTCCAATGCATAGGGTAAAGATATATATCTCATGAGATAGACATGGCTGGAATGGAAGGTTAAACCGGTTCAGTAATACAGGACTGGAACGAGGAGTGAACTCGATTCAGAAAGGGACTTTGTCCACTAAGATGGTCTTGGCAGCAATGCCTTGGCTAATATGGAAATCATATCGTGTGCTTAATGGTTGCCACAATTACATGTTTTATTCCCATGCTATTTTATCATGATTAATGTTTCTTTATGATCTATTCCTTATGTACTTCCATGTTTATGTCATTGCTCAAGATTGGGATGTTTAAACATTATGTTCATGTTTTTAAGTTCAAATGTATATGGTATGTTTTATTTTATCCATGCTAACCCTTAATGATCATTTGAACTCACTATTTTTATGTTTTCTTTTCCCCAGGATATAAAGAAAGGTTTTAGGTAAGAAAAAAAGGGGATGATCCTTATGGGAGATGTTGAGGATCTTTCACCACGATTAGAAGATTACATTCCATGTTTCCAAAGACAATAAACAATTACGATCCTTGTGTGTCTGTTTTTGTTATGTATTATGTATTTCGAAAAACTAATGTAATGTACATGTACGTCATGCTTCGGGTCTTTACAGCTGGTATCAGAGGAAAGGTTTAGTCAACCTTTTGAATCATGGATGCGAAAACGTTAGTGAGATCCCTAGAGATATTTCTAAGGTATGTCTAGGGATATCCCTAAGGATCAATATACGTATAGGATATAGTCCTAGAACTATGGTAACGATCATAGAATTTAACCTAAGATGTAAGATATTGAGTTTACTTCCCCTTTACTATGTTGTTTTCCCTAGCATGATTTTTTCCCCTCACACTATTCTTTTTGGGTTTTAGAAAACGGTTGGAAACAGGAAGATTCATGATAATGGAGGATATGACGGACAATGGAATGATATTCTTCATGAGCAACCAAATGAATTGGGATTTGGAAGTCCAAATATCATTATTATGCCTAATCAGCAATCTCATAATATGATCAATAATCTCAACTTTGGTATGTTTCCCAACTCAGATAATAAGAGAAAGATGGAGTTTCATGATGATCATAGAGGAAAGAATGTTCAATTTCCATCATGTAATTCATGTGGAAAGAGGCATCAGGGAGATTGTTTCAAAGGAACTGGAAGATGCTTTGGGTGTGTAAAAGAAGGACACAAATCCAGTAAGTGCAAAGGAAAAGGTTCAGTTAACACCATGGACAAGGATAATGGTATCGCTACGACATCAACAGTGATTAGATGTTTTAAATTTGGAATGTATGGAAATTATGAAATCTAATTACCTAAAGGAAAATCTCATGAAGAGAATTAGCATGGTCATATGAGTAGTATTTATGTGGATGATGATGAGGAGACTACAAATGATATATGAGCTGAAAGAAGTGTTGAAGCTCAGTTGGTTGTTTTAGAAGTTAGTGGAATGATTGTATGTTTATCGAGAGTTATGTTGTATAGTAAATGGTACTATGGAATAAAGAATCATATAAGGATTGTTACACTATTGTTTTTCATAAAAGTATTTGAAAGTATTTGTTGAATGGTACCAGTAACCATGGAAGGTTATTCAGATATTTTTGTAAAGTAGATGATATGCGAATAATGAAGGAATTAGAAGATAATGAGATTTTTGATTGTATTCATGAGCTCATGATTGATATAAGGACTAAGTGATATCATGGTTTGAGTATATAGAATTTTTAGGATTTTGTTATATGGAAAGTTTTAACTTTTAACAGCATTCATGTTTTCACTAAGGTTCAATGGGTATTCATTTTTCAAGAGAATACATTAATAATGACTTAGAATGTTTGGAATGTGACCAACAAGACATATCTTATGATATAACGGGATCAACGATGGTATTAAATCTCTGGTAATCATTTTCACTATATTATGAGAGTGGACTGCATTATTACGGATAAGCCTAAATATGGGAATGGATTATGTTGGGCATAAGTTAGTATTGTTTAAGGATAAAAGTTTTTTCGACACTATTGATGTGATGTTATATTAATATAGTTTTCGAAAAAGGAAAACCTGTAGGACGGGCGACATCCCATCACGTCGGACAAGGATGTGGGAATCGAACCCACAACTGAAGTACGTATGGCCTTTATCGCCTACGACTGGCCTACAGGATGTCCCTGTTTAGTAGAAACTGGTTTTATTATATTAAGCAGTATGACATATGAAGTATAAGCCAATTTTAGGATCTATATATGATTAATCTCACTATAGATGGACTTATGTATTATTGATAACTTTTATAACCTTTTGTTTGAGACAGATGGAATAACCCATCATTCAATCACATGATCTTCCAACACTTCACGAATGACAAATTCAACTTCATTTCTTTAAGAGATGAAGTGGAAATTGTCCAATGAATGAACAACGGTGAGACTGTACCAAAATCACGAAAGTATTTCTTCTATTTCAAATTTCTTCAACTTTAGGGAAATGATCTTAAAAAACAAAAATTTTGTCCTAGCGCCCTTATATCCGATGAATCCAATGGTACATTAGATCATCACAAATCTATAGCTTTGTGATTATTGGCTTTTTCATAGCCATGTTCTCTACCACTCTCCATCAAAACATCATGGTTAGGTTTCTCTTCCATATCCATATTTTCACCTATGTGGAAACCCAGTGATTAGTTAATTTGGGTAACCATTATATTTCATACATTAGTTTTTAACTATTGGTTTTGGTATTCCTTTTTACGATGTGGGTTTCTACTAAAGAAACGTTCGAGTAGTAAACCATTTATAACCCCGATGAATTTTGAGGGCGAAATTCATTTTAAGGGGGGTAGAATGTAACACCTCGAGATTTTTTGAGAAATATTCTTTTTAATTTTATTGATGTTATAACGACCCACACTTTACATACATTGTTAATACTTCAAAATTGAATCACTATTATTACAACATATGACAAAACCACAAAGGACCGTATAGGTATAGTGTCTTTAGAAACTGGGGAAACATAAACAACTGGTTCATAAATCTTCTACAGTGTCTCCCATTTATTTCATCATATCTAGGGTACCTTTTAGCATATTCTACTTAATATCCATCTTCCTGACCTGGGGAAAAGAAAACATAAAAGGGTGAGCTCAAATGCTCAGCAAGGGCAAATAAAGGAAATAAAAATCATATCATATCTTTATGAAAATCAAAACCTGCAAAAGAGATCATAATATCTTAACATGGAATAAATCATAGAAGTGAAAATGAGATCCCCATAACATAAAACTTGAAACTTTGTGGCATGCACACATAATCATGGAAAATCATTTCTTGTTAGTCATGACTCATTTCCAAGACTATCTTAGTGGACAAAGTCCCTTTCTGAACCGAGTTCACTCCTCGTTTCAGTCCTGTATCACTGAACCGAAATAACCTTCCGTTCTAGCCATGTCTATCTCATGAGATATAAAATCATTACCCAATGCATTGGAGGGAGATATAGGTCCCACCCATCTTATAATGAATCCTTTCTTATGTGTGCCACATAATCATAAAACATACATCATCGCATAACACATATAACAAAAATGGGATTCTTGAAACATCATGACATCATAAATCAATTCATATATGATAAAGGAATTCATAAACATAATTCCATCACAACATAGTCAATCCAATGTAAAAATATGGATAGAAACAGAACCCTTTATTATCTTAGATGGAAAATAATTTTTATAAAACACTTGAATTGAATTCTTGAGGAAAATATCCTTTCTTCTTCAAAAAAACATTTTTCCTTTCATAACATGTCATACAACTTTAAAATAAAAGAAGTTGATTAAAAATAAACTTGAAAACTTGTAAAGGAAGCTTCTTTGAAGTAATGTTTTAAAAATCCATTCATGCCGTATAAGTTAAAAAAAACATTCTTCGTACTTTTGCCCGAAAAGTCAAAAAGTACCTCGTACGAAAAACGACAAAAGATTCCTTTCATTTCTTTTACTAAAAACTCACCTAAGGGTAAAATTGGATTTAAACTATTGCAAGTGGATGGAAACAATATTACATATTGAGGGAACATGGATGTGGATGATAAAATTCACCCCAGTAAATACTTACGAATAAACAATCTCGGATAAGAATGATATTGTGATATTTCCCTTACCTTAGGTCCGATTTGCTTTGTTCGTGTCCGAAGCTCCTCTTCTTTGGAACGCCTTTTTGAATCCTCCACTTAAGGAACTAAGATTGGTCTTTGGAGAAGACCAGGACCTCTAGGATTATTCTAGGGAAGTGGAGAAGGGAAAATGGCAGGGGTTGGCCGAGCTTGAGTGCTCAAATTGGTGTGAGGAGGAGGGGGAGGAGGTGCCCTTTTATAAGGGAGGAGAGGGGCACCTTAGGAATATCTCAAAATATTATTTTATATTAAAGTCAAAATCGGTTTATAATGGTTCCAAAGGGTCTTATTTCGAAGATAAAGTGGGGAAGGGTCGAAATCCTATCAACCAATAGGATTTAGACAAGTTTAGGGTATTATTTTAACCTTATCAATTAGATTTAACTCTAAGTTAATTAATTTAACTTTTACCGTGTCTTTTTGTTTTCTTTCACTATATGGTTAATAAACTTTCTATAACATGCCAAACGAACCCCAAATTGTTTATTATTAATATATATATCCTTATCTAAGTCATTTGGCCGAACCTTAGATTTTTAGGAATAAAATAACAATTAATAATATAATATTTGATTTAAAAACTATTTTGTGTCAATTTTGACACTATTTGATATATGATTTTTGTGAAAGTCATAACAGAATTATATGTTCGAACCAAGTTGATTAAATCAACACTAATATATCATAGTAACCTAGAAAATTAGTGGAATTCATAAAAAGTCTCAAATTACATTTATTTTGGTATTTATATTATCAATTTTTTCAATATTTCATTAATAAGATAATTACTGCATCATATTTGTGTCATAGATAAATTAAATTATTTGATGTCTAAAAATTACAAATAAAATACCATCATGTAGGAAATCTTTTTAGCTTTCTAATGAATATTTACAATCGAATTTATCTTATGTATAACCCTATATTAAAAATTATTTACTTGTTAAACTTTGATTTTAACTATTTTAACCCTTCTTTAAATAAATTAATAATAAATGTCCTAATCTAATCCAAGTGGGCCTAAATGGTCATATTTTATTCCTAAGTTTGTTTTTGGTCGAATTACACTTGTCCAATAGTATTAGGACATGTGTTAGGGTAATATTGATATCATATTTACCCTTAGTTACCCTATTTACTATTAACCGCGGTAAAAATAGTAAAAAGTTACTATTCACCAAAAAATTATTTTCATCTCATTGAACCACATTTTAGTCCTTGATATTAACCGTGTCTCTCGAATTTTTGAAATTCCATTCACAGAAGCGGTAAAATTAAGTTTTATGCAAAATTCAGTTTTTAACCTACCACTTAGTGGTTTCACTATTCATCAAAAATTGAAAGTTTTCAGAAAAATACCAAAATTTCACCCTAGGCTAATTTCGATATTCTGAGTCCAAAAATGAAGTCCATTTTGAAAAATAAAATTTATAAAATTTCAAAAAGTGGTTATTACTATTCATAACGGCTAGTTTTAATAGCATATTGTTGTTTAGTGAAACTCGGTATTGCGTACGACGCAAGCTATCGAGGAAGGTCGCGATTGCGTGTAAAGCAAGCCAAGCAAGTGTTGTGTAGAAAAAGATTCCTTTGATGATAACATAAAAGTCTCGGGTGTTACATTCTACCCCCCTTAAAAAGAATTTCGCCCTCGAAATTCGTCACTTTGTAACAAATAGATGAGGATACTTCTCCCTCATCATATCCTCAAGCTCCCATGTAGCTTCTTCAAGTTGGTGGTTCCTCCATAAAACTTTCACCAAGCGAGTGGTCTTGTTTCGTAGGACTTTTTCGCTACGATCCAGAATCTCTATCGGCTGTTCTTCATAAGAAAGATCTTGCTCCAGCGGTACAACTTCTGAGCTGAGTACATGTGAAGGATCTGGTATGTACTTTCTCAGGAGAGATACGTGGAACACATCGTGAACTTGAGAGAGATTCGGTGGAAGCGCCAATCGGTAAGCTACCTTCCCAACACGATCCAGTATTTCAAAAGGACCGATATATCTAGGGCTAAACTTCCCCTTCTTTCCAAATCTCATAACCCTCTTCCAGGGAGATATTCGTAAGAACACTTTATCGCCCACTTCAAACTCTAGGTCTTTTCTTCGGTTGTCGGCATAACTTTTCTGTCGACTTTGAGCTGCTCTTATGTGTTGTTGAATAGATCTAACCTTTTCTGCCATTTCATCAACGAGATCAGGTCCTAATAGCTTTCTTTCCCCAACTTCATCCCAGCAAGTTGGAGTCCTGCATTTCTTTCCATAGAGAGCTTCATAAGGAGCCATCTGAATACTGGAGTTAAAGCTATTATTATAAGAAAATTCCACCAAAGGTAGGTGTTGATCCCAACCTCCTTTGAAATCCATAGAGCAAGCTCTCAACATATCTTCTAGGGTTTGAATTGTTCTCTCAGACTGACCGTCTGTCTGGGGATGATAAGCAGTGCTGAAACTCAACTCTGTATCCAGAGTATGCTGAAGACTTCGCCAGAACTTCGAGGTAAATCTCGGATCTCGATCAGATATAATAGAAAGTGGTACTCCATGCAATCTTACCACTTCCTTTACATATATCCTGGCAAGCTGATCTAGAGAGAAATCCTCTCTAATAGCAATGAAGTGTGAAGACTTTGTAAGACGATCAACTATGTCCCAGATAGCATTATTGCCTTTGGATGTTTTAGGAAGTCCTGTGACAACGTCCATAGTGATGTTTTCCCATTTCCATTCGGGTATGGGTAATGGTTGTAACATCCCCTTAGACTTCTGTCTCTCAGCTTTAACTTGTTGACAAACCAAGCATCGAGAGACATATTCAGCAACATCTCTTTTCATGCCATCCCACCAGAAGTACTCTTTCAGGTCCCTATACATCTTCGTGCTTCCAGGATGAATAGAAAATGATGAACTATGAGCCTCATCCAGCAGCTCATTCTTTAATTCGGGGATGGGAGGAACGCAAACACGATTCCTGAACTTTATTATCCCATCACAATCAAGGTTGAATTCAGGAACATTTCTCACCTTCTTTTGTAACTCGACATCTTCTTTCTGTGCCTCTTTAATCTTCACATGTATAGATGGTTGAACATTCATTTGAGAAAGATAAGATTTTTCCCCTTCCATTATAATTCCAAGATCCATCCTTTGTAAATCCATAAATATTGGATCTTTTGTGATCCTCATCATGGATAAACTAGCATGGTCTTGTCGACTTAATGCATCTGCCACCTTGTTTGCTTTCCCAGGGTGGTAATGGATTGAGCAGTCATAATCCTTAATCAGCTCCAACCATCTTCTTTGGCGCATATTCAACTCCTTTTGTGTGAAAATATACTTTAAACTTTTATGATCAGTATAAATATCACACCTTTCACCATAAAGGTAATGCCTCCAAATCTTTAATGCAAAGATTACCGCAGCCAACTCCAAATCATGTGTTGGGTAATTTTGCTCATGGATTTTCAACTGTCGTGAGGCATAAGCTATCACCATATCATTTTGCATAAGAACACACCCCAATCCCTTCTTGGATGCATCACTGTAGATCACAAACCTTTCTCCACTACAAGGCAGTGTGAGCACAGGTGCACTGGATAACCTTCTTTTCAACTCCTTGAAATTCTCTTCACATTCCTCTGTCCAGACAAACTTAACTCCTTTCCGAGTCAACTTGGTGAGTGGATTAGATAATCGTGAAAAATCTTTTACAAAACGTCGATAATATCCAGCCAAACCAAGAAAACTTCGGATCTCAGTTACTGTTGTTGGTCTTGACCATCTTTCGATAACCTCTGTTTTTGCTGGATCCACAGATATCCCCTCTTTTGAGATTATATGACCCAAAAATGCAACTTTTTGAAGCCAAAATTCACACTTGGTAAATTTGGCATAAAGCTTCTCCTTTCTCAGGGTCTTCAATATAATTCTCAAGTGATCTTCATGCTCTTCCTTGCTCTTTGAATAGACAAGAATATCGTCTATAAAGACTACCACAAATTGATCAAGATAGTCTCTAAAGACTCTATTCATTAGATCCATGAAGATAGCAGGGGCATTAGTAAGACCAAATGGCATCACTATAAATTCATAGTGTCCATACCTTGTACGGAAAGCCGTCTTTGGTATATCCTCCCTTTTGACCCTTAATTGATGATACCCTGAACGAAGATCAATCTTGGAAAAGTATTGAGCTCCGCGTAGTTGGTCAAATAAGTCATCAATGCGTGGGAGAGGATATTTGTTCTTGATAGTGATCTTGTTAAGTTCTCTATAATCAATGCAGAGTCTCATTGATCCATCTTTCTTCTTAACAAATAGAACAGGTGCTCCCCAAGGTGACGCACTAGGGCGTATGAATCCCTTATCAAGATTCTCTTGGAGTTGCTTCTTCAATTCCTGCAACTCAATTGGGGCCATTCTATAAGGTGTCTTTGAAATAGGCAAAGCACCCGGTACGAGTTCTATTGAAAACTCAACTTCACGATTTGGTGGAAGACCCGGCAATTCCTCTGGAAAGACATCATCAAACTCCCGTACAATGGGCATATTCTTAATCGTGAGTTTCTCACCAACCATTTGAGATAAATAACCTTCATTTAGTGGAATCAATACCCATAAGATGGAAGAAATTTCCACTGGAAGGTTATGTTCATCCTTGCATTGATAGACGATCGTAGGTTGATCTGGAATATGAAATGTGAATTCCCTTCTTTGGCAATTGATATGAGCTCCATGTAGAGAAAGCCAATCCATGCCAAGAATCACATCAAATTCCACTAAAGGAAGGATCACAAGATTTGCAGGAAGCACTTTCCCACAAACTTCGATCGGAGAATAATTATAAACTTCTGATGCGATTGATGTGCCATTAGGTGTTGTCACAGCTAACTCAACATCTAATTGTTGAGGTAATACGGTGATACCCTTAGAAAATTTTTCAGAAATAAAAGAGTGGGTGGATCCAGAATCAAATAAAACATTTTCTACTTTAGAGTGGATGGTAAGTGTACCTTTCACCACATCGTTATCGTACTCCACATCGCTGATAGAAATTGCATGTGACTTTCCTTTGTCTTTAGCCTTAAGAGTTTGTTGACGTCGACCATCATCATCAACCCTTGGATTTGGGCATTGATTGGCATAATGCCCCATCTCCTTGCACTTGAAACATTGAAGTGTAGCAGGTTCATTCTGTGTATCCCTTCCTTTGTTTGCATCATTAGACATCTTCTTCCCATTATCACGGCATTCAAATGCCCGATGGCCTTCCTTTCCACATTTAAAACATTTACTTGTCCCTTTAAGACAACTCCCTCCATGTTTCTTTCCACACTTTGAGCATAAGGGAAAGTTCATCTTCTTTTCCGTGTGCTCTTTAGATTTTTCTTTGAATTCCATCTTCCTCTTCTTATCAAACCCATGTGACTGATGGGTTACTCCAATCTCCATCTCGACTTTGAGAGCACATCGAACGATTTCCTCGTAGCTATTGAAGTCCCTTATGGCTAACGCCCTTCGAAGACTTGGTTTTAAGCCACTAAAGAATCGATCGATCTTACTCTCAGGTTGGATAATAATACCAGAAGCGTACCTTGCAAGTCTTGTAAAATTTGCTTCATAGGTACTAACAGATTCATCATCCCTTTGCTTCAGTTCAAGGAACTCTTTCTCCATCTTTGTTCGGAGAATACGAGGGAAGTACTTATTGAAAAATAAGTTCTTGAACTCGTCCCATTCCATAGACTCAATTTCATCCCTTTGCCTCGTATTCTTAACAAGATTCCACCATTGATCCGCATCTCCTTCCAAACGATACACTGCTAGGATGACTTTATCATGCTCAGAACATTGAAGAACTGAAAATATCTTTTCAGTAGTACTAATCCATTGTTCAGCAACTAATGGATCAGTAGACCCGCTGAAAGATGGTGGACGCTGCCTCATGAAGGATTCAACAGAATGTTGCTCCCTTCTTTGTTCGTTTGGAAATCCTGCATGATTCATAGCTTGAGAAAGTTGTGTGAGCATGGCTACAAGATTTTGCATTCCAGCTCCCATATCGTTTGGTTGCTCTGGGGGACAATCATTGCATTGCCCATCGCATTCCGCATTAACACGGTTCCTTCGGGTTCCAGCCATTGACTAAAACCAAGAAGAATAGTGTGAGCAACACTAATTATAATAGGAAACCACATAATTCAAGAATAAAATTTTCATGCTTAAGGTCTTATCCTAGGTTATTCAAGGCCATTTCTAAAACACTAAGATTGTGTTCTATGCTTAGACTTATCCTTAGGGTTCTTACTAAGGCTTTCACATCCTAGTTTCCAAAGGTTGACTATACCTTTCCTCTGATACCAACTATAACGACCCACACTTTACATACATTGTTAATACTTCAAAATTGAATCACTCTTATTACAACATATGACAAAACCACAAAGGACCGTATAGGTATAGTGTCTTTAGAAACTGGGGAAACATAAACAACTGGTTCATAAATCTTCTACAGTGTCTCCCATTTATTTCATCATATCTAGGGTCCCTTTTAGCATATTCTACTTAATATCCATCTTCCTGACCTGGGGAAAAGAAAACATAAAAGGGTGAGCTCAAATGCTCAGCAAGGGCAAATAAAGGAAATAAAAATCATATCATATCTTTATGAAAATCAAAACCTGCAAAAGAGATCATAATATCTTAACATGGAATAAATCATAGAAGTGAAAATGAGATCCCCATAACATAAAACTTGAACCTTTGTGGCATGCACACATAATCATGGAAAATCATTTCTTGTTAGTCATGACTCATTGCCAAGACTATCTTAGTGGACAAAGTCCCTTTCTGAACCGAGTTCACTCCTCGTTTCAGTCCTGTATCACTGAACCGAAATAACCTTCCGTTCCAGCCATGTCTATCTCATGAGATATAAAATAATTACCCAATGCATTGGAGGGAGATATAGGTCCCACCCATCTTATAATGAATCCTTTCTTATGTGTGCCACATAATCATAAAACATACATCATCGCATAACACATATAACAAAAATGGGATTCTTGAAACATCATGACATCATAAATCAATTCATATATGATAAAGGAATTCATAAACATAATTCCATCACAACATAGTCAAACCAATGTAAAAATATGGATAGAAACAGAACCCTTTATTATCTTAGATGGAAAATAATTTTGATAAAACACTTGAATTGAATTCTTGAGGAAAATATCCTTTCTTCTTCAAAAAAACATTTTTCCTTTCATAACATGTCATACAACTTTAAAATAAAAGAAGTTGATTAAAAATAAACTTGAAAACTTGTAAAGGAAGCTTCTTTGAAGTAATGTTTTAAAAATCCATTCATGCCGTATAAGTTAAAAAAAACATTCTTCGTACTTTTGCCGGAAAAGTCAAAAAGTACCTCGTACGAAAAACGACAAAAGATTCCTTTCATTTCTTTTACTAAAAACTCACCTAAGGGTAAAATTGGATTTAAACTATTGCAAGTGGATGGAAACAATATTACATATTGAGGGAACATGGATGTGGATGATAAAATTCACCCCAGTAAATACTTACGAATAAACAATCTCGGATAAAAATGAGATTGTGATATTTCCCTTACCTTAGGTCCGATTTGCTTTGTTCGTGTCCGAAGCTCCTCTTCTTTGGAACGCCTTTTTGAATCCTCCACTTAAGGAACTAAGATTGGTCTTTGGAGAAGACCAGGACCTCTAGGATTATTCTAGGGAAGTGGAGAAGGGAAAATGGCAGGGGTTGGCCGAGCTTGAGTGCTCAAATTGGTGTGAGGAGGAGGGGGAGGAGGTGCCCTTTTATAAGGGAGGAGAGGGGCACCTTAGGAATATCTCAAAATATTATTTTATATTAAAGTCAAAATCGGTTTATAATGGTTCCAAAGGGTCTTATTTCGAAGATAAAGTGGTGAAGGGTCGAAATCCTATCCACCAATAGGATTTAGACAAGTTTAGGGTATTATTTTAACCTTATCAATTAGATTTAACTCTAAGTTAATTAATTTAACTTTTACCGTGTCTTTTTGTTTTCTTTCACTATATGGTTAATAAACTTTCTATAACATGCCAAACGAACCCCAAATTGTTTATTATTAATATATATATCCTTATCTAAGTCATTTGGCCGAACCTTAGATTTTTAGGAATAAAATAACAATTAATAATATAATATTTGATTTAAAAACTATTTTGTGTCAATTTTGACACTATTTGATATATGATTTTTGTGAAAGTCATAACAGAATTATATGTTCGAACCAAGTTGATTAAATCAACACTAATATATCATAGTAACCTAGAAAATTAGTGGAATTCATAAAAAGTCTCAAATTACATTTATTTTGGTATTTATATTATCAATTTTTTCAAAATTTCATTAATAAGATAATTACTGCATCATCTTTGTGTCATAAATAAATTAAATTATTTGATGTCTAAAAATTACAAATAAAATACCATCATGTAGGAAATCTTTTTAGCTTTCTAATGAATATTTACAATCGAATTTATCTTATGTATAAACCTATATTAAAAATGATTTACTTGTTAAACTTTGATTTTAACTATTTTAACCCTTCTTTAAATAAATTAATAATAAATGTCCTAATCTAATCCAAGTGGGCCTAAATGGTCATATTTTATTCCTAAGTTTGTTTTTGGTCGAATTACACTTGTCCAATAGTATTAGGACATGTGTTAGGGTAATATTGATATCATATTTACCCTTAGTTACCCTATTTACTATTAACCGCGGTAAAAATAGTAAAAAGTTACTATTCACCAAAAAATTATTTTCATCTCATTGAACCACATTTTAGTCCTTGATATTAACCGTGTCTCTCGGATTTTTGAAATTCCATTCACAGAAGCGGTAAAATTAAGTTTTATGCAAAATTCAGTTTTTAACCTACCACTTAGTGGTTTCACTATTCATCAAAAATTGAAAGTTTTCAGAAAAATACCAAAATTTCACCCTAGGCTAATTTCGATATTCTGAGTCCAAAAATGAAGTCCATTTTGAAAAATAAAATTTATAAAATTTCAAAAAGTGGTTATTACTATTCATAACGGCTAGTTTTAATAGCATATTGTTGTTTAGTGAAACTCGGTATTGCGTACGACGCAAGCTATCGAGGAAGGTCGCGATTGCGTGTAAAGCAAGCCAAGCAAGTGTTGTGTAGAAAAAGATTCCTTTGATGATAACATAAAAGTCTCGGGTGTTACAGATGTCTTGTGTTGTAAGTTACAACAAAGGATTCTTGCACAATAAGAAACCCTAACTAGGTTGCATTGCACGCAATCATGGCCTTCCTCGATAGCTTGTGTCGTACGCAATACCGAGTTTCACTAAACAATGATATGATATTAAAATATTATTAAAACTAGCTGTTATGAATAGTAATAACCACTTTTTGAAATATTATAAATTTTATCTTTCAAAACGGACTTCATTTTTGGATTCGGAATATCGATATTAGCCTAGGATGAAATTTTGGTATTTTTCGGATAACTTTCATATTCTGATGAATAGTGAAAATTAATAAATTTTAATTAAAAACAATGTTTTTAATTGAAATAATTAATAGTGATAAATTATTATTTTGAGTGGTTTTAAAGTATATTTAGAATATATTATTACAATTTAATACAATAATGTTCATTTGATGTAATTTCACATTTAAACCAGACATAAACAAGTGCCAATCTTTTGATAATTATTATCTTTTAAAAACATGCTATTTGTTTTGACGACGGGAATTAATTTTTAAATTAGTTAATGTAACTAATATGTTTTTATTTTGGTAAAATAAATATCTTTTTTGAATTCATAATATCAAATATAGGTGAGGCCTAATTTTTGGTATTTTTCTGAAAACATTCATTTTTTGATGAATAGTGAAACCACTAAGTGGTAGTTAAAAAAACTGCATTTTTCATAGAAATTAATTTTACCGCTTCTGTGAGTAGAATTTCGAAACTCCGAGAGACAAGGTTAATATCAAGGACTAAAATGTGGTTCAATTAGATGAAAATATTTTTTGGTGAATAGTACCTCTTTACTTTTTTACCACGGTTAAAACTAAATAGGGTAATTAAGGGTAAAAGTGTTATTATTATTACCCTAACACATATCCTAATTCAATTTAATAAGTGTAATTCGACCAAAAACAACCTTAGGAATAAAATATGACCATTTAGGCCCACATGGATTAGATTTGGACAATTATTATTAATTTATTTAAAGAAGGGTTAAAATAGTTAAAATCAAAGTTTAATAGGTAAATAATTTTTAATATGGGGTTATACATAAGATAAATTAGACTATAAATATTCATTAGAAAGATAAGAAAATTTTCCTACATAATGGTATTTTATTTGTAATTTTTAGACATTAAATAATTTAATTTATTTACGACACAACGATGATGCAGTAATTATCTTATTAATGAAATATTGACATAATTGATGTTATAAATACCCAAATAAATGTAATTTGAGTCTTTTTATGAATTAAACTAATTTTATAGGTTAATATGACATGTTATTATGGATTTAATTATCTTTTTTCGAACTAATCATTCTGTTATGATTTACGCAAAAATCAATTACCAAATAGTGTCAAAATTGACATAAAATAGTTTTTAAAACAAATATTATATAATTTATTGTTATTTTATTTCTAAAAATCTATGATTCGAAAAAATGACTTATATAAGGTTATATATATTAATAATAAACAATTGGGGGTTATTTTGGGTTTTTATAGTACGTTTATTAACCTTATAGTGTAAGAAAATAAGAAGACACGGTAAAAGTAAAATTATTTAACTTAAGGATAATTCTAAATTATAAGGTTAAAATAGAAAGATAAACTTGTCTAAATTTTATTGGATGAGAGGATTTCGACCCATCCTCACCTTATCTTCTAAATATATCAATTTGGTGCTATTAAAACCCGAATTTGACTTTATAATAAAATAATAGTTTTAGTTATTCCAAAGGTGCCCCTCTTCTCCCATATAAAAGGGCACCTCCTCCCTCTCTTCCACACACCACATAGAGACTTCAATCTCGGCCATCCCCAGACCAATTACCTTCTCAACTTCCCTACAAACATTTTAGAGGTATTTTTCTTCTTCAAAGACCAATTTTAGTGCCCTAAGAGGAGGACTCAAAGAGGCGCTTCAAAGAAGAGGTAATTTCTGTTACCGATTCTTTCACCTTTATTTCTTCTTCCACTTCTTCTT
Source organism: Viscum album (assembly GCA_963277665.1). Lineage (NCBI taxonomy): Eukaryota > Viridiplantae > Streptophyta > Magnoliopsida > Santalales > Viscaceae > Viscum > Viscum album. The sequence goes on from OY728120.1 coordinate 790,477,046, forward strand.
AATAGGTTGTTTCATTATGAAGTAATAACATCAGTATCAATCATATACTGATATGTTATTATATGTATGAAATAACCCTATTTCACCATCTATCCATCCTACGAAAAATGAAATCACCGCGCGTGCGTACGTACGGAATACCGTCTCCACGCCGTGGTGTAATCTATTTTCCACCACCACCATACTTGGATGGGTATAATTGTGTAAATAATAACTATATATGATTATTTTAATGTGATATTGATTCTGTAATATTATACATACACTCCAATAAAATTCCACTATCATGGGAACGATATCATTGCTCGTGCGTTCGTACGAAATACCGTCTCCACGACGCGATGAGATTCATTTTCAATGATTAACCATTCATAAATGATTATAAAGTATATATAATAAGTAATCATAAAATATATGAAATAAAAATTATATTTGATTTATGTATATATCTATATATATGTATTTAATCCAATTAATTCCATTCAATTCATTGAGTAAACGAAAACAACCTTCATGCGAACGTACGGCCTACAGTCTCCATGAACGGTGTATTTCTTTCCATTTATCGATCTATTATATATATTTATATTATGAATATATATTATATATAAATCATGTTTTACATTATGGATATAAGTAATCATGATCTAAGTAACCATATGAATAATTACATGTCAAAACACGGATGACAAATTAAACGATTTTACCCAAAACGCTCTTTAACATGGAATTTACAAAATAATGAGTAATATAATGTCATAAGTGAACAATATATGATATCATAACAATTAATATGATTCTTTAATAATTCAATAACATTATTTAAATCATTATATAGGAGGATCGGATACGTACGAAGCATATCTGACCTAAGGTAAGGGATAATTTTTCAAATCTCATTTTTATCCGAGATTGCTTATTCGTCAGTATTTACTGGGGTAATTTCTATCATCCACGTCCATGTTTTATAAAAGTGCTTTTGTGTATTTTTAAAGTCCTTTTTACCCATTTTTTACTTTTAATACAAGTTATGTATGCAATATTTCTATTATGAGGTACTTTTTGACTTTTCCGGCAAAAGTACGAGAAGATTGTTTTTTTAACTTATACGGAACGAACGTATATTTACGGTTTCATAAAGCCGTATTTTCATTAAGCTTCCTCCAAAATATTTCATGAATATTTTCAAAAAAATATCTTTCTTTTAAAATATCATGACGGTTTTTGAAAAGAAATTGATTTTGAAGAAGAAAGGATATTTTCCTCAAGAATTCATTTGAAGTGTTTTATCAAAACCTTTTTCCATCTAAGATGACATTATTTCATATGTGTATGTTTCAAGTATAAAGTATCTATGATTTACATGGTTTCACTTTTCTTCTCATGAAATGATATCCATTTCTTTTATATGGATTCATTGATTATGGGATGATTTTTATGAAACACATTTTATTTATTGGGTTATTATGAATGATGTATGTTTATTTTTTGGAACAAGTAAGAATGATTTCATGATGAGATGGGTGGGACCTATATCTCCATCCAATTCATTGGGTAAAGATATATATCTCATGAGATAGACATGGCTGGAATGGCAAGTTAAACCAGATCATTAATACAGGACTGGAACAAGGAGTGAACTCGATTCAGAAAGGGACTTGGTCCTCTAAGATGGTCTTGGAATAAATGTCTTGGCTAATATGTAAATCATATCATGTGCTTAATGGTTTCCACAATTACATGTTTTATTCCCATGAAATTTTATCATGCTTAATGTTTCTTTATGATCTATGACTTACGTACTTCCATGTTTATGTCATTGCTCAAGCTTTTGATGTTTAAACATTATGTTCATGTTTTTAAGTTCAAATGTATATGGTATGTTTTATTTTATCCATGCTTACCCTTATTAAGAATTTGAGCTAACCCTTTTATATTTTCTTTTCCCGAGGATATAAAGAAAGGTTTTAGGTAAGAAAAAAAGGGGGAAGATCTTTATGGGAGATGTTGAGGATCTTTCACCATGATTAGAAGATTACGATCCAAGTTTCCAAAGACACTAAACTATTTCGGTCGTTGTGTGTCTGTTTTGGTTATGTATTAAGTATTCTGCAAAAGTAATGTAATGTCCATGTACATCAAGCTTCGGGTCTTTACAAAAATTCAAGTCAAATACCCTAGAATAAAATAATTTAAATTTAAAAATAAAATACCATGTTAAGGATTAATTATATATCATTTAAAAGGTTTTTATTTAAACCATATAAACAATTATGTGCAATACAATAATATAATCCTCATTGACTAAAAATTAAGATGATAACTATAACGTCATTTATGGTTCAACCTATATATGTATAAGAGTCCTATATAAAAAATATGTATTTATTATTAATATATTTCATAACCATAATAATATATAACATATAATATATGATTTAATTATATATATTTTTCTCAATATTATTAATAATTCATTATTAAAATCAATATTATGGGTGTCAACTATTTTGTTTTTTATATACGTATTAGTTTCGTTGTTTTAGTCCTTGTACTTTCATTATAGTTAAACAATATATAGAATTTTAGTCACTATTTAAATATCACATATATTAATTGTATATGTATTTAGAGTAATCCATAAAATTGAGACATACAAAAATGAACTAAACTCTTCATGGAGACGGTTAGTCATACGTATGCATTGCACTGTTACTATTTATATAATATATGGAACAATAGAAAGGTAAATAAAATTTCACCTTTAAATAATAATAATAATATCATATACAAAAAATATATTTATGAAATTTATCCGAACAATAATAAATGTCCAAATGAAATGAAAAATGTATCATATCTCTTCGTTGAGGTGGTAGTCAAGATGTACGTGTAAATAACGTTATCATTTTTTAATGAATTAGAACATAAGAAGAATGATATAATATTATATTTTCATAAGTATAATTATTTAATAAAAATATCATATTCATATAGTATCCAATATTATATCCAATAAATAGAGGTGGTAATGGAAAAAAATACATTGGTTCAGGAGGTAGTAGACCGACATACACATAATTGATGGTTTCGTTTCCCATTTAATAAAAAATGGGACAAATATATGTTATGAAATTAACATTATAATATATTTGTAATTTTAATATTATTGTGAGCTATTTAATCATATTTGGAGAAGTTTTTAAGATGGTATAGGAGTAAATAAAATGAATATGCAAGGTTAAGAACAGTACACATTGTTTTGGAGAGCCACTTTAGGTTTACACATAAATACTTCCATTGATTGTTTTATGATCAAACCAGGGATTTTATGTCATATGGAGGGATATATGTAAATTATTATGGTATTTAATGGCTGAAACAATATCTTGATGTGTGGGGAGGAGATTATATTTGGGTCTCCTTTTATATGTGGGGTAGAGGACACACTTTGAATTTCAAAAACTAATAACGTAAACCCATGTTTTACATAAATAAATTTCTCTTAAATGGACCATTATTTAACATTATGTGATATAAGTTAAAAATATGGACATAAAATAAAAATTATATATAAATAACCCAACCCAAGTATCCTGGATCTATTTAATTTCTTTATTACATAAGCATTGATATAAGACTCAAATACCAAAGGACCAATAAATTTAGTAGTTTTGGAAACAAAATTACTTACTTAAATCATACATGACAATTGAAACTATAAAATAAAATATAATCAATCCTTTGAGAGCACCAATATTCTCAAATATTAATCCTACAAATAAATCATAATATACATCTTAGTATTATAGGAAAATTAGAACATAATAAATGGGAAAGACCAGATGCCTACTAAAGGTAATAATACAATGAAATCAATTATGAATAAATAACAATAAACATTATGGAATGGTATATAATATAATCAAAATCAATTTAGTCATAATCTTGTGAATTACATGGAAATAATAAATGAAAATGAAATATTTCCATATAAATTATCACATAAATATTCCACTAGTTGTATAATCAAATTGAATATCAAAAATTATTCTCATAATGAGGTAATGAATAATTCTGAACATCTTAAACATAACATCCAATCTTTATCCAAGACACCATACACAAATGGGTAATACCACAACCAATACCCCAAATAGTTTGTCTTAAGAGAACTATCGATGCATCAATAGGGTTTAGTGGGTCCTTCCTATTACTTACTAACTCCAATTCTTTCCACATATGAGTGGCAAGAAACATACAGAACATATAAATTTTAAATTTAAATAACATTCCCAAATAATTAAACATAATCCTTAAATATTATGAGTAACATGGTTAATGTTATCAAAATAGAACATTCATAGTAAAATTGATCATAAAAAATTAAAAAAATATGTTATATCGTATCATAAGAGCTCAACATCAATCAAGCATAAGATCCAACAAAATATTATAAAAACGATTAAAATATATAGTAAAATCATTAAACAAATTTAAGGGAAATAACCTCATGACATTGAAAAAAAGTATTTAAAACCAAAAAGTTTATAAATGAAAAAAATTAATTTGGTAAGAACATTGAAAAATTGTAATGTAATATTCAAAATATTATAAAATTATAAATACATAAAAATATCATCATGTCGTATAAGTTAAAAAAAACATTCCTTCCTTATTTTTGCTGAAATAGTCATAAAGTACCTCATTTGTAAAATGAATAAAATATTCCTTCAAAACCATTTTATATATATTGAAAAATGTGTAAAAAGACATCAAATATTTTTATCATAATAGTATAAACCTTTTTGAAAACATTTTTAGAAAAATATGGACATGGAAGAAAAATGTTCCCAATAGGAGACTTAAACTTAATCAATCCTGAATAATAATGAGATTTTAAAATAATGTACCTAGCACTTTCCTTTACTTGAACAAGATTTGTCATCCTATATAATGGAATAAAGACTGTTATTAATATACACATGAAATTTATCTATATTTATGATATCATATATGATCATTTAATATCATTTTGATAATAATAGTTCATTATTACCTTTGTTTTAGTTTCTAATGGCATCGTTTTCCTATGCATGTTTTTTCATTCATGCCATGTTTCATATGAATATTATATATGTATTCTGTCCCAAAAATTATAGTAAGTTAATATATATCTTATTTACTCATTAAATTAATTTTTTAATCATTTTTTAATTGTTAACATGAAAAATTAATCATATAGGTTTGTGGAGATGGTAAGTCCTACGTACGTAGGAACGACGATATCATTATCTTAATGGTGAAAGGGTAAATAATAAGATGGTATAATAATTATTACTAATAAATATAAGGACATATTTATTATTTATATCAATTATATTCATTATTATACCAATCTAAATAAAGTTGTGATGAAAAAGAAATTACACCTCAACGTGGGGATGGTATGTTATACGTACGCATTCCTCATGCTTTCATAATTCTTAGTATGGATAATCATTGGAATTTGAGTTTAAAATAATAATAAAATAACATATGATATATGACACTAGAGTTATTAATTTATTATGGAAATAATACATGAATATGAATTAGAAGAATAAATTAACTTGAAAGAGATGGAAAAAAAATTACCCCCTCTTCAATATACTCCCTTTAAATATTCTCTTTTGGAATTTTGAATTGAATTTTTTGGAAGAAAATCACCTCCATAAGATGTCTAGGGTTTTTTGGGGGTGAAATGGGAAGTTTTTGGTCTATATAGAAGTCCCAAAGTGGTGTGATTAGGGTAGAGAGGAGATTCCATTTTATAATTTATGTGAGGAGAACTTTTGGAACATAGAAAATATTAAATTAATATAAATTTCATTTCATTTAAAAATTGATATAAAGTGAGTTATATAAATTATAATATTATTATTGGTAGAAATTATCTCAAATAATAAATGTTAGACATGTTTAGGTCATATTATTACCCTTATTGTTTGTCTTTAACACTTATTTAACCCCTATAACTCTTATAGTTACAACCTGTTTTTTTATTACTTAAGGGTTAATATAGTTACTATTATAAGGAAACTGCCTTAAACATTTCATAATATTGAATTAAATGATTAATTAATATTGAGGATCTTTTCAGGTTTAGAGTTGTAGATAATTAGGCCATAACTATTACATTTCATTTCAAAAAAAATACAAAGTAGACACTTCTACTCAGTTTCAATTTTTTTCACAAAACAATAACTATTGAAAAAAAGAGTCATGTCTAGTTCCATGTTTAAGACAGCATGACTTTTCTGATATCTCATCATTGACCCTATCCCACATTATGTCCTGTGAAAAACAATTCAAAAACATGAGATGATCATAAAAAGCACAATAAGGGATACCGAAAGAAGGAAAACTGTTAGTTATTCAAAATAACAAGTAAACCATGAATACATTAACATAAGTAATAATTTTCACCTTTATGAAGTAGTAAATAATCTTCACTGAATAAAATATCATTACATACCCTTTTTAACCAAAATATTACCATAAAAACCATATAAATAACACATAACATATAAAGGTAACTTGGGACATAAACATACTTAAATGGAATAACCATATGGTCGACTTCCACACATATCACAAAATTGAATAGCCATACGGCTGAATTCTTTATCCAATTCATTAGATGTTATAACAAAACCACCCGTCCTGTTTTTCACAGCACCACCCATCATTTGGTTTATCAAATAACCACCCGTCAAATGTCTAAGTACCATTATAAAATCATAATACATAAAAAAATATAAAGGAATGAAAAAATTTCCACATTTCAATCACAATATATCACATAAATATATTGAAATAACAAATCCATTATCTAATCCATTTTAAATACCAAAATACATAAAAGAGTATATGGTATTTATTTTCTTTTAAAAACATTATGGCTTGTTGAGGAAGCCGAAGATCAAATAATACTCGCAGCAGCGGAAAGGGTCGTTGTCACCACTTACGTTAAAAGGAACATTCTGTTTGTCATTTAGTAAAACGTTTCGTTCAAAAAGATTACCTTTGAAAATTCAAGGGTGTTTATACAACGTATAAAATAAAGTCTTTTATTAAAACAAAATATTCCTCAATGAAAGGAGATTGAGACGAAGTCCCATACCCCGTGTCCAACTTGAATCGATCATTCTTTAATATCCTAAATAATACACTAAAGTTAATTTCTATTTTCTTAAGAAACGTTTTCAAGTTTATTATTCCTTTTATATCACTTATTTCCATGTTATAAACATTATGTAATCATTCAAGTTAATAATGTTCATTTTTTTCGATATTTGGTACTTGAGTCAAAAATGAACACCTTATATTTACAAGTTGTCCATGTGGTCAATAGTCCATCATATCCAGAATTATATTCATGATTTAGATATCATATATATCATATATATCCAATATATACATGTATTTATAATAGTACATAACATTTTGAGGTAATAAATGAAATGCACAGTTCATGGAGACGGTAAGCCATACGTACAAATGAGCGCTACCTTCATTTATATTTCTTATTTTAATGAAATTAAAACATAATGATACATAGTTATATTATGATTATAGTATAATATCATATATAATATCATTAACGCCACCCTTTATACATCCCACATATGGCATTAACGATTCATATCACTTTGAGGGGGCGGTAGTTCACACTTCCTCAAATGGAATTATCGCATTTACCCATAATGGAAACCATAAAGGTATGCTATAAAAGAGAAATACAGAAGCATAGAGAAAATGTAAACATATTATATATCATATATAAATACAGGTCCATAATAATTTCCACCATGAGAGGTGGTTGGAGATATTTGAACAATCATCGTTTCGAGAGGCGTTAGTTTTCCATCCACAGAAACATTATGTTCTTCATCTATTAGATGGAGATGTGTGTGACTGTATTTTGAATAATTCTCATAAAAATATCCTAGTATATTTATGATAGTTTTTTTTATAAAATAATGTAAAAAATGATTTTAGGGGTTTGGAAAAGTAAAATAAAAGAAAAGAAGTTAAGAGAAACTGATACCTTTAATTTGGGTAACTTTTTTGGATTGAACCAAAAGGACTTCTTAAATTCCTTATGCTTATTGTAAGGCTTATAGAAAGAGGAGAGGGATGTATATAGATTAATTGGGAATATGAAGGACGAGCCTAAAGGCTTGAGAGGTGTGAGAAATTGGTTAGAAGTGGTATCCTTTTATATTGGATAAGAGGGTCTCTTTAAAAAAGTGTGAAAATATTATTTTATTATATAATGATATTCGGTTTCAAAAGGTCAAGAAATCATTAGAAGAGAATATAAGATGACTCATGGTAGAAATAAAATCCGCACAAAATAATTGGACAATTTTTAGATGTTATTTTAATATTTATAATCTTATTTATTTAAATTATTTATTAATGAGGTAAACACTGCATCATTAATGTGTCATTAACAATTTAAATTATTTTTTGTCTGAAAATTACAAAAAAAATACCATGATGTAGGAATGCTTTTTATATTTACAATAATATTTATAGACAAAAATATTACTTTTATAACACCATTTAAAAATTAATTTACTAAATGATTTTTTGTTTATGTCATTTTTGCCTTTACTATAAATTAATTAATCTACAGTTTAATTATCATTCATAAGTGGCTCTATGGGGTCCCAAAATATACCCAAAGATTCCCATGGTCGGCCATTACTCATCCAATAAGGTTAGTACAAGTGTTAAGGAAATTTTGAATTATTATAATATTCTTTTTACCTTGAATTACCCTATTTATCTTTAATCGCAGAAAATAAATGTCAGAAGTTACTATTCAACAAAAATGATTATCATCTTATTGAACCACATTTTACATAATAATAACAACCATGTATTTAGTATTTTCGAAATTCAATTCACAGTATTCGTAAAATTTCATTTTGATGAAAATGTCGTTTTTTTAACTACTACTAAGTGGTTTCACAATTATTCAAAAATTGATGTTTTTTAGAAGAATACCAAAAATTCAGCCTAAGCTATATTTGATATTATGAACCCAAAAATGAAGTCTATTTTGATAAATGAAAAAAACATAAGTGTAACTAAATAATTTAAAATGAATTCCTATTGTTAAAAAAAATGCCGTGTTTTTAAGAAACAATAACAATCAAAAGACTGGCACTTGTTTTTGTCCACATTCAAAGTGAAATTAATTACAAAAATAAAAATTGTATTTAATGGATTAAATAAATTCTAATTACACTTTAAACCCAATTAAAAAGATAATATAACCATATATAAAGATTATATTAAAAGTCACATTTGAATTAAAATACAGCATTTTTCACTATTCATTAAAAAATGAACTTTATCAGAAAAATGCCAAAAAATAACCCAAAGTAAATTTTGATGTCCCAAATCTAAAGAATAATTTTATTTTTTCAAATAGAACATATAAAAGTGAAAAACTAGATTAAAAATGGTTCCCCATCCAATGGTGGTAAATCAACCCTTAATGAATATTAAAGTATTTTGTGCTTAAAATTTTATTCATTCACATTTTAAGCCTCAAACATTTATTGGATAAATTTAAGAACTTTAAAAAAAATGTATAATCCCATTTTACTTATTTATATTCATTCATGCCAATACAATGGATATGTGTTAACTACCATTTAAAATAATAATATTATATTATTTGTGTGCAACGTAAGATTTCAAAGAAACCCATTGTTGTGTACTGGGTATTCCATCGAACTTAGTTCCCCCTTTAATGTAAAAATAATATTTAATTAAAAAATATTAATAATTGTGATAAGTGTCTTATTCCTTATTTATCTGGGATGTTACATCCTTCCCCCATTTTGGGAAATGCATCTTTGCAATTTTATTCATTTATCAATTAAGTTGGGGTATTTATCTCTTATAGGATTTTCAGATTCCCACGTTGAATCTTCAACTATATAGTCTTTCCACGAAACCTTTACCTGGCGATTTACCTTATTTCGCAAAACTTGCTCACTACGGTCATAAATCTGAACTGTTTGTTCTTCATAAGAGAGATACTCTTCCAACCGAACTACCTCTGGGCTCAAAACATGATATGGATCCGGTATATACTTTCTCAACATTGAAACAAGAAATACATTGTGTACCTGGGATAAACTTGGAGGTAAATCCACTCTGTAAGCAACTGATCCATCTTTCTCCAGGATTTCATAAGGTCCAATGAACCTCGGACTCAACATTCCCTTCTTACCAAAACACATCACACTTTTAAAAGGAGAAACTTTGAGAAATACATGATCACCTAACTCAAAAGAAAATCCTTCCACCAGTTATCTGCATAACTTTTCCATATACTCTGAGATGTTCTCATGTGCTTCTAATTCAACTGAACTTTCTCTGCCATCTCATCTACCAATTTTGGTCCCATCAGCTTCATTTCACCAACATCATCCCCAAAAGATAGAGTTTGACAACACTTCCCATATAATGAATCAAATGGAGCCATCTGTATACTGGAATGAAAACTATAATAATATGAAAATTCATCCAAAGAAAGATGTTGGTCCCAACTTCCCTGATATTCCATCGAGCAAGCATGTAACATATCCTCCAATGTCTGAATTTTTCGCTCTGATTTCCCATCTAATTGAGGATGAAAATATGTACTACATTTTATTTTAGTACCCAACGACATCTGAAGGCCTTTCCAAAAGTTAGAAGTAATCATAGGATCATGATTAGATACAATGGATAGGGGAAATCCATGCAACCTGACTATCTCTTTAACATGAAACTGCGAAATTTGATCTAGAGATAATGTATCTCAAATAGGAAGTAAATGAGTAGATTTTCTCAATCAATCAACAATAACACAGATTTCATTATTACCTCGAGATTTTTTTTGTAATCCCATAACGAAGTACATGGATATATTTCCCCATTTCTACTATGGAACCGGTAAGTACGGAAGAATCACTTTCGGTAACTTCCACTCTGCTTTAACCTGATAACAAGTCAAAAACATCATAGTAAAATCATCAATACCTCTTTTCATTCCATCCCACTAGTAATACTCCCGAAGATCTATGTACATCTTAGTACTACCAGGATGAACTATAAACGAAGAACTATGAGCTTCACATATTATCTCATTCTTCAACTGTGAATTACAAGGAAAACATATTCTCTTTTCAAATATAAAAACACATTCATTATCAATGTTAAAATCAGGAAACATACCCTTCTAAACCAACACTACCTTTTTTGGAAACTCACTGTCTTCTTTCTGTACTTGCTTTATTCTATCTGATAGAGATGATTTCACTGACACCTGATACAAAACTGAAGAATTTTATGCACCAACAAATTCTATGCCAAAGTCTGTCAAATCAAAACCCAAAGTATCTTGTTCCAAACATATCATGGATAATGAAGCATTACTTTTTGTAATCAAAGCATCAGCCACATTATTTTCTTTTCTCAGATGGTAGTGGATCGTGTAATCATAATCCTTGATTAATTCCAGCCATCTTCTATGTCTCATGTTAAATTATTTCTGAGTGAATATATACTTTAAACTTTTGTGTCCAGTATATAATTCACATTTTACTCCATAAAAATGATGCATCATAATTTTTAAAGAAAAAACAGTGTCAGCTAATTCCAAATCATGTATAGGGTAATTTAAGTCTTGTGGTTTCAACTGATATGAAACATAAGAAATTACCTGATCATTCTACATTAGTACACAACCAAGTCCTTTAAAAGAAGCATCACTATAGATAACAAACTCACCATTTCTGGATGGAAGTGCCAAAACTAGATAATTCTCCAATCTTTTTTTCAATTCTTGAAAAAAATCATTACATTCTTTTGTCCAAATGAACGTAACACCTTTTCGAGTTAATAGATTCATTAGACTAGATAACCCTGAAAAAGATTCAACAAACCTATAGTAATAACCTAACAAACCCAGAAAACTATGAATCTCATTTATATTTGTGGGTCTTGTCCATTCATCAACAACTTTTGTTTTACCAGGATCAATAGTTAATCCATTTTTTGAAACAATATAACCAAGTAAAGAAAGTTGTTGTAACCAAAACTCACACTTTCTGAATTTCTCAAATAGTATCATTTTTAAGGTTTGTAAGACAACCATTAAATGAATTTCATGCTCCTACTTACTTTTAGAATAAACCAAAATATCATTAATAAACACAACCACCATTTATCACCCGATTCAACTAATCCATCACTACAGTAAACTATTCAACTCTGATTCTGACCATCTTAGGATACAGATTCGAAGGTTATTCTCCTCTGTATGCCTTCCCAGAAAAGCTAAACGGTTTCCTCTACCAAAAACCATTATTAACATAGAAATTCCTCATGCAAAGCAACATGGTAATTTATAAATGCTATATTATTCCAACATTTACCTAAATCACTTTATTGATATTAATTTAACAATACCCTAACTTTTAAAGTTACATAAACCAACCTTTGATACCAACTTTAAGGACCCATCCTTAAACATTTCAAAATATAGAATTAAATGAATAATTCACATTGAGGGTCTTTTCAGGTTTAGATTTATAGAGAATTAGGCCATAATTATTACATTTCATTTCAAAAGAAATAAATGGTAGACACTTCTACTCAGTTTCTATTTTTCTCACAAAACAAGAACTCTCAAAAAAAAGAGTCATGTCTAGTTTCATGTTTAAGACAACATGAATTTTCCATGATCCCATCCTTGACCATATCCCACATTATGTCCTGTGAAAAAAATTTAAAAAACATGGGATGAGCATAAAAAGCTCAGTAAGGGATACACAAAGAAGGAAAACTATTAGTTTTTCAAAATAACAAGTAAACCATGAATACTTTAACATAAGTAATACTTTTCACCTTTATGAAGTAGTTAATACTCTTCCCTGAATAGTATACCATTACTTACCCTTTTTTTAACCAAAAGATTACCATAAAAACCATATAAATGACACATAACATATAAAGGTAACTTGAGACATAAACATACATAAAGGGAATGACCATAAGTTCGACTTCCACACATATCACTAAATGGAATAGTCATACGGCTGACTTCCAAACCCAATGAATTGGAGGTTACAACGTAACCACTCATCCTAGTATTCACAGCACCACACTTCATTTGTTTTATCACATAACCACCCGTCAAATAACCAAGTACCATTATAAAATCATAAGACATAAAAAAAATATAAAGGAAAGAAAAAATTTGCACATTTCAAACAAAATATATCACTTAAATATATTGACATAAAAAATCCATTATCAAAACCATTTTCAATACCAAAATACATAAAAGTTTATATGGTATTTATTTTCTTTTAAAACCATTACGGCTTGTTGAGGAAGCCAAAGATCAAATAATACTCACGACATTAGAAAAGGTCATTGTCACCGCTTACATTAAAAAGAAAATTGTTTTTATTGTTTAGTAAAAGGTTTTATATAAAAATATTCCCTTTGAAAATTCAAGGGTGTTTATACAGCGTATAAAAGAATGTCGTGTATTAAAACAATATATGCCTCAATGAAAGGAGATTGAGACAAAGTCCCTTACCTCTTATCCGACATGATGTGATCGTTCTTTAATCTCTTAAATAATAAACTAAAGTTAATTTTACTTGATAAAGAACCTATTTAAAGTTTATTATTTCTTTTATATCCCTTATTACCATGTTATAAACATTATGTAGTCATTCAAGTAAATAATGTTCATTTTGTCGATATTTGGTACTTGAGTCAAAAATGAACACCGCATATTTACAAGTTGCCCATGTGGTCAATAGTCCATTACATCCAGAATTATATTCAATATTTAGATATCATATATATCATATATATCCAATATATACATGTATTAATAATAGTACAGAACATTTGGAGGTAAGAAAATAAATGCACCGTTTATGGAGACGGTAAGTCGTACGTATGCATGAACGCTACTTTCATTTCTATTTATTATTTTAATGAAATTAAAACATAATGATACATAGTTATATTATAATTCCAGTATAATATCATATATAATGTCAATAACTCCATCAGTTATACATCCCACATATGGCATTAATGATTCAAATCACTTTAAGGGGGCGGTAGTCCGCACATTCTCAAATGAAATTATCGCGTTTACCCTTAATGGAAACCATAATATTATTCCATAAAATGAAAATGAAGAAGAATAAAGAAAACATAAACATAATATATATTATATATAAATATAGTTCCATCATAATGTCCACTATGAGAGGTGGTTGGAGATATTTGATCAATCATCATTTTGTGAGGTGTTAGTTTGTCATCCACAGAAACATTATGTTCTTCATCCATAAAATGGAGGTGTGTGTGAGTGTATTTCGAATCATTCTCATAACAACATCCTAGTATATTTATTATACTGTCTTTATTATAAAATAATGGAATAAAAAGTGTTTAGTGGTTGGAGAAGTAAAATAAAAGAAAAGAAGTTAAGAGAAATTGTTACCTTTAATTTGGGTAACTTCCTTTGGTTTGAACCAAAAGGACTTCTTGAAGTGCCTTATGCCAAAGTTAAGGCTTCTAAGAGGAGGATAGGGATGTAGGGAGATTAATGGGTAGTTTTTGGACGAGCCTCAAAGCTTGATAGGTGTGAGTAATTGGTTAGAAGTGGTCTCCTTTTATAAGGGAGAGGAGGGGCTCTTTAGGAAAGTGTAAAAATATTATTTTATTATATAATGATATTATATTTAAAAAGGTAAAAAAATCATTAGAGTCAAAGATAAAATGACTCATGGTTGAAATAAAATCTTCCAATAAGAATTGTACATTTTTTGGATGTTATTTTAATATTTATAATCTTATTTATTTAAATGATTTATTAATGAGGTAAACACTGTATCATTATTGTGTCCTAAATAATTTAATTTATATGTTGTCTAAACATTATATCAAAATACCATGATTGAGGAGATATTTTTAGCTTTACAATGAATAATCACTTTCAAAATTATTACTTATATTACACCATATAAAATTTAATTTACTAAAAGATTTTTTGTTTATGACATTTTTACCTTTACTTTAAATTAATTAATCTAGTGTCATTATCATTCATAAGTGGCTCCATGGGGTCACAAAATAGACCCAAATATGCCCATAGTCGTCCATTACTCATCGAATAAGTTTAGGAAAGGTGTTAAAGTAATTTTGAATTATTATAATATTCTTTTTACCTTGAATTACCCTATTTACCTTTAAAGGCATTAAATAAAAGTTAAAAGTTACTATTCATCAAAAATTATTTTCTTCTTATTGAACCATGTTTTACTTACTAATAACAACCATGTATGTTTGATTTTGTAAATTCAATTCACATAAGTGGTAAAATTTCATTTAGATGAAAACTCAGTTTTTTAACTACTACTAAGTGGTTTCACTATTCATCAAAAATTGATGTTTTTCAGAAAAATACAAAAAATTAAGCTGAAGCTACATTTGATATTCTGAATTCAAAAATGATTTCTATTTTGATAAATTAAAAAAAAGTGACATTTATTAATTTAAATTTAATTCCCATTGTTAAAACAAGTAGCGTGTTTTTAAGAAACAATAACTATCAAAAGATTGACACTTTTTTATATATACTTTCAAAGTGAAATTAATTCAAATGACCAACATTGGATTAAATGGAAAAAATAAATTCTAATTATACTCTAAACCCAATTAAAAATATAATCTAACCATATAAATAAATTATATTAAATGTCACTGTTGAATTAAAATGCTGTATTTTTCACTATTCATTAAAAATGAACTTTATCAGAAAAATACCAAAATCTAACCCAATGTAAATTTTGATGTCCCTAATCTAAAGAAGAATTTTATTTTGTCAAATAGAACATATAAAAGTGACAAAAACTAGATTTAAAAAGGATACTCCATCAAAAGTCGGTAAATCGACCCTTTAAAGAATATTAGAGTATTTTGTGATTAAAATTGGATTCATTCAAATTTTAAGCCGATAAATTTTATTGGATAAATGTAAAAACATTTGACAAACATGTATAATTCCATTTTAGTTACTTCTATTAATTCCTGCTAATACAATCCCTAGGTGTTAACTACTATTTAAAATAATAATATTGTATTATTATTGTGCAATGTAAGATTTCAATGAAACTTGTTGTTGCATTCCGGGTACGCCATCAAACATAGCATCCCCTTTAACGTAAAGTTAATATTTAATTCATAAATATTAATTATTATGAAATGTGTCTTATTCTTTATTTATCTTGGATGTTACAACTATATAATTCCAAAATAACCGAAAAATGGAAAATTTATTACATTTAACTTCATCCTAATCATTTTTTCAAATTATACTATTTTATGAAATTTTTATCATGTAATAATTTATTATTTATTTTGAAATATCATTTATTTTAGTTTTTACACTATTCATTATAGGACTTTTTAAAAAATAAAAATACACAAGATAATACACAAAAAATAAAATTAATACACCCTTAATATATCTAGTTCATATATATAATTAATTTATTCCATTAATTATATTAAATTATATATATTTTAGTATTTTTATTATAAGTTATTTGATATTTCAATAAATTAAATGATTGCATAATCATCTTCGTGTATGTCTTTAAGGTAATTCTTGATTCCCTAAAATGTATAGATAAATTATCATGATTAATGTAATCATTTTACCTTTCAAATAAAAATTTATTTAAGAATATATGTACCAAAAACCATATATTAAAAACATAATACTTATTAAAAACTTGAGTATGACATATTTGGATATTTTTTAAATAAAATACTGTAATAGGGTTAAATTCATCCAAGTTGATCCACGAGGATATAAAATCAAAAAAAATGATTATTTTTTTCAAAAATAAAGGATGAAATAAAATTATAAAAACTTTTAGCGTAGTTTTACAATATTACTTTTACTCTTAATTACATAATTTACCTCTAACCGTGTTATTAAAAAATTTAATAAATTTACTATTCATAATTTCAAAAAAATAAGAGGGACCTATTTATATAATTTGGACCCACTTATTCCAAATCTAGAATACATTTTTTATAATCCAAATCATGTAATTTTCTATAATTAATTTAATATTAATCCATTTGATGGAACGAGAAAATATGATTTTAAAATAAATATGGTCAAAAGATTGAAATGTTTTTAAATCCAAAATAAACGTAGAATTGATTAAAATAACCTAAATTATATTAAAAGAAAAAAAATTGACATATTATAATTTAAAACCAATCAAATATATAATTTATAACTATAAATTATTTGAATGAAAAAGCTATTTTTAGTTAAAATTTGGTATTATTTTTACAATTCATCAAAACATCTAACTTATCAGATTAAAAAATCTAAAAAACAATTATTCATAATTAAAAGAATAAGTTTAATTTTCAAAATAGTATTTATAGATCTATCAAAAAAATATATTTAAATAAACTACTCAATAAAAAGGTGGTAAAACCATCTTTAGAAAAATATAGCCTTTTAATGCATAAAAATGAATTCATTCTTATTTTATGCATATAAATTATTTTTCATGAATGTTAAAAAAATTAATTAAATATATATAATATAGAAATTTAATAATTTTTATAATAATCTTAATTCCCTCTATTTTAACTGCTATGTTATAACATTTACTTATTAATAGATTATGGTCCATTTAACTCGGTATTGCGTGCAACACAAGCTATAAAATTTATTTACAATGAAAACATATGATAAAATCATGGGGTGTTACATTATTGCATCCCTAAAATAAATTTCATCCAAACAATTTATAGAATATCATCTCATAAAAATATTTGGGTTGTTCGTTATTATAATTTCCTTAGGATCCCATGTCATCTCTTATATTTTATAATTTTTTCACAGTATCGTTACCAGCTGTGTTGTCTTATTCATAAACACAGATTATGTAGTATCCAAAATAAACATAGATCACTACAATAATACATATAAAGTCCTAGTTATATTTATTCATTGTGGATAACATGTATTTATTCATGCATGTACTTTCATAATAATGATACGTTGAACACATCGTGAACATTGGATAGACTTTCTAGCATTGCTAAATAATAATCCATAGTTCCAATTCATTCAATAATTTCAAAATATATGAACTAACTTGGGTTTTCTTTCAATTTTATATAGAACTTTATAACACCCTTCCATGGATATAACTTCAAGAAAACATGGTCTTGCACTTGAAACTACAAATCCTTCATTCGATTAGCAACATAGCTTTTTTTCCAACATTGTGATTCTTTGATATGGGTTTGAATAGACTTTACAATTTCTATTGTTTCCTCCACGTATTCTAGTCCTACATGCTTCATCTCCCCAAATCCATCCTAAAAAGTTGGTGTAAAACATTTCCTTGGATATAGTGATTCATACATTTCCATTTGAATACTTGAAGGAAATCTATTGTTATAGGAAAATTCTACCAGAGAAAAATATTGATCCCATATACTTTGAAAGTCAAGTGAGAAGGACCTCAACATTTCTTCTAATGTTTGGATTGTCCATTATGACCGTCTGTCAGTTTGAGGCTGATTAGGGGTGATCAATTGATGTTCATTGTCAAGAGCCTTATAAATACATTTCTATGATTGTGATGTAAAATAGGGATCTAAATTAGACACAATCAATATATGTGCACCAAGATGTGTTACAACTTGATCATAATAAATTCTTTCAAGGAGTTCAGGATGTAAATATTCTCTTATAGAAAACAAATGTGTGGATTTGGTAAGAAGATCAACAATAATACAAGACGCATAATTTCCTATAGGATTACTTTTTTTCATCTGACAAAGTCCATTGTATTATAATACCATTTCTACACAGGTACAGGAAGATGTTTCAGGACCCCTTAGGGATGTAGTCTCTTATCCTTCACTTGTTGACAAACCAATTATCTTGACATGTAGTCATCCATTTCCTACATTATATTATCCCAAAAAATGTTCCATCAAATATATATAAATCTTAGTGCTTCTAGTGAGTATAGGGAAATTTGAGCAATCACCATCTTCAAAAAATTCTATTTTAACATCGGGTATAGTGGAAAAAAATCCTCTTTCCAAATTAGAAAATACCTTCTTCATTTATGAATTCTATCAATTTTACACCATCCACATCTTTAGTTTTATTTTGTAAATTCACATATCAGACTAAGAACTTTTTATATTTTCCAATAAAAATGTTTTGGAAAGAATTTTATAGAGGTGTGATGTTTCTCCTTCTTTAATAATTCACATATCCGTCTTTACTATATCCATGACCACAAGATCCCCCTAAATCCACATTTTGTTCAGAACTCCATTATATTTCTTTCTCAATGCATGTGTTACCTTATCCTTCTTCCCTAGGTGGTAGTGTATTGTGAAAACATAATCTTTGAGTATCTCAAGGCATCTCCATTGCCTCGTTTTGAGTTAATTCTGTGAGAATAAATATTTCAAATTCTTCTAATCTATATATATCTCACATATTTTACTATAAAGATAGTGTCTCAATATCTTCAAAGAAACTATCACAACTGATAACTCAAGATCATGTGTTGAATAGTTCTGTTCATGAATGTTTAACTACCTCGATGCATATGGAATAACTCTATTATTATGAAAAATTACATAACCAATCCCTTCCCGGATTCATCACTATAAATCATTTATTGAAGGTAAAGTAAAGATAGTAGAATTGAAAAATCATTTATTAAATTCATAAAATATTTCTTAAAGTTATTATGTCCATAATAACTTAACCCCTTTACGTGTCATCTTGGTTAATGAGTTAACAAATCTGGAAAATTTTTAGAATGAAATGCTAATAGTATCCTTCTAAAATAATGAAACTACATACATTGGTTATTCTAATTGGAATAATTCATATTAGATTTCCTATGTCTTTATTGGATCAACAGATATTCCTTCCTTGGAGGCAATATGTGGAATGCATTTTTTTCCTGGATCCTTAATTCATAGTTTTTAAATTTACAATATTACTCATTCCATATAAGAGTCTCAAGAATGATCAATAATTTATTCTCATGGTATTCATAGATTTTAGAATACACAATAATATCATTAATGAACACCAAAAAAATAATAAATATATTCCATGAATATTCTATTCATTATAACTATAAAAATAGGGGGTTCATTTGTCAATCCAAATGGAATTACTGTAAACTCATAATGTCCATACCTCATCCTAAATGTTATCATCAGAATGTCTTCCTTCATTACTCTTAATTTATAATATCAAGAATGTAGTTAAATATTAAATTCATAATGGGATAAATGAATTTGATGAAATAAATCATCAATACTAGGTAGAGGATACATGTTCTTTATTGTTATAGCATCGAGGACCCTATAATCAATACATAGCATCATGGATCAATATTTATCCTAATAAAACAGATGAGGGGATCTCCATGGATAAACACTAGGGATAATAAATCCCTTTTTACAAAAAACCCCAAACTATTTATTTAGCTACACTAATTATACTTTGTCCACTCTATATAAATTATTTGATATTGGTCTTACATAAGGGATTAAATCAAATGAAAAAACAAATTCACACTCTCGATGTGTCAAGATAATTCCATTAAAAATACATCAATGTATTCCTTTACAATATTTATATCCCCAATTATTTGATTGCCTTATTCATCCCTAGATTTTTGATATATTACTCACTAATAATATCATTCAGAATAGCTACTAGGGGTGGATCTAGAAAAGAATTAGATGATGAATTTTCTTCTCTAAATATAAGGAATTCTTCTTCTTTCTCACAAATAATAATTTTATTTTTCTTGTAATAAACTTTAGCATCATATTTTTATATCCAGTATGTATCAAGGATTATATCCAAGTCAACCATAGTTATGATGACATTTTTATCAAGTAATTCACCTTTATGTGTCAAAAATGGGACTGACTGACACATATTTGTTACAATGGGACTTTGTTTAAGTGTTTTTACTGGTAATTAATTTTTTAAATCAAAAGGTAACACTATAATTTTTATAGAAATTTGGGAATATATAAAGGAATTTGAAAATAAAAAATAAAATAAAGCATTAACTATGTTTGAGTAGATGATTAAAGTATGTACCACCACGTCATTAGTAACTTCAACCTCGGTAGTTGTGATCACATAAACATATCCTTTCTCCATTATCATTTTCTGGGGAAACATTCCTTGATGCTTTGGATAATCATTTTCATAGTGTCTCATAACCTTACAGTTAAAACACTACACCTTATCAACTTATTCCTTTCCCTTATAATCATGTGCTTGGTGACATTATTCTATGCACTTGTAATAAAATTACATCCCCAATAGGCATATTCCATGATGTTTATTTCCCCATTTTATTACAGGATGGAAAGTGAACTCTTTCCTTCTTCCATTTCCTTAATTTTTCCAGAGAGTTCAACATTACTCTTCTTCTCTTTATTTTCCTTAAATTACTAACAATAAGATAATTCCATCTCATCCATGATAGAAAACGAGACCATAACTTCGTATGATGAGAAATTTTGGGAGACCAGTTCCCGTGAGAGGAATGGTTTAATCTGATCAATGAAACAATCAATATTTCTCTTTAGATTGTGTATGTAATCCACAATATTCCATGATAATATTATAAATTATTTTTCATATTTATCAATTTCACATCCTACTGTTTCCATAGATTCAATAATTTTATCTCCATATCCACTCACTATTTTTAAGGAAAATATTTTTCTAATAAGAGTTCTTTAAAATCCATTCATTCTATATTTTATTTTTCTTCCTCCACCTTCATGTTTTGAATCAATGACCACCATTGATCCATATATCTTGAGAGATGATAAATCTCCATGAAATCATTTTCCCTTTTATTAAATATCAATGTAATAAATATATTCTCAATTTAACATATACATTTCTCAGATACAAATGGATTTTTTGTCCCATTGAAAGTTAGAGGTTGTTATCTTATGAAGTGTTATAATATTCTTCTTCTATGATGTGGACCCAGATAATTCATATGGGTGATATTATAATTCCTAACATAAGTTATATGTCCTAGTATGGTTATAATTTGTTCATCAATAATTATATCTCCAACTCTAATATCATTATCTTTCATATGAGGGAAATACCTACTTGTATTGTGTGTGATGATACAGTTTCCATTCCTTAAACTAGGAACCATTTTTAAATAATGGTGTACATTATATTTGATTATGAATCATAATGAATAATTTATAACTAGT
This sequence comes from Viscum album, assembly GCA_963277665.1. Classification (NCBI taxonomy): domain Eukaryota; kingdom Viridiplantae; phylum Streptophyta; class Magnoliopsida; order Santalales; family Viscaceae; genus Viscum; species Viscum album. Next base: position 790,499,486 of record OY728120.1, read on the forward strand.
AAAACACTTATCTTAATTTGAAAATTTATGTATAATTAATCTACAAATCGTAAAATTTTTATAATGATAATATTCTCAAAGTTCGTTATATGGTTATATTTCCGTAATATATAATTTCTAAATCTAATTTCCAATGTTTCCACTAATCATTCTCTGATACCAATTGTAAAGACCCCAACCCTTGTATCTATGAGATGTTGCTATACTTTATTACATTATAATAGATACAATACTCAAATACTAAATCACCGATCAGTTTTTTAGTTTTAGAAACCAGATTACATATGTGAAATATACATTACAATTGATACTATAAAATACAACATAGTCAATCCTATGAGAGAAGCAATATTCTACTATAATATTCCCATATATCAACCATAATAACTATCATGGAAAACAAGGAAGAAATAAAACATAATAAAGTGGTGATCTCAGATGCTCAGTAAGGGTGAGCATACAACCGAAGCTTTTAAGAATGAATATGCCTAAACTTTATGGAAACATTTATAAATGAAACACAGTTAATTTAAATATAATATTAGGCATAATATAGAAAGGATAAATAAAAATAAAATAATTACTTATAAATAATCACATGGATTTTCTACTAATCAAATAATCACATCGAATATCATTAACGAATCTCATGATGAGGGGATTCATAATTCAAGAAATCATAAACATATAGTCAATGATTCATCCAAGACACTATATAGAAAAGGGTAAGGCCTCATCCAATAACCAAACTAGTTCATATCATGAGACCTACCAATGCATCGTGGGGATATAGTGGGATCCATCCATCAGTTACTAAGTCAAATACATACCTTATATGTTTGGGGTGAATCATAAACAACATATACATACTAAATTTAAATAAATTTTCCCAATCCGAAAATATAATCATAAGTAATTCTGATTAATGTGGTGAATAGTATCAAAATATAACATACAAATCCAAAATAATCATTAAACCTTCAATAAAATATGGGATATGTCATCATAAGTGATCCAACTCAGTCAAGAATAATATCTATAAAATGATGTTGTCGTATATTAAATTATTCTAATAAAATCATTTAATATTAATTCTTGGAAATACCCTCTTTTCTTTAAAATCATTCATTTAAAATCCACATATTTAAAAATGAAACAAATTACATTGAAAATTAATTTTTAAACGTGTAATGGAAGCATAAAAAAAGTATGGTTTTATGACTTTGATAATTTTAAAAACATTCTTTTTTACTTTTTAAAATAAATTCATAAAGTACCTCCTTTGGAAAATGAAAAAAGAATAATCCTTTAAAACCATTTAATATAACGTAAAATAAATATTAAAATTACATTAAAAAATTGTAGGATAACACTAAAAACTTTTTTGAAAACATTTTTATAAAAATATTGACTTGGAATAGAAATGGTCCTCAGTAGAGAATCAAACATTAACAATCCCGAATAATTATAAGATTGTGAAATAACACTTACATTGAACATTAAATTAGTTGAATGTGATTTAATCTACAGTAAAATGGTTTAAATAATTTTATTAATTTATACCAAAACCATATCCATATGTATGATATCAAATATGAACCTCCTGTATCATTTTGTTAATAATATTTTGTTATTACACTTCTTTCGGGTGTTAATTGCTTCACTTTACTATGAACATTATGTCGTATATGTCATATTTATTATGAATAATATATAGTTATTTTATACAAAAATTTATATTAAGTTAATAGATATAATATTTACTCATTAAATACATTTTTAAATCATTCTTGAATATATAACATGTAAAATGAGTCACATCATGTCGTGGAGTGGGTAGGTAGTATGTACGCACAAGCAACATTATCATTCTGTTAATGGTTAAAGGGTAAGTAGTTGTATGGTATATTAATTAGAAGTATTCAATATAATTTAATATTTATTACATATATCCATTGTATCCATCACTATACCCATCAAAATTAATTCATGATAAAAAATACGCTATGGAGTGGAGATGGTAATTTTTTACATATGTATGTGTGTTTCCTTCCGTTTTTATAGGATGGATAAATTTAGAGTATGGTTGTCCAATAATAACAAAATATATTCATATATATTATAATAGGGTTATTAATTTAGTATGGAAACAACACAATAAGTGGAATTAGAATAATAAATAAACTTGAATGAGTTGGTAAAATAGATACCTTTTCTTTGATAGACTTCCATTAAATATATTCTTTAGGGATCTATAGATGGTCTTTTTGGAAGTCTCAAAACTAAAAAGGTTGGAAAGGAATGTGTGGAGGACAATTTAGTAGATTTTGGTCGAGCATGATGGATAAATGTTGTTTGAAGACATGATATAGGAGGTTCCGATTTATAATTCAGGTTAGGGGAACTTTTTGAAACATTGAAAATATTAAATTAATATAAATTAATTTTAGATTATTAATGGATCAAAAGTAGTTATTTTAGAATAAAAAATTATCTAAAAAATAATATTTAGACAAGTTTAGATCATATTATTTCCCTTATCTTTTGGCATTAACCCTTATTTAATGCATTTAACTATTACTATGACAACATGTGTTTTTATTTCTTATTGTTTAATATAGTAACTCTAAAGTTACTAAACAAACATAAATGGATAATTTATGAAATATTTAAATTCATCCCAAAAATGTGGATGAATATTATATTTTTCTGAATTTTATATCATTTAATAAACTATTATTTATTTTAAAATATCATTAATGTATATTTGCACACGATTCATTTTTTGACTATAAAAAAAACAAATACACAAGATAACAACAACCCAAAAACGTTAATACATCCTTAATATATTTAATTCATCTATAAATTTGTGGATAAAATTAATTATCTCAAATTATATTTATTTTTATATTTTTAATATCATTTATTTGACATTTCCATTAATTAAAAAATTATTGCATCATCATTGTGTAAGCCTTTAAGGTAGTTATTTATTTCCTGAAATTTTAAAATAAAATATCACGGTGAAGAAAAAATTTATATATTATAAATTAATTTTTATAGTTTAAGATAGGTTCATGATAACCATATCTTAAAAATGTAATACTTATTAAAAATATGAGTATAAAATATTTGGATTTTCCTTAAATTAAATACTATAAATGGGTTAAAGTATTCTATTTGGATCCAAGTGGCCATAAAATCTTCTCAATGATGATTTGGTTCAATAGTCACTCATCTAATAAAATTATATCAAGTTTTAGGTTAATTTTATAATATTTTTTTACCCTTAATTACCTAATTTACCATTAACCATATTGATAAAAAAATTACTAAATTACTATTCATAATGTCAAAAAATAATAGGGACCTATTTACATTATTTAGAACCACTAATTTCAAATATGGAATCCATTTTTTAAAATTCAAAAAGCAAAATTTGTAGTAATTAATTTAAAATTAATCTCATTGACATAATGAGAAAATGAGTTTTTAATGTAAAAATATTCAAAATATATAAATGTTTTTTTATCCAAATTCAGGGTCAAATTGATTCTAGTAACATATATTAGATTAAAGAAGATCCAATTGATCGAATTATATGTTAAAACCAATAAAAAATATAATTTTATAATATAAATTATTTAATATAAAAATATGTTTTCAATAGAAATTTAGTATTTTTTTAATGATTCAGCAAAACATTAAATTTATCATGAAAACAAAAAATCTAACAAAATGTAATTTTTATATTCAAATTTATGAGAATACGTTTTTTGAATATAATTTATAAAATTTTAAAAAGCTTTTTTTAAAATAGGTGCAACATCAGAAGGTTATAAAATAGCCTTTAGAAAAATACATCCTTTTATTGAGAAAAATTGATTTCATTATTCTAAATATAAAATATTTTGGATTAATATTAATTTTTTTGATTAAATATATATAATATTTAAATTTTATATTTTTGATAATAAAATTCATTCCTTTAATTTTAACAGCTAGGTTATAACATTTACTTATTAATTGATCGCGAATAGTTTGAACTCAGTGATGCATGTAATGCAAGCTATTAACATTAATATAAAATGTACCAAAAAAATCTATAATTATTACACTGGATAAGTTTTATAGGACATTTAAATCATTATTATATTATTTTAAACCCTCGGTAAATTCGTTTTAACCTTAATCGTGGTAGTAATTTTTTTTTACCCTTCACTATGACCAAACTTAATTTTGAACTTATTAACATATACTAATTATTATGGTCATAAATATGGAATCCATTTTATCAAATTAAATTTTCCTAAGTGGTATAATTTAATTTTAAATTAAACTTGCATGGGCAATGAAAAATTTATTTTCCAATAAAAACATTCCTTAGGTACAAAAAAAAGTTATTATATAAAAATTAAACATAAAATTTATTCCAATGACTCAAATTGTGTTAATAATAATATAATTCAATTAATTTTACTTTCTAAAACTTGAAAACCCAAATACATCATTTTAAATGCTTTAAATTTAAATGTTGTTTTAAAAATATCATTATTTTTAACTATTCATCGAAAAAAATTAATCTTTTTATACAATAATAAAAATTGCACTCTAATATAAATTTAAAATGATGATTTAAAATTTGAACTTCATTTTCTCAAAATAATTTTATAAATGTTTCAAAATTTAATTTTTAAAATAACTGCACAAAAGGAGATGAAACCACTTTTTATAAAAAATCTATTTTAATCATAAAAATGGATTTATTGTTATCTCATCGTAAAAAAATATTAGATTAATGGTTAAAAAATTTATTGAGAATATAATATATAAATTTCATTAAAATCATTCACAAATAGGGATTAGTTTAATATATTAATATAAAAAACATTTTTAGCATAAAAATAGTTTTTGAGAAAACCATTTCTTTTATTATAAAAAGACATTCTTATTATAATAAAATAATAACAAATGAATTTATTTTTTACAATTGTAAACCAAATAATTTTCATAACATATTAATCACTATTCATACCCACCATGTACATTACAGGTTTATAATTTTCATATTTGAATAATTAGGTATGTTTTCTACTTAACATTGACATTTCTTCTCATATATGATATCAAACCTAATGTTATTATTTTAATATATTATGGTGTCAATTCTCACCACATTCAAAAAATTGCTTCCATTGAATTTTAAAATTCTCTCAAAAAATGTTTCGCTGTCTCAAAATACCTTTTTTGAAATCCTACATTATATATAGGGTTAATAAAACTTCTTCATGATAATAGATAAAGGGATGTATGAATGTCTCCTAGAATAACACATAACTTGGTTTCTAAGTAGGAAAACATTAGTCGGAAATGAAAATATGGAAATAGATGAAGAGATTAATACCCAAATAATTGTGGAGAGTGACATAGATCATTATCGATTTAATTTAAGTGTATTATCTTTATAAATTTAATGACCAAAAACAATAAACTGATGAGCTATGAAAATGATCATTGATTCATCATAAATAAAGGTAATAGGATAACGTTTTTCTGAGATACTCTTTCTACGGTTGTTGAATTATTCAACATTATAGATGAATAAAATAATGAAATATACTTAACAAATAAATATAATTACATCGTTTATTCAATTTACACCACAATTTCATCTTTTGACACAAACGATGAGAATTCAAGATGATTTTTTGTGCCTGAATCACTAAAATAAACATCTAACATATCACATAATCCACAAACATATAACAAGATATTGCTCCAGTATTTACTAAAATAAAAATAATTATCCAAGGTAATCCAATAAGGATAAACATAAAATATTAATCTCTAAAATTTAATAATAAAACCAAATGTTTAACATAAATAACCCTATATCCTAAATAATAATAATAACCTCAACATTTAAAGAGTGTTTTAATAGAAATGTTTATGTCATACCATTCAGATTAAAAAAATAAACATAATAATATTCTTCTCAAAAATTACTTTATGTTAAAATTAACTCATATATTTATATGTATCTCAACCTAATAAAATGTCTCACGAAATATAATTAATTGCCTAAAAATCATAAACATTCCATAATGATTTTCATCAAATAATATTTTCCCAAAATAAAAGTTCTATTTATTCTTAAAATAATTTATGTAAATAAATTCATTCTAAATATAAAATCATGAAGGATAGTGGTGGGCTTTCCACCATTACCACCATTCAGTTGTGGGTTCAAGACCTATGACTTTATCGAATGCGATTAGTTGTCACCTGACATGTGGGGTTTTTTTTTCCAAAAATATATTTTTATAAATGTTATAATATTTCCAAATTATATTAACCCATAATTACTAAAACATAAAATATCAGGTAATCCTTATTGGTTATCAATACCTTTAAACTTATGGACAAGAAATTTAAGTTCATTCTTCCATGAGTTATTTTATAACTAAAACATATAGTAAACTCATAGGTTTTATTAACATAAATGTATCCCAAAATATCCCTAATATTGATAAAATCACATCCCACAAAACCTCACATTAGGTTTTTAATACATTGAACTTATGATTGAGCTTAAACTCATAAAACCATGATGGTATTGATAACTCTTATGTTAAAATTATATAAATACATATATTATTAAAAAATTAACACAATATATATATATATGTTTCATTATTATAATATTTAGAATACCAGTGGTAAAAATAGTTCTACAACATAATTATTGAATCCGAATACATAAATACATCTATCCTTTTACTTCAATGAATTGTATAACAGAGGTCCTTCCATGTTGTATAAGTTAACCTTTGAAATATGTAATTGACTTGTATAATTCCTTGGTTCTCCAAACTTTATACAATTAAATATAAATGGCTATGTAGGATGAAAATTATTTTCCTCAATTAAACACCGCACATTTCCTCAGTAATTCATTGTTATATTCTATTTTTCTCTACACACAAATAATTTTCTTTTTCCCTTGAAACATTCTACTAGAGGCCACTTTCCACAATTATGACCTGAAGGAAATTGAGCCTTCCTTCATCCAATATCTCCAACACCTAATATCTTAAAAAAATACATAATTATATTCATAATTGAGCCTGATATTTGGTTAAGGTATAGGTTGTTAATAATATATGATGATAAATATTAAGTAATAATCAAAACATATTCAACTCCATCCATCATCCCATTTGGTTACTCAAAATCACTTTGATGTCTATTACATCCAGTTTTAACATTATGTCTCATAATTGTAGCTATTGACTAAAACCAAAAATCTTAGAGTGAGGAAAGAATATTCATAATTCTGAAAAAAGAACTTTTATCAGATTTCAATATCATGACCCCATCCATTCAATCTATGACACAGTCTGTTTAGCCTTAGAGATTTATTATCATTATATAAAAAAAAAATCAAAATGTTTCATACATAATATTATAATTAACCCTATAATATCCGTTGGTTGTATCAAAATAGGTATACTATAAGGTAATACTCATCGTGTTCTAAAATGATTTCAATGATATACCTGACCAACTCTTTTGGGGTTTTTTCCTCTAGTTGAATTTTTTCTAAAACTACATTCACTTGTATTATCTAGATATGGATTTGTAGTTAGTAAATTGACATATTATCTAAATTAAAAAATAATTAAGATGTTATACTACACATAGACTTATCATAAAGTCAATCATAGGGTTATTTTACATAATCTACATTTTCTTAAATCTAGTTTCCATGGTTTCTACTAAATATCATCTAATACTACCTCTAAAGACCCTAAATCTAGTATCCCAAAGATCATGGTCACATTATTACATTGGCCATAGATATATGGGATTTATATACCAATGGAGGAATAGTTTTTAGTATTGGTAAACAAGATACATACTTGAATCTCACATTTCATTTGAATACATAAAATAAAACAAAGTGATATTAAATATTCATCATCTTAGGACTCATTTCAAGATTCCTTCTTCATATACATGGGAATGGAAATAAAATAAGGGTGAGATCATATTATTAGTAAGGGTTATATAAAATATAATATATCATATAATAAATATGGAATAGTCTATATGTAATAGAAAATAACAGAAAAACCATGACATTTATTTAATAAATTGATAACAATAATAATATTGAAAAAATAAATGATGATAAAATAATGTCATATAACTAATAATATTAGCTTTAAAATTATCCATGGATATTTTAACTAATAAAATAATCCCATAATTATTAAAAACTTATCTCATAATGATTTAAAACATAATGTCATACTTCATAAACTTATCATCAATGACTTATGTGAAGACAACTAACATAAATGGGTAATGACTCAGCCATATACCCAAATTAGTTTTCATAACAATATACACATGTGTATCAAGGAGATATTGTGGGACCCACTAACCAATTACCAACTCTAATTAATTCCCTATATGAAAGGGGTGAAAATTAATCAATGAAACTATTCATATATAAAAAATATAATTTGAAATTTTTGTAATTTCCCTAATCGATAAACATAATCATAAACCATCTAGATTAATAGGTATTATGTAATGAAAATAGTACAACCCTAATAAAATTTTCCATAAACCATCCTGATAAATAATAAGGATTGTATCATTACATCATATCACCACTTGAGCATAATTAAAATAAGTTATTTTGAAATTATTGAATAAAAATACCCAAAAAATTTCATTAGACACATTCTTGAAGAAATTAACATATTCACTTTGAAAATAACTATTAAAACTAAAAATTTCATTAATATTAGGAAATAATATTCATTAAAAAGAATCAGGGATACCTGTGGAAGAAGTTTAATAAAAATGAGTGTCTGTGATGGTGGGAAAGTTCACATCATTTCATCAATGCTAAAATAAACATCCCATTCATATTATTTAAAAAATGATAAAAAGTATCTTTTTTATAAAATGATAGGAAGATTTATTTTGATTTTTTTTATAAAATACAATCACTATTAAATATTAAATTAAATAACATATAATAATATTAAAAATTTTCATGAAAATATTTTATAAAACATAGATATAGAATAAAAATATTCCATACTAAAGGAGAAATAAAGTCTTTTTTCATAATTTTTTTAATATTTTGAGTACATAAGAGGTAAATGATATTAAAACTAATAAATTTAAAAAATAACCAAGTTAGATGTATTAATATTGGATTTAATATAGAATGATCAATTAATTCCCCAAGCAGATACATAATCATAAATAGTCACGAATAATGATGGGATTGTGAAATAATATCATTATGCTTCAGTAACTTTTAAATCATAATACCCATGAAATATGTGACATAAATATAATCATTAAATATGATTAATATAAATCTAATCATGATATATAATTATAAATATTAATTATGTAATCATCATAAATGAATAAATTTTTATAACATTATATATGTCCCAAATAAGACAATTATAATAAAAACTCTTACAATGATCATAATTTTGATGTGAGAATTAGTAAATATAGTTATTATGATTAAAAATTATAAAAAAACATAATAAAATTGAAAATAAAACATGAAATAATTAAAATTCATTAAATATGAAATCTTATAGAACAAATGAAAATGAAAAAGTAATATAACCCAATAAAAATAAACTGAGTTATGAAATACCCTACCACTTGGTTACTTATAATTTAATTCATCCTGGATACAATAATTTTCATTTAGAAAAAAAATTACATATATTATTATTTTTTCCTAATATAACATGTAAAAGGGAATTATATAAACCATATAAAAGAAATTAGGTGCATAAAAATAAAATATTCTTCATTGAATGAAAATTCAGAAAAAACCCTTACCTCAAGTATGATTTCCTTCATACATGACCAAACCTCCAATATAATAAAATAGATTTATTATAAATTAATTACATAACCATAATAATATATATCACATCATAATTTTTTACTTAAAACTTTCTATCCCCCGTTTATAAATAATCCTGTATTAAAATGAAAATTAAAGGTGATAACAAATTCATTTTTCATATTTGTTTTTGGTTGGTAATTTTTGCCCCTATACATTGAACATGGTTCCATAAAAATTATAATTTTAATCATGATATCAATATAATATATATATTCACTGTGTATGTATCGATTTTAATCTATAAATATTGACACATAAAATGAATTACACCATTCATGGAGGTAGTTGTCTGTACATATTCATATATGATATTTCCATTTTTAATGGATGGAATGAAATAAAGGTAAAACATATTTCACCATTAAATAAAATTTATTATATCATATCTATAATATATATTCATTAAATAAATCATCACTATCATAAATTCCAAAATAAAATAGACAACATATAACATCAATTCAAGGAGGCGGTGGTCTAGGCGTACACATGGGTGACATTATCGTTTTCCAATTGATTAGAAGTCAACAAGGTATATTCGATATTATAATTTAATAATTATAATTAAGTCCTAAATATAATATATATATAAATATATAGCAAATCTATAATTATTTCCATCTATGAGTTGTGGTGATTGAAAATGAATTACATCGGTTTGAAAGGTTGTAGTTCATCGTACACATGATCGATGGTTCAGTTTCCCATTTGTTGATAGAGGAGATTAATATTGGTTATGTACATAACAAGGTAAAATAAAATTATATATATGATGATGTCTTTAATATTTTACCATTTTTTTGAATTTTTTTAGGGGTATATTATGAAATAAAATAATGATGCACAATTAAGAAGTAAACATTTTAATAGGGGAAACTCTAGGTTTATTCTTAAATCATTTTTTATGTTTTTTTAAGGATAAAAAATTGGATATTGGTTATGGGGAGTTATTTAATGAAATAATTTGGGAAGATAATGGATGGTACAAAAGGCTCCAGATGTGTGGATAGGAGAGTAGAGTGGGTCCCATTTTATAAGTGGTGGAGAGGACACACTTGGAATTTTTAGAAAGAATAAAATATACCCACATTTTACACCAACCAAATGCCACAAAATTAGATCATTCTCAAACATAAAATAATATAGGGTCTAAATATAGTCATAAAATAGTGATTAAAGAATTTGTTTGTCCCTTTTAACCGTTATATGTCTAGTTTAACCCTCAGTAACCCCATTTTAAACATAACATTAGTAAGAGAGTTTTACAATTTTTATTATTCATTACAAAAAAATAATTTTGTTGAACCTAATGAAAATTATTAATTATTATGATTCCAAATATTAGATAATTTTTATAAAATTAAATTCATATAATTTGGGGAACTTAACTTAAAATTAAATATGCTAGTATGACAAAAAAACAATTTTCTAATGAAAAGTTTTCCTAAGCATAAAAATTTTGTTTATCAAAAATCTAAATAAAATTAATTTATATTAAATAAATTGGGTATATAAAAATATAATTTATCTAATTTTATATTTATATTTTTTAGAAACAAAATGGGTATTTTAATATGATTTAAATGAAATGGTTGTTTTCAACAAAATCTGTGTTTTTTACTATTCATCAAAATAAATTAATCATTTTGTGAAATTCTAAAAAAATATAAGATAATTATTAAATTCTGATTAAAAAATTAAATTTATTTATTTACAATATATTTTATTCATGTTTAAAATATTAATTTTTATATAAGTGTGCAAAACCGAGGAAAACTACTTTTTCAAAAAATATAACTTTTAACGAGAAAATTGTATTAATTCTTATCCATAAATTCAAAAAAAACATTACATTAGTGATAAATACTTTTTTGAATATATTATTTCTAAATTTCATTAATATCATTCAATAATAGGGATTATTTTAGTTTATTGTGATAAAAACACAATTTCCACATAAAAACATTTTTTTAGAAATCATTTCTTTTACATTCAAGAGTTTTTTATTTTTATTATAATAAATAGATAACCAATTAATTTATTTATGAATATGTAAAAAATATAATTTCCATAATTTAGTTTTTCATATTCATACCCAATAATTAATTTTCTAGGTTATAGTGTTCATATTTAAATAATATGTTTTAGGGGTCATTTATGATTGATCTTGCATATCGTATACGCTATCGATCAAAATGTTATTATTCTAAAATATTTTGGTGATACATTATTTTATTTGATGTGTGATTTGGAGAGTGATTTGTTGTGAATCTAGTGGTTTTTAGTTGACCTTTTTGGGTTCTTTATAGTTCTAATGTTTGTTTACTAGATCATTATCATGATCATTTCTCATGTCCACATGGGACCATGGGAATGATCCTACTACATATGTACGTTATGATAACCCTAATAATATAAAAATGTTTTTCAAGATTCCAATAAGGCTTTGGGTACTGATATAATGGTTACTATCTTGTGTTTTTTAGCTTTTGTTGATTCTCTACTATAAGGATTGTTTTTGGTACTTTTTTGGGATATATTTTTATATATTAGTTTACATTATTCATGCAATGTGTGATGATATTAGGTTTAATTTTACATTATATGTGCAAGATGTTTGGTTGTGGTCTATTTAATCACTTGATCATGATTCATTTATAGAGTTTAATTCCTCCCATATGTGATATTTGTATACCCCTAGTTCTTCTCTCTATTTTATGTCCTAATAGAGGATGGTCTCAGGGGTCATTATCTATATTCATTCATTACATTATATTAAGAGGTATGGTTAAAATTAGAGATGTATTAAAGGAATGGTTGATATATAATATGGATTTTAGAGTTATGCAATGAAATATTTGAATGGGGTGGTGGGTAAATAGTTCATATTGATCATGGTTTGTGACATAGGCCATGGAGACTAGAAAGAACTTGTTATATTTGTTCCCACCATGATCTTGTGCACAACCACTAAGCATATCTAACAACCATGTGAATTTATCCTATTTGTATGATATATAAATTTTATATGTATATGAATCATGATTTGTTATGTTTGTGTTTTAATTGGGGTTTTTAGGAAAATAAAATGAACTAATTAAAAATGTTTTCTTAACTTTCATGTAACCTATCTTAAGAATTCAATTTTATTTTCATTAATGGATATTTTTTTCATCTATGAAAGGCTCAATAAATCGAGGTTCCTTAGGATAATCCAATATTTCAACATGGGATTGATTGAATAGAAGATGATGAGGAAATGTAGATGGAATTTTATGAAGTTTAGTGGAAGAGTTTTGAATGTTTGAGGAGATTGTCTCTGATCTGCAGAATGAGAATTTGTCGAAAGATCTTGAGATAACATTTAGTCTCATCTAGGGATGAGAGGAGTTTTTAGTTCCATTGGTAATTATTCAGATTTAGGGTGCTTCGTTTCAGTGGTGGATGTTATACCATAGTGTCCATAAGGATATAGATTTTTTGTCAAATCACTTTTAAAATGAGTTATTTTTAGAATTCATGTCACAAATTATGAGGCTATAAAAGAGGAAGGATATACTCTGCCTTCAATAGGGTATCCTAAGTGTGTTGGAGCTTGAGATTAGGTTTAAGGTCCTAATTGACAATACACTAAATTTTTTTCTAAATTAAGATTCCATAGTATAGATTCTAAACGGGGTTTTATGCTTGGTGATCAGGTATAGATTCACTAGGTTTACTCTCTATAAATACCTTATGTTATATATGTTTACTCTATAAAGAGTGCCTAATATGTTATTTCTAGGATATTATCTTTATGTAGTGGGACATGTATGTTATGGTAGTCAGGGGTCCCACAAATGGGAAATGGATAGTGGAAAATATCCACCCATTCTTATAAGGTAGGTGGATTCCAATCCAATTTTGAAATCGTTCAGTTTTTAGGATATTTCTTTATGGGACATTGGAATCACAAGAATCAGTTTCTGACCACTTAGTGAAGCCATTTTGAGAATGGTGTTCAGATCTATTTTTGGTAGAAGAATCCACTATTATCTCTGAAGTGGTTTTAGTGGTATGAAACACCAATTCTTGTTCACCAGTAAAGAGAAGGTGAACGTAGTAGATAGAAGACTCATGATGGTCTCCATCAATAGCGACCTAGGAAATATTATGTTCATGTTGGCCAATTAAAAAAAGTTATAGGAGCTATCTGTGGTCAAATTCCAAGGTTATAGGTGAAAGTACATATAGAACTGAGAGTTGTTTGCAGTGTGATTACTTTTTCATCTACCCTTAATTGTTTTTTTTATTATTATAAATCATCTTAATCCTTTTTTCTCCGGATTTGTTTCACATATTGGGACTAGATTGGGATATAATTTCAATCCCCCTAGTGTTATCTACACCAGTTGGTGGTTAGGATTCTTTGTTTAATGTGTTCCTAGGATGTAGAATTTTGATGTGGTGGCACCAATCCATGGAATATTTTATCTTTTTATGGATACAACAAACAATTTAATCATTATAAAGGAATAATTTAAGTCTATTCATGAAATAATAAACATTTTACGAAGGATAGTTTTTGCTGATGTGGAAGGAAATTGAGTGGTGTTTGTTAGTGAGTGAGGTTATCAAATAGGTCATAAGAAATATGTGCCCCATTTTTTGTAAATAGTTGAGTTTTATGTGGAGTCTCAAGAAGGGGATGTTCCTAGTGTTATAGAAGAGTTATTGGATGTTTTCCAATATGATGTAATGACTCTATTCCATCGACGTTATTTCGAGTTTATGATAGAGTTATAGTGATTTGGGTATCTTCTTTTGATGGATCCCTATTGAATTGTGACAATAGAGATACACGATTTCATACTATAGGCGGACGATATGACATGGAAGGGTTTCATCTGACATAGTGATTCTCTATGGGGGATACCATTTTATTATCTAATAAGGAAGAATTAAGTGTCATTATATGTATAGAAAATCAAAGGAAAAACAAGGTAATTGTTATGAATTTTTATTCTCTTCCAAGTATTGATGGGTTTTTCTAGCATTTTAGAGGGTCCATTTGGTCTTCTAAAGTTGTTCTATGGTTTGGATATCACCATATGGGGGTGAAGTTTTAGGTTATTCTAAATTCTACCTTTGTATAAAGGAATAAGAATTTTGATTTTATGGTTATACTATTTGGCATCATAAATGAACCAAATTTGTTCATAGGGATCATGAAGTATTTTTTATGAGGGTTCCTAGACTAGTTCATATTCATATTCATTAATGATTTTTTGAAGTGCTCATGGTTTGAGGAGGATCATGTCATGTGTCTCAGATTTGTTTTTGAGGTCCTTCTGCACCACCAGATCTATGTAAAGATGTACATGTGTGAGTTTAAGATATGATAGGGGAATTTCATTAGACATGTGGTGTCTCAAAAAAGTGTATAGGTAGACCTATAAAATGTTGTGGTAGTTGTTTCATGGTAATCACCAATGAATGTGGTAGTGCCTTTTGCTTTTCTTTATTAGGCTTACTATTATTACTGCTTTCTACCTAATTTATCTTAAGCTTCGTTACCATGTACAATATTAACCAAGAAGGACAATAATTTTTATGGAGTGATTTGTACCACACATAATTCAGTTACATGATAGATAAGTTCCTCATTTCTCCTAATATTAAGTTTCCTAAGGTGGATGTGTTGTTTAATATTTTATTTGATTCATCCCATTTAGGATTGGAATGCATGTTAATACAATAGAGTAAAGTCATCTCTTATAGCACTAGGTAGTTCTGTCCCCATGAGATTAACTATTCAACCCATGATATAGAGTTAGGGGCAGTCTTGTTTTCACTAAATTCATGTATGCATAACCTCATTAGTGAGCACTTTGTTGTTTTCAACATCCACAGTAGTTTGAAATATTTTTTCTATCAGTGGGATCTAAATATACAACAATAGATATGGATGGGGTTTCGTAAATATTATGATTTTCATATTTCTTAAACCCTATATAAGGGTAATTTGGTTTCTAATTCCTTGAGTTAGATGTCTCTTGGAGATTTTTATTGAGTGTCAATAGATGTTTGGAAGGGTAAAAAAATATCTTGTAGTGAGGAATCATTAAATTAGAGAGATAATTGGCTAATGTTTTATTTATCTTATCAATGTGGATTAACCTTTGATGCATCAGGTGAAAGAGTTTAAGATGGGAGGATTAGAGGTAGAGTAGAGGCATGATCGGGTTGACCATGTCGATATCCTGATGGATGGTTAGAGGATGTTCGGAACATGGTGTTGTTATAGGGGGTTGTTTATTGCATTGGAAGTTCATAAGTGTGTTATTTTTTTGTTTCTCTACACATATTTAGAGTTATATATTGGTGTGAAAAAGATGTATCATGATTTGATGAGACCAATTTGGAATTTGGGGATGAAATGTTCAATGGAAGAGTTTGTGTCAATGTGTATGGTTTTTGAGTATGTGATAGAGGAAGATCATGTTCCTGGAGGTTTGTGGCACTCATTAGATGTTACCAAGTGGAAATGAAATGAAATATCTAAGAAATTCATAATTGGTTTAATCCATGATCAGGGAGTTTGTGATGTAGTTTTTTTATGTGACCGACTGAGGAAGTTGGATCATATTTTTGGAGATCTGTGAGTTGAGTTCGATTGGGGTCTTGGTGAGACTGTATCTGAACGATGTTGTTACACATCAAGGGGTATGATAGAAAATCATTTTGTATCAGGATTAATTTTAGACAACATTGTTATAGGGGGGATTTCAACATGATTTTGTATCCTAACTTCATTGTATCACAAATTTCCACCCTCAGATAGGTGGGAATATTGAGAGGACTATCTAGAAATTAGAGGTTAACTTGTGAGCTTGCATCTTGTTACTATTATTTACTTTGGTAGAGTTTTCATACAGAAAAAAATACCACTCTTCCATTGGTATGTCTCTATTTTATGAATTTTATGGTTGACCATGTCATTATCCATTATTTTGGATAGAGTTTGGGGAGCCATTAGTTCTTTTTATGGATGTGGTTTAGAGAACAAACAATAAGATCTTGTTGTCCTGAGAGTATATGAGGCAGTGTTTCACCGTAATAAGGATTATGATAACAATTTTTAGGGGTCCATGGATTTTGAGGTTTGAGAGAATTTATTCCTAAAAGTCTCCCTATGAAGTGGGCATTGATGTTTTTACAGGGGGAGTATGATTTAACCCTGATTAATTATTCTCTTTTAGGTGTTGGGTTATGTTAGTGAGGTGGAATATTGGTTTTCATCACCACTGCATTTTTTCATGAACTATGATATCTTCTATGTGTCTTAGGTTCATTGGTATTTCCATGATGTATCCCAAGAAAATTATTGGGGAGAGTTCGATCTCAATAATGACATGATTTTTGTGGAGTGACATGTAGATGTATGGGATCTTTTAGAGAGGGTGTTTCCTGGATGAATCATCCCCTTGGTTCACATTCCATGGAGGTTTGATTTCCTAGAGGAGATTACCTTGGAGTGAGATATGAAAATTCATTCCAAGTAACCAAGTCTATTTATATTTTTTATTTTCATTGATATTTTTATCTTGTGCTACATTATGTTTGGATCTTTCCATTTTATGATATGTCATTTTTCATGAGTCCATGTTGTGTGATTAATCCTCTCTCACCTAAAAAGGGCAAAACTGGTTCCTAATAATGATGTGTTATAGGTTCAATTAAAATCCTATGGGAGATTCATTACCTCCCAAAGTGGATAAAATCATGACATTGAAGATAGAATTCCATGACATCTCTATTTGGGTGAGTGGTTTGTGTTGGTTGTGTTGATGGCTTAGTGGAAATTAGTGTCTTTTGGATGGTACTATATTTTTTTATCTTCTTTATTGTGAGAGTTTTAGATATGGTTTTTCACTAATGTGGTTTCATGGGATGGCTTATCGGTTTTTTGGTTTCCTATCATTAGATGGTGGTAGTGTAGAGATATAAAGATAAAAGTGAAGGGTATCTCATTGGGTCAATATTCAGATCAATTTCTTTTCCCCACTATTGTTTTTGATTCTTGAGGGAATGAGTTGATTGAGATGTATCTAATGTAAATTCATGTGCCTTCCCAGACCATTACTTTTTGATTTTTTGTGTTCATAGGAAAGTCGAGGGATTTTGGTTGATATTAAAGCTACCTCAGAACTACAGCATTCTTTGTACACCATAAAATAGGGGTTTAATGTGTAAAAGTGTCCTTTGTATCTTCTGTGGCCAGTGATTATATGGATTCTATGTAGTAGAGGGGTTTTTGTGAGAAAAGGGGATTTATGTTGTAAGATAGGGATTTACAGTACAAGTCAATTCTGCCCAAGGCATTATGTTTTTCTATAATAATTATGGTTTGGATGGTTTGTGGTCTAAAACCGAGTTCTATGGAATAAATCCATAGACACATGGGACATACAATAAAACATGTGGAATATAACATTAGTCAGGTGAAAATACCTTTTCACTTACTTATTTGTTTTATTTCATTATTCTTTTAAGGATTTTTTATAGTGATGATGTGTTTGATTTGGGTGTGTATGGAAAAAAAATTTATCACCCCTTAGTGGGGTTCAAGGTGATTAAGTTTTTATGCGTGGAGTTGTGGATTTCAAGAAACTCTTTCATTTATCTATGGTGGACAACAAGATAAGAAATATTATTTCAGGTAATGGATCCTTATTCTCAACTATTTACCTGATATGAGTGGATATTTCATGTTTTTAATTTCCATAATGTGGATATTAAATGTTTCAATAATAAATATCATATATTGGCAGAACTGAAATTTGTTAGTATGTACAGGATATCACATTCTTTACTTCCATGAACTATGTTTTTATTAGATTATGCATTCATGATTCCAATACTAAAATTAATAGTTTTTGGGAGCCTTTTAAAATATCATATGATATGTTCTAAGACCCCTTCCATACTATTGTGTGATAACACCATTAATAAAAATTTAATTAAAATATATATGGATAATAAATTGGTTTCCCATGGAAAAATAGTTTTTTTATAATTCAAATTCCATATAATTAAGAAATGGGATAAAATCACTTGAATAAATTGTGGTAGAAATGATGTGTTGTTGTTGTGTTCAATTTATTTATTTTGTTTCCCTATGTGTTTTGGGAAGTTATGGGGTGGTGGTGATGAAATACTGGGAGTTTTAGTGTGTAATGTTTTGATGCGGTTTTTTTGTAATGAATCCAATGTGGTATATTTTGTAATTTGGTACAGATGCATGGTAGTTATGGTTATTAGTGTTTATGGTTCACATTAGTGATGATGGTTTTTGGGTATGTGTGGTTGTTATGTGTGGATGATTTTCTATGTGATATAGTGGTGATGTTAAATGTGTTGTTATTATATTGGGATGGTTTGACTGGTGTGCTGTAGAAATGAAATTTGATATGTGAATTGGAATTTTAGTCATGGAATGGTATTTTTATACGCTTAGTTAGAAATGGAATAAATTAGGACGATGAATTATATGAATAAATTAATGAGTTAGTAATTTAATATAGTGGTGTAGAAATTGATGTGTGGTAAATGTATTAATGGAAAAAAATGTAGGTGTTTATAATTGAAAGATTAAAATATTGTGTGGTTATGTGCGGTGGTGTGATGTGTTACATACAGTGGTGATAGTGGTTGTGATGGTAGATGTGTGATGTAATGATGGTGTATAAGTGTACCTTGATGAAGTTTTCATGAACCAATATGTTGGGTAAAGTGTGTTATCTATATATGAGGCATGTTTATATAATTTTTATATGTTCCCAACCAAGTTGTAAATACTTACCAATGATCAGAGGATATGGGATAATGGTGTTTTCCCCGTTATAATGGATGTTAATGATATGGATGGCTTTCTACCCCCACTTCCATGATCTTCTTTCAATTGTTTTTTCTAACTGTCTGTTTGAATCATGTTTAGTGATAACCCAATATTTTTTTTGAAATATATAATTTTAATGGCTATGAAGAGATGTGATATGTGGGCTGATATGTATGTGGGAGAGAGGTTATGTGATGATACCTACTGTTATCATCATATTCTTGACCTTAAGAGGGTTGATTAAATAGGGATGAATCTATAAACACATTATTGATGGCTGGTATGTGATGTGATGTGATATGATATATGTGGAAGTGATGGGGGTCCATTATGTTCGATGTTGGGGTGTGAGAGTGAAAATCAGGGGGGAAGTGGCAATGGGTTGCCATTAATTATCTTGATTTAAATGAATTATTATTATACTGGATGTGTTATTTGGGGAGTGAGACAATGTGAGAATGTTTTTTGTTAGTTGGCATGTTTAGGTTCTTATTGGTTTATCTATTTGTTCATTAGATCATTAACATGCTCATTTCACATCTGAATTTTAGACCTTAGGTATGATCATATTGAGTATACTTATTATACTCACCCTACATATATTATTTTTTCATGTTTCTAGGGAGAATTTAGGGACTTATCATGAAATAACTAGCTTGGGTTTTGGATATGAAGTTGATTCTCTATTGCTGGACTTGTTTTGGTAACATATATGGATAATTTTATATGTTTCAGTTTAATTAATTCATTCATATTAGTTTGTGTTGGTATTAATTTTATATAATATGATAGAGTTGTTTTTGGTATTTATCTTATCTCCTAATGATATATTAATTAAATATGGTAATGCCTCCCATATGTGATATTTTTATACCCTTAATTCTTGTCCCTAACCTGGGACATGTTGGTGGTGGGACTCAGAATGTCATTATATATCATACTTCATTATAGTATCTTTAGAGGAAATGGGTCATCAAAGATGGATATCGTACCATTAGATAATTAGAAACAAGAAATTTCATTAATAATAATATTATATCTAATGATGAAATTAATTTTTAATAACATCTATGAAACATATAAGTGTATGAAAACATAATCATTTACTAATGTGGAAAAACAACATTGGTAAATGATATTTTCTAAAAGGAAAACCCAATATTGATTTAATTTTATTAAAAATATTATCATCAAATTAAACTAATATATTACATTTTATTTTATATATTACATATATTTTATTAAATATGATAAAGGGGGAGTAGAAATGAAGGCACATTGTTTTGGAAAAATACATATCTTGACATAGCAATGGATTATGAAAATGACTTTATTGGGATGAAATGGAGGATTTATCATCATTAATGGAAACAATATAAGTAAATAACATAGTTATGGAATCAATCAATTAATCTAGTAAAATTATTAATTTTTTTAAGAAAATTACTCAAAATTAGAAATGGAGAAAGGGGTTTAGAAACCCCTACATTGCACCTCATACGACATCCTTTGGATTGAGTCAAAATCCAAAGAAGAAATTCATTTTTCTCATTTAAAATTCTTTATGAACGTGTAAATTTATTTTTTTAAAGTACTAAATTTGAAAATAGAGTGAAAACTAAAATGTAAATATTTTTGAAAGGTTATATTGTGTCTCCTTTTATGGGAAAACATCGATTTTCTTCTTGCACAATTCAATCTTTACAGGTCATGAATTTAATTTTAAAATAGAAACAGAATCATAAATTGAAAAAAATATATAATAAACAATTATCCATAATAATATTACTATGTATAAGGTTTTATTTTTTAGTCAATTTATAAATTATAGTTTTATATCTAATACTCTTTAAATTCATTTTAATGGTTATTATCATAATACATCAATAAAAATATAAAGATAATATTATAACATAAATTTAAAACATAAAAAAATATAAAAAATATCTTTCATATCCCTAAAAATCATTCATAAAAAAAATTCATCGTAAACTTATCATGTGAAATATTTTTTAAATCATTTACATTGACTTTTTTCCTACTTGTACATTTGAAGAATTGACACTATGTAAGAGTTTTGGATAAATATATTTAATATTAAAAGTAAATTAATAACATAAATATATTTTATTATTAATCATCACTATCATCTAAAACATTTCATAATATTTTTTATTCACCTTCCTATCATGATATAATTTTTTAGAAAAGAATTTTTACATTTTCTTATCATACGTAAGCTTTGGGTAAGATTTTTAAAATTATCCTCCTATTTAATTTTTAAATTAATAAATATGAAAAAAAATATAGTAATAATATGTATCCTTTAAAACATATATATCTTTATCCATTCATAAATATCATCTCAATGAAAATTCTTCCATATTTTCTAATGTAGCACATGCTCTGTGTGGGAAACAATAAATGTTTTCATATTTATGATGATATAAAAAAGGAAATTATGTTAATTGAATAAAATTTATATGATATTTTTAGTATATTATTATTTAATAAAATATTTTTAGGATTAATAATTTTTAATTTATATTTATATCATGATGATTTCATATAAGATAAATTATTAATAAAAATTTCATTTTTTTCTATTCATCAAAAAATAAACTTACTTTGAAAAATACCAAAAAACTAAACCTAATATAATTTTGACATGGTTATATAAATACTAATTTAATTTTAAAAAATAAAAATTCTTGAATTCAGGTATTTAAGTAATAAATAATGTCATGTGATACATTGAAAATGAATTTACATGGGTTAAAAACCTAATTATTTTTTTACACCATAACAAAAATATTTATAAGACTATATTGAAAATAAATATAATTTTCAATTTCAATTTATAAAAAATAATATAATAAAATATGTATTTAAGGAAGGAAAATACATTTTCACATTCTAAAAAACATTTGATATCTCATAAAGTAAACATTATAATTTGACATTTATATATTTTTATTATACAATATATTTTTTGACATCGTATATATATATATAAATTCATAATAAACAATATTAAAAAACTATAAAAGATTTTTAATGTTAAAAATATATGGGTATCACAGTTATATTAGTGATCACACTGTATTGTGGAAGTTCTTTCCCCAAAAAATAATCTAATGTTATTGATCCCTATTGAGGGGGAACATAATGATCCATGAAGGAAATGTAATTTTTGAAAACCTAATTTGACAACCCTAGTATAGTTATAATATGTCTAACTCCCGCATTAACTCCATTATATTCATTAGTTAGACAATCACCTCATTGTTCTTAATTATTGGCTTGGATTCCATTCCATTGAGCACTAACCATTATCTAAAAAACGTTATTAATTAATAACTAATATTATATATATATTTATTTATAAAAATACTTTTATATTATTTTTTCCTAAAATTACTTCTTATATATTTTTATTGGGTACAAATCAATTCATTTCAAAAAAAAATCTAGTGTTTTTTTAAAACATGGGTTTTTACCTTTGTTATTTTAAATGAAATTTCTTAAGTTTCCATTAAACCATGATCTATATATAATAATAATACTCCTAAATGAAGTGATCAATATATACAAAGTTATTTATTACATGGAAATTAGATATATGATATCGCATTCCCAATATCAATTTTTGGTAATCCTTAAGAGAATAGATGCATTAATGTTACATGAAAACATGACATACCAAACAACACCATCCTTGGGATTTTGGAACCAAATACAAGAATGAAAAAAATGTATTAAAATTATAAAAACACACTATGGTTCAAGTAATATATGTTACCCAATATAAAGAAAAAATAAAATAAAGGAAAGTGGAAAATGGTCACTTCTGATATAAGATACAAATTTTAAAATCATAAATCCATAATTAACACATGTTCTAATAGTAGCATCATAAAAAAATGATTATACACCATTATACCACATTGCTCATCAAATATAGGTTCCAGGTTCATCTTAACATTGACAATATTGGTAGAAATAATGTAGGAAAAATGAATTACACTCTACATCCACTATATATTATACAAATGATCATCATCATAATATAAAGATCACAATATCACTCAAATGGGCACAAAACCCCCTACAGATTATGTTTTCCTTAAAAAAACTAAATAATTCCAATCATTGATGCCCAATACATCATGAAAATTGATATAGAAAAGATTCGATAAATGACACTCAACTAGAAAAACCTATGTATGAAAAAAGTGACTACAAAAACAGAGGGAAATAATTCACATGTAAGGTTCTTACAATAAATATTCGAATTTCATTTAAAATCATTCTTAATACTTAAAATAATTTTGTTATAGATATCAATATATGTATCAAAGATAGTAAATTGAAACTCATATTTATTGAGTATACCTAAAACATTCTTATAAATCCATTTTATTAAATCATCATTGATCTGAACCCCAATGTTCAAATCAACTTACATATTTTTATCTTTTTCTTACTTTTAAATCATAGGAAAATTCCTAGATACTTTTTGGAGGATTTTCTAGCATTTTTATTTTATAGATTGGAATAATATTTTCATAATATATATTTCTTTGATTTTTTAGAGTTATAACATCCTTAATCCATGATTTTGTTCTTATCTATGGTGGCACTAGAGTGATATTGTATCTCTTCCTTCTCTTTATAATCAGATTGATTTTTATTTCTTGACACATCATCATTTTTATCATCTTCACATGTGTGAACTAATTGAGCACAAATATTTTTTATTTAGCACAATATTTATAATCTACTATAGTATAAATGCATTATTGATAGTCTTTTAACAATCCCATTCATCTCAACTAGGAGTGTACATTTTATTATCTTCTAATGGATTCATTGGTCTTCCCACATTAGAAAAAGGGGATGATAGTTCATTCTAAACAAGAAGTTACAAGGAAATATGAAATTGTGAATCTAACCCACTAAAGGGACAACATCAGGTCACCCATTAGTCCTCTTTTCATCAATGAAAAATTTCTATCTACTTTAAAAATCAGTCTCAAGAACATGTTTGAATTTCTTTCATTGAATCTTTAGTTTCCTCCTCCATTTAGATTCTTTAGGGTTATATAAATTCTAAAAATAAAAAATATAATTTCTATTTTTTCATCAAGTATTAATGATTTCCCAATCATTTTTCAAGAATAAGAAAATCCGGAATTTTCTTATACACAAACATTTATTTAAGGTTATAATCAGTATTATATAAAAAAACATGATGGGTCAGGGGAAATGATAAATCAACTTGGATTAAAATCCTTGCATATTTCCAAAATCTATATTATAGAGTCTCTATATCCATTTTTATATGGGTTGAAATTGATTATGGAACAACCCTTAGAATCAAAAGATCCTAATAAAACCAAATATGTCCACAAAATGTAACTTATATCAAGTATAGAGAGTTCCAAGATTCAAATGTGTTGATAGAAGGGTACCTTTCCAAAATGAAAATCAGACTTGGTTTTAGTAGGATGTAATCAATGCACAATGCACTCTTTAGATCATTAGAAGAAAATACTGTATAATGGAAACCACACTATATCATTGTCATATTCTAATATGAAAATCCACACACTATAGAGACTCGTTTCGATAAATCATCAAATTCCCAGGATTTCACACCGTTTAGTAAGACAACCTCTACAATGGTCAATTTATTATAAATTGTTATTCCTAAATGATATCAATAGATATGGTTATACATAATCTTTCACTGAATTACCTAATGAGTATAATTATGTTAAAAGGGTAGTACAGACACTTAGTAATTAATAATGTACAATTAATGCTTACATGGAATAATAATATCATAAATAATATAGTAGGAATATAAAATCAATGGGTCCATATAAATAAATATATAAGATTTATATATTATATGAATATCAAGATAAAAATGAATAATAACATTGATAATAATTAATGATCCCATTATAGTTCACCATACTCATACTCTCAGATCCTATTCTCATAGACACATACTTTCAATAATTTCGTTGATTCAAGGTGTAAAATCCATGATATAACAATCCCTAAATAAAAAATAAATTACAATTATTCAATATATTACATTCAAATAATCTATTTAGATTTAGAAATTTATAGAATATAGAAAACTCAATAACCAGGAAATACCATGTTCATTTTATAAAATATACATTTTTTATTATTTAAAAAATTCTCAATCCAAAGATCCATAAATAACTCTTGTAAATTCTTTCACAATTGATATATTTATAAAAATTCCTTCTGAAATAAATTTAATCATAACCTAGGGAAAATAACTATATGATGGAGTTAGATCAAATTCTTAGAAAATGAAATATAAAGTAGAATCCATCAGGGAATAAACATTGTATAATTAATATGATATGAATGGGTAAAAAACATGAAGCCATAATCTACTTGAAACAGAGAGAATTATATATTGTTGAAAAATAAATTAGAACATGGATTTCAATAATATTGATCATATACCGAAGGAATTCATAATGTTATAAATCAAAAACAAGATATCAATGTGTTGTTCTAAGACAATTACTTGTAGTCAATACCACATTTAGTACATATTTCTGAATTTATAAGGCACACAAAAAATACACAAAAAGTTTTTCCTCATGAGATCTATTTGATCATTAAGGGGAAATATAATTACAATCCTCTCCTATCACCTTATTTTTTCAATTGTATTCATCATATGTGTTTCCAAGACCATAAATATAGTTTCCTAAGGAACAACTTACTAAATAAAACATGATTATCCATATAATGAAAGATAAAACGTGCTAATAAATAATCAACATACATTAATAAGAAATAATAATCTCAAAATTAAATACATTTCTTAATATCAATAAAATTGATAACATTATCATAACTCATACATGGAATGATGGTGGTTTTTCAAAAAATAAAAATTAAACAAGCTAATATACATCGATATTAGACTGAAAACACTTTTACCCAGTTCAATAAAATAAAATTATTTCTATTTGAAAATCATTAAATAAATAATTTTAATATTTAATCTTCATAATGTATAGAAAAGTGAGTATATAGCTATTTCAATACGAAAATAACATGATCATAATCCACCCAGAGAAAACCCAGGGATGGATTAAAAAAAATACATTTTAATAAGTGAGAAATATTTTTTAGATGGATTATGTGATAGGAATGTATGTCCCTATAAAACAGTGAAACAACAAAATATAATAAAATCAAATTCATTATGGTACCTATATTATATGAAATAAGTTCAAGAAAAAAAATCATAAATCAAAAACAAAAGTTAGGTTACCAAATAATATTACTACAATGGAAAACATGAATCAATTCACACATGAATTATGGGACATGATCTTGATTAGTAAATACCATGATATATATATATATTAATTAATAGTGGAAACATCAAAATAATATATGGAAAAAAAAAATTTTATGTCTCAATGAAACATAATTGAGACATTAAAAACATACATGACAATAGAAACATTCAAATCCAAACTAATTAAAAGTGATGTCTTGAAATTGAACTTAAAATACAATGATTAAATTATAATTCATGAAAAAAATATCCCAACTAGGTAGGTTATACAAAACAAGAATAAAATTAGGTTCATAGCACCAAACAAGTCTCAAAGAGAGGAATTTTAGACAAAACCCATAAACTTTTTTGAATATATTCCACACCTACACCAAATATACTAAATAATTAATTTAAGTTCATTAAATACCAACCTAATTACATAATTAATAAATATTACCATATATAATCCTTATTAATGTTCATTCTATACATATAAATATTAGGTATTCTATTCATATTTTCATCTTTGAGTGTGAGTTATCTTTATCGCTCTGAACTAGTTTCATAAAAGACATGTTGGTATTTTTTTATTTTCAAAAATTACATATTTCTTAGAAAATATAAGAATATATAATATATTTTTCAATATATTATACAAATAAATAATTTCATTTCATTTTAGATTTGGTTACAAACCCTGAATTTGAAATTAGTGATGATCATGTTTCAGTGTTTCTTAATGAAAAAAAGTTTAATTTATTAATTAATGACATAAATTTTTATGTAAACATACCACAATATAAACCATATTTATATATTTATATCACATAAAACTATTAAATTAGTTCTCACAGTAATCTATGATATAAATTTATTTTATTGTTCTTGTAGGTTGTTATACTGACCAAAACATTAACAGAACATTTTTAATAGGTTATTATGAGATATTTTAGTTATAATATCCATATATCAGAACCATAATGATCATATTTATTTTTTATTACTATGACATATCTTAATTATAATCAATTATAATATAGATAAATGGACATATAAATATTACAAATTTTTAATAAAAGTTTATCCTCTTATTACATTTATTTATAAAATTAAATTGATGATGGTCACTTGTTGATAATATAATTAATTTATTAAATAATTCAACATTATAGAATGTTATTGATACCATAAAAATCATATTTATCCAATAATTTTATTCATAGATCCATCCTTTTAATGTAGTAAAGTGAAATGAAACACATTTCATTATGGAGGTGACAGTCTATAAAACACATGAAGAACAGTTTTTTGTTAATGAGTGTTTTTGAAGAATAATCAATGATAATACCATTATAATATTAAAATATAATTATAAAAATTATAAAAATATAAATATATTAATGTTTTTAAAATAAATTTTAATGACGATAATTAACAATAAATCTAAGAATTTAATAATACTCTCTTCAGGGATTAAATTTCCCTTGGAAGTCTCTTTGGAAATGATGGAGTTATGTTAATTAATTTTGAGCTGAATATTTTTTTCCTGGGATAGGGTTATAGGATGATTAAAATAGAATTTTTTTAAAGGATTAATTGAATGACTAGTGGGTCTTTAAGTGGTGAATATTTTACCCTTTTATAAATGAATTGAAGGGTATTTTTGGGAGTAACCCTTAGAATTTCAATAATTTAATATTACAATTAAAGTTTACAAGACCCCAAAATAGGAAAAAGATGAAATAAAAATGTGTGTGGGTTACTAAAAACCCAACCAATCCATTTTGATACAAACTTTAGTGTTTCATGTTTTTTCTATACATTTAATTTTTACCAAAATTTACTTCCACCTCCATAATTTATTTACATGATTATGAATTAATTTTAATATAAATTATGAATATTGAAATTGTATAAAAAAATTGTTACTAGTAATTCCAAATTTGAAATTAATTTTAACAAATACAATTTTTTAATGTTTAAATTGTTAATTTAAGAATAAATATCCTTAATCATGTACAAATAGTATTTAGAGAAATAACATTTTTTATGATTTAAATATATATAAGATATTTTTTTCAATACTGATTTTATGTAAATAAATTTGGTTTTTAAATAGATAAATTATATGAGGCTTCCTGGGAAATACAAAACTAAATATCCTTTGAAAATAATTTACCCAAATAAATGTGCGATATTAATGATTTTTTTGTTAAAGTGACATTTCAATTTATTGTAAAAAAATTGACATATGATTTATAAGTGAAAATTATATTTTAAATTTCATATTGGGATTCAATAAATTCTTATTTTATTACCTTAATGTTTTTCTAAACATATATTTTATCCATATATAATTTTAAATTCATAAAAATTATAGGTTTCTTTAAAAAATATTTTCCGACTAAAAATAAATAGTTTTATAAAAATCCAAAAAACAATTATACTAAGTAATTTTTTAAATGAGGAAATAAAAAAATAATTTAATTTTTATAATTTTTAATTTATAAAATTTGTACATTTATTTTTGGAATAAAATCATAAAATATAAGGAAAACCCTTCTTTTAGAAACTCATATTTTTAAATATTAACTATTATTATTTATAATTAATGTCATTGACCAACTAAATTGATGTTAATTAATAATTAATTTCACACATTATTTATCATTAATAAATTTTTTCATGAAATATAATTTCATATCCAATAAAAGAAAATTTTTAAGAAAAATACTTCACTAAACTATAAATGATGTTATTAGCCATTTTAAGAAAACTAATTAAATTTCATTCATATTAAAAGATTAATTTATTTTATATATACATATATTTAATAAATTAGTTATAATTTTGTTTCATTCTAATTTCAAAAGTATTTTTTAATGGTAATATATAAATATTAACATTTCATGTAAACATAACATAGTTTCATTAATGTTTGGTGTTGTATATGAAGCAATCTATCAAACACATTTACTTATTTAAAGGTAATGATATATTAGAATTTCATGGTTATATATGCTACGCGCTTAAATAAATTGAATCCTTGATATATGACTCATATGATAATAATAATTTATATAGGAACTCATAATTACCCATACACCCCTAGATGATCACATGTTTATTTATTATTTGGAATCAAGTTTATATATTTGAAAAATAATTATAAGTTCTTTGTAAATAGAGATAACAGATTCATATTTTCACATAAACTTCTACTAAGGGATAAAGATATATATCCATATAGAATAACTTACAAAAAATCATAAACTTGTTTATATGATAATCATACCACAAGGGTGTTTAACTTATTACACATTATATATGTGTTGGAGAAATATAAATGACATGGGACATTAGAAAATCTTGAGTGAAAATAACTATCTTATTCATTATTAGTATTTACATAATATTTTTTTACTTGCGGTTGTTGTTGACTATATCCCATGTTGGGACTTATATTGTGATATTGAGTTGTATAGTATCTGATTCTCTTGTAATTAATTTTTTTATTACTTCTCTAAATCCATTACACTTGTGAGTTTGATAACCTTTATCTCCATACTTATAGTATTTTACCTTATATATTAGTTTAGGATATTTCAATCATTTTTTAACCCATGTTAGTATTAGATGGTTTCTCTCATACTCATTAACTTGTTCCTTAATAAAGTGTTCCCAAATTTACTTAAACATTCATAAAACATTCTAAAACAGATAATTTTTTAAAGCAGTTATCTCAAAATTCATCATATCCTTAAAAAAATTAGTAATTCCTACAATCATATTCCCATGTATATATATAACCTTTTCATATACTATCAATAACATACCTCTCCAAAAACCTATTTGAACCCTTATGAAATTATATGAAGTTGAGATTATATATTCCTAAAATATTTAACACTATTTGAAACCCTAAAATGTTATTATCCACTAGTTCATAAGGTCACACACTAGTCACATTGTATCATAATCCCCAAAAATGAGATGAACTTATCCAACAATAATTTGAATAAATTATAACTTCCATGTTTAATAATTACTCCCTAAAAACATTCATAATAAATACCCCATTTAGTATCATAGTATCATGTGTATATTATATATAAGATTTATAAATAACTCAATCATATGTTCTCCAGTAGTTATCCCCCAAAAGATAATCTTGTCCTAAAATCCATTTTCAAGGGTATTAATACCAGTTTATATATTTTTCTATAACCTTAAAGTAAAACTACATAATAATAATCCTTAGATATTTCATTTAATCATAATAACTGTTAAAATATACAAAAGTGTCATTGATAAATATCATTCACTAACGGTAATTACCAAGAGTTTCATGATGAAAAATAACAAATCACTAACTTATATAAGATTAGTAAATTCACCATTACTATCATTATATGAAAATATTGAAGTTATAAAAAAATTATGTATGATACCATTTTGGTTATAATACATAGTAGTTTCTAAGAACATACCTTTCTTAGCAACAATTTCATGACCATGTATCAACCAAAAAAACCAAAATGGTTACGATAATATCCAAAATATGATTATGAGAACATCAATATGATTATGACTTTCCATGTAACACATATATTTATAAAATATGATACTTTTAGATCTACCTATGACTCCTGATGTTTAATCCTTGTTCATATATGGTAATTTTTATGTTTGGTTGTCTTCCACATACATACTCAATCCTAAATAATTGTTCATAAGTAGAATGTGATTAACCAAATACTATCCCATAGTATTATCAATACAAGCAAGTAGTATGTCCTCTTTGTTGTTCAATATGTCATTATAGATTTAAAAACCAACACACAAAAAAGATAGGATGTTATCTAATACATTGACTTAGTTTTAGGGTTATATCCAAAGTTGTGTTATCCTAATCAAAAAATAAAATTTATAATATTAACTTAACATAAAATCATATACTATCCCAAAATTTTATCTCTATATTTTAAATTTTGATCAACATTGACATTTCAACACTTAAATTATCCCTAACAAACCACAAAACCAATAAATTTATCTAAACATTTTCTTTTGTTACCAGCTATAAATCCTCAAACACACACTTCTGGATCCGGTTCTCATTGAATCATAATTTACATAATTTATATGGTACCACTATAAAAACCTATGTTTAAACATATAAAATTAAATAAATCAAAAAATATATAGAATTTATTAAAAATCAAGGGTATTTATAGTTTTAGAGCTTCAAATAACAGGTAAAAAATAATAACAAGAAAATCATATGTCCATTGTTTCATATATATATTTTTTAATTTTATATTAAACTAATTATTACCTAACTATTATTAAACATATCTCAAAAATTATTTCACCTGTTACATCCTTCTAAATATATCTCAGGTAATGGTTTTCTTTATATCCTATGGAAATGGATACGTAACAATGGGTGAGATTGAACACCTTATAAGAGAAATATATAACTAAATAAATCATGTATTAAAAATGGAATAAATGATATTCTATTAACGATTGAACAACATAAATCAATAATTAACATGAAATTGGGAGCATTATTTATCTATATTAATAAATAAAAACAATAATATCAATAATACTGATCTCATACTAATTGAATTTGTAATTTCAAACCTCAAAATTTTTTAGTCATGTCTTTATGAAAATATATTTACATGTCATTGAGACTGTATCCAAAATTTCATATTGAATTTGGAGGGAACATTCTAAATTCTAAAATTATTTTTTTTTCTAATGAGAACTGATGATACATCATAGGGTTATAAAATTATTAGACAGGCCCATCACTTGATTAAAACCAATGCATTCACAATTAGATTAATCGATACCTTTAATACCATTCCTTAAGGAAACTATTGCTGAATAAAACATAAATGTACTTATAATGAATGATATTTAATGTTAATACACAATCACATTGTGTTATTTTTCAGTAATAATTAATAATATCTATACTTTCCCCATGTAAATAAAATTGAAAAAAATGGTTATAACCCATCTAGAGAGAAAAGTTTTATGGTCAAATAATATGTAGCTAACATGACAATAATCATCTGTATTGGATTTCCAATACTTTTCCCCATGAAATATGGTTAAATTTCATTTTTGGATGACATAATCCTTAATTAAATACATAAATTGTTATGTTTATTCTATATATATAAATGAGTAAAAAACATTATCAATACTAAAATAACATTATCATAAGCCATCTAGAGAATTAAGGTGAATGATTTCAAAAGATCATAACCCAATAAGTGAGAAATATTTCTAAAAGGGATTATAGAGAAAAAATATAAGTCCCTAGAAATAAATTAAATAATACCAAATAATATGTTAAAAGGTAAAAAGGTACACCACATATATGAAAAACGTTTAGTAGAATGATCATAATTAAATGAATAAAAGTGGATATAATAAAAAAACTTTACTACAAGGGAAATAACTAAAACAATAAAAACTTGAATTAGGGGGAAACATTGTGTTAGTAAATCCAAAAAAAATAAAAATAGTATGATAAATATATATTCATGGGTAGTGAAGACACTATAAAAATAAAACATGGTTCCAAAAATGTATTATGTTACATAGATTCAGAGTTAAGACTAAGAAACCCATTGAAATAGAGGGCATGAAATTGAACATAAAATACCATGAATAAAGATGATTTATCATATTATATCTCAAATTAGTATTATATATTCCACATAAATGAAACATGTCGCATTATATTAAACATGTCTTGAAGAGAGGAATTTGAGATGAAAACCCCTACTTTGTCATGGTTAGCTCTGAAACTGCACCAAGTATTTGGAATAATTAAATTATATTAATAAAATAAAAAATTGACCTTATTAATTACAATAACCATATATAGTCCTTATATAATCCTAGTTTATAAATATAAATATTATTCAGTCTTTACCTATTTTCAACATTGGGTGCCAGTAATCATTATCTCATCGAACTAGTTTCATAATAGGCATATTCGTATTTATTATTTATCAATTTATGTTACTATTACTTCATATATTAAAATATAATATATATTTAATTATACCTTATAAGTATATGATTAGATGTTATGTCATGTCATTTGTGGTTATAAGCCATGAAGATGAAATCAACAATGATCAAATTTCCTTATTTCTTAATGAATGAATGGATTATTATTAATTAATGAGATAAATGTTGATATAACCATATGAAAATATCCTTAATTAATTATTTATATCATATTAATCCATTTAATATGTAATAATATTCATCCATGACATAAATGTGTAGTATCGTTCAAGTAGGTTGTTAAAGTGACCCAAACCTGAACCTACCACGATTAATAGATGATTATGAGATTGTTTTTTTGTATTATCATTATAACATAATAATAATGATATTATTAAGTGTCTATTATTGGGATATATAATAATTTAATGTAATTCAAATAAAAATTTAATTCATATATAAACATTGCACAATTTGAATAAAAGTTAATTCTCTTAATACACTTATTTTAAATAATTTAATTAAATATGTTTATTTGTAGACAATATAATTAATATATTCCCAATTTTTACTTACCTAAAACTTAACGATACCATAAAAACCACATTTATACATTAATACCATACTTAGATCCATCCTTTTATTGTAGTGACCAAAAACGAAACATGTTGTGTAACGAAGGCAGTCGTTTGTACAACACGGGAACAATGATGTTATATTTATTAAACCATGGGGTATTATAATAAATAATTGTAATATAATTAATAAAGAAAAAAATATTAACATAACTGATAATGATATAATTATATTTATTATTTATAATAAATTTTAATGAAGAATGTTTTGAAGAAAACTAATTAGTTGATAATACTCATGAAGGGAACTTAAATTTTCCTTGGAAGTATTTTCAAAAATAATGTACATATGATAACTAATGATTTCTAAAATCTTAAAATTTTTTCTATGGTTTAATGAGGATAAAAATAGAATATTTGAAATAGAAAATTCAAAGGATAATTTATTCTTGATGTGGATAATATGTTACATATTTATATGTGAAGGGTAGAGTAGTTTTGGGTGTAACCCTTAAATTTTCAGAATTGTAGGGTTACTATTAAATTTAAAAATGACCCAAAATGGGAAAAATGTTAGAGTAAAATTATTTATCAAGTATAATCACCACAAAAAATCCTTTTTAAGACACTTTTGAGCCTTTTAAGGAATTTTGTTTTATCCTTTTATCTTTTACTTTAATTAACTTTTCCCTTGGAAATTTAATGCTATCATGAAATTAATTTTGATGAAAGATATTAAGATTGAAATATTTACCTAATTTTATAATTCTAATTAAAATTTTAAAAATCTTTTTACCAAATTAAATTTCCTTAATTTTTAAATATATATTAACATAAATACACTTAATTTCATATAAATAGTTAATCAAGAAATAACATTTTTAAAAATTAAATTTATATATTAGATAAAATTATATTTGATACAAATATGTTTGGAATAAACAAATTTATTATAAAAAAATAATTCATA
This sequence comes from Viscum album, assembly GCA_963277665.1. Lineage (NCBI taxonomy): Eukaryota > Viridiplantae > Streptophyta > Magnoliopsida > Santalales > Viscaceae > Viscum > Viscum album. The sequence continues at coordinate 790,535,273 of OY728120.1, forward strand.
TGTGGTTTAAAATTCAATCCAAAACTGATTATCACTTCAAACTATTTTATTCAATTAAAAGGCTAAATGAACTTTTATATGAATGTAATATATTAATTTGATATAAAAATGTTGAACAAAATATTTATAAGTAAAAATAATATTTTTAAATGAATATTTTTAGTATTTATATTAATATTTGTTTACTTAATATGTTTTCAAGACATTTAGTTCATTCTTATTTAATAATAAAGTCATAAAAATTACATGTCTCATGAAATCTGTATTTTTTTTGAAAAAAAAACAATCATTTTTAAAAAATATAAAAAAACAAAACTAAGTACATTTTTATATGTGGAATTAGAAAATGAAGATCGTTTTTTAATTTAAAATTATAAACTTTTTTAATTTAATTATTTGAATAAACTCATAAAATATAATTGAGAATTATATTTATTAGAAATTGAATGTTTCAAATATTTAATATTATTATTCTAATTTCATGACATCTTGTAAAGACCTGAAACTCCCGTGGAATATTTTTTAATACATGGGATTTTTACGAGTCCGCGAAAATTTACGACCCATGATTCTGAGGCCCGGTGTGCCCAGAATGAATTTATGATGTTTTGTTCGGCTATGTTCAGTAAAAATATGAGCGGGTTTTGTAACTTTTGAACCAATGATCGTAACTGAAACCTGAGGGCACCGTTGAACTTGAATTTCTATTATTTGCTTAAGAAGACTTTCACTTTGACAGAAGTGAGTCGAGGATAGAAGTTAGTTTTTGGTTTTTTAAAAAAAATAATAAAATAACGTGAGCTACACTTTATTTTATTAAACCTCCATGTTAGTGTTGGTGGTTAAATCATCCTCATTGTAGTTGGAGGTGGGACCGCAACGCCTTACCCTCCAATGAGAGGTTATGGTGGTGGTGATCTCCCGGACATATCCTATTGTGAGAGGTTACGACGTGGGGACCACATGAAACTAAAAACCCCCAATTAATGGGAGGAGTGGAAATTATCTCAACTCCCCTCATTAATGGGGGTGGAGTTCCTTAACCTCCTATATCATTTATGGTGCCACCACCTCCCCTTTAATTAATTGTTCCAATGCATAATTTCTTATGCCCAATCCATCACATTAATTAGGTGGAGACTTTTTTATTATTCTTATTTCTTTTGAATGTTGTGCCAACTAAATAATAAGTTATCACGATCTCTTGTTATTTTTTGGGTGGTACATCTATTCATTTTTGGGGGAGATCTTGGGAGAAAAGGTGTTCTCCAACGAAGAACCTCCACTTCTAACGAAGAACAAAGAATGAAGGAATCTGATCTTTCTTTGACTTCTTTAATGAAGCTTCAACCGTCGTGAGACATCTTCGATGACCAACTTTCGTGACTCCATCAATGAACGACGAATGCTGAATCAAAGGCAGGGGTTTAATTTTTATCTAAGTATGATATTTCCCAAGTTCTTCTTTTCTCTCATAACGAATAATGAGGTTTTTTGTTCTTCATACTTGTGAGCCGCTTGATACCACCCTAACCGCGGATGGTGGGGGCCAAACCAACCTGGCCCGAACCCTCCGCCGATCTTGTTTATGATAATCTTCGGCATGGAAATTAAGCAATAAGGCGACGGAACGATGAAGGAAATGGTCACACTACCCGTGGCCTCCGCGAACCGTGCCGCCCATGCGGCACTCTGACCGGATCAGATCTGCCCCCCAGGATGAACAGCGCCGCATGTCGGCCCGAGCAACGCTGGCTCTCGGCTGCTGCTGGTCTTTCCTGCTCTCCGGCTGAAACCCCACTGGCTTGCCTGCAACATGCCCACGACCTGCCCGGCACCCCATGTGGCCTTCCCGGTGCCATTTTGTCCTGCCCGCGCCCTCCCCTTGCCCCGAGAGGCCTCCCGATGCCCTTCCCGCACACGGGGCGGCCTCTCGGCACCCTGTTTGTGCCCCGCGCGGCCTCCCGCGTGCCCTACCTGACCCCTTCCAGGCATGCCCTCGCCCTGTGCGGCCTACCTGTGCCCTGCATGGCACCATACTAGCCTACCACGCACCCTGTGTAACCTGCCCGTGCATGCCCGATGCCCCGCATGGCCTGCCCGCCCCTCGCACGACCTGTCGATGCCCTTCCGGGCCCTACAGACCTCTCGGGCCGAGCTGCTGAGTTGCGCCCCTCGCGACACTTGCTGAACCGGCCCCAACCTCCAGGATGAGCCTCCTACGCGGTGACCTCTGGGATGAACTACCCCGTGGTCTGCTGGGCTAGGTCCAGTGGACCATGATGGACCTAGCGGGCTAACCCGCCCAACGGGCCGGGTCAGAACCAGCGGGTCTAACGGGGTCGACCCAGACCAGGTCAGCCCAGTCTAGGTTAGGCCGAGTCAGTCCAACCAGGTCAGACCGGGTCCAGGCCCATTACAGACCCCTTTAATTTCATTGGTCATATCATTGGCACCAGACATCTGTTTGACGAACCGTCAGTGGTGCTGGCCTTCTTGGAGCACGATTGTCCCTTGAGTATACACCATTGGAGTTCGGAGTAAATTTGAGATATGGTCAAGTTGGAACGTACACAAATCCAAACGGGCACCTGAGACTAAAAGGCTTATAACTCCTAGACCAGGCGTCTGATTGATGCATTGTCTATTGCATTGAGACCCCTATGATGAGGCAGACCTTTTAGATACTTCTACCTGAGATTTCATGAAAGTTGGAGTATCGACCGATAGCTCATGGAGCGGATCCTCCTGGAGATGAGAGAGCGTAAGTGTGGAGTTATCAGAATAGTTACGGGTTTTCCCTCTAGCTAGGGTGGCCAGTGGGTTATCTGTTGACTCTTAGGGTTTACCCTCCAGCATGGTTGGGCAGTGGGTAAACCGATGACCTCTTAGGGTTTACCCACCAGCTGGGTTGGGCAGTGAGTTACCCGTTGACTCTTAGGGTTTACCCTCTAGCTAGGATGGGCAGTGGGTTACCTGATGCCCGCTTAGGGTTTACCATCCAGCTGGGTTGGGAAGTGGGTTACCCATTGAATCTTAGGGTTTACCATCGATCTGTACTGGTAAGTGGGTTACATGATGACCTCATAGGGTTTACCCTCCAGCTAGGCTCAGTAGTGGTTTACCTGACGACTGAGTTCTCCAACAGCTGAGGTTTCAACATTGTGACTTGGATGTTATTTGATACTATCCCTAGAATAAAAGCCCGGTTGATCTGAGTTAGTAACTTTTGTGTTTACCTCATGATTGGGATGGATTACTAGGTAACTTAGGTATATGTATGGGTATATACCTAAGTGAGGTTATCTGTTTATTTCATACATTTTGGTTTATCCTTGTGGTATTTTTAGAGACCTTGATGGTCTCAGGGTCCCTACTGAGTATCATTATACTCACCCCTTCACGAGTTATGTCAGAACATCATTGTGTTGGTTGCAGACGACAGACATTACTGACTAAGGATCAGAGTAGCAGGACTGGATGGTACCCGGAGGTGGACCTTACAACGAGTCAGTACACGGAGGAGACTGGCGGACGTGGAGTGCTGAAGAGGCTTTCTGTACCTACCCTTTAGGTAGAAATTTCTATAGGATGACCCAATAGCTACTATACCCTTTTCTATAGTTTTACTTGTTTTTAGTTTCCTTGTACATTATAGTTGTACTTTTATTTAAGACTCCCTTTAATTTTCAGCACTCCTTTTGTATATAGTTTTTACTTAGTGTTTGCTTCTAGTTTGTACTCTGATTATGGGTGTTTACAATTTATAAAGGAAATGCCTTCCCAGATTAGGGATTTATGCCATTGGTTCTAGTCTCCAGCCCCTAGCCTATCGATGGCGTGCTTGGGGTAGTCATGGCACTGGCCCCGAGGGACGGATGGTGACAAATTGGTATCATAGAAGTTAGTTCTACCACAGAACATAGGACCTTGATCATTCATTTCTATGAAGAAATAGTGTAAAGGGTACTGATTGTGGTTCTCAGTTCAGGGAGTCCAGTGTTGGTGCGGTGGAAAATGAATCCATCGACCAGGACTATAACTACTAATCTCCGACTCTGTGCACAAAAACACTGATTTTGTGTGTGTTTTCAAAATATTTCTTTAATACATCTCAACTAGGTCAGCTCACCAAGTATAACTTCTGACCGTGTCACATCTGTTCAGGATGCCTCAATGTAGACAACTAGTTAGAGTTCTGAGAGAGTGCATTATGACGGCCCACTGAGCGATGAGGCTCCGGTGTAGGGCCCTATTGCTATGTTGGTACCTTCAGGTGGTGTGCCAGTAGCACCACCACTAGTTGGGCAGCAGATGCCAGCAACCGCACTGGCAGACTATGAACACTGACTGAGCATAATGCATGAGTTCCAGCAACAGAGGCCACTGAGGTTACGAGAAGAGACAGATTCTCAGGCAATAGAGGACTGGCTGGAGGCGATTGCTAGAGTTCTCCGCCTAGTTGAGACTCCTGTAGAACAGATAGTGATCATAGCTACTAGTGTTTCTCAGTGAGTGACCATGGAGTTGGTCCACATAGTGATGAGGATTCAGTACGTGGAATGTTACCAGAGATTGTACCTTTAGGTAGTGTGTCAGCTATGTCACTGCATGTTGCTCAGCAGTTACAACTGGTGGTACCGGTAGATGACAAATGTAGGCTTAGTGCCTTACACGTGTATTAGAATATGATACCCATCATGTTATGTGGCGAGCCCAACTCACAAGCAGCCGAGGACTAGCCTGAGGAGGTGGATGAGGGTTCTCTAGAGCTTGTACATCTTCATCAGGTTGACATTTTGGTAGCTAGGAATTCATCGAGGTGAACCAATCTTTCATGGTACTCGATGAATACGTTACAGTCATTTCTTTAGGGCTCAGACTACCGAGAGAGGTGTGTTTTAGGACATCCGATCCAGCACCTTTTCTCTATATTCTAGAGAGAACCTTTGCGGATTGAATGTTATTTGGATGAGAGGATACAGCTAGTGAATGTTAGCAGTGGGAAATCATGAAACTGACACCAGTCTCAGAGACTTGAGCGTATAAAATGATTCGAGAAGAGGAAGTGTTAAGGGCAGATGAATATGCATTTCCGCAGATGTGGAAGCATATCTAGGAGAGAAGCCTGAGGTGGTGTACATTTTGACATGTTACATCCACACGTCTTTGTAGTCCCTACCAGGATTAGGGAGCTGGAGGGAAGGGGAAGAGAGTAGCTACATGCATTCAAGGAGTTTGAACCAAGGGATCTAGAAATGATTCGAGGTACGGTCTATGTATACTACTAGCTACCGTATCAATAGACCTAGGTACCTATCATTCATTCCTTCAAAAAATATTTTCTTAGAATTAGAGTTTCCGGTTAAACCGTTGACTTGACCCTCACGTCTATAGATACTGTCGGGAGGAGACTCGATAATCACACTTACGCCGATTGTGTGATATGACCCTTGAGGAAATAGTTTTAGTTGGAACCTCTTGGTGGAAGCATCAAGGCCTTTCAAAGTTAGTTTGGGTATGGACTGGGCAACAATAGTTCATACACAGATTGACTGTATTAGACAAAAAGGTTTTGGTTTATCTACAACGTTTGGATGATGTTTTCCTTAGTCGAAAAAAAGGAAACCCATGCAGCACAGGTTAAACTCATGCATATGAGGGTGCATCCGATCACTTTTGAGTCGGCCAACCTTAACCTCATAGCAGCATGTGTTTTCTGTTTTCAGTTCCAAACATGAGTGATAGAACATGGGGACATATTTTCAAAAGATGTTTCCAGGATTACCCCCCCCCCCAATGGTGAGGGTTGTCTGCTTTGGCTGGATACTACCGATGGTTCTTTCCAGACTTCTCTAGAGTTTTATCACCTCTCTCGGCCTTATCAAAGAAGGGGAAACCCTTCGTGTGGTCGGATAGATGGTAGAAGAGCTTTCAGGAACTAAGGAAGAGGCTGACTAGTGACCCCATCTTGAGGCTTCCATAGGAAGGCGTAGGGTACGTAGTATACAACGACGCATTAGGGACCATAATCAGGTGTGTTCTAATGCAGGGGTGAGCAGTGATCACATATGGTTCCTGGTAGCTAAGATAACATGAGAAATACTACACTACCCATGAACTAAAGTTAGCAGCAGTGGTCTTTGCCTTGAATATGTGGTGACACTATCTTATTGGCGAACATTTTATTGTATACTCTCATCACAAGAGTCTCAGGTATATCTTCTCTCAAAATGACATAAACCTGAGACAGTGATGTTGGAATGAGTTCCTCCAGGACTATGACTTTGAGATATTCTATACTCCTGGGAAGGGGAACATTATTGCAGATGCACTCAGTAAGAGGTCTTATATACAGCTGCTAGGAGAGGAGACTAAGTAGTTGGCTGCCTTACAGATAACCAGTGTGGATAGAAACTGATCATCCTTTCTACTGTCTCTTACAGTCACTCCCCCCACTTCTTCAGCGAGTTTGGGAGGCACAAGATGGAGACACTGACTACGAGACACGACGTTCCCAGATATCCATAGGGCAGGCCCCTGATGGGTTTCTGAAGGTGGGGAGCATGTCATCCTCTTCAGAGGATGGACTATGGTACCGGTGTCACTTCATGATGAAGTGTTGAGGGAGTTACAAACAACTATTTTAGTGGTACATCCAAGAGTGGTGAATATGTATCAGGACCTCCGACAACAGCACTGGTGGCCAGGTATGAAGAAGGAAGTAGTGGAGTTTTTCTCTTGGTGCCTCACTTGTCAGCAAGTGAAGGAGGAGCACTAGGTACCAGCAAGCTTGGTTCATCCTTTAGAGGTCCCAGAGTGGAAGTGGGATGGGCTTCCCATGGACTTCATGATGGGTCTTCCACGTAAATTCAGTGGACAAGACTCGATTTGGGTGATCGTTTACCGACTCACCAAGTCATCCCAATTCCTACCGATCAGAGAGAAGGGCTCAATAGAGAGCTTGGGATGCCTCTATGTGCAGGAGATTCTGCGGCTATATGGAGTACCTTCTTCTATTGTCTCTAATCATGATGCAGGGTTTACTTCCCAGCTATGGAAGGGGTTGCAGGAGGCTTTTGGGATGCAACTTTGTCTTAGCACTACCTTCCATCCGTAGATAGATGGTCAGACTGAGCGGACCATTCATACCCTTGAGGAAATGCTACGTGCTTGTTTCCTCAACTTCAGTCGTATTTGGGAGGATCACTTACCTCTGTTGGAGTTTTCATACAACAACAACTATCACTCCACCATAGATATGTCTCCTTTTGAGGCGTTATACGGGCGACCCTGCAGATCGCCCTTGTGCTGGACTGACCTATGGGGAGTTAGCACTATTGGGACCAGAGATGGTACAGGCTACCATAGAGAAGGTGCAGATCATCCAGGAGAGGATGAAGACTACACAGAGTAGGCAGAAGTCATATGATGACATGATACGGAGGCCTCTGGAGTTCGATAATGTTGACCACGTTTTTCTACGAATCTCACATCGGCGAGGTCTATAGATATTTGGAAGGGGAGGAAAGTTATCTCTGAGATTCATCAAACATTTCCAGGTCCTCATCAGAGTATGTGAGGTGGCATACTGCCTAGCTCTTACACCTCAGTTGCATCGGGTGCATGACGTCTTCCAAGTATCTCAGGTGAGGAGATATGTGCATGACCCATCTCATATCATCATCCATGGAGAGATGGACATGGATAATGGGGAGAATTTTATGGAGTTTCTAGTGGAGATTGAGTATCAACATGAGCGGTTCCTACGTGTATGGTCGATACCTCTGGTGTGCATTCTCTGGTATCATAGGAACTTCCAGGAGAGAACAAGGTAGTGGGAGGCTCAGATGCATGCTCAGTACCCCCATGTGTTCCCTTAGTTAGAGTTGTAGCTTATGGGAACATAAAGACCTGAGTTGGGGAGAATGTAATGACCCGTAAATCCTGTGGAAATTGTTTTTAATACATGGGATTTTTATGAATCCGTGAAAAATTACGGCGCATGATTCTGAGGCCCGATGTTCCCAGAATCAATTTCTGATGTTTTGTTCGGGTATGTTTAGTAAACGTACAAGAGGGTTTTTATATCTTTTGAACCAGTGCTCGGAACTAAAATATGGGGGCACCGTTGAACTTTCAGCACCAGTATTTGCTTAAGAACGCTATCACTTCGACGACAGTGAGTCAAGGATAAAAGTTAGTTTTTGGGATTTCTAAAAAAATAATAAAATAATGTGAGCTACACTTTATTTTGTTAATCTTCCATGTGAGTGTTGGTGGTTAAAACCTCCTCATGGGAGTTGGAGGTGGGACCGCAAAGCCTTAACCTCCCATTAGAGGTTATGGTGTTGGGGACCACCCAAACATAACCTCCCACAAGAGGTTACGACGTGGGGACCACACGAGATTAAAATACCCCCAATTAATGGGAGGAGTGGAAAATATCTCAACTCCCCTCATTAATGAGGGGGAGTTCCATGACCCCCTATATCTTTTATGGTGCCACCACCTCCCCTTTAATTAATTGGTCCAATGCATAATTTATTATGCATAATCCTTCATATTAATTAGGTGGAGCCTTTTTTAAATTTTCCATTCTTTTGAATGTTGTGCCAATTAAAAAATAAGATATCACAATATCTTATTATTTTTGGGTTGGCACATCTATTCATTTTTTGAGGTGAGATTGGGAGAAAAGGGGTTCTCAAATTAAGAACCTCCACATCCAACAAAGAACGAAGAACGAAGGAAGACGATCCTTCTTCGACTTCTTCCTCGAAGCTTCAAACATCGTGAGACGTCTTCGACGACGAAATTCCGCGACTCCGTCAACGAATGATGAATAAATAATAAAAGGTAGGGTTTTATTTTTTATCTAAGTATGATCTTTCAAATGTTCTTCCTTTCTCTCAAAATGAAGAACGAGGGTTGGTGTGCTTCATACAAGTGAGTCGTTTGATACCACCCTAACCGTGGAGGGTGCGAGCCCAACCAACATGGCCCAACCACTCCGTCAATCTTGTTCATGATAATCTTCTTCTTGGCAAGGAAGCAATGGGGCAATGAAACGATGAAGGAAATGGTCACGCTACCCACGGCCTCCACGAACCACACCGCCCCTGCGGCGCTCCAACCAGATCAACTCCGCCACCCTGGGCCGAACTGCGCCCCCTGCAGGCCCGAGCTGCACTGGCTCCCGGCCACCACCGGCCTTCTGTGCACCCTGGAAGAAACCCTGTCGGCCTACCTGTGCCCTGCCCGTGCCCCGCATGGCCTCCCGAGGCCCTGCCCGCACTCCACGCGGCCTCCCAGTTCCCTTCTTGCACCCTGTGCTACCTCTCACGCACCCTTCTGGCCTGCCCCGCACCCCGCGAGTCCTACCAGCTCCTGCCTGGCACCTAGCCGGCCTGGTCGTCACCCTGCCAGCATGGCCCACTCCTCTCGTGGCCTGACCATGCCCTTCCTGGCACCCTGCGAATCTTCCTGCGCAACCCGCGGCTTCCAGGCACAATACCTGGTACCCCGTATGGCCTCCCATCGCCCTGACGACCTCCCCGGTGAGCCGCTGAGCCGCACCCCTCGTGGAACAGGCCGAACCGGCCACGACCTCCTGGACGATCCCCATACGCGGTGACCTCTGGGACGAACCGCCCCCGTAGTCTGTTGGGCCGAGCCCAACAAACCGGGCCGGACCTAGCGGGTTGACTCGTCCAATGGGTCGGTTTAAACCCAGCGAGTCTCACCGAGTCGGCCTAGTCTGGGGTGGGTCGAGTCTGTAACACCCCAGGTAAATAAAGAGTATGACATTTTCACTTTTATCCATATTTTTGAATAAAATATTAATATAAATTTAAAGGGGACGCTATGATCGATGGCATACCCAACACGCAACAACGAGTTTTTGGGAATCTTACATTGCACTCTAATAATAAAATAATATTATTTCAAAAGGTAGTTAACGCCTAGTTGTTGTGATGGAAGGATTGAATAGAACTAACTAAAAAACTATTATATATGTTTGTCAAATATTTTTACTTTTTACAATAAATTTTAGTGGAATAAAAATTTGAATGAATCCAATTTTATGCGTAAACATTCTAATATTATTTAAAAGGTCGATTAACCACCTTTTGATGGAGAACCACTTTTAAATCCAATTTTTTTAAATTTTATGTGTTATATTTGACAAAATAAAATTATTATTTAGAATCAGGACATCAAAATTTAATTTGTGTAAATTTTTGGTATTTTTCCGATAATATACATTTTTTAATGAATAGTGAAAAATGTTGTATTTTAATTCAAAACCTCTTTTTAATCTAATTTATTTATATTATTAGATTATCATTTAAATTGGTTTTAAAGTGAAATTAGAATATATTTTGTCCATTAAATCCAATGGTGGTCATTGGAATTAATTTCATTTTGAAATTGGACTTAAACTAGTGTCAATCTTTTAATAGATATTGTTTCTTAAAAACACGCTATTTGTTTTGACAATGGGAATTAATTATTAAATTAATTAATGAAACTTATATGTTTTTAATTTTTTAAAATAGACATCATTTTTGAATTCTGAATATCAAATATAGCCTAGGGTGAATTTTGGGTAATTTTCTGAAAAACATCAATTTTTGATGAAAAGTGAAACCACTAAGTGGTACTTATAAAATCTGATTTTCCGTTTAAATGAAATTTTTCCACCTTTGTGTTATGAATTTCAAAAATCCGACATAAATGGTTTTCATTAAGAATTAAAATGTGGTTCAATGGTATTAAAATAATTTTATGGTGAATAGTAACTTATTAAGTTTTCAATCGCGATTAGAGGTAATTAGTGTAGTTTAAGGTAAAAATATTGTTGTAATAATATGAAACACCTAAAAACATGTCCTACCCTCATTGGATGAGTCATGGCCGACCAAAACAATCCATGGGTCAACTTGGGGACCCCATGGAGCCACATTGGTTGGAAAAGGACATAAATACCTTTTTATTTAATGTTATAATTAAAATGACACAAACATGAGTTGTTTTACTAAAACAATTTTTAAATGGGGTAATACAAGTCATATTTTGGACTATAAATAGTAATTGGGAAGATAAAAAGATTTCCTACATCATAGTATTTTTTTATAATTTTTAGACATTAAATAAATTAAATTATTTATGTCATCATGATGATGCAGCGATGACCTCATTATTTGATGATTTAAATAAAATGGAAATATAATGTAAAATCTAAGACCTATACATGTCCAAAACCTATTGGATGGGTTGATTTCTAACCCTTATCACCTTATCCTCAAAACACATCAATGTGGGACCATTAAAATCTGAAACTCATTCTAAAATAAAGTAACATTTCTTTACTTTCCAAGAGTTCCCCTCCTCTCCTCTTATAAAAGGCCCCCACCTCTACCTCCTTACCCTCACATCCAAAGGCATTGGATCGGGAAAACCATGCCCATTTTGTCTCTCCACTTATCTATATTACTCCATGAAGCCTCACATTTGGCATAAGTCTTCCCAAGAAAGCCTTTGAGCTCAAATAAAAAATTGTTACCCGATTTTAAGGTAATGTCTTCACTTGTGTTCTTTTGTTTTACTTTGCTTCTCCAACCCCCTAAACTCTTTTTGTTCATTTCATTTGTAAAAACTCCAGTATCTTAAATATAATAAAATGTTATTATAAGATGAATTCGAGCTACACTTACACACACCTACATCAAATGGTTAAAGAACATATAGTTTCTGTGGATTGCAGATTTCTGCCTCACGAAACGATGATTGTTCAACACTCATATAACACCTTAAAACGTGGCCATTAATATGAAAATATATTTATATATGATATATAATATGTTTCTTTTTTACTTAATCTTCTTTATTTTTCTTTTGTGTCATAACTTTATGGTTTCCATTGTGGGTAAACACGATAATTTCATTTTAGAAAGTGTGGACTACCGCCGCCTCAAAGTGATTTGATTCGTTAATTCCATATATGGGATGTATAAAGGATATATTTACAGTTATTATATATGATGTATGTTACATATAAATGATGAATATAATTCTGGAATTAAAATATACATTCCTCTCATTTAGTTTTAATTCCATTAATATTACATGGAAATGAATGTAGCGTTCATGCGTACGTACGGCTTACCGTCTCCATGAACGGTGCATTTCATTTCTTACCTCTAAATTGGTATGTAATATTATATATAAATGTATATTATGGATATATATGATATATATGATATACAAATCCTGAATATCATTCTGGATATAATGAACCTTTGGCCACACAAACAACATGTGATTGTAAGAAGTCCACTTTCGACTTAAAAACCAAATATCGGCAAAACAAACATTATTAACTTAAATGATTACATAATGTTTATAACATGGAAATTAGTGATATAAAAGAAATAATTAACTTGAAAAAGGTTCGTAAGAATGTAGAAATTAACTCAAGTTTATTATTCATGACGTTAAAGAACGATCGAGTCAAGTCGGACCTCAGGTAAGGGATCCTACCCCTCTCTTTGTTTTTAAGTACACTCTTTTATGTCATTCCTTTTAAGATCATCATTCTTGTGAATGGGATGTTATTTTATATTAATCTTACTATAATTTTTATTTTCATATGGTGAGATACCCTATTCTCTCTCATCAATCCATTTTGGAAGTTTTGAGTGGCGCCGTTAGGCTGCCGAAATTTCATAAGAGATCAAACCTCTCTCTTTCTTTTTACGTACTCTCCTTTATGTCACTTATTTTAAGCTCCTATTTGGTATGATGGGAGATGTTCTTTTATATTCCTCTTACTTTAAATTTTATTGTAATATTATGAGAGACCCTATTTGATCTCATCAATCCATTTTTGGAAGTTTTAAGTGGCGTCGTTAGGCTGCCGAGTTTTCGTAAGGGATTTTTCATCTCACTTTTATTCTCGTGAGATTTATGCTACATTTTCCACAATATACTTTGAGTGGTGTTTGTACTGCCCATTATTTTACTCATTGTGTAAAATACATTCAAATATGAGGATTTACATCAATTTTTTATTGTCTTTCTTTCACGGGGTGCATGTTTCGAAAGATACCAATGTCGGTAAGGGAACCTTTCACCCTCCTATTTTTAAAAGACTTCTTTTGTTATGTATTTTAATTCACATACTATTATGTTGGGATATGTTCTTCTATATCCTTATTGATTTAAAATTTATGTCCATGTGATGAGATACCCTTTTTATCTCTCATCAACTCATTTTCTGAATTTTGTAGTGACGCTGTTAGGCTGTCAAATTTATGCAAGGGAATCTCTTAACCCAAATTTGATTCTTTGGGATAAACTTGTACTCCTTGAATATGTCTTCTATGAATATGTTTGAATAACCTCTGATTATTTTACACTTAATATCCACTTATATTTGGTGTATTTTGTCACACATAATTATGTAATTGATCTATCTTTAAACCAAGGATACCGTCTTTGTATGGGACTTCGTCTCAATCTCCTTTCATTGAGGCATATTTTGTTTTCTACACAACATTCTTTTATACAGTATATAAACCCCTTTAACTATTACGTTTATTCAAAAGGAATCTTTTTTATACGAAGCATTTACTAAATGACAAAAGGGAATGTTTTTGTCGTACGTATGCGGCAACAACAACTTCTCCACCGCCATGACCATTATTTGAGTTTCAACTTACTCTATAAGACATACCATTTTTTTAAGAAAAATAAATACCCTGTTTTACTTTTCTTTTATTTTGGTATTGAAAATGTTTTTCATAATTTTTTTATTATATCAATGTGTTTTATTGATATCTTCTGATTGAAATGTGGAAATGTTATGTTTTATTTATGTATGTTTTATGTGATAAAATTATGTTATGGTTCTTGGGCATTATTATGAAGACGTGTGGTTCCGTGATAAACTAAGGGCAGGTGAGCCCGATATAGCTCTCCAATGCATTGGGTAACGCGAAGGAGTGAAATATTAATGTTTCTCCGAAGAGATTTAGGGAATATACTGTGATGGTTATTCCAAACGAAACCAAGAGGGTTACTCCCTACGTAAGAATGTTATGAATGCCTCAAGTTACCTTTATGTCTTATGATTTCTATGATTTATTCATGATTTTAAGAGTTATGTTAAAGTGCTTATGTTTTATGAGTAAAGTATGATTTCATTGATTCTTATGTGTACATGTACTCATGTTTCCTTTCTATATATTTTTATATCCCTTAATGATCTTTTTATGCCCATCCCCAGTTTTTGAAATGTTTTTCACAGGTCAAGGGAAAGAAACATGATATGATGATAGTGTCAAGGAAGTGTCAAGAAAGAATCCATGTTTTATTTTAAATATGTTTCTGTTCATGGAAAAAATGAATAATATCTTTTATTTAACCACTTTGTTTAAATGTGGAATGTAATGCACGTTTTATGATCTAATTCTATAAAACTCTAAACCTGAAAATATCCTCAATGTTTAATCTTGTATTAACTCAAGATTAAGTAAGGTTTAAGGCTAGGGCCTTATAGTTTGTATTAGAGGTCGGTTTAGATAACTTTAGAGGTTAGGGTATTCTTTAAGTATAAGTGACATTACCATAATGGTTAGGATTTTAGAAAGAGTCCTAGTTTTAGATAAAGTGAATGAGTAAGTATATCATATTGTTTATCTTCCTCATTAGTACATGATGGTTTTGTTGATATACTCACACTGACCTTTTTGGTTTTAGTAAATGGCTGGATCTAGCAGGAACCAAAGTAACAGTGCATGTGAAGGAAACTGTGACTGTTTTTTGAGCAAGCAACTGAATGATATGGGATCTGCAATGAGAACTCTTGTGTTTATCCTTAACCAACTATTTGGAGTCATGATTGACCACCTAAACCTTGGTGATTTCACTAAGGCATCACATATGTGTGAAACAAAACCCTACGGAACTACAGGTAATAATCATAAAGGTATGTGTGTTCAAAAACCTATGTGTCAAAGATGTGGAAAGAAACACCTAGGAAAATGTTTCAAAGGGACAGAAATATGTTATAGATGTGGAAATGAAGGTCATAAAGTAAGAACCTGCCATGGAAAAAGGAAGCATCCAGTTGACTCTAAGAAAGGGAAAGATGTTCTTTCTGAGGGATCAATTGAATGTTTTAAATGTGGTGTGCATGTTCATTATGAAAACACATGTCCTATGAAGATGTTTTGTGAATGGGATCACCAATATCGTACAAATATTCGTTTACCAATACCTAATTCCATTCTGATTGATGATAAAGAAATTGACAATGACCAATCAAAGGTATGGATTATTTCATAACTTTTGTTTTCCTATTTTGGAATCTTAGGATATGATTCATGATTTTGTTTGTAGGAAAGAAGTATTTCAGAATAAGTTGTAAAGGAAAGGTTAATGGATCATGAAGAATGTTGAATGAGTAGGATATCAACATATAAGGGCTTCAAGAGTTATGGTGAAATTCTTAAGAGTATTAAGTCTCTTTTGAGGATGGGGTTACATTAGAAGAAATTTTATAGTATGTGTAACCCTGATGTTTAATATATGAAATTTTTTTACAAGGAATAGTTATCTATTCTTTTGTGGACATAGTTATAAAGAACCATTTGGGTTTATATGATCCTTACTTTTGAGGTAATTATGGGTTACTATATGTTATGATGGAAGTGAAAGTCATGAGATAAAATTGAGGTTAAATTATGATATGGTTATTTTTTATGATTTTACCTCTTTTTGGGGAATTATTTGAGAATTATATAGTTTTGGAAAAAGGACAACACGCAGACCGTGTGACAACCCGTCGCACCAGACAAAGCTATGGGAATCGAACCCACAACCAAAGTCCAACTGGTATTTATCACCTACCACAGGACTACGTGAATTCCCTGGTTAGTTTGTCTTATTCCTTTTAGTTAGGTGACTTTATGAATTAAGAGTAATTTGATTTTGGGTTATTTATGAAAATGATTAACCTATCATGGAGGCCATGTGATTAGGTTAATTACTTTTGAATACGAGACTTTAGGAGCAACTGATGTTGTTTGGAGATAAATGTTACGATTTAACATGGAATAATATGTGACTAAATCTTTCAAATATATGGGTTTCAATCTTAGTTTGGTTTACTTTGAAGAATTTTATGGACAAATTGTTTATCAAATGGTCCTCGTTGAACTCTGGGGTTTGTCGGACAAATTTTGGAGATTAAGAATAGATTTTCTTTTAATAAAGGGTTATCCTTTTCTGGATTATCTGGTCTTATACTAACCTTTTTGGTTTTGGTTTTGGTTAAAGTATAAAGACATGGAAAGTATATAGTTCTCTTTTTGTGGATTAGGTGATTCTCTAGAAGTTTATTATAATACTCTTAATTTGAAAAAGTCTTCCTAAATAATCTTCTTTTGGGGAAAGATTGAGTCTGTGTAAGAAATCTAGAAAAAGTTTAATGTCATCATGAAAAGTAAGTATGTTTCCTTAAGATCAAAAATAAATTCCTCAATTAAGAGTAACTTAAAAGAAGTTTTTTCTGTTAACTTTTCCTACTGGGGAATCGAATACCGTTTAACCCATCACAGGTTTGTGATTTTCTTATGGTTAACTTTCTCCTAAACATGTTTACTATCACTCTCCATCAAAACATGACCCTTTTTTTCCTCCATGTCCATATTTTTATACTTGGAATCCTAGTATGGCTTAACTCAGGTGACCTTTGTACTTATCTTTCTTTATTTTAAAGTGATTGTTTTACTAACTCTTGTTTCGATTGTGGGATTTTCAATGAAGTTTCCAAGCCCAATTTTAAAATTGCGAGGACGTAATTCCCAAAAGGGGGGAAGGATGTAACACCCCAGGTAAATAAAGAGTATGACATTTTCACATTTATCCATATTTGTGAATAAAATATTAATATAACTTTAAAGGGGATGCTATGCTCGATGGCGTACCCAACAAGCAACAACGAGTTTCTTGGGAATCTTACGTTGCACTCTAATAATAAAATAATATTATTTTAAAAGGTAGTTAACGCCTAGATGTTGTGATGGAGGGAATTAATAGAACTAACTACAAAATGATTATATTTTTTTGTCAAATATTTTTACTTTTTACAATAAATGTTAGTGGATTAAAAATGTGAATGAATCCAATTTTAAGCGTAAACATTCTAATATTCTTTAAAATGTCGATTAACCGCCTTTTGATGGCGAACCTCTTTTAAATACAATTTTTGATAATTTTATGTGTTATATTTGACAAAATAAAATTATTCTTCAGAATCAGGACATCAAAATTTACTTTTTGTAAATTTTTGGTATTTTTCCGATAAAGTACATTTTTTAATGAATAGTGAAAAATGTTGTATTTGAATTCAAAACCTATTTTTAATCTAATTTATTTATATGTTTTGATTACCTTTTAAATAGGTTTGAAAGGGAAATTAGAATATATTTTTACCATTAAATCCAATTGTGGTCATTGGAATTAATTTCACATTGAAATTGGACTTAAACTAGTGTCAATCTTTTAATAGATATTGTTTCTTATAAACACGCTAGTTGTTTTGACAGCGGGAATTAATTATTAAATTAATTAATGCAACTTATATGTTTTGAATTTTGTAAAATAGACCTCATTTTTCAATTCGGAATATCAAATATATACTATTGTGAATTTTTGGTAATTTTCTGAAAAACGTCAATTTTTTGATGAATAGTGAAACCACTAAGTGGTACTTATAAAAACTGATTTTCCATTTAAATGAAATTTTTCTACCTTTGTGTTTTGGATTTCAAAAATCTGACATAGATGGTTTTCATTAAGAAGTAAAATGTGGTTCAATGGGATTAAAATAATTTTTTGTTGAATAGTAACTTATTATGTTTTTAATAGCGATTAGAGGTAATTAGTGTAGTTTAAGGTAAAAATAATGTTTTAATAATATGAAATGACCTAGAAACATGTCCTACCATCATTGGATGAGTCATGGCCGACCAATAAAATCCATGTCTCAACTTGGGGACCCCATGGAGACACATTGGTTGGAAAATGACATAAATACATTTTTATTTAATGTTAAAATTAAAATGACACAAACATGAGTTGTTTTACTAAAAAAAATTAAATGGGGTTATACAAGTCAGATTTTTGGCTATAAATAGTCATTGGAAATATAAAAATATTTCCTACATCATAGTAATTTTTTTATAATTTTTAGACATTAAATAAATTAAATTATTTATGACATCATGATGATGCAGCGATGACCTCATTATTTAACGATTTAAATAAAATGGATAGATAATGTAAAATATAAGACCTAAAAATGTCCAAAACCTATTGGATTGGTTGATTTCTAACCCTTATCACCTTATACTCGAAACACATCAATGTAGGACCATAAAATCCGATACTCATTCTAAAATAAAGTAACATTTCTTTACCTTCCAAGAGTTCCCCTCCTCTCCTCTTATAAAAGGTCCCCACCTCTACCTCCATACCCACACTTACAAAGCCTTTGTCTCGGCCAAACCCTGCCCATTTTGTCTCTCCACTTCCCTCTCTTACTCCTTGAAGACTCACATTGGGCCGATGTCTTCCCAAGGAAGCCTTTGAGCTCAAATCAAAAAGAGTTACCCGATTTTAAGGTAATGCCTTCACTTGTGTTCTTTTGTTTTATTTTGCTTCTCCAACCCCCTAAACTCTTTTTAATTATTTATTTTGTAACTAATCCAGTATCGTAAATATACTATGATGTTGTTATAAGAAGAATTCGAGCTACACATACACACACCTACATAAAATGGTTAAAGAAGATACTGTTTCTATGGATGGTGAATTTCTGCCTCACGAAACGATGATTGTTCAATACTCATATAACACCATAAAAGGTGGACATTAAGATGTAACTATATTTATATATGATATATAATATTTTTTTATTTACTTAAGCTTCTTTATTTTTCTTTTGTGGCATAACTTTATGGTTTCCATTGTGGGTAAACACGATAATTTCATTTTAGGAAGTGCGGACTACCGCCCCCTCAAAGTGATTTGATTCATTAATGCCATATGTGGGATGTATAAAGGATGTATTTAAAGTTATTATATATGATTTATGTTACATATAAATTATGAATATAATTCTGGAATTAAAATATACATACCTCTCATTTAGTTTTAATTCCATTAATATGACATAGAAATGAAAGTAGCGTTCATGCGTACGTACGGCTTACCGTCTCCATGAACGGTGCATTTCATTTCTTATCTCTAAATGATTGTGTAATACTATAAATACATGTATATTCTGGATATATATTATATATATGATATCCAAATCATGAATATCATTCTGGATATATTGAACCTTTGACAACATGAACAACATGTAATTGTAAGAAGTCCACTTTCGACTTAAGAACCAAATATCGACAAAACAAACATTATTAACTTAAATGATTACATAATGTTTATAACATGGAAATAACTGATATAAAAGAATAATGAACTTGAAAAAGGTTCTTAAGATAGTAGAAATTAACCCATGTTTATTATTCAGGACGTTAAAGAACGATCGAGTCACGTCGGACCCGAGGTAAGGGATACTACCCCTCTCTTTATTTTTAAGTACACTCTTTTATGTAATTCATTTGAAGCTCATATTTCTTGTGGTTGGGATGTTATTTTATATTACTCTTACTTTAATTTTTATGTTCATATGATGAGATACCCTATTTTATCTCATCAATCCATTTTGGAAGTTTTGAGTGGCGTCGTTAGGCTGCCGAAATTTCGAAAGAGATCTAACCTCTCTCTTTCTTTTTAAGTACTCTCCTTTATGTCACTTCTTTTAACCTCCTCTTTGTTATGCGGGGGGATGTTATTTTATATTCATCTTGCGGTACATTTTATTGTAATATGATGAGATACCCTATTTGATCTGATCAATCCATTTTTGAATGTTTTAAGTGGCGTCGTTAGGCTACCGTGTTTTCGTAAGGGATTTTTCATCTCACTTTTATTCCCGTGAGATTTATGCTACATTTTCCACAATTTTTTTTGAGTGGTGTATGTACTGCACATTATTTTAATCATTGTGTAATATACATTCATTTATGAGTATTTACATCAATGTTGTATTTTCCTTCTTTCACGAGGTGCATGTTTCGAAAGCTACCCATGTCGGTAAGGGAACCTTTCACCCTTCTCTATTTAAAAGACTTATTTTGTTATGTCTTTTAATTCACATTCTATTATTTTGGGATATGTTCTTCTATATCCCTATTGATTTAAATTTTATGTCCATTTGATGAGATACCCTTTTTATCTCTCATCGACTCATTTTCTGAATTTTGTAGTGACGCTGTTAGGCTGTCAAATTTTTGCATGGGAACCTCTTAACCCAAATTTGATTCTTTGGGATAAACTTGTACTCCTTGAATATGTCTTCTATGAATATGTGTGAATATCCTCTGATTGTTTTACACTTAATATCCACTTATATTTGGTGTATTCTTTTGTCACACATAATTATGTAATTGATTTATCCTTAAACCAAGGATACCGTCTTTGTATGGGACTTCGTCTCAATCTCCTTTCATTGAGTCATATTTTGTTTTATACACAATATTATTTTATACGGTGTATAAACCCCTTTGACTATTACATTTATTCAAAAGGAATCTTTTTTATACGAAGCGTTTACTAAACGATAAAAGGGAATGTTTTTGTCATACGTATGCGGCGACAACGACTTCTCTGTCGTCGTAACCATTATTTGAGTTTCGGCTTCCTCTACAAGCCATACCATTTTTTTAAATGAAAAATAAATACCCTATTTATCTTCTCTTTTATTTTGGTATTGAAAATTGTTTTCATAATGTTTTTATTATATCAATGTGTTTTATTGATATCTTCTGATTGAAATGTGGAAATCTTATGTTTCCTTTATGTATGTTTTATGTGATACGATTATGTTCTGGTTCTTGGGAATTATTATGAAGATGGGTGGTTCTGTGATAAACTAAGGGTGGGTGAGCCCGATATAGCTCTCCAATGAATTGGGTAACTTAACGGAGTGAAATGTTAAGGTTTCTCTAAAGAGATTTAGGGAATATACTGTGATGGGTATTCCAAACGTAACCAAGAGGGTTACTCCCTACGTAAGAATGTTATGAATTCCTCAAGTTACCTTTATGTCTTATGATTTCTATGATTTATTCATGATTTGATGAGGTATGTTAAAGTGATTATGTTTTATGAGTAAAGTATGATTTCGTTGATTCTTATGTGTACATGTACTCATGTTTCCTTTCCATGTATTTTTATATCCCTTACTGAGCTTTTTATTCTCATCCCATGTTTTTGAAATGTTTTTCACAGGTCAAGGTAAAGGTACATGATATGATTATATTGTCAAGGAAGTGTCAAGAAAGAATCCATGTTTTGTTTTAAATGTGTTTCCGTTGATGGAAAAAACTGAATACTATCTTTTATGTAACCACTTTTTTTAAATGTGGAATGTAATGAAATTTTTATGATCTAATTATCTAAAACACTAAACCTGAAAAGATCCTCAATGTGTAATCTTGTATTAACTCAAGGATAAGTATGTTTTAAGGTTGGGGCCTTATAGAGTCAGTCCGACCAGGTCGGACCGGGTCCGTGCCAATTATCGACCCCTTTACTTTCTTTGGCCATATCACTAGCACCAGACGTCTGTTTGAAGAACCGTCAGTGGCGCTGGCTTTCTTGGAGAATGAAGGTCCCTTGAGTATACCCCATTGGAGTTCGGGGTAATGTTCAGATACGGTCAGGTTGGATCGTGCACGAATCCAACTGGGCCTCTAGGACTAAAAGGCTAATAACTCATAGACCGGACATCCGATTGACGCGTCGTCTATTGCATTAAGTCCCCTATGACGAGGTGGAAAATTGAGATACTTATACTTGGGACTTCATGATAATTGGAATATAGACTTTTAGCTCGTGGAGTGGATCCTCTCTGAGACGAGTGAGCATTTGAGTGGATTTATCGGACCAGTTCCGGGTTTACCCTCCAGCTACGCTAGGCAGTGGGTTACCCGTTGACTCTTAGGTTTACCCTCCAACTGGGCTGGTTAGTGGGATACTCGACGACCTCTTAGGGTTTACCCACCATCTTGGTTGGGCAGTGGGTTACCCGTTGACTCTTAGGGTTTACCCTCAGCTGGGCAGGGCAGTGGGTTACCCGAAAACCTCTTAGAGTATACCCTCTACTTGGGCTGGGTAGTGGGTTACCCATTGACTCTTAGGGTTTACCCTCTAACTAGGCTGGGTAGTGGGTTACACGATGACCTCTTAGGGTTTACCATCCAGCTAGGTTGGGCAGTGGATTACCCGACAACTTAGTTCTCCAGCAGCCGATGTTTCGATATTGTGACTGGGATGTTATTTGATACTATCCCTAGAATAAAATAATGGTTGAGTTGAGTTAGTAACATTTATGTTTACCTCATGATTGTTATGGATTACTTGGTAACAAAGTTATATGTATGGGAATATACCTAAGTGAGCTTATCTATTGATTTTATACATTTTGGTTTATCCTTGTTGGATTTTGGGAGAACTTGAGGTTCTCAGGGTCCATACTGAGTATCGTTATACTCACCCCTGCATGGGATATGCCCTCACCTCATTGTTTTGGTTGAAGATGACGAACAACACTGACTAAGGATTAGAGTAGCAGGACTGGACGATACCCAAAGGTGGACCTTACGATGAGTCGGTACACGGAGGAGACTGACAGACGTGGATTGCTGAGCAGGCTATCTGTACCTACCCTTCTGGTAGAAATTCCTGGAGGAAGACCCAGTAGCTGATTTACCCTTTTCTACAGTTGTACTTGTATTTAGTTTCCTTGTACTTTACAGTTGTTCTTGTATTTTCGGCTCACTTTACTTTTCATCACTTCTTTTTTGTATAGAGTTTTTACTTAGTGTTTGCTTCTAGTTTGTACTCTGATTTTGTGTGTTTACAATTTATAATGGAAATTCCTTCCCAGCATAGGGATTTACGGAATTGGTTCTAGTCACCAGCCCCTGGCCTATGGAAGGCAGGCTTGGGGTAGTCACGGCACAGGCCTCGGGGGATGGGTCATGACACATATACTAACTAAATTGGTATCAAATATTTATTAATATCAAAAATCATATATCATTAATATAAAATTCTTGAAATTGAAATGTGTATCTAATAAAAGTAATTTTTTTTAAAAAAATACTTTTCTAAATATTATATGATCTTATTTGTCATTTTAAGTAAAATAGTTGAATTATATTATAATTAAAAGTACCATTAATTTTCTATATACCTATAGTTAATAAATTCATTGATCTAATTCATTTAAAAAATCAATTGAATGATTATAATGGGTTGATTGATCTAGGGTGGTGATTTATGGTTTATCGATATCAAATGACCTAAACCAAAAAATCGTTTTCCAGGACTAATTGGAACACCTCTCTCCTATAAGAAAAAATATATAATTCTTAAAGAAAAAGAGGTATAAAAGATCAATTTAACATGGTTATCCAACAATGGGATACATCAAAGTATAATGTAATGATGATTAATTGATATACAAAAATATAGTAAGCATGATGATTTTTTTACAATTTATAGTAAACGCACAAAACCTTTTTGTTCACAACCCTAAAAAAGTAGATATCTTTATACACTCCTAATAAGAAACAACACACTCCCCATCATCATGAACTAACATTATATTCAAAAACTAAAAATAAAACTACACCTAAATAATATTTTTATCAGATCTACTTCTTTATAATGAAGTCCTTAGAATCATCAACATCTTCTCTCTAATACTCAGATATAGCACCTAAACTCTCTCTTACATTCTTCATTATTTGAATGGTAATGATTTATATTTATTACCTGATAGTTTCCCAAACAACCAATCCACTATAGTCTCTAATTTATTTTTAATTTATTCTAGAATGAAATGTATAAAAGATGACCAATTTTAATCCATAACACCTCATTTTGAATCCATAATTATCAACCTATATATAGAATTTTGAACATGATATCTTTGTATATATTGATCCACTATGATGTGTAATCTCTTGAAACAATTGTTTTAGATCTCATATGGGTATGTGACCTCAAATCCCTTGAAATATAAAAAAATTAAACAATTATAAGTCTCTTCATTTTTATCTACTGTTTTTTAAAATAAATTTATTTCATTGAGACCTACACCATAAAATAATCAAACCTTAAAAACGTTTTTTTCTCATCTAATCCTTGAAAATACCTAAAACCAATCATAAACACAATATATTCTACCAATTAATCTAAAAATATTCTTTAATTACATCTTTATTCCTTCTAGTCATTTCTTCTCTATTTTAGAAAACTAAAATAAAAAAAATGATTTTCTAAATTCCAAAATCAAATATGTAAATATATTTTTATAGCTACTACTCAAAGAATATAATCTGTGATCCATTATAATTAAGATCTTTAATAATTTTTATGAAAAAAAATAAAAAAAATTACTCTATTTTATGTTGTAGTTTCAAACCATCCATGTAATTTCCCATTTTTCAATAGTTGTATGCATTTGTACCATCCCACCAATGGGGTCATTTTATAAAAACTATTTCATGTAAACAATATATCTAGCTAAAATACCATTAACAAAAAAAAAGTGATCCCAGTATACTCATTGCATGCCTCTGTTAACCCAAAAAATATTTGGATTTCCTCCAGGACTCCTCTGAAGGCACTTTTACTCTATATAATAAAACATCAGGAAATAATTAATTCTTATTTTGGGATTTAAATACACTTTATCAATTAAAGAAACCCAAAAAATCTATTACATTTTGTAGTATTACTCAGTAAAAGTTATCTAATTATAAAAATATTCCAATAGATTATTAATTAACCATATTAAATATTATTTGACACATGATCTATAGAGGTCAGGGGTAATGATTCATTTATGATTTTTGATGAATTACCTCAATAGTGATTTTTTTGAATATATAATAATAATATTAAATTATTAAATTATATATTTACATACAAGGATCTAGAAATTCCCCAATAAATATGGTAACATATAATAAAATAATTTTTTTTCTTGATCGATCAAAATATTTGAAATGTGAAATGAGTGGAATATTCTCTACGTATATGAGATTATGTATCCTTATATATTATAAGTATTGGAAATAATACAATATTATTATACATGTAAAGTATTGACATAGGAATCATATTTTTATAGTGAACATACTATCATACTTATATTATTATTCAACTGTTTATAATGTTGAAGATTAAGATAGAATGATGTGGTAATACATTGATGAAAAATATGGTGGAGGAAATAAATAAGGGGAAATTATTATTATTCAAAATCATTATGGATGGGTTTTTAATATTCGGTGCATGATTATGTCTACCATCCAAGTTTTATATATAAAATTATTTATTAGAATATACAAAAATGTTAATTTTCTCTATCCAACAAAAATACCAAATATTTAAAGATATATCGAAGATAACTTATTGTGGGATATTATAAAGAGGTATATTAACGATTATATATAAAATAATTTTGTGTTATGGTATTTTAATATAGAATTTATAAATTATAGTTTGATAATTAACCACTTTACATAACAAATAGATATTGGGAGAAAATAAGGATAAATGTTTTGGTGATAATTTTGAATAAATATAAAGGATACAATTGTTATTATAGTGTGTTCTTTAGACCCAATATTATCAATACTTTTCAAATTACCATATATTGTATACAATGACTTATACACGATGCACACATTCCATAATAGTATTGATTTTTATATTTCCACTATTTAGGTAGTAATTTATCAACATTATAAGTTGTAAGAAAAGGTCATAGTAGTTCCCATTATATAAAGACAACATTGTGATACTTTGAAATTAATATTCAGCATATTTTATATGGTATATATAAATCATAAAGACTATTCATAGTTTATGTCTGACTACCTTGTGATTTGGTCTCAAAATCATTAGGAATTCATGTTAATAAATTTTCATATTGTGATCTATAGAATGTGGCATCCGTTTGTAAAACCTACCAATAGGAACACAAAATGTCTCATTTTCCATCAATTGTTCCAATATATAAACATGTTTATTGGTATCCTGACTTGAGATCATTATTAATGTGTACCATTTGGTCACATACAACGATTCAAGGAAAAACCATGACTTTGAAGTCATGGTGGTGTAGCTTTTTTTAGGTAATATATTGGTGGTATAGCTTTGGTTGAATTATTAAGATAGAATGTTGTATAATTATAAATTGAGAAAGTGATATCTTGAACCATGTTGATTTGGATGGTAGTACCTTCATAAATACTAATACAAGATCATATAAACTATGTCTCTCCATTTTGACCATCAAATAATAAGGGAATAATGGATGATGATGCAATCTATTCATCCTTCTTTATGATATATCCCGATATAAAAATATTATATAACATAATATTTGTTTAGATGATGGTTTCAATTTATATGACTATTAATTATTAGTTTAGGTTCCTTGGTGGGTTTCTACACTCCACTCTTAATATTTGAATAGTATTCAATTCTATAGAGATAAGGGTCCAAAGGAATACACACAATAGCATTATCATGAGTCTAGAATATTCTAATGAATATTTTTATTGGACATGGTGGGACCCACCCTGGGGCTGACATGTGTATAGGTATTATCAATCCCCAAAAAATAATTAAATTCAAGTTTATTTGGTTATAGATTAATTTTGATGTATTTATTTATTAAAATTATTTATAAAAATTTAAGTAAATACATTGAAAAATATTATATGAAGGAATATTATTTTAATATTAATGGTTCTTTTAATATTTTGAAAATTATCATCCACTTTAATGAAAACTTTTATCATGTAATATATTTAGTAAATATTAAATGTATTTGATAAAACATAAATTGCATTTATAATGCATTTATTTCACCATAACGTTTCATTCATTTTTTATTTAGTGGGTGTTGGATATATGGGTCTTAGGGAACCCTTTTCTGGTATTTTGGACAACCACTATGTACGTATAGTTGGATAAATATTCCATAGACTATTCATTCCAATTTAATATATTTATTATGCCTCCTTATATATCCTCTAGAGAAATAATCATTCTAAGTGATTGACACAAAAAAATCCTCACGGATCGTTGGAATAAAGTTTAGGTGATAATCACAACATATGATGAATCATTAGAGCTACATACTAGCACTAAAAATTCGATGATTTATTTACAAGAATATTCATAAGTCATGTTTTCATGATCGATATAGGTTTGAGCTCGAATAATTTATGAAATGATCATTGGTTACAAGATGCTATCGAACATGCCATTGATTTAAATGAGGTAAACATTCATTCAAATTTAATGCTTAGTTAATTCACATAAAGTTCATGGACCTCAATCAAGGAACACATCATTGGAGAAGAAGATGAAATACCACTCAATCATTGAGAAATTTAACATCCCCATCCCAACAACTTCTAAAATGCACCCTAATACTAGCAATTGGTTTCATAGAGATCACATGAATTTTTTAATCCATGAAAATTAATTTGTTTTTATTGATAGTTTGAACGTCATCATTTTATTGAATACGTATAAGGGCCTATGATTCCATTATCATTTACTATATGTATATTTCACATTCCAAGGAACCTTGATATCATGTGAGTAAATTTTCACTATTGATGATGATGATGTAAGATGTGGACCATGATAAGACGAGATGTATACTAGAAAAAAGTGAAACAATATGAGGGGTGTGATCCACAATACGAGTCAAGACCCTACGCATGTATTATCTCCTTTGAAAACTACTGATCCATTTATTCTCAATGGAAAAAATACTAAATTCTTAAGACTCATTAGACAATTAATTTTCTTTTTGATTTATTTGTTATTTTATGTATGTGCATGATTACTTTGATAACACATAAAATAATAAACTAAAAAATCCAAAAATACACAAAGAATTTTTTTTATATTAATTCATGATATTTTTTGTGTGTGACAACATAGTATGAACATATTTCATTGAAATGTATATAATTCCTAAAAAATATTTAAGAAATGTTCAATGAAATATTAAATCACAAACACCTTTCATCGTTTTAATTTTAACACCACCAGTTGGATGGGGTTCTTCTAAGCCATAGATAATACACCAACTACTACTAAGGAATTATTGTGATATAGGTGGTTTAACTTAAAAAAAATTCGAAAAAATAATTATCTAAACATAAATAGTCAATTATTTAGCTTAATGTGTTTAGTAAACCAGGTTTATGATTTGAGGAGATCGCACATCATTCGTCAAATCATTGAGTGGTGAGATAATCTTCTTGGCCAGTCAAATGCCTAACAAGAATCTGTACTAGTAGTGGAGTAACCAGAGATAATTGACTATGATAATTGGTTTTAGGATCCTTTCCTTTTAAATAGTAAATTCACATTGTATTTTGATACTAGAATATAAGGTTTGAAGATTTTTATGAAATAGTGGGATACAATTACTGATTTTATTAGTCAGTCATGTATAATTAGTAATCGAGATAAAATTACTAAAATTATAGATTTTATTTTTTTATAAAATAGGAAGTAATACCAAAAGTACACAATGTTTAATTAAGTAAAATTTAAATGTACACAATGGAATGTGTTTCTATGAGTTTTATGGGGGCCTGTGAAATGTACTATGGTTTTGGAAATTCAGGGTGATAGAGTCTCTAATACGTATATTGACACCTCAGGATGTGATGATGAGAAAATTACATACCTGAGACTCATCTATGACCCATATAATGGTTACATAATAATTATATCACCATATACCGATTTTATGTATTGATAAAACATCAAGACAAGGATAATATTATGTGTTATCTCATCTTTGAGAAGGTTAAGAGGATAAAGAGAAACAAGATATGATTGATTGATGGCTAATGTAGCTTTATTTAAAATGAATGGTGGATCACAATATTTTGAGACATCATATTCTAATATATGTTTTACCCATTTACTCTAGTGTTACATAATATTAAAAATGAATAGGATGGAAAAAAAATATTTACTACCTTTTTATTTTGGTTCACCATGTAAATAAGATCCTAAATAAAGTATTAATTTCTTATGGTGAACAAGTTGAAATTCGAGAAAAAAAGGGAAATATAAAGAGTGACACAAAAAAGAAACATTTTAAATTCCTTTAATGAAATGATTTTTTTGTTTTACATGAGGATAATTTATTCAGATAATTCTATGGAGGATTAAATTCTATGAATTGTATTTTAGGAGAAAATAGTCACTTATTCCTTGGGTATATTCATAAATTCATATAATTATTATGTGATACTAATTGGGAACTAAATATATTATTCTTATCACATATGTGTATCGAAATAAAATAACCAAGTCAGAATAGAAACATTACAATAATTAAGGTTTGCTCTCCAAGTGGCTGAGAAATGGTGATTCCTAACGTAGTGGTGAGAAGTCCAAAAATTATAATTGTCAAGTAAATTGTTCTAACTTAACTTTAATTGTGTATAACCAAAAAAATTATCTCACGTTTTCACTAGACACAAGGATCCATTATTATAGTTTTAGAATAAATATTGTTTTGGGTGTCACAATCTCAACCAATAGTTCAATGATTCTTTAATAATATAAAATATGTGATTAATGTTAAATGTAAGATTTATATAAAAACTAGTGGGAATATAATACTCATAGAAAAAAATATAATTACTTTTCATGGATATGACATGTATATTTTTAGAATATTTGGAATTAAATACCATAGATATTATCAACAAACATACATAATTAGTTTTGGATGAAGAATTATTTAGAAATAAAGGTATGTCACAATGATTTTAGAATATGTTTAGCTAGAGAGTGTGAAAACATACAATTGTAAGACAATGGTAACTATGCTTAATAATATTCCATTTATATTAATTTTAATTAATGTTAAAGTGATGTATTGAATATGCATACTAAGAAACTATAATAGTTTCTTATGTACCGTGTGTCATAGAATATCTTATCCAATCATGCATCGATCATTATAAAATATTTTGGATTAATTCATAAACACATAATACCTGGTACACATAAAACATATCATTTTATTAAGGGTATTAATGATTAGTCTTACTTGTAAACATAGATAAATATAATTTACTTTTGATTATTTCCTAAACACACATTTCCTTATACATATAATAGTGATGGTGTAAGTAAAAATAGTATCAATGGGGAGACTAATTATAAATATAGAAACTTCCATTATTTTTTGAGAGATTCTTCAAAAATAAAAGGTCCGTTAACTGGATTCCAAATATCATGATAAATGTATATCGTAAGAGTTAATATATGTTGGAGATATGTTATGTAATAATAACACGTGTTTGGATTCAAATAGTTTGATATATATTTAAAAAACATGAATCTACAAAAACACATTTTTCATAAAAAGTAGTAATCTAAAATTTTTCTAAGGATATTACATTATCCCAAGTTCATATAAAAGATATTTGTCATTTTATAGAATATATTTATAAAAAATAGTTCACATCTATTTTAAAGATAGTGGGAGAATGATTTCCATAGATATAGTCAATTCAATATATGCACAAATAGTTCACATGAGAATAAGTTCTACCAGAGCCTCTGGAAAAAGAATGTTACGGATTCATATACTATTAATGACTGTTATAAACGATAATAATGGTTTAAAATTCATAGTAGTGGTTATTACATGTATCAAAGTATAGTGGCTTATTATTTTGAAAAATGTGGTGGGTATTCAATTAAGACTATACATGGGTGGGATGAGCATATAAACAATAAGGATCAGTTGGTAATTCATAGTCATTATACCTAAATACAATTGGATTTTACATTTCATAGATACATTCTATGATCATTAAATTAGGAATTTTACATCAGGTCCATCAGTCTTGTAAGGTAACTATGCAATGTAATCAAAAGGGATGGTAACACAATAGAATTACAATAAGGGGTTTGAGTTACTAAAATATAGTTTAGGATTCATGTAAGCAACAAGTTCATATAATATTCATTTTTAATGAATTGTTTTCAAGTATATACAAGGTTTTAATGGGTTTGATACTATTTTACATGTTTAATATGCTTTCTAACATATGGAAAAAATTTATCAGCCTTACAATTAATTATGTCCGTGATGAAATTTACTCACTAGTTATTAACATCATGTTGAAACCAAAGTTCTATTGTACAAGATCTACAGAGGTAGATATTGAGGATTCATAGACATAGTCAATAGTACCTATAAAATCAAGGAATAAAAAATAAATATTGGAACAATTTGAGAGATAATTGTTACCATAGCCACATGGCCTCAATCTCTCTAAGAATACATGAATGAGACATAGGAGGAGATAAATGTGGTGTGTTGAATTCCATACTCTTTGTGATGGTTTAATCACATCTTACATGGTATATACATGAAATTATATTTCTAGAATAAATTTTTTAATAGGAAAATATCAATTATATCAAGGAGAACTGCATAGGAAGTAGTCAAAAAATATGAATGTACTTAAGGAAGTATAAGTAATACATTATTTGTATGTTGAGAGGAAGGGATAAAAATTATAAAAGGACATTGAGTAGTCTCCCTTCATATCGATATGATCTAATATCATAGATATGAAAAGATAATGTGAAAGAGAATCTCATTTTTGCCAACGTTATCTGAATCTAAAAATATTGAGTATGTTGTATCTTAAGAGGTGTTAAAGGAAGTAATGTTAAAATATGCAATAATTCTTTCTATTACTTGTTCTATCACATAGTATGTAATTTTTTATCATTATAGTTATTCTATTACTAGTATTAGATAATATGTTAAGCTTTTTAGATAATAAAAGGGATATAGTTGGGGATATCATATCATGAGAAGTCTTAGTCAAGAAGGTAAAGGCACAAATAGAATAATTTCCATGCTGTGAAAATGGTGAAGGCCCATTTCTAAAGCCCTGACTCAGAAGAAACATGATCTAATCTTGTGATATCTGAGATAGATAGTTAGGAAGTTGTATCTAGTTCAAGTGGGTGTGTTGAAAAAGTGGGATCCCTTTTCCTAACATTATCATTACTTTTCAAATTACTATATCATCTAGATGGTGACTTTTTAAAGATTCACCCTTACCATAATAGTATTTATAATTTTGCTTCAACTATTTAAATAGTAATTTCCATAAAGTATTAGTCACACCCAAAGTTCATAGAAGTTTATGATCTATAACGAGATCCTTGAGATATAATGACATTATTCTTAGACAAATATTCAATGGTCTAGATACATCATACTTATTGGTCATTTATGATGTTTGACAATTAGTTGTTGTGGGATCATAAGCATTGAGACTTCCTATCAGGAATTTCTTACATGGTGATCTCTGGTTGGTGATATCAAGAGGAAAACCAAAAAAATACGAACCCCACATGATTCAGGTGTCATTGGTTTTTCCTATATACCAACATGTGTATTAAGATCCTGAAATGATATCATTATAAATATGTACCATCTTATCGCATACATTGATGAATCGAAGAAACCATTACATTAAATTCATTGAGAGGTAGAATAAGTTTTTTTCATCATTTGGGGTTGATATTGGTTGAATTGTCAAGATATAATTTTTAACTTCAAAGATTGAGGAAGTGATATATCAAGACCAGTTCATCTAGATCGAATTACCTTCATAAATCAATTTCAAAGGTATTCAAAGGTAATTCTATATTGTTGGATAAAAATAATAAGAAATCAAGAATATCCTTTAAGACCTACGAGTCATGTAATTGTCTCTTAGCCTTCAAGCCTTGTAAGGGTTCCACCTCGCACCTTGAAAGGTGGATTATCAAAAATAATAAAAAATGAAGGCCTTCGGGCCATTCCAACCAAATCATGAATGGATGACGATATAAGATGTGCATCCTAATTTTGGATATATCATGAGATTATTTGATTATAATATAGACTGTGTGTTAACAATATGGTTCTTGTTACAATAAATATTCATTTTATCTTTAGGGGATATTATGGGTTGTTAGATGCCACTCTTTATCTATGAATAGAATTCACTACAATTGAGATAAGGTCCTAGATGGTCACACACAATAGCATATTCAATATTATAACATATTCAAATGAATAGGTATATAGGTCATGATGAGACAAACATGGGGTAAGAGATGTATCTGGGTATTATTGATCACAAAATAAAAATTAATTAATTAATATTCAAGAATAGAATAGTTGTGTTGAATTTATTTATTAAAATTATTTACAAGTATTTAAGTAAATACATGGAAAACTGTTATGTGAATGAATATTATTTTAATATTTGGGGTTATTTTATTATTCTTAGAATTATGAGTCATGTTAATGACTCATTTTTATCATGTAATATAGGAATTATATATTAATATATATTGAAAAAATATACATGATGTTTATTGTGCAGTTAATTTATAATAATGTTCCATTTATTTATTGTTTATTGGGTGATTGATATACGGGGGTCGGGGAACCCTTTTATAGTATTTTAGACATCCATTATATATGAAAATGAGGAGATCTATTCCATGGAATATTCATTGCATTGTAATTCTGATTTTATATCTCCTACCACATCATAACGAGAGAAATAATTTTTACAAGATCTCGGTCAAAGAATAGTATTGTAGATCATTGAAATGGAGTCAACCAAATCTTCATGTCATCAAAAGAATCTTCCATGATTGATTCTATATCCCAAGATTCAGCTACCAGAATTTGTGTGTACTTATGAAACTTTTTTGGATGATCTAGAGGGGTTATATCTCAGATACATTAGGAAATGATCATCGGTGATAAGCTAAATTTGAACACACATCCTATTAGAACAATGAAAATAATAATTTAAATATTGTTCAAAATTATTTCATGTGATATAATTAAATAAACATCTAGGATCAGATCCTCATAGATGATAAATTATCATCCCTTGGAGAATGAAAATTTTAAAATCCCCATCCCACTGTCTGTTTCCGAACACTCCAGTATCAAAAACAATTATCTTTTGGTTGTAGTTATTTGATATAAAAATACATCTCACATCATCAACATTTATTAAAATTTCTTATTTACTCAAAATGTTATGATATATATTAGATAAAAAAGAAAGGCTATACAAAATACTGCTAAAAATTATATATAATTTTGATATAGGGTTTAACTACAAATTAAAGTGGAGTTTCCAAAAGGAATTATACATAAAGATAAACATTACTTCATTGTATCATCCCTGAAGAGATGGTCAATCTCAATGTATCATCCATACATTAGAATAGATGAATGTATTGATATTTATATAATAAAAATGAGGTTATGATTAATGTGCCAACGAGCTTGTACCCTAGTTGTCCAGGCTCATGCATGGCATCCAAAAGTCCCAAGATCAAATCGGGCCGGGGTGAATTTCTAGGTACTGTTGCAATACTATAGAAGCAGCGACACTGTAGTGACGAAGGGACTGTAGCAGGAATTGTATTAGCATGGGTACTATAGAATTATTGTTATCATAGGGGTCATTTGGGCCAAATAAAAATGGGCTTTCAAGCCTTGTATTCAGGCCACTTGGCCCTGGGCCTTCTGGATATGTAATGGGTCACCCTTTTCCCAGTGTAAAGAGTCCTTTGCTTTAATTAATAAATTGAGGCTTCAGAACCACTCTTTTAAAAAAATAGGTTGGTATTAACGCATTTTACAAATAAAATTCCCATACATTGATACTTTCACTCATGTATTTTGATATCCTCATTCTGTTCCCATTAAAGGAAGACCTTAAACACTCCAAAATGTTGGGATAAAAAAATGATTAATAGTTATTATTTGACTATAATCTATTGATGAAATGATTGATAGGGTCTAGGAATTTTAGCAGGATATTTGAGTTTTATGAATTCGTCTAAAGAACTATACTAACAATCACAAAAATAACATAGATTTTGGTGTTAGAGATGATATAATTATTATAATATATCCATGGAAGATATTAATGAGTTTTTTTAATATTGAAATTTGTATCTCTAGTTACATTGTACCCATTTAAATTATGTATTTAAATTTTGTTGTTTATTATAAATTGGAACTTCTAGTAAAACTTTCTCAATAACATAATGTGTTACATGTATCTCTCATAAAGAAAACATAAATATTGTATCACGTGTACTGAATTTAGTGGTTGTTCAGTGAGAATATGATCTTTCTTATATGGTGTTACTGATGAACACCATGGATTGTAGAGGAAATGTGTTATAAAACAAGACAATAAAACATGTTATAGTTATATGGAAAAATAATAAATCTAAAGAGATAGTATAGAATATGAGTATACATTGAAATAAATATACATTTTTATATTTTCATCTTTGAATACTAATTAAAATTATACAAATGAAATTTTCTAAAAAAGAAAAATAAAACATTATATGTTTTTATGAAATTTATTTCAATTAAAAATACGAATCATAATAAAAGTTTTCCTCAAAATACTGTTTTATATTATAATATACACCATGAAACAAAAATAAAACATTTTATTCCATTACATAATGTTAGAAATGAAGGATTAAGATATTCTAATTTATCAATAAATATATAATATGATTGAAATAGTAAAATATAATAACTAAAATTTATAAATCGATTGTTTAGTGGTCTTCTAAAAAATACCAAAACCATGAAAAAAACATTGAAAATGAATATGAATAATATGGTTCTAATATTCTAAATTATGTATAAATAACTGTGAGATAAAATTTAGTGATTAAATAATAAATTAAATTATAAGTATTTATAATATAATTAGGATTATATGAATATAGGAAATATTACAATTAGAATAGTGACCTTGCTATTAGAATATTAACTAGTGTAATGGAATAGAAAAAATTTATAATAATTAATATTTATCATAAATAAAATAATATATATATAAATACTTGAATAGTAAAAATAATTTAATCATATAACATAAAAATGTATAACTATATATTTCTAATAATGTATATTTTAACTTATTTTGTAAAAAATTAACTATAATGTTAAAATAAAAATATTTGAATTAGTTTATTTTGAAATCTATTTTTATATAATTGATCTTAATTGTTGAATCATCATGTCAAAACTAGCTATGTGTGACATTATTTATTTTTCTAAAAAGTTTAATTTGTAAATGAATAGTGTAAATATTATTATAAGTATAAGATAAGTTTTATATCTTTATTATGATGTAAAAATTAATTAATAAATTATAATAAATTTTTATTTAATGAAAATTTATCTAATGGGTAGAAAAATGTATATAGAAATAAAAATTAATTTCTAAACATATAAATCCATTTAGAAATTTGATGTTATATATTAATATAATAAATAATTATTATTTATTCTTTAAATTGAATAAATTATTCTAGTTAGACAATTAGTTTTTAGAAGTGTCTATAATTCAAGAAAATATATGTTTTGTTATTAAATACCATTAACAGTCAGGAATATTAAAACTATACATAATCTTTAGAATGAATTATAATTTATTCATCATTTTCATAAAATCCATCCCTTTATGTCATAAATGAATACCATCATCCTACACTAAATTAACCTCATTGATTTAAGTTAATAATTTTAAAAAATTAAAAAAAATCTCAATAATTTCCTTTTTGGTGATTCGGGTTTTTTGGTCTAACCAAAATAATATCCTGTGAAGATTGATGTATACTACAAAGGAGGTATTTGAATGTGTATGATAAGTGTTCAAAATCCCCCAGCGTTTTATTTTACATTCTCCTCTAAACCAATTTATAACATTAATCATAATTTTATAAAAATCAAATAAGCAATATAATTTTGTTATAATTAAATTATGAAATCAAATATTCTATATATTTCCATTTTATTCACTCTTAAAAATAACATCCACCAACGGTAGGTTGATACAAACATTTAAATGATGATGGTCTCTTTGGAGTTACACATTTAAAAAATTTTATAAAATTTTTTCGGTATATAATTATAATATTGTAAATTTATTTATTTTATTTTTGAGACACTTGAATGATAAAATATTTAATATAATGTTAAAATTTTGGAAATAAGTCATTTTTGATGGTATAAAAACGTAAAAACTACAATAATAGAAAAACATTCATGAATTTTACCTACATCAATGTAAATTATAGAATATAGAGCTATTATAATACTATATTGACATGATCTAAATACCATTTAATTTATAGAACTAATGAAATCGTGATACAAACAATTTTGATTGTTGCCTTTATACTGAATAAGTCTTAGAACTATGGTTAAATCAATGTCAATGGGAAAAAATTGATCTAATCAATAGTTGGTAAATTATAATAAAAATTTTTAAAAACTTATGTGAAAATTAAATTTATTGTAGAATATTCCATTAAAATATGTAACTGAATCATTCAGGATGATGGAGGAGTGTCCTAAGTGAGTCAAAACCCGCAACAAGGGGATATTTTCACTCACTCACTGGCTCTGTATTTTTTTATGTTTAGTGTCACTATTTCCCAACCATAAACCGTTGATTTTTATATATTATAATTATATCCTTTAATAGTTACATTTATTTTATTTTCATTTTATTTATCATTTTTAAATATAGTTATTAATAGTTTCATTTTAAATAATTTCATTTATGTCAATCAATTCAAATTATATAAGGGAAACTTCTCCATCTCCTTTTTTAATTCAACTATATTCCTTATAACTATTAATTTTTTTCCTATATTCATTTCTAAATATTATTAATATATTTTTAATGAGTTGTTTTTATTTAATTTTAAAATCAACGTTATTGTATTTCTCTAAATTTATGTTTTACTAATTTCATTAAATTTTTACAAATCGGTTCATTTTAAAATTTTCATCTTCATCCCTTGTTATGATTTTTCCTTTCCATTGATATTTATATTCATGAACTACGATATAGTATTCACTAAGGATCATATAATATACCTTATTCCTATTTTTCCTTGGGAACATACATGATATCTCAATCATTTATGATTTTATGATATTATTTGGTAACATGATTCATTCTGATTTTTTTTTCCATTTTTTGGTTATGTATCATTTTTTCTATTTATCACTTATATTCCAGACATGATTTAATATTATGGGTGGTCCTATAATTATTGGGAAACCTATTGTTTTGGTAAATTCTCAGAAATTATGAGATACTATGGATTGTAAATTGGTAGTTTTAAAAAAAAATTATTATAGAGACTTAATATAAAGCGTCAATTTATGTTTATAGTTACATGTCTTATTCTTGTGACTCATTCATATAAAATTAATGATTAACATTATACTATGATTTATTTTCCCTTATTCAATGTTTCATTGTGATGAGTTATGATCCATATCTAATATAATTTCTTGTTATACTTATTGACATTTATTATCCACTTAGTTATATTTTTTAATCACCTTTTTCTTTAATGTTTTCCCATAGTGTATCCCATTTTGGGGTATGATAATGATGAGGTCAAAGAGCTATATTGAGGAAAAAAATACAGTTTTACATAATTTTATCTTTAAATCATTTATTATATATCTAATTTCCTAATTCATTTGGCCTTCATATTATTTATGTGTTTTAATATATGATTTTATGTCAAAAAGGTTATGACATAATAAAAATGGGATGTGGCTTTATATAATTATAAATATTGGGTAGCCTATACCATTAGTATCATAATCCATCATAATTTGTTAATAACATATACATTTGTATATAGAACATCAGAGTATATATATATATATGGGATTTTATATATGATATATAATCATAATAAATAAGTTCACTATATATGTAATATGATGTGAACCCATGACATAAAAAAAGAGTTATACAAAAAAAAGGTCACATAGTGGGATGATCATATATAGAAGACAATAAATAAATAAATAAATACGGATATAACATTATATAATTCGAATTCTATTCCTTAGTTAGATATCCATAATCCCATTCAAGATTATCTAATCTTATTACTTTTTAGAGGCATCATACCCCTACCATACATTCCATATATATAGTCTACAGGTCCACTAAGATGTTAATTTAATCAATGAGTGTAAACTTAATAGGGAGCCACCTATAAATACCCGTATATTTTCCATTACATATATAATTTTAATGCATTGATGATAAAGTAAAAATATTATTAACATGTAATATATAGGTAAAATTGACATGTGATTCCATGAATACTAGGATTCTATGTTTTCATAGGTGTCTATGATTCATATGAGTCGTAGAATTAACTAATATTGTCATGGTATTAGAGCCTTTATGAGATTTTCAAAAAAAACTATATATCAATATTTGAATCATAATAGAGTAAATACATAGTATAAACTTTAGGAAAAGATAACATTGATGGTGACACATAATGGAACATAAAAATCATAAATTTTTTGAATGGACGTCAGAAATAAAAAACACATTTATAAGTGCTATACTAAATTTGGGAAGGTCTTAAATAGGCAATTCCCTTCAAAACAAAACACATTGTGGGTATCATTACAGAAGCATCAGGACAATAACATCTGAGAATTACCTTTGAGAATCACCATCCCTATACATTGACATTGTATGAAATCATACAATGGATAAAGAAAAAAATTACATAGAATCACAGAACCCTTATCCTAGTCCCTATCGGGATTTAAACACATCTAGTATATTATATGTAATAACGTTTTATGGATACTCCTCCAACCAAAATATGATCATTGTAGATCCCAGGAGAATTTCTCTATCCCCAAGGGATGGAGAATAATATCAACGTTCTTAATAATTAATTTCGAAATTATTTACCATTTTAGAATGAAAATTTGGGAAAAGAATTTTTTATTCTAATAATATTTTAGGACCAATCTATAAATTATATATTTATATATTTTAAAGATGAATTATGCCTCAAATTGAAGACCCATATAGTAGTGGAACATGATATATGAATATTATAGTGTAAAAAAATCTCACTAAATTAATGTAACTAAAAATACATGATAGAAATCTAGAAACATAAAAAAACACCCAAAGACCAAAAAAGAAATAAAAAATTAAAAAAATAACAATATAAATATGATGATGAAGCTAGTAAACTAAAACAATTCAAAAAATCTCTAATAATCCTTTTGGATATTCAACAAACTAATGTGGCATAAAAATAGAAAAAATATAAATTATCAAAACATCTATTTTATTGATTGATATACCAAATATGAAAACAATTTATGTTTCTTGTCGACCAAGATTCAAATGAATGATGTGGGGAACAAAGTCGAAGTAGGAATAACCAAATATCTCAATTCATTTCAATAATTAGGTGGATAAAAAAATAATGCATACATTTTTTTGGGGCCAAAGCCTCATTTATTATTAAAGAAAAGAAAAGACCTCTTTAATAAGGTAGAGGGAGACCCATTACATAGCCCGAAGGGCCAGTGGGCATTAAGACCATTACATTGCCCGTAGGCCAATTTTTTTGGCCCAAGGCCCATTCTATGAACAGTGCTGCAACAATACCTGCACTTCTACATTACTACGTAGTACCCGCCACCACTATAGTACCCTGCTACCACTATAGTGATCTGCCATTGCTATAGTGCATGTCGTTATTAAAACGTCACCGCTGCTACAGTACCCTATTTCTAATGGGTTTTGAGCCCCCATTTTTCTTGTAGAATTAAGGGGCTCTTACCACTAATCCAAACACCAACTAAAATACATATTTATATATATATAATAATCAATATTTCTCGCATATATAAATAATTTAAGTATAAAACTAATAATAAATATCAATAATTAATAATCATAATTATAGTTAACACCTACTATTATAACCCAAGTATCATACACATATTTTTACATTATTTTTAACAAAAATATCTATAAAACACAACCCAAAAGTCAAGAGTCATTTTGTCTTTGTCTGGTTTGAAAATCAAATAATAAATTTTTTTTAAAAAAAGATAACATATTTACCCTAATATACATAATTTTCTCATAAATCCCATTTTACTTATATTGTTATATAGAATACACTACGAAGATACATAATGAAAAGTTTGTACAATGATTACTAGTAAGAGAATGTACATTATCATAATGTGTAACATATGTTTCAAGAGGCATAACTTGATAACACAAACGATGATGATCAAATATAATCCGAAGAGTGATTTTCATAACGAATAAGACAACATAAGATCCTGGAATTATAATAATGTAAGAAAAACATTAATCATGACATCATAATAATATGTTATGACCCACAACTATGAAAAAAACATAGTATGCTATGATTATTACCCATTAACCATAAATGGTATCTCATTAGTTAGAAAATATACTAATGAATTTTAGGGGATGTATTATTGTTTCCTACCCATATCATCATAATATGTTCATGAATATTTGTTTCGTATAGGGAAAACATATATAGGGAATAGAAATAAAAAAATCCCTTAAAAATGGAAATGTTTTATATTATCAAGTTGCAATGCATAACCAAATGAAATATCATAATAATTCCCAATAGAAGAGGAAATTAATGAGTTTTGGGCATTAAATTTGAATAAAAAACTATATGTCTAATATAGGGGGTT
Organism: Viscum album; assembly: GCA_963277665.1. NCBI lineage: Eukaryota > Viridiplantae > Streptophyta > Magnoliopsida > Santalales > Viscaceae > Viscum > Viscum album. Next base: position 790,577,196 of record OY728120.1, read on the forward strand.
AATGTGGAAAAAATATTATGATAATTGTTTATCAGTAGGTTTATATATGAAACTATTAGAAAAAATTAAAATAAATAAGTAATAAACAAATAAAGAATAATATATATACTGTTTAAATTAATTAAAAAAATAATAAAAAATATTTTTATTTATAATAGATATTTTTTGACATATAATGAGATATGAAATTATTTAATAGAATGGTATATTAAATTAAAACTAGAATATAAAATAGCTCATTTAATGATTTTGGATTATAGAAAATAGTATGGATGGAACAAGGAAAACATTAATATCCCCAGTAATGAAAGTGGAAATTAAATAATTATATATGTAAGGAAAGTAAAAAAAATATAGAATAATTAAATTAAAAGAAGGGAGAGAGAGAAATATAGGTAAAGAGATAAAAAAACATAGATCAAAATAAAAAATGTTTGTTTGTGAGTTCCCTTAACTTTGGTTTTGAAAAAATTTGTACATTCTTATATCCACTAAAACTATAAAAATATGTTTAATATATATTTTAATAAGAATATTTTTCATGAATATTTTATGCATAATTATTCTTTTAATGTTGTTTATGATAATTTTATTAGGAAACTATTACTGTGTACACAACCCCATGCTTATTTGATTAAGGGTATGAGGTCCCATCAGTTTATTTTTAATTATGGATGTTACTTACAAATGAGTCTATAAAACTGTATGTGTAATTATTTGGTGTTCATGTCCTTCCCAAGGATTAAAATGTTTAAAATATAAACCATTCCTTAAAAATAATCTTGTTTTGTTTAACCAAAATTTTATCATTTAATGGTCTGTTCATTTATAATGTTTTATCGGACATGATGAAGTTAATCAATTTCACTTTGTCAATATTTTTAATTTAACATTTCATAATATGAAATAATGATGTATATAATAATTAAAATCATATTTACCTATAAAATTTTTATTACAACTAACAAGAAATAGGTGATGATAAAAATAAATATATCATCCATGGATTTAGTGAACCAATAAGAATATAGGTGAATTTTTCATTTTAAAATAAATTAAATGACAGCTGATAATGGTAATTAAAATAATATAACAACAATTCAGAACAATTATGATACTGATGTCATCATATTAGGATAGATATAATTTCATTTGAGGATGTTGAAGAAGAAAATAACTTAAAAGATCTTGGCTGGGATTACTAACACTTTCATTGGACATCATCTATTGAAACAATACATGCTTTAAGGAATGTTCATGAAATAATATAAAAATCCTTGAAACATAGTTAGGGATGCTTGGAAATTATTTTTTATGGATTATGTATGGACTTATGTCATTATTTTTCTTTAATATTTGGGGAATTTTAGACTTTTTATCTTTTTTATGTATCAATTGAACCATAATGCATTGAACCAATGTGATTGAAATATAAAAAACATTATGTAGAATTTTAACCCATGAAATGAAGCTCATTGGGAATATCAAAGATTAGGTTTTTAGTCGAGTATTCTCAAATCATTCGGGGCTACTGTTGTCACCAATGTCTATCTATTTGTGTGAGAAGTTTCATTGCTTCCCAATAGGACTCACCAACTAGCTGGTAAGAATGCTTCGGTTGTCGATGTGTCCATTGGACCGACCGGGTGGATGTTGGGGTGTGGTTTACAGTATTTAAGTAAGGTATTTTTTCATTTTATCCACCAATCCCCCCTCATGTTTTAGGTACATCACTTAAATTTTTTAGGTTCATTCAACATAACCCTACTATCTTCATCTATCCATGATTTCCATTTCATTCTTGGTTGTTCTCAATGATATCTGTTAGGAAATTAGGTCATGATCCTTCATTCTTCGTCAATTTTGGTCACCTTATTCCTTATTTAGTATAATATGGATATATAATTCATTATGGATCGTTTCAATTGCTAAGTCTTAACTCTTTAGATCTTTTGGATTAAAAATTATATATTAATCCTATTCTATTTAAAGATATTTGTCATAAATTAATCATTATTTAGATTCTGATTATGTAATTTGATGAAAATTCCATTTGATCATGGTAAAATTTTTTGAGAATGATGTGGATTTGTATCATCGTGGATAGTTTATATATTTGGATGATTAACCCATTCCATTGATAGAAGATTATTTTAGGTAATATACTATTTTTGATCTCTTATTATGTTTTAAATATAATTTATTTGAAATTTTTGTTATATTAGGGAATTGATTTGGGTATTTTTCATGATTTAGTACCATGTGTGTGTCGGGAGTGGCTCAAGCTCTGTTTGATGATGAAGTAGCTGAGGTACAACACTTGGATGAATTCTTATAAAAGATCAAATTTATTTATATTAAATTTTTCTTTTCCATATTTTCCATAAATGTAGGGGTTTCTCATATTATTGTCAGTAGGGTGATACAAACCCTCCATGGGTGGTTGGTCATAGTTCCAGCTAGGCTGTGATACCTGATAAGTATTTTGGAGAGCATTTTTTTCCTATGGATTTAAGCTAATCTAAATTGTTTATTTATTTATAATTTATTTCTATTAATATAATTTGAAAATCTTTGGAATGAGTTAGAACCTCATTGTGTTCAAGGAAGGCTAAATGTACTTGGATGGAATCCAGTAAATATACTCTACTTTACTTGGTTTTTATTTGACTTCATTTGTGGTAGTAGTCCTTGTGTTCCCTACCATTTAGAATTTTATAGGTTTTATTAAATTTTGATACTATGTTTTCCACTTTAGGTAAAGTACCCTTAATTCATAATGTCTTATAAATTAAAAGTAGTGCTTAATTAGTTAATTATCCTCATTTATTTACTTACTAAAGGGAATATGGCCAATTTTACTAAACAAAGCGTCAAGATATATGAAATTCCTTTGGGAACTAGCTTGATATCAGTCACCGATGGATGTGAATTTATCAAAAATGAGTTCCTTAGAGTACGTAGACCCCTTTGTTTTGTGGTTGTGCTACATGAGACCAATATATGTTAGTCCATGATGGATGTATAGATCAAAAGTGTGTGTGTGTGTGTCTATTTGTGTGTGTGTTATTGTAGCCTATGATATTTTGGTTGATGTATTCATAACATGTGCGTGTGTGTCCCATGAGATCATGTTTCATACTTGATCACATGTGTGTCCACATGCAAACCGTGAGACCATGTTTTATGTTTTATCACCTGTTTGTGCATGTGTATCACATGATATGATGTTTTCTGTTTGATTACATATAGACACATGTAAATATTTTGGTACATATATTTGATTCTTGATTCCATTAGTTTTCTTATGTATCATTTTATACTATACTGGAGGGTGGCCACACATTTTTGTATGTTTCTACTAAATATTAATGTTGATAAGATAGGGAACAAATTTTTATCTATTGAATTCATTATGTTAATACATTTTATTTAGAGTAATTTCACAAGTAATCAAGATATGTCTACCATCCATATATTGGTATCCCTTATAGTGGGAGTGTGAATGACCTGTGATGATGGTGGTGGTAGAATTGAACATAAAGAAGCGGCGTGACATCCTTAAGGCCAAACCCATCATTGAATCACTTGGAGTATAAAACACATGTGACCTAACCTATGGAATAGATATGATATGATGGCCTTAAGTTTTAACATTTTATTGATGATGGAATTTGATTATATTGACGTTTAACTAGATCCGAGATGCGATGACATTATGTCCTAATTGGACTCGATGCATCGAGACTGCCAAGTGTCTGGCTCATTTTCACCATGGTTTCTATATAGTACATTTGGTGTACTTATGGTTCAATATAGTTCATTACTCCATTAGGACAAATTTTCCATCATGTATCCCAAATAAGTATATCTAGGTGTTTATGGAGTCTTGTTTAGTGCATGAAAACTCATCAACTTGGTTTTAGTTTATTATTTTTCAGTTAGGGATTATATGATATGTTTTTGAAAGTGTGTATTTCCTATTTACATTATATTGATCATATCACAGACAATCATATTTAATTTACTAGTTAGGTATAACAATAAAACAATGTTTCTATATTGAGTTTAACTAACACCCTTATCAAGAGGTGATGGATCTTGAGAACCTAATAAATCCTTACTTATTGCAGGTATATGTTAGTCTGATTTTTAGGTTTGATCATCCATGAGGATAACCCATTATGAGTCCCAATACCTAGAGTAGGTGAGCCTCGGAGTTTTATTTTGATCCACTTTGTAATTTTATTATTTTTATATAAAATGTATGTGATATTCCCAATGAGTGATTAGTGTTCTTGATTCTAAGTATGAATTTCTAGGTATGTTTTATTGAGAATAATTCTTTATATATGGTATAATATTTTTTCAGTGTTCTATAACTATATATTTTACATGATTCATTTTTCATCTCGTATTTTGAACTCTGATTGAGAGTATAGTATCCCCATGATCTAATTTAGACCCTCGATTATATCATGTAGACTTTAGTATACAGATAGCTTTTCCCGAGACCATGTGTCACTCTAGATCAAACCCGATAATTTGGGTAGAGATGTTAAAAAATGGCCTCAGATGTTGTCATCTTTTCCTAGTCTGGGGAGTTGGTAGACCAGTTCCATGTGAATGTGTTATATGTTTTGATGAAATTTGGTCTCATGTATCAGGAACACATTTTTCAAGGGTTTTCCTCATAACCATGGTGTGATACTGATCTTATTAGTTTGTTATATTATGTTTATATTATTTTACCTCATGGAACAATAAAATATTTTGCGTTTTATGATTTCATATAGATTTTTATATATTTTTTAATTAGTATGAGTGGTAGAATTTATCAAATTTAGCACATTTCATTCATAATAAATATATAATACTTGTGTACTATTGTATGAATGATGGAGGACTCACATGCTTAGTGTCAATAGCTTGAACTATATTATCACACTTTATTTATTAATGATATTCCATTTAGTTGATCCCATATGATTCTCTAATTATGATAGAATGTGATGTGAGACTACAATGTGCTTCTCATTGGTGATAATAATGATGAAAATGAGGTAAAAAATGATGATGAGGTCCCTATATATTTCGATGGTGAAGTGAACATTGTTAGGTCATTTTTTGGGAGTAAATATCCATTGTAAGAATATCGTATGAGTATCCATTATAAAATTATAGTTAATTAAGTTTCAATACAATACTCTATGTGAGGACACCTTTCTAGAACAAGTGTAATTCCATTTATCAAAACCCAGTATCTATGGCCCCATGACATACATAGTCTCAGGGAGAATACATCATGGAATATCAAAGGATATGTTCCTGAATTTGTTTCTGTGAGTTGTGAACTTAATGAAAGCTTGTGAAAGTTATTTGTTAGACCTTGTGGGCTTATAAATGAAAACTTTTTACTAGTGATCTAGTGGTTCATGCAGTATGAAGGTGACCTAAGTGAAGATATTCCGGGTGAATGCATTATGACATATTATAACATTTGGTTAGTTTTCATGGATGAACATGACCTATGCATGTGATTAACCCCATTAGGTCTTAGAGAAAGGTCTTCTAATTTTCCATAATTTCCTAGAGTATTTTTCACCTTGAGTTCTAGTAATAATGATACATGGTTTGGTTTTGTAATTCTAGTATAATTTTGGACTTAAGGGAAAGTTTAGTGGTTACCCAGACTATTAATTTGGATTGTGACTCTCATTGGATTCAATGTGAAGATATTATGTGTTTGGGTTTAGGTGGGTTATAGTGTGAGTAGATTCCCAGTAGTCTGAACTAAAACTGATGTTGTGGGTGGTGAATGGTGAATCATGGTGATAAAAAGATTCCAATTATAAATAAGATCACTAATAATTCTTGAGTTTGGTAAAGATGGTTCCTCATATAAATCATCAACCAAATAGGAATGTGAGCCCACTATGGTAGTCCATAACACATGGGGAATATCTCATCGTTGAGAAATGAGTGATGTGATCAGGAATTTCTAGGAAATCATTAATAAAAGAGTGATCATATTCATTGTTACACATGAAATATGTTTAATCAGTTTAATGGTCATAAAAGTTAACTATGTAGAATAGAACAAGTTATATGGATGAACCCAGAAGAGGTAGTGCTGGAAGGTCACTAACAAATTCTATTTAGAGCCATTCTTAAAAATAGAAACTATTGTATTTGGAATGAATTTTTGGTGTTTTATTTAGATACATAAATAGATGGAGATCTAATATATACTTTAAAATATAAGGTAATTTTTTGTGAACTATAAGGAAGTCAGATTGTTGTAGAATTGAAACATTATTGAGATGTTTATGGCTGGTGTAAGTGGTTGGTGATCTATCCTAGAAAATTCCTTCATTTTTTTTACCTATATGTAAATATTATCAATAAATTTATAAATGCATTTAATTATTAATGTATCGTGATTAGTGGATTCATGGAGTGTCTTTCATTGGTCTAGGTAATGTTATAGGAAGTTTTCTAGAAGAGTATAGACATTTCCCATTTTAAACTAAATACAGTTGGTAAGAATCATATAAATCTCATCATATCTAGTATGAAAGTTGTGTTTATGGACTTGATGATTCCTTTCTAGAATGGTATTTGTGTTCAGGTTTCCTTCAGTTGTTAGAGACTATACTATTCATCTCTAAGCTAGTATTGAGGTTTTGGTATCAACTTATAACTTATACATTTAATTTGATCAATTGTGATGGAATTGAACCACATCGGCCATGTTATTGGGAAATAAAAATATAATTCTATATGAATATTCAAATTGTGGGTATCAAATTTATGTTTTACGAAGAATCAGTTGAAGAAATGATAGTAGATTGATTTAGATTAATACCATGGTCATGGTCTCATTGTTTACATAACAAAAATCTTTTAGATCAAAATCTGGTGTTTGGTGTTTGGAGTCACGTAGGAAGAGCTTGATGGGTGTTTATATTGAGTGTGACCATTATTAATTATGTTAAAATTCATGGATGAAATATGTAGAAATAATTTTGGATGATAATTTAGGATGATTAGGGGCTGTGATTCATATTCCAATGTAACTTCTCATAGATGATAGGTAATATGGCGTGGAGATTGTGATAACCCACAATGTTTGGTGTGTTAAATTTTATATGAATTTTGAAATTTTAATATTATAGATATATCGTTAGGAGATATGGGTTTTTAACAAAGGTTATTAATGTTTAAAAAACCTTAATATGTGTTTTTACTCTATAATGTAAGCTTAGTGGGAAAATCAATGCTTAGGTTTTCAATAAAGGAGGCACAGAGAAGCTATGGATGCTGGGAATGCGACCAATAAGAAGGTCGACCCAATGGATAGATAGAGGGGTTAGAATGAGGCACGTTTCCCAACATGACTCACCAGTGAGCTAGGAACCCTCCACTATGAGGTTGATGGCGCACTTCCAACTCAATGGGTTGCACTGAGTAGTTTTCAACTAAGGGCCTTCTGGTCCTTTTGGCCACCGAGGACCCCTCGAGAATTATATACCTCACATTAATTTTTCACTTCATTCTCACATACCCTACTATAGTCTACCATCTATGATTTACTCTTGTTACATAGGTGATCTAGATGATATTTGTTAGTAAATTCATTGCGGATCCTCCTTTTTTCCTTGATTTTGGCCCCATTCTTCCCCATGTGGTGGTGGATCTCTATGTTGTTCAACATAGATTACTCCTCTTTTTTTATATTTACCATTTAATGACACTATAATCACAATTATCCTTGAATCCACATATCATTAGATATCTAGATCAATGATTGATCAAAGGATAGATCCCAATAAATAAATTTGAAGACCATTCCACTATATCTTGTTGGAATTATCCAATTGTGATTTTGATTTGGATTAGTTTGTCCATAGGTTGTCCTGTAGGGATGAACCCATTTCATTTATATACCTATCATTTAAAGTATTCCCCAAGGTGATGAGTTTTATAGTTTTTGTTTTAATTTGGTTGAATCAACCATCATACCATGGAGTTGGATTGACATTTTTCATGACTTAGGATAAGTAGTGTTCCAGGAGTGGCTGAAAATCTATTATAATATGATGCTACTAAGGCATTTTTCTTGTTTGAATTCCTACAGAGGTACTAATTTAAATATATTATATAATCCTTTTTTTTCTCATATTTTTAGGATTTTTCTCAGAATTATGTCAAAAGGGTGAAACAATACTTTCCTGGGTGATTAGTCATTGTTTTATCTATGTGGTGATACCCATTAAGTCTTTTAGAAATCTTGGATTTCACGTTAGGTTGTGTGTTTTGTGTATTCACTAAATAAATTAAAATTTATTTATAATCAATTAATTTTATATGGTCATTCATGTGATAGAACCACATAGATATTTATGAGAGTTGAATGGGCTTGAATGTACATAAAAAACTCTCTTGGGATTTTCTTTGATTTGAGTTGACTCCATTTGAGGTAAGTTGTCTCATGTACCATACCCTTTGGGATTATTTATGCATTATTGGCATGTGATATGAGGTTTTTCGAGTAAGGAGAAGGAATCATAATTCCAAATGTGTTGTGAATAATATAAATGCACTAAGGCCCATAATGGAACTTGGGGTAGTATCTTGATTCCATGTAATGATTCCCATGGATTTATTAGGACTGAGTTCCTATGATTACATAGACCCACAGTGGGTGTGTGGTTGTGCAACATGAGTCCAGATTCATGAATCCATGGATTATTTATGATCACTTGTGTGTGAGTGTGTAGATTATGAGGCCATGTTTGACGTATTGATTGCATGTGTGTGTGTACCCATGAGTCCATGCTTGTTGTTTGATCAATGTGTGTGTGTGTGTTTTTTGATACCATTCCTAATATCTGATCAAATGTGTGTTCATGTAGGCCATGAGACAATGTTATATGTTTTATAACATGTGGATGAGTGTTTATCCCATGGCACCCTTATATTATTCTTTATTCCATGAGTTCAAATATATAGATTTTTATACCATATTTTATAATGATAAAATGTTTTGGTATGTTGAAACTAAATACTCATGAAGAAATTCTATGATCTTCCCTTGTAACCTCTACCATATTTTTTGTTATTACCTTCACATTGGATGAATTTTTTAGGTACTCAAGATAAGTCGACTATCATGAAGTTGTTAACCCTTAGAGGGGGAGTGCACCCCACATATTATGATGATGATGGTTGACCCGAACTCAGGGTAGGGGCATGAATTACATGAGGCCAAAATCGTGGTTAAGGTATCAAGGGTACAATGACCAATGGCTAAACCCAAGGCATAAATAGGATATGAAATCCTTGAGTCCAGCCCTGATATCAGTTATCAGACTCAACAGCCTTGAGGCATGACCTATAAAGTATCTGAGATGAAACAACCTTATCTAATGATCTAACTAAATTCCTTGAAATTTATGTGAGATAGACTTATTGGATTGTGGTTGATATTGAGTATATGTGGTTACCTTGTGGTTTACTCTATTTTATGAATATTGGGTCACTATATTTCTATCATGGAACTGAAGTGGGTACAACTAAGGGGTTTTGGTAGCTTGGTAAGCATGTTACCGCTAGACTCGTGGGTGTATTTTTCTTCATTGTGAATTACTGATTATATATTATGTTTGTAAAATTGTTTATTTCTTTTTCACATTCTATTAATCATATCACATGAATATAAATTGTATTTACTGATTAGGTACTGGACCACATCGGTGGCTCCCCTCTATGTTGTACTCACACCATTCTCAAGTGGCAATATCACTCAGGTAGCCAAGAATCCCACACTTATTGAAATTATAGGTTTATATTATGATTTATTTTGATCTCCTAGTGATATGACTATCTAATAGTCTAGATATTGGGAGGATATTTGGTTTAAATTTTGGTGAAAAACCTATTTTTTCTATTATTATTTTTCTACGTTATGCATGTGTTTGGCCTAGTGAGTGATTAGTTTCCTTGTCTATTAGTATGATTATTCAGGTGTTTAGTTTCTATACCCATTCATTATAGATGTTATGTTATTTTTTCACAGATCTAATTTTATATTTTAACATTTGTGATTTTCTATCTATTCGAGTGCACACTAAATGAGGGTATAGTCTCCCTATGATTCACTTTTGATCCTCATTACATGTCAACAACCTTTAGCATATGGGGAGGTGTGCCTAAGGACAAGAGGCACTCTATCTCGGACCTGGTGAATCATCTCTAGATGTTATAGAATATAACAATTAAAAAATTATTTTCCAAGGAGAGTTGGAGTTGTGAAGGATTGTATTTATAATGTGTGTAGATGGGGTTTTTTGAGTAAAATATTCAATAATTTATTTTTTTAGTTCAACACTAATAATTAGGATTATTCAGGTGACTATAAAAAATTATTAGGGAATATGAGGAAAAGATAATGGTTTATTACATCATCCAATATGAAATTGATTATGTATTAATTTTATAATCGAAATGATGTATTTTTTATATTTCAACATTCACTTAAAATACATCTTTTTCAGAAAAATTGAAAAAATTACACGTATTATAATTTTGACATTATGATTCCAAAATTGAAATCTATTTGTCTAAATAATTCAAAAAATATGATAAATTTAATTTTTAAACTAAATCCTTATTTTTTGAAAATTACCAATAGTTTTATGAAACAATCAAATTTTATACCCTTTTTAGTTCTAAAATTATGCAATTATTTATAAAAAATGAATTATATTTTTTAAATCAATTTTATTAATATAAAATTTTATTTTAAAAATTTAAATTTATCATAGTGATATATTTAACAAAAATTAAATATATACGATTTCCTGAAAATACAATTATGTTTTATTTATGTCAATTATTTATTTTATAACATTTGAAAATATCAATTTTAACTTTCACATTTCATTTTCATGAGAAACATAAATATTATTTTATTATTCCAATGGTTTGGTTAATAGATAAGATACTCTTAAAAATGGTCATGTTACAATTCAAAAACTCATATTTCAAACATTTGTTTGGTTTTATACTTTAAATAAATACCTAAAAATTTCTTCATTCTCCAATCACTATAATTACTCTCAATGTTTTATATTCTTCATTTTCAAAATCTTGATTACATTGTTGAGGTATTATCTTTTTAGTGTATTCGTTATCAAAATGACATTTTCTATAATTTATTTTTGGTTTTTTATATGTTTAATTAGTTTTGGGCCATAATAATTACTTTATAAGACACATGTTTATTCGTAATGAATATTTCAATATATAAAATTCTATGTTGTCACATTTTGAAAATTTTATAAATTTCACCAAATAAATTTTATTTCACACAATAATATGGAAAAATATTAATTTAATTATATATCATTACCTTGGTAGGTTCCCATTTTTTCTCTTGATACATATGGTTCCATCAAAGTACTTTGAAATGGTGAATTTTATTTTTGCATAAATTTTTTTCTATATTGTCCATGAACTTCATTATATTATCCTTATAAGTGTATCATTATCAAGTTGTAAAAATTCAAGATTAATTATCTGTGAGGTATCTATCATGTGCTTCCCATAGATTTATACATGGAACACATTACACACTTGAGGTAGATTTTGAGGGATTTTAACCTATTAGGTCATAACTTTGATGTGATCGTGATTCTCAAAAAGGATAATGTATATATGAAATAGATTTTTTGTATTCCCAAACCACAACACTCTCTTACCTGGTGACATAAAAATGTGTACTTTATCTCTGCCCCTAAACTCCAATTCTCATTGATGAATTTCATCTTAGCTCCAATGTCAACTCTTTTCCCCTCTTATGTGTTCCAAAATGGATTTGACGTTATATACCATTTCTCTAAACATTTTAGGTCCCAATAGACTATTTTTTCTAACAAAATACCAATATATATGAGTTTATATATCATTCCATATATTTCTTCATAGGGATAAATCTGAATGTTTGAGTGGAACCTTTTATTATATGAAAAATCATCAAGAGGGGGATATTGATCCCAACCTCCTTCGAATTCCATAGAGCATGATCATGTATAACACAATTTTTTATGTATTTTATTAATATTTACAAATTTTCTATATGTTATAGGCTATAAAAAATAAAAAACTATGTTCACACCATATTTAAAACTTTTCAAAAATATTGAGGTGAACAAAAATATCGATCATACTCGGTCGATAATGGTAGTTCATGAAACTTAATTACTTCTCCAATGTATATACTTACATGTTTGACAAGAGATACATCCTATTAATAAGATTTGAATTAGAAATTATTTTTATAATGATCCACTACTGTAACATCCTTATATTTTAAAACAACCCTATGTTTGATTTAATATACAACACGCAATGCCAACTTAAAAGAACTGCGATACGGTTTTAAGACAAATTTCATTTTAAAATAACCATTTTAACCTAGATGTTAAATTGGTGGTTGTGAATTGTATAAAAACATTATGAAATATATATAATTGTATTAACCAATAACAATTTATTGATTAATTTTCATGAAATAAATAGTCAAATTTTAGTAATGTCATTTTATACATTTTCATCAAAAATGGTTTTTAATACTTTTTATAGGAAAAAATAATAAATAGTATTTTAAATTCTAGAAAAATAATTTTATAAAATTAAATTTATTTTTAAATCATAAAATAAAAATTATCCTTTGGTGGTATTTTCATATTTTTTGGGATAGATTAATTTTTTAGTGAATTGTGAGAAACCGATTTTTATTAAAATGTGTATTTTTGTTACAACCATTTATATATATAAATATTATTGTAAAATAGTTAAAATTTAAATCTATTTATATTTTATTATGAATAACAAAATTATTTTCACTTCAGTTAATATTATGGTTTAATATGGAACAAAAAACATTTTTCAACTAAAAATGGAATTTCATTGAAAAATGGTTTCCCATTGCGTTTTTCATGTTAAATTTTAAATTAAATTAGGAACCATATATGTTTTGAATTATGAAAAATGAAGTAAATATTTGGATTCATGATTTTCAAATTTATTAAATATTTACCTATTATTTTTTGTCAATATGAATATTATCCTTTGTAATTGTTTACCAAAGTAAAGGGTAAATCAGGTAATTATAATTAAAAATTAATTTATAAGGACTAAAAAATTATCCTAACACTTTAGAAAGACTAATTTTATTATTTAATTTCTTGTATAAAACTCTAACATATTCTAGATGACAATTTATAGCCATTTGGATGAGATTATGTCCTTTATCATATTTTATTTCTAGTAAAGTCAAACCTGTCACACTCTAGTTCTTATTACAAATAATATTATTAATTTGTGGTAAACCATAAGATATGTTCTAATATAAAAATTATTATTAATGAAAAAAATTCTTCTTTATTATGGTATTTTATTTTTTAATTTTTAGTGAAGATATAAGTAGCTTACATTTTTACACATCACTTATACATTAATAATTTAATTAATGGAATAATCAAAGAAATGATATTAAAAATATTAAAAGCATCATAATTTGAGATATTTGAGGAGTTAGAATAATTATCTACATTTCCATGAAATTTTTAGGATATAATAAAATATTTTTTTTCTAATTATAATTATTTTATTGATGTTTTTAATGTCAAATTAATGAATAGTATCAAATTTGGTACAATTGATATTTAATGGGATTAAAAAAGTACTAAATTATATAAATAAAATAAAAAAATTAAATAATCACAAAGAAGATAACATGTTACTTAAAATGTCTTACCTTGTTCATTTAAAGGCCATTTGGAACCATTTGTCTCTAAAATAGTCTTATTGTATTTTAATATTTTCAGTAATTCCAAATGTCACCCCCCCCCCCACTTCATTTATAATGGGAACCTATTCGTTCACTTGTTTACACAAATTTGAGCCTTCTAAATCGACCAAAATCTGTAAATTTATATTTTTAACGTCTTTATCCATGTTATAGGTGTTGTTCATATAAATAATACCAACACCATATCCCTTACAAATATATCTAATGCAAGTCTATCGAAGATGAGGTAATCCTCTTTACCAACTCTTTCAAATTTATTTTTTCTTCTACTTCCTATTAATTTATTTTTAAAATAATAAATTATTTAATTTAGTATAATATATATAGATATGTTATTATGATTATGATACAACCATATTACACCTTTTATACATCATATAAAAAAGATACCATCAGGCATGTGTACGTACGGCTTACCATCTCCACATAGTGGTGTAATTCATTTTTCATAACCACGTTACAAGGATAGTTATAATGATTAAAATAATGGATATAGATTAAAATTATGAATTGATAATGGATCTATCAATTTCATATATTATCCATTTCCCTACCCATTCACCATTTTTCGAATGATATTGTTTCTCATAGACACATATGACCTTCCATCTCCATGAAGCGAAGAGAATCATTTTCCATATTGAAAATTATATAATGATTATAAAAACGTATTTAATCATTAAATGTGATAATTATATATTTAATAATATTATGTTTATTATTAATCTATATCCCATTCCCTTGAAACAAAACTTCTATGACATAGCATGCATGGAAAAATGATGTAGTAAACACCTGAAAGAATGGTAATAACAAAATATTATAAACAAATTGGTGTAATGATGTTATATAAGGATTTTATATGATATAATAAATATTAATATTATTATGGTATAATTTAATAACATTATTTAATCAAATATTTATGATTTTAAGTCACTTTTAACTATTGTAAATAGTAAGGTAAGTTATTTTTGGTTTCACTTTTATTTTTGGGAGACTTATGCCATATTCAACACTCATTTCCTTTTTTATGTGTATATAATACCCTTTTAAATGTTACATCACGAACATAATTATATTAATGAAATTTAAATTTTGTTTTCATGTTATTATTTCATGGGGTTATTACAATAATACTGCAGAATAGGTAAGGGTTTATTTTGTTCTCTCATAATTATTCAGGATTGTTTCTAAATAAGTCCCTTCTTGGGAATATTTATCTTCCAAGAAAAAATTTTCAAAAATAGTTTTACTATTCTCCTATAATTTTTAATTTCATTTTTAACTATGTTTTATTTTTTACTTAATAGTTTTAAAGACATATTTTATATATTTTCTAAACAAATTAATTTGTGACTTTCCTAAAAAATAAAAAAGGAATTATTTTTAACATTTACATAAATAGTTTAATTTCCCAATATCATTAATAATTAATTAATTGATTATTCCTTTGAAATTATACAAGTTTATTTTCAAATAAAATTTTTCCCTTCATATTTTTTCATTTTCTTTTGAAAAATTGAATTTCAATGTGAAAAATATATTTTACTCAATTGTTTTTAATGATCTTTTAGTAATTTTGTTAATAAATGAAAAATATTTATTTTATATCTTCACCATTGGGTATATGTTGTAATGATACCATCCATTAAATCATTCTATTACATGTGATAATTTCATATTTCATTTCACTTAAATATGCTTGTTCTTGAGTAATAGATATGATTATTTCCTAAGCCATATAATATTTCTATATATGGGGTATCATTTTGAATCTGTTTAATTATGTAGGGAATTATTGATAAATAGAAATTACTTACTCAATATGTATGTTATTTTATATGTAATATTGATTAATTAATTTTCTAGATCATTTCGACATATGAGGAATGTATGGAAATATGGTGACAAGTGGGGGCTGGAATTATATACCCCCTCGATGCACCTGAAAATCTCCTGAGAAAAATAAACTGGAAATATCAAATGGGTTTTACCCATAATGATTAAAATATCTTATGTAATATATTGAATGTATAGATATCATTATATTTAAGATCATGAGATCCAATATCATGTGTTTACCTTATTAAGAATTTAGTTATTACTATCCATGAGATTTTCACTATGATATTATCTTTGGATTTACATTTTTTACAAGTAATTGATTAAATGGAAATTATTTCTAATTATTTACACTTACATAATAATTATACCTATTTTTTCATGATATAGAATTTAGTGATTAAATTGGATGTGTGTTCAGTTATTTACCTTATTATATTTTTATGCATTATTTATTCAAGATAGATTATGCTGTATATAACCCTTACTGAGCATTTGAGATAGCACACATTTTTTTTTAATTTCCCCATGATATGAAAGAGATTACATTAAATGGATATACGGATGTTGACTGTTTAATATTACTATATATTATGTGTTATTTCCAATAGAGAATAATTATCACGTATGTATATGATTTTCCAAAATAACTAAAATGATCAGTCCTACAGGATTTGACTACTTGTATTTGTGCCAATATAATAAAGAAACCAAGGAATATGTGATATTGGAGTTAGGGTATTTATATATGGTATTAGAGTAAGTATTGTATAATCCTTGGGAACTAGATTTAGGAAAAATAGATTAGGTTATACGACACTACGACTTAATTTGTGGACAAGTCTAAGCATAGGATCATATAATATAGATTTAATAATGACTATAGAATACCTAGGTTAAAAATAATGACTCATAGAAGGAGATAAAGGTGTTACTATTTAGAAATCCATTTAATAATATTTCAAGATTATTTGATATCTCACTCTGATTATTATATTCTGATTCTTAGACATTTATTTTTGGTTTTAGTCATTGGTTGGAACCAAAATGAACTATATTAACATCAAATGTTATAGACAATACAAGTATCCCAAGAAACCAAATGGAATGTTAATTGGATTGAAATATATTTTTATTATTCCGAATAAATTATGAAGATATATTATTAACAAAAAACCATTTAACTAGCTCTTAGCATCACCAATTAAAATAAGTATATATTTTTCTAAAACCTTAGGTTGGGGAGGCTATGGGGGAAAGTTGTAACACATTCCTTAATGTTAAAAATGTGAAAAGAGAAACCTTATATAATGTATCAAATTAATGGTAAATTTTATATTTGTTGGAAATAAGGATATA
This sequence comes from Viscum album, assembly GCA_963277665.1. Classification (NCBI taxonomy): domain Eukaryota; kingdom Viridiplantae; phylum Streptophyta; class Magnoliopsida; order Santalales; family Viscaceae; genus Viscum; species Viscum album. The sequence goes on from OY728120.1 coordinate 790,594,279, forward strand.
AATAAAAAAATTACAATGGAATAATGAATATCATAATGGAAGGAAATTAATTTCATCATATGGATTCATTTTTAGTTCATTGTATTAAATTTAAGGAACCGGAGCTTTTTCTGAGTCAATCACATCGTCCAACGGATAAGTCCACAACTAATGAGGGGTTTATGTATTTAATTTTCCATTTTTTAGGTGGAATGATAGAACTATTTTGTATTTCGAAACCATAATTATGTTTTAGAATTATTTTATCAATGGTATTTTGGTTATAAGAGTCATGAATCTTCCAAGGATTGTGATGATTTTATAAGAATATATGTCTTCATTAAATGAATATTTATATAAAGAATTATTATTTTATGATTTTAATTTTTATCAAAAGTTTAAATTATTAATCACCCAATTTAGTTTATATTTTATGGAAGTCAAAAAATATTAATAATATTTTGGGGGACATTTTTTGTGATAAAACCCATTGGTTTAGTATGTGTTAGCGAAAAATTTAATTAAGGTATAATGACATTACATTTTCAGGAAATAAGTTTATTGATTAATTTAGGGTTGATCTTATCATTGATGTAGAGGTAATTATGGGTTTTTAAAAATAGGTAATTTTATAGAAATTATATTAACATCTAATTGGAAAAGTACAACCCACGTGCCAGGTGACAACCGTTCATATCTAGAAAGGTCACAGGGCTTGAACCCACAACCAAAGGGTGACAAGGGAGTAGTATCTAGTAGTGGAAATTGTGAAGTATAGGTTAGTATGATATTTTTTTCTTGGTTAAATGGTTTAATTGATGAAGAAAAAGTTGATTTTTGGGAAAAATTACTTATCATATATATAATATTTTTTTAATGTTTTATTAATTAAGTGACTAATGTTATTTTTTAACATGACCACAATAATATTTTTGGGAAATATTATAGGATTATGGTAAATATAATATTATCATATATTATTTGATAAATAAGATTAAATGATATTTTGGAAGTATAACTAATTTTAATTCACCATTAAGGTGATTCATGTTATTTATGAAAATGATTAGGAAATCATGTATATTATATTATTATTGAAAATACATTTGTTATGAGAGTTTAAGAGTGATTTATATTATCTAGATATAAAAATAAAATTTATATTTGAAGACTATGTAATAAAATCCTTCTGATTGTTGGGTTTTAATATGAGGATGGAATACGTTTTTGAAGCATTTTAAGGATACTGTTTTATTGAATGATCAAAATTGAATTTTAGATATTACTATTGAATTTATTTAGAATAAAGTATCTTTCCTCACATGAAGTTTAATTCATTATAGGAATTATCCTATATTTACCGAACTATATAGGTTTTAGATTATGTATAATGATATAAGGAATATGTTGTTTTTTCATTTGTGAATTTTTTGATCTGTAGAAGATGATTCTAGTTCTTCTATAATGAAAAAATCATACTCATTAATTAGAGGAAAATATGATTTTGTGGTGGTAATTTATTAAATAAATAAAATATTCTTTTAAAGTATGTATATTTCCTTTTCTGATTACTCATGAAATAAAAATTATTTCTCAACTCTAGGAAAAAAATATTTTGACAAAAAATGATATCTTTTTTACTTTTATTACTAAGAATTCAATGACTTTTTAACCCATCATAGAATTACGGTTTTCTGGTGGTTACCCTTATTATGAAAATATATTATTTGACTATATATTAGTAATTTGGGGGTAATTTTTCTCTTATATGTCCATATTTTCACTTCCCACCAATGTTCCCCTATTTAGAAACCTAGTTTTGTGGTGTCCTTTTCATTTAATTTTCCTTATTTATTTGGATATTTTATTATCATTTTTTATGATGTAGGGTTTCAACAATGGAAATTTGAATTAAAAATCCCATGATTAATGATCACATATTCAAATTTTTAGGAAATAATTTATTGAATTAGGTAGAATATTACAACCATATATATTAAAAGAACACAATGTCTGATAGCATGTTCATCATGAAACACCGAGCATAAATGAACCACAATACACTATTAAAATATCTATAATTTAAATATTACCATTATTATATGGGCATTAAATTGGTGTTTATAAATGGGATTAACCATATTATGAAATATATATAAATTTCTAAATATATAAAAAATTCTTTAGTAGTTATTTGGAAATAAACACTGAAATTTTTATGAAGATGTTTTATATGGTTTCTTCAAAAATGATTTTTATTACATTTTATTAGAAAATAATATAATTTATTTGTTCCAATTTTAGAAAATAAATTTTATTAAATTAATTTCAATTTTAAAATCACCATATAAAAATTATCATAGTGTGAAATTTGAAGATATTTCTGAAAAGATTTATTTTTCACTTAATAGTGAAGATACTAATTTTTATTTAAAACTATATTTTTGTGTCAACAATTCGAAATATTACAATTTATTTTAAAATAGAATACATTTTAAATTATTTATATTTTATTAATAGTAATATAATTAAGTTCATTATAGTGAATTTCATTATTAAATTAGGGAAAAACTTTTTGATACATAAAAGAGAATTTTTCTGAATAATTGTTTTTCGTTGCATTTTCCATTTTAATTTTAAATTAAATTATAATAGTAATTTTTTTAATTTTGAAAAATTGAGTACATATTTCTATTGATGAGGTACAAATTAATAAATTGTTACCTTTTTTAGCCATATGAATATTAAAGTTAGAAATTTTTATAACACAGTAATGATTAAATTGGATAACTGAGGTTAAAAATAGAATTTAAAGTACGATAAAATGACTAAATCACTTTCCTAAATCTTTAGATATGAGTCCATTTCTTTTATAACCATCTATTTTTTTCATATGGAACATTATGTCTATTTTTATGATATTATGACCTCTATATTATATTATTTCAAAAAAATTCAAACACATCACACATTAGTTCTTAATATCTATAATATTATTAATATGGGGTTAATTATAGAATATTTTCAACTATAAATAGTATTTTTCATAAAAAAATATTTATCTTCATCGTGAAAATTTATTTTAATAGTTAGTTATCAAATAATTAACTTAAATTCTTAAACAGTACCGAGGGAGTAATTATTTAGGTAATGAAATAATCAAAAAAAAATAATAAAAATATTAAAAGTAAAATAATTTGAGGTATTGAAGGTTATAAACGTATTATATCGATAAAATGAAAATTATATGGTATTATTAAATAGTTTTTTATTCAAAATTTCTCATTTCCATGATTTTTTAAGTCAATGTAATGAATAATATCAAAATTGAAAATAAAGATATTTTATGGGACTAGTAATATATTAATTAAATTAAAAATTATAGAAATATTAAATAAGAACAAAGGGGATAATATAAGGTCTAAAATTTCATCCTCTATTACTTTATTGGACATTTTGGAGTATTTTTTTCTATAATAGTTTTATTATATATTAATATTTTAAAAACTTCCAGAAGATCCCCTCACCCCAATTATAAATTGGAACCCATTCCTCGACTTATTTATTCTATTATGATCCCTCTAGATCAACCAAAATAATCCCATTTGTCTTAAAAAACTTATCCAAGTTATATAGGATTCTTTCCTTGAAAATGACCGAACATCAATCCCTAAGAAGATATCAAAATGATGTTTGCTGGAGAAGAAGTAGTCGTCTTTACTAACACTTTCAAATTTATTTCTTATTATAATTTATATTAATTTGTTTTTCTATCCTAATTTAATAAATATAGAATCATATATATTCTAAGATGTTATTGTGATTAGGAGACAACCATATTACACATTTTATTAATCTTATAAAAAAAGAATAAACTACGCGTGTATATATATGGCTCATCATCTCTACATAGCGGTGTAATTCTTTTTTCACCACCTGTTTATAAGGATAGTTATAATTATTAAAATAATTGAAATATATGATACATAAGAAATTATATAAATTATATAAAATTAATATATAATCCATTTTCCAACCCATTCACCATTAATTGAATGATGTCACTGCTCATTCGTATGTATGATGTACCGTCACCAAGATGAGATACGACTCATTTTACACATCCAAAATTGAAGAATGATTATAAAAATATACTGATTAATTAAATAATACAATTATATAATTAATAACATTTATTAGATGATGAATCCATATCCTATGCACATTAACAATTACCTATTTGACAAAACATGCATTGAAAAATGAAGTGGTTGACACCCGAAAAAATAGTAATGATGAAATATTTTTAACAAACTTGTGGTAATATTTTATATAAGGATATATAAATATGAAAGAATAAATATGAATATGGTAATGGTATAAATAATTATCTCACGTTAATCCATTATATAGGTGGTTAAAGAACATTCAACTAAAGGGAATCAAAGGTAATGTATTTGTAGTATCACATTTATTTCTCGGAGAACTATTCCACATTAATTGCATGTTCATTTGAGTGGTTTTTTTATTCTTTCAAAATGAGAATAAAAAAAATTGTACCTCAAATATGAGTATTATTGTCACGACCCCCTCCCACCAAAGATGCCCCTCCTAAGCTGGAAATGGTGAAAGAGAGATAATGACCCTCGAGTCCCGCCTCCAGTAGGCCACAGGTTGGAGATTAGCACAAAGGGTATGAGTTTTCACAAATATGGGAGGCATTACCCTTTTATTATTTTTAAATCAGGAAATAGGACAAGTCAATCAACAAAAAGGAAAAGGACAAGTGTATAGAAATAAAACCAAACCAAGCCCACATGCATGTTTAAACAATTTTATGATAAGGTGAAAGTACAAGAAAGCTCAAAGTACAATACCAAATGAAACAAGTGTACAATAACAATAAAAAATCCAACTGACCGACTACTAGAGTCCCGCATGACCCTGGTAGTCCTCCTTGAAACATGAAAGTAAACGTAGGGTGAGCATACAAGTATACTCAGTAGGGAAACCTAATGCTCTCGTGCAAAAGTGGGGAGACATTCTAATGTCCCGTGAGAACAACAGAAGAAACCTATCATGGAATTCTATCCACCCAACCTCACCAGCCACACTCACCAAAAAAACAATCACGACATGTAGTAGTATATAAGAACAAGAGTATTGGGTACCCCGCACCATTTCCCATTAGTTAGCTTCTCTTCCTAACATCGAACGTCCAGACGCTGCAACACTCTCCCCGCCCGCAGACACCTGGGCCTCACAACCACGTATCCTGCACGCACACACCTGGGCCTCACAACCACGTATCCTACCCGTGCACACCTGTGCCTCACAATCACGTATCCCACCCGCACACACTTGGGCCTCATCCCTAAGATTCTAGTGAAAACAAATCTGCCCGAAGAGTCTTGGGCCAATCCAACTCAATCGAAACCAACCTGAATGGTCTTAGGTGTAAGGATGCCTCAAGCCATCACAGCCTAGGGAAGAAGGATCGGGAAGGAGCTATTAACTAAGGGAAAACACCCTCTCCCATGAAACGGTAGTGTTCGGCACTAAGATCTCAACATGGGTGGGGTGAGATAAAACACAAAAGATACAGATATATCTATATATATATATATATATATATAGAAACCACTCAGCCCAACCTATGGTTTTTAAAAAGTGAATATGAGCATGTGCCTCGACACTACTACCATGAAGAATGCATACAAAAATAACCCCAACCCCATTTAGGTTTTCACGTTTTAGCAGAATTAGTTTATTAGTTCCTTAACTACTGGAAAACTATCCACAACCAGCTACATCAATCGTTCGTGAAACGTATCCCTTCCATCCACAAATCATGTAAGGAAAACACAAACAACACAACCAAGTCCCTTATTTTTAACCAACCAACCCATTTGATTATTAATAACGTTCCATTACCATGACCCCCCATTCATTAACTCTTCCACTTTTATTTATTATTCACAACCCATAGCTCGTTCATATTCAAGCCCATCCCTACAACCTTGCTGCTGACCTCCACAAATACACCGCAACCCGTACATAATTATCCCTTTAATACCATTTATTGCAGCCCCACTGCGCATCACCATCATAGAAAACACACCAACCCACAACCAAGCCAACTATAGCCCCGCTGCTCACCCGATCCACAACAACCAACAAAACACCCCCATCGCATGAAACGTATCCAAGCCAACACCCACATGTTCATTATTCCATTTTGTTTAACCGGGGTGATCATACAAGGGTTCCGTATTTTAAATCAGCCAACTTTACGTGATTAACCAAACTCCACATTCTATAAAGCTCCATTTACAAAAACAGTCTAGAAAGATAGGGTAACATTTATATGTACAAGAAAAGGCCCCCAACGACCATGATTTTCATTAGGAATAAGCCTATTCAATTCACAACATAATATCAGAGGATATAAGAAAAACATAACAACTTCACCATTCCGGTTCTTTAACCAGTTATTATCTTTATTTAAACCAGTTCAAAAGTGTTTCACGTAATCCAAAGGACACCCACCCCACATGATGCACAAAATTAGAGAGATGAAGGTGGGATCCCTACCTCAACAGGTTCGGATCACAGCGCTCCCCCGGATCTACTTTAGAAGACGTCCTTCGGCATTTGTCACTTCTGTCGAGTCCCAGAAAAACCATCTTGGGTGGGAGTCAGAAAGGAAAGGCCGAAGGAAAGGAAACAGATCCAAGCATAGAAGGTCTGACTCATTATTATGATCATGTGGCCACTGACAGATAGTAAATCGGAGCTCGGATGAAGAAGTTATGGAAGAAAAGGAGCCTTCGTGCCTCTTGGGAGAGCTCTACTCATAGGAACAGGGAGGAGAGGGGTGAGTTGAAAAGGAGTAGGGGACCCCTCCTTTTATAGGAGAGAAAATCAAAATTACACGGCGTGTACTTTATTGTAAACAACGTGTACTCGTCCATTTCACATGGTCACCACGTGGCTTACAACAAGGCCTTCAATGTGGAACGCGGCCGTTGACTAGTCCACAAAAGGCTTGAAGGTAACGCATACACAGGGAGGGACTACACTGCGTGTAGTATTGGATACCGGTGTGTACCCATTTTTTCACATGGCAAGGAAATTGTTCCTTCATGGCACATGGTCGTTGACTGGTAACGCGTACACGGGGAAGGACTACACGGCGTGTAGTACTGGAAACACGGCGTGTACCAGTTTATTTCACACGGTAAGGACACAGCCTTCAACATGGGGTATACATGTCAAGGGGGCACACGGCGTGTACTCACACAACACGGTGTGTAGTTTCAAATTTCTGAAAAGTGTGGGAAATTCCATTTTACCCACCAGAAAAAATCGTGACCTTCTTTTTGACAAAGGAATGGGCCGGAGAGGTCCGGGCCATTACATCAGATACCTCTTAAAACATTCTCATCCTAGAGAATTCAAAAACCAACCAAGAGGAACCCAACAAGATACCTCTTAGAGTTATCATTATAACAGGAACCCAACCAACAACCCTAATCATAGGTGTTAGGAATTCCCTCTCCTATGTCAAGATATTATCCACTTTAGGCGGCACTGACTCGCCTGCATAGGGTCAATCACATTCACATTAATGTGTCTCGATTAAGGATCAAGTTTTTCCCTTTCCCCACACATCCATACATGTTACATATTACCAGGTAACAAGGAAACAAAAGGCATCACAACTGACAATCAAAACATTCCATATATCAAAGGTACATAGTATAACATCAACACAAAGCTCAGAAGAACAAGGTGAAAACACAAGTCCAAACAACTCCGGGTACTGAGCGTGCATCTGTGTCTCCCACTCCCAAGTTCTCTCCTCGAGGCCTCCATGCCTCCACAACACACTAACCAATGGAATGGTTCATCCATGGAGCACCTTCTCTTTACGATATTCGATTCTGACTGTTCGTTCCCCAAAGTTCGCGTCATCTCCCATATCTAACTCTCCCTAGTCGATAACATGAGAGTCATCGTGTAAGTACCGACGAAGCTGGGAGACATGGAAGACGTCATGAACTTTCTCCAACTGAGGTGGAAGGGCCAGCTGATATTCCACCTCACCAACTCGCCTCAACACCTCAGAAGGTCCGATGAACCTTGGTGTGTTCTTTCTCCCTTTCCCTAACCTCCTCTGCCCCTATCGAGGGGAAACCTTCAAGAACACCTGATCTCCCACCTAAAACATCACGGGCCTCCTATGACGATCAGTATAAGACTTCATTCGGTCCTAAGCCGCATTCATCCTCTCACATACAATCTGGACTTTCTATGTGGTGCTCTGCACTACCTCTGGCCCAAGAGCACCTGTCTCACTAACCTCTACCCAGCAAATGGGTGAACGACATGGTCTTCCATACAAAGCCTCAAACGGTGCCATGCCAATATTATAGTGGAAGCTATTATTGTAGGAAAACTCTACTAAAGGAATGTGTCATACCCATGATACTCAGAAATCCAGAACACATGTTCACAGCATGTCCTCCAAGGTCTGGATAGTCCACTCTGTCTGCCCGTCAGTCTGGGGATGGAAAGCAGTTCTAAGGCGTAGCTGGGTTCCAAAAGCATGTTGTAACCCCCCTACAGACTCGTGAGGTAAACCAAGTATCCCGGTCTGAGACGATAGTCTTTGGAAATCCATGAAAACGCACCACCTTGTCTACGTACCTCTATGCTAAGGTACTCACCGGGCCCGACTCCTTAATTACTAAGAAGTGTGCTGATTTCGTCAGATGATCCACCACTACCCTGATAACATCGTAACCACCCTGAGCTATGGGTAGTCCTATGAAGAAGTCCATTGATATTTCATCCCACTTCCACTCGGGGTCATCTAAATGATGCAACAAACCACTGGGAACACGGTGTTCAGCCTTCACTTGCTGACACACTAGGCATTTAGCCACAAACTCCGCCACATCCCATTTCACCCCGGTCCACCAAAACTGTTCCCTTAGGCCTTGGTACATTTTTGAAACTGCTGGATGTAACACCAAGGATGATATATGGAACTCATGGAGAACTCCCTCACGCATCGCCTCCGGAACAAACAACCTTCCATGGAAAAGCATCTGATGTCGGCTGTCCTCTGACCATCCTTCTGGAGCGTTTCCCTGATCGACACGATCCTGCATTACTTCCACATCGAAGTCCCCCCACTGAGACTCTTCCAACTGCTGCAACAAGGAGGACTGCACCGTCATCTGAAACGAACAGCCTCTAACACCCTCTACCCTTGCATCCATGTGCAAGGAATCCAAATCTCCCATCGCATTCCAAGCATCAGTAGATTCCCGAACCACTTCCTTATCTAACTTCTGGCTCAGGGCATCAGCCACAACGTTTCACTTACCTTCAGTGTAAGAGATATTGAAGTCATAGTCTTGGAGAAAATCAACCCATCTCCGCTGCCGCACGTTCAAGTCACGTTGGGAGAAGATATAACTCATGCTCTTGTGATCTGAGAAGACCACAATGCGCCCCCCAAAGAGGTAATGTCGCCACAACATCAGTGCGAACACTACTGCTACACGCTCCAGGTCATGGGTGGCATAGTTACACTCATGAGGGCACAACTGCCTAGACCCATAACAGATCACTCCCTTCTTTTGCATCAGCACACACCCCAGACCGAGGCCAGAAGAATCACAAAAAAACCTCATATAACAACCCTTCCTCTAGAAACTAGAGCACGAGAGCACTGACTAAGTTCTCTTTCTGGTAGTCGAAAGCCTTCTAGCACTGCTCGCTCCATTGGAAGACCTGGTTCTTCCAAGTCAAAGCTGTTAATGGAGTAGAAACTCGAGAGAAGTCTGAAACGAACCTCCGATAGTAACGTGCTAACCCCAAAAAACTACGAACATCTACCACGTTCTTGGGTGCTGCCCAAGAAATAATTGCCTCCACATTCGATGGGCCCACTGACACTCCATGCTGAGACACCACGTGCCCAAGGAAGTTTACTTCTTGTGTCAAGAACTTACACTTCAACAATTCCCCATAAAGCTGGTGGTGTCGAAGGACTTCCAAGACTTCCCTGAGATGCTCAACGTGATCCTCCTCTGATCTTGAGTAGATCAGGATGTCATCTATAAACACAACAATTAACCGGTCAAGAAACTCTCGGAAGACAAAGTTCATAAGTCCCATGAACACAGATGGGGCATTCGTAACTCCAAATGGCATCACTATAAACTCGAAGTGCCCATACCTGCACCTGAAAGCTATCTTCGAGATGTCACTGTCCTTCACCCTCAGCTGATGACATCCGATCATAGATCAATCATAGAAAACCAACCCGCTCGCCTCATTTGGTCGAAGTGATCATCTATCCTTGGGAGGGGGTAACATTTCATGACCGTTACCTGGTTCAACCTTCGATTGCCTATGTATATCCTAAGACCACCATCTGCCTTTTTAACGAAAAAAACTAGAGCACCCCATGGCGACACACTGGGTCGAACAAAACCCTTCTCCATCAGATCGTCAATCTGAATCCGCAACTCCCGCTGCTCCGAAGGTGCCATCCGATAAGGGGCCATCGAAATCGGACTGCCACTAGGCTGTAAGTATATCCCGAACTCAACATCATGTCGGGGGGGGGGGGGGGGGTAGAGTCACAACCTCCTCGGGAAAAACATTGAGTAACTCCCCAACAACCTCCGGGACATCCGTCATCTCTGTATCAGCTGGAACCACTGATAACCCGCCTAACAAGGAAATGAGAGGCTCCACACGCCGACATCCCGCCTGATATCTCCTCTCACCAAAAAAATCTACACGCTGCCCATCCACTTCAGAGAACACGAATCATCTCTAGAAGCAGTCGATAACGGCACTAACATAAAAAACCAGTTGATTCAGAGGATGACATCGTATGGATACATCTGTAACAGAAGAAGATCCCCACTAGATTGATGTGGTCCCAACGTCAGCCCACATCCCCGGCAAACACAAGATACTCAACACCAGTGTTATGGAATGTCTCTCTATGTCTAGTCTCACAGCATGGGATAGACCCGGTGAAATAAAGGAGTGTGAAGCTCCTGAATCGAACAAAGCAGAATCGAGAGTGCTGAACAAACAAATCATACCTCGTACCACCTCTAGTCCTGTTGGAGCTGCCAACTCTGCTACGTGTAACTGTCCACGCCCAGATCCTTTGCCTCTTTGATGTCGTCCACCTCCATGACCACGCCCTAGCCGAGGTCCCTGAGGAGCTACCTGAGTTCGGCATCCTCCTGCAATGTCTACCCTCAGAGGAGCATGGTCCTACTACTACTGGAAGGGCCTCGCCGGCAACTGGTGCTGCTGAGGTGGGTGTTGAACCTGCCCACCTCCACCGTACTGAGCTCGGGTCATGCACCGACTCTGAATGTGCCCAAAACCTCCACAAGAAAAACACTTCGGTCCTGGGCTCTTGCAAAATGGATGAGGACCTGAAGATCTGAACTGGAACTATTGGGGCATGCTCCCCACTGGCCTAAACCTGGAAGGCCTCGTCGCAGGAGACGTGATGCTGACTGCCTTCCCCTTCGACGAGCTTGGTTGGATCCCCTCTCGTGGTGCACCTCCCAGTGAGTTTATCCTCTCTACAACCTTTGACTTCTTCTGTACTGCCAAGTACATCGGAAGGGTGAAGGGGGTGATATCATACTGGAGTGAAGGACGAAGCGCTTCCTCCAAATGTCTCGCTCGAGACTCCTCATCCGGAAAGAGATCCGGAGAAAAGTGCAGGAGGTCCTTGAACTTGATCCCCATCTCTCGTATTGACATACTCCCCTGCTGAAGGGAGAGTTACTCCTGCCGCTTCTCCGCCTTGATTATTGAAGAAAGGAATTTCTCTCGGAAATCCTTCTCAAAGTCAGACCATGGAACCTCTACCTCTATCCTCTCTCTGAGGTAGAGCGTCCACCACTGTCATGCCACACCTCTCAGCTGACTAACTACTAAGGGAACCCAGTACTCCCTTGGTGCACAGATCAAGGTAAAAGTGATCCCTAGCTCCTCAAGACACACCTTCGTCTCTGTATCCAATGTATTACCCTTGTACTTCTTGAGGTTCTGCCGCTGGAAAGAACGGAGAGTCTTCTGCCACTGGTTATCTTCTTCCTCTCAGTCATTCCTCAACTGATTGATCGCCTAGATCTACTGGTCCTCGGCCGTCTGAGTCACCCGAGGACGACGTCCAGGTGCCATAGGTGTACGGTAAACAAGGATCTCTTAAGCCCAAGTAGTAAGGAAAATTTTGAAGGGTTTCATTTTATCATTTTATTCAATTTCATTCCCAGAACGCCCAAATCAAGTAAAACACAATCATGATGATGCATGTACCTTCCCTAGGGTCTCTACCCTGCAATCAATGTAGTCTCACATGGTTGTTCGGTAGGCTCAGAGTCCATGCATCAGATCACGGGGGGCCCTAAAATCTCATGTCCTAGTCGATCTTCCCTGTCCTATGTCACACACCAAGATTAACCAACACTGTTTCCCAACCATCCCATGCAATCCTCACCGTGCCTAACTCCAGACTCCATCCTATCTCTCAACCATCACCTCTAATACCATTCTGTCGTGACCCCCTCCCACCAAAGATTCCCCTCCTCAGCTGGAAATGGTGAAAGGGAGATAATGACCCCTGAGTCCCACCTCCAGTAGGACTCGAGTTGGAGACTAGCACCAAGGGTATGAGTTTTCACAAATATGGGAGGCATTACCCTTTTATTATTTTATGATCGGGAAAAAGGACAAGTAAACCACCAAATAGGAAAAGAACAACTGTATAGAAATAAACCCAAACCAAACCCACATGCATGTTTAAACAATTTTATAACAAGGTGCAAGTACAAGAAATCTCAAAGTACAATACCAAAAGAAACAAGTGTATAGCAACAGTAACAACTCCAACTGACCGACTAGTAGGGTCCCGCATGGCCCTGGTAGTCCTCTTGGAAACCTGAAAGTATACGTAGGGTGATCATACAAGTATACTCAGTAGGGAAACCTAAAGCTCTCATGAAAAAGTGGGGATACATCCTAATGTCCCGTGAGAACAACATAAGAAAGCTAGCAAGGAATTCTATCCACCCAACCTCACCAGCCACACTCACCAAAAACACAATCACGACATGTAGTAGTATATAAGAACAAGAGTATTGGGTACCCCGCACCATTTCCCTTTAGTTAGCTTCTCTTCCTAACAGTTAATGTCTTGACGCTGCCACACACTCCCCACCCGCACACACCTGGGCCTCACAACCACATATGCCTCCCTCACACACCTGGGCCTCACAACCACGTATCCCGCCCTCACACGGGCCTCACAACAACGTATCCCACCCGCACACACCTGGGCCTCACAAACATGTATCCCGCCCACACACACCTGGTCCTCACAACCAGGTATCCCGCCCGCACACACCTGGACTTCACAACCACGTATCTCACCCGCACACACCTGGGAAAACACCCTCTCCCATGAAACGGGAGTGTTCTGCACTAAGTGCTCAACATGGTTGGGGTGCGATAAAACACAAAAGATATATATATATATATATATATATGTATAGTAACCATTCTTCTGAACCTATGGCTTCTAAATAGAGAAACTGAGCATGTTACTCGACAATACTACCAAGAAGCATGCATACAACAATAATCCCAACCCCATTTAGGTTTTCACGATTCAGCAGAATTAGTTTATTAGTTCCTTAACTACTGGGAAACTATACACAACCAGCTACATCAATCGTTCGTGAAACGTGTCCATGTCATCCACAAATCAAGTTAGGAAAACACAAACAACACAACGAATTCCCTTATTTTTAACCAAACAACCCATTTTATTATTAATCTTGTTCCATTACCATGACCCACATTCATTAACTCTTCCACTTTTATTTGTTATTCACAACCCATAGTTCATTCATATTCAAGCCCATCCCTGCAGCCCTTCTACTGACCACCACAACCCGTACATCATTATCCATTTAATACCATTTATTGCAGCCCCACTTCCCATCACCATCATAGAAAACACACCAACCCACAACCATTCCAACCATATCCTCGCTGCTCACTCGATCCACAAAAACCCACAAAACACCCCTATCGCATGCCATGTATCCAAGACAACACCCACATGTTCATTATTCCATATTGTTTAACCGGGATGATCATACAAGGGTTCCATATTTTAAATCAGCCAAATTTACGTGATTAACCAAATTCCACATTCTACAAAGCTCCATTCATAAAAAAGGCCTAAAAAGATAGGGAAAAATTTAATTGTGCAAGAAAAGGCCCCCAATGACCGTGATTTTCAGTTGGCATAAGCCTATTCAATTCACAACACAATATCACAGGATATAAGAAAAACATAACAATATCCGCATTCCCATTATTTAACCAGTTATTATCTTAATTTAAACTGGTTCAAAAGTGTTTCACGTAAACCAGAGGACACCCACCCCGCACGATGACCAAAATTAGAGAGACGGAGGTAAGATCCCTACCTCAACAGGTTCGGATCACAACGATCCCCCTGATCAACATTAGAAGACGTCCTTCGGCATCCGTCACTTCTATCGAGCCCCGAAAAAACCTCCTCGGGTGGAATTCAGAAAGTAAAGGCTGATGGAAAGACAAAAGATTCAATCTTAGAAGTTCCTCCCCGTTGTTACGTTCCCGTGGCCACTGACGGATCTTAAATAGGAGGTCGGACGAAGATGTTATGGAAGAATAGGAGCCTTTGAATCTCTTAGGAGATCTCTACTCAAAGGAATGGGGAGGAGAGGGGTGAGTTAAAAAGGAGGAAGGGACCCCACCTTTTATAGGAAGGAAAAGAAAAAGTACACGTCATGTACTTTATGGTACACGGCGTGTACTCGGCCGTTTCACACGGTCACCACGCAGCTTCCAACACGGCCTTCAATGCGGAACGCGGCCGTTGACTGGTCAAAACACAGCTTGAAGGTAACGCATGCGCGGGGAGGGACTACACAGTGTGTAGTATTGGATACATGGTGTATACCCATTTATTTCACACGGCAAGGACACGACTCCAACACAGCACACTGTCGTTGACTGGTAACGCGTACACGGGGAAAGACTACATGGCGTGTAGTACTGGACACACGGTGTGTACCTATTTATTTCACACCGCAAGGAAACATCCTTCAACACAGGGTATACCAGTAGAGGGGGTACACGGTGTGTACTCACACTACACGACGTGTAGTTTCAAAATTCTGAAAAGTGTGGGAAAAGTCCATTTTACCCTCCAGAACACTTCGTGACCTTCTTTTTGACAAAGGAATGGGCTGGAGAGGTCCGGGCCATTACAATTATTTTCCCCAAAATTAAAATGAATAAATATTTTCCAAGACACATTGATTGTGTAAACCATCAGAGGAAATGTGATTGTATGAAATTCATGTGAGCAGTCATGCACAATTCGTAACTAGCTAGATGATCCCATAGATACCCATTGAAAAAACATCATTTATATTATGAAGGCATCCCAGACACTCACTGATCATGGATTTTCTCCTAGATGAGCTCCCTTGAGTCACGCATATAACAAACCATCCTTTTCATACATTAAAAATTAATTACTTTTGAGGAATATTTAATACCTTACAAAAAAAACTCCCAAATACCGTATTAGTGTAGTGCCTTTGGAAACATGGAAACATAAACACAACTAAATAATTGAGAAACATTATCTCCCACTAGATTATTCTTGAATAGAACCCTTATTATACACATAAAACACAATACATATCATCACAACCTGGGTTAAGGGAAACATTAAAAGGGTGATTTTAAATTCCTAGTAAGGGTAAAAAGGGATATATTTAAGCATAATCATGAGAATAAGGGTTTTAAAACCAGATCATGAATATAGAAGATCATAACCTACATATCAAATAACATAAAATTTTCATTTCAAAAGTATTGGTAGTTCATAAGAAATTAATTATAAGAAAATAAAGAATATGAGCAATGATATCATAACATAGGAATAAAACATAGAACTATGGAAGTCACAAAACAATTTAATAACAACTTACATAGTACATAATACATTTCTTTCAAGGCTATATTGGTAGTATGGGTTCACATCCCATACCATATTGGTGCCCATTATTTACTACCATGACCATCTTAGTCTAAAAAGTACATTATGTCTATCTCATGAGATATAAATACTTTCCTAATGCATTGGAGGGAGGTATATATCCCAACCATTTCATAATTAAATCATACATATGTAATCCATAAGAACATAATTCATTTATATTATTATATCCCAAGGAATGAAATGGGTTTCATAAACATCATGAAATCATTACATAACCTGTGAAAAAGAAATGTGATTCATGAATACAACTCCATCATAAACATAACCATTAATAGAAATATTTATAATTTAATCATTGAATAATAACCCTAGATAAATGTAAGTGACATCAAACAATGTTATAATATATGGAAATTAATTTTAAGAGAACTCTTGAAAACAAATCTTGATAAAAATATCCATTCTCCTTTGAAAACATTTTCTTTATTAGAAATGACATGAAATTATAAAAGAAAAAATTCTCTTAGAAAATATAATTTTATTCTTTTAAATTAAGATTCAATACAATAAGGTTTCATGAAATCACAAAAATACTTTCATTCAGTGTATTTAAAAAACATTCTTCTCATACTTTTTTCAGAAAAGTACCATGTTAGGAAAACGAAAAAAGATTCCATAAAAATGTTTAATAAAACCTTATAGAGGGGTAAAAATGAAATTAATTAATTTTATAAGAATAATAAAAATATTCTGGGAAAACGTTTCATGAAACATGGAAAAATATGATAAATATACCCTAGTAAAGACTTAGTACAAAAAAATCCTAAAATAGTGAGATTTAGAAATTAACCCTTATATTTGGATTGAGTTACTTTGTATGTATCTAAAACTCCATTATAATTTATTAAATAATTTTATTAACTTATTATATAACCTTATTCAAATTATATCACATAGGATAATATTATCCCTCATTTGTTAATAAAATGTCACAATTACTATTCTTTTTTGTGTTAATTGCTTCCTATTCTGATGCATATTTTGTCGTATAAGTCTCAGTTCATGCAGATAGGATATTTTAATTTTATCAAAAAATTAATATTAAGTTAATAATGACATATTTATTCATTATGAACATTTATATATTCATTTATTATTGGTAATTATAGAGAATGAATAACATCGCGTCGTGGAGACGGTTGGTCGTATGTACGCACGACCGAGGATATAATTCACTTAATTGTGAAATGGTATGGAAGTGAATGTTATATTTGTTGTCACAGAATAAATAAAATGTTATAATTTTTATATATATTCATTATTTCCATAATTATTCCCATAAAAATGATGTAGTGATGAAAAAATAGATTATACCATGATGTGCAGACGGTAAGTCATACGTATACATGTGTGGGGCATTAATTTTGCATAGGATGAATAAAAGGTGGAATGTGTTTATTCCATAATCATAATAAAATAGTATAATATATGTGATTCTATAGTTATTAATTTATATTGGAAAAAATATATTATGATTTATTATAATAATAAATACTCTTGAGAGAGTTGGTAATGGATATTACCTCTTCTTCAGAGAGCTCCCTCTATATCTCCTTTTAGGGACATTAGTGTTGGTGTTTTCAGAAAACATGAACCTCTAGAACTTATATAGGAATTTTGGGAGGATAAATGGTCCAGGTTTGGTTGAGATATAAGGCTCATGGTGGTGTGAGGAAGTAAGGGAGGAGGTTCCTTTTTATAAGACAGGGGAGAGGCAATTTAGGGAACTCTCAAAATATTAAATTAATATAAATTGATTTTCAATTTTTAATATATCCTAAGTGAGTTATCTCTAAGATAATATGTGTATGGGTTGAAATACTCTCATAAAATTATTTTTATACATGTTTAGATCGTAATATTAACCTTATATATTGGATTTAACTCTTAGGTAAACCCTTTAACTTTTACCATGACAACATGGTTTTTAACTGTTTAGGGTTAATGTAGTTTTTATAAAATGGAAAATGAACCCCAACTAGATAATTGATGAAATTAATAAAATTATTATAGTTATTTTTCAAATTATATATTTTTTTGAATTTTATATCATTTAATAAAATATTATTTATTTTAATGTATACTTTATGTTTATTTTGGTACAATTCATTATTTGTTTTTAAAATAAATTTACATTAACATGATAACTTAGAACCAAAAAATATAATATATCAATAATATGTCAAAGTTATATATAAAATTCTTATATGTCATTAATTATGTCACATTTTATTTATTTTAATAATTTTAATATCATTTATTTTATATTTCCTTTAATTAAAAAATTATTGCATCAACATTAGGAAAGTCTTAAATTAAATTACTTATTATCTAAAAAATTAAAATAAATTAACATTACGAGGATAAATTTATTAGATTTAAAATTAATATTTATAGTCAAATTTTATCTTATGTGTAAACTTATATTAAAAAATATTTATTTATTAAAAATATTGGTCTGAAATTTGTAACTTATCATTAAATAAAATATCAAAAAAATTATATTCTTACCCAAGTAGATTAAAAAGATTATAATTTCATCATAAGGTTGATTTTGGTATAAACCCACTCATTCAATGAAATTATGAAAAGTGTTAGGGTAATTTTATAATTTTATATTATTATTTTTACCATTAATTACCCGATTTACCCTTAACTGTGGTAAATAATAATTTGCTAACATTAATATTCCTAATATCCAAATGAATAAATTTTATACTATTTGAATATAACTATCATATTGTTTACAACTTTTTTTATTTTTTTTAAAATTCCATTTACATAAGAATAAAAATTATGTTTAACTCTAATCCTATAGGTGTGGTGAGAATACGGGTAAAAGCAACATTGAAATTTTCAATATGTTTTTATATCTAATTTCAATGTAAAAATGATTCCAATGAACCAAATTTGATTATTAAATTTATAATTTATCTGTTTTTATTTTAAAATCAAATTAAAATTTAATAATTATTTAAACAAAAAGAAGAAGTTTTTAAGTATAATGCTATATTCTTCATTATTCACCAAAAAATTAAACTTCTCAAAAAATACATAAAATTTACCCTATGTTAATTTAGACATTATAAATTCAAATATCATGTTTATTTTATCAAATTTAATTTATACGTGTCTAAAATTAATTTTATTTTTTTCATAGAAGGACATGAAAAATCGTTCATTTGAGAAAATAGTAATTTTAAACATATAAATATTTTACCAAAAATTATGTTTTTCATTTTCAAATTATATTATTTATATAAAAACTTTATAAATAATATTTTAAAAGATGTTATTACAATTCATATTTCAAATTTCATCGACTTGGATTTAACCACCAATTTTAAATAAATATAACAATAAAATGATGTTTCATTGAAACATGATGTTGCATGTAACATACAAAAAATATATGTTGCATGTAGAGAAAGCCATGTTGGATACATATGAAAGGAATTTTTTATTTGGTGTAATGAAATACATCAATGGAAACTAATTTATTTGAATAAAAAAGTCCACATAAATGTGGTGTTGCATTCTACCCCCCTTAGAATGAATTTCGCCCTCAAAATTTTTCATTCTCATAAAACCAAATAAGGATACTTCTGACTCATCATATCCTCAATTTCCCACATATCGTCCTCTAACTAGAAATTCATCTACAAAACTTTATCTGGGTGAGTGGTCATATTTTTTATTATTTTCTCTGTATGATCTAAAATTTCAACTGGTTGTTCTTCAGAAGAGAGATCCTTCTCAAATGGTATGACCTCTAAGTATAGTACAAGTGAATATTTATTTATGTAATTATTTTGGATAGATATATTGAAAACATTATATACTTGATATATATTTTTTTGACGTTCCAATTGATAGGATAATGTTCCAATACAATAAATAATTTCTAAGGGACTGATATATCTAGAGATTATTTTCCCTCTCTTCCTGAATCTCATATCCTATTCCATGGAGAATTCATAGAAACCAACTTCAAATTCTTGATCACATCATTAGTTATCATCACAACTAATTTGTCAACTTTGTTCTTCCTTGGTATACTTTTAAATGGATTTAACATTCCCATCCATCTCTTCAGAAATCTCAAGTCCAAATAGCTTTATTTCTCTAACATCATCCTAGCTTGGTATAGGTGCACATTTATTCCCATATAGGTCTTGATAAAAAGACATATGAATTATTGGATGAGATATATTATTTTAAGAAAACATAACATATGGATGGTTTTGTTCCCAGCCACCTTTGAAATTCATAGAACAAGATCTTTGCATGTCCTCTAGTGTTTGAATTTTTCTTTCAGACTGACCATCCATTTGAGGATGATAAGGGTGCTGAAACTTAATTCTTTATCAGGTTCTTTATAAAACTTCATGAATTTGTATTTGTAAACCTCATGTCTCGATCAGATAAAATATAATTTGGTACTCCATACAACCTTACAACTTCATTAATGTATATCATGGAAAGTTGATCTAGAGAAAAGTCTTATCAGGTAGAAATGGAGTGTGTTGACTTAATAAAGTGATCAACTACCAGCCCTATAGAACAAAACCCTTTATAGGTTTTGGGGAGTCCAACAACAAAATTCATGGTTATGTTCTCCCATTTCCATTCTAATATGGGTAATGGATTCCACATCCCCTTAGATATTTCTCTTTCAGTCTTAACTTGATGGCATACCAAGCACTGAGATAAAACACTACAATATCTCTCTTCATACCATCCCACCAAAAATATTCCTCCAGGTATTTATAAATATTTGTACTTCAATGATTAATAAAAAAAGTGTTATGAGCTTCCTCTAACTACTCCTTTAAAACATGACTAGAACGAATACATAAAAGTTTCCCAAACCATATCATTCCATCATGATAAATGTTAAACTCATGAACATTTTGGGAATTCTTTTGTGTCACTACATCTTCCTTATGCACCTCATTAATCCTCACAAGTATTGAGTGTTGAACCTTCAATTACGAATGAGAAGGGTTTTCCATTTCCTTGAGGATTTATAGGTCCATACTTTTAAAATATATAAATATGAGATCTTTTTTGATCCTTATTAGGGAAAAGATATCATAATATATTTTACTCAAAGCATCACACACCTTTTTTGTTTTCCTAGGGTGGTAATTTAGTAAGCAGTCATAATCCTTTATCAGCTATAACCATCTTCTCTGGAACATGTTTAACTTCTTCTATGTGAATACATATTTCATAATTTTAGGATCCGTATATATATCACACTTTTCTCTGTAAAGATAATTCCTCCATATCATTAATGTAAAATTACCACTGATAACTCTAAACAATGAGTTGGGTAATTTTTCTCATTAATCATCAATAATCATGAGAAATATGATATAACCTTGTTATTCTTCAAAAGATCACATCCCAATATTTTCTTGTATGCATCACTATGTGATACAAACCCTCCACCACCATGGTGTAACATTAGAATAGGAGCATTGATTAATATTCTCTGCAGTTCCTTGATATTTTCCTCACAATCATCTATCCAGAGGAACTTGGAACCCTTCTGAGTTAACTTGGTCAGAGTATTAGATAGTGATGATAAATTCTCCACAAACCATTGATAATATATAGCTAAACCATGAAAACAATGAATCCCAATCACTATAGTTGGTATTGGACAATATTCAATGGCCTCCATCATTGAAGGATTTACTACTATACCTTCAATTGAGATTATATGACCCCAAAATGAGACCTTATAAATCCAAAATTTAAACTTTGTAAATTTTTCATATAGTTTCTCCTCCACTGGGTCTTTTGTGAAATTATCATGTGATCATCATGCTCTTCCTTTCTATTTGAATAGATAATAATATCATCTATAAAGACTGCCAAAAACTTATAGAGGTAATATCTAAAGATTATATTCCTAAAATATATGAAAATGGTAGGGTAATTAGAAAGACTAAAAGGAATCACAATATAATAATAGTTTCTATACCATGTATGTAATTAATTTTTCGGTACATCCTTGTTCTTGTCCCTTAGTTGTGGATATCTAGAATGAAATTTAATCTTAAAAAAGTATTGATCTATACACAATTGATCAAACATGTCATCAATATGGGGAAGAGGAATCTTTTTCCTGACTATGATCTTGTTCAAATCTCGATAATCAATGCAGAGTCGCAATGATCCATATCTCTTCTTCATAAAAAGAACAGGTTCACCCCAATGTGACACATTTGGCTAAATGAATCTTTTATCACAGTTTTCTTGGAGTTTTTTCTTTAATTACTACAACTCAATTAGGTCCTATCTATTGGGAGTCTTTGAAATTGGTGTAGATGTAGGTATAAGCTATTTAAAGAACTCACATTCATGTTTTGGAAGAATATTAGGAAAATTTTCCAGAAATACATCCAAGAATTCATGAAAAATAGGCATATTATTGATGTCAATTTCCTACCGAACCCATTGAGATAAAGATCCATTATAAATGATAATTAACACGAATTCAAAATATGTAATCTTCATAGGAATTTTATATTGATCTTCACATTGATTTAAGATCACAGATTGGTTAGAAACATCATACATAACTTGAATTCTTTGAAAATTGATGTGAGATTTATACAGATAAATACTATAAATTCCTAATATGACATCAAATTCAACTAAAGGAAGAATGAAATGATTTTTAGGAAATTAATTCCCATAAACATCAAACAGAATAATTATAGACCTGAGATGAAATCATCATTCCATTAGGGGGTTTCACCTTTAATTTCACATATAATTGTTTGGGCAGAATCATAACACCATTAAAAAATCGTTATATATGAATGAGTGGGTAGATATGAAATTAAATAAGACATTAGCAATTCTAGAGTGGATGGAATGTATACATTTCACCATATCATTATTGCACCCCCTATCAGAAAGAGTGATCAAATGAGATTTCCCCTTGACACTCAGCTTAAGAGGTTGCTAATGTCAATCATCATCACAACCCTCGGGTTTGGGTATTTGTTATCATAATTCCCATTCTCCTTACACTTGTAGCATTAAGGAATGTGAGGTGTATTTTTTTCCTCATTCTCTCTGTTCAGACTATTTACTAACTTTTTCCCATAACATCAACAATAAAAAGTTTGATGACCTTGCTTTTCATAGATAAAACATTTATTATACCCCTTAATACAATTTCCTTCTTGCTTCTTACCACAAATACAGCATAAAGGAATGATCCTCGTTTTCTCTTTAGGGTTTTTAGATTTCCCTTTAAACTCAATATTTTTATTCCTTTCAAAACCATGAGATTGGTATGTTCATATGCCTTCATTTCAACCTTGATTTTACAATTAAAAAAATTTTCATATCTACTAGATTCTCTTACATCCAATATCGTTATCATACTTGGATTTAATCCTTTGAAGAACCTATTGAAAATACTTTTAGGTTTGATTATAATTCCTGAAGTGAACCTCACAAGTCTAGTGAAATTATCATCGTAGGTACTGATAGATTCATCATCCATTTTCTTCAACTCAAGAAATTTTTTCTCTATCTTTGTATGAAGAATGTCGGCATGTATGGTTTTTGGGACACCTCAATGCCTTCGAGCCAACCCATGGCCTTTAGGCCTCCTAAAGTAAAGATGCAGAATCTATAAGGAACTAGCACCAGATGAGTATTAAAAGCATGTGCATTCGCAATATTAGGGCTAACTAGATTTGGAATAATGAGATGGTATGAAAATTACCATTGATACCAGGCCGATGAACCTCTTCATAGGATAGCTGCCGATAAGTCATGTGAAGGTTGAGAGTTTCATAACATTATAGATGTTGGGGAGGGGTAGTTCCAAGTAGTTTCTCAAATGATTCTAGCCTTGTGGTTCTAAGTCCTTCAGGTCATATACTATTTCTCTAATGTATGGGGCTTTTAAGGGTTAAAATTCTATCCATAAAAGCTTCATTATCTGGAAATAATAAAAATATATGGCCTCCTGGTCATTTAGAAAATTTAAACTTACTAGATCTTATACTTAATTAGATCAGACCACTTGTTCACTCCATATTTTACCTAAAAAAATTCCAGAATAACATACTCATTCTCTGTACACTACATAACAGAGAATATATTTTTCTGTAGTACAGATTCATTACTCGGTAACAAGTAGATCAGGAGACCCACTAAAATATGGTGTATGTTTCCTCATGAAAGACTCAATATAATATTATTCCCTCATTTTGTCATTTTTAATTCCACCATGATTCATAGATTGAGGAATATGTGTGAGTATAACAACATGAATTTTCATTCTATCTCTCATAAAATTAAGTTTCTCAGGAGGAAATTCGTTGCATTTTCCATCATAATAACTATTTGTGGTCCATTAAAGCTCCATCCATTGACTAAAACCAAAATCATAGAGTAAGAAATAATTATCCTAATGAGGATCCACATAATCAAGAAGAATAACTTATAGTATATCTAAATTATAACACCTTCCTTAATCTATGAAACCTCATGTTCATTATAGGTCATTCATAGACAAGTTGTATTTAAATACTTCATA
Source organism: Viscum album (assembly GCA_963277665.1). Classification (NCBI taxonomy): domain Eukaryota; kingdom Viridiplantae; phylum Streptophyta; class Magnoliopsida; order Santalales; family Viscaceae; genus Viscum; species Viscum album. The sequence continues at coordinate 790,619,025 of OY728120.1, forward strand.
ATGGTTAATGAATAGTTTTTTAATTCCCAAGGAATATCCCATGGGAGTTTCAAACTAGGTGTGCATCAAGTCCTATTGTCATGTACCAAGTTACGATCGAGTTAGGATTGATTAACCTTGTCAGAGTTTTACCCATTTATACATATATTACAGAGCCACATACACATTTAGTAACCATAAATGGATGTATTTTGAAAACCACTCTCTCTATCCTATACCTAAATTCAAGGCCTTGTTCCTATACTTTTACTTATTCATAGCCATATCCTTATATATATCCTTAGGGTACTTACTAAGGATCTATTATCTTTATTTCAAATGGTTAATTAAACTTTTCTATTATAACAAATATAGATACCCTTTATTTTTATACAATAACATTAAAATACATTTTTGGAATACTTAATACGTTACAAAAATCCCAAAATCTATTTTAGAATTATGCCTTTAAAAAAAATAAACATTAAAACTAGTACATAATTGAGCTATATTATCTCCCACTATGTTCTTCTTGACTACTATCATTCTTAGACACATAAACCATAATACATATCTTTATCACCAAGGTGAAAGGTAACATAAATAGGGGTGATCTCAGATGATTAATAAGGGTAAAAAAGGGTGATATGTTAAAATAATATTAAGCGTAAGGGTATGAGAATAGGATTATGAAAATAGAAGATCATACCCTACATATAAAATATCATATACCTGATCCTGACATAAAGAATTCAAGTTCTTAGGACATTAATCATAATTCAATAAATAACATGTGAAATGAAAGTATAACAAAATAATAAACATGGATTTATGGAATCAACATAAGCATAAAATAAAAATTTCTATAGTAGCCAACGCATCCCTGCCAAGGTCATCTTGGTAGTATGGGTTCACTTACCATAACATCTTGGTATCCACGACTCACTCCCATTATAATCTTAGTGAAAAAAATCATTTATTTCTATCTCATGAATATAAATCTTTTCCCAATTCATTGGAGGGAGATATAGGTCCCCCCCATATCATAATTAAATCATACATATGTGTTCCAGAATAACATAAATTAGTTATCATATGAGGACCCATGAAATGAAATAGGTTTCATAAATATCAAGCAATCATAACATAAAACATGGAAAATAAATGGGTTTCAGGAATACCATTATGTCATTAATATAATCATTCATAGAAATCGTAATAATGGAGTCATTGAATAATATACCTATTAAGACATCTGTGACATCAAACAATGTTATCTTAGATGGAAAATAATTTTGTGAAATGTGTGGAAAACAATTCTTTAGGAAAATATCATTTCTTCTTTAAAAACATTTTCTTTACTTGAAATTCCCCAAAATTTTAAAAGAAAAGAATTTTCATTGAAAATAACCGTACAATCCTATTGTAATGTCCCGATTCTAGAAGCCACCCAGAGGCACTCCATACCCGGTTGGTCACATGGCCTCATGTGTATCTCCCCAAATGCCAGAGGCTGCTGACTATCAGTGAGGGCCTTGGGTGTGATTGTGGGGAAACTATTCCCTCATTGGTATAGTAACACAGTTAAAGAGAAACGCATATAAAATATTTGAAGCAGTATATATCCAAAAATAGTAAATAAAAGAAGACTGAAATAATAAACAACTAGAGAATATATATATAGAATGATTCATGAAGCATATGTGTTGGAAAATATCCACACAAGTCACAATGCTGAATTCAAGCATTATTAAACCAACGTACAAAAGAAATATATAAATATCTCCATAGCATCACAAGAATAATCTTGGTTCCATGCTCTCTAGCTCCATAGAAAGTCATGTACCTGAAGTAGAAGGTCACTTTCCCTTATATATACCTGCTGTAATATAATCTATTTGGGCCTAAAAGAATGACCCAAACAGGGCGAGAGACTAAATCCCAGTACGAAACCACCCGATGATCTATTCCTAATAGTCAGTGAATATATGGCAGGTAAAAATATAGAAAACAGTAAATAAGAAAGTACTCAGCAGTAAAAAAATCCACAGTTTCAATATCAAGCAACTAGCGAACAAAACAGCTAAACACAAACAGGTAACCCTCTGGGATGTACTCACAGCAATCCCCTCTGGTCTACCTAAGGAGTACAAGCAATCGTCTGGGCAGTGCACCTGGCCTAACCCCTCTGGTTCAGTCATAACAATTCATAAAGACTCTCTAAGGATGCACTCATTGTCAATTCCCCTTATAGTCTAAGGTAGTCAAGGTCTCTCTGAGGAAGCTCACATGGTCAATTCCCCTTATAGAACCAAGGTTAAGGACTCTCTGAGAATGCTCTCTCAAAAAATTCCCATTATATCCTAGATCATTCAATTAATACAATGACTCTCTGAGGAAGCTCACATGGTCAATTCCTCTTATAGTATAAATCAATCAAGGACTCTCTGAGGAAGATCACTCGATCAATTCCCCTCATAGAACAAATTGTTTAAAGAATCTTTGAGGAATCTCACTTGCTCAATTCCACTCATAGTTTATAGTCCTCAAAGTCTCTCTCAGGAAGCTCACTAGGTCAATTCCCCATATAGCCTACTACACCAGGTTCTCAGAGCTCTGTGTAGGACAATGAGCATAGAAATGCAATGTGGCCAAAGTAAACATATCGAACTACTTGGCTAATCAGTCTACAACCTTTCATTCATTTTAGAGTACAAATATTCTACCGTATAACTCTAGGAATGGAAAACATGCAAGGTGGCCAAACAGGCTAAACAGGACCTTACGGTCATAAACAGAGCATTCATGGGAAAAATATCAAAGGAAAAGAAAATCATCCCTATTCACATCCATTTAACCTCTACACAAGCATACAAGCATGGAAGGAAATCAATAGGGGTAAAAATGGTAAACACGCAATACCCCATTCAAGTGTATTGGTCAAAATTGCACATAATACTCAAAGTCATTGAACGGGATGGCACAAACCACTTACCTCAGTATTAGGAGATCACCATATGTGAACCTCTAAGATTGGATCTCCTTAGAAATTTTAATAACTACAAAAAAAGTCTAAAAAGTTCAACCCATGATATCTCACAAGAGAGGAGAAATCAGAAGATGCGGATCTAGGAGAAAAGAGAACTCACCAGTGCGATTTATAACACAACCGACGGTGTTCAATTCAGAGGACGGATGCTCTCTCGGGGGTTTCATCAAAGATCCACGGTCATATGGAGTTCTCAATCGAATGAGACCTATAAGGAGATCTTTCTGGAAATTAGACGCGACCCAGGTGCATTTAATGAAACAAAAGTACACGGTGTGTACTTTTGTAGTACATGGCGTGTACTCAACGTTTTCGTACTCCACTTTAAGCGGCCTCCAAAACCACCCCCACACGGCCATGTGTGTGGCCACTACATGGCCAACACTTAGCCTCCTGTGGAAAATTAGTACACAATGTGTACTCATAAAGTACACGACATGTACTTTGAAAATTTCTAGAATTTCCTTTTTTCCTCAAAAAGGACCAGAAAATGAAAAACAAACCTGAAAGAAGATCTGAGTTCTTAAAAACATCTCCCTTTGTAAAATTCATCCAAGAATTTCCTTAGTGTGGCGTAGAAGAAGAAACCCCAAACAGTTCTGACCACTGTGATTGTATGTCTGCCTCCCTCTCCTAAGTCTTTTCATGTACTGGCATGTGCTGCCAAAGCACCCGTACCAGAGGAATAGATCGGCCATAGATAATCTTCATACTTTGATCCACAATCTGGATAGGATGATCCTCAATGGATGAATCCACTTCCAACTCAACCTCCTTGGGATGGAAAACATGAGACGTGTCTAAAAAGTAACATCGAAGCTAAGAAACGTGGAAGACGTCTTACATGGCCTGGTACCTCTGAGGTAACTGAAACCAATAAGAAACCGGCCCAACTCCTTCCAACACCTCAAATGGCCCAACACACATCGGTGAAAACTTACCATGTCTCCTGATTCTTCTGTGTCCCAACCTTGGTGTGACACTCAGGAATCCCTAATCCCCAACCTCGTACTCTATAGGTCGTCTCTGCTGGTCAGCATAAGACTTCTATCGAGACTACGTAGTACCCATCCTCTTCCAAATAATCTATATCTACTCTGTGGTCTCCTGAATAAGAGGAGGTCCTAGCGAAGCTGCTTCTCCAACCTCCATCCAACATAAGGGTGATTGGAATGGCCTACCGTATAAAGACTCATAGGTTTCCATCTGAATAGTTTCTTGAAAACTATTGTTGTAAGAAAACATCACAAGAGGTATATGCCTCTCCCAAGAACCACCGAAATCCCGAATGCATTCTCGGAGCATATCCTCAAGCACCTGAATCATACACTTAGACTAGAAATATGTTTGAGTGTGGTAGGTTGTACTCAAAAGTACATGTGTACCCAACGCCTTCTGATGCCCCTGCCAGACCCGTGAAGTAAAACATGCATCGCTGTCTGAAACTTTTGAGCGAGGAACTCCATGAAGACGTAAAATTTCTCGGATGTACAATTGTCCCAGCTCATCAACATTGAAGGTCTCTTTGATTGGAAAGAAGTGAGAAACCTTTGTGATCTAGTCAATCAAAACCTATACTGCATCATTCCATCTAGGAGACATCAACAAACGAATCATGAAATCTATCGCGACATCATTCCACTTCCACTCGAGAAAGGGTAACTGTTTTAAGAACCATGCTGGCCACTAATGCTCCACCTTCACCTATTGATAGGTGGAACACCTCATAACGAAACCAGCAAAATCCCTCTTCATACCTAGCCACCAATACTGATGGTGTAGATCACGATACATCTTGGCGATGCAAGGATGAACTTCCCAAACTGAAGATTGAAAGTCCCGCATCATCTCCTCGTGTATATCTTTTGTCACCCATATGCGCCCCTGGAAATGCAAGATCTAATCCTTGCCTATGGTCCATATAGGAATAGGGTCCTCTCCTAAGAAAATCTCCCTTAGGACTAGGCCTTCAGAATCTGATAGCTGCCTCATTCGAACTCGATCAAGAAGAGTATATGTAATAGCAACAGATGATATAAAACTCTGCCCGTGTCTGTCATGCACCTCCAAATGCATCTCAGAGAACATAGACATAATCTTCCACTCATTTTTGGCCTTTTGAACTACCTATATCTGAGTCCTCCTAGTCAACCCATCTACCACCGCATTTCCCTTCATAGGTATGTAGGAAAGCTCAAGGTTAAAGGACTGTAGGTACTCTGCCCACATCTGCTATATTACATTCAGATCACACTGAGTGAAGATGTAATTGAGACATTTTTGGTCAGTGAAAACAACAAAATTATCTCCCAGAAGAAAATGTCTCCAACAGCCTAGGGCATGAACAACAGCTTCCAACTCCAGATCATGCGTCGGGTAATTACTCCCATGTGGCCTCAACTGCTGAGACCCGTACGCAACGACTCCATCTCCCTACATAAGCACAGCTCCCAGACTGATACCTGATGAATCACAGTAAATAGTGTATCTCTTTCCTGGATCTGGAAAGACTAGTATCAGTGCTGAAGTCAACCTCCCTTTTATCTTCTGAAAGGCTGACTCACATGAATCTGAACATAAGAACGACACACCCTTCTTAGTCAAACCTATCGGCAGTGATGCTAAGCGTGAAAAGTCTTGTATGAAACATTTTTAGTATCTAGATAGCCCTGGAAAACTCTTCAACTCAAAGACATTCATCAGCTACTCCCAGGAAACTACAGCTCTTACTTTCTCTAGGTCTACTGATACTCCTGCCTCTGAGACAATATGACCCAGGAAGTGAATATGATCCATCCAAAAGTGGCACTTTGAGAGATTAGCATATAACAGATGCCCCCTTAGTGTTCTCAAAATGATCTCAATATGAGAAGAATGGTCGTGTCGAGTGTGAGAGTACACCAAGATATTATCCATGAAGACCACTATGAAAGAATCCAAGTAAGTATGGAACACATGGTTCATCAGTGCCATGAAAACTGAAGATGCGTTCGTGAGACCGAACTGCATAACCATATGCTAGTATAGACCATACCTACACTGGAAGGCTGTAAGAGGTATATCTGATGGTCTAACATGCAAATGATGGTAATCAGATATCAAGTTAATCTTCGAGAAGACCCGGGTTCCTCGAAGTTATTCAAAGAGATCATCAATCCTAGGAAAGGGATATTGGTTTTTGACCGTCAACTGGTTCAGCTTCCGATAGTCCACAAAAAGCCTAAGGGTGACATATGCCTTCTATGTAAATAGGATAGGCGAACCCCAAGGAGAAGTAATGGGTCGGATGAAACCCTTTGCCTATAACTCCTCCAATTTCTTCTTGAGCTCCTGCAACTCAAGTGTTTCCATACTATAAGGAGGAATGGACATCGGTGCTGCCCCTGGAACATGATCAATTGAGAAGTCTACCTCTCACTCTAGAGGAAAACCTGAAATGTCCTGTAGAAATACACTTCTAAAATGTTCCACCACTGGAGTAAAGTCCGTCTACGAAGTCCCCTGGTCATCAAGATATAGAGTAGAAATCTGGGCAGTAACTCCTCCCAACCCATTATGCTCTGGACCCGCTCTGCTCACCTGGAAAACCCATTATCCCATATGAAGAAAGGATCCACCCTCTAGTGATACGAAACTCACCCTACAGAGAGAAAAATTGATGAATGCTTGAAAGGGAACTAGCCAGTCCATTCTGAGAATGACATCATAGCCTATCATCACTATGACATTGAGGTCCCATAGAAAGTGACATCACCAACCTCTAGTGGGCACTACTTTCACAGACGTACAATGGTCGTTATAGTCCCCAACGGGGTGTCTAGCATCAAAATATCAACAGAGGAAATGATAAAGATACCAAGTCTCTCCACAACAACAACATAGATAAAGCTATGGGAATACCCTATATCCAAAAGGGAAGAAGCTAAAACTGAGTCTACTAAGATCGTACCTCGAACTGTATAGGGTATGGGATCCTTCTCCTACTGGGTCTGCTCCACTGAAAAATTCTAGCCCATGTTGGGGCCCTATGACCCTGCCTGGCTGCTCTGAGCTGATACACCCTACTGTCACTGAAGAACTGGGGATTGAATACCCCGTCCATAACCTTCACCTCTGCCTGAATGACCAGAAGAACGCCAGCTCCAAGACTGGTGAGAAACCGGTGGCACAGCTCCTGAGCACAGGTTCATAGAAGAACCCTTTTCACCAGTTGCTGGTGGGAATAACTGACAAAAGCGCTAAAGGTGGCCCATCTTTCCGCTTGATCGGCACTCCATTGGGTCTATCAGGCAACATGGCCTCATATGCCTGCTCTTCCCACACTGGTAGCACACCACCTGTCTACCACAAGATGCATCCTACTTACTCTGAACTCCTCATGAAAACTCCCTACGATGCTTCCTGCTATCAGTAGGAGGGATACTGACTCTGGAGGTCGAACCACCATGGCTCACCACTCTAAAATCCCTCAGATTGTGCTCGTTGATCAGCCCCTAGATGACGATAAAAGATATCAAAGTCAACCTGAAGATGTTTACCTGGGATCATATGTCATGCCTGAGACCATTCTAGAACTTTCTTGAAATGAAAATCTCATCACCTCCTGCAATAGGCATGAAATTTTGTAGCTCTGTGAAGGGAGAGGAATACACCATAATAAGAAGAGTACCCTACTCCAGACTCATGAACTCTTGGGCTTGATTGGCCCCCAAGGTCTCCGGATAGAAATAATCATAGAAAATGCACTGAAAATCATCTCAGTCCATACTCTAATGGCATCTCTCCCGTGAGATCACATCCCCCACCTCTTGGCGGAGTCTCGAAGAATATAGGTAGTGTGCTTCACCCTCTTCTCTGGTGGTATATCCAGATGCTCGAAAATCATCAGTGTGGCATCTATCCAGGACTCTATAGCCTGGGGTCCTCCATCCCTTGAGAAAGTATGAGGATGTTGATACTGAAATACCCTCTTCAATTCTTCCATCAATGAGGAAAGAGGTGGCGCTCCCGGAATGGTCTGCATCATCCTCATAAATCCATCCCTAAACTGTGCATCAACAACTATGTCAGGTACAATGGCTGGTTCCAAGGCTAGCACAACTGGAGGATCCACTGGGAGTCCCTGATCAACTATATCTGGTGTCTGATCACTGCCTGGAAATTAGCACATAATCGGAGGACGTCTCAGTGGCATGACTCTGCAAGGTCAAGCGCACACCTTAGATCAAGATTACCAATGAATGAAAACTAGAAGCATAAGAAGGGAATATGAGAAACAAATCATTCAAGTTTTAAAAAACATGACTACACAGCGTGTAAAATTCATACACAGTGTGTCCCCTTAAGTCATTTACATGGGCGTGTACACCTACCCAAACTGGTCGTGTAACACCTGAAACACACTTCATGTTTTCTTAACACATGGAGTGTACTTGAATCCCCTTCCCCTGCCTGGTTCCTTCTACATGGTTAACCCACACGACTATCCTAAGACAAGACTACACGACGTTTTCAAGGTAGACCTGGTGTGTACTAGACAAGATTCACCTGGCCTGTGTTGTTAGTGACACGGCCTGACACATTGATCACACTACACAGCATGTTCTAGATATACATGATGTGTTTGTGAAAGGATAACACTGAACTGTGTTGTTAGGGAAATGGTCGGGTACCTTGTTCAGACAACACAACATTTTCAATAATAATATAGCGTGTATAGCTTACGGTTTATCCATCCATGTTCTTAGTTACATGTTCAGACATAGGATCAACGCTAAAGGGAATGCTTAACTAGTACATGACATGTTCCCACAAGAAAATACCTATCCTGTGTCTCTTCCCACACGGCATATGACACTGTTAGAGACTACACGGCATGTACATAAAGTACCCAGTGTGTACTTAAGAAAAACAGTTTTTTCTCGAACAGAAGAACACATGGCGTGTAGTCAAAACTACACAACGTATATTCTTTGTTTTTCCAGACAGTAAGCCTCAAAAACTACTCCAAGACCCAGAAAAACACTGAAACGAACATTGGAAGTGCCAAATTCTGATCTGTGGGGGCCCATACTCCTCGAAAATCAAATCATGGCATCTTATACATGTTATAATAATAAAAACAAGGTAATGATCCACCAAATTCCGGTCCATGAGGGCCCATAACACCTAAAGAACCAAATTTTGGCGTTCATTCAAGAAAAACCTTACACAACCAATACCCTATCAAATAGAAGGTATTTTTTATCAAGTATTCTATCAAAATAGCATGCATATTCTACACAACATCTATCACAAAAACATACAATTGCTAATGCATCCTAGATGGCATGGCAAGATTTCATGACATGTGACTTCTAACGAGTGCCTATATGATTCATAAGATGGGATACCCTCATCTAATCAGGTAGCGAATGAAATAGAATGTCAATAACATTAACAGTAATAACCCAAAACATGTGAGTCACCCATTTGTGAAAATCAGATCAACCGTAAACTTGCAAAACCAGAAGAAATTGCAATAAATGAGGTAGATCGGATTTTCCCTATACGCGGGTTAGATACTCCTGGGCAAATCTTATGACCAAGTACATATTCCTTCTTATCACTAGTTAAAGGATACAAATAGTAAATTAAGATAAAATAACATCCCCTATGATACAACTTTGTAATGTCCAGATTCTAGAAGCCACCCATAGGTGCCCCATACTCGGTTGGTCACATGGCCTCAAGCATATTTCCCTAAACGTCAGAGGCTGCTGACTAGCAGTGAGGGTCTTGGGTGTGATAGTGGGGAAAATATGCCCTAATTGGTAGGGTAACACAGCCAAAGAGAAACCAATATACATTAGTGGAAGCACTAAATATCCAACAACAACAAACAGTAGAAGACTGAAATAATAAACAACTGGAGCAAATATATATAGAACAATGCATGATGCATATGTCTAGGAAAAAATCCAAACAAGTCACAAAGAAAAATACAAGAAGTACTAAAACAAAGTACCAAATAAATAGATAAACATCTCCTAATCATCGCAAGCCTATGCTTGGTCCCATGCTCTCCAACTTCCCAGCAAATCAAGTACCTGAAGTAGAAGGGCGCTTGACCTTATTTATACTTGCAGTAATATAATCTGTTTAGACCCAAAATCATGACCCAAACAGGGTGTGAGACTAAATCTCAGTAGGCAACAACCCAAAGATCTAGGCCTAAAATTCAGTGAATATATGGAAGGTAAAAGTATAGAAAACAGTAAACAAGAAAGTACTCAGCAGTAAACAGTCCACAGTTTCAATGTCAACCAATCAGTGAAACAAACAGCTAAACACAAACTGGTAACCCTCTTGGAAGTACTCACATCCACCCCCTCTGTTCCTACCAAAGAAGTACAAGCAACCGTCTAGGTAGTGCACTCGGTCTAGCCCCTCTAGTTCAGTCAAAATAATTCATAAAGAATCTCTGAGGAAGAACTCACAATCAATTCCCCTTATAGTCTAAGGTATCCAAGGACTCTCTGAGGAAGCCCACATGTTCAATTCCCCTTATATCCCAAAGGTCATGGACACTATGATGAATCTTTCTCAGTCAATTCCATTATAGCTCAAGTTGTTCAATTAATTCAAAGACTCTTTGAGGAACCTCCCACGGTCAATTCCTCTTATAGTCTAAAGAAGTCAAGGACTCTCTAAGGAGGCTCTCTCGGTCAATTCCCCTCATATCCCAAAGTGATTCAAAGACTCTCTGAGGAAGATCACTCTATCAATTCCCCTCATAGTCTAAAGTTCTCAAATACTCTCTGAGGAAGCGCCCTCGATCATCTCCCCTTATAGCCTACTACACCAGGTTCACACAGCCCTGTGTAGGTAAATGAGCACAACAATGAAGTGTGGCCAAATTAAACCTATAGAACTACTTGTATAACCAGTCTACAAGATATCGTGCATGTTAGAGTACAAATATTCCACCCTACAACTCTAGGGATAGAAAATAGTTAAGGCGGTCAAACAGGCTAAACAAGACCAAACTCTCATAAATAGAGCATGCATGGGAAAAACATCACAATCATAGAAAATCAACCGTATTCACATCCATTTAACCTCTACACAAGCATACAAGCATGGAAGGAAATCAAAAGGGGTAAAAATGGTAAACATGCAATACCCCGTTCAAGGGTATTGTTCAAAATTACACATAATACTCAAAGACCTTGAACGGAAAGGCACAAACCACCTACCTCGGCATTAGGAGATTTCTATATGTGAAACTCTAAGCTTGAATCTCCTTATAACATCGAATATCAACAAAAACATCTAAAATTATCAACCCACAATATCTCATGAGAGAGAATAAATAAGAATAAGGGGCTCTTGGAGAAAAGAGAACTGACTGATGTGATTCCAACACAACCAACGATGTTCAATTCAGAGGACGAATGCTCGCTCAAGGGTTCGTCAAAGATCCACGGTTGTACAAATCTCATTCAAACGAGACCTAGAAGAAGATTGTTCTGGCGATTAGACGCAACCTCGGGGCATTTAATGAAAAAAAAGTACATTGTGTTTACTTTTTAAGTACAAGGTGTGTACTCACCGTTTCCGTACTCTGCTTGAAGCAGCCTCCAAAACCACCCCCACCCAACCGTGTGTGTGGCCACAACAAGGCCAGAACATAGCATCCTATAATAAATCTGTACATGGCATACACTCATAAAGTACATGGCGTGTACTTTGAAAATTTCCAGAATTTCTTTTTTTCCTCAAAAACGATCAGAAAAGGAAAAATATACTTAAAGAGAATATTCGGGTTCTTACAACAATAAATAAATCATCAAGAGAATAAGTAATCATGAAAGGGTAATAATCCTTCATTTCATATAATTTAAAAAAGAACATTCTTCGGGTACTTTTGATAAAAAATAGAAAAAGTGCCTTGTTATGGAAATGGAAAATGATTTATTTCTATACGTTTAAAAAATTTATAACTGGTTAAAAATGTCATTAAAAATTATAATATAATAGTAAAAATATTCCAGAAATTTTTTTTAGGAAACACTAGTATGGATGTTAAATATATCCCCATAAATAATTATGTATAAACAATCTCATAAAATAATGAAATTGTAAAATTAACCCTTACCTTTGGTATTGTTTCCATTGTACATATCTCAAACTCATGTATAATGTATTAAATAATGCTATTATCTTATTATAGGACCATATTCATATGATATCACATATGATCATATTATAACCCATTTGTTAATAATATTTCATTATTACTCATCTTTTGGGTGTTAATTGCTTCCTTTTCATTTGCATGTTTTGTCGTATAAGTTCTAGTTTATGGAGATAGGATATAGTGATGTCATTTATAAAATAATATTAATGTAATAGAAAACTTATTTATACATTATATACCTTTATATAATCATTATTTACTATAAATCATGGTGGATGAATTGCATTGTGACTTGGAGATGATTGGTTATACATTTGCATGATTGAAAATATCATTCCCTTAATTGTGAAATGGTATGGGACTGGATGGTATATTTTTTATAGAATCAATATAATATTATACCAAGAAAATCGGATCTGGTTGGACCGTCCCCATAAAATATAAATAAAAGGTATGATTACAAAGTCAAGCTGAGCAAGGGGTTTTATAGATTCAAGAATAAGACACTACCCTCATATCAGTATCTACCAAGGGTGCACAAATGTCAGGGGATATAAAGGACCACATGGTGGTAATTTCTGTTACTTCCCTCTTAGAAAAGGCATTATCCACTTGATTGGCCTCTCGGTAGACATGAGAGATCATTAGGTTGAGATTTGATGCCTGATTAAGACATCCAATCCAGTGAGGAAAAATACTCCATGGAACATCCTGAGTTCTCGTCTTGAGAGCATGTACTGCATGTTCGGAGTCTGATTCAATCGATAAGAGGTCCCAGTTATGGAATACAGCATGCCTCAAAGCATAGATAATGGCCCATAGTTCTTCTTCATACAGAATTCCCATCCCAATAAAATTATAAAAACAACCCTTGACAAAACCACGATATGTGCGGAAGACACCTCCACAACCCAATCTGCCCGGCACTCCAGATGCAGCTCCATTAACATTAAATTTAACACATGGAAAGATTGGTGGTATCCAGTGAATAAATTTATTCATCAGTGGCTTCTTCAGCTAACCTGTAATACCAATCATCTGCAATGTATATAAATCTGAATAGGTATTATCCATGCAGCCATTCTTTATTTCATTGGAGGTATGTATGTCTCGATGAACTAGAATTGCACTTTCATGGAGCGAAGGAGATTTGATGTCAAATAGGACGTTGTTCCGGGCTGTCCAGATGGCGTGAAATACCGCTACTACAACAACCAGCAGCATATTCTGGACCTGAGCGCTCCTACCAAACTTGGAGATGTATGTCATCAAGTCATCCAGAAAGCAATGTGATCATAAATCCATGTTGAAGATGTCTCCAATGTATTTCCATATATTCAGAGCAATGGGGCAGTATATGAAGAGGTGTCGTGCAGTTTCCATTTCATTTCGGCACAGATGGCAGGCAGACACAATACATTGACCAGCCTTTCGTAGTTGATCATGTGTTGGTAGCATGTTCCACCATATTCTCCAGAAAAGAAGAAGCTGAGAGGGCTGGAAAAAATTTTATTTGAACCTGAGTAACCAAGAATGAGCTTGTGTGGAGCCAACAAGCTACAGGTTATAGGCCTCTTTGAGATTAAAGCGGCCGTTCATGTTGGGCTTCCATAACAGGACATCACTATCCATGAAAGGGTATGTCTAGATTTCAAGTTTAGTTTGAGGAGGGACCATGATATCAGGATTATCACACTGATCCAGAAAATATGCTATAGACTTATCCAGCAGGTGTGAGGGAATATCCCCAGTATAAAATGGGCTGTCCAGCCAGGTATTTTTACCATAGTTGAGCCTAGAATTCCGGGACACAAGCCATTTTGAGTTCTGGATAATGTCATTAAATTATTGTCGAATGGAGGTCCAAATAGATGATGAAATATATTGAGGGTAGCTATTAATAAGCCTCATTCTTAAAGTACATAATAGAAAATCCATTGACGATTCATTGTAGGTTAAATGATTCCATGTGAATTTATTAATGAGCCCCTCATTGAATATATGAATATCCTTGATTCCAAGACCACCGAAATCAATGGTTTTAATACAATCCTTCCAAGAAACGGTAATCAGTTTCCTTTCAGTTATAGAGCTTGTCCAGATGAAATTCCTCATCATGCACTGAAGTTCTTTGAGCAGATTGTTTGGCCATTTATAGAGTGAGAAAGATTAAACAAACTTTGAGGTAATCAACGAGTTAACAAGGCACACCCTCCAATCTTGAGACAGTGATTTACCCTTCCATTTCTCCATCTATTTAATAATACTGGAGTAAATTCCATCAACATACTGCCTTCTTATCCTACCACAAAAGATTGGAACTCCAAGATAAATGAATGGCATGGCCCCTTTCCTTACTCCGAGGGACCTGGAGAACCTGTTCTGTTTACCAACAGTAACCCCATCACCAAAAACAATAAATGATTTACTCCAGCTTATATGCTGTTAAGAAACGATCTCATAGTGTGGGGAGAAACTTTGAGTGTAGAAATTGACCGCCTTGAGGCTTCCCCAAAAATCAAGATGTCATCAACATATAAAAGATGAGAAGGGACAAGGTTATCCCTGTCAGCTTTTATCTGTCATAAGAAAAAAATTTGAGATAACTCATTAAGGCATCTGCTCATGTATTCTTCAGCAATGGAAAACAGAAGCCCAGAGAGCGGATCACCTTGTCTAACACCTTGGGTGCATTGAAAATAACTACGAGGAGATCAATTAATTAAAATGGGAAGCCTTGTAGAGGTAAGAATACTTCTAACAAGATTGATTAATCTTCTTGAGAAGCGAAATATCCTAAGAACATCAAGGAGAAAGTTACACTTGAGGATGTCAAAGGCTTTGGAGATGTCAGTTTTGAGAGAAAAATTCCCATGTCTTGCCTTCTTTTTCATTAGATTGATGCCTTCAGTTGCAGTGAAGAGGCAGGTCTGAATGTTTCGACCAGGTATAAAGATGTTTTGATTCGGAGAGATGTGGTCCTTGATAAGGCCCCTAATCTGTTCATCAAGATTTTACTAATGATTTTTGGGGTGTTGTTCCCAATCAAAACGGGCCTGAAGTCTTTGGCATCAATTGAATTATCCTTCTTAGGAATCAAGGTGATGAAGTTAGAGTTTAAACCATAAGGCATGTAACCCGGAGTGAAGAAATCCCTTACTGCATTAACCAAATTATCATGCACAATATACCAATAGAACATAAAAAACTTGTTGGTAAAGCCATCTGGTCTAGCTGCGCTATCCACGTTAAGAGAGAAGGGGGCCTCCTTGACTTCATCCTTTAAGGGAACCCATGTAAGTGAAAGATTTTGATCCTCCTCAATACATGGATAGATTTTATCAATAACATCGTGAATGTTGTCTATGCCATCCTAAGAATATAGGCTAGTGAAATAATTCACAACTGTGTTTGAAATCTCACTTTCAGAGGTGTATAGACAACCATCATCTTTAATGGCATTTACTCCCACTCTGATCTTTTTTTCGGTGTGCATCCGATGAAAAAATTTAGAGTTTATATCACCATATTTAAACCACATTACATTCAACTGATTACAGTCCAGCCTCTCTTTGATAGTCAAAAGGTCATCAAGCCTAGAAAGTGATTGAATTTCGTCATGTGAGGGACTATCACCATTCTGATTTCTAATTTGACAGCTAGCCAATTGATCGTCAGTAGCCTTGATCTCATTATCATGTATAGAGAAGGATTCCTTTCTCCATTAGCATAGAATTCCTTTAGTAGTCTTATGTTTAGAAGCAAGAACATGTAGTGGGCTGGCTTGACAATCAGACTTCCAAGCCTTAATAATGACATCCCTGCATCCAAGAGTTACCAGCCATCCATTATTAAAGCGAAAGGGTACAGGACCAGATCTGAAAACCTGAGAGGAAATGTTAATCACAATGGGATTGTGATCCGAGTGATGTTTTGGTAAAGTACGTCCAGATATACCATAGTCATCACTCTCATCATCCATCTGAACAAAGCATCAGTCAAGTTTACTCGATTGCCTTCCATAAATAGTATGCCTGCTCCATGAAAAGGTAGCTCCTGCAATTGTAATTTCAGAAATATGACATTGATCAATGAAAGATGAGAAATCCAAGGAGGCCGCCCTATTTAAATTCAAACCAATTTTTTAATCATCTCTCAGAACAGTGTTGAAATCTCCCATTAACACCCATTTATTGAAGGTCGGTCCAGAAAAGGCATTAAACTCACTCCAAATCTCCCTTCTTTCTGATTTATAATAGCTTCAATGTGAGGAATTTCTAATATAAGATGATTATTGTTTGAAATAATCTTACAAAATAATTCTATACATTTGTAAGTCACAATATTAACCTTATATCTTGGCTTCAACCCTTAATTAAACCCTTTAACTTTTACCATGACAATATGAATTTTTACTCTTTAGGGTCAATATAGTTACAGTAAAATGAAAAACGTACTAAAATTGGATAATTTATGAAATTTGTAACCTTATTCTATATATTTTAATGAATAATATATTTTTATGAATTTTATATCATTTTCTAAAATATTTTTGATCATAAAGAATCATTTATGTCAATTTGGATACTATTAATTACATTTTAAAAAATTAATATTAACATGATAACATAAAACCAACACTTATAATATATCAATAATATTTCAATATTATCAATAAAATTATTGGGTTTCATCAATTTTGTCACATTTGTTTTATATTTTTAATATCAATTATTGGATATTTTCTCTAATTAATAAATTATTTCATGATCATTGTGAAAGCCTTAAATTATAACATATATTCTATAAACATTAAAAATAATTTATCATAATGAATATGAATTTATTATATTTAAAATAAATATTTACAGTCTAATTTTTCTTCACTATAACCATATATAATAAATTATGTAGTTATGAAATATATGAGTATGACATTTTTAACTTATCATTAAATAAAATAAAATAAATTTCATATTTTTATAAAAATGGATTAAAAGGGTTATAATTTATTCATAAGGTTTCCTTTGGTTGAAACCCACTCATCCAATTAAATTTTGGAAAAGTGTTAGCGTAAATTTGTAATATTATAATTTTAGTTTTACCTAACCGTGGTAAATAAAGAATTACTAACATTAAAATTCATAATATCAGAAAAAATTAATTTAATATTGTTAGATTGTAAATATCATACTGGTTACAATCATGTATGTCCATTTTTATAAATTCAATACACAAAATCAAAAAATTTAAGCTAAATACTAATCCCCCATGCGTGGTGAGAAGACGGGTAAAAAGTGCGTTAAAAAATTCAATAATTTTTTATATCTACTTTCAATATGAAAATTATTCCAATGAACTACATTGGATTAATATATGTATAGTTGATCTATTGTGGCTTTAAAAATCAATTTAATGTATATTAATTATTTAATATAAAACATATGTTTTTAATTATAATGGAGTATTTTTCGCTATTCATCCAAAAATGAATCATTTCAAAAAAAAATTAATAAAAAATCACCCTAAGTTAATCTTAAATATAAAAATTAAAAAAATATGTTCATTTTATCTAATTAAATTTCTAGTAGTGTCACAAATTAATTTTATTTTATTTCAAAAAAGGTCTTGAAAATAAGTTCATTTGAGAAAATAGTATTTTTGAACATATAATGACATTACAAAAAAATTATGTTTTCATTATAAAAATGTATTATTTATATAAAAATTATAAATAATATTTGAAAATTAGTTATTAATATTGATATAAATATGTTTAACTGATATGTTTTAACCATAGTATTTAAATCATTATAAAAATAAAATGGTGTTTCATGGAAATACGATGTTGCATGTAACGTACGCCAAGTCAGATTTGGGTGTATCACAAGACATTTTGGTGCCATGTGAAAGGAATGTTTCATTTAGTGCTATGAAATACATCAATAAAAATTAATGTATTTGAAAAATGGATCATAAAAACCCAGGGTATTACAGTGCAACTTGTCAATCAGAGAGAACCTGATAGTCAATCGAAAAAACATTGTAAAATAAATAGGAAAACATATAAAAGGAGGGTGACATTAAAGACCATAAATCTTCATGTGATATTATATGTGGTTTTAAAGACACCATATAAACCATAGATACAACACATATTTTTTGATCAAAATCCCACTAGCATGTCACCCATGTCACACGAATGGTTTCATACATGTCATGTTGCCCCCCCTCCTTCGACTCAAAAGATAAACAGAATGGTTTTTAATGAAAATTATCCTGTAAGACCACATGATGCATTATTGGAAACGTTATGCATCACTAATGGGAATATTTATTTTCTTCTACAAAACTAGTACAATCTCATTATATCCTAGGACATTGGGAAATAAACAAGTAAATAAAAACAAAAATGATGGGATCTTCTTCTGAGGGGAATATATGTTGATTTCGCAAAAATGGATTTATACATCCTATGAAATCACCATAGAACATGCATAACCCCCCTAGGAAATCAATAACATTCCTATAAAACCCCTTGTAAGACAAAATTTTCTCATAAAGGACCCCTTTAAAGATAACTTTGTTCAGTGGAAGGTCCTAGAAAATGAATCTCAAGTCCCGTTAAAACCTTTAAATCGGCATAATGATCACATAATGGTAGTTGGACATGTCGGCCTGACCATGTAAAAGACCCCCTATAATGTTAATTTAATTTGGAAATACCCCTTTGATTCCCCAAATACCAATAGAAAATGTACTGACCTAATAGTCTTTTCATCCATGAAAATCATATGATGCCCTATGGATGACGTACTACAATATCTCTCAAAATGCAGGACACTAGATCCCTCCACCAACTCCAGCGCAAATCTATGATATACATTCCATTCACATCGGTGTATAATTGGGGTTGTGATACCTATAAATCCTACCCCCTCAAAAAAATTCATCCATGTAGATCACACATAGGATCACATGATAATACTTCTTTTTGAGACTAATCATGTGATCGTGAATGCCTTCCTGCAAGTAAAATCCAAAGAATTACACCAATTAAAGCACATCTTTAATAGGAACTTCATGTCATCACTTGGAGTCACACAATGTAATCCTAGTGTGTTATGATAAGGGATCCCACATTTATGATGAATCATGAAAAACCTGCACCAGTTTACACTAGATGAATTCACAACAAATATGAATTAATAACTAAAATAATGACTAAAAGATGGTAGACTTTTTCAATGATCATATATGCTTATACACATGTGATTTTCAAGATTCATACATATAATGTGACAAAAATATGATATGTAACTTAAATCATGTGATTCTCATTTAACATACTACTTAGATCATGAGATTTCATCCAAACAAGTGATAGAAAGTCACATGTTCTCCCTGAGCATACCACCCGAGTCTCATGATGCCCTCTTGGCTAACCATCAAGATCATGAAAAATCATTATAAATGTCAACCAAATTATTCAGAGACAACTATATATGTCATCTGGGTATCACACAACCCTATGACCTTACTAGTCATATCTCATAACACTCTTCATTCATGTCATCGAGGTTTCATGATAACACCAAGATTGGTCATATAAACCATTTGATGGCCTGTAGGGCAGGTTAACTAGGTCTTCATATGTCCTCTATACATGTAAATGAGGATCTTGAAATAACCTCCCATAAAATTAAACTTGATCATGATATGTCTTATGAACTTGTTAGCAATGATCTAGTGATGGTCTTCAAACATGCCCCTCAGTTTATGTGAAATCCATAGGAAAAATAAATTTGGTCATTTTGTTGTATTTGTACATATCCTCAATATAGTCGGACATGTCTAGACAACCTCTAGCATGTAAGGTAAGTAATAAAAAAGGTCAGGATGATAATCAGGCCATGTTAAGAAGGCATACCAAGACATGATAATATTGTCCATCCCACATATTTGAGATACCTCAGTGTGTAATCCCTAATCAGATAAAATAATTATGACAGTGATTCCTTCCATAACCCAGATACATTGAACACCACCCTACGGCTTGATTTCAATACCATGTGCCTATGTTCCCACATGTGTTCCCTTTATTCATGATGTTAAACTACATGGGTTGAATGATGTGAGTTTCTAAGTGTCATTGGGTTTGAAATACTAACTAACCACCTACCTTTGGAAAGAAGGTTTTCATATAGTTATGGATATGAAAAACATCAATATTTCCATTTTAAAACAATAATGTTGAGCCCACCATAAATTATTATACAATCCATTGAAACCCCCACAACAAACCATCCTGGAAAACCAAATTCACCACAGTAGTACCTTTTTTAACAAAATAAAAATGTTTAACCTGACACCAACTCATTTAACCATGAAATATCTTTCACATGATAAAAATGATATACTTCCCAATTCTCATCAAACAATTTTGTTCCATTCATGATGGTTTCTAGTTGTATCTTTCCAAAGAAAAAAAAATGGTGAACCTTATGAGAATCTCCTAAATAATATAATGATTAATTTACCATTTTTAGACATTTTCTTTGTATATCCTACACAAACATGGTAACCATGACATGAATGTTGCAATATATCTTCTGTAGTCTGGATTCTCATGAAATAAGTCCATCCTCACATTAAAAATTCCACGTGAGAAGAATAGACGGATTGGTAATAAAA
Organism: Viscum album; assembly: GCA_963277665.1. Classification (NCBI taxonomy): domain Eukaryota; kingdom Viridiplantae; phylum Streptophyta; class Magnoliopsida; order Santalales; family Viscaceae; genus Viscum; species Viscum album. The sequence goes on from OY728120.1 coordinate 790,639,928, forward strand.
GGAAAATTATGTTACCCATGTATAAGTGATTGATAAAATATCATTCCTAAGATGATGAAATTATAAGATAACCTTTTCAATATTGTCTTCATGACTTAAGATGATACTCTTGAAAATAAAACCTTGATCATCTATGTCTTCATCTTGCCACAATTTTGGTAAATCATCTACAACTATAGCCTCTGTGGGCCTCAAACTGAACTCACCCACCCAACATCTTCAATGTATGGTGAAAATTGAAATGTTCTACGAATAACATCAACATAGTATGATCTCAACAATTGGAGCTTCCGAAAAGTTTCTTCATTTACTAAAACCAATGAATCTGCATCATCAAATGAAATATAAAGTAAACCTATTGATACTCGTCAACACCACCAACCATTTTGGTTGATTATCCTCGAAGTACAACAATCACCATTTTCAATATCTGATGATGGTGGACCAAGGATACACCTATGGATCCATTCTTGTTTAGAGGATTCCAATGAGGAAAAATGTCCATCACTATCACCAACACCATACAACTAGTTCCCTTTAGTGACATGGTTAGGGTACCACCTGCCATACTACCTACTCTAACACACATGCATGTGATAAGATAAAGACACATCAGGCATCTATGTATCTATATAATCATGAGTGGTATCATACCCAAACTCTTTCTAAATATGATTAAAAGAATATTCTAGCAGTAATCAGTGAGAATGCCTATATCCCTTCAAACTCAAAACAAGTCTACGGGAATATTCCCATAGCAAGCATGGGGGAGGTACATATACCTACACCCATGCATGACATCCATTGAAAAGTTATGTTGGAGTAAGGATGAAAAATGTGGGTTCATATCCCCTCTTCAATTGAAGATATCTAAAAATATATAGTGGAGATGTAATATGTGTAGTCTTACATTCATGTAAAAACATTTCTAAAATTCCATTACAATTGGAAAACCGAAGATCTCCTTCTATTTATTCTTGCACTGGTACAGATAAAGGGATAGGTACATATCACTATCCCTACATCCATGGAAATTCAACACTCTGATCATTATGAATAATTTTTCTCTTTAGTGAATGTGCATATTCTTTCCGCTACCCATGAGGATTATTATCATATTATGGTTTTTTATGAGGTGCTAGACTGGGCTCATATTCCCATTCCAACTAGGTAACATTAAGTGAGAGTGGAAAATTCTTTGGGGGTGGATCATATCACTATAAAAAGATATTATAGGAATAATCCAAAGTATTAGGATCGGGATCATATTTTCATTCTATCCAGATATCAACAAGTGAGAGTGGTACATGCCTTGGTACAAGATTATATTCATGTCAAAAATAGACAATGACAAAAATCCAAAGGCTCATGATCGGGATCCTATCCCCATTCACTATTGGTTTCACAAAGTGAGAGTGGAACATAGCGTGAGGCAGGATACTATTCCTGTAAGTGAATCTACCTGGTATATTTTAGTCGATCATAGAATCTAGGATTATATCCCTATTTTCTTCAATGAACAACTGCATCAGCATACTTATATGTCTATATAGAAGGAGGCTCATATTATGTCTCTCATTCTATAGGTTATTCAGCATATTCTGAGAGGGGATTCATAATAAAAATGGGACCATATTACCACTCCAACAGGGGCTCTCTAAGTGAGGGAGAACAAACCTCGAGATAGTTTTATATTCTAATAAAAAATGGTCGGTTTAATACTCCAAAGGCTTAAAATCTAGATCATATCCCCATTTTGACTGAGGCTCACCATGAGAGAGTGGGATATGTCTTAGGTCAGGATCATATTCCTACCAAAAATGAAGAATCTCATTGGAATATTCAAATATCTTCCCAGTGGCATGCTCATATTTCCATGAAATTATATGGTTATCAATAAATTCTAGGATAATCATACAATAGACTCATATCGCTACATAATATCAAACGTAAGGTTAGAAAATTCCATCCATGGTGATGAACAAGGGTCATTTCCATAATCTAATCACTTTTAGTGTCTTTGAGGTTGCTTGAGACACATTATCAACACCCCAAGGGTCTTTCATATATTTAATCAAATCAATATGTAGTAATTATAATGGTAGTCCTCCTCATGGTAGCATAAAGACTGTTTACAAGGACTATACTCTAGAAATCCACCTTGCTAAACCTCCCCACCCTGATATCTCCCATAGACAAGGAAATCATACCCATATCTAGACACATATATATATATATAGGATTTAAAAACATAAACTCCTTTGTATAAAGAGGTTCTTGAAATATCATGGTAAATCATATATAGTTCCCCATCAACTTCCAGTTGCACTCCACTCTTGTAACCATGTGACCCCATGAAGAATCTTCTATAGTCTAATTTGATGGATTCATGTAAGTTTGAAAATGAGGAAGCTAGAATTAATATATGGAGAGATTTATCAAGAAAAAACCAACCCTCCATGTTCTATCCCCTTTCCACTTCTGAATATGAGATCTCGGAATAACTATAAAATAATTATATGCCTTATAAATGAAAAAATATTTGGGAAAAAAATCAGCAACTAAAGGAATTCCCTTAACTTATCCAGGATTTGAGGGTAACCACCAGACCATGAATATACTCTATTGTCATCTAGAAATGGTTGATATCACTATGGCCCAAGATCCAAAACTGGAATAGAACAATGAAAACATACAACATTCTTCCAACAATTTCATCAAAAAACATCGGTATCTAATCTCTGAATCAATATCATGCTTCCAATTTCGAGGATGGGGAATTATGGAGAGTTAGAATTTATAACACCCTTGGAATAAAATATACCCTCATATATGGTATCCAATAATTTCATATCCTCCATCGAGATCAGGGGGTCCATTAATTTCTGAGCTATTTGGCCACTATAGAATAATTCCACTACTCCATTGGTGACAATATATAATGAACAGAGGGAGAATACAACCCACGGATCTTTGAAATTTCCCCTAAAAGACAATGTGAAAGAATTTCAGATGTATAATCTAATGATGTGATCAATTAAACAACTTTACATAGAAACTAACTCCCTTCACGGGCCGTCATCCCACCTAGATCCTATATGAGCACAATTGTTCAACATACAATAGGTCATTGTAGCATATTCAATAGAAGCTATCAATGAGAGAAACTAGCCCATGTGGTAGGGGGAATATCAACCACCACCTCCACCCATATGACTATCAATTCTCAATAGGGTTAATACATATTATTAGAATTTGAAAAAAAATCATCCGCTAGGATATGGGAATTTATATCTCAACCCCCATCTCTAGGTTCATCATCCCCCAGAGAGGGTCCTAAGGAATTTAATAGAAGTTCCAGATCAACCAATCCCACTAGTCTGTGGGAATTTATATCTTCATTTCCTTCCCATGAATCATAGAATATTTGACTAGAATCATTGAGTGATCAAAAATATTATCATTGAATTACAATTGGGGCCCCAAATTGGCCTCCTCTCACAGGGATGGGGGATTTTCATTATCATCATCCCCTTAGAGGGAATCTATCTTCTCTGTGCTGGGAGGTAAATATCAATGATCGACATCTCATCCATTCCCCCCACCATAAGAAAACCCATTGATATTTGAGTCCCATTTGACAATAATGACAGGAAAACCCCTCAAGAGCACTACTTATTGGCTGAGATGGGTGGAACATATAGTGAACGAAATCAAAACCCCACTGAAGTCATAAGCCAAAATGGCCTAGTATGGCCAATGGATTGAGGAATAAACCTAATTGAAGTAGTGTAGAATCATCCTATTTCATTGAGAGAAATGAGACAAATACCACTTCATGATACACCTCTATCAATGTTTTCACCATGAAAACAATAGATAATTTTGATCAGGATGAAAATAGAGGGGGTTCAAACATTGAAAATATACCTTAAGAGGAAGCTCATGATGCACCCAATGAGGAAACACACACCTAGAACCTGATGAGTCTTCAAAACCTATCACTTATGAAAATCTAGTTTTCCACCACCATTGAGGAACAATACCAAAGATAAAGGAAAGGTGTGGCTACATCCCAATCACCTTCCAGAAGAATAAAAAATCCTTCTATGGAGGAATAGTTTTCACTTTATGAGAATGAGATACAAACACTCAGAAAACTATATGAGGAGATACTCAAGGTAAATATTCCTTCTAAGTATCATATTCCCGATGAGTTAGATATTCCCCCTATTATACATATGCAAAGATTCGATTTTCCTACAACATCAGCTTTTGAGCATCTGATGGGTTACAGATCCTGGAAGCTAGTCTACATAAATGTGGAATTTGAAAATGATTTTGACTTCCCTCCATTATGGTGACATACTGAAACTCACAAGGGGTTTCATTAAATCTATGTATGGATCAATAAACATCAACTGGAAAAAATGATCCAACGACTTCAAGACCTTTCTGTTCCATGTAGATATGAGGTGACTTCGATAGTAGTAACTCTAGAATTTCTTAATGTTATTGAGTCCCTAGCTGATCGAATGGAATCCATGTAGGGATGATGCACACTTGGGAATCCTAATAAGAATCTATTTCCTCGATTGGTGGATGAAAATTTTCCCCCAACCTATTTTATAAATCCTATCTTCACCATATTTCCTCCATAGGAGACCTCGATTAGCATCCCACTCACATAGTATCAGGATGCTGTCTGATGATGGGCCTCAAGATTAGCATGTAGTGACCAAGATGAGATGTTTTGTACAAGAAATGCATATGTTTGAATTTTTTTCCATAAAACAGGCTTCTAGAAGGGTCTGTTTCCATATTAAAATACCTTCATCATAAATTACATTACCAATTCATCTCCACACTGAGTAAAATGAAAATTTTCCACTTAATGACCTGAATAAAATGAGGAAATGGTTGGGTGTATTACTTCATATCAAGATGGAAGTTTTTAACCTATTTTATCAGTATTCTGCTCTCATGGGAACAATTTCTAGATCTTTTCACTGAAAAAATCTTGGATTAGCTGTATACACCTCTGATTCTAATGAAATATCTCAGATAATTCTGTGAGTTCCAATAAATGAAACAGATTTTGGAAGAATTCATTCAGTGAACAAAAGATAAATCTCATCCCATGCCTTCAACATGAAGGAAAATGTTCAACAATGCAGAGATTGTCGTTGTTACTCTCAAACTAGTAGAAATGCCCTTTTGAGGACCTATTTAGGTATCAAACTTCCCAACATCTCTTATCAGGTAACAATAACCATTAAATATCCCTCGTACAAAATAAAAAACTGATTAGGGTTTCTATGGAATTCAAGAATGTATGAGTAAAGAATATGCCTTCTGAAAAGAACATGTCCCTAGTTATTTCACTACGGAAATGGAAAAAAACATACTCAAGATTCCTTATCCAATGAATCCCAATGAGGACAACCACATTGACCGTCCTGGATACTACCATTTTTATTAGAGTCTAGTTCCTAACATCTAGGATTTCTTCACCTTCATTGTTTTCCATCAATACCTGGTTTTTTCTATACATGTGATTTTATATAAATCCTCTGAGTAGGTGGCCTACATAAAAAATCTGAGCTATAAGAATAAAGATATTGGTAAAAGGTTCTATCTAGGTATTGACATAAGTTCAACAAATGGATGAATCAAAAAAACATATGATCGAGCTCATGACACCCTAAGAGAATATCTTTGTAGACCCATAAATGACCCATCACATAGGGAGAAGACATAAGATACTTTTCCCATATTTGTATTAAACCATCATTAATTGGAAGAGATGGAAGAGGAAGAGACATTTCCATTATTGATTCCAGATCTGACCATTTCATACTTCTTCCATTCCACATTCTAATCAAAGTGACAAGCCAATCAAACTAAATCATCGTTTGAAAAAGAGTTCGTATATTTATCTACTAACATTATATACTTGGTAGACCCCTTATTTGATGATGAATAAGTCTCAGAGTATGAGTTACCTTCATCTGGATGGTGAATAGGTGGCTGCATTCATAGGAACTGTGAATACAAAGGACAACATTAGAATGGTCGGATCCAATATTTTGATCATTTCTCCATAGAGGAGAAATATGTATCTCATACCTAGGGATAAGCACTCTGATAAGACCAATAGAATATAGAGGTATACCAAATTCCTCCAGCAGTCATGAATGCCAAGTCATACTACATGACTACCTTGTGGGGCTATGATTATATAATCTTCCCAGACAACGTGGAAGGCCATAGCAACCTACACCTCTGGAAGAAGATTCTCCCTCGAACTCTATATAATTTACATGCTAGTATAACTCAAATAACTCATCTCTTAAACCACATACAATGGAGCATCCACACATCAGGAACCACCGAACTATGGATGAAATTTAAGAAATTATAAAACATCATGTTATTTTACCAGATAAGTTTCAATCTCAGATAAGATCCATCTTCTAAAATAAATATAATAAGTACATTATGAAGCCTTCCAAATACCACAGGAATCTGAGACAGAAGTTTCTATAGCTAAGGATTATTGATTGGAAACCATGCCATCTGAATTTTATATCTCCCATTCCTTCTTAGATCAGTATTAGTAATATTTCATCCATGGAAACATTAGTCCCCTAAATGTTTTAGTTAGAATCAATAATTCCATTTTCTAAAGAGCTCTGGTTGAAAATGGATCTAGGATCAACCTCATCCCGATTAAAACCATTCAATTTTTGGGATATAGAAAGGGGGAACTATCACCCACAAAGGAGACTGTTAAAGGGTATGATAAGAATGATCAAATGACTCTTGGGAATATTATGTTCAAAGCATAGTTTGGGGATCACAAAACTAATGTCGATTTCATGTTTATACCACAAGACAATATATATAATGTATTACCCAGAAGGCCTTGGATTCATAGCAACATGGTTGTAACTTAAAAATTCCATCAGTGTTTTAAATATCCCATCAATGGAAAGGTTGACATTATACATGTTGAAATTTCCTCCTATGAGTCTCATGAGGAAACGTATGATAAGGAAACATTCTATCATAAGGGGGGAAATAACCAATGGTAGATAATAGTACATGGATTGTATCCCAGAATGGATTGGTAACCATGTCAAAAAATCCCTTGAGTATGATCAATATCAATTTTATGCTACCCATAATTCTAGTTGAGGTAGTATAATCAATCATAGATATCTATGATCTGAATATCCCCAATGAAAATAAAAAACTTAATCAGTTTCAGAACCTCTCAGAAAAAAATCTAGTGGTAGGGGATGAAAATGTCTCATCCCGCGACCTCTCACACACTAAAACTGATAAATGTTCCCTTAGATTTCTGAATTCTTCTAAAAATTCCTCCATAAACTCAGAGGTGGAAGTAGATAAGTATGGCCTTATGAACATGCCTCACATATTCGAGTAAGGTGTCCCCACTACCATTTATGAGCATAGATAGGTAAACCATGTAACAAAAGAAGACCTATGGACTATATTTATTAGTGTATCCATGCCTATCAAGGATATATATGTATATATAAATTTAATTTATAATGCAACACGGATTTATTTTTCATTGGAACTATAAAGAAATTTCCAATCAAAATCCAGATGTGGCTATGAACCATCTCGTCTTACCTAATGACCATCGAGGTTTCAATCAGGTATCCTGGGGATGCACCCCTCTCATGATACCAATATAGAGGTTTATTTTAAAAAATTATCAGATAAATGTTTTTTCAAGAAGTTAAATACCCAATATGGAATACAAAAATCATCCATGTAAGGAAAAATAATGGGTAGATTAGGGTATGAATTGATTTCAAATACCTTAATCAAAATTTCACAATGAATGAATTATTTTTCCAATGATGAATATATTGATTGATGAAACTACTTGATTACAAACCCATTCCTTTGTGGATGGGTAATTAGGGTTTAATCAGAAAAATATGTCCCCTAATGATAAGGAAATAACTTCCTTTATAGAACCCTCAGGGATATTTTTCTATTAGTTATTTCCATTTCGATTAAACAATTCTAACACTACATACCAATGAACCATGAATCATATATTTAAGTGCTTCATGGAATGAAAAGATGAATTTTTTGCATTGGTCTGATGGTTAAATCCTGAAAACGATGTGATCAACTCATGAATCTTCCAACAATCATTGAAAAGCTATGACAACACAATCTATAGATAAATCCAATGAAATGTGATTTTGGGGTAAAATCAGGGAGGGTCTTTGTATTTTTGGTATTCCACTATTTCATTAAGGTAAACCCATAAAATACTAGTTCTATTCTGTCGATGTGACCCCCCATCAATCTAAAATAACTAAGGGGGTTATATGGTAACCTTTTCTACCTTCAACATCCCATATCCAACCTATCCAAAAAATATTTCCCTTTTACCAAGCTAATGAGGAAGGGAATCACTTATCAATTAAATGATGAAATTCAACAAGACTTTTATAGTCACATGAAGTACCTACTGCACCAACTAGTATTTATTCCACATGTTGAAGGTAATCCACTCATCTTAAATGTGTATTCTAGGGAAAATAAATTTTCACTGTCATTACATAAATTAATGATGCGTAAAATGATAATAGTCTCCACTAACTTAGATGAACACTATTAGGTACTAAGACTCAATACAATGATGTTAAAAAGAAGTACCTCTCACTCATATTTGTGTGGAGGAAGATGGGGAATTACTTGAATCACCGATAATTCCACTTGGTATCTCATATTGATCTGCTCGGGTACATCCTTGGTTGTCCCATGCTGACTAGACATATAACACGATAAGAAATCATTATGAAATAAAAAAAACATCAAATTGTATCATAGATGTTAGTGAAAGGGTAGGCTCTGGATGATTTCATTAAGGAATATCAGGACCTATAATTTACACCAGTACATACCAAGATTTTTTAAGATTAGTTTTTATATTCCCATGAAACTCTCTAGACATGGAAGATGTATTTGAATAGTTTCTCCCAAAGCACTACTTGAAAATGATTGAAAAAATATGAACTCTATTGGGTCGTCTTCAGTGTTTTCTTGTTTCTCAATACAAATACAATTTTACCCAATCCATATCAATAACTAGAGGTTTCATGAATAACGTTATATAACACCGAGACCTCATCACTAGCTTGTAATTTTCCATACAATTGCAAACAGACAATGTGAACAACAAATGTGATTTAGAGCTACTGATAAAGAAGATAGATGATGAATATGCCACAAAAAGGAAGAAATGGCATCTTTTCCTAGCCATGTTAGGGGATAATGGAATATATAACTTTTGACCCCATATTGCATCATGTTCAATTATCATAGAATGCTTGGGTCGATGCATTGGCTAATATAGCTACAACCCTGTCCGATGCTGATTAGGATGATGCAATCATCCATTTTACGTACTAAATAATGGTCTCATAAATAATCATTAGTGACATGGAAGAAATAAATTAGGTCAACATTGACCCATATAATGATGAACCGGTATCCACCCTTAAATGGATGGAACCCATAATTAGTTATCTCTAAAATGGGACCCTATTGAAAAAATGATCCTAAAGGGAACAAATTAAGTACTCAGTGGTGAAATTTACCAAAGAGGATGGTCTATATGAGAAAAGAACCATCTATAGGTAAGGCTTTCATGGAATCATCCTCAGAAGCATAGAAGGGGAAATTTTTATTATCATGGGAGATTTCCACACATGTTCTCGCATCACTCATAAGCCTGGGACTGGGCTCTCTCACCAAATAAGGAGGATGGGTTACTATTGGAAAATCATGACAAAGGACTATGTGGAATTCACTAACAAATGTTATGACTTCCAAATTCATGAAGAAGTCATCCATCCTACATCAAAATTACTACATGAAGGTAGATATTCATAGATTTTTTTCCATATGGGGAATGGATTTTGTGGGTCCATATCCCCCAACCATGACCAATAAGTTTAATTATATCCTTACTGCTAAAGACATATTTTCAAAATGGGATAAAGTAATACCATCAAGGAAATCAGGTAGTATAATATAATTAAATTTTGGAAGTCTATTATCATTACCAGGATAGGATTTACTCACACAATACTGACAAAAAACAACAATAACTTCTATTCTACGGAGTATAATAAATAATACCAATAGTACAACATCAAGTCCAATAACTCATCCCACTATAATATAGTGATAAATGGATAGATAAAGGTCTTTAATAAGACTCTATTAGATATAATATAGGATATGGTGAATAAGGACATGATTTCCTAGCTTGAAAATCTCATCCATGCGTTATGGGTCCACCATACCACCACATGTACAACTATAAAAGAATCTCCATATTCATTTGTATACCCGATTGAGAAAATATTTTCCATATAATTATAGATTCTATCACTTAGAATATCCATTTTAAGACAAATCTTGGATAGTGATAAATCGTAGAGGCTAGTGGATGAATTGTAGTGGCTCAATGAGAACAGGTTTCATACATTGCCCAACCTAAAAGATCATCAGAGTCAGATTACATTAGAATTCAATAAATTGTTTCACCTTCATCCATTACTCCTAGGTGATGTGGTGTTAGATATCAGAACCCCAATTATACCAGTCAAGAAACCTCTAAAGTGGGAACCCAAATGGTGGAAATATTATATCATACATAAGGTTTATTGACCATAATAGATGGAGAGGGGGTAACACACACAAGATACATGATGATTATTAAGAAACACATTAGAAAGTTACCATAAAGTTATCATATCATGGAATCATGACATTAAAATTCATAAAATCTCTTATCCTAACCATATGTTGTTAAACTATACAGAACATGTCCCAGTAGCAAGACATTAAACTATACAATGTCTCTCAGCCTACCATCAAGATATTGAACTACAAATGCCTTTTGTCCTGAACACAAGATGTTAAACTATATGGGATGAGTCTAAAATTAAGACATTAATCTTCACATAATATCTTGTACTAACCACATGATGTTAAACTATACAGAATAAGTCATTTCCACATGAAATTAAACTTCATGGATGGTTTCCTCACCACATGATGATAAAATGAATGTGAATTATAATATCACTTTTGATTAACCATACATGATCTAGATCAATGTGGAATAAATATGAGATGACGATATCCATGTTTGATAATTAGATCCTCATAGGTAATTTCTTCATCGTAGGACTACATGTGTCTTGACTTCTACCATCATAGGACATGAATTGGTTCACAAACCATTATTCGTAGAGCTAGAATCAATATTAATTTTCTTCCATGTTGTGTGACCAATGTTTCTACCCCAAGGAGATAAAAGGCATGGACAATGTCCCCTCTGAATGACACCAAACACTGTGATTTCCATGAACTATGTGTTGATTGATTCCTATAATCATTGGATACATAGTGACACCCAGGCCTCTATTCATTTGCTAAGTCACAACATTTCTATCCTTTCACAACAAGTAACTCATTTCCTTATAAAATGATGATAAAATTCATGGATGATGTCCCTGGTGAATGAAATTAAAATGAACGAGTTTCTAGATCTACCTATGTATTGATTCTAATTCCAATGAGATACATAGGGATTCATATGTCCCATATCTTGGCCCGACCACTGAATTATACAAAACTTAATCATCTTTATTCAATTGGTTCTATTTCACGATGAACCATTTTCATTCCTTGTTTCTAACAATGTGTATAGCTCACATGATATTAGGAATTTCGGTAAGGTATTACCCACATGATCAAAATATATCAGATCATGAAAAGTATATCTTCTTATTGGATAGAATACATTAAATTCACACATCAAGTCCTATCCCCATGATGTTAAAGTGCATAGTTTATATCCTCCCCACATGACACTAAACTACATAGTTTTTGAGAACTATCTGTGTCTTGATTATTTCCATTACAAGATACATATTGATTCCTATAAATCCATTCATGGTCCTAGATACAAAATAAATCTACTTTAACATTAATTCAAACACAACCTTACTACAAGATGTTGAATTTCTTATTTGATGTCCTTGTTGCACGACATTAAACTGCTCGAGATTCTAGAAAAATTTACAACTTGATTCTCATTCCAAGGAGAAACATAAAGAAACCTGGATCCCATATATTGGTCCATATATAGAATGAAACAAAATTCAATTATACTTTCTCCAATTTACTCCATTTCATGATGAAGCTTTTCCATTCCTTGTTTCTCACACCAAGCATTGCTCACGTGAGATTTGGAATTTTGGTAAGGGATTTATCGCATGAACAACGCACATCAAATCAAGAGAGGATTAACTTGTTCCTTGATGCATGAACTTAAAAGGAACACAATGAGTCCACAATTCATGACATTAAACTACATGATTGATTCCCAAACACAACACAAAACTGCATGTTACTGTGGACCTCACCCAATAGGAAAACTACCCTTGGTGTTAGTCTCTTACTACACATTCATTATATAACTACGGGTGGAAAAATTCTTATCATCATCAGATAAATAGTGATGATTACATGTCAAATAATGGCCCTATCCATAGAAATGAAACACCAAAACTCCCACTCCATGCATATAGGTCATACCTGCATATGGATATTCCTTTCAAAAACTATGTATGGCTTGATTACTAACATCACATGATACGCAGTGACACCAAAATATTAGGTCTTAGGTCTAAATCCAATATCCCCATTTCATGTTCAGATCCCTTTGTCTTTGTAATATGACATTAAACTATAGTGTTTATCAAGAACTATTTTCAGATTAATTCCTATCTTCATAGGATACATAGGGATTCCTAGATCTCTAGCCCTGAGCCCATCTACACCAATCGAAGGAAAAATTCCCCCTTTTCATGTGGGTCAGAACTGTATATATTTTTCCCCATTCAAGAACTATGTTTCGATTGATTCATTTCTTCTCAGGAAACATAGTGACACCCAGATCTCTGATTTTGATGACCATCTGTGATGAATTTTTTTTTCCAAATCCCTATGTACTGGCCAGACATGTGTATGGAACTTTTATACTACAACTACATATTTCTTGATTCCTATCAACACAAGATGCAATGTAAAGTATGAATTTCCAATCTTGGGCCCATTCATAGTATATATAGGATAAAAATACACCCCTAACTGTATACATGTTAGATTTGTGTATAAAGTGTCATAAGAACATGACATTAAACTAGATGATTAATGCATCCTTACTACACAACATTAATAGGTGTATACAATCACCCATCATCATTCCTTATAAAAGGACCATAAGATCTTGACTCTGGTCTACTAGAGAATGGGTTCCTCTATTAAATTTAGACCCTCATCCCATAAATCACAATTCTAATAATGAATTTCTTAGGCCACCACAAACCTTTCATTCCCCTATGAATAGAAAATATATCTCTCTGTTTTACCATGCTATAAATTCATAGGGGATCGGACCTACCAACTAGATACATCATTTCCCCATATAGTGTGCTCTCTGATGATAGTGATCTAGAGATCATCATGGAAGAACTCAACACCTTAGTGTGTTTTGGTCCATTCATGGTCTGATTGTCACATATCACTTATCATGAATTGAGAACCTCAATCCATGATGTAAAACATTTTAATCCCCATATCATAATGATTTCTAGGTACTCTTGAACCCGGGTATCCTCATAAGGTTCTTTTATAACATTCCATATTAGGTCCATGTGTGTTCTAACCATAAACTACCTTCACATTGGTCACATATGAATGACCTTAAACTCTATTCATTCATGTTACAAAATTAAATACCTTAAATTGATAGAGATACAGACACAAAACATTTCATGTTGAAAACTCAAATTGGAATCATAATCAAAAGTCAACTCTTTTCTCACCAAAATATTCATCTCTAAAGTTTAGGAACAAAATTTGTCATAAGTGAATAAAGAATAAGTATCTTAATGCCTAATTTATAGCCCTAGTAATCCATGCTATGCTCACTGGAACCCAATGTTGGGTCCAAATATAGATTAATTAATTTTTATATATCATAGTTACTGTAATGTATTGACTAGGTGGTGACAAAACCAATAGAGTGAAAAAACCCATATTGAATATTACTTTTTCCACAAATCAGACACCATGATATGAGTTCCCAAAATCACTAAAAAGGTTCCAAAACCCTTGGAAAAATATACCTATCATTAGGATACCCTTATATTGATTATTCATGTATTTTTATAACTCTTGAATATGTGAAAATGGTCATCATCCAAATTCATCAATTTTCAAAAACTTCTTTTCAATCCTTCTGAGCCCTAATGTCATCGTGGATGAAATAAATAACTCATATTGTTCTAGACCATTATTGGTAAGATTATCCCATATCATCCTCATGACCTGAGGACATTGGACCATGATTTAGAATCTCGGTATCCTAGCTATTCAATAACATTCGACTTCCAAAATGTTACACCATCATATTTTTTTAACCTTTCTCAATAATAAACATGAAAATCCATTCACAACCCTTTCTATGGTCCACAACCCATGATTCAAAACAACAAGGAATAGGGATCAGTCTCAACATAAGAGGTAATCTACCCTAGGGTTCCATAATCCATCCTCGATAGAATTTCTTCCATACCCAACTTCATCATCCATACATTTTATATTTCAAAATAATTTTATATCCTATTTAAAAGATTGTGGGAACCTTTTTTTGACCATGATATGAACAGATAAAGGATTTGAACTACCAACTAGAGGTGTTCCCTCCAAGTATTAAAGGATCTGAGCCTTGGTAATAATGTGGATGATCTTGATGTATTAGGGTATTATGGATCTTCCCCAACATGTCTACCCCATCCTAAATTCCTCAACTCAAACTTTTTGGTTAGGGATTAGTCAACGCATGTTCCAACTGTCTAGGTGGACCTAAATTCCCGGATGTTCTCAGAATATGACTATGTCAACTACATAATATTCCATGGACCATAGTGAAGATTTGGGAAACCTATGTTTTACCATGCTATCAACACATATAAGATTTGACCTACCAACTAGTGGCATTCCTCCTTAGAGGAAAGGAGATCCAATCCCTATGATCTTAGGAAACATTGTGGGGGAATCATCACCCTAGAGTGTTTTAGGTAATCCCTGAAATATATGCCACATATTTTATATTCATTAATAATGTTTTGGTAGCAAAACTATAAAACGCATGGTATCTGAAGTCATAGTAGAAAGGCTTTAAACTATAGAGTATTTGATGTCCATGAAGCATGACATTAAAATGCATGGAATATCAAGATCCAAGATAAGAGGCCCTAAAATACAATGATTGTTGGTCCAAGATAAAAGATTCTTACTACATAAATAGATTGGTTGAGATAAAAGACCCTAAACTATAGCAGGGGATGGTCTGAGCTTAGAGACCCTAATCTATGACAACAAATTTTCTGAACTAAAAGACCATAAAATATAGTAACAAAATGTACGATGTAAAAATTACCTTATATAAACAAATATAATGTATGATCTAAAAGACAATAAATTATATAAAAAATAATTTAATGTTAATGAATGGTAACAAAATCTTTTGAGGTCCAAAATATGGCCATAGAAAAAAATTATATACACTTGAAAATCCCATAAACATCAGAAAAATAGAGAGAACTATACCATGAGGACATATATACAATTCCCAAAATATCCTTTTCTGAATCAGAAAATCTCTAGATAGCTGGTGATAATATATAAATCAGTATTTTCATGTTTTTGGGATTTCATGATCATTTATTTAGAAGAATATATTATGATTTTTTTAATTCCATACATCCAGGTTTACTTGATATTTTTAAAAGGATGGGTATTATTGGTGACTCATATCAATGAAATATCATACACATCATGAATGAATAAAAACTAGAAAAAAACATATAATGATTTGTATATATATTCATGTACAACATACAGAATAAGTGATATTCACATATCAGAGTCTCTCCTAGGAATATAAAATCTAATGAATATTTGAAAAATTATAATTCTATCATAGCATGTTCTTCGAGGAGTCCTTGAGCATTGTAATCCTCTTCTAAAATAATGTATAAAATTTTCCAAATTGGTTAAAAAATATGGTTTTCCCTTTACAATATGATACAACTCCTCCACACTTGAAATGGAATCAAAACATGCATTCTTATCCATTTTAATGGGTCCATATTTCTTCAAAAACTATTTTCTTTGATATATGAAGTGCATGAAGAAACTATGATATTTCTTCTTGGACACAAACAATTATAGACTGGAGACGGTCAATTTCAACTGTTATGGCACTGAACATGTCCCATTGAGTTTGTGCCTCCACCACATGATGGGAAGATTCATTTAAGACCTCTTTCTAGGTTTTCTTTACTAAGGAAGATTCCCCAGTGACTACCACCATCAATTCAAGGGCCCTCTTCTAATATCATGGAGAGAAAACCTCCATCACTCGGTAATAATGGGTGGTAGATTCAAACCCCTCAAAACCAAGGGTGGTAAACATAAATCAAAGGTGACTGAGCTAGTCATTCAGCTCTTCCAAAGGGGTATCCAAAAATAAGGTCGATATCCAATACATATTTTTTACCACATCGAATGGAAAAATGATGTAGACCTCGAGCCATAATCAAATCCAATCATAGTAATATGAACATATTCTAGGACTAATTCTCTATAAGAAGGAATTCTGGTCATGGTCTTCGATGAAGTATAAAGGTATCTAACCTCATGTTTTGTCAACTAAGTCAAAGGAATCCCGAAGGGAGTAGGGAATTGTACCCATGAGCTCTGAGGTGAAGGCACTACAATGAGGGCCATAGGGGATTATAAGAAAAAAGATAAATGATATGATATTTCCATGCAACTAACAGATATTGCCAATTTTGGGGACATACCATTATTGGTTACATCACTATGGACATTCGTTGCCCAAAAAATATCCTCTAGAGAAGAGGGGAAACACTATCATGATGAGTTGATTCATGGAAACAATTATTCATTCCTTAGTGATGTGATTTTATATCCTCCCTTGAAAGTTAAAATAATAAAAGATAATGATTAAGTGACATGACACAATTGAAAATGTGTACTATTTTTTAAGATGTATTCACATTCTTTGAAACTAACCTCCACCAATGAAAACTCAGTAGTAGAATAGGTACATGTACTAGTATGCTAAAAAATAATTCACTCCCATACTAGAAAAAACAGATCCACTATTGTGAAATCCTCAGTAGGCAGCATTTGTGACTGATTTCATACCCCATACATCTCCACTCTTGATGGGATGAGCCTAAAAATGAAGGGTATTTTAAAGAAACAAAATGATCACATGTATCCTCAGGGTTGGATACATGATCCTCCAAGAAGGATTTCTAAGGTCCTACACATTTCTAGAAAATCAGGTTGTGGTATTGGAAAATCAAAAACAAGAGAATAGTAAAATGCCACAACTACTTGAGGATTCTGGAGGAGAGGAATCTGAAAATTTAGAAAACTTTCTTTTACCTTTCCCCAATGAGGAATGATCTCCAAAAAGTATCTACACTGATATCATTAATTAATACACTAGAGAAATTTTTAATACAGAAGCCTTTTCCCCAGAAATTGAAATCAGTGTCCCCAACTTGGATAGTTAACCTGGGGATCCCTCATCATCGGTCCCCTTATCACATTCCAATTCATCTCCAATATAAATTCATGGGGATAGTATATGGTGGATGAAAGGATTTCCCTTTATTTTAAAGAAAACTACTTTATAAAAAACACCAACGATGTATGTATGGTTTCAATTGAACCATGACCCTTTAAATGTAGCAATACGTTTAGCCTTACTTATACCTCTATAAAGGGATAACCCTGTTCCTCCTTGACCAGTTTCATCATACCCCGAACTACCATTTTTTAAACCGTAGTTGGATTTAAAACCTAACCCTAAACTCTCTCCAACATCATGTAAAGGTATCAAAATAATTCTTTGACCTCTGTAGGTCAGTTTTTTAATGTGATTCCCAGAGGGGCGGTGACATGATCAAAACCCTCCAAAGGAAATTCTTCCTAATACAATATTCCTTATAACTCATCCTCTAAGTTCATCATTCTCTAATCTAAACACTATTTATATGATACATGGAATAATAATTCTTATATGGATTCACTCGCTAGAACCACACTCTCTAGGGATACATCAGTTAGAAATTATACTTGAAATAAGAGTATTGTTAAATTCCTTACTTATGTAAAAGGTTCATCTAGGGATATTAGTCCTCTCAGAGCCATATGTTTTCCAAAAAATCATATTTTTCTGATAAACTAGTGGTAATTGGGATGTGTCATGTACTAATGTGGATAATTTCCAACTCGAATATGTGAAGATCCAAATATTAGCATTACATTGGAATAAACTAATTTTTCAATGTGAGGAGGATGTTTTATCCCTTTATGAGCCTCCTACCTTGTAAAAATCATGAAGAAATGGTGATCCACCATTGGAAACCACTCATATAGAACATTAATCGGGTGAGGGCATATCGACTAGAAACACATGAAAATATTTCTAAACTGGAAGGGTGCATACCAATCTCAAAGGAGTTCCCCGTAAATGCGAGTAGAAAGGATTCCCTCTTAAAGAGAGTCCATGTAAACCTAATCCTCAATATTAGACTCATGAATATAAACCATATTAACAATGGGAGATGGACTATTTGTTTTCAAGGTGAAACTTTCATAGAAACCCATGAAGGACCTAATCTCCCAATCCTTTAGTATAATGGGTCTTACCTCGCTAATTTACTACAAAAATGGTTTGAAATGGGCATTGGTGATGTTCCAGATTCTTAGTTTCTCGTAACCTTATAAATGACACCCATCTAAACTCATAATAACTGAAAGGGGCATGAGATTCTATGAGGGTTTTTTTCGCTATAAATATGGAATATAAGGGGCGGATTTTGTCCAACATAGAGAGCGTTATCCCAGAACACTACCTTCCTACAATATAATCCATCATAATTAATATGGATACCCCAAATCCACCCTTTTTTCTTTTTTTTGGAGTACGTAACCACAGTAGTATATAAGAAGGATATTGGAAATTTGGATGGTCCCGTCAATTTCAGGGATGAACTCGCATCATCAGTTGGTGAAATTACCTTCTTTAACCATGGTCCAATAAGTTCCCTCCACACTACAAGAGTCCTTCATAGGTTCGGACATTGGTTGTATGACCGATAGATCACCATAGGCTTTCCTGATGAGTTTTTTGTTTCATTTCTTTAATGTGACATTTTTTCTAAAAAGAAATTCCTTTTTGAGGGCCTCTTGATCCAACCTAACCAACTCTTGAGAAAGAGGGGTCCACTGCACATTGTACCTTATAGGTGATGAATGAAAATAATTATCATCTAACCCACCCAATATAGGTGATCCATATATCCACCCAACATCCTAGAGTATAATACCTACCTCCCCTTGAATAAGGTTGAAGGTGTATGTGTCTAGAATGAAGAAATTAAACATGTTTGACATGATGTCCTTTTTATAGTAGGGTTTTTTGAGATTCAGATTCCATAAAATATCATGATCTCCATCCTCTCCTCAACAAATTTGGAAGCAACATATTCACCCATAATGGAAAACACCACTCCATTGTAAAACTACCCTCAGATAGAAAATCCTAGTTGGTCTGCCACCCAAACATCTGGATGGTGGCCAACATCCGTATTATCAATTTGTACGTATTGATGTTTGATTTAGGTTCAAAACTATTCCCATCAATGTCCGTGGGAAATAAAATCAATATATTTTCATCTTCATGCTTTCCCTCCCTGAAAAAATATCTTACATGAGAGATGATCACCGGAAAGGTATTATGGGATTTCCAAACCCAATAAGGATGTATGACTGATGACTGCGGTGAGGGAATTTGAGCGTAATTTTTAAGTCCAAACCCAAGGAGGGGAAACATGTATAAAAGTGGATATTACCTAATGTTATCCAACATTAGGTTTATTATGCTCATCTGAAATGACCTAACAACATGGCAGCAAGAAGAATCCTTAATTTATATGATTGAATCTTGGCATGCCATCACTACTTTAGCCACATTCTCTGACGGTTTATGGGAACTATTAAAAGATTTAGAATCCATCTACACAAATGTTATAAGCATACACCAGACAAGTGGAAGGGTCATAAAAATAAATACACAACTTAGGCATCCACATGGAAATCACATGACCTATAAGGGGATTTGAGATCACATAAAGGAAACACAAATCAACTGGATAAAAAAGATTTTTTAGACCACATAATCCTGAAATGTGTCTCAAGACCACTCATTCAGTCACAATAATCAGGATATCATGAACCTGACTTTGTCATGTGATTCATATAATAGTAATTTAGTAACACAATCAATCCAGTGGTTCCTGTGAACCATTCAAAGACAACTGTGCATGACAATCAACAAGGTTAATCCAATTACCAAATATAGGATCATAGTTTATTCAAATAAATAAATGGGTAATAAATTATTGTGATGTGGTTCTCACAAAATGGTCATGTGACAAGTACTTGTGATATATTCTTGAGGATGTTCTTTTGAGGAGGTCACGCAATAAAGGCAGATCCTAAGATATATGATATTGTGGTAGCTGGTGAATGAGCCTCCCTATATTATTCTATTTATATAGTCTTTCTAAAAATACCAGACATACCATGTAATACCAATATTTTCCCAAGACACTATATTGTGACACCTCGAACGCCTCATGTGTGAATTTAATTTCCAAAAAACCAAGCCATTTTTTCCATTGAAGTCTCTTCACATGGGGGGATTTATTGATGACTATCAAGTGAGCATCGAAAAATACATAAGGGAAGATATACATAAAACATGGGAATTATTTTTCCCATAATAAAATAGAAGAAATAGTTTCTAAGAAATGTGGATCACATAAAACTATAGATGACACATGATCACATAACATTTGTAAGGTCAGGCACATGGTCAAGTGATGTACTGAGCCTACTGGAATATCATATAGATCCCCTTTGAAAAAACATCATTGATATTGAGAAGGTATCCCAAAAACTAATCAATCAGGGAGACACTCTCATATGGGCTCTCACAAATCATGTGACTTGTCAACTGGTGGGAACCTAAAAAACCACCCAAAAATTCAATTAAAATATGGATGAAAACATAAAAAATGTAGGAGCCTTCAATAGTCATAAATATTCATTCAATGTGGCCAGGTAGTTTTCTAGACACCACAGAATCCATGGCAACAAGTATATCATGTCGTTAAAGATCCCATTGATGTGTCACCCTCATCACATGATGGGTTTTTGACATGTTGAGGTGCCTATGTTCTCTCCCAACAACTCCAAAGTAAAACATAAGTGTTGTATATGGAAATCATTATGGATCACCGAAAGTCCCTTTGTTGGTCACGTGACGCATAGGAAATGGGAAGAGTGGTTGTATTCATCAAAACTCATACAAATATATGATATCCCAATCCTTTGTGAAATAAACTAAGAGATAATAAGGGAAATAATTGGATATTCTTGTGAGAGGATGATACGTTAATTTCAAGGGAATAGAGTTTTATGACATATTCCATCACTATAGACTATGACGAACCCCCCTTGATAAGAAATCATGGTCCCGCCAGATGCATTATATTGAAATCGTGATCTTACGAAGGCCCCCTAGAAAGTCACCTTTTCACTTGAATGTTCTCGAACAAATCATCTATCATCACACAAAAAACCAGTCAATAGGTGACCTAATTTCGTTAAGGCCTTTGAAAATGTCATTATAACCATGTAGAACCCTTTGGATTATCAACATAATTAGGAAATACCCATTTGATCGTCCAATGATCAATATAAGGGATGTTGAAAGGATTGCCTTGTAGTAACTGAATATCATGTGACATGCTCTAGATGACCTATTGATGGATCTCATGAAATGCGTGACACTAGAGACCTCCACCAACTCTAGTAAAAAATATATAGATATAGACCATGAATGGAGGTGTATAATTGGGGTGTAGATGCCTATAAAAACCTCCCCTCATCATAAAAAATACATCCACAATCGATCGAACATGGGATTTAAGGATTAGACTTCTTTGAGAAACTAATATCATGATCACAAATTATTCTTGTTAGGTAAAATTCATGGAATGAATCCTACAGTTTCACAACAATCATAGGTGTTTCACATGATCACATGGGGTCACAAGAAGGAATTATGGCATGTTATTGAAGCACCCTGGAACACCCTGAGAGGGGAGGGGTGAATCAGGGTGTAAAATGTTTCTTTTTAAACTTGTGGATCATATTCCCAAGTTGATAGGAACCTGTTAAATCTATTAGTCAAATGAAAGTAAATATATGACAAATCACTTTTACTTGATTCACAGCAATGTGCGACTTCAAAGGAGCATATGCCGATAGTGTTTCAGTCATACCAAAATATATTAATCTTTACTATTTATGGAGTATAATAGTTTGTTCATAGTCAATCTGTTCATGGAACATTGCCCTTACAAAAGCTCATGGATCGATCACCACTTCCCTCGGAACACTTCTATAAACTCTCCCAAGCTCACTAATGTGAGAGAATTCTAACTCATCTTATCTATTTGAATATCGCTTCGATAGATAAGCATTGGATTCTTTCACTCTGTCCTGCATGAGACTCTACTTGCATCTAATACCTGATTAAATTATCACTGAAATCCATGACCACTCAACACTGATACTCAAAATAGCCCTTCCCAAAACCCCTTCACAAATATATACAATTCAAAGAGAAAATCACCTTGCATAGGATATCCCTTTGCAGAGCTCACTGCCTTATAGAGCACAACCCTTCACAGAGCTCACTGCCTCGCAGAGACAACCCTTCACGATGTTCACTGAGACAATGCAGAACACGCTATCTTCATGAATCTCACCTGACATAGAAGCACTGTCATCATTCCAGACATTAAAAGTCTCTTCACGAAGCCAAATCTCACATAGAACAACTTTCTTCACAGAGCACCCCTTTCTTCACAAAGGTATAGAGATCCCAGATTTTTCCTCCCTAAATTGTGCAGAATGGAAGAGTTTTTCCCCTTATTTATATGCATAGTCGAACACAGAGCTCTTCTTCTTCTGGTGATAAATATAGATTAGCCAAATATATCTTTGCACTGCTTCTCTATCTTTGTAATTCTAGTTGTAACCACATATCTCTCTTTCAAAACCCTTCATACCACCACAAAGAACCACTACAAAGCACCATTTTCAAAGAAAGTCTCGTAATCACAGAGCACAACATCGCAGTCTTCATGTCTTCGTGATACATACTTCATAAATCCCATCTCTTCAAAACTCATTCCTTTTCCATTTTTTCTTGATACCTTCAAGAAAAACCACTTTTTGAAATTCATTCCATTCCCCAAAATCTGGACCCCAAAAATATGGAAAACACTGGGAAACGACATCAACTTCAAAACAACTTATGTCTTGAAATGTATGATCATTTTCCTTGAAATATAACTGATCATCCATAAAAGTATTGACAAAAAACACACACCATTATCCATTTTTATCAAATAACATCCTTGGTTCCAATAATCTCCCTCTTTGGGTTTGTCAGAAATCTCTATATAAATTCAACAGAGCACCATCCATGATCAAAACCTGAACCTTTAAGAAATAACTCATCCATAAATCTAAGTCTACCTGAGTAGTTCTCGGTGTAGAAAATAAGATAGAGGACATGACTTGAGTTATCATTGATTTCTTTTCTCCCCTATAGTTTCATTCCAAACCTTTTCTATTCCCTACATTCCCTGTATCAAAAAGAAATATAGCACTATCCATTGAATTTATCCATTCTCCCCCATTGGATATAATTCCAATGAACTGAATCTTGACTTGTAGAGAAAAAAATGCTACCCCTGGATCATATTTATTCCATAAACCCGCATAATTTCCAAAAAATGGTTAAAAGAAGTTAAAAAACAATGGAGTGGGGAATCTCATAACCTCATTATGCACTGGGAGGTGGCTAAACATCGAGGTTCAACCAATGTTTCTCAAACACAGCCTCTAATAGTGGATTTGTTGTAATGTCAGCCATTGGCTCATCGGTTCCCACGTAGTCCATTTTTATCATGCCTTATTCAACTTTTTCCTTGATTAAATGATATCTGATCTCAATATGTTTTATATTAGAATGTTGAGCATGATTCTTCATAAGATCAATTGCTCTCATGTTATCACAGTAAATCATCATTGGTTTTTTCACCTCTTCACATATGTCAATCAGTTACTGCTTCATCCAAAGTAACTGAGTTCACGCCTTGGTAGCAGATATATTTATAGCTTCAGCAGTACTAAGGGAAGTAATTTTCTATTTACTGCTTAACCAGCCCACACATTTCTTCCCAATATAGAATGTTCCACCACTGGTAGACTTTATATCCACAACATCTCCTGCCCAGTCATCATCATAAAATACTGATAGTTCACTCTCTCTTCCTGCGACAAAGTATAATCCATAATTATGAGTACCTTGAATGTACCTAATGATTAATTTCACTACCACCACATGTTTTTCTTTCAAATTACACTAAAAGCAGGCTATAAAAAAAGTTGCAAATTCAATATCTGTCTGTGTCATCATCAGGTATAGGAGGCTTCCAATGATTATTATGTACATGGTGGGATCCACATTAGTCCCTTCCTCATGATTATAGAGCTTTGTTCCAAATGAAATCGAAGCCTACATTAGTTTGGAGTCATGCATATTAAATTTCTTCAACAGCTCTCTTACATACATTCCCTCAAAAATGAAATTGTAGTCCTTCTGAATCACCTGAAACCCTAAAAACTATGTGATTTCACCAATCATAGACATTTAAAATTATGATTTCATGTGATTGGAAAATCCATCCACTGATCCCTTCCTGCTTCCACTGAAAATAATATCATCAATGTATACCAATATCATGAACTGATACTTTTGAGAACTTTTCTCATAAAGATTATGATCCACTCCTCATCCTTTAAACATAAGATTTCTCATATAAGATTCCAAGTGAGAGTACCAGGCATGTGGTGCCTATTTCAGTCCATATAGATCATTATTTATTTTTAAAACATTTAGTTCATCATTTCCAAACAAGAACCCCATGGGTTGTTTGATGTAGACTTCTTCTTCACAAAATCCATTTAATAATGATGTCATGATGTCCATTAGATAAAATTTATAACCTCTCTGGATTTCCATGGCCCGAAATAACTCGATTGGCTCCAGTCATGCTACTAGAGAAAATGTATCTTCAACATAAACACCTTCAATTTGTGACTATCCTTTACAATCCAAGAGATCCTTGTTTATGAACACATTTCCATGATCTTCAAACTTGTTCTTGAAGATCCACTTCGTACCAATCACACTGTGACCTTTGGGTCTCTTGACTAGGTCCCATGTTAGATTCTTGTCAAACTGATCTAACTCTTTATTCATTTCATTCACCCATGATTCATCCTTTCTAGATTATTTAAATGTGGGTGGTTCCACAACAGATAGAAATTTAGATTATGAATTATTCCTCATTCTCCTCATCTGTGTGGGTGCAGTCAAATCCCCTATAATGTTAGATTGATCAATTTATGATCTTCGATTCCTCTTTTGAGATTCAGAAAAATTCTCTCCATCTATGGTATCCTCTTTAGATTCTTCTTCTGAATCAGCATCATGATGTGGCTCCTAAGAATAATATACATCTTCCTTTATTTCTGTATTTTCATTTTCTCCATGTTCACTTTCTTCCTCATCTTCAATCATGTCAGCATATGAATTCCTCAAACCATTTGTGGTTTTCTCTTCAATGATCTTAACATTGATAAATTCTACAATCCTTCCTAAGTGATTGTTGAAATACTTGCAGTATTTTATCTTCATTTAGTATCCAAGGAAAATTCCTTCATCTGCATTGTTACCATACTTCCTTTGATTTCCTTCTTTGTTTCTGATGAAACATTTACTTCAAAAAACACGAAATTATTTCAAAGCGGGATTCCTTAAATTTCAAAATTCATATGTTGTCTTAATCTTACCCATATAAATCCATGAACTATTTTGAATATACATTATAGCTTGAATGCCATCTTTTTAGTAATTTCAAGGAATACAACTCTCAATTAGAATAGTTATTTCCATGTTGTTCACCTGTCAATTCCTATGCTCAAAAACTCCATTTTTTAGGGATTTCTCACAGTAGCTACCTCATGTTGTATCCCATGCTTCTCCAAGTAATTTTCAAATTCAATGGACATGTATTCCCCTCTATTTTCAGATCGCAACACTTTGATTGTTCATTCAGTGTCATTATCACTGATTTGATGATATGTTTTCTTATAGTCAATCACTTTTTTATTTCATGTGTATAACTATTACACATTCCATTCTACTATAATCATATATGAAAATGATGAAGTACCTTTCTCCATGGGTTCCATCAACATTTATCGGGCCACATACGCCTATATAAATGAGATCAAGAAGATGATATGTCGTTTTTATCTTTGGATGATATGAGCTATAGACTAGCTTCCCCCGATTGTAAGATTCACAAGATTTTTTACGTTCATGCTTTAGGATGGGAATATATATGAAAATATTTAGTTTTTATATCTTCCCCATGTCCTGTTGTTTTACGTACCCCAATCTTCGATGACACAGGTTATTTTCATATTTATCAATCATGTAGAAAATGTTTTCTTTACTATCAACCTGATACGGTTTTTCTTCAACTCTGCATCCTTTCATAAGTGAATTCACTAACCTTCCCTTGGTAGTGAAGCCTTTATAATTAAAAGTAACTATATGTATTGAGTCACAGAGTTGACTCACGCTGAGGAGATTATGAAATAGGCCATTCACATAAAGGACTTCAGTTTTCTTTAGCTCTTCATTTTCTAGTTCAGTACTTCCAATGCCTTTGACTATCAGAGCACTATGATTACCAAACCATACTATTCTATGAACCCTCTTCTTGACATTTGTTAACAAGTCTTCATTACCCGTCATATGAGGTGAACAACCACTATCAAGAATCCAAGTGTTGTTACTTTTTTAGCTTTAAGGGATACATCTACATGGTAGAATTCCCCAATTTTCTTCTTTTCTTTCCATGAGACATTTGATTGAGTGTACGAAACTAATGGACTTTAAATTATCTCTTTTGTGTACATGTGTTATTCATAGTACAAATATTCTTCTAGAGGTGAAAACCTATATGATAGAGAAAAATTTTCTTGTTGGTGAGCTTTGACTTGTCTCAGACTATGGTATGAGGTGTCCAGGTCACTCTTCTGCCTGTAATTAATGGCTTTAGGGACAAAGTTAGAATAACGAAAACAATATCCATTGAAATATTTTATTATCTATGTTTTTGGATATGATTTTTTTTCTCTTCTGATGAACTCCTAGATCTCCCCCATTTAGATAGCTCCTTGCTTCTTCAAAATATGATAAAATTTGACCCATATATCTATATAAATACCACTTCATTAGAGGAAATGTCTTCTCAATTCTATTTATCCTCAAACCTTCTTCCTTGGAATAAAATTTTGACTATCTTTCATTCTTGGAAGCTCACAGATGGTCTTATATTGTCTATTCAATTTGATTTAAGGGAATGTTTTTCAGTTCCACTGGTTATTTTTCAATATGATCAAATTTCATCTTGTCTTTATTATTTCCAACTTTATTTGCAGCATTTAATGTTTGGGAATCACCACCGATTCCACTATTTCCTATGCGTGTGGGTCTTTGATCATTAAAAATATTTTCAACTCCATAAGATCCTAATTGTTTACTCTCTAGTAGTTCATAATCAAAGAACCTTCCAAATATTATTTTCTTCTTTTTTTTCTTTTGAACATGATTCAATTTTAAGAAAACTCTTAAGAGTAACAACTTATTCTTAATGTACCCCCATGATTTTTGGACTTCTCTAGTATCGAGTTATGTTCATTGATGACCTTTTCCTCTTCTTAGATTCTAAGCTTTAGTTCCACTACATCATCAGCCCTTTCAAGGATTGATGACAACACTTTTACTAGTTCTTCCAGTCATTCAACTTCAACTTCAAGCAGATCAACATATTTTGATGATTCTTCCACCATTTATTTCCACTTATGGAATCTCTTACACTAATTATAAAGATTACCAAAATCTTCCTTGAGTTGTAACATGGGATCAACATTAGTTTTCAATGGGTTATCTATAGATTTATATATTGATTGTTCTAACTTCTCAATGGTAACCATCAAGGAAGAATGGTTTCCAGTTTTAAATTCTGGTTCTTCTTCTTCACATAATTGAAAATCATCATCTAACTCTTTACAGATAAAACTCTTCTTCTGTACTTTCTTTCGAAATTTTTAGTATCCCTTTTTGAAAAACCTTTTATGAGGCTTCTCAATGTATTTATCTTTTCTTTATTCATCTTTTAACTTTCTTGATCATTGAGAGGAAATTTTGCTAACTTTTCCACAATGAACGAAATCCAGAGGTAACATCCCTTTCAATTTCCCATTTCCATTATGGTATTTCTTGTAAATGAGAGAAAGAATTAATTTGTCCTCATCATCTTAACCACTACTATATTTTGAAATTTTCAGTTTTTCCACGGCTTTGATTGCCATTTGCTTCATTACTTGAGTCATATCATCTTCTGGCTTGACTCTCATTTCATATTCCACTAGGTTGCTCAGCATATTATCTAGAAAATGTTTCGAAAGATCTATTTCCTCAAGAGATGATACCTTTTCATTGTAAGGGGTGGATGTATTATCAATATTTTTTTACAATATAAATGTATTTGATTTCTTCACCCATACCTCAAATTTCGCTTACCACTTCAGTAATTCGATTGAAGAAAGAATCTGCATTCTCATCAGGATAAATCTTCAAATCATCAAACCTATTGTGAATGAATTGTAGTTTTTCCTCCTTCAATTTTCAATATCCTTCATAAATATGTTAATTTTTATCCAACATATACTTTTCTGTGGTGAAACTCATCAAATTTAACTAAATATTATCATACAGGGCCGCACTGAGTGCATTTTGTGCTTTAGCATCTATATCAAGAATTTCTCTATCAGTATCAGTTATAGTCATCCCTGTTGGATCAATAACTTTTATCCCTTTCATATTTGAAAAGGGGAGTTACATTATATGAGATCTTAGTTGAGATCACATTCTATTATTTTAAATATTAAAATTACTTCCATTGAAGAGGGGTACTCCCCTGACATTGGCTAAACAACCTGAGAGGGGAGGGGTGAATCAATGTGTCATATTTTTCTTTTTAAAGTTGTGGATCTAATTCCCAAATTGGTAGGAACCTATTAAATTTGTCAATCAAATGAAAGAAAAGAGATGACACAACACTCATACTTAGTTCCCTGCAAAGGGCTACGTCCAAGGATCATATGACAATAGTGTGTTAGTCATACCTAAATCCACTAATCTTCACTAGTTGTGGAGTATAAGATTTTGGTCACAGTAACATTGTTCCAGGCCCAATTCCCTTAAAATAGTTCAGGGATGGCTCATTTATTCTCTCATAACACTTTTGTAAACTCCCCCTAACTCACTACTGTGAGAGAATTATAACTCAATTTAACTACTTAATGGTTTCTTAAATAAGTAAGCATTGGATTCTTTATCTATGTCCAACATGAAACACTACATGCATCAAATACCTGAGTAGATGCTCACTGAAATCCATGAACACTCAACACTGATACAGAAAACATCCATTCACAAATCCCCTTCACAAAGCTCAAACATTCATAGGGAACATCACCTCAAAGATAAAATTCCTTCGTGGAGCTCACTATCTCTCAGAGCACAACCCTTCGTGGAGCTCACTACCCCATAGAGAACAACCCATTCCAAAGATCACTAAGCCATCGTGGAACACACTATCTTCATGAATCTCACTTGACATAGAATTATTGGAATAATTAAAGACATTAAAATACTTTTAATGAATCTAAAGCTCACATAGAACAACATTCTCCACATAGCACGACTTTCTTCATGATGTTAAAGAAATCCCATATTTTCGCTCTCAAAATAGTGCGGAATAAAGAGGGGTGGCCTCTTATTTATAGGCACGGTCGAACGTGGAGCACCGCTTCATTAGGTGTTAAATATAGATTTTCCAAAAACAATCTTTGTGGCACATCTCCCTCTTCACAATGCCAGTTTTAACCGTATATCTCTCCATTAAAACCCTTCGCACCACCGCAAAGCACCACTACAAAGCACCGTTTCCAAAACAAGCCTCATAATCACAAAGCATACTGTCACAATTTTAATCTCTTCATGAAACACACTTCATGAAACCCATATCTACTAAACTCATTAATTTTCTATATTTTCAGGAGACCTTCATGAAAAACCAATTTTTTCGCAATGGTTTCCATTCCCCAAATTTTATACCCCAAAATTTTGGAAAACATTGGGAAACGATGTCACCTTAAAAAGTGCATATGGATTGTACTGTATGATTATTTTCCTTCTAATCTCCCAGATCATCCATGACATTATCGACAACAAACATAAACCATGATCCTTTTCCAGCAAAGAATGACCTTGGTTCCAATAGTTATGTAAAGGGAGTCTTATATATTTGATGAATCATATTAAAAATAAACAACCTACCACTAGAGAAGTATAAGGTTCATAAGAAGTAAAAACTATAATAAATACTAAAAGATTAGATAATTTTTTGATGGATGTATAGGAATATCCCAATAACATTACATGAATCATCTAGATCATGAGAAAATAGTGGATCATGTATCTTAAAGCATGTGATGTTCCCTTGACTTCCTATTTGGATTATACAACAACCTCCCTACATTTTATAAAAATCACATGATGCCCACCGAGCATGAATCCCGAGTATCATAAATATCTCAAGGCTCGCCATCCACATCTTTCACTGTCCTTAGATATATCTCCAAAATTATATTGTGACACCGGTGGATGTCATACTGGTCTCATGAATCACTCTGAGCTTACTAGCCAAATCTTGAAGCACTCTCCAAACATGTCCACCAGGTTTTGTGTCGACACAAATAAAGGTCATTAAAATAAATTGATGGTCATTAGGACAGGTCAACCATGTCAAATGATGTTCTCCAGACATGTTTACAAAGATAATGCAATGGCCTCTAGGAAAAGTCATAAAGGTCTTGTAATTTCCTTTGGAAAAGTCATCTATGCCCTTGTAAAGGTCTTCAAACATTCAATTTAGATTATGTAACATCCCATAGACGCATTAATTAAATCATGTGACTGTCTTTTGAAATGTCAGCAATGTAGTTTGAAATATTCAAAAATCCCCTGAAATATAATTATTTAAATCCAATAGGTCAATAACACAATCAGGCTAGGTCAAGAAGGCATCCTTGAACATGATAATCTTTTCCAACCAATATAATATGGAATCATCAGTGTGTAACTTCTGATTACATAAAAATGTGATGACTCACATTCCTGCAATAAATGGTATGTGTAGGATGCCTCCCTAAGGCTTGAGTTCAAATACTCAGTGCTTATGTTACTATATGTATGTACTTTCTGTATTCCGTTAAACTCTATAGTTATAAAAAATAAGTTTTTTGTTCTAGATATAAAATAGGATATGCAGGATGCCTCATAATGGCTCAACCACATCCTCAACATATTAATCACCTCCTTGCATGGAATAAAATTCTGAAAATCATAAAGATACGACTTTAACATATAAGAAGATACCCATTAGGGGGATATATGAAGAACCTCATATACATACATTTGGACTCACTAAAAGATTCCCCTTCATATAAAAAAGGGTTTACCAGTGATCATTTTCTTTAGGTAACTGATTCCATTTTGTAATTTGGAAGTGATTCCTGAATAGATTTTAAATCCATATGAGAGTCTCATAGTAAGCAACAGTCCCCCCACATCTCCATAGGATTTGATGAGCCTGACCTCCCTTCCTCTCAAAAAAAGTTAGTTCCCAAGTGCCATTGGTTTTGAAACACTTACTAACCACATTACTTTAGAAAGAAGGTTTGTTCGCAATTATCGATGTGGGAACCATTGGTAGTTATTTTTGAGAAAAATAATGGTGAACCCAACATAATATATTGTGAAACCCACTGAAATTATAATTACACACACTTTTTGAATGATATTTGTTTCTAGAAAATGTGTGTTATCTAATTTTACCCAACTAAACTATATCTCATTAATAATGAAGTGAATATATTTTAATGTGACCATCGGGTTTTAACCGTTATATGATCATTCATAATTTATGATCATGGCTTAATATGACCATTGGAAACTATAATCTTAACATTATTATTATTATTTATAAATATAAATTATTATGGTTAATTAATACAGAATGGAAATTTTATGGCCTCATCCAGCATAATTGTGCCTTACAAATCCCATTTCTTGGATCTTGGGAAGAAGGTAGAATCCTTGGGCTTTTCTATAGACTAAACCTGGTCTGAGTTTTAATATATCAAGCATGGAAGAAATCAACTTTGAGAGAAGTTCAAGTTCGTGGAGATTACCACTTAGGAAATGTTTTCCAGTCCTCCCAAACAGTTTATCACCATAGAAAACCTTACCCTAAGGTCGAATGTGGGTGTTATAAGGTGTTATGTTTCAAGGACTTAGTCACATAAATTTTAATCCCTTTGTTTTAATAATGTTTTTATTTCATCATTTCTATTTTAAGAATATTTTTTCTTGAAAATATATGTTTAATTGAGAAAAATTTGATAAATTGATTTTAAAGGTGAAAATTGTAATTTTATGGGATTTCTTATACCTAACAAATTTTTATGTTTAAATAATCATCATTTTTTAATTTCAAATCTCAAAATTAATCTAGGGAAAATTTTTAGTATTTTTTTCCAAAAGATTCGTATTTTTGAGGAACAGTGAAAAATACTACATCTTTCATTAAAATAATTATTATACATTAAATAATTGATTCTGTGAAATGAATTTAAAGAAAAAAATAAGGACATGGTTGTGATTAGTAAGATATTTAGAGTCTTATATGACAGACTTAATGTTTTTAGTGAATAGTTTCTTGACCCTTTGGAATTGTAATGTTACCCGTATGAATAGAAATTTTCAAAATGGAATATTAACCTCACCCAAGGAAGTATAAATATAATTTAGTAAAATTAAATTGTAACTTGATATAATTAAATCATATCATAAGTAAATATATGTTTTAAAAATTACTAATTAAGTGTTAATATTTTTTGTAAAACATAAATGCTTATTTAAAATTTTATAATTAATATAATGATTTATAAAAAAAATTATTTTCATAAATTTGAGTTCATTTTTGAATAATACACATCAAAACAAATTTTCGGTGACTTTTTGGGATTTTTATGAAATAGTTTAATTTTTTGTGAATATTAAAAAAACAATTTGAGTTTTTTTGTATGTTTAATGATGTAATTAATTATTTAACAATTAGAAATAATTATTATAAAATCATGTTCATTAAAATATGATAATAGGTGTTCTAATTGGCCAATACCTTGGGAAAGTACCAATGGAATTCCTCAGGTCTTTCAAATAAAACTACTGAGGTGTTCTAAGAAATTAATAAAAAACTCCCCTACTTTTTCTATAAATACCTTCACATTTCTCCATTATATTTTATTCCCAATTAATTATCCTCAAATATACGGTAGTGCTACCTCTTAATGAATCCTCCCATGGTGTCTTCATGCCCCCAAGGTCCTGATCATCATGATTTAGGAGTCACTCTTCAAGGTAAGGTAAATCCCAACATCCATTCAATTTCATTTTTATGTGGTGTGTATTTAAAAATAGAATAATATGTAATTATAACCATTTTTTCTATAAATTTATTATATTAGGATAATTTTATTAATGGGATACCATTTTCCCATCTCTTTTTATTGATTTCTAAAACCATGTTTCATACTCATAGTGATACCGGATTTTCTACTCAAAATTTCATTATTTTTGTTGAGAAATAATTTTATTTTCTTTTATCAATATCCAAACCTCTTTATTCTACAAGTGTATTTACATATATAACAAAATTATCTATTTAATTTAGGGATTAACATAATGAAATCCACCTTCCTTTTTTGTGGGTTTAATCTGACAAAATGATCTCGTTTTTATGAACATTCTAAAACAACATGATTTTGAAATGAAACCCATTTATTTTATTCTACATTGGTTATTTATGAAATTTTTATTATGATATTTTTGGCTCACATTAATTAGTAAATATTAAGGTTGGGCCCTGATATCTCTCCAATGCATTGGGAAAATAATATAAACTCTAGAGATGAGAAGTTTTACGATACCTTGATGAATAACATAAGTAATTTTTATGACACCTCGGTGATAAACCATGGTGATATTATTATGAGTGAATCAGTTAAATTTTGTAGACATATTTAAAAGTTTTGATTCATGTTATTAATATTTTTATATTCCTTTTTTCATGCCTTAATATATTTACTCAAGTTATTATTCATATTCCTTAAGATCGTAGGTAAATTGTTTCCCTTGTTTACCCTTATTGGGCCTCATTCTCACCCTTTACTTAGATTTATGCCCCTAGGATATGAGATAAATTAATTGAACATAGGATGAACCTATGATGATTCCTTTAATGTGTATTAGAATAATGATTTGAGTGTTCAGGTATTATGTATCATTTTTACAAGACACTAAACATTAAAAGATTCTCTATTTGTAAAATACTATGTAATTTTGTGTAATAAAAATGAGGTATGATGTAGATGATATCATAGGATGATTTAGTTATTTTTGGAAATCATTATTGGAAAACATTAAAGGGAATCATATATAAAAGTTTAAAATTAGTAAAGCTTTCTATTATTTTGGTGAAATATTAAGTAAGTGGTTTTTGAAAAAAACAATCATTATCTAGATATAATCAAGTGGAAGTGTATCTGGAACATATGTAACTAGAGTTAAAACCCAAAAAAACCACTTTAATATATACTTTAATGGGAACTAGTGCACTATAATGAGCCTTGCTGATGTCCTAGTTTAACACTCCCAGGTGATATGTTTGGTTAATCACAAGCATTTTATGAATCATTATGAAGGATTTATGGAAAATTTTAGCTTTTTAAGGAATACCATGTTTAATAACGATGTTATATAATATAAAGGTTCCCTTTTAATTACACATTTATCTCTAAGTTTTTATTCTTTTAGAAAAAATGAAATGAAATAGGAGGCACCATGTAAATGGTGAGCGCAATGGACCATGCGCTGACAACTGTAAGAACCTGGGTTTTGTATGAGGTACAAATCCTTTTATCTTCAGTTTAAATGCCTTTTTATAGTCTTATATTAATGCCTAACATGATCACAATGTTTTTTGAGGTGTGTGGGGATTTTTCATAGTATGGAACCATGTTTTCGGATGAAATTGACCTGGCGCACGGTTTGTGCACGGTCATCGCATGGTTAGACCAAACCATGAAAGAGGCCTAAAAAGTTACAGGTTCTTAATAGATGATTTCACATAGTTTTTCATGGTTATTAAAACCAGGATGAGTATCCATGTGAAGTTACCTACCTAGGTCAAGAGGTGCGCATGATTTCCACATGGTTTGAGAAACCTTGTGGCTAAACTATGCGACCCTACTGTGTATTTTTTTAATTTTAAATTAAAACGTAATTTCCTTCTTAAGACCAATTTGGGTTTTATTCTCCCGTTCACAGAAGGCCTCCCATAGATCTCCCTTGTGGTGCCTAACATAGGCTTTGATCCTGTTCCTCTGTCTGATCTCTGTTTTAATCGTTGATCGTCTCTACGGATCCCCATCGGTAAGGAATATCTTCTTTTTTAGTCGTTCTTGATTCTTTGGAACAATGACAACACTATTTGGATTTAGGCTCATATTCCCTAATATATCTTTCTCCATCCATTATTTAAATATCTCCCAAACTAGGATGATTCAAGACTTGACACTGGATGAGTTGTATACCACAGATGCGAGGTAGGTGGTCTATGCCATCTAGGATGCATTAGATATTGCATGTTGTTTTGATTGTTGATGTGATATATATGTTTACAGTTATGTTAGTTGGGTGCAGTAGATAAAGGTGTGATGTCATCTTTTAATCCATAAGGAGTATGGGCCCTTATGAATTGGGAAATGACACACCAGTGAAATGAAACATGTGTGGTCTGAATGGAAACCATGTTTTGGGTTCATGAGGTGTTATGGGCCGTCCTAGATTCAAAAATTGGTAAACCCTTGGTGAAATTTCATAAATAATTGAATGTTAAATGGAAGTGTAACTCGAATGGAAATTAGATACTTGACCTAGACCCATATTTTGAGTGGGAAGGAGGCATAATTTCTAGTGGTTCGATGGATTTTCTTTATACATTCCTAGATTTAAAAGAAGGATTTGAGTTTGACTTGGTTTTTAGGAGGTTTTTTACCAATCCTGAGATTTTTTTCTTTGTTCTTTGATATTGTTCTTTATTGAGGCATGAATTTGGTATTTTAGATACATTCCACCATGATGAACTCTAGTGGTATGCCGTGATGGAGGTGATGACCATACTTTTGAGAAAGTGGGACATGGGATATAGCTTTATCCTCCTATAGTTCCGTCTGCAAAACCTGAGCTTGTTCCGGACACATGTTCTAAGGAATAGTTCTGCGAGGGTTTCTTTATCTATATTCGGACTTTTTAGGGAGCACCACATTCACACTTGACTATGGTTGAGCTGACATGGGTATTCCAATAGTTCCATCCTCCTTCATTTTAAAAAGATGGTGGACCACAGGCTATAGATCTGTGGCTAGAGACCACATTTTCAATTTTTGAGCATCTAGAG
The DNA here is from genome assembly GCA_963277665.1 of Viscum album. Lineage (NCBI taxonomy): Eukaryota > Viridiplantae > Streptophyta > Magnoliopsida > Santalales > Viscaceae > Viscum > Viscum album. The sequence continues at coordinate 790,677,052 of OY728120.1, forward strand.
ACACCTCTATAGTAGAGAGTCAAGCTCACGACTTACATGCTACATGGAGCAGAAAAGCAGAGGTGCGACAATTTGAACTAGGATAATGGGATATGGAATATGGGTTGGGATAAATTCCAAACCCACTCCTATGACTACTTTTACTCTGTGAATCAACGAGAAGAGCGGGCTACTGGGTACATGCGTCTAGAGAAGGGTCTGATGAAGGTTATGGAATACTCGACACACTTTACAGAGCTGCTGTGTTTTGTGCTGATGTATCTTACTGATGATTTGATGAGTGAGATCCACTTTGAGGAAGGTATCAGACATGCTATCAGCTCTCAGGTCAACGTGTCCATGATACTTTATGCCACTAAAGTTGTGAATCAGGAGCTGATTGTAGAGCGGAACCTGAGGGAAGATGGGGGTACATAACAGGGGAGTTTTTTTTCTCACCCAAGTGGATCTACATCTTTGGGAGGAAGCTCTATTTCAAGGATTCCCATAATGTGAGTGCTTGTCAGGATATGGGTGTATGAAGCTTGGTGTTTTTTTATCAGTGTGTTTTGTGAGGCTATAAGAAAAATTAGTGTGACCGCAACCTAGTCGAGTGCCAAGCTTGTGGTCGGATGGGTAACATGTAGCAGTTTTTTAGGACCATACCTCTATCTATGAGTGGTAGGGGGTCATCTCCAACATTGGGTTAAGGAGTAGGTTTATCAGCTCCACGTCAGGGTGGGAGCTGGAGCAGTACATGCCAGTGAGGTCAGGGAAATGATGGTCATGGTCATGGCACCCAGACACTGTGTTCTCAAAGGCGGCAGGTTGGATCATCTCAGGCTAGCCAGGTAGGGTTACATGGCTATGGCACATTCCAAACTTATTCATTGCAACAAACCCAACAAGAGTAGGATCTAGAACTATCTATAGTGAGAGGTATGATCTTAGTAGCTTCTACTATTTCATCTACCCTTTTCAATACTGGTTCCTCTCACAGTTTAATCTCTTTATGAGGGTTGAAAATCTATGGGCTTGTGGTTTTTCATTATAAGGGTGTTTTGACTCTAGACAGACATTTGAGATTTATAATGGGTGATGTGCGCCAGTTTATGGAGTTTCCCCATGATTTTAGAGGATTTCACTTCATTTGGGATCTGTTTTTCCTAAAGATGATAGGGTATTAAATATTTCTCTGAATGGACTAGCTCATTTGTTATCGAGAATATGTTGAATTCAATCATTAGAGGGTGAATTTTGCATCACCATAGGGAGTCGTGTTTATTCATAAGGGTGAAAGGGATGTCCAGGCGATCAGATCTAGACACGATCATCGTGGGATGGGATGTATGAAAACCTAGATTTCTAGTTTGTTTCTGGATGATCAGGGAGGGAGTCAAGCATACTTTTATAAAGTGGTTGAGTACTTTATGGATGTCTTTCATAATGAATTTTCTGATTTTCCGCCTTAGAGACAGGTGGAGGTATCCTTCGAGCTAGTTCTAGAAGCTGTGCCGATATCCATTACTTCTTAGAGGATGACTACGATGGAGTTGTAGGAGCTCAAGAGGCATCTAAAGGATTTATAGGCAAAGGGGTTTATCAAACCCACTACTTCCCTATGGGGTTCGCTTGTCCTTTTTTTGAAAAAGTCAGATGGAACTCTTAGTCTTTGCATGGATTATTTGAAACCGAACCAGCTGATGGTTAAAAACTGATATCCTTTTCCACATATAGATGACATTTTTTATCAGCTTTGAGGAGCCAGAGTGTTCTTGAAGATCGACTTGAGGTTAGGTTATCACCAGGTGCATGTAACACCCCGAGATTTTATGAAAAATATTCGTTTTAATTTCATTAATGTATTGTGTTGTATGCTACACCTAAAGGAGATTTCACAACACGCATCCCTGACTTGGCTCGCATTACACACAATAAAGACCTTCCTCGATAACGTGTGTAGTAAGCAATACCGAGTTTCACTAAACGAGATATTATTATAATATTATTATGAACTAGCCGTTATGAATAGTAATACGCACTTTTTGAAATTTTATAAATTTTATCTTTCAAAATGGACTTCATTTTTGGATTCAGAATATCGAAATTAGCTTAGGGTGAAATTTTGGTACTTTTCGGATAACTTTCATATTCTGATGAATAGTGAAAATTACTAAATTTTAATTAAAAACAACTTTTTTAATAGAAATAATTAATAGTGATAAATTATTAATTTGAGTGGTTTTAAAGTATATTTAGAATATATTTTTACCAGTTAATACAATGTTGGTCATTGGATGTAAGTTCACATTTAAACCAGACATAAACAAGTGTCAATCTTTTGATAGTTATTATCTCTTAAAAACACGTTATTTTTTTGACGATGAGAATTAATTTTTGCAACTGATATGTTTTGAATTCATAATATCAAATATAGCTTAGGCCTAATTTTTGGTATTTTTCTGGAAACTTTCATTTTTCGATGAATAGTGAAACCACTAAGTGGTAGTTAAAAAACTGAATTTTTCATAAAACATAATTTTACCACTTCTGTGAGTGGAATTTTGAAAATCTGAGAGACACAGTTAGCGTCAAGGACTAAAATGCGGTTCAATGAGATGAAATTTTTTTTGGTGAATAGTAACTTTTTACTTTTATTTACCACGGATACAAGTAAATATGATAATTAAGGGTAAAAATGATATTATTGTTACCCTAACACTTGTCCTAATTCAATTGGATAAGTTTAATTCGAACAAAAACAACCTTAGGAGTAAAATATGACCATTTAGGCCCACTTGGATTAGATTAGGACATTTAATATTAATTTATTTAATGAAGGGTTAAAATAGTTAAAATCAAAGTTTAATAAGTAAATAATTTTCAATATAGGGTTATACATAAGGTAAATTAGACTATAAATATTCATTAGAAAGCTAAAAATATTTCCTACATAATTTTATTTTATTTATAATTTTTATAAATTGAATAATTTAATTTATTTATGACACAATGATGATGTAGTAATTATCTTATTAATGAAATATTGACATAATTGATGTTATAAATACCCAAATAAATGAAATTTGAGACTTTTTATGAATTTAACTAATTTTCTTGGTTAATATGACATGTTAGGTTTGATTTAATGAACTTTGTTTCAAACTAATCATTCTGTTATTATTTTCACAAAAATCAATTACCAAATAGTGTCAAAATTGACATAAAATAGTTTTTAAAACAAATATTATATTATTAATTGTTATTTATTCCTAAAAATCTAAGGTTCGGCCAAATTACTTATATAAGGTTATATATATTAATAATAAACAACTTGGGGTTCGTTTGGCTTGTTATATTTTGTTTATTAACCTTATATTTTAAGAAAACAAGAAGACACGGTAAAAGTAAAATTATTTAACTTAAGGTTAAATCTATATGATAAGGTTTAAATAGAAACCTAAACTTGTCTAAATTCTATTGGATGAGAGGATTTAGACCCATCCCCACATTATCTTAGAAATAAATTAATTTGAAGCTATTAAAAACCGAATATGACTTTATAATAAAATAATATTTTTAGTTTTTCCAAAGGTGCCCCTCTCCTCCCTTATAAAAAGGCACCTCCTCCCACTCTTCCTCACACCACTTTGAGCCTTCATGATCGGCCAAACCCTGCCAAATTCTCTTATCCGCTTCCATAGAAACATCCTAGAGGTTCTAGTCTTCTTCAAAGACCAATTTTAGTTCCCTAAGAGGAGGTCTCAAAGAGGCGCTTCAAAGAAGAGGTAATGTCCGTTACCGATTCTTTCAACTTTATTTCTTCCTCCACGTCTTATTCATTAGTTGTTTCATTATGAAGTAATAACATTAGTTTAAATCATATACTGATATGTTATTATACATATGAAACAACCATATTTCACCATATATCCATCCTAGGGAAATCCAAATCACCACGCGTGCGTATGTACAGAATACCGTCTCCATGCCGTGGTGTAATCTATTTTTCCAACACCACCTTACATGGATAGGTATAATGGTGTAAAAAATAACTATACATAGTTATTATAACATCATACTGATTCTGATATATTATACCATCCACTACAATTATATTCAATAATTATGGGAACGATATCATCGCTCGTGCATACGTACGGACTACCGTCTCCACGACACGATGAGATTCATTCTCCATCTTAACCATACATGAATGATCATAATGTTTATATAATGAATAATAATGAAATATATGAAATAATAATGCTACTATATTTATGTATATATATATATATACATGTATGTCATCTATTTATTTTCATTCAATTCAATAAGGAAATGAAAACAACGTTCATGTGTACGTACGGCCTACCGTCTCTATAAACGGTGTATTCCATTCATTTTATCGATCTATAATATATATATATGTGTATATGATGAATATATATTATATATAAATCATGTTTTACATTCTTGAATTTTGTAAATCATGATATAAGTATTAATATCAATAATGACAAGTCGAAACACATACGATAAATGAAATGATTTTACCCAAAACGCTGCTTTAACATGGAATTTACAAAAGAACGGGTAATATAAAGTTATAAGTGAACCATATATGATATCATAACAATTAATATGATTTTATAATAAGTTAATGACATTATTTAAAACGTTATAAAAGTGTTTTGGATACGTAAGAAGCATATCAGACCTAAGGTAAGGGATAATTATTCCAATCTCATTCTTATCCGAGATTGTTTATTCGTAATTATTTACTAGGGTTATACTTATCATCCATGTCCATGATTTCTAAAAATGGTTTCATGTATGTTTAATTTCCTTTTTAACTATTTTGACTTTTACCCTATTGTATGAATGGAATCTTTCTTTTATTAACTCTACAAGGTAAATTTTGACTTTTCCGACAAAAGTACGAGAAGAATGTTTTTTTAACGTATACGGCATGAAGGGATTTTTATGGTTTTATAAAGCCTTATTTTCATGAAGCTTCATCAAAAGGATTTCATGACTATTTTCAACAAAATCTTTTTCTTTTAAAATTTCATGACGTTTTGTGAAAAGAATGTTGATTTTGAAGAAGAAAGGATATTTTCCTCAAGAATTGATTTCAAGTGTTTTATCAAAACCATTTTCATCTTAGATGAAATTATTTCATATGTGTATGTTTCAAGTATAATATCTCTATGATTTACATGGTTTCAATTTTCTTATTATGAAATGATATCCATTTTCATTATATGGATTATGTGATGATTAGATGATGTTTATAAAACCCATTTTATTTATTGTGTTATTATGAATGATGTATGTTTATTTTGTGGCACAAGTAAGAATGATTTCATTATGAGATGGGTGGGACCTATATCTCCATAATATTAATTGGGTAAATATTCATATCTCATGAGATAGACATTGATGGAATGATAAGTTAATCTTTTTCTGTGTTACAGGACTGAAATGAGTAGCGAACTGGATTCAGAATGGGACTTTGTCCACTAAGATGGTCTTTGGCAGCAATGCATGGGCTACTATTGATATAATAACATGTGTTGAATGGTTGCCACAATTACATGTTTTATTCCCATGCTATTTTATCTTGATTGATGTTCCCTTATGATATATGCCTTACGTACTTCCATGATTGATGTCTTTTCTCAAGATTTTGATGTTTAGATTTTATGTTCAAGTTTTTGCATTCAAATGTTTATGGATTGTTTTATGTTCTCTATGTTTAGCCTTACTGGTCATTTGAGCTCACCCCTTTTATGTTAGCTTTTCCTAGAGATATAAATAAAGGTTTTAGGTATGAAAAAAAGGTAAAGGTCTTTATTTGGAGATTTTGAAGATCTTTCACCACGATTAGAAGATTTTATTCCGAGATTCCAAAGACACTAAACTATTATGATCCTTGTGTGTCTGTTTTTGTTATGTATTAATTTTTCCAAAAAAGTAATGTATTTTCCATCTACGCCAAGCTTTGGGTCTCTACATTTGGTATCAGAATAAAGGTTTAGTAAACCTTTGAAACAAGGATGCAAGAACTTTAGTGAGATCCCTTGAGATATTTCTAAGGCATGTCTAGGGATGTCCCAAGGATAAGTATAAGTATAGGTTATAGTCCTAGAATTATGGTAACAATATTAGATTAAACCTAAGATGATAGATATTGAAGTTACTCCCCCTTCATTATGATTTTTGCATCTCACACTATTCTTTTTGGTTTTTAGAAAATGGCTGGAAACAAGATGATTTGCGATAATGGAGGATATGGTGGACAATGGAATGATATTCTTCATGAGAAACCAAATGAAATGGGATTTGGAAGTCAAAACATCATTATTATGCCAAATAATCAATCTCATAATATGATCAATAAACTCAAATTTGGTAAGTTTCCTGACTCGTCTAATAAGAGAAAGATGGAATTTCATGATGATAATAGAGGAAAGAAAGTTCAATTTCCCCTATGTAAATTATGTGGGAAGTGGCATCAAGGAGAATGTTTCAAAGAAACTAGAAGATGCTTTGGATGTGGAAATGAAGGACATAAATCCAGTAAGATCAAAGGAAAAGGTTCAGTTAACACCATGGATGAGGATAATGGTATTTCTTTGACATCAACAATGGTTAAATGTTTTAAATGTGGAATTTATGGGCATTATGCAAACCAATTCCCTAAGGGAAAGTCTCATGAAGAGATTCAGTATGGTCGTATGGGTAGTATTAATGTTGATGATAATGAAGAGACTACAAATGATATGTGATATGAAAGAATTATTGAAGCTCGGTCAATGGTTTAAGAAGGTAGTGGAATGATTATATGTTTATCAAGTGTAATGTTGTATAAGTAATCTCATGGTACTATGGAATAAAGAGACATCTTAGGATTGTTACACTATTGCCTTTCCTTAAGTTTTGAAAGTGTATGATGAATGGTACCAGTAACCATGAAAGTTTATTCAGATATTTTTGGAAATTAGATGATATGCGCATAAGGAAGGGATAAGGAGAAAATTAAATGTTTGATAGTATTCACGAGCTCATGACTGATATAAGGAGAAGGTTATATCATGGTTTGAGTATATAGAATTTTTGGATTTTGATATATGGAAAGAGTTAAATTTTAACAGCATTCATGTTTTCACTAAGTTTAATGGGTATTCATTTTTCAAGAGAATACATGATTAAGGTATTCACATGATTGGAATGTGACCGACAATATATATGGGGGATAAATGATGGTTGGTTGATGACATTTCAAGTAATCTTTTTCATTATACTATGAGCATGGACCGAAGTATTTTAGATAAAGATTGGAATGGATTATGTTGGACATAAGTTAGTATTGTTTAAGGATTGAAATTTTTTCGATATTATTGATGGGATGTTATAGTAATGTAGTTTTAGAAAAAGGACAACCTGAAGGACAGACGACAGCCCATTGCGTCAGACAAGGCTGTGGGAATCGAACCCACAACCGAAGTGAGACTAACCTTTATCACCTACCACTGGCCAATAGGAAGTCCCTGTTTAGTAGAAACTAGTTTTATTATATTAAGAAGTATGAAATATGTAGTATAGGTCCATTTTAGGAACCATATATGATTAATCTCACTATAGATCGACTTATATATATTTAATAACTTTTTCTAAACTTTTGTTTGAGACAAATGGAATGACCCATTAATCTATCACATTATCTGCTAACACTTCATGAATAACAAATTCAACTTAATTTCTTTAAGAGATGAAGTGGAAATTGTTCAGGGCATAAAATACAGTGAGATTGTACCAAAATAAAGTAGGTATTTGTTCTAATTCAAATTCTTCAACTTTAGTGAAATGATCTTGAAAACCAAAAATGTTGTCCTATTGCCCTTATATCCGATGAATCGGATGGTACCCTAGATCATCACAAATATATGGCTTTGTGATTGTTGGATTTTTCATATCCATGTTCTATACCACTCTCCATCAAAACTTGATGGTTAGATTTTTCTTCTATATCTATATTTTCACCTATGTTCTCCTACGTGAAAACTCAGTGATGAGTTAATTTGGGTAACCGTTACATTTCATACTTTAGATTTTAAAGCCATGTTTTGGTATTCCTTTTTAAGTTGTGGGTTTCCATTAAATAAACTTTCAAGTAGTAAACCATTTATAACCCCGACGAATTTCGAGGGCGAAATTCATTTTAAGGGAGGTAGAATGTAACACCCCGAGATTTTATGAAAATTATTCGTTTTAATTTCATTAATGTCCTGTGTTGTACGCTACACCAAAAGGAGCTTTCACAACACGCATCCCTGACTTGGCTTTCATTACACACAATAAAGACCTTCCTCGATAGCGTGTGTAGTACGCAATACCGAGTTTCACTAAACGAAATATTATTATAATATTATTATGAACTAGCCGTTATGAATAGTAATACCCACTTTTTGAAATTTTATATATTTGATCTTTCAAAATGGAATTCATTTTTGGATTCGGAATATCAAAATTATCTTAGGGTGAAATTTTCGTACTTTTCGGATAACTTTTATATTCTGATGAATAGTGAAAATTACTAAATTTTAATTAAAAAAACTTTTTTAATCGAAATAATTAATAGTGATAAATTATTAAATTGAGTGGGTTTAAATTATATTTAGAATATATTTTTACCATTTAATACAATTTTGGTCATTGGATGTAATTTCACATTTAAACCAGACATAAACAAGTGTCCATCTTTTGATAGTTATTATCTCTTAAAAACACGCTATTTGTTTTGACAATGAGAATTAATTTTTGAAAATGATATGTTTTGAATTTGGTAAAATAGATATCATTTTTTAATTCATAATATCAAATATAGCTTGGGCCTAATTTTTTGTATTTTTCTGGAAACTTTCATTTTTTGATGAATAGTGAAACCACAAAGTGGTAGTTAAAAAACTGAATTTTTCATAAAACATAATGTTACCGCTTCTGTGATTGGAATTTAGAAACTCCCAGAGACACGGTTAATATCAAGGACTCAAATGTGGTTCAATGAGATGAAAATATTTTTTGGTGAATAGTAACTTTTTACTTTTATTTACCACGGTTAAAAGTAAATAGGATAATTAAGGGTAAAAATGATATAATTATTACCCTAAAACATGTCCTAATTCTATTGGATAAGTTTAATTCGACCATACATAACCTTAGGAATAGCATATGACCATTTAGGCCCACTTGAATTAGATTAGGACATTTAATATTAATTTATTTAAAGAAGGGTTAAAATAGTTAAAATCAAATTTTAATAAGTAAATCATTTTTAATATAGGGTTACACAAAAGATAAATTCGACTATAAATATTAGTTAAAAAGATAAAAATATTTCCTACATAATGGTATTTTAATTATAATTTTTATACATTATATAATTTAATTTATTTATGACACAAAAATGATGCAGTAATTATCTTAATAATGAAATATTGACATAATTGATGTTATAAATAAAAACATAAATGTAATATGAGACGTTTTATGAATTTCACAAATTTTATAGGTTAATATGACATTTTAGTTTTGATTTAATTAACTTTCTTCGAACTAATCATTCTGTTATGATTTTCAAAACAAATCAATTACCAAATAGTGTCAAAATTGACATAAAATAGTTCTTAAAAAAACTATTTTATTATTAATTGTTTTTTTATTCCTAAAAATCTATGGTTCGGCCAAATGACTTAGATAAGGTTATATATATTTATGATAAAGAACTTGGGTTTCGTTTGTCTTGTTATAGTAAGTTTATTAACCTTATAGTTTAAGAAAACAAGAAGACGCGGAAAAAGTAAAATTATTTAACTGAAGGTTAAATCTAAATGATAAGGTTAAAATAGAAACCTAAACTTTTCTAAATTCTATTGGATTAGAGGATTTAGACCCATCCCAACATTAGATTATAAATAAATCAATTTGGAGCTATTAAAAACCGAATATGACATTATAATAAAAAAATATTTTTAGTTTTTCCATAGGTGCCCCTCTCCTCCCTTATAAAAGGGCACCTACTCCCACTCTTCCTCACACAACTTTGAGCATTAAATCTCGGTGAAAAACTGCCAAATTCTTTTCTCCACTTCCATATAAACATCCTAGAGGTTCTGGTCTTCTTCAAAGACCAATTTTAGTGCCCTAGGAGGAGTTCTCAAAGAGGCGCTTCAAAGAAGAGGTAATGTCCGTTACCGATTCTTTCAACATTATTTCTTCTTCCACTTATTATTCTTTATTGGTTTCATTATGAATTAATAACATCAGTATAACTCATATAATGATATGTCATTATATGTATGAAACAACCCTATTTCACCATCTATCAATCCTATGGAAAATGAAATCACCAGGCGTGCGTACGAACAGAATATCGTCTCCACGTCGTGGTGTAATCTGTTTTTCCAACACCACCTTACTTGGATGGGTATAATGGTGTAAAGAATAAATATACATAGTTATTATAACATCATATTTATTCTGATATATTATACCATCCACTCCAATTATATTCAATAATATTGGAACGATATCATCGCTCGTGCGTACGTACGGACTACCGTCTCCACGATGCAATGAGATTCATTCTACATGTTAACCATACATGAATGATCATAAAGTTTATATAATGAATAATAATGAAATATATGAAATAATAATTCTACTAGATTTATGTATATATATATTTATTTATTTCATCTATTTAGTTTTATTCAATTCAATAAGGAAACGAAAACAACGTTCATGTGTACGTACGACCTACCGTCTCCATGAACGGTGTATTTCATTCCTTTTATCGATCTATAATATATAGATGTATATGATGAATATATATTATATATAAATCATGATTTACATTCTGGAATTATGTAAATCAGGATATAAGTATTAATATCAAGAACGACAAGTCGAAACACATACGATAAATGAAATGATTTTACCCAAACGCTGCTTTAACATGGAATTTACAAAATAATGGGTAATATAAAGTCATAAGTGAAACATATATTATTTCATAACAATGAATATGATTCTGTAATAAGTCAGTGACATTATTTAAAACATTATAAAGGAGGTTTCGATACGTACGAAGCATATCAGACCTAAGGTAGGGGATAATTATTCCAATATCATTCTTCTCCGAGATTGTTTATTCGTAATTATTTACTAGGGTTATACTTATCATCCATGTCCCTGATTTAAAAAAATGGTTTCATGTATTTTTAAAGTCCTTCTTACTTATTTTTTCTTTTACTCCCTGGTATGGAAGAAATCATTCTTTTATTTACCCTACATGGTAATTTTTGACTTTTCCGACAAAAGTACGAGAAGAATGTTTTTTTAACATATATGACATGAAGGGATTTTTACGGTTTTTTAAAGCCTTATTTTCATGAAGCATCCTCCAAAATATTTCATGAATATTTTCAACAAAATCCTTTTCATTTAAAATTGCATGACGTTTTTTGAAAAGAAAGATGATTTTGAAGAATAAAGGATATTTTCCTAAATAAATGATTTCAAGTGTTTTATAAAAACCATTTTTCATCTAAGATGAAATTATTTCATTTGTCTATGTTTCAAGTATAATGTCTCTATGATATACATGGTTTCAATTTTCTTATTATGAAATGATATCCATTTCTTTTATATGGATTATGTGATGGTGGGATGATTTTTACAAAACCCATTTTATTTATTGGGTTATTATGAATGGTGTATGTTTATTTTGTGGCACAAGTAAGAATGATTTCATTATGAGATTGGTGGGACCTATATCTCCATCCAATGCATTGGGTAAAGATTTATATCTCATGAGATAGACATGGATGGAATGGTAAGTTAATCTAGTTCAGTGTTACAGGACTGGAACGAGGAGTGAACACGATTCAGAAAGGGACTTTGTCCACTAAGATGGTCTTGGAAGCAATGCCTTGGCTACTATGGAAGTCATAACATGTGTTGAATGGTTTCCACAATTACATATTTTATTCCCATGCTATTTTATCATGATTGTTGTTCCCTTATGATATATGCCTTATGTACTTCCAAGATTCATGTCTTTGCTCAAGATTTTGATGTTTATATTTTATGTTCAAGTTTTTGCATTCAAATGTTTGTGGATTGTTTGATGTTCTCTATGTTTAACCTTACTGGGCATTTGAGCTCACCCCTTTTATGTTTTCTTTTCCCCAGGATATAAAGAAAGGTTTTAGGTAAGAAAAAAAGGGGGATGATCTTTATTGGGAGATGTTGAAGATCTTTCACCACGATTAGAAGATTTTATTCCGAGATACCAAAGATACTAAACTATAACGATCCTTGTGTGTCATTTTTTGTTATGTAGTAATTATTCAGAAACAGTAATGTATTGTCTATGCACGTCATGATTTGGGTCTCTATAGTGCATGTTCGACCTATAGGCATACCTCGTACATCCTTTCGTCACATGTATGGGTTATATGAGTATCTGGTTATGTCGTTCGATCCCATGAACAATGCCAATAGTTTTCATGGATTTGATGAACTGAGTGTCCCATCCCTATTTGGATTATTTAATGGTGGTTTTCGTGGATGATAACTTGGTGTATTCTCACAATCAACAAAACCATTCAAAGAATATTGATATCATTTTTATTACGCTGAGAAAGCATCATTTATACAATAAGATAACAAAGTGGCACTTTTGGATGGATCAGATTCACATCCTGGTCACATCATCTTGGAAAAAAGTGTGTCAGTGGACCTAGAGAAGCTTGGATCTATTGTTTCCTAGTAACAGCCCTTAAAGGGTTTTGACATACGACACTTCTTATGGATATCTAGATACTACATGAATTTTATTCAGGACTTATCACATTTATAAGTGTCGTTGATAGTATTGACTAAGAAGGGTGTGAATTTTGTGTGGTCAGAATCTTTTGAGACAACATTTCTGGAGCTGAAAGGGAGGTTGACATTGGCATCAGTCCTGATAGTTCCAAAGTAGGGGAAGATCTATACAGTGTACTGTGATGCTTCAATTATTGGGCTGGGGGAAATTCTGATGTAGGGAGATCGAGTCATGGTGTATGGGTCTCGGAAGTTGAGGACTCATGAGAAGAAATACCCTACACACGATCTTGAGTTAGCATCAAATTTTCTTGCGTTGTACTATTGGAGGCACTATTTATTGGGAGAGAATTTTGTGGTGTACATAGACCACAAAAGATTAAATTATATCTTTACGTAGTGTGATTTAAATTTTAGGCAGTGAAGGTGGGTAGAGTACCCACAGTACTCTGACTTCAAGCTTCCCTATATGTCTGGTGATGGAAATGAAGTAGCCGATTCACCGAGCAGGAGGACTCAGATATAAGAAATGAAGCAGACTAGTAGCGAGTGGAAGCTTATGGAATTGTTTTTTGAGATACATATGGAGGTGCATGATAGATAGGGGTAGACTTTTCTATCATCCTTAGATTTTACGTCTACCCTACTAGATAGTGTTAGGATGATGCATCTATTGGATTAAGAATGCCTATTTCTATTAGAATGTGCGGCGGGTGAGGACCCTCCTCATAGTTAAACGGTAGGCGATGATGAGATATTGATTATCAATGGACATGTCTGGGTTCCAATCGATATAAATGAGGAGTTCATGTGGGAGATTCATGCTTCATCTTGGGAAGTACATATTCGGGTTACCAAGATGTATCGTGACTTGGAGCGATAGTACTAGTGGCTGGGAATGGAGAAAGAGGTGGCTGGTTTTGTTACTAGGAGTTCCACCTGTTAGCATGTGAAGGTGGGACATCAACGATCATCTTGGATTTCAGAGAAGTTACATATACCTGAGTTGAAATTGGATGATGTTTCAATGGATTTAGTGACTGGATTACTGAGATTTCCTCGAGGTAATGATGGAGTGTGGGTTGTTGTTGACGAGCTTATAAAGGTCACACATTTCTTTCTGATCAAGGAGACCATTAGTGTGGATGATCATGGAATTTTGTACATTTGAGATGTGGTACGACTTCATGGGATCTCATACACTATCATTTTAGATAGGGATGCCCATTTTACATTTCTTTTCATGGTAGAGTTTTCAAAGGGTTATGGGCACAACGGTTCTTTTGATCACAACATACCACCCTCAAACTGATGGCCAGTCAAAGTGTATGATACTGGTGCTAGAGGAAATTATTAGAGCATAAGTCCTGGATTTAGGGGGCTCTTAGGAGAGCCACATTCCCCTGGTTGAGTTCTCATACAATAATAGTTATCAAGAGATGATACGGATGGAACCTTATGAGGATTTATACGGTAGGCCATGCCATTATCCCCTGTACTGGCTAGAGGTATGACAGGTAGATTTTTGGGATTGTGTCTCGTGTAGGAGATATCTGAGCAGGCCCACTTGATTTAGAAACTGATAGCTATTAAACATTCTCTTCATAAATCATATGCTTATCTCCGTAGGAGACCTATAGAGTTTGAGGTCGGGCATTGGGTTTTCTTGCATGTTTCCCCGAGGCCGGTACACAGTCTGATCAGGAGACAAGGCAAACTTTCACTGAGATATTTCAAGCCATTTAAGATTCTGGATAGATTTGGGTCGGTTTCCTATCAGTTTTAGTTACCTTAGAAGTACCAAACCATGAACGATGTATTCCATGTATCTCGGTTGCACTGTTATCACTTAGAATTATCCCACGTTTTTCAGCCTGAGGAGGTTGAACTTCAGTTTGATGCCTCCTTTAAGGATCTTCTGATTCGTATAGTTGAGAGGAGAACGAAGGTTCTCTGAGGTCAGTCAGTTCCTCTAGTGAGGGTTATATGGAAGAACGACCATTTATAAGATGAGACTTAGGAGAGGGAAGCTGGCTTACGTGCTCAGTGGCCAGAGTTCTTCTCAGATGAATATTGACCACCCTTTAGAGAGAAATTCAAGGTCGAATTGTTATATGGGGGATATTGCAAGAACATGGGTTTTTGTGTGAGGTAAAGATCCTTTTATTTTTATATTAAACTCCTCTGTATGGACTTCTATGAATTATTAACTTGATCACGAGTGTTTTGGAGGTGTCGAGGGCTTGTTTGGAGGCTGGAACCATGTTTTGGGCTGATAGTGACATAGCACAAGGTTTGCGCAAGGCTAGCGCAAGATTAATCCAAACTGTGCGAGAGGTCTTAAAAGTTTCATGATATTAATAGACACTTTTTTATATTTTTCACATGTTTAGTCAAATTGTGCAAAGTAATCATGCGAAGTTCCCCTCCTAGGCAAAGAAGTGTGCGCAGTTTCCACACTATTTTTGAAACCGTGCAGAAAAATTGTGAGACCCTACTATGTTTTTTTTAATTTTAAATTAAAACATAATTTCCTTTTTAAACCCAATTTGGGTTTTCTTCTCTCGCGCACATATGACCTCCCAAATCTATCACTTGGGGCGCCTAATATAGGATTTGATCTCGATCCTCCGTATAATCTCTGTTTTGATCACTGATTGTCTCTACATATCTTCATTGGTAAGGCCTACATTTCTATTTAGTCATTCTCGATTCATTGGAACAACGACGGTGCTATTTGGATTAAGGATCATATTCCCTAATATTCCTTTTTTTCATTCATTCTTTAGATTTCTCCCAAACCAGGACGAGTCAAGACTTGAAACTAGATGAGTTTTCTACTACCGAGGTGAGGAAGGTGGTCTATGCTTTATTTTGTCTTTTTTTGGTGATTTTCATGCATTCCTCCATTATGCCATCCATCAGACATTCTGACAAGGTCATTTGTTTTGCGTGAGTTTCTTTTAGTAGCTATAGTTGGACTTAGTGAGGAAGCTCTTAGGTTCCGTTTAGGTGCGCTAGTACCCATTGCTCATTTTAAGGTCACCCATGGGGTGTTATTTTTGGATTTAACTTGTTTATACCAATTTAAACCAACCAAGGGGTGTGTTCCTTTTCTTTCCTAGTAAGAGGAATCTCATTAATGACATGATAGCTTGAATAGCTTGCATAAGAGATGTACTACCTCCTTACATATTGATACCTGGTGACACCATACATATTTTTATAGCTTGGATTAACTGAAATGTGTTGATATGGGTGGGCAAACCTATATAAAATGGATAATGGATTGTTGAATGATTTATAGGGGATGGTAGGACCATATTTTTTTAGTTGATAAATGGTTTTCATGAGTGGGTATACTCATGGCTTGTGTAGGTTGATGTGAGTGGGTATACTCACTTGGAATGAATGATTAATTTGAATTCTTGAATGAATGGTTTGATAGATGAAATTGATAGATCTCCATGGATCTGGAATGCGGTAATGGATGCCTTGGATTGACCCTACCCCTTGGATCTTGATTCTGTGGGAAGCCTCAGGACTTGCTACCCCATTGATCTGGCTTTCTTGGGCTCAC
This sequence comes from Viscum album, assembly GCA_963277665.1. Lineage (NCBI taxonomy): Eukaryota > Viridiplantae > Streptophyta > Magnoliopsida > Santalales > Viscaceae > Viscum > Viscum album. The sequence continues at coordinate 790,693,508 of OY728120.1, forward strand.
GTAGGACTATCTTTTTCCATGCTCCCAGGACCCCAATTAGTTCCTAACTGAACATCCACCAGGGATGTCCAAGGGAATCGATGGGATACTGTAGACAAGATCCTTGGATCTGGCCCTCCGAGGTCTATATATTTTTACTTGGCATCCATGGTCTGATGAAACCTTGGATCCGGCCCTTGCGGTCAACACATCAATATAAAACAAGGATGTGGGATACATTATTTCTCTATATAGTGTCGTTCTGGTTTCATGATACTGATGGATATATGGAATGGCCATGTGACTGCCTTGTTTACTTTTTATAGCTACCTTATTAGAAGCTGATTCTCTTTTTCAGGTAAACTGAGGGCTGGTTGGTTTTACTTATTATAGTAGAGTTATATCATGGGCATATGCACTTAATTACATTTGTTTACACTTTCTAGAACCACTGTAGAATTGATGTAATAACTCTCTAGACCTGGGTGGTTTCCTTTCTGGGTTGCTTATGTCACACCCTATTTGGGCCTCCCCAAAGACCCAAATAGATAATATGGTTATTGGTGATGATAGGGAAAAGAGCCCTAGTACAGGTTGTTGACTATAGATTTGGAGCTTGGGAGCATATGACCAAGATGAGGCTTGTGATGCTAGAATACCTTTTTGGTATTTTGGTCTTTTTGGGATACTTCTATTGTATTGTATTGTCATGTAATGTTGTGGCTATTTTCTAGATACTTGTTCCATCTACATCATTCTTTATATGTGACACTTTAGGTTATTTATGTGCATACCTATCATATCTTACTTTAACATGTATGTTTTTTATATATCTTCTTCTACTTATATTGTGTTTGACTTCCATTGTGATACTCTGGTAATGAGGGCATAGTCTCCACACTAACTCACCTAGACCTTCTCTGCTAGTCAGTAGCCTCTAGAATTTGGGGAGATCCTCTTGAGGCCATGTGACCTACCAGGAATGGGCCACCATTTAGGGTGGAATCCAGGTCTGGGATATTACAACTCTATGATGGAAGATAGAATGGAAACCTTCATGGGAATGATGAATCATCTAACTCAAGTTATTGGAAATAACATGAATCATGATGAGAGACTGGTTTCACCCCAAAGGGAACAAATATACTGTAACACCCCGAGATTTTATGAAAAATATTCTTTTTTATTTTATTAATGTCTTGTGTTGTACGCTACAAAAAAAAGAGATTGCACAAAACGCATCCCTGACTTTCCTTGCCATACACGCAATCACAACCTTCCTCAATAGCGTGTGTAGTACGTAATACCGAGTTCCACTAAACGAGATATTATTATAATATTATTATGAACTAGCCGTTATGAATAGTAATACCCACTTTTTGAAACTTTATAAATTTTAACTTTCAAAATGGACTTCATTTTTGGATTTGGAATATCAAAATTAGCTTAGGGTGAAATTTTGGTATTTTTCGGATAACTTTCATATTCCAATGAATAGTGAAAATTACTAAATTTTAATTAAAAACAAATTTTCTAATCAAAATAATTAATAGTTATAAATTATTAATTTGAGTGGTTTTAAAGTATATTTAGAGTATATTTTTTCCATTTAATACTATGTTGGTCATTGGATGTAATTTCACATTTAAACCAGTCATAAACAAGTGTCATTATTTTGATAGTTATTATCTCTTAAAAACAAGGTATTTGTATTGACGACAGGAATGAATTTTTAAATTAATTAATGCAACTGATATGTTTTGAATTTGGTAATATAGACATCATTTTTTAATTCATAACATCAAATATATATTAGGCCTAATTTTTGGTATTTTTATGGAAACATTCATTTTTTAATTAATAGTGAAACCACTAAGTGGTAGTTAAAAAACTGAATTTTTCATAAAACATAATTTTACCACTTCTGTGAGTGGAATTTCGAAAATCCAAGAGACACAGTTAATATCAAGGGCTAAAATGTGGTTTAATGAGATGAAAATAATTTTTGGTGAATAGTAACTTTTTACTTTTTTTACCACGGTTAAAAGTAGATATGGTAATTAAGGGTAAAAATGATATTATTATTAACCTAACACATGTCCTAATTCTATTGGATAATTTTAATTCATCCAAAAAAAACCTTAGGAATAAAATATTACCATTTAGGCCCACTTGGATTATATTAGGACATTTATTATTAATTTATTTAAAGAAGTGTTAAAATAGTTAAAATCATAGTTTAATAACTAAATATTTTTTAATATAGAGTTATAAATAAGCTAAATTCGACTATAAATATTCATTAGAAAGATAAAAATATTTCATACATAATGGTATTTTATTTATTATTTTTAGACTTAAAATAATTTAATTTATTTATTAAACAATGATGATGTAGTAATTATATTATTAATGAAATATTGACATAATTGATCTTATAAATACCCAAATAAATGTAATTTGAGACTTTTTAGGAATTAAAATAATTTTATATGTTAATATGACATGTTAGTATTGATTTAATTATCTTTTTTAGAACTAATCATTCTGTTTTAATTTTCACAAAAATAAATTACCAAATAGTGTCAAAATTGACATAAAATAGTTTTTGAAACAAATATTATATTAAAGATTGTTATTATATTCCTAAAAATCTAAGGTTCGGCCAATATACTTATATCATGATAGTTGTATCATTAATGGACCACTTTTGGGTCTCTTAGATGTATATGGTATGTTTATTAACTATATAATATTAAAATACAAAGTGACATGGTAAATCTCCATCTAATTAACTAAGATTTAAAACTAAACATTAAGGTCAATATGATGACCTAAACTTGTCTAAATTATATTTTATGAGAGTATTTAGACCTATCCCCACCTTAGCATCGAAATAAATCAATTTGGAGCTATTAAAAACTGAATATGACTTTATAATAAAATAATATTTTTAGTTATTCCAAAGGTGCCCCTCTCCTCCATTATAAAAGGGAACCTCATCCCTCTCTTTCTCACACCACTTTGAGCCTTCAAGCTCGGCCAACCCCTAACAAATTTTCTTCTCCAGTTCCCTAGAAACATCCTAGAGGTCCTGGTCTTCTTCGAAGTCCAATTTTATTTCGCTAAGAGGAGGTCTCAAAGAGGCTCTTCAAAGAAGAGGTAATGTCCGTTACCGATTCTTTCATCTTTATTTCTTCTTCCACTTCTTCTTCTTAGGTTGTTTCATTATGAAGTAATCACATAAGTATCACTAATATACTAATATGTTATTATAAGTATGAAACAACCCTATTTCACCATCTATCCATCCTACGGAAAATGAAATCACTGCGTGTGCGTACGTACGGAATACCCTCTCCACGTCATGGTGTAATCTATTTTCCACCACCACCTTACTTGGATTGGTATAATGGGGTAAATAAAAACTATATATGATTATTGTAAAGTGATATTGATTCTGTAATATTATACATACACTCCAATAAAATTCCACGATCATGGGAACGATATCATCGCCCGTGTGTACGTACGGAATATCGTCTCCACGACGCGATGAGATTTATTCTCAATAATTAACCATTCATAAATGATTATAAATTATATATATAATAAGTAATCATGTAATATATGATATAATAATTATACTGTATTTATGTATATATATATGTATGTCATCCAATTAATTCCATTCAATTCAATGAGGAAACGAAAACAATGTTCATGCGTACGTACGACCTACCGTCTCCATGAACGATGTATTTGTTTCCATTTATCGATCTATTATATATATGTATATTCTGAATATATATTATATATAAATCATGTTTTATATTTTGGAATTAAGTAATCATGATCTAAGTAATCATATGAATAATTACAAGTCAAAACACGGACGAAAAATGAAACGATTTTACCCAAAACGCTGCTTTAACATGGAATTTACAAAAGAACGGGTAATATAAAGTCATAAGTGAAACATATATGATATCATAACAATGAATATGATTCTATAATAATTCAAGGACATTGTTTAAATCATTATACTGGAGGTTAGGATATGTACGAAGCATATTAGACCTATGGTAAAGGAAATATCACAATCTCATTTTTATCCGAGATTGTTTATACTTTGGTATTTACTGGGGTGTATTTTATCATCCACATCCATGTTTCCTCAATATGTAATATTATTTCCATCCAGCTGCAATTGTTTTACTCCATTTTTACCCTTTTGTGAGTTTATAGTAAAATATATGAAAGGAATCTTTTTTCGTTTTTCGTATGAGGTACTTTTTGACTTTTCCGACAAAAGTAGGAGAAGAATGTTTTTTTTAACGTATACGGAATGGAAGGATTTTTACGGTTTTATAAAGCCTTATTTTCATGAAGCTTCCCCCAAAATATTTCATGACTATTTTCATCAAAATCCTTTTCTTTTAAAATTAAATGGCATTTTGTGAAAAGAAATTTCTTTTCAAGATGAAAGGATATTTTCATCAAGAATTCATCTCAAGTGCTTTATCAAAACCATTTTCCATATAAGATGACATTATTTCATATGTGTATGTTTCAAGTATCATGTCTCTATGATTTACAAGGTTTCACTTTTCTTATTATGAAATGATATTCATTTCTTTTATATGGATTATGTGATGATGGGATGATGTTTATGAAACCCATTTTATTTATTGGGTTATGTATGTTTATTTTGTGGAACAAGTAAGAATGATTTCATTATGAGATGGGTGGGACCTATATCTCCCTCCAATGCATTGGGTAAAGAGTTTATATCTCATGAGATTTCCATGGCTGGAACGGTATGTTAATCCAGTTCAGCGTTACAGGACTGAAACGAGGAGTGAACTCAATTCAGAATGGGACTTTTTCCACTAAGATGGTCTTGGCAGCAATGCCTTGGCTACTATGGAAATCATTACATGTGCTTAATGGATGCCACAATTAAATGTTTTATTCCCATACTATGTTATCATGATTTATGTTCCATTATGATCTATGCCTTATGTACTTCCATTTTTTAAGTCGTTGCTCATGATTTTGATGTTTAAACATTATGTTCATGTTTTTAAGTTCAAATGTATATGGTATGTTTTACTTTATCCATGCTTACCCTTACTGAGAATTTGAGCTCACCCTTTTTATGTTTTATTTTCCCTAGGAAAAAAGACAAGTTTTAGGCAAGGAAACAAAAATGGGAAGATCGTTATGGGAGATGTTAATGATCTTTCAACATTATTAGATGTTTATATTCTGAGTTTCCAAAGACACTAAACTATTATGGTCCTTGTGTGTCTGTTTTTGTTATGTATTAAGTATTCCGCAAAAGTAATGTAATGTCCATGTACGTAAAGCTTCGGGTATCTACAGTTGGTATTAGAGGAAAGGTTTAGTCAACCTTTAGAAACTAGGATGCGAAAACATTGGTGAGATCCCTAGAGATATTTCAAAGGTATGTCTAGTGATGTCCCTAAGGATAAGAATACGTATAGGATATTGTCCTAGAACTACGGTAACAGTCATAGAATTTAACCTAAGATGTTAGATATTTAGGGAACTCCCTCTTTACTATGTTTCTTTCCCTATCATGATTTTTTCTTCTCACACTATTCTTTTTGGGTATTAGAAAATGGCTGGAAACAAGATGATTCACGATAATGGAGGATATGATGGACAATGGAATGATATTGTTCATGAGAAACCAAATGAAATGGGATTTGGAAGTCCAAACATCATTATTATGCTGAATCAGCAATCTCATAATATGATCAATAAACTCAAATTTGGTAAGTTTCCTGACTCGGCTAATAAGAGAAAGATGGAGTTTCATGATGATCATAGAGGAAATAAAGTTCAATTTCCCCTATGTAAATCATGTGGGAAGAGGCATCATGGAGAATGTTTCAAAGGAACTGTAAGATGATTTGGGTGTGGAAAAGAAGGACATAAATCCAGTAAGTGCAAAGGAAAAGGTTCAGTTAACACCATGGATGGGGATAACGGTATTTCTATGACATAAAAAATGGTTATATGTTTTAAATGTGGAATGTACGGGCATTATGAAAACCAATTCCCTAAGGTAATGTCTCATGAAGCGAATCAGTATGGTCATATGGGTAGTATTTATGTGGATGATGATGAAGAGACTACAAATGATATGTGAGATGAAAGAATTGTTGAATCTCGGTCAGTGGTTTAATAAGGTAGTGTAATGATTACATGTTTATCAAGTGAAATATTGTATAAGTAATCTCATGGTACTATGGAATAAGGAGACATATAAGGATTGTTACACTGTTATATTTCCTTATGTTTTGAAAGTGTATGATGATTGGTACCAGTAACCATGAAAGGTTATTCAGATATTTTTGGAATGTATATGATATGTTCATAATGAAGGGATAAGAAGAAAATTAAATTTTTGATAGTATTCTTGATCCCGTGACTGATATAAGGACAAGGTTATATCATGGTTTGAGTATATAGATTTTTTGGATTTTGGTATGTGGAAAGAGTTAACTTTTGACAGCATTCATGTTTTCACTAAGGTTTAATGGGTATTCATTTTTCATAAGAATACATGATTAAGGTATTCACATGATTGTAATGTGAACAATAAGATATATGGGGGATAAATGATGGTATTCACATTATTGGTTGATGACATTTCAAGTAATCATTTTCTTTATACTATGAGACTGGACATATGTATTTTGGATAAGCCTAAAGATTGGAATGGAATATGTTGGACATAAGTTATTATTGTTTAAGGATTGAACTTTTTTCGATATTATTGATGGGATGTTATAGGAATGTAGTTTTAGAAAAAGGACAACCTGTAGGAAGGGCGACAGCCCATGACGTCGGACAAGGCTGTGGGAATCGAACCCACAACTGAAGTGTGACAAGCCTTTATCGCCTACCACTTGCCTATAGGAAGACCCTGTTTAGTAGAAACTAGTTTTATTATATTAAGTAGTACGATATATGAAGTATAAGTCCATTTTAGGAACCATATATGATTAATCTCACTATAGATAGACTTATGTATATTTAATAACATTTGCTAACCTTTTGTTTGAGATAGATTGAATGACCCTTCATTCTATCACATGATCTGCTAACACTTCACGAATAAAAAATTCAACATCATTTCTTTAAGAGATGAAGTGGAAATTGTTCAAGGCATGTACAACAGTGAGATTTTACCAAAATAAGATAAGTATTTATTCTAATTCAAATTCTTCAACTTTAGGGAAATGATCTTGAAAAAAAATGTTGCCCTATTGCTCTTATATACGATGAATCAGATGGTACCTTAGATCGTCACAAATTTATGGCTTTGTTATTGTTGGCTATTTCATATCCATGTTCTCTACCACTCTCCATCAGAACTTGATGGTTAGATTTTTCTTCAATATCCATATTTTAACCTATGGTCTCCTATATAGAAACCCATTGATGAGTTACTTTGGGTAATCGTTACATTTCATACTTTAGTTTTTAAAATTAAGTTTTAGTATTCCTTTTTACGATGTGGGTTTCTATTAATGAAACTTTCGAGTAGTAAACCATTTATAACCCCGACGAATTTCGAGGGGAAATTCATTTTGAGGGGGTAGAATGTAACACCCCAAGATTTTATGAAAAATATTCTTTTTAATTTTATTAATGTCTTGTGTTGTACTCTACACCAAAAGGAGATTGCACAACACGCATCCCTGACCTTCCTTGCCTTACACGCAATCATGACCTTCTTCGATAGCGTGTGTAGTACGCAATACTGAGTTTTACTAAACGAGATATTATTATAATATTATTATGAACTAGCCGTTATGAATAGTAATACCCACTTTTTGAAATTTTATAAATTTTATCATTCAATATGGACTTCATTTGTGGATTCGGAATATCAAAATTAGCTTAGGGTGAAATTTTGGTACTGTTCGGATAACTTTCATATTCTGATGAATAGTGAAAATTACTAAATTTTAATTAAAAACAACTTTTTCAATTGAAATAATTAAATGTTATAAATTATTAATTTTAGTGGTTTTTTAATATATATAGAAAATATTTTTACCATTTACTACAATGTTGGTCATTGGATGTAATTTCACATTTAAACCAGACATAAACAAGTTTTAATCTTTTGATAGTTATTATCTCTTAAAAACACGCTATTTGATTCCACGATGGGAATGAATTTTTAAATTAATTAATGAAAATGATATGTTATCAATGGGGTAAAATAGTCATCAATTTTTAATTCATAATATCAAATATAGCTTAGGCCTAATTTTTGGTATTTTTCTGGAAACTTTCATTTTTTGATGAATAGTGAAACCACTAAGTGGTAGTTAAAAAACATAATTTTTCATAAAACATAATTTTACCGCTTCTGTGAGAGGAATTTCAAAAATTCGAGAGACACGGTTAATATCAAGTAACTAAAATGTGGTTCAATGAGATGAAAATAATTTTTGGTGAATAGTAACTTTTTACTTTTTTTACCACGGTTAAAAGTAAATAGGGTAATTAAGGGTAAAAATGATATTATTATTACCTAACACATGTCATAATTATATTGGATAAGTTTAATTAGGCCAAAAAACAACCTTAGGAATAAAATATGACCATTTAGGCCCACTTCGATTAGATTAGGACATTTATTAATAATTTATTTAAAGAAGGGTTAAAATAGTAAAAATCAATGATTAATAACTAAATAATTTTTAATATAAGGTTTTAAATAAGATAAATTCGACAATAAATATTCATTAGAAATATAAAAAGATTTACTACATAATTGTATTTTATTTATAATTTTTAGTCTTAATATAATTAAATTCATTTATGAAATAATGATGATGCAGTAATTATCTTATTAATGAAATATTGACATAATTGATGTTATAAATACCCAAATAAATTAAATTTGAGACTTTTTATGAATTAAAAAAATTTATATGTTAATATGACTTGTTAGTATTGATTTAATTAACTTGTTTAGAACTAATCATTCGGTTATGATTTTCACAAAAATCAATTACCAAATAGTGTCAAAATTGACATAAAATAGTTTTTAAAACAAATATTATATTACAAATTGTTATTATATTCCTAAAAATCTAAGGATAGGCCAATATACTTATATCATGATGGGTGTATCATTAATGGGCCACATGGGGGTCTCTTGGATGTATATGGTATGTTTATTTTCTATATAATATAAAAATACAAAGTGACATGGTAAATGTGAATCTATTTAACTAAGAGTTAAAACTAAAAGTTACGGTTAATATAATGGCCTAAACATGTCTAAATTCTATTGGATGATAGTATTTCAACCTATACCCACCTTAGCTTAGAAATAAATCAATTTGGAGCTATTAAAAACCGAATATGACTTTATAATAAAATAATATTTTTAGTTATTCCAAAGGTGCTCCTCTCCTCCCTTATAAAAGGGCACCTCCTCCCTCTCTTCCTCGCACCACTTTGAGCCTTCATGCTCGGCCAAAACCTGCCAAATTATCTTCTACAATTCCCTAGAAACATCCTAGAGGTCCTGGTCCTCTTCAATGAACAATTTTAGTTCTCTATGAGGAGGACTCAAAGAGGCGCTTCAAAGAAGAGTTAATGTCTGTTACCGATTCTTTCAACATTATTTCCTCTTACACTTCTTCTTCTTAGGTTGTTTAATTATGAAGTAATAACATCAGTATCACTAATATACTTATATGTTGTTATAATTTTGATACAACCCTATTTCACCATCTATCCATCCTACGGAAAACAAAATCACCGCGCGTGCGTACGTACGGAATACCGTCTCCACGCCGTGGTGTAATCTATTTTCCACCACCACATTACTTGGATGGGTATATTGGTGTAAATAATAACTATATACGATTATTGTAAAGTGATATTGATTTTGTAATAGTATAAATACACTCCAATAAAATTCCATGATCATGGGAACGATATCATCACTCGTGCGTACGTATGGAATACCGTCTCCAAAACGCGATGAGATTCATTCTCAATAATTAACCATTCATAAATGATTATGATGTATATATATAATAAGTAATCATAAAATATATGACATAATAATGATACTGGATTTATGTATATATATATATATGTATGTCATCCAATTAATTCCATTCAATTCAATGAGGAAACGAAAAAAATGTTCATGCGTACGTACGACCTACCGTCTCGATGAACGGTGTATTTCATTCAATTTATAAATCTATTATATATATTTATATTCTGAATATATATTATATATAAATCATGTTTTATATTCTTGAATTAAGTAATAATGATCTATGTAATCAAATGAATAATTACAAGTCAAAACACGGACGACAAATGAAACGATTTTACCCAAAACGCTGCTTTAACATGGAATTTACAAAAGAAGGGGTAATATAAAGTCATAAGTGAAACATATATGATATCATAACAATGAATATGATTATTTAATAATTCAATGACATTATTTAAATCATTATATAGGAGGTCCGGATACGTACGAAGCATATCGGACCTAAGGTAAGGGGAATATCACAATCTCATTTTTATCCGAGAATGTCTATACTTTGGTATTTACTGGGGTGTATTTTATCATCCACATCCATGTTTCCTCAAAATTTAATATTATTTCCATCCACCTGAAATTTTTTAAATCCATTTTTAACCTTTGGTGAGTTTATAGTAAAAGATATGAAAGGAATCTTTTGTCGTTTTTTGTATGAGATACTTTATGACTTTTCCGACAAAAGTACGAGAAGATTTTTTTTTAACATATACAGAATGAAAGGATTTTTACGGTTTTATAAGGAAATATTTTCATGAAGCTTCCTCCAAAAGATTTCATGAATATTTTCAACAAGTTTCTTTTCTTTTAAAATTAATTGGCATTTTGTGAAAAGAAAATGATTTTCAAGATGAAAGGATATTTTCCTCAAGAATTAATTTCAAGTGCTTTATCAAAACCATTTTCCATCTAAGAGGACATTATATCATATGTGTATGTTTGAAGTATCATGTCTCTATGATTTACATGGTTTCACTTTTCTTATTATGAAATTATATCCATTTCTTTTATATGGGTTATGTGATGATGGGATGATGTTTATGAAACCCATTTTATTTATTCGGTTATGTATGTTTATTTTGTGGCACAAGTTAGAATGATTTAATTATTAGATGGGTGGGACCTATATCTCCCTCCAATGCATTGGGTAATGATTTTATATCTCATGAGATAGCCATGGCTAGATCGGTAAGTTAATCTGGTCCAGCGTTACAGGACTGAAACAAGGAGTGAACTCGATTCAGAATGGGACTTTGTCCACTAAGATGGTCTTAGCAACAATGCCTTGGCTACCATGGAAATCATTACATGTGCTTAATGGATTCCACAATTAAATGTTTTATTCCCATACTATGTTATTATTATTTATGTTTCATTATGATCTATGCCTTATGTACTTCCATGTTTTAAGTCATTGCTCAAGATTTTGATGTTTAAACATTATGTTCCTGTTTTTAAGTTCAATGTATATGGTATGTTTTATTTTATCCATGCTTACCCTTACTGAGCATTTGAGATCACCCTTTTTATGTTTTATTTTCCCCAAGAAATAAAGAAAGTTTTTTTGTAAGGAAAAGAAAAGGGGAAGATCGTCATGTGAGATGTTAAAGATCTTTCAACATTATTAGAGGTTTATATTCTGAGTTTCCAAAGTCACTAAACTATTAACGTCCTTCTGTGTCTGTTTTTGTTATGTATTAAGTATTCCGAAAAATTAATGTATTGTCCATGTACGTCAAGCTTCGGGTCTCTACATTTGGTATCAGAGGAAAGGTTTAGTCAACATATGGAAACTAGGATGCGAAAACGTTAGTGAGATCCCTAGAGATATTTCTAAGGTATGTATAGGGATGTCACTAAGGATAAGTATCCGTATAGGATATAGTCCTAGAACTATGATAACGATCTTATAATTTAACCTAAGATGTTAGATATTTAGGGAACTCCCCCTTTACTATGTTGTTTTCCCTATCATGATTTTTTCCTCTCACAATATTCTTTTTGGGTTTTAGAAAATGGCTGGAAATAAGATGATTCACGATAATGTAGGATATGATGGACAACGGAATGATATTGTTCATGAGAAACCAAATTAAATGGGATTTGGAAGTCCAAATATCTTTATTATGCCAAATCAGCAATCTTATAATATGATCAATAAACTCATATTTGGTAAGTTTCCTAACTCGGCTAATAAGAGAAAGATGGAGTTTCATGATGATCATAGAGGAAAGAAAGTTCAATTTCCCCTATGTAAATCATGTGGGAAGAGGCATCAAGGAGAATGTTTCAAAGGAACTGGAAGATGCTTTGGGTGTGGAAAATAAGGACATAAAGCTAGTAAGTGCAAAGGAAAATGTTCAGTTAACACCATGGATAAGGACAATGGTATTTCTACGACATAAACAATGGTTAAATGTTTTAAATGTAGAATGTACTGGCATTATAAAACAAATTCCCTAAGGTAATGTATCATGAAGAGAATCAGTATGGTCATATGGGTAGTATTTTTGTTGATGATGATGAAGAGACTACAAATGATATGTGAGATGAAAGAATTGTTGAAGCTCAGCCAACGGTTTAAGAAGGTAGTGGAATGATTACATGTTTATCAAGTGTAATGTTGTATAAGTAATCTCATGGTACTATGGAATAAGGAGACAACTAAGGATTGTTACACTGTTGTCTTTCCTTATGTTTTGAAAGTGTATGATGAATGGTACCAGTAACCATGAATGGTTATTCAGATATTTTTTGAATGTAGATGATATGCGCATAATGAAGGGATAAGAAGAAAATTAAATGTTTGATAGTATTCATGAGCTCATGACTAATATAAGGAGAAGGTTATATCATGGTTTGAGTATATAGATTTTTTGGATTTTGGTATGTGGAAGGAGTTAACTTTTGACAGCATTCATGTTTTCACTAAGGTTTAATGGGTATTCATTTTTCAAGATAATACATGATTAAGGTATTCACATGATTGTAATGTGAACAATAAGATATATGGGGGATAAATGATGGTATTCACATGCTTGTTTGATGAAATTTCATGTAATCGTTTTCTTTATACTATGAGATTGGACATATGTATTTTGGATAAGCCTAAAGATTGGAATGGATTATGTTGGACATAAGTTAGTATTGTTTAAGGATTGAACTTTTTTCAATATTATTGATGGGATGTTATATGAATGTACTTTTAGAAAAATGACAACCAGCAGGACGGGCGATAGCCCATCACGTCGGACAAGGCTATAGGAACCGAACCCACAACTGAAGTGTGACAGGCCTTTATCGCCTACCACTAGCCTATAGGAAGTCTCTGTTTAGTAGAAACTAGTTTTATTATACTAAGCAGTATGATATATGAAGTATAAGTCTATTTTAGGAACCATATATGATTAATCTCACTATAGATCGACTTATGTATATTTAATAACTCTTGCTAACCTTTTGTTTGAGATAGATGTAATGACCCTTCATTCTATCACATGATCTACTAACACATCATGAATAAAAAATTCAACTTCATTTCTTTAAGAGATGAAGTGGAAATTGTTCAAGGCACGAACAACATTGAGATTTTACCAAAATAAGGTAAGTATTTATTCTAATTCAAATTCTTCAACATTAGGGAAACAATATTGAAACAAAAATGTTGTCCTAGTGCTCTTATATCCGATGAATCAGATGGAACCTTAGATAATCACAAATTTATGGCTTTGTGATTATTGGATTTTTCATATCCATGTTCTCTAGCACTCTCCATCAGAACATGATGGTTATATTTTTCTTCCATATCCATATTTTAACCTATGTTCTCCTATATAGAAACCAAGTGATGAGTTACTTTGGGTAATCGTTACGTTTCATACTTTAGTTTTTAAAAGTATGTTTTAGTATTCCTTTTTACGATGTGGGTTTCTATTAATGATACTTTCGAGTAGTAAACCATTCATAACCCCGACGAATTTCAAGGGCGAAATTCATTTTAAGGGGGGTAGAATGTAACACCCCGAGATTTTATGAAAAATATTGTTCTTAATTTTATTAATGTCTTGTGTTGTACGCTACACCAAAAGGAGATTGCACAACACGCATCCTTGACTTGCCTTTCCTTACACGCAATCACGACCTTCCTCGATAGCGTGTGTAGTACACAATACAGAGTTTCACTAAACGAGATATTATTATAATATTATTATAAACTAGCCGTTATGAATAGTAATACCAACTTTTTGAAATTTTATAAATTTTATCCTTCAAAATGGACTTCATTTTTGAATTCAGAATATCAAAATTATCTTGGTGAGACACAATGGTCACTCAAATCAAATGAAAAGATGTGATCTTTGGAGAAAAACTTCGGTAGGATCTTTGAACAAGGAGGTGGAAGAAAGGAAGTGCAATATTCGACATGTATAAAATGTGGGAAGAAGCATTTTTGGAACTTCCTACTTGAATGTGTAAAGTGTTACCATTGTGGAAGAGAATTCCTTATTGCTTGGAACTATAGTAGTTAGGTGAAACCTCAAATTCCCAACACAAATGACAAAGGTAAGATGGTGCTGGCCATACCTGAAGTCCAATTCTTCAAGTGTGGACATATTGGGAACTTTTCCAATCACTATCCAAATCCAAGGCCAGTAGAGGGGAATCACCATCAACCATAGTATATGCTAAGGATACAAGGTCTTGCATTTTCTACCATGATGGATGAAGTTGATGAACCAAATAATGTTGTGGAAGGTACTCTCATTGTTATCTAAAATATAGAAAGTACTTTGATTTTGGTTCTATACGTTCCATCGTTTTCTCCATTTTTGGAAAGAATATATAATTAATTCCTAAATTGCAATAATTATTGATATTATTCAAGACTTCTAGTGGGATTATCCAAGCATCATCATTGTATAGAAACTATAGTACATAATTTGGAGGGAACAGTCTTATCGTAGATCTAGTAGTCATTCACATGCTATAATTTTGACACTATAGTAGGGACAAAAAAGATCTCAAAGTATAATGATATGATCAAACACATAAGCAAGGAAATAATAGTTTTCTTGAGTGTACAACCTATAGTTATCTTCAAATTAGGGATATATCGACTTGAGCATTATTTAGAAGCACCGCCTATAGCCTTATTTATGGTGTTGATTCCGGAAGATGAAGACGGAGATGAAAATATAAAAATAGAAAAGGTTATTTTCATTGAGGAATACATTGATTTATTTCATGAGGAGTTATGTAGACCTGTCCAGGAAAGAGATGTAGAGTTATATATTGAAATCATGCATCATTTAAAGCCGATTTTAAACAACTTATACTGAATAAAAAATAAGGAGTTATTGGAATTAAAGAATAAACATGAAGATCTTTTGGAGAAGTTTTTTATCAACAAAGTGTGTCTTTTGGGAGATCACTTGTTCTATTTTTGAAGAAGAAGAATGGATAAATGTGGATATACATTGATTATAAAGAACTTAATGAGATCACAGTGAAGAAAAAGTACTCTATTCCAAGAATTGATTATTTATTTGACTAGCTTCAGGAGACAAAATTCTACTCCAAGATTGATCTTTGATTTGGTCATCCTCAATTGATGGTGATGAAAAAAGATATTCCAAAGTCCACCTTCCAAAAAACATATGGTCATTATGAGTTTTTTGTTAAGCTCTTCGGATTGACCAATATAATTTCTATTTTTATAGATTTTATTAATAGAGTCTTTAATAAATACCTTGATAAATATGTGGTGGATTTTATTGATGATATTCTGATATATTCCAAAGCTGGTAGGAGCATGAAGATCATCTAAGAGATTTATTGCAAACTATGATGAAGGATATGTTACCTGGAAAGTTTTAAAAAATTTAATTTTTGGTTACAAAAAGTTTTTTTATTAGGGAACATTGTAACCAATGATGGAATCTCATTTGACCATGCAAAGACAGTGGTTTTGGAGGAGTGGAATCATCCTATAATAGTAACTATGATTCAGAGTTACCGTTGTTTATCTGGATATTATAGGAGTTTTGTGAAATAATTTTCATGAATTTAATATCCATTAACCATGTTAACTCAAAAAGGGAACAAGTTCATTTAGACAAAGGATTGTAAATAAAGATTAAAATTTCTATAGAATATATAGTTTACCAAACCTATGTTACCTATACACTCTATTAGAGAAGTATTTGTTATTTTTAGTGATGCATCATTGAAAGTTAAACGTTCATTAACAGAATAATACTACACATGATCTGGAGCTAGCTGTAGTTATTTTTTCTCTAAAGATATGGACTAACAATATTTATAGGTAGAAAAGTGATATATACATATACCACCAAAGTATGAAGTATATATTCACACAAAAGGAATTGAACATGAGACAAAGGGGATGTTTGGAACTTTTTAAAGAGTAGGATTGTTCAATTCATTTTCAACATGGAAGAGAGAACAATTTTGCTGATGTGTTAAGTTGGAAAGACCATTTTGTGCTGACAATGATGAGGATTCATGAAGCTACTTTGATTAAAGACCTAGTAAAACTAGACATGGTAATTTTAAGTGAAGGGGAATCATCAACCATATCCCAAATGACATCTCAATTGTAATTACTTGGGATGATCATGAAATCTCAAAGTGATGATCCTTTATTACAAAAGAAGTTTATGGCTGTGAAGAATGGGATGTTTTTGGGGCTCAATATTGTTCAAGAAGGTGTGATGAAATTTAATACAAGGATACATGTTTAATATATTCAACAAATAAATAAGGTTCTAATGGATGGAGATCATAAATCTACTTCCTCTATGAATCATTGAAGCATTAAAATGTATAGGGACCTTTGTGGTCATTATTTGTGAGATAAAATGAAAAGGGGTATTTCTGACTGCATTTCAAGGTGTCGGGTGTGTAAACAAGTGAAGGTAGAGGGATAACATCTTAAAGGGGTATTGAAGCCACTACCCATACCAGTGTGGAAGTGGGAAAATATCACTATAGACTTTTTCACTGGTCTCCTGATAACTCTCAAAGGAAACAATGTGATACGGGTTATAGTGGACCGTCTCACCAACAATTCATATTTTATCTCTATTCAGGAAAAATTATCTCTTAAAATCACTATGATATATGTTAAGGAAGTTTTAAGGTTACCTGGAGTTCAAATTTATATCGTATCTGGTCGTGATCCAAGGTTTACATCAAAATTCTAGAGAATTATTCAACATTCCCTATGTAATTAATTGAACATCAGTAAAGATTATCATCCCCAAATGGATTGCCAATTGGAAATGACTATTTAGACACTCAAGGAAATGTTAAGAACATAATCAATAGAATTTAATGGTGGATGATATCAATATATCCCATTATCTTAGTTTTCTTATAACAACTTCTTCCATTCAAGTATTCAAATGGAACCCTATAAAGCTGTATATGGAAAGCAATGTAGAACTCCAACTTTTTGGGATGAAGCTGGTGTGAGAAATCATCTTGGGCCTAATCATGTGAAATAGATGACAAAAAAGTTTCATTCCATCCAACTACACATAAAGGTTTCTCTGAGACCACAGATGATTTATGATGATAACTATCGAAGAGACCTGTAGTTTTATATTGGTGGCAAAGTCTTCCTTTTAATATCTCCTTGTAAGAAATTCATGAGGTTTTGGAAGAAATGGAATCTCATCTCTAGTACATTGGCACCTATGAAATCCTTTAACGCATAAGATCAGTGGCCTATTAGCTTGCAGTTCCTCCAAATCTAGAAAAGTTTCATGATATTTTCCATGTATCAATATTGAGGAAGTACATACCTAACCTTTCATATGTACTGAATCCAGAGGTGGAACGAATGGAGCATGACCTCTCTTATGAGGATCTTCCAATGTCGATCTTGGACCATAGAGGTTAAGGTTCTACACAACAAGACTACCCACCTCGTTAAAGTGTTCAGGAGGAACCACAAATATGAATAAGTGATGTGGGAACTAGAGGAAATAATGAGGCATAAATACCCTCAACTTTTCTTAACTGAGAGAACGATGTGAAATTTTTGGGAATAAATTTCCTAAGGGGGGAAGAATGTAATGAACAGAACTTTTTGAATGATATATGTGTCTAAAAATGTGTTTTATATTATTTTACATTAAAAAAATATCTCATTAATAATGAAGTGGTTATATTTTAATGTGGCCATCAGGTTTTGACTATTATATAATCATTGGTAAATATGAATGTTGCAAACAATACTCTTAAATTTATAATGATTGTTTATAAATAGAAATGGTAATAGTTAATTGATACAAAAAAGAGGAGTTGAATGCATAATCCCATAGAATTGTACCATATGAAGCCCATTTTTTAGATCTTAAGAAGTAGGTAGAATCATTGGGCTTTGCTTTGGACCAAGCTGTAATGCCCTAACCCCAGTTACCCAGAGTCGGTGTATTATTTTAATACATGGGCATGATACAAGGAAATCATGTCCCGAAAGACCGATCATTTTAGAAGTCTTGGAAATAGATTACATACATGAACGTTACATTACATTATAAAATGAAAAACAAAAACAAAATTGTATCCATTAACCACATTCATATATCGTAGACTATGCTTGTATGTCATTCAAAATACACTTCTGGGAAATCATGTTAAAATAAAATATAAGAAAGTGGTGAGATCAGATGCTCAGTAAGGTTAAACAATTTAGCAGAAGATAACTTAAACAATAGCCATGGTGAATAATTGAAAACACATGCCTTTAAAATTAATTGACATGAATACATTATGAAAGAAATATGAGCTATGTAAATAATTCCATAATAAAACATATTAATGGGTATTCTACTAGTCGAATAACCACACGAACCATCAATATTATTTTCATAATTAGGGAATGTATAATGCCAGACATTCTGAAACATTTTGTCAAAGCCTCGGCCAAGACGTCTAAAAAAGATTAATGCCTCGTCCAAAACCAAATATCAAATTGGGAAAGGACTCAGCCAATTCCACATCTAATTGTCTCATGATACATACCAATTCATCGTGGAGCTATAGAGGGCTTCACCAATTATTTACCATGTCAAATACATTCCTTAAATGAGAAGGTTGATAACATTTCATTCATATTAAAACTAGCATATGAAATGTCAATAATTTATCCATAAACCATGAATGCTAAAAAAATAAAACATCTACAGTCAAACATATCACAAAACCTTCAATAAAATATGGATGATTTGTATCATAATAAATCAACTTCGAACAATTTTAAAATCCATCAAAGGATGTTGACATAGATGAAAATGATTTGTAAAACTCTTTGAAATAAGTATCCTTTTTTCATGAAAACATTTAAACGTCACAAAATTTAAAAAAGAATATATTTAAAGACATTTTTGAATCAAAGTGTCCCATACCACTTTGAATCTTTTGAATGGAATTAACATTTTAAAAACATTCATGTCCATATAAATAAATACTTAAAAACCCATTTTAAAAACATGAACACTAATGAGAATTATTTATAAGAATAAATATTTAAAACATTTACAATTATTTTATAATAAAATATTCCATTAAAAATAATCAATTTGAAAACTCTTTTATGAATCATGGATATGGATAATAAATATTTCCCAGTAAAAACTTACCCATAAACAATCTCAAATACTAATGACATTGAGGAATTAACCCTTAACTTGCACTTTTCATTGGTCGAGGGTACATTTAACCTCCTTTATAATGACCATAGAACGTTATTAAATTATACCAAAATTGTATTAATATTAATTATATCATACATGATTAATTTATGACTTTATACTACCCATTTAATAAATATTTCCATGTTAAATTAACATTTTGGGTAATAATTGCTTTCTTTATCGTATGTTTTTTAATTTGGTAATCTTGATCGTATCATTTAGATCATGATTTAAATACTTCCAGAATATAAGCCTGGATTTATATATCATATATATTTAGAATATAAATTTTTATAATAGATGTATATATGAAATTGGTGGAACCGTTTATGGAGATGGTAGGATGTACATACACATAAACGATGTGTTCGTTTTCATATCGTATTGAACGGAAATAAGTGAATAAGATATATGTAAGTATATATATATATATATATATCTCGATTAGAATTATTATGTCATATATTACATACTTATTAATAATATATATTTTTATAATCATCTTTGAATGGTAAATGTGGGAATGAATCTCATCTCGTCGTGGAGACGGTAATCCGTACGTACACACGAGCGACAATATCATTATATTGATGGTGAAATCGTATGTAATTTGGATGGTATATAATATATAAAAAATAATTAACATGTTATATTTATTATTTACATTAGTTATACTCATTATTATGCCTATCCAAATAATTAAGTGTTTGAATAACAAACTACACCATGACATGGAGACGATAAGCCGTACGTATGCATGTATGGTGACTTTGTCATTTATTGGATGAATAGAATAATGAATATGGTTGTACCATATTTATAGTAACATTAAATTATGTAGCAGGAACTGGAGTGATTATTTTCATATGGAAACAACAAAGAAAGAGGAAGTGGAAGAATAAAAGAACATGGAAGAGGGTGGTTAAATTATTATCTCTTCTTCGGGTGTTTTCTTTATTAGTTAATCAAAAGGGATACTTAAGTTGGCTTTCTGATCAAAGTAATGACTCCAGGGTTATGTGAGGTAAGTTGGGAGGATATTTGGGTAGGGTTTGGCCATGAAAAATATATTTGGAGGTGTGATTTTGAGATAAGTGGAAGTGCCCTTTTATAAGAGGGGTGAGGGTCACTTCAGGAAAAGATTAAAATATAAATTTATTATACAATCATTATCTGTTTATAATGGCTCCAAAAAAAATTATTTCAACCCTTAGGTGGTTATGGATTAAAATACTCTCAATAAATAGGTTTTAGACAAGTTTAGGTAACCATTTTAACCTTATCTTTTAGATTTAACTCTTAGTAAAATAGATTAACTTTTACTGTGTCTTCTTGTATTATTACACCATATGGTTAATAAACATACACTAAACATCCAAAAAACCTCAAGTGGTTCATTAATAAAATATATAATATTATTTAAGACCTTTCGACGAACCTTATATTTTTTGGAATATAGTATCAACCAATAATATAGTATTTGTTTTAAAAAATAATTTATGTCAATTTTGACACTATTTGGTATTTTGTTTTTGTGAAAGTCATAACAACCTTATCACTTTGAAAAAAATTTATATAATAGACTCTAAAATTTCATATTAACCTAGAAACTTATTGGAATTCATTAAGAAGTCTCAATTTACATTTATTTTGATATTTATAATATCAATTATTTTAATATTTCATTAATAAGGTAATTACTACATCATCATTATGTCATAAATAAATTAAATTGTTTAAAATCTAAAAATTATAAATAAAATAATATTATTTAGGAAATATTTTTATATTTCTAATAAATATTTATAGACTAATTTATCTTATGTATAACCCTATATTAGAAATGGTTTAGTTATTAAACATTGAATTTAACTCTTTTAACTATTTTTTAAATAAAATATTAATAAATGTCCTAAACTAAACCAAGTGGACCAAAGAGGATCATATTTTATTCCTAAGGTTATTTTTGGTGAAATTATACTTTTCCAATTGAATTAGGACATGTGTTAGGGTAATTATGATATCGTTTTTACCCTTAATTACCCTATTTACTTTTAACTGTGGTAAACAAATGTCAAAAGTTACTATTCACCAAAAAAAATTCATTTTATTGAACCACATTTTACTTACTGATATTAACCGTGTTTCTCAGATTTTTGAAATTCAACTCACAAAAGCAGAAAAATTATGTTTTAGGAAAATTTGTAAATGCTCCTAGGAGGTGGGTAAAAGACGGTTACAAGTTCAATAAAATTTTTATATATCTAAACTTATTATAAATTGACTCCAATGAATTACATTGAACATATATAGGTATTATGTATCTATTTTGACCTAAAATATTTTTAAATAAAATAAATAAATTTTTTAAATAAAAAGTTGGTGTTAACCAATAAAGCAGTGTTTTTCACTATTCATCAAAAATTGAAAGTTTTCATAAAAATACCAAAAATTTAACCTAATATAATTATGATATTCATAATTTAAAAATGAATTCTATTTTAAAAAATTCAAAAAATAGAAGTATCATTTATTAATTTAAAATTAATTTCCCTTTTCAAAACCGAAAGGCGGGTTTTTAAAGAGTAAAAACTATCAAAAGATTGACATGTATTTATATGAAATTTAATTGTGAAATTACTTATAATGAAATAAATTGTATTTAATGATAAAAATATAATATAATTATACTTCAAAATCATTCAAATGTATAATTTAGCACTATAAATTATTTTGATTTAAAAAGTTATTTTCAATTAAAACATAGTATTTTTCCTTATTCATCAAAATATGAAAGTTCTCAGAAAAGTACCAAAAAAATTTTCAAACTAAATTTTTATGTCCTAAAACAGAATTAAATTTCATTAAATTGAATATATAAAAGTTTCAAATATTTGTTTTAAAAAGAGTTCTCTATTGAAAGGTGGAAATTTTCATTTTTTGAAACATACTTATTTTAACTAAAAAAATCAATTTGTTCTTATATTATGTCTAAGAAACACATAATATGGATGTTAAAATTTTATAGAGTATATAAGATTCAAAATGTAGATAATACTATTCATAATAGCTTTTTGAACGGCTAGTTTGTTAAGTTGTGGGGCGCTCGAACTTAGTGTTGCGTGTAGCGTAAGATATTGAATTACTTTAATAAGATAACATACTATGAAATATTAGGGTGATACATTCTACCCTCCTTCAATAAAATGCGTCCTCTCAATTTGAAATTTTTCTTCTAAAATAAATGGTTAAAAATAGAAAAATACCTTTGTAGAAAACCCACATCAGAAATTGGTTTAATAAAATTTAGTCTTAATATGAGGGAATGTGTGTGAAAAATGTTTCCACAAAATTATGATCTCTATTAGGAGAACATTGGTGGAAATTGGAGAAAAATAATTGGAGGGAAACATAAATATTTATAGTGAGTGATTGAGGTCATCAATCACAAACAAGTGTGAAATTGAGGGCCACAAAGCCATGAATCTAAGATGATTTTAAATATCGTTAGTTCAATATAAGGTATTAGGATAACACACTTTTGGTTTTAAGATCCCTTCCTAAAATTTAAGTATTAATTTATTCATATAATAATAGGAAATAAATATACATGACAAGTAGAGTTTCATCCTTCATATAATTCCTACCAAAAACTCATATTTCACGCTAAAAGATAATAGAATTAAAAAATATTCTATTTATCCTAATAGTGTAGGATATAAAAAATAATGAATTTATAACTCATTTGTCAGGCTATTTAAAAAACTACATTATACAAACTAGGACATCATGTATTCCAGTGGTAGTTGATCCACCCTTGTCTCCCTTTGGTTGCAGGTTCAAGTCTCGCGGCTTTGCCGAACGCGACAGGTTGTTGCCCGAACTCCTGGTTATCCTTTTTATGACAATCCAAAAATAATCTCAAGAAATGATTTAACCTTAACAATAGTATAAAATGTCAAACTTAATCGATTCCAAAATTTAGACTTATCCAAAATACTTTTATCCAAACTCACGGTCCAAAATTTATAAGGAAGGTAAACAGGATGAAGATCCTTTTTTCCACATAATAACATGTGAATAACTTCATCATGTACTCTTTTAAAACACTCTAACACTATGAATTACCATAATACATTATTAATTACATTAATGCTCCCATATTCCTTATATCCAAAATTTTTGAATATTCCAACAATGATGGAATAAAAAAACCATTAATCAATTTCAAGGTAGTCAAGAATATCCAATAAAATTAATATAAATCAATCATATATTTTTCCAAAATAACTACCTCAGTATCATGACCATATTATGGTTTACCTTTCCTTTAACCATGTATTTTACAAAAAAGTTTAACCTGAAACTGTGTCACATTACTTGAAAGCATACAATCTCAAATCCTTAATGAAATAGTAATGCAGTACAATCCTTATTTATTTCCATAATTAATATAACCAGTACATCGTTGATACAACACTCAAATGAAATAATTCTTTAATAAAAACATAATAAAACTAGTCATTACTCTTCATATGTGGTAGTATAATAACTTGATTATTATCTAATAGCATCATTTGGGGTATACACTCATGATTTGGACATTGATTTGTATAGTGTCAGAACTCCTTGCAGATGAAGCATTGTACATTTGAAACCATTTTCTTATCCTTGAAATCACATACTTGGTGTCCTTTTTCTCCACACATATAATAAACTCGCATTCCCTTCAAGCATTTACCAAGGTTATTCTTTCCACAGTTATCACATATGGGAAAATCCTTCTTTCCCCTCTTTCCTTTATCCATCTTTCTCTCTTCCATCCTTTTCTTCTCTTACTTCCCTTCAAAGCCATAGGACTCAGAAAGATTTTTCTACATATCTTATTAACACATGATACTATTTATTCATATGATGAGAATACGTGGGATACTATTTCCCTTCTAAATGATGGCTTAAGACTATTAAATATATGATCCTTTTAACCCTTTGGATCATCCATATTGCTGGAGTTCTCATTCCTTCGACTAGGTTCCATTTCTAAATGATGACACACACTAGGTTAGATCATATCATACTGTATAATTGAAAAACTAGTAAAATTATCAACATTAATAGAATATTTTCACAAATATAATCTCATATTAATAAAAATGGTTTATTTGCAGGAATATTTACTCATATATCATTCATAATTGTTTGTAAATAAAATGTGAATTATCCTAAGAATCTCCCATGGGAGTGTCGTAAGAAAGAGTGCAGCAAGGCCCATTGTTGTGCACCAGTTCCCATTCGAGTTTAGTTCAAAGTGGCATTTTCGGGTTTTACCCCTAGGTACATCTGTGCCAGAGCCACCTCTACCTACTCATATCCAGAGAGGGATGTATTTCATGGAAGACTCAGAAACTATGTACAGTGCCAATATTCTAGGAATTCCTTCTATACTAATCTCCAAAGTCTATCTTAGGGTAATGTTTCTTAATCAGAGTTTATCTAAATCTAGTTTCCAAGGTTATTGCTAAACTTCTTCTCATAACAATTTTAATTCCCTGACCCCAGTTACATAGAGTCAGTGCATTATTTTAATACATTGGCATGATACAAGGAAATCATTTCCCTAAAGACCGATAAATTTTTCAGTCTTGGAAATATATTACATACATGAACGTTACATTACATTATAAAATGAAAAAAACAACAACATTGTCTCCATTGACCACATTCATATCCCTTAGACTATCTCTGTAGGTCAGTCATAATACACTTCTTGGAAATCCTAGGAAAATAAAAAAAAAGAAAGGGGTGAGATCATATTCTCAATAAGGGTAAACAATTTAGCGGAAGATAACATAAACAATATTAATGGTGAATAATTGAAAACACATTCCTTTACAAATAAAAACATGAACACTTTATGGAATAACTATGAGATGAGTAAATATTTTCATAATAAAACATAGTCATGGTTATGCTACTAGTCTAATAACCACATGAACCACCAATATTATTTTTAAAATGAGGGAATGTATAATGCCAGACATTCTGAAACATTTTTTAAGGCCTTGGCCAAGACATCTAAAAATGATTAAGGCATCGGCCAAAACCATATATCAAATTGATAAAGGACTTGGCCAATTCCATGTATAATTGTCTCATTAGACCTATCGATGCATCAAGGAGCTATAATGGCCTCCACTAGTCACTTATTATATCCATTACATTCCTCATCTGAAAAGGTTAATAACATAACATTTGTATTAAAACTAGCGTACGAAATGTCAATACTTTATCCATAAAGCATGAATGGTATGAAAATAACACTTCCCCAGTCAAACATATCACAAAACCTTCAATAGAATATGGAAGAATTGTATCATAAAAAATAAACTTCAAAAAAAAATTAAAATACATCAAAGGATGTTGACATAGATGAAAATAATTTGTAAAACTCTTTGAGAGAAGTATACCATTTTCATGAAAACATTTAAAAGTCAAACTATTTAAAAAGAAATACAATTATAGAAATTTTCGAATAAAATTTTCCCATACCACTTTGAAACTTTTAAATGGAATTAACATTTTAAAAACATTTATGTCCATATAAATAAATCCTTAAAACCCCATTTTGAAATCATGGACATTAATGAGAATGATTTAGAAGAATAAATATGTAAAACATTTAAAATGATTTTTTAATAAAATAGTCCCTTAATAAGAATCCATTTGAAAACTATTTTATGAAACATTGTTCAGGATAATAAATATGTCACAGTAAAAACATACCCATAAAAATCTCGAATAATAAGGAGATTGAGGAATTAACCCTTACCTTTCACTTTCCTTTGGTCGAGGGTACGTTTAACGTCCTGTATAATGACAATAGTGTGTTATTAAATTATACCAAAACCATATTCATATTTATTATATCATACAATATTAATTTATGACTTTATACTACCCATTTAATAATTATTTCCGTGTTAAATTAACATTTTGGGTAATAATCGCTTTCTTTCTAGTATGTATTTTAACTTGGTATTCTTGATCATATCATTTAGACCATGATTTAAATACTTCCAGAATATAAACATTGATTTATATATCACATATATTTAGAATATAAATATTTATAATATATTTATATATGAAATGTGAGGCACCGTTTATGGAGACGGTAGGCCATACATAGGCATAAACGTTGTTTCCGTTTTCATATCATATTGAACAAAAGTATGTGAATAAGATATATGTAAGTACATACATACATACATATATATATATATATACAGTATAATTGTTATGTCATATATTACATACTTATTAATAATATATATTTTTATAATTATCATTGAATAGTGAACATTGGAATGAATCTCATTGCGTCGTGGAAACGGTAATCCGTACGTATGCACAAGCAAAAATATCATTATATTGATGGATAAATCGTATGTAATTCGGATGTTATATCATGTATATATAAACTTTAACATGTTATATTTATTATTTACAATATTTATATTCATTATTATACTGATCCAAAAAATGATGTGTTTGAATAACAAACTACACCACGACGTGGAGACAGTAAGCCGTACGTACGGACGTATGGTGACTTTGTCATTTATAGAATGAATATAATAAAGAATATGTTTGTATCAAGTTTATAATAAAATCAAAGTATGTAGATGGTAATGGAGTTATTATTTTTGTATGGAATCAACAAATAAAGGGGAAGTGGAATAGGAATAGAACATGAAAGGGGTGGTGAAATTATTACCTTTTCTTCGGGTGTTTCGTTTTGAGTTGATCAAAATGGCTCATTAGGTTGTCTTTATGATCAAAGTAAGGACTCTAGGTTGATGTGAGGGATTTTGGAAGGATATATGGTCAGTGTTTGGCTGAGCCAAATGGTTTTGGAGGTGTGATTTTTTTAGAAGGGGAAGTGCCTTTTTATAAGATGGGTGAGGATCACTATAGGAAAATATTAAAATATTAATTTATCATACAACCATTTTTCGGTTTATAATGGATAAAAATGAATTTATTTCAATCCTTTGGTGGTTATGGGTCTATATAATCTCAATAAATAGGTTTTAGATAAGTTTAGGTTACCATTTTAACCTTATATTTTTTATTTAACTCTTAGTTAAATAGTTTAACTTTTACCGTGTCTTCTTGTATTATTACAATATATGGTTAATAAACATACTCTAAACATCCAAAAAACCTCAAGTGGTTCATTAATGACATTTATAATATTACTTAATCCCTTTTTCCTAACCTTAGAGTTTTGGGAATATTATATCAACCAATAATATATTACTTGTTTTAAAAAATAATTTTTGTCAATTTTGACACTATTTGGTATTCTTTTTTGTGAAATACATAACCACCTTATCACTTAAAAAAAATTATCTAATAAACCCTAACATGTAATATTAACCTATAAAATTATTGGAATTCATCATAAGACTCAATTTACATTTAATTTGATATTTATAATATCAATTATTTTTCTATTTCATTAATAATGTAATTGTTGCGTCTTCATTATGTCACAAATAAATTAAATTATTTAATGTCTAAAAATTATAAATAAAATACAATTCTGTAGGAAATATTTTTATATTTCTAATGTATATTTATAGTTTAATTTATGTTATGTATAACCATATATTAAAAATGGTTTAGTTATTACACTTTGAATTTAACTCTTTTCACTCTTCTTTAAATAAAATAACAATATGTGTCCTAATCTAATCCAAGTGGACCAAAAAGGATCATATTTTATTTATAAGGTTTATTTGGTTGAATTATACTTATCCAATAGAATTATGACATGTGTTAGGGTAATTATAATATAATTTTTACCCTTAATTACCCTATTTACTTTTAGTTGTGGTAATTAAAAGTCAAAAGTTATTATTCAGCAAAAATTATTTTCATCTTATTGAATAAAATTTTACATATTGATATTAACCGTGTCTCTCATATTTTTTAAATTCAACTCACAGAAGCGGTAAAATTATGTTTTATACAAATTTGCAAATTCTCCTAGGAGGTGGGTAAAAGATGGTAAAAAGTTCAATAAAATTTTTATATATCTAAACATATTATAAAATGAATCCAATGAATTACATTGAACTTATATAGTTATTATGTATCTATTATGACATCAAATAAATTTAAATAAAATAAATAATTATTTAAATAAAAAGTCGGTTTTAACCAATAACGTAGTGTTTTAACTATTCATGAAAATTTTAACATTTACAAAAAAATACCAAAAATTCACCCTAAACTGATTTTGATATTTTGAATTCAAAAATTAATTCCATTTTACCAAATTTAAAACACAGAAGTATCATTTATTAATTTAAAATTAATTCCCATTCTCAAAACCAAAAAACGGGTTTTTAAAAAGTAAAAACAATCAAAAGATTGACATGTGTTTGTGTAAATTTTAAATGTGAAATTACATATAATGAGATAAATTGTATTAAATGATAAAAATATAATCTATTTATACTTAAAAACTATTCGAATTCATAATTTAACACTATAAATTATATTTATTAAAAAAAAATTCAATTAAAGCATAGTATTTTTCATTTTTCGTCAAAATATTAAAGTTATCAGAAAAGTACAAAAAATTAATCCAAACTAAATTTTTATTCCATACTTCTAAAGAATAATTTAATTTCATTAAATTTTATATATAAAAGTGTCAAATATTGGTATTAAAAATGGTTCTCCATTAAACGCGGCAAAATTACATTTTTTGAAAAATAACTCTTTTATATGATAAAATGAATTTGTTATTATATTATGTTTAAGAAACACATCATATGGATGTTAAAATTATATAGAGTATATAAGATTCAAAATGCAGTTAATACTATTCATAACCGCTTTTTTAACAGCTAGTTTGGTAAGTTGTGATGCACTCGAACTCGGTGTTGCGTGTAGCGCAAGATATTGAATTACTTTAATGAGATAACGTACTATGAAATGTTGGGGTGTCACAAAAGCCCAAGTTGAGCTTCAAGTTGTTAAGCTTGAACAAAATCACCAATGGGAGGAGTTCAAGTTAGTGGAGGTTACCACTCAAACAATGTTATCTCAGCCGCCCCAAGAGTTTATCATCATCGCACACCTTACTCTTAAGTCATATGTTTTTTTATAAGGGGTTATGTGTCAAGGAATTAGTCACTTAATTTTTAATCCCATTGTTTTAATAAAATTGTTATTTATCATTTCTATTTTAAGAATTTTTTTGATTAATATAATATATGTTTAATTGAGAAAAGTTTGATAAATTAATTTGATAGATAAAAATTTTATTTTTCATAGATTTATCATACTTATAGAATTGTTATGGTAAAATAAAAATAATTTTGGAATTTCAAATGTCAAAATTAATCTGAGGTAAATTTTTGTATTTTTCTATAAAGATTCATATTTTTTATGAATAGTGAAAATATGGAATTTTTTATTTAAATAACTATTATTCTTTAAATAATTTCTTCTGTGAAAGGATATCTTAAAAATTGACATACACAGTTTCCATCAGTTATATATTTAGAGTTTGATAAGACCAACTTAATTTTTTTGGTGAATAGTAACTTGTCTAATTTCGTTCCATGATGCTCTAAAAGGCACGGACATGTGCTCCGCCAACACGAGGAAGTCACCCTTCTGCAAGAAAATGGATGATGGGCGGCTCGCGGTGGAGGCGGATCCAAAAGCGTTGAAGCAATGCCCACAATTCTGTATGTTTTCGGTGCTGGGACGCATTGCTTATCTGAAAGGTGAAAAGCCATGGCCAGCCATGGAACTCAAACCGAGGATCTCACATGTATGGGGATTCAATGATTGGAAGCTTTTCCCGATTGGGTGTGGATATTTCTATATTTTTTTAAGCTCGTAGGAGGAGCTTGATTGAGTCTGGAACATTGACAACATCCATCTGAAATTGGGGCTTCTTTGTCACTCGGAATGGGATGTCTCGTTCAATCCTCACACTCACAAAAACATGACGGCCCATATCT
Organism: Viscum album; assembly: GCA_963277665.1. Lineage (NCBI taxonomy): Eukaryota > Viridiplantae > Streptophyta > Magnoliopsida > Santalales > Viscaceae > Viscum > Viscum album. The sequence continues at coordinate 790,724,392 of OY728120.1, forward strand.
GGGTGCGTTTACATGGTTCGAACTTCTTCTTTTGGCACCCTAAAATTCTAAATGATATCGAATCTTGCATCGGAACTCCTATGAAGATCAACCACCAGACAATCAGTGTTGAGCTCGGGTTGTATTCAAGGGGGATGGTGGAATTTGACCTCAGGAGTAAGCTTCCTGACTCAATTTATATTAACGTGAATGAATACTAATCTGAGGTTCTTCTGGAGTATGAATGACACCAACCTTTCTGCGATCTCTGCAAGATTGTTGGTCACTCCCTCATGATTTGTCGAGTGATGAAGAGTCAGTCGATGTATCGGGATGATCAGCCTAGGGAAGATGTATAGACTCAAGTTAGATTAAATAGAAGTGATCAACACATTGCCTCTAGACTGTATAAAAACACCATGAAAAAGGTAGAAAAATGGGTAAATAAAGTTCCGCATGTGGGGGATTCCTCTGGTATTAAGTTGTCCGATCTGGATGAGGAAGAAGAGAACGAAGATGTTCATGCGGTGATTATGATCGAGAATGAGTCCTTGGCTCAGGATACCCTTGTGCAGCCTCAAGGCTCGATTGATAAACATGACATTGGTTGCTTTCCCTTAGCCGATGACCAGAGTGTTGTTGCCCGGGCTTTGACCAGTGGACTAGACATCGCTGTTCTAGTGGTTCCAAATGAGAAACCTCTTGAATCAGATAGGGTTGTGGCTGATATGAAACCTCCGAGGGTGGTCTGTCAACACCCCTCTGCGATAGACCATGCCATGAAGCAGGTGGATGTTCCTGGGGATGAAAATATTGACCTCTTCGTAAGGGAAGAGATTGAACTCGGGGTCCAAAATATTCTTGTACAGCTGCGGGGTGACTTCCATCATGAATTTTCGGGTAATTATTTTCAAACTAAAACTCATGAGGTTGTGCATGAGGTTGCAGGTAGACAGATAAACAGTGCAGTTGCAGGTACCCATTCAGATCCCATTTTCCATTCTGACAAGGCTCTTACAAATACTGTGGGTTCACACCCCAGTACCAATGTTGTGGACCAATTAAATGGTCCAAAAGACCAATCTGATCAACTAGTTTCTTATTCAAAGGATCCCAATATGCATTTGCATTTGGACCTTAATTCCAATAAAATAATAAATAATTCTTCAGATCAGGTGCGAGCAGTTATCATTCACATGGTGACAGGCTCCAATGACCCGGCAGTGGCAGCAGCTCCTTTGGCCACTATGACTATCTCCGCAAACACCTCTAATGCTCTCGCACCTGTTTTGGCTCCAAAATATTGCCTTATGACCCCGATTAGGACTATAACCCATTTGGATAAAAATCCTGATGGTGATACTAAATCCGATTCTAATGTATATGTTGTATCCTCTAAGAATAAGCAGGGTAAACAACCCATCTCGTCATCCTCTCACGGACCTAGAAGGTCAGTAAGGAATAAAGGCTCGGGTGGAGAAAAAATGGAGCTCTAGCTCCAAACGCAGGTTCAAATGAATTGTTTATTTTCGGAAATGTTAGAGTTTAGCTAACTCTGATACTTTTATTGTCCTTAGGAGATTTATTATTACTCACAAACCAAAACTATTTGCCATTGCTGAACCGAAAATTAATTTTTCTTCAAAATTCCCGCACTTGTGCTCTTTTGCTTATAATATCCTTGGTGCCTGCAAGGATGGTTCTGCTACTATATCTCTATGGATCTTTTATCATTCATCTTTGCAATCTGTTAATGTTGTTAAATTTTTTGGCCAAATTTTTACTTGTGCTTTTTATTTTGGTGGTATTCATATTCTTTTCACTATGATATATGCTAAAAATAGATATCAAGACCGTATACCCCTCTGGAATGACCTCCATTCCCTCTCAATTTCTATACAAGATCCCTGGCTGGTGATCGGTGATTTTAACGCCACTCTTCTAAGAAGCGAAAAGATTGGTCCATCACACTCTCCCATCTCTACTAGAGAATTCAAAGCTTCTATTGAAGATTGTAATCATATTGAAATAAACCTTACAGGTTCTATGTATACTTGGTATAGGAATCTCCTCAATCGGATCGTGGCTAGAAAAATTGACAGAGCCTTCACTAATATTTATTCCCATGATAATTGGGAATCCGTTTCTAGTATTACCTTACCCAAGATCAACTCTGATCATAATCCTGTTCTTGTCAGCTTTTTTTCTAAGGCTTCAAAATCTTCCCTCCCCTTTAAATTTAATAAAGCTTCGGCTGCGATCCTAGAATTTTATAACATGATTGATGATTTCTGGGATGACATGCGGCACCACAATGATCCTTTTTCTTGCATTGCTAAATTTAAACTTCTAAAACAACAACTCAAGAGTTGGTGTTTCTCTAAAATAAAATAGCTAGACACGGGCATCTCCTCTTTTGTGAGTGAACTCAGTCATGTTCAGAGTTCAAATACCTACTCTGATTTTTCTCTTGACTCTCAAGCTGAAATTACCCTTTCTCTGAAGCTTAATTCTCTTACGAAGCATAAATATAACATACGAAAACAAATCTTTAAAACCAAATGGCTATCAGATGGGGATACAAATACTAAATTATACAATTCTCTTCCAAGAATCAGGAAAATATGTAGGCCCCTTACCTTTTTCAGGGTGGATGACACTCTCCTTGAAATTGAGGATTCCATTTCTAATCATGTGGTTGGATACTACCACAATCTGTTTAATGGCCCAGTGGTGAGTAAGGATCTTCTTCCTGACATCATTCCTAACATGGTCACTACTGAGGACAATGAGCATCTCCTAAGCATTCCTATGGACAATGAAATCAGAGCCACTATTTTCAGTCTCAACCCAGATTGTGCCCCAGGTCCTGATGGTTTCAACAGTTGTTTTTTCCAAAAATACTTGGATCTCATCCATGTAGATGTTTGCAATTTGGTTTAGTCCTTTTTCTCAAATGGTGTCCTTCCTCATGGGATAAATGCCAAATTTCTTACTCTTATTCCAGAAGTGGAAAATGCAGCTGAGATTCACCTTTTTCGCCCTATTGCTCTTATCAAAACTCTCTATAAAGTTATCACTAAGCTTCTTGCTAATATACTCACCTCTATTACCAAAAAAATTGTTTCTTGGAATCAATTTGGTGTTATCAAAGGAATAACGATTCAAGATTGTATCTGCCTTGCCTCAGAATGTACTAATATGCTGAACAAAGCCACTAGAGGAGGCAATGTGGCCATTAATCTTGATATCAGGAAAGATTTCAACACCATGGACTGGAATTTTATTTTAAATGTCCTTAAATGCTTTGGGTTTAATGACTCATTTAATACCATGATCCGCACCTTACTTGACTCTTCTTCCATATTTGTGCTGGTCAATGGGTCTTCTAAGGGCTATTTCAAATTCTCCAAGGGGGTTAGGCAAGGTGACCCTCTCTATGCCATTCTTTTTGCTATTACTGATGATTACATAAGTAGACTCCTTACAAGCCTTGTTAATCAAAACAAAATTAATCCCATCCAGGCTTCTAGAAATTTAAATGTTCCTACCCATCTATTATATGCTGATGATATTATTTTATTCTTAAAGGGGGATAAAAGGATCATTTGAAACCTCAAAAGTGATCTGGCCCATTATGAAGATATTTTGGGACAAGCGATCAGTTGGAATAAATCATTTGTTTTCTTTGGGAAAAAGTTTTCCCCCAATAGAAAAAGTCATATCATTGAATTTTTCGGAATCAAAGAAGGTTCTTTCCCCTTAACCTACCTAGGTGTTCCTATCTTTTTGGGGAGACCTAAATCTAGCAATTTTCACAGCATTGTTGATCAAATTATCAACCAATTATCTTCTTGGAAGGGTAAATCTCTTTTTATGGCTAGCAGAGTCTGTCTTGTTTAGTATACAATTATTTCCAAGATGGTTTACTCAATGATGGTTTATAACTGGCCTTCCAGCCTTCTCAAAAAAATCAATGTTTGCATCAAATAATTTGTTTGGACTGGTAGTACGATTGAAATAAATCATGTCACCATACCTTGGACCACTTGTTGTAAACCTCTGGATAAGGGTGGTCTTGGTATTAAGAATCTTAAGCTATTCAATGAATCTATGCAAGCTAGAATTACTTGGAACCGGATTCACAACAACTCTGACTCCTTGTCCTTTCTTAAGAAAATATTTTTTACCAAGCTTTGAAATAGTAACTTGGGCTACATTACTTCCTCCATCTGGCCATCCATTAGACACTCTTTTATCAAAATCATGAAAAACTCTAGATGGATGGTTAGTGCGGATTCCTCTATGAATTTCTGGATGGATAACTAGACTGGTGTCCCTTTAATCTCAATGATAACATCTACCACTATTCCTGTGAAAACCAACTCCACTATAAGAGAGGTTGTCAACTCCCATGACATCACCCTTCCAGATCACATGAGTCATGTTATTGAAAATTATTCTTTTTCTGACACTGATGATTTCCTTATCTGGGAAGCTGCTTTTAATGGAATCCTTGATTCTAAAAGTTTCTATAAAAACAATTTTAGTGCTTCTTTTTCTAACATTGCTTAGTTGAAATATTTTAACAAACCTTGGATCAAGCCCTCGCGTCTCACTCTTATTTGGCTAGTTTCACATAATAGATTCCCCACTGATGTGTGTCTTCAAGATTTTGGGATTTCCCTTTGCTCTAGATGTCAACTGTGCAACCAGCACAGTGAGGATGCTAATATTCTATTCTTGTCTTGTGATACAACTTCAGCTCTTTGGGATTACATTTCAAACATATTTGGTTTCAAATGGTCTCTTCTTGCTACTATCAACTCTCAACTCCATCACTGTGTGACTTGGGATTTCTCCAAGAAAATCAGGAATCTCTTTTTGGCTGTGGTGGCAGAGCTCCTGCATGTGATCTGGTATAGTAGAAATAATTTTATTATTAATAATTTCTCTTTCAATCTCAATGCTGGTAAAATGTGTATTCTCGTTGTCATCAAGGATGCCACCTCACTTTAGAAGGATCATTGTGACAACTCTGTTGGTGATTTTGAGATCCTTCATTATCTTCAGATTGTGGGTTATTATAGGAAACCTCGACGTACCATTGAGGTTTTCTGACAAGCTCTGCTTCTAGGATGGATGAAAGTGAATGTCGATGGAGCTTCTAGAGGAAACCCGGGTCCGGCAGGTTGTGGTCCCATCTTCAAAGAGTCTCTTGGCAGATGCCTAGGCTGCTTCTTCAGTGGATGTGGTACGGCCTAAGCTTTGGAAGCGGAACTGCTGGGAGTCATTCATGCTATGTATTTTTCCAACCAAAAGGGATGGAACAAGCTATGGATTGAATGTGATTCAACCACTATTGTCCAAGCTATTTGGAAGGGGGTGGTGCACCTTGCATGGCCGCTTACCTCTCATTGGATGAAATGTATTACTTCGCTCATGGATCTCAACTACATTTCCACACATGTGTTTCGTGAAGTGAACATGGTTGCTGATAGTCTGGCCGACAAGGGAGTCAATCGTGTCACTACCTGGTTGGATGATTTTCCTGATGACTCGCTCCCTTTTATAATAAATATTATAATAAGATTCCATCGTTTAGACTTTTGTAGCTCCCTTTCATTTGATTAATAACTTGTGCCTTGGAAAAAAAATTAAAACAAAATTAATATTCATAAAATGGAGTATAATTTTTTATTCAACAAATTTTAAAATTACTTAAGGTGAATTTTTGGATTTTTATGAAATAGTTGAATTTTGGTGAATAGTAAAAAAAATATTTTGAGTATTTTGATATGTTTAATGGCATAATTAATGATATAATAATGATTTAATAATTATTTAGACTCTTTTGGATTAAAATATGATAATATTTGTCCCTAATGGCCAATACTATGGGTGATCCCATGGTTTTGTAAATACCACTGCTATGGTGTCCATAGAAACTAATAAAAAACTCCCTCACTTTTTCTATAAATACCCACCCATTTATAAATTATATTTCATTAAAAATTATTTATCCTTGATGACCTAATAGTATTCCCTTCCAATTATTCCACCCAATATGTTCTCAATCCCCCATGTTCTTGATCATTTATTTTTAGGGGCCACTCTTCAAGGTAAGGGAAATCTCAACTTCTCTGTTCCTTTCAATTCTTTTTATGTGGTATGTATTTCAAATTATCATACTATGTTAGTATATCTATTTTATTCTATCCATTTAATGTATTAATATTATTTCATTAATTGGATACCATTTCCCCTCTCTTTTTAATGTTTTTTAAAACCATGTTTCATACTCATTATACTGCCATAGTTTCATCTCAAAATTCATCTCTTTTTATCAATAAATTCTTTTTATTTTCATTAGTGAATACCCAAACCTCTATCTTCTCTAGGGGTATTAGAATAGATTTAAAAATGATCTTTTTAATTATGGGATTAACAAACATTAATCCCTTATTCCTTTTATATGGGTTTAAAATGACTAAAGGATCTTGTTTTTAAGCACTCTCTAAAATACCATGATTTTGAAATGAAACCCACTTCTTTTATTCTCCCCCAATTATTTGTGAAAAATTTTATTATGATATTTGTGGCTCACATTAAATATTAAATATGATGGTTGAACCCTCTATCTCTCCAATTCATTGGGTAACTAATTTAATCTCAACATATGATAATTTTTATGATACCATGGTGAATGACCTGGGTAATTTATAGGACACCTATGTGATAGACCTTGGTGATATGCTTATGAATGACTCAATTAAATGTTTTAGACACATTTAAAAGTTATTTTTCATGTTCTTATAATTATTATATGCCTATTTATCATGCCTTTATGTATTTACTCATGTTCTTATTTATATTCCGTAATACCACAATTAAATTATTTCCATTTGTTACATTTATTATGTCGTATGCTCACCCTCTCCTTTGATGTAGGTCTCTGGGTTATGAGATGCGGTCATTGAACTTAGGATAAACCATTGATGAATCATTTCAAGTGTATTATAATAATATTTTATGTTTTCATGTATTATGTTCCATTTTTCCAAGACACTAAACTTTAAAAGATCCTCTATGTGTAAAAAAACAATGTAAAGTTATGTAATAAAAATGGGAGATTCCATAGAAACACCCACAATCAACCATAAAAACAAACTAATTGCACCTAAGTTTTATATTTTATGACCGAACAAAAATTGTGAACCTGAAGGAAATTTATTTAACTATAGAATCTCCTTCCCCTGATAAAAATCATAGATGGCACAATTCTCATCAGACCATTTTTTTTCTATCATTATGGTGCCTAGTTGTATATTACTTGATGAAAAAAGTGCATATAATTCATTTTGACATGTTATATTAATATCTTCCTTATATTACTGATATTTAAATTTAATTCTCAAGTTATTACGTCATGGGGTTATGATAAAAATGTTTCAAAAGTTTTAAGGGTGTATTTCACAATCTATTCATTATTCGGGATTGTTTTGTATAGGTCCCTTATAGCGAATATTTCTCTACCATGTCCATATTTTCAAAAAGTTTTTTCGAAAAGGTTATTACTATTAGTACATAATTTTTTAATTTAATTTTATTCAATTATTTATTTTTTTAAAAACATTTTGAATATAATATTCTAGTAATTTTCCTAAAGAGTTACTTATCAACTTTTCAATAGAAATTCATAAGGAATGTTTTTTTAGCTTATACTTCATAGTGGATCATGCCACCAACATTACAGCTTAATGATTTGAATATTCGATGAAAAACGTACAACTTTATTTTACCATAAAATTTCTTCCCTAATAATTTTTTTTATTTATAAAGTGAATTTTGAAGTGAAAATCTCTTTTCCTCGAAATTTATTTTAAAAATATTTTTTGGGAATTTTTATTCATCAATGAAAACAAACCGTTATTTACCTAATTAACCAATTAGTATATGTTTGAATTATACAAAAAGTTTAATAAATAACTTAATTCTTATCATTGTATATTTAATTTATCTTAAATATCCATATCATAGTATCGTGGATATGATTATTTCCTATGTTGTATATCAAATATATATAAGGTTTTATGTTTTTAATGTATTTGATTTTATATGAAATTATGGAAAAAAATCTTCTTTGATCTGTGTGGATATATTTTGATATGAAAAATTGGTTAATAAATTAAATAAATCATTTACATATATAAGAAATGATTTGTAAATGCAGTGACGGGTGGTGCTCAGAATTATATAGTACTTCGATGCATCGTTAAGTCTCATTAGATAAATTAGTTCACTGAATTATATTGGGTTTTACCCATAATGATTAAGCTATCTTATAAAATGTCTAGGAAATATTGATACCATGATGTATGAGATCCTAGAATGCTATATTAATCATTTACATAATTAATATTTCAGTTATTATTATCAATAATATTTTCACTATGATGTTATCAATAGATTCATATTTCCCTCAAGTTATTGATTAAAAATAATATTTTTTTAAAGTAATCACATTTCCAGGTTGGTTATGCATTATTTTATCACGATAGACAAGTTATTGATTTAAAGGAATGTGTGTTCTGGTATTTACCTTTAATATTTATTATGTTTATTTATTCATGATACTTTTCACTATATATAACCCTTGTAGAGTATTTGAGCACACCCATATTTTTTTATTTTTCTCATGATATGAAGGATAATTCTATGAATGAGTTCAAGGATGATTAATGTTTTCCATTACTATATTTTATTTTTTTCCCTAATTTATAATCGGAATCATATATGTATCTAGATTTCAAAAAATTATAAATTTATCATACCATTAGGATTTGGGTACTTTTATTTGTTCTAATGTAATAAATTAACCACCGAATTTGGGATACTAGAGTTTGGGTCTTTACATATAAAACCTATTTAAAACTATTTCTTTTTGAATTATTTGGAATAAAACTAAAAATACACTATAATGTTCTCCTATTTGAATATAGGTATATGTAATGGTTACATTATACCCTTTTATTTTTCCCTTCCTTACTTAACCTATTTAAACACCATTAAAATTAATGTGTATTAAATAATCACTTATATCGTATTTTACCACCAGTAGTGTTTTGGAGAACTCTTTGAATATTTTTTCCCCTTAACATGGTAGATAATGTTGAGTTATAGGAATCATTAACTAGAACCTTGTTAATTCTTGGTTCTAATGGTACACATATTCGATCCCAAAATATCACCACTCTTTATTCATCAATATGAAACTCTACAAATTTCCCATAATCTATTTCATCCACTATCTATTATATCATTTCTTCCTCCCTTTTTTATTTCTTTATCTTATCCAAACAGATGGTTGAGAAATCATTCAATAAAGGTAGCATATGGTTCCTTCCTTTTTGATAACCATTTTTATCATTTACATGTGTAAAAATATTTAATCATTATCAATCACCATCATGGATAATTAATCATGATATCTTAAACATAGTGCATCTTTTTCTTTATTAACCATCTTGGGATGGTACAAGTAGGATCAATCATAGTACATGATCAAGTCAAAATGTATTTATTGGAAGATTTTGAGCTCCATCTATTTGAATATATACTTCAGGTTATTGTGATATATATATATATATCACAAATTTACCCATAGTGATTAATCAACAAAATATTCAATGTGGTGATTACTGAACCCAACTCTAGATATCATGTTTTTTAATTTCTCTCATTAACCCTCAAGTTTATTAAGAAGTATAATATAAATTTATCATTAACATGAGTACATAACCTATGAAATTCTTTGTATACTCAATTTAGATCATAAATCCTTCCCATTTTTAGGTGGTGTGAGTATAGGTTTAACAATTTTCCTATATGTTGTCTCTTTCAATATTTATTAACAATCATTTGGATAGATAAAGATTACTCCCTTTTTATTTAATATAGTTAGCGGGTTAAATTTTTTTGTATAATTTCTAAAAAATACTTCATATTTCTGAGATAAACTAAAAATATATGGATATACATTATAAAGTTTGGTGTGGGCCATTACTCAATTACCATTTTCATTAAAAGATTCACTAACAAACTCATTCTTGTGATGACATACCACCACAATGTCACATGCTCCATAAAAAATTCATGTTTTTTCTTTCCATATAAATTCTCATTTACAAATTTATTTATAAAATTAATAAAATTATCCTATTATTTCACCCATATATTTTAGTATAAGATAATATATTTTTAAAATAACTCCACAAAAGTTTTTGAGGTAATTTCAAAAGGTGATACTCAAAATTTCCATTAATATTGTTGGAATGTTTATGATCTTGAATAGAACTACTATGAACTAATAGTGTCAAAACATTTTATGAATGGTATTATTGGGAGTATCATCCTTAATTACCTTCAATTGATAATATCCTGACTAAATATTAACTTTATATAAGTTATGATCCCCTTATTGTTGATATAAGATTTAATCAATTTATAAAAGGGGATAATTTTAAAAAATCATGATCTTTTTGTGTTTATAATAATTAATACTGATAAGAATCAACGTATATTTAATCTTAAAAGAGAACTGGTTCACCCTTGGTGAAGTACTTGTGTTCATGACACCCTTTCCTATATTATCATGGAGTTTCTTCTTAAATTATTATAGTTTAGTAGGGGACATTTTTAAGGGACACTTGGGTATAGGCATAACTCTAGGTATAATTTCAGTTGATAACTCAACCTCTCAATTTGGAAGAAGACCTAGAATCTCTCTGAATAATTATAACACTTAATGATAATACAATGAATTATTAACTCCAAATAAAATTGTGTTAAATATATTTAACACCGAACTACTGTGAACTGTATTTCATTTTATTAGTACAGAACATTACAATGTTAGTTTAACATTAATAAATTTTAGGAATATAATACGAAACATAACTAATAAAATTTCAATAGGAGTAACACTACATGTAAATAAAAATACCATGATCCTAAAATCATTATCCTTAAGGTGTTCAATGGATATCACAGTCCTATTTATAAAAAGGAAATGAATAAAAGAATTATAAATATATTGACATGTGGATAGAGATGTGGTTGAATTGGATGAATGCTTTTTGTGGAATACGTATACCTATATATAAGAATAAAGTGTGACAGTTATATATTAGCTCATTAAAAATATGTCTATTGGAAGGATAATAATTATATATATGGTTTTTAAGTATATCAAATGGGTACAAAAAAAGTTTTGTAATTAAAAATAAAATAAGAAATGCTTATTTTGGAATAAAATAATGAGATGATATCAATTTGAAATATTGTATTTTTTTCATTAAATATAATAAGTATTATTACTTAAAAAATACACAATTTTCTATTTTTATAAAATTCAAAGAAACATTTTAATGCTAAATTATTCACAAAATTTAATGGTTATAAGATAAATAATTAATTTTAATTTCTTGTGATTAAAATCATTTAATATTGAAAATGGTTATTTCTTATCAAATAAAAAAATTATGTGTCATGTATTTTTATAATAAAAAATTAAATTTATTAACTTTAATGTATTATTGAAAGAAAGTATTTTAATTTCAAAAAAAAATCCACACTAGATAAATTTTTAATTGATATGAAGTTGGATTAAAGGAGCTTATTCCTTATAAATTCCTTTTCTGAAAAATGGACTTTATACATATTTTATGTTCATATTTAAAAGAATTTTTTCATATTTAGAAATTGAATTTTATTAAATGGGGTATAATTTTAAAATAAACATTTTAAAATTAGTTAGTAATGTCAAATGCATTTTTAGTGAGCCAAATAAGCTATCATAGAAACAAATTCTGATACCAAAGTAAATGTAAAATGAAGTAAAAGTGGTTAAACAAGGATTTAAATATGTACAATATCATGATAAATTATCACCAAATTTTGTTTATAAAGATATTTTTGAACCATATACATTATTTTATACTTTTTAAGATCATTTATTATAAAATGAAAACCTTATATATAAAGGAATTAATATTTGTGGAAATGCCTCTATAACCTCTCAAATAAAATGACCCCTCCTCTACCTATCCATTAAAAATATTTTATGTTGGTTATATCTTGAATAAATTCCCATTTTACCTCTCTAAAATACTCCTTAGTTGTTTGGTATCATTTGGTTCAAAAATTAAAGAATAATACCTTCATTCTAAAGGAACCCATTTTGAGAATTATAGAATTCATAAAAAGAAGTACCAACTTGTTCACAATATTTTTCAACTTTCTTATCATCTCCACTCTTTTTAAATATATTTCTATGTTTTAATATTGTTATATTAACCTAGTTATTATTATGAGGAAATGATATTATTATTATATAACTTTATACTCTTACTCATTCTTTAGTATATAATGTTCTTATTTGGGTTGGTTCCACCACCTACATGAGTAATGATATAATATCATCTATGATTCCAATGGGAATCATTAACATGATAATAATATTGGTAATATTTAATATTAATGGGTAATTTATTTCATAAATATGGGATTTAATTATAAAAAAAATATATTTATTGGTCATCTACAATAACTAATTTTTTCGGTACGTGAGTCAAAACAAGTTCGTCAGGGATTCAATTCCAATGAACCACACCAATATGTTCATTAAAAAGAACATGGGTCTGAATACAATAATGGAAAAATTATTCTACTAATATATCCAATATAATAATAATGAACTTTTTATCAAATAACAAGGATCAACATCACTATTGTGAAACTTGTATTAGACAATAAACATTAATAACATCTGATGATGAGAAAAATAACAAAAAAGGATTTGAGGATTGGAAAATTTTAATTAAAAATTATTAAATAAAAATGATATTAATTATATTTTGAAAATATTATTAAATTTTTATGTTCATTATACATGAGTTTGAGTTCTTTTATCTAATTTAGGAGTAAAGTTAAATGTTTACTTTACAAAAACAATTTAAATTCTATATTATTTATGAATAAATTATCATATAGATTAATTTAGGGAAATTTATATATAAAAATAATATATTATATTCACCTAATGTTATTTATGATTTTCCTATATGTTCATATCATTTCTCTTGCATTTGGGTTATAATTCAAATAAAATGTTTCTTGTTTGAGGGATAAACCTTTTCTCTTATTTTATTCATGATTATTTTTCCTCCATTATCATATTCTATATTTTTTTTATAAATTTCCTTCTCAATACATAAAGGATTTGTTAGTTTTATTTTATATTATCACTAAAAATATATATTAGTCTAGAAGGAATATTTTTAACATTTCTCATAAGAGTATTTTTCTGTTCACATGACTTTAGAAAAATTTTAAAATAATTTTTTTTAACATTATACATGAACATTTTTTCTGAGAATTATACCAGTTTTCTTCTATAATGATTCCAATATAATATATCTAGATTTTCAATAGGCTATTCTTATCATATTTTTTTTTTAAAATAATTTTTATAGACAAATTTTATTTTAATATAAATTGTAATTATTGTTATTTTTTAAAAAGTATCATTATTTTATAATAATGTATTTTTTCATCTATATCGGTATAAAATAGTGATTCTTATAAAACATATATAATATTCATTATTTATATCATCCATGTTCTTAATATATATAGTTTTCTATCTTGTTTTGTGGAAATTATTATGAAACCCATTTCATTCGAGTGAGTAAATTAAGCTATAATAGAATTATGAATGTTTTCATGTTCTTATGACAAAAATATGTTTAGTTTATCATTATTTGATATGTGAGTTGATTATATCTCTCTAATAAAATAATAAATATTTCATTTCTAATTATATTTGGATTGAATAATGGTTATTAGTGAAAGTCTAAAATATTTTGGGCTGTGTGTTCTTAGCCCAAGTCCAATATGTTATAGGAATGAAGTTAGCCTAGTATATTTTGATATGAATGTATTAATGGTAATACATAACATATTTAATGATTTATATGTTTCTATTTCTATTATATTCCTATTTCATATAATTTAAAAAATAAGTAATGGTTCATTATTATTAATGTATGTCTGCACACCACCATGGGTGATTTAATTTGTTATTCCCAAATACATATATTTAAATTTATGATTTATCATCCATGTTTATTTGGGTGTGATTTAATTATATTTATTTTAGGAAAATTGATTATATTCTTATATACACATCATCGTATTATTATCAATTAAAATCATTGATTGTTGTTTACCATACCAACCCTTACTGTGAAATCGATCTCACACATTCATATGATTCTATTATTAAGGTTATGAAAATAAATATTATTCTTGATATGACTAGAATGGAACCATATGTAAAGATTATTTATGGAATATGTTATATAATTATTCAAAAATCATTTTGGTTACATATCTAATATCAAAAGTAACTAAAGTTGTTGGTTCTAAGATGTGAATTATTTTGAGATGTAAGGAATATTCATTGAAAACTATGTAATATGTATATATGTTTTACTCAGTTCACCTCATAAAATTAATATATTCTCCAAAAATTTTAATATATTAAATTATTACCCTCTCAAATTCCACAATCATTGGGGCTAGATATTGTTTCTAAAATGGAAAAAAAACCAACCTTGTGATGATTTTTCTAAAGGAGGTCCATCTTCCACCTTATACTTGTATTAAATTAGAGGATGATTTTGGATATAGAAAATTATTTCCTTATCCAAGTACATGATATTTTACTATATAAATATACCCAATACATCCATATTATAACATAAAATCCCACTAATTGTTGTATATAATGTTTTTGTAGATTGTTCCTAAAAATGTATATTAGGGAAGGGATATATAATTAAGAAGAAACAATTTCAGTACTTAGTGATTTATTGATAACATAACCTCAATCTCATTAATTTGTGTTATAATATTTATACTAAATATAATTATAATGAAAAAATGAAGATAAAAAAAATCAAATAAGATATTATCTAATATAAAATGAATAAAAATTTTATCTATAACTGTATCATTTTCATGATCCACCTAAGTAGAAGTATGTGAATAGGATCATCCATGTTGACATAGCCTTGGTGATTTTTGTATTTGGTTTCCCAAATTTCCCTTATCCTAGTACACATACGTTTCTAGTTTCCATGTTCATTATAGTTTAGACATTAGAAAATAATTGTATGATTTATTATATTCTTCCTTTCTTACATCATATTAGTAGAATTCTACATCTCCCTTTTAAATTCATTATAATCATAATTCCATTTTCCACACATGAATTATCTATTTATTCAACTAAAATAGTTTCTAAAAAAATCATCCCAACATAATACATGAGTGTAGTTATAATTTCCTCTCTCCATGAGATTTATCTATTGGTCCCCTAAAATTGAAATCTATTTTTTCCTTTTAATCTCCATAACCATTAGAACATTGAGAATCACTATTATTTATTTCAACATTTTTTGAACATCATAAAAATTCCCTGAATTTTTAATCTCCATGAGTATATTATTCTTCCTAAAGTGTCATATATTTTCTACTTAATAATTATTCATCCATAATTTTTGGGTTAACAGAAAATCAAAATCTGTAACATGGAATCCTTATAATGTTTTCTTTATCTTACCTAATTAATATGACCATATTTTTTTGGAGTCTAGGAAACTCCCTCTCAACTTTAAAAAAAGAGTGTGGGGAAAATATTAATTGAAATATAATTTCTTAAATTCCTCACACTCTAATAATTTTATATCTTCCTTTGGTTTTATATTCTCTGTCACTATAAACATCATGATTATATTTTCCTCTAAGTGATAAATGATCTTAAATAGTTACTATTTATCAGAACTTTGAAGGAAAAAATAATTGTTTTTCAATATAATTAATCTATTATTCTAATATTAATGAATCCTTATATCCACTAATAGTGGGAGGACTTAGTTATATAAATAACTACACAAAAACGTTTTATCTCTTGTGAGAAGGGGGCTGTTCCACATAATTTAAGATATTATTCCAAAATTAACTAATTTATGTAATTACCATTGTGAGGTTATCAACTACTACTATGATCATAGTAGGTTTCTTATTTTTAACTAAATACATTTCCCATTTCATTAGTTATCAGAATTATTTCTCATTATATAAAACTAGTAAAATAATTAAGGAATTTCATGAATGAGAATATAGAAATTAATAAGAATATAAAATGGATTACTATAATCATCAGAAAGAATAAATCATAAATGATATGTATATCCATTAATAAATAATTTCTATGTTTCAGTCTAGTTTATTCATAGACTATTTCCTATTAGGTTTCCTATCCTAATCCCGAAACATAACTATATATCTCTTGAATATCAACTGTAGAAACTAGAAACTCATACACAAATTTTTACATTTGGTTTAACGGAAGGATTCGAAGAACAATACCAAAAAATATAGAGGCCTAATGTCTTAGGGAGAATATATAAATAAAATATATGAATAGTAATGTAATATAACATATTTAATTAAATCTACATAATGTGACTGAAAATCCTTTTGAACTTCACTTACTCCATATCATACCTTATAGATGTATAATAACAAAAGGTTTTTTTATGAATACCAATATGGTAACAAACTTGATCATCAATTGTAAAATATTTTTTAGGAGGGAAAACATTATATCATAAAATCATAGGATCATATATGATCACATAGAAAAATATAATAGTGAATAATATATAATAATATCATGGTGCCATAATATTGTGTAAATAACAAAAAACACAACATCATAAGAATATTTTAAGGCTCACAACCTATAAAACACATCATAATATGTTAGGATTATTTCACATTCACTATACATGATATCTTATGACAAGAAAACATTATGAAATTTATTAGTGGATATATAATTTTTTCCCACTTATCACATCCTAATACTTTCATGTGTATGAGTCACACATATAAAAATAATACATGATTCATATTCATAAGAAAAATTAATAAAAAAGGTTACATAATCTGATGACAAATTATAACTAAGTGATATATAATTGAAATTTCCAAGATAATAATAAATGGAATATTTATAGAAATTAATATTTGAATAACCTATAATAGGTCTAAATTTTTTTGACCAAGAGAATAAATATTCACAACAAATGAGTGGAGAATTAGTTATATAAATTAACTTCTAAAATGATGTTTTAATAAAAGAGTAAAGATCTCTATTAATGTTAAGAAAAAAGAATTTTCTATAAAAATATAATTGAACAAGAAATTGTTTTCCATTAAATAAATATTATATGTGAATTAATAAATTATAAAATAAATTAAAAGAGTGATACACTAAATGGAATATGAAATATAAAAGTTCCATTTATTTAGGTTCCCATTAATGAAAATGGTGCAGAGGGATCATAAAAAACATGTATATTCTAAATAATGAAAGGTAAAAAACTAGGTAAATATGTAAGTAAAATGTATATTGAATATGGAAGAACTAAATGTAATGAATATATATATATATATAGGTATGGATATAGGAATCATAACTCAAAAGAAACGAGTATAGCTTCAGTGTTCCATTACCATAGGCCTCGACACTCAAAGAAAATGAATCTATCATTTTTAATAATCCTATAAATTTTATTAAATAATTTATTAAAAAAAATGTAATATATAATTGATATATTATTGATCATTTTTAGGGATAAATTTATATGACATAATGTTCATGTAACCCACAGCAAGGGTGATTGTTTTTTGGTTCTTAGGTCACATCAATTAATTAGTAATTAAGGATGTTATGTTAAATGTGTAAAAACTCTAGTGTTTTATGATATATAAATTTTATATATTAAATAATGTTTATATATATATATAATAATGGACATGGAATGGTTCTTTAGTTATCTTATAGCCCAGAAAACATTATGTTATAAAATTAAATATTCTAACTATCACACAATCATAATTTTAGAAATATATATTTTACTTTGGAATAGAGTCTAGTATGGTGAAAAAATAACTTCTGTTAGATCTAGAACATGGTTTTTACCTTAATCATGACATATTTTTCATATGAAATAACTTCCACAGTGGTGTATAGTAGTGGGATGAATTAATATGGGATTACATAATTAATTCATTAGTTATTTTAGTATTGGTTAACCCTAGTTAATCAATATTTTTAACTCATTAGAATCTCCCCTAGGGTTACACACATAACCCAATTGGATTATGGGGAGGATATACCTAGGTTATAATGTTGGGAAATAATATTGTAATTGAGGATTGATCAGAAACTTGTAAGTAATAACCCATGTTGTTGATGATATCAACCCATGATTTTTCTTCAACAATGATCAATCCATCTTTGAGGTAGGGTTTATGTTTTTGTATTTAAACCCTGTTTTAGACCTTTGATATCATTAATTAATTCATCTATATTTAAATCCATGATAACCATGGAATGACCCTAAAAATAAATATTTTTATCCAGAATTATGAATCTGATAAATATCATTCATGGAATTATTATATAACATTTTTATTATTCATTTTATTGCCAATGATTAATAGTTTATGTTTATAATACCATATTGGATTATTTAATTTTTTATGTTTTTAACCAATCATTATTTATGGTCATCATCAACATTTTATTATTGGTCAGTGATTCAAATGATAGTGGTTTAGTTAAAATTGTGATTGATCCTTGGTCCATGCTTCTTCAGGACTCTAATCGGTGATGATGAAATATCGGTGTATGAATACATAATTGGATGAGGTATATTTTATCTGATGATTCTCAGAATTGTTTTTTCTTTAACAGGGAATGTGAATGTGAGATCAAAGATATTGATATGGTTGTCTGATAATGGTTGGTTGGAATCTATTATTTTATTGAGGTTTTGATATAGGAAAAAACTAAATTTTGCAACAATTTATGTAATAATTATGTTTATAGTGGTAAAAATAGAAAGGATCCATGTGGTTTATGAGGATATAAAAATTTATTGACTACACGGTATGTTATTCTGAAGAACACATGTAATTTATTGGGTGTGATAAAATGCTATATATTCTTACCACAAAACATATCACAAGTTTTTGTGGTCAGGACCACACACCATGTGACCCTATATGGAAAACTCATCATATATAGTATATACCCAACTTAGGAGAGTAGGTGGATAAGGCTATATTTATTACTAGGCTATAGACCATGTACCCATTAACTAAACATGACTCCACTAAAACAAAAAAAGCCAAGTACTGAACCATGAACTACACATTGTGTGACTAGACCCACACATTGAGTTTTTTTTCGTTTTTACCATGTTGTAATGAAGTAAAAAAATAGTTCAATAACTTGGATTGATACCCTATGTACACCCATGGAATTATTTTATATTGTCCTATCACTTGGATTAGGATGTTTAAGTGATCTATTTTGGAGTAGGGTTATGTGTGGGATACAACAGTAGAGTTTATCATCCTGATAGGGAAGGTTATGTATCCCAACCTTCTATATAGAATGAATGATCTATTTTCCATGGTCCAATTATATATAAGGTTAGGAATATCCTTATGTGTCTTTTGGAAATGATCCTCCATTCATTTTCCATAGGTAGAATCTAGTATCTCATCACTACATCCAAGGTTTGATATCAACTCTTATGAAATAATGAAGATGGATCCAAGTATACACCAATGACCCAAAGGTTTCTAGAATGATTTAGGTTATGATCTATTCCTTTTTAACCTTGTAATATTTTTTTCTACATAAAGGTTTCATCCATTGTTTCAATGATTTATCATGTGTTTCATAAACCGATATTCAGTAAAGCCTTTGGCCTGACCTTTATGGGAAAATTCATGTATGTGAGGGGATTCATTGGTTGAATTCTTATATCGAAAATATCACATGGGTATTGGAGGAGATAATTTATCATGGTATTTCCTCGTAGTTTAGCTAGGTCCTTATTATATCATTCTTGGTATGGTCAAGTTGTCTACCTTCATGGAATGGCATGATTTTTTATAGAGGATATTGTGTACTTGGATAGATTGGTTGAGAATACCCTTCAATGGAAAATGTAATTCTAGTTAGAGAAGTTTGGGATAATGTGTAGGAATTTATATCTATTTTACCCTTAGTTGGCTAACGTTTCTCTTGGTGTAGTAGAATCAGCAGATGGTTATCATCTTATAGTGGTAAACCAGTACCTTGATATATTCATAGAGGTGGTAACTAGTTTACCTCCTCACTGGTTGGTTGGAAATTTATTGACTTTAATTCTAGTACTACTCATATATATCTAATAGAATATTTTATGTACTCTACTGATCTATGAGATATGAGTGTGTAGTTTTAGATCATTCATAGAAATGAATTTTTCACACCTAGAGTGTCTTGTTGGGAATTTTTGAAATTAATAGAAAAAAAATCAGATAGAATCATAAGGTTGTTTATAGGTTATAGTTTACTAAAACATGTTTCTATTAATAATAAATATTTACAAAAGATTATAAATTATCTCTTATATCAATTAAAAAGGGGAATGTGATTCTCTAAGATGGACCACAAGCCGAGTTATCACCAAGTGTGGGTATATAAGGATGATATACTAAAGACCACATTTTGATATCACTATGGTTATTATGGGTAATTTTCATTCCCTTTGGCATTAAAAAAGTCCTTAGATATTTTTATAGGGATTATGAATTAGATTCTCTAACCTGTCATAGATCGATTAATGGGGGTCTACATCATTGAAATTCTCATTTTCTTGTTATTTATGGATGAATACTCATAGCATTTGAGGATGGTCAGGGACACACATCGAGTTCATTAGGTGTATAAAAAATAATTGAGTTTTAGTTTAATAATAAAGAGGTAGAAATTATAGGACACATTTTATCAGGGGAGGGATTAGTAGTGGACCTTGCAAGATCATGGTATTGAAATATGGATATCCACTGAAGTGGTTGAATGCCGTCTAGAGATTACATAGATCTACTTTTTATTATCTGATATTCATGCTAGATTTATCGAGGATTGAAACTATCTGGAATAAAATGAAAAATAATGGTTGTGTAACAGCTTTAGATTATATATATATATTCCTTGTAAATAAACAAGATTAATTTAACAATGGGTTTTATTTGTAACCCTCTGTCCAAATGAAGTGTGATATAGTATACCAATATCACCTCGTTGCTAAATAGGTGGTATGAATAGGTCTAAAAATTTATGAAAATAATTTTTATAAAGGTTTAATGTAATGATAATTTACTAATTAATTCATTAAAAATAAATATTAAATTTTATGTAAATCCATTTTGTGCCATAAAAATATGTTGTATTAAATAATGATTTTTAATAAATTTTATGTGTAGATATTATAATTAATTTATGATATTTTTATAAATATTATTTTTTAAAAAGGATATAATTTTTAAAATCATCATAAAAAAGTTAAATTAAATTGATATTTAGTGATTATTCTGATGAGATTAATTTATCAATAAATAGTAAAAAATACCAATTTTATAGAAAATAGTTCATTCAATTCAACTATTTACAAATCCAAATTTCAATTATTTATGAACATAAAATTTAATTATATTCATTTTGTTAAAAATAATCCAATTAATTTCAATTAAATATACTTTATTTTTAATTTTTTTATTAAAAATTTTTATATTATAAAATGTTTTTTCCACTGAACTGTTTTTGTCAATTTTTTCATTTCTACTTAAAAATAAATATCTTACACTTATAAAAAATCTATTTGATAAATTTTTTATGTATATTTGGAATTAAAATTTAAAGAAAAATAATGAGGAATCATTAATTTTTTTTTCATAATAAATCTCAACACAAACATTAGTTTCCCAGAGTTAAAGTAAAAATGAGTTTATGAGGGGTTAAACTAAGACATGAGTTTATTATATTCACATAAAATTATATGAATCCTAATTTATGGTTATATTTAGAAACTATTTATTATTATATTTTAAGGTGATTATTTTGGTATCATTTTTTGGAGTATGACATTATATTGTTTTAATATTTTTTTTAAATTATAAGTGTCCCCACTCCCTCTGTTATGAAAGGATAACCCTTATCCTCTATTCCTAAAACATCATGATCATTCTAAATCATCCTTCCCCAAAACTAATCCCTTCCTAACATCCATAACCTTGTCATGTAGGTATTGGTTTGATTATAATACCAACTATTCAAGGCATAAGGTGTAAGATAAAAGTGGTTTCTCAACAATGATGTATAACTCTAAACTGAGTACATTCAATTTTATTTATTCATATACATACTATAAATATATATTATCCTCTCTAAAATTACCAGTTATTCGTATTAGAATAAATAAATTATTATTATGATTATGGATCAAAAAATTTCCCCTTGTTTCTATCATATAGGAAATTAAATGTATCACTTGTCAATACATGTGAACTACCATGTCCATGTAGTGATATAATTCATTTTCCATCACCATAATTAATTATTGGTTATTATTATGGATATAATAAATATAAATTTTATTTTTTTCATAATTAAATTTATTGAAAAATAATATATTATATATATTCTTACCTTCTCAACTGTTGGAACACAGTAATGTTGCACATGAATACCTATGGACTACAACCTCTAGGATGCGATATGATTTATATTTCATTTCTTACATACATAGATGGTGATAAATAGATATTTAATGAATATATTTTATTTTTATGTAATATTACATATTCTAAAATGGTTAATTATAATTTACCATTCTTTAATTCCATCCATAAACTTGTTGAAACATCCATCATGCATACGTATGACCTATCATCTATAGATAGTGATGCATTTCATTTTTCATTGTTGAATTAAATGAAAAAATATATAAATATAAATAATGAATAAATATGATATTGTTTTCTGATTTATATTTGGGATATGATGAAATGATGACCAATTAGTAAGGACCTGAAATATTTAACTAAAACATGCATGGAAAAAGTCTATTTTTCACCGAAATGTACATTTTAAAGAATAATTGTTAATAAAAGGAAAATTGGAAGTTATAAAGGAATGTTACATAGTAATTTATTTCTGAATATTTATAAATAATAGAATTATAATAAATATATATTTATTATATAGGTGTTTTGAATGCGTAAAATGTAATATGAGACTCTAGGAAAGGGATTGATTTTTCAATCCAATTTTAATAGGGATTATTTATGATTACATTTATATTGATGAAATTATATGATAATTATATAATAAAACCCTTTAATTGTTCTTGTTATTTTCTTATTTATATAATTTAAATGTTTTAGTACCATTTTCCTCTTCATGGTACTCAAAATGTTTCAAAAACTTTTTTTAATAAGAGGTAACCTTATTTCTTAAATTTTGGTTTAAAATTCATTTTCTTCATTATCCTTATTATGTAAAAAATAATTAGTAATTAATTTCACTTTAATAAATAATTTTATAAATTCATTTTTACCATTGTTTTAATTTTTTAAAATATTTTTAAAAATAATATTCTTGTGAATTCGTTGACAATGTTTTTACACTAATAGTGACCATACTATTTTTTTAATGATACCATTTTCAATGAAAGTTCACATTCCCATGATACATTAGTTTTTTAATTAAGACATAAAATATTTTCATTGATACTCATAATGATATTTTTTTCCTAATATTATTGAAATTTTTATATTTTACATAAGTGCTTTTAAAATGAAAAGGAGATATCCCTAATGAAATATTCTTATTTTTTAAAAGTATCTTCATCTATGAAAAAATATATTTTAGTTATCATTAAACAGATATATTATTAAATGATACCATACATATTGTTTATATAAATTTTTACTGATTATAATAATGAAATCTTGGTCACACTTTTTTTCCATAGGTTGTGAAATGATGAAATGATTAATGTTTTTCCTAATCATGTTGTATATTCATGAATGAATTATGATTATGTGATGGTTGTTTCTTTTAAAGCCTAAAAAATCATTGAATAATGTGATATTTATATCTCTGGAGATAATGAGAATAATGACTCATATACTTGCGAATGTATTTTTAAAATTTTTGATGCATTATTGTGAACACTTTCTAGCTATGAAACCATTATTATGTATAGAATTAACTGATAATGGATATGTTCAGATTGTGAGGTGTTAGTATGATCATTTTATAGATATTATATTTAGATTATGTATGGACATGATGGATATTAACTATGGTCACAACATCATTGTTTACTATAATTATGATGCCACATGCCTATATTAATAATCCTGAATGATGATTAATACTTTAGCAACCTTATTGTTCACACTTCTTGATATACCTTGATATTGGTGTTTAAGATCTAATATTTCTAGAGTATGAATATTTATATTAAGAACCTAATGATGATTAATTCATCATACCCTTATGATAAACTTATTCCTTCTTATATTTGATATCTCATATGATTTCCTTTATTTAGCTTTTGAAACTCACATTTTCTTATGTTTTCCTTACTTAAGATTTGATAGATGGATTTTGGTTAGGTGAGGAAAAAGGATAACCTATATAATGAATGATGTTTGAGACAATGAGGACGTTACTTAAATAAGATTTTTATGTATCTAGTCTCTAAGTACAATAAACAATTACATTTCATAAGAATGTTTATTTGGTAGATATAATTAATATTCATATAAAATAAATTAATATTTATGTGAATTATGATCAAGTCACCTCAAAGTGAAATTTTTTTCTAGTAAGATCTGTTTGAAAAGTCTATTAAGGATTCAAGGAATAAGTTGAAAATCACTCAAATGATATGCTTTCTAGAATATGTGTTTGATTATATAATGTTCTATAATTCTTCTAGTATGGAGGATATGTGGGATTTTATGAAGGGGTAGGTGGTGATTATAGTGACCTAGGAATATCCTAAATGTATATTAAATAATTTTAGATTAATATTCAGCACCTTAT
Organism: Viscum album; assembly: GCA_963277665.1. Taxonomy (NCBI): domain Eukaryota; kingdom Viridiplantae; phylum Streptophyta; class Magnoliopsida; order Santalales; family Viscaceae; genus Viscum; species Viscum album. The sequence continues at coordinate 790,749,467 of OY728120.1, forward strand.
AATAGATAGTTCTAGAAGACCGTAATAGTTTAGTGTCTTTGGAAACATGGGACACAATTTCCTAACATGAGGAAATATCTTCAATTGTTTAAAAAGAGATCATCCCATTTAGTAATTCTACTTAAAACCATTTTTAATAACCAGTGGAAAGGGAACATATGAAAGGGGTGAGCTCAAATCATCAGTAAGATTAAACAAGGGATATATGTAAGAATAACATCAACATAAGGGTATAAAAATTTATCATAGAATTAATAGATCATACTCTACATATCAAAGATCATAATCATGAGTCATGACATAAGGATTTAATGTTTATAAGAAATAAATAATACGGGAATAAAGGGCATAATATATAAAATAAAAACATAAAAATAAGGAATTTAATTATAGAAGACACAAAAACATATAAAATGATTTCAATCTTAGTCCAAGAGTACTACCAATTCTATATTAGTGGAATGGGTTCACTCCCCAAACCAAATTAGTATTCAAGGTTCACTCATAAAATTATCTTAGTGGAAAAATTCCATTACTGAACCATGTTCACTCATTGTTTCTAGTCCAATATTACCGAATCAAATTGACCTCATGTTCCATCCCTATATTACCTAACTAAGTTCACACCAGATTCGAGTGATGTATTATTGAACTAAGACCACCCCTCATTCTAGCACCATATTACTGAACTGATTACATTACTCGTTCAGGACCTGTATTACTAAATTGATTTCACTCCTTATTCTATACCTACATTACTGAAATGACTTTACTCCGTGTTCTGTCCTTGTCATTCAGAACTATGTTCCCTCTCCATTCTAGTATTATATTACTGAATTGAGTTCACTTTTATTTCCATCCTTTCACTGCTGAACTGAGTATACTCATTCTCCAACACTCTCATGTTCACTCCTTATTCTAGACCTATCATTCTCAAGAGACATATATCTTTACCCAATGCATTGTGGGGAGATATAGATCTCACCTCTATCATAATGAAATCATATATATGTTTTCCATAGCATAATAAAACTTTCATCATATCATGAACCATAAAAATAAATGGGTATCATAAATATAATATCATATCCCTTGAAATTAAATGGTTATTATAAATATTCCATCAAATCATAACCTATAAAAAAGAAAGAGGTTTCATAATCATTTCATCAAAGAATCACCCATGAAAATAATTGGGTTTCACAAGTATATAACCTATGGAAGATAAATGGTTTTCATATACATCAATCCATAAAAACATAAACCATTAAATAAATAATATGAATGGTATTCTTGAATCATTTCACCTATATCAATGGATTCCATCTTAGATAGAGAAGGGTTTTGAAATATCACTTGGATAATTTCTTAAGGAAAATAATATTTCTTTTAAAATAACATTTTTAAAACATATAACATATTCAAAATTATTTTTTGCTAATTTTTTTTAAAACTTATAAACTATGATTAAAATTCATTTAAAACATGTATTGATTAAAATTTCCTTTCTTCTTTATTTTTTTTAAAAATAAAACATTTGGAAAACTCATTTCTTGTAAAATAACCGTCAATGCATTTGAAACACTATTTTCCTTCAAAACTTATAAAGAAATATATAGAAAAATGAAAAAAAAATTATTCATAACAAGTAAAGAATTATTAAAAAATTGATATCTTTTTCCTTTGAAACATATAAATGATGCTTTAAAACATTCTGAAAGCCTTTTCTATGAAAATGTCTTAGAAAAATAATAAAGAAAGAAAAAAACATTTGAAAAACATTTTTATTGAAAAAGACTTTGAAAACGTATAATGTAAGGTTTAAAAAGTTTTGAAAACCATTTAATTGAAAATAAAATTCTATAATATATAAAATAATCATTGAAAATAGTTTTATAAAAATTTATTTTTGAATAACACAAAATTCCGACTGAAGGGAGAAATAAAGTCAGATTTTCCTAAAAACGTTTTAAAATTATATTAAGTAAACAATTGTGTAAAAATGGTACCATTACTTGAAGATGTTATGAGTAACCATATTATAATAAAATTCATTATATTTCATGATATTTGGACAGTAAAATTTTATCAATTTAATCATAATCCTAAACAACTGTAATAAACAATGAGATTGTGGCAATAAACTATTACCATATTGGTAACTTTGCATCATAATCCACATGAAATAAAACCACCAAATTAATCTTAAAATAATATGAAATTAATTATATTAATTATATAACATTTCAAAGGTATTTATATACACCTCATCTAAAGATACTGGTTTATAACATTGCATGTATCTCAAAGAGGTAAAATTGAGACAAAATTACTGTATCAATTTTGTAACTTTTTGAACCATAAACCCCTTGAAATAAATATAATAAAATTTATATTTTAATACCAATTAAATTATTTAAAATAATATTATAATACACTCATGGTATGTATATACACCACATAAGAGAAATGAGTGGTGAATAAAGAATAAGTCTCATAGAAATTAAAGTGAGACGATAAACCCTTATGTAAAGTCTTGAGTTTATTTTCTCATGGTAAAATTTATTGTATAATTAATATACGTAAATTATAAATATACCATATAATTATATTCTTATATATCATACTATATTTTATTTATTATTAAATTATATTACCCATTTACAAACATTTCCAAGGTAATGCTATGTTTTGGGTAATATCCGCTTTGTTTTTCATATATGTCTTGACTTGTTATTATTTATCCTCTATCTTAGATCATTATGTACATACATAAATAATGTGAAACATGATATAAATATATAATATATTCAGTATATAAATTTTTATAATAATTAATAAAATATAGAAATATGAAATGGAATACACTGTTCAAGGAGATGGTAGGTTGTACGTACGTATGAATGTTGTTTCCATTTTCATATCATTTTTAAAAAAATAAAGTAAATGATATATATATATAAATTATAATTAAAATATAATTATTATTTCATATAAATCATATATTTTTACTAATATTATCTTTAATACATTCCATATAAACTGTGAACAAATCACATCACTTTGAGGAGGTAGTAGTCCAAACTCCCAAAACAAAGTTATCATATTTAAAAAAATGTAAAACATGAATTTATGTTTTATATATTAATTAAATAAGAGTAAATATGTAATAAATATCAAAAAAACCAAAAATTTCATCATTATTTCCAACCATGAATGTTGGAAAAGGAAGAATGGTAGACATCAGTTTGTGAGGCGGTAGTATGTCGTACACACGAATGAAGATTTCATATCCCATTTGATGGAAGTGTGTGTGAGTGTAGGTTAAAAACATAACAAAAAACATATTAGTATATTGAGGATAATGTTGTTATTATATAATCATGGAATATGTATAATTGAGGGGAGAATAATGAAATAAAAACAATATTCTTGATGAAGGATATTAACTCTTCTTTGTGTAAGTCCTTTTGGTTTTCACCAAATAGATTCCTTGGTCAGATTTATACCTAACGGGAGGCATATAAAATAAATGTAGGGATTTTGGGAGATTATTTGGGTAGGGTTTGTAAAATCCACGGTTTCATGAGAGGTGTGAGTAATTGAGGGGTGAGTTCCTCTTTATAGTGGAGTATGTGTGAAATTCTTGTAAATGTCAAAAATGTAAAAAAATATGGTGATGTCTCCCATACATCATGTATGAAATACCACCTTTAAATTAAATAAATTTTTCATTAAATTGTACAAAACCCAAGATCTTTTAATTTTTAGTTTCATGGAAAAAGGTAAATAATACCTAAAAACATAATACATTATTCTAATCCAATTGAAATGTTTCTTCAAATATTTATCCTAATTACATTTATTTCATCTCATAACATAGGTACATGCATCAAATGAAAGGGTGAAAATAAGTCCTGATATGGGAAAATTAGGGAAATACATTACATATGATCTGGAGGAAAAATCAATAATAATATGAGGAATATCATTATGATAGGACCAAGAGAAAATGAGGTATGTCATAAATAAAAGAAAATGAATCATAACTTGGAAATTTGGATACAAATTTATTTTAGACATTCCAAATCATATCACCATGGTTAATAACCAATGTGTCGTAAAATTTACCAAGGTTATTCTCCAAAGTATCATATAACATATCATATCTAGAGATTATGTTCTTTAAAAAATTAATAGGAGAACTATCAAGGTTCACCCATAATAATTATTAATTTTCATTTGATTCACATATATTATAATAAAAAATGAACAAATAACATATGGATAATAAAATATACATGGTTTATATTAAAATCGTGTAATTTTAAAAGTTCTTTAAAAACATGTTCATTTTGTCATTTTTAAACAACATGATGGGAATGTCGGTTTCATAGATGTCAAAACCAGAATCAAATAAATAATCTTTATATATAGGTTAAAACCCCTAGAAAAAAATAGGTTTGTGTATTAAAAAAAATATAAGGGAATTTATTGAGGAGAAGGGAGATATTTTGTGGTCTGCATTTTACGGCATAATGGGTATAAAACATGGTCTTTAAATAGGTTAAAGAGAGATTTTACAGGGGTATAACATTTATAAAACATAATTTTGAATTAAGGGATTGAATAAAATTGGAATAAGATATGGTTACCAAACATTTAGAATACATATAGTGAAGGATATTCTTAAAACGAAGAGAAAGGAAAGATTTTTCCCTTACCATGAAAAGTCACTCCTAAAACATGAGGATTGGGACATTGGGGGATCTTAGACACCTTTTTTGGACTCCATGGAAGATAAAAATATCAAATATTCATGAATTATGAATTCTGACTGAAATGAAATGGAGAAATTGGTGGTTATTTAGAGAAAAAGTGGAGGATATGTTTATTAATTTCAAATTTTAGGCCTTGGAAAACTTGGTTGTATTAAATTGTGAATCATGGACGTTACCATGTTATTTTCCCATGGTATTTTAAAAATGGTAAAAAAAAATATGTTCTTTTAATCTGCAATAGTCTTCTATCATTTTATATTACATATTTTCTCAAAAAAAAGTAACCTTTTCTCCAAATAACATTTTTAAAGTTAAAGTTTCCATTTTAGAATTTGGAATGTAAAATATAGATTTGGAAATTGATTTAAATATATTAAAATACATGATATTAAAAAAATAAAATATTTTAGTTTGTATATTGTGGTTAATTATATACAACTTCATTATAAAATAATTATGAAGTCATTAAACAAACTGAAAAAACTCAAACATTATTCTTATTATTCTTGAAAATAATCATTTATTATATAAAATTCTCATAAATTGACCCTTACATAATTTAAATGTGATGATTTAAAAAATGATATTTATTTTATAAAAATAATTCTATGAATATGATAATTCTAACTCTAAAATATAAAATATGTATATATTAAAAATAAATACAGATTGAGAATCCATAGTAAAATTTATGAAACATGAAAGAAAAATTATTTTATCATTTATATTCATATAAGACTATTTATATCATAATATTTAACTTAATTAAGTATTATCTATAAAATATCAGTTTATTGTACATATTTATATCTTTTCTGGAAAGTAAAATTTAAATTTGAAAAATCAATTTATCAAATTCCATCTCAATTTTATTAATAAAATCTATTCTTAAAATGAAATTGATGTAATAAAGAATTTATTTATGAAATGTATTTAGACTTTATGTAACTAGGACCTCGAAACATAACCACTTATTACACCCACATACTCCCTAATTTTAAGGTGTGTAATGGTATTAGATTTGTGAGGTGCCTCAACGAACATCAAGAGAGTGGTAATCTCGATTAAATAAATCTTATCCTGTGGGATATTTCCTTCAAGATTCACTTGTTGAAGATAATCTTAGAATTGGTAAAATTAGAGCCCCAAATTTGATACCTTCCTCCCAAGAGATGATAAAAGGGATTCAAATTATATGACTCTTCCAATTTAGGGAATCAAATATTATTTATTTATCAATTATAATTTGTCAAATTTTACTTATAAACACTAATTAAAATGTTGAAATTATTATAAAGAGTATAATTTCCAATGGTAATATTGACTAACTATCATATAATGGTTGATTCTAGATGGTATAATTTCCCTTAATATTTATATCATTATTAATGAGATGTTGTTTTTTTGTAAAAAAAGTAAAAGGCCCATTTTTAGGAAAAAAACATTGTTTAAAAGTATGGGTCATTACATTCTTCCCCAAAAATGAAATTCTATTCTCGAAATTTCAACTCATTTTCTCACTGGAGAAAAGTTGTGGTAACTTCTGTCTTATTGTCTCCTATATTTCCCACACACTTCTTCATATTTATGGTTCCGACATTACACTTTGACGATGGCGGGAGTCTTGTTGTGTAGCTCCTTTTATCAATGGTCCAATATCTCCACTAGAAACACCTTATAAGAGAGTTCATGTTCTAGTTTTAACACCACTAGATTTAGTAAATTTTAAGGGTCAGGTGTTTACTTCATTAATAGAGATATGTGGAATACATCATGAACTAGAACTAGACTTGATGGAAGTGATAGACTATAGGACACTACTCCTATAATATCAAGGATTTCATTGGGACCAATTTACCTAGGGTTAAGAATCCATTTTTTCCTAAACCAAAAGACTCCTCCATAGTGATATTTGAAGGAACACTTTGTTGCCAACACCAAACTCCATGTCCCTTTGATGATTGTTAGCATAGATCTTATGTTGACTCTGAGAATACTTAATGTGTTCTTGGATGGAATGAACCTTTTCTATCATCTCTTGCAGAAGATCAGTCCCATGAAGCTTTCTTTCAATGACATTATCTTAACCCATATAAGTTCTACATTACTTACCATATAGAGCTTCATAGGGTTCCATTTGAATAATTGAATGGAATCTTTTGATGTATGAAAAATAAAAAAATGGGGGATGATGATCCCATCCCCCTTAAAATTACATTAATCATGTTCTGAACATGTCCTCATGTGTTTTAATAGTATTTTCATATTTTCCATTAGTTTGGGGATGATAGGCCATACTGAAATTCAATTCAGTGCTCAGAGAAAGTTGAAGACTTCTCCAAAACATTTATATAAACCACGGATCATGACCAGAAATGATATTATGTGGCACTTAATAAAACCTCACCACTTCCTTTACATAAATATTTCCATTTTGTTCAACAAGGAAATATTCTATGAATATCAATGATTTAGGAATCCTTGGTGATACGATCATCTATAATTCATGTCATATTGTTTCCTTGAGGTGTTCTTGGGATATTAGGGAAAAATTACATAGTGATATTTTCCCACTTGCATGTTGGTATCAGTAGTGGTTGTAATAGCCCTTTAGGAAACTGACTCTCCGCCTTCACTTCTTGACACACCAATCACCCTGTAGTGTAGTCTGAAATCTATTTTTTATGTTATCCCTAAAATAATGATCATGAAGGTCCCAATACATTTTCTTTCTTATAGGATATATAAATAAATTAGATATATGAGCTCTATCCATAAAACCCTTCTTTATTTCTGAAATAGATAGAAAAAATTGCCTTGTATGAAATTTTAGTTCACCTTCTTGATCAATAATTAACTCAGGAAACTTCCCATTATCTAAATCCTCTATATTCTTCTATAACAAGGTATCTTCTCTCTGAGCTTTCATGATTATTCCCTAGTAATGATGGTTGATAAATAATTTTGTGATATGTTTGATTATTCCCCTTACCTTATGATTACCATGTCTATTTTTACGTGGTATTTGATCCAATTAACTCCTTGAGTCCTCATCATTTACAAAACAATAGGGTATTTACTACTTAATTAATCAGTGACTTTGTCTACTATTACAGGGTGATTATGAATTGAAAAGTCATAATCATTAAGAACATCCAAATATCTCTTATGTAACATGATAAATTTCTTTTGTGTGAAACTATACTTAAAAATTTGTTGGTCTATATATATATATATATATCACATTTATCCCCATAAAGATAATTTCTACATATCTTAAGAGAAAAAATAACCACAGCTAACTTCTGGTCATGCATTGGAAAATTATGGTCATGAGGCTTCAGTTGTTGAGATATATAAGAAATCACCTTGACATTTTATATGGGGAAACACCCAACCCCTTTCAGATATTCATCTCTAAAAATAATTAATCCTTACCCATGAGAGGGTAGAGTTAACATGGGTGTAGTAACCAATCACTTATTCAGCTCTTAGAAACCTTCCTCATACTACATTTTCAGATCAAATTTTCACCTTTTCGAGTTAACTTGGTCAGTGGATTGGAAAGTCATAATTTTTTTTTTGAAAACCTCCTATAATATCTTTCTAAAGTACAGAAACTATGAATCTTAGTTACTATGGTAGGATAAGGATACTACTCCACAACCTTTTTCATGGTAGGTTAAAATGATATTCAATCATCAGTTACAATATTCCCCAAGAAAGAAAATTATTGTAACCAAAATTCAATTTTTTTGAACATTATATATAGCCTCTCCTTCCACATAGTTTGGAATATATCCCTAAGATTATTATCATGCTCATCACAACTTTTATAATACATCATAATGGAATCCATAAAAAACTACCACAATTTTATCAAGGTAGTCCTTAAATTATATATTCGTAAAATCCATAAATATAAGAGATTAATTAGTCAATAATAATGTAATAAAAAAAATATCATAATTAACATATCTTGGTTTAAATTCAACCTTTGGAATAGCTTCTTTCTTCACCCCCAATTGATGATAACCAGATTGATGATAAATTTGGAGAAGAATTGAACCCCATGGATATGAAAAAAATAAATTACCAATCCATGGGATAAGGTACTTTTTCTTTAATATAATCCCATTATGTTCTCCATAATCAATTTATCAAGGCATCCATCCATCCTTATTCTTCAAAAAGAGATCAGGTTCACCCTAAAAAGACACAGATGGTTAGATAAACCCATTCTCTAAAGGATCATGGAGTTTTTTCTATAATTCATGTATCTCAAAAACAAATTTGTTCTATATGGGGTCTTTGATATCAGCTTGGATCCTAACATGAGTTTTTTCGAGAACTCTACCTCTCTTTCTAGGGGAGGTCTATGTAACTCCTCTTAAAACATATCAATGTATTCCTGCATGATGGGGACATTTTTTATTAGTATACTTTAATTTTCTTCTTTATCTTGATCAATCATCTTCACAAAGAAGGATATGGGATGTGCTTCAAGACGAATCCCATGTCGAGGTATCTCTCATGTGAAAACAACTATAGGTTTTAAATTCAATACTACTGATAATTAATATCTTATTTAGTTGATCTTAGCATTATACTTAGATAGAAAATTCATCCCAATAATTATGTTGAATTCTAGCATGGGAATGACTTTAATATATATGATTATTTTTTCCTTCAAAATTAAATACTATTCTATACACTATTTATGAATTGGTAATACCTCCATGATTCTTTACTAAAAACAACACTTATAGTATTCTAGTGATGGATTATAAATACTTTGAAAACATAGAGGAAATAAAGGAATGTGTCGAACTAGAATCAAAAAAAGAAAAATCTATATTTGAGAGAATAGTGAGAGTACCTTCCACCACATCATTTGGATCCTCAACTTCATACTTTATGACATAAAAATCCTTACCTTTCTCTATTAGAGAATGCTAAGGATGATGGTGATTCCCTTTTATTTCCATTATATTTGAACAGTGATTGGAAAAGTTCCAAAGTTTTCCACACATATAGCATTGGATGTCATGATGGACTTGCACAATATTCCCTTTTTCATTAGTGTTTACAATTTTAGGCTTCAACTCACTATGATAGTTCCAAGATATATAGCCATCACTTCCACACTTGTAAAATTTCCCACTCCTTAGAAATCATTTCCTGGAATAATTCTTCCCACATTTCTTATAGGTGGGAAATTGTAGTTGCATTCCTCCTCTTCTATGATCAAACGTCCTCTATAATATCGGATCCATTGATTTCTTCATTTCATTTGAACTATAGGACTACTACATCTCTCCAAACTCCATTTTATCCTTCATAACACTTCACAATATCTCATCATAGGTTTCATTGTCTTGAGTGGTTAGATTATTCCATAGATGTGGTATTAGTACATATAATAATATATCAACCTATACATTAGGATAAATGAAAAAGATTTTGGTTTACCGAGAAATTATTACAAATTTCATCACATATATTCTCACAAATTCATTTTCCCTCTACTTCAACTCAAGGAAATTCCTTCTCTATTTTTATTTTCATTAAATGGGGGAAATATTTTTTGAAAAAGTATCCCTTGAAATCATCCCTCTTCATAGCATAAATATCCCTTCGTGGATTCGTGTTTTTAAGCAGTTACCACCACTGATCAACATCTCCCTCTAAGAGGTACCAAGAAAGGGTGACTTTCTCTTATTCTGAACAGTGGAGTAAAGAAAATATCATTTATATAGTGACTATCCATTGTTTCGAAATCAATGGGTTGGTAGATCAATTAAAATATGGTGGTCATTGATGCATAAAGGACTCAACGAGAAGACATTACCTTCGAGGTGAATCAGGTCTCTCAACATGATCCATGTAATTAATTATAACTTGATTCCAATTATTCATCAATATCATGAACTTTTTCATTCCATCTTCCATCAGAGGGCCATTGGATCATGGTCGGTTACACTCATCATTTTCGTGGTTCCTCCTATTTCCCACCATTTTATAATAGAAGAATACCTTAGTTAGAAATGTGTTTCTTTTAATAATATGATAATTTCTAAAGTAATTTTAATTATTAAAACATCATGATTAAATATTTTATTCATTAATAATAATTAAATTTTATATAAATCCTTCATAATGGTTCATAAAAATCTTGTGATTAACAAAACATAACCCCTTAGTGTGTAAAATTAGAGGTGAAGTAAGGAACATTGTCATGAACCAATTCCCATTCGATTATAGCTCAAATTGGTGTTTTCAGATTTTAACCCTAGATACATATGTTCTAGAGCCACATCCACTTGTCTATATCTATAAATGGATTTCTTTTCTCGGAAACCACTTATTTATTATTTCACCAAAAATCATGGCTGATTTCATATATTTTTAATTTTCCATAGGGTTCTTCCAAAAATTTCCAAATACTAATTTCCAAAAATATACAAACCATACTTTTATACCAACTATGGCATCTTTCCTTTTTATTACATAAAAAATTAATTACATGGTACAAAATAGAGGATATTTTAATGTTTAGTTTCTTATGAATAGTTACAAAATACATGAAAAAATAATTTTTTATTATAATACACTTGAAAGTACTCTTAAAATGTTTATCCTAAATACATTTATTTCAAATCATAACCTGGGTGCATACATCAATGGAAATGGTTATCATATGGCCCAATAAAGGAAAACAGGGGAAACAATTTACATGTGATATTGAGGAAAAATAAATAAGAACATGATGAATATCATTATGGAATTAACAATAGAACATGTGGCCTATAATTAATAAATGGACATGATTCATTACATAAAAATGTGACTATAAAATTTAATTTAGACACTCGTAATCATGACACCAAGGTTAGTAACTAAGGTTTTGGAAAATTTACCAAGGTTATTCTCCAAGGTATCATATAACATGTCGTATTTGGAGATTATGTTCATTACCCAACTCATTTGAGTCTTATCCGGGCTCATCATACATATGTATTAATTTTAAATTGATCAAAATATATCATAATTAATAATTCCATAAATAACCTATGTAGAATAAAATCAATGGGTTTCAAATTACAATCATGGCATTTCAAAAGTTCTTTTAAAAACATTATATTCATGTCAGTTTAACACGCAAAAAGGGAATTTGGTTTTTATATATGTAAAAAACAGAATAAAATAAATATTTTTTACTTCTTAGTGAACACCCCAATAAATTAACGAGTTTTGGTTATTCAAAAAAATAAAATAAAAGTGAATTTCTTAAGGAAAAGAGATAAATTTTGAGAATTAAATTCATTGGTATAAAATGTGGTTTTAGAAAAGGGTAAAAAGATAGGGGATAGGGGTATCCCATTGATAAAACGTAATTTGGAAATAATGGATTGAATATAAAAGAAATAATATAGATTTAATATAAACTTAAGAATACATATTAAAAAAGAGGTTCTTGAAATGAATAGAAAAGAAGGATATTTCCCTTACCTTGAAAAGTAACTCATTGAACATTAGGATTAGGCCCTTGGGGGATTGAGGAGACATTGGGATGAAACCTTGGGTCAAAATATTGGGAGGAAAAACTATCATATATTCTTGAAGGATGCATTTGGAGTGAAAGTAAATTGAGAAATGGGTTGGTATTTATAGAAAAAGTCATGGATTTGTTTATTAATTTTCAAATATAGGTCTTGGAATCCTAAGTTGAGGAAAATTAAAATTGTGGTATTAAACATTGTATTTTCCAATGGTATTTAACACATGGGATATATTTTATGTTATTTTAATCCTCAAATGTTGATCATAATTTTATATTATTTATTTTTTTAGGAAAAGTAATGTTTACTCAAAAAAACATTTTAAAGGTAACGTTTCTATTTTAGAATTTGGAAAGTAAATTATAGACTTCTAAATTTATTTAACTATATATAAAATACATTATATTAATAAAATAACATGTCTTAGGTTTGAAATTTAGTTTAATTAGTTATTACATCATTATAAAATAATTATTAAGTCCTTAAACATACCTAAAAACTCAAACTATATTTTTACTATCCATGAAAAAATAATGTATTTTTCAAATTTATCATAAATTACAAAGAACCTAATTTTGACACTATAATTAAAAAAAATTATTTATTTTATCATACTAATTATATAAATATAATTATTACTAAATTTAAATATAAATGTACTTATTTTTTAAAAATAACAGCAAATTTAAAATACATAGTAAAATTACTGACACCTGAAAAAAATACTAATTTATATTTAAATAATAGTTTTTATATCACACTATTTCATGAAAATATGTATTATTCATAATATAAGATTTTATTATAAATATTCATATCTTTTCAAGAAATTTCATTTTCAGTTTGAAAAATCAATTTATCCAATTCTATCTCAATTTTATTAAGAAAAACTATTCTAAAAACATAATTGATGGAAGAAAAATTATTTTTATATAATGGAATTACACTTTAAGTAACTGGGGCCTCAAAACATTACCCCTTATTACAACTGTATATTCCCTAAGAGTATGGTGTGCACTGGTGGTAGTTTATTTTTGTGCCTTAGCTAAATCGATCGTGCCGTAATCTCCACTAACATGAACTTCTCCCATAGGCGATTTCATTCATGATTCAATTTTTGAAGATCAACATGGGATTGGTCAATGTAAATCCCCAGTACCGATACCTACCTCCCAAGATCTAATAAAATTTATTCAAATGAAAAAACACTCTTATTTTTTTCCATCAACTATTCTTTCTGTATTAATTATCCTTTATAAAATGTTACTTTAAAACTCTAATTATAATGCCTAAATATTTTATCAAGACAATTGTCCCCAATGGTCATTTTGAAAAAAACACATAATTGATCAATGGTCATATAATTTTCAAATCCATATTGTAAAATTTCATTTCATATGTACTTCATTATTAAATAGATATCGTTTTTTGGACTAAAAAAATTGGGCACACATTTCTAGGAAACAAATATTATTCAAATGCATGGGTTGTTACATCATGTACCACCAATAAATTACCATTTTTTTCCAGTGGAGGCTGCAGACAAATTATTTCAAGCCAAAGGCTTTTGTACATGTGTCTAGGGAATTTTTCTCCTTAAGATAAATTTTAACCACTAAATAAACATGGTTTTACCTAAATCACTACAATTAATTTAAATTCTTTTCACTAATATATTTGTTAAAAAACTAATTTGAACTTATTAGAAATTATAAATTATTATAATTTCAAATATTCATCCATTATGTAAAATCATAATTATATAAGTGGTAGAAACTAATTTAAAATGAATCTCACATGCAGGATGAGACAAAGGTTTTTTAAAGCTAAAAAGTCTAAAAGTTTGAAATGTCTTTATATCCAATTTTAATGTGTAATTGATTCCAATTACCTAAATTGGATTAATTAAAATATTATTTGTATTTTTATACATTAAAAACAAACAAAAATATTATTTAACTATAAAAATAAATTAGATGAAAATATAGTTATGAAATAATGTTCAATGTTTTACACTATTCATAAAAAATAAATCTTCTCAACAAATTCCATGGGACTCAACAATGTGTGTAACATAGTACAAACATAGTGTTTTGTGTACCAATAGATTATATAAGTGTTGCATGTAGTTCAATATTATCTTGGTGTTATATAAAACATCATCCAAACTTGGTGTTTTCATATAACAGAATCTACATTGAGTGTTCCATGAATTGAAAAATATAAAAAAGATAAAATTAATTTTTTTTTCACAAAATCATGATATGTTAATTTAAGAAACCCTTAATATTAATTTATCCCTCAAAATTTATCATGGTTATCAAATTTTGAATACTTTTAATTTCCATTCATAGAAACCCACATCGTAAAAATGAATACTAAAACTGCCATTAAAAGTGGAAGGTTTGAAACATAATGATTTCCCAAAGTAACTCATAACTAGGATTCCATATAGGAAACATACATGGTATGTGAAAACAAAGACATGGAATAAAAATATAACTATCATGTTATGATAAATATTGATAGAGAAAATGGGTAGGATAAAGTTAATGATCCCAAATCCATACCCACAAAGGTTTGAAAAGGTAATTTATATCATCAAAAATGATGATAATATGACAAAATTTTATTTCAAGACCCTTTTGATATAGTCCAATAATATTCAAGAATATATATATAAATTAATTTAGAAAAAAATCACCTTTTTGTGCCTTGATTAATTTACACTTCAACTCTTACTCCAAAAAATGAAGGTGAATTTGTCATTCATGAAGTACTAATAGATCAAGAGATATAACGATAAGTGATTGCATAAATATTTAGATAGTATAACAAAAAAAGGTTATAACTAGTTGTACCATATGCATAAATATTCATATGGAAGGATAATACAATAATCTCTAAAACTTCATCGAAATTTTAACATAAGTCATTCCACAAATGGTTTATCTTGTTACCCTTCTGAAATGTGGAAGTCCAAAACATTAGAAATAACATCAATAAATCATCTTAAAATTGATCCATGATATATAATAAGTTATATCATGGTTTCCACATTCCAAACATGTAAATACCTTTATCATGTATTCTCTTAAAATTTGGTAATAACCACTGTAATGCTAAACCCTTATTGAAAACATGCATTCTTTCTTATTATAAGGATTATTAGATATATTCCATAAATCCAAAAAATTTGTAAACTTCATCCATGAAAAAATTGACCACTTTTTGAACAAATCTTTAATCAGTTGAAAGGTATTTGGTATCATCCAATTTACTCAATCATATCCAAAATATGTTTATCAAAACACCATTATCACAACATCAGCAACATATTAAGTGTTATCATTCTCTTAATCTTTTGTTTTCCATGAATATCACCTTTAAATTAAATCACATTTCTATTCCATAAAGACCATTCAAAATATAATTTTAAATACTTAATATAAAACATATAACTAAAACACATATATATTACATGATTCGTATAATGTATTCCTTGAATTCCAAAACATATACACTTCAATCTTCCAATATTATTCTTAAACCATTACTCTGACTTCACCATATTATTCCATTATACCCATTTCATAGAATATGAAATACGAATCATTTCTTAATCATCCCCATATTAAATCTAATCTTGTTTTTTATGTTTCATTTAAACAATAATGTTAGAACATATTATACATTTCATAGGTCAATTGTGGTATCTTTATCCTCACTAGTATAATCAATACTTGTACCACCTTCAATACTCTCTTTCTAATATTTCCACTTAAGACATTAATTTTTAGAATTCCCATACATTTCACATCTGTAACATTCAATGTTAACCCAGTTCCTTCAAGTCCCTACTACCGACTAAGACCAGAAAGCATAGTGTGAGAAACACTTATCATATAATAAAACCACATAATCATGAAACATTACTTATTAGATTCTTGAATTATGCAACCTTCATTAAATTATATTTCACCTTAGGCATATCCATAGAAACATAGCTAGAAATATCCTTAGATATATCACTTGGAATATCACTAAACTTTTATCTTCCTTATTTCAAAAGGATTACTAAACCTTTACTTTTATAACAACTATAGATAATCCAGCTTAACATACATTGATATCACATTATTTTATATGAGTATTCAAAATATTACATAAGTACATTCCTGAGGACTATAATAGTTTAGTGTATTTGGAAACATATAACACAATATTATAAATTGTTGAAAGATCGTTAATGTTTTAAAAAAAGATTTTCCCCTTTATTTCTCCTACTTAAAACCATTCATCCTACCTTTGGGACAATAATGATTAGAAAGGGGGATCTCGGATGACCAGTAATAGTAAACAAGGGAGATAAGTATGCATAAAGTTAGAATAAGGGTTTGAAAGTGTGATATTAACATTACAAGATCAAACCGTGCATAAAAAAGATCATAATCAAGAGTCATGGAAGAAGGATAGGCAGTTCATAGAACATGAATCATACGGGAATCAAGGGAATAATCTATTAAATATAAACATAGGAATTAGACATGGAATTTTGGAAGACACATAAGCATATAAAATGATTTCAATATTATTCAAGTATTAATTACAATGATATCATTGTGAAAAGGGTTCATTCCCAAAACTATTTTAGTAGTCAAAGTTCACTCCCAATACCATCTTAGTATAAAAATTCCATTAACGAACTAGGATCACCCCCCGTTTTGTCCTTGTATTACTAAACTAGGTTCACCTCCCGTTCCATCAATGTATTACTGAACCATTTTCACTCCCCATTCCATCCTTGTATTGTTAAACTATGATTACTCTTCATTTTAGCACTATATTATTGAATTTAGTTCACTCATCATTTCATCCTTATATTACTAACCTAAGTTCACTACTCATTCTGGCAATGTACTACTGAACTGTTTTTACTACTCATTCCAGTCATTTCTTACTGAACCATGTTCACTTCTTATTATAGCCTTTTATTTGTAAACCTAGTTCACTCCTTGTTCCAACCCAGTAATATTCCACCGATTTTACTCCTTATTCCAACCCTATAATACTGAACTAATATTACTCCTTATTCAAGCCCTATATTTCTCATGAGATATAATTTTTACCCAATGCAATAGAGTGATATATATTTTCCAACAATCAAATAATGAAATCATACATATGTGTTATATAAGGTAATACAACATTCATCATATAATGACTCATAAAAATTTATGTGTTTCATAAACATCATATCATAACCCAAGAAATGAAACGGGTATTATAAATGTGTCATCAAATAATATACTATGGAAAATATATGGGTTTCATTATCATTTCATCAAAACACAAACTATGATAAGATGTTAGCTGCATAATCATATGAACCTTGAAAGAGAAACATGATTCATATAGATCATTTCATTAAAACATAAGCCAATCAAGAAATAATATTATTGGAATTCTTGGATCGTGTTCCCAATAAATCTTAAACAATATCATAGGATTCCATTTTATATTGAGAAGGATTTTGAAAAATCACTTGGATCATTTCATAATAAAAATAACCTTTCATTAAAATTCACTTTTTTAAAACATAGAACATATTAAAAATAATTTTCTTTTAAAAAAACATTTAAAAAGTATTAAGTAATATTAAAAGGCATTTAAAAATTTTCTTATGGAAAATTTAATTTTTTCATTGAAAAAATGATTTTTCAAACCTAAGACCTTTTAAAAACCTTTTTTTTAAATAACCTTGAATAGATTTTGAAAACATTTTTCCTTGATAACATATAAATTAATCTTGAAAAAAATACCTTGACAATTTTAAAATAAATATTGACAACTTTTTTAAATATTTTTTTCTCTAAAACTAATAAAATAATCATGAAAAAAATTTGAAAATGTTTCTTTGAAAATAATGTTGAAAACATATAATGGAACCTTGAAATCTTTTGGAAAAATTTTCTTAGAAAATGAATTTTAAAAACTATAAAGAAATTTTGAAAATACTTTTGAAAACAATTTCTTTGAAAAGGAAAATTAAAACATATAAATCATTCTTGGAACACCTTTTTATAAAAAAATGGTTTTGAAAGAACATAGATTTCTGAAATAAAACATAAATAAATTTAGATTTTTATAAAAAAGTTTTCTTAATTATCATAATTACAAATGAGTGAAAAAATGTTACCATTACTTGAATATATATTGAATAAAAATATTAAATAAACATTCATGAGAGTTTTTGAGATATGGATCATATTATTTCATCAATGGAAGCATAATTGTAAATAATCATGATAAATGATGAGATTGTAGAAATAAAATGTTTCCATTTTGGTGACATTCAATCATAATAACCATGAAAGAAAAATATTACATGAATATTAAAGTACCATTAAAATAATTATATTCGTGATATAACATGTCAAAGTATAGTATATAGAACTCCTATAAAAATATAGGTGCATTGCAAATCTTTTTTCTAAAAGAAGGAAAATTATTAAAAAAATTACTTTATTGATTTGGTAACTTTTGAGCTGTAAACACCATGAATGAAAGATACTAAAATGGATATTTAAATACCTATAAATTTTCTACTAAGAAAAATATAATACATTCATGTGAAGTATATAAACAACACAAAATAAATTACTAGAAAATGAGACATAAGTCTCACTAAAATAAAAGTGAAACAAGAAAACCCCATACCTTAAGTCTTGACTTTATTCACATAGGTTAAAAAATATTGTATGATAAATATAATTATATTATACATATACCACATGATTATTTTCTTATATAATATTCTATATTTTATTTACTTATGAATTTATATTAACCATTTATTATCATTTTCATGTTAATGTTACATTCCAGATAATTTCTGCTTTGTTTTTCGTATATATTTTGACTTGTTATTCATAATCCTCTTAATTAGATCATGATTTAATTATTTATAGAATTTATAACATTATATAAATATAATACGTATTCATTATATAAATATTTATAATAATATATAAATTATATAAATATTAAATGGAATACAATATTCATGGAGATGGTAGTCCACATGTACGCATAAACGTTGTTTTTTTTTCCTTATCTTTTTGAATTAATAGAAGTATATGACATATATGTATATATGTATATATGTATATATGTATATATGTATATATATATATATATATATATTATAATTATATTATAATTATTATTTCATATATATCATATAAATTTACTAAACCCATCCTTAATACATTCCATTTATTTATTGAATGAATCGCATGACATTGAGAAGATGGTTGTCTACAAATCTGCATACGATGTTATCATATTTACACATATTGGAAAGCGTGAATGTATGTTTTATATAACAATTAAATAATTATAAATACATATTAAATATCATATATATCTCATAAAAACATAATTTCCATTAATATTTCTAACCTAGAACATTGGATATCGAAGAACGGCCAACATCGGTTTTTGAGGTGGTAGTATGTCGTACACACAAACAATGATCACATATCCCATTTGATGGATGTGCATGTAAGTGTTGGTTAAATCCTAAACATAAATAAATATAAGTATATTTATAATAATTATTTTATTATATAATAATTTAATAACAATAATTCATTGGGTGGATAAAGAAATAAAAACAATGTTCTTATTGAAGGGACTTAACTTTTCCTTAAATAACTCCTTTTTTGTTTTCAACAAAGGTCTCTCTTTGTTGGATTTATCTTCAAAGGGATGATTATAAAATGAATTTTTTTAATTTGGGAGATCATTTAGGAATTTTTTTTATGATAAGTGTCTTGAAATGTTTGAGGAAGTGAGGGGGTGAGTTCTCTTATATAGTAGAGGAGGAGTGGCATTATTTTAAATATAAAAATGTAAACACTATTGAGAGACCTCCCACTAATATGTTTCCTCAAATAATTGTTTATTTTATTTAAAGGGGAATATATGTTCTGAATATGGCCATAAAATATAATTTGGACATGTTTCTATGGTATTTATCCCCTTAAGTTAATTTTTAACCACTGAGTAAACTCGTTTTCAACTTAATCAATATAATTAATTTTAATAACTTTAACTTAACATTTTGGACAAAAACTAAGTTGACCATATTATAAATTATAAATTATTTGGATTAAAAATATTGAACCCATTTTTATATATTATACTCACATAATTTTTATAAATTAATTTAAAATTAATCAAATATATGGGATGAGATTGGAGGTTTTTAAAGTGAAAAAGTCTAAAATTTTGAAATGTTTTTATATCCAATTTCTATGAGAAATTGGTTAAAATTACCTAAATTGGATTAATTTATGTATTATGGGTCACATTATAACCTAAATACAACTTAAAATATAAATTAACTATATAATTTAATTATATAGTTTTGAATTAAATTTTATTGTTTTTCACTATTCTTCGAAAAAATTAAACTTCTATGAAAAATAACAAAAAATAATCCAAGGTACACATTTATATTCCTATTTCAAAAATTAATTTTATATTATATAAAAAAATATATATCTATTTCAAAATTTGATTTAAAATTGCCCCCCCCCCCCATTAAAAGGTGGAACAATTACCTTTTATAAGAATACCTCTTTTATTCATATAATTGGATTTATTCTTATCTTATTCCTATAAAGTATACTGGATGTGTGTAAAAATATTATTAAAAATATAATATATGAATTTTATTAATATCATTAATCAAAATTAGTTTTTATTATTTATTGTTATAAAATGGTGTTTGTACATAAATAAATATTTTTCTTATAAAAAGAATTTTTTATTTTTAAATTGTTCTTACATTAATTTATAACTATCAGATAACAAAATTACTCATTTTATATAAATTTGTAAATAATATTTTCACACCTTACTTCTCCTTATTCGTATCTTCAGTTCCAACAACTTGGTAGTAACTATAATAATATATTAAAAACAATATTAATAGTATATTATAGTTTGGTAAAACGTTTCCTTACGTGTAACGTAAGGTATAAGTGGAACTCAGAATTGGGTGTAACATAAGACATAGTGTTGTGTGTACCAATATATAATTTCATGTTCAGTGAATGATTAACATGGTGTTTCATGAAACACATTCCAAACTCAGTTCTTTCATATAACCCATTCTATATATAGTGTTACATGAAATGAAAAATAACAAAATGATTAAATAAATTTGAAATAAAAACCATAAATTCTCATGGAGTTACAATGATATATTAATAGTGTAGAAATCTCAAACCCCATGAAAAAATCCATTAAACTAATTATTTGGAGATGGAAGCTATAGTGTTACCCCTAATAACATGGCAACAAAACCTTCTGGTGAGTAATGATTCATTTATTTTGGCTAAAAGGGTCTCACGTACATCATCATTTAGAGATATATGAGCCTATAAAAGAGAAACTTTTTGGAGTTCTAATGGAATATGACTTAAAAATTCTCTCCACAATGGGAAAAAGGAATGTGGTGGTATATAATCTCAGAATGAAATTAATTATCCAATTTCATGGTGAAGAATACGAGCAGTTGGACTTGTTCTAGTTGTCCATAGAGGATGAGAGAGGAGAAACATACCTATAATAAAAGATTGTGATCCCTCCCCTCCTTCTGTGTGTGAGGGAAGCACCAAATGGATTTTTGATTTTATACATGACTAGATATTCACTAGACATTCACATGGTTATTTTTTTAAGTTGGGGTGTACATAATCATATTCCAAGGATGTAAGATATAGCCAATCACACTTTGAGTGGAGGTGTTGAGTGAGTTAAATGCATCTCACTTTGAAATATATCCTAGAGTGGAAATTATATACCAAGATTATTGATGGTTGTTTCTTATTACATGGATTAAGATGAGTTTTTTAGTGTTTATCTCTTGATTCCTGACATGTTATTAGGTGAATTCTATGAACCTAGTCCTAGATGGAAGTGCGATGTTATGTATATATATTTCATGATGAGGTTTTCATGGATGATGATAGTTCATGAAGTGATTTGGGAGATTCTAGAACTCCCCATACTATCCCAATTCCTTTCCATCAGAGAATATTTTTTAGTTTTATGATTATGACATAAGAACGCCCATTATATCATTCATCTTCATGATATTACATTTATTATATTTTTGGTTTGTGATCCCCATTTCACAAAATGTGTTTCAAGAGGTTTTCTAGAGTATTTCAGGAACCAGTTTTGGATGATCTTGACATTCCATCTACAAACAGATGTTCAGATCGACTAGATCATTCAGGTTCTAGAGCACATGTTATGGGATTTCATATTAGGCTTTGGAAAAATTTGGGAGGATAACTTATGCTTATTATTTATTATTAAAACAATATCTATCGTTATACTATTATCGTGTCTCCTTTTAAGGCCTAATATGGGATATCATATTGGTCACCATTATACTAGTCGGTGCTATGATAATCAATACATATATGGATAGAGTTAGTGTGAATGATTATTAAGGAAGTGAATATCATCCTGTAGAATATGAGTACATATTGTATATTTCATAATCCATAGACATATTGATCATAGAGTCACATGTGTTCTTGATGATATCACCTTAGTGTGGATCATAAATCATTGGTTGGCGTGGTAATATATCTCTACGATTCATTATCTAATTTCATATTCTACATTAAATTGGTGAAGCATAATATCTCACAACAATACACCCAATGTTAGAAAAAGATTATGATGTACTCTACATATCACAACCAAGGAGATACAAACACAATCCATGAAATTTTATTCACAAGGGTGATATGGAGATTTAATATAGAACCAAATTTTTAGATTACTAGTTTTGATTGAGGATTTTCTTGGTAAGATCCTCCATGGATGAATGATTAACCTTATGCTTGTCCTCTTGTAGAAAAATAATCATTAAGAGAGCTGAAGGGAGTGTGAGAACAATGTGTGAGCTTAGTACCCACATCTATTTGAGAATTACTATCTTTTGGGGGTGAATATAAATGACTATGGGTGAATGTAATGGCTCCTTTTTATGCTGTTATAAACTTAGAACATTTTAAATATTTTTTTGAATCCATTCATGAATATATCATTATATTTCTGTAATTTATGGACATGATATTGATATATTAAAAATATTAAATATATGAACTCTCTTGAATGTATAATATCATAAATAATGGGTTTTATCGTCAGTGGGGTGTCATTTGGGGAATATGAGACCAAAATTGAATTTTGAATGTGGATTTTATCATAGTACTGAAATATGTTTCATTAACAATGGGTTATGCAATAGTTAATAATAGATGTAGATTAAATTGATGAATAATTATTTAATTAATTAATTACTTAATTAATTTTGTAACCCTAGATAATATCTATTTAATCCCTTATTAGTGAATATTATAAAATTATTCACATAAACTATAGTGGTTATTTAGACGACAATCATATTGGAAAATGATGGTTGATGAGCCTAGAACTGAGGATCAATCACAAATGCATCCATGATTACCCATATTTTCAACATCAATGATGAAAATTTCTTCTTAACAATTGATCAAACTATGTCTTAGGTAGGTGTTCCACACCCTTATCAGCTGGATTTCAGTAGGATATATATTTTTTTAATTGGAATCCCCTAATGGTTCCCACATCCATGATAGGCTACAAACATTCCTTCTAGTGGTAGGTTATCATTGAGTATTTTTTAAATGATTATTAAGAACTCACATTGAATTAGAGAATGTATGTTCATTCCCATCAATCCCTTGGGGGGATTATTTCATACTATGATACTCTATTATACAATTAATAAAAATTTGTGATTCCATCCAAAATCTAAAGGGTGGTACTAGTCACCCTAATTTTTACAATCATTTAAAGAAATTTGTTGATGGGGAACTATTTATATGTATTATAGATTATCCATTTATGGAACCATCTATGTGTATTAGAGAATCTAAATATATGGTACCATTTGTATATATCATAGGTTCTCTATATTGTTTTCATTTTGGGATACTAGTTTAAAGCCATGTAGTTGGACAAAATTGGAATTTATAGTCATTTGGGGAGATGAGTGTTGTTTTGATGTTGGGATCATGCCCATGAAAGGTTATTCCAACGTATCATTATAAAAGGAATAAAAACACATGTATTTTAGTGACATGTTATAGGATACAACATAAATTTAATGGTAATGTGACAAGGTCCAGAATGTGTGGTGTAATGTATTATGAAAATGAAGTCTATATAAATGGTTCCTATAAAAAATCTAATGTGGGATTTATGCCCGAGTGACCCCTTTGTGGTTGATATCACAAAAAAAAATATCCTAATGATTTTTGTTTGACCTTAAAAGTAATATATCCCCATAAATATAAATCTCACCAGGAATATAGGCTGATGAAGATGAGAGAATGGAACCTAAAGGGAATATCCCCCTTCATCTAGGATATGATCCTACTAAGTATATGGTCCATCACGGATGAGAGTGGATTGAAGTTGTTGGGTTTTCGAATCATTGAGGATTCCAACATATCCCATGCTTACAAGAATAAAATCCTAAATAGTTCAAAAATATAGGGTCTTACACATATGCGGGAGGCCCATTTGGGATTTTTATCCATGATAATGATGTAGTCACCACCCATATTTATTCCTGTGTGAGTCATTCTTGGTGTGAGAAATAATAGATGTTAGGATGTTTTCATGTTCATGATTATTCATGGGAGGGGAGTTACACCTTGATTTGAAACCCATTTGGGATTTTTTTCCCTGTCTATTGGTGGATGTGGGTGAGGATATAAAATATATGAGATGTATGGCATCATTACTGATGGTTGTGGGATTAATCTGAGAGGGATTCCTATGATGTATGTTATATCATCATTCCTTGTTGAATTAGGGTGTGTATGTAGTGGGTTATTTAATAATAACGATAGTATACACCCATTCTCATTTTATTTCCTTTTTAAAAATCCCTACCAATGATTATACATCAGCATAATTCATGTATAATAATCATTTCACATCAAATTTCAGGACACATGTAGGGGTGAATGTTTCTTCCAAAACCAATTCAACCATCCCTTGGGCTAGGATCCTCATTACCATGAGAATTCATGATTCTCAACATTATGAAGTCCTATGATGCTAGAGTAGTTTAATGAGGCACTTCTTTTATAATGAGAGTGCATTATCATTATAAGGACATGTTTATGTGTCTTTTCCCTAGTCTGAATGGTTTTACTAGTCATGGGGTAGGTTTCAGTGATGAAATTTGTGGGTATTTATGTTATTTAGGTGGAACAATTTTGAAATTTTGAAGAGGGGATAAGATGAATCCACCTGTTTTGCAAAAGGAGTACAATGAGAGTGAGGTTAAAATTCCATATGAATACCCCATTCCATATATTATTATTTATATTTGGTATGGGGAATAATGATGTGGCACTTCCAAAAATTTTATTTCTTTAAGTGATCATTATTCATGAATGAAAGTGGGGAGGGGTTCCCCTTTATGGTGATTAGGAGGGTCCTTTTCTTGTGAAGGTTACCCATTCTAAAACATTGGATATTATCTCAAAAACCCTTTATGGGTTCTATTTTCCATTTAGGTATGTGATAAGTGAATTACCAGCAAAACTATAAGTTTTTTTCTCTATATATATTGTATCTATTTTTCCTATATCATAGTATTTTTTCATCTCTCTATATTGTTCATTTACTACTCCTTTTTGGGGAGGATATTTTAGTATTTATAGGATGTGATAATAATCACCTACCTAAAATGTATATCCACATATCATACCTAATTCCATTTAGCAATAAAAGAAAGATTCATTGTTCCATGAATGAAATCCATTTGTGGTGGTGGTGGTGGGGGTGATAAATAAACACCTCAGCAAAAAAAATTAAATTAAATTGTGTGGGTGGGAGACAAATGAATGTCTAATCTCAAAAATTATTCTTTTATATGGGGGGGGGGGGGTAGGACACCACCACATACTCCAAAAATTGAATTTTGTTTTTAGGGTTTAGGATATTACTTCATTGTCCCTCTAGAGAAATTATATTCATGGATTCCATGAGAATCGATTGTCTGACATAGCATGTGTGATAAGAAAAAGGAGTTAGTTTATTTTAGGGTTTACATACTTTGATAAATTTATCATCACATAAAACTGAGGTGATTTTTTTGTAAACAAAAAAAATACCTTAATTTTTGTTAATAATTATTTTCATTCATTATGGACCGAAAAAATGCTCGAATTTAGAATCATGTATGATCAATATGAAGAGGAGTTGATTTTGAGGAAGAACTTGAAAAATTCATTGAATCACGAGGAACATATTGTCTAGTAAGAGGGTCCACCCCTATATAATGGTTTCATGCTATCTCATTTTTCATGTAATGAGGATTCATGGATTACTTCTTGTTTTGAGCTCTAGAACTGTGGCCTTTCCCATATAGTGACTTACTTTTTTTGATAATACTCTCCCACATAATTCACCATTATCATCCAAGAAATAGTATTTTTGAGATATGAATAGTATACTTTGTGGTGGATCTGTCTCTTGTATAGTGATGATATCATCCATATAGTTATTCAAAATATATATTGTCTACATTGACATTATAAAATTTAATATTTCATTGATTTATTTCGATTATGAAATCTCTTATTTATTTTGATTTCATATAAAATAGCTATTGATCTATGAAACATGTCTGGTTCGATGAACATATTTGAGAGGAGGATTTTTATTGACCAAAATATTGACATCAACCCCTCATTCCATATTTTCACCCCTTAAAGAATCATCATTCATCAATGTTTTATAACTACCAACTTTTAGGAAGATTAGTTCTATATAGTCTTTCAATTCCAGATGATCCCTGATATTGAAATCTAGTTTTTTTTATATCTTCGTAGTTCTCGGATTCACCAAACCATGTTAATGAACATATCCAAACATTTTTTCACATAACATAGGTTAAATTCAAGGGGAGTTTTTTTTTGAATATCTCTTCATGGAATAAGACTAATTGGGATAAGTATGCTATAACCCTATAATATACCACTTTAAAATATCCTTCAATCATCAATATTTTGAGGGATAGTTCCAAATGTGGATGGAGTAAAAAATTGGATCTTCGGTCCAGTGAGAGAATCCTTGATGAATGGGATTGGGACTTCTAGGTTTATCAATACTACATAGAATCTCTTGAACAATTTGAGGTCATTAGGTTATACCCAGCCATTTCAGTTTCCCAATTTGAAATTTATGCACCAATCATGATCATTTAAATATTGATTAGACGTTAGTGTTCATAAACCAATAGATTTTGTCTTATACATGGTTATGTAGGGATATATTTGTGGTATATTTTATCAAATATGGGGACTTTTAATCAATTGGGTATGTAATATGAGTTACACTACATGGATAATTCATGGGTATATATCGAACAAGTTTCTCCATTAGCAACAAACCTATTGATTTCGGTAGATAACTCATTAGGACAATACCAAAATTTCCATTAACTTATAATATTTAGTAAAAAGTTAAAAATAATTTTTCAACATTGAAATCCAAACCTAAATGTTAGTTGTACCCATACTCACCCAACCCAACTATCTCGATGTGGTTTGGGTTCATATTGGGATTCTATTATAGTTGGTCAATACACCACGTCGGGTTATATGATTTGGATATACACTTCTTCATTTTTTTAGAAGTATTTGTATTCATATTCTTATGTGGATGGATTTTTTATGCCCATGAAACATACAGATCTGTTAGGTTTAACAAATTGATGATAAAAGCCACATTGGCACAAGGACATCCAATCAACATGGTTTTACATAACAATTATCAAAATTTATAAGTTACTAGGTGACATCCAAGAATTATAGGCTCCGTTTCACCTAAGTGAACCATTATATTTTTTATATTGTTGGGTTGCAGAAAACATACAGTGTTTTGAATATTAATACACTAAAACAATTACTTATTTTATTTTTTGAAAACAAATATCACAATATTGTTGTCTTACTTTCAATATCCTTCACCGTTAGTGAAATTATTGTCCTAAAGAGGAATCCAATTAGCATTACCATCATTACTTATTATACACCAACTAAGATAGTAATGTATAATGATAGGGTAACCATTGAATAATGTCATTACATCCTCTCAGTTTGAGATGAACATTTTCCATCTTGGATTGATGTAGTAGTCTTTTGAAAACAATACAGACCTTATAGAATTTAATGACTATTTTTATGCCTATAACATGATATATATTTACCTCACAATGGTGTTATAGGGGAGTTACATCCATCCATCCTTCACTAACATTGGTATATTATAATATCGGGCGATAATGTCATGAATATAAATTTTTCATCCATTAGTGATCTGACTAACATGTCATATGAGTATGCCAAAGCATGGTTGGAATATTTTCCTAATGAAATTTTTAGGTAACTAGGATGATGGGTAAATAAGTAAATTAATTCCCTGATTCCCTCAATATCATGTTTTTTACAAATTTCTAAGGTAGAAAATCATATTTCTAAAGATTCCAAACATTACAAGGAACATTATTCTTGAAGACCCACTCATATCCAGATAGGCCTGAGCCAAAAATTGTTAACTAATCTGATCATAAATCTGGCTGCAATGGTATTGTGTAATTCCTCAATAGGTCCCATATTTATCAACTGCATCCCTAAGGTCATCCATGAATAATTTATAGAGTTTCCCCCAATATCCATTCCATATATTGAATCAATATTGTCTAAAAAACCAGATTCTAGACTATATATCTATATTCGTAGGTAAACTAATTATGGGTCAGAATACATCCCTCAAAAGTTAGGATGTGTGGTAATTGGTATTGACCCAAAATCATCACTATTATCATAGAGACTCCATTAGGTAATTATGTTTAAACGTAAGAACTATCCATCATCACTTCTATATCTTGGGCATGGGTGGGTTTGATAAAGAGAATTTTCATATCCCTAACCATCAAGTTATTATCTCTTAGGAGGATTTGGAAGCCTGAGAATGTGATTTCATCCAATTTAATATCTCCAAAACTCATGTGAAATAATTTAAAGATAGTACTATAAAGATATATTATTTGGTTCCTGTGTATTTTTAACAACATTATTTGTTTTCCATACAGACTGAAGTGCTATGAAAAAATGAGGCTTGTATAGATAGATTGAATGTGCATTTTTCATTTGCATACATGGGGATAGAATCCATAAGATGTGGAAGTTGAGATCTAGAAACCTATATTATGAAAACAAACCCATTTTTCAATGAGGAAACTGATCTGAGAGAAAATATAAATGATTTCCTCAATGATTCTTGTCAGGTGTTAGCCAATTTATTGATCAAAATTGGTCAATGATTATTTTACCTATTTTATTTGTTTTCATTTACTCATACTGTCAAGGGGAGACTTAAATATGTTTATGTTCCACCTATTTCATATTTTTAGGGATAAATGAAGACTCAATTGTTAATAATTTTAATTTTTTCAATTCAATATCTATTTCATAAAAATAGATAATATATCAAAAGATAATATAATGATATCCTAGATCATTTGACTAATGAATAATAATTTCAGTCATTATTCTAAATACCACAGTTGAAATAATCCATTATTTATTTTTCTTCTCATCTCTCATGGACAACTATATGTATAATTACCATCACCATAAAACCAAAGTTACAATATTTGATTAACAAAATATTATATCATAAATTTTCAAGGTTTTTTAATATCCAAATTTAAATTTAAAAAATAAAATTATAAAATTATTTTTATATTGTTTTGGTAAATAAACCTAGATATCATAGATTAACTATTTTAGTAGTCTTAGGAAAGAACCCAAAATAATTTCATATTTTCTACAATTTCCATAAATTTTTTCTAAGATTGATATAAAGAAGAATAATCATGCATGAATTATCTTTTTATAAGGTCACCATTTCCCTGTTGTTAACATAACAAGATCTATGTCTATTTATTTTGAAATTGTATGGTCATACTTGTTGGACCATCAAGGATGGTGTTTATGGTTAGATAAGTTTGAACAGAATTTGAGGAAAATTTTATGGTGTTATAGGTAGAAGAAAGTGGGAAAGAATATTACAACATCATCCAATTTTTGTGTAAAAGAAAAAATTTAATTCATAATCCTAGGTTCCTAATATCTGAAGAAATGACATGGAAGAGGTATGTAAGACACTATATACTGTGTCTGGAAATTGATTTCTATTACGATATTTTCAGGGTGTACATAGGTAAATTGAAGTTCTTTTGAGAGTGATGATTACTTTGGTCACCATGGAATATTGGGGGAATATTTTGTAGAGCCACAATAAGGAATTACATTTATATTTAAGAGTGAGATATCCTTTAGATTTAGGTTCTCTTATCATAGATTGCAAAGGGAATCCTGTAAGGATCTAAGTCATTAGTACCATAAAGAGTATATTATGTGTTGAGGGTGTTCTAAAAGAAAAAATGGGTCACTTAGTATTTTATATTCTATGTTTAAGGGTCTATAATTCCATTGAGATACTAAGACCAAATTTTATGTGGCCCTAAAAGGGACTTCCTTTAAGAAATTTATATCATAAGAAAGGAAAATGGGAAATTTTATTTAATTGCAACTGATCTAAGATGTTGAATGTAGGAATCACTATGCATCTCATTTAAGTGAGAATCAAGCCATACATAGTTCATGAAACGATAGACAGTGGTTTGTTAAGAGACTGAAACTGAGAATAGAAGTCGTCTCGAGAAAGGGATAAAGTGTCACAAAATTTTATGTTGTGGGATAGGGATAGAAACAATGTAGTTTAGTGTCTTATGGAATGTACGTTGTTCCAAATATTAATTTCATGTGGCTGAGATGAATATTCATTCCTTTTATGTTTCTACTACATGGAATGAATAATATTAGACTCTGGTTGTGACATGGTTAAAACATGGAAGTTGGAATTATCATTTGAAATCTATAAGATCAAATGCGTCATTATTGGTGTGAGAAACAAGAATAAATTGTAGTGTTATCCATATTGTTTCAAAACTCATGTCAACGATTATTTCTAACAAGCACCACATGGTTTTTTTCTTATTGTATGAGAATTTCATTATTGTTTAAAATCATTTGATTAAGAGAAACAGTTACTATAGTGTATCGTTTTGTGGATTTGACAACATGAGTATGAGGATGATGACCAAAATATGGCCTACTGTGCTAAGAATATCCCAATGTATTATAGTAGTAAGTAGGGGAGTTATAAACAATTATCATAGGTTAATGAAATATAAATAAATGATAAGTGAAAATTACAAGGGGTGATGGTAGACCATGTTTAAAAGATGGATTATTTAATGAACTTATCAGAGCCTATAGAGGTAGATGGATTTTCTCTTGAAAATGAAGATTTATCTGTCTGATTGGGAATATTGGAGGCGTATTATTCAGACCCATATCAAGGAATAGTATGAGAGTTGGGTTCTCTATTAACTAATTCAAAATGGAGGATTGTGATTTTTTGAGTTTTTGAAGATATTGACTATGATTTGGGAAAGGAATATGTATGAGTATAATGGATTCATCTAGATTAGTATTGGATATGGATGGAATATTCCCTAAATTTATCTGATTCTTAGGTACGGAAGGGGTAATATTTTGATAAAATGTTTTAAATTTTAGGATTCCATTTTGTAATCTCTTAAAAAAATAGGGGACATAAGCAAGAGAGTGAGAGAATATTATTTTTTTAGGATAGTTCAAGAATGGTGGACCTAGGTGTCACTACATATCACATTAGAAATATAATCCATCATAATATAGTTATAAGAATAATGGATCACCAAAAAGGTCAAAATATTTTGCGGGGAGAGGAAATTGTATCTTATTGCATCAAGACCGTGATTTAGAATATGTGTTTCACTATATATCTCAATGGAGTATGAATTAGGCCACAATTATTTCTGAGGTAGTGGTGTCGTAGGACATTGACACCATGAATTGTGGTTCTCTTAGGTGAGGGAAATATCATTATGTAGTTCTACATCGTGTAAAATGGATTTCGACGATATAGTTCAATGTACTACAGCTAGTATGTTTTCCTATAGATTAGTTTCATGTGATCATGATAGGACTCATGCATTTTATGGTCATGCAATAAAAACCGAAATAAGAAGAAGGATTCCAAACTAAATTATTTTGTGCAAGAGAGTTAACCTTATGTAAACAAATACAAGGAGGCCTTATCCCACAAAATGTTATTGGAATAAAATACAAGCAGTATAAGGACACAATGCTTTGACCAAAGGGTAGCTTGGTGCGTCTCGACCAAATGGGGAAACCCCTTCTAGGATTCTTAATCCCACATGACTCATGATTAGTGTGAGGAACAAGGAATGGTTAAGGATTTTTTATTACATGGAAGTGAGAAAAGGAAATTTGTTGTGGTTAGGGACCAAAAATATAATTTAAGGTCCTATAATGTGAGTTCAAGGAAAATTAATTATTTTATATCATGAAAAATGTATTACGACAATGTATTTTAACATCTTACACAAAAGAAATATAATATAGTCTTTTATACAAGACCATTGGTTAGAATGATATGTATTTTTTATCTAATTATAATGAACTCAAAATGAATTAAATCCATAGGGGTCTCAATTACATAAAATACATTCTCACTTGTGGAGAAAAATTTTCCATTGGGACTTGAGGAAGGGTTTTCACATCAATAAACATCTCATTTTAAGGACAATAAATTCATATGTAGTTATCATGAAGGCTAGTTGGTGTATTATGATATCGACACCATGAGACGAGGACCTCTTAGAAAAGGTCCATAAAAATATGTAGTTGTACATCATAAAATCATGATTTCAACCATATAGTTTATAAAATTATGAAAAGGATGTTGGAAATGTAGTTTAGTTTCATATAATAAGTATGAGTAGTTTCTATAGTTTATAGTCCTAGATATTTGAGCATAATATCACATATTTTAACATCATGGTAATAGGACATTTTCCCACATTTCAACATCATGTGATAGAGATGAACTATGTCATTCCTTTTAAGGTCATGCAATAAGGATCATATTATGTTCCTTTTAAGGTTTTACATATTTCAATATAGTTTATAATTGTTTAATCAGATTAATTATTTATTTAGATATATTTCTTGGGTAGTGGGGGTGATACAATCTCCATCCATAGTAATCATCGAATATGTACCATTAGAGTATAGTTTATCGAGAGAAAAAAATGTCCCTCTAAATTTTGTTCAAGATTATAAGGATTCATTAATGGAATCATTATGTTGTTGTGAGAAAAAATATTTCTCATTCAAAGAATGATCTAAGGAAATAATTCTTTTTGAGAAATCGTGCTATAAATTCTAAGTGAATCACTAAATAATGAAAAGTGAATAAATATATTCTAATCAAGCCAATCCAATTATTATAATCACTTATGATATTTTTCATCTATGGATAGGTGGTCACAAACAACAATGAAAATTGAAACCAATTGGACTTTGATGGGAATAACTACTTTTTTCTTGTAGACCACTAAATATGGTATCACATGGCTTCTGATATGTTTGTAGTACTGTATGACAAAGAGGTATATAGAATGATGTTTTTCAAATAACTCTTCTATTTGTACATATTGTTCAGGAGTATGTTTGGTAGACATTTATTTAAAGACTGTATCTTTATGTTAATTGCTTCATGATAGTGGGGTGAATGGTTGGACTCAATTTTGAAGACATGGTACATCCATTTCAATTAGGAGGAACAAAAATTGATGTTGTTATCCATAAAAATGGTTTCAGGGAAAAAATTTGGTAATGAAATTAGACTTCATGAAATTGATGAATCTTCTACTAATGACATCCATGAGGGGTATAATCTCATCGCATTTGGATAATATGTTGGTAGTGGAAATGGATTACTAGAACTGCCTATCCATAGTTAGAGGGTATAAAACCACGACATCCATTTCCCATATGGAAAATGATAATGAGTATTTGTAAATATGTAACAACTCTGATGGATGGTAGATAATGTTTTAATGTATTTAATATATATGAAACCTTTTAGTGAATTTCATGATATTATATGTTATTGTATCAAGAAATATCAATGAATCCTTATTTAATAAGAAAGATTAATTCCATACTAATGGGATATATAAGGAGAAGTGTAGAATTCCTTCATAATGACAACGGTATATTCTCCATCAATTAATCTACAGAGGTATACATAAAATCCATGTTTATAGAGGACCTTAAATTAATTTAGTTCATCATAAAGGGTGATGTTAGATTCAAATCTTCATATGTTTGCTTTTCATTCCATATCCAATGAAATAACCCCATTTTTGAGGTAGACTTGAATGGGTTTCATCTAACCATTTGTAGGACCATTTGACTTGGGGATGGAATTAACATCATTTATCTCAAATATGTTGTGAATGGTGAATGGGGACACCATTTTATAGTGAATAGTTGTAATTTCTATTTTTAATCAGATCGGTTCATCAAAGGATTTAGATGAATTTTATAACACATAAACCAATGTATTACATGAGTAAGGATTATAAGTTAATTTTGGATCTGAGGAGAATTATACTATGAACCCTCTCAAATAGTTAAGTAGTTGAATAATCTCTTCATTTATGATATAAAAATCTCCACTAATCTTGTTTATTACTAACTATGAATCACATTTTACATTCAGGTGGTTTATTGGTATTTTATGGGCTAGTTATAAACCATTTGTGAGGGATTAATATTCATCCTCATTATTGGCGTAACTTTCTAAAAACTATAAGGAATAATGTTGAATTAATTTTTTCTAGAGAGATTAGAATAACTCCCAAAATGAATTTTTTGAGGCTGGGGTCACCCATTCTCTTTTCTTTTAGGATTTTGGATGCTCCAAAAAACACATCTCCCACTTATGGTGGAAACCTTGAATAGAGAAAATCTCTTCATTAGGAAAATCAATATTTTCCAATTATATTCTATAGAGGGTTTCTTTGTAAGTAAATCTGATAATTCCTTCCCATCTATTGACTTTTTCGGTAAAAAATGAATTTCAAACTCTTGTAATATGACCACCCACAATGATAAGATTCTAGAAAACATATCAAAATTTTGGATATATTAGATAAGTTCATTACAGGAAACCAAATTCACCTTATGATGTTGAAGGAAACGTATCAGTTTCTATACTGGAAATAATAATTCTTTCAAATTCATTCCTAATATAAGTATTGAGTCTCAATATCAAGAATGGTTTATCTAACATAATAATGGTTCTTATCTTTTCATGAATCATTATATTGGGAAAGTAATGATACAAATGATCTACCTAAATATTTCACATATAGAAAGAGCCATTCCCCTTAAATAGGGGCATTGTTATGGGTGGATCTAGGAGATATTTCATGATACTGTCAATGGTTTCTTGAAAATATTCAATCCACAGATAAAAGGATCACTTTTTCATTATCCAAGTGATGGGTAAACACTTTCTTGTAATATTTTCTTTGATGAATAAATTTTTTTCAAGGTGTCCCAATAGTCCTCTTAAAAATTTGTGGTTCCTAAGATGTGACATATCAAGGATAGATTTAGTCTTATCAGGATCAACAATGATGCCAAGATGGTGTACTCTGATGTTGAGAAATATCTTTAAGGTAAACCTGAATTAACATTAAAAAGGATTCATTTTTTGTTTATGTTTCCATATCTTGTTGAAAATGGACTCAATATCATTCAGATAATAAATTAATTTCTTGGATTTAACCAAAAATTAATCAATTTAACATTCCATTGATGTACATAAGAAGGGTTTATAAATTCAGCGCATGGAGCATTTATATGTGGTACCAATATTCTTCAAACCAATGGGAATCACCCAATAGAAGTATGCACCCTAGGGTAACTTAAAATTGGTGTCTTCTTCATCTTTATGATCCATTCATATTTTATTGTTTCCCAAATAAAAATACATAAAATAAATTCCATTGTAATAAGTCGTTTTATTGATTAGAAGATCTATAATCAGAAATGGGAAATTATATTTATGATATTTCTTGTTTATATCTCTAAAATTGATTAATTTTCTCATCTATTTATTTTTTAACTTTAGCAAGACAATATTAGAATTCCACATCAGGTAATGAAATTCTCAAATGAATTATTCCTTGATTATTTTATGGAATTTTAAGGAAGGATTCCTACGTATCCTGATTATGGAAAGAATCATAGTTCTCATATTTTATTAGAATGTGGTTTTAACATTGATTTTCCCCATTGGTTGGGATTACACACTAAGGGTTGAAAAAATTATCAAACATTGGGATTCCCTAATTGCCTTGGCCTATTTTTCTGCCTATCATGAGTTGATTATCCACCCAGAATGCCTTGATTTTCTATTCGACTTATCAGAGGGTGTCTTCCCGACATGTCTAAAGGAAATATTATGATCTAGTTGATTGGGGGGGTACATCACATAATTTTGATGGAATTTATGAGGTTTTTCTCATGATCAAGTATGAATTTTCTGGAGGATAATTCAAGACCTTAATGGTTGGTCCTAGGGGCCAACGCATGACCTAGATGACTTGTCTAGAGGATGTTGCATAATCTCGCTGACGTACCTATATGTTATTGTGAGAGATGAATAACACACATGGAAGGTGTCACGAGAGTCAATGTTACCTGTCTAGGAGGGTGTCGCATGTCCTAGATGACATTTTTGGAGGTCATTTCAAGACCTGGTTGTCTTGCCTGGGGGTGTCGTGAGAGCCAGCTGACATGCCCGACTACTATTTTGAAACTCAAATGACATGAGTTGGTGATCTTATATGAGTCGAGAGACATGTTTGAAGGACATCACATGGTTTGGATGAAAATACTATAAGACTTTATGTGACTAAGGTGACATACCGAAAGTGAACCATGTGACTTGTTTTGATATATCTATTGGAATTTTAATGACCCAAATAGTATACTGAAGTATGTCACTAGATCTCGGTGAAATTCCCTGGTGTTATCGCATGCCCTGGATGGTTCAGGAAAAGTGCGTGAGGGTCATAGAACATGTTATTCACTTAATTCTTCCACCTTTAATAATTTTTCTAAACTTTATTTCTTGAATTCCTAATATTTACTGAGTTTCAATTTATTTTCAGTCTCACATGATTTAGAAAAATTATGGGATGCCCCTCATATGTTTATCTAGAATTCCATTGTGAAATCCCTGTGACATCATGAAAATATCTTTATGTATTGAGAATGATCAGTCGATTTTTTGCCATTATTTTACCTAATTAAAGACTGTTCGATCACGATATTTTCCTCTTTGAAAAATATTCTCTAGCACTGGATGAAAAAGGGCTAGCTTCTCTTTAGAAGAGTCATCATATTCATCGAAGAAAGTAATAGTAGGTAAAATATTGTTTTTTAGGTTTGGGTGTGGGATTTATATGCCTCTCCACCATTATTATTCTCGTGTTTGTACAACACATATCATGAAAATCATGGATGGATCTATCGAAGTGCTTCGATGTCACGTTTCATCGCGAGTCCTTTCCATGGATCACTCTGAGGGAGCCACCTAATTTTTAGTGACTGCAAATCCCTCCCATAAACACCACCTTTACTAGATTATTACCAATTAATGGGGAGTATTTTATTCATTTGGGAAATCCTAATGACCTTCATATTTTCATATTAATATGTACAAGGTATTTCATGAGAATATAGCACCTTTATAAGGCCTTCACCTGATCTCAGGTGATTTTTCTAGAACTTTTCATAAGATAAGGAAAGATTATCAATGGACCTTATTGGGATCAGTACGATGTTGTCAAGGGATATTGTGATTCCATGTTGTTAAAATACTTATTCCATCTCAAGTGTTTAACGACTATGAGAGGATCTAGTCTCCTCCCTCATTTTTCCTTTGTTTATGTTTCAAAGATTGTGGAGTTCATGAGGTTTCTTGAGTATTGTTGAAGAAAAATAATCTACCTCTTAGTGATGTGTCACATAAACAAAAAATTTCCTATGGAGATACATGATAATTTCATATAAAAATATATCCATTAACTCTTAGGGATCTAATTGGGGAAGGCAAAGTCACATGGACATACCCAAGGCTCTTCGCGTGATTAGAATGACATTTTGGTGGTCTTTTACGAGTTAATGTGGAAATGTATCTAGGGACTCAGAATGTCTTTTGGATTGTTAGGGAAACGACACAAGATGTCTACAACCATGAGTGGATCTTTCCTCCTCCTCTTTAATTTCCTTTGTTGTATTTTACAAATTATTAGGGGTTTCATGAGTTTTCTCAAATGTTTTCAATGAAAATCATTCTCATCATCAGTGATCCATCATTTGTGTTTTATGACTGCAATAGGACTCTAATTTTTATATATTTTTATCTGATTTCCAAAGGAGTTTCATATTTTTTTTAAGATATCATCGGTTGACAGTTTGTGTGGCCTGGGGGGATTATCTGGCTATTGTTGCGCAACCACTGGTTATCCAGATCAACTTCACAAGAGCATGAGGTCTTTTCAAAAGGGGCTCCATGGGATCTATTACAGGTTATTACCTGAAAATAGTTCTTTCATGTGACCTTATTATGGTCATGTGATTGTGTATCTCTTGGAGGTTTATATGATCTATGGGTCTCTTCTACATTCTTCTTCCTTTTATTTTGTGGAAAAAATAATACAGTATTCAGGTATTTCTTCCATTATGAATTTTTCAACGCACATATGGTGGTCATAAACAAATAACCCCCCCCCCCCACCTCAGGAGTCATGTCCATAGTGACAAGGACTTAGTTCTGAGTAAAGTAAATACCCACCTGATTCTTTGGCATTTTCGTAAATATGTGTCCTAGGGGATAGTTGGTCTATCAGGCGGTGCTTGTTATTCTATAGAATTCCATATATATAGGTGTGTAGAACTATTCATTTCACTGGATAATCATTCCTCTAGAGAACTCTCTCCTATCTTCAATCTTTTTTCCTCTCACAAGAATGAATCAGGAGACCCCATCGTGAGCCTGCTTTCACAAAAACCATTCTGCAATATCATCTTTTCTCAATCACTTGTTTGAACCAACTTTGAACCATATTTTAGTAACTGTTTGAACTTTTTTCATGAGGATTATGATTTCATTGAGTGTTTCATGGTGTCTTCTAACTTGATTATATGATCGATCGACTATCATGCGACTCACATGACCATGTCCAGGTCACGTGATCATGAGTATCTAAGGGATCACGTGATTATGTGATGCCCTACTGGGTTATGTGTCCCACAAGATATTTTAGGGTTAGGATATTTGTGAACTCCTTATGTGATTTTTGAATTACATGTTGATTTATGTGATTCACATGATGTGGCTGGTTTATCATGTATATCCGTTGAAAACATTTTTATCTTATCTTTTTGAAATATTCCACTTAATTTTATTTAGATGGTTTTTAGTTCTCAACAAGGTTCCTCAGCTGTAGCCAATCAAAGTACCATGATTGGTAGAAATCGCAAATGTTGACCCCCGATATCGTCTGTATACTAATAATTATATTCTAAAAAGGTTGCACATTATTGGGCTTCAGCATTATCCCTTATCTTATTGGATTCTTCTATATAGGTTTGGATTGTTGGAAGATGATGTCATCCCTCCTTCAAACTTTAGTTTCTTATCTCACTAGATGTCAACTTATTCTCACCGTATTTAGGTGGAAATTATTGAGGAAGGCCATATAGTCACAGTTTAACCCTAAGGATTGTCTTATATGTTTGAAATCTCCTCTTTGGGTATGTATAGTCATGATTTTTCTCGTCAACCTATCACTCATAACTATTTTAGTATATTTTCCTACCCTCTGAACAATCCTGGTAGTAGATAGATCTCAAAATTAGATCTTCATTATGGAAGTAATTTTTTGATGAATGGGCATAGACTATATGGTTCATGCAATGCTTCTTATAATTTACTGATCATTTATATAGGTTTCATCTTTATAAAGCCATGTGGATTTACCAATTCATCATCTACTACCATCCTGATATCCTTAAAGAAATGATCATCCATCAGTTCCCTAGTACCAACACATTCCTTTTTTCCATGGTGATGTAGGCATCTTACTATGTTACATCAACCAACTAGGTCAGATTACCCCTATCAGAGAGATTTATGATGAGTTTCTCCTTGTTTTAGATGCTTGGGATGATCCTTCATAGACTCCCATTTTGGTGAAATAAATTATTACCATTGTGAAGGAGAAACTATGGAAGGATCAGATGATGTTCTCGCCCATTTCTTTCAAGGAATGGATCAATATTTTTCTCTACTATAGTGGGGTCATGCAAGCTACCATACACCCTCATTGGTTCCCTTCCCAATAGGTCTACAATATTGTTGGATTGTATTATTCCACCTTGTAAGATGGGGAATATACCTCTTGGGGATACTAAGTAAACTCGAAGATCATCATGGCCCTTATTCTGGTAAGTTTTGTGGCCATTCTTTTTAAAGGATGGATTTTCCTAGATAGGGATGTGCATTCTGGGATACATTTAGTCACATTGGTGATGTTGGTGTGTCTTATGGAAGGACAGTGCCTCAATTTGGAAGTTCCAGTCCTTTCACGCATTTATTAAATCCTAGGCCATATTCAATAAGGTAGCATCCCTTACAGGATAATTGGTCCTCTCCAGTTTTTATTTAGCTGGATAGAGGATCATTTTCATTGTTATGAATAGTAAAATTCCACTAGTATTCCCATTGCCTAATCCAATCCCAAACTGCTAAGAATTTTTGGGCTTATAACCATTCACTAATCCCTTATGAGGTTATGGATTCACTGATCCAATCTAATAGATTTGATTTTACCCCTACCATGCATTGGCTAAGATGATTATTGATAATGGAAGAAGTTCCCTTGATGAAAGGTTGTATAGGATCTCTCATCATGATGTGGTTCTTGCTTCTAGGGTGGACAATCTAATCTTCTATGATTCTTATCCAACATATAAATTCACTTGTCATTTTGGCTAAACCTAAGGGGTATCCCCTCTTCACTTGGATGACATATTAGGAGAGAAATATCCTGGATTATCTTCTAGTTTTGGATGATGCTGGCACGTGAGTATACTAAGGTTGAGATCATACTTTTTCCAGCTGATTCCCCGCCTTCCTGACACAAAATTATGTCCAAGCTTGGGTATCGGCTTATCTGGATGGTTTCTTAATCCAACAGGTATGTCATGTGGAAAAGCCTTTTTCCTTGTCAACGCCATGTTTATGGTGATTATATAATTGATTGAAGATCCAGTAGAGACATCAAGGAAGCACCCACATTCCAATTATGACTATATTGGTAGTGAGATATAATCTGTTTATAAGTTTAGTTCTCTAGAATAGGCTATAGATGAAACATCTTTCAAGATAATAGAAAATGAGGCTTCCTTTCCATGTTCCTTACCAGCTGAAATGGTCATTCCTCCTCCTATAGAAACTTCTCCATTGGTCCCAGAGGCTCAAACACAATTTAGGATGATATGGAAATAGATTCATGTCATTATTACTAAGACTCCCATGGAATCATTTTATGACCAAGGGGACCACCTTAATCAGCTGTTTCATGAATTGGGGGTAGGTTTTTTTTATCGCAAACCATTGTATGACATTATAATGCATGTTTTCCTCACTCGGTGAGACTCAACCATCAATGAGAGGTAATTTTATAATTTTACATATGATTATCTCTTTACTGGGCATATGAAGGATATGTTGGAGGCATTGAAGCAAGGTCACCAGTTGATATCTAAACTGTATTCTCAGATGGATTCCTGGACTGCACAGATATGGAGGCATGAGGAAATGATATCATGTTTGATTAATAAACATTCAACATCATAATCCAAATTGGGTACTACTCATAAGAGAGTTGAATACTTGTCCAATTTATTCAATT
The DNA here is from genome assembly GCA_963277665.1 of Viscum album. Lineage (NCBI taxonomy): Eukaryota > Viridiplantae > Streptophyta > Magnoliopsida > Santalales > Viscaceae > Viscum > Viscum album. The sequence goes on from OY728120.1 coordinate 790,791,955, forward strand.
CTCTCCATCCTATATTATAATTATAAGTGGTGGGGCGAGTGACACTTCAACATTCAATTGATGCTTCTAGATAAACTATTGCTTACCTGGACAGCTCAGCCAACCGAATCTTATTGTAATTAAATAATTGTTATGAACCACAATTTTTATGAAAAATTTTGAGAGACTCTAAAATGTGTGGATTACTCCTATCATATGATTTCAATGAATTTATTTTCTGAACTTTTTATGGGTTGCAAATTTTTCGTTCTTTCATGATGTGTATGAAATTTTTCTACTCTAATGTGAATCACCAATGATACACATCCCTTACATAATATCATGTGAACAAAAAATGCATATATTTGAATGTTTAAATTATAACATATTACTCTTGATAAATTCTCATGAATACCCACCAACACGAGATTCCTCATTGATAATATTTTCCAACTATCTTGAGATCAATGTTTTATAAAAGGATTTCTTGGGTAGGATATATGTCCTGGAGGGAGGGTGATATTTCTTTTTCCAAAGATAGTAGTCTTAGAGATAGAAACATTATTTTTTCTATGGCCATATGTTAGTCCTTATAAGATCTTATAGGATAAATTTATATCATGTTGTTTTTTATAGTATTTTATCTTGGACCTTCTATTGCTTTAATTTAGGTTCTTTTAGCTCACACCTAATATCACTTTAGTTTAGGGACTTTTTTCTTAGAACTTATATCAATTTAGTTTAGGGCCTTTTATCTCTGACCTTCTACCAATTTATTTTAGGGACTTTTAGCACAAACCTAATATATCTTTAGTTTAGGTTCTTTTAGCTCAGACCTAATATCGATTTAGAATAGGGTCCTTTAGATCGGGCCTAATATTGTTTTATTTTAGGGTCATTTTCCTCAATCAAGATATCTATTTAGTTTAGGTTCTTTAGCTTGGACATGATATTACTTTAGTTTAGGATTGTTTAGCTTGAACCTGATACTACTTTAGTTTAGGTTCTTTTAGCTCAGACCTGATATTGTTTTAGTTTAAGATCTTTTAGCTCAAACCTCATATTTAATTATATTTTGGAATTTTAGATCAGAACTGATTTATGACCATGGAATATGGTATAGACATACCAGGAATGACCCAAAACACTCTGAGGTGTTGGGTTTTTTTATGGTGTTGTAAGGGATCACAAGGATCTTAAAGCCCTTTTTACAAAGAGAAACATTTTTTGATGACAATAGGCACCTATTTGGGATCCATATGCATACATACATAGTCAGGAGAATGGTCTTTTAAATATGGGTATTTTTCCAGGGTCTATGGAAGATTTGTAGATGTAGAATTAGTTTGGGTTGAAATACTAGTGATACTAGGTCTTCCTTGAGAGTTGGAGTATGGGTGATGTAAGTCATAACCCAAAAGTTTGAGTATGAAAAAATGATATGGGAAATATATGTTGGGTATGTCCCATGACATTATGAGATTCCAGGTTCCACTACGGTGTTGTCAGGGCTCACAAGGATTTATGATCCTTTCTAGAAAGGGGGAGATGCCTTTAGTTGTTGTGTCAAGGCCCTTATAAATTGGTTGAATGGTCAATAAAAAGATGATCTTCACTCCCTTATGAGGGCCATGAAATATTTGTGAACACTCCAGAATCAAAATTATGAGGTTGGGTATGGGAAGAGAGCTATCTAAGAAGTGTTCTAACGCCCTAGGGAAATTCAAACCTTGATTATGAAGATTGATCCCTATATGTAGTGGTTTCAAATCACGAGGAGTGGGAAATCAAAGGTTCAGAAATGGAGTGTCTCTTTCCATCCTTGAGAAAGGGTATGAATTATGGTGACAAAACATTGAGGATGGCGAATCTACTTGAATATTTTGGTATGAAAATTATAATTCATTGTTCAAAGTGCTCGGGTCAGGAGGATGACATGGGAAAGTCATAAATTGGAGTAGTTTAGATCACACATAGGTGTTTACTTCTATTATAGTGATTTAAAGGCTCAAAAGGATCAGAAATCCATTTCTGTAGAATGACGTGTTTGGTTGAAAAACATAGGTGCATATGCATGATCCATAGGTATACATGCATAGTCAAGCAAAGGGTCCGTGAATTTGATTATCCTTTCCATGGTCCATGGATGGTTTAGGATGATATGAGTCACCCCAAATCATGAATTGTGATTTGTGGAAAATTTAATATCCAAGGAGGATTTAAGAACCCTAAAATTTGTGTCATTTCCAAGAGAACATACTCTCATGGTGAGGAAACATGAAAATCATTATTCTAACTTTTTTCTGAACCCGGGGGTCCTGCGAGAATAGATTATCCTTTAATAGGGATACATAATAGGGTCTATGAGCTCCATGACTTATTTATTTTCACTCAAATCTTTTCTGAAACTCTGTAGATAAAGATTTTAGCAAGAAAATACTTGAATTTCTCTAATGCCTCCCTTTGCGTGTTTTCAACCTGACAATTTTTTTCCTCTTTCTATAGATGTTTAAAGTCTTTTGATTTGGGTCATTATAGGCTAGAGATTATGTTCATATAGATTTGAAAAAATTTAAGGTATTTAAAGGACTTGGTGCACATGAAAATAATGCGGAGGGTGATACACAAGAGACCAAATATGATACCTAGGGTTAAGAGTACGCCAAAATCCTCTTGAATGGGAGATGAAATTTTTTTAAATCATGGATCGATGTTCTCGGGTCATGGGTAATTATATGTGATGATCATACTGGGAGTAGTTCATATCACACTAAGGTTTTTAGTTTTACCACGGTGATGTCAGGGCTCACAAGGATCAAATTTTTTTTGAGTGACACGTTTTTTTGAAAACCATAGGTGCATATACAAGAACCACAGGAATACATTCATAGTCAAGAAAAGGGTACCTTTAAATAGGGTATCCTTTCCAATATCCATTAAAGGTATTAGGAAACTCGACGAACCTGAGGCATAAAGTGTGTGTTATGGATTCAATATACTTTAATAGATGATAGAAGCAACCCATACTCTGGATGATCGCGGTAAGGTGATAGAACAAATATTTTCATTTATTTTATTCTGAATTTAAATTTTTTTAATCCCAACAATGTGTTATTTAAAGGTCAATTTTCACATTTTATATTTTTAAGAGTATTTTTTAGCTTAAATGGAAAAATGGATTATTTTTTATTAAAATAGTTTTAATTTATTTGAATGTTTTGGACATAAAATTTTCTTAATTGATCTAAATTGTAAAATTATTCTTTTATAGGTTCCTATATTCTATGGGATTAACTTTATCCATCATTACCCAAAGCTCAATCAATCATTTTGAAGATTGAATCCAGCTCATAATTCAGGCCTCAAAAACTGTGCATAGAACTGGATAATTTTATTGTTGGACCAATATCTCATAAATGGTCTAACCATTTAAGCTTAAATTTTACATGGAGCTGGAACATGTCCGGAGGAAGAACATTCATTAATATGTCAGCGCCTTATTACTTCATTACTAAGGTCATTAATCCGTTGTAACTTGGTGTTGTGAAATATGACGAGTCACCTGGACATATTAAATGTTCCGCACCTAAACCATCATAACAACATCATACATGGACCAATATGGTTGAAATTATGTGGAGAAACAGAGGAGATATAGGGGAAAAACTTTTAAGAAGGAAATATTTCCCAATTATGTCATTAAGGAGGACCTTCACGCTCCTACATTCGGAGAATATTTTGGAGCCAAATTTTCACCCCCTTTCCTATAAAAATGTACTCCCCCTTCATTTCAAGGGGTTGGAAAAGTAGTTTCCATTTTTTGTAGTTTTATATTTTCGGTGCTTCAGTATTATATCTATAATTTGTATTTTATATTAGTCTACTTCTTCATACCTCATTCTTCCATTTTTACTTTTATGTGTTTCTCCCACCGTATTCTCTTCTAACTCTACGAGAATGGGGAACTAACCTCGATTTTTGTTCGAGGGGGAGAACGGTGGTTGATTGAGTTTCATTGTGTTTCAATTTAAATCTCTTTATTTAATTCTATGAATTTTGGTGGTGGTTAAATTGATTATGGTGTGTGATTTCCCCATTTCCTCTATCACCAAGTACTTCTCCTCATTCAACATTTATCCTTCCGTTCACTATCTAAGTAATGCATAAGATGGAGTATGGCTAGGGTAGGGACGGTTGGAAAAGAGATCTCCTAGACGACTTTTAGATGATTATTTTCCCACATGTAGAGATCTCGGTTTTGGGGAAATAACATTTCGAATGAGACGGTGTAGTGTGATAGATCTTGATCACTAAAATGAATTTATATTGAGAATATTTTAATAAACAATGATTTAAACCATTATCATCCCCCAAGAACAAATGTTTTCTTTCTTTCTTTTTAACATAATATTGTTTTCATTTCGAATATATATATATATATATATATATATATATATATATCCATATTTTATGCATATTTCAAACACATCATTATATTATATATTAGTTATAAAATAAATAGTGAAAATAGAATTTCGGTGTAGTGTAAGTTTCCTCCTTAAGACCGACCCTGGGAGTGCACCATATTGCATTCTTAGGTAAATACTATTTTGACAGGGGATCTGCTAAAAATTCTCGTGCATCAAATTGGTGCCATTTCTGGGGAGGCGCAACACTTTCACACACTGTTTTTCATTTAAAAAAACAAAAAAAATTATAAATTTCAAAAACGAAAAAAATACATCTTTGTTAATGATGTATTTCAATGGTGATTATTCTGTATGGAATAACGAATCTCAGGTCCAACAATAAGATGAAATTATAAAATCTCATATACAATAAAGTCATGAATACCTTCAAAAACTGAAGAGAAATTATAAAAGGTTTGATGAATATATTCGTTCACTAATTGAGCAACCCGAACCTGGTCCTGAGCCAAAACCAGAACCAAAATGAGTGGTGGAAGTGATTTAACTGGGCAATTTTTATGTCAATGAACCTGAGGAGGGTGAGAAGGAGATTCTAAAGGAATTAATCATATCATCCCATACTCAACCATTACTCGAGGAGGTCCATGATGTACACATTCCAGCTGATACACTTATGGGAGATCAACATTTTTTGAAATAATCTTGGAATCACATTGTTGAAGATAACCCGAAACATGATCTTAACATCATTGATATTGACAAATAAACACATTTAGAGCTCTCTTTTTATTTGTAATATGATGAAGAATATGCACCTGATGAGATGTATTTGCCAATTGTCCTTCCTGAATAGATAAATTTCATAGCTGACATAATTGAAAGGGTATATTTCTTTATTGATTCATCATGTTTTAATCTTAGTCAAACTGAATTGTTTTCGAACTTCTCCTTTCCTGAAATTTTTTATACATCAAAAACAGATCAGACCTTAGATGACACGGAAGAGACCACCAAAGTGGTGGTGATCGAGGAATAAAAGTCAGAGAAGCTAGGGGTGGTGCGATTACCTCCACTACAACAACTCCCATACCATTTCTAGGAGGACACCACAGAAGATCACAGGGAGCACCCCTATATTCTATTCCCTCCCACTCTGGATATGAAATTCTATATTTCTTATTTATTGGGTTTTGGGGACTTTCTTATTTTATTTGGGGTTCCCCAATCTCAGTGTCTACTTATGGACACTGGAAAAAGTCACATGTGGTGGTTTATCTCAAAGAATCCACACCCACCATCTGATTGGGGATAATCTACTGCAACTGCCTAACTAGGGGAAGTAAAAACCTAGAATCTGCTTGGGGGTCAAACCAAGAATTATATATTTTCTATAAATTTTATCTTTATTTTTGTTTATTTTTCCTATGTTTTGTCATTTATTTTTTTTTGTGATTTCATTTTATTTTTCATGTTGTTGTTTTTTGAAATTTTCTTATTTTCCTTTTTAATTTTTTTGGTGTGTTTTTCAGAATCTGGAGCTAAAATTGAATACTTTGTAAAATTCAAACCATTGTTTGGTTTGTGGAACATTTAATTATTTGAGTATTTGAGGTTTTAAATTATTTCTTAATGGATTTTGTTTCTAATTTATGATCTTTTAATTTGAAGAAGTTTGGATGATTGTGAAACTCATGTGCATTAGTGCTATCCAAATTGAAAATCTTGCCCAAACTTAGAGGTTTCTAAACCTATTTGACATCTTATTAAATTTCCCTTTTTCATGAGAATCTTGAGACATGTTGTGTGATCCATAACATTCTATTTTTCTCTTTTTCAAAGCTGTTAGAGTTCGTGGAATGTGTCAAGTATGATTGAGGCATCACATTGAAAGCCCCATTTTGCATTAAACTCGTATTTTTTCCTACCTTTACATATGACCTTCTTTAAGCCCCTATTATCCATGAAATACCTTGTTAGGAAATCAACATACAATCCATTTATCCCTTTCCAACCTTCTCTAGATGTTAAATGCATGATTATTGTTGAACTCAAGTGTGGGGGAGGGAGAAGATGGGTTGTATTTTGCTTTCCTGAACAATCATTTTGAGTTGAATTAAAAGTGTGGCCATATTTATCGCTACTTGGGGGAGAGAAATGTCATGATGGGAACATGGATTGGTGGACCAAAATATCATTACAAAGATGGGATGGGTGTTCACCAATATTTGACGATCAAAAGATGCCTCTCTTTTCCTCAGAAACATGATTCTGAAGAGAAATCCAAATCTGAATTCAAGCTAAAACAATGCTACAAGTGGGGAAAAAGATGGAAGAAATTAATAGATTCTGAATTCCCAAGTGTGAACTTCCCAAAGGAAGATTATTTTGGAGGTGATTCATTTTTGATCTGATTGAGGAGCACACCATTCTTGAGTAAAACTGTTTTCATGCATTTACTTCACTTTAGAGCTTAACCCTCCTCATTCTGCCTGAGATGTTTTTACATTTTAAACCTGCCAAACCTCAGCATCAGAACAACCCATAAAAAAGGCCTCATTATTGAAACATTTTTGACTCTGTGAAGTGGAGATATTAGGAGGATATCATGCCTTTGGAATTCAGACATGTTCTTGGGAATGAGAAAAACTCCACATTAAATATCCGTAACTGAAGAGAGATTTTTTTTTCCAGGGAGGTAGGTATGAAATTAATGCAAGGATTAACATTAAATTGAATGGATTAATATGATTTCTTATGTGTTCTGAAATTATTATCCATGTAGGAGGCATGATATTATCTCTGATATGATAATTGAGGTGTGTTGTCATTTATACTTTGAGAAGTTTGTTTTGACCTTGGTATAAGATGATTGGACAGGAGTGCAATGTTTAAGTGTGGGGGAATCGATAAAACAAGTATTTTAATTTATTTTATTCTGAATTTAAACTTTTGTAATCCCAGAAATGTGTTATTTAAAGGTAAATTGTCACATTTTATAGTTTTAGGAGTATATTTGAGCTTAATTGGAAAAATAGCTTATTTTGGATTTAAACAGTTTTAATTTATTTGAATGTTTTGGACATAACTTTTTCTTAACTAATCAAAATTGTAAAATTCTTCTCTTATTTTTTTCTATGTTCTATGGGATTAAATTTATCCTTCTGGACCCAAAGCTCAATCAATAATTTGGAAGCTCAAATCCAGATCACAATTCAGGCCTTGAAAACTATGCATAGAACTGGATAATTTTATTGTTGGGGCCATATCTTATAAATTGTTGAACCATTAGAGCTTAAATTTTACATGGAGCTGGAAGCTATTCGGGTGATGAACTTTTATTAAGATGTCATCACTTGATTACTTCATTGTTAATGTCATTAATGCAATGGAACTCGGTGTTGTGGAATACAAAGAGTCACCTGGACAGATTAAATGACCCACACCTAAACCGTAATTACAACATCATACGTGGACCAATAAGGAAAAAAATGTTGTGTATGTACAGAGGGGATGTAGGGGAACAACTTTCAATAATGAAAAATTTCCCAATTATGTAATTAAGGAGGACCTTCATGCGCCTATATTCAGAGAATATTTTGGAGCCAAATTTTCATCCCCATGCCTAAAAAAATGTACTCCCTCTTCATTTTAATGGGTTGGCAAAGTAGTTTCAATTTTTGTGTATTTTTATATTTTATTTTCTTCTGTATTATATTTATATTGTTTTAATTTATATTAGTCTTCTAATTCATACCTCATTCATCCATTTTTACTTTTATGTGTTTCAACAACAATATTCTCTTCTAACTCCGTGAGAATGGGGAACTAACCTCAATGTTTGTTCGATGGGGAGAATGGTGGTTGATTGAGTTTCATTGTGTTTCAATTTAAATCCCTTTATTTAATTCTGAGAATTATGGTGGTGGTTAAATTGATTATGGTGTGCGATTGCACCATTTTCTCTATCACCAAGTTCTTCTCATCATTCAACATTTATCCATACCTTCACTATCTAAGTCATGCATACGATGGAGTATGTCTTGGGTAGCGATGGTCGGAAAAGAGATCTCCTAGATGACTTTAATAAGAATATTTCCCCACATGCAGATATATCGGTGTTGGGGAAATAACATTTTGAATGAGAGGGTGTAGTGTGATAGATCTTGATCACTACAATGGATTGATAGTGAGAATATGTTAATAAACAATGATATCAACCATTATGATCCCCCAAGAACAAATGTATTCTTTCTTAATTTTTAACATAATGTTGTTTTCATTGCATATATATATATATCAATATTTTATGAATATTTCAAACTCATATTTATATTATATATTATTTATAAAATAAATAGTGACAATAGTATTTTGGTGTTGTGTAAGTTGCCTCCTTGAGACCGACCCTGGGAGTGCACTATATGGTATTCTTAGGTAAATAATATTTTGATTGCGGATCTATGAAAAATTCGTGCCCATCAAATTGGCATCGTTGTCAGGGAGGCGCAACACTTTCACACACCGGTTTTCTTTAAAAAAACAAAAAAAAAATTAATTTCTAAAACTAAAAAAATACTTCTTAGTTCATGATGTATTTCAATGGTGATTATTCTGCATGGACTAACGAATATCAGGTGCGACAAGAAGATGAAATTATAAAATCTCAGATGTAATAATTTCATGAATACCTTCAAAAAATGAAGAAAATGATAAAAGTTTTGATGAATATATTTGTTCACTGATGGGGAAACGCGAACCTGATCCTGAGCCGAAACCTGAACCAAAACAAGTGGTGGAAGAGATTTCACAGATCATTTTTTTGTCAAAGAACCTGAGGAGGGTGAGAAGGAGATTATAAAGGAATTAATCATATCATCCCATATTCAAAAATTTCTCTAGGAGGTCCCTCATGTACACATTCCAGCTGATACACTTATGGGAGATCAACATTTTTTGAACGAATCTTGGAATCACTTTATTAAGGATAACCTGAAACTTGATCTTCCTATCTTTGATATTGAAAAATCAACACCTTTTGACCTCTATTTTTCTTTGGAAGATGATGAAGAAGACGAACCAGATGAGATGGATTTTCCTATGGTCCTTCCTAAAGTGATCAATTTCATAGCCGACATAATTGAAAGGGAATATTTCTTTATTGATTCGACATGTTTTAATCTTATTCAAACTGAATTTTTTTCTGACTTCGCAATTCCTAAAATTTTAAATACATCAAAAATGGATCAGACCTTGTATTATATATAAGAGACCACTAAAGTGGTGTTGATAGAGGAATAATAGTAAGAGAAGCTAGTGGTGGTGCGACTACCTCCTCTACAACAACTTTCATACCATTTGGAGGAGGACACCACAGAAGCTCACATGGAGCACCCCTATATTCTATTCCCTCCCACTCTGGATCTCAAATTCTATCTTTCTTATTTCATGGGGGTTGGGAACCTTCTTATTTTCTTAGTGTTTCTCCAATATCAGTGTCTATTAATGGACACTGGAAAAAGTCATATGTGGGGGTTTATCTCAAAGAAACCACACCGACCATCTGATTTTGGATAATCTGCTGTAACTGCCTGACTAGGGGAAGTAAAATCCTAACATCCAATTTGGGGTCAAACCAAGCATTATCTCTTTTCTATAAATTTTCTATTTCTTTTTATTTATTTTTCTTATGTGTTGTCATTTATTTTTTTGTGCTTTCAATTTATTTTTCATGTATTTTTTTTTGAAATTTTCTTGTTTTCCTTTTTAATTGTTTTGGTGTGTTTTTAGGAATCTTTATCTGAAATCAAATACTTTGGAAAATTCAAACCATCTTGGTGTTTATGGAACATTTCTTGATTTGACTATTTGAGGTTTTAAATGATTTCTAAATGGGTTTTTATCTGATTTCTGATCTTTTCATTTGAAGAAGTTTGGTTGATTGTGAAACTCATGTGCATTAGTGTTGTCTGAATTGAAAATCTTGCCCAACCTGAGAGGTTTCTAAACCTATTTGAAATCTTCATACATTTCTATTTTTTTAAGAGTGTTTATACATGTTGGGTGATCCATAACTTGCTATTTTTCTCTTTTTCAAAGCTGTTAGAGTTCGTGGAATGTGTCATGTTTGATTGAGGCATCACATTGAAAGCCCCTTTTGCATTAAACTCTTATTTTTGCCTACCTTTACATATGACCTTCCTTAATCCACTATTATCCAAGAAATACCTTATTGGGAAGCCACATTACAATCCATTTATCCATTTATAATCTTCTCTAGAAGTTAAATTCATGATTATTATTGAACTCAAGTATGGGGGAGGGAGAAGATGGGTTGTATTTTTCTTTCCTGAAGAATCCTCTGGAGCTGAATGGAAAGTGTTGCCATATTTATCACTAATTGGGGGGAAGAAATTTTATTATGGGAAGATGGATGGGTGGAACAAAATATCATTAAAAATATGGGCAGGGTATTGACCAATATTTTAAGATCAAAAGCCACCTCTCTTTTCCTTAGAATCATGATTCTGAAGAGAAATCTAGATCTGAATTCAAGCTGAAATAGTGCTACAAATGGCGAAAAAGATGGATGAAATTCATTTATTCTGAAATCTCAAGTGTGAACTTCCCAATGGAAGAGGTTTTGGAGGTGATTCATTTTTTAGCTGATTTAGGAGCAAACCATTCTTGAGAAAAACTATTTTCATGCATTTACTTCACTTTAGAGCTTAACCCTCCTCATTCTGCCTGATATGTCTTTACATTTTAAACCTTCCAACCCTCATCCTCAGAACAACCCATGAAAAATACATCATGATTGAAAATTTTTTTACTCTATGAAGTGGAGATATTAGGATGATATCAAGCCTCCGAAAATCACACATGTTCTTGGGAATGAGAAAAACTCCACATTAAATATCCTTGAGTGAAGAGAGAAATATTTTTTTTCCGGGGAGGTAGGTACGACATGCATGTGAGGATTAACATTAATATGAATGGATACATATGATTTTTAGGGGTTATGAAATTATGATCCATGTAGGACGCATGATATTATCTTATATATGATAATTGAGTTGTGTTGTCATTTATGCTTTGAGAAGTTTATTTTTGACCTTGGTTTAAGATGATTGCACAGGAGTGCAATGTTTAAGTGTGGGGGAATTGATATAACAGAAATCTTAATTTATTTTATTCTGAATTTAAATGTTTTTAATCCCACCAATTTGTTATTTAAAGGTCAATTGTCACATTTTATATTTTTAGGAATATTTTTGAGATTAACTGGAAAAATGGATTATTTTGGATTTAAAATGTTTTAATTTATATGAATGTTTCAGACATAACTTTTTCTTAACTGATCCAAATTGTAAAATTACTCTTTTATTGGTTTTTTTATTCTATGGTATTAACTTTATCATTCTGGACCCAAAGCTCAATCAATCATTTGAAAGCTCAAATCGAGCTCACAAGTCAGGTCTCAAAAACTGTGCACAAAACTATATAATTTTATTATTGGGACCATATCTCATAAATGGTTGAACCATTTGAGCTTAAATTTTACATGTAGATGGATATTTCTGGAGTAAGAACTTTAATTATGATGTCATCACCTGATTACTTCATTAACAAGGTTATTAATGCGTTGAAACTTGGTGTTGTGGAATACAATGAGTCACCTGAATAGATTAAATATTCTGCAACTAAACCATCATAACAACATTATATGTGGACCAATAAGGTGTAACTTCTTTGGGGGAACGGAGGAGATGTTGAGGAACAACTTTCAAGAAAGTAAAAATTCCCAATTTTGTAATTAAGGAGGTCCTTCACGTGCCTACATTCAGAGAATATTTTGGAGCCAAATTTTCACCCCCTGCCTATAAAAATGCACTCCCTCTTCATTTCAAGGGGTTGGAAAAGTAGTTTCCATTTTTGTGTAGTTTTATATTTTTTTTTGCTTATGTAGTATATTTATAATGTTTTAATTTATATTAGACTTCTTCTTCATACCTCATTCTTCCATTTTTACTTTTATGTGTTTCTCCCACCGTATTCTCTTCTAACTCCATGAGAATGGGGAACTAACCTCTATGTTTGTTCGAAGGGGGGAATGGTGGTTGATTGAGTTTCATTGTGTTACAATTTAAATATATTTACTTAATTCTGAGAATTTTGGTGGTGGTTAAATTGATTATGGTGTGCGATTACCCCATTTTCTCTATCACCAAGTTCTTCTCTACATTCAATATTTATCCCTCCCTTCACTATCTAAGTCATGCATACGATGGAGTATGGCTTGGGTAGAAATGGTGGGAAAAGAGATCTCCTAGCCGACTTTAGGAATATTATTTCCCCACATGCAGAGATCTCGGTGTTGAGAAAATAACATTTCGAATGAGAGGGTGTAGTGTGATAGATCTTGATCACTACATTGAATTGATATTGAGAATATTTTAATAAACAATGATATCAACCATTATGATCCCCCAAGAACAAATTTCTTCTTTCTTTTTAACATCATATTGTTCTCATTGAATATATATATATATCCATATTTTATGAATATTTAAAATTCATCTTTATATTATATATTAGTTATAAAATAAATAGTGACAATAGAATTTCAGTGTTCTGTAAGTTGCCTCCTTGAGACCGACCCTGGGAGTGCACTATATTACATTCTTAGGTAAATAATATTTTGATCAGGGATCTGCGACAAATTCATGCTCATCATAAGGATCTTGTGTTCCCATTATAGGGGACAAAAAATGGGTGATTCCTACACAATTTATCATCATGTAGTGGGGAAGTTTCTCATGCAGTTTAACATCATTTGGTAAGGATGTGTTATGTGTAGTTTATTTTCATTTGGTAAGGAAATTTTTGTTGTGTGGTTTTATGGTCATGAAACTAGGATGTTCTCCTTTCAATTTAATTTTATGTAGTAAGGATTTAATTCCATAGAATTTAATGTCATGCGGTAAGTATGTGGGAATTGGTTTGAAACATTCTGTAAGTCATATTAGATTCATAAGAAGGTCATGCGAAGATTGTACTTGTATGTAGGCAGAGTGAGCTAGTATGGTCTATTCCCCTATACAGATTGGGATGCATTTCTTATTCGTAGTCATAGTTGGTCCCATGATTGGGGATATGGACATCACTATGTATCCTGTGATGAAAAGAATCAATCTACATGTAGTTATTGAATGGATAACACTCTACAGGTATAATCCATGCATAGATTTGGGCATTGTTTTCATTGATCATTTTAGATAGACCCAGGATTGGAGATCTAGACGTCACTATGTTTCCAATAATGATAGAAATTAATCCACACATAGTTCTGAGGAACCATGTAGTTTAATTTCATGTAGTAAGGATATGGGCTTCCCAAATTGAAATGGGGAATTTTTGCAGGACCTAAGTATGGAAATCTACATGTCACTACGAATCCTATTGAAATAAGACTCAATCCATACATAGTTCTTCAAATCGCCTGAATTTTAACATCATGTGGTGAGGATGAAAATGAACCGATGTGAATGAATGGAAATTTTGTGGTTGGTCCTAAGGGTGTAAGAACGGGAAACACTATGGACCTAATGAAAAGAAGAATCAATCCACACAAAAATTCTTCAAGAATGTCCTTCTTAAGCAAGTCATCCCTATATATAGAGAAGGGTAATTTTTATATTTGTTGTGGCTAGACCTAGGATTGAAGGTTCTAGAATTAATACCTATCCTATGATGTCAAGAATCAAGTCACATGTAGTTTTTTAATGTAGATGTGGTAGGAGACCAACACCAAAAAATTGTGGTCCTCTAAGGTGAGGTCCACAGAAATATGAATTTTTATGCCATGAAAGGGACATCAACCATGCAGTTTAATGTCATGTGGTGAGAAATCATGCTATTCCATTTATGTTATTACATTCAGGACCATGATGATCCTATCATAAGCTTTTGTTCCTTGTTTGTGTGGGGAATCCCTTACTGAAATTCTTAATCTCATGTGAGTTACGCTTGGTGTGAGAAAAAAAGAATGATAAGGGTTCCTCTCATTATGAAGAGTAAATTAAGGATATGAAAGGGATATTTTCAATCATATGGTGGATGGAGAAATATCAAGGATTTATTTATCTTGACGTGTCTCATTAATAAAGAGAATCAAGCGGTACATAGTTCAAGAAAACTCATGCAGTTTAATGTCATGTGGAAAGAAACAATTTGTGCAGTTTAATGTCTTTCGACAAGGACATGGATCACCTGAAATGGATGAAAAGGAGGAATATTTTTGGGCCCATAGCTAGAGGTCCGGGGGTCACTATATATCCTACAATGGAACGAATAAATTTATACATAGTTCTTGATGAACCATGCTATTGAACATCAAGTGTCAAGGACATAGGTTGTAAAGATTAATGTCATGCATTAGGGATATGAGATATCATTAATTTTAAGGTCTTATTGTTATGACTTCTCCATATAGTTTAATTTTATGTGGTCAGGATGATCTTGTAAATTTTAATTTCATGTAACCAGGATGAACTTTTAGAGTTTAACATCATGTAACCAGGATGAATATGTATAGTTTAATGTCATGTAACCAAGAAGAGTTTGTATAGTTTAACATCATGTAACCTGGATTAATTGGAAGTACTTACACTGGTTTGAGGTTTTCATGGATTTTTCATGTGTGAAATTTCCTACTGAATTCAATGAATTCATGTATCATTAATTTCATGTAATATCCCAACCTCCTAATTTTTTGGGCGATCGTAGTCCTGGATTGATGGGAATCATAGGAACTTGCATGGACTTCTTACATGAAGGCGATAGTATCTCCTTTTACTATGTTTCTGAGGATTATTTCTTCAAAGTAATTATTGTAGAGGAATTATTTATTATTTAGTCCATCTCAGAGGAAAAAATATGCTGCACTAGGAAAAATTTCTTCCCTTCTAGCTCAGTCTTTTGGGATAATCTGATTTTAAAATATACAATTATAGGATTCATCTATCCAGGGGTGGTAATTAGTTCATCATGACCTGGGGTAGTGTTGACCTGATTGATTTCCTACATATCACATAAATCAATTTTTGATACCATTCATTTATGTGTGATATGGAAGATTACTTCCTCCTGGTCAGGGTCATCCAAGATGATTTCCCAATGAGATAATGCATCAGTGAGAACATTCTATGATCATGATCATGATCATGATGTAATGTGGGCTCAAAAGTGAACTCTTCCATCATTCCCCTAACATAGCCAGTGATAGGGGATTGTTCTTCCTTTTCAATATTATATTCTCCATTTATCTTCTTTATCACTAGCTCATAGTCCCCTTTGAAATTCTGGTAGGATATTTATAGTTGTAGGGACAATTCCAACCTAGGAATGAGGGGTTGGTACTCTACCTAAGAGTTTGTTCAACCTCCATATAGTGATAAAGAGTAGGGGAAAGCTATTTTGTCTAGAGAGACAAATGCACTCCCTAATCCAACCTGATTGAGCTTTGGGTTTTACATCATTTTTTCAACAGGACTTCTTGAGGCGCCATCAAAAAACATCTCTTGTGTGGAGGAAGTGTCATATCATTTCAAAGATAGGTATCAACCAGTATATTTTCTAGGGAAGGATGTGCAGTGATGAAATCAACCATGGAATTTTATTTAATTGACTTATGTTAGATGAAATGAATGTCATATTGTGGGAGAATGACCTAACATCAGTCCAAATGACCAGTCAGCATAGGGTGCCCAAGGATATACATTATTAGATCAATAGAAGAGGCCAAATGGTCTTTTTGGTGCTGCAATAAATGCCTCATCTTTTCAATGTGATGAGGAGGGCAAGGAATTTCTTCTAGACATAATAGTATCGGGTCTCAATACCTATCATAGTTCATATGAGGTAGTATAGACTGTTCTCACTCCTCATATCATTTTTTATACAAGGAGGGTACCCAGTGAGCATTCCATGGTGGCCTCATATAAGATGAGTGTCCTCCATTCCACTAGAGGCATTAGGACCAATGGGTATAAGAGATACTACTTGAGACATTTAAAGGATTATTGGTAGTCATCAACCCATTGAGAGAAAATTCCCTTCATAATTAACTTGGTGAAAGTGAGACATTTAAAATCTAGGTTTTCAATGAATCACTGAATGTAGGATATGTTCCCTTGGATCCCCCTGAGTTATTTGAGATTTCTGGGGGTAGAATTGCTATGATAGCACTAGTCTTCTCTGTGTCAATCACGATGTCATGGTGGCATACCATAAAGCCATGTAACTTCTCTGATGTTACCCCAAAACTGCATTTTAGCATTTTTCATATTTATATAGTGATGTAAAATCTTATTGAAGACTATTTGAAGATTCTTGATGTGATTACATTATTGTTGGACTTTGACCACCAGGTTGCCAACCTAACATTCATCTATCATTCCCACAAATGGATTACATATATGATGCATGTCATGATGAAATGTGGAACCGATATTCATTAATCCCAAGGGAATGACCAGATAGAAATGATCCCCTAAGGCACTTTGAATGTAGTAGCTTATTCATATTTAGGGGACATCTTTATTTTATTATACCCAGAATACCCATCCATGAAAGAAAGGTCATGGATACTAGAAGTTGCATCGATCAAGAGTTCATTGATCGAAAATGGGAAATTGACTTTTGGGAAATGCCAGTTAATGTCTTTAAAATCGATGTAGATCATAATATGCCCATTATTTTTCGTGAAAGGTATGATGTTGGAAATCAATATTGGATATTTAACATCACCTACAAAGTTGAATTTCATCAACATGTTGACTTCTAGCTCTACATTGGTGGAATGAGAGGGGTGCATCCTCTTGGATTCTTACTTGAAGCCTCGATGCTGATCAGGTAGTCCAAGATTGTGTGTATCCACATGTGGATTTAATTAGGTCATTTATTTATAGTTCAAAATGAATACATATCAGTTTTACTTTAGAAATGAAATTTATATATCTTTCTCTTTGAGGGGAATGGAGGAACTAATTAGTGTAGGCCACAGGTCTTCTTCCAATCCCATTTTAATCTTCTAGATCTCATCGATAGTGGTGGATATTCCTTCCTCAAATGTGGGATGGGAATTATTGGGGTCATCCTCATCATATTCCATCTCTGATTCTATGGAGAAATTTTTATATGGGGATGGAAATATGGGGGAATCTCTATTACTATTGGGGTGATAGAGGCCAAGATAATAGTCATTGTCATCCCTTGAAGCCCGAGTCCTTATAGATAGACATTGAAGGTGATTTTATTTTATACTATCACTGGGAAAAGATGGTGCTTGGACCTCAGGGGTCAAGTCTGTCACCTCAACTATATTTCTGGAGAACACATAGTTGTTGTCGAGCATATTCTAAGGAATTTTAGGGGTGGTCCGCAAGCCTTTGGGGGCTTCATCCAGTATATCATCGTCCACCATTGGTTTCATGCCACCCAATTTATAGAAATATGCTACAACATGTGTGGTTCCATATGTTTGGAAGGGGTGTTGTCACCATGAAGTAAGAAAACCTTTCCATTGATGTGGTATTTCAAACATTGATGGAATATTTAAGGTACCTCCAAGTGTCTATGGAGTCAGGGCCTTCTGAGTTGGACATTTTAAGCAGTGTATTTCTAGATTAACATATACTTAGTGTCAAATGTAAGATCCCCAAACTGAGATTTGAGATTGATCTTCTTGAGTGGTATTTGTTCATTCTTATCATACCCTATAATGGTCAGCTTTGTGGGAGACAAATCCCCTTCACTATATCAAAAAATTATTATTCAAACCAAGATGAGGTTTATCCCCAACCCATTATCAATTATCGATCATTATACATCTACATTATTGATTCTTACAAAAAAAATATAGGGATCCGATGTTCCCTTAACGAACCTAATCTTGGTCTTGATCAGTGAACAAGATGGCAACATGATATTCTGCTAGCATAGTCTCCACACAATAAGCCTCAACTACAATGACTTCTCTCTCAAACACATGTGGGCTTCATTGGGATTCAACCAATGCCTTCCTAATTTGTTCTGAATGATTGATCACATCCAAGATTGATATCTTGGTTGGGATCACTGCCAGCTATTTTATAATGTCAAACGTTTTTGATAGAAGTCAATGCTTCCCGTTGTAGGGTAGCTCATGGTTATGTGGCTCAGTAGATGAGGAATTTTAGGTGGATCAGCTCAGTTCTTGTGCAGAAGTCGAGGTAATATCTATTGTCAGTGGTGTGGGTCATGTATTCATTCCCTTTTTCCTAGGATGATCAAATAATTAAACCCTTGTTAGGCGGTCATGTAAGAAAAATCGGTGTGGATGTGTACCAGATGTTTCTAGGATGCATTTATGCATCCTTTGATCCTGCTAGATTTCTTGACCATGGGTCTGAGATATACATATTTTCACTATGTGGACATGACCAGAATATTATGTCTCACCACATTTGTTTTGTCCCATGTATCCTAAGTTCTGGTGCATGTGGCTTCTCATTCCCCAGTTATATATAGGGAACTCATATTATGAGGCATATTCATCATCATAGAATTATTCTACCAAGTGTATCACATTGATAGAACCAAATATGATATCTACATTGGATGAGGATTCCATTTGGTAGGGAATTGTCTGTGCTTTGGATGTTGCAGGGATGATGTCTGTAATAGTGAGAGCTTTCTTTGAAGCAGAATATGATCCCTCCTCTTCTATATATTCCAACTTCCAATAGTCACTACCACCTCTAGGAGTCATATTTTATGTTTCCTCCTTGGTTGGTGGAGCTATTTCAGATCTATGCAAATACTCTCTCAGGGTGGGATGAGCTCGATCAACTATTTTTTGAGTCATCTAGTTGTCCAACCATCACTCACACCTAGACATAAATTTATTCCAACCATCCTCCTCTTCTAACTGGGAAAACATTATGCAAGCCACATGCTTTTAGGATTTATCTAACATAACATTTCTAGAATTTACCATGTCTTGAATGACATCTTTGAAGAAGAAGTAATCCTGGATCTTATGACCCAGCCTTCTATAGAAAGGGAAGTAATCAGGACGGTTAATGAGTTTGATCTCATCGGTCTTCTTGGGATATGGTTGTGTGATCAATTTTTTGTCCATGGCTTCCATGAAATTACAAGGTACATATTCAATTTGATGGTTCGAATGTTTTTTAGAAGTATGTGATATAACCGTGCTATGGGGAAGCGGCCCATTTGTTTTCAAGTGATTTGTGAAATGACCATTATTAGTCGAAGTGGAATCTCTAGAGGGGGGTGAATTGAGTTCCTACATAAAACTTCTGTTAAAAGATTTATTATAAAGATCCTCCAGATTTTGAAATGGCCTAGTTAATTAAGTCAGTAGAGATGTAAAGGTATAGTTTTTCAATAGGTTTCTCAAGGGTGATTAAACCTCTGTTTAATTAGTGTGAAACACTCTTTCAACTTTTGAAATAATTTTACTGAATTAAACATATACACACACTAACCAAAACTAACTATCCAAGTGAATGAAAGATAGTTTAATGTTTTATCAATTATAAGAAGAAAAAAATAGATAATAAATAGTATAACCAAATATAGTGCACAAGAAAATTTAAACCATAGCATCAGTCTCAATCCAAGTCTTAATCCTCTCCACTTAGTTATCACCTTCCACCAAGAAGTTTATATTAACAATAAACTTGATACACATCCTATATCAGGATTTATAATAGTTTTCACAAATTTTTTAGGGTTCACACCCTCTACCACAGTTCTTTATGGGAATTATAACCAACACAGACCACAGACAGTCTCTTACATAGTTATATGTGGGAAAACAAGGTGTATGAGAAGTTTGATATGAGGATTTTTTGTATCCTCCAGTTCAAGCACAGGAGACAGTGTGTAATACAAAAACACACACTTCCCAAAAAATGTAAAATTAAAGAACACAGTTGATAAAATATAATGAGATTTAGTTTAGAAGGCTCTACGTATTTTCAGTTCAACTCTTGTCTCCTTGAAGTGAAGAATTTGATGTTCAAGTCTTTCTCTGAAATATTTCTCCAAAACAGAGTGTCACAACTTCAGGTTCTAGATTTTATGAAATTAGTGTTCTGCTTCTTGTGTTGATTGAGTTTTTATGAAGCAGAAAAGGTAGAATTATGTTTTTCCCAAATGATCTTCATGATACATGTGGTTTTATAGTGTATGTGTTGGATGTTTCATCTTTGATCTAGGATGTAAGTTTCATCATATGCTCATATGCACATCTCATCCTCATCATCCTTATCCTCTTCTTCTTTCGTCTTCTATTTTATACTCGAGGACTGAAAATAGTAATAAGTACATCACGTGCGATCTTTCTTGTAACTCATACTATCCCCAGATATAGTCTCTCGATATGTCTACAATCATCATTAAATAATGATAAAATCATTAAAGTTAGAAAATATGACCATTATAATAATCTTAAGAATTTCACAAAGTATGGAGTAGAAGAGTATGGTATACCGGTAATGGTAGCCTTCACAATGGTAGGATTAAATAGTAATTTCACATCAGCAGCATTCATCAGTAACCTTCCCAATGGTATCCTTCCATCGATAACTCTCCATCGGTAACCTTCCATTGGTAACCTTGCATCGATAAATCTCCATTGGTAACCTTCCCAATAGTAGCCTTGCATCGGTGAACTTTCATCAGTGACCTTGCATAGGTGATATTGCATCGGTGACCTTGCATCGGTTACCTTGCATTGGTGACCTTTCATTGGTGACCTTACATCGGTGACCTTTGCATCGGTGACCTTGCATCAGAAACTTTTTCATCGGTGACCTTTGCATCGGTGACCTTTGCATCGGTGACCATTGTATGGGTGAACTTTGAATCAGTGACCTTTTCATCTATGACCTTTTCATTGGTGACATCTAAATCAGTGACCTTTGCATCGGTGACCTTTGCATCAGTGACCTTTTCATTGGTTACCTTTGCATCGGTGACCTTAGCATCGGTGACCTTTGCATCCGTGACTGTTTCATCAGTGACCTTTGCATCTGTGACCTTTGTATCAGTGACCATTGCATCGGTGACCTTTGCATCAGTGACCTTTGCAATGGTGACCTTTCAACAATGAAATTTTTACTTGGAAACATTTTTCACTGTGAGCTTTAAACAAGAGAGTAGGGAGATTAAACGTACATAGTTATCACTTTGATATAAACACGATTTTCTCATAAATGGTTAAATTTTAAGGGAAACATAATTATCACATAAATAAACTATGATTTGGGATTATCAAAACATGATTTGGGATCATCAAAAAAGGTGATTCCAACAATCTCCCCCTTTTTGATAATCACAAATTATGTCAGTATTTTCTAAA
The DNA here is from genome assembly GCA_963277665.1 of Viscum album. Classification (NCBI taxonomy): domain Eukaryota; kingdom Viridiplantae; phylum Streptophyta; class Magnoliopsida; order Santalales; family Viscaceae; genus Viscum; species Viscum album. Next base: position 790,813,795 of record OY728120.1, read on the forward strand.
TTAGGGTTAATAAAATTTAATAATATCTTCAGAGGTGTGTATAAGAACATTTGAACCATGTTTATTATGGAAAAATATAGATAGTATATATATGAAATGATTTTAGTAAACTTAAAAAAATGTATCCTCCATTATGTTTAGGAAGCTTAAAACTTAAACCTGACCTATTTCTTCCCCTTTGTGATTAACAAAAACAATGTAAAAAAAAAGAGACAGATGTGGATTTTCCAATAATGAAGTAATATTACAATATGATAAAATGGTACAAAGATCCCTATCAACTATGAAATCCCACATTCAATCCACATAAGAGATGTCCAAAGTATATTTGTCTTTGGAAGTGGATGAAGCATGTTCGGAAGATGGAGGGATAGGCCTAGGGATGTTAGTCAGCAGTGTAGGAGGAGCTGAAACAGAAGCATCAGTAGACCTATAGTGAGTAGATCTTTGAGGAATGGTGGGGGTAAAGCTTCTGATGGCCTATGTATGACTCATCAATGGAGCAGCACTAGAAAATCCTAATGCCCCTAAGGTAGAAGGCAAGGCTGGAGGAACAACGATGTGAGTGTAGTCGACATAGAGGAAGGGAAAAAGAAGATTTCTGAAATCCATAATAATAATTCTTCCTCTCTCCATGGATGAAATAAAATTATCCTTATTCTCTATAAATTTCTCCAAGGTAAGATTCAACTCTCTAAGCCTGTTAACCTGGTCCTTAAAGGCTTGAGTGATAGGTGGAATCCTCAAGTTCTCCAACAGCAACTTGAAGTGACCATCCATCTGATGCTTTGTGTTTACTATTTGGTAGTAGAAATAAAATTGTTCTTTGATGGCCATCTGATCTTGACCAGCTTCCCTTAAATAGTTTCCCACAAGATTACGAATTTGTCTAGTAGTGGAAATAACCTGAGTCATTGAATGAGGATCTGAGGTACTGGTACTAGATAACATCTCAAATTCTTCTCTTACAACTATCCTGAAGGCTTCTAGATCAACAAGAGGAGAGGCTGATGATGAAGTAGATGCACACAAAGATTCCATTGAGAAATTCGATGTCTCCTTAAAAAATTTATTCCACCCACTGATCTGTCTCTTCAAATCATCATCTTGGCCACTCACATGTGTCTTCATGGACTTAATAATGTCCTCAAACACAGTGACCATTTTCTGAACCACACTATTAACATATCTAATATCTTTGTCCACTTGAGCCCTTGAACCCATATATGTATCTAAACTGGAAATAGAATATTTAACAAAAACCATAGAATCAACCAAGGTTTTGATCTGATTTTGATAGTCCTTTACCTCCTCTAATAAGATGAAGTGAGAGGCAGAAACTAGCCTTTCCACTGCAGAAGTGACAACTTCTTGATTGTGAGTCATAGCCCTTTCTATCCCAACAAATCTCTCATCAAAGTGGCTCTTCAGATCTTATTTAATTGATTCCAAACCCTCCTTATTAACATATTCATAAGGCCAAAGAACCACTAGCTTCAAAATAGTGGTTTCTAAAACACTTGGAATATGAGGACTTCGGATAAGTTGGTCATCATCAATGTCTCCATAATCGAAGCCTAAGACCTCAAATCCAAGGTCTTCTGACCAATCCTCTATTCCAAGAGCTACATAAACTAAACCTATAGAAAATGGCTCCTCACCCTCACATGGAGCATTCTACTAATCAGCCATATCCATTTCTTTCATACCTCCTTGTGCAACTTCATCAACAGGAGGGTCCACTTCCACTTCTTCTACTGAATCTTCAACTACTTCCAATGCAATTACAGCTTCAACTGAATCAACAACCTCTTCATATACACTTTCAACAATTTTTGTATTCCCTATCGGAGGAATAAGACTCAAACATCTTTCGTCACTTAAATCAGCAGTAGTATCATATTCAATATGACTAGATTTAGTGTCCTCGTCATCATCTGAAGTCCCTATAATGTCTCTTAAGACATTTTATGACCCTTCTTCCTACTAGTATCTTCATTATCATTGTCCCTTAGAATAGTATCCCTTCTAGGGAATATCTTTGGCGGGATAGGATCACCAAAGGATATAGTATTTTCATGAGGATCAGAGGGAAGGTCAGAATCACTCCTATCATCTATAGGAGAGTCCCCCCTTTCTTGCACAGCTGCAGCTTCTCCTTCTTTATTTGAATATGCAGGCTCTACTTCACCAAGAATTAGTTCCGGATCTCTATTATACTTAGGCCTAGTAGGATTAGTTACAAGGTTTAATTCCTCATATATCATAGCCTCATCATGTACCCAACTTCTTGTCCAAGGGTTCCAATTTATTTTCATCAACTTGAAAATTACCTTTGTAATGAAGAAATTGTCCCTTACTACAATTGTTTCCCCCCTTTTATCTTGAAACTCCTTTCACCTTCAACATCAAGGATGTAAATCTCGCATTAAATAAGGAAATAGATTTTTAACTGGGCTTTTTCATATCTTCTAATTGAATCATAAACAGCCTACGTAAATTTATCTTATGTCCATGATTTAACAGATTCAAAAGAAATACATCCTGAAATTTCAATGTAGCAATGTCTCCTCTCCTGGGACTTAAGACATGTTGGACAAACATAAACAGCAGTTTTCCTTATCCTTCCATTTCAGAAGCAATGACTTTCCTAGGTATCCCAATCCCTATCATTCAACTAAGGATTCTTCATAACAGAAGAACTCAGTAGTGGGAGGCACCACTATAAATTAGTAGTCATAAATACCTTCATGTGGTACTCTCAGACACTCATCCCATTCAATAGAGGAAAATATTACACTTACTCCATTTACCCATGAAGAAATTATGTTTTCATCCTTAGTCTTGTTGATATTAAAAAACTCATAAAACTCCTTCACTAACTTTGGGTAATAGGGTCTATTGTTGTTTTCAAAGCATTCAACCCAACCTTCAGATTCATGTTCCTTCAGCACTAAAGATCTGCTCGTTAGAAACCATTCAGAACTGAGCTCTTTTTCAACTATGATTTTCCTCTTTGATAGATGAGGGTTGATCAGCTTTTCCACTGCCTTGATTCCACTACTCAACTTATCTCAATGTCTCTTTGGATTTGGCGCATCCACTTAATCACTCAACAAGGGTCTCTTCACTCTTTCCATGCGATATGAAGCAGTTCGAGGGTTTCAGAAGAGCGTTAGGGTATAAGGTTAGGGAGAAAAGCGATTCATGAGAGAATTTGAGGTGGATGAAAATGTGGTATGATCTTTTAATTTTATCATTTAAGGATCAAAAAACAAATCAAGTAAAATAAATAAGTAAAACAGAAAGTCTTTCAACTTCTGGAAAAAAGAAAACGCGAAGTCCCGGAAAAAATTGACTATCTGTAAGATTCCAATGGTGAGGTCCCAATGGTGAGGTTCCTAAAAGTTAACAGTTTATCATACCTAACTCATGTTTGATGTAATTTAACCTCTCATATTTCAAATCCTTTTTGAATATATCAACCAATTGGTGTTCAATACCAATGAATTCAGGAGTGATATCACATATTTGATAATGATCTCTCATGAAGTGATGTCACACATCAATGTGCTTTTTCCTAGAATGAGATACTGGATTTTTAGAGATGTTAATTGAACTTTTATTATCACATTTTATAGATATATGTTTGAATTGATATCCATAGCCTATTAAAGTGTGTTTCATCCATATAATTTGAGCACAACATCTCCCAGCAGCGATTTATTCAGCTTTGGTAGTAGATAATGAAACCAAATTATATTTATTACTACACCATGATACTAGTTACGTTCATAGAATACGACATGTTCCATAGGATCTCTTTTCTATCTAACTTGCAACCCAAAATGTCATCCTCCGAAAAACATATTAAATCAAATGATTGTCCTCTTGGTTAAAATAGTCCTGAGTTTTTAGTATACTTGAGATATTAATAATACTCTTAACAACAATTAAATGAGACTCTTTAGGATTGGATTAAAAGCATGTACACATGCATACAATAAACATAATATCAGGTCTTCTAGTAGTAAGATAGAATAGACTTCCAATCATATCTTTGTAATTGGTTTGATCCACTGGTTTACCAGTTTCATCAGCATCCAACTTACAGGTTGTACTCATAGGTGTATCACTACCTTTATTGTAGTCCAAACAAAAAAATTTCAAAAGATCCTTTGTATATTTACTCTTATTTAGGACAATACCATTTTTAATTTAAAAAATTTCAAATCCAAGGAAAAATTTAAGTTCCCCCATTAAACTCATTTCAAATTCATCTTTCATAGTTTTTGAAAAATCAATACATAAAGAATTTTTAGAGGAACCAGAAATAATGTTATTTACATAAATTTTTAATATTAAAACATCTGTGGAAGTCTGTTTAATAAAAAGAGTAGGATTCACTATTACTTTAGTAAAACCTTTTAAAATAGGAAAATAACTAAGTCTATCATACCAAGCTCGTGGAGCTTGTTTTAGACCATATAAAGATTTAGAAATTTGAAAAACATGATTTGAAAAAATGGGGATTTGTAAAACCTAGGGATTTTTCATCAAATACATCATCAACTATGTAATCATTTAAAAATTCACTCTTGACATCCACTTGATAAAGTTTGAAATTCAGATGGGCTGCATAAGCAAGTAGTATCATAATGGATTCTATTCTAGATATAGGTGAAAAATTTTCCTCATAGCCTCTTCCTTCTTCTTGACTATATCCTTGTGCAACTAGTCTATCCTTATTTCTAACTATGTTTTTACATTCATAAACTTTATTTATAAACACCCATATAGTGCATATGGTCAATGTGTCTTTAGGTCTTTCTACTAATTCCCAAACTTTTCTTCATTCAAAATGATTTAATCATTCTTTCATAGCTATCACCCATAATTCATCATTGATTGCATCATCAATATTTTTAAGTCCGTGATGTGAATGAATGGATTGATGTTCAACATGGTTTCTCAGAGAAGCTCTAGTTTTGGTTCCTCTATTTAAATCGCCTACTAAAACATCTAAAGGATGATTCTTGAGAATTCTAATACCTCTAGAAAGAGTTTAAATAGACTCCTCATGAATTTCTAATGGTCCAGATTCACCATGCACAGTTTCTAGAGAATTTCCAGAACTAGTTGTTTTCACTAAGGGCACACTGTCAATATCATTAAGGTCCAAAATTGACATATCTTCTTCAAGGAGTTCAATAGAGTTTTTGGGTTCATGTGGATCAATCTCATAAAATTTGACAAGAACTATTTCTTCCACACATTTGGATATCTTATTAAATATTCTATATGCTTTACTAGTGATTTAGTAACCTAGGAAAAATCCTTCATCACATTTGGAAGAAAACTTGTCAAGATTCTCCTTAGTGTTATGGATGAAGACTTTGTAACCAAAAACTCAAAAGTAATTAACCATTGGATTTCTATTATTCTAGAGGTCATAAGGGGGCTTCTTAAGAACATGTCTAATTAATACTATATTGATAATGTAAGAAGCTATATTAATAGCTTCATCTCAAAAATATATAGGTAAATTATACTCATAAATCATAGTACGGGAAATCACTTGAAGTATCCTATTTCTTCTTTCTACAACTCCATTTTGTTGGGATGTTCTAGGAGAAGATAAATTGTGAGTATAGCCATTATGTGAGAAAAAGTATTCAAATTCTTAATTATCAAACTCACGGCCATGATCACTTCTCAAGGTCTTAATTCTAAGTCCACTAATATTTTATACAGACTTGGAATATTTAATGAAGAAAGATAATGCTTCACTTTTGTGAGCTAGAAATTATACCAAAGTTTATCTAAGAAAAATAATCTAAAAGAACATGAACATAGTGCTTCCCATTTAAAAATGAAAATCTAGATGGTCCAAAAAAATCCATGTGAACCAACTCAAGTGGTTGAGAAGTAGAAACTTCTTTCTTTAGTTTGAAAGAAACTTTGTGGAGTTTTCCCTTTTGATAAGCATTAAAAACTTTGTTATATGGGAATTATAATTTAGGTAAGTCTCTAACTAAACCGTTCCTAGTTAGTTTCCTATGTGAGTGCACATTGTAGTGTCCTAATATTCTATGCCATAACAAGGATTCCATATGAAAATCATTTAAACATGAAACATTTTTCTTAGCTAAAGAATTTAAATCAACATCATATAGATTTTCATTTCTAAGAGCAGTGAATATTAAATCATTTTTAGAATTAAAAACATTGGATGCATTATTTTTAAATTTAACATTGAAACCATCATCACATAACTGAGAGATACTTAGTAAATTGTACTTTAACCCATCAACAAAAGGTACTATTGAAATTAATACAGTATTAGGGTTAACAATTTGGCCTAAGCTGACAATATTCCCTTTTTATTATCACCAAATGTTACATGTCCATCATCAGCTTTAATTAGGCTCTTTAAGCATGAGTAGTATCTTGTCATGTGTCTTGAACATCCACTCTCCATGTACCATAAATTTTACAGGTGCTCTTTAAACATTTTTCCTGCAAAACATATTATGTGTGGGGTAACTTTGGTACCCTGATTTTCGTGGGTCCAGGGAGGTTAGAAAGTAAAACTTTGGGAACCCACACTTGTATCATAGGTTTCCTGTAATAAAAATATATGTTTTGAGATATAAACACTTTGTTAGGTCCTTTAGAGATTTTTTTTTCAAAAGATGGACAAGAACATGAACTAGCAGAACTGTCCATATTTTGGAACAAATTTATTCTTAATAATTCTTCTATGTCCTGGCTGATATACTAGACCAGTTGTGTATTTTGGAGCAATATATTTTCCTAATAACTAATTCAATGTATCTTTACCTACATTAAACTTCTCAAAATATATTTTTAATTTCTCATTGGATAATTTAAGTTCACTATTTTCTTTTGACATCTGAGAACATTTTTCTTTTTTAATATCCATATCAGACATAAAATTGGAATTTAAAGCATGTTGCATTCTAAATAATTTATATTTATCCTTGATTTTATTAATGGTCTCCTAAAGCATCCCAAAGTATTCAAGTAGTTCATCCTTGGTCGTATTTTCATCTATGTTTGATTCACATTCATTCCCATAATAGTAAGCATTATGTATAGGAGAATTGGGTGTTACCTCAGATGTTTCTATCATTAAACACAGGTTTTCATGTTGGTTCTTTTCAATATCAGAAGTTTCAAATCCACATGAGCTATCATATGAGGTACTCCAAGTAGATTTCATATCATTTTAATATCCCTTTCCCTTTTCTTCATACTTCTTATTAAATTTTAGCTTAGGGAAATCAGCTTTCACATGACCTTTTTGTTTACATTCATAACAGACAATCTCATTTGTGTTATCATTCCATTTTATGTCCTTTTTCTACTATACTTTATTATCATAACTTCCTTTATAATTTGAATTTCTAAATAACTTATTCTTCTGGTAAAACTTATTCAATCTCCTAGTAAGATGAGCCATCTCATCATCACTATCAGAGGTTGAGTCTTCACTGGTGGATGTATCTACAGGTGCTTGAAATTTTTCTTTGTCCTTGTTCTTTGAGGTAGCAGTCTTGAATTCTAGAGACTTATTTATAGGTTCTTGATCTAATTATTGATTTACCTTAAGATCTTATTCATAAGTAATAAGCTTTACAATTAGTTCCTTCACTAGAAACTTACCTATATCATAAGATTCTTGGAGAGAAACAGAAGTTCCTCTCAATCTGTTAGGTAGGCATCAGAGTAGTCTCATAATCCGATCCTTGTTTTCCACTGGTTTTCTACGAAGACTAATGTTATTCAATATTTCATTGAACCTAATATACATTTCAGATATATGTTCATCAGGCTTCATCTTAAAAGTATCATATTTAATAGTATATGTATTTAATCTAATTTCTTTAACATTGGTTGTTCCCTCATGAGAAACAGCTAAAGTATCCCAAATTTCATATGTTGTTTTACAAGAAGATATTATATTGAATTCTTCCTCACCTAGAGAATAGTACAAAGCATTCATTGCATTACATTTATTGTTATATGTAGCTTTAGTCAACTGAGACCATGTGTCCCTAGAAGTAACCGGTAATATATGTTGTTCTTCAATTGTGTCCCGGATTTCAAGTCCCATGATCTCTAGATACTTTTTCATTTTTTATTTCCACTGAGCATGGTTATTTCCATTAAATAAAGGTTTCATGTTAGTAGAATCACCTTCAACCACTACCACAAAATGGGCCAAGGCCCGTGCCACCCTTTATCAGTGCTAACGTAAAAGAACTGATAAAGGGGGTACCTTTATCGGCGCTAAAAAAATACTGATAAAGGCTACCTTTATCAGCACTAAAAAAAGCGTTGATAAAAGTACCCCTTTATTAGTTCTTTTTTAGTGCTGATAAAGGTACCCCCTTTAACAGTGCTTTTTTTAGTTCTATTAAAGGGTACCCCTTTATCAGCGCTTTTTTTAGTAGCACTGATAAAGGGGGTCTTTATCGGTGCTTTTTTTAAAGCGCTAATAAAGGGTCTACATTCAAAAAAAATTCATTAAAAATATATATTAATATTTAAATATATAGATATAGTTATATTGATATAAATATAATATATATTTTTTAAATATAATTTTGAATATATTTTAGATAAGTTTAAATATACAGTTTCACGTAACATATAAGATATTCAGTGAAAATTGCATATATAAAAATTAAGAAAATATTTTTAATTAATAATTTTCTAATTATTATGGAGTAATAGTCATTTAATAATAATTTTAAGACTAAACAAATAAAAAAAGATCCAAAATATTTTAAAAACGCAACTCAAACTTCAAACGGCCATAACTTTTGATTTGGGTGTCCGTTGGAGCTTTACCATATATCAAATCGAATCCTGCGACAAGATCTACACCATTATGACCTTTGGGTACCTCGTTAAAGGTTTTTTCGAGGCAAGAAATGTCCCAGAAGGCATACAAAACTGAGTTTTTAGTCGGGATATCCCGATTTTTTAACATTTTGTGGATTTTTAGCCGCATTTAAGGTGGAATTATTGGCTTTTTTTGGTGGGGACTGAATTTCTTCCAAGGTATTATATTTATATTGATATTATTCCTTTGAAATTTTATCGTTTTTTATAAAGAACTGCTATTTATAATCAAATATTTAACAATATATACATATTTTTTATATATTCAAACAAAAAAATTTAACTATAAATATAAATAATAAAATATATTTACATATAAAATATATTGGCTTTATCTAAATAATAACTAATATCCATTTTATTTAAAATAAAAATATATGAATATTTATATACCTATATATTAATCTAACTATATATATATTAATATAACTACATATATATATTAATATAACTATAAATATATATATTAATATCACTATAAATATATATATTAATATAACTATATATATATATATTAATATAACTATATATATATATTAATATATATATTACTATACGAATAAATATAACTAAATATATATACATATATATAAATAGAGATATCATGAAATGGAAAACAAATCAAAATAGAGGAGTGGTAAGGGCTTAGGTGCGCGGGGGGGGGGGGGTGTCGAGTTCAAAACCTGGTGGAGGCAGGGGAGCGCGTGCATGGGGGAATATGGGAGTTGGCGCAGATAATGGGTGGGGGATAGTGCTGATAAAGGGTGGAGGGGGTGTGTGGGGGTGCTGGAGGTGCGGGAAGGCACTGATAAAGGGGGGGGGGAGCTCAAGCGCTATAAAATGCCCCCCCCCCCCCGAGATTGCCAGGATTTTTTAAAAAAATATTATTTTTTTAGATTTTATCAGCGCTAAAAATTTAGCTCTGATAAAGGACCCTTTTATCAGCACTTCGTTTTAGCGCTGATAAAAGACCCCTTTTATTAGCGCTTCTTTTTAGCGCTGATAAAAGGGGTCTTTGTCAGTACTTTTTGGAGCACTAATAAAGGGGACCCCCCATCTATGCCAGCTATAACATCTTTTTCTATTGCTATTAAAGGCCTTTTTTTGCACTGATAAAAGGGTTATTTGTATTAGTGAACTCAGTTATACATTGTTAATTTGAATTGTAAATAACTAAAAATTTAGATATGACAGAAAATTTATGTTCTTTAAGATATAACTAAAATCATAGACAATGAATTTGAAGAATTTCACAACATTTTAGGTATTATTAATAAAAACTGAACTTAACCCTCTAATACCAAATGTTGTTTGTAGTGGAATCTCAAGAGGGGAGTGAATAGAGTTCCTACTTAAAATTTCTGCAAAAAAACTTTATTATAAAGATCTCAATTTTTTTTTGAGATGGATCAGTTAATTAAAGAAGTAGAGATATAAATGTCTAGATGGTCAACAGGTTTCTCCAAGAGTGATTAGACCTCAGATTAATTAGTGTGAAACACTCCTTCATCTTTTGAAACAATTTTACTGAATAAAACATATACACATACTAAACAAAACTAACTATCAAATTGAATGCAAAATAGTTTAATTTTTTATCAATTATAAGCAGTAAAAGATTGATAAAATAGAGTATAAAAAAATACAATGCACAGAAAAGTTAAATAAGAGGTTTAGTCTCAAGCTGAGACTTAATCCTCTCCACTTGGGGATCACCTGCCACCAAGAAGTTTATATTAACAATAAACATGATACACAACCTGTATCGGGATTTACAACAGTTTTCAAAAATTGACATGGGTTCACACCATCTACCAGAGTTCTTTGTGGGAATGATAAAAAACAGAGACCACAGACGGTCTCTTCCAGAGTTATATGTTAGAAAACAAGGTGTAAGAGAAGTTTGATGTGAGGATTTTTGTATCCTCCAGTTCAAGCACATGAGACAGTGTGTATGACACAAATACACACTTTTCATCAATGTAAAATAAAAGAATCCAGTAGAGAAAATATGATGAGATTGAGTTTATAAGGCTCTATGTGTTTTCAGATCAACTCTTGGCTCCTTGAAGTGAAGAATTTTATGTTCGAGTCTTTCTCTGAAAGATGTCTCCAAAAAAGAGTGTCACAACTTTAGGTTCTAGATTTTATGAACTGAGTGTTCATCTTCTTGTGTTGATCAAGAGTTGATGAAGCACATAAGGAAGAAGTTATTTTTTCCCAAATGATATATGTGATTCTTGTGGGTTCACACTATAAGTACTGGATGTTTCATATTTGATCTAGTATGTAAGTTTCTTTATATGATCAGACATGCTTCTCATCCTCATCATCCTTATTCTCTTCTTCGTTGGTCTTCTCTTTTATACTAAATGTACGACAATAGTAATATATACATCTTGTGTGATCTTTCTCGTACCTCGTATTTTCCCCAGATATGGTCTCTCGATATGTCTACAATCAGCATTAATTAATGTCAGAGGCATTAATGTTAAAAAATATGACCGTTAGAATAATATTAAGAATTTGACAAAGTATGGAGTAGAATAGTATTGTAGACTTGTAACGGTAGCCTTCACAATGGTAGGCTCCAACAGTAAGTGCACATCAGTAGCATTCATCAGTAACCTTCCAAATTGTAACATTACATCGATAACTCTCCATCAGTAACCTTCCATTGGTAACCTTGCATCGATAACCCTCCATTGGTAGCCTTCCCAACAGTATCCTTGCATCAGTGACCTTGCATCGGTGACCTTGCATGGGTGACCTTGCATCAGTGACCTTGCATCAGTGACCCTGCATTGGTGACCTTGCATCAGTGACCTTGCATCAGTGACCATTGAATCGGTGACCTGGTGACCTTTGCATCAGTGACCTTTGCATCGGTGACCTTTGCATCAGTGACCTTTGCATCAATGACCTTTGCGTCGGTCACCTTCGCATCAGTGACCATTTCATCGGTGACCATTGCATCGTTGACCTTTGCATCTGGTGACCTTTGCAGCGGGGACCTTTTCAGTGGTGACCTTGAAATGGTGACCTTTTTACTTGGAGAAAATTTTCACTATGAGCTTTAAACAAGAGAGCAATGAGATTAAACGTACATAGTTATCACTTTGATATAAACATGATTTTAATATAAATGATTAACTTGTAAGATAAACATAATTATCACATAAATAAAACCTGATTTGGGATTTTCAAAACATGATTTGGTATTATCAAAATAGGTGAGTCCAACAACCATGTTGTGGGGTGGTTTCCCATGTGATTTTGGGTGAGATGTGATATTATCATGTTGTGGAGTGTTGGACCAGGAATTTTTGGGCAAGATATGATATGTTTGTGCTATGGGAAAGCTTACTTTGGGGGTCATTCATTGAAGGATAATATCATAAGGTTTATTTGCATCATGTTCATGATACCAAGATACTCTACTTATGGTTGTGATGTGATAGACCATGTGTATATGGGGGATATGTGATGTGACTATGTTGTGGGTGGTGGTGTATGTTATTAAAAATAGATGGATGTTTTTGGATATAAGAAGTTGGGGTGTGATTGTGGAAAATCGGTGGTAAAGAGGTGTGGGGTTACCTTTGTCAATATGCTTCTTATTATGTTTTTATAATTGCATTTCATTATTTGGTATAAATTCCCATGTTTGGCATATATGGATAGGTGATCTGTTTAGGTGTTTTTTGTTCTACTATTTTCTTACCGATGCATTATTATGCTTCTTTCACATGTGCATGATAGACTTTGGTTTTTCTACTGAGTATATTTTTATTCTCACCCTGTGTATATAAAATTGTGTATATGTTTTCATATAAATTACATAGACCATGTCAGATAGTGCTAGCACAAATTTTTTGATATTTTTTTAGTCATTGATTTATCTTTACTTTTGGGTATCTACTTAGGAGACATTTATCTATAACATTTCTATTTGTAAATATATTTTGGGATGTTTTTCGCTTCTTTTTATATTATTTCATGGAGTCTCTTATGGATGATTCATCTTATCACTTGATCCTATTTTATTATGAAGGTTATGCCTCCCGTATCATGAGATTTTAATACCCTCAATTCTAGTCACCAACCCACGGCCTATAGGAGGCCGAACTCAGGGGTTATTATCTCTCACCCCTCATTATGGTATATTTAGTAGGAGGGGGTCGTAAAAATAATGGTTCTATCATCTATATAATAATAATAATGAAATAATTAACATATTTATCAATCAATTATCTTTTTAAGACCAATCATTAAAGACGGTTTTGTGAAATTAAGTATGTTACTACAATAGAGATTTTATGTTGTACGAATGCAAGAGTAACATTTCCATTAATCACTGATCATTATGTAAAATTGGTAATTAATATCATAACTTTCCATAATTATCATAATATTATATTATTTATTTAATTACACTTATACATACCATCCATGTGGTGAGGTTTTGAAAAGATACAGTCACATCATTTCGTGAAAGCGATATTCCTCACCTGCATGAATGAGGTTGTCATCTTTCGGGGAGTGAAAATGTGAGAAATAAAATGATAAATTAACTTTTCAAAATAATAAATATTTCATGAATTTCATAATTTTTTCAATTATATCACATATATTCATTAAATTTACTCTTATTTACTTCCATATAAATTTTTACTGAAAAACGAATCATGTCACTTCGTGAGGATGTAGTTCGCCGAACACATGAGCGATGTTATTGAATCCCCTTCAGAATGGAAATTAAAAAAACTTATATATGATATAATAACACTATATGTATAATTATATTATAAATATAATACATATATATATATATATATACTTTAAATCCATCATCATACCCAACCATGAGTGGTGGTAATGGAAAAACAAATGACATCGATTTGTGAGGTGGTAGTCCACCAGACCCATGAACGATGGTTGTAGGTCGTGAGATTAACATAAAAACATATAAGTATATGTAAGATATTGATTTTATTATATAATCATGGATTAATATTAATGTAAGGAGGTGGATCAAGAAATAAAATAGAAATGCTCATTGAAGAATATTACCACTTCTTCGGGTAACCTCCTGAGGATTTCACCAAAATCCTTCCTATGATAGATTTCTGTATATGATAAGGATTATATGATGATAGGGTATAATTTGGGAAGTTATTTAAGTAGTTCTTTTCTAATCTAAATGTTTTTCAGTTTTTGAGGAAAACAGGAGAGGGGTGGCCTTTTTATAGTTGAGGTGAGTAGCACAGTTGTAATTTTTTAAAATAAATTGGTTTACCAAAATTTTTCAAATTAAACAAGGGTCCAAGATGGAGTATTATATAGAAACAGAAATTATAAGGTTGATATATTTCCATAAAATTTATTTTTGAAATGTTTTTAGGTTATTTTAAACCATTCCATTTTAGTTTAACTCCTCTATAAACCCGTTTTTACCGTAACTATGGTAATTAAATTTTTCTGTTTTCACTATTAATTTTGGTCAAAAATTAAGTTGAAATTATTAAATAAAATAAATTATTCTGATTCAAAATATTTAATAAATTTTTCCAAATTCAATTAACATAAGTGGAAAATTTTAATTTAAAATTAATCTCATAAAGGTGATGGGAAATCGGGTTTTCAAAGAGAAAATTTTCAAATGTTTATAATGTTTTTATATCAAATTTTAATTTGGAATTGGTTAAAATGAACTAAATTTTATTAATAGATATATAATTTTACTAATTTTTCTTTAAAATATATTTAAAATATAATTTAAATTTATAACTAATTTAAACAAAAAAGGTAGTTTTCACATCATCATGGTGGGGTCGACAAGTGTCTTCCCCCTGATTGGTTGGTTGGCACATGAAGTAGAGTAGTCATGGTCCAATGGTGGGAAATCACATTTATCCACTAGAGAGGGAACTGCCATGAATATTGATCTATGTCACAGGTGAGTAGTTCCACTAGCTTCAGTCCTGGTAGGATAAGAAAAAATACCTTCTTCATTTCACTTAGTTGACTAAGAACTACCTGTTTTCGGGATTCTAAATAGGGAATGATGGGATCATCTAAATTTTCACCTCACTCATGGTGGTATCCTAAGTGGATATTGGTTCTGAGATTCTTATAACCCTCGATCTCTTGGAAAAAATTTCTGCTTCTAGTATCTATCTCCATTTTATTAATTTTATTAGTATATCTAAAAGGTTTCATGACTCTTCTACATTTATCGATGTGTTGGCGGATGACACCTAGGAGTGGTTTATCATCTGAATTTACATTCCCTATAGCATTCCTTTATTAATTGGTGTGAATTCATTTATATGGGTTAACTGGTCAGTTTCATTCCAATTAGGTCAGATACTATTTTCATGTCACATCACTTGTATCACACTCCTTCATTGTAGGGTTTTTTACATTGAAAACATTCACCAAGGTAGTGGTTAGTGATTGAGAGATACAAGCATCATTCAGTGAGCTAATTTGATGATCATGTCATTATCATGGGAGGGGATTGAACTATAGAGAATCATACTTCCCCCAACCCCTAATTATTGTGTGGGGCAATTCCACCTCAATTTTATAACATAAAATGTTATTGATTTTAGTATATGCTTACTGGAAACTCTAGCAGTACCCAATGAACCAGGATTCTAGGCTACCAGGAGTGTGGATAGGTCAACCATTCAACACCATTGTTCGATGGACTAAAGGTTTTTATATCTTCCTTGGCAGGACATATTAAATTTTTTAAGGTAATGGAACATTTCCCATAGATTATTCTAGAGTCATGTTATGTGATTTTAAACAAGAATATCTGAGATAGAAAATTAAGAGATCACAGGTGGCCAAAACATGATCGATAATTTTTTTGTGGTTAGGATTTCCCATAAGTTACCATACTAATCTTTATTAAGAGAGTATAATTTATTTTGATAGCCCAAAGATTATTTATGAGACTATTGTGAAGCCTGGGGTGGAAGAAACATATACATTCTATGTTATTGGTCTTCATATTGGAGAGGTATTATCTGATACATCCATCATTGGGAGGATAATTTTCCTACTCAGGAAATGAAATCTTCATCACCATTTCCATGTTGGATGGAGAGTATATAACCTCTTGTTAGTGAGGAAGTTTATCAGGAGCATGTGGATATATTGAATAATGTTATCTATCAAGAGAGTGTCAATATATATCATGACATATCACTAACATCCAATGTAGAGTTGGAGAGAAGTGATTTTTATGGTGGGAAGTATGGATGAATGGAAAAATATCTACAAGGAAACTAGGATATACTTTATTAATATGTATTTATGGAGAGAATTTAGGAAATTATTCAATTTAACTTTAGGAATAGACATCCCCATGTGATGGGTGTCTTCCCCAAGTTGAGGAAAAAAGGATGGGAACACTTGTCTTGAATCATCATAAATTTATAACTCTAAAATATCATAGGTAACCTATGTTTAGATCTCCATTCCTTAACTCTGGGGTCAATTTGAGAGTTCCTTGAGTGTCGGATACTAAGATTCGCAGGGATTTATGAAACATTCATTTTAGTTTTTGTTATAGGAATGACCTCTATGGATGAAATTATCCCCTCTTCCCTAGGGAGGACCTTCCAGGTGGTGGACTTTTTCAGTATGGGGATGACCTCCATGTTTGATGGTTATTGGGATAGTTATTGGGAGATTCGACCCAATGCTTGTAATGGGTATCTAGGGTCTCCAAGATAGTAAAATAAAAACATCTCACTACCTAGTGTTGAGTACTGTAAGGGATGTTTCAATGGTTTTAGGGGATACAGAATCTATAGGAGTTGAATTCCATCATGTAGGGTTTGTATCTTAACCCCAATGTGGGTTCCATACTATCTAGATAGGGGTAGGAGAAGAAAGTTTTAGATCAACCTATTTTTTTGTTGATAGGGATGAATTTTATTGTTGGAGACACTGAGTAGTGGGATCCATTCTTGGTGACTCCTGAGTTGAAGCTATAGTGGGAATATCCTAGACGTCCCCAACCTCCTTAGTGTACGAGAAATTTTCATTGGTAATTTCTATAGAACAGCTTCTATAAAAATTATTAGTTGTAATGTGTGGATTTACCGATTTGTTATCTATGTTAACGATGTATTTCAAATGGTGTTACAACTTCCAATCCCTCAAAATCCATATCGCAAGTGGTAATGAACCCCTCCTTATCATATTGGTATGAATGGTCATTTATAACCATCCAATTTATGAGTTTTGATGTAGAAATGTGGTGAGTGTTCCCCAGATCCATGGGATATTTCATTTTCTCTTCTCGTTCATGGGTATATGGGACTTCCACATGATTCTTTATCTTACCCCCACACCTATTTTTCTTGGTTGGGTAAGCATATTGAGAATTAGTGGTTAATAGAATTATATAAGAAACATTTTAATCCAAACTTAAGTACATGTATGATGATGCTGATGATTCCTAACATTCCTGAATCCATATATGTCAATTCATGATGAATCCCCAATGGTACTCATCACCTCACTATCAATGGAGAAGGGATCCACATTGGGATAACCATTATTATTTCTAATATATTTCATCAAGACTACCAGGATTGAATTTTTCAACTTTTATGTCCATGATCCTTCATTCAATTATTTCTACTTTCTAAAGTTGAGTTACCATCACCCTTATAGTGATGGTGTTGTCTCATTGATCATAATAGAATTATGAGATATCATACATTTCTTCCATTGATTCCTCCATAGATCATGTTTCTTAGTCTGAGTATCTCTCTTAGATTTAAGACATGATCATTATTATCATTCTAAATTCCATATTTAATTGTACACTAGTTAATTACATCACTAGTTATCTTAGAATGGAGAACTACTTATTTAATATAGGATGAGTCTTCCGGATTCATCTGATATCGTTGGGTACGTTGGGCGTATATAAATACCATCCTTAGGATAGACCATTGTGGAATCCTATGTTTTCTATATAGGGAATTTTAGTTTTAGGACCCAAGGTATAAGGAATTGTCCTTAAACATTACACAATATTGAATTAAATGGATAATTCACATAGGAGATCTTTTCATATTTAGAGTTTTAGAGAATTAGGTCATAAAATTTACATAACAACCTGCATATTACATGTAGACAAATCTACTCAGTATCCATTTTTCATAAAATAAAAATACTATTGAAAAAAAGAGTCATGCCTAGTTCCATGTTTTAGACAACATGACTTTTCCTTGTCCACATCCTTGACCCTTATTCATCTTTAAGTCCTATGGAAAATATTTTAAAAACACGGGATTAGCATAAAAAGCTCAGTAAGGAAGATAAAATAAGGAATGAAAACATTATCCCATCAATAAATACAAAATAATGAAACAATACTTTTCAATCATAACATGCCCCCTGAAATCATAAGATTTATTAATAGCACACATAAATCATAAATCAAAAAGGTAACTTGTGGAATCCCTATCAAACTTACATTATAGCTATCACAGCTACATAGGGAATCACATTTGGAATACTGTTTCCCTCGGAATCCAGGGATGAGCGCCTTGATGGGAGGCTCAAACATTCCGATCGGTTTCTAATGGGTTTCTTCGTAGAACCAGAAACATCCAATGATTCCACATCCATTCACACCTACTTTCCAAAGGCAGGTGCTCATTAGTTTGTGGACTGATGAGGCTTAGGAATTTTCAATGGTCGAGGGGATGGGAGGTCGGACTCATCACACCTTTTAAGGGGAATTATTGTCTACTCTGGGAGTCTCTTTATATTTTTAAGTTATGTTCATGAATCCTTATTAACTTACCAAGTCTAAAATGAGCTTTCCTTCAGATCTGACAATCCATGATTAAATTTGTAGGAAATTTAGAGAATCTTTTGTATGTATTCGAGGTTCTTCATTGATAGAAAATAATATTTATTTATTATAGATTCTTGGTCAATGGTACCCTTAGACACATTTATATAGAAGTCTCTTGGTCATTATGATGACCATGTTGGTTTTAAAGCCACTCAGTGGGGCACTTGAAGTTTATTGTCATTCAGAAGGACATAGATTATTTTAGAGTTGGGATCGAACCCGTAGACGGGCTACCTACAGATCCTTTGTTTAGAAAAGGAATCAGAACCCATGTAGTTCGAGTAAGGGGGTATGATGTTTATGATTTATGGCTCAAATAAGGATGTCACAATTACTTTTACACTCAAAGCTCACGTGAGTCATACTCGGTGTGAGAAACAAGAGGTATTGGTAAAAATTAGACAGTTGTGCCATGAAAGATGCAATCATAAAAAATAATTTTGGGCATATATATGTATGACTTCCCAGATAAATGAAGGTTAGGATTTACTTTAAGGGAAGAAATCTAGGAACAGGGTCCGTAAAGGTATATGTTATTCATGGAGATTTTTAATACTCTAACTTGGGGCTTACTCATGAAATGGAGGCCCAAACTAGGTGAAGACTTCTGATTGGGTCTTACTCATGAAAAGGAATCCCAGATCAAAGGTAAATTAGGACTTGTTAAGAGAAATTAAGACTGGGGCTTACTCCTGAAAAGGAGGCCCAGGTCAAGGATTAAAGTTTGGGGCTTACTCCTGAGGAGGATGCCCAAATTAGGGGACAGGGGCTTACTCCTAAGGAGGATGCCTATATTTCGGAATTTTATGAATTGGGGCTTACTCCTAAGGAGGATTCCTAGGTTAAGGATTATCTCATCTTAAAGGATGAGGTTGAATGAATGAAATCTCAATCTTTAGTGACCTAAAGATGTGTAAATCACTAGATTTTGAGAGATATTCCACAGAATTCCTTTCAGATAAGGAAGTCAAATCATGAAATCATGCCATAAATGGCTTTGAAGAGTGTCTTGAATACTGAATCTTGAATAGGAAAGGTGTAATGGCTTTAGAGGGGTGAAATTGGCAAGAAAGGCACCCAAAAAGGCAGGGGCGCGCATGTCCTGGCAGGCGCGCAGGTACTGCGTGGGCGCGCAAGTCCTGGTCGCGCAGGTATGCCTGTGCGACACATGGTGTACTTGCACGATTGTTAACCAGCATGGTAATACATGAGTGAATCTTCATTAAAGCCTTTAGAATCCCCTTGAGGTTCTTCCAGAATAATGGTGCACAAGATATATTGAAGGAGTAAGGCGGCGCACAAGTGTGGCCCTTTTCCCTTAAGGGCTGGCCACTCAGGCGTGCAAGTGTTGATTAGATTCAACACTTAGGCCTTCCTCCCCCTCTTTAGATATTCTGTTCTAGTTAAGAAGTTACCATAGAAGTGTTTTGGAAGCTTTGAGAAGAGACTAGAGCGTCAGGAGCTCAAATCTATGTTTCTGGAAAAAATCCTCCCTGAATAGGGGGCCCATAGGGTCTATTTATAGGCAGGAGAAGATCTCGGGATGTTACAACTTAGGTGGTGCAAGTCACTTTTGCGATCATAATGTGTCGCGCAAGTGGACTTGCGCGACCTATGGTCAATGTTCTCCTTGTTCATCCCTTTGTCGATTTTTGATATTTTCTTCCAAGGATGAATCAATTTGTGCTAAGGTATTTCCCTTTTTCAGTCGTTAGACTCTGTGACGGAAAGGAGCATCAACAAAAGTCCCCCCTCAGAGGTGGATCCAGAGAGAAAAGAGGATTTGACTCTGAGGTGAAAAGAAAAACAAGAAATCTGGTAGTTTAAAGTCATGCATGTCGGACATAAAAAGGATAATGTTTAAGGTCAAAATAGATTTTCCAGAAATGGATTAGAATTGAATCAATTCGTTGAAAACTCATATGAAAACATATTACCATACTCAAGTATGAGGGAAAAAATTTAATCTATGACTTAAGAATATTTGAATCTGAGGAATGATATGAAAAAGATCTAAAAGGAATTAGAAGAAGTAGTTTCCAAGAAGGAAGTTACTATTATTTAACAAACCCATTAGGGGGTCGAATTATGCAGGGCGACCTAAGGGCATTGGCTGTATATTTAAATAAAATAGTATCTTTTGGATAACAAGTATTTTATGTAGACTGTTTATGCAAGGCCACCTATGGGAACGTGATACACAGTCAGGCAAAAGAATTCTCAGAAATTTACTTTCCTAGTGATAAAAGCCAGTGAAAGTTTATGGAGATTCAAATCTTCCAAAGTATATAGTTTGCTGTATGGAAAGAGGTACTTTAATATGGATAAGATATTTCCAAACAAGATTATCAAAGAACTAGATGAATATCACTCCTACGAAGGTCTGACCGAAACGTAGGGTAATAGAATATAAGACATAGACTTAAATACTTTTAGATCATGAAAAAGGATATGGGACAAATATGTTAAGGATGGCTATTTTTGTGGATCCCTACATACTGTCGTTTAAGACAAATAAGGACAAAAAAGGCATTCTTCACAAGAATAAAGTTACCACTATCGGAAAAACCGGTTAGGGGGTTGAATTATGCAGTGCCACCTAAGGGCATTCGCTGCATAGTCAAATAATAGTATCTTTTGGATAACAAGTCTGTTATGTAGACTGTTTATGCAAGGCCTCCTATGGGAACATGCTGCATAGTCAGAAAAAATAACTCTCAGAAGTTTGAAATTTTTGTGACTAGAAGTCATGAAAAAGGGTTATGAGGATCTGAAAATATTTAAGGTTAGGATTATGACACATGAAGATGGGTATTGTTAAATGTATACAGAGATACATAGATCAATGTTAACCATAATCATGTTGTGGCTGGGTCCTGAATTGAAATGTTGGACTTCACTACGTATCCCATAAGGATGAGAATCAAGCCATACGTATTTCTTACACTACAGTTTAACGTTGTGTGGGACAAAAGGATTATAGATCTTAGTGTAGGGTCATAGAGCTTGGACCATTATAGGAAATACACAGTGTTTGTTTTCATGGGGACTTTTCAGCCAAAGGACTGAAAGTGGAATTTGGGGTTAGGACCAAAGACTTGGGGCTGGATTCGTGGGACACTCAAACGTTCCTACGTATCCCATAAGGATGGGAACCAAGCCCATGTAGTTATAGAAATACCCTATGTACAAATTTGGTTCGTACATGTGAATGGTGAAAGGGGATTTTAGTGCAATGATGGTTTAACCCAAGATAAAAGGTTCGGGCATTTCCATGTATGCACGTAGTCTTTGAAATGAAACATGATTAAAAAATCAATGAAAATTATGGTTCCCTCTTAGGTGAGGGTATCAAATAAATTTGCAGTTTATTTCTATACTGGACAAAAGTGTTGTATAGTTTAACGTCGTATAACAAGGAAAAAAGTGAACCAATGTAATGATTTTTATTCTAGAGGCGGTTTCATGAATCAACATCGTATGAGATGGAGGTGAACCGATGTGGGGAGATTGGTTTTCATCTTGAACCTTGGGAGGTTGCCTACATACCCAGCCTAGAAAGCAAGGATCAAAGTCCGTGTAGTTAAATTAAAGAATGAATTAATGATCAAGTTGTTCAATGGGACAACGACCTAAAAATGATGTTGGGATTTACACATGGTTAGTATCCCATAAAGAGTTTTATGGTTGAGGTTTTCTCTAAGATCACATGTGTCATACTCAGTGTGAGAAACAAGAGGTAAAAACAACCTTAATAATACATAGTTTAACGTCATGTAGGACGTATGAAGGGACTATGCAGTTTAAAGTCTGGTAGTTAGGACTATTGGTGATGCACAGTTTAGAGTCATGTAGCAGGGACAAAAGTACAGTTTAATGTCATGTAGGACGTATCACAGACTTTCTGTACAGTTTACCGTCATGTAGTTAGGATGATGGGGACAATAGATTTTAACATCATGTTGGACGAAAGGGGGACTGTCCATTTTAATGTCATGTAGTGAGGACATAAGAGTATACCATTTAACGTCATGTTGGATGCATTGGGGATTTTTTCCACAGTTTAGCGTCATGTTGGACGAAAGTGAGAATAGTTTAAGGTCATATGCATGGACCGTGGATGGTGCAGTTTAATGTCATGCTATACAAAAGTGTAGTTTAAGGTCATACAGGACCATTGATGATTATGTAGTTTAACATCTTTCCGGACGTAAGGGACTTCTATACAGTTTAGTGTCATGTAGTTAGGACATTACAGTTTAACGCCGTGCTGGATGTAAGGGACTTTTATATAGTTTAGCGTCATGTAGTTTGGACGTCACAGTTTAATGTCTTGCTGGACGTAATGGACTTGAAAATAGTTTAGGGTCATATTAATAGACCGTTGATGATGAAGTTTAAGGTCATACAGGACCTAGTTGCAGTTTAAAGTCATATTGGACCATTTTGGGAATTTTTTTTTCACATTTTACTGTCGTGTGGGACGAAAGTACAAATAGTTTAAGGTCATATGTATAGACCGTTGCTGTATAGTTTAACGTCATATAGCAAGGACGAACTGGTGCTTCACAGTTTAGTGTCATGTTGTAAGGACAAAAGTGCTTTTCAGTTTATACCAAATACTTCTTCAAAAATCTGGCATTGGTTGGAGTAGTGATGAGTTCTCCATCCATCGAGATTAATGAATAAGCTATATTGGAGTAGACCCAATGTATTGAATAAGGTCCTTCCTATTTTGGATCAAGCTTGGGAGGTTTCATTCCTAGTATCATTGGAGTTATAAGAACTAATACCAATTCTCCCTGAGTGAATGAACGAAGACAAACTTTTTTGTAAAAATCATGTTCTATTCGATTCTGATAGATTTCCAAGTGGTGAAAAGTGCACAATATTTTCTCATCTAACTGTTCCAATTCATTCAATCGCTTTTGAGATTTCCCATCTGTAGATGATTGATCGCAAATGGCTACTCTGAGAGAGGGTAGTTGAACTTCAATGGGCAAGATGACTTCTGTTCCATATACCAATTAATATGGAGTTGACCGAGTTACAGTGCGGGTGGTAGTCAGATAAGCCCATAAAGCATGAAAGAGTTTATCAGGCCGTGAACTCTTATCTTTATTCACCATATTTTGTAGTATATTTGAAAGAGTCTGGTTAAAGGATTCTATCTGTACGTTGGCCGCTGCATGATACCGAGATGAATGGTTGGATTTGATGTTGTATTCTTGATACAACTTATTCACCTCGGATGAACAGAAGTTGGTGCCATTGTCTGTTAATATGGTATGAGGGACACCAAATCTGGTAATGATGTTAGACTTGATGAAGCTAACAACACATTTAGAACTGACTTCCTTGAGAGGTATTGCCTCTTCCCATTTGGAAAATAAGTCAGTAGTAGTAAGAATATAATTAAACTGTTTGGCCGTAGACGAAGGGTAAGGTCCCACCACATCATTCCCTATGTGGAAAATGGCCATGAGTATTTAGTTGTATGAAGAAACTCTGGAGGCTGATGAATGAAGTTGGCATGTACTTGACATGAATGACACTTCTTTGTGAAATCAACACAATCTAATATCCTTGAAGGCCAAATGTATCCAAGCCTTCGAATCTAATCAAACAGTCTATGTCCAGACTGGTGGGCACTACAAACATCTGCATGCACTTCTTTCATGATAGCCATTGTCTCTTCACCATCAATGCATCAGAAGAGACCCCCATCAAAACCACTTTTGTAGAGAATTTTCCATAGGTGATCTGGGCTATCATAAAGGGTGAAATTAACCACACATCGCCAGATTTGTTCTTTCTCAGCTCTATTAGGTGGAAGTGTTCCATTTTGAAGGTATTCCCTGATAGGTGACATCCATCCTGTAGTATGATCATACGGTTCAGGAAAGGGACAAATTTCATTAATTCCCTCTGTCCTGATTCGAACATAAGGTGAAATTGCATGACAATGGGAAATAATGATGCTTGTCTCATCCCGATTTGGATCTTCCAGAGCTGTGGCTATATTATCCAATGCATCATCTTGAGCATTTTGTGATCTTGGGACATAAGAAAATGTCGGTTCCAAAGGGAATTCCGCCATTAACTCTCTGAAGTAATCATACAAAGGAATTAGTTCTTCTTTTCTGATGGCATAATCCCCATTGAATTGTATGATTACCAGGTCTGAATCACCCTTCACCATTAAATGATTCACTTCTTCTTGAATCGCTAATTCCAAGCCTATGATAAGAGCTTGGTATTATGCTTAATTATTGGTACCACATTCCCACAATAAGAAGGAATAAGGTAACAATGCCTTTTCTGGAGAAATGAGCACAATTCCTAGGACAACTTTGTTGAATTTATGATTTTCCATTTTCTTCCCTGTTGGACTTCTGGAAGCACCATCAAAATACATTTTCCATGCCTGAGGACTTTCTTGAATAGAGAAGACTTCCTCATCAGGGAGTTCAATATATGAAGATGTGTCTTCCACTGAAGGGTGTTCGGCTAGGAAATCAGCCAGATCTTGGACCTTTATCACCTTTTGAGACACATACTGAATGTTGTATTGCTACAAAATAACTGCCCACCTTGCCAGAAGTCCTGTAAGCATTGGACGACTTAGGATAAATTTGAGCGGGTTATTGCAAGAAACCAATTGTTCCTCGTGATGTTGCAGGTAGTGTCTCTACTTCTCAACTGCAAAGATTTATGCGAGGCAGCACTTCTCAATACATGAATACCGGGTTTCTGCTTCAATCGTGGTTTGACTAAGATAGTAGAGACTGTTTTCATTCCCAGTATCATTCTTTTGAGCAAGAAAGGCACCCAATGATCGCTCTAGAGCTGTCAAAAAGAGGATAAGTGGTCTTCCTTCAACAGGTGGCATAATTACCAGTGGACTCAAGAGGTATTTCTTGAGAATATCGAATGCTTCTTGACATTATTCAGTTCACTGGTAAGTGACTCCCTTCTTCATCAATTTGGTAAGGGGTAAACTTTTTCCTGCCAAATTGGCGAAGAAACGCCGAATATAGGCTAAGTGTCATTGAAGTCCTCTTAATTCTTTCAAATTTTGAGGAGGTGACATACCAAGGATTGACTTGGTCTTCTCAGGATCGACTTCAATACCATGATGGCATACAACAAAGCCGAGATATTTTCCTGAGGTTACCCCAAAAGCACATTTTAAGGGGTTCATCTTCAAATTATGTTGTGGAAGCTTGTAGAATAAGACTACCAAATCAGCCAAGTGATTAGAAGGTTGTTTGGATTTAACTACCAAATTGTCTACATAGCATTAAACAAACATCCCTATGAAGGGTTTGAAGATATGATGCATGGAATGCTGATAAGTTGTATATGGATTATTTAAGCCAAAGGGCATTACCGGATAACAAAACACACACTGAAGGGCTCTGAAGGTTATTGATTCCTCATATTCTGGGGCCATTCAGATCTGATTATATCCAAAATATACATCCATGAAGGAAAGTGCTTCATATCCAGCTGTTGCATCAATTAAAAGTTATGTAACCAGAATTGGGAAATCATCTTTAGGAAAATTATGATTAAGATCTCTGAAATCGATGAAAACTCTAATTTTTCTATTCTTCTTCTTTACAGGGACAATATTAGCCAACCACTTGGGATACTGAAATTCTCTAATGAATTTATCATTGATAAGCTTATCCAATTTAGTTTCAATTTTAGAAGCATAAGTTGGGTGTGTTCTTCTCGCGGCTTGTTTAAATCCTCGATGTTCTTCTGGTAAACCCAAATGATGAGTAGCAACATCAGGATCAAGCCCGGGCATTTCTGTATAGTTCCAAGCAAAAATATATCTATTTTTCTTTAGAAAAGAAATATACATCTCTTGCTCTTCAAGGGTCATGGCCGCATTGATTAAAGTGGGGAGTGGATATTCCTTTATACCCAGATTTATTTCTCTTAGTTCATCCACTGTGGTAGAGATACCTTCTTCAAATGCTGGAGGAGCATCTCTGAGATATTCCTCTTCTTCTTCATCATGTGCTATTTCTTTCGTTTCTACTTGCATAGTATATGACAAACCAGAATTTTCATGATCAGAAGAGATGTCAAAATTTGTAAATTTTGAAGAGGAAGCTTCCAATTTTGACCCTATTGATGATGAAGAGTTTTTTTGGGTAATAAACAGGAGATTATGGATTGAGAATCGACATCATTGTTCACCTCCGATGTTGCTATAACTTCTTCTGGCCTAATTGGAGAAGCATAGACTTGTTGGATTTCAACAGATGAAATGAAGATGTCACAGTTTGTGCTTTCATCACTGCTTGGTAGATTACCAATTTCTCCCATGTTTTCTGGCTCGATTTCCATAATTGACATTAGGGATCCTTCCATAAGATTATTTTGATTTGGGTCTTTCTTATCAATTTGACTGATAGGCAACACATAATCTATACTCACATGTGTAAATGGATTTACTTGAATTTTTACCAAACCATATAGAGCATTAAATTTGGTAGTCTCCTTTGTTATGGATTTATCCCTTTGCTTCATGTGATAGAATTTTGCCTCAATGTATTGAGACTCCCATATCTAGAATGAGGCCTTATCACCATACAATGTCCCAACTTGACCATCAAAAAAATATTTGAGACATTGATGGTATGATGAAGGGATAGCTGCATGTTGATGTAGCCAAGGTCTTCCAAGAAAGACGTTGAAAGCTAAGTCTTGATCAACAATCATTAAATCTGAATTGGCTACAAGATCTCCAAACTATGTTCTGAGTGTAACTTCTCCCAGTGGTTTTTGTTCATTTTAATCATATACTTGTAACATCATGGTAGAAGGAGATAAATCAGATTCCGTGAGGCCTAATCGACGAAGTGTGCGAATGGGCATGAGGTTGACTCCTGAACCATTGTCAATGAAAGCTCTTCAGACGTCTTTTCCATTGACCTTTCCAGATAAATACAATGGTATGATATGCCCATGCACAACATCATCTTCATCTTTATCTGTAAAATATATTATTGCATGGAATTCTATAGGATTATTCTCTATGTGATAGACTTTAGCTGTCGAAATTTCAGTTTCAAACTCCTGAGGACTTGACAAAGCCTCGATGAGTGCTTCCTGAAGATCTTTTGACAGATTGAAAGCTTCCAGAATTGATAACATGTCTGGTACTTGGGCCAAGTGTTTCAATACATTATAATTTTGATCTAGAGTTCTGTGTTTCGTAATAGGAATATGTGGTTTAGCAGGTACCTTGGAAGCAGATGCTTTGGAAGTTGATGCATCTTGTATTGGGATAGGAGTTGGTAACATCCTTGGTTTTGGAAGATTAGACCGATTAGATCCATTTTACTTGATGAGAGGAAGAAGAAGAAACTTTCAACTGGTATTCCAAAATTACTATGCCAGGACTGAATTTGCTATTGGTAAAAGAACTTGCTTGTTCTTGCTGAGCTCGCTGAAGGTCTCTACCACGAGTTTCTGTTGCGTACACAGTTCTAGCAGGGGTAGAATTGGAATAGTGGCTTCTAAAAGATCCACGTCTTCCCTTGTATCCGAAGCCCCTGGAACTTCCTCGGATTCCTCTGTTTGATATAGGGATTTCAGGCTCATTGAAATCGAAACTGCGATTGGCATATGGATCTGTTAATTGAATCATATTAACAGAACAAAATATTAACTCTTCATCTGATGAAGACTCTGCCTGAGTATCCTATTCATGCTGTGCCGTTTTGTGGGGTAGTGCCCGTGGATTTGAACTAGATGGCATGAAGTTCGCCAAAGTCAAAGACGACTTAGGATTTGACACATACTCATCCTCTTCTGATTCCTTTTATTTCTTTTAATCATGTCGTTTCATTGAGGACTTTCCCTCTGACGAAGAGGGTTTTGTCGCAACATTAATGGCAGAAGACACAATTGGTTTCTTTAATTGTGTTTGCAAAAAATCATGAGTTCGATTGATTGTCTTTTTGACAATCTAATCATCATATTTCTGTGCATTTTTTCATTTGACTTACTGCCATTCATTTTCCTCCTCTAGAACTGTAGTAGTGACACATGCTACCTGGGCAAAAGAGCCTTTCAATGTGACCTGTCCCGAGTCGACCATCTTTTATAGGAGGTCTTTGAAGACAAATCACTCTTGGATGGGATTCCCCAACATTTGATGAAAATGGAAATAATTAGGGCGGTCTTCATATCCTTTCTTGTTTGGCCTCTTGGGTATTGGAAATTGAACCAAATTGTTTTCCAGAGACGAAATGAAATAACCCGGAACTTGTTCATTTTGTAAAGAGTATGTTTTTCTCTTCAAATCCTCAAATTTTTTTCGTCTTTAATTTTTTTGATCATCTGGATGAAAAGGCCTTTGTTTTTTGTGCTCAGAAGGTGGAGCCCTTCAAGAAGATGAAGGTTTTGAGGTAGAAATATGTAAAGTTGAGCTTAACTGAATGAGGAATTTTTGGCGACGATCCTCCCATCCGCTAATTGACTGGGATTACAAGCTTGAATACCAAACAAAAGCTGGTCCTTATGAGGTTCGCACGAAGCATCTGAGTTTCACTGCTTCTTGCTGCTCCGGAGTTCCTATCATAGGATCGCAATAAGACACGTAATGCGTCAAATGTTGTTCAAGATCACTTGATCCATTGAAAATAGGTAATACCGGGTTCCCAAAATCGGATGGAGGAGAAATTGAATCTACCCATTCAGGGTAAACATTCTTTTCTGGTTGAACATGCGCACGCTTCCCTTCCATAGTTTCTAACCGAGATTTTAATGACTCAATAGTAGTTATTAACTTTTGAGAAACATCTGGTTGAACCTGTACTTGGGTAGGTTCAATGATTGTAGCATGGACAGATGTGGTGATTGGTGTTGCAACTGATGGTAGTACTGCCAACTGTTGTTGCACTTGTCCCGTAGGATTAAACCTGTGAGGGTGTACTGATAGAGGAGGATATTCTTGATCTATCTCAGTAGTTTCAACAAAGTCCTTTGGCTGAATGACTCCAGCATGCTTAAGAATAAGACTACTCTAAAGTAGTTATTCTTTCAACCTTCTTAATTACTTCATTTCATCCTCCTATTGTGCAAACCTCTACTCTAGTGAGAGCGATTGACCTTCTCCAAACGAAGGATATGTAACCTGGTTCTTTCCCTACCCTTTGTTGGATCCTTTTCGGAGAGGGGGAAGTGGGTAACTTGAAGGATTACCTATGTTCTGAGTAATCCTTTGACTTCATGTACGCACACCTTCTTCATTTGTGTCGGTGCGTACATCTTCTTGAGCAGGAACCTCTTCATCTGACTCCCCTGAGTGAGCCTCATCTGGTGGATCAGCAACAATGGAATTGATGACATTGATTGATGCATAACTCATCGCATCCCTTCTATCATCATTTCTGTGATATTTCCTTCTTCAATAACTTTGATGAGACATTTCCTTTTTTTGACTCGATCCCTCAAGAACTTCTTGATGAACCATAATTTGGAGGGAATCTCCTGATAATTTTTCTCTTCGTTCCTCTTGAGGTTTCTTCCCCAATCGAGAAAATACCGACTTTATCGGAGGAGGGGAATGATGATTTGAAAAAGCCTCAGTCCAGTGGACTGGGGTTGTTCCTACTGTTCTCGCTCAACTCCCCGAATCCTTTTTTTTATTCTGAGGGTTGGTTTAAAAGAGTCCCCAGTCTGGCGAGCATGGGTGGTTCATGACATGCTATGCCTGAGACTTTCTTGAAATTCCTCCTGATCTTGAAAACCTTAGTCCAGAAATTAACTGGATGCATTAATTTGTATCCGATTTTATCACCTGGTTCAAAAGACCGTTGGATGATTTCCGACACTTCTGTCATTTGGTGACGTGCTTGCTCCAAACGAGAGGCATGTTCAATATTCTCATTTTCTTGATGCAAGAGTAATTAAACAACTTGTTCTCTCTATTCTTGATTTTGAGAGGAAGTAGTTGAAGCTTGTTTTTGGGAATGTTTTTTATTACAAACAAAGATCATTGACTGTGGTCGTCCATGGAAAATAACATTGCATGAGACCATTTTCGGCGGGCTTTTCTGACTGGAGAGAACTGTGAAATGCAGTGCTCCATGAACACCCCATCCTCTGACACGAATACCAGATGGAGCATTGGAAATTAACTGACGCAATATTCTTAGTGCACCAAAGCATGAACGTTGAAGGGCTCTCTGCTTCTTTTCAGCCTTCGGATATCGAGAGACTAATAGAGACGCCAAATCAATCTGTTGTTGTAACCCTTCTATTATCATAAGATGATTTTCTTATTCATCATAAGATAAAACTTTCTTTTTCAACTGAAAAAATGTTTTCCATATGTGAGACGAATATCATGAATTTCATCTTTCGTCGACATTCTGGAATATTATACTAAGAGTCAGCCAGAGGCCAAAACATGACTAGCACTTCACCTTTCACCAGTTGTTTTCTCATATTCAGCATTTCCTCTTTATCATTTGATGAAGATTCTTCTACCTGATTTGACCAGAGTTGGTGTTTCCTTCTTGCTTCATTGGATTCAACAGGAAAGGTAGAGAAATAATTGATCAAACTAGAAGATCAATGACTTAGGGGTGGTTCAGAGAATGACCTACACCCTGGGATATCTTCTTATTGAGGAATTATTTCACCTACTAGAGATGAAGCTTCAGACATGACTGGTTTCACATTTGCAAGTGCCTCAAGATAAGAGGGCTTTCTCGGCACTACATTTTCCACTGGAGCATTTTCTAGGCAAATGTGAATCACTACTGTGGAGAGGACTTTCGCAGAAAAATTCATCATCATGGGTAGGACCACCATAATGGGTTATTTCAAAAGATGAGATCTCTTGCTCCTTGGTCTTCTGACCACACAGAGGGTTCATGTGGCAGTCATATGAAGATGAAACATTGAGATCGACCGAATTGTAATGAAGTAATCCTTCATGAGGAAGTGTCTGTTGAAGACATTCGGAATTAATGTTCCCTCTATTGGGAACTGAGGGAGTATAATCTTGAATTCCAATAGATAATTGTCGGAGGGATTCATGAAATCCATCATCGAGCAAGGCCTTGTTACAGATTGGCACTTGATGTCCTGACTGTGCTGGGCGGGTCTTTTTCTTAGAAGCCTTCTTACTTTCCTTGGAAACCACTTGTTGATGAAAGTGGCTGCTCTGAGCAGGTATATGTGCCTGATCAGGTATGATGGCCTCGTTAGGCTGACAATCTCCTCTCAAATCAGGTGTATGTGCCTGACATGGTTGTCTGTATGATATGGGGGAGTATGCCCCACAACCCTCTTGGACTGGAACAAATATGTGTGTCTGTTCTGGAGTGAATTGTGGATGTATCACTCCACTGGTAGGGATAGATTTATGTGTCTTTCCCTGATATGCCGCTGAAGTTGTTATAATATCCTGGCAGGCATCCAGAATATGAGCATGGATTTTCTTCTGCACTTTAACCATTGATAGAATATTCTTGGTGACTTTAGCTGCTGGAACGATAATATACGCCCATTCCGGGCTTGGAGCAGGTGTATGTGCCGGCTCCTGTCGTCCTTTTCCTGTCAGTGAATCCTGACAGTACTCATGTGTGGGGGCAGAGAGTTGAGTCTGCCTCCTATTTTTATCAGGTCTTTCCGACTAACCTCTCTGAATGCTACCAAGCGAGACTGTTGGTAGGATTGATTAATACTAGAAGGTGTATGTTCATGCTGATTGCACTTCACCAAACGTGGTTGACGAGATCCATCATATGTAGTCAGACGAGCCTCCTGACTAACTGATGATGCATAAACAGGTGTATGTTCCTGGCTATAGTACTCCGTCGGAATTGCCAGGAGAGATTGGCGTGATGCTGCCCGACGAGTCAGCTGGACAGTGGGTTTAAAACAGGTAGGTGTATGTGCCTGCTCGTTTCTTAAAAGAAAGTTAGGTTGGTGGACTTCTCTAGAGATGGAAGAGATGAGAACCTACTCACTGTTGACCGGATTCCGCCTCTGTTGGTTCGTCTTTCTTGCTCAGGTTCGAGGAACCTGAGCCGAACGCCTGGTGTCGGTACCCTCATCATGTTGAGGGCGCACTTCCGCAAGAGTCCGGCGGTGATTTTTGGTGGGATCCCTTAGTAAGGACTCCTGTCTGTTTGAATTAAGGCCCTGAGGGACCAGCTAATTCACCTCCCCAGAATAAGGGAGCGAATGGTGATTGTGTTCCGGGGATAACGACCCAAAACGGTTGGAGACGGTAGTCAGCACCGCCTGCATCTTCATCACTGGTCGTCGTTGTCCGGATGACCGATGTGAGTTGTTTACTTAGAGGGCTTGTCGGGCAGCCTCCAGAGTTGGGATGGTACCGTGTTGATGGTATTCCTTAACCAGTGCATTTGACACCCAGCATTGAAGATGCTGAGTAGGTGATATCATCCTAACAGCGGACGACGATCCAGTAGGAGTAGCAGCAATGGCATTTGCAGTAGCAGTATTCACAGGTGTGAACTTGAGAGCAGACATTCTAGAAATGCAGAAGATCTTGGAAAAAGGGTTCATGTTTGATATAACAGATGTAATCAAGATAAATTTAGCCACTACATATTTTGGATGAGCATATATGTCAATGATTGTTTTTTTTGGCCCTCTCATTGAGTTTTAAATAGGGGCCGAAAAAAAGGTAAAACATCATTTTAATTTGGTTAAGGATTCACGTCGAGTTCACCATTTTTGTTTCCCTCGAAATCTGGGGATGACCGCCTTGATGGGAGGTTCAAACATTCTGATTGGTTTCTAATGGGTTTGTTCGTAGAACCGGAAACATCCAATGATTCCACATCCATTCGGACCTACTTTCCAAAGGTAGGTGCTCATTAGTTTGTGGACTGATGAGGTTTAGGAATTTGCATTGGTCGAGAGGATGGGAGGTCGGACTCATCACAACTTTTTGAGGGGAATTATTGTCTACTCTGGGACTCTCTTTATAGATTTAAGGTATGTTCGTGAATCCTTATTACATTACCAAGTATAAAATGAGCTTTCCTTCAGATCTGATAATCAATGATTAAATATGTAGGAAATGTAGAGAATCTTTTTTATGTATTTGAGGTTCTTAATCGATAGATAATAATCTGTATTTATTAGATATTCTGGGTCAATGGTACCCTTCGACACATTTATATAGAATTGTCTTGGTCATTATGATGACCATCCTGGTTTTAAAGCCACTCAGTGGGGAACTTGAAGTTTTTTGTCATTCTGAAGGACATAGATTATTTTTGAGTTGGGATCGAACCTATATACAAGATACCTATGTATCCTTTGTTTAGAAAAGGAATCAGAACCCACGTAGTTTGAGTAAGGGAGTATGATGATTATGATTCATGACTCAAAGAAGGATGTCACAATTAATTTTACACTCTAAGCTCACGTGAGTCATACTCGGTGTGAGAAAAAAGTGGTATTAGTAAAAATTAGACAATTGTTCCATGAAAGATGCTATCAAAACAAATAATGTGGGGCTTATGTATGTACGACTTCCCAGATAAATGAAGGATATGTTTTACTTTTAGGGAAGAAATACAGGAACAAGGTCCATAAAGGTATATGTGCTTCATAGAGATTTTGAATACTCTTACATGGTTCTTACTCCTAAAAAGGAGTCCAAAATTACGAGAAGAATTATGCTTGGGTTTTAATCCTGAAACGGAATCCTAGATCAAAGGTAAATTAGGACTGGTTAAGAGAAATTATGACTGGGGCTTACTCTTGAAAAGGAGGCCCAGGTCAATGATTAAGGTTTGGGGCTTACTCCTGAGGAGGATTCCCAAATTAGGGGATTGGGGTTTACTCTTAAGGAGGATTCCTAGATTTGGGAATTTTATGAATTGGGCCATACTTCTAAGGAGGATGCCCATGTTAAGAATTATGATTGGGGATTACTCCTAAGGAGGATGCCCAGGTTAAGGATTCTATCATCTTAAAGGATGAGGTTGAATGAATGAAATCTAAATCTTTAGTGACATAAATATGTGTAAATCACTAGATTTTGAGAGATATTCCAAATAATTCCTTTTAGATAAGAAATTCAAATCAAGAAATCATGCCATAAATGGCTTTGAAGAGTGTCTTGAAGACTGATTCTTGAATAGGAAAGGTGTAATGGCTTAAGAGGGGTGAAATGGGAAAGAAAGGAACTCAAAAAGGCCGAGGCGCGCAAGTCCTGGCAGGGGCACAGGTACTGCGTGGGCGCACAAGTCCTAGTCGCGCAGGTATGCATGCGTGACACATGGTGTACTTGCACGATGGTTAACCAGCAGGGTAATACTTGAGAGACTCTTCATTAAAGCCTTTAAAACCCCCTTGAGGTTATTCCAGAATAAGGGCATGCAAGATCTATTGTAGGAGTAAGGCGGCGCATAAGTGTGGCCCTTTTCCCTTATGGGCTAGCCACTCAGGCGTGAAAGTGTTGATGAGTTTCAACAATTAGGCCTTCCTTCCCATCATAAGATATTCCTTTCTAGGTATGAAATTACCTTAGAAGTGTTTTGGAAGCTTTGAGAAGAGGCTAGGGCGCCGGGAGTTCAAATATGAGTTTCTTGAAAAAAATCCTCCCCGAATGGGAGGCCCACAGGGTCTATTTATAGGTAGGAGAAGACCCCGGGAAGTTACCACGCAGGTCACGCAAGTCACATTCATGACCATAATGCGTCTCGCAAGTGGACTTGCGCGACTATAAAGAAACTTGTGCGACCTGTGGGAAATGTTCTCCTGGTTCATCCCTTTTTCGACTTTTGATATTTTCTTCAAAAGATGAATCAATTTGTGCTAAGGTATTTCCCTTTTTCAGTCGTTAGTCTCTGTGATGGAATGGAGCATCAACAAATACCCATCATAGTATATTCCGTAAATCTCTTAGGAGAAACATTCATGTTTACCTCCATCACATTACCCAATGCATTGGAGAGATATCTTGGGCTCACCGACCCTAGGTTTATCACGGAACCAACCGTATATGTAAACAATTCCCAGTATCCATAACATATTCATAACCCATAAAACAAACATAATGGAAAGATAATAATTCCACATTTCAATCACAATATATAATTTTAAAATATTTACAAAATCAAAGCTTTTATCAGACCATTTTCAAAACCATTTAAAATATTAAATAAAGAGTTCATTGAATCAAAGTGTCCCATAAAAGTGTGAAGCTTTTGAATGAAATTAAAATTTCAAAACATTCAAGTCCATATGAATAAATCCGTAAATCCATTTTTAAAACATGGACATTAATGTGAAATATTTATAAGAATAAACCTTTAAAACCATTAAAATGATATTTTAGTTAGAGTTTTTAGAAAAATGGGAGACCCTAGAATACAAGTAATTGAGGAATAACATTTAATCAGAACTTAATAATATCATGAGAATAATGTTATTCAAGATATAATATTCCAAAGGATAGTATATACACCATATAAGAGTGAATTGGTGCATAACAACAATAAAGTCTCAATGGAAATGAAAATTGAGACGAAATCCCTTTTAAGATGGTATCCTTAGATTAAGGATAAATCAATTACATACTTATGTGTGAAAAATATAAATACACCCAATATAATTGGATATTAAGTTTAAAATAATCATAGGTTATTCACACATATTCATAATATGACATAACCAAAAAGTTGATGTTTAACCCAAAAATTGAAATTGGGCTAAGAAGTTTTCTTATAGAAATTCAACAGCCTAACATCGTCACTTTAAAATTCTTAAAATAATTTGATGAGAGAGAAAAATATATATAATCACATTGATATACAATTGACATCAATAAGGATATAGAAGAATTTATCCCAACATTATAAGATGTAAATTAAAAGACGTAACAAAAAGAAGTCTTTTAAAAAGAGGAGGGTGAAAGGTTCCCTTACCGAATTGGTAACTTGCGAAACATACACCCCATGAAATAAATATCACACAATGAATATTTAATTACCCAAAAATTAAATTATATCACAAAAATAATATAATCATGTGCAGTACATCCACCACATAAAAGAAAATAGTGGCTAATATAGAAAGAATCTCACTGGAATAAAAAGTGAGATAAAAAACACTTACCACGTTGTTATCAATCGATTCATATGAGAAAAAGTTAATAACCACCAAATGAATCACAAAACATGGTGAATATAAATAGAATCATGATAGTATATATCAAATGGAAGTACACAATACACCACATGCAATAAATAAGTGGTAAATAATGGAAATCTCACGAAATTAAAAGTGAGATAAAAAATGTCTTACCTCGTGTCCAATATTACTCGTATGTTCCTTGTTCTTCCTGAATAATAAACTTAAGTTAATTTATACTTTCTTAATAAAATTTTTAATGTTTATTATTACTTTTATATAACTTTTTACCTTGAAATTACAGTTATTTAACAATTTGAGTTAAAAATGAACTTATTATAAATTCAATCTGTCCATGTTGTCAAAAATACATTATCTCCAGAATGATATTCATGATTTATATATCATATAAATCATATATATCCATTATATATATGTATTTATAATAGTACATAACATTTGGAGATAAGAAATGAAATGCACCGTTCATGGAGATGGTAAGCCGTGTGTACGCATGAACACTACTTTCATTTCTATTTCTTATTTTAATGGATTTAAAACATAATTATACATTGTTATATTATAATTACAGTATAATATCATATATAATATCATTAACTTCATCCTTTATACATCCCACCTAAGGCATTAACGAGTCATATCACTTGGAGGGGAAGATAGTCCGCACTTCCTAAAATGAAATTATTGCGTATACCCATTATGGAAACCATAAAGGTATGCTATAAATGAAAAATACAAAATCATAAATAAAACATAAAAATAATATATATCCTATATAAATACAATTCCATCATAATGGCCACCATGAGAGTCAGAAAGAGTTAATTGAATAATCATCATTTCGTGAGGCGTTAGTTTTCCATCCATAAAACAATATGTTATTTTCCAATTAGATTGAGGTGTGTCTTTAAGATACTAGTGTTGTCATAAAATAATTTAATAAAAAGATTCTATGGGTTTGGAGAAGTAAAATAAAACAAAATAACTTAAGAGAAGACGTTACCTTTAAATCGGGTAACACCCTTTGGTTTGATCGAAATGGGTTTCTTGAAGTGATTTCTGCATAAGGTAAGGCTTATAGGATGAAGATAGAGATATTGGGAGATTATTGGTGAAGAGTTTTTATAATACAAAGGCTTGAGAAGTGTGAGAAATGGGTAGGAAGTGAGAGATTTTTATAAAGGAGAGGAGGGGCTCTTTAGGAAAGTTTGAAACAGTTATTTTATTATAAACTCATCTTCAGTTTCAAAAGGACAACTAATCATTTGAGTCGAAGATAAGATGACTCATGTTCAAAATAAAATCATCCAATAAAAATTTGATAGGTTTTGGATATTGTTTTAATATTTATAATCTTATTTATTTAAATCATTTATTAATGAGGTAAATATTGCATCATTATTGTGTCATAAATAATTTAATTTATTTGATGTCCAAAAAATATAAAAAAATACCATGATGTAGGAAATATTTTTTTATTTCCAAATAATATTTATAGTCTATAAGATAACTTATATAACCACTTGTAATAATTGACTTACTAAAAAATATTAGTTTATGTCATTTTTGTCTTTACTTTAAATTAATTAATATTAAGTGTCATTATTACTCCCATGTGGCTCCATGGGGTCACAAATTCAACATAAGGATTCCCATGGTCGGATATGTATCATCCAATAGGATTAAGACACATGTTAGGTTAATTTAATATTATTGTAATATTATATTTTACCCATATTTTTTATATTTACCCTTTAATCATGGTAAATAAAATATTTACTGAAGTAAATATTTAAAATGTCTAAAAATAAAATTTATCTATTTACACAATTTGAACCTACTAGTTACAAATATTTAATCCATTTTTCCAAATTCAAAACACAGATGTGGCAGAAATCAATTTAAAACTAATTCCTGTTGTCAAAACAAAAAGCGTGTTTTTAAGAGATAATAACTATCAAAAGATTGACACTTGTTTATGTCCAATATCAATGTGAAATTAATTAGAATGTACAAAATATGATTAAATGGTAAAAATATATTCTAATAAAACTTTAGAAACAATTAAAAAATATTAAAACAATATAATTAAATTAGATTAAAAGTCACTTTTGAATTAAAATACAGTATTTTTCACTATTCATTAAAAAATGAACATTATCAGAAAAATACCAAAATTTCATTCAAAATAAATTTTGGTGGCCCGGTTCTAAAGAAGAATTTTATTTTGTCAAATATAATATATAAAAGTGATAAACACTATATTTAATGAGGGTTCACCATTAAAAGTTGGTAAATCGACTTTTTGGTGAATATTAGGGTATTTATTCTTAAAATCAAATTCTTTACATATTTTAAGCCTCTAACTTTTATTGGATAAATGTAAAAATATTCAAAAAACATGTATAATAATATTTTAGTTAGTTCTATTAATTCTCACCAATACAATGGCAAGGCGTTAACTACCATTTAAAATAATAATATTATATTATTAGTGTGCAACGTAAGATTTCAAAGAAATGTGTTGTTGCGTATTGGGTATTCCATCAAACATAGAATCCCATTAAAATTATAATTAATATTTGATTCGAAAATATTAATAAATATAAAAAATTTCATGTTATTTATTTACCTGGGATGTTACATTCTTATCCTCTTTTGAGAATTGCATCCTCGCAATTTTAAAACTGGGCTTGGAAACCTCATTAAATGTCCCACATCAGAAAAGTGTCAGTAAAACTATCACTTTAAAATAATTAAAGAGAAGTAAAAAGGTCACCCAAGATAACCCATACGTGGATTCCAGTTAGGAAAACATGGACTTGTAAGAGAGAACAAATGGTCAAGTTCTAATGGAGAGTGATAGAAAACATGATTAGGTGAAAGTTAACCACCGGAAAATCACAAAATTATGATGTGTTAAATGGTCTTTGATTGCTCAGTAGGAAACGTAACCCAAAAATATTTTTGTTTAACATTCCTTTTCATAATTTCGATGAATTCATTTACTACATAGAATAAGAACATAATGAAATATACTTACCTTCAAGTAGAGTTTCATCCTTTAATAAGTTTCTACCAAAAACTAATATTTTCTCCAAACAATGAGCATTCAAACAGACTTTGTCACATCAAAATCACAAGAATCATATTATAGAGAATAACATACTCCAAAAGAGAAGAACTATATATTTCCCATGTCTTTAGACATCAACTAAAACCAAAATAGTTAGTGTGAGATCCGAAAATACCCAAAAAGGATAATCATTTATAAAAAAAATAATACTTTTAATCTCCAAAATTCAACAAGAAGTACCCAAAGATCAAGAAAGACCATTAAATACAAAATTGTCCTTACAATTATTTAAAATAATCCAAACTAAGATAGAAACCCAAAACATAGAAGGATTTAATCCCATCATCTTCCATAATAAATCTTAACATTTGTCTCTAAATAGCATCTACTACTCTTAAAGTCTCATATTGAAGTGAAATTAACCAAATCACATATTCCCTATGATAGGTTAGTCATTTCCATAAATGAGCCAAATATTCATATTTCTAAAATATAACATAAATTCTTCCAAAAATAATATTTCAACCATTTCTCCACAGTATAAATCCCATAGTATTCCATTTTCCTTAGGTATATATTTTTCCCCAAAAGTGAGAACGTCTTCCAAAATAACCTTTATCACTTAATTACCAAATCATTTCTATAATAAGGATATCTATTTGATAAAACATTATATCAAATAATTATTGATCTATAAAATCATTTAACATAAATAATTAGTCATAATATCCAAGGACTTCACGTAGGTCAATGGTAAGAAATACGCCCTTGTCGCCCTTTGGTAGTGGGTTCAATTCCTTCAGCCTTACCGGACATGACTGGTTTTCACCCTTCATGCAGGTTTTCCTTTTTCTAAAACCATATAATTTTAAAACATTCCCCAAAATGAGATGAATTCCTCAAAAATAAACATAACATATTTTAACCACAATAGTTCTCATTGAAGCTCCTATTTCATTCAGTATCTCATTAAGAAAACTACTACGGTTTCTTCCACATCTATTTTTATGTTGGTTCCTGCTAGATCAAACCATTTACTAAAACCAAAAAGTACAGTGTAATTTTATCTGTAAAATAGTCATATATTATCTTATAAGGAGGGTAAACACTAATATATACTTATTCATGTTATCTCAAACTCATTTGATTTATCTAAAATAACCATGACTCTTTGTAATATGATAAACATTATGGTTATGTCACTTATTCTAAAATAATACCCTAACCTCTAAAGTTATCTATACTGACCTCTAATACCAACTATAAGAACTCGTCCGTAAACATTACATAATCTTGAATTAAATGGATAATTTCCCTTGAGGATCTTTTCAGGTTAAGTGTTTTAGATAATTAGGTTATAACATTTAAATAACAACATGAATATTACATATAGACAAATTTACTTAGTATCCATTTTATTAATAAAATAAAAAATAATATTGAAAAAAGAGTCTTGTCTAGTTCAATGTTTTAGACATTATGACTTTTCCATGATCTCATCCTTGACCCTTATTCTTCTTTAAGTCCTTTCGAAAATATTTCAATAACTTGGGATGAGCATAAAAAGCTCAGTAAAGGATATAAAATAAGGAATGAAAACTTTATCCCATCAATAAATAAAAAACAATGAAACCATACTTTTCAATATTAACATACCTCATGAAAAAATAAGATTTATGAATAACACACAAAAATCATAAATCATAAAGGTAACTTGTGGAATCTATATCAAGATTACATTATAGTAATCACAGCTACATAGGGTGTCACATTTATAATACCCATCATACTATATTCCCTAAATCTCTATTAGAAACATTCAAGTTTACCTCCGTCACGTTACCCAATGCATTGGACAGCTATCTCAGGCTCACCCTCCCAAGGTTTATCATGGATCCACCCGTATATGTAAACAATTCCCAATAGACATAACATATTCATAACTTATAAAACAAACATAATGGAAAGATAACATTTCCACATTGCAATCACAATATATCATTACAAAATATTGACAAAATCAAAGCTTTTATCAAAACATTTTTAAAACCATTGAAAATATCAAATAAAGAGATTTTTGAATCAAAGTGTCTCATACCACATTGAAGCTTTTGTAAGAAATCTCAATTTCAAAACATTCATGTCCATTTGAATAAATCCATAAAACTATTTTTAAAACATGTACATTAAGGTGAAAGATTTAGAAGAATAAATATTTAAAAAATTTAAAACGATATTTTAGTTAAGGAGTTTTTAACAAAATGAGAGACCCAAGAATACAAATAATTGAGGAATAACATTTAATAAGTACGTAATAATATCATGAGAATAAATGTATTCCTAATATAATATTCCAAATGATAGTATATACACCATATAAGAGTGAATTGGTGCATATCAACAATGAAGTCTCAATGGAAATGTAAACTGAGATGAAATCCCTTATAAAGACGGTATCCTTAGATTAAGGATAAATCAATTACATAATTATGTGTGAAAAGTATAAATACACCCAATATAATTGTTTATTAAGTTTAATATAATAAGAGGTTATTCACACATATTGATAGCATGACATAATCAACAAGTAAATGTTTAACCCAAAAATTTAAATTGGGTTAACAAGTTTTCTTACAGAAATTCGACAGCCTAACAAAGTCACTTTAAAAATCAGAAAATAATTTGATGAGAGAGAAAAGGATATCTAATCACCATGACATAAAATTTAAGTCAATAAGGATATATAAGAACATATCCCAATATAATAAGATGTAAATTAAAAGACATAACAAAAATAAAACATTTAAAAATAGGAGGGTGAATGGTTCCCTTATCGAATTGGTAACTTACGAAACATACACCCCATGAAAGAAATATCACACAATGAATATTTAAATACCCATAAATTAAATTATATTACAAAAATATTACAATCATTGTCAGTAAATTTACCACAAAAAAGGAAATAGTGGCTAATATAGCATGAATCTCACTGGACTAAAAATTGAGATAAAAAGCCCTTACCACGTTGTTATCACTTGAGCCGTATGATAAAAAGTTAATAATCACCAAATGAATCGCCAAATACCATGAATATAAATATAATCATGATAATATATATCAAATTTCAATACAAAATACACCACATGCAATAAATAAGTGGGGAACAATGGAAATCTCACGGAAT
This sequence comes from Viscum album, assembly GCA_963277665.1. NCBI lineage: Eukaryota > Viridiplantae > Streptophyta > Magnoliopsida > Santalales > Viscaceae > Viscum > Viscum album. The sequence continues at coordinate 790,857,073 of OY728120.1, forward strand.
TAAAAGTGAGATAAGAAATCTCTTACCTCATGTCCAACTTGACCCGTATGTTCCTAGTTCATCCTGAATAATAAAACTAAGATAATTTATACTTTCTTAATAAATTTTTTATTTTTATTATTATTTTTATATCACTTATTACCTTGAAATTATAGTTAATTAATTATTTGAGTTCATATTGAACATTTTGTCGATGTTTATAATTTGAGTTAAAAATTTACTTGTTATAATTACAATTTTTCCATGTGGTCAAAATTCCATTATCTCCGTAATGATGTTCATGAATTATATATAATATATATTATATATATCTAGTATATATATGTATTTATAATAGTACATATCATTTAGAGATAAGAAATGAAATGCACCGTTCATGGAGATGGTAAGTCATACGTACACATGAACGCTACTTCCATTTATATTTCATATTTTAATGGAATTAAAACATAATGATACATAGGTATATTATAATTACAGTATAATATCATATATAATATCATAAACACCACCATTTATACATCTCACATAAGGCATTAACGAGTCATATCACTTTGAGGGGACTATAGTCTGCACTTCCTAAATGGATATTATCACGTTTACCCATTATGGAAATCATAAAGGTTTGCGATAAATAAAAAATACAGAAGAATAATGAAAAAATAAAAATAATATATATCATATATAAATACATTTCCATCATAATGACCACCATGATAGGTGGTAGGAGTTAATTGAACAATCATCGTTTCGTGAGGCGTTAGTTTCCCATCCACAGAAACATTATATTCTTTACCCATTAGATTGAGATGTGTGTAAGTGTAGTTTGAATAATTATCATAAAAACATACTAGTATATTTACGAAACTATTATTGTTTTAAAATAAAGGAATAAAAAGATTTTTTGGGGTTGGATAAGTAAAATAAAACAAAATAACATAAGAGAATGTATTACCTTTAAATCAGGTAACTGCCTTTGGTTTGAACCAAATGGGTTTCTTGAAGTGCTTTCTGCATAAGGTAAGGATTCTAGGATGAATATAGAGATCTTGGGTGCTTATTGTAGTATAGGTTGTATGAGAAAAAGTCTTGAGAAGTGTGATAAATAGGTAGGAAGTGAGGTCTTTTTATAAGGGATAGGAGGGGTTCTTTAGGAATGTTTGAAACAATTATTTTATTATAAACTAATCTTTGGTTTGAAAAGGTAAAATAATCATTAAAATCTAATTTTTTATGACTAATGGTCGAATTAAAATCATCCAATAATTATTATTCTGGTTTTGGATATTGTTTTAATATTTATAATCTTATTTATTTAAATCGTTTATTAATGAGGTAAATATTGCATCATTATTGTGTCATAAATAATATAATTTATTTGATGTCCAAAAATTATAAAAAAATACCATGATGTAGGAAATATTTTTGGGTTTCCAAAAAATATTTATAGTCGAAAATATAACTTATCTAACCACATGTAAAAATTGACTTACTAAAAAATATTTGATTATCTTTTCTGTCTTCACTTTAAATTAATTAATTTAAAATGTAATTATTACTCCCATGTGGATCTATGGGGTACCAAATTCGACCCAAGGATTCCCATGGTCGTATATGTATAATAAAATAGGATTAGGATACATTTTATAGTAATTTAATATTATTATAATATTATATTTTACCCTTATTTATTATATTTACCCTTTAATCATGGTAAATAAAATATTTACTGAAGTAAATATTTAAAATGACTAAAAATATAAGTTACCTATTTAAAAAATTAAGACCTAATGATTCCAAATATGGAATCTATTTTTCCAAATTCAAAATACATAAGTGGTAGAAATTAATTTAAAATGAATTCCCATTGTCAAAACAAAAAGTGTGTTTTTAAGAAATAATAACTATCAAAATATTGACATTTGATTATGTCCAATTTCAATGTGAAATAAATTCCAATGTCCAAAATTGGATTAATTGGTAAAACTATATTCTAATTAATCTTTATCACTAATTAAAAATCTAATCTAACCATATAAATACATTAAATTAAAAGACACTTTTGAATTAAAATACAGTATTTTCACTATTCATAAAAAATGATCATTATCAGAAAAATACCAAAAATTCATCCAAATTAAATTTTGGTGTCCCGATTATAAAGAAGAATTTTATTTTGTAAAATATAACATATAGAAGTGAAAAAAACTAGATTTAAATAGGGTTCTCCATTAAAAGGCGGTAAATCCACTTTTTAGTGAATATTAGAGTATTTGTGCTTAAAATCAAATTCTTTACTTATTTTAAGCCTCTAAATTTTATTGGATAAATGTAAAAATATTCAAAAAACATGTATAATCATATTTTAGTTAGTTCTTTTAATTATCTCCAATACAACGGCTAGGTGTTAACTACAATTTAAAATAATAATAATATTTTATTTGTGTGCAACGTAAGATTTCAAAGAAACCTGTTGTTGCGTATTGGATACGCCATTGAGCATAGCGTCCCCTTTAAAGTAGAATTAATATTTAATTATAAAATATTAATATATATGAAAAAATTTGGGTTCTTTATTTACTTGGGATGTTACACAAGGCATCCTAATCTCACTGTATAGGGAGATTTATTCTCATATCATAGGGAATACTAGGATCATTGCCTATAGAAACCCTATCTCTTCACAAGAGGCTACTCATTATTTTCACATGAGGCACATTTTTCTCATCTCATATAGATACATAGTCATTCCACCTAAGTCATACATGTATCATCACCAAATTAACAATATGATCATAACACAATGTAAAAGTATTAGGCTTATTATACAATGAGATAAGGAAGATATCACATGCTCATCTCATAAGCTTCTCATGATCATCACACATGGAATATCATGATCATAAAATGATGAAATAGATTATTATCAATGCCTATGGAAATAGTAAATAGATCCCATGTTTGTCACAAGGAATTCTTATTCTCATCAAATAAGGCATAACCTTATCATCAGATGGGGATAGAAATTAGGCTTGTTTCTTAAGGAAAGGGTGGGGATATCCCATTCTTGTCACATAGGCTTCGTATTCTCATCACATGAGGTTTATCATTCTTATCAAATGAGGATCCCTAGGATTATCACCTAGGGCTGGGTTTCTAATGTATCAGGTGAGGTTTTTACTAATCTCATCACATAGGACCTCTTAGGCTTGTCTTGCAACATAAGTCCATGGTTTAATTTCCATTGGAGACACTTCCACATATGATCATCATGTATGGTATGGTCACAGGTTAATGTTCTGTGGGGGTTAATCCACATAAATATTTCACATATGGAAGGGAATATATTTTATGTCTATATTGGTATACCCTATATTTTAAAGACTCGTGTAGAGTTGGGTGGTTTGGGTGAGGTATTTAGTAAGCTCTAGAAAGATGATCAGGCTTCGGAGGTGCCACATCCTAAAGGGGAAATGGAAGTGTGGTGATGATGGTTTTTAACCTTAAAGAGGTGTCCCATGTATCCTATAGTAAAACATGAATAAAATCCCATATAGTCTCAGGTATACAATTTAATGTCATTTAATAGTATTTTACACTACAGTTTATCACCATGCGATAAAGATGATTTTTCATAAAAAGAGAAACAATAAGGGATGGGGTGGGTCTTATGCTTTCGACAACCTATAAGATAAGGGCCATCACATTCTTATCACATGAATCATATCATATTCATCACATTAGGAATATTTTGATCATCATATAAGGAACTATATGTTTATCACATATGATAAATTACAGCATATAATCTTGTTATGAGGATGTTCATGTTGCATAAGGGGAAATAATGAGTGATAGAGTGTGGATTACAAACGGTGATTCCTAGAATATCATATCTTATCTGGTGGACCAAGTTGGTTCCCCTTGATGATTCCATGTTTGGGGATTATAACCAATAGGAGGCCTAGGTACTCCTCGGGAGTAGGGAGAACATGAGTGGCTATAATGCACATGTTTTCCTACCCATCCCATTATTGTGAGAAAATGGAATAAATTATTCTTATTATATTCTTGATGTGAAGGATTTGGGTATGAGTTCACCTATTATTAATAGTAAAATGTGGCAGTATTTCCCATCTCATATTTGTTAATGAAGACTTTGTCAAATGGATTAATTACACTGGATGCGTGTTTTTATTTTTCACATTTAAGCCTAGATTTGGTGTATGTGAGATCTATGGGAACTCAAGTTTCATAAAATTATGGTTAAAGGAGGCATACAATGGGGTTCCTTGGTATTTGGTTCACAAAATTTGGGTTTTGTTTGAGTACATATAGTTCTTGGAGAGATTATATTTTGTACAATTATGTTTCATGGATGAATAAGGAATAAATTTAATGAAATTGACTATTACACAAAACATGGAGTTGTGTGAAGCATATTCCACTTGTATGAATTTTTTCATAACCAATGAAAGTTGGAAAAATCCATATCAAACATAATCTAATACATTTAAGGTCCGATGTGAGAAACTTATCTCAATTTTCTCACTCGTGGGAATTCATAGGGGTCTATCATTGTTATAATTCTCAAAATAAATAGTTTTGTGAGATGAGAGAATGAACAATTGACTTCTAGTGGTTCATACTCAGAAATGGGGTTGATGTTGGATTTATAGTCATTTTATCTCATGGATGATGGTTTCTTCATGCAGATCTTGTGGGTTCATACAACTTTATGATTTCAGAGTGTTTTTAAAGTTAACTCATGTAACTCCAATTTTCATTAAATATGATACTTTAATATTTTGATGAGGGATTGATTACATGCGAAACATTGGATTTTTGTGGAACCTCTGATTAGTGGTTCATGAAACTTTGAGTTAAAATATTCTGCATTCTTTATATTCATTTGAGATTGATATTCATCTCTATAATCCTTCTCGAACATGATCCCCAATTATTTGGATGCATATTTTTAGTTCTAACAGTAATCTAGTAATGACTTATGAATTTTTACAGTGAAATAAAATATATTAGTGAATTTAGAATGAATAAGAAATCCATCAACTTTGGAGAATACTTTCAAATTGATAGAGAATCACGATCTTGATCATGATAAGGAGAATTTGATGTGAGTGATGATTTTTTCTCACTTATGGAAAGTAAAAGCAAATAAGGAAATGGTATATTTGAATGAAAACTACCATTGGTGTGTTTCTAAAATGAAAAATTTATTTATGTTTATGTAATATTACCAATAAGATAATATAGATAAGAATGTGATATTTATTTCTTATAAAATCAATAAAGGAAGTTTCTCCCAAGAAGAAATTAAATATATGGATTTAGAAATAAATCTAGAAGTTAAATTAAATGGAATATATTTATATTAAAGGAATAATATAGTGATTATTTTTTCATTGAGGAAAGAGAACCTAAATTAAAATCAAATTTAAAAGACACAATTATGTTAAGGTGTAATAATCTCAAGCTAAATATAATGATAATGATCAATTAAAATGTATTATTGATCTTAAAGTTAAACATAAAGGAGCACATATGGATATGCGTATTTATAAGAAGATGAATAAAAATAATGATAGACTATTGAAGGAATCCTTAGAGCACATCAATCAACTAAAACCAGAAATCACTCAAATAATTAAATTCATGAAAAGAAAACCCATTAAACATAAAAAATATGAATTGTTAGTTGATTTAAAGCTTAAATTTGAGGAAATGGACTTAATTATTGTATTAAAAAATAAGGCAAAAATATTAAATCTCTTAAAGAATTAGTGGTGACCATGAAGAAAATAATTAAATCATAATTTAAATTTGAAATTTATAAGAATAATTTATAGTTTTTATGATTTAACTATATTTATGTTAATTTAACATAAAAATTGACATAATAAAACTTTATAAGTGTTTCAAAAATAGAATACCTTATACTATGGTTGATATTGGAATTTGATATAAAGATCATTCATCCAAAGAATAAACAAAAAATATTACAATGAATAGAAAAAAAATTTATTAGGAAACTATAAAACATTTATAACTATAAAAAATATGAAATTTAATCAAACTACACAAAAAGGAATATAAAGGTACAATTCCCACTAAAAAAGTTTTAATTTTATGGCTACTTGGTCCTTTCAATGACCTACTGTGTTGAGGAAAGAAGTTACTTGAGAGAAAAATCACCAATAATCAAGCAATAAAGGATGAGAACATATCCACCATATAAAAGGAGATATTATTTCTATGGGTCTATTTTTAATCACTCTAACATTATAAATAAAACATTTGATTACATGAAAAAGAGAGAAGAAATTAAATCTGTGGAAGCCTCAAGAAAATTTAGAAGGAAACTCATTAAGGATGGTCTATTGAATAATAAATCATCCCAATAAAACAAAGAATAATAAGGTTATACACAAGTTTGATTTTATTCATAATAACACATGTGGTTCCATGACTCATAATGGGACAAGAAAATAAAGGTACATTATTTTGTTGTTGGTGATTATAGTTGAATGGATTTCAGTATGTTTACCCAATCCAAGAAGGATGTGATTGATTCTATCAAAAATAATATAGGTGAGTTGAAAGAAAATGAAAGGACAATCAAAATTTTATTATCGGATAATGAAAAAATAGTTCACCTATATTCAAATGAAGAACTACTTTGAAAATCATAAAATAAAACATAGGGTTTCATCAGTGAGAACTAAATAATAAAATTAATTTGTCAAAAGTTAGAATTAAAATGTAAAGAAAATATAAAAGACACTACTCATTGATAATATTATCTCAATGAACTATTATAAGGTAGTGGCAAAAGTGTAATTTTATACTAAAAAAATAAATTTGAATAGTACGAAATAGAAGTGTTGTTATGAAAGATATGGCATGACAGTAAACCAAATATATATAATTTTAACGTATTTAGAAGCATGTTTTTATCAAAAATAAATAAAGAGAACAAGGAAAATATGTTGATGTAGTGAATGATGGTATATTACTTTTTTATTCAACCAAGGGTAAGGTATAAAATTATATATTGATATAACTATAAGATATTTTGAGGGTATCAAAGTAATATTGAGTGAAAAATGTTAGAAATAACATAAGAAAATCAAATTAGGAAACAATATGGGAAGATGATGATGGTCATGAATAAATATCAGGATAAATTCAATTTATATACCAAGATAAAGACATCAATGTTAAATTAAATAAGGTTTCTTAAGTTAACGTTAGTCAATCACCCACTCATGTGTAAAGAATAAAGAACAAAAATAATGAGTCTAATATTATTTATGATGAGACAACACCAACACAAGCCCAATAAATGAGGAATACTGATCACACTATTTTTTAATCATAAATGAATTAAATATACTTTAAAGAAGCACCATATGATCAACCATGGATTAAATACATTAATAAATAACTTAATAAAAATCAAAATAATAAGAATAGGTAGATTATGAAGAGCTTAAAAAATCATAATCACTACTATAAAACCGACATTTAACAGTGTCGGCCTTCATCAACGCTAGAAAAAAATATTGATACAGGTTTCCTTTATTATCGCATTATTTTTAGTACAAATAAACATACAAAAAATAAAAATTAAATAAATAAAAATTAAAAAAATGAACAATTTTTTTGATTAAATAATTATTCATAAAAATGAATAAATTGAATATAAATATATATTATAAATATTAATAAATAATATATATTAAATATATAGATAAGAAAAATGAATTAAATGAAGTAATTAAAAAAATAAAAAATAAAAATGAGTAAATTAATAAAAAATTTAAACATTTTATTAATTAAATAATTATTGATAAAATTTAATAAATTTAATAAACATATATATATATATATATTACAAATATTGATAAATAATATAGATTTATAAAATGAATAAATTGTAATAATTAAAAATGAATAAATTGAAATAAATAAACAAAAAACTTAAAAGTAAACAAATTAAAAAATTATTAAAACATTTATTAATGAAACAATTATTAATAAAAATGAATAACATTTTATGTATATATATTAATTATAAACCGTAATAAATAGTATATATTAAATATAAATATATAGAAAATGAATCAAATTTATTAATTAAATACATATTATTGTCTTATTCATTTTTAATGTTGTTTGATTTTTCCATTTAACATATATCAAGTGTGTATTACGTTGATTTCAAAAACATATAAGTAATTAATGCATATTTATATACAACACATGCACACAAATATTTATGCAATTAATAACATCTTATATAGAAACAGATACACTTAATATTTATTTAATTTATTAAAAATTGTAGTAAATTTTATAATTTCATTATAACAAGATACACTGAATATATTATGTTTTTAATTAGTTAATTATATTTATTTATTTTTAATATTATTACAGTTAGTTATTATTTATTTGTTTTTTTAATTTAATAATTTTATGTTATTTATTTATATATATTTATTTACTATGTTTTAGTATTTTCAACATGTATTCATCTTTAGTTATATATAAATCCATATTTTTGAAATAATTTTTATTTAACTAATAAAACTTATCCCTTTTTTCAATATTTTTAATGTGTTCTCATTTTAAATTATTCAATTTCATTCATGTTTAAAATGAATGTATTTAAGTTTATATATTCATCAATAATGTTAACAATATATTTCCAAATAAATATTTAAAAATAAATATTTTTATAATTTTATATTTACAATATTTATAAATTTATATATTTATAATTATTATAAATAAATAAATATAATTTTTTAGAAAATTGTTTATATAGTTATAAAAAAAGCAGCCAATGTACAATATCGGGATGTACTCAGTAAGACTCGAACCTGAGATTTCATCAAGACCCAAAGGGGAAGCTACCACTGAGTTGCACCTTGTGTGTGTGTCTATATATATATATATATATATATATATATATATATATATATACAGATATAAATATGTAAATATTATTTTCTAAAAAATTAAACTTATATTTAAAAAAAATAATTATATATTTAAATAATTATAAAATTATAATAAAAATATTCAAATAATGAATATATTTACTATATTTTTATTTTTATTTTTAAATATTTATTAAATATATATACATATATATATAATAATATAAATATATAATGATATAAATATTTTATAATTATAAAATTTTTATAAATAAATTTAAATAATGAATATATTTACTATATTCATATTTATATATATTTATTAAATATATATATAATTATATAAATATATCAAATTATGTAAACATATATAATGACATAAATATATTTATAATTATAAAAAAATTATAAATATACATATAGATGTATATTTACTATATTTATAAAATTATATATTTATAACTATATATATAAAATAAAAAAACATCAAAAGTATTTATGTAATTATAAATATATAATTATATATTTAAATAATTAAAAAATTATAATAAACAAATATATAATTATATAAATATATTTACAAATTTTTTATTTATAATTATAATTATAAATCCTTTATCAGCCCTAATATTTTAGAACTCATAAAGGATTATTTTATCAGTGCTTCATTAGTTCTTCTAATAAATAGGTTTATGAACGCTAAAAAGGAACGAATAAAAGACAAATGTTTCAGTGCTAAAACTTTAGGGTTGATTAAAATGTATTTTATAAGTTTTTTTTGTAAGTGCTGATAAATGTGTCCCAAATCTATTTAAAAGAACCCTAACCAAGACTGATTCTGACACGATTCTCATGCTCCTGCTGAACTCCCCAATTGTCAGCACTTCTCTTCTGCATTCTCTCAAAAGAATCAATGCTAGAATCCAAGGTATGTTATTTTCTCTTTTTCCTCCCTCGTTGATTTCCTCTTTGGGTTTCGTGGTTTTTTGTTTTTGTGATGTTCTCAACCATGAAAATCCCTACTTCTTCACTAAACAATAATGATTCATTATGCTTCTTAACATTGTTATATTCTTAAATGGGTTCCACACCTTCTCCTACTTCTTTCCAGCCCCTCATCCATAATCCCAACCCTTCTAAAACTCTTATATAGAGCTTACTATTTCTCATAGAAGAATTGTAAGTCTAACATAGTAACCAATACAACATGATCCATTCTATCTCCCCATTTTTACTTCACGTGACATTTATGTAGTCGGATTTACCTTTACAAAGAATCATAACATACCATTATATAGGCCATCTATGTAATTCATGTCTTTAACCACAATTTTAAAAAACAATTGTGGAGAACCCTATTTCTTATAGGTAAAATTACAAGTAGATACATTGAGCTTCACAATATAGGGTTATTTTGTAGTTATTTATGATCAACTTTTAGAGATGTTGGATACATTCTCTAAACCTTCCACTATGCCCATTTTAGGCTTAATTGTTTTTCATAGGTAATCATCTAGCTCAAAATTCCTTCCTCTATGGCATGGTGAAATCCCATTGTTCATTTTATAATCCTAAGGAATTCAAAAATATTTAGATTGTATAAGATATGTAAGAGTTTATAATGAATTACTTTTAGAGTATTTTTTGAAAATATAGAATATATTGTTTATTAACAATTCAAATATCTTATTCATGATTTAAATAATTCAATACTAATTAAATTACTCCACTAATAAGGGGTTTAGATTGTTTTTGAACATAATCTGTAAAGACTTGTAAAATTCAAGGGAAATTTTTTCATAATTTTCTTTGAGATTTTACAAGAATGCAGTTTATGATGGCGCCTGATTCCGAATCCCGGTGTGCCCGGAATCAATTTCTGAATGTTAGCTCGGGTACGTTCAGTGAACGTATGTGCGGGTTTTTCTAACATTTGATCATGTGCTCGGAATTGAAATCTGAGGGCACCAATGAACTCACAGTGCCGGTAATTACATAGAAACACCTTTTCCAGAGTTGTGTTTTCTCGGGTGTGGATTTTAATTTTTTTTGGGTTTAAGGAAGAAATAAATAAAATTGTGAACAATTTTATTTTTGTTAACCATGGGAGTTAAATTCTACCATGGGAAGTTGTTGGTGGGACCCACAACCACCCAACTTCCCAGGTGTGGATATGTGGGAGGTGGGGCCCATACAAGACCCTAACCCACCTTGATCTTCCCATAACCCCCTTCACCTCCCATAACTTTTTCCCTCTTAAATTTTGTAACTCTCAAAAAGAAACCCCCCCCCCCTTTTAAATAAAGTCAACTCCTTAATTGTGTAGGTTTTTCAAGTAATTACTTCTAGGATTTTTTTGAATTTTAAATGAATTCTTTTGGCTTGTGTGTTAATTAAATAATACGAAGTCTTATTTCGTGGTAGAGTTGTTGATTGTGAGAAAGGATATGAAGAGAAATCTCTAAGATTCGAAGAACTTCTTCCTTCTTGAAGAACGCGAAGAACGCAACTCTCCGACGAAGAATGCCGACAACAAAAAGCGGCGATGTACCCCCCTTTCTTCCTTCTCAGTGAAAAGAGGGGATACGTCACATCTTGAGTACACTTGGGCGACATCGGGCCTTCCAAGACCTTCGACGAAGAACGCTTCCCGGTCTCCATCAAAGGAGGAGACACCGCCCTGGGAAAAATCGAAAACGACGACGTCACCTTCTGACATCAACGAACGGCGCTACCTCTCCACAGATCCAACGAGAGATCCCATCACGAGGTAGGGGTTTTATGAATTTCTATTTCGTGATTACTTCCATCAATTTCTTCCTTTTAAATTGAACCGCCTGTTATCGTGATAACGGGAGGAGGTTGGACCGCATAAACACGTCCAACACTCCTCCCCGTTTTTGGTTGTTGATATTGATGCGGAAAGAGCAAGGCAACGCGGTGCCGAAGCACCGTGCAGAAAATTGTTAAAGGCAGGGCGGAGAAGCACGGCGCCGTTGCACCGCGCCGTTGGAAACAAACTAATATGCGGCGCCATCGCGCAGCCCCATAGAAGACGAACAGAAGACGCGCAGTCGTCGTGCCGCTCCAGATGAATACTAAAGCACCGTGGCTGGAGCAGCGCCGCAGCGGAGGGGCATGGCAACGCCGCGCCGCGCCAGACAAACAAAGGTCGCGGTCTGTTTTGGGCCGCGGCGGAGCAGGGGAAGCGGCGGCCGGTACCGGGCCGCCGGCATTGGAGCAGGGGGGACCGGCATTGCCGGTCCCATGGCGGCAATAGCCGGCAGGCTGGGGTGGTCTGGCCGGACAAGGGAAAAGCCAGGGGTTACAAACCCCCGGCCGGCTAGCTGAGCGGCCCCATAAAGGGATCACAGTTTCTCCACGCGGGGGCAGTGCACCCCCTACCCACTTCGCTTGACCGTAACGGTCAAGCCAGCCGCTTGTCCACCCGGCCAGCGCCAGCGCACCCAGCCCACTGGGCCGAGCCACCGGACCGGGCTGTGCCGACCGGGTCGGCACAAGACCAAGCGTGCCAGACCCGGACTCAGTTCGGGTCGACCCGGTTCGGGCCGACCCTGGGGGTATCGGGCCGGGTCGGACCGGGCCTGAACCCCTTAATACTGAACCTCTTTCGGTCCGTTTCCCATAACATGTGTTGCGGACCTCCAATCGACGCACCGTCAGTTGAGTAGCGATACTTGGATCGATACAGTCATTTCATTATTTTTACACTCAAGGTTTCGAAGTACTTTGGGTTCGGCTGGGTCGGTTCGTACACGAAACCAACCAGGCCCTCAGAGAGAAAACGCTTATAACATGAGTTCCGGAAATCCGATTGACATTCCGTCGACTTTGTTGAATTCCTTTTGATGAGAAGGAACTTTTCCATTACTCCTCTCGAGGTTTGGATGCCATCGGAGTGCGGTCGGGTTGGTTCACTCACGAAACTAACCGGGCCCCTGGAACGAAAAATCCAATAAATCACAGACCGTGCATCCGATTGACACACCATTTGTCTCATTGAATTCCTCTTGATGAGACGGAACAGTTGGCATACTTCTCATGAGGTTTGGATGCAGTTGGATAGTGGCCAGGTTGGATTGCACACGAATCCAACCGGGCCCCTGGAACGAAAAGGGCTAGTAACTTTCAGACTGGACGTCCGTTTGACGAACCGTCAGCGGCCTTGGTGATCACGTTGAGAAACGGTCCCTACGAGCATACCCTATGATAGTTAGGGGTACAATTGAGATATGGCCCGGTTTGTTCGCACACGAAACCAACCGGGCCCCTGGGACAAAAAGGCTCGTAACTCATAAACCGGGTGTCCGATTGACACACCATCTGTTGCGTTGAGACCCCTATGACGAGGCGGTCCATTGAGATACTTCTTCATGGGACCTTACGATACTTGGAGTATCGACCTGTAGCTCATGGAGCAGACCCTCCTGGAGACGAGATTTCAGAGTACAGAGACCGTGTAGCCGGCTAAGTCCTGACGACTGCTTGACCGACTCGACTTGAAGTGAGTCGACTAGCCCAGTGGACTGGGCACTACTTTGTTTGGGTGAAGACCCATGACGGACAGAGCATTACCTGTGTGACAGTGAAGACTCGCGGTACTCGTCCGGGGAGTACCTCTTCATGCTACTAGGGGGTGTGCACTACTGTGTTTGGGTGGAAGACCCCGGTGGGAAGAACTACTGTGTTTGGGTGGCTGGCCCGCGGTACTCGACAGGAGGAGTACCTCAGCAGTCTTAGGTTAGTGAGCAGTACCTCGGAGTCATGACAGGACCATTGTACACTCTAGAGACAGGGCTCTTCAGTAGTTACGGTTTCGATAATTAAAATCCTGGTTTCAGCTAAGTCTATGATCTTTGTGTTTCCTCATGATTGAGATTGGTTATTTGATAACTTATGTATATGTTTGGGCATATACCTAAGTAGAGTTTTTTTGTTGAGATCTTCTTTGTGGTTATCCTTGTTGGTTTTAGTGAGAACTTGAGGGTCTTGGGGTCCCTACTGAGTATCGTTATACTCACCCCTGCACGGGCTATGCCCGCACCTCATTGTGTTGTTTGCAGACGACGGGCAGTGCTGACGGAGGCCGAGTGTTTGAGGACTGGACGGTACCCGGAGTTGGACCACACGATGAGTCAGTACCCAGAGTTGGACCACATGACGAGACAATACCTGGAGGAGGACCACACGACGATACAATATCCATAGGTGACTTCACGACGAGACGAGACTCAGAGGAGGTTGACGGGCGAGAGAGTTGCAGAGGCTATCTGTACCTACCCTTCAGGTATGATCCGAGGAGGACGACCCAGGAGCCGCTTCCGTTCTTCCAACTATTGTCTTTTTCTGTTGTACTTTTGTTTAGTTGTAGCTGTATTTTCAGTTGGGTTTGTATTCTGGCCCATTTACTTTTCGGCACTTTCTTTTGTACATAGTGTTTTACTTACACTTGTACTGTGTGGTGTTTTGTTTACTTTTATAAAGGCAATGTCTTCCCAGTTTTTTTCTGGATTTACGCCTTTGGTGCTATTCGCCAGCCCCTGGACTATGGAAGACGGGCTTGGGGTAGTCATGGCATGGGCCCCGAGGACAGGTCGTGACAAATTGGTATTAGAGGAGTCGGTTCTACCGCATAACTTATAACTCTGATATTTTTTCTTTCTGTGATGAAATAGTGTTAAAGGTACCGAGTTAGTTCTTTAGTTCAGGGAGTCCAGTGTTGGTGTGGGCGGCTGATGTATCTATACACCAGGACCCTGACAACTGATTTCTGACTTTGTGCATGAAAACACTGATTGCGTGTGTGTTTCCAGATGATTTTAAATGTCATCTCAAACTAAGTCAGCTCAAACCAGGTCAGCTCACAAGGTATAAACGTTGGACCGTGTCACGTTGTTTCTTTCAAGATGCCTTTTCACGGACGACCAGCTAGAGCCCAGAGGGATGTGCGTACTGATAGCCTGCCAAGAGGCGAGGCTTCGGTATAGGGGCCTCTTTCAGTTGAGGCACTAACGGAGGCACCAGTAGTACTACCATACGTCGGGCCCCCGATGCCACCATCCCCAGCAGTAGGCGATGCACGCCACTTGAGCCCGCTGCACGAGTACCAGCGCCAGAGGCCACCCAGGTTACGGGGAGAGACGGACCTGCAGGAAGCTGAGGATTGGCTGGAGGCTGTGGTGAGAGTTTTCAGGCTAGTGGGAACCTCCATGTGAGCACATGAGAGCGGGGGGCTCAGATGCGTGCTCAGTACCGCTTTTGTATCCCTAATTTGTGTTAAAGATTTACGAGAACATAAATCCCTACGGTAGGAGTAATGTAAAGACCAGTAAAATTCAAGGGAAATTTTTTCTTAATTTTCTTTGGGATTTTACAAGAATGCAGTTTCTGACAGCGCCTGATTCTGAGGCCCGGTGGGCCCAGAATCAATTTCTGAAGTCTAGCTCGGGTACGTTCAGTGAACCTGTGAGCGAGTTTTTTCTAACTTTTGAACTGATGCTCAGAATTGAAATCCGAGGGAACCAATGAACTCGCAACACCGATAATTGCTTAGAAATACTTTTTCTAGAGTTGTGTTTTCTTGGCTGTGGTTTTTAATTTTTTTTGGGTTTAAGGAAGAAATAAATAAAATTTTGAACAATTTTATTTTTGTTAACAAAGGGAGTTAAATTCTACCATGGGAAGCTGTTGGTGGGACCGACAACAACCCAAATTTCCATGTGTGGATATGTGGGTGGTGGGGCCCACACGAGACCCTAACCCCCCTTGATCTTCCCATAACCCCCTTGACCTCCCATAAATTTTCCCCACTTAAATTTTGTAACTCTCAAAAAGAAACCCCCTTTTTAAATAAAGTCAACTCCTCAATTGTGTAGGTTTTTCAAGTAATTAATTCTTGGATTCATTTGAATTTTAAATGAATTCCTTTGGCTTTTGTGTTAATTAAATATGACTAAGCCTTATTTCGTGGGAGAATAGTTGATGGTGTGAAAGGATTTGAAGAGAAAGCTCTAATCTTTGAAATACTTCTTCCTTCTTGAAGAACACAAAGAACGCAACTCTCCGACGAAGAACGCCGACACCAAAGAACGGCGACAAACCCCCATTTCTTCCTTCTCTACGACAAGAGGGGATACGTCACATATTGAGTACACTTGGGAGACGTCGGGCCTTCCAAGACCTTTGACGAAGAACGCTTCCCGGTCTCCATCAAAGGAGGAGACACCGCCGTGGGAAAATCGCAAACGACGACGTCACCTTCCGACATCAATGAATGATGATACCTCTCCACAGATCCATCGAGGGATCACATCATGAGGTTGGGGTTTTATGCATTTCAATTTCGTGATTACTTTCGTCGTTTTCTTCCATTCAAATTGAACCGCTTGTTATCGTGATAACGGGAGGAGGTCGGACCGCACGAACACGGACGACACTCCTCCCCTTTTTTGGTTGTTGATATTGATGCGGCACGAGCAAGGCAATGTGATGTCGAAGAACCGCACAGAAAATTGTTAAAGGGAGGGCGGAGAAGCGCGGCGTCGTCGCACCGCACCGTACAAGACGAACAAAAGATGTGGCACCGTCACGCCGCGCCAGGGGACTACTAAAGCACCGTGGCCGGAGCGGGGCCATGACGGAGGGGCGCGGCGTCATTGCGCCGCACCAGACGAACCAAGGTCGCGGTCAGTTTTAGGCCACAGTGGATCAGGGGAACCGGAGGTCGGTACCCGGCCGCCGGCGTCGGAGCAGGGCGGATCGTCCTTGCCGGTCCCGTGGCGGAAACAGCTGGCCGGCCGGGGCGGGCCGACTGGACAAGGGAAAAGCTGGGGGTTACAAACCCCTGGCCGTCCAGCTGAGCGTCCCCATAAAAGGACCACAATATCTCCACACAGGGGGCAGTGCGCCCACCACCCGCTTCGCTTGGTCGTAATGGCCGAGCCGGCCGCCTGGCCACCCGGCCAGCGCTAGCGCGCCCAGCGTGCCGGGCCGAGCCACCCAGGCCAGGCTGGGCAACGCACAGGCCGGGCCAGGCCGCGCCCAGGCCTGGCCGGGCTGCGCCGACTGGGTCGGACCACGCCCCAGCGGGCCTGACCCGAACCCAGTTCGGGTCGACCCTGTTCGGGCCGACCCTGGGGGTATCGGGCCGGGTTGGACCGGGCCCGAACCCCTTAATACCGAACCTCTTTTGGTCTGTTGCCCATAACATGAGCTGCGGACCTCGGATCGACACACCGTCAGTTTCGTAGCGATCCATGTATAGAGCCAGTCGTTTCAGTATTTTAACACTCCAGGTTTCATAGTACTTTGGGTTCGGCCGGTTTGGTTCGTACACGAAACCAATCGGGCCCTCGGAGCGAAAACGCTTATAACTTGAGTTCCATATATCCGATTGACGTGTCGTGGACTTTGTGGAATTCCTTTTGATGAGAAGGAACTTTTGGATTACTTCGCTCGATGTTTGGACGATGTCGGAGTGCAGTCGGGTTGGTTTGCTCATGAAACCAACCGGGCCCCTAGAACGAAAAGGCCAATAACTCACAGATCGGGCGTCCGATTGACACGTTGTCTGTCTCATTGAATTCCTCTTGATGAGACGGGAATTTTGGCATACTTCACCTGAGGTTTGGATGCAGCTGGATAGTGGCCGGGTTGGATTGCACACGAATCCAACCGGGCCCCTGGAACGAAAAGGGCTAGTAACTTTCAGACTGGACGTCCGTTTGACGAACCGTCAGCAGCGTTGGTGATCACGTTGAGAATCGGTCCCTATGAGCATAAACTATGAGATTTCGGGGTATAGTTGAGATACGGCCGAGTTGGTTCACACACGAAACCAACCAGGCCCCTGGGACGAAAAGGCTAGTAACTCAAAGACCGGGTGTCCGATTGACGCTCTGTCTGTTGCGTTGAGACCTCTATGACAAGGTGGTCCTTTGAGATACTTCGTCGTGGGACCTTGAGATACTTGGAGTATCGACCTGTAGCTCGTGGAGTGGACCCTCTTGGAGAAGAGCGTTAAGAATACAGAGACTGTGCAGCCGGCTGAGACCTGACGACTGCTTGACCGACTCGAATTGGAGTGAGTCTACTGGACCAGTGGACGGAGAAATACTTTAATTAGGTGCAGACCCATGGCGGATGGAGCACTACCTGTGTGACAGTGCAGACCCGCGATACTCGTCCGGAGAGTACCTCTGCAGGCTACTAGGGGGTGTGCACTACTGTGTTTGGGTGGCATACCCCGGCGGGAAGTACTACTGTGTTTCGGTGGTTGGCCCGTGGTACGTGACAGGAGGAGTACCTCAGCAGTTTTAGGTTAGTGATCAGTACCTCAGAGTCATGATAGGACCACTGTACACTCTAGAGACGGGGCTCTTCAGTAGTTACGGTTTTGATAATGAAAATCCAGGTTTGAGATGAGTCTATGATCTTTGTGTTTCCTCATGATTGAGATGGGTTACTTGATAACTTAGTTATATGTTTGGGAATATACCTAAGTAGAGGTTATCTGTTGATATCTTCTTTGTGGTTATACTTGTTGGTTTTAGTGCGACCTTGAGTGTCTCGGGGTCCCTACTGAGTATCGTTATACTCACCCCTACACGGGTTATGCCTACACCTCGTTGTGTTGGTTGCAGATGACGGGTAGTGGTAACGGAGGCCGAGTGTTCGAGAACTGGACGGTACCCAGAGGTGGGCCACACGACGAGTCAGTGCCCAGAGTTGGACCACATGATGAGACAGTACCTGGAGGAGGACCACACGACGAGACAGTATCCGAAGGTGGACATCACGACGAGATGATACTCGGAGGAGGTTGACGGGTGAGAGCTTTGTGGAGGCTATTTGTACCTACCATTCAGATAGGATCCGAGGAGGAGGGCCCAGGAGCCACTTTCGTTCTTCCAGCTATTTTCTTTTTCTGTTGTACTTTTGTTCAGTTGTAGCTGTATTTTCAGTTGGGTTTGTATTCTGGCCCATTTACTTTTTAGAACATTCTTTTGTACTTAGTGTTTTACTTCCGCTTGTACTCTGTGGTGTTTTGTTTACTTTTATAAAGGCAATGTCTTCCCAGTTTTTTTCAGGATTTACGCCATTGGTGCTAGTCGCCAGCCCCTGGCCTATGGAAGGCGGGCATGGGGTAGTCACTGTAGAGACCCGAAGCTTATCGTACATGGACATTACATTACTTTTGCGGAATACTTATTACATAACAAAAACACACACACACAAGGATCGTAATAGTTTATTGTCTTTGGAAACTCGGAACGTAATCTTCTAATCGTGGTGAAAGATCTTCGATATCTCCCATAAAGATCTTCCCTTTTTTTTACCTAAAACCTTTCTTTATATCCTGGGGAAAAGAAAACATAAAAGGGTGAGCTCAAATGCTCAGTAAGGGTATACAAAAGAAATAAAAATCATATCATATCTTTTTGAAAATCATAACCTGCAAAAGAGATCATAGTATCTTAACATGGAACAAATCATAGAAGTGAAAATGAGATCACCATAATCATAACATGAAACTTGAAACTTTGTGGCATGCACACATAATCATGGAAAATCATTTCTTGTTAGTCATGACTCATTGCCAAGACTATCTTAGTGGACAAAGTCCCTTTCTGAACCGAGTTCACTCCTCGTTTCAGTCCTGTATCACTGAACCGAAATAACCTTCCGTTCCAGCCATGTCTATCTCATGAGATATAAAGTCTTTACCCAATGCATTGGAGGGAGATATAGGTCCCACCCATCTTATAATGAATCCTTTCTTATTTGTGCCACATAATCATAAAACATACATCATCGCATAACACATGTAACAAAAATGGGATTCTTGAAACATCATGACATCATAAATCAATTCATATAAGATAAAGGAATTCATAAACATAATTCCATCACAACATAGTCAAATCAATGTAAAAATATGGATAGAAACAGAACCCTTTATTATCTTATATGGAAAATAATTTTGATAAAACACTTGAATTGAATTCTTGAGGAAAATATCCTTTCTTCTTCAAAATCAATTTCTTTTCACAAAACATCATGCAATTTTAAAAGAAAGAGATTTTATTGAAAATAGTCATGAAATCTTTTAGAGGAAGCTTCATGAAAATAAGTCTTTATAAAACAGTATAAATCCGTTCGTGCCATATAAGTTAAAAAAAACATTCTTCGTACTTTTGTCGGAAAAGTCAAAAAGTACCTCGTACGAAAAACGAAAAAAGATTCCTTTCATATCCTTTACTAAAAACTCATAGAAGGGTAAAATTGGATTTAAACAATTGTAGGTGGATGGAAATAATATTACATATTGAGGGAACATGGATGTGGATGATAAAATACACCCCAGTAAATACTTACGAATAAACAATCTCGGATAAAAATGAGATTGTGATATTTCCCTTACCTTAGGTCCGACTTGCTTTGTAAGTGTCCGAACCTCCTCTTCTTTGAAGCGCCTCTTTGAGACCTCCTCTTAGGGCACTAAAATTGGTCTTTGAGGAAGACCAGAACATCTAGGATGTTTCTAGGGAAGTGGAGAAGAGATATTGGCAGGGGTTGGCCGAGCTTGAGAGCTCAAATTGGTGTGAGGAGGAGGGGGAGGAGGTGTCCTTTTATAGGGGAGGAGAGGGGCACCTTAGGAATTCTTAAAAATATTAATTTATAATAAATCTAACCCCACTTAAAAACCTCCAAAAATGACTCATATTCGAAGCTTAGATGAGATAGGGTTGTAATCTCATCAACCAATCAAATTTAGACATGTTTGGATCTTATTTTAAACCTTATCAATTAGATTTAACTCTAAGTTAAATAATTTGACTTTTACCGTGTCTTTTTGTTTTCTTTCACTATATGGTTAATACACTTACTATAACATGCCAAACGAACCCCAAATTGTTTATTATTAATATATATATCCTTATCTAAGTCATTTGGCCGAACCTTAGATTTTTAGGAATAAAATAACAATTAATAATATAATATTTGATTTAAAAACTATTTTGTGTCAATTTTGACACTATTTGATATATGATTTTTGTGAAAGTCATAACAGAATTAAATGTTCGAACCAAGTTGATTAAATCAACATTAATATATCATATTAACCTATAAAATTAGTGGAATTCATAAAAATTCTCAAATTACATTTATTTTGGTGTTTATAACATCAATTATGTCAATATTTCATAAATAAGATAATTACTGCATCATCTTTGTGTCATAAATTAATTAAATTATTTGATGTCTAAAATTTACAAATAAAATACCATCATTTAGGAAATCGTTTTAGCTTTCTAATGAATATTTATAGTCGAATTTATCTTATGTATAACCCCATATTAAAAATGATTTACTTATTAAACTTTGATTTTAACTATTTTAACCCTTCTTTAAATAAATTAATAATAAATGTCCTAATCTAATCCAAGTGGGCCTAAATGGTCATATTTTATTCCTAAGATTGTTTTTGGTCGAATTACACTTGTCCAATAGAATTAGGACATGTGTTAGGGTAATATTAATATCATATTTACCCTTAGTTACCTTATTTACTATTAACCGTGGTAAAAAAAGTAAAAAGTTACTATTCACCAAAAAATTATTTTCATCTCATTGAACCACATTTTAGTCCTTGATATTAACCGTGTCTTTCGGATTTTCGAAATTCCATTCACAGAAGTGGTAAAATTAAGTTTTATGCAAAATTCAGTTTTTAACCTACCACTTAGTAGTTTCACTATTCATCAAAAATTGATGTTTTTCAGAACAATGCCAAAATTTCATCCCAAACTATATTTCATATTCCGAATTCAAAAATGAAGTCTATTTTACCAAATTCATAAGATAAAAGTTGCATTAATTAATTTTATAATTAAATCCCGCTGTTAAAACAAATAGCGTGTTTTTAAGAAACAATATCTATCAAAAGATTGACACTTGTTTATGTCTAGTTTAAATGTGAAATTACATCCAACGACCAACATTGTATTAAATTGTAAAAATATATTCTAAATATACTTTAAAACCACTCAAATTAATGATTTATCACTATTAATTATTTCGATTAAAAAAGTTGTTTTTAATTATAATTTAGTAATTTTCACTATTCATCAGAATATGAAAGTTATCCGAAAAGTACCAAAATTTCACCTTAGGCTAAATTCGATACTCCGAATCCAAAAATAAAGTTCATTTTGAAAAATAAGATTTACTGGATTTCAAAAAGTGGTTATTACTATTCATAACGGATAGTTTTAATAATATTTTTATAGCATATCGTTGTTTAGTGAAACTCGGTATTGCGTACTACACACGCTATCGAGGAAGGTCGCGATTGCGTGTAATGCAAGTCAAGTCAAGGAGGTGTGTTGTGCAAGCTCCTTTTGGTGTAGCGTACAACACAAGACATTAATAAAATTAAAAAGAATATTTTTTTATAAAATCTTGGGCTGTTACATTCTACCCCCCTTAAAATGAATTTCGCCCTCGAAATTCGTCGGGGTTATAAATGGTTTACTATTTGAAAGTTTCTTTAATAGAAACCCACATCGTAAAAGGGAATACCAAAACTTGGCTTTAAAAACTAAAGTATGAAATGTAACGACTACCCAAATAAACTAATCACTGGGTTTCCACATAGGTGAAAATATGGATATGGAAGAGAAATCTAACCATCATGTTCTGATGGAGAGTGGTAGAGAACATGGCTATGGAAAATCCAGTAATCACAAATCCATAAATTTGTGACGATCTAAGGTACCATCTGATTAATCAGGTATAAGAGAACTAGGACAACATTTTTGGTTTTCAAGATCATTTCCCTAAAGTTAAAGAATTTGAATTAGAATAAATACTTACTTTATTTTGGTACAATCTCACTGTTGTTCGTGCCTTTAACAATTTCCACTTCATCTCTTAAATAAATGAAGTTGAATTTGTTATTCGTGAAGTGTTAGCAGATCATGTGATAGAATGACGGGTCATTCCATCTGTCTCAAAAGGTTAGCAAAATTTATATACATAAGTCGATCTATAGTGGGATTAATCATATATGGTTCCTAAAATGGGCTTATACTTCATATATCATACTGCTTAATATAATAACACTAGTTTCTACTAAACAGGGACTTCCTGTAGGTCAGTGGTAGGCGATAAAGGCCAGTCGCACTTCGGTTGTGGGTTCGATTCATACAGCCTTGTCCGAAGCAATGGGCTGTCGCCCGTCCTGCAGGTTGTCCTTTTTCTAAAACTACGTTACTATAACATCCCATCAATAATATCGAAAATATTCTATCCTTAAACAATACTAACTTATGTCCAACATAATCCAGTCTAATCTTTAGGCTTATACATAATACTGCAGTCCACTCTCATAATATAGTGACAACGATTACCAGAGATTTAATACTGTCGTTGATCCCCACATATCATAAGATATGTCTTGTTGGTCACATTCCAAACATTCAAAGTCCTTAATCGTGTATTCTCTTGAATACCTTAGTGAAAACATGAGTGCAGTTAAAAGTTAACACTTTCCACATACCAAAATCCTCAAAATTCTATATACTCAAACCATGATATCACTTAGTCCTTATATCAATCATGAGCTCATGAATACTATTAAACATTTCATTTTCTCGTCTTCATTATGCGCATATCATCTTATTTCCAAAAAATATCTCAATCACTTTGAATACCACATCAATAAATATTGCAATACTAAATGATACAACATTATTTTGGAATCCCATTACATAAACACTTAATCATTCCACCACATCGTTGTCATATTCAACATTTCCAATAGTGATCGCATGTGATTTCCCTTTGTCCTTTGCCTTCAGTGGTTGCTCATGTTGATCATCACTAACCCTTGGATTAGGGCAATTATTAGCATAATGCCCCATTTCCTTGCACTTGAAGCATTGAAGTGTTGGCGGTGCGTTCTCTGCAGTGTTTGCTTTATTCACATCATTAGAAACCCTTTTTCCATTACTTCGACACTCAGCTGCTCGATGACCTTCTTTTCCACACTTAAAACATTTTCTAGTCCCTTTTAGACAATCTCCACCATGCTTCTTTCCACACTTTGTGCATAAGGAAACATTCATCTTCTTTTCACCATTATTCTGAGATTTCTCCTTGAACTCCATCTTTCGTTTCTTGTCAAAACCATGAGATGGATATGTAACACCAACTTCCATTTCTACCTTGATAGCACAACGCACAATTTCTTCATAGCTACTGAAGTCTCTTATAGCTAATGCCCTTAGAAGACTTGGTTTTAAGCCACTGAAAAATCGATCAACTTTACTTTCAGGTTGGATGATAATTCCAGAAGCATACCTTGCAAGTCTTGTAAAATTTGCTTCATAGGTACCAACAGATTCATCGTCCCTTTGCTTCAGTTCAAGAAACTCTTTCTCCATCTTTGTTCGAAGAATACGAGGGAAGTACTTACTAAAAAACAAGTTCTTGAACTCGTCCCATTCCATGGACTCAATTTCATCTCTTGGCCTCGTATTCTTGATAAGATTCCACCATTGATCAGCTTCACCTTCCAAACGATATACTGCTAAGATGACTTTATCATGTTCAGAACATTGAAGAACTGAAAATATCTTTTCAGTAGTACTGATCCATTGTTCAGCCACAAGTGGATCAGAAGACCCACTGAAAGAAGGTGGACGTTGCCTCATGAAGGACTCAATAGAATATTGTTCCCTTCTCTGCTCATTTGGAAGTCCAGAATGATTCATAGCTTGTGTAAGTATAGCAATAAGATTTTGCACTCCATCTCCCATAACATTTGTTTGTTCAGGAGGGCAATCATTGCGTTGTCCATTGCATTGATCAACACGGTTCCTTCGGGTTCCAGCCATCGTCTAAAACCCAAAAAGAATAGTGTGAGAGGCAAAAATCATGCTAGGGAAAACAACATAATAAAGGGGGAGTACCTTCAATATCCAACATCTTAGGTTTAATTCTATGATCGTTAGCGTAATTCTAATACTATAACCTATACGTATACTTATCCCTAGGGACATCCCTAGACATACCTTAGAAATATCTCTAGGGATCTCACTAACGTTTTCGCATCCTAGTTTCCAAAGGTTGACTAAACCTTTCCTCTGATACCAACTGTAGAGACCCGAAGCTTATCGTACATGGAAATTACATTACTTTTGCGGAATACTTATTACATAACAAAAACACACACACACAAGGATCGTAATAGTTTAGTGTCTTTGGAAACTCGGAACGTAATCTTCTAATCGTGGTGAAAGATCTTCGATATCTCCCATAAAGATCTTCCCTTTTTTTTTACCAAAAACCATTCTTTATATCCTGGGGAAAAGAAAACATAAAAGGGTGAGCTCAAATGCTCAGTAAGGGTATACAAAAGAAATAAAAATCATATCATATCTTTTTGAAAATCATAACTTGCAAAAGAGATCATAGTATCTTAACATGGAACAAATCATAGAAGTGAAAATGAGATCACCATAATCATAACATGAAACTTGAAACTTTGTGGCATGCACACATAATCATGGAAAATCATTTCTTGTTAGTCATGACTCATTGCCAAGACTATCTTAGTGGACAAAGTCCCTTTCTGAACCGAGTTCACTCCTCGTTTCAGTCCTGTATCACTGAACCGAAATAACCTTCCGTTCCAGCCATGTCTATCTCATGAGATATAAAGTCTTTACCCAATGCATTGGAGGGAGATATAGGTCCCACCCATCTTATAATGAATCCTTTCTTATGTGTGCCACATAATCATAAAACATACATCATCGCATAACACATGTAACAAAAATGGGATTCTTGAAACATCATGACATCATAAATCAATTCATATAAGATAAAGGAATTCATAAACATAATTCCATCACAACATAGTCAAATCAATGTAAAAATATGGATAGAAACAGAACCCTTTATTATCTTATATGGAAAATAATTTTGATAAAACACTTGAATTGAATTCTTGAGGAAAATATCCTTTCTTCTTCAAAATCAATTTCTTTTCACAAAACATCATGCAATTTTAAAAGAAAGAGATTTTATTGAAAATAGTCATGAAATATTTTAGAGGAAGCTTCATGAAAATAAGTCTTTATAAAACAGTATAAATTCGTTCGTGCCGTATAAGTTAAAAAAAACATTCTTCGTACTTTTGTCGGAAAAGTCAAAAAGTACCTCGTACGAAAAACGAAAAAAGATTCCGTTCATATCCTTTACTAAAAACTCATAGAAGGGTAAAATTGGATTTAAACAATTGTAGTTGGATGGAAATAATATTACATATTGAGGGAACGTGGATGTGGATGATAAAATACACCCCAGAAAATACTTACGAATAAACAATCTCGGATAAAAATGAGATTGTGATATTTCCCTTACCTTAGGTCCGACTTTCTTTGTAAGTGTCCGAACCTCCTCTTCTTTGAAGCGCCTCTTTGAGACCTCCTCTTAGGGCACTAAAATTGGTCTTTGAGGAAGACCAGAACCTCTAGGATGTTTCTAGGGAAGTGGAGAAGAGATTTTGGCAGGGGTTGGCCGAGCTTGAGAGCTCAAATTGGTGTGAGGAGGAGGGGGAGGAGGTGTCCTTTTATAGGGGAGGAGAGGGGCACCTTAGGAATTCTTAAAAATATTAATTTATAATAAATCTAACCCCACTTAAAAACCTCCAAAAATGACTCATATTCGAAGCTTATATGAGATAGGGTTGTAATCTCATCAACCAATCAAATTTAGACATGTTTTGATCTTATTTTAAACCTTATCAATTAGATTTAACTCTAAGTTAAATAATTTGACTTTTACCGTGTCTTTTTGTTTTCTTTCACTATATGGTTAATACACTTACTATAACATGCCAAACGAACCCCAAATTGTTTATTATTAATATATATATCCTTATCTAAGTCATTTGGCCGAACCTTAGATTTTTAGGAATAAAATAACAATTAATAATATAATATTTGATTTAAAAACTATTTTGTGTCAATTTTGACACTATTTGATATATGATTTTTGTGAAAGTCATAACAGAATTAAATGTTCGAACCAAGTTGATTAAATAAACATTAATATATCATAGTAACCTATAAAATTAGTGTAATTCATAAAAATTCTCAAATTACATTTATTTTGGTGTTTATAACATCAATTATGTCAATATTTCATAAATAAGATAATTACTGCATCATCTTTGTGTCATAAATTAATTAAATTATTTTATGTCTAAAATTTACAAATAAAATACCATCATTTAGGAAATCTTTTTAGCTTTCTAATGAATATTTATAGTCGAATTTATCTTATGTATAACCCCATATTAAAAATGATTTACTTATTAAACTTTGATTTTAACTATTTTAACCCTTCTTTAAATAAATTAATAATAAATGTCCTAATCTAATCCAAGTGGGCCTAAATGGTCATATTTTATTCCTAAGTTTGTTTTTGGTCGAATTACACTTGTCCAATAGAATTAGGACATGTGTTAGGGTAATATTAATATCATATTTACCCTTAGTTACCTTATTTACTATTAACCGTGGTAAAAAAAGTAAAAAGTTACTATTCACCAAAAAATTATTTTCATCTCATTGAAACACATTTTAGTCCTTGATATTAACCGTTTCCCTCGGATTTTCGAAATTCCATTCACAGAAGCGGTAAAATTAAGTTTTATGCAAAATTCAGTTTTTAACCTACCACTTAGTAGTTTCACTATTCATAAAAAATTGATGTTTTTCAGAACAATGCCAAAATTTCATCCCAAGCTATGTTTCATATTCCGAATTCAAAAATGAAGTCTATTTTACCAAATTCATAACATAAAAGTTGCATTAATTAATTTTATAATTAAATCCCGCTGTTAAAACAAATAGCGTGTTTTTAAGAAACAATATCTATCAAAAGATTGACACTTGTTTATGTCTAGTTTAAATGTGAAATTACATCCAATGACCAACATTGTATTAAATTGTAAAAATATATTCTAAATATACTTTAAAACCACTCAAATTAATGATTTATCACTATTAATTATTTCGATTAAAAAAGTTGTTTTTAATTATAATTTAGTAATTTTCACTATTCATCAGAATATGAAAGTTATCCGAAAAGTACCAAAATTTCACCTTAGGCTAAATTCGATACTCCGAATCCAAAAATAAAGTTCATTTTGAAAAATAAGATTTACTGGATTTCAAAAAGTGGTTATTACTATTCATAACGGCTAGTTTTAATAATATTTTTATAGCATATCGTTGTTTAGTGAAACTCGGTATTGCGTACTACACACGCTATCGAGGAAGGTCGCGATTGCGTGTAATGCAAGTCAAGTCAAGGATGTGTGTTGTGCAAGCTCCTTTTGGTGTAGCGTACAACACAAGACATTAATAAAATTAAAAAGAATATTTTTTTATAAAATCTTGGGCTGTTACAGTCACGGCATGAGCACTGAGGACGGGTCGTGATATAATCAATGATAGTAAATGGTTTTAATTATGTTATATTTGAGAAAACAAGGGTTATATATAAGTTTGATCAATTATTATGTATTACACATGCTATAATAAAAATATTTAAGGGATTATCATGTTTTTTAGTTTATTATAGGAATTTATGTTTACGACACCAAACTAGTCGTAGTTTTTATATATGTATTTAATATTTTATTTTTCATATGAGATGGTTCATAATATATATATGTGTGTGTGTTTTGATAGGATAAAAAAGTCTTCAAATTTTTTTACTGTAATCATACACAAATATTGTTTTAATAACATTTATGTTATAAAATGAACTAATACACATTTATAAGTAATTTTTTGACTGAGGGAACTATATGAATTTTCATAATATGTAACATGATTTTTTTATAGTCATTATAATTTTAGGAAATGGAAAAATTATGTGACTTTTATTTAGTCAGTATTCATTTTTATCATTATTTACATTTTTTATTAATTTTATAACTGATGTTTTTTGTTTAATTGTCTAATAATTTGTACACTATAGTAATTATTTGGAAAATTATTATATTAAATATAATATATAACTATTTTTTAAAATTTTTGATAAATCATTCCTTATAATATATTCTTTTAATAATCACTTGATATTATTTGAAATTATTTTTAATATACCTCTTAATGTATGATTAAAATATTTTTATACAAGAAATACATGTGTGAACGTGATAAAAAATAATTTTTATCATATATTAGAATATGATGGGTATTATGTGATGGATAGGTATGGTATGTTAGAATGTGAGTTAGTATACACATGTTAGTAATTCATCAAGGGATATTTTGGTTGTGATGTCACATTTGTGTTGTTGTTTGTTCTTCTTTATGGTTTTTAAGAAGTTAGGTTTAACTAACGTAATATGGAACCCAGTGTGTGGTTCTTTCCTAATGGAACCAATTATGTTAGGACTTCCACATATTTGAAATTTACTTCCTAATAAAAATGGATATGTTATACCCATTTTAGGATTTGGATGTAATAAATACATGTGATGGTTATCCCTGATGGATAGTCTTGGATACTAGGGGTCTGAGGTCGAATCTCATGGTACTTGTGATTTGGTTATTTCCAGAGGAAGATAAATAGTTTTTTTCTCCCCTAGTGATTCAATTTTTAAACTCATATTAGTGAAATGATTTAAATTTCATGGAACAACGATGGTATAAACTCACGATATGATTAGTATAATTCAATGGTATGAAATGAAGTCGATAAATTTGATTATCATGGTATCTTGGTTAGTAAACAATGACTTGACTTACATGTTTATTTTAAGTGTTACTACGTTGAACACATACTCAGATATATGTTGTGTTGTATATTTTAGGGGTCATGTTTGTATATACATGTTTATTTTTATACTCACAACCTACACATGGAACTCCGTGGATAAAGAGCTATTATATTTGAGATAAAAGTGAGGCAAAAGGACTAATAACATAGATTAGAGTTTGTTCTGCTTAGTGGGTATGACTTGATATTCTCATGGTAGTGTTTTAGACCATTTAGAATTTTCAGATGATATTTGAAATTTTATATAAAAATGTGGTAATTTAAAAAGTTTTAAGAAGATAATTTTCATCCTCACCATATTCATCTCTGGAACTTTTATTATTTCATTTGGTTACATGAGACTCATCCCTCATCTCTTCTATGTTTTTTAAACTACTCTAAATAGTAGTCATCCAAAATTATCCCTGGTACCCAATATGGGATGACTACTGCTCAGATTTGTTCATGAAACACAGGTTCATGTATCAAATAGATGGTGGATGATTCTCAAAAAACAAAATGCAATAATAATTATTTTGGAGATGAATTTGATGAGGATGATAGTTTTCTACAACCTTCACATTTGGATGAATTCAAAGGGTAAAACCTTCCATAGTAAAATAATTCTTTTTATAAATTCAATTACCCATTTCCTTCAAAATGGATGCATGCTAATCATTTGACTGAAGAATATTATGATGGAGTAAAAGAGTCCATCATATTTTTAATAGACCATACATGCAACCATTCTTATATCATGTGTCTTGGTTTACATTGTTTTCATTCAAGAAATATTAAATGTTTGGCAACATATATTGACAATGTCTTCTTCACATGATGATATTACCAATCCTGAGGAAGAACATACTATTGAAGATGAATCTATATAATTATTCGGGGATCAATATCATGTTTATGAAAAAAATGACACAACATCACAATTTTGAATAAAATTATCAAGGTAAGAAGTGAGGGTATAAAATTTTAGTTTGGTTAGAATCAACATAACCAACCTATTCATTAGTTATGTTGGGATCACAATGAGGATGAATATGATGATTAATATTGATTCATGGAACCACATCCAACCTATAACGAAGTAAACCCTTTGGATATATATAAAGGTAATGATATGATATACTTAATTATTTTACCAAAAAATTAGATAATGAAACATTGGTTTAAGTTTAATTATTCCTTGAAATGTTTGTTTATTTTAGAATATCTTCATAATAATTTTTTCTTAATGGCCACCAGAAAAATAGATAGATTCTTCTGAACTCCTCTTACAAAGTTAAATATATGCTATCCTCAGTGTAAAGTTAAGCCCCACATACTAGTTAATTATGCATACATTTTAAATTAAGAAACATGGACTACTTTCCTCAATAGTCATAAGGAAAAATCATTTCATGTGCATTGAAGTATATAATATATTATTTCACATTATTTATTTTATCCAATTTGATTCAAAATTATTAATTTATTCGAAACAACAAAAGAGTTCTAAAAATAAATAACATGTATAAAAAAATGTACCTCTATCGTAAAGGATGGGGTACGCTTCACTAGAGAATAAATTGGTATGTATTTTAAATCAATAATAAATTTTTTATGTGATATAAAACAACATATGTGTATTTTTTATATGTATTTTTATGAATCAAAATACAAAGCCACTTTCATCCCACACAATGTGAAATAGAAGGTGGACCGCATTAATAAGGAGGGTAAATTAGTTGATGAAAATACAAAATAAATATGGGAAACATGTTTAAGTATGAAATAATAGTGATTCATTTTGATTTATAATAGTATTACATAAAAATGTATATTTATGTATATATTTTTATATGGTTTATACATAATAATATAATGCAATCATACTAGAATAAAAACTACTTTCAGTAGCTTTGATGTGTCTAGAAACATATAGTTGCATTATAGGATTAGGTTTTATAGTGTATCCTTGAACATAATTCAAGAATACAAAACCACAGAAAGATACATACAATATGGTGATAAGATTTTAGAAAAAAAATGGACTCACTACAAAATATTATTATTTGATATTATTTAAAAGAAAAATGTATTAGAAATGATCAAATAAAATCAGTATTGGAATCAATATCCACATATAAACCAAATGACCTCACTAAATTTGAGGCCAGTCATTCCCCCCAACTATATAAATTACCTAAGGTAATCAATTTTTATGTTACACTTCCTCCTAAATGTGAATAAAAAACATATGATAACTTTATATTAATAAAATTTTATATGGTAAAATTTTATGTGAATTGTATATGTCAAAACCCACACACCACATTTTTGTGAAGGGTATGATGTGTAATACCCCAGAAGATACAATACACAATAAATACATCCAAAAAGATCACATGATACTGGGGATTGAGGTAGCTTATGAGTTGATTGTTGAGTTTCATGTTCCACTTTATTATCAAGATATTGCAATGGTCAATGATGTTATTGGAACTTTCATAGCATGGTCATCTAATATTATAATGATATGTGGGGTATGTCATAAATAACTTTTTTCATATGAAAAAAATATTACAGTTGATGAAAAAAGGTTTAATGTGAGGTATGATATTACAGATGGATAAAGTGATAGGGAACGGATGGTCAGATCAAGATAGTCTAGTGAATCGACCAAGAAATAAAAATGAACTTCTAGGGGTACTTTCTCCCCACAATTTCTAGAAAAAAATTTATTATCATTATAAATTCATACAAATATTACATTTAAATATGAAATTTTGGACTACATTATATATGAAATATAAATATATGGAACTTTCATGATAGACATAAGTGGTCTTAAGACTATAAATGAGATTATCATGCATGAATGGTTGGGAGTCTCAGTTGTGAATATATACATAATGTACATTTTCATAATATGTTTTTAAAAATAGTGAGATAATAGGTTTTTTAAAGATAATAATTGTTCATCTTTTCTATAGGAATTTATATAACTCTAATATAAATAGAAAATCAGGTGAAACATGATTTGGATTCATTAATCCCTGTATCATTTCTATAGAAAAAATTACTTTGGATAAAAAAGAAAAAAAGATGAGCTACTCAAAAATCATGAGAAAAAAATATCAGAATAAAGAATCTCTTTGATTCCTACAATGTAAAATTAAAACTCTACAATCTAATCACAAAAAATATATTTTTAATTTTTTCATTACTTATTTTTTTTGTTTATAGGTAATACTGGATGATTATTTTTTTCAATACGAATACACAAAAAATTTATTTTTTAGAACCAATGCATTTTTATCAAACAAACAAAACCACACATGATGTGTATTGTGGATTAGTAATACACTAAAATCAACATTTTATATATAAACATCAAATTATATTTTTCAGTTTGTTTTTCTAAAAATGTTATGATAGGGTGGTCACTTAATATAGCAAAATCATGGAAAGAAGTTAGTGTTTGAATATATAAAGTCTATGGATTACTAATAATGGAAATATATTAAGTTATATATATAATGATATAACTATCAAAACATATTTCAAAAAAAATTACTTATTTTGTTCAATGTTTCTACAGTGTTATAAGTAAGATAATGGAAAGGATTGTGGATATTATGTTTTCAAATTTATAAGAGAGATCATAAAGCATGAAAATACCAGCATCCCCCATCTGGTAATTTATAAAGGTAATTACAATTTCATTAAATATATTTCTTAATCATTTTAAATATATATTTTCTCAGTAAAATTAATATTTTTGAAAACCATCACACTCATAAGAAGAGGTAAATTTGTTTACAGATGAGTGGATAGTGTACATGCTGTCAGACTGATTGGAGATGACAAACATAGGTGATTACCTGCTATATTTGTGATATTTTACGAGATATGATGTTTGAAATATATTTTTTATTTGAAGGATCAGTGTCAAAATTATTATATATTATTTTTTATCTAATTTACATGGAGAATTATAATGTAGGAAATCAATTTGTTTTGAAGTGCTGACCTGCAAATAATAAAATTGATGGGAAAAAGCGGTGTTGGTGGGGGAGGTGGAGGCAGATACAAGGGTAAATGTATAAGCCGAGGAAGAGGTTTAGTTAGAGGAAGAGTTAGAGTATGAGACCAAGGAGTGGGAGGAGGATGAGGTAGATACCTAAGTAGATACCAAAGTGGTGAAGAAGGTGAAGTGATGGATTGTGAATAATTAAATTGATGGAAAATATAGTAGAATGAGGATTATATCAAATTTTCATTTGAGAAGAATTTTTGAAAAGTGAGCAAAACACTTTTCACTTAAAATAAGATCCATTGTGCAAGTGTTTCTAGTGTCTTGTTTAAAAAAATCACCACTTGTTTAAGTAATTTTATACAGGAATTTAGGTGGAGGTAATTTTTTCAGAAACAAAACAAACACGAGTTATTTTTTCAAACTGATTATCATAGCCTACAATTTCTATTATAAAATTCCAAGTACTATCAAATATTATTGAAAACTGAAAGAGACACATTACTAATAAAAATCTAAACAAAAATAAAGAAATATATGCAGTTGATTTCCCATGACATCTCTGCACTTCAAAGAAAGTGTCTTAGTAGTGGATCTAATAGTCAACTAAGAGTCATAAAACAGTAATCCAATCAAAAAATTTGTATATAATACAACTCAATTGTTTTAATTAATATGTGCATAACAAACCACTGAATCTAGTAGGTGTTTGGGAGAACTATTGGAGTACAACCATCATTGAGAGGTCATGGCCGTCATGTGTGGATGGTTTTAAAGGAAACATGAAAATCAAACGAAAAGAAACCACCTTATAAAGAAATTGCCAAAAATTGAAACCAACATAAAAATAAATCATCAAGCAAAAAAATCCAAATGAATACCCCTTTGAAAAATAATCTAGTATCTTGATCCAAAAGCTCTAAAAAATAAATAAAAACCAAATTCAATTGAATAAATCATGAATTTTTAGAAAATAACAATACAGTGTTTTCACTTTGGTGGGTGGTGAAATTATTTTGGATATTCGATCATCAATTAGATGCATGATATAATATCAAAATTTTGTGTGAAATGCATACAAGTAATATTTTTTATGGATGTTCACATTCATTATATAAAATGATCCATGTTTACAAGCTCATTAATAAAAAACTCATCATCATTATCAATAAAAAATACATGAGAATAGGATTATTCCCATTATGATGAAAAAATAATTATGTTGTCATATTAGAGTTTATCATCACTCAAAATATTGAAAAGGATATATTATTCTATAGTAAAATCCAAGAAGACTTATTTTAGGCCCTTAATTTTAGTGTCATTTGAATTCTATAAAGGTCTATACTTATGTTTAATACTGTCAAAATGAGGTGAATATTTTATAATGGATTTTAGTGTGTTCTGAATATATATAATGGCTCACACTTAATTTTTTTCAATCAAAGAAGGTAAATAGTTATTCATGGACTTTTTACACTCTATGATGCTGAAAGGGTATGATATATTTTATTGTTTTCAATAAAAACTCATATGTAAATATTTATTTTAGTTCAATAAATGAATGTTAATAGGATTAAACTAATGATTAATGTTTTCTAGGAACAAATGACTTCATCAACAGAGATGATTCACTCATGTACTATGATCATGCACTCAACAAGGATGATTCACTTATGATGATCCAATTTTCTTTTTATTCTCTAATTCATTCAACATTTTGAGTAATAAAATTGGAATATTGTTAAATGACTAAGAGTTTTGAATTCACTATTGGACAAAAAAGAAATGGTGGAATCAACCATACCTAAACGAAATACATGATGTACCCGGTATAACTCAAATTGTATAGTTTTGGTTTATAATTGATATTTTATTAACATATTGATTCATATTTATGTTTAATTTATTTATTTATAGTATTACTGACATAAGAATTTTTTCATTATATATATGAATTATTGTTCTCGAGTTAGGGTGTTTTTTTCAAAGCTTCTCATGCTCATGAAAAATTAGACTTAAAGGTTGCAACAAAAACAAGTAAATGAAATAAAAATGCATATAACAATCATGAAAAGGTGAATTATTGTTAACCAGTTAGTTAATTTTGTCTCTGTTTTATATACTAATTTTATGTTAATTTCCTTATCATTTTTATCTAATATTTTTTTCATAGTTCTTTTAGGAAGTCATATTTTTCATTCAATTATCTGCGACAAGCCAGACACGAGAGAACATGGTGCTTTTGGATGAGGCATTTCATGCAGAATGGGGTTTCTTCTTCTATCCAAATATAATTTTTTTGGCTTGGTGCATATGGATGACTGAAAAACACACGTCACGTACTCAATTATCCTCACCTCAATCTGAGTCATGGTGTGACCGGTATGACTCAAACAGTATGTTTTTAGTTTATAATTTACATTTTATTTCAAAAAACAAATCACATACTCAAAAATAAGCAAAAACATTAAGATTGTTTTGATAATTTAGTACACCAATACACTAGTAATTTGTGATGTGTAGGAATCAACCACACCTCAATCTAATATATTATATTATTGATATCACTCAAAGTATCCATTATCAATTTAAAAATGAAATTTTAGTTCAAAAAGTGTCACTCGTTGAAAACTGAAAAAATGTTATTAGATTATCTTGATCATTTAGTAAAATGATTCATAATTCTTTTTTTGTGTTGAAATCAGTCTCATGTCAAACACATAAAATATGTGACCAGTATGAATCAAAGTGCGTGTTTCCAATTTAAAATCACAAGTTTGTAAAAAGAAAAAGTGTCATACTCTAAACAAAGAAAAAACATTAAAATTGTTTTTTAAATTAATACAATGACCCATAAGTCACTTGGGATGTTTAGGAATCAGTCTCACCTCAATCTGATACATGGTTTGACTAGTATGACACCAAGTATGTCAATTTATTTAAAATTGATATTAATTTTACAAAAAAAGGCAATTGACATACTCAAAACCAAGAAAATTCAGTAATATTGTTTTGATACTTTATTAAAATGGTTCATAAGTAATTTTTGACTTGTAGCAATCAACCTCACCTTAATCTGATACACAATGTTCCCGATATGACCCAAATTGTTCGTTATCAATTTAAAATTGACAATTTAGTACAAAAAAGTCACTCAATGAAAACCAAAAAAACACACTTGGGTTTTTTTTGATAATTTAGTAAAATGATTCATAATTAATTTGTGACTTGTAGGAATCAGTATCACATCCAAACCACATACGATGTGGTCGGTATGCCTCAAATTGTGTGTTTCTAGTTTAAACTAATATTTCTGTAAAAAACACAAGTGGCATACACAAAAACAATAAAATTCATTCGGATTGTTTTGATACTTTATTAAAATTATTCATAACTCATTTAGGATGTGTAGGAATCATCTTCACTTAAATATAACACACAGTGTGACTAGTATGACTCCAAGTGAATCATTTTATTTAAATTGACATTAATTTTACTTAAAATGACAACTATCATAATAAAAACTAATAAAACACATTTGTGTTGTGTTTATACATTATAAAAGTGATAAATAAGTTCTTATTGATATATAGGAATCATTCACACCTCAATATGATACATGATGTGCCTGGAATGACTCAAAGTGTCTGTTATTATTTTAAAATTGACATTTTAGTTCAAAAAGTGTCACTCATTGAAAACTGAGAAAACATGCCTGGATTTTCTTTATAATTTAGGAAAATGATTCATAATTATTTTTAGAAGTGTAGGAATTAGACTCATGTAAAACCCACACATGATGTGACTGGTATGACACAATGTATATGTTTCCAGTTTAAAATGATATTTTAGTAAAAAAACACAAGTGACATACTCAGAAACAAAGAAACACATTCAAATTGTTTTTATTATTTAGAAAAATGATTCATAAGTCATTTGGTATGTGTAGGAATTAGCATCACCTCAATCTAATGCATATTGTGACGAGTATGACTCTAGGTGCATCTTTTCAAAATATAATTGTCATTTTAGTTTAAAACGTGCATCACATCACCAAAATTGAGAAAAAAATCCTATATTTTCATTTTTATCTTATGCATATTTATTCAATTTTCATGGGGATAATTCTTGCATATGAATAATAAATGGTGTGACGTGAAAGAATCAACTGCAACCCAATCTGATGTATAGTGTTCCTGGTATGACTCAAAGTTTAGTTTTAACTTAAAAATTTTTGTTAATTTATTTAGTTATATTATTAATAACATAATAAATTTTTTCTTATATATATTTTTTCTTTTTACCGAGTATGTGTGATATATTCTTTCATATAGGTGTGTTCTTTTTCTCTATAATAGTGTTATTTTTCTTGTATTTTTCTAATAAATTTTATTCCATTTAAATTCTGTATTATATCCTATTTTTCTATTTATGGTGTTGTACTGTTCTATTATAGTACACTACAGTATTCCCTATCTCTAGTGTTGTGGTGTGCTGTAACAGAACACTGTAATATTATCATTTATCATCACATGTATTAGAGATGATAAAGGGTCCTTTTATTAGTGCTAAATAAAAGCACTGATAAATGTTGTCTCATATCAGTGCTTATCTAGAATTGATAAAATCCTAGTAATTTTAACCACGTTTTGATAGTCGGAACATTTTTAACACTAATAAAGGCTTATTTTAGCACTGTTAAATGACTATTTTGTTGAATTGAATGTTGTTTGAAAACAAATGTGTGTTCATGATCAACCCTGATGGGAAATGAAATATGATATGAAACATGGAATGATTAGTTTGAAAATTCTATTCTAAAATTTAGGGTATTGCTGATGAATTGTAATATCCCAACCTTTCATGATTGTGTTATCAAGGTGAAACATCACATGGCCTCAAGTATGTTAACCAATCACCAAACACTATAAACTAGCACTAAAGAATTACATTTATTTTTTGGGGAGTCTTTTACCCCTAATGTATTATTAAAAAAACATATAAATAATAAAATTTTAAATAAACTAACATGGTTGAACAACATAGAAAATATCATCAATAAACTCTACATGATCCCACTAATACCTAATAATTTCTTGTAGTGAAACAAAATACAACCCTTATGTCATGTAAATGCATCATAAAAAAATATACCTCAAATGTTTCAAAAATAAAACATTGCTATAAGTAAATAGAATACCTCCAAAATCACCCATAAACCAACTCCACAACATCACTATCCTCCATAATCCACCTATAAAGGACTCTATGCCTTACCTGCATCTCCATGAATGAAATGTGTATATACATGATATGTTTGTATATTGGGTGTGAGGAAAATCACAGTAGAAAACTAATCAGAATCTAAAAATCACAAATATTGAAATTTATCTTATGTATATGATGTATTACTATATAATAACATTAACAGATCAGAAAAATTAAAACATTACATACAAAACAAAACATCAGGTTCTTACTAAGACACCCTAAAACCATGTTTACCTTCTTCAATCAATTCCCATGAAATTTTGTTATTTTTATCATGTATGTCATAACTAAAGATAGATAATAATTTTACCCTAATAAAACTTCATGGGTAATATCATCATATCATAACTAAATTCCTATATAATCATATTTCATATCCCATGGTGTATTTATTATCACTACCTTGCACAAGTATTTTCCATTCCCATGGAAGGTTTTATATTACTTCATAACATAGGGCCTTTCCAAACCCATGGTTCATATCATGCCTTATCCTAGTTCAAGGATTTCATTTAATTTCATACAATCTATTGGATCATAAATTTCAGTATTTTATATATCAAAATATCTAAAAATAAATATTAAAATATATATAGAAATTAGTGCTTAATAAATCATCATGAAAATTTATATCATCCAACATCTTATGGGAAAGAAACATCTAGCATTTTTTTAATATAAGAAATTTCATTGATCAATATAATTCATTTTCAACATATAAACTATCAAAAAAAAGTTGAAAAGAAGTTGTTTTGGAATATGAATGTTTTTTTAATGTGTTTTCTTTTATTTTCAAAGAAAAATAAATTAATTCACTTTTTAATAGTTGACAATCAGACTCTCTATCATAATCAAAAAATCATACTCAAAATAATTAAGGAAGTCCATCGTATTGGGAAAACATTTTCTGGAATAAATGATTCATCAGACTCACCTTGGGTCT
Organism: Viscum album; assembly: GCA_963277665.1. Classification (NCBI taxonomy): domain Eukaryota; kingdom Viridiplantae; phylum Streptophyta; class Magnoliopsida; order Santalales; family Viscaceae; genus Viscum; species Viscum album. The sequence continues at coordinate 790,897,157 of OY728120.1, forward strand.
AGATTGAAATAAATATCATAATTAGAAGTTAAATCAGATTCTATATGGATTTGATGTAAATATGATGTTGTTTTTTTATCTTGGAGTTCTCATAAATCATAATTAATCTGTAAAATATTTATTCTTGCATTACAAAGGAATGGGGAAGAACAAGTGTTTCCAATCATATTGTGGATCATATTGGAATGAAATAAGTTGTTATGAATCTACAATACTTACCATTGTACGTCATATGATGCTATGATGATATTAAATTATTTCATATTCATGGTGAGTTCATGATACCAGAATATGTTTATGGAAGAAGGAAGTTGCTGAAGTTAAATATTTCTAGTCTCAGTTAATTAGTGTATCATTACCATACTAATATTTCTAAAAGTCCAAGAAGGATGATCAGATTATAAGAAGATGAAAATATTTTTTTTCAGTCAGACCAATAAGCCATGAGAAAAAAAACATTGGAGAAATAATTGGTAAAATGTCTGAAGTGTGAGTCATAATCATAGAAGAAAGATATTGAAGTCGAAGGTTCTGACACTAGTTCATTGGGTGTACCTTGTAACCAATCATTAGAGTGGCCTTGACACCAATCATCATTTATAATGGTGATTGAAAAAAGAAATTATAGGGGGAATTGTTTTCATTGGGTGCTTTTAGGATCGGTGAAAATAAAAGTTGTTGAGACCAATGAAAAATAAGATCATAGAGAAATAAAAAATAGAGTCAACCATTTTCATTAAAATGAGTTATTTTTCCAAGTAAAATAGTTGTACTCTGATTTTTTTGTATCATTTAGGTCAAGAGGAAAAGAAGTCATGTCTCATAAACAAGTGGTTTGGGAGAAAATAAAACTAAAAAATGTTTTAAATTGGGTCAAAATTTATTAGACTGTCACTGACACCAATTATCCGAGTAATATAGAGACCGATCCATAAGACATGGTCCAACACTGACAACCTCATCGGACGTAGAATCATTAGTCTGAAGAAAAGAAGAAAATATGATTTTTTTCAAGAAGCCACATGAGTGTTTTCAAGGGGAATTTTTTTGAAGAGGTTGAAACTAATGTTGAAGAGTTTTTGAGAAGTAAAAATATCTTTAGATGTTACCACTATGTTTATGGAAAAAAAGGCAAACATAGTCTAAAAAAGTAGCCCCAATGATCATGGAATAATGTTTTAAAATATTTTCTTTTAAAAAGTTGGAATGAAGCATCAGAATGAGTTTTTATTTTATAGGAATGTGGATATTGTTTAAATTTTTTTTGTTGGTACGGATCACTATAATCGGTATTTTGTTGATTTTAGCAATCATAATGATAAGATATATGATATTTTTTAAATTGGTGTGGATCAAAAAAATGAATAATATTCTATCTTCATCTTAATGGTATAATCAGAATTGAAATTGAAATCAGAGAAAATATTTCGAATAAATTCTAAAGCAAACTGATGTTGTAAGAATATTTGATAAGGTTCGAGTAGAAATGATAAGAGTTTAGAAGAAATGAAGATTTCAAAGGTGCATCAAAATTCAAGGGGATTGAACTTTATGGAATTGTTTTGAGTGGAAATGGTTTTTTTAATCCCTCATAAACCTTATTTGGGTCACCAATAAATATTGAAAGTACTTTGTAATTTTATAACACTCGTATTGTTCATGGGTGAAGATAGAATGCAGAGTGCTAAAAGTTTTTATAGAGAATGAGTTTTTAGATTTGGATCTCTTAAAGAGGTTTTCTAGATAGACGAAGAAAACGAAGAGGAATATCATATTTATCTAATCATTATATCAGGATGGATAATTGGACTGGGAATAATATTTAGATTTCTTACCTAAGAAACAAGTAGATTAGAATTGTCTCAATGGTATTCTGTCAGTTATATTTTCATACTGAACAATCAGACTTTGGAATTGGATTGTAAAATCTGACTGAGTATCTTTATGAACTCAAGAAATTTATTACCTACTTCTATGTAAGAATGTAATAATTTTTTTTAAGATTTTATTTGTGACTATTGACAAGTAAAAATAGTAACTTGTTTTTAAACAATTGGTGAAAGCTTCTTAACTTGTTACACAAATTGTATTACATCATTTAGTTCTACTTGAAGCACATACACTATTGTATTGATCATAGTGAAACATCAGTGTAAGGGAATATCCTACTCTTTTGTTCCACACAAAAAGGATTTTTTTTCTAGTGGATTTTGTGGTATCATATTATTTTCATATCATAAAAAGGATGTAGATACACTTATTGAGTAGTAAACGTTGCAAATTATTATGTTCATGTAGATGTGTGATTGTTTTGTTTTTGGAAAATTCATAAATAGTTAACCCAAGGAAAAGGTTATTTCAAAAGGAAGTAAGCATAAAAGAAAATGTTATCACTGATTCACCTCCTCCCCCACATAGTGATATTTAGATCATGGCTGGGCTATTACATTTGGTATAAGAGGGAATATTCCCTTTATTTACTCTTTATTAAATATTTTTAAAAGATAATTTGTGATGTAGAATCTAAATTGTGTGAATAGGAAGCTGATTCCAACCTTCAATGGTAATAACTATCATATCTAGAAATATAGAATGATTAGTTTTCTTATTTTTATTTGGTATGATGTTCTTGAAGCTACAAAAGATGGATTTCCTCCTATCAATTAAATTTTTTCCCTTAAATCTATTGATAAAAAGAATCTTGAGAATGAGGTAAGATTCAATAATTATTTACTCTCGTCGCTTTCGGAAAGTTTGTTTTTAAGAGTAAAAGTTTTTTCAACTATTAAACATATCTAGAATAATTTGGAAAACATTTATGAAGTCAATAAAAAAGTGATTAAAGAAAATTTACAAATTTAGAGGCTGAAGTATGAAGATATCAAGATGCGTGAATTTGAATCAATTGTTGACTTCTTCACAAGGGTTAATGACATTTTAAGAACTATCATATGTCTTGGTGAAAAGTTGTAGGACTCAAATGTTGTAGAAAATATCTTCAAATTTCTTTCTAATAAGTTTTATGCCAAATTTTCTTTATTAAGAGATAGATACCCTAAAAAATATATTTGTATGATCATCATAATACTCTAATGACTTATAATATGATATGGGATAATGTTATTAAAGTCAAAACAAAATTTGATAGAAAATTTTACTTCAAGGCTAATAAGTAAAGAAAATCTTATAAGGCTCCTAATGAATAATATGTTGTTGACTCTAACATAAAAAGTGAGGTATGTAAAAATTTGATTAATTTTTATCCTTGGTTTCTAAAAATGTGAAAAGTGGTATAAGAAATTCTAAAGGTAAACATCCCTTAAAATTATTTGAATGTGGATTTTTTGGGAACTTTTATGCAAATTTTCCTCTAATCAATAAATAATAGTATAGTGATGGAGATGATAGAAGAGAGATGATACTATGGAATAAAAAGGGTAATATGGATAAATCTTATTCTAAAGGTAAATATAGAAAGTTCTCTAAATCCAAAAGTAGAATAATATTTTCTAAAGATGATGAAGATGAATATAGTGAAGATGAATCTAAAAAATCTACTGAAAATATAGGAGAAAATAATTACACTATAATAGTTAACAATGACGAGTTTAGAAGAAATATTTAAGAAGAATAAAAAACTCAATTAGAATTTAATCTGAAAGAATAAATTAAATAATGTATGAGAAATATTTAGAGACTTTATAACGAAATCAGAAAGTTAAAAAATGAAAATTCATAAAAAAAAATCAAGAATGTTTTCGTGATGATAAAGATAAGATACTGGAAGATATTGATGAGCTGAAGAAATTAGTTGAGAAAGAAAAAAATCAGAATGAATATGTGGAAGTAAATTTTAAGGAAGTTGAAGTTATAAAAAAGTGTAGTAACATGTCTAAAAGAAACCTTATACATCTGAAAAAGGGTTATGAGTTTCAATAATTATATATTTGACGATGATGAAAACTCTAGAAAGAGTAAACCTTCGAAATATCAAAAGTTACCTTTAATGGTTTAGAAGAAAGATGAAATTTTTTCTATGAAAAAGAAATTTTTTAACGTTATGTATGTGGAAAAAACAAAAACAAATAGAGCAATAAAAAGTTTCTAAAATTTTTGAGTCTAGAAAAATTTCTATTAATTTTTTTTAGATAAGGATGAAAATAAAATGGAGATAAATAATAAGAATCCAACTGATAACATAAAGGTTAGTGGTCAAAAAAGTTGTGGTAAGAAAGATACTAAGTTTGCCGAGAAACATGTCTGTAACACCACAATTTGTTTTAAAAAGATTGAAGTGTGAGATCGAAACTCATCCCACACTTCACAATGATTTATTAAAACATAAGAAAGAGAATATTTCTTACGTGGGGGGAAAAGAGTTTGCCCCAGCATAATATTAATTGGATGTGAAAAAAATAAATGATAATAGACCCAATGAAGATCAAGGATAAATAGAGTAGGTAGACCAACATCTCATCATGTCCTAAAGCTTCTGTGTGCATTAAAGTCCGAGAAATCTCAGTTATAGCATGCTATAAATGTGTCATTGAAGCATGAAAACCCATCAACAATAGTAATGTGAAGATTTCTCACCCATATTCATCATATAATCAAGAACCTACCTTGGTTCACAACATGAAAATAGTATCGGGAAGAAGAGAAATATGCAATAAGAGACTTTTCTGATGCTATCAAATTTTACAGCTTAGAACTCCCTTGACAAAAGAACATGAATCTGCAAAAGAAACTACAGCTCTCCAAATGCAGAGCCCTTACAATCTACTTCAGAATATCATACAGCCTTTCATACATATCCTTATTCAAAAATTGAAGCATATTCCTAGAAAAAACAACTTTCAACATATGAGGCACTCACATAAATCAATCAGAAGTCTAGAAACTAGCCAAGAAATAATCAAGACGCCATAATCAGACTTATATTCCTTTATCTGCAATGAATGTCAATAATGTAATCTTAAAAAATGAGAAAAATAAAGGAACTCATTACCATGGAATCTCTCGAAAATTAAATTTAAGACTTTTCTTAAATTCCTCAACCAACATGATAAACATTTGGTTTATAATTTGAAGATAAAAATTTGTGTTCATTTCCTATTCCTTGTTCCTTTAAAAAACTAGTTCATCTTGTTCATCCATCCAAGATTCCAATTATCCTGACACCTCCTCCTTAAACTAATAAGAATATCTCACAACTGGGTTAGAGTCCCTATTTGAATCAGTGTCACTCAAAATATTTTCATCAGAAGACATGGTGAGATTTTCAACAGCCTCAGGCTACGGTGGAATATTTGTTTTTACCATGATAGAGGCTTTAAAAGATCTAGTAACAACTGTTCTCTCAAGATTAGAGTAATATCTATATCTATGAGTCTTCATGGGATTTTCTTAATAAAACCATATGAATCAATAAATGATTCTCTACCTTTCTTAGAATTATATTTCATGTAGACATCCTCAATCTGACATGCATGATCAAAGGCATCATGTGAGGATTCAAAAGAATCGGAATGGACACTTTTAATCTCTTCTTAACTGACATCATGAGATTTAGTGGGAATCTTATAATCCTCCACAGGTGTGGGGGAATCGGTAGAATCACCTAGTGTTGTTTGTATGACATTAACAAAATCTGAAAGGTTATTAGTCTCTAATGAATGCAAAGTTGTTTGCCCAGTTCGACCAATGTTCACATCTTGAATCTTCTCCATATTATATTTCTCATCATCATCCTTATGTCCTCTAACAGGTTGCTAAATCCGATAAGGTAAAGAAACAAATTATTCACTAATATCACATTATTCAGGGTCTATCTTTCATTTTCCTTTCTCAACCCAAGTAAATTTTAGATCTGGAGTGCGTACTACCCTAATTCTGCAGTCCCTTAATGAATGACCATGATTATGATAAGCTATGCAGTACTTGGATAGGTTTTCATAGGATACTTCCTGAAGGAATGCATAATTAACATTATGAATCTATATTTGTGTTGGGATGTCTTGGGAAATTTCAATTTCAATAAAAACCCTCACAACCGAGGGTCTTGAAAGCGTTTTCATCGTAAAGTCTAACTCTAAAGAATTAACAATAAGACTTGTGATCAGAAACAGGGTAGCATGTATGAATAAATGAAGTGGTAATAGAGGGATACTAAGCCAGATTGGAACAATTGGTGACCTTGTGAGAGGATCAAAATATGTTTTCCATTTGAGAACTTTCATGGAACAACCACTGAAGACCCACGAGCGTCTCACCCAAAGTCTATAGTATTATTCCTCTAATGAGTAATAGAAAATGACATTGTGGGAATTAAAAAATCCAATACGGAATCCTATAAAAACAATTAAATCCAGAAATTTCCTTAAAAAAAATTAAATATGATCTACACCGAATGAATTTCCTGAAGAGAACAAAGCATAAATCCAAAGATAGGATGTTTACCTCATTTGAAGAGAAAGAAATTATCAGAAGGCATCTGTGCTGAAATCACATTGGATAAACACATGAATAAATGTCCATAGTTATACCCGCCCCAAGATCAGTTTTCTTGATCAATCTCCCAACAAAAAAATATGCAAAGGAACACGAGATCTCATTAGGGTTACTTCTTAGATTTCCCAGGGGTGGGCTCTGCATCTTCCGTGAAAAAAATCCAAAAATATAAAATAATATTTTTTTACTTAGACATGAAATTCCAAAACTCATCAAGTAGGAACACACAAAAATTATAAAGTGTAAAATGACTAAATTATATTACATTTTTCAACTTGGTTAACCTTTCTTTTTGGGAGCCTACCTGATTAGAAATCCACAGTTAAGCGTTCTTTTTTAGTAGTAGTGATTAGGATGGGTGACCATCTAAGAATTTTTATGGAGTGTGTGTGAGTGAGGACAAAGCATACTAGAAATAATATGTTTTGGCATATTGGTACATTCATTAGTGAGGTAACCCATTCAGGCACATGGGTGGGCCACATGTAGGGGACCATGTGTATATGGGGGAAATTGGTGGTTTCTATTTGGTTAGGAACTGATGACCATGTTAAGGTGGGGTGTTTGTACTGTCATAAAGGCCTAGTTGTTACATTGGTATTAGAGGAGGAACCCATCCTTAAGTATAATAGCACTACTTGGGATGAGACATAGGGTATACAATGAGGTAATTTTGATCTAAAGTGGGGGTTAATGTAACACCCCAAAATGATAAAGGGTTAAATGACTAGATGATATGAATCATGTCAAAACGGTGCACCTTTATTTTCAGGAGCCTAAATAATTAGAACATCAAGGTTAATAATTCATGTATTGGAGTAGTGATTAAAATGGGCGACATTATGGGAATTTTCATAGGGTGTGTGTGAGTGAGGAAAAAGAATTCTATAAAGAACATGTCTTGGAGTGTGGGGATATTCATTAGTCAGACGACCCATTCAGGCATATGGGTGGGACCCAGGTAGCCAACCACGTGTCTTTTGTGGAACTGGTGGTACCTAGAGGCCCAGGACCCAATAGGCATGTCAATGTGTGGTATTTATGCTATCAACATGGCCCGATTGTTATAATGTTCACAACTCGATATAGTATAGAAGTTTTAGAGTCAAATTTTCTTCCTATGGATACTATTTGTATTATAGTGGATTTGATCACACATAAAATATGTGTTGGTTCAATCAACAACATTATTATTATTCCATAAATTACTGAAGGAAAAGTTTGAGAGGGAGTAAATCCCTCAAAGTAAGAGGTTTTAAAAGGATTTTCAGAATAAACCTGAGAAGGTTGGTGTAAATTTAAAATGTTGGTTCCAAGAATTGGAAACTATTTTAGAATGATGTTAAAACCCTAGACATATTGAAAAATACTGCCATATTTTGTTTCTGGCACAAGAAAAAATTGTTAAAAATTCTCAAAATCCAAAATTTAAGAAAGTTAGAGGGAAATAAAATTCTTTTATTGTAGAAACTACTCTCAAGGATACAGAAAGAAAATGACCTTGGATATTAGATAGAAGGTGTTCTTATCATATGAAAGGAGAATTATAACTATTAAAGAATGTCAAATAATTAAATGATGTAATATTTACATTTATAAATGTTCAATCTTTCTGAATAAAAGGTGTTGTATCAGCCACCATTAAGTAATAAAAGTTGAAATCGACGAAATATTTTTTTTGATGGGCTGATACACAACTTTCTAAGTGTTTCACAACTTTTTATGAAGGTAACAATGTTATTTTCAGAAAAGATTTGTTTTCTGCGAAAATTTAGGAATATGTAAAAATAGTTACAAGAATACAACATAAAAAATGAAAATCATTCCAAGATGGCGAGGTTCAAAACTCTAGTTACTTAGGCCTGATGGAAGAGAATCAGTCATTGCATAAAAGGATGGGACACAAGTTTTAGTGAAACATGATTAAGTTATCAAAGTGAGATAGTGTCCATGGAATTCCCAATATATTAAGAAGAATATATTAGTGTTTCACAATTTTTAAAAAAGGATAGACTACAAACACTATGTATAAGAAATTTGATACCTATTCAAAACAACCCCTGGAACTCATTCAGTCTCATATTTTTGGGCCAATGAGAAATCAATAAACTCATGGAGATAATAAATTCATTAATTTTATTGATTTATTTACTATAATTACTTATGTTATGTATATAAAATATAAATCATATGTTTTGATGATGTTTAAAACATTCTGGAAAAAATATGATAAGTAATGTGAGTATTAAATGAAGAAGTTGAGAATTTAATATGGTGGGGAATACAAATATGATGAGTTTAAATATTATATGTAGAAGCGTGGAATTTGGAATGAGTTCAATACACCATAGGCCCCTCAAAAAAATGGTGTTTTTTAAAGGTAGAATAGAATTTTGGTGGAAATGGGGTGAACATTGTCACTTGAATGTGGTCTCTCTATTTACTTTTAGTGGCAATCCATGAGCACTTCTGTATATATTCAAAACTAATGTTTCTATAGGAAATGTTGTGATATTACTCCATATGAATTTTTTTATAATAAAAATCCAATTCATAAACACTTAAGAGTTTTTTTGAGTCCAAGAATTGTAAAGAAGAAAGGTTGAAATTGTTGAAAGTTTTAGCAAAGAACTGAAGATGGAATTTTAATTGGAAATGAAACAGAAAAAAATTTAAATGTTTCAAAAAATAAATAGTAATATTAGTTAATTTTTTTAATGTGAAAGTTATTGAAAATGATGGGGGAAATTCTAAGAAAACTCCTGTTGATAAGGAAGATAAAAAAGAATAAATAATTTTTAGTGACAAATCCAATAAGGATACTGATATAGGTAATCCTACTTATGAAGAATAATATTGCATCCTGCCTTTTTATAACATTCACTTTTATTAAAAAATACAAAATTGAGGATCTTTAAGGTTTACTGTCTTGGAAACCAGGAACTTATTACATGAGGAAAAAAACATTCTTCTTAAACACTTGAAGGGCTTCTTAATTTGTTCATCGTAAGTTCATTACGGCATCTCATAACCCGGGAGCATACATCAAAGGAAAGGTTGAGCAAAAGGCCCAGTAAGGGAAACAAGGGAAACATTTTACATGAGAACTTGAGATACAACAATAATGTCATTAAAAGAACTTTAAGGCATGAGAATGAAATCACGAGGAATATCATAATAAAAATAACGTATTTTATAACATGAAGATTTGGCTACAACATTTAACAAATACAATCATTTCTGTTTCACCAAGGTCCATCCCCAAGGTGTCAATAAAAATTACCAAGGTTTTTCACCAAGGTATCAGTCTAAATGGTCATCTCTAGAGATTAAGTCTTTACCCAATGAATTGGAGTGCTATCAGGGAACACCCCTAAATTTTCCTTTATAATCATGTGAGCCACATATATTATCAAAAATCATTTCATAAACAACCCATATATCATAAAATAAATGGGATTCATTTCATAATCATAACATTTTAAAAAATGCTTTAAAGACATGATCTTTATGTCACTTTAATCCCACAGCAAGGGAAAGTGGGTCTCATGTATGTAAATCCATGAATTTAAAATAGAAAATTTTTGTATATATGTGAATACCCCTTTAGAAGAAATAGCCTTTAGTATTCACTTACTAAAAAAATGAATTTTAGAATAAGAGAGAGACATTTTCAGACGAAAATTCTACAGCATAACGGCTATGTTACGAGGTTTTAGAAAACATTGAAAAGAGAGGGGACATGAGTCAACCACTCATAAATGATCCATAATAAAGTAGGAGGACAGAATATAAAGGATTTAAGAACATGTTATTGAAATTTTAAATATATACCATATGAAATTAAGAACATGAAAGGAAAACAAAAATAAAATTTCTCTTATGAAAATTCGGCAACCTCACAGCATCACTTAAACATCAACAAAATTGAATTGATGAGATCAAATAGGGTCTCTAATAATATGAGAATAAAATATCAGTATGATAGATATAGATATCATACCCCAAAATAATAAAAATGAACTTGAAAGACTTGACATGAAAGTAGAACTTTGAAAAATGAGAAAGGTGAAAGAATCCCTTAAAAATTCGGCAGCCTAACGACGCCACTTAAACATCAACAAAAATGAATTGAAGAGATAAAATAGGGTCTCTCATAATATGAACATAAAATATCATAATGATAGATATATAGATCATACCCCAACATAATAAAACAAGTACTTGAAAGACTTGACATGAAAGTAGAACTTTGGAAAAATGAAAAAGGTGAAAGAATCCATTAAAAATTCGGCAGCCTAACGATGTCACATAAAATTCAAAAAAAAAGAATTGACAAGATAAAATAGGGTCTCTCATCATATGAACATAAAAGATCATCCTTAAACATAAGATAATATATAATAATAAAAAAGACATAATTGAGGTTACTTGAAAAAAAAGAGAGAGGTCGAATCCCTTACCTTAAAATGTAACTCTTAAAACTCAAAGGTTGGGACCTTGAGGGCTTGGGGGCACCTTGGGAGGACTCCTTAGTAGGTAATGAGACCAGAGCTTCGTTGGGGGATGTTGGGAGTCGAATGGATGAGAGTATGTCTTGGTAGTTATAGGGAAAGTGTGGGGACAAGGCATTAATGGCCAAGGGACACCTCATTGGTGGTTTTGAAAAAACCATGGGCTTGCCCATGGTATTTGCCCAAGGTATTGGCCACATGGGTCCCCCTATATAATAATTCATCACCTTTGGTCGCCCAACCCTTAAAATATCTCATGGAATCATCATGACACAGTTATGATGTCATTAAACATACCAAAACCCTAAAACTGTATTTTCACTATTCAACGAAAATTCATCTTTCTCGGGAAAATCCCAAAATTTCACCTTAACCAAATATCTATGCTCTGATTTCAAAAATGAACTCCATTTTATAAAAATAATTTTCTAAATATTTTTAATTTAATTTTTAAATAAATACACTATTCACTGAAAATTCATTTTTCTTAGAAAAATCCCCCAAAATTACCTTAACATAATATCGATGCTTTGAGTTCAAAAATGAAATCCATTTTATAAAAATAATTTTCTAAATATTTTTAATTTAATTTTTAATCAAAAAATACTATTCACCTGAAAAAAACTAATACTTGACTAATAATTAATGAAATTGTTATTTACCTATTTTATTGGATCACATAACATAATCAAGGTGCGTAGATTATATTAATAATTTATTTAAGTGATATTACTAATCCATTTGGCCACATTACTAATCCTAAGCATAAAATCACTATTCATAATTTACTATTCATCAAAATTAATTTGATCTTATTAGACTCTAAATTTCGTACTTAACATAATTTTAGAAGTCCATTTTTTTGAAAATCCTTACTCATTTTTAATTATTTAAGGTTTACATAAAAAAAATTAAAATATCCTTTCTCTAAAATTCACTGAAAATATGCATACTATATTTATCCGGACATTTGAAAATTCATAAACTTCATCATAAGAAGAAATCAAATTTTTTATTTAAAATAAAGGATTACACATGGTAGTTACGGTCTCCTTACATATCCCCTTATCACACCAGTATTGGACCTAAATGTAAAGTGTGCTAAGGTGAGAGAATCTGAGGGAGGCTCGGCCAACATCGCACGAGTAGTAATTTCTATCAGTTTGAACTTCTCGCGAAGGCGATTCCGTTATAGCTTCACACGATGAATTTCGGCTTGGGTTTGGTCCAGAGCAAAGCCCAGTGGTGCTACCTCCTTCCCAAGTTCTATTAGATAGGCTTCGATCGGTCAAAGACTACTGGGTGAGGCCATCGAATCTTCTTTCTATATTAATTAACCAAGATCACTTGTATTTAGAGACAATAACCGAAATGTTTAGTTTCTAGCAGTCATATTGACCAATGGCCATATAAAAGTCAAAACACAACAGTCGCATTTTAATTATACTCATGTTATCAAATGAAATAGTTTTTTTGAGTATGAAAAATAAAAAAACACAAAAAATTAGGAAACAAGATTTATTCAAAATTTCGGGTCGTTACAATCTTCCCCACTTAAGAAATTGCATCCTCGCAATTTTATAAAATTGGGTTTTGAAATTTTATTGAAATTTCCACATCGGAAAAAGAGTCAGTAACACTATTACTTTAAAAGAATGAAATGTAAGTACAAAGGCCACCCGAGTTAACCCATACTAGGATTCCATGTAAGAAAACATGGATATGGAAGAAAAAATAGAGGGTTAAGTTCTGAGGGAGAGTGATAGAAAACATGATTAGGAGAAATTTAACCATGACAAAATCACAAACTTATGATGTGTGTAAATGGTCTTTGATTACCTAGTAGGAAACGTAAACCAACAACATTTTTGTTTTACGTTCCTTGTCATAATTTTGAGGAATTCATTTACTACCTAGAACAAAAACATAAGGAAATATACCTACCTTCAAGTAGATTTTCATCTTTTAAGAAGTTTCTACCAGAACTAATCTTTTCTCCAAATGATGACCATTCAAAAACACTTGGTCTCATCAAAAAACAAGAATCATATTCTAGTGAATCACGTAATCCACAAAAGATTAACTATCAATTTCTTCTATCTTTAAACGTTATCCCAAAAATAGAAAGGGTATGATAAAACAACTCTTCAAAAACAAATAATCCCATAGGAAGGAAAACTACTATTAAATCTTCAAAGATCAATGGTACTACCCAAAGTTCATCATAGACCATTCCATAAATAATTGTCCTTAAAATTCCTCAAAATAAACCAATCTAAGATTGAAACCCAATTATAAGAACGATCTCATAACATAGTCTTCCAAGATATAATTTATCATTCATCTTCAAACAACATCAACCACTCTTATCATCTTCAAAAAAAGTAACTAACCTAATCACATTTTCCCCAATATAGGTTAATCATTTCCATAGGTAACCTAAATTACTATAATTCTTCCTTAAATTAATCGATTCTTCAAAATATAAGTCAACCTTAATATTTAATGAAAATACCGTAGTAATCTATTTACCTCGATCATATAGGGACCCCAAAATAGTGAAAGTCATCCAAAATAAATATCATCTTTTAATACCCTAATCATCTCTGTCATATTAATATGGTAATCGTCACATTTCCGATCACATTGGTTGTCAGGATATGTTATTCCATTTCCCGCCATTAACTAAGAAAAGAAAGTGCAATTAGGGGCTTAAATACTTAGCCAATAATCATGAAAAGGAACTTAAAGCATATAAGGATAACTTGTAGAAGAAAAGTATACCCTAACTTGTGATTCCCTAGGTTCCAAACTAGGTTATCCATGATCATATATTCTTATGTGAATCATTATTTTATTTTATCATTGTTCCTTAAATAATGGTTCATACTAAGCTTATGAATTTACCAAAGAATATCCCTTGGGAGTGTCATAGCCAAGTGTTCTTCAAGGCCCATTTTTGTGTACCAGTTTCCGTTCGAGTCTAGCTCAAATCAGTGTTTCCGGGTTTTACCCCTTTTTACATCTATGCCAGAGCCACCTCTACCTGCTCGTATCCAGACAGGGATGTATTTTCTTGGAAACCCCTTACTCAATACTCACCAAAATACCAGGAAGATTTCCTATATTTAAAATTTTCTATAGGGTTCTTCATAGAGTTTTCATATCCTAATTTCGACAAATAACTAAACCATCCTTTGATACCAACTATAGTATCCTGCCTTTTTATAACATTAACTTTTATTACAAAATAAAAAACAGATGATCTTTATGGTTTAGTGTCTTAGAAACAAGGAACTTATTACAGGAGGAAAAAAACATTCTTCTTAAACACTTGAAAGGATTATTCATTTTTTCTTCCTAAGTTTATTACAGCATCTCATAACCTGGGAGCATACATCAAAGGAAATAGTGAGGAAACGGCCTAGTAAGGGAAACAAGGGAAACATTTTACATGAGAACTTGAGATACATCAATAAAGTTATGAAAAGAACTTTAAGGCATGAGAATGAAATCATGAGGCATATCATAATAAAAATAACATATTTCATAACTTGAAGATGTGGCAATGACATTTAGCAATGACAATCATTTCCGTTTCACCAAGGTCCATCCCCAAGGTGTCAATAAAAATTACCAAGGATATTCACCAAGTTATCAGTCTAAATGGTCATCTCTAGAGATTAAGTCTTTACCCAATGCATTAGAGCGCTATCAGGGTGCACCCTTAAATTTGCCTTTATTATCATGTGAGATACATATATCATCATCAGTAATTTCATTAAAACCCCATATAGCATAAAAGAAATGGGTTTCATTTCATAATCATAACGTTTTAAAAACTCCTTAAAAGACATGATCTTTATGTCACTTTAAAACCACAGAAATGGAAAGAGGGTCTCATGTATGTAAATCCCAGAATTTAAAATAGAAAATTTTGTTATATATGTGAATACCCCTTTAGAATAAAGAGATTTGAGTATTCACTTAATAAAATAAATGATTTCGAGAATAAGAGAGAGACTTTTTGAGACGAAAATTCAGAAGCATAACGGCTATGTTACGAGGTTTTAGAAAACATTGAAATGACAGGGGACATGGGTCACCCAATCATAAATGATCAATAAAAATTAGGGGTATGGAATATAATGGATTTAAGAACATGGTATTTAAATTTGAAAGATATACCTTATGAAATTAAGAACATTAAAGGAAGACAAAAATAAGATTTCTCTTATGAAAATTCGGCAGCTTAACGACGTCACTTAAACTTCAACAAAAATGAATTGATGAGATAAAATAGGGTCTCTCATCATATGAACAGAAACGTTAAGTATGATAGATATAGATATCATACCCCCAACATAATAAAAAGTAACTTGAAAGACTTTTCATGAAAGTAGAACTTTGAAAAATGGGAAAGGTGAAAAAATCCCTTAAAAATTCAACAGCCTAACGGCACCACTTAAACATCAACAAAAATGAATTGACGAGATCAAATAGGGTCTCTAATAATATGAACAAAAAATATCATCATGATAGATATATATATCATACCCCAACATAATGAAAAAGGAACTTGAATGACTTGACATGAAAGTAGAACTTTGAAAAAATGAGAAAGGTGAAAGAATCCCTTAAAAATTCGGCAGCCTAACGGCGTCACTTAAACATCAACAAAAAAAGAATAGATGAGATAAAATAGGGTCTCTCATAATATGAACATAAAATATCATCCTTCAACATAATTTCATGGAGCATAAAAGAAATGACATAAAAGGGATTACTTGAAAAGAAAGAGAGAGGTCAGATCCCTTACCTTAAAACGTTACTCTTAAAACTCAATGGTTGGGACCTTGAGGGCTTGGGGGAACCTTGGGAGGACAACATGGGAGGTAATGAGACCGGAGTTTCGTTGGGGGAGAGTTGGGAGCCGAATGGATGAGAGGATGGCTTGATATTTATAGGGAAAGTGAGGGGACAAGGCATTAATGGCCAAGGGACACCTCATTGGTGGTTTTGGAAAAACCATGGGTTTGCCCATGGTATTCTCCCATGGTATTTTCCACATGGGTACCCCCATACAATAATGCATCACCTTTGGTCGAACAATCCTTAAAATATTTCATGGCATCATCATGACATAGTTATGATGACATGAAACATACCGAAAACCTAAAACTTTATTTTCACTATTCAACAAAAATTCAACTTTCTCAGAAAAATCCCAAAATTTTACCTTAACCAAAATTCGATGATCTGATTTCAAAAATGAACGCCATTTTATAAAAATAAATTTCTAAATACTTTTAATTTAATTTTTATATAAATACATTATTCACTGAAAATTCATTTTTCTCAGAAAAATCCCCAAAAATTACCCAAACATAATATCGATGCTCTAAGTTCAAAAATAAAATCCATTTTATAAAAATAATTTTTCAAATAATTTTAATTTAATTTTTAATTAAAAACACTATTCACCAGAAAAAACTAATACTTGACTAATAATTAATGAAACAGTTATTTACCTATTTTATTGAATCACATTACTTAATCAAGGTGCCTAGATTGTATTAATAATTTCATTAAGTGATATTACTAATCTATTTGGTCGCATTACAAATCCTAAGTATAAAATCACTATTCATAATTTATTATTGATCAAAAATTAAGTTGATCTTATTAGAATCTAAATTTTGTACTGAACATAATTGTAGAAGACCATTTTTTTGAAAACCATTACACTTTTTTAATTATTTAAGGTTTACATAAACATTTTTTAAAATATCCTTCATCTAAAATTCACCAAAAATATGAATACTATATTTATCAGAACATTTGAAAATTCATAAACTTCATCATAATAAGAAATCAAATTTTTTATTTTAAAAAAAGGATTACACAAGATAGTTACGGTCTCCTTACATAGCCCCTTATCACACCATTATAGGACCTAAGTGTAAGGTGTGCTAAGATGAGAGAATCTGAGGGAGGCTCAGCCAACATCGCACGAGTAGTAATTTCTATCAGTTTGACTTCTCGCGAAGGCGATTCCGTTCTAGATTCACACGATGAAGTTCGGCTTGGGTTTGGTCCAGAGCAAAGCCCATTGTTTATACCTCCTTCCCATGTTCTGTTATATTTGCTTCGATTGGTGCAAGACTACTGGGTGAGGCAATCAAATCTTCTTTCTATGTTAATTAACCAAGATCACTTTTATTTAGAGACAATAAATGAAACGTTTAGTTTATAGTGGACATATTGGCCAGTGGTCATTTAATAGTCAAAACCCAATGGTCTCATTTTAATTATACTCATGTTATCAAATGAAATAGTTTTGTTGAGTATGAAAAATAAAATAACACACAAAATTAGGAAACAAGATTTATTTAAAATTTCGTGTCGTTACAGAGAAGCAGTCTCAACTATGTTAATTTATGAGGAAGAATCTCAAAAATCTCATCCCCGGATAAGGAATCAAGTGGAATATCAAAACATAATTGGTGATAAACATCAAATGGTTCAAGCTATAATAACTTCATAAATTATTACACATACATTCTTGTCTTCAAAAGTTGAGCTGAATGATGTGAATGATGATTTTAAGAATCAAAAATGGGTTCAAGATATGAATGAAGATCCAGATCGGTTAGAAAAGAATGATATTTGGGAACTTGTACCTAAACCAAATTTAAAAAAAATATTGGTACAAAGTTTGTTTTCCATAAAAAGATGAATGAATATGGTAAACTGAAAAAGAAAAAAAAGAAATATTAGTGTGAAAAGGTTACTCAAAAATTGAAGGTGTTGATTTTGATGATAATTTTTCTCTAGTGGAAAGGTTATAAACAAATAAAATAATTCTTTCTATTATTTCACAATGAAGTTATAAAAAATTTCAAATGGGTTTTAAATAATCATTTTTGAGTAGTGATCTTCATGAAGAATTTTACATTGAATAATCATGTGTCATTATTGTTGGGAAGTACGAAATTTGTGTGTGAAAGTTGAAGAAATACTTGTATGAAATAATATAAGCTCTAAGGGAATGGTATTATAAATTATATACATGCTTATGGAAGATGAGTTTTAAGAAAAGAAGAGTTACTAGTAATCTATACATCCAAAAATCACGAGTTTTACCTCATTGTAATAGTTTATGTTGATGACATTATCGTTGTTAGTAATGAAGAAATAAATTGTGAACGGTTTTCTAAAGAGATGAAAATTTTATTTGAAATGTTCATACTGGTTGAAATAAAAAACTTTCTTAGTTTACAAATATCAAAAAAATAAGAAATACATTTTTCCTTCTCATTAAAAGTAATATAAGGAACTTATTAAGAAGTTCATAATAGAAAATTTGAAACTTTTTTCCACGCCAATTTCAGTTGGAACCAAGTTATCTAAATATAGATAAGGAAATAATGTTGATAATAAGTGTTTCCGATGATTATTGAATGTTTGTTATATTTGACTTCCTCAAAACCGAGCATTGTTTATGATGCTACCTTATGTATAAGATTTCAGTGTGCTGAAAAATAATCACATATATTTAATGGAAAAAAAATTATTAGATTTTTCAAAGGCACAAAAATGTTTAGAATCAGGTATGATAGCTCAATTAAAATTTTGACTTGTTTGGGTATTGAGATGTTGATAGGGTAGGAAATGATGATGATAGAAGATCCACAACTGGTAGAGTTTTCTTTCTAGGTAAACTTTTTGATAGTTGGAATACAAAGAAAAAAATAGTAACTCTTAGCATGATTGAGGTTATGTATGTTTATGTCATTAAAGCAACTACTCAACTTATGTGGATGAAGATTAAGTTGGAAGAATTACTTATTGAATTAAAGATACCATTTCTATTGGGTTGTGATGATCAAAGTTCCATCAACCTTACCAGAAATCTAGTGAAAATTATCATTCAAAATATATTGATATCAAATACCACTTCATAAAAGATCATGTGTATTAGTATGAATTGAAGCTGGAGTACGTTCCTACATCGGAACAAGTTTTTGAATTTTTCACAAAACATTTTCAAAAGGAATCAATTTATAAATTGAGGTCGGAAATGGGATTCTAACCAATTTCCAATAAAGGTTGAGGTATTTTTTCCCCTATATCATCTTTTATTTGGATAGTGTTTTCAAAGTTGAAGAATTTTTTCATTAATATTTTCATTGATATATACTAAATCTTTTAAGGTATAATGTTTGTAGGGGGTTGTGGGTAAGATGTGCTTTCAGCATGAAAATGTCTGAATTATTCTAAGATTTTATTAGAGTTAATGTAGGAACCATCTTTTAATTGTAAAGTGGAAGAATAAAATTAGGAGGTGAAGAAAATATGGATAAGTTTCATGAGTCACTGGTTTTAGATAGCATGGTTTTTCTCTTAATGATTCATGTTTCCTAAAATTAGTTCGATCACATGGGATTAGAATTATTGATAAGTAAGCTATCTATTAAGGGTAAAATGTTTAGTTATTTATAAACCATGGTTGAAAACAAAATCAAAATGGGTATATTTTTTGGACCAGGTTCAAATAAGTTGTTTTTGGAAGCTGAATGTTTTTTATTTTTAATGTGTTGTATTTTGTTATCAAATAGAAAGAAATTTTCTCACTTTTTAATAGTTGACAATCAGAATCTCCATCATAAAAAAATATGACTCAAAATAATTAATAAATTCCATTGTATTGGGAATATGTTTTGTGGAAGAAATGATTCATCAGACTCACCTCAGGTCTAGAATGAAAGGAATATCATAATGCGAAGTTGTACTGGATTCTATATAGATCTGATGAAAATATGATGATGATTTTCTGATATTAGAGTTCTCATAAATCATATTTTATCTAAAAACTCTTGATGATATCTTTAGGAAGAAAAGGGTAATAAATAGTGATTCCAATCATATTGAGGATTGGATTGTAAAGAAAGATGTTGCTGGGAAGATACAATACTTCCCAACCTAATTGAGATGATGTTATGCTGATCTAAAATATTTTCAAGGTCATGAGGAATTCATGATAGAAGTTGATGTTTTTTAAATATTGAATATTTTGAAGTCAATTATTTCTGGTCTCAGTTCATCCATGTGAGATAACCGAATGCAGGTTTTTTTGAAGGCCTAGAAGGATGATCAGATCATAAGAAGCCGAGGAAGGTGGTTTTCACATAGACCAATAATCCATAAGAAATAAATCATGAGAGAAATAATTTGTTGAATTTTTCAATTGTGAATTATAATCAGAGAAGGAATTAAGTTGTTAAGGTCAAATATTCTTAGATTGGTTCATCGAACATAGTGGCCACTAATCATTAGAGTGAACCTCACATCGATCATCACATACTATAGTGATTTTAAAAGGAAATCAAAGGCATAATTTTTTTCATTAGGTGTTTTTAGGTCTAGTTAAAACAAAAGTTATTGATACCAATGAAAAGTTGGATCAACGATAAATCAATAAAAAAGTGAACTATTTTTATTAAGATGAGTTATTGGACCAAGTTTGATATATGTACCCTAATTTGTTTTGTGTCATTTGGGTCAAGATGAAAAGAAGTCATGTCTCCTTAACAAGTTGTTCAGGATAAAAGAAAACTATGATATGTTTATAATTTCTTCATGATTCATCATACTAGCGCTAAAACTGGTTATCATAGTGAATCTGAGACTGTTCCATCAGAAAAGGGCTGACACTGATAACCTCATTGGACATAGAATGATCGGTATGAAGAAAATAAGAAAAGTATATTTTTTTCAAGTATCCACAGAAGTGTTATCAATAGGAATTTTTTTGAAGATGTTGTAACCAATTATGAAAATTTTTCAAGAAGTAAAAATATCTTTATAGGTTTCCACATTTAATATGAAAAAATAAAAGCAACTAGATTCTAATGAAGTAGCAGCAATGTTCATGGAAGAATGTTTTCAAAGATTCTATTTTAACAAGCTGGTATGGAGAATCAGAATAAGTATTTGTTTTATTAGTTGGTACGAAGCATCAAAAGGAGTAGATTTTGTTATATTTTTTGTTATTATGGACCACTAGAATTAGAAGTTTGTTTATTCTAAGTATCATGAATACATATTTTTTTTAGTTTTTGTGGAGAAATATAATGAAGAATCTACTGTATTCATCATAATGGGAAAATCGCAATGGAAATTGGAATCAGACTATAGATTATAATGAAATTATGAATAAATTTAAAGTTATGAGAATTTTTGAGAAGGTTGGATAAGAAACAAGAAGTGTTTAGAAGCATTGAATAATTCAAATATGCATCCACAATTCAGGAATTGAAGTTTACGTAAATTTGTTTGAGTGGGAAAAGCTTTTAGAATCTATCCGAAACATTATTTAGGTCACTTATAAATAGAGAAAGTAATGTTTACTTTCATTACACTTGTATTATTCCTAATTGAAGAGAGAAGGCAGAGCATGGAATGTTTTTAGAGATAAAGAGTTTTAAATTGGGCTTTCTTGAGGAGCTTTTACAGAAAAAATAAGAATAATAATAGGAAGATCATATTTTGACGGTCATCATATCGGGCTAGATGAACAGACTGGGAATTGAATTGGGATTTTTAGACTGAGGTAAATATAGTTCCTAATTGTTTTAGTGGTATTATATTAGTTATATTTTCATACCTAACAATCATTCTTGTTAATCGGACAGGGAAATCAGACTGAGTATCATTATAAAGTCCAGGAGGTTATTTTGTTCTACTAGGTAAGAAAGTTAATAATTGTTTAAAAGGTCATATTTTTGAAAGTTGAAAAGGAATCATAGTAACATGTTTTGAAATAAGTATTGAATGTTTCTTCACTTGTTACACAAATTATATTATATCATTTATATCTACGTGAATCATATTCACTATTTTATTGATCACGGTGCTACATGAGTGCAAGGGAATGTCCTACTCATTGTATCCACACAAAACCATTGTTTTCTAGTGAATGGTGTGTTATCAAACAAATTTAAAACCATACCAAGGATGTAGCTACTATTATTGAGTAGTGAACCTTGTAAATTATTATGTTTCTATGGATGTTTTATTGTTTTTCTTTTTCAAAAAATTCATAGCTCTTTAATAGGAGGCGAAGGATTTTTCAAAAGAAATGAAAATTAAAAATAAAATGTTATCATTGATTCACCCCTACCCCATATCAGTGATGCTTAGATATTAGATCATCTATTACATAAAATCACACTTTAATCCCATTTATTTTACATGAAAATTATTTATCAATTTGTAATTACACATGCAATAAATCAATCTCAAGAATTTATTAGGCATTCAAAACAAAAGTTATCAATAAGAATAACTCTCCTCTAAAATTCCACCCAAACATCACAATTAATAATCCATATTTTCAAATCAATGATATAATAATATATCATTAAATACCCCTATACATTAATCATAACATCAATTTATATAATTTAATAAATAATTTATAAAATTTATAATCTAATTACATACTCCCTTTGATAAATAGATTTCATAAATCACTATTTTAAATCTAAAATGGTTCATCAATCCATAAATAATTTTATTTCAAATTAGATAATTAATTTCAAATCATCATATAGTATTAAATTTGAATAATTATCCAAAAATACCATTTCTAAATCAACATTTCCATTCAATAATTAATCTTTAATATTTTAAAAACCAAAAAAAATCTTGAACTCAATTCCATTATTTCAATAAAAAATTACTTCATTAATAATAATAATTTTATTATAAATAAATAAAAAAAATATATCTTCATAATTCCACTTTATTTATTCAAAGAATTTTACAAAATTAAAAATTACCTCTGTAAATCATTAATACTTTCAGTTAATCAGAAAAAATATGATTATATTTGTAATATTTAATATCCAGTAAAAAACCACAATTTAATTGTTTCTTATTCTGTAATAAAATTAATTTTATCACATTGACTCACTTAAAACCATAATAAAAATATTTATTACTTTTTAATGAATAACAAAAAAAGTTTAACATGCCTAAAGAATTCATTTCAACCAAAAAAATCCATCTAATTCATTCTATATTAGTAAGAATTAATCTATTAATAGCATGATTAATGAAAAAAATACTATATAATATCTATATAATCCATGTTAAAACATTAAATTAAACTCACCAAAAATATAGTTATCTCCTACCTTTCAATCAATCAAGACCCTACATAGAAACAGATGTACAATATTTCCTTAACCAACATAAATTTTAGACTTTTCCAAAATAAAAGGAGAAATATAAAAATAAAAAAAAATCGATAAAAATATCTTTTTAGAAAAATGATAGGGCTATCTATCCACTTATATTCATTGTCTAAACAAACTTTTCATATCATAATTCTGTTAAAAATTGAGAGAGATGTATCCAAAATAATATCAATAGGAAATGGTATCATTTGGAGGATCCAGGTTAGCATACTATTTACTTGAATAGATAAAATCATGTTTTAATACAAACAGTTAAGATATATAAATTAAAAACCCCATCATAAAAATGACATTAATAAAACCCACCAACATCCCTATGGGCCACCACCAAACTTTTGGTGGCCCCATGGTTCTTGTTTGATCACTACCAACCTCTTGATGGCTACCCAAAAACTACCTCCCCTCTATCAATCCCTCTGGATTCTAGGTGGTACCCAATAGGTTCTCAATATTTTATTAAAGTGAACTCTAAATTCATTCAATAGTTTAAATCATATAAATTTCTCCTCCAATTTATTCTCAAATTTAAAATTAAATATAAAATAAAATAAAATAAATCCAAACACACTAAAATAAAATACAAAAAATACCCAAGATATTTGGAGTTGTTGAAAAAAATAAATATTCACACTTATGGAAATAATTGAATCAATCCAATTATGTTTTATGGTAGAAATATGAATAGGTTTAAAAATTTATAAAATGGTTTGGAATATGAATTTTTTGAATGGAGTACTGAAAGAGGTAGTCAACAAAGAATACTTTGTGGTCTTTCAACTCAGTAATGAAGAAATAATGTTATATCATCTTTAAAATATTTTATATTTTTTGAAGAAATAACAATGAGACTATTATTCTATATTTCATTCATACTCGAATAAATTTGAGTTTAAAATAAGTGGTATGGAATTTAGTATCTATGTGAAGAGTTTGAAGTAAGAACAGTTCATTGTAATGCTCTATGTTGATGATATTATTTTTTTAGGAGTTTATAAATTTGATGATATATAAGTTTAAATTGTCTATGAATATATAACTCATTTATTTTATTAGGTTACAAGTGAATAAAAAAGGTGGGTATATATTTTCCTATCTATGTAAATATACTAAAGAATTATTATAGCAGTCAAAAATAAATGATTTTAAGTCATTTTCATCTCTAATCACCCTTGGAAAAAAATATATAAATTGGGATGATGGAAAATTAGCTAATTTTACATTATGAAAAAAATTATTAGAATCATTATCTAATTAGTGAAAAAAATAAATAAATTTTTATACATAATTCTTTGAAGTAGGGTTTAAAATTTAACTAAAGGTAGGGAATATTATGGAAATAATAAGGATGATAAGGTATGATGAAGGTACCCTTTATTATGTATTGGTGAATTAAATATGATAGAAGCTATATTTAGAGGCATGATTGGATATATATTTGTAAAGCGACATTATAAAAAGAAACTTGGCAAGTGGGGGTCATTCTAGAACGTAATAAAATGTATTGGATATATTAGGAAAATGATTATAGATTATTTTACTTAGTATAACTAAAATATATTACATTTTTTGTTCTGAAGGCTTGTACCTAACTTATTTAAATAAAAAAAATTATAAGAACATGGCGATTATGAAAAGATGCCTTTGATAAGATTTTTTGAAAAAAAGACTATGAATGATCTCATAAAGAATATGGTAAAAATGTTATACACAAAATACATTGATATTATATACCATTTTCTAAAATTAAAGGTGAAAAAATATGTTATGAAGGGGATCAAATTAAAAAATGAACAATTGGAAAACATTTCGACAAAAACATTAGCCACACTTAAATTTGAGTAGAAATAGTTAAATATTTGTTATTAACAACATCCCTAAAGTGTTGATGGTTTAATAAACACCCTTTAACTATTCAGTTTTATTTTATAGACGATGTTGTTTATCTTGGATAAATTGAAATGATAACATTTACCTTTGTATTTATTTTCTAGGGAGGGGAAAGGGAAATAGTGTTAATGGTGTAATTATATTTTCAAATGAGGAGAATGGTTTTATATTTTCAAATCCTTCCAAATTGGTTTGTAACCTTTAATGGGGAATAAATTATATAATATTAGAGGATTAATTTGGTACATAAAGCATACAGAAATATGGGGTATGGTCCATGGGGAATAAATATATTTTTTGAAAAATTGTGTGAGAACTAGAGGTATTAAATAGTTAGCTTAAAATCTTTTTATAACACTTCTTTTCTACAAAAAACATAGATCATATTGAATTAGAGTATTATATGAGGTTTTCTATTTCTACTTTGATTCCATGGAGTTATTGGACCTTATGAGAATTTTTAACAACACATCTGAAAAAAATTAAATATAAATAATAATTTTCAACAAACCCAAAAGTGGAAAATGTTAAAATCCTTACTAAGTTAAAAATAGATTATATTAAAATCAACTAAAAATATGTAGTTTTTAAAAATTTGGATTTAGTAGATGAAATATATCTATAGTGATATACGTAATAAATTTTGAGATGAGTTCATAAATTTTAAATAAATTTTATTGAATATGAACAAACCATGTCCTGGTCATAGGTGTGATGGATGTCCTGGTTTTGATTGGTAATGAAAAGAAGTATATATTCGTCATTAACAAGAATGTTGAAGAAAATAATATCATGTCTTATTGGATTAAATTATAGTTATAAAACCAAAGATATCATTTTTGGAATGTCAAATAATATTGTTTGAAAAAGTTATTGGATACCATATGACAAAGAGAGGAACCTTGTCGTGGTTATAAACATGTCGAAATTCGTTTTAAATAAATAAATTTTTGGAATCAACTATGATAGAAATGAATTCATGGTTTATAGATAACTTTTCAAAATTAATCTACTATAATAATCATGGAAAACCCATTTCATTAACATTATGAGGGAATGTCATGGTTTTAATCAGAAATTAATTTAAAATTAATGAAATTAGAGAAAAATCAAGATCTTAAATAATTTTTAGCCATAGTTTTCAGTTTCAACACCATAAATAAAAAAACCATGTCAACGTTAAGGATGTTACAATTTATTTTTTGAGATATATACAATATTTATAGATTTTAATGTCATTTTATATATAGAAAAAATTATATAATTTATTAGATAATTGACTTGACTCATGAATTTTTTGAATAATTATTTTTAAATGAAACATGAAAAGATGATTTATTATTACATAAAGTAATTATATTGGTGAGATTAAGAAATATAAAAACAATAACATAGAATTCATATAAATTATAGAATATTTAATAAATATATGTGAGAGATAAGGTAATGTAGTGATAGATATAAACCATCGAAATCTAAATAATGATCGGCAGAGACATATGGATATGAATCTAAAGTGATTTAATTTCATAGATTTTTTATATTGGTTTCTATTGAGTATATAATTTTAATGTTCTACTATAAAAACATTTTTGACCTTGTCTTTATGAAATGATTATAGTGATAATATGAGGTGGTTATCCTTGAACTGGTAGTCAAATGACCCTAAACATGTATTGACATGATAGTACATTTCTATACTTCTGTATATGAGCACATAATCATTGTATTATCATTAATTTTATTCCATTTGGGTGAAAAAAGTAAAATATATATTCCATTTTACTTTATTTTATTCAATTAGAAGTTATGTTTGGTTTGATTTTTATGAAATAGTTATAATTCCGAAAACCTAAGAAAAAATCCATTATATAAGAAAATAATTTAACCATAGTTCTGTATCCTCCATCATAAGGTGATTGGGACCTTAGTGATTGAAATATAAATAGAGTATCACATCACCTTTAGAAATACAACCACCTTGATGAGATTCCACATTTTCACTCATGTGTGATTCCTCTAACTATTCATTTAGGGAAGTTTTATCAAATTATGTTGATCAAGATCCATATGTCATCACATATGAATCACGTACACTGGAAACTTCTTTATAAAACTAAACCACCACAAAAATAAAATATCATGAAATTATTTTTACCTAGGATAAATTGAGGTCTAATATTTTTGGTTCTAATGTAATTGTTTTCTCAAATCATGTTTCCCACAAATTTCTTCTTACGAAATTGAAAATCACACCATGTATCATTATTTATATTTACCTCTTATAGGAATTATATTCAGAAATTATAAATAATAAAATATTGGATACTATGGTGGTTAACCATATTATTAGGATCATTTTATCCTCATATCTTGACAAATCCCCCTATATTCCCATGAAATTTGTTTCCTAATGAGAAATTGCACCACGTGTAAGATGTTATTCCATAGTTTGTTTAAATTATATATCATTTTTTGTATCATGAATTCCTAAAAAATATAATAAAAAAATGAACAAAATACTGAGAATGAATCTCTTTATGTCATTTTGGATAATAGTTATGGAATACATGTAGTGACCAAGTCCTAAGGCATTATGTTCCTAATAGTGAGTTTCAGTCTCTCCTCAATTTTTTCGACACTCTTTTAAATATCGGTCACTTTAGTTATGGAAAATCAATTCAAGATATAAATCAATCTAATATAATAAAAAATAATAAGTAAAGAACTTATTTTTGTCTCTAATATACTAGGGGTTAGCTTTTAAAGTGAGGGTTAAAAAACACACATATGGGAGACATTACCCACTATAATCTTGCATAGAGGAGTATATAATAGAATTTGTGAGGTAAAAATATTTAATAATGAAATATATAAATAAATTTCACTTATATAATCAATGATTGTTATTTTATACATCCCAAATAAAAATTAAGTGACTATCAATAGAAAAATAAAACCCCTGACCCCCTCTCCCAATAAAGTACACCGAAAATCGCAATATACATCCACCATAGAGTTTTGAAATTTCTTCTCCTATTATTAATAACCTTACAAGATAATGAATCCTGGAATCCCCCATAGTATGATCCTTAATATCTAAATATATATATAAAATTATATATAAGTATAAAAATACATAGTTGGTTTAATCTCCAACCACCAACTATATTGATGTGATCGAAGAACATTAATACATCTATGGCGAGAAAAGATAAATCGGGGTAAAATAAATTATGGATTCCCCATATTCCATTGGAATTAAACACCCCAAAATCACATAGGCATAAATATATATATTCACACCACCAAAACCATCAAAATAAGGGCCTTCATAAATCAAACCCAACACACTAGTAACCTACTCACAATGCCACATTCCCTACCTCCAACCTACTACTACATATATCATATTATTTTCCATGTTAATAATCATAAGTATCTGAAATTAGAGATATGATTAATTTTCTACTTATATGGATATCAGGAAGACCCTTTCACTTCCAAGATATTGGGATATGTCCATAATTCCCATACTCAGGTAGGTATTTTAATAGAGAATGACTCTACAACATTTCTAAAATAATATAATACACAATAGGGATATAAAAAACATAACTAAATATTTATTATAAATTAGTAATCATATCATAACATCTCAAAAATAGTTGTATCTCAATGCATCACATCATGCCTTAGTCTTTAATGGATAATATTAAAACCTAACCACTTGCATAGCTAATTTCCAATGCCACACATTATGCCTCTACCCAAATGGGTAAGGGATAATACATGGGTCCCAAATTTAGAATATATATATATATATATATATCTGTGTGTGTGCATGTTATTAAATTCCATATATATATATATCATTAAATCCCACTACCCAAATGTGGAGGAGATAATACCTAGCTACGTCATCTATTACACTACCCTTCAAATTTTAATAAAACATCCTTATAAGAAAACATAGAAACACATATTTTATGAAGCAACCATCATATTGATCAATCTATATATAATAAATCATCTGAACTAGAGCCTCTATATCTCATCTCAAAAAATAACCCTCAGGAAATCCATAATCCGTGAGGAGTAACACAAAACCAGGACTATCATCCACATTGATAATAAACATCATCAGGAACCAATATTTAGATAACAAAATACCCTTTAGAATAGATATCCAGACCACCAATGCATCACCCTCTCAAATACACCACCGGGTCATAAAGCATCACCCTCTAGAACACCCAGATGCAATGTTTCTATTTGGAAACATCATTTTGTTTTATTATATATCATCTAATCACGTTGGATCACATTCTATAATATACCACTACAAGACAAGTTAATCATGAAAACAACAATAAGATAAGTGATAAATAAAATTTCTAATCCCATAATATTTTAAAATTTTGAACTAGGTTTTACCATCCTTTTATAAAAAAAACTCCTATAAGGAAAATATGAAACCATTAAAAAATATAAAATCCATATTCTACTATTTTATCTACAATTTTATTTTACCATTTTTTATTACACATCATCTTAAACATCTAAAAAATAACAAAAATATAGAAGGATAACCCATCCTTATATTTTTTTGTAATTCTATAAACCATTAGAAAATCTAGTTAAGGGAGAAGCATTTTCTATTAACTCATCAAACTCATTAGATAATTTTATATGTTACCCATGAACTTCTAATCATCTAGTTTTCCACCCAATAAAGGTCCCCACACTTTTATATTCTCAAATAACATCCATAAGGATCCACACCATCTAAAATTATACTTTAAGCCAATGGTTTGGTCTATAAAAATAACAAATTGAAGGAATTGAAATAAAATTACCAATCATATGGATAATCCAATAAACTTTTAAATTATAGAAATAAAAACATGTTGATAATCACAAATGATTAAATAAAAAAATAAACCTACCTCAATAATGGATCACAAACTCTTATAAATTCCATAAATACTTATAGAACTCCTCATTCTATAAATGTTGTAATATTCAATCTCCAAAATATCTATATTATAATGTTCCAATAATAGGATACCACCTCTACTCTAGAAAAATTAATTCACTAGAAAATATCAATTAACTCCTATGATTTTATTTCATAAGATTTACACTTAAAAACATCCTCTAAAATTATAGAGAAAAAAATCTAGAAGAGAAGGAAGGAACCTGTCAAATGAGCTTCCAAGGAACTATTTATATTCCACAACAAAAATATAAAAATAAACCATCTCCCTCAATATGTAAATTTCCCTGATGTACTACTAAAACTATTAGCATTAACTTAATTCTAGAAAGGGGTTTAAATTGGATCTCCACCACCCAAAAAATTATAACCATAAATAAATTATTCACATAAAAATACCATTAGTAAATAAAACACAAAATAGAAATGGTCATGTCATACATGCCTCCATCAAAATAAAATATGAACAAAATCAAAAATACCAAGAATCAAGGCATATAACTTCTCCCCACATTCAAAATTTAAATACTAAATAAGGATAACCATAAAATATATAAACAATAACCAAATCTATGTATATATCCACAATAAAGATCATAATCATCACCATAGACACTAAAATATCCATAAACTACAATAAATATATTAAAATGAAAAACAAAAACAAATATGAAAAAAGTAACCACATTTGGGAATCCCACTCCTAGGTCCTTTATTTAACTCAAATATACCTCCAAATAATATTCACCAAAGGAATAAAATAAACAAGAAAACTTTTATATTTATACTCTTGAATCATAACAAAATACTCAATAAAAAAATCTTCATAATCCAACTCCAACAAACTACAATAACAAAATTAAAAATTAAAAAACACACATCCTCAACTATAAAATGTGAAACACATCATGAACTCTCTCTAACAGAGGATGAAGTTTTCAACTCTACTTCATCTCTCTCACCCAATAAAACATCTCAAAAGTCTCAATAAAACTTATAGATAACTTACTACCAACATCAAAAAATTGATAACAATTCCATGTTGAAACTCATAAATAAACATGATCACTAACCTTAAATTGTAATAACATATACCTATGATATTTATAAGAATTATCACTAATATATTTTCCTCATGTAATTTCTAACTAAAAAAATATTCTCAAATGACATATACACTAAATCAGGATCAATTATTATTTTTTCACTAACATCAACCCAACACAATGGAGACCAAAAAGATAACCATTAAATGCCACATGTGGTTCCAAACTAGTAAAATAATGATTGGAATTAATGTAAGTGAATTTTACTAATGATAGATACTCCTATGAACCAATAATATCCAATATGTATTCTTTAAAAATATCCTCTATATTTTGAATCATTATATTCAAAAAAACATTTTTCTATACATGGAATGAAGTTCTAATACACAACTTTGTGCCCATAAATGATGAATTCATCTTCATATTTGAGATGTAAATTTATCATCATCATCAGACACAATCAAAATAGGCACTTCCTGCAATTTCTCCAACTATAACATATATAATCATGTCAAGGAATACACAAATGATTTATATTGTATAAGAATAAAATGATAAGCCTTTTACAAACTATCTACAATTACCCATATAACTCCATAACCACTAGGCGTAAGAGGAAAGTCAATTATGAAGTCCATGTAAATATAATCCCACTTCCACAATGGAATTGATAAAGACTATAAAAAAACAAGTTAGAACATGATTCTTAACCTTTGACCATTAAATGGTAATTCATCTTATAATAAACCCTAAAATATATCTTCTCAATCCATACCAAAAAAATAAATTTCTCAATGTATGATATATATATTCCACACCAACATGTATAGTTAAAGGTTAACCATGAAACCCTTATAAAACTACCTCATTCATGCACCACATAACAAATAGAATCCCAAAAAACATTTCTTATTACACTCAACCATTAAAATAAATATCCAGTGCATCACCCTAAATTATATGATCACTTTAAACCTTTATATCATGATCACTCAACTAATAATCTTCCACTTATTACACCAATGAATTCTCTAGTGAAATTTTTTAAGAATAATATTGACCATCCACAACATCCAAATAAATATACAATGAATATAAATCATTCATCATATTCTACTTGTACAAATATTATTAAACCAAATCACCATAATATATTCATCTTATAGAATCCACCACCACATTAACCTTAAATAAGGTATATGTTATCTCAAAATCACAAATTTTAAATAAAATAAATATATTTACTTAAAATTAACTCTAAATCCCTATAAGAAAATTTATATTACAAAAAAATAGAATCATAAAGTCTATAAAATTATCTCCAATATGATAATTCCTCTATGTCCTTAATGAAAACATTATGGATAACAATTCTTGATCATAAGTAGCATAGTTATTCTTATGAGGATGAAATTATATAGACACATAAATTGTCATAGAATGTTTCAACATTAGAAAACATCATAAAATATGATGTGAAGCATCATAGTACACCTCATCATAAAAACCTTCTTCTATAAACCTAAAAATAATTCCATTATTTAACCTATATTTTAAAAAATCAAAAGTTTTTTGTTTTTCCTCTATCTAAGAAAATGAAAAACATTTCCTTATAAAATATGATCAAGGAATCACAATCTGATAAAAATCCAAAATGATCCTCCTATAATATCCATATAGAACAAATAAATTATGAACTTTAAAAACATTCCTAAGATATTAACAAGACAACACTACCTCAACCATCAATGTGTTAATAGTAATACCATTCTATGAAATAACAAAACCCATTAAATTCATCTCCTGATACCAAAAATAGTATATTATAATGTTACCATAAAACTAGTTCTCATATAATAACTCTAATAAAAACCTTAAATATCATAAATTATCATCTTATCATATAAAATACAACAATATATCTTCAATAAACACCACTAAAAACATATCAACAAACAGGAGAAAATTTCTCTACATCAACCCCAAAAATATAGTATGCATGTTTTCTAAACATAATAGAGTCACCATATACTGAAAATTGAATTACCTACAACAACAAAATTATCAATGGAATATCCTACTCATATATCATCAAATGATGATATCCAAAATGTAGATAAACCTTTAAAAACCAACTCACGCCAAAAAAATGATCAAAACTACCCTTAATCTTAGGTAAAGTATAATTATACCTTAACATAATTGTAATCCACCATTAATAACTTATACAAAGACTCAAACTATTACCCCATTTTTATCAAATATAATCGGTTCACCCCATGGTGACATGCTAGGATAGATAAATCTATTCCTTAACTGATCATCAATATGATCTATCAACCCATGAAGTTCAGTTAATTTCATTATATATAAATGATAAAATTTTATTCTGGTACTAGGATACAACTCAATACATAACTTAAGCACACTCTATGGAGGAATAAATATAATATTATCAAGAAAATCATCTAAAACTATTTAAAATAAGAGGAAAATATTCCACCATCTCATTCTCTAAACCCAACAAAAAACTATTCAAATACAAAGAAAATAGTCGAACTAGAAAATATAGATATGTATAAATGATCTCACACACCCAAAAATACAAAAGGGTCACCTCCTTGACCAGATAAAACATCCCTAAATTAATAACAGTTGATACATACACACATTGAGAATATGTATTTTATCCCTAATACCACATCATAAGGCTACATATAATGAAAAAATATCCTAAGATAAACTATCCTACCCCAAAAAAACTCACAATCTCTATAGTCCTATAAAAACTATGAAAAACCACCAAAAAGCATAAACCATTCTAGTAGTTAAGAAAATATCCTAAAAATAAATCTACCCCATAAATAAGATATGGGAAAAAAAATTAATGGAAATCACTCTCACTACCTCTTCCCCCATTAAACTCATTTTCCTCAACATAATGGAATTGAACTCTTTTATTTGATCCACCATGATGGACCTGTTGTTTAATAAGACCTATACACTAGTCTTGAGAATAATGCATTACACCTTACTACAACCCCCAACTAGATTATATCTATATTTGTGGAGTAGAAAAAAAGTCCTTCTAGATTATAAATTACTATTATAGAGGATTCTTAAACTGCTAAGGAGGAGCATGCATAGCTACACTCCATGCCTGCCTTGAAAGATCCCCATGAAAATAAGGATAATAATACCAATGATTTCTAACCCCATTGAATGAAAATAAAATATGTTGTAGAATAATTCTAGAAGATATTAAACTACCATTACTAAATGACTGATAAGAAGTTTAACCATACCATCTATGATCATGAAGAAACCTTGATTTCGCTATAAAATGAGAAGCTTTACCTCAGATTCACTCTGTCTACTACCCTGATGAATCACCTAAGAAGAACTATATAAAACCTCTAAACAATTTCTTCTTGGTCAACCACCTTAGTATGTTTACTAAGACACAAAGTATTTATATTCCTTTCAATCTCATGATGAATCATCATTTTGAAATAATGTGATGTCAACTCATCATTAACAAACATATCTTGGAAATAATGAAATGTCCACACAAAAAATAACATGAAACTCCCTAACATTGTAGATCCCCTAGAGAATCATAAAAATCTACTATTAGTGGTCTACTCATATAGTTAGTGAAATAAAAGCCTTCTAAAATAACTCTTGAATCTAAGACCATAAAAAATGAAGTCTAGTGGTTATTACACAAATAAAACCCCCACCATTGAAAATTTTATCCTCCCAAAAAACTCACCACCAAGGGCATGTAATTCCCTATCATTATCTAGAATAAACTAAAATGATATATCAACCTCCTCCATTTAGAACTTATTTTCTTGATTTTACACATATCCCTCATATCATAGAAAATCATACCATTGAGAAAATCATTAATTAACTAAAAAATGCATCCACTATAATAAAAATGTATTCAACCCTCTGCCAGATTGGATCGGGGTTCTTCAACTCCTCATGTAACATACACTTCTAGTGATAACTACCTGAAATAGCTACATAAATCATAAATAGTTATTCAAAACTCATCCCAAGGATTTTATTCCATATATAAACAATTCCTCAATCTTCCATATGAAAACCTTAATTCTATACAAATATCCAATTATTATATCATATATATTACATGATGCATTTCTTATATTATCAATAGTACCATGTTGTTAATATTTTATTCCTTAGTAATGATCAATAAATGATTAAGGTCCTTTCATAGAATCACATGGTTAAATTATGACCATGTCTTGATTTTCATTTCATGTAATTCGTACTCATATAAAAAATATATTACTACCATATCACCCAATGCGACCTCATAAGTGCTTACTCCAAACACTACTAAAACACTTGCTATGATACCACTTTATTATGGACCGATTTTAATTAGAACCCCACCATAGGTAACTATAAAGATAAATTTTGATAACCTAATCCCAACTCCAATCGATTTTTGGTTGATATTATAAGCTGAGGGTATAAAACACAAATATGAGAGACATTACCCTTTATAATCAAGGATCGGTATGAAAAATAAGGAACAAATGATGTAAAATTCTAGAAAAATGTAATCTCTAAGTGAATTTCATATATATTATAAATTTATATATTGTTATAAATATAAAATAAAAAATTAATAACTATAAATGGAAATTATTAAATAAAAATCCCTTAAAATGGTGTACCCAAAAACATAATATACCACCAAAACATAATAAGATAACTCTATCTCCAGCTATCAATCACCTGCAAATCTAACTTCACCCAGCATAACTGTCAATGTTTTATTGAATATATAAAAATTACATATAAAATTAGGTATGATAATTAAAATACTTAATAGGTTTCAATTTTAATATTTGACTATATTTATGTGATCAAATTATAATAATGAATCATTGAGTGTAAATGATAAACTAGAATTATCCCACTCTTATGTGAATTCCACTAGTGCAACCTCATAGCTCACTATAATCACATTCCTAAAAATACAAGGTTGTATATATATATTGGTAAACACACAAATAAAAACCATAAAATCAAGGGTCCCTATAAATCACACCCATTACAATAGTAACATTCTTCCAATGACATGTTCCCTACTTCCAACCGACTTCTAGTGATATTATATGTATAATTATGGCCATAATCCTAAGTATTTTCAAGTGGTGAGAGAACTAAATGTGTACTTAGTTGAATATCCTAAAGACCCCCACTCTTTCAAGATTTAGGGTATACCCATCATTCCTTTTCTCGAGTGGTGATTCACGTAGAAATAAATTTATTACATGACTCAAATTCATAACATACAATACCGATATTGTATAACCAAACCAAAATTATAAACTATTAACTAATATCATCAAATATTTTGAATAGGTGTATCTCAACTCATCACATCAAGCCTCAACCCATAAGGGATAAAATTAAAACCTAGACACTAATATAGATAAATCCCGACACCACACACCATGCCTATATTAGAATGGAAAGAGGATAATTCATATCTTACAACTCTAGAATAGGTATATCTTAATGACTCACATATTTGATCTACATAAATAGGGTGGATAAAATAAATAGATACCCCAAAAATCACACTACCCTTTATCTTGGAATCCAAAATACTATATAGAAAACATGTCAATATATATCCTATATAAAAACTATTATATTGATCAAACCATAAACACAATATCAGCCAAATAACACCCTAAAGATCACATTTCTAGAATTGACTCCCTAAAAATAAATAAAATATGTGTTTCACTACATCAACTAGAACCACTAATTAGATTAAAAAACAATATCACCAAGAACCATCCGTCAAAATGCCAATATTCCCTCTATGACATAAAATCAGGTCACCAAATAATCACCCTCTAGACCACATCATTGAGTCAAAATATATCCCCTTTTAGAAAATTCAATTGGATCACTACTCTTTAGAAATATCTATCAGTTAATAAATATATCATTTGATCCTCTTGGATCACATCGTCTAAATAACTATTATTATCATCCATTGATCAGAAAAAGAAGAGAATGGAAACAAGGAATCAACCTTACTATCCCAATAAAATTTGAACCTCCATAAAAATTCCCACCAAACTTCAATGGAATTATTCTTCAATGGACTAAATAAACCATCAAAAACATTAGAATAATAGTATAAAATTCCACTTCATTATTCCATTTTACTATTGTTCTAATCACATAATCTAATCCTTTTGAAAAAACAATGTAAAACCATGAGGAAAACCCATACTTTTGAATATATATAATACATAAATACAACTTATAAAAATGAATTTAGGGAAGAATATATTTCTACTAATTTATCAAGATCATAAAATAAAGCAACCTATTACCCACTAAAATAAATTAATTTTGATAATCACCAATAAATTCTAATATCTTATAATTTTCTCAAAGAAATCTGGGAAGGACCCCCACATTATGTATTGATACATAAACCATAGGGTTTGTTGCATCAATAATGACAGAACAAGGAATATCCATGAATATAAAAAACATCCTGATATTAAAACTTTCATATATATTATAAAATATAAAAGAGAGATGGTATTTATAAAATATAAAATAAAGAAGAAACTTATAATATCATAAATTAACAATAGACCAAAAAATCTAAAAAGGACTATAAATTATTTTAGAACTCATCCTCCCATAAATATTATAACATTCAAAATAAAATTCCATTACTCAAATACATCTATAACTATATACATCTTCTACTATAAAAAATCCTCTAGAAAACAATAATAAACTCCACTAAATTATCTGATAATTAATTCTAACTATAATTTTAATTAGAACATAGAGATAAAAATAACATATTGGAGGGAAGGGTCCTCTAAAATGTTCTCCCAATTATCAATTTATAGTCCAATGTTAAATTTATATTCCACAACTCATATTCAAAAATCAAGCATAACACTTCATAAAACGTTTTTTTGGGTTATCACTACCTTGGGTTGCACAAACTTGATCTATAAAGTTACTAAAACAATATATCTTCCACTAAAACCCTCCCAACCATATATCAAATAGTCACATCAAACTAATACTGATCAATATACCACAAATAAGAAATTGAAATGTCAATCACTCCTCCCTTAAATAAAAGACCATAAAAACTATAAAATACTAATAATATGAGCCTCTATATCAATATCCAAATTATTCCATATAAGATTCTAGATTATGATCTATTTTTTCGATATTATTTTGGGATTCCCATGATTTTTGTACATACTTCCGTAATTGTCAAAGGATAGGGAATGTCTTTGAAAAGATTAAAACTTTAAATAATCCTTTTTTATTCTAAGACATTTTTTATGCTTGGGTCATTAAATTTATGGGATCATTTAATAATTAATTTAAAATATTTTACATTATTATTATAGTATATTATATTATTAAATGAGTAAAATTATGACCCACTAAGGCATAGGACTCTAAGGTTGTGATAAAATTTTGAGTACCAAAATCATTTATAGGTTTGGATTTCCTAGAATCATTAATAGTGAGTGGATTTCTAATAACTATAACTGCTCAATGTAAGATATTTTTTAAATATATTGGGTTATCCATAGGTTTCTATATCCTACCATACTAAAACTAATGGAAACTTTAAGGTTTCTAATATAGAGGGAAAATAATTACATGAAAAAATGGTACTACCTATTAGGAAAAATTGTTGTCATAAACTAGATGATGATTTTTAGGCCTATCATATTGATTTATAAATTTTCATAAACATGTCACATTATCAACTATATTTTTAGAAAAAATTTCATCTAAATATTATGATAGATAAATTTGAAAACAGTTTTATAAATAAATTAAATTCATATATAAATGGTGTAAGTGATCAACGGTGATTACAGATTCATGATTGGGGAGGAGATTCATAAAAATGCATATGAAAATATTGATTCACTAAGGCAATACATTACCATATAATACGTCAATATTAATTTCACATCAGTGATAATTTTCTATTATTCAAAGTATATTTAATGTTATACCCTGGTAATATTTTTATCCATAATTTTTTTACATACATGATTATTAATGTTTCTACATTTTTTTGTTCAAGTTAAGAATAAGAAAACCAAAAACATTTTTACCATCAAAGAAAAGTGGATAATGTAAATCTATGATACTCCTATGGATCCCCCATAAGAGAATATACACCATCAAGAATCCCACTATCCATAATGCCTACCAAATATTATCCTAACTTCTAACATGTTTATTTATTTCCATTATAGTAAGTCTATTGAAATTTTAAACTATGGGAGGATATTTTAAGGAGTTTTTTAGGATTTTTCTCTTTATTTTTTTCTTTTTTCATACTTTTTTATGTTTTTAGTGTATTTTTTCTATTTTAATTCAATTTTTTTTGGATAACTCATATACCATGCTTGTAAAATCTTCTAACTTATTTAATATTCTTGTTAAATTTCTTCTTTAAATTATTTCAGCTTTTTTAAAAAATTATTTCAATGATATCATACGAGTATGAACTTGAATTACACCTTTTTGGTTGATTTTAAAAATATTGGGAGTATTTTAATGATTTTAATGATTTTATATTTACATAAACCTTTATATTTTGATGCATTATATTTGATATATTTAGATAAATATTTTATTATATAAGTTTTCCACCAAAAAATTCACACAATCTATAATTTTCCAACCATATTACACTATTATCAATTTATTATGGATTTTAATTTAATAAATTTATTTTCATTTTAAATTTATTTATTTATTTAAAATAATTTAAATTTAGTGGTTTACACATTCTCTTGAGAGGAAGAAGTTATTTGGAGATCCTAAGAAGAAATCAGTGAATAATGGGTCAAATTATAGAAAAACCTGAAATATTGAATGGGATGAAACTCCAAAACCATGAGATATACCGACACATTTAAATTGATATTTTGTGATTGAATCACTTACCATGTATTATAAAACATTATAGAAAATATTTGTGTCCAATTTAACAATTTTAGACCTAAAATGTAGAAAAATTGAAGAGAATATTAAATATTCTTGTTCAAAATGGAAGTTCTATCAAGACCAAATTGAGAGATGTTGTTGATACCATTAAATTTTGAGGTGATGAAGGAACCATATGAAAATTTATTTTCAAATGGGTATTTCGTAGAGGTGAAGAAAAGAATAATTAGATATGATTAGTGTTGTATTTTTATGTCAACTCATTAACACAAGTTTTTAAAAAATAAATCATATTAAATATCAAGTGATTATCAAAACTCAATAAAAAATGAAGGCCTTTGGTCCATTAGAGGAGGAATATCAAGTGATTCATTGTGTTTTAGTTGAGTATAAATTGGTTTGTAATCTTTAAAATAGTATAAAATAATTATATAAAAAATAAGATGGATTTTTTGGAGAAGTTTTAGTGTTGTATATGTGATCACACCATAATGAAAGTGGTCACGCCATAATGCATGATGTTTACGATTAAAAACTATTGAAGTAGTATTAAATAAACTTTTATCCTATGTTTTCATATTGATATTTGTGTCTTAAATATAATAATCATTAAACTACACTGTCATGCAATTTATTTTATTCAACAAAGGATATTGGTTGTGCTTTGAAGTCCAAAAACACACCATAATGTGGAGTCTATGAGAAATTGATGTTTTATTTTATTATAAGTGACAATAATCATGATTAAATGATATTGATCATGATGTAATCATCCTGAAAGGAAAGGTGACTTTTTCAAGGATGAAAATGTTATGCCGTGAAGAATTTTGTGTTGTTATTAGTCTTAATTAACATTTCATAGTGATGAGGATATGAAAATTTAGTTCTACTCTATATTGAATAGTATTTCATGATTCATTGCATAATGGAGATATTGTTTGTGAAATAATTGAAAGAAAATTGGATTTTCATGTCATTAATCAATTGGTTATTTCATAATTGTTATTATTATTATACAATAATTATGGTCATGACATGATATTTTAAAGAATACATAATTCAATTATTTTATTTGTGTGGATAAATTGGGGATTAAAGGGATAATTAAACTTAAATCTTCAATTCCCATGATTATATCTAAGAGTTTTTAGAAGTTTTGTAATTATCTGATGGCTATAAAATAATACGGAATAATTAAATGTATGTTATTCATTTGAATTTTAATTTAAAATTTATATTTAAGTAATGAGTAATTTATCGTTCTATTTTGTAAGTGTAGAGAATTAGAAAGAGAATAATAATAGTGTGAGATAGATAGATAGTGTGTGTAGTGGGTTTTCATAGAGGATAGAGAGAATAATAAGAGTTAAAATAAGAATAAATAAGAAGTTGAGGAAGAGGAAGAGGCATAACAACAACATGATGTAAGTAAACTCTATTTTAAGACACTCTTGTAAAATCTTAGATTATGTTATCAATGTTTTTTGGGGATCACATTAAACAAGTTAAGAGACACATTATGTATCACAAGTAGGTTGTATGAGAAATGATGTTTCTGACCTAGTTTTGTTGAGATCTCTTGGTATTACTGGCGGGACGAAGAAGCCACCTATGGTGAAATACATCTGCTGGATTCCGCCTCCTCCATAGTGGATTAAGGTCAAAGTTGATGGGGTCTCCTCTGGTGCTCTAGGGCCCTCTCGATATGGAGGTATTTTTCGTACTTCTCGGGGGTTTTTCAAAGGGTATTTTTTCATTTTATTGGCAACGTATGTTCCATTGAAGATGATCTCTGGACTATAATGAAAGCGATCAGGTATGTCGTCCATTTTGGTTGGAATGAATTATGGGTAGAGTCGTCCTCACCTGGTGCAGTTCAAATTTTAAAAGAGCACTTCCGGAATGTTCCATGGAGGATTCTCCCAGTATAGATTGATTGTCTTCGGATTCTTGGATCACTCTCCATTGAAGTCACACATGTTTATAGTGAATCCAATCAAGTGGGAGATGCTCTTACGAAAATGGAAATTAATGAGGTCACCTCCTTTTGGTCTTTTGTGTCGCCTGATAACTGTGATCGTCTTGTTATGGCGAATTATTGTGGTGAGGTTTATTCTCTTCTTTTTAGAGTGACTCTATGATACCTTGTACTGTACTCTTATTTTTTTTTATTTCCTCAAGAGCAGGCTTTCCTATCTCCTAGCTTTCTTGGTATAATGTTTGTGTGTTAGTGTTTGTGTGAATCATAGACCCCTATCTGATCATTCACTTTAACACGTGTAAAGGTTTATTAAAGGGGAAATATAAAAGGATGTGAATTCACTAATTCACCCCTAGTTAATTCTCATTTTTCATGTGGGTACTTTTTAAGTGGTTTTATAGAAACAAGGTTTCCTTTCAATACAATTTTTATTGATTAAAGTTTTTTGAAAAGTGGTTCCTCTTTGTTTAAAGTTTTTTAGTTTCAAATTTATATATTGAATATGGATCACCTTCATTAAGTGAAAAAATAGTAAATATTATTATATATGGATGGCTTAGATGTTTTCATATCTGTTATCAATATCTCTCAATGTGTTGGAGGTTGTTACTGATAGCTTTATACCTCATTCTAATGTTATTTTTAGGATAATATTATAAAGAATGAAACTAGAAAATGATGGTAATCATTAGAATTACATTTTTTCATATCTTTTATGAAATTAATTACCTAAAAGAAAAATATATTATGATAAAAAATTGAATTTGGGTAAATTATAAAATATTCAAAAAGGTAATGTGAAATTGAAGTAATATAAGCTTAAATTTTGGTGACTAAAATATGAAATTACTAATATGAATGATTATAAAATAGGGGTGATTTGTTTAATAGATTAAATAAAGTTTTTATAACAATAAATATTTTTAGTGACAGTTATAAGATTCTATGATTGTCGAAAAGATACTATATATCTTATTAGAAAAATTTGATATGATGGTTTTGGTGGATAAAGATTTATATTTCTACACACTTCCATTGGATGATTTATATTGTGTTTTGATTTCATATGAAATGAGTAAGGGAAGTGTTTTTAATAATATGAGTAAAGATGTTAAGGAAATATCCTTCAAAAACATGAAATAAAATAATATTATGAAATAAATTACTATTAAATAAGATTATTTTAATAAAGAAGAATAATATAAAATGAAATTTTAAAAACATGTGTCTTTCATTTCAAGATGTGTGAGATTTGGGAATGAAAGATATCAGGGGAATTATTAATTAAGTTATTTCCAGTGAGGAGATATTGAAATTTTTATGATAAATTTTCCAAAGTTAAATTAATTATAATATTATGATGATGTGAAAAAAAATTTAAGGAGTTTCTCAAATAATAAAGTTTCCAATTTAGAATGAGAATGTTTTCTTAAATTGGAAGGGTAAGATCTATATAGTTATTATAACGGTAATGATGGAATGAAGAAATATAAATTTTTTTCACTTTAAATAATTAACTCATGTAATGTATTTCAAATTGAGTTCACACTAACATTAATTGAGTTCACCGAAAAAGTTATATAAAAATAAATAGGTGGAGAAAGATAAATTTGTGGATTAGCAAGACAATTCATAAAAATAATGTAATTATGTGAATAATAAAATGGATAAGAAAACTATCAAAAATATTTATTTTAAAAGGTTAGAAAACAATAATAGAATAAATGTGAAAATTTTGAGAGTATAAAATATTTTTAGTTTAGAAAAAAGTACCAATATTGATGGTTAAAAATTGGAAGAAAACATGAATCTATATTTAGAAAACAAGGAGTGTTGAATAGAAAGTATTAGTTTTATAGATATTTATGGTATTATAGAGGCTTCAGTAACATGATAAATATATATTGGTTTATTTAAAAATATCACTAAAAATTATTAAGATATTGGACATCAAGTTTTAGGTGGATT
This sequence comes from Viscum album, assembly GCA_963277665.1. Classification (NCBI taxonomy): domain Eukaryota; kingdom Viridiplantae; phylum Streptophyta; class Magnoliopsida; order Santalales; family Viscaceae; genus Viscum; species Viscum album. The sequence goes on from OY728120.1 coordinate 790,941,361, forward strand.
CAACCTACTCAAAGAAATAATATTTTGAAAAAATATATAAATTTTAGACTAAAAGTTTAAAACATGTTTCAATCATTTAAATAAGTTTGTGTAAGGTGTTACCAACTAGGCGATAATTTGTAATAATTTCTCACTATTATACCTACCTAATTGTGTATTAATTAAAATAATCTAAAGTATTTGAGGATTAAATTCAAAGGAAAAAAAATATATCTTTTGTTATTGAATTGAAACACAAATTATTGTGAACGAAAAATCCATGAATATATGATTGTAGATGATCTATACATTTGATGGGTGATTTTGAGATCATGAAGTAGGTTGAAAAGTGAAAATAGGGTTTGATAACCTTTTTAAATAATGGTTCACACAAGATAAGAAAATTTTGTTTAGCATTCATTGGAGAGGAATTGATATAGTTTAAGAACACTTTATTTTTTGATGGGTTAATCCACAATGTACAAATTAAGTCTCAACACTGTAATGAATTTCAAAATTTGCTTTTAAAAAATTGTAAATTTTTCAAGAAGGGGTTGAAATACGGATTTTTATTGTCTAGAATAAAAAAAAATATTTCAAAACTTATTTTAGGTTAGTGGTGTTGAAAATTCATGTTAATTGATTTTGAAAAAAGAAAATAATTTGGGGAATAGAATAATTGTCCATCTAAACCAAAATAATAAATGAAATATTTTATAACAAAATGATGTTCATGATGTTCCTATTTTAAAGAGAGGGATAAATTGGATTTTATCTCTATGTTGAAATGGGAAGATCATTAACTCTTCACATAAAAAGGTGGAGATTAAATCATCTCACCAATTAGAGATCACTCAAAATAATGTTTGTGGGTTTATAATTAATTAATAAAACAATGTATATTATTATTTTATTTCATTTATCGATGAATATAATCATATTACATTTATTGTGTTTATAAACCATAAGTTGGAGTCCTTGAATAAGGTTAAAATCTATAAATAAAATGTAAAAACCTGGTGTATTTTCTCAATCAATAAGTTATGGATGAGAAAACGTTATGAGTACACAAGTGAAAATTTTAGATAATGTATTAAAAAGAATAGTATTCATCATAAATTTAGTAAAAAAATTAAAGAAAATTATAATAGTGCTGTTAAACAAAGAAAAATATGAGCATATTGGAATAGGATCACACCATGTTGGTGGAGCATGATACTTCTCAATTTTTCTAGAGACGAGTTATTATCATAGAAGTTCAGATTCAAAATCACTATTTATATTAGCCCTATAAAATATGTCTACATACAAGATCTATTACAAGAATATCCTGAGATTGAAATATTTAATTGTATGTAGTAGCTAGTGAATTATCAAGGTGAAAGGTGAAAACTTATGGAAGTTTGATAAAAGATTAATTTTCATTATCATCCACAGTTATCCTCCAAATATATAAGGATATAGATGTAACTGTAAATAAATAAGAATTATTGTGGATAGTTTTGATCTAAAAGTTGTTGGAAACGTAAATAATAATGTTAAACATAAAGAATAAAGTTCCAAGAGTAAATATGATGAAGAAGAATCTATTGAGAAATAATAATAAGCTTCATAAGATAATGGGAATTAAAATGAATCACATATTAGAGATGATTATTCAACCATGTTTACTCATGAATAAAAATCATGTATAAAAAATATAAGGCTAATAAGAAAGGTGGAGGTCTAGATTATTATTGGAGATCAAGTATAACTAATTAACAATAGGATAAATTTGAAGACAAAAAACATGCCTCATTATTTTATCATCTCAAGTCAATAGATGTGAGAGAATCTTTAGAGCCTCAAGAGTGGACTTATTCAATGAATAAGTAGTTAGATTAGGATAAAATTAATGATAATAGGGAGTTGGTACTAAAACCAACTTATAATATTGTTATCATAATAATGTTATAATGTTTTAATAATTTAAATGAAAAAAGGATAATAGAAGATAAAAAGGTTTGAATTTTGTGTAAATTCTACTCATAGGTGAAGGAATTAATTCGATAAGACTTTCAAACCAATTTCTAGGCTTGAAACTGTTAGTGTTTTTATTTTTATCACCAAACATTGAGATAAAATGATATTTTAAATTAATATCAAGTAATATTTCAACAATGTAGAGTTGTAATAAGAATTTTACATTAATAAAGTTGATGGATTCATGGATAGAGAATATAAGGGATGTGTTTCCAAGATAAATAATTCTCTATATCGGAAAAACCTGATAACATATTATTTCAATATATAAACATTCTTGAAGTCTCTAAAATTTTGGAAGGGAAGAGTGGAAAAAATATATGTATTTTAGAAGACAAATAGGTATCCTTGATATTTATTGTCTATATAGATGATATCATATTTGATATAAATTATTAATGTATTCATGAGTAATTTTATTTTGAAATGAATAAGGTGTTTGAGATTTCCATTCTATGAGAATTGAAGTATTTATTAAGTCTTTATGTTTATCAATAGAATGAACATATTTTTCTCTCTCAAGAGGAGTATACTTGAGAATTTATAGAGACTTTTGGTAATATGGATTCAAAGTAGGTTGTTTCCACGATTTCAATGGGAACCAAGCTATCAAAGGATGAATATGGAAAATAATTTGGTTTAATAGAGTTTAGAAAACTTATTGGTATTTTAATATATTTTAAAAACATCATTAATGTATTTAGTATATTTTTTTATGTTACATGCCAAATTTCAATGTATTTCAAAATAATCATATTTTTTAATGAAAATAGAATAATTAGATACCTATAAGGATTAATTGATTATGGATTGAAATATAAATTCATTGGAAGTATCAATATCTTTGGATATGAATATGTATATTGATCTGTAAATTTTGATGATAGAAGATAAACATCTTGTAAAGTTTTATTTATTCAAGAAAGGGGCCTTAAATGGAACATAAAGAAGAAGTATTCATTGACCTTGAGTACTAATAAGGTGGAAAAATTTGTTGTAACTAAATCACAAACCCAATTTAAGTGGATGAAAATGTAGTTGGAATATATCAAGGTAGATGTGAAGTTTTAACTACTCATAGAATATGATAATAAAAATTCCATAAATTTATCAAGAATTTTTCTTATCATTTATAATAAGAAAAAATTAATAAAAATTATCACATTAAAAAGGATTGGTGGAGAAAGGAGTGTTGAAGTTTGAGTTTATTCCAAATTAGGATAAAATGATAGATGTTTTCAGTTAGTTTTTTCCAAATGATTCCTTTCACAAAATGAGGTTTGTGATGGGAGTTCAATATTTAGATATTCAAGTCCATGGTATGGTGATTTTTCCCCTCCCTTATATCAAAGTAGGAGAAAACAACATAAATTTAAAGAACATATTTTTTCTGAGGGGGAAATATTAGGACCCAACCTTAAACATTAAATAATTATAAGTTTTAATTCAATAATATAATCTATTATATTTTGAGTATATTTATGGTTTATATTTTTATTGTATTAGGTAATAAATCTTTCTCAAAAAACTCATACATTTAAAAGTGGGAAATTCTACTCAGTATCCATTTTCACACAATATAAAACTTATAAAATATAATAATTTTTCTTTTGATGAAATATCTTAAAAATTTTCAACTTTACCTCATCCTTGTAACTAATCATACTTAAATCCCTATGAAAATTTTTTGAAAACGTCAGATTAAAAGAGAAATCTAATTATGGGACTTATAAAAAGAAATATGGAAACCCGTTAGTCTATGAATAATTATAAACATTTTCCTTTTCAAAATAAATTTTTTTCTTAAAATAAACATTTTCTTACGTAATAAATCAAATTCTATACAAAAATATTTTCATAAAAAATTTCATAAGAAATATTGAAATAAAAATAAAACTCACAGATGTTTCTTTGCAATCTTGAAAATATCATAAAAACATTTTCAAAAAGATGAACATTTCACCCTTAAGAAGTATCATAGGCTTTATTTTAAAATTATGCACATTATCTAACCCTGTGAAATCATAAGGTTTTTTTGAAACCCATAGAAATAAATTATTAATAATATAAATATCTCGGTTCATCATTTTCATATCACTCTTACAAATATAATAACATACCTATTAAATCCCAATAATCTATTTGAATAAACCTAACTGGTTAACTATATCCCTTTATCTCATGAATTGTAGAGCTATATCAGACTCACTTGTTCATTGTTTCTAATGTAACCACCAATCATAATTTTATAGTGGAACCATCCATCCATGGTTTATAAAATAACCACCCATCATTATAAAAAATTCCCAATAACTATAACATAATTCTAAAATAAGAAATGTTTCATTTCCATCAAAATATATTTTGACCCATAAGAAAAAAATATCTAGATATCAATATATCCATTCCATTTAAATAAATTTTTTTAAATACCCAAAATACAGATAATAAGGGTTTTTATTTGAATAAATAATGAAATATTATAAATCATTTCATGTATAAAATAATGGTTAAGGCTTCTGAAAAAAGCATCGACATTTTATATGTTAAAATTGAACATTTCATTTACCTTTTTTTGTGAAAATTTTCATATAAAATGTATAAAAATATTCCATTTGAATAACTTTTAAAGAAAGTAAAAAAGTGGAAAAAATATTTTTTATAATTAATTTATGTCCATAAAAATACATAAATTAAATAATTTTAATAATATGTACATGGAATAAAAAATATTTAGAAAATAATTCATTAAGACATTTAAAATGATGTTTTATGTTAATGTGTCCCTTTCCTAGAGTATGAGTTTTCATGTATATTATTTATCTTCCTAAATAATAAATTTATGTAATTATTTAATTTATTAATAATTTTTTTCAAGTTAGTTATTATTTTTATTTTATTTATTACCATGTTATATGTAGTTTCTTAATTAATTAATTTCATGTCGGATGCTTTAACGATATTCGACACATATGTCCAAACTGAAATTGGTAGGTTGAATACGGTAAAAGTGAAAATTATTACATAATATATAGAATAATTATCATTCTTATACATTAATTATACTTTTAAAACCAACCAAGAAATATGGTTATGAAAAATGATTTATGTTACAATCATGGAGACGGTATGTCATACATACGCATGAGTAATGTTTCTTTTTTTCAAAGAGCATGAAGGAAAGAAGTTAAAAACCATTTTATCTTTAAAAATTATGATTATATAATAAATATATTAATATTTATTTAAATACATTTATATATATCATCCATTTTATGTGGTCATGAAAAATGAATCACACCACTTCAAGGATGTGATAATCCATATGTACGTGCGAGCAATGTTGTCATTTTTCAATGGATGGAAGGGTAATAAATTAGATGATATATTATATTTATATTATGATAAATAAATCATTAATATCACATATATATATATACATTAATTTCATCACTATAACTAGTCGTGAGAGGCGGTGATAGAAAACAAATTACATCGGTTCACGAGGCAGTAGTCAATTGTACACACCAATGATGGTTTTGTTTCCCAATTAATAGAAGAGGAGATGGATATATGTTATTAAATTGATATAATAACATATAATATTTTTTAATATACCTATTTTATTATTTAATTATGGTTAAATAATATTTTAAGGTAGTAGAATAAGAAATAAAATGAAACTTCTTGGTTAAAAACTATACCACATCTTCAGACAACCTCTTTAGGTTTATACCGAAAGTCTTCTTATGTTGGTTTTTTATCAATATAGGGAATATAATAAATATATAGGGATGTAGGTAATGTATTTAGGTATGTAATTTTTGAGATATAGTGATAAAAATATGTGGTGAAAAGATGAGAGGTGATTATCTATTATGAGTGGGGGAAGGGTCACTCTTGGAATTTCTTAAAGAATTAAATTAATATAAATTATTTTTCTTGTAAAAGTGGAAAAAATAATATATTTATAATATAGGATTATTATGAGTATAAATCCTCTAATATAATAAAATTTTCACAAGTTGATGTGATTTTTTCACCATTATCTATTTGTTTTAACCCTTGGTAACCCTCTTGACAATTAACGCAATATCAAAGTTCTTTACTCTTTAAGAGTCAAGAAAGATATAATAAAAGGATAAGTACCCCATAAATTGAAAATGTTTCACATTTTCAATCCTATCACATTAAATTTTATTAAAATATGATTGTTATGAATTTTGAATCATTTAAAAAAATATTTTTTATTATAAAATATCATTAATGTAATTTTTAGAACTATTCATTTAAGTTGAAATTAAAGTCATAAAGATGTCAATGTAATTAAAATATAAAACTTTAAAACATATTTAATAAGTTATATTTATATATAAAATTTATGATACACAATAATTAAACAAAATAAATACATTTATAATTTTTAAAATTATTTACTTGATTATTCTACCACTTACACAAGCATTGTATCAGTGTTGCGTAACAATTTAAGGTAATAATTTCACCAATATAAATTAAAAAAATCATGAAAATACTAAATCAATTCATTTTTAAAATAAACATTTATAACCAAATATAACATTTTTTTAGCCATATGAAAAAAATGAAATATTAAAAAAAGATAGTGAGATTTTGTTTTTAATCATTATTATAAAATTATTTTAAGGTCATTATCAAAGTAAAGTGGGAATAAATAGGAAAATTTTCAATTTTTTTTAATGGTTGAATAAAATATATAATAAAATATATACAAGTGTAATGGATATTTTTAGGTCTTATTACATTATTTTTAACCTTAATTACCCAATTTAACCTTAATAAGGTGATAAACGTGTACCATGTTTACTCCTTATTACATAAAATTAATTATAGGGATTCTAAATTTTTAATCAGTTATATTAAATTTAATTACAAAAATGTAGAATTTAATCTAAAATTAAACATTCATAACCAAATGAAAAGCATTTTTCTCCAAAAATGTCATTTTGAGAATAAAAATGTTTTTATACCAATTCATGTATAATTTTGATTCCAATTATATTTATTAGATAAATATTAATCAAAAGGAAGTAATGATGTTTTTAAACTAATTCAAAATAGAATTCTACCTTTTAAATACATGAAAAGAAAATACAATTTTCAATAAAAATCACAATTTTTTACAATTCATTGAAAAATCAAACTTCTCAACAAATTCTCAAAAAAAATTCATCTTGAGATAACTTTTTAATGAAAAATAAAAAAAAATGAAGTTCACTTTTCTTATTAGTAATATATAATTTTGAAATTTAGATTTTAAATAAAACTATATAATTTACTAAAACCCTAATTTGATTAAAAATTAATGCCTTTTCCCTTTTGGATAAAAAGTTACCTAAAATTATTATAATGAATATAACTCTATAAAATATAATTAATTATTATTAATTAGACATTAAAATTATTTATTTTAAAATTAATTGGGTTATTCCATTATTCCCCACTTTTCTAAATTGTGCCCTCATATTTTTATTCATTACTTAAACAAGTATGTATATTTTTCATTCATATAATTTTTATAAAACATTTTGATTTTATAATAAATTTATATTCAAATAAATTAAATTTCTTTGATGGATTTCAATGCACACAACCTGAGTTTAAATGAACCATAATATAATACATTATTATAAACTAACCATTAAATTGGAGATATAAATAGGAATAACAACAATATAAAAAATATTTATAAATTTTTTAGATATATCAAATATATTGATGAATAATTATTTAATTTTTATTAAAGTAATTATATGATTTAAAATTTTATTTTTCCTCATAAAAGGTTTTTATTGATTTTTGTGAGAAAATATAATAATTATTTTTTCCAATTTTAGAAAAATTATTTTAGAAATTGAACTTAATTTTTTAAATAATCACTTAAAAATTATCTTAGTGTGTATTTTTTATAATTTTCTGAACAGATTGATTTTTCAATGAATATAAAAAAATAAAGATTTTAATTGAAAAGTGTCATTTTTTAAAAGTATCTAAAAAGATTCATTTTGCTTTAAAATTATTTAAAAAGTAAAATTATTAAATTTATATTTTTAATAATTTAATTTAGTTAATTATAATTAATTTTATGTCATATTATTGTAAAAAAACTTTTTATAATTAAGAAAACATTTTTGTAAAAAAATGTTTTTTTTTGTGTTTTGTGTGATTAATTTTAAATAAATTTATTTCACTTATTTAAATTAAATTTCATAAAATTAATTCCATTCTTTTAATAATCATGTACACATTTTTCAATAATTTATCTTTCATTTTTTTCATAATGAATATTATAAATAATAATAAAATTTCACCGTTGTTAAGGTTAAAACAGGTTAACCAGGGGTCAAACCAAATGATAAGGTTATTGTTTCCAATTAAAATTTTATAAATCCTATAGAATGGAAATATTTAAACCTCATATTATACAAAATTTTAACCTCTTCCCATTTATAAGTATTTTTATTGAGTATGAAATTATTATATTATAATATTTTAGGAAATTACATGTTTGTTATCTCTCCCACTTAAAAAAGTACACCCCTCCTTTCTCTTATTTACACAAAATTGATTCGTCCATCCCAACCAAAATCTTCCAAATTATCTTATAAAATTTCATATCCATGAAGGATGTGTTTTTTTATTCTTAAAATAACATTCAATAGTTCCTCAATAAAGTATCTAATGGAGGCCAACCGAATAAGAGGTGATCATCTTACCCAATCTCTTTCAATTTATTTATTCTTATAAATCCTAAAAATATCTAGTATTTATCCTAAAAACATATTAAATCTACTAAATATACTAAAATATTATGATGACTATGAAATCACCATTATTCATCATATTTTTCATTAAATTGGATGTGAAAGTATTGTTTGTGCGTGCGTATAGACTACCGCCTTCAAATAGTGATATAATTCATTTTTCATCACCATATTCCATGGATGGATATTATGATTAGTCTAATGTTTTTATATTATATTTATAAAATTATTATTATTATGGAATTGTAATATCATATCTACCTTCTTACCTTCCAATGTGTTGTAAAGTTATAAAGTCGCTCGTGCATACATGTGAACTACCACCTCTATAAAGCGATGCGAGTCATTTTTCATTTACGCTTTACATGGATGGTAATAATAATATATTTAATGTATATATATTATATATATAAAATAATTATTATTTTATAAATTTTAAATATTAGTTTCCTTTCTTTCATTCCATATGTTTAAAAGTGAAAACATCATTCATGCGTACATACAACCTAGCATCTCTCTGAATAGTGTAATTAATTTTTTTTTATATATACATTTTATGGATGAATATAATTATACATATAATTAATATATATGATATTTATATTGTTTTTAACATTATTAATATGATGGAACCATGATAAAAGTACAAGGACTGGAACTATTGAAACAAAATTCTCATGAAAAACAAATCAGTTAACACTTTGAGACAATGATATTAATAAAAAACTATAAATAAATAGGTATTTAAATGTTTCAAGTCGATAATATATGATAATATAACTATATAAATAAATTTATTATAGAATTATAACAAAATTTTAATTTATTATACATGGGTCTAGTGTGATTTTGAAGAAAGTCAAACTTGAGAAAACAAATTTTTGTATCACTTTTATTTTTGTGTGACACATGCCATATTAACCACTTCATTATTTTATGTGGTGTATATAATGAAAATGAATTTATTTTTTTATTATTATAATTAAAATTATGGGTATTTAAATATCCATATAATTTTATCTCTTTCATTAATTTTTTATTTGAATGTTACCAAAGTGGCAAGGGATTTATGTTTCAATCTTGTAGTTTATCAAGATTGTTTTTTATTAAGCATAGATGATGAAATTTTATGACCTATATCAAAATCATACCATGAATTTTATTATCCTATATTTATTTATTGATATTACATGTTGTCATTTCATTTCCTTTATTTAATTAATCAAGATACCAAAGCAATGTTTTTTAGGAAAATCTACCTTATTTATCGCTTCAGTGGAAAATCATTTTTCTTCCATATTTATGTTTTCTAAAATTCTTTTAAATAATGTTTTTGATATTATCTGTTAATTGTTTGAAGTAATTTTTACCTTTGATTAAATTTTTTCAAAAAAAATTAAATGAATTTTCTTGTTGTTTTCTGAATGAGGTACTTTTGACATTTTACCAAAAATGTGAAACGAATATTTGTTTTAACATAAATGGAGGGAAAGAAATTCCTATCATCTTGAAAAATAGATTTTTTAAAGATTCCTTTATAATTTTACAAGGTTATTTTCAAGGAAAATTATTTATTTAATATTTGGTATTTTTTTAGATTTTAAATACGTTATTTGAATGTTAAAAGGGTATTTTCCTCAAGAAATATTCTACTGATCTTTTAATGGAATTTTTCATCTATGATAACATCCTTGATGTTAATTATGATTTAATATGGATATGATCAAATGATATAATCCAATTTATTTATTTGGATGTATTATTATTATGATTATTTAAGGATGATTCTATAAAACCTATTTATTTCCCATAGGTTAATTGAGTTATGATGAAATTTTGATGAAACTCATTCCTTTCCACAAGTTATTCTATGATAAATGTTTTAATATATTGTAATATATATATATATGATTTTAATTATGTAAATATTGGGCCCAAAAATATATATCCCTCTAATGCATTGGGTAAAATCGATATCTCATGAGATAATAAGGACTGGAATGGAGAGTGAAACACTTTAGTAAGGAACATTATCAACTATGATAGTTATGGGAGTGAACCACAACTAATGATATGATAAAATGTGGAGTTAATCCAAGACAATATGAAGTAATCCTTGACTAAGTAGATGATTTTCTATTGTTATGTTCATTCCATAAACTTATGTCTCATGCAAATTTTATACTCTCGTGGCTCATATTCTTTGATTCATTTTTGATTCATGTTTTATTAACTACCATGTTATATGAAATTATTCAATATTATGGTCTGTGATATGTTTGGTATGGTTTTCAAATGTTAATCTCATGTTTTAATTCCTTTATGATCATGTAATGATTTAGTAATAATTAATATCTCTCTTTTTTACCCTTACAGAGCATATGATCTCACATTTTCTTTTGTTCCCTTTCACCGGGTTATGAAAAAATATTTTAAGTATGATATGTCTAAGAATGGTTCTAGTTATGAAGAACATAGTGGGAGATAATTTATGTCTCTTATGAACCAGGTTTTTATGTATCCAAGATTTTAAATACACTATAACTGTGAAATTTTAGCTTGGATCGTATAGTTATGTATTGAATATTCATCTAATAGGATGTCATATTTATGTATGAAAATTATGGGTTGCAATATTTGGTATCAAAGAAAATTTTTGTTTCATTTGGAAACTATGATGGTAAAACTTTAGTGAAAACCCTTAGGATAATCCTTTATATAGTATAATATCCAATGTTATGGTAAATAAAGGATCATGATACTCTTATAAAAACATCCATGTCGGGATAATACCAGTGGATGTGATTTTGGAATAGATAAATATAGGGATAATAACACTGAAAGGAGTCGGTATGGTATATATTGACCATCATTGTAGTGTATAGTGAGTTTACCCTTACTCCACACTTGGTTTAACACTATTAGATGTTATTATTGGGTTAATTCACATTTTATTTATAAACTATTATAAAGTATTTGAATAGATAATGATCATGATTGACCTAGGAAGAACCTAAGGTGTCAGAGATTTAAAATAAGGTTTCTAGATTTAGACATCCTATGAATGATTTTTCATGATTAATAACTCTTATTAATGATGATTTATGGTCTTTCTAAACATTTTTTTAGTAAGGTATTGAATATTTAATGAAAATCTTGTTCTATATATAGGTAACTCAAAAATAGAAGTGTAATATTTTAGCTTAGTTATATGAATTCATGTATATCAAGAAAAGACTCAGGGAATGTTAATTCATATCCTTAATGATTAAATCCTAAATTAGTAGTGAAAGTCCATAATGTTATGATGATGGAATCTCAAGTCTTTGATTCTTATCTGATTGGATTTTGTGGTAATATGTTTCCTATAAATCAAATTATTCTCCCTCTATTTGAATTTTATGTTATCTTAGGAATGTATTGGCTTTATTTACATAAATACCACATAAGTTTCATAGGAAGGGAAGTCACATATGATATTACAAACCAACTTATGATATTTTATCAGTGTGATGATAAATATGAAATTCCAATGGAAATTTCATCCATTGTATTGGTCTTGATTAATCTTTAAAATGGGTTATTGTCTCATATGGTTGGGTAGAAACTCAACATTGAAGATATTCTAATTTTTCAGGAGTTTTTGGGTGTTTTTTCAGAAGAGTTACCTAGTCTTCCACTGAATCTTGATGTTTATTTTTTTTTAATAGAACCCATACCTAGTTCCATACATATTTCAAAGACTCCATAAATAATTCTACCAATTGAGTTTCATGAATTCAAGTAGAGAGTCTAGTATAATATTGTTAATGTATTCATCTATCTACATGTGTCACCATGGGGTTCACCTATTATTTTTTACGAAGAAATATGGATCAATGTGACTCTTTATTGATTATTTATAACTTAATAAGATCTGAATCAAGAATTAGTATCTTATGCCATGTATTTATTTATTTTTTTAATCAATTACTATAAGATCAATATTTCTAAAAGATTGATCTTCAATATTGATATTATCATTTAAGGTTAAAAAGTGAATACATACACAATACAACCTTATTTATGAGGTTTAGATGCTATGAATTTATAGTGATTCCATATAACCTTTATAATTCACTCACTGTATTCATGTATTTAATGAATAAAGTCTTAAAGATTAATTTGATCAGTTTATGGTAGTCATTATAGATGATATTCTTACATATTCCAAAATTAACTAAGAGAATGAATATGAATTTATAATTGTACTTAATGCCCTGAGGAAGGATAAGTTGTTTGAAAAAATTTACAAGTGTAAATTTTAGCTAAAAAATATTTTCATTTTTGGGTCATATTATCTTAAGTGATGGTATATCGGTAGATCAAATAAAGAATAATGTTGTTTAACACTCTCCCAGACCAACCACTATGACTAATATACATGGATTTGTTACTTTTACTTTATATTATTGATTATTTTTTGGATAATTTATCTTAAAATTATAATACACTCACCATGTTAACTCATAAGGGACCCATCTTCCTGTGGACCAATGAATTTCAAGAAATATTCAAAGAACTAAAGAGAAGTTTAGTCATCTCACATGTGAATACACTACCCTACAATAGAGAAAAAAATTTGATCTATAGTGATTCATAGAAGAAGGGCCTAGGATGTTTCCTCATGAATAATGATATGGTAATATATTATGAATCACTAAAATTGAGGTTTCATGAGAAAAATTACCCAACTCGTGATTTGGTGTTAATTGTGGTAATTTTTCATTAAATATATTGAGGCATTATCTTTATGGAGAAATTATTGAGATATAAATTGATAATAAGAGTTTAAATTATATATTCACTCAAAAAGAGTTGAATATTATATACAGAAGATGGTAAGAGTTGATTAAATATTATTAATGCTCAATACAATACCACCCTATAAAACTAAATAATGTGTTTTATTTCTTGATTTGAATAGATCATATTAGCTTATATATGATGAGGATCACAAAAGATCAAATTTTTTTGGTTTCTAAAAGTATGGATCTAAAAATATTAATATAAGGGGACAAATATTATCTTCCTCAAATGAGTGTTCAACCATCTATCCAAGTGAATATTAAAGTGGTGTATGAGGATGATTTTGAGATAAAAAATAGGTTCATAAATGTTCCGGAATTAAACCATTATTATTATGGAATTATAAGGTTTAGGAACCATGTATTTGTCCCATCTCTACCATATTTTAGGAAGGATCTATTAAATAAAGATCATAGTATATTATTCACTATTCATCCTAGAAGTAGGGAGATGTATTTTGATCTAAAAGAGTATTTATAGTGGTATAACATGAAGAGAGATATTGTAGAGTATTTTTCATGTTGCATGATATATCATAAATTTAAGGATAAGACATATAATTCTAAGGTGATGTTTCAACTATTACACATACCAGAATATAAATGGGAAAACAACTCGATATATTTTTTAAATATACTCCCCAAAATCTCTAAAGTCTATAATGTTATTTGTGTTGTAGTTGATCACCTTAAAAATTTAGCACGCTTAATTTTTATCGAATAATATTTATCTCTTGGTCAGTTTTCCATAATTTATATTAAATAAGAGATAATGTTTCTTGGGTTTCCATATTCTATTATATCTAATTGGGGATGAGTTTTACCATGATGTTCTTGAAGAGTCGTCATCAAGCTATGGATTCAGAGTTGTGTTTCAGTACTACTTATCTTCCTCAAAAACATGTTCTCTTGAAAAGAACCATTCAAACCCTAGAGGATATTATGATATCTTGTTATATGGATTTAAAATGTGTTTGGTATCAACACCAACCTATAGTAATTTTTTCCTACAAAAATATATTTCACTCAAGCATTCATTTGTCTCTATATGACGATCTCCATATAATGAAGTCCAGAACTCCAATGTACTAGGATAAATTTGTATAATTAAAGTTATAGGTACCTAGTATAACTGACAAAATTATAGAGACAGTTAGATCCATTAATAAACATATTAAGTCATCTTAAATTAGAAATTAATATATACGACGAATCATCAAAAAGTATATAATTTGAAGTTTGTGAGAAGGTATTCATAGGAACTTCTCCATGGAATATGGTTATGATATTTTGAAAGAATTGAAATCATAGCATCAGGTATATTGGCCCCTTATAGATTCTTGATTTAGTAGGGATGGTATCTTATCACTTTGTGCTTCCACCGAACCACACTCAAGTTCATGATGTGTTCCATGTATATCTCTTGAGAAAGTACATACTGGATCCATCACATGTATTGAACTCATGGTTTGTACCACTAGAGTATGATCCTTATTATAAAGAACAATCAATTAAAATCATAGATTATAGAGATAAAGTGTTATGAAATAAGACTACTCACCTGGTTAAAATTCCTTAGAGGGACATGAAATTTGAAGAAACTATATGGGAATTGGAGGATGTGATGAAAAATATATAGACACATTTTTTATCATAGTGATGTTATTTTGAGGTATAAATAAATTTTAAGGTTTTTATAATTTAACTCCTTCATATATTAGGATATATTTCCATTAAAAAAATTAATTTCTTTGATAGCTTGTGAAACACAGAAACCTGAGTTTAAATAAACAATAATATAGTATAATTTTATAACCTAGATTTTAAATTGGAAATATGAATAGTAATTAAAAAAATTTAAAATTATATATAAAGTTTTTAAATTAGAAAAATATATTTATATATAAATTTTCAATTTTTAATGAAGTAATTATATGAATAATAATACATTTTTTCCCAAAAATGGTTTTATTGATTTTATTGAGAAAATAATATAATTAATTTATAAAAATTGTTTAGAATTTATTTGAAAAAATGAAATTCAAATTTTTGAAACAAAATTTCAATATTATCCTCGAGTTTTATTTTAAGAATTTTCTAAAAAGATTAAATTTTTTATGAATAGTGAAAAATACTGATTTATATTTAAAACATTATTTTATTTCAATAATTTAAAAGGTTTCATTTTGTTTTAAAATAATTTAAAAATAAAATTAGTTAATTTAAATTATTAACAATCCAATTGAGTTCAATAAAATTTATTTTATTTTATATTTTTTGATAAAAACGTTTTATACTTTAGAAAACATTTTTTCTCAAAAAATAATTTTCATCATGTTTTGCGATTTTAATTTTAAATTAAATTCTATCACTATGTGAATTGAATTTTATAAAATTTATTCTATAATTGGGGTAATAATTTCCAAATTTTTTAATGAGTTAACTTTCATTTTTCCATAAATAATAGTAAAAATATTAAAAAAATTTCATCGTGGTTAAGGGTAAAAAAGTTTACAATGGGTTAAACCAAAAATAAGGGTATTTTTCAAATTAAACATTTTTAAATAATATTTTATAGCCATATTTATAACTAATAATATCCAACCTTCAAAAATATATCCATTTGGATTCATTTTTATTGAGTAAGACGTTATTATATTTTAGTCTTTTATGAAATTCTATGTGTGTCCTCTCTCACTTATAAAATAACACCCATAATTTCTCTTATTTACACCACTATAAGCCATATATATCTACCAAATCCTACCTAATTATCTTATAAACTTCTATATATATGAAATTGAGTTTATTTCATTCTTAATTTTGCTTTACAATGTTCCTTAAGAAAGGATCTAAAGAAGGCCAGTCGAAGGAGAGGTAATCCTATTACCTAATCTCTTTCAATCAATTTATTCTTATCAGCCCTAAAATTATGTATTCTTTATCAAAAAATAATAACTTAAATATTCTAAATATACTTAATTGTTATTATAATTATGTAACAACCATTATTCTCCATCTTTTCCATCAAATCGTAAGTGAATGTATCACTTGTGCATGTGTGTGGACTACCGCCTCCACATATTGATACAATTCATTTTCCATCACCATATTTTAGGGAATGTTATTATGATGGGTATAAAGTTTATATATGATATTTATAAAATATTTATTCTTCTATAATTATAATATCTTATTTATCTTCTTACCCTTCAATCTGTTAGAAAATAATGGCATCGCCCGTGTATATGTGCAGACTACCACCTACACGAAGTGTTGTGATTAGTTTTTTATTTATGATTTACATGGATGGTAATAAGGCTATATTTAATGAATATATATGATATATATGATATACATGATATAATAATTATTTTTTATAGGTTAATTATTATTTACCTTTCTTTTTATCCAATATTCAAAAAGGGGAAATAACATTCATTCATATGTATGGTCTACCATCTCTATGAATGGTGTAATTCATTTTTATATATCTACCTTTTATATAAGACTATATATATAATTATAATGAATATATATGATATATATATATCATTATTATCATTATTTAGATTATGTAACCATGATAAATGAAAAAAGACCAGATCTAACGAACCAAAATTCTTATGAAAAATAAAACAGTTTAAACCCGGAAACAATGATTTCAATAAGTAATTATTAATAAATGAGTTTTTAAATGTTATAAGTGGATAATATATGATATTATAAGTATATAAATGATTATATTATAAATTTATAAATAAATTAATTATTATACAGGTGTTTAGAGTGCTTTCAAACAAAATTAGACTTTAGGTAAGGGATTTTTGTTTAACTATAATTTCTGTAAGACACATGTCATATTCACCACTTTTTTCTTTTATGTGGTGTATATACTATCCATTAATATATTTTATGATTATTATAATGAAAATTATTTTTATTTACATATCAATATAATTTTCTCTACTTCGTTAGGTTTTTTTTGAAATTTTCCAAGTGGTAAGGGACTTATGTTTCAATCTCATTATTTATCAGGATTGATTATGATGAAGTTTACAATAATGAAATTTTATTACCTATTTATCAGGAATCCAAATAATTTTATTCAAATCTATTTATTTCATAATATTTCATGTTTTCCTTTCATTTTCCTTTATTTAGGGACTCAACATACCAAAACAATGTTTTTAATGAAATCCTACTTTATTTCTCTCTTCAATCAAAAATTCTTTTTCTTCTAAATCCATGTTTTATAGAAATGTTTTCAATAATTATTTCAATGTTAAAATATTATTTTTAGAAGTCATTTTTACCCATGATTTAATATTTTCAAATTTCATTAAAATGAATCTTCTTTTTTATTTCTAAATGCGGTACTTTTTATTTTTTATCAAAAATGTGAAAGGAGACTATGTTTTAACATATACAACCTTAACAAAATTTCCCATAATAATGATAGTTCAATGATTTAAATATTACTTTAAAATTTTCATGTTTAATTTAAAAAAATATTTAATATTTTGAAAATTTTAATATTTTAAATAAGTTATTTCAAAGTTAAAAGGGTATTTTCCTAGAGAAATATTTTAGTGGTATTTTAAAGGAATTTTAAATCCCTGATAACATAATTAATATTACTTATATTTTACTAGGGATATGATCAAATAATTACATCTACTTTTTTTCTTTTGATGGATTATGATGATAATAATTTAAGTATGATTCTATGAAACTCTTTTCTTTCCTATTGGTTAATTTAGTTATGATGAAATATTTATGAAACTTGTATCTTTTCATGAGTTATGATATGATGAATTTTTTTTGATCTTATGGAACATATCTGTATGATTTTGATTATGTTATGGGTGGTTCCAAAATTATATAGCTGGATTGAGTAAATATGGATAACTCATGTGATAATTAGAACTATAATGGGGAGTAAACTCAGTTCAGTAAGGTACTTTTTTCACTATGATAGTCTTGGTAGTGAAACATGACTAAGGATATAATGGAATGGGGAGTGAACCAATCAACTATTATTGTCTTGGAAGTAATCCTTAATTAAGGAAATGATTTTATATGCTTATTTTTATTACAAAAATTTATATGTTATGCCAATGTGATGCTATCAAGGCTCGTGTTATTTGATTACATTATGAATCTTTTATTATGAACTGTCAAGTTGTATTCAATGATTCATGATTATAACTATGATATACTGGGTATGTTTTTAAAATTTTAATCTCATGTTTTTATGACCTTATGCTCATTTTATGATTTATAAATCATTGATATCACATGTGTTTCCTCTAACTAGCAATCTAAACTCTCCCTTCCATATTTTTCATTTTTATAGGTTATGAAAAATGGTTTTAAGTTT
The DNA here is from genome assembly GCA_963277665.1 of Viscum album. Lineage (NCBI taxonomy): Eukaryota > Viridiplantae > Streptophyta > Magnoliopsida > Santalales > Viscaceae > Viscum > Viscum album. The sequence continues at coordinate 790,960,395 of OY728120.1, forward strand.
GATATGTACAAGAAGGGTGGTAGTTAGGAAGAAATTAGTGAGATAATATGGTGATATCTTATGAACTAGTTATTTATGAATCCAAGTTTCCAAAGACACTATACATATAAAATTATACCATGGATGATAATGTTATGTATTGAATATTAATCTAATAAGATAGAATATTTATGTGTAAAAAGTATGGGTCACTATAATTTTCGGTTTATCGTGTTTCTTATTCAATCATCTAGTTTTTCCAAAAAAACAAAACCTAGTGAATCACCTAATTCCATAACACTTTCTCTATATATTATAGAATATAATTTTTTTTCCTTATATGAATAATTTTATTCCAAATAAGCTAATTCAGATCTCAAAACATGATATTAATCTGGAACATATTTTATTAACAAAAAAACATTAAATATTTCATGAACCTTATGTAAACGTAAAGGTAGGTCTGATCAGTAGGAAACTGATCCATATTTTTCTAGGATTTCCTATGGTCCAATAAACCAATTAATCATCTTCCATTTTCGACCAAAACATATAACACATTTCCATTAAGATACTTTATGAAAAACATGATCACATACCTTGAAAGAAATATCTTTATTTAGGTTATCCACATAACTTTTCAACCTTCTCTGAGACATCATAATATACTAATAATTCATATTCACCTTCTCAACTATTTCTTAGAACAATTATATTCCCAACAACTTCCCTTCCCTAACTTCATCCCAACAGGATGTAATTTGACACTTCTTTCCATATATTACATTAAATGGTTCCATCAGTATACTCAAATGAAAATTGTTATTATAAAATACTAAAATTAAATAATATGGGGATTACAAAATCCTTGATAATATATTAAACAATACTGAATAATATCCTCTGATATCTAAATCATTATATCTGAATATCCATTAGATTAAGGATAAAAGGTTTTATTGAAATTTAATTTAGAGACCAATGACTTCTAAAGTCCTTTAAAAAAATTAGAGGTGAATCTAGGATCAAGATCAGATAAAATGGAAATAAATACTCTTTGTAATAAATATTTCTTTAACATAAAGTTGAGAAATTTAATCCTAATACATATTATCTCAACATGGATTAAAGTTATCAAATTTAGTTAATCTTTCATCAGTTACCTAAATCATATTATTATCTCAAGATTTATTTAGTAATCCAACCATGAAATCCATGGATATATTCAAACATTTCAAGTCAGGAACTGTAAAAGGATGAAGCATACCCTTTGTTAATTGTTTTCTGAATTTAACTTGTTGAAAATTTAAACATTTATTTTAAAAATCAATAATATATTTCTTTATTCCCTCCCCCAAGACATGTTCCCAAATATCTTTATACCTTTTTATGATATTAGTATAAACAGAAAAAAAGAAGAAATATAAGCCTCACTAAATAGTTATTTCTCCAACTAGGTGTCACATAAAACATATAACATTTTTCTAAATATCAAAATACATCCTTTTTAAATTTTAAATTCATAAAACTAAAATTTCTTAACAAATTTGTTTCTTCCTATAACTTGTAGTCTTCCTTCTGATCCTGCTTAATTATATCGGAAAAAGTTGAATGTACTTACACCTGAAACAAAACAATGGTATTTTTTGAATGCACAATTTCAAAGACAACATTCATGAAATCATTAACCAAAGGATCATTTTCTAGTTATAGCATAGTTAATGATTCATTATCTTTTTTATTCAAATCATTAACTACTCTATTTATTTTAACTAGATGGTAATGAAATATGCAGTCATAATTCTTTATCAATTCTATCAATCTCTAATGTCTTGTATTCAAATATTTTTTAGTGGATATATATTTTTCGACTTTATGATCATAATATTTTTTACACTTTACCCCATATAAATGAACTCTATAAATTTTTAAATCAAATACTATTGCCTCTAGTTAAAGTGCATTTCTAGGGTATTTTTACTCATGGGGTTATAATTTATTTAAAATATAAGTAATTACCCAATAATTATTTATTAAAAAACTACCCAGACCCTTCAATGTATCATCGCTATAGATAACAAAGTCAATATTTCTAGGTGGCATGTCCAAAACTGGAGCATTCACTAATATAATTTTCAATTCCTGGAATCATTCATCATATTAGTTTATCCAAATAAACCGTACTCCCTTTACTATTAACTTGGTTAGTAGTATTTATATCTGTGAAAAATTTTCAACAAACCATTACTAATAGCCTACTAAACCATGAAAACTAATATCTCAGTAACATTTTAAAGTCTTGTCTATTCATTAACCACTTTGGTTTTTGTAGGATAAATAGTTATGAAATATTTATTTACAATATGTCCAATGAATTAAATCTACTAAAACTAAAAAAACATTAACTAAATTTTCCATATAATTTCTCTTCTTTCAATATTTTTAGACTAATCCTTATATGTTTTTCATGATCCTCATAACTTTTAGAATAATCCAAAATATCATCAATAAACACAACAAAAAATTTATATAAATATTCATGAAAAACTATATTCATAATATCCATGAATATATCTAGAGAACTCGTTATCCCAAAGGGAATAAAAACAAACTCATAATCCACACAATTAAGATGACAAATTTTCTTAGGGATGTTATCCTCCTTCACCTTTAGTTAATGGTACCCAGGCCTCATATAAACCATTGAAAATTACATAGCTCCCTAGAGCTAATCAAACAAGTCATCAAGATATTCTTTTAATACCAATACATCATTAATAAGAACTGTTCCATTATCTTTAAAAATATTAGAAAGATAAATTTAATTACAATATTTTAATAGTATCTCAGCTTCTTTATATGTTTTCAAAGTTATGAATTGATTTTTATATACACATAAAAAATCATTTCAGAAAATAAATTATTTGGATCTACAATATATCTTAGCATGATAAAAAAAATCAATCTCTACCAAAAATAACATAAAATTATATAATTGGTATGTCATCAAGGCTTTCAGGGAACACCCTTCCACATATAATAACTAGAAGATATTTGTAAAATATTTTTCCTATAATACTACCCCCAGTTGTTTTTATCAAAATTCATAACTTCATTTATTGAGGTGAAATTTTTATTTTATTAGTAAATTTCATAGAAATTAAAAAATGTGTTGACCCCAAAACAAACAAAACATTAGTATAATATGAAGAAATAAGTAATGTGGAGATTACAATTTTTTCTAATGGCCTAACATCTGCTGAAGTGGTTACAAAGGATTTCACCACACCCTTCTAATTATAGTATTATTGTTTCCGATAATTTTTTCTCTTCTTCATGTATACATCTGCATAATGACCCATATCATTACATTTAAAAAACCATCACACATGTTTATTTAAATTTTTATTACCACTACCCTGATCATTTTCTTTTAAATCATGAACCATATTCACAAATTTACGACATCGGATGAACTCCCAAAATTTCATAAGAAATTCCCCAGGGTTCTTTTTACCATAGCCATCACAAATTGGAAACTTGAATTTCATACCTTCATATTTCCTTGATGGATTATTCCTACTTTTATTCCTTATAGAACTATTTTTCTAATTGTTTTCATTGAACACTTGATCATCAAAAAACTCTATTTATACCTTATTATCATAATAAAAATTTTATCATAACTTTTAAATTCAAGATAGGCCAATTACCTTTGATATCATGCTTTCAATCCTTTAAAACAAATTAATTTTACTGTCAAGATCTTGGATACAATTTACAGAGTACATTGCTAATCAGGTGATGTTTTCTTAATATGCATCGACTAAATATTCCCCTTTTTACCACAATTCTAAGAATTTATTTCCCATCATAAATTGAAAACCTTAAGAAAATATTTCTCAATAAAAATATTCTAAAATGTGTCATATTCTATAGTTTTGATATCTTCTTTTTCTCTAGTATTCTTAATCATTGACTATTATTAATCAGATTCACCTTCAAAAAGGAAAAAATAAAGAGTTACCTTTTGATGATCCAAATAACCCATGACTTTAAATATATTTTCTAGAGATTTAATCCATCCCTTAGCTACAACTGAGTTAGAATATCCATTGAATATTAGAGGATAATTTATCATAAAATGATCTAGAATCAACATGTTCCTCTGTGGTGGATTTGCTTACCCTCTAGTATGGATTCCACCACCATTTATAGCCTACTTAAATAGATCTATCATAGTAAAAAACTACTAAATTATAATTCCAACAATTTTAGGTCACAGATTTGGAAGGAAATTTTCCTCTTCGTGTCTTCCTACTTCATCTTCAATTTTTCTTATATGGAAAAACATTCTGAACAGACAAAATTTAGATGAAGTAACATGGTAATATTAAAATACTATATCATTATAACCCAAAATTATAATCTCTTAAGGGTATTCACTTACTGTCACGACCCTTCCTCGGGGCCCGTGCCGTGACTACCCCAAGCCTGCCTTCCATAGGCCAAGGGCTGGCGATTAGCACCAAGGCGTAAATTCCGGTAAAAAGGGAAGGCATTGCCTTTGTAATGTAAACAAACACACAGAGCAAGAAAGCAGTAGAAGTAAACACTAAGTGAAAACTGAGTACAACTGTAAGTGCGGAAAAGTAAGTGGGCCAGAATACAAACCCAAAATGAATGTAAAGTACAACTGGAAGGGAAAAAAACAACTGAAAAGTAAAGCCGCAACGTCGAGCTGTCCACTGAAAATCCCACCTGAAGGGTGAGTACAGATAGCCTCCATAGCTCCTCGGGTCCAGCCATCCACTCCCAGAACGTCCCATCCAGTGGTCCACTTCCAATTACCGTCCTACTCTGCAAGCCTCAACCACGATCAGCGTTGTCTGTTCTCTGCAACCAACACAATGTAGTGCGGGCATAGCCCGTGCAAGGGTGAGTGTAAGATACTCAGTAGGGACCCCAAGACCCTCGAAGGTCTCCCAGAATCCACAAAGGATAATCCAAAAATGAAAGATACAATCACGATGTAACATTCGACTCTGCTTGGGTATATGCCCATACATATACCTAAGTCCTCAATTCTCGTTCGACTCCAACATCCAAGCCCAAGTAAAACCTAGTCCACACAGTAAATCAAAACGTAAATCCACACAGCAAAGCAAAACGTAAATCCAAATAGGATAGCTCAACACAATCCACAAAGGAATGAAAAACAAGATTTAGCTCACACAGGTATACTTCTTCGTATGATGATAGAGATGATCAGATATATCCACTGATTCACCTAAGCCGTCAGACCCACAAAGGATCGATAGGTACTAACCCCTGCAATGACCCACAAAGGATCTGACCCACATAGGATCGATAGGTAACTAACCCTAGCAATGACCCACAAAGGATCTGACTCACGAAGGATCAATAGATAACTTACCCCCGCAAGGACCCACACAGGATCGGACCCGCACAAGATATGTAGGCGCTGGCCCACACCGGACCTATTAGTGTTGACCCATACATGATCATACCCACCAAGGATATGTAGCACTGATCCAGGTAGGATCGCTGAGTGTTGTAGTCGTCGCCATCGAATCCACTGAGGAACTCTACACAGTCGTCGTCGTCATTGCAGTCGCAGCCAGCTCTCGGGTTCCCACACAAAGCAAGCCCGTTCGGGAGGTTCCGCTCCACGAGCCGAGAGGCTGATACATCAACTGACACATAGTACATAATTGATGTATCCAAAAGTTCTGTATATTCAACAAGAACTCAACGTCGAAGACGGCGCGTCAATCGGACGCCCGGTCTGAGAGTTATTGGTTTTTTCGTCCGTGGGGACCGGTTGGTTTTTAAGGCAAAACCTACCCGACCGTACTCCACCTGCATCCAAACCTTGGGAGAATTAAGCCAAAATATCTGTCTCACATAGAGGAATCCAACAAAGTCGACGGCACGTCAATCGAACGTCCGAATCTTAAGTTATGAGTGTTTCCGCTCCGTGGGCCCGGTTGGTTTCGTGTACGAACCAACCCGGCTGAACCCAAAGTACTCTGAAACCTTGAGTGCGATATACCGAAACGACCGTCTCGATCCAAGGATCAAATCAACGCTGACGGTGACTCGATCAGAGGCCCAAAGCTCATGTTATGATCAAAAGACCGAAAAGGGTCCGAACACGAGGGGTCTGGGCCCGGGCCGACCCGGCCCAACCCCCCTGGGTCGGCCCGAACCGGCTCGACCCGACCCGGGTCCAGGTCCGACCCGGCCGGCACGGCCTGTCCCAGCCTTGGTGGCATGGCCCGGCCTGGGCGCGACCCGGCCCGAGCGGCGCGGGCGCGGCCCGGTCGCCAGGCGGGTCGGCTCGGCCGGTTACGGCCGAGCGGAGAGGGGGCGTGCTGCCCCCGCTTGAGGGAACAGCGACCCCGCGTAGGGACGCCCTTTCCAGTGGACGCAGTCGGGCTACCGCGTCCTATCCTTCGTCGGTCCCGCGTGGTCACGGGATGACTGGCCCGCCGCCGCGGCTTCAGTCGCGGCAGTTCTCCACGGCGGCGCGCCGGGAGCCGCCGTGCCGGCGTGGCGCGCCGGCGGTTTGCTCCACGGACCACCGGACGATTTTCGGTGGTTGGAAATTCACATCGTCTTCGCCAGAGGTCCTCCCGAGGTCCATCCTTCACTGCGAGGACCCCGTGTCGCCCGTGCGGCCTACTTTGTCGACGTCCGCCGTTTCGAACACCTAGAATGAAAGGGGCGGTGGGTTCGGACTTGTTCGTTAGTCCGCACACTCCGTGTTAGTGGTTTTAAAAGTATCACATCAATTTTTAATAATACACCACAGGTATAAATCACAAAGTTTTAAATGAATCAAACCCCTACCTCCTCGTTGTCGTTGAACGTGAGTTCTTCGTGGGATTAAATGTCGCGAAAGAAGAGGATCGTCGCGTCGCAGAAGGGGTGTCGCGTCGTCGCGGTACACGGCGTCGCGTCGACGATCTCTGAGGGTCAAAGAAAACACATAGATTTAATTTCACATTTAAACCCATGTTGAGGATAAAAATCCACAATGGAAATTAAAAGATACGTAATCCCCTACCTCAATCGGTGTTGATCGTAGATTGTCGCGGGGAAGGAACGTCACAGAAGGAGAATCGTCGGGGTCGCAGTACACGGCGTCGCGTCGTCGATCTCCAAGGGTTCGGCGTTCTTCGTCGCCTTTCATCGAAGGCCATTGTTCTTCGCGTTCTTCGCATTCTTCGCGTTCTTCACGAAGGAGGATGAAGATAGAGTTTCTCCAAATCCTCTCAACAAGCCACACCCAAGAAAGACATGTGTTGGTATTATTTTATTTACATGCCAACAATTTGAAAAACATAGTAAAGAAACGAACCATTAATTCGATGAATTAATGGTAATGTCTTAACTGCCCAATTAATAGGAGCGTTAAAAATTTAGGAAAACTCACCAGTTGACTTTCATTTAAAAGGGGTTTTTGCGGGTGCGTTACTTAGAGGAAAATAAACAGTGGGGCTCGTGCGGTCCCCACCTCACAAATATCCTACCACGAGGGTAGGATATTTTGAGTTCCACCCTATCTGCTTCAACTTAGCATAAGAGTATTTATGTGGCTTTAAGTGGATTAAGTAAAATAAAATAAAGTTGTCGCACCACTTTATTTTATTTATTAACTTAACCCCAAAAATTAAAAACCACACCCGAGCAAACGAAAACTCCGGAAATGGCGTTTCTAAGAAAATATCGGCGATGTGATTCCATTGGTGCCCTCAGATTTCGATTCCGAGAACTGGTTCAAAAGTTAGAAAAACTCGCTTGTTCGTTCACTGAACGTACCCGAGCCAAACATAGAAAAATGATTCCGGGGACACCGGGCCTCGGAATCAGGTGCCGTCAGAAACTCGTTCTTTTAAAATTCCAATGAAAATTAAGAAAAAGAATTACCTTGAATTTTACAGGTCTTTAAATCACTCCCACCTCAGGGATTTACGTCCCCATAAAGATACATCAAAAACTATGGAATCAAATGTGGGTACTGAGCATGCATCTGAGCCTCCTGCTCCCAAGTGCTCTCCTGGAGGTTTCTGTGCTGCCATCTGATGCGCACTAGAGGAATCGACCATCCACGTCAGACCCGCTCCTATCGATCCTTGATCTCAACTAGGACCTCCGAAAATGTTGCCCCATCATCAACATCCGGCACCCCATGGTCAATGATATGTGTCGGGTCGTGCACGTATCTCCTCAGCTGAGATACATGGAAGACGTTGTGCACCCGGTGCAACAGAGGTGGTAGAGCCAGGCGATAGGCCACCTCGCCAATCCTGCTGAGGACCTGGAATGGTCCGATGAAGCATGGAGACAACTTACCGCATCAACCAAATCTCCTTAAACCACATCGAGGTGAGACACGCAAGAAGACGTGGTCGCCATCCTCGAACTCCAGTGGCCTCTGCCTCCTGTAAAAATAAGACTTCTTCCGGCTCTGAGCTGTCCTCATCTGCTCCTGGATGACCTTGACCTTCTCTGTCGTGGCCCAGACCATCTCTGGTCCCACAAGTGCTGACTCCCCAGGGTCTGTCCAGAACAAAGGAGATCTACAAGGTCGGTCGTACAACGCCTTGTATGGTGCCATCCCGATGGTGGAGTGGTAACTGTTGTTGTACGCGTACTCCCCCAAGGGTAGGTTGTCTTGGTAGCTGCGACCAAAGTTGAGGACACAAGCGCGGAGCATGTCCTCGAGAGTCTGAATGGTCCTCTCTGTCTGACCATCCTTCTGAGGGTGAAAGGCGGTGCTAAGATGTAGCTGCGTCCCGAACTCCTCCTGCAACCCCTTCCAAAGCCGGGAAGTAAAGCGAGAATCTCTATCGGAGACGATATATGATGGCACACCGTTAAGCCGCAGAATCTCCTGAACGTAGAGACATCCCAAGCTCTCCACTGAGCCCTGCTCTCTGATGGGTATGAAGTGAGCCGACATGGTGAGTTGGTCGACAATCACCCAAATGGAGTCGTGACCTATGGAAGTGTGTGGAAGTACAGTCACGAAGTCCATAGATATCCCATCCCACTTCCACTCCCAGACCTCCAATGGCTGTACCAAGCTTGCTGGTACCTGATGCTCTGCCTTCACCTGCTGGCAGGTGAGGCATCGAGAAACAAACTCTGCCACTGCCTTATTCATGCTCGGCCACCCGTGCCGCTGTTTGAGATCCTGGAACATCTTTACCACTCTTGGATGTACCGCCAACGGAGAATTGTGAAACTCTCTCGGAACCTCCTCCCGTAATGCAACTGGTACCAAGGTACATCCTCTGAAAAGGACGTTGTGCTCTGCTCCAAAGGAGAAACCATCAGGTGTCTGTCCTGAGGATATTTGCGCACATCACGTCTCACAGTCAGCGTCCCCACGCTGTGCCTCCCTGACCCGCTGCAGTAGTGGAGGGGTGAATGTGAGAGGCTGAAGGAAGGCTTCTACATATCTATCCATGAAGGATATCTACAAAGCGGCTAGCTACTCCGTCGCCTCCTCAAGCAGCTGAATGCATGTCCTCCTATTGAGAGTATCGACTACTACGTTCCCCTTCCCAAGAGTATAGAATATCTCTAAGTCATAGTCCTGGTGGAACTCAAGTCATCACCGATGTCTCATGTTCAGGTCCTTCTGAGAAAATATGTACCTGAGACTCTGATGGTCAGAAAAGACTATAAAGCGCTCTCCCATCAGATAGTGTCGCCATGTCTTCAGAGCGAAGACCACTGTTGCTGCCTCCAGGTCATGGGTATCATAGTTCTGCTCATGAGGCCTCAACTGACGTGATCCATAGGCGATCACTACCAGCTACTGCATCAGGACACATCTGAGTCCGGTCCCTGATGCATCGCAGTAGACTACGTGCCCTACTCCCTCCTCAGGAAACCTCCTGATAGGTGCGCTGGTCAATCTCTGTCTCACCTCTTGGAAGCTCTGCTGATATCTATCTGACCACACAAAGGGTTTCCCCTTCTTCGTCAAAGCTGAGAGTGTTTCCGCAACTCTGGAGATGTCTGGCACAAATATCTGGTAGTATCCAGCTAGTCCCAAGAAACTTCGCACCTCTGTCACGCTCCTGGGTGGCTCACAAGCTAGCACTGCCTCGATCTTCGCAGGATCCACTGAAAATCCCGCCTTAGAGATGATGTGTCTCATGAAGTGGACCTCACGTATCCAGAACTGAAACATCGATAGATTTACATAACGATGGTGCTCTCAGAGTGTGCCTAGTACAACACGCAAGTGGTAGGCGTGCTCCTCCTCAGTCGTCGAGTATATCAAAATGGCGTCGATGAAGACCACAAAAAATCGATCGAGGTATGGCTGAATGATCCTGTTCATGAGGCCCATGAACACTGCCGGAGCATTGGTTATGATGAAGGGCATAACCAAGAACTCATAGTGGCCATACCGACATCTGAAGTCCGTCTTCTGCACGTCCTCGTCCCGAACTCTGAGCTGATGATAGCCTGACCTGAGGTATATATTTGAGAACAACCGTGCTCCCTTGATCTGATCGAAGAGGTCATCAATCCTCGGTAGCGGAAACCTGTTCCTCACCGTCACCTGGTTCAGGCGACGATAGTCGACACAAAGTCGCAAGCTCCCATCCGCCTTCTTGGCGAACAATATCCGGGAAGCCCAGGGTGAAACACTGGGTCAGATGAATCCCTTCTCTTGTAAGTCCGCCAACTGTACCCGTAGCTCTCGAAGCTCAGCGGGGGCCATCCAATATTCTGGAGTCAATATAGGGGTTGTCCCGGGGTACATGTCAATATAAAAGTCTACCTCTCTGCGAGGAGGTAGTCCTGGAATGTCGTTGGGAAAGACGTCTGTATACTGATCCCCCACTGCAGGAAAACAAGGACTATGCACGTCAATAGCTCCTAGGATGAGGCTAGCCAACTGATGAGTGATGGGATGTCCTCTCTTCTACGAGAGTCCATCCAATGTTGCGATGGATCCCTTCTTGCCGGTGAAGGTGAACCTTCTCCCATCGTTGCGTACACATCACACCTTGTGCCTAATGAAGTCAATTTGTGCATGGACTATAGATAACCAACCCCTTCCCAAGATGACGTCGTAAGGACTCAACGCTGCTACAAGAAGATCCCAGCTGATGCTCTCACCTCCTAGAGTAATCTCACACTGCCGACACCAGTGTGTAATCATCGAGTCTACTCCCGTAGGAGTCTCTAGCCGTAAGGATCGATCCAACGGCTCTGTCGGAATCTCTAAGCTCCGAACAAGGGCAGCGGCTATGAAAGAGTGACTCGCTCCTGTGTCTATAAGAACAGAATTAAGGGTGGAATAGACACAGATAGTACCTCGAATCATCTCGGGCACACCATGGTCATAGGCCTTCGCTGCCTGGATCTATTCCTGTCTCTGCCTGCCAGATCCCTGTCGTCGGGGCGGACCTCCTCCTGGTGGTGGTGGTGGTAGAGCCTCAAAGTATCTCCCACCACCTACTGCTCGTCCAACTCCTCTGTCGTGTCCATCTGCTCCCTGCGGACCGCCACAGTTGACCCTCTGCCTCTGCCTTGGTGGCCCCTCAACTGTCTGCTGCTCCTCGTCATGGTGGGTCGGGCAGTCACGAGCCATGTGTCCCTGCCCGCCACATGCGTAGCACTGTCTGCCTCTCGTAAGACTGGCTCCGCGCTGTGTGCCCCGCACTGCTGAGCCAGTGTCTTGAGGTCTTCTGTCTGAGGGTCTGGTCTGCCTGGACCATTGAGTCATCCATCGACTACCTGCTGCAAAAGACTCTGCTATGTGCCGCCCCGCGGTGGGTCTCGGTGCTGATGAAGGCTCAGCAAGAAAGCTCTCAATCAAAAGGGTGTGCTCCAGTACTCATGCCTGAGTCAGGATGCTGAGGGAGATCAACGATGCCCTGATCTCCTGCCTCAATCCCTACTCAATGGTCTGGGCCCGGAAGAATTGGTCCCGTACCATGTCTGTCGAGTAGCATGAGAAATCGGAAAATCTCTCCGAGTACTGGGTGATTGTCAAGCTTCCCTGCCGCAGCTGAAGAAGCTCCTGGATGTGCACCGCACGGAGTGTGACCGGGACTAACTCTGAGTGGAAGAGGCTCTCAAATTCTGTCTAGAGGAGAGATGGATCATCATGCACCTGGAGCATCAAGCTCCACCATCGGCCCATTTTCGCATGCAGTAGGCTCACTACGAGGATCACCATGAGTTCTGCTGGTGTCCTCACTAATCGAAAACTCGTACCACTGCATCCAGCTAGTCCTCAGCTACCTGGTCGTCCGTCTCCCCACGGAACCTGGGCGGTCACTGGTGCTAGAACTCGTGCAGTGCACTAAGGTGACGTTCATCGTCAGCGGCTGGGGGTGGAAGCATCGGTGGCTCTACGGGTAGCAGTACCGCCGGTGCCTCTGCTGTAAAAGGGCCATGTACCGAGGCCTCGTCGCTCGATGGACTGTCGTCACGTACAACTCTTGGAACCCTAGCGGGCTGTCGTCATGGGGCCATCCTGAAATGAGATAGGCGCACCAGAGTCAGAACAGTATACCTTGTGAGTTGACACAAAGTAATCACAAAGAAAACTTGAAACACACATGCAATCAATGTTTTCGTGCATTAAGTCGAAAATCAGAAGCCAGGGTCCTGGTGTACGGATACGTCGGCCGCTGCACCAACACTGGACTCCCTGGACTGATAACCACACCCAATACACTTAACATTATTGCTTCACATAGAAAAAGATCAGAGTCCCAATTTCCACGGTAGAACCGAACTCCTCTAATACCAATTTGTCACGACTCGTCATCGGGGCCCGTGTCGTGACTACCCCAAGCCCGCCTTCCATAGGCCAGGGGATGGCGACTAGCACCAAGGCGTAAATCCCGATAAAAAGGGAAGGCATTGCCTTTGTAATGTAAACAAACACACAGATCAAGCAAGCAGTAGATGTAAACACTAAGTGAAAACTGCGTACAACAGTAAGTGCGGAAAAGTAACTGGGCAAGAATACAATCCCAAAATGAAAGTTAAGTACAACTGGAAGGGAAAACATCAACTGAAAAGTAAAGCCACAACGTCGAGCTGTCCACTGGAAATCCCACCTGAAGGGTGAGTACAGATAGCCTCCATAGCTCCTCGGGTCTAGCCATCTACTCCGAGAACGTCTCGTCCAGTGGTCCACTTCCAAGTACTGTCCTGCTCCGTAAGCCACAACCAAGATCAGTGTTGTCCATCTTCTAAAAACAACACAACGTAGTGAAGGCATAGTCCGTGCAGGGGTGAGTATAAGCTACTCAGTAGGGACACCGAGACCCCCGAAGGTCTTCCAGAATCCACAAAGGATAATCCACAAAGGAAAGATAAAATCACGAAGTAACATTCGACTCTTCTTAGGTATATCCCATACATATACCTAAGTCATGAATTCTTGTTAGGCTCCAACATCCGAGATCAAGTACAACCCAGTCCACACAGGAAAAAAAAGTAAATCCACACAGGAAAGAAAAATGTAAATCCACACAGGATAGCTCAACACAATCCACAAAGAAAAGCAAAACATGATTCAGCTCACACAGGTATACTTCTTCATATGACGATAGAGATGATCAGATATATCCACTGATTCACCTAAGCCGTAGGACCCACAAAGGATCGATAGGTACTATCCCCCGTAATGACCCACAAAGGATCTGACCCACATAGGATCGATAGGTAACTAACCCCTGCAATGACCCACAAAGGATCTGACCCACAAAGTATTGATAGGGAACTGACCCCCGCAAAGACCCACACAGGATCAGACCCACACAGGATCTGTAGGCGCTGGCCAACACAGGACCGCTGAGCGCTGACCCACACAGGATCGGACCCATAAAGGATCTGTAGCACTGATCCACATAGGATCGCAGAGTGTTGTAGTCGTCGTCGTCGAATCCACTGAGGATCTCTGCACAGTCATCGTCGTCGCAGTCGCAGCCAGCTCTCGGGTTCCCGACACAGCAAGCTCATTCGGGAGATTCCGCTCCACGAGTCGAGAGGCTGATACATCAACTAACACATAGTCCAAATTTGATGTATCCAGAAGTTCCGTATCATCAACAGGAACTCAACGTCGCAGACGGTGCGTCAATCGGATGCTCGGTCTGAGAGTTATTGGCTTTTTCGTCCGAGGGGCCCGGTTGGTTTTTAAGGAAAAACCAACCTGACTATAGTCCACCTACATCCAAACCTCGTGCAAAGTAATCCAAAATATCCGTCTCACTTATAGTAATCCAAAAAAGTTGACGACACGCCAATCGGACATCCGAACCTTATGTTATGAGTGTTTCCGCTCTGTGGGCCCGGTTGGTTTCGTGTACGAACCAACCCAGCCGAACCCAAAGTACTCCAAAACCTTGAGTGTGATATACCGAAATGACCGTCTCGATCTACTGATAACATCTCCACTGACAATTCGTCGATCAGAGGCCCACAACTCAAGTTATGAGCAAAAGACCGAAAAGGGTCCGAAAACGGGGGGTATGGACCCGGACCGACCCGGCCCAACCCCCTCGGGGTCCGCCCGAACCAGGTCGACCCGACCCGGGTCTGGGTCTGACCCGGCCGGCGCGGCCCGGCCCGGCCCGACCTGGGTGCGACCCAGCCCGGTCGCCAGGCTGGTCGGCTTGGATGGTTATGGCCGAGTGGAGCGGGGGCGTGTTGCCCCCGCGTGAGTGAACCGTGGCCCCGCGTGGGGCCACCCTTGCTAACGGACGCAGTCGGGCTGCCACGTCCCATCCTTCATCGGTCTTGCGCGGTCGCGGGACGGCCGGCCCACCACCATGCCGGCGTGGTGCACCGGCGGGTTGCTCCGCGGACCACCGGACGAGTTCCGGTGGTCAGAAATTCATGCCATCTTCGCCAAAGGTCCTCCCGGGGTCCGTCCTTCACTGCGAGGACCACGCGTCGCCCGTGCGGCCTACTTTTTCGATGTCCTCCATTTCTCACACCAAGAACGAAAGGGGCGATAGGTTCGGAATTTTTCGTTAGTCCGCACCCACCGCGTTAGCAGTTTTAAAAGTCTCACAAAAATTTTTAATAATACAACGCGGGTATAAATCAAAAAGTTTTAAATAAATCAAACCCCTACCTCATCGTTGTCGTCGAACATGAGTTCTTCGCGGGATTGATCGTCGCAGAAGAAGAGGACCGTCGCGCCGTAGAAGGGGCGTCGCATCGTCACGGTACATGGTGTCGCGTCGACGATCTCCAAGGGTTAAAGAAAACACACAGATTTAATTGCACATTTAAACCCATGTTGGGGATAAAAATCCACAAAGGAAATTAAAAGATCCCTAATCCCCTAACTCAATCGGTGTTGATCGAAGATTGTCGCGGGGAAGGAACGTCGCGGAAGAACGTCGCGGAAGGAAAATCGTCGGCGTCGTGGTACACGACGTCGCATCATCGATCTCTGAGGGTTCGACATTCTTCGTTGCCTTCCGTCAAAGTCCGGCGTTCTTCGCGTTCTTCTTGTTCTTCGTGTTCTTCGCGTTCTTCTTGAAGGAGGATGAAGATAGAGTTTCTCCAAATCCTCTCAACAAGCCACACCCAAGAAAGACAATGGTTGGTCTTATTTTATTTTCATAACAAAAATTTGAAAAGCAAAGTTAAGAAACGAACCATTAATTCAATGAATTAATGGTAACGACTTAACTGCCCAATTAATAGGAGCGTTAAGAATTTAGGAAAACGCACCGGTTGACTTTCATTTAAAAGGGGTTTTTGCGGGTGCGTTACTTAGAGGAAAAGAAACGATGGGGCTCGTGTGGGCCTCACCTCACAAATATCCTACCAAGAGGGTAGGATATTTTGAGTTCCACCCTATCTGCTTCAACTTAGCTTTAGAGGCTTTAAGTGGATTTAAGTGTCTTATGTGAAATAAAATAAAGTTGTCACACCAAATTATTTTATTTCTTAACTTAACCCCAAAAATTAAAAACCACACCCGAGAAAATGCAACTCCGGAAATGGCGTTTATAAGAAAATACCAGTGCTGCGATTCCATCGGCGCCCTCGAAATTCGATTCCAAGCACCAATTCAAAAGTTAGAAAAACCCGCTCGTTCTGCACTAAACCAAACCGAGCCAAACTTTGGAAAATGATTCCGGGAACACCGGGCCTCATAATCTGGTGCCGTCAGAAACTGCATTGTTGTAAAATTCCAAAGAAAATGAAGACAAAAAATTTACTTGAATTTTACATGTCCTTACACTTGCATTATCCTAATAGATGAAATTATCTAAACCTTTGATCTGATACCAACTATAAGTAATCAACCATAAAAATTACTGAATCATGAGTTTTAAGTCAAGAATTAACTCAATTACATTTATAGGATCTTTATGGTTTAAAATTTTATAGAATTAGTTCATAATTCTTGTGAAAAAATCCTATATATTAAAAAATTTATACTTTAACTCAATATCCATTTTTTCAGAATAT
Source organism: Viscum album (assembly GCA_963277665.1). Lineage (NCBI taxonomy): Eukaryota > Viridiplantae > Streptophyta > Magnoliopsida > Santalales > Viscaceae > Viscum > Viscum album. The sequence goes on from OY728120.1 coordinate 790,976,889, forward strand.
AAAACATATAAAATACAAAAAGATTTATTTTTATGACATCTATTTGCAATTTTCATCTTAACTTCATCCTTGTCCCTATTCATCCATAAACCCCAATGAAAAAATATTTATAATGTTGTATAAGCACAGAAATATTAGTAAGAGACATGTAAAAAATAAATAAACTCGTTACTACATGAATACTTAAAAAATTATATCTAAAAAGAAACTTTAAGCTAAAAATATACATTTTATTTCCCAAGAAATCAACTTCACTTCCAAAATATTTTCATAAAAAATTTCATAATAAATATTAAAAGGACAAATAAAAAACAATAATTTTTATTTACAATCAGGAAAAAATCATAAAAACGTTTTAAAAAATTACCATATTTCACCACTAATAATTATCATAAATGTTCCTTTAAACAGAAAATCATTAGATTAACATGTAAAATCATAATATTTCCATGAAAACTCATAGAAATAATAGATAAAACATGTAGGTAACTTGGGAATTTATTTTCATATCACTCTTATAAATGGAATAGCATACCTTGTAAATTTTAATAATAACTTAAGAGAAACCTAACAAGTTAACTATGTCCCTTTACTAAATTCATTGGAGATCTATATATGACTCACTTGTTCTAGTTTATAACGAAACCACCCATCCTTGGTTGATAATAAAACCCCTGATTATTAGTTTATAAAGGAACCACCCATCAACATAAACAATCACTAAGAACCATAACAAAACAATAACACATTAAATCTTGTAATTCCATCAAAATATATTCTTTTCCCCCATAAGAAAAACATTTTTGGGTATTAAAATATCCAATCTACTTAAAACCCATTTTGAAAATACCCAAAAAATAGTAATGGGGGTTTTTATTTGAAGAAAAAATGAAATAGTTTAATGTAATCTAAACATAAAATAACGGTTATGGGGTGTTAAAACCCATTGATGGTTTATACATTAAAATAAAACATTCCTTTTTCCTTTTTATAAAAATGTTCTGTATAAAACATGTAAAAAAGATTACCTTTAAAAAACATTTAAATAAATTAAAAAGTTACATTAAATTTCGTTTATAATTAATTTATTTTTATATAAATATATATAAAAATAACTTTATTAATATGGACATAAAAGAAAAATATTAATAAAATAAATATTGAAAACATTTAAAATGAGGTTTTAAGTTAAAGTGGACCTTTCCTCTTGTCTGACTCATCATGTAAGTTCATTATCTTCCAAAATTATAAACTTATATAAATTGTTTACTTTATTAATAAAATTTTTTAGGTTTAAATTCCTTTTATTTTATTTGTTAACATGTTATATATAATTACATAATTAATTAAGTTTACATCAGAAGCTTTGAACGTATTCGGATCATATATCTAATGTGATATTAGTAGGCTGAATATGATCAAAGATATTATTATTCAATCATATCCATAATAATTATTATGAAATAATTATCATTTTTATACATTAATTATACTTTTAAAACGAACCATGTATTATATTTATGAAAAATAAATTGTGTTACATTCATGGAGACGGTAGGTCATACGTACACATGAGTAACATTTCCATTTTCCAAGAAAATGAAAGAATGAGGTTAAGTATAATTTTATCTTAAAAATTTATTATTATATCATATTATTTCATTAAATACAATTATATATATCCATTAGTTGATGTGGTTAAGAAAACATAATTACATCACTTCGTGGAGGTGGTAATCCACAAAAATGCATGAATGGCATTGTCATATTTCAATGGACGGAAATGTAATAAATTAGATGATATTTTATAATTAAATAATTATAAATATGTCATTAATGTTATAGATATGTTAAATACATCATTATAACCATCTATGAGATGCGATGATGGAAAATGAATAACATCGGTTCGTAAGATGGAAGCCCTCCATACACATGAATGATGTTTTTGTTTCCTATTTGATGGAAAAGGAGATGCATATAGGTTATAAAAGTAAAAATAATATCAAATAATTATAAATAATACATTTATTTTATTATTTAATCATGGTTGAATAGTATTTTCAGCAGGTATAAGAATAAATAAAATGAAAATTCTTGGTTAATAATCATATTTCTTCTATAGAAAGTATTTTTATGTTTATACTCAAATACATCCTAGGGTGGTTTTATGATCAAAAATATTTCCTCTATAACATGGGTAGTGATGTAAATAATGGATTTGGGTTGGTATTGACAAATATAGAGTTTTAAAAAGGTGTTATGAAAAAAGGATATGAGGTTCCCTTTTATAAGTGATGGGAGGGGAAGTCTTAAAATTACATAAAGTATTAAATTAATATAAATTAATTCTCTGGGAAAAGTGGAAAAATTGATATATTTATAATAAATGGTGATTAATTTTTTAAATACTCTCATGTAATAAAATTTGGACATTTTTATTTGATTTTTTCCCTTATCTATTTGTTTGAACCCCAGGTTAACCCTTTTGTAAATTCTTGTGATATCAAAATTTTTTACACCTTAAGGGTAAAGAAAGTTACAAAAAAATGAAAAAAGACTCATAAATAGAAAATGGATGATAGGTTCAACCACATACCATTAAATTTTCTAAATATAGTTTTTTATTAATCTTAAATCATTTTAAAAAAAATTAATTATAAAATTTAATTAATTTCATTTTTGGAATTATTCCTTTAATTTGACATTATAGTCTTAACGATAAAAATGGAATTAAAATATAAAAATTTAAAACATAAATAATATGTTATATTAATATATAAAATTCATGGAACACTATTACCCACCCATATAAAGTTACTTATAGTGTTTTTAAAATTATTTACTTGATTTTTCTACAACTTGCACAAGCACTGTTTTGGAATTGCGTAATCATTTAAGGTAATTATTTCATCAATAAAATTTTTAAAAAGTATACAATGATAAAAATTAATAATTAATATTTCAGATAAAAATTTATAATTTAAAATTACCTATTTTTAACCCAATGAAAAAATATAGGCTATTAAAACAAATAGAGTGAAATTTATTTTTATTATTTATTTATTATTATATTAAAGAAATTATCAAATTAAAGTGGAAAAAAAGTGACACATTTAAACATTGATGGTAAAGTATGAGAAACACTTATACAATGAAATAAATATAAGTTTCATGGATATTTTTAGGGCTTATTACTTTATTTTTAACTTTAATTACTGGATTTACCCTTATTGAGGTGAAAAATATATACAACGGTTACTATTAATAATGACCAAAAATGTAGTTGGAATTATTACCTGTAATTAAATATTATAATTATAAATGTGTGATATATTTTATTAAATTATATTCGTATAAGAGACATAATTTAATTTAAAATTAAACTCACAGAAAATTATAAAAAGTTGTTTTCATGAAAACTGTATTTCTAAGTATAAAATTATTTTTATACCAAAATAAAGTATAATGTTGATTAAAATCAAATTTAATGAATTATTTTAAATAAAATTTAACTAATTAAATTTTAAAAATAATAAAAATTAATATTTTAAATCAAATGGAACTAATTAAATTTTAAATATCATTATTCAATGAAAAATCAAAATTCTCCAAAAATTATAAAAAAACCATTCAAAGACATATTTTGAAATGTTGAATTAAAAATAATATTTTATTATTTTTATATTAAAATTTTATAATTTTTAAATAAATATTTTAATTAACATTTTATAATTCATGAAAACACTAATTTGGTTATAAATAATGCTTTTTTCATTTCAAGCGAATAATTACCTAATATTAAAATAATGAATATTACTATATAAAATATAATTAATTAATATTAATAAGATATTAATATTATTTATTTTAAAATTACCTAGGTTTTTATAGAGAATATATTTTGGGGTTTTTAAAAGGGGACATTTTTGAGTTTAGATTTTGTGTTAATCAAGTGTGTGAACTCATATAATGATTTTATTGAAAATGTGTGTAGAAATGTTGTGTTTATTATATTTAGGGATAGTTTTAAAGAGTTTTTAATGTGGAATTTGGGATGTGGAATAGATTTTTTGAGATTTATTTGTGTTTCCATAATATAAATCCTTGGTATTATTATTCATGGTTCTTGATTCCTATAATGAGATCACTCATGTAGCCTTAGAATAATTAAATGATGATTCATTGGAAAGTTGAAAGGTTTATTTATGTTTAATGGTTTACAAAAACCCAAAGGCAAAGATTATTGAGACCAAATTGAGGTACATATTATTGGCCATGAAATGTCGACGTAATGAAGGAACCCTACAAAAGGTATTTATTAAAGGGTGATTTAAGTGGATATGATTCATGCTTTATTTTTTATCAACTAATTTAAAAAATTGTTCAATAAATTAATAATATTCAATATAAATTTATTCATAGTGTTTTATTTAATATTAATTTTATTTTTAAAATTATAAAAAGTATGTAATAATCTGGAACTAATAAGATGAAGATTTGGAGAAGTTTAAGTGTTACAGATGTGATCATGTTTTAATGAAAGTGGTTATTCCAAAATTCATGGTTTATAATATTAAAATCTATTTAAGTAATATTAAATCATTTTACACCCTAATAATTTATGTTTTAATTTTTTTCTTTAATCTAATGATTATTTAACTGCACTTTCATGACATGGATGTCACATCAAAAAGGTAATTAATTTTTTTGTTAATTCCAGAAATCAAATTGTGGGGTGGAGTCCATGATAAATTATTGAGACACTATATTGGAAGGTCTATATAATCTTATTCATTAATATTTATCACACCATAATCATCTGAAAATAAAATTTATCTTGTTTAAGGAAAAATAAGTTACATCAGGAAGAAGTCTTTTTTGTTTTAAAGCTTAATTGTCATGCCATAGTGATGAGGCTATGAAAATTTATTGGTACTCTAGATTGAAACATCATTCATGATTTAAACTATAATAATAAAGTTCAAACCATAATGTATGGATGGTTTGTGAAATAGTTTAAGTATAATTGGATGTTCATTTTGTGAAGAATTTGGCTACACCTTGATTTAGAGTATCACATCATAATGAGTATGGTCACACCATGATATTTTCAAAAATCTAGAATTTGATCTTTTTTACTAATAAAGTACAATTTGTGATTTAATGGATACTCTAAAATGAATCTTTTAATTCCCTTGATCATACCTAAGTGTGACTACAATTCCTAGATTGATCTAATGGATGGAAAATAATTGAGATTAGTTGAATGAAAGTTATTTTTTTGAAATTGAAATTGAAATTTATATTTGAACAAAAAGAAGGTGTTTTATTGATGTAAATGTGTAGAGAATTTTATAAATGAGAATAATAGTGACAGTTTGTGTGTAGTGGGTATTCACAAAGGTTATACATAATATGATAAAGAAGAATAAGATAATAATAAATAAAGGATAGGAATAGGAGAAACAATAACTTGATGGAAGTATACACTTGTTGGATACTCTTTTATTATTATTTATTATATTATATTATCATTTTTGTGGTGTAAAACATTACCGAAGATGCTAAAAACAATTTTTGTCATGATTTTAATGATAAAACCTACTAATTGTATCCAATATGTTAAAACTAGTGGATCATTGAATCGTACGTTTTACAAGATCATTATAAGGATTTACTCAATTGTTTTGAGTGGTGAACCTTATAAAAATTTAGTCTGTATGAAGTGTTTGTGTATTTGTGTTTTTGTGAAACCTAGATAGTGATCATGATATTCACATGGAAGGGGGTAAAAGTTTTTTTAAAGGAGAAACAAAAAAATTAATAGAATTCACTAATACGACCCTCCCTCTTAATGAATTATCATTGTTCTTGTAAACTCTCTTTCAAATTATATAATTAGACCATACCACATGATTTATACCTAAAATTTACATCAAATTTTATAGATATAAATTCAATATCTAGACCAATAGCATTGTATTTTAAGAATCCATAACCCAAATTTCAAGAAATATACATAAGCCCAAGTGTCACTGGCCTCTGGAATTTAACCGGTTTTTTTCCTAGTTACAGACTCGACCCTACCCTTGCCTATTAATCACACAATGTATAAACACATGTATAAAAAAGTAAATATCTAGTTACCACCTACATAGAACTAGAAAAGGCTTTAATATTGGTTTTAGTGGTCTAATTAAACCTAATAAAGAAGATATCAAGAAAATATATAGAAAGACATAGAATATAGATTTTATTCAAAAAACACTATAACGGAGAAAAAACTAAAAATGAATGAAAGAGAACCCATAGGAGGTTTATCCATACCCATGGGAATCTCCTATAATAAATGGTAAAATGAACTAACACCCAAAAATGAAGATCCCCTTTTAAGGAGAAGAGGAATTATAGAGGTACTGGTGTAACAACCCACATCATTATGGGTTGTGGTTTTTATAAGAAATTTTAATTTGGAGCTTCTTAGTATATGAAGTTTTGATATCGAGGATTTGGATAGAAATTATAGGAGTTATAATGACCCAAGAGAGTGTTTTTGGAAGTTTATTGGGTGTTTTAAGAAGTATATAATGTGGATTGAGGGCTTGGAGCATGGAATTACTAGGTGGTGAACTGCAGCATTGCTAAAATTCTCACTAGGCACTCAATAAAGAGCCACTAAGTATCTAATGTCTTAGATTTTGGCCCGGTAGGACCTGATGTCCCTACTTCTAGACAATGGGGGTGTACTGGGAAGATATTTGAGCATCAGGTTCCTAGTATAGGTTGACTAGGTACTCTGTAGATATTTGGATCTCCTTTTTTAAGGAACAAACATAATGCCCTCCCCCTTATTTTAACAACCATTGATATTACCTTTTTTTGGTCAGCTGAACCTAAGTAAGGGGTTACCTTTCACCTCCTCTTATCCCTTCCATTTCCTCTATAGAAATATTGTGGATCGAGCTTATTCCTCTATTACAAATGAAGGTGTTTCTTCCTCCTTCATCCATTGTTCCACCCACTTTCCTACTCTAATTTTGATGTTGTCTAAGATAGGTTTTATGTCATATTTCACTAAGGTACGTTGAATGATTTTCAATATGAGGGGGATCCTTTATGTGATGAATTGAGGATATAGAAATAGTTGATATGTCACTAGTTTCTCATTATATTGTTTAAGGTATTCCTCCTAAGATATATTCAAGGGTTTTCACCAAATTGGAATGGAATTGGTGACTGATTAGGTGTTAAATGATGGGTATTTTTTCATAGGAATTTTTGAATCAAGCCATGATCCAATAGAAATTTGTTGCTCTAGTTTATAGCTATATAAGGTCACTTAGGGATATTTCACTGATTATTCCTCTTTGAATTAAATTGTGAAATTAATTTTAAGTTTTTATAATTAATTACTATGTTATGGGGTTATGAGGTAGGGGATTAGGAGTGTGGTGATTCTTAGAGTGGTTGTGGTTCAAGGTTATGAGAGTGTGTCTTGGAATGGTAACTACATATGAGAGGTAGTTGTTCCCTTTAATACACAACCATATGTGTTTCTTAATGTGCATTACATATATGTACCTCAATTTAAATTTGGAAAATATACGAAGGGGTTAAGTGAGTCTGATAATGTCAAATATGATTATGTTAAGCCTTTTTACAGTTATTTGAGTGTGTGACATGTGATTTGGATATTTTATAGTTTCTATGTGACTATTCCACCAAGGGGTGTCATATCCAGAATTGTTTAAGTGTCTCTGAAGTGGTATTGTCTTGTTTATTAAATTATGTATGTCATGAAATGAGGTTAAGTGTGTTGGTTTGTGAACCTTGGATGGTGAGTACATTGGGTAGAGGTACTAGTTACTGCCAGACTTGGGATTTTAATAAAAATGTCTATAAGGATAGCCTTGGTATCATGGAACTCCTTGAGTAAGAAGATAGGAATAATGAGTATGAGTCTAATAGGCATGTTAAGTCATTTGTCTTTGGATAATTGGTCATTGGATCATGGGAGAATATGGACACTCACTCTAGGTTTTTCTAGTAAAACATGAATTTTGTAAAGTAAGGTCTTGGGATCTCCTTATCATGGGACTCCTAAGGGAGGAGAACAGGATTGTGAGACGAGTATAAGTGGTTAGCGAAAAGTCATGTGAGGCCTACTTAATTTCAAATGTGGTATTACAATGGGTAGAATAAGGGTTCTGGTTAGGATGTGTGTGGTATTATTCTAAGGAAAGTGTTGTAAGGGGACTGACCATTAGGCAAAACACCTTAGGGTGGTTGGGTACTATCCATGATCTGGGGATAGATTAGTGGATGTAATATATGTTATTATGAGTTCCTTTGAGGTGGTGATTATACTAGTTAGAGGTTTTTTTTGGATTTTCTAGGTGGGACCCTAGATTTTTTATTGTGTGTTATGGATTAAGGGCCTTGTATGATTGGGAGTATTATGCACTTACCGATTAGTTTAATGGTTATAGATGATGAGATCAATTAGTTTGGGTTGTGTGGTTTTGTATGTGATACCCAATACCAGATATTTGGTTGGGGATATGTGTTTGGTCATATGAGATCTAGGCTATGGTATTTTTCATAGATCTATTTATTCCATTTTTTATTTTTATTTTACAACCATGTTGTGTAGCATTAGCGATGAGATTTGTTGCAAGATAGAAAATGGGAACACGTCATGAGTGAGAGGGTGGAGGTATGATATGAGTTACATGATATGATATGATGCCTCTCCCAAAGCGATAGGGTTGAGTTATGTATTGTGTTATGTGATGATGAGGCTACACGCTGATTGGGAGGGTTGAGGTATGATATGTGGCATGATACCTCACCCTGAGTGAGATGGAAGAGGTATGTGAATGGATACGATATCGATTCTTGCTATGAGACCCTACCCAAAGTGATAGGGTAGTGGTCAAGACTTAGTTATAGGACCCTAACCGAAGTGAAAAGGTAGGGATTTGGTTTTTTTTAGAATAATTATCTTCATGTATTCACGGAAGCATGTGAGGTCAGATATCATGGTGGCATGGATAGTACACAATGGCGTAATGTGATTTATTGAATGTTATATATTACTTACAGATTTATTTTCATATACATGTTTATACTATATGTTATATTATAGGATGGGAACATGGTGAGACCATACTATGTTATATTCTCAAACCTTACATGGGTACTCTGGTGTGTATATAGATCTTTCATTTCAATTTCTAGTGATATGTTATACAGAGGATCTAGCTTGAGTGGCTAGATAAATGAAGAGAGGCTGGTCTAAGGAGGTTATCAGGTTTTATAGTTAATTCTACCTTACTTTTTATTTTATTTTATTTCAGTTGTTGGTCTCAATGGGAGATCCTTATTGTATGTATTTTTGTTGAGTATGGGTGTCATTTATGTTATAGCACATTGATGATAACCTGTTATTGATATTTGGATTTTAGTTGTGATTCATTTCACTTACTCTGATGATATGTGATATTTTTATTGTTTATATGTTATTTTATGTGATGGTTCCAATAATATATTCTCCTCACATTGGTAATAGACTCTCATAATTGGTCAGAAGCCTCTGGTACATGGGGAGGTGGGCTTGGGGTCATGAAGTTCTCCATCTAGAATGTCTTTTGGGAAATTTTAGTTAGGAAATTTCAAGATGGATTTATGATACCTAATAGATAGGGGAGAAATGACAACCCCTCTAATCTAAGTTAATAAAATTAATTATTTAATTAATTAAAAATTAAAAAAACAAGGTATAATGGAATCAGGTACTTGATCCCTTAACACTGAGTACATGCTAGCCATCAGGTTCCAACTCTAGGGCCACCTTCCTCCTAGTGTTCCCCCAAGAATTTATTGCTCCTACATCTAGCACGCAAAGTACCTAGTACCATCCCATTGGATACCTAGGTCTCTTTTTTCTATAATTTAAATTGTCTTTAACTAAACCTAATACCCTATAACTGAACCTCAAGCCTTCATCGACCCCTCTAACACATCAAATACACCAAAAAAACACATGGTTTTCCACTCCTAGACTTGAATAAATGTTTCTATAGTTTTTTTTCAAATCCAAATAATATTATCCCTTTTCTAATATTTGAGATCTCAATTTTCTTTGATAGCCCTCATTTTATGCATAAGAGGCAAATTTTTTACAAAACAATTTTTGATCCAAGGTTTGGTTATAGGGGAACAATTATAAATGTATTGAGGATAATCAAGACCTTGGTTATCCTTAACAAAACAATTAAGTTAAACCAAATGAAATTATTTAAAATATGAACTTTCCAAGACATGTAGTAAACTTATGATGATCACCCTTTTATATTTCAATCAAAATAATTTTATTTTTCTATTTTCACACATAAATTTTTATTTTTTCAATTTTTTTATAGGAGCCAATTTTTATTTTATTTTATCATAAATACATAAAATTCATATTATACACCTTTGATTCTACTTTATAGATGCCTTAGGAAGAGACGTATTAGTTTCATCCATGTTAAAACCTTTTTCCATCAAAGTAGTAGAGATTCTAAAAGGAGTGAATGTTTTATTATAATTTTTTAATTAGATGTTGATAGTGTAGTGGATGAAAAAAAAGCATAAAAGTATGGAAGTGGGTAGACTAGTAGCAGTGCAATCAGAAGGAATATTGATGAGTCTGGAAGGAGGATGTTCCTGGACTCAAAGGAATTTCCTAAGTGTCGATTTTGAAGTTACATAATGTATCTTTGACATTCTTGATGGTTGTGTAAGTATTATTTAATAGGATATATAATGATAAATTATGGATTTTTTAGAATCATCAATTAATCAGTATTATGAGTAGTTAATATATTTAATGCGTCTAACGAAGTGAAGTAATTCCAAGGAATATAGGATATAAGGGTAATAATCACTATGACAGTCAAAAGGTAGTGTAACTGGTTGTACTAGATGGGTCCAAATATAAATTATTAGGTGGGATAATTTTTTGAGAGAACCATGCTATAATTACAAAGAGTGCAGTACATATTGGAATTCAAAAATAATTTTATTTTGATAGGAAAAATTAATGATATGGAGTTCCTTTTACATTTTCAGGAGGAGAATGGAAAATCACACATGGTTCCTTGGTGGTTTCCAAAGGAGTAAAATATGGGACATTGTACCAAATAATTGTTTTTTAGGAGAAATGGATTCCAAACAAATAAAATATACTAATTTATGGCATGAATGTCTTAGTCACTTAAGTGAGAAAGTGATATAAGTCCTTGATGCTAAAATAATATTGTTGATATGAAGAATACATTATGTAACTTGTGAATAATGTCTCTTTAGAATGTTATGGATGGTTTCATTCCAAATAGAATGTAAGATACCTGAGGAATGAAATTTAGAGTCAGTTTATATATTACTATCATGGGAGAATTTAGTTTATTCTCAAAGTGCTTCACTGTAAAATTTTACCCTCATCAATGATTCCATATGAAAGTTCTATATTTTATTTATCCAGTAAAAAACACAAATTTTTTAAACCCTTATTTCAATATAGATACATAGGAGAATAAGAGACTAAAATAAAAATTAATTTTTTTAGTTCTGAAAATAGTGAGTAATATTGAATTAGGTAATTACAAATGTTATTCAAGGGGATATGATAGCATTTTGAGAATATAGTACCACATATAATAAAAAAACTAATTCAAAGAGAGTATTAATAATACTTTATTATAGAAGAAAAGTGTTATGATGATAAACACTTATTTTAGCAATTAGTTTTGGGTGGAAACTATGAATTTTGATGCCTACTTGGCGAGTATAAGTTTATCATCTCTATTGGGGTATAAAATTCAGAAATCATGTTAGTCAATAAGGAATACTAAGATTTACCATCTAAACTTATTTTGGTTCACTCACCTATGTCCATGTAGATGCCAAATAAAGTGTGAAGATAGAGGCTAAGTGTAGAGACCTAGTTTTTTTCTTGTAAGACATTGAAATATTTCTAGGAATATTTCCAGAGCTAGGCACTGAGTTAGTGTGCGATTCTGAGGATAATTGTTCTTGGAATTAATTTTATAAAAATATTTAGTATATTATATACTATTAACATGGAGTAAATGGAATATATCTCAAATGGTGGATCATTTCAGAAATCTGAGGCCATGGTTGAGTCTGGAGGATGGCGTTTACCCTAGGTGGGACATAACTTTTATCAGTGTGGGTCTTCTGTAGAAAATGTCACAGAAGATGTAACCATAATTAAAATAATTAAATAAAATTATTTTATCTTGGTATTTAATTCAAATAAATTCTTAATGGAGAATCAGATTGGAAATTTGAGACGACTGTTGAGTTTGTAATGGGGTTTTCTACCTAATAGTGACCTAAAATAAGAGGGTGTGGGATGTTTATATCATTTGACCATTGGTGGGTGACCTATTATTTTTCTATAACTAAGTGATTATACGTTTTTTAATGGTTTGTCTCATAATACTCTCATCCGCATCAAATATCTCCTCTCATCCCTTGGGAAATTCAACGTTGAATCCTTGAATGATCGCAGTGGCACTACAGATCTGAGTAGATTGAAGCGTGGAAAACACAATGAATGTTAATGGGTGTGTTCATCAGAAATAAATGGATCTGAATTTGAGTTAGGACCCTTAATTTTTTGAGTTTTCCCCCACCACCCCCTTATTTCATTCTTTTTGAATTCACTGATTATGTTTATTAATTCATCGCATATATCATAGTTTGACAGCGATACATAAACTTGTTAAATTATTTTTTCTTCATTGTGGTATAATTGAACCATTAAACTCTTCCTACTCTTATTTCTGTAAATTATCACCGAATTGATAATTGATATTTTCTGTTCATTATTTCTCCATACCTTTAACATGTATATATCTCTCTATGGGTGTGGGTGGGTGGGTGGGTGGGTACGTATCCTTTTTTTGCATTCTTCCTTGTGATGCCAAATCCAGTTCAGAAAATAAATTTAATCAAGTTAGTTCATCCCCATATGAGGCCAAGGAAAAGTTGTGCAGTATTAGTAGTGCAGCACCGGATGATCCAAGGGACGGGAGGTGCAGTGTCAAATGAGCCCGGGGAAGGTTGGTGCGGCATTGGTAAGCCCGAACGAGGATGATGCAGCTTCGGTAAGCTTCGATGAGGAAGAATGGTTACAGTGCGAGATCTATGGGGGATATCCTCTATGATGTGAGATGTTGGGTTGATAGTGTGATGTCTTAATTTTGTGCAGGGATAATCCACATGTAAGGAGGACCCGCTTGGTTGGTTCATTGTTAGGGTTTACAGGGATGAAGGTTGTTGGAAGAATGAATAGGAAAGAGAAAGAAAAAAAGGATAAAATGGAATGGAATAAAAAAGTGAAAGAAATATAGAAGTGGGGTTGGAAGGATTGATCTGCTTAGAGAAAAGTGGGGAGGGTCTCATGCATACCCCTTGATGGAGTGTAAAAAAAAGATAATATTATTATTATTATTATTATGTTATTATTATTTTGGGTGTCAAATCAGAATTCAGACATAACTCTTCCATGCGATATCAGATTGACAACCATGAGTGAAAACATTTTCCTTGGAATTGAGATGGTCATTTTAAGACTGATGTTGGTTAACTTTTTTGGGTTTGTGGCTTGGGCCCCTGAAATGCCCAAATAATAATAATAATAATATATCATTATTATTACAACTTTGACCCGCCATAACTTCTTCATAAGACGTCTAATAAATGTGCCGTCAGCAGCTTCACGGCCCAGAAATTAAAGATAAAATTTCAAGACAAATTTCAGTTTCTTAAATAGAAATTAGGGTGTGGGCCCCATGAGGTTCGTTTTGGACATTTGCAGTGAATTGTGACTTTTTCACCGGGCGTCTATTTTGGATGAATGAATAGTCGATCCCATGTGTTCTTCTTTGAGGATCACAATGGTGTGATCCATATGACATGTTTTAGGATCAAGATGTGGGACCTATGAAGAATTTTTCATGTGCAATGTTGTGAAATGTAGTTTCTTCACAGGGAGTTTGATTCAGGAAAATGAATAGTTGATCGAATACATTTTTCTACAATGATTGTGATGGTGTGATCCATTTGGTTATCTAGATCTGTCTGAGAATGTAAGTTAGTAAAGTTTTTTTTCTCCCTTTCAAACTAGCAAATATAATCATGCACTCGTCATCCTTTCGACAGGATGTTCCATGTACTATGAGAGTGAAATGGTATACCTAGGGGTATTAATGCATAGTTTGGTACCTGATAACTGCAGGGTTCATATCCAGGTGATGAGGCAGGGTCACACATCGTGTGGTCCCTACACTCACCATATACCACACTAGGAATATACTATATCTCATATCTACTTCTTTAGGAGTCATATTTTAGAATGTGAGTAGCTTGTCCTGAGTGTTATTCTATATATAATGTGATAGTTCCCTCAGTAGTAGATTCTGATATCTGATATGAGATGTTCTGGGCATGATGCCATTTTAGGTGATGCCTGATGATAGTTTTGATCAGGTAGGTTTATTAGATTTTCCAAAGCTAATCCTCTAATTGGGCTGGGTAGAGGTGTTCCTCGATTTCTTTTTGATAGGTACTATCCAGTAGAGATGTCTTGTGTAGTTCCTCGATGCCTTCGGGTGGAATCACCCTACCGAGTAGGGCGAGGGTCTTCGATGACTTAGAGTGGAATCCCCCATCAGCATGGATGTGGGTCCTCTATCAGCTACTTCAAAGTGGAATCCCCATGACGCATTAGGGAGGGGTCCTCTACGATGACTATCAGATTAGTATGCCCCTCACACATTAGGGAGTGGGTCCTCTATGAAGACTGGCATAGTGGTATCCCCCTAACACACTAGGGTGTGGGTCCACTATCAGCTACTTTAGAGTGGAATATCCTTGAAATCCTAGGTAATGGGTCCTCTACTTCGAGTTTACACCATCCACTATACGAATCAATGGTGAGACATGCTTTGTCGTTACTTTGGACTCATGAGTAAGAGGGTAACTTTCCCACTAAGATGCATTCTTTTGACGCAAACTAAAACTATGAGGGAGGGACAGTGCTTCCCAAATTGGATAGTATCATTGTGTGTTGATTGATTCCCTTTGACTTTCATGTTCAGAGTAGACATGAGGTTGAAGGGCATCATAGGTGGTTACTTATGGAACCGTTAGTGACTCATTTTATTGGCAGAGATGTGAGATGTAGATCCCCTTGCTCTCTCATTTGCGGTTCTTTGGTTGAGAATATATATATATATTTATATCCTATTGTAGTACTCACTCCTTGGGGTTTTGGTTACTCTCCTTCCAAGAGAGGTGAATGTATGCGAGGTATGGCGCATGCTTTCCGTGTCCAGATTCTCATGGTTGGACCAGTCTACCCTTCTACTGTAGTTAGTGAATACTCAACGAGAAGTTCATCTTCTCACCTTTTTTAACATCTTATGTTTGGATTATTTTACTTTCACCCTCTTTTTGGGTTGATCTACACTCTTCTTACTATACCTTGTTCTATCTACTGCTTTCTTTTTTAGTGTATCTCTTATGGCTCCCCCTTCATCCTTTTGGGGTTTCCTACTGAGTATTTTAATACTCACCCCTACAAGGGTTTTTCCTACACGTATCATTCCATATGAAAATGATGGAAAATTGATCATGACTTCAGAGGAGCTTAGGGATACAGATTATTGGACCACATACGGTGGTTGTAGCATGGGATCTAGGAGCCGGGCTATCTCAGCTATTTTACTTTTCAATTACTAACATGTTGTGGCACTTTTTTGGTTGGGTGTGTATTATTCCTCTTTCCCTTTTTTTTCTATACTTGTATTTTATATAGGTTGATGAATTTTTGTGATTTATATATTGCAGTTTTGTGTCACTTTTTCTTTTCCCTCTATAATTTTTCACTGAGTTGGATACGTGTGTCTATGTATAGTTTTTTAGGAAAAGGCCACCCTGAGGTTGTTGTGCCTTCAACGCTTGTCTCCACCCCCTAGCCTATGGAGGTGGGTTTGGGGTAGTTGCGGCTTGAGCCCCAACATGGGTCAGGTTGTGAAAAAGTGGTTTCAATGGTGGTTTGACACTTGGGACATTCTTTGGATGTTTCCCTAAAAATATCTCGGTTGGGTTTAGGGAAATAGTGTCAATGTGTCTCGAGAGCAGATCTCAGGCTATGGAGTCTGGTGATGGTGCAACGGCTGACGTAACCATTCACCAGGACCCTAATTACCCATTAGTCGACTTGGCATACTGAAGAATTTTTTTGAAGGTAACTTTGTTACATTCATCATATATTATTGATTCCTTCACGTTACATATTGATTAAATCCCCTTTTTAGTTGATATATATATATATGCTAATTTGACTGTTGTACTCATTGATAAGTTTCAAGATGCCTCTGAAATGACAGCCAGCCAAGATATTAGCTCCAGTTCGTGATGAAAACCCTATGATAGATGAGGCCTTAGTTCATGATCCATCATACGATACCCCTTCCTCTTGGTGGATAGGTTGTAGAACATCCAACTATTGAGCAGCATTTAGCCCCAACAGAGTAGGCTGAGAATGTTTGCAGGCTGAGCGTGCTCTATGAGTTCAAGTATCAGAGACCACTGAGGTTTCACAGTGATCCATATCCTCATGTATCATAGGTTTGGCTAGAGTCAGTGGTGTTCCTCTTTAGTATTTTTCAGACATCAATGGATCAGATGGTGACTTTGGTATCCAATCGTCTCCATAGAGCAACTGGATATTGGTGGAGATTGGTTACATAGATACGTATGAGTCGGCAATATCGTGGAATGAATTCCAGTAGTTGTTTTGTGAGGATTAATACCCCTTCTACTTACACTTCATTCATGTTTATAATCTCCTTTAATTTCAACAGGGATTGATGATGGTTTAAACACCCAGAAAAAATTTCCATGTAATTTTTTTAATTATATGGAATATTATGAGTCCCTGAAAATTGACAACGCATGATTCCAAGGCCCAGTGTGCCCAGAATGAATTTATGAACTTTTTTAAGGTATGTTCAGTAAACGTGCGAGTGGTTTTTTTTAACTTTTTAACCAGTGCTTGTAATTGAAATCTGAGGGCACCGTTGAACTCGCAGCATCGATATTCGCATAAGGAGACTTTCACCTCGACTATAGTAGATCTAGGGTAGAAGATAGTTTTTCAGTTTTTTGTGGAAGAAGAAAAATAAAATATTTAACATTTTATTTTTCTTTTGAAACCCCTCCTTTTGAGTTATGGGGGTGGGGACCACCCGAACTAGAAAACCCCCATTTTTAATTCTACTGGTGAGGACCACCTGAACCCCTCTTTAATGTGGGGAAGTCCCTTAGAATCCTCTCATTTAACTGTGCCAATTCAATACAATTAATTGTGACATTTAATTGTGCCAACATTAATTTGGCCAACGTAAATTAAATTGATAAACCTATTCTAATTTTTTTGGCTCCTCATATCCTTGTGTAAAATGTTGTCAAAAGGGAGGTTTGGGGAGAACTTTTGAGAAAATCCCTCTCCCATTAAGAACGCCCTCTCCAAAGAAGAATGAGGAACTGGAACCGAGCCTGGATCGGAAGCAACAAATGCCAACGTTCTTCAATGACTTCATCTTCTAACTTGAAACACCTCCAATGAACCTTTGAGGTAGGGATTGTTGTTTTGAATACCCCCTTACCCATTCTAGGCATTCTTCATGATTCTAGAATAAACAAGCTGCTAGCTACCGTTCTAACGTAGAGGGTTCGGGCAAAAAAAACATGGACCAACCTCTCCATAAGCTCTGTGAATTTTGATGATCTTGAAATGATGGCAATTTCCCAAGATAAGTGTAGAAATTTTCGGAATGAAGAATAGGCCACAAGGGCACACCCGGTGGCCCAAAGAATGTCGTCGGCGACTGTGTCAGCGACCGGCACTGGTGGAACTCCAGAGCGGCGGCCGACTCCCCGACTGGCCACCACGAGAGTGACAACACGACCGCGCTTCCAAATAAGGGTCGTGGTCCATCGGCCACGGTGGATAAAGGGATGTGGCTGGCGCACGACCGGACATGTGATGGGGGTGGCGGCGTGTGTCCGCACCACCCGGCGTGCAGGAGCCGCGGTGTGAGGCTGTAGCGGCAATGGAGGGGTGGATGTCTCACTGGTGGCTGTCGATGATGGTTTAGTGCGCGGACACACCGCGCAGAGGAGGGATGGTTGTATGACCAGCCGTGGACCGCCCAGGGCGGGCCGCCCAGAGCGGGCGGCACCACGGGCTGCCCAGCGCGGGCTACACCATGGGCCAGGCCGCACTGGCTGCCTGAGCCAGACCCAGCGGGCCGAGTCAGATCCCACAGGTCGGATCAGACCCAGGGCAAGACCCGGGTCGGGCCGAGTCGACCCGAGTAGGGTCAGGTCGGACCGGACCCAGACCAACTTCGACCCCTTTTCATTCTTTTGGCCATATATTGAGCTACGGGAGTCCGTTTGATGAACCGTCTACGATTCCAGAAACCTTGGATCAAGATGTTTTTCTTGGTATACCCCACTTGAGTTTGGATAAATTTGGGGTATGGCTAGGTTGGATAAAACAGGAATCCAATCAGGCCCTCAGATCTAAAAGGCCAATAACATACAGACCGGGCATCCGATTGACGCACCTTGTGTCATGTTGAGAACCCTTTTACATGGAAGTCCATTGATATACTTATTAATGGGACTTTGTGGAAGTTAGATTATCGACCTGTGGCATGAGGAGAGGACCCTCCCGGAATCATGTGAGCTTAGTGCGGGAACCCTGTAGCTGGCTATAACATGAGAAAGGGATCCTATGTCGGTCTATGCTTTGTGATCCTATGTGGGTCTGTGTTCAAGAGTCTCACCTGGATCTACTCTAGGAATCCATGTGGGGCTACTCTAGAAGCCTACATGGGTCTAATAATTTACGATCCTACGTGGGTCTGATTATTTAGGATCCTACGTGGGTCTTCCTCTTAATAGAGTAAAATGATTTAGTAGTTACATATAATCATCTTTGCTACCATACCTATGTTATACCTAGTGTGAGATGATTCCTTACCTTTGTGGTAATACCTTTGTGGTATTATCCTATGTGGCATAACTTTGTGGTACATACCTTCATGGTGATTCCTTTGTGGTATTCTTCTGGGTGGCATACCTTGGTGGTACTTACCTTCATGGTGATACCTTCATGGTATTCTTCTATGTGGTGTTAGCTTTGTGGTAATTACCCTTGCGGTGTTAACTTCATGGTATTCTTTCCTACATGGAATAGTTGTACATTGTGTAAGAGTTGGGCATTTTGCTTCTTCAGGAATGAGATGGGTATACTTGATAACTTAGGTATATGTATGGGCATATACCTAAGTAGGGGTGTCAGATGTTTTCATGCTTTTCGGTTGTTCTTTTGTGGATTTTTTGTGACCTTATAGGGTCTTGGGGTCCCTACTGAGTATCTTTATACTCACCCCTACACGAGAAACACCCGCACCTTGTTGTGTTTGGTGTAGACGACGGACATCGCTGAAGGAGGATGAGAGTACCAGGACGGGAGGTAGCTCGGAGGTGGACATTAGACAAGGCATACCGCAGAGACAACTGTTCAAGAGCTGTACCTACCCTTTGGGTCGGGTCTTTAGTGGGAGTTCACAGGAGCTATTTCAGTTTACTTAGTTTTTCATTTTTTTTGTACTTTCCTGTTGGGCCTGTATTCTGGCCCCTTTTTCTTACTGGACACACTCTTTTTAATATATAGTTTATTTGTGTTTGTATATTTTTGTGTGCTTGGTTTCATGTGTTTACCGGTTATAAAGGTAATACCTTACCGGTTTTTAGGTAATACGACTTTTGGTGCTAGTCGCCAACCCCTGGCCTATGGAAGGTCGGCTTGGGGTAGTCACAACATGGGCCCTGGGGGATGGGTCATGATAAATTGGTATCATAGGAGTCAATTATACCGTAGAACATTACACTCGGATCTTTTTAACGGAAATAGTGTTATTTGTGGTGAGTTTGTTTATCAGTTTATGGAATCCAGTGTTGGTGTGGCGGTCGACATATCCATACACCAGGACCCTGATTTCTGATTTCTAACTCAGTGCATGAAAACACTGATTGCCTGTGTGTTTTGAAAAGTTTTCTTTGTGATCTCATTGATTCATCTCAACAGGTATAACTTATTGACCATGGAGCACCTATTTATTTTCATGATACCTCCATGTAGACATCCAGCTAGGGTTCCAGGTATAGTACGCGATGATAGCCCACCAAGCGACGAGGCCTTAGTATAGGGCCCTTTATCAGCAGGGGCACCAGTAGTGGCACCAGCGGTACCATTACCCATTGGGCCACCGATTCCACCAGCCCCATCAGCAGAGGGTTCACACCGCTTGAGCACATTGCATGAGTTCTAGCACCATAGGCCACCTAGGTTCATGAGTGAGATAAACCCACAAGTGGCTGAGGATTGGTTGGAGGTCGTGGTGAGAGTTTTACGACTGGTAGGGACACTAGCTGATCTCATGGTGATCCTTTCCGTGATTCTTTTACGGGAAGCAGCAGGTAGATGATGATGCTTGATGCTCCAAGCTCACGACAAGGTGAAACTTCTCTGGGCAGACTTTCAGAGCTTGTTTCAGGCCCAGTTTTTCCCAGTGACCCTTCACATAGTGTGCATACAGGATATTCTTCATCTACAGTAGGGCAGCATGATTATGGCTCAGTACTCAGCAAGGTTCACCGACCTCTCACACTACTCCACTAATATGGTGTGGGACCCATTCGTCAGGGATAGGGCCATCGAGTAGGGAATCAGGTGGGAGATTCGGGCTTCAATGATTTCTCTCAGTATCCCGACATAGGCGGGGGTGTTAGAGTGATCCCTCTTAGTGGAGAGTTTTCTTGATGAACAGTCACCAGCAGCGAGACCCAACACCAGGCATCAAGTAGTGGAGTCTTTTGCAACAGGCAGTAGACAGATGTCACAGAGGTCTAAGAGGACCCAACCTATAGGTGGATGACCGCAGGATTCAGGGTCGGTTGTGTGGGGCACCGGAGACAGAGCCAGTCATGTGAGGAGCATGCAATGTTACGTATGCAGTGGGCATGGTATCATGGCTTGTGACTGCTTGACCCACTATATGGAGGATCAGAAGATAGTCGAAGGACCACCCAGGAAGAGGCAGAAGTTTGACCGAGGAGGTCCGTAGGGAGTAGTCAGACGTGGCAGAGGAGCTGGCTGTGCAGCTGGTGGAGGGAGACAATTCGAGATGTTACTGCCACCACCAACAGGTGGTCCACCCCAACCAAAAGGAGTAGGTGGATGGGGGTGAGCTCAGTTCCAGGTATCTAAGTCCTACGAACATGGCGCTTCAGAGATGATACAAGGTACGATTTTTGTCTACTCCACCATAGTTACAATGATTATAGACATAGGTTCCAATCATTATTTTCTTTCCACTGCCCTCGTTCAGATATCATAGATTCTAGTGGAGTCGGTATCTCGATCCTTACGACTAGAGACTCTTATGAGATAGGATTCGACGATTACACACTGGAGTTGGTAGTGTGATCTTACTCTAGAAGGTGAGAGCTTTAGCTGGGGATTTCCTAGTAGCAGCATCAAGGCCTTACAATGTCATCTTGGGTAAGGAATGGTTATCTACAGTCCATGCTCAGATACACTATATTAGGGGAAAAGTGTGGTGTGCCTGCATGGATAGGACTAGATTTACCTTCACCAGAAAGAAGGGAACCTTTAAAGTATAAAATTGACTTACCTGAAGGAGAGTGTAGCCAATAACTCATCAGTTGGATGGCCTTACCCTCAGAGCAGTTTATGTGGAGAGTCTGAGTTATCCTGTCGTGGTAGACCAGTACACAGATGTCTTTATTAATGATGTTCCGAGTCTACCTCCTCACAAAGAGGTGGACTTTTACATTGACTTTTACCCCGAGACAACACTGATATCTACACCAGCATATCATATGACTCTCGTGGAGCTTCTTGAGCTGTGGGTACATCTAGAGGACTTACAGGGGAAGGGATTCTTCTGGCTCAGTGTTTCTCCTTGGGAAGCCCCAATTTTGTTCACCAAGAAGGCAGATAGGAGCTTGAGACATTGTGTTTTCTATTGGTGCCTGAACCAGGTGACCTTGAAGAACAAGTACCAACTCCTGAGGATTGACAACCTCTTTAAACAGTTGAAGGGAGCACGGTTGTTCTCGAAGATAGAACTCAGGTCAGGCTATCACCAACTCAGAGTACAAGACAAGGATGTGAAGAAGACAAATTTCATATATCGGTATGGCCATTATGAGTTCTTGGTTATTCCATTTTTCATGACCAACGCTCTAGAAATGTTCATGGGACTCATGAACAGGATCTTTCAGCCATAACTTGATCACTTTTTAGTATTCTTCATCAACAACATTCTGATCTACTCGGCTATTTAGGAGGATCATGCCTATCATTTGCAGATCGTTTTGGACACACTCCGAGAGCACCAGCTTTAAGGTAATCTCTCTATGTTCCAGTTCTGAATCTGAGAGGTTCACTTTTTGGGACATGTCATCTCAGAGACTGGTGTTGCGGTGGTTCCAATGAAGACGGAGGCGGTACATTCTGGGGATCCACCAAGGAGTGTGACGGAGGTATGGAGTTTCCTAGGTTTGGCCAGAAACTACTAGAGATTTGTGATAGGTTTCTCTAGAGTTTTATCACCTTTATCAACATTGACGAAGATGGGGAAACCCTTCGTGTGGTCGTAGAAATGCCAGTAGTGTTTTCAGGAGCTGAGGCAGAGGATGACTAGTGCCCCCATCTTGAGGCTTCTGAAGGAGGGCGTTGGGTATGTAGTCTACTGTGACGCATCAGGGACCAGGCTCAAATGTTTCCTGATGCAGGAGCAAGAAGTTAGCACATATTTTTCTAAACATCTAAGACATCATGAGAAAAAACTACACTATTCATGACCCTGAGTTAGCAACATTGGTCTTCGCTTTGAAGATGTGGTGACACTATCTGATGGTCGAGCATTTTACGATCTACTCTAGTCACTAGAGTCTCATGTATATATTCTCCCAGAAGTACCTAAGCCTAAGACAGTGACGTTGGCTTGAGTTCCTCTCGGACTATGACTTCGAGATAGTCTATATTCCTAGGAAGGGGAAAGTTGTAGCAGATGCACTCAGCTGAAGATATGGAATATAGTTGCTAGGTGAGGCGATGGAGTAGCTGGATGCTCTGCATATATCCTTTTTGGATCCATATAAAGAATATTTTCTTCAGTCTCTTACAGTCACTCCCCCACTCCTTCAGTGAGTCAGGGAGGTGCAACGTGGGGACACTGACTACGAGGCTCGATGTGCTCAGATATCCACAGGA
This sequence comes from Viscum album, assembly GCA_963277665.1. NCBI lineage: Eukaryota > Viridiplantae > Streptophyta > Magnoliopsida > Santalales > Viscaceae > Viscum > Viscum album. The sequence goes on from OY728120.1 coordinate 791,000,350, forward strand.
TAGGCACCTGATGGATTTTATGAAGGTGGGGAGCACGTCATCCTTTTCAGGGGATGTACCATGGTACCAATGTCACTTCAGGAGGATGTTTCGAAGGAGTTCCACACATCCCCTCTAGCGGTACATCCAAGAGTGGAGAAGATGTACTAGGAACTCCGACGATAGCACTGGTGGCCGGGAATGAAGAAAGCAGTAGCATAGTTTTTCTCTCGGTGCCTCACTTGTCAACACGTGAAGGCGGAGTATCAGGTACCAGAAGGCTTAGTTCAACCATTAGAAGTCCCAGAGTGGAAGTGGGATGGGATATCCATGGACTTGGTGACAGAAATTCCACATACATCCAGGGGTCATGATTCTATTTGGGTGATCGTCCACCGAATCACCAAGTCGGACCACTTCCTACCGATCAGATAGCAGGTTTTAGTAGAGATCTTGGGACGACTCTGTGTGTAGGAGATTGTGCGGATACATGGAGTACCCTCGATTATTGTCTCTGATTGTGATTCACATTTCACTTCTCAGCTATAGAAGGGGTTGCAGGAGGCTTTCAGAAGGCATCTTCGTTTGAGAACCACCTTCCATCCTCAAACGAATGTCCAGACTGAGTAGACCATTCAGACCCTCAAGGAAATAGTGCGTTCTAGCATCCTCAAATTTGGTTGTATATGGGAGGATCACTTGACCTTGGTGGAGTTTTCATACAACAACAACTATCACTCAACCATTGGGATGACACCTTTTGAGGCTTTGTATGACCAACCTTGTAGATCGCCTTTGTGTTGGACTAACCTAGGGGAGTCAGCACTCATGGTACCAGATATGGTATGGGATACCACAAAGAATGTACAAATCATCAAGGAGAGGATGAAGACTGCACAGAGTAGACAGAAGTCTTATGCTGACAGGAGACGGAGACCTCTGGAGTTCGAGGATGGTGACCACGTATTTCTATGGTTCTCACCCTGATGAGGTTTACAGATATTTGGCTTGGGTGGAAAGTTATCTCTGAGGTTTATTAGACCTTTTTAGGTCCTCAGTAGAGTTAGTGAGTCGGCTTACCGCTTAGCTCTTCCACCTCAGTTGCATCGGATGCTTGATGTTTTCCACGTATCCCAACTGATGAGATATGTGCATGAACCATCTTACATCATCGACCATAGTGAGCTGGACATCGACGATGGGGTAATGTTTACAGAGGTTCCAGTAAAGATTGAGGATCGACAGGAGTGGGTCCTTCATGGGCGGTTGATACCACTGGTGAATGTATGTTGGCAGCACGAGAACCTCCAGGAGAGCACATGGGAGCAGGAGGCTCAGATTCATCCTCAGTACCCCCACTTGTTTTCCTAGTTTTTGTGATGTGGCTTTCGGGGATGAAAAGCCCTAAGGTGGGGAGAATTTAAAGACCTTGAAAAAAACTCCATGTAATTTTTTTTAATTATATGGAATATTACGACTCCACTAAAATTTATGGCACATGATTCCATGGAACAGTGTACCTAGAATGAATTTATGAACTTTTTTTAGGTACGTTCAATAAACGTGCGAGCGGGATTTTGTAACATTTGAAACATTGCTCAGAATTGAAATATAAGGGCACCATTGAACTCATAGCGCCGATATTCCCTTATGGAGACTTTCTCCACAACCGCAGAAGGTCGAGGGTAGAAGATAGTTTTTCAGTTTTTCATGGAAGAAGAAAAATAAAATATTTAAATCATTATCTTTCTTTTGAAACCCCTCCTTTTGAGTTATGGGGGTGGGGAATACCCAAACTAGAAAACCTTCATTTTGAATTCTACTAGTGGGGACCACCCGAACCCCTCTTTAAAGTGGGGAATTACCTTGGAATCCTCCCATTTAATTGTGCCAATGAAATACAATTAATTGTGCCAATGTAATACAATTAATTAGGCCACTTAATTATGCCAAAATTAATTGGTCCAATGTAAATTAAATTGATAAACCTATTATAATTTTTTGTGTCCTCATTTCCTTGGAAAAATCATTGGCGAATGGGTGGCTTGGGGGGAACTTCGGAGAAACTCTCTCTCCAATGAAGAACACCGTATCCAATGAAGAATGAGGAATCGAACCTGAGCCAGGATCAAAAGAAAAAAATGATGATGTTCTTCAATGACTTCATCTTCCAACTCGAGACACCTCCAATGAACCTTTGAAGTAGATATTGTTGTTTTGAATATCCCCTTACCCGTTCTTGACGTTCTTCACGATTCAAGAATAAACAAGCCACTAGTAACCATTCTAATGCGGAGGGTTCAGGCCAAAAAAATATGACCTGACCTCTCCTCAAAAATTGTGAATTTTTATGGTGTTAAAACAATGGCGATGTCCGGAGAAAAAGTGAAGAAATTTTCAGAATGAAGAACGGGCCACCGGGGCACACCCGGTGACCCGAAGAACGTCGTGGGTGACTGTGCTAGTGACCAGCACCGGTGGAACTCGAGAGCGGGGGTCGGCACCCTGGTCATCCACGACGGCGGCGGCGGTCTGATCACGGTGCCAGAGAAGGGATGCGGCCCGTCGGTCGCAGCGGAGTGAGGGCGGTGGTCAGCGCACGGCCAGCCACGTGATGGGGGGTGGCGGCATGCATTCGCGCCGCTTGGTGTGCAAGATCCGCGGTGCGAGGCCGCGGAGACAATGGAGGGGTGACCGGATCACTGCCAGCCACCGGTGATGGCATGGCATGTGGTCGTGTCACGCGGAGGAGGGCTGGCTGTCTGGCCATCCATGGGCTGCCCAGCGCGAGCCGCACAATGGGACACCCACCGCAGGCCGCCCATCGCGACCCGCACCAAGGGCCACCAAGCATCATCGGGCCGGGCCAAACCCAGCGGGCCAGGTCAGACCCCGCGGGTCAGGTCAGACCTAGGTCCAGACCCGAGTGGGGCTGGGTCAGGTCGGCCTAGGTCGGGTCGGGCTGGGGCGGTCCGACTGGGTCAGACCAGCTTCGACCCCTTTTCGTTATTTCGGCCATATCTAAAGCTATGGGCGTCCGTTTGACGCAACGTCTGTGGTGCCAAAAACCTTGGATCAAGATGATCCTTTCGGTAGAAACCAGTTGAGTTTTGGAAAAAGTTGGTGTATGGCCAGGTTGGTTCGAACACGAACCCAACTGGGCCCTTGGATCTAAAAGGCCAATAACTTACAAACCGAGTGTATGATTGATGCAGCATCTATCACGTTGAGACCCCTTTTACATGGAAGTCCTTTGAGATACTTCTTCGTGGGATTTCATGGTAGTTTTTGTATCAACCTGTGGCTTTTGGAGCGGAACCTCACGGAATCACGTGATCTTAGTGCAGAAACGCTGTAGCTGGCTATAACATGAGAAAGGGACCCTATGTGGGTATGTGATTTGGGATCCTATGTGGGTCTGTGTTCGAGAGTCTCACCTTGATCCTCTCTAAGAATCCACGTGGGACAACTCTATGATCTTATGTGGGTCTGCTGTATTAGGATCCTACGTTGGTCTGATGATTTAAGATCCTACGTGGGTCTGATGATTTAGGATCCTACATGGCTCTGCCTCTTACCGGAGTAAGATGCATCGGTAGTTACATGGGTATGCTACATGGGTATGCTTCAGTAGTCATTACCTTCATGGTAATACCTTTGTGGTATTCTCCTCTATGGCGTACCTTTTTGGTACTTACCTTCGTGGTGATACCTTTGTGGTATTATTCTATGTGAGGTACCTTTGTCGTACTTACCTTCGTGGTGATACCATCGTGGTATTCTTCTGTGTGGCATTACCTTTGTGGTACTTACCCTTGTGGTGTTACCTTCGTGGTATTCTTTCCTGCGTGGAACAGTTGTACTTTGGCTAAGAGTTGGGCCTTGTGTTTCCTCATGAATGAGACGGGTATACTTGATAATTTAGGTATATGTATGTGAATATACCTAAGTAGGGTTTTCATATGTTTTCAATCTCTGAGTTTTATTATTTGTGGGTTTTGTTAGTCATTCGAGGGTCTCGGGATCCCTACTGAGTATCGTTATACTCACCTCTGCACGGGCTACTCCGGCACCTTTTTGTGTTTGGTACAGACGACGGACAACACTGACTGAGGACAAGAGTACCAGGACTGGAGGTAGCTCGGAGGTGGACATTAGATGAGGCGTATCGTAGAGATGACCATTCGAGAGATGTACATACACTATAGGTAGGGTCCGTAGTGGGAGTTCACATGAGTTGTTTAAGTTTACTTAGCTTTCTATTTTTTTTGTACTTTCTATTTGGGCTTTTATTCTAGCCCCTTTTTCTTACTGTACACACACTTTTTTACTATACAGTTTATTTGTGTTGGTATCTTTCTGTGTGCCTGGTTTCATGTGTTTACAGGTTATAAAGAAAACGACTTCTTGGTTTTTAGGGAATACGCCTTTTAGTGCTAGTCGCCAGCCCATGGCCTATGGAAGGCGTGCCTGGGGTAGTCACGGTACGAGCCTTAAGGGACGAGTCATGACAGATGGTGACTAAGTACACGACTAGGTTCATAGACCTTGCACTCTATTCTCTCGACATGATCCATGATGGCTACTTCTGAGCAAAAGAGTTTGACTAGGGACTCTGCAGAGAGATCCATGCTACAATAGTACCCTTGTGCATCCCCACCTATGTAGGGGTGGTGAAGTAGGAACGGGTGATAGGTAACTTTCCATTATAGGGATTCCAAACATCTAGGTGTGGAAGTGAGTGCAACAAAGCTGAGAGGTATGTCTTAGCTAGCAGGCGTTAGTTAACGAGATCTCAATGTAGGAGGACTCCCCATAATCAGTCTTAGGCACATAGTCGAATGGGGTCGAGATAGCTTAGAGCATCAGGGTAGCCCCTGGAGGGCTGGTGTTATTCTTATGATGGGTGAGGTCATCTGGAATGAGACTACCTGACTATACATGTGGAACTTCCAAAGACAATAATAGATAAAACTTCATGGAAGAGACAACATCGTGATCAGGGATCTCCTAGGTAAGTATAGGGTGGTCCCCATGGAGGTGGTGCTGGAAGAGGAGCATGCAGAAATGTGGTTGGTGGATGACACTATGAGGTCCTTCCACCACCACTGGGCAGCCCACCTCAGGATCATGGAGCTAGCAGTCGTGGCTGAGGGAATCTTTATGCATTGGATGTTTACGATCCAATAGTTCATGAGATGATTAGAGGAACACCTTGTATGTTTTATACCTTCTTTAGTAAAACTTATTAGACACTAGGTGAGGTAATATTTTTTCCCTGCATCTTTCTTGAGGTTTTACTAGGGTGATGTGGGGGGTCAGTGAACCCTATATCGGTGTTGTTCGACATAGATTCGAATGCATGTGGAAGAGGGGTATTTTCCCCACCAAGATGTGTTTTTGTGACGTGAGAAAAACTGTGAGGGTGAGTCAGTACTACCCAAAGATGATAGTTTCAAGGTGAGGTGGATGAGTCCCTCTGACATATGCATTCTTGGTTGGGGTTTTACAGTGGAGTGTCAGAGTAGGTCCTAGCTTTTCTAGTGTGGTTTTTCTACTTGACCTCCTTTTTCATAGAATTCCAATAGTTAGTATGGAAGAGTGTCTAGTTTGGGGTTACTCTCCTTACAATGTAATCTAAGACACATGGGGTATGCCATGTTATTTTTGTGTCTAGATCTTGTGGTTGGATGAGTTTACTCACCAACCCTTTTCATTGGTACCTTGTGTGCTCACCATTATGTATTGATACTATAGTTATCAAGTATAGGTAGAGGTGATGGAGACCCCATGAATAGAACTATGTGACTCAGTATTTGGTGATAGCAGTAGTAGTATTCACCTTTGAGAATGTGAAGGTACTACATTCTAGGAGAGTGCTTAGTGGTTCATTTAGAACGCCAGAGTCTCAGGTACATCTCCTCCCAGAGAGACATGAACCTAAGACGGTGATGCTGGTTGAAATTCCTAAAGGATTATGTCTTCGAGATATTCTATACTCTAGAAAATGGCAACATTGTAGCATAGGACCTTAGCAGGGAGTCCTAATCTCACTTATTGTGGGATGTTTTAGAGCATTTATCTTTCGTACAGCTGACCCTGGTGGAGCGGGAGGGTACAAATTTTCTTTAGTTGATAGTGTTAACTCCTTCACTTCTCGAGAATGTAAGAGAGTCTCGGTTGTGATACATCGACTATGAAATATTTTGTGATCAGATATCCTGGGATGTTTCACCAGATGTACATTCTGAGGAAGGAATAACGATTCCTTGTTCTAGGTACAAGTAATGATTCCAGTTGTGATGTGAGGTGTAGAGGATCGGTTGGGGAGGAAAACTATCCCCGAGTTTCATCAGGCCACTTGTGACTGTGCAAAGAGATGACGAGGTTTCCTACTACCTTTCCAAACCCCCAATAACTAGAGTGGGCGCATTAAATCTCCCACATTTCATAGCTAAGTTGATTCATGCATGTTCCAACACATGTCATCATCAGGAGTAGACCGTATGATGACAGACCATCCCTTTGGTTCTCATGTTGTGGAATCATGGAAACCTGTAGGTTTTCGTAGGAGTGAGAGAGATAGGTGTGAGCCCATTATCCCAAAATTTTTCCCCCAGTTTTTCTTTTTAGGGAAAAAATCATGATGGAGGTAAAGATTTAGAGACGTAGTTTTTTCCTTGTAAGAATTATAAATATTTCTAGAAATATTTCCAGAGATAGGCGCTGAGACGGTGTGCAATTTCGAGATCTGGTGTACCCGAAACTAATTTTATAAAAATATTTATTATATTTTATACTATGCACACTGTGTAAATGGGTCATCTCTCAAAAGGTAGCTTATATAAAAAATATGAGGACATGGTTGATTTTGTAGTGTGGCGTTTACCCTAGGTGGGACATAACTTTTGTCAGTGTGGGTCTTCTATAGAAAATATCACGGAGAACATAACCATAAATAAAATTATTAAATAAAATTGTTTTATCTCATATGTTAATTTGAATAACGTTTGAACATTGACTCAGATTGAAAATATGAAACCACTTTTGAGTATGTAATGAGGGTTTTTACCTAATCATTACCTAAAATAAGAGGGTGTGGGATGTTCGGATACTTTGACCGTTGGTGGGTGATCTGTTATTTATTTATAAATAGGTGATTATGAGGTTTTACAAGGATTGTATGATAATCCTCCCATCCATAGTAAACCTCTCCTCCTCTCATCCCTTGGGAAATTCAATATCTTATCCTGGACATATAATAGTGGTGCTGCAGATCTGAGCAGATCAGAGTGCAGAGAACACAACGAATGTTGACGGGTGTGTTCACCGATGACGAATGGATCCAAATTCGAGGTAGGGCCTTTGATTTGTTGATTTTCCCCCACCACCCCATTGTTTCATTCTTTATGAATTCTCTGATTGAGTTTATTAACTGATTTCATACCACATAGTTTGATTGTGATACATAAACTTGTTCAATTATTTTTTTCTTCCATTTTTTTATAATTGAATCGTTGAACTCTTCTTACTCATCTTTGTGAAAATTATCATTGAATTGATAATCGGTATTTTCTATTCATTCTTTCTCCATCCCTTTCATGTATGTGTGTGTGTACCTATATATATATATATATTTGTGTGTGTGTGTGTATTTTTGGTGTTTTATTCTTTGTGATTCTAAATCTGGGTTGGAAAAGGACTTTCCCCAAGGAAGTTCGTCCTCGGATGATGCCAGGGAACATCTATGCAGTATCGGTGATGCAGTGCTGGATTATCCTAGGGATGCGTGGTGTAGTGTCGAACGAGCCCAGGGAAGGGTGGTGTGGCATCGATAAGCCTGGATGTGGATGATGCATCTTTAGTAAGAATCGATGAGGAAGAGCGGATGTGGTACGATATCTATGAGAGATCTTCTCTAGGATGTGAGATATAGGGTTTACGGTGTGATATCAGGATGATGAGAAAGGATAAGTCATGTGGAATGAGGAGGAACTGGGGGTTCACTGTTAGGGCTTACAGAGATGAAGGTCATGGGAAGAAGAAGGAATGGAAAAGATAAAGAAAAAAAGGATTAAATGAAATGGAATGAAAAAGAGAATGAAATAGAGAAGTGGGGTTGGGGGCATGACCCTCATGGAGAGAAGTGGGGAGGGGGATCATGTGTGCCTCTCGATGGTGTGTAAAAAAAGATAATAATGTTATTATTATTTTTGGTGTAAAATCAAAATTCGTACATAACTCATTCATGCAATATCAGATTAATGAACAATCAGCATCAAATATGGCCCTATAATAGAGATGGTCATTTTAAGACTGATGTTGGTTAGCTTTTTCAGATTCATGGCGTGGGTCCCTGAAACACTCAAATAACCATAATATATTATTATTATTTTTACAAATTTTACCTGCCATAACTTATATATATGATTTCTGATCGAAACACCATCAACGGATTCACAACCTGGAAATTAAGATGGATGTTTCAAGACCAATTTCAGGCGTTTAAACCAAAATTGTGGTGCGATACCCATGAGGCCCAGTTTGGACATTTACAGTGAAATGTGAATTTTTCACCAAGTTTCAATTTTAGATGAATAAATATCTGATCCCGTAATTTTTTCAACGAGTATCACAATGGTGTGATCCGTATGTTGTGTTTCGGGATCAGGGTGTGGGGACCTTGAATCACCATTCAAGCACAATGCTGCAAAATGCAGTTTCTTCACTAGGAGTCTTATTTGGGTGAATGAATAGTTAATCCTACATATTTTTCTACAAATATTTTTATGGTGTGATTTCTTTGGTTATCTGAAGACTTATGAGGAGGTAAGTCGGAAAAGTAACATTTTCTCTCTTTTAAACCAACTAAGAGCACAGTGCACTCGTCAGCCTTTTGGCAGAATGTTCCATGTACTCTAAGAGTGCAGTGGTATGCCTAGGGGTACTAGTGTATAGTTTATATAGCGACCCAAGCCTTTTACATAAAAAAAATTATTTTTTGAAGCATAATTAACCATCAGAGTATAAGCCAAGGATTGTTAAGTCTAGTGTCATGGAAGACTAGGTACAGGTAACATAAAACATGGGGCTAAAAAACACTTCTTTATTTAATCTCCATAATTAGCTCCTAACTTCTTTTGAGCCCTTACATCTTCATAGGGTACCCTGGGGAACACATGAACAAAGGGATGAGCTAAAAAACCCAGTAAAGGAATGAACATAAGGATACATCTCAAGCACATGAGTTAGGAGGCATGACATAATGATATCCAAAGCATTAAACTAATAGAAACATTTAATATAAGAATGGGATCATATAAACATGGAATTAAATTAATTTGGTAGAATCATAAATCCTATATTTAGTACGGTTCAAGGCTAACTGCCAATCCTGTTTCCCATTTCAGTATGGGTCAAAGCTAACCGCCCATCCTGTTTCACATCGCATCTCATGAGATTTATCCTTACCCAATGCATTGGAGCGCTATCTGGGAACACCCATCTCAACATATTCATGAATATTATTTCCACATAAATAATCTTTCCGCATAAATAATCATACATAATCAACCATACTTAAACATAAGGGTACCCTTGGAAATAATTGGGTACCACAATCATGACATAAAACATATCCAATGGGCGTATCACGAAAGTGTCCATGAAACGAAAGGATTGGAACATAAATGGACATTAATAGGGTAAAATAGTAAAATAACATGTTATGTGGTGTCAAATATAAGTGACAACATATTAATAATGTATTTTAGAAACATTATCATTAAAAAAAATTTGTGCGGTTTTAAGGAAAATACTCTATAGTTTTTCAAATAGAAAAGAGGACAATATTTTATATAAAACCAGAATTGAACCAAGAAGGTTTTCATAATAAAAACACCGATTTTATAAATACAATGGTGTTTTAAAACATAGGATATATTGCAGTTGAAATTTGGGTAAAATTTTGGGAAGTCCCCTTAAAACATGTTTGCTTATCAGAAAGTTCTAAGGAGGGAATCTTTCAAAATCATGTATATCCCCGAAAGAATGTTATGAAAGGGTCTTGATATAGGAATCCTGTAAAAATATCCAGAATTCATAATACTCACATAAATAGATAAGATAACACCATTGTTAATGAAAGATAAGGCAACCCTAAAGAACAAAGAAGGTTCGGGTAGAATTCGTTACAATTTTATCATCATGGTGTCGAGTGTAACCAAGAGGGATTTATGAGAGAGAAATGGGGTTTCTCATCACTTATAAATCCAGAGGGAAGTATGGGGCAGGTTCTTAAACATACCCCATCATTTTCTAGTACACATAAAAAGGCATAATATAGAGGACAATCTTGATTAAGAGAGAAAATGGAGAGGATCCCTTACCTTAAATATGGTGGTGTTCTCCAATTTTTATTAATGACCTGAATAAAAAAATTAGGATTATTAATTCATAATTATAGAACATCTTCTATTTTTAATTTATTTATTATAAACCTTTTTAGTTCATTCAAATCCTTTTTGATTAGTTATAAGGTTCTATTTCATTGTTCGGGATCGTTTGTTTACATGGCTTTAAAAGATCGGTTCACTTATATTCAAGTTTGGATTATATGAAAGATGAAAGTGGTTTTCCATAATTGAAGTTATATTATTTAGTTCATATCTAGGAGATTACATGGTTTAAAATTTAATTAGGTTAATTATATATAATCCTAATTATTATATATATATATATATAACCTCAGTGATAACCATTTTTGTTAATCAGTGGATTTGACAACAAAGAATGTGTTTTTCTTTATAACATAATTCCATTTGAACCAAAGGATTATAGAACAAAAAATAGGTTATATTACATATATAATAATATAGTTCAACCATAACACAAATGGTTTCATTTCCATTATTAAAGACAATAATAGAAATGGATAAAATGTTGTCCTTGAATGTGCTAAATTAGCACATCTCAAATGGTGCTTTCATTTATTTCAAATAAAAGGGTGGGGAAAGGAGAGAAAATAATGAAATATATCACTAGAATGAATAAATTCTTGTACTTTTATGTTACTGGATTTATCGTACTACTATGGTGAAGGTAGGTGAGGAAATAAATAAAAATAAAAGAACTTAAAAGAAAAGAAGAAATTTGGGAAGAGGAATTTACCTCTTCAGACTTCCTGCTTTGATAACCTCTTAAGGGGAGAGGTTTTGGTATTTTGGGGAGTCTGAGAGATTTTGGACGTGGGGGAGGATCTTGGGGAGAGATTTGGGTAGAAATTAGAGAAGGATTGGAGCTTGAGAAAATTGGAGAGAAGAGGGAGTGAAGGGGGGGTTTTATAGTGGAGGAGAGAAGGGATTTCATGATATTATAATCCTTAATTTAGTATTTCTTCACAAGACAAAGAATCTTATGTATTACATGAACAAGAATAGTAAATGGGTCATGTGAATTAGAACCGAGTGGGATTAAATCAGCATATCATCATCGATGACTCAATCAATTCATTATTTAGCATTTATTGTGAATTATCAGATTCTACTATTCATAAAAAATTCAAGTATTTCAGAAAATCCCAAAAATTCACCCTAACCATTTTTCGACATGTAGAATCCAAAAATGAATTCCATTTTTTCAGAAATAATTTTCTAAATATGATTTTTTTAATATTAAATAAAAATAATAAATTATTATCAAAACTAATTTTTAAACATTCGTTAACTCATTATAAAATATAGGTATATCATACTTCCAACTTGAATATTATTTTTATACCACCATAGGCAGGGTTACTATTCATTAGGGTATGTCACCATTCATAAGGGTATTTTACTATTCATTAGGGTAGGTTACTATTCACCAAAAATTATTTTTGTATTATTAGACTCCAAATAACATCTTGAACACAACCGTGTATGCCGGATTTTCGAAATTCCAAACACATAAGTGAAAAACATATGAATAAAGGTCACTTATCACTTAGTAGTACATTATGTTGTGTTTTCATGTGATTTTATGACATAAATATAAGAAGGGAATTTCCATTGAAAAACTTTGGGTTGTTACATTCTTCCCCCCTTATGAAATTTTTCCATCGAAATTTCGTTTTACATACTAACCCAAAAACAGGTGTGGATACTTTTCCTTCATTGCTTCCTCAAATTCCCATGTTGCTTCCTCAAACTTATGGTTCCTCCACAACACTTTTACAAGATGGGTTGTCTTGTTGTGTAGAACCTTATCTCTCCTATCCAGAATCTTTACTAGCTGCTCCTCATAGGAGAGATCATCTTCCAACTGCACCACCTCTGAGTTTAGTACATGTGAGGGATCAGGTATGTACTTCCTCAAGAGTGATACATGGAAAACATCATGAACTTGAGCCATATTTGGTGGAAGTGAATGTCGATAGGCCATGGATCCTATGCGGTCAAGGATCTCATAGGGGCCAATATACCTTGGGATTTGCTTCCCTTTCTTCCCGAATCGCATGACTCTCTTCCATGGAGATATTTGAAGGAAGACTTTATCTCCAACGTCGAACTCCGAGTCCCTTCGACGGTTGTCAGCATAGCTCTTTTTCCGACTTTGAGCAGATTTGATGTCTTTCGGGATGAGTTGAACCTTCTATGTCATCTCTTGAACAAGATTGGGTCCAAGTAGCTTTTTTTGTCCAACTTCATCCCAAAAGGTTGGAGTTATACATAGATTTCCATACAGAGCTTCATATGGATCCATCTGAATACTCGATTGGAAGTTATTGTTGTATGAGAACTCAACCAATGGGAGATGCTGGTCCCATCCACCTTCCAATTCTACAGAGAATGCTCTAAGTATATCTTAAAGCGTCTAAATAGTTCTTTCAGACTGGCCATCAGTTTGGGGGTGATAGGTCGTGCTGAAATTTAATTCAGTACTCAAATAATGTTGAAGGATCCTCCAAAATTTAAATGTGAACCTTGGATCATGGTCAGAGAAAATTGATAGTGGAACACCGTGCAGTCTCACCACTTCTTTCACATATAACATTGAAAGTTGTTCAAGAAATAGATCTTCCAAAATAGTGATGAAATGGGATGTCTTGGTGAGTCGGTCAACCACAACCCATATTGCATTATTTTCCTTCGATGTCTTTGGGAGACCCGTGACAAAGTCCATAGTAACATTTTCCCATTTCCACATGGGTATAGGCAATGGATTCATCAGACCTTTAGACTTTTGTCACTCGTCTTTAACTTACTGACATACCAAGAGCCTTGATATATATTCCTCAATCTCCTTATTCATGTTATCCCACCAGAAGTGTTCTCGGAGATCATGGTACATTTTGGTGCTCCCTAGATGGATAGAGAAGGTTGAGATATGTGCATCATTCAATAGCTCCTTCGTTATCTCTGGATTATATGATACACATAATCGTGTCCCAAATCTTACAACTCATTCCTCGTCAATTTTGAAATCATAGGATTTCCCATTTTTAACAACTTCCACCCTTTTTTGAATTTCCACATCCTTTCTTTGAGAAACCTTTATTTTCTCCAAGAGGGATGGTAGATCAATCATTTTAGAAATGATTGATTATGTTCCTCCCTTAATGATTCCCATGTCCATACTTTTCAAATCCATGAAGATCGTATCCTTTTCAATTCTCATCATTGATAAAGATGCAGGATCCTTTCTACTTAGAGCATATGCCACCTTGTTTGTCTTACCGGGATGGTAGTGGATTGAGTAGTCATAATACTTGATGAGCTCTATCCAATTTTGTTGGAGCATATTAATCTCTTTGAATATATATTTGAGACTCTTGTGGTCAGTATATATCTCACATTTTTTCCCATAGAGATAATTCCGCCAGATTTTCAACGCAAAGATCACAGATGCCAACTCCAGATCATGTGTGGGATAGTATTGCTCATTGAGTTTCAGCTGCCTTGAGGCATATGCTATCAATTTATCATTTTTCATTAGCACATAGCCTATTCCTTTCTTAGATGCATCACTATACACCACAAAGAGTTCTCCACTTAAAGGGAGTGTGAGTACCGACGCAGTGATAAGCCTCTTTTTCAACTCCTTGAAACAGTCTTCACATTCCTGTGTCCAGACAAACTTTACTCACTTCTGTGTCATCTTGGTGACAATCGTGAAAATTTCCTCACGAATTTTCGATAATACCCAGCTAGACCTAAAAATCTACGGATCTCCATTACAGAAGTTGGCCTCGACCATTCTTCAATTGCCTTCGTCTTGGAAGGGTCCACAGATATCCATTTCCTGGGGATAACATGCCCCAAGAATGATACTTCCTCCATCCAGAACTCACATTTACTGTACTTTGCATACAATTTCTCCCTTCACAAAGTGTTTAACACATTTTCCAAATACTCCTCATGTTCCTCCTTGCTCTTGTATTATATCAGAATATCATCAATAAAGACCACCACAAATTTGTCGAGGTAATATCTAAAGACTCTATTCATTAAATCCATGAAAATTGATGGAGAATTAGTGAGTACGAAGGGAATCACTCTGAACTCATAGTGTCCATACCTTGTTCGAAAGGTAGTATTGGGTATATCTTCCTTCCTCACCTTTAGTTGGTGATATCTTGATCGAAGGTCCACCTTAGAGAAATAACCAGCCCCAAGAAGCTGATCGAACAAGTCATCTGTTCGTGCAAGGGGATACTTGTACATTATAGTGATTTTATTGAGCTCATGATAATAAATGCAGAGTCACATTTATCCATCCTTCATCGTGATGAAGAGGACTAGAGAACCCCACGGTTAAGCACTCGGTCGTATAAAACCATTCTCCATATTCTCCTTTAACTGCTTCTTCAGCTCTTCCAGCTCTACGGTGGCCATTCTGTAAGGTTTCTTTGAGATTGGCTGAGATCCAGGGATATGTTCAATTGAGAACTCAACCTCTTGGTCAGGAGTAAGACCAGGAAACTCTTCTGGGAATACATCAGTGTAATCCCTCACAATGGTCATGTATTCAAGCATGATTCTCTACTTTGTCTCAATCATTTGAGTTAGATATGCATGCTAATAAGGAAGCAATATCGACAATTGAGATGATGCTTCTAAAAAAGACTCATCTTACACATTTCGCTTGTAAAGAATTGGAGGATGCTTCGGGATGTGAAGAGCAATCTCCCTTACCCGAAAATTGATGATGGCCTTGTACAAAGATAGCCAATCCATGCCCCAGATAGCATTGAACTCTACTAAAGGAACTACGAAAAGATTTTCTGGGAGGTTCAGTCCACAAACATTAACAGGGGATGAGTTATAAACCATGGATGCAATAGTTTCTCCATTCTCTATTCACACAGATAACTTTTACTCCAAATTTTGAGGTGGTGTTTGAATAGTTCTACTAAACCTGAATGATATGAAAGAATGCGTAGAATAAGAATAAAATAGTATGTTAGCTATTCTTGAATGAATAATAATCATACCTGTCACAACATCGTTTTTCGGCTCCACCTTAGTAGTAGTGATAGCATAATCCCTTCCCTGTTTCCTTGGAGGGTGTTGTTGATTGCCTCTAACAACCCTAGGCTTATGAAAAATTGTTCGTATAATGCCCAAGATCCTTGTAGTTAAAACACTGCACTACAGGCTGAGTGTTGATTTGAACCATCTGTTATTCTTCAACATTAGTGGGATTTTTCCTATCCCTTCGACAGTTCTTGGCCAGATGACTAAACATTCTTCATTTGAAGCAATTCCTGGTTCCCTTGAGACAGTCACCAAGATGCTTCTTCCCACAATTCATGAAAAGGGGAAAGTGAGGCTTCTTTCCATCATGATATTTGTTTGATGAACCACCCATGTTGTTCTCCATTTTCTACATCTTGTCACTAGTCCCATGAGACCTTTGAGAGTCTCCAATCTCTATTTCAACCTTGAGGGAACAACAGAAAATCTCCTCATAGTTGTCGAAATTTCAAATTGCCAACACTTTTCATAGACTCGGCTTTAGAATTCTAAAGAAACGATCCACCATGCTTTCAGTGTTAATGATAAAGCCGGAGGCGTACCTTGAAAGCCTGGAAAAGTTCACTTCATACGCCCCGATGGACTCATCTTCCTTATTCTTGAGTCCAAGGATCTCTCTTTCCATCTTGATATGGAGGGTTCAAGGAAAATATTTGTTGAAAAACCTTCTCTTGAATTCCTCCCAATCTATGGAATCAATTTCCTCTTGGGACTTTGTATTCTTGATCTGTTTCCACCACTGATCAGCTTCCCCATCAAAACAATAGACTTCCAGTACAACTTTCTCTTCTTCTGAGCACTAGAGGATAGAGAAAATATTTTCAATGGAGTTAATCCATTGTTCTACGAAGAGTGGATCAGAAGACCCGCTAAACTTGGGAGGCCTTTGGCGCATAAAGGATTCTACGACAACTTGCTCTTTCCGTGGAGGAGGGGGATGTTCCACCTAATTCAAGTTATTATTCATAACTCAAGCCAACTGAGCAAGTACTGCCATGAATTTTTGAGAACTAACATCCATCACATCAGGAATGTCATTAGGGAAATCATTACATTTCCTATCACATTGGTTTTTGGAATGTGTTCTTCTATTTCCCGCCATTAACTAAGAAAAATAACGTATAATTAGAGGTATTGAATACTTATCTATTGAGAATATAAAGGAAACATTGAACATTAAAGGATAAACATATAAAGAATAAGTACATCCTAACTTTTTTTTCCTTAGGTTTATATCTAGGTTATCCTTGATCTATTTATTAACTTATATTCTTATGGGATTTTTTTCCCTTAATAGTGGATTGTAATAAACTCATGACTCTACCAAAGCATATCTCCCGGGAGTGTTGCAGCCATGAGTGCAGCAAGGCCCGTTATCATGCACCAGTTCCCATTCGAGTCTTGCTCAAAGAGATGTTTTTGGGTTTTACCCCTAGATACATATGTGCCAGAGCCGCCTCTACCTGCTCGTATCCAGACAGGGATGCATTTTCTTGAAAAACCACTTAATCTATACTCACCAAAATTTAGGACTGTTTTCTTATAATTATTCTCATCCTTAAGGTTCTCACTATGTTTCTCTACTACTAATCTCAAAAAATAACTAGACCATCCTCTGATACCCACTATAGATACCCAATCCATTTACATAAAACATTTCATTATTTCAAGCATAATTAACCATCAGAGTACAAGCCAAGGATCGTTACATCTAGTGTCTTGGAAGACTAGGTACATATAATATAAAACATGGGGCTAAAAAACAATTCTTTACTTAATCTCCATAATGAGCTCCTAACTTCCTTTGATCCATTACATCTACATAGGGTACCCTGGGGAACACATGAACAAAGGGATGAGCTAAAAAACCCAGTTAAGGAATGAACATAAGGATACATCTCCAGCACATGAGTTAGGAGGCATGACATAATGATATCCAAAGAATGAAAATTATAAAATCATTTAATATAAGAATGGGATCATATAAACATGGAGTTAAATTAATGTGGAATAATCATAAATCATAACTTTAGAACAGGTCAAGGCTAACCGCCAATCCGGTTTCCCATTTCAGTACGGGTCAAGGCTAACCACCAATCCCGTTTCACATCGCATCTCATGAGACTTATCCTTAACCAATGTATTGGAGCACTATCTAGGCGCACCCATCTCAATATATTCAGGAATATTCATTCCACATAAATAATCTTGCCGCATAAATAATCATACATAATCAACCATACATAAATATAAGGATACCCATGGAAAGAATTTGGTACCACAATCATGACATAAAACATATCCAATGGGCATAGCATGAAAGTGTCAATGAAATGAAATGATTAGAACATACATGGAAATTAATAGGTTAAAATAGGAATATAACAGGTTAATTGGTGTCAAATATAATTGACAACATATTAAAAATGTATTTTAGAAACATTAGCATTAAAACATTTTTGTGCGGTTTTAAGGAAAATACTCTATAGCTTTTCAAATAGAAAAGAGGACATTCTTTTATATAAAACCAGAATTGAACCAAGAAGGTTTTCATAATAAAAATAATGATTTTATAAATACAATGGTTTTTTAAAACATAGGATAGAGTGCACTTGAAATTTGGGTAAAAATTTGCGAAGTCCCCTTAAAACAGGTTTTCTAATCGGAATGTTCTAAGGAGAGAATCTTTCAAAATCATGTATATCCCCAAAAGAATATGAGGAAAGGGTCTTGATATAATAATATTTTACAAATAACCATAATTCATAAGACTCACATAAATAGATAATATAACACCATTTTGAAAAAAAGATAAGGCAACCCAAAAGAACAAAGAAGGTTCGAGTAGAATTCGTTACAATTTTATCGGCATGGTGTCGGGTGTAACCAAGAGGGACTGATGAGAGATTAATGGGGTTTCTAATCACTTATAAATACATAGGGAATTATGGGGGAGGTTATTAAAAATACCCCATCATTTTCTAGTACACATAAAAAGGCATAGTATATAGTACAATCTTGATTAAGAGAGAAAATGGAGAGGATCCCTTACCTTAAATCTGGTGGTTTTCTTCACTTGTTATTAATTACATGAATAAACAAATTAGGATTATTAATTCATAATTCCAGAACCTCTTATTTATTTAATTTATTTATTATGACCCTTTTTAATTCATTAAAAGCCTTTTTTATAAGTTATAAGGTTCAATTTCATTGTTTGGGCTCATTTGTTTACTTGGCTTTAAAAGATCGGTCCACTTATATTCAAGTTTGAATTATATGAAAGATGAAAGTGGTTGTCCATAATTGAATTTATATTCTGTGGTTCATATCCAGGAGATTACATGGGTTTAATTTTAATTTGGTTACTTATATTGAAATCTAATTATTATATATATAACCTTAGTGATGCCCGTTTTTGTTAATTGGTGGATTTGATTACAAAGAATGTGTTTTGCTTTATAACATAATTACATTTTAACCAAAGGATTACAGAAATAAAAATAGGATATATTACATATATAATAATCTATTTCATCCACAAAAAAAAGGTTTCATGTCTAGAATTAAATACAATAATAGAAATTGATAAACTGTTGTCCTTGAATGTGCTAAGTTGGCACATCTCAAACGATGCTTTCATTTATTTCAAATAAAAGGGTGGGGAAAGGAGATAAGATAATGAAATACACTAATAGAATGAAGACATTCCAGTAAATGTATTTTACTTGATTTATCATACTACTGTGGTGAAGGGAGTTGAGGAAAGAAATAAAAAGAAGGAACATAAAAGAAAAGAAGAAATTTGGGAAGAGAAATTTACCTCTTGAAACTTTCTCCTTTGAGAACCTCTTAAAGGGAGAGGTTTTGGTATTTTGAAGAGGCTGAGATCATTTAGACGTGGGGTAGGACCTTGGGGAGAGATTTGGGCAGAAATTAGAGAAGACTTGGAGCTTGAGAGGAGTGGAGAGAAGAGGGAGTGAAGGGGGGGGGGGGGGGGGTTTATAGTGGAGGAGAGGAGGGATTTCATGATATTATAATCCTTAATTTATTATTTCTTCACAAGACAAAGAATAGTAAGTATTCCATGACCAATAATAGTAAATGGGTCATGTGAATTCTAACCATGTGGTCTTACATATACAGAACATCATCGATGACTCAATTAATCCATTATTTAGCATTTATTGTGAATTATCAGATTCTAATATTCATAAAAAATTCAAGTATTTCAAAAAAATCCCAAAAATTCAACCTAATAATTTTTTGACATGTAGAATACAAAAATGAATTCCATTTTTCAAAAATAATTTTCTAAATATTATTATTTTAATATTTAATTAAAATAATAATTTATTATCAAAACCAATTTTAAAACATTCATTAACTCATTCTAAAATATAGGTATATAGTACTTCCAACTTGAATATTATTTTTATACCACCATACGTGAGGTTACTATTCATTAGGGTATATCACTATTCATAAGGGTATGTTACTATTAATTAGTATAGGTTACTATTCACCAAAAATTATTTTAATTTTATTAGACTCCAAAAAACATCTTGAACAAAACCGTGTATGCCGAATTTTCGAAATTCCAAACACATAAGTGGAAAACATATGTTTAAAGGTCACTTATCACTTATTATTTAATTCGGTTGTGTTTTCATGTGATTTTATGACATAAATATAAGAAGGAATTTCTATTGAAAAACTTTGGGTCGTTACAGTTTAGTACCCGAGAATGTTTAGTTACACGGTCAGGCGATAAGGTGGGGTCACATATTGTGTGGGACCCACATGTGTCATGTACCATTCTACAAATCTACTATCTCTCATATCTCCTTCATTATGACTTGTATTTTGGCATGTGAGTAGCTTATCTTGAGTTTTATTCCATGTAGAACATGATGGTTTCCTTCATAGTGGATTTCGAGACCCGATACGAGATTTTACAAGAATGACTCCATTTTAGGTGATTCCCAACAACAACTATGATCATGCAGGTTTATTAAAGTTTACCGACCTTATCCTCACACGGGGCTAGGTAGGGGAATTCCTTGATTTCTTTTCGAGAGGTACCATCCAGCAGGATTGGATACTATAGCTCCTCAATGCCTTCTGAGTGGAATCCCCCTACCGTGTAGGGTGAGGGTACTCAGTGACTTAGAGTTTAATCCCCCATCAGAATGGGTGTGGGTCCTCTATATTCTACTTCAGAGTGGAATCCCCCTGATGCATTAGGGAGTGGGTCCTCTACGATGACTACCAGAATGGTATCCCCCTCATGCATTAGGGAGTGGGTCCACTACGTTGACAACCAGAGTGGTATCCCCCTGACACAATAGGGTGCGGGTCCTCTATCAGCTACTTCAGAGTGGAATCCCCATAATGCCCTAGGGAGTGGGTCCTATACTTTGAGTTTACACCATCTAGCTACGAGGATCAGTGGAAAGACATACTTGGACGTTACTTTGGACTCATGAGTAAGATGGGTACTTTCCCCCAACAAGATGATTCCTTATGACGTGTCCTAAAACCGTGAGGGTGAGATAGTGCCATCCAATGTGGGTAGTATCAAGGTGTTGTGATTGAGTCCCTTTGACTTTCGCATTCAGATTTGATGTGAGGATATTGGGAATTGTTGGTGGTTACTTCTTAAACTATTGGTGACTCTTTTCTTGGGCTCAGTTGTGAGATAATGATCCACTTACTCTCTCGTTTGGGCTTTTTTGGTTGAGAATATATATATATATATATATATATATATATATATATATATATCCTATTACAGTACCCACTCCTTGGGTTTTTGGTAACTCTATTTCAAGAGAGGCAAAGACGCATAGGGTATTCCATGTTCTTTCCATGTCTAGCTTCTCATGGATAGATGAGTCTACTCTCCTACTATAAGTTTCAAAGACTTTATGAGAAGTTCATATTCTCACCATTTCAGTCTCCTTGTGTTTGGATGAGTTCACTTTCACTCTCTTATTGGGTTGAACTGCACTCTTCTTATTGTACCTTGTTCTATCCATTGCTTTCTTCTTCAATGTATCTCTTATAGCTCCCCCTTCTTCTTTTTGGGTTTTCCTACTAAGTATTTTTATACTCACCCCTGAATGGGCTTTTCCTGTAGGTGTTTTGACTTATGCGGATGATGGATAGGTGATCATGACTTTAGATGAGCTTAGGGATATGGGTGCTTGGACCGTGTATGGTGGTCATTGCTTAGGATCTAGGAGAGGGGCTCTCTCTGTTGTTTGACATTTTAGTTATTACTAAGTTGTGGAACTTTTCTGGTTGAGAATGTATTTTTTCCCTTTCCCTTTCGGTTTACTTTTCTATACATTTACTATTTAGAGGTTGATTAATGCTTCTGGTTTATATATAGTAGTGTTGTATTTTGTTTTCTTCTCCCTTTTCACTTTTTCATTGAGTTGGTTGTGTGTGTGTGTATAGGTTCTTAGTAAAGGTCCTCCCCAAGTTTGTTGTGACTATAGCGCTTGTCACCACCCCATGGCATATGGAGGTGGGATTGAGGTAGTTGCGGCTTGATCCATGATATGGTTCGGGTCATGACACTATGTCCAGATCATGTTTCTTTATAGGCTATGGTGATTAAGACTTTATATTTTGGCTTTGGGATAAAAACTTTTAAAAGTTTTTCACATGATGAAAGGTTTTATTCAATGAATAGATCTTGTGGAAAGATTTAAACCAAGAATAATTTGTATATGATATCCATGAATCCTCACAAGATGAGTTTTGAATAAATGAATAGAAGTTACTGATATTTTGGAAAATTCATAGATAATTTATTTCCAGAAACAAAATAATTTTAGAATAAATTTAGGAATGTAGTCAAGATTTGATGGTGTTTCCAAGAATGGAAGTACCAAAAAGGTCAGGTACTATGGTGGCTCAGGGTAGAGCTCTGGAAGGTGAAGTTCTATAAGTAGTGGTTATATACAAAGCTAAGCTACATAGTCAATTTTTCAATCTACCAAGATTTAGTGATAGGTTCATAGATAAAAAGGTTACTTACACTACTTGATTATCATAGATGATAAATAACCTGGATGTTTAAAAAAATCTATGAGTCTGAGTGTCTCAAATTCAAGGTAGTTGAGCATGAGGGATAAAATGGATTCTTTACATGGTTTAAGGATATTATATCTAATATAATGACTGAATGTGACAAGAGTGTTTCAAAATAATTGGGTTTATAAACTAAAAGAAGAATCATGTGGTAGAAGGTGATAGAAGGAAAGGCTTTTTGTGATAGGATTTTAAAAAATAGAAGTTATATTGAAGTTATATAGAAGGATTTTAAAAAACTGAAGGTATATATTTTCCATAGTCATTTTTTAGTTATTAAACATATAAATATTCAAAAGGTACTAAAAATGGTTTTCATGGAAGGGTTACATCTAGTGTTGTTAAATGATATAACCATATTTCTTCATGGGGACATATATGAAGAAATTTACTTGGAGTAGCCTAAGGTTTTCATAGATAAATGGAATAAGGACCGTGTGTGTAAGATGAAATGGATACATTATGGTTTGAATCAATCACCAAAAAAGTGGAACCGTCATTTCAATAACATTTTGGGGGAATGTATGTTCATTCAATGAAATAAAGATCATTACTATTATTCTATGGTGTCTGGTGATGGAGTTTCACCACTTTACTTCACTATATGGATGATATTAATTTTATAAAACTAGTAAATGAAATCATCAATGCTCTAAAGGATGAATTGTTTGTAAATTTTGAGATGAAGGATCTCATTCTAGTAAAATTAATTTTAGGGAAGTCGATTAGTGATAACTAGGAATGGGGTGAACAATTGATAATGGGGGTTGAATTCATGGTTAGATTTTTAAAAATTTCTATATCATGAAGTTAACCTCTATACCTTAGTAGGGTTATGATATTTTCAAGTAAAAGGGATCACTCTCACTACATTAAGTAAAGAAAATGAGAATGTAAAGCACATGGATTTTACAGGTTTTGGTCCTAATGTGGGAATCTTCTAATTATAGAACTTAGAATATTCAAGTCACATATTTTTCTTTTAGGATAAATCAATAATTACACTGGCATGGGAATCTATCAATATTTACCTAACATTTTGTCCTAAAAAATTTTCCTAAATAAATTATTATACTAGTTTTCACTATTACAAAATTTAGATTATTTTTCTAGCCTTCTAATATCCAAGAAATGTATTCACACAAACATCACCTTATATAAAATCATCATCTATAACTTCATTTCATAAGTACTTAATATTCTGGTAAACTCCAATCTATGATCTTCTTCTACGAATCATAATATCTATTGATGAATATAGTTTGGATGCTCAGTAATATTATTAACTCAAAATTATCAACGATAATAACATCCCAATCATCAACCTTTTCTCAAATTATGTCCCCCTATATATAATCATACTTTCTTCAGTAAATGTGGGAAATACATGGGATCTAATTTGAAAAAAAATTATCACTTCAAGAATTATTTAATAGCTAGATTAAATTACAATGATATCAGGGTTTTTAATCCATCAAGTCCCCCAAAAAACTCATCATCAATAGTCTTAATCTTAACAAAATATTTCAGCTAGAATCACCAAATTTCCTTCATGAATAATATAATTTAAATTTCTATCTTACCATTATCATATTCTTTTTACTTTAATATAATTTAAATTCAATCTAGAATCTTCTTAGGCTGTCATTTCTACATAATTAACTCAGTATCTTCCAACCAATGATCTTGTATAAAATTCCATCAACTCATTTAGGTTATGCCTCTATTTTCACTTATCTCAAGCTTCATCATCCTTTATCTTCTAATTCTCTAATATTCCAATTATCTAGACTCGAATAATCTTCTAGATTAAGCTCCTAGTTCCTCATTTTAGATAACTAAAAATTTTTGTTCATCTCGATTGTCTGACCTTTATTATTTTTAGGCACCTACTTATCTTCTGGTACATTAACATATCATTTATCAATGCTCCATCTTCTGGTCAACTCCAAAATTCATTATGTTTTACATGAATCATTGAAATTCAGTGAGAAAGCCTTCATATAATCCTTCTTTTTTATTTTTATAATCAATTTATATTGGATCATTATTGTTCTTCCATAAAAGTGATGTTCTTATAATGAAAAAACAACATGGAATCGTAAGAATAAACTTCCATATCTACTTCTAGTAAACCTAGAACTATTCCTACCTTCATGAGGTTTCAATGAGAATACAAAAAACCCCAAGAATCATCTTTCTAGATTTACAAATTTCACAACCCAACTCAAAAACATTATTTTAAATAGTGTTGATAATAAATATAAAATTTTCAATGGGAAATGGGAACTTCAATCACCCCCTTTTGATTTATTAGAAACTTGGCTTTTCAAACCACAACACTTTTTATTTCTATCTAATCACATAAATTTCTCAAGGATAAAAATACAAACACCACAATACTATAGAAAGTAATGTTTTGGATAGAATTACATCACTTGGTGACAAGAAATTTCATCCAAGTGATTTTGATGTTCTCTCCCTAAATTAATATACTTTACTCCTATTGTTTATATTTATCCCCCTTTTATGAGAGTTTTATACTTATATCAATAAAATATAGAAACATTTTTATAACTTATTATTAAAATATATTTTCACTTATCTACCCCTTTGTTAATATAATATAAGGCACAATTGGGGTATTCTAAACTTATATTAAGTAAAAGGAGAAGGGTGAATAAGAAGTTTTAGAATTAGTTCCTAAAACCATTCCCATGGAATAGCATTTTTGAAAATAGCAATAATTTGATCCTTTATTGAAATTTTCTCAAGCTTAACTTCTATAGAAGTAATATTTTCCTTGATTAAATCGATCCTTATGTCAATATGTTTTGATCTGGAGTGTGGAACCAGGGTCTTTAAGAGATCAATTTCCCTTTTATTATCATAGAAAATTTTCAAAATATGTTCAACATTCACTTTCAAGTCTTATATTTGTACTATCATCCACATCATTTGACTACAAGAATGAGTGGCACTAACATATTTTGATTCATCTAATCTCAAATTCATGGATTTTTTCTTATTATTATTTCAAAAAACATAATTATTTCCTAAAAATAATGAACCTTTGGATATTGATTTACAGTCATCAGAATCACTGGCCCAATTGGAATATATGAACCCAAGTAATTTCAACTCATCACTTCTCTAATACATCAGGTCAAACCTTAATTTTTGAAATACCTTGAATTTATTTTATAATCCATAAAGTGTGACTACTTTGGATAAATTTTATATCTAGAACATAAAGAGGCAACACACACAATGTACGGTCAAGGCATTGTTAAATAGAGTGTACTATGGATTAAATTCAGGTAAACTCTTTCATTGAAACTTTTACTAGATTGATCTTTATTTAAATTTACTTCAATAGATGTAAGATTAGAATCTTACATATAATCTTCAATGTTAAACTTCATCAACCTCTCCACATCATAATTTTCTTATGATATTAAGATATATCTTCCATTTTGTAAAACCCATAACTTGAGAAAGAAATTCATCATTCCATGTATTGACATTACAAAGTGTTATTTTATTTTTTTCTGATAACTCCATACATGAATGATCATTATACCTAGAAAAAGTTATTTCATCAATATCTAGTTTGTAATACTACTAAATAAAGGCATATTACAAGACATATTAATATTTCTTGAGTTTAAAAACATTATACTCATAATGTATGAATCCCTTGGGTTTTTCAATGTAAACATATTATTCAACTTCACCATTCTAGATTGCTGACTTTACATCTATCTATTAAACCATGTACTTTTGATGATCAAAAACTACTAATAACTTCCAAATGGTCTCAAGTATTTCAATTTGTGTAAACATTTTTTCAAATCAATACTTTCCACCTATGAGTGTCCCTTGTAAACTAACCATTATTTATTATATGAATCATCTCTATTTTAATTGATTTTATTCCTTAACACCCACTTAGTTCTGATGATATTTTTTACTTCCATTCTTATGACTAGTTCCCAAGTGTCATTCTTCTCAATCTAATCCATCTCTGCGTTAATAGACTTTAACCATTACTTATGCTCGGCTACTTTGAATATTATATGAGGTTCAACCTAAGAAATGAGTGTTTTCTAATTCTTTATTCTTAGTTTTTTACTTGTATGAACTAGATATTCACAAATTATAATCATATTACATGGTTCAACATAAATTTTTAATGTTTATAATTTTATGTTTCTACTTTTATTAGAACCTTCTTCATCACTATATTCATCAGAACATTTCTTCAATATTTACATCATGAATTCCTTATTCTATACCAATTCTTTCAGAATCATATCTAATATATTCTATTGGTTTATTAGATTCACCTTTCTCTGATTCCATTGATTTAGAATCATTTTTTATAACTTTAACATCACTTATTTCTAAAATATTATGTGATTCTTTATTCTAGAATTTGTAGCTTCTTCTTTTGGTTGTGTAACATGGTAAAATTACTTCTTTATATTTCTCATCAAATTTTCAAAAATTCATATTTTTAAACTTAATAAGGTAAGAAATTCCAAACACTTTAAAATATTTCACTATTAGTTTCTTTTTATACCACATCTCATAGGGTGTAATGCCTACTTCTGTTGTAAGTAGACATCTATTTTAAACATGTGTTATCGTATATATAAATTCTCTCTAGAAGAATATAGGAATTTTATATTAAAAAATATTAGTCCTCCCTATTTCAACCAATATTATTTTATTCCTAAATATAACCCCATTTTGTTGAGGATTGTAGAGAGAACTATACTGATGTTTATTTTCATGATTTGAAAAAAAATGAAAGAGTGATAAGTAAAATTATTTCTATTATCCATTTTTATCTTCTAAATATATGAACTAAGTTGTTTTCTAACTTACCTTTTATAAAACATAAACATTTATATGACACTATATTTATATTTTAAGAACATAAAAATCATCATTTAGGATAAGTATTCAATAAAGGAAATAAAATAAAAATAACACCTTATGGATAGATACCTCATCAGTCCAAAAAAATAGAATGTATTACTTAAATAAGTATAGTGGATAGAATTTCAGTTCATTTATTTTTTTCATTCAATCATATTTACTTTATAAAAATCTTAATAAATAGTGCTTCTTTATCTTTTTTTAGAGCCAAATCTCTTTTAGTTTTTCCGTTGACATTTTTCTCATGTTTTGGTTGATAAGATGATCCACCCTCTTTTGCCACAATTAATTCTCATCCTTATCACTTAGGTTACAATAGTTACATCTATACCAAATCTAAAATAAATTTTATTCAATTATAACTCCTTTTTAAGATGTTTTTCCATCATTCATACAACAAATGATACAAAAATTTAATTAAAATATAATTTCATTTCCTTATCACATGGCTAACATACATTTAGTAAGTTATGTTTAATTATATCATAAAAATAAAACTTTATTGTATTTTAAATTTTGATCATTTATGAAACATATTTCACTTAAATTGATTTTTATGGAACTATCATACCCAAAGGTAACATCCCCTCCATTAATTTTTTTGATGTTTCTCAAATTATTAACCTTACCGGTTATATTGGATGAGTATCTACTATCAAGAATCTATAGTTTCTCCTTCTGTATATCTTACATAAATAATTAAACTATTAGGGACTTTTTATCAATATGTTTACCTTATCCTTTTCTCTACTAGTTTATTGAAACTATCCAAGAGGATTTCTCATTAATTCTGCATAGTATCTAGTCTAATCACATATTTCACACGTTTCTTTTAGTAATCCAAAGAGGTTTCTTATTGTTGAGTTTTTAACTTTATATTTCTCATTAAATGAGATATATCCTCTTATATTCTAATTAATTTTTTCTTTCCTTCAAGAGTTTCTCCCTCTAATCTTGTACTTTCTATTGCGTAGATACATATTGTCCTAGAAATTTTAGGTGTTGTGCTTATAGTTTCCATGTCACCAAAAATATTATTGAAACCTCCACCTTTAGAATTGAAAACAATTTAGTTATAGAACTATCAGGGTTTTTAATTGGTAAATAAAAAATTCTTTTTTAATTTTATGTGGATACTCATTATTTTTAACATTATGTCTGAATTTTTTTGGTCTAACAGAATCCCTTCTAATTTTATTCTATATCCATGTTTTCTCTTTTTTTAGAGTCCTTCATTGTTAGTAGAAATAAATTTATCTTTATATTTCGCATGAAATAGATATACCTATTTTTCAGAACATATTTTCTCAAAAAAATAAAATATTATTCCTTATATATTATTTTCATATTAATTTTTTTTAACTTCATCAAAGTTCATTGAACTTTAGGTCATATAGAATTTGTCTTGCTCAGTTCTTCATTAGTTACAATATGCTTCACATTTTTATCCTTAAACATTTTCTCTAAGTTTTCCACTTTAATCTTCATGTTTTTAATTTCCTTAATGTATAAATAATCCATTTTAATAGAATCTTCATCACTTTAAATCTTTTTTATCCATTAATTTTCATCAAGAATAGTTACTTCTTGAGTTTAGTATTTTGGTTTTGAAAGGATTCATATTATGATTTCAGCATGTGATCCATGTAGCTTAGTTTACCTTCTTCTTATTCTTCACATTAGGTGTCTTTAGGTTTTACACGATCTATGAATTTTAGGAGTTTCTTTAGAATTTTATCATCAGATGATACAACTTCTAATTATTCCCCTTCTTATTCATTGTGATGAAAAATAATTTTCTTCTTTAGGTTAAACATATATATGTTTCTACCTTCCTCTATATCCTTATTAAACATACTCATTTTATTCATTTCATTAGTCACATTCTTCTTCAGTTTCAATATTTTTCATCTTGGGGAAATTGATAGCAATGTAACCAAATCCACCAAACATGAAACATTTTAATGGAAAATTACAATTTTTACTTCCTTTTACCCTTTCTAAAAATAGAAGATATAATGGAAATTATCCTCATGTGACACTTATCCTACATTCCATAGTATTTAATTTTATCCCAAGAATCAAATTCTAGTATATTATATTTGATTTTTCTTATGGTTTTAAAATCCATCTCCTCCTTAACTCTTTTATTAAATGATAGATACTTCCTCATTTATTAAGCCACAAATCATTTTTGAATTTCATCTAGAGATAATTAAACTATATCTATAGCAGTTAAGATCATAGGATCAAATATATCCAATAATTTTCTAATTAACTTCTTCAAAGTTTTTGAGTTAGTCAAAGTTTCCCTAAATCCCCTGATATTACTAAGGATTTAATTGACTCTTATGAAAAAATAATCTGAGGTTTCTTTATTATCCATACTTAGGTCATATAATTGACTTATCAATATTTTAATTTTTCTTCCAAAGTTTAGAATTACCTTCAATGAAACTTTCTATCTTTTCCCAAGTTTTCTAATAATATTGAATACCCATTACGTTGGTGTAAACCTTGTCTAATAAAGAGATGAAAATTGAATTTTTAGACGTCATGTCACCTTTTATGTTCCTTTTGACAACAAAATTCATAGCTGAATATTTTTTTCTCAGTGAAAATCCTTTTATAGTAACATACAATACATCTAATATAAGAGATAGAAGATTGGGTATCATCTTATTTTTCCACACATGAATATTTTTTCCATCAATGGTAGGAATAACACCATTGTTAATGGAATTTAGGTTATCCATTTAATCAAATAGATCCAACAAAGGGAACTTGGCTATGATACCACTTATGATACCCATGAATAGATTGAACAACTAAGAGTATGAGTAGAATTAGTGGTTCCCTTTTTTCAAGTTTCTTTATCATGATGTTAACCCCTATAAATTATTAGGTTATGATCTGTTCAGGTAAACTTTCTCACTCTCACTGCATGCAGTATAGAAAACAAGAAAGTAAAGAACACCTATCTTAAAAAGTTTAGTCCTAATGATGGAGACTACTCCTTACTATGCTCAGAATTTATGAGTTATATATTTTACACTATAGTCAATAAATGTTTACATTATAATGGGAATGGATCAGCCTTTATCCAACAGTGCATCCCATAAAAAATTCTCCGGACTTATTGATTATACGGGCTCCCATTAGTTACATCAGTTGGAATATATTTTGAGCCTTATGAATAGATAAGAAGATTCTTCTAAAATACTTCCCCTTTTGAAACTTTGATGACTATTAATTAATTCTTCTGTAATTTAGATTCTAACAAACTCAACTATTCTTGATCCTTCTTTGACTCAAAATATCTTCTGATAAATACAATTTGGATGATTAGTAATCTTCTTCACTCAAAATTATCAATGAGATAAGTTTCCCAATCAATGAACGTTTCAAGAAGCTTATCACCCTTTTATATAACAATAATTTCTATAATAAATGTCGGTAATTTTAAAGCTATTTTTTTTAAACTCCCACTCAATTCAAGTCTTTATTCAACAACTTTGAGTCACTTCTAATGATATCAGATTTTTTACTTTTCCAATTCCTCTATAAAACTCACCATCAATAGTCTTCAACTTATCTATATGTGTCCTCAAGAATCACAAACATTCCTTCAAGAATAACATGCTATAAATTTCTATCTTAATATCATCATAATGGATTGAATTTAGAAAATTTTAAAGTCTATTTGGAATATTCTGGAGTTCTATCTTTTGTAGTCATAACTCAAAAAAATTTAGTAAATGGTCTTCCATAAAAGTCAATTTGATCCCTCCAGTTCCTCCTCAATTGAATCTTATCTCAAAATTCTGGAACATTATTCTTACAATTCCCTAATCTTATGGTTCTCTTTACTCAACTAATATTTTTTCTTCACCATATAGTTCCTCCTTCCAGATAACTCAAACTTATGGTTCCTCTCAATTGAAAAACCTTCATTTTTTCAGCTATCTTATTATCTTTTGGTGCTATAAAATATCTTCCATCAATTATCCATATTCTAGTCAACTGAAAACCCCATGATGATTTACATGAATCGTTAACTTCTAATGATCATCCATTTTTCAAATTCTTCTTTTGGATTTTTAAATTAAACTTGTCTTGGATAATTGTTTTTCTTCTACCAAAGTGATGTCATTCTAATAAACTAACAACATAGTATCGTCATACTAAAATAATAAATCCCCATTTAATAAACATATATTCCTTTATACCTTCATGATCTTCTTGTGATCTTATGAGAACATCCAAACATATCTTTCCATATTTACAAACATTACATCCCAAATAAAAACAAGTATCTCAAATGGTGTTGAAAATAAATACAACACCTTCAAAGAACAAGGGTTAACTTCAGGATTAAAAGGGACATAAAGTCTGGAACATTGTTCCTAACATAGTCTAACAATATTTGGAATCTGGTAGAAAACAATTGAGTGAGTGAGGAAAAATATGTTTCCACTCCCTTGGTTATAAATTTTATGCTAAGAAATGATAAGGTTCCAATAAAGGAAGAAAATATTGAGTGCATGGAAAAGGTTAATTTTTCATCGATAGTTAGAATCTTTATGTATGACATGGTTTATACATGATCAGTGTAATGAACCTAGAATTGGTCTGTTTTGATTAAAATATTGTTAAATTTTATGTATATTGGCGATTTTGGGATGTTGAGGGTGTTTGTGGTGGCTCGACATCAAATGTTGGGGGATCATGTATAGATTAGAGCTAAAATTATATTGTAGGAAGATCACGACACCGTGACATAGGGGAATCAAGATAAAGATAGTATAATGATCAAGGATCAGGTTATGCTAAAGGGGAATTATTTCATGAGGTCCAGTAATATAAAAATTGTAAATTCCTATAATTTAAGGTTTTACCTTTAATTATAGTTTCCCTCATTTTTAAGGGTGATAAAGAAGTCACAAAATAGTGGAGGATTCCATGATGTGATAGTTAGGGTGAAGAAAACATGTCACAGTATGGTCGAGGTAAATATAGTGAGATAGTCTAGAGCTAGGAAGGCTCATAGAACAATAGTGGTAGTTTCACTAAGAGACATCTATAGGGTGGGTTTTTGTCATTTTAGACTTAAATCCATTCTATAATGGTAACATATTAGGTTTTGATCCCTCTACCATACAGTAGGGTGTTGCATTGTAGCCTAGAGGGATACACCACAAAAATTCCCTAGAAAAGATGCATCATGGAATGACTATCATGGTTATGTAATGACTTATCTTTTGGGAGTTTTTTTTGAAGAAGGGTAAGATCGTGAAATTCAGACCCCATTATCCCACTATCTTATTCTCCTTTCATCCACACTTGTTATTGGATGATTTTTTATCCATCACATGAATTCTTAAGCTCCTCCACACCCTCTTATTATCTTTTTGAAGTTTTATTTATTCTGTAGGTTATCCCTTGGTATTATTAATGTTTTTTTGTGCTAATAATGACCTATTATTTCACTATTTCATTATTTCTAGCTTAAAATACTAATTATGATGGTTTGTTTTTATTTTAGGATTTTTGTGGACTAATATTGAATCAAAGTGTGCATCTTATAAGTACGCTCCATTAATAATGAGGTAGAAAGTTCTTAGCATGTTAAAATATTCCTATATATATGAATGGTTTTACTTTTATGTGGGTGTGTGAGTTGGCCCTGTGATTTTTTTATCCAGTATCAAAGTAGTTGGGTAGACCTAAGAGGATGCACTCCACCCCATAGAGAGTTTGTATTAGTGAAAAAACATGGTTGAAAAAATCCTTTCCATTTCAAAGGATGAAGTTAGGGTTGTCTATTTGGTTTTTTGGGCCAAGAGAGAAAGGTGTTCAAGATCGATTAAGGATGAAATTTCCTTGATGGTTTGTTAAGGGAGAGTATAACATAATATCCTTATAGTTTTCTTTTGTTTGTAATGTTTCATTGGGATAGTGTTGATTTTGTTTATCTTACTTTATCATTTTATTTTCCTATTGTTCACAATGTGTATATTGGAATTGATGTTAGTGACCCAAATATAATTGAGTGGATAGTGTATGGTGATAGATGGAATCCCTTGAGTGAGAGGTTTGGTCTAGGAATTGATATATTGACTCCCCTTAGTGAGAGGGGATGTCCTAGAACTTGTTTTGAAACCTCCCCTAAGTGATAGTATATAATCTAGGATTTATGGAACTGAGGTTTGTAACCCCATACTAAGTGATAGGGTGGTGGATGATGATATGGGGAATCCCTTGAGTGAGAGGGGGTGGTTTGGTACTCATGTGGTGTGACAACCCAAACATTCATTAATGGAAGTCCCTATTGATCTAATTAAAAGTCACATTATGTAAAATTTTTATATAAAATGTCAACTTATTTGGTTTTATGTTTTTGGATTTTAAAAAACTATTAAGAATTGTGACCATTGATAATATAGTCGTTGAACTGCGATCACATGATTAGTATAAATATAGGGCTTTAAAAAATCCAATTTACTCAGAAAAAGGAAGCGATGGCCTCATCCAATAGACGTGCCCCATATGAAGCCCATTTTTCAGATCATGGAAAGGAGGTTGCGCCTTTGGGCTTCGCTCTTGACCAATCCCAAGCCGATATTGAATATGTTATACTCAAGCAGGACCTCCTATGAGAGAAGTGGAAATTTATAGAGATTATCACCCATGCAATGTTATCCGAGCCACCCCAAGAGTCTGTCATCATCGCATACCTTACTCTTTGGTCTTCTGCAGGTGTAATAAGGGGTTATATAATAATACCTTATCACTATGGTTATGTACATTATTTTTTTATATAATAAGGAATATACTTTCATTTTATTATTGTTACCTTGTAAATAGTTTTTAAAGCACAAATAGTATTTTTAGTTAATGTTCAACTAAGAAATATATATTGATGAATTAATAGATTTTTTAATTAAATAATATTTTAATAAAACATTATTATTATTATTATTTATTTAATTTTTATTAAATATAAATTATCCTATAATTTTATGAATGCAATTTTTATTTTTATTAAGGTTTGAAAGCCATTTTGGTCAAAGCCCATTAATTTTCGATAAATGTCAGTTTTTATTTTAAAAGTGAAAATCAACATATTTAGAAAATGATTTAGATAAAATGAATATTATTTTTCTAATAAATATGTCAAAATTATCCAATGGTGATTTTTTTAAGATTTTCTGAGACAGTAAAATTTTTGGGTAAAAATTAAATACTATTTAAATATATAATTTGTTTTATGACATCATAATGACCCAATAGTGATGTAATAAAGTACTATAAACATTTTTTTTGTCCAATATATGTTTTATCATTAAAATAATGTTATTTTTTGTTTTTTTAATTTATTTTAAAATGCTTTAGTGTGCCCCTCAGGACTTATTAAAAAGTTTGTCTTTTTAAATTGTTTTCCTTGGGAGTGTTACACACCTCCACATAAGCAACCCCATTATTTTAAGAAGTTCGTAATTTTTCCTTATAAAAAATTATTTTCTAATACCCTTTGGAAAAAACCATAGGCAAAAACCATGGGCTGGTTTGTGGTTTTGATTAGTTTAATGTGAGGTGTCCCAATCCTAAATAATAAACAATTCCCTCTCCTTTCTTATATAAACCAACCCAGGCTCCCACTTCCTCCACACTCAAAGCCTTTGGAGTTCGTCCAACCTCTTCCCTCCTCTCTCTAGAATCCTCTCAAGGTTACCCAAGCTCCTAAGAAGCCTCTCTCAAGCCATTCTCAATCCTTTGGAAGCACACTTCCAAGTAAGGGTTTTTTCTTCCTTTCTCATTTTTGTCCAATTTTCTTAATGTTGTTATTCCCTTTTAATTTCAATTATAAATGTTGGCGTATGGATTTTCACCTCCCCCATAATTACATCTTTATGTTTGAATAATGGGATATCCCATTCTCTCTCTTTAAATTCCTCCCATGTACACCCGTTACTATGCCGAAATTCTGAAAGAAATTTCTCTCTCCTCATTTACATTCAAGCAATTATTTTGTATCATGAATCTAAATTCCATTAAAATTATTGGGAAATGTATCTATATTACCCCATTACTATCCACTTCATGTACATATGATGAGACAACCCTTTCTCTCTCATCAACCATTTTTATGAATTCTTACGTCACGCTGTTACGCTGTCCAAATTGCACTAATTTTCGAAACCAATGTCATTGTGTAGTGAATACCATGCTCATTTCTCTATCAAGGGTATTCACCATTATGCACCATTACTTAATGATTATAATGTTTCATGTATTAATTACACATTACTTTACCTTGGAATAAATGAAGATGTTTTATGAATCCATGTTATATGATTTATGTGGCACACTTATGCATGAAATGAAATGTTTAAGAAGGGTGTGCCCTTATAGAGCTCCAATGCATTGGGTAAAGTATAGTATCATGATAAGTTATGTGAAATGGGTGTATAATCATTCTAATTGATGTTCAACGAGGGTTTACTCATGCTTCATGTGAAATGAGGGTTTACTCATGATCCATGTGCGATGAGCCTTGGCTCATGCTAATTCCATGTTAAGTGTTGTTTCCACATTTCCATGTTATGATTATCATTCTTTATCATGAATTTATGTTTATGCTTTTCTTGTGAACTATTTATATTCCTATTATCTAACATGTATTATATTCCTCATGTTATTCCATGATTATTCCCTTAATGGGCTTTATAGCTCACCCTTTTCTTATTCATGTCCTCTGGTTATCCCATGCAATGGTATGTATGAGGGCATGTAGTGGTCATGTAAATGAATTTTTCAGTAAAGATGTTGTTTTTAAGGTTTTAAGTTGTTATGTAATGATCCTAATCCCCAAATACACTAGACCTCTCGATTTTTTATGTTGTATCAAGTGAAGATTTTATGTAATAAATCAGGTTTAATTGTGTAATAAAAGATCAGGGTTGTCATAGTTGGTTTCAATGGGAGGTTTAGTTATTTTTGGGATTAGGATTAGAAAACCCTATTAAAGCCTTAGAGACAATACTAAGTATAATAAATACATACCTAAGTTTTTTTTTGAGTATGGAGTAAGTGGTTTATCAATAAAATACATCCCTGTCTAGATATAAGTAGGTAGAGGCGGCTCTGGCATAGATGTATCCTAGGGGTAGAACCCGAAAACACCGCATTGAGCTAGACTCGAATGGGAACTGGTGCAAGACAATGTGCCTTGATATACTCTTGGTTACGACACTCTTGGGGGATATTCTTTGGTAAATTCAGAAGCTTAGTATGAACCATTATTAAGGGACAAAAAAATTCCCTAAGAATATATGTTAGAATGTAGATCACAGATAACATGGACTGAAGCCAATAGATTCATATGTTAAGGAAACAAAATTTATTTATAAGTCATCAGTTTTTTCCTAGTATTACACTTTATGTGTTACCCCTAACTTTCCTTTTATTTCATTCAATGGCCAGTAATAGGAGGACTCGGGCTAACAACCGATGTAAAAATCAATGTGATGATTGTACTAAGGAGATGCCCAATCCAATGGGAGTGGGAATCACGAACTTTGTCCTGA
Source organism: Viscum album (assembly GCA_963277665.1). Lineage (NCBI taxonomy): Eukaryota > Viridiplantae > Streptophyta > Magnoliopsida > Santalales > Viscaceae > Viscum > Viscum album. Next base: position 791,037,485 of record OY728120.1, read on the forward strand.
TTCTCTCTTAGCTAACTCAAGATTTGTATAGAAACATGTGTCAAGAGGAACTTTCAACCCCCACTATGAAAGAACAATTCACTATCAAGATCTTCATGAGACAAATGCCTCCTACTTTTAATGGATCGTCTGATCCCCCAATCACTGAACAATGGATCAACTCCATTGAAAAGATCTTCTATATCCTTCAATGTTATGAACAAGAGATGGTTCTCTTGTATTCTTATCATATGGAGGGTGAAGCTGATCAATGGTGGATGTTGATCAAAAATACAAATCCTGAGGAGGATATTGAGGCATTGGAATGGAAGGATTTCCAGAAGATGTTTTTCGATAAATATTTTCTGTGCACCCTCCGGCTTATGATGGAAAGGGACTTCCTTGCCCTCAAAAAAAAAAAGACAACGAATCTATTGGATAGTGTGAGGAAAACATCAAAATTCTTGCATGATACGTTTCCAGATTTGTCATTACCCCCGAATGAATGGTTGACTGCCTCTTTGGTGGGCTGAAACCTAGCCTGTCAAAAGCCCTGGCAATCTGTGACTTCGACAGCTATGATGAAATTGTCCGATGTTCCCTCAAGGTCGAAATGGAGATCGAAGAATCTCAGGGGTATCATGGGGATAAGAAGCATAAGGTGGACTTCAATTCTGGTGGTTCGATGGATAAATCCAATGGTTCTAAGAAGATCCAACACCCCACTTGACAATGGTGCGGAAAGAAGAACCTCAGAAACTGCTTGAAGGGGACGAGGAAATGCTTTAGGTGTGGAAGAGAATGGCACCTGGCTGTTAACTGTAGGCAAGAAAGACCCACGGATGCGACAGTGGAGAGGAAAGCTCTGTCTAAACCTCAACATGTGGTTCATTGTTATAAATAAAAATAACTAGGGAATCTTGCAAATCAGTTCCCTAAGCCAAGGGTTTTCAGAGGCAACCAATAACCTCCAAGGTAGCAAGGGCGATCTTTTGACATCACTACTATTAAATTGAATCCCGAAAACAAAGTGGTGACAGGTAAGTTAGTTATTAATTCAAGAGTATCGAATGTAATTTTTGATTCAGGTTCTACGCATTATTTTATATTTTGAATGTTTAGTAGAATAATCTCAGCACCACCAAAAATCATTGAAGTGAAGATGTCGGTGAGTATGGAAAATGGGGCAATCATTGCATCCCATAAATATAACTCCTCCCCTATCATAATATGTGGATTAAACTTCCTGGTGAACCTCGTCATACTCCCTCTGGTGGAATTTGATGTGATTATTGGCATGGATTGTCTTTCTTTATATAGAACCAACATAAATTGTTGGGAGAGGGAAATCACTCTCCATGTGGATAATCGACCCCCAATTCTATACAAGTGAAAAGAGGAAGATGAATCTTCTTTATCTCCATCATCTCAAGAATGGATATTACTACCCTAGGAGCATGCGTATTTGTCTTAGATGATTGAGTCCAAGGAAGAAACCATCCTTGATGACATGCCTATTGTGAGGGAATTTGCTGAAGTGTTTCCTAAGGAATTTCCTGGTCTTCCTCCTAGAAGAGATGTTGATTTCTCAATTTATCTTCCACATGGGGCATTTCAAATATCAAAGACTCCATATATAATGGCTGTTTTGGAGCTTGAGGAGATGAACAAACAACTACAGGAGAATCTGTATAAAGGGTTTATACACCCAAGTTCTTCACTATGGGGTGCACCAGTCCTCTTCATCAAGAAGAAGGATGGGTCAATGCACCTTTTCATCAATTATCGTGAGCTTAAAAAAATCATGATAAAAAACAAGTATCATCTCCCATGAATTGATGACTTGTTTGATCAGTTGCGTGGAGCACAATACTTCTCCGATATAGATTTGCAGTCAGGATATTATCAAGTAAGGGTGAAGAAGGAAGATATCCCCAAGACTGCTTTTTGTACAAGATATGGGCACTATGAATTCAGAGTAATTCCTTTAGGACTCACTAATGCTTCATAAATCTTCATGAACATGATGAATAGAGTCTTTAGATATTACCTTGACAAATTTCTGGTAGTCTTTATAGATGATATTCTGATATACTCCAAAACCAAGGAGGATCATGAGGTGCATCTGAGAACTGTACTAGAGACCTTGTGGAAGGAGAAGCTCAATGCAAAGTACAACAAGTGAGTGTTTTTGTTGAAGGAGGTCTCATTCTTGGGTCATATCATCATAATCAATGGGATATCTATGGATCCCTAAAAGTATATTCAATTGAGGGATGGTCGAGGCCAACATCAGTAATGGATATCCGTAGCTTCTTGGGGTTAGCTAGATATTATTGACGATTTGTGAGAAATTTATCACGATTTTCCAACCCTCTTACCAAGCTAACTCGGAAAGGAGTAAAGTTTTCCTGGAGTGATGAATGTGAATAAATATTCAAGGAGTTAAAAAGGAGGCTTATCATTGTGTCTGTTCTCACTTTACCCACAAGTGGAGAAATATTTGTGGTATTAAGGGATGCTTCGAAGAAGGGACTGGGATGTGTATTGATGAAAAATTACAAATTCATTGTCTATGATTCAAGGTAATTGAATGTTCCTGAACAGAACAATCCAACACATGACCTCAAGTTGGCTGCAGTGATCTTCGCATTGAAAATTTGGCAGCATTATCTCTTTGGGGAGAAGTGTGAAATATATACGGACCACAAAAGCCTCAAGTATATATTCACACTGAAAGAGTTGACATGTGCCAATGAATATGGTTAGAGTTGATCATAGACTATGACTGCTCAATCCATTACCACCCTTGGAAAGAGAACATGGTGGCATATTCCCTATGTAGAAAGGACCCGGAGATTCTATCAATGATGATTATTGAAAAGGATCGAATCATCTTATATTTGATGAAGATGGAAATAGGAATCATAAAGAAGGGGATATCATGAATCATTTCACAAATGATTACTCAACCGTCACTTTTGGGATGGATAAAGGATTCTCAAAAGGATGATGTGGGAATTCTAGAAAAAGAGGAAGCTATCGGAAAAGGGAAATCCTTGGAGTTTAATTTTAATGAAGAAGGAATTGTGAGATTTGGGGAAAGACTTTTTGTTCCATAAATTACAGAGATGAAGAAGGAACTTTTGGATGATGCACATAGTTTAAATTTCTCTATTCACCTAGGAAACAAAAAGATGTATCGATATTTAGGAGAGCATTATTGGTGGGATAATATGAAGAAGGAGATCGCCGAATATACATCAAAGTGCCTGGTGTGTCAGCAAGTGACAGCAGAGAAGAAGAAGTCTAAAGGGATGATGCAACCATTTCCCATACCAGAATGTAAATGGGATAACATCACCATATACTTTGTCACTAGACATCCAAATACATCCAAAGGAAACAATGAAATCTGGGTTGTTGTGGATCATCTTACAAAGGTTGCACAATTCATTGCTATTCGGGAGGATTTTTCATTGGATCAACTGGAACATATATATATCAGGGAAGTGGTAAGGCTTTATGGAGTACAACTATCTATTGTTCCTAATCGAGATCCAAGATTCACCTATAGGTTTTGGAAGAGTCTTCAACATGCTCTGAAAACTGAATTGAACTTCTGTACGGCCTGTCATCCTCAAACTGATGGCCAATCCGAGCGGACTATCCAAACACTTGAGGACATGTTGAGAGCATGCTCAATGGACTTTAAAAGAGGATGGGATCAACATCTTCTTCTGGTTAATTTCTCTTATAATAATTGGTTCCACTCAAGTATCCAAATGGCACAATATGAAGCCCTTTATGGGAAAAGGTGCAGGACACCGGCGTGTTGGGACGAGGTTGGTGAGCGTAAGCTACTTGGACTAGAAATGGTTGAAGAAATAGTGGAGAAGGTGAAAGCCATTCAACATCATATCAAGGCAGCCTAGAGTCGACAGAAGAGTTATGCAGATAACCATCAATGAGACCTTGAGTTTAAAGTTGGAGACATGGTATTTCTATGCATATCTCCATGGAAGAAGGTCATGAGGTTTGGAAAGAAAAGTAATTTAAGTCCAAGCTACATCATCCCCTTCAAGATTCTTGACCATGTCGGGGCTCTGGCCTATCGACTAGAACTTCCACCTACTATGGCCAAAGTACATGATGTCTTTCATGTATCCCTCTTAATGGATTACATACCAGACCCTTTGCATGTACTCTCTTCAGAGGTGGTACAGTTAGAGGATGATTTATCTTATGAGGATCAACCAGTGAATATCTGAGATAGTATAGAAAAAGTTCTATAAAATAAGACAATGCCCCTCGTCAAGGTGTTGTGGTGAAACCACATGTTTGAAGAAGCGATGTGGGAATCAAAGGAAATGATGAAGTATAGTTACCCACATCTATTTAGGTGTGGGAAAATGAAATTTTAAGGGCGAACTTTCTTAAGGGGGATGATTGTAACGACCCAAACTTTCATTAATGGAAATCCATCTTGATCTAATTAAATGTCTCTTTATGTAAAATGTTTATATAAAATGTCAACTTATTTGGTTTTATGTTTTTGGATTTTAAAATACTATTAAGAATTGTGACCATTTATAATATAGTTGTTGAACTGTGATCACATGACTAGTATATATATAGGGCTTTAACAAATCCTATTTACCTAGACAAAGGAAGTGATGGCCTCATCTAGTAGACGTGCCCCATACGAAGAACATTTGTCAGTGATCAGAAAGGATTTTGTATATTTGGTATTTTCTCTTTACCAAGACCAAGCCGAGCTTGAATATGTCATGCTCGAGTGGGACCACCTACGAGATAAGTGGATGTTGATAGAGATTACCACCCGAGAAATGTCATCCGAGCCACCCCAAGAGTCTGTCACCATCACACACCTTACTCATTGGTCTTATGTCGGTGTTATAAGGGTTATGTAACAAGACCTCAGCACTATGGTTTTGTACATTATTTTTTTATATAATAATGAATATACTTTCATTTTATTATTGTTACCTTGTAAATAGTTTTTAAGGCACAAATAGTATTTTTTGTTAATGTTCAACTAAGAAATATATTTTGATGAATTAATGGATTTTTGAATTAAATAATATTTAAATAAAATATTATTAATATTATTAAATTAATATTTATTAAATATAAATGATCTTATAATTTTATGAATACAATTGTATTTTTTATTATGGTTTGAAAGCCATTTTTTTCAAAGCCCGTGAATTATCGATAAATATCGGTTTTTATTTTAAAAGTGGAAATTAACATATTTAGAAATTTTTTTGAAAAATTAATATTATCTCTAGAATCAGGACGTCTAAATTATCCAATGATTAATTTTTCATGATTTTCTAAGATAGTCAAATTTTTTGGGTAAAAAATAAATATCGTTTCAATATATAATGTGTTTTATGACACTATAATGACCCAATGGTGATGTAATAAAATACTATAAACTTTATTTTCAGCCAATAGCTGTTTTACCATTAAAATAATGTGATTTTGTGCTTTTTTTATTTATTTTACAAAGCATTAGTGGGCCCTTCCATACATATTAAACATTTTGTCTTTTTAAATTTTTTTACTTGGGAGTGTGACTCACCTCCACATATGAAACACCATTATTTTAGGATGTTCGGACTTTGGCCTTATAAAATATTGTTTTCCACTCCACTTTGGAAAAAACCATGGTCAAAAACCATGGTCTGGTTTGTGGTTTTGATTAGTTTAATGTGAGGTGTTACAAACCTAAATAATAAATAATTCCCTCTCCTTTCCTATATAAACCCAACCAAGCTCCCACTTCCTCCTCACTCAAATCCTATTGAGTTTGTCCAACCTCTAACCCCCTATCTCTATAATCCTCCCAAGGTGCCCCAAGTTCCCAATAAGCCACTCTCAAGCATCTCTCAAGCCTTTGGAAGCACACTTCAAAGTAAGGGTTTTTTATTCCTTTCTCATTTTTGTCAAATTTTCTTAATGTTGTTATACCATTTTAATTTCAATTATAAATGTTAGGGTATGGTTTCTAACATCTCCCATACATTACTCTTTATGTTTGAATTATGGGAGACCCCTTTATATCTCATTAAATGCCTCCCATGTACACCTATTACTATGCTGAAATTCCGAAAGGAATTTATCACTCCTCATTTACATTCACGCAATTCTTTTGTATCATGAATCTAATTTTCATTAAAATTATTGGGAAATGTAACTATATGACCCCATTACTGTCCATTTCATGTACATATAATGAGACACCCCTTTCTCTCTCATCAACCATTTTTATGAATTCTTACATCACACTATTATGCTACTGAAATTGCATCGATTTTTCGAGCCAATGTCATTATATAGTGACGACCATGCCCATTTCTCTATCAAGGGTATTCAATTTTATGCACATTTACTTATTTATTATAAAGTTCCATGTATTAATTCCACATGACTTTATTTTGGAATAAATGATGTTGTTTTATGAATCCATTTTATATGATCCATGTGGCATACATACACATGAAATGAAATGTTTAAGAATGGTGCACCCTTATAGCACTCTAATGCATTGGGTAAAATATAATATCATGATACATCATGTGAAATGGGTGTTTACTCATGATAAATCAAGTGAAACTAGGGTTTACTCATGCTTCATGTTCAATGAGGGTTTACTCATGCTCCATGTGCAATGAGCCTTGGATCATGCTAATTCCATGTTAAGTGTTGTACCCACGTTTCCATGTTATGATTATCATGATTTATCATGCCTTAATGTTTATGCTTCTCTTGTGATCTATTGATATGCCTATTGTCTAGAACGTATTGTATTTCTTATGTTATTCCATGATTATTCCCTTACTGGGCTTTATAACTCACCCTTTTCTTATGCATGTCCTCAGGTTATCAAATGAAATGCTAAGTACGAGGGAATATAGTGGTCATGTAAAGGATATTTTCAATAAAGATGTTGGTTTTCATGAAAATTTTATGTAATAAATCATGTTTAATTGTGTAATAAAATATCAGGGTTGTCATATGTGTGATATTACTTGGCACTAAGTGTTGGGCCATACCTTCAATAAGAAGGTATAGATCTTATTATAGGGTGTAATTGTGACTCACGATAACTCTTCCTTCAGGCATGGAGCCTAAATATGTATAGTCTAGGCTCATGGTAGCTTAGTTATGACATGATGACCCAAAAAGGCTTTATGATTATTATATCATATTTAAATCATTGTATCCACCTTTATTTATCTATTTTACTTATGTTAAGAATGATTTAGTGGTGTCCTATTAGGTTTATTACTCACACCTAACATGGGAACCCTAGTGTGTGTATAAATTTTTTATCAAGGATCCATCCATGATTAAGGTCCCAATGTTGGTATGTTGATCATGTGGTGATGGTTAGGTATTTTAGGTGATTCCCAGATATACTATGTGATCCTTTTTCATATGTGCCTATGATATTCTTTTATTTTTTTTATTACATGTATTGATCCACCATGTGGGTATCCTTTTGACTTTGAAATGTGATTTTTTATATCCCAATTTGATATTTCATGTTATTTTTTTATCTTTTGGATTTCATTATGTATTAGTTATTGGTTATTTATTTGTTACTACTTCCATTATATTTATCATTGATGATTACCTGATATTGACGGAATAGTCTCCCTGTCACATTTGGTCCTCATTGTTGGTCAGTAACCTCTTAGATACTGAGAGGCACATATGAGGTTATGTATCACAATATTTTGGTTCCTGTTAATTTGATTGAGGTGTTAGAAAATGGTCTCATAGACCCCTAGTTTATAAATTATTTGGGGTTTGGTAGAGTGTGGACAATATTATCCGGACTCTAGTGGAAAGATATGCTTGTGTATGGATAGCACTTATATAGTGGGAATTCATGTTTTCTGGGTAGTGATATTACATATATTGGTTGTGTTGTTATGGATTCATTCCATTCATCAAGCATTATTGTGTAGTTATGTTTTATGTGATTTTTCCTCTTTCCCATGGTGGTGAGAGTGGGTGAGTAAATGCATCTTAGATAGGCACATAGGTTCACATTTCATACAATTGATGAATTTGGTTGATATAGTTTAAAATTAATTAAATGAAAATAATAATACATTTATTATTATCTAAAATAAATTAGATGTGATATATAATTAATTTATCCTATGTATGTTTATAGTTATGATTTATTTAACTATGAATAACATAGATGTGTAATTAGTATGGGATTTAGTCATGGGTGAGTGGTGTTTTATTACACCTAGGGGTCTAGTTAGGTCCTTAAGTAATATTTTATTGGTTTTTTGTGTGTTTTTGAGTTAACACCTTTTAATTACGTAATTTGTTTTAGATTTATGTTATTTAAGGAATATATGAGTCTTCCCTTTTGAATTTCAAAAAATGTATCATTAACAACTTATCATAGTGACCTCAGGGATTGGGTTAAGAATGTCCCTGAGTTAGGTTAAACTCTTATTATAACATTACATGTCTGGGAGGGAGTATTTAAAAATTCTCCTAAGTATGTAATAATAGTTCAGGTGGTAGAGATACTTCAGCTGGTGGGGTTGTTGTACTACTGGTCGGAGGTAGAGGTGAATATTAAGGTGGTCCTACTATGGTAGACTTCACGTGATATTTTTTTATTGAAACACCCTCTATAATTTCCATGGTATATATGTTAATTGGGGTTTTGGGTATTAGATTAAGTTGATCAAGGGATTATTTGAGCTGGTTGTGATACTTGGTGACCAATGATTGAATCCAATGGACTATATGCTTTAGGCTCCTACCTATGCATAGTGGGCATCATAATACATGCTAGGATGCATGATATATTATCATGGGATCCCTTTAAGTACTTGTTATTTTATTATTTATTACCTTATTCACTGAGGATATAACAACTAAAGGATTTCATGGATCTACATTTGGGGATGATGTCAGTGGCAGACAATGTTACTTACTTCATTGAGCTATTATTTTTTTCATTGTTGGTGACATTGAATGAGGACCAGAAGACCCATAGATTTGATATTATTTTTTAAACATATGTGAGGTTTCAATTAAGTATATTCAATATAATTTATTACTCATATTTGGTTTGCAAGGTCATCATAATTGATAAGGGATTGGATAAGGATAATGTAGTAGGATTTATTCATATTTTTAGTGGGCTATGTGGTAGCCTACCTAGTAGAGCTGTCGGTACCTCTTCCTATAGTAGGAATAATAGATATTATGAGATGATATAAATTGGTGAGAGATAGATTGAGGTGGTTAAGTGTTATTTAGATAATTTTACGATAGCAGTCTCCCTTTTATGGTGTTAGTGTGGTCTTGAAATCATTTCTACAGCATGTGTATGAGTCTATAGAAGGAGTTCCATACCTGTGGAAAGATGGGTAACCTGTAGGATATATGTATAATGATGTCTCAATCCGGTTTAGGTATAGTTTCAAGGAAGGAATGTGATTTAAGGGATTGGTTAGGGTGATCTCAGGTTGACAGATGGGCCTCATCTAGAAGGTTGGGTTATAGAGATACATGAGGTTCTCAGGTGAAATAGTAATTATAGGTGCCTTGGGGACTAGTTCCTTATGAGATCCAAGGGTTATGAGGTTAGGTTCATGAATTTAATTCATTTAGTTTATAATCCTTATACTAGGTTCTAGTTTATGGATAAAAGGTTCCTTCAACCAACAATGGTTTGATTTAGGTTACTTCAATGCTTTTTGTTGCTATGTTTGAATGGGGGAATATCATTCTTTTATTTTTTTTCCCGGGTTTTGTCTAGTTTTGGATAAAACATTGAGTTTTACCATGTGTTTTTTATCTTAATACAAATATCCAAAAGTGGTTGGATCATGTTCAGAGGTTCCTAACATGTCTCGTAGTGGTTGGGGGATATCAGAATTTTTTATATTTTCATGTTCTAAATATGACGAGTTTTGAAATCGTTTTCTATATGGGATAGTTGATGTGTTTCTAGAATCACATAAATTTCTAAAGATGGTATTTGTAATATAACACCCTTAGGAGATAGAATTATATTCTCATGGGAGATGCAGATATCGAGGTATATGGTGAAGGCCAAACATTATTCAAATGGGATCCATTATAATGTATGTGTTGGGTATGGTTCATGTAGGGGATCAAGTGATGGTTACAACTACCTTTACTCCAATGGTGAGCCATTACTAGGATGCCTTATTGGATCATTTCTCAGTATTACCCCATGAAATAGAGATTAAGTTTTCCATTGATCTCATGTTGGGTATAAATCACATATTGATTCCTTTTTATCATATAGCATTAGTCGATTTATGAGTGTTAAAGGTACAGCTCGGGTACCTTGGGGTGAAGGGATTTATTTTCTTGAGTACATCTTCTTATGGTGCACCGGTTCTATTAGATAAGAAGGTGGATTTTAGCCTAAAATTGTTCATGTATTACCAGAATTTGAATTAGGTCATGGTGATGAACACGTATATATTTTAAATAATTATTATATATTTGATCAATTGAGGAGAGCTTGATGGTTCTCTAAGTTAAAGTAGTGATCATGTCACCATTAGTTTTGTTTTAGGGTATAGGATCTACCAAATATGGTATTTAGGAGTATTAATTGTCTATACTAGTTCCCCATGCCATTTGTATTGAAAAATTCACTGAAAGTGTTCACAAATCTCATGAACTGGATTTTCCACCCATACCTAGACTCGTTTATCGAGGGGTTTATTTCTGAAATGTTATTATACTCGCATACCCTATAGATTCATTATAAGACACTAGATATTTCGTTGATTATAATTTAATCACATCAACTTTATTCCAAGTATTCAAATTTTCAATTTTGGGATTCAGGATATGTGCTACCTTGGGCATGTGATTTTAGAGTTAGGGGTTTTGATTGATCTAGAGAATATTGAGGTAGTGGTGTTTTGGGAAAAACACATGAATGTGTTTGATATATTGATTTTTATTGGGTTATTTGATTGTTAAATGTGGTTCATCCATGAATTCTCTCACTTAAAAACACCCATGAAAGGGATAAACATGAATAGAGTGATGATTGAGAGGACTAGTCGGTGAAACAGGGATTTTAAAGAGTTAAAAATGAAGTTGATGTCTCCTCTGATTCTGATTCTTCTAGATTTAGGGATCATTTATGCTATTTATTATTATACCTCAAGGTTCTGACTAAATTTTTTTAAGATGTATAGGTATCGGGTGGTTGCTTATAGGTATCCTCAGCTATGTCCCCATGAGCGGAACTACCTTACCAGTGATTTGAATCTAACTATTATGGTTCATTTCTTAAAGTATTGGAATAATTATCTCCCGGGAGAGATACTTTTCATCTACAATGACCACAAGAGATTATGATATATATTATTCTAGTGGAACTTAAACCTATGGAAGAGACACTGGGGAGAGTATCTCCAAACCTTTAACTTTGGGATGGAATATGCCTTGTGGAAAGGGAATTTCACCACTGATCATTTCAGTAGAAATACATGAAAGTATGGATTTCTAATTTTTGGTGAGGAATAGATGTTGATGAGATTTCTCACTAACTAAAAGACGCATATATCAGAGGGACAAGGGTTGGTGACCAATGATCCTTTAGCCTTTATTACTTTGTTTTAATATCGAGTGAAGGCTAGTAGGAATCCCGATTCTGATTGACTTGTGATATGGAAATAGCTCATGGGAGATGTTCTATTCCTAATATGGTATCAAGATGTGGAAAAGGTGATTTATGTAACTGCCCAAAATTTTGATTAAATATTGTTTCCTAATTTTTTGGGTTATTTTATTTTTATACTCAACAAAACTGTTTCATTTTATAACATGAGTATAATTAAAATGAGAACATTGGGTTTCGACTGTTATATGACCATTGGTCAATATGACCATTGGAAACTAAATGTTGAGATTATTGTATCTAAATACAAGTGATCTTGGTTAATTAATATAGAAAGAAAATTTGATGGCCTCATCCAGTAGTCTCGGGCCAATCGAAGCCCATCTAACAGAACATGGAAAGGAGGTAGCACCACTGGGCTTTGCTCTGGACCAAAACCAAGTCGAACTTCATCGTGTGAAGCTAGAATGGAATCGCCTTTGTGAGAAATTTAAACTGATAGAGATTACAACTTGTGCGATGTTGGCCGAGCCGCCCTCATATTCTCTCACCTTATCACACCTTACACTTAGGTCATATGCTGGGTGTATAAGGGGCTATGTAAGGAGACCATAACTGCTTTGTGTAATCCTTTGAGATAAATAAAATTGTGTTTTCTTCTTATGGGGAAGTTTGTAAATTTTCAAATGTCCGGATAAATGTAGGATGTATATTATTGATGAATTTGAAAAAAAGGATATTTTAAAATATTTTTCTAAACCTTAAATAATTAATGATGTGTAATGATTTTCAAAAAATGGTCTTCTGCAAATGTGTTCAGTATGAAATTTGGAGTCTAATAAGATCAACTTAATTTTTGGTGAATAGTAATTTATGAATAGTGATTTTACGCTAAGGATTAGTAATGTGACCAAATGGATTAGTAATCTCACTTAAATAAAGTATTAATATAATATATGTACCTTTATTAAGGAATGTGATTCAATAAAATAGGTAAATAACTGTTTCCGAAATTATTAGTCAAGTATTTGTTTTTTCGGGTGAATACTGTTTTTTAATTAAAAATTAAATTAAAATTATTTAGAAAATTATTTTTTTAAAATGGACTTTATTTTTGAATTCAGAACATCGATATTATGTTAAGGTAATTTTGGGGGTTTTTTCTGGAAAAAATGAATTTTCAGTGAATAGTGTTTTTATTTAAAAATTAAATTAAAAATATTTATAAAAATATTTTTATAAAATGTAGTTTATTTTTGAATTCAGAGAATTTATATTATGTTAAGGTAAATTTTTGGGAGATTTTTAAAAAAGTTGAATTTTCAGTGAATAGTAAAAATACAGTTTTAGGGTTTTGGTATGTTTAATGACATCATAACTGCATCATGATGATGTCATGAGATATTTTAAGGGGTGTTAGACTTATGAATAGTAAGATAAGGTATGAGGTGTCCCAAGTGGCCAATACCATGAGGAAATACCACTTGTTTTTCCAATACCACCAATGAGGTGTCCCTTGGCCATTAATGTCGTGTCCCCTCACCTCCCCTATAAATACCAAGTCATTCTCTCATCCTTTCCATTCCAAAATCCTCCTCAGCAATGTTTTAGTATCCTTACCTCCCAAGGATTCCTCCCGAGGTTCCCTCAAGCCACCCAAGGTCCCATGTTTCATGATTTCTATGTTACTCTTCATGGTAAGGGATCCTACCTCTCTCTTTCTTTTCATGTATTCTACTTTATGTCATTTATTTTAAGCTCCATGTTCTTATGTTGGGGATGTTATTTTATATTCATCCTACTATACTTTTCATGTTTATATGATTATAGTCCCCCTCTTTCTATCATCAATTAATTTTAAGAATGTTTAAGTGGCGTCGTTAGGCTGCCGAATTTTTGTAAGGGATTCTTTCACCCTTCTCATTTTCAAGTTCTATTTTCATGTCAAGTCTTTCAAGTTTCTTTTTATTATGTTTGGTTATGATCTCTATATCCATAAGAATTTCCTCTTTATGTTTATATGATTAGAGAACCTATTTTATCTCATTAATTCATTTTATTGAAGTTTTACGTGACGCTATTAGGCTGCCAAATTTTTATAAGAGAAATCTTATTTTTGTCTTCCATTCATGTTTTTCATTTCATATGGTATGTACATAAAATTTCATTACCATGTTCTTATATCCTTTATATTCTGTCCCTCTACTTTTTATGGATCATTTTTGTCTGGGTGACCCATGTCCCTTCTCTTTTCAATGTTTTCTAAAACCCTACAACATAGCCGTTATGCTACCGAATTTTCATCTCAAAATGTCTCTCTCTTTTTCTCAAATTATTTTATTTTATTAAGTGAATACTGAAAACTATTTATTATACAGGTTTATTCACATATATATCAAAATTTTCTATTTTAAATGCTAATATTTACATACATGAGACCCTCTTCCCTTTTCCGTGGGTTTAAAATGACATAAAGATCACGTCTTTAAAGCAGTTTTTAAAATGTTATGACATTGAAATGAAACCCATTTCTTATATACTATTTGGGTTATTTGAAAAATGTTTGATGATTATATATTTGGATCACATTATGATAAAGAAAAAATTAAGGGTGCGCCCTGATAGCGCTCCAATGTTTTGGGTAATAATGTAACCAATAGAGATTATAATTTTAACGATACCTTGGTGAATAACCTTGGTAATTTCAAATGACACCTTGGGGATGAACCTTGGTGATATGTTCATGATTTTCTAAGTTAAACGTTGTATCCACATATTAAAGTTAAGAATCATATTCATTCCATTATGATATGCATCATTATATCTTTCTCATTCCTTAAAGCTATTTATCATGACTTTATTGATGTATATCAAGTTCACATGAAAAATGTTTCCCTTGTTTCCCATACTGGGCCTTCTGCTCACCCTTTCCTTTGATGTATGCTCCCAGGTAATGAGATGCTGTAATGATCTTAGGATAAACAAATGAATAATCCTTTCAAGTGTTTGAGAAGAATGTTTTATGTTGTCATGTATTAAGTCCCTGGTTTCAAAGACACTATACCTTAAAGATCCTCAGTTTTGTATAATGTAATGAAATTTTATGTGATAAAAAGGTGGGATATTACAGTTGGTATCAAAGTATGGTTTAGTTATTTGTGGAAATTAGTATATGAAAACATTAGGAATAACCCTATAGAAAATTGAAAATATAGGAAATCTTTCTGATATTTTGGTGAGTATTGAATAAGTGGGTTCCAAACAAATAAATCCATGTCTAGATACGAAAAAGTAGAGGTGGATCTGGAAAGGATGTTACTGGGAGTGAAAACTCTGACAAGGTGTTTCAAGCTTGACCCGGGGTAACCTGGTGCACGACAATGGGTCTTGCTGCATTCTTGGTTTGACACTCCTGGGGGATATTCTTTGGTAGATTCATAAGCTTTGTAATAACCATTATTAACGGGACAAAGATAAAATAAAATAAAGATTAACATAAGAATATATGATCATGGATAACCTAGATTAGAACCTAGGGGATCACAAGTTAGGGTATACTTTTCCTTTGCAAGTTTATCGTTATATCCTTTAAGTTTCCTTTTCATGATTATGGGCTATGTATTTAACCCCCCTAATTGTACTTTCTTTTCATAGTTAATGGTGGGAAATGGAAGACCATGTCCCAACAACCAATGTTATAGGAAATGTGATGATATCCCTATTAATATGACAGGGATGACAAGAGATCAAGTTGAACATATTGTGATTATGCCAAACCAGCTATCAAAAATCACAATTAAAAATCAGTATTTAGTTGAATGGCCAAATTCATCAAGGAAGAAGAAGATGAAGTCTCAAGGTTGTTCATCTGATAATGTTGATAAGGTAAGGAAGACCCAATTTCCATTTTGAAAAAAGTTTGGAAAGGGTCACCGAGGAGAATTTCACAAAGGAACCAGGAGATGTTTTAAGTGTGGGATGATAGGGAATAAATTAGCCAATTGCTTTAAAAAATGGATAATTTGATGAATAGAGATAAGGTTCGATCTAATATACCATATACATTTCAATTTCATAAATGTGGAGAAGTTGAAAATTATCCAAGGCAATACTCTCTTGGAAGGGATGAGAAGCATGATGTGCATCAACAATCTTCAAGGACAACGGAACAATGCAAGTCCTATGCTGAGATAGATCATGATGACTAAAGTATATGTAACATCTTCGCAATAATTTTCTCTATCATGTTGTATTTTAGTTCATACCCTATGAGAATATCATTAATTTTTTCTAAGAACATCGAGTCACTACCTAAGATAGTTTTATATCATTATGTAAAAAATATATTGTTATGTACCACATGTTGATGTTGTGTAGCTGTTGTTCTTGAAAAAAATGATATGATTAGGGGATTAAAAGATTATTATTATTTTGGAAGACATTCGATATTTTGGGAACCCTATATGATCGAGGTAAATAGATTACTATGGTATTTTCTTTGAGGAGTAAAGGATGACTTATATTTTGAAGAATCGATGAATTTAAGGTGAACTTATAATAATTTAGGTTTCTTATGGAAATGATTAACCTATATTGGGGAAAATATGATTAGGTTAGTTACTTTTGTTATAAGAAGTTATGAGTGGTTGTTGTTGTTTGGAGATGAATGATAAAGTTTATATTGGGAGACTATGTTATCAAATCCTTCTTGTATTTGGGTTTCAATCTTAGTTTGGTTTTTTTCTGAGGAATTTTATGGACATTTATTTATGGAATGGTCTATGATGAACAATGGGTAGTACCGTTGAATTTTGAAGATTTAAAAGTAGTTTCCCTTCCTATGGGGTTATTTCTTTTTGAAGAGTTGTTTATCTTACCCTTTCTATTTTTTTGGATAATTTTTAAAGATATAAGAAATAGATAGTTAATCTTTTATGAATTATATGATTCTCAAGAAGACGATTCTTGTGCTTTTGATGAGACCAAGTGTTTTTTAATGCTCATCGTTTGGAGAAAAGATTATTCTTGGTAGAAACTTATTAAAGGATGAAACTCTACTTGATGTTAGGTATATTTCCTTGTGTTCTTATTCTATGTTGTAAATAAATACCTCAAAATTATTAAAAGCAACGTAAAACAAAAACGTTGTTGGTTTAAGTTGTCTACTGGGTAATCAAATACTGTTTACAGAAATCATAAGTTTGTGATTTTCTTGTGGTTAAATTTCTTCCAATCATGTTTTCTATCAGTCTTCATCAGAACATGACCCTTTTTTCACTTCCATATCCATGTTTCCCTACATTGAATCATAGTATGGGTTAACTCGGGTGACCTTTGTACTTCCCTTTCATTATTTTAATGTAATAGTTTTACTGACTCCTTTTCCGATGTGGGACTTTCAATGAAATTTCCATGCCCAATTTTAAAAATTGCGAGGAAGAAATTTCTTAAGGGGGGAAGAATGTAAAGACCTGAAATTTTGAATAAATATTGTTTCCTAATTTTGTGTGTTATTTTATTTTTATACTCAAAAAAACGGTTTCATTTGATAACATGAGTATAATTAAAATGAGACCATTGGGAATTGACTATTATATGCCCATTGGTCAATATAACCGTTGGAAACAAAATGTTTTGATTATTGTCTCTAAATACAAGTGATATTGGTTAATTAATATAGAAAAAATATTTGATTTTCTCATCCAGTAGTCTCGGGCCAATCGAATCCCATCTAACAGAACATGGGAAGGAGGTAGCACCACTGGTATTTTCTCTGGACCAAACCCAAGCTGAACTTCATCGTGTGAAGCTAGAATGAAATCTCCTTCATGAAAAGTTCAAACTGATAGAGATTACTACTCGTGTGATGTTGGCCGATCTGCCCTCAGATTCTCTCACCTTATCACACCTTACACATAGGTCCTATACTAGGGTTATAAGGGGCTATGTAAGGATACTATAACTACTTTGTGTAATCCTTTGAGATAAATAAAATTTTGTTTCCTTCTTATGGAGAGTTTGTATATTTTCCAATGTCTGGATAAATGTAGGATGTATATTATTGATGAATTTGAAAAAAAGGATATTTTAAAAAAAAAATTTAAACCTTAAATAATTAACGATGTGTAATGATTTTCAAAAAATGGTCTTATGTAAATGTGTTCAGTATGAAATTTGGTGTCTAATAAGATCAACTTAATTTTTGGTGAATTGTAATTTACGAATAGTGATTTTACACTTAGTGTTAGTAATGTGACCAAATGGATTACTAATTTCACTTAATGAATGTACTAATATAATATAGGCACCTTGATTAAGTAATGTGATTCAATAATATACGTAAATAACTGTTTCAGAAATTATTAGTCAAGTATTAGTTTTTTCAAATCAAAAGGGTTTTTTAATTATAAACTAAAATAAAAATAATTAGAAAATTATTTTTATAAAATGGACTTTATTATTGAATTCAGAACATCGATATTAAGTTAAGGTAATTTTTGGGGTTTTTTCTGAAAAAAATGAATTTTCGGTGAATAGTGTTTTTTATTTAAAAATTCAATTAAAAATATTTAGAAAAATATTTTTATAAAATGGAGTTTATTTTTGAATTCAGAGCATTGATATTATGTTAAGTAAAATTTTTGGGAGTTTTCTGAAAAAGTTGAATTTTCAGTGAATAGTAAAAATACAGTTTTAGGGTTTCAGAATGTTTAATGACATCATAACTGCATCATGATGATTTCATGAGATAATTTAAGGTATGGTCGACTTATGAATAGTAAGATAAGGTATGAGGTGTCCCAAGTGGATAATACCATGAGGAAATACCACTTGTTTTGCCAATACCACCAATGAGGTGTCTCTTGGACATTATTGCCTTGTCCCCTCACTTCCCCTATAAATACCAAGCCATTATCTCTTCCTTTCCATTCCAAAATCCTCATAAACGAATTTATGGACTCCTTAACTCCCAAGGAGTCCTACAAAGGTTCCCCCAAGCCTCCCAAGGTCCCAAAAATCAAGATTTCGAAGTTACTCTTTAAGGTAAGGGATCCTACCTCTCTCTTTCTTTTCATGTATTCTCCTTTATGTAATTTATTTTAAGATCCATGTTCTTATGTTAGGGGTGTTATTTAATATTCATCCTACTGTACTTTCCATTATCATATGATGAGATACCCCTTCTTTGTCTCATCAATTCATTTTAAGAATGTTTAAGTGGCATCGTTAGGCTACCGAATTTTTGTAAGGGATTTTTTCACCCTTCTCATTTTCAAGTTCTATTTTCATGTCAAGTATTTAAAGTTCCTTTTTATTATGTAGGGGTATGAAATATATATCCATAATACTGTACTTTTTATTTTCATATGATGAGATACCCTATTCTATCACATTAATTCATTTTATTGAAATTTTAAGTGACTCTGTTAGGCTGCAGAATTTTCATAAGAGAAATCTTATTTTTGTCTTCCATTCATGTTTTTCATTTCGTATGGTATGTCATTAAAATTTCATTACCATGTCCTTATATACTTTATATTTTTTCCCTCTACTTTTTATGGATCATTTATGAGTGGGTGAACCATGTCCCCTCTCTTTTCATTGTTTTCTAAAACCCTGCAACATAGCCGTTATGCTGCCGAATTTTCATCTCAAAATGTCTCTCTCTTTTTCTAAAATTCTTTTATTTTATTATCTAAATAATCAAAACTGTTTATTTATATAGTTTTTCACATATATATCAAAATTTTCTATTTTAAATTCTTGTATTTACATACATGAGACCCTCTTCCCTTTTCCGTGGGTTTAAACTGACATAAAGATCACATCTTTAAAGCAGTTTTTAAAATGTTATGACTATGAAATAAAACCCATTTATTATATACTATATGGGTTATTTATGAAATTTTCTATGATGATATATGTGGCTCACAAGATTATAAAGATAAATTTAAAGGTGTGCCCTGATATCCCTCCAGTTCATTGGGTAATGATGTAACCACTAGAGATTACAATTTTAACGATACCTTGGTGAATAACCTTGGTAATTTCAAATGAAACCTTGGGGATGGACCTTGGTGATATGTTCATGAATTTCTGAGTAAAATGTTGTAGCCACATCTTCAAGTTATGAATCATGTTCTTTCTATTATGTTATCCCTAATGATATCTTTCTCATTACTTAATGCTATTTATTATGACTTTATTTGTGCATATCAAGATCACATGTAAAATGTTTCCCTTATTTCCCTTACTGGGCCTTCTGCTCACCCTTTCCTTTGATATATGCTTCCAAGTTAAGAGATGTTGTAATTAACATAGGATGAACAAATGAAGAATCCTTTCAAGTGTTTAAGAAGAATGTTTTATGTTGTCATGTATTATGTTCCTAGTTTCTATGACACTAGACCTTAAAGATCCTAGGTTTTGTATAATGTAATGAATGTTTATGTTATGAAAAGATGGGATGTTATAATTTAAATTTTTTTTAGGGTGGTGGTTTATACTTATATGAGAGATAATCTTTTGTGGTACTCCCATTCCTTACTATGGGAGGTACATCCAAGGTTCAACGTGATGTATCATAATATTAGGCATCATTTCTGGTGTCTAGGTATGATACTGGATATCAATGGGTTTTTCAATTGTTGATTTACCTATAATAGGATCAATTTGTAGCACAAATGACTAGGTGAGTTACTTCAACTACTCTTGATGATGTTATTGAATTTGTATGAAGTGGTCATGGATTTCATCAATAGATTACCTAGGATCCTGATAGGCTGTGATATGGTATGGGTTGTGGTTGACCATGTGAAAAATTATGTACACTTCATGTATATCTAAGACACTTGGTACATTTGTGAGTTGAGAGATATAAACATATAGGATATAGTGTGGTTTTATGGGGTTCTTATGATCATTTTCTCGTATTAGGATACACATTTCATGTCAAGATTTTGGTAGGGTCTGTAGAAGGCAATGGTGTCTCAATTGAGACTGAGTATAGTTTATCAGCCATAGATAGATGGACACTATGATGGGATGATATACACATTTTATATTGTTTTTAGGACATTTATTCTTGATTTTGGTGAAGTTTAGGATGACTCTATGTCCATGGTACAGTTCTTGTATAATAAAAACATCAATATTTAATCCAGATAACCCCATTTGAGTCTCTTTATATTAAATCATGTTTTTCTCTATTATCCTAGTTAAAGTTGGATGAGTCAATGGTGATAGAGATGAGATTGGTATAAGAGACCACTAAGAATGTTTATTTAATCTAGAAGAGGTTGGTTTCCATTCATAGATGACAACACTCATATTCTGACTAAAGTGGATGACCCTTAGAGGTCACCATGGGTGATTGGGTATTCTTGTGGGTATCACCTCAGTTGGGGCATCTATGTTTTATGAGGTAGGGGAATCTCATTCCATAGCTTGTTGGTCTATTTATGATTTTTTAAATTATTATACCATTGGATTACCAGTTATATCTTCCTTTATGAAATTTTGGTATGCATGTTTTTTTTCCCATGTCACACATTCATGAGTATGAGCCATACCCTACACATGTGATTGACTATGATGATATCGACCTGGTAGAGGATATATCATATACGGAGAGCGTAATGTGTATAGTATACCAAAGTGAGAAGGTGATATGAAATAAGATAGTGCCTCTTATTCAAGTATTATGGAAACATAAGTGTATCTAGAAAGTGACATGGGATAAAGAGTCATGTATTTGGGAATAATGGAAAGACCTATTTGGATAGGACCACTAGAGATGCTTCTGGAGGATGAGAAGATATTATAAGGGTTTTTTTAACTCCCCAATTATTTTAAGGTGTATTTTAAAAAATATATGTTAAATATTATGTACTTTGATGATTTTGGGCTATTTTTGGTGTTGGTGGTGGCCTGAGATTACTGTTTTGGAATTGATCATGGATTGGAGATAAAATTTAATAGCAGGAATATCACAATTCTATGATACAAGGGATTCATAGTGTGGAAAGTGGTGTGACCAAGGATCACATCATGGTTAAGGGTCATCATGGATCTAGAAAAATCAAAATGGAAAAGTCTGAGAATGTAAGGGTTTACTGTTATGTATAGTTTCCCTCATATGTAAAGTTAACTAAGAGGAAACAACACAATGAAGCCTGCCATAGTCTGAAGACTAGCATGAATATGGGATGAAGGAAAGAGGTCATAGTGTGGCAGAGGGCATTATGAAATATTTTTCTTGATCTTAGAAGGATCATGGTGCGGTAGTGGGAATTTAACAATGATACATACATCAAGTGGGATTTTTTGGAATGATACCCGCAATTGTGACCTAATAGGTATAGATACCTCTTATATCCAGCAGGGTGTTATGTTGAAATCCATAGGACCATGCCACAACATGTCCCAAAAAAGGATGAATCATGTACTAAACACCATGGACACACCATGACCTAATTTCTAAATGTTTTTTCAAAAAAATGGATAGATATATAAATTCACCCTTGAACCCCTTCAACCCATATTCTCCTTCTCCCTCGATACCTTCTTGATTTTGGCTAATGCATGAGCTCCCCCACCATCTATTATTGTCCATTTAAAGTATTGTTCACTCTAAATATTCTCTCTTGGTAATTATAATGTGGTTTGTACCCTAAATTCTTTTTTATTTCATGGTTTCATAAATCCTATATAAAACCCCTATTTATGTGGTTTTCTGTTGATTTTAGGATTTTAGTGGATTCTTATTGAATAAAGGATTGTGTATTGGAAAGTGTGCTCCATTAATATTGAGGTAGAAATTCATTACCATGTTATGGAATTCAAACGTGGTTGTATGGTCTTACATTCATAAAGGTTTGTGAGTTGGCCTTGTGATGTTATAATCTAGTATCAAAGTATCTAGGTAACCCTAAAATTATGTAATAGTCCCCTTGGCGGTTAGGTTTTAGAGAAACAATATAGGTTTGATGAATTAATTCCTTATATAAAGGATAAGTATAGGTGTTCCATTTAGTTTTTTGGTCCTATAGTGAGTTTTTCAAGATTAAATAATAAAAAAGTAACTTACAGGGGTTGGTAAGGAAGAGGCCAATGGGATGTCCTTATAGTACCCATATTTTTTGATGTTTCATTGGTCCAATGTGAATATTTTTTATCTTGAATAATTATTTTAACATTTTTTTATATTATGTGTGATAGAACTGATGGTTGTGACCTCTTCCTGAGTAATGGAATGGTGTATAGTGACATATAAACTCCCGTGAGTGAGTTTTTATGTTCTAGTATTTGATGTATGGACTTCCCTATGTGAGTAGGGATGGTTCATTCCTTGATATGTGACCTCTCCTATGTGATAGGGGATATTCCAAAATTTGATGGAACTAATGTTTGTGGCCTCATACTGAGTGAGAAGATAGTGTATAATGATATATCAACCTCAATCAAGCATAATATTAAACTAAGTATGTTTACATAAATGAAAATAATCTAATAAAATCATTAAAAATTTCTTGAGATAAATAACCCTTTTTTTACTTTGAAATAATTTATTTAAAAGGATAAACAATTTTAAAAGAAAAATATTTAATAAAAAGAATATTTTAAACTTTTAAAGTATGATTCAAGAAATTAAGGTGTTATGATGTGGAAAAATTCATTTAGTTCGTATAAGTTGAAGAAACATTCCTTCCATATTTTTGTCAAAAAAGTCATGAAGTAACTCATTTGGAAAATCACAAAAAGATTAATTCCAAACCATTTTATAAAAAGTAAAACATGTGAAAAAATATTTTAAAATTTTTTAGGATAATAATAAAAACCTTCTTGAAAAAAATAAAAAATATTAACATGTAAAAAAAATGTTCTCAGTGGAGACTTAAACATAAATGATCCTGAATAATAATGAGATTATGAAATAACCCTTACCTTGTAATTTTATTTAGTTTAATTTGATTTATCCTCAAATATAATGGTTTAAATCATGTTATTAATTTAAACCATAACCATATCCATATTTATGATATCATATATGATATTATTATATCATTTTGTTAATAATATTTCCTTATTACCCTTGTTTTGGGTGTTAACCGCTTCATTTTCCTATGCATATTTTATTGTGTAAGTCCTATTTATAATGTATATGATATATTTTTTTAATTTCCAGGATGATATTAAGTTCATAAATATTATATTTACTAATTATCTACATTTTTATAATCATTCTTTAATGGTTATCATGGAAAATGAACCACATCACTTCATGGAGACGCTAAGTCATACGCAAGCACAAGGGACAATATCATTCCTTTAATGGTGAAAGGGTAAGAAATTGGATGGTATATTATTTATAAATAAAAAATATCATTTATTATTTATTATTTATATCCATTATATCCATCATTATACCCAACTAAATAAATTGGTGATGAAAAACAAATTACTCCATGGCGTGAGATGGTCAGTCGTATGTACGCATGCACAATACATTCATTTTTCATAGGATGGATAAAAGGTAGAATATGGTTTCATAATAATCACAATAACACCTCATAATATATATGATTCATGATTTATTACTTTTGTATGAAAACAACACATGAATAGTAAGTATAAGAAGAAATTAACTTGAATGAGTTGGTAAAACAATTTCCTCTTCTTCAATGGACATCCTTTAGATCTCTTATCAAGGGATCTATAGTTGGTCTTTTTGGAATAAAAATACCTCCATAAATTGTATAAGGTTTTTGGTAGGATAAATGATCAGTTTTTGGTTGATATATATGGCTCATTGTGGTGTTAATAATTGAAGGAGTAGATTCCCTTTTACAATTGTGGTGAGGGTCACTTTTGGAAACTCTTAAAATATTAAATTAATATAAATTAATTTCCAATTAAAAAAAAGATAAAAAGTGATTTATTTATAATATAAGATGATTATGGGTCTAAATACTTTCAAAAAATAATTTTTAGACAAGTTTAGGTCACATTATTACCCTTATCTTTTGGTTTTAACCACTATTTAAATCATCTAACTCTTATTGTGACAACATGCGGTTTTACTCTTTGAAGGTTGATATAGTTACTATAAAATTCCAAAAGAACCGTAAATGAGTCGTGGGTGACATTTATAATTTTATCCCAATAATTTGGGGAAAATTTATATTTTTATATATTTTATACCATTCAATAAAATATTATTTATTTTAATATAACATTAATTACAATTTTGATATTATTCATTAAATTGACTTTAAAAAAATGAGATATATTTGAAAGAACACTTCAAAATATCAATAAAATTAAAAGGTATAAATACAATTTTTGGACGACATTAATTATCTAAATTATATTTATTTTAATATTTTTAATATCATTTATTTGATATTTACATTAATTAAATAATTACTACATCGTCATTATTTAATCCTTTAAGGTAATTATTTATTTCCTAAAATTTAAAAAAAATCATGATGAAGATAAATATTTTATATTTATGTATCTTCTAAATAACCATATATAAAAAATGAATACTTATTAAAAACATGAGTATGACATAATTGACTTTTATTAAAATAAAATACTATAAAATGATTAAAGTCATCCAAGTGGATCCAAGAGGCCCTAAAATCATTCCTAGGATGATTTTTGTTGAAAATAACTCATATAATAAAATTAGTACAAGTTTTAGGGTGATTTCTTATATTTATAATATTATTTTTAACACTTAATTACCCGATTTACCCTCAACTTTGGTAATAAATATTAATAAAGTTACTATTAATTTTGTCTAAAAATAAAAGGTACCTATTTACTAAAATTTTACCATATTATTCCAAATATGGAATCCAATTTTCAAAATTAAAAACACATAATTGTCTAAAATTAATTTAAAATTAATCTTATCGAGGGAATGGGAAAATGAGTTTTTAAAGTGAAAACGTTCAAAAGATTGAGATGTTTATATATCCAAATTCAATATGGAATTTATTAAAATGAATTAAATTGGATTAAATGATAGAAAATTTATCTAATTATACATTATAACCAGTTAAAAATATAATTTCACACTAAAAATTATTTAGAAAAAAGTTATTTTCAATTAAAATGCAATAATTTATCACTAATCATCAAAACATGAAACTTATCAAAAGAATACAAAAAATTAATCCAACGTAAATTTTTATATTATAATGTTAATTAATAAGCTTATTTTTTCAAATAAAATTTATAAAAGTCTCAAAAAATATATTTAAAATAATTATGTCATCAAAAGGATGTAAAAATGCCATTAAACAATATAGCCCTTTAATGCAAAAATTTGAATTCATTCTTATCTAATACCTATAGAATATTTTGTATTAATATTCAAAACATGTTATTCATATTTTTTTTTAATAATATTCATTCCTTCCATTTTAATGGTTGGGTTATAACATTCACTTATTTAATAGATTGTGGTTTGTTTGAAATCTATGTTGCATGTAATGCAAGCTATTAAATTTATTTAAAAAGAAAATGTATCGTAAAATCTTGGAGTGTTACATCTAGTTTTCATGAGAAATTACTATTTTTTAATGCATGTAATGGTCTTTATACTTTGATATTATCATTGATGCATGTCATGATGGTCACATTTAGATTTAATAAAAAAACAATCATACCATATATTTGTGGGATGTATGGTATGTTGAGTGCATCATGAATGAGATGTTATTAATAGATAAGTTGAGGAATGTTTTCCCCTTCCATGTTCATGGAATTTTATATATTTTCCCTTTGATTGGAATATAACTATCACATTAAATTTAATGTTCATGGTGTAATGACATGTTTATTTTAGATAGTCAAAAAAATATGTATCAAGCATATAGGTTGGTGACATATATGTGAAACATTCTTGATGAGATACTGTTAAAAAGGGATTATATTACACAGTGGGTGTTCTTATGTGGTTTTCAGCATTATGAAATTATGTTTTTTATTTTTGTGGCCTTAACCAATTTTTATACAGTAATCATGGACTTTAGATAACCTCAACTAATGCCAATAAGAAATATTCCAAGATAGTAACACACTAAGTGTTTTCGTTGGTCTCAATTAAATTCCATTTGAATTTAATTAATTGAATATATATTATTCTCCAGACCAAGGAATAATTTTATTCATGTTTTATTGATCACAAATATTTATTGATGAATAAAATATTTAATCTAAATATATATTTAGATGTTCAATAAATACTAGAGGAGTTTAAGCATACCAAGACTGTGTCCAGTAAAAAATATTAATTAAAAAGTCAGTTAAATAATATTTTTTATTGCACAAGTTAGTGTTTATTTCATGAAATAGTATTTTTATAGTTATCTTTATTAGAATGAGGTTTAATAAATATTATTATATATTTTTAATGTCCAACATGAAATTAAATAATATTTTAACCTAAACAATAGATCTATAAATAGATGGCTATGTGAATTGTGTAGGGTTAATAAAAAATCAATAAATGGAGAATCATTATTCACAATAGATTTCTCTCGTGAAATAATATTTCTCTCTCCCTATCAAGAATGAGAAACCCAATTGATATTCCTTCCAAATTGAAGGATGAAAAATCAACCCGAATGATGAAAGAAAATAGATTTTTTATACTAGTACTCAGAAATTAATAGGAATTTCTCAAAGATCAAAGGAGTATGCATGAATCACTACTAATGGTATTCTACACTTGGGTCCATATAATGAAACATGGGTGATTTGGAAAAGTTTTTTAGATGGTAAATATCTACATCGAAGAAAGGATCCTAAGACAAGGTAAATCATTTCTTCAGATCAAAATAAATTAATTATAAATTTTACATGCAATATAATCTCCAGGTTTTGGGTTTCCTTTTGTTAATATTTGATTGGAATAATTTCATTGGCCATGGAATTAACATCATTTAAAATATTTATAATTATCCATAATATCGACAATATTTTTTTAATTTTGTCCACAATGCTTCTATTGCGCCCAGAACCTAGAAAAACTACTTGGAGAGAGAAATTGGAATTCATGAAAGATCAATTAGGTAATGGGAATGGAATCCAAATTAAGGATGAATATGAATATTTATTTTAATATCTTACACCTTTGGATTATGAAACCAATACATCAATAAAATTAGAGGCAATGATTCAGGACACTCTTAGACCCCCCCCCTCCTTATGAGGAATCATATTCCTTGTTACCTAAAAGATCTTATTTATCTCCAATATTTTCCGGGTCAGTAAGTTTATTAGAAGATGAATATTATAAGACTTAGACGCCTTATTTTGATGAATCTATAAAATCCCAAAAAATATACCATGAAGGATTCACATGACCAAGCTATTTCAGTGTATCCACTGACAGTTGAAAAAGAAAAAACTCTAGATATTATAAGTCAGAAAAAATAAATGATAACGCATTAGAGGAAGACCAGTCCTCTTGACATGTTGACATCATGAACATTTCACCTGAGGATAATTTTCTACCATTAATTATACAAAAAATTGATGAATTCATTGTTAAGTATGAAATTTCTTTGAAAGATAGTTCTAGAATTAAAATAATGAAGATGAAACAAAGCATGATGGATGAACAACTTATTAGAGCATCGAACATCATATCTATTCTTCCATAGATTGATTCTAGGTTGAGTATTTTACAATATAGAATAATGAATGCTCAAACCTATTCGATTTTATATAATATACTTCATTAATAGGTGGAAATGAAGGTTGACACATCAAATTTTAACGAATATTATGATTTTCACTTATAGAATATAAATAGAATGTACAAGTGTTAAAAACAATAAGATCATCAAATTAAATACTTTCTTGAACATAATACATATTTAAGGAAAGATTTGGATAAATCCTACATTAAATATAGTCATAAAATCCAAAATATATAAGAGTGGGAACATAATTTAAATGTTTGAAAGAGCATGATTAAAAAACATAAGTGAGAATTGGGGGAAATCAGAAAATCATTATAGAAACAGGAGAAGGGGTTCAAAAAATAAATTGTTAGGTCTCTTAAAAAAAAAATTTCTTCTTATTTTTCGAATGATGTAGTATTAAACTATTAATTTTGTATAATTATTTTTTTAATATTGACTTAAATATTGGTTGATGTATGCCTTGATTATTAAGATATATTAATAGTTGACTACTGAATGTCTTATAAGAAGATAT
The DNA here is from genome assembly GCA_963277665.1 of Viscum album. NCBI lineage: Eukaryota > Viridiplantae > Streptophyta > Magnoliopsida > Santalales > Viscaceae > Viscum > Viscum album. The sequence goes on from OY728120.1 coordinate 791,066,397, forward strand.
ATCTCATGCTCAATTTGATTATCCAAAAGTGGGAGTGTCTTTTTGTTTGTGTTTTAGTAATTTAGACAAGGGGAAATTATCATAAATTAGTGTGAAGAAAACCTTAAACCCTTTATTTCATTAAATTTAAAAGGATGGATATGTCTACCCCAGGGGTAGAAATAAAAAATAAAGGGGTAGAATTTTTACTTTTTCGCATCTTTTAATTACTATATTTGACTTCAAATTTCTTATTTTTTCTCTGTTTGTGTTTCTTTCTCAAAATCACAATTGGCGGGGATTTGAGAAGATTTATTTTGTTTTATTAATATAGTTTGTTGAATGTTTTATTAAATGGGTAGAATTTGGAAAATTTTGATATATTAAATCATTCATGTCACACTCCAATCTCTATTATCTTGACTATTTTACATAATTAATATTTTTTTCCATGATGTTAGTTTATGGTAGAATCCGTTCAATTTTTTCAAAAAAAAATCTAGTGTAGGGCTCACAACTAGTGTACAATTATAACTAATTGTTTGACGAACCATGTGTAGGCCTTAATTTTTTAACAAAATCATTTCCCATGATTGGTGTGTGGTTTTTCTAATTATGAATCCAAGCATTGTAGGTTCCCAGGTGTGCCACTACTACAAAAAGTCCTTTAATATTTCTAGAAAATTCATTTATCAGTGCTAAAAAAGCGTTAATAATCAAATCATGGTTAAAAGCCCAAAATTTTTATCAGATCTTTTTTTAGCACTCTTAAAGGATACAATTATCAACCCTTTTTCAGTGTTGTTAAATGGTGCCTTTAACATCAATTTTTTATTGCTAATAAAGGTAACACTGTTAAAAGGGGTAAAAAATCCAGACACCTATCTGCCTGACCCCTTTAACAGCGCTCCGCACCCCCTTTATTAGCATTTTTCACCCAACCACCCCTTTTATTAGTGCTTTGATAATTTTTGGCCTTATTCATGTTCGCCTAGATTCAAACCCTACACATCTCCTTCAAAGATGAAACACCTTTACCACTACACCATGTTGTTTTATTATCTTTTTAATGATATTTCTCATTATTTATTTATATATATATATAGATATAATTATATAATTATTTTTAAATAAATTTATACAATATATGAGAGTGTGATATATACTATATTTATTTAAATATATTATATATTATATTCATTTATATATATTAGATTATAATATATATACATATATCTATTTATTAATACAAACACATATGTATATATAAACAATATAAATATATTTTTATAATGTAAAAAATGATCTGATATTGTTTTAATTACATTTTTAGAATATTTATTTATTTAGATATAATGGAATATATATTTTTTCAAAAATATGTTGATATATGTATTTATATGATTGATTTATTATAAGTAAATATAATAAAACATGCATATATTTAATTATAAATATAATTACATTGTGAAAAAAGATAAATTTTAAAAACCATAATACCAATATGAATTTAAGGCCTACGAATAAATTCATTCCTCACTAAAAAAGGGAAAAACAACCCCTTTAAATGAGGAGGAAAATCCATCGAATGTTAAAAAATTGGGGTACCCCGACTAAAAACTTAGTTTTGGAGGCCTTGTAGGCCTTTTTGGACAATAAAAATATGAAAAAGTTATACCTCTATCATTGAGGGTGTATATATTCTCGCATGTTTCAATTTGATATCTCGTAGAGCCCAAACAGACACCCGAATCAAAAGTTATGGTTGTTTGAAGTTTGAGTTATGTTTTCAAATTATTTTTGATCATTTTTTGATTTTTTTTTATTTTTTATCTTTAAATTGATATTGAATGACAATTACTTGGTAATAATAATCAAATTTTTAATTAAAAATATTATTTAGTTATTTTATAATACATTTTCACTAAATATCTTATATATTAAGTGTAAATGACTATTTACATTATCTAAAACATATTTCAAAAAGTCTATATTATATTTATAACAATATAAATATATTAATATGTTAATATATTGTATTTAATGAAAAAATAATTTTGTTAAGTATAATTTTTTCAACGCTTGTAAAAAATACCTGATATAGGGGGTCTTTAGTAGCACTTCTAAAAAAAAGTTGATAAGCATCCCCTATCAATACTTTTTTTAGAACTGTTAAAGACCCCCTTTAACAATGCTCTTTTTGGAACTGACAAAGGGGGGTCTTTAACAGCATTTTTAGCTAGTTCTATTAAATACCTTGCACTGGATAAACCTATTTTTGTGTTAGAGTTTCCAGTAAGGAATCTATGATTGATGGATATTTTTTCAACCATGCAGAAAAACCATGTATTATACCCAGGCTATTATTAAATCAATTTTTACTAAAATTCTCCTCTCCCATTTTTACCTAAAATAGACCACCCAATCCTACCCCTATTATATGCAATGCACAACCCAGGTTCCCCTACGTGTTCCTCCCGTCCAATTTATTCCCCTCCTTAGAGATTATAAGGTGGTATCATTATGATTTAGGTTTGTATCTCTAAGGTTTGGATTCCACTTATTCTTTTTTTTTTTTCATTTTTCCTCTTTTTTTTCATTCCTCAATTTTCATGAAGATGGATGAACCCTATGTTTTAGGCTTGATTGATTTTTTTTCTTTCCTTATTCCTAGGGTGTGTGATCTCCATTTTGGAACCCCTTCATCTTGTGTTCAAATATTCTGACCATTCTCCATTGATTAGAGGTAGGTTTTTCTAATATCTCAACTTTTGATGTTGTAACCATTAATTAAGTACTTTCTAAATTCATGTTTAAACTACAAAATGATATTTTTTTGAGTTTTTATGGAATTTCTTAGGAGAAAATTGGATTTCAACTTGGATTTTATAGAAATCCAATAGTTCTCATATTTCAAAAGGTAGTTCGGATACAATTTTCCCTACCATGCACACCAATGTTTTATGAAATTGCCTCAATGTCTCTTTAAAAGGTATTTTAAAATCAATAAAGTTATCCTTGGTATCCAATATGATTTCTAATTGGATTATTTATAATTTAATGATTTATATGGTTTTTAAAAGATCAATTTCAAGATATCAATTTTTCTAATATGTTGCGAAGCTAAAGGTTGTTCACTTGTAACCCATGTTACAAATCATTCATGACATTTTTAATACTCACACCCATATACATAGAGAGGTAAATATAGATAGTTATGTACATCTTCACAAAGAGATTTTGAATATATTTCTTGAGACAAAAGTATCCATATATTTAAGTGAATGTGTGTGTAAGGATAAAGGAAGAATTTGGAAACATAAATTTTATAGGCCAATCCTGGTTATCAAGTGACATTGAGGATCTTTAAGTGACATTTTGAATGATTAATAATATTTCATTTTTAAGTTATGGATTTCTTGGAACCCTTAAATTATTTCATTGATAATTAAAACCCATGGAATCTTCCCCATTCATGTTATGAAGGCGATAAATGTATTAATATCGTGTTATGAATGACCCATTTATGGGAAGTCTAATTGTTTAGTAAATTATGACAGAAGGGGGATATTTCCATGATAGGTGGTTCTAATGTGAGAAAGAATTGTTGTTTTCTTTATTCTATTATGATCGTATGTGTGTGTGTGTGTGTATTTAAAATGAACGCCTCCATTTATGGGATTGTGCCCCTCGATTAGTCCAAGTAGGGAAATATTGGGTGTTAGGGTAGGGTGTTTGATATCCAACATTGTTCTTAGTAGTATATATTTATTTATTATAGATTGTCCCCAGAGTTTCCTATGTCCCCATGAGAACTGATTTTGACTATGATATGATGATTATTTTATATCCCCCATTATATTGATGTTAATATAATATTATAGATATTATTTTCTGCTTTCACTTGCACTTTTGTTTTTAAAAAGAACTTAAAAATTTTCTTTTAGTATAATGAATGGTTTTTAACCTCTTCTTTATTTTCATAGTATAGGGGATTTTTAATAAAAAATATTTATGAATGGTTTTATCTTAATAAAGACATATCTTTCTCTTTCCTTCTTAAAAGTTAAAGACAATTTTGTTTTAAAAAGTGAAATATCCTTATTATTGGTTTTATTAAAAATAGAAAATTTATATTCTAAATTAACTTCAAACTAGATTGAATGTGGATATTTCTTTTAAGGTTAAGCATGTGGAAAGGTGGGGGGTGAACTACATGTCATTTTTATGCTCATGCCTATATCATATTTCAGTTTCTGGTTTTGGCTGCTTATGGTCGCTCGTTGAGCGTTTGTTGTTTCAGGATTGGATGGTGACTTAGGGAGTCACGTGGAGGTTGATTTTTTACTCTTTTTTATTTAGTTTTGTCAAAACATGGATCATCGTTCAGGTATGTTTTCCCTTTTCTGGAGTTTTTAAGAAAAATGGTTTTTCTGGAAAATTTTCAAAGTACTCGCCATTTACTTTCAGAGTACATGCCGTGTACTCTGTTCCGGCTCGAAGCCGTGTGTTGGTCATGTCCGGGCCAGACACAAGATGTGTAAGGCTGAGGTGGAGGCCGGTTTTTCTAAGTACGGAAAAAATTTAAAGTACACGTCGTGTACTCTAGAAGTACACACCGTGTACTTTCTTTTCTTCATTAAACGGACCGGGGTCGTGCCTAACCCCCATATTCGTCTTTTTCTTCAGTTTTCAACCGTCCGAGAGTGTCCGTACGGCTGGATCTTCGAAAGAGTCCTCCCTTACCGTCCATTCTCTGATTCGAGCATGGTCGATTGAGTTGGAATCACAGCGGTGAGTTCTTCCTTCTGCTTGAGCCTTGTTTCTTGATTCCTCCATGTTTTTCATGTTATTGTGGGTTGAATGTTTTTTGGGTTTTCTCATATCTACGTCGTTCTAAGGGGAATCTATCGTCGAGGATCATGTATATCGATCTACTAGGATCGAGGTAGGTGGTTTGTGCCTTTCCGTAGAAAGTTGATGAATATTTTGTGCAATTTCCACCAATACCCTTGAACAGGGTATTGCGTGTTTCCGATTTTTCCCTTATTACTTGCCTACTTTGCTTTATTGCTTTAGTAGAGGTTATTTCTTGTGATTAGAGTATTTTTTTGTGCTCAGATTGCTTTTCAATTCTTGTTCTACCTATTTGGCGTTTTTCCAGTTTCCATGCCTAGTTGTAGGATTGTGGACTGTTGTTATTTATTGTTGTTGAGCCTTAGTTGATTGCCAAGTAGTTCTTGAGGTTTTCTAGGAAGATACACATGCCCTGAGCATGTTTAGTTACTCAGGACTGTGAGAACCTAGGGTACCAGACCAAAGGGAGAATTGACAGAAGGGCTTCTCCAGAGTGTCTTTTAATCACGATGCGAGACTAAGTGGATAATTGATGGAAGGGCTTATCCAGAGTGTCTTTTAATTACAACGCAGGCCACAGGGGGAATTGACGTTCAGTGCTTCCCCAGAGAGCCTTTAGCACGATACGAGATTGTAGGGGGAATTGACGATGAGTGCTTCCCCAGAGAGTCTGCTTTATTACGCAGCTGAACCAGAGGGGTGAGACTATGTGTGCCTCCCAGAGGGTTGCTAGTACTTAGATGTTAAACCATAGGGGCTAGGCTATGAGAGATACCCAGGGGGTTACCTGTTTTCTCTTTTGTTGGTTAGCTGCTTACTTGTGTGCTAAATTTGTTAGAACTGTGGATTGTAGCTATTTGTGCTTTTTCGTTTACTGCTTCTTGTTTTATTATTGACATGTATTCACTGACTGTTAGGCACAAATCATTGGGTGATTACATACTGGGATTGTATCTCACACCCAGTTTGGGCCATGCTTTTGGGCCCAAGAAGACTATGTTGCTGCAGGTTTAGACAAGGGCAATCGCCCTTCTTCTTCAGGATCTTGACTACACCAGGAGCTGGGGAGCATGGGACCGAGTCGCGGCTCGCGATGCTGAGGAGCTCACTTTGTTTTTCTTTTGCACTTGGTTTAAGTTTTATTTCATCAAGTTGTTGTGTTTTCTGTTTTCCTTAGATACTTGTACCTGCTTCATCATTGTCATCATAGTTATATATCTACATTGTTTCCGCTATTTGGATTCTATTGTTATGCATGTTGTTTACTGCTTATGCTGTTTATTGTTGTTTTATTACCTTGTATACCTTATCGAATGAGATCATAGTTTCCCCACTGACTCACCAAGTACCTCGCTGCTAGTTGGAAGCCTCTGGTGTTCGGGGAAATGCGCTTGAGTTCATGTAGCGAATCGAGTACGGGGCACCCGTGGAGGGGATCCAGACTCGGGACGTTACAAAGTGGTATCAGAGGAGTTCTTTTCCCTTGGTTTACTGTTTGGAGACCTTAGCCAGGGATAGGATGGATTTGGTACTTGGAATTAAGCTATGCTCTGGAGTAGCTAACCCGTGTACATGGAAAATCTATACTACCTCGTTAATTGCAGTTTTCAGGTTTTGAGATTTTATGGTTGGTATGTTTTCACCTAGAGTGATTCATATGACTTGTGCGGTTATTGTTTTGTTATTTCGGTTCTATTTCTGTCTCAACCCGATGAGATGAGGGTATTCCATCTCATGCATCATATATGAACTTGTAGAAATCACATGTCATGAATTCTTACCATGCCATCTAGGGTGCATTAGAGATTGCATGCTGTTGTAATAGACTTTTTGTAGATTATGCATGCTGTTGTGATAGTTGTTTGATAGATTCTCTGATGTTGTGTTAGAAAACTGTTTCCTTGTTCCTTGCTTAAAATGAACACCGAATTTTGTTTCTTGAGGTGTTATGGGCCCTCATTGATCATAATTTGGCACCCTTTTACCATGTTTTAGTGTTTCTGGAATTCTGCGCAGTTTCTAAGCTACTGCCTAGAATAACCCAGAATACTCGACATGTACTTTTTGGATACACTCCGTGTAGTTTTCAGGCCGTGTCACTGACCGTGTGAGCAGAACATAGTGTTGTAGGAGTAACTTCGAAAACATGCTGTGTACCATTGGTACATGCCTTGTGAGTTTGGAGTCGTGTACCCGGTCGTGTCACTAACAACACAGGTCTGGGAAGCTCGGGTAGAACACGCCATGTCCGTAGGGAACATGTCGTGTCCGTAGGGAACACGCTATGTAGTGTTGTCTAGGTTCCCGACCGTGTCACGAACAACACGGGCCAGCGTGACCTACTTTTCCACACACCATTTTTGTTCGGAACACGTCGTGTAGTCTTGCTTAGGTACCTGGACATGTCACGAACAACATGAGACGGTGTTGCCTCCGCCTATGCACGCCGTGCTTGTTTGGAGCACGCCGTGTAAGGTCCAGCCATGTAGACTGCTGTGTACTCAACAACACGGACCCCAGAAGCCTCATCTAGTGCACGCCGTGTTGTATATGAACACTCCGTGTAGTCTCAGGTAGAGTCGGACCGTGTGGGTTAGCTGTGTGAGGAGACTCGGGCAGGGGAATAGTTTTCAAGCACATGCCATGTGTGGGGGTCAACACACCGTGTAGTTTGAAGTGTACATGACTTGTAGGGTGAGAGTACACGCCCATGTCAGTGGTTTAAGAAGACACACCATGTAGTTTTATACATGCCGTGTAGTCGTGTTTTTCAATCTTGTGTGTTTTTCTTACACTGTTCTCATTTTGTACTCTGGGGTTTTTTTAGTAGCATCAGTTATATCTTCAGCCCTTTTCGATACTGGTTCTATGCATAGATTTTTCTCTGTTGCTGTTGTGGAGAGCCTTGGACTCTGCATCCTTTCTTCTACCGACTCATTGACACTAGACACACCTTTGGGAATGAGGACATCTAGTGTACGCCAGTGTAGAGAGTGCCCTCTCGAGGTTACAAGGTATCGCTTCTTATGGGACCTCTATGTCCTAGAGATGACAGGATATGATGTAATCCTTGGCATGGACTGGTCGATTCCCTTCCAGGTAGTCCTTGACTGCTATCGCTGTAGAGTCAGTTTCATTTCACCAGAGGGTGAATCTTTCCTTCACAGAGGCGAATGGGACGTTCGGGCGAGTCGGGCAGGACTCGAGCATCTTGGGATAGGAGGAGTGATGACCCAGATTGCTAGTCTTCATCTGTATGATCAGGGGACTCCACAGTTGGACTTTCCTCCTGTGGTGGATCGCTTCCGGGATGTCTTTCCACAGGACTTTTCAGGTTTGCCTCCGGAGCGTGAGGTATACTTTTCTATTGAGATCTTTCCAGGAGCGGCACTGGTGTCCATTCCTCCCTATAGGATGGCCACACCTGAGTTGCAGGATCTTAAGAAGCATTTGGAGGAGCTACAGGCTAAGGGTTTCATCCGACCCAGTACTTATCCTTGGGGTTCGCCTATCCTATTTTCAAGGAAGGCAGACAGTACCCTTCGGATTTGTGTGGATTATCGGAAGCTGAACCAATTGAAGGTCAAAAACCGATATCCATTTCCATGGATTGATGACCTTTTCGATCAGCTTCGTGGAGCCCGGCTGTTCTCGAAGATCGACTTGAGGTCCCGTTATCATCAGTTGCGCGTTAGACCATCAGAAATACCTCTGACAGCCTTCAGGAGAAGGTACGGTCTTTATCAGTATACAGTCATGCAGTTCGGTCTCACGAATGCACCTGTACTTTTCATGGCGCTGATGAACCGAGTGTTCCATCCTTACTTGGACTCCTTCATCATGGTATTCATGGACGATATCTCGGTGTACTCTCACACTCGACACGACCATCCCACCCATCTTGAGATCATTCTGAGTACACTGAGAGAGCATCGACTTTATGCTAAACAATCGAAGTTACACTTCTGGATGAATTGGATTCACTTCTTGGGTCACGTCATCTCAGAGACAGGAGTATCTATGGACCCAGAGAAAGTGAGAGTTGTACTTTCTTGGGAGCAGCTGAATAACGTTTTTGAGTTACGGAGCTTCCTAGGGTTGGCTTGATACTACAGACGCTTCATTCGAGACTTCTCTCGTTTAGTAGCAAACTTGTGAGGTCTGACCAAGAAGGGGGTGAAGTTCTTATGGTCAGATTCCTGTGAGTCATCCTTTCAGGAGCTGAAGGGGAGGTTGACGTCAGCACCGATACTAGTCTTGCCATAGCCATGCAAGAGCTACACTGTTTACTGTGATGCTTCGGGTATCAGTCTGGGAGCTGTGCTTATGCATGAATATGGTGTATATACTATCCTTTGGCATATTATATCATGAATCCCTTTATTTTCATTATATTATAATGTTTTGATTAAATGTTATTCCTCAATTATTTGTATTCAAGCATATCTCATTTGGTTAAGAATTCCTTAACTAAAATATTGTTTTAAATATTTATTTTTCTAAATATTTCTCATTAATGTCCATATTTTAAAAATGATTTTAATAATTTATTTATATGTAAATTAATGTTTTAAAATTTTAATTCCTATAAAAGTTTCAAAGTGTTATGAGACTATTTTATTCAAAAATATCTTTATTAAATGTTTTAAATGGATTGATTAAGGATTGATTATGTCAATATCTTGAAATGATATGATATGATTGTAATACGAAAATGTTATCTTTCATTTATGATTTTTTATGTGTTATGATTATGTTATGGTTCATGGGCATTTATTACGTATACGGGTGGTTCAGTGATAAATTTAGGGTGGGTGAGCCCGAGATAGCTCTCCAATGCATTGGGTAATGTGACAGAGGTAACCATTAATGTTTCTCCTAAGAGATTTAGGAAATATATTGTGATGAGTATTTCAAACGTAACTCCCTACGTAGCTATGAAAGCTACAATGTAAGTGTGTTATGAATGCCATAAATTACCTTTATGATTTATGATTTCTGTGTGTTATTCATAAATCTTATGATTTCATGAGGTATGTTAAAGAGCTTATGTTTTGTATGTATTGATGAACTAATATTTTCTAAATTTATTTTATAACCCTTACTGAGTTTTTTATGAACATCCCATATTTTTGAAATGTTTTTCACAGGGTATAAGGCAGGGTAAGAGAAAGGAAGAATGCAATAAGATTTATATCACGAAAATAATTATTGTTTTCTTTTATGAATTTTTATTTTATGAAAAAATGGATACTAAGTAGAAGTGTCTACTTTGTAATTTTTGAGATGTAATGTAATAGTTATGACCTAATTCTCTAAAACTCTAAACCTGAAAAGTTGTTCAATGTGAATTATTAACATAATTCAAGATTATGAAATGTTTAAGGTTGTGAACTTATACTTAGATCTACCTGTTATGTAATGTCTCCGACATTAGTCACTTGGAATCAGTTATTCAGTACATATGATCTCTCATAATGATAAAAAATTTAGTATTATTTGGAGATTATATAAATATTTTTATAGAAAAATATTTAAATATTTTATTTATAACATTAAAACCTTGAGTGTGTAATATTCATGCATCCCACAAATTATTATTCCCTTAATCATGTTTTGGAACATGGTTTTATAGATGGTCATTAACTGTGATCCTCTGGGAAAACTAGGAAAACAACAACAATGTAGAACATAATGATAAGAGTATACAATGTTGAATATCATAAACTCTTCATTAACGACTCACACGCCTAGAAATCATGACTTGAAGGGTATAAAAACTTCTATTATATACATAATATCCCATGAGATAAAGCTATACTTTTGCGGACTGTCCAATTTATGGTTCTAGCCATCATTTTCTAGGTCTATGCATAAAACATCACATCGTGAAATTTAGATTACAAATATTTGAAATAATTTTCATGTGCTAATAATGAAAAACAACTGTTAATTCATATGAAATAAAAGAATTTTGGGGTCAATGATCCCCATGTTCTGCCCATTAAAGTGCATAGTTGCTACTCCCTAGAGCAAGATGATTTATTGGGCACTAATGAGAAGGTTCCTCCACAACTGTATCATAAGCAATGGGGGAGGGTTGGACATCTGGCAAGTCGGGGTGACTATTGAAGAAGGGGAAGCCGACATAGAAAAAGATGAATGTTGTTTTCATGTCATCAAAAGTTGTTTTCATGTTTGATGATTTTTTTGGGATCATGAATTTGGGTTTTCAATCCATAGTTCGTGTCCTTTATGATAAAATAAAGAAATTATGATTGATTTAAATATTTCATGGTTAATGTAATTATATAAATAACATGATGAATATCCTTGTATCCATTGAAAAATAAAGTACTCAATCAAAGAATGTTCCACAAATAAATATTGGTTCAAAGGACAATAAAAATGGATTTCTAAAGCATCAATGGAAGCATGACTCCACAAGAAGAGTAAGTACCACAAATATCTAACAACATTGTGATATATATAAGATCTTTAAGGATAAACTATATGGTTATCTATTTAGATACCAGAGATATTTTTTCCCACATATCAACAAAATTTATGATTGTCTAACTAAATGTTGAATCATGTATATTTTGATGATTTTGGGCGTAGTATAAGTGCATGTTGGACCAATGACCAACTTGTTTTTTGTTTGATTCGACGGATCATCTGCAATGTACACGACGTAAACGTCATGACAAAATTTTTTTTTTCTAAAGAATATTGACAAATAAAAAGCTGGAACCAAGAGATGATTTTTCACATTAGTTTTATAATTAATTTAATAACATGAAGAAATTTCTCGACCTTGACTTTTTTTCTTTGCAGGTGTTGATCATCTGAATGTCGTTCAAATGTATTTTTGCTGTGTTGATGATGATTCAAAGTAGATCTTCTCTAGCGGTGATTCACACATACTCCTTTGATATCCGAATGTCACCGACAATACATCGGGTGCTAGCCCAGTGGTATCGTTCTTCTTGCATCACACCTTTGATCACAACCATGACCCCTTTGGTTTGTAAGGATCATCTCTTGATCTCTTTGACTTCAGTGAAATGGAGGAATAAAGAATCTCTCGTGTTTTAGAGAAAACCATAGAGCCATTCCTCATTTAGAGATAATTCTTTAGGGAGGAGAATTATTTACACAATGACCAACATGTCAAAATTCTCATAATAGGGTATTTATAGACCCAAGGATAGAGTTTCATATTAATTAATTTCACCAAGGCCCGTAATAATATGATAAAATCAAAAAAGAACCACATGGCATGTAAAATAATAATATCATTATTTTATTCCATGATGCGTGCTAACTGACGCAATAATAAATATTATTTTATGGTCTTTTAAATCAATATTTATTACCAAACCTAAACCTGACCCGTTCTTCCTCAATATTTGTTAAATACCCAAATAAACACATAATGTCATTAAATATTTATTCATTTAATAAATAAATAAATAAATATTTTATTCATAGATCGATGAATAAATACTTATTTAATATTTTCATAACTAACTAAATTATTTCATTGATACGACATGAATAACAAGAGAAATAAATATTATATATTGGCGTAATTAAAAAATTACCTTGCAAATAAATATTTATTTAATATCTACGATCATTTAATCAACCTTGAATAAATATTAACTCTTGGTCCGATTAATAATATTTATTGCAATTATTAAATATAATTAATATTCAATTGAGGTTAACGAAAAAACTTTGTGAGTGACCCTCTAGGAATCTTACTCAGTAAAATTAGGTGATCTTTCATAAAGTTCATGATTACTGTCTAGCAACGGTCAAGACTCCCATAATGGAAGAATTTATGTCACAACGACAATAACCCCATTTGAACTATAACATCTCATCTTTTTTTAATACATAAAACATTCATTACATTGTACAACACATAATAACACATGATCTTTTAAGGTTTAATTAATTGGAAATTTGAAACGTAATACATGAATAACATAAACAATCTTCTAATCTGCTTGAAATACTTCTTCATATGTTCATCCTAAGTTACTTTTACTATATCTCATATCTTGAGGACGTACATCAAAAGAAAGGGGTGATCATAAATCCCAGTAAGAAAATAAACAAATGAGATATTTTGGATGTGACCACGAGACATATCAATGAGGCATGAGCATAATAACATCAGACATATCATAATAGAAAGATCAGGAATCATAAAACAGAAATGTGGGTATAACATAAAAATGAGGAATTCATAAGTATATCACCAAATTTTATCATCAAGGTGTCATATATCATTATAGTTAAGATTATTCACTAAGTTGTCGTAAAACATGTCATTTCTAGAGATTAATTATTTACCCAAGACATTTGAGTGTTATTAGGCCGCACCCTACATATGTCTTAATTCATGAGAGACACCTTTATCATAATAAATCATTTCATTAATAACCCATGAAGAATAAAGAATGAGTTTCATATAAAATCGTTTAGTACATAATTTTTTAAAGACATAAACATTTCATCGTTTTCAACCCACAAGAAGGGAATGCTGGCCTAATACATGAAAATAATCAAATCAATAAATCATGTTTACATCGAGGTGAATATCCATGGAAAAAGAATAGGTTTGAGTATTCATAATATGAATATTTCTTATGTAATAGAGAGAATATTCAAAAAAATGGATCTGACAGCATGACAGGTATAAAATGTGGATTAAGGAATGCGTAAAACGAGAGGGAATGAAAGTCTCCAATTAATAAAACTTTATTTTGGATGTAACAGTTTGATCAAAAGTGTATGAAAATAACGTAACTTATCCTTTATATTACATACACAAGACAAGGTACTTGAATAGAAAAGAAGAAGAGCTGAATTCCCTTACATTGAAGAGCTACATCCTAAAACATGAGGGTGACACCTTGAGGACCTAATGACACCATAGAGGGACTCTTTGAGAGGTAAAATGACCAGAACATTACGACTTATGGATTTGGAGTGGGGAGGAATGCAGGATTAGTGAGTATTTATTGTAAAAGTGGAGGAATTGTTTAATAATTTCCAAATATAGATCTTGGAATTCTAGGCTATGGACACTGCAAAAAAATTAGCTTGACCGTGGGTTTTTATCACAGTTTTAGATATTTGAGTTATGTTTTATAGAATTTTAATCTACTATAATCGAAATCCATATTTTAAAATTACTTTGGACATGGAAAATTGTTTTTTTCGCAAAATATAGTTTTTAAAATCATAATTTCTGTTTTAGAATTTGGAAAGCCATTTTTCGGTCTGGAAATTTATTTAAATCAATTAAAATAAATAAAATAAATAAAATAATATATTTTTTTTGTCATAGATTCTGTTTAATTAATTATTATATCATAATTACATACATATGAAGTCATAAAACATACTAAAAACACAAAAATGTATTTTTACTATTCATCGAAAAGTAATGTATTTTAGAAAAATCTAAAAAAGTTACCGTTACCTAATTTTAATGTGATGATTTTAAATAAATTTTTTATTTTATCAAAATATTTTTCTAAATATGATAATTTTAACTTTTAAATGAAAACTCCTTTTTTATTGAAAAATAATCGTTTTTATAACATTGTCAAATTTGTGACACATAAATATTTCTTTGGTCATTAAAAAATTATATTATCATTTATATTTAAATAAATATTCTTTTAAAAGTATATTTCATAAAAATAAATATTATATAGAATACATGAGTTTATTATAACAATGTATATATTTACTGTAAATACAATTTTATTTGTATCCAAAAAATAAATTATCAAATTCATTTTATTTTCATGAATATTTTATTAAAAAATAATTCTAAAAATGGGATTGACAAAATAACCATTTCATTTATACAAAGAAAATTACACTTTTATGATACTGAGGTCTAGACACATAACCTCTTATTACACCGACATATGCCACGTGGGTAAGATGTGTGATTACGGTAGTTTCACAAGGTTGCTCATCTAATATTGACCTAGTGATGATCTCAACAAATTGGAACTTCTCCCATAGTTGATTTCATTCTAACCACACTTGTGGAAGCTCTAATTGGGATTGGCCAAGGGCGAACCCCAATGACGCTACCTCCCTACCAAGTTCTGACAAATGGTGTTCAAATGGCATGACTCTTCTTATTGTGACCATTGTTTCTTCTTTCTAAATCAATTATCAGTTGTCATTACATTTTATAAACACATAATATAACAGTAAAATTATTACCAATGGTCATAGTTCCCAATGGTCATATTGACCAAGGATTAGATTACTATTCCAACACTCACATTACATCCTATAAATACCATTTCATTTCTTTATACATTATTCACTACAATTACCCTCAAGGTTCTATATCTTTTTCTTTTTCTATAATGTTGATTGGTTTACTAATATTCTGTTTCTTTTCTATATTTTTGTTCATGGGGGCAACTATCCTAACAGATTAGAAGGATCTAAATCTTCACATTCCACTTTTCTTATTTTATATTTTTTGTCCCATTGTAATGTTTGACATTTTCATGGGATTAGTTGCTGACTAATGTAATGTTCTTCATTAACAAAATAAAGTGTTCATTTTTCTATGTGTCGTTTGGGTATAATGCTATATAATACAAGGAATAATTATTCAGGTAACAAAGGTGAGTAATAAAGTTTGAGTCATTACATTATTTTCCCCTTAAGAAATTTTATCCCTGAAATTTCAACTCATATTCTCAATTGATAATAGTTAAAGGTACTTATGTCTCATTGTTTTCTCTGATTCTCATGTCTCCTCTTCATATTTATGGGTTCACCACAATATTTTGACAAGGTGAGTTGTATTATTGCATAGAACTTTGTCTCTTGGTCCAAGATCTTCATGGGTTTCTCCTCATCAGATATGTCATTCTCCAGCAACACCACCTCCAGATTCAGTAAATATGAAGGATCATATATGTACTTTCTTAAGAGTGATACATGGAATACATCATGAACTTTACCCATATTTAGTGGAAGTGCTAATCGATATGTCACTGCTCTTATGTGATCAATGATCTCAAAGAGGTCAACGTACCTAGGGCTATGCTATGCTTTCCTTCCAAACCGTACAACTCTCTTCCATGGAGATATCCAAAGGAAGACTTTGTCTCCAACATCAAACTCCAAGTCCCTTCAATGATTATCAGCACAGCTCTTCTGATGACTCTGAGCAACTTTTATACGTTGTTTGATGGTTTGAACCATTTTTGTCATCTTATGCACAAGATCGGGTTCAAGTATCGTTCGTTCCCCAACTTCATGCAAATAAGTAGGAGTTCTACATCACTTCCACTATAGTTCTTCATATGGATTCATTTTAATACTCGAGTAGAGGATATTGTTGTATGATACCTCAACTAATGAGAGATGTCGATCCCATCCACCTTTAAATTCCATTGAGTAAGCTCATAGAATGTCTTCGAGTATATGAAAGGTCATTTCAGATAAGCCATCGTCTTGAGGGTGATAATATGTACTAAAATTCAATTTAGTATCTAGATCATGTTGAAGACTTCTCCAAAATCCCAATGTGAACATTGGATCATGATCATAAATGATTGAAAGTGGTACCCCATGCAACCTCACCACTTACTTAGTGTATATCTTGACAAGTTGGTCAAGAGAGAAATCTTCCTGAATAACGATGGAGTGGATAGTATTAGTAAGTCATTCCACCAAAACCCATATCATATTGTTTACATTAGATACCTTTGGGAGACCAGTTAAAAAGTCCATGATGCTGTTCTCCCATTTCCATGTGGGTATGAACAATTGTTGCATCATACCCTTAGACTTATGTCACTTATTGACATACCAAGCACATTGAGGTATACCCTAAAATGTCCCATTATTTTTGTATATTTTTTTAAATTTATATGTAATTAGTTCGAGACCTCCAAATCTGACGGTGCGTAATTACGAGGACCAGAGTGCCTGAAATGATCCTTCGAATAATGTTAAGTTTAAAAATAGCGCCAGTGTGTGGTTTTCCTGAAAAAGTGGAATAACTCTTAAACGGGTGTCCGGATCAGAAATACGAGTGCACCATTACGTTCAAGATTGCGGGTTAACCCTAATTGTGACATAATTTTAGTCTGTGTAGGCCTTCAGTGGGAAAACCCGAAAATGGAATAATCATAAATAAAATAATAAAATAAAATAATTTTATTTTTCAAATCCTTATAACTCATGAACAGTAACTCAAATTAAAAATTCGAGACCACCGCTGAACTCGTGAGGGTATGATTTCCTTAGGATAATACTAACATTGACTGAAGCGGACCACCAGTGAAAGTTAGTTTTTGGCCGTAAATAAAACTATTATGTGACAATTATTTTATTGTAAAATCCATAACATCTAAACGAAAACTCAGATTGAAAATATGAGAGCATCGTTGCGCTCGTGGGGGTGTTTTCTCTTTAAGCGGAGCATAATCTCGACCGGCGTGAGTCAAAGGTGACTGTTAATAATTTTCTGAACTTTTTTTCAGGTATGTTCAGTAAATGCGTGAGCGACATTTTCTAACTTTTGAACTGGTGATCGGATTAAAAATCTAAGGGCACCGTTGAATCCATAGCGCCTGGATTCACTTAAGGGAGGCTTCACTTCGACTGCAGCAGGTTTGGAGAAAAAGATAGATTTTGAGACTTTTAAAAGAATAATAAAATAACATAGTTATTTTATTTCTCTCATTTCTATTCCTCCAACAGAAAAGTGGTAGTGATAGGACCAATGATGTGTCAAGCCATTAAATGGCTTGACTCCTCAAATCATTTGAAACAGTGCCATTGGAATTAAGAAGATTCCTATTAAATGAACCCCCATTAATTCCATGAGCGTTACTCACTCTCCCCCTCTCATATTTATTTGGAGCTTGCGGAGATTTATTGACACCATTTCACCAAGAGATGAAGTTCTGATAACGGGCCACGACACCAATCACTTGGAGGACGGAACCGATTACAGTGGGTGATGACGAGCGACACTGAATCACGAACCGACAAACGATGTTTGAACAACAACATTGGCGGATTGTTGCAGGAATGACGAACGCTGACTCTCCCTCAAACGTGGATGTTCTACAATGATCTTGAGGTAGGGGGTATATTTTGAAATTTGTCTTTGATAAATTAAATCCTCTTCCGCATGCTATCACCTTAGCACGGAGGGCGCGTTCCAAATGAAAAAGGCCCAGACCCTCCGCCGCATTGTTCTTGATGTGATCATCGGGAACCAATTTCTAAATTGATGACAACACCAAAATGGTGGGTCACTCTATGATGACGGCAACGCGGAAGAGATGTAGGCATAAACGACACCAAGAACGGACACCAGAGCACTTCCGGTGATTCGTGGTAGAAACCGCCGACGCACCATGTCGGCGGTGGCCGGTGGTGGCCGGAGGAGACCTGCGGCAACTGGTCGTAGGCATTGGAAGGCGGAGCGCGACGGCACGCCGTGATGACTAAGGGTGGCCGACCCAAGCTGGCAGCGTGGGACAAGTGCGGCGCCCACAGGTGCCGCCGGTGGAACCAGCCGCGACCAGCAGGCCACAGAAGGAAGGTGCGGCGCAGCCTACGCCATGCCGTGTTGGCGACCCCCGGTAGGCCAAACGACCGACCGATTAATTGCGGTGGGGCAGCGCCCCACCATATGGTTAATGTACCCTCAAGTGTGAGTCCAGCAGGGTGAAACAGTCCACCTCTTGGCTGATCAAGCCGGCACGGGCCGACTGACCGGGTCGGACCTGCCCAACGTGCCGGACCCGCCAGCGGGCCAGGCCAACCACAGCCCGGACCCAGAAACCGAACCGGGCCGACCCCGACGGGTCGGACCTAGTAAACTTGACCGACCCTTAGTGGGTCGGTCCTGAGCAGGCTCAGGTGGACCCTAGGACACATTGCGTCGGGCCGGCCTGATCGAGTCGGACCGGGCCCAGACCCAACTGGTCCTCAAATAAATAAACGCTCATAACTGACAAACTGGGTGTCCATTCGACACACCGTTAGTGGCGTTGGGATCCTTTTCGGGAATTGTTCCCTTTGATGTATTCCGGCAGGCCCGACCAAGTCGGGCAGGACCAAGGTGTGACCACCCCCGTTTCACGGAAAGAGGTGTAACTAGTAGAACCGATGTCCGTTTCACAAAATGTCTATGGTCCCAGAACCCTTATGAAGAGGCGGTTCTTTTGGTATACTCCACATTATTTTTGGAGGAAATTTGGAGTGCAGAAGGGTTGGATCGAACCCAAATCCAACCGGGCCCTCAAAACTAAAACGCTTATAAGTCACAGACCAGGTGTCTGATTGACGCACCGTCTGTCGCGTTGGAACCCTTACGACAAGACATTACTTTGGGATACTTCTTCATGGAACTTCGTGGAGGTTGAGGTATGACCGAATTCTTGAGGATTGGTTCTCTTAGAATCAAGCGTGCTATGAGCGGTTATCCAGTGGCTGACAGTGAGGTAGAGGTTGGATACAGATCATATAAAGGTTAGTACCAAGAGATCTTGTGTGGGTCAGCCCTGATCCTATGTGGGTCAGATCCTATGTGGGTCAGCGCTCAGTGATCCTGTGTGGGTCAGCCCTGATCTTGTGTGGGATAGATCCTTTGTGGGTCAGCGCTCAGCGATCCTGTGTGGGTCAGTGCATACTGATCTTGTGTGGGTCAGATACTGTGTGGGTCAGCGCTCAGCGATCCTGTGTGGTCCAGCGCATACCGATCATGTGTCGGTCCGATCATGTGTGGGTCATTGTGGGGGTTTTCACTTATCGACTCTAGGTGGGTTAGATCTTGTGTGGATCATTAAGGGGGTTAGTACCTATCGATCCTGTGTGGGTCAGACTCCATATGGTCAGGAACAGTGCCCCTTGACATAATAAGATGATCTAGCTTCGCGACTAATCATCTATACTTATATACTTTACTAATACCTGGTGTGAGATGACTAATTTACCTTCATGGTGATACGTGTGTGGTACTTTTACCTTCATGGTGATATATTCATGGTGATACCTGTGTGGTACTTTTACCTTCGTGGTGATATCTTCATGGTGTTACATGTGTGGTACTTTTACCTTCGTGGTGTTATCTTCGTGTTGTTACCTATGTGGTACTTTTCCCATCGTGGTGTTACCTTTGTGATATTCTTCCCTCATGTATGAGATGAGTGTATCTTGATAACTTAGGTATATGTATGAGCATATACCTAATTAGAGTTGATGACTGCTTCATGCTTTGTGATTGAGGTCTTGCTTTGTGGTTTTTACTTTATGGAACTCTGGGAGACCTTCGGGGGGTCTCGGGGTCTCTACTGAGTATTGTTATACTCACCCCTACACGGGCTTCGCCCGAACCTTGTTGTGTCTTGTGCAGATGATGAAAATTATTGATTGAGGCTGAGGGAGCCAGGACTGGATGGTGCTCAGAGGTGGACTATTTGACGTGGTGTGACGCACGACTACTGATCGTGAGTTTTACCTAACCTTTAGGTAGGATCCTCGGTGGATGATCCAGGAGTTGTTTTTATCTGTTCATTTATACTTGTACTTTCTAGTTGGGCTTGTATTCCGCCCCCTTTACATTCAGCAAAATTTTTACTACAGCAGTTTACTTCGTGGTTGACTCTTGTTATGCTCTTGTATTTTTGTGTTTGTACAGGTTTAAAGGAAATGGATTCCCGTTAAGGGATATTCCTTTCCAGTGCTAGTTGTCAGCCCCTAACTTATGGAAGGCGGGTTTGGTGTAGTCATAGCACAAGCCCTGGGGGGACAGGTCGTGACAAAGTGGTATTAAAGGAGTCGGTTCTACCGAAGAACTAGGACTCTGATCTTTTTAATTGAGCTATAGTGTTAACTGTTTTGAGTGTGGTTTTCAGTTTGGGGAATCCAGTGTTGGTGTGGCGGACGAAGTATCCATACACCAGGACCCTGAATTCTGATTTCCGAATCAGTGTACAAAAACAATGATTGCGTGTGTTTTGAAAATTCTCTCTTATTATTTCTTTGAGTCAGCGAACTAGGTATAACATAATGATAGTGGTGTATCTATTCTTCTTTCTAGATGCCGCCACTTAGAAAGCTAGACAAGATTCCTGAGAGAGTACTTGATAACGGCCCATCGAGCGATGAGGCTTCGGTGTAGGGCCCTCTTACGGTGATAGTACCATTAGGTGGTGCACCAGTAGGACCACCACCCATTGTGAAGAAGATTCCACCAGCCCCACCAGTAGAGGGTACACACCGACTGAGTATGTTGCATGAGTTTCAGCAGTAGAGAGCTTCGAGGTTCCGAGGCGAGACGGATCCGCAGGAAGCTGAGAACTGGATGGAGGCTATAGCTAGAGTTTTTCTACTAGTTGAGACACCAGTAGAGCAGATGGTGATCCTAACTGTTAATCTTTTTCAGTGAGTGACCATGAGAATGATCCGCATAGTGATGAGGCTTTGGTACATGGACCGTTGCCTGAGATGGTACCTTTGGGTAGTGTTCAAGCTAAATCACTACCCATTGGTCAGCAGTTACAACTGGCGGTACTGGTAGAGGACACATGTAGTATTAGTTCCTTACATGTGTTTCAGCATTAGATACCCCATAGGTTTCGAGGTGATCCCGACTCACAGGCAGCTAAGGACTGTCTTGAGGAGGTGAATGAGTTTCCCTTTAGCCAGGGAATCATTCGAAAAGATGGTGGTCATAGTAGAGAGCCTTATATGTTGCTTATCAGGATGATGACAAGATTTAGATTACCCTGATCTCGCGATGAGGTGACTTTTTAGTGGACAAGCTTGAGAAACTTCCTTAGAGTAGGGGGTCTCTTTCCATAAAAAGATAAGGGGTGAGTGTTCTCTAGAGCTTCTACATCATTGGTAGGGAAACATTTCTGTAGTTGAGTATTCATCGAGACGTACTGACCATCCTAGGTGCTTGATGAATACAGTAAGGTCAGTTCTTTAGGTCTCAGACCTCTGAGTGAGGTGTGTTTAGGGACATCCAATCCAACACTATTCCTCTAATCATTCTTACTTATATTAGGTTTCTAGAGATAACCTTTGTGGTTGAATGTTCTTTGGATGATCAGATACAGCCAGTGAATGTTACCAGTGGGAAAGTAGGAAACTGACGCTAGTCTCAGAGACATGGGCGTGTAAAATGTTTCCGGAAGAGGAAGTGATAGATATAGGTGAATATAAAGGGTAGAAGATGTGGAAGTGGAGCTAGGAGAGAAGCATGTGGTGGAATATATTTCAACATGTTACGACCACCACCCCAATGTGGTCCCCACTAGGCTTAGGGAGCAGGAGTATAGGGGAAGGGAGTAGCGGCATGCAGTCAAGGGGTGTGACCCAAGGGCTCCAGGAATGATTCGAGGTATGGTCTGTTTCTACTAATATTTTTCGTCTTAAAAGAAATAGGTACCAATCATTCCTTCTTTCCAAAAATATTCTTCAATACATAGAGTTTCTGGTTAAATTTATTACTTGACCCTTACGGTAAGAGATACCCTTGGGAGGAGACTCGATAATCACTCTTACGCCACTGGGGTGATCTGACCCTTGAGATGAGAGTTTCGGTTGAAACCTATTGGTGGCAGCGTCGAGGCCTTACGACATTAGTTTGGGTATAGACCGGACATCCACAGT
Organism: Viscum album; assembly: GCA_963277665.1. Classification (NCBI taxonomy): domain Eukaryota; kingdom Viridiplantae; phylum Streptophyta; class Magnoliopsida; order Santalales; family Viscaceae; genus Viscum; species Viscum album. The sequence goes on from OY728120.1 coordinate 791,088,942, forward strand.
TCATACACAAATTGACTGTTTTAGGAAAAAAGGATGTATTATATCTAAAGCTTTGGAATGAGGGTTTCCTTAGTTGGCGAAAAAGGAAACCCAGGCAGCATAGGATAAACTCATGCATAAGAGGGTGAAACTGATCAATCTTGAGTCGGCTGGCCTTACCCTCATGGTGGCAGGAGTTTTGAGTTTTGAGTTCCCAACAGTAGGGGCAGAGTGTAGGGACATCTTTACAAAAGATGTTTCCAGGACTACCTCCCCAAGGTGGGAGGGACTTCTACTTTGGATGGATACTACCAGATATTTGTACCTGACTTCTCTAGGGTAGCGACACCCTTGTCATCTTTGACGAAGGAAGGGGAGACTTTCCTTTGGACGGGGAAGTGTCAATAGAGATTTTAGGAGCTACGACAGAGACTGACAAGTGACCCCATCTAGAGGGTACCAGAAGAGGGCGTTGGGTGTTTAGTCTACTACGACGCATCAGGGACCAGACTAGGTTTTTTCCTGATGCAGGAATGGGCATTGATCACCTAAGGCTCTCGACAGTTGAGACAACATGAGCAGAACTACGCTACCCATGTGCTGAAGTTAGCAGCAGTGGTCTTTGCGTTGAAGATGTGGAGTCATTGTTTGATGGGTGAACAGTTTGCTGTTTACTATAATCACAAGAGTCTTAGGTATATCTTTCCACAGAAGGACCTAAACTTGAGATAATGACGATGATGAGAGTTCCTCCAGGATTATGACTTTGAGATATCCTATACTCGTAGGAAGGAGAACTTGGTAGAAAATGAACTCTATAGGAGGTATGGTGTACATCTGCTGAGTGAGGCGATAGAGAATCTAGACGAATTGCATGTATCCTTTATGGATAGAGATTAAGTAGCTTACCTCCAGTCTATGACTGTCACTCCCCCACTTCTTCAGTGAGTGTGGGAGGTATAGCTTGGGGACATTGACCGCGAGACATGATGTGCTCAGATATCCACAGGACATGCACCTGATGGATTTTCAAAAGGTGGGGATCATGTCATCCTCTTTAGAGGAAGCACCATGTTACTAGTGGTGCTACAGGAGGATGTGTTGAGGGAGTTCATATGTCCCCTCTGGTGGTACATTATGGTGTGGTGAAGATGCACCAGGTCCTCCGGCGTAAGCACTGGTGGCCATGGATGAAAAAGGAAATGGCAGATTTTGCATCACGATGCCTCACTTGTTAGAAAGTGAAGACTACACAAAGCCAGAAGAAGTCTAATGACAACAGGAGATGAAGACCCTTGATGTCTGAGGAGGGAGACCACGTCTTCCTACGGGTCACACCCTAATGAGGATTACGAAGGTTTGTTTGGGGCGAAAACATTTCTCTGAGGTTCATCCTACCTTTCCAGATTTTCAACAGAGTTGGCAAGGAGGTGTATCATCTAACTCTTCCCCCACAAATGCAGCAGGTGCATAATGTTTCCCATGTGCCGTAGCTGAGGATATACATGTATAATCTGTCACACGCTATCAACTGTGGTGAGTTGGACTTGATGATGTGACGACTTTTACAGAGTTCCCAGTGGAGATAGAGGATCAAAATGAGCGAGTCCTCCATGGATGGTGGATCCCTATATTGTGAGTTTGGTGGTAGTATGAGAACCTCCAAGAGAGCACATGGGAGCGAGAGGATCAAATTCGTGTTCAGTACCCTCTTTTTTTTTGGGTTTCCTTGTTTTGGATTTCGGGGACATAAAGCCGTAAGGTGGGGAGAATGTAATGTCCTAGAATTTTTGTATAATTTTTATTTATTTATATGGAATTATTTCGAGACCTCAAAATCTAACGGTGCGTAATTCTGAGGTCCGGAGTGTCCAAAATGATCTGTCGAAAAATGTTATGTTTAAAAATACCGCACGTGAGTGGTTTTCCTTAAAAACGGGAATACCTCTTAGATGGGTTCCCTGATCAGAAATCTGAGGAAACCGTTACATTCAGGATGGAGGGTTTACCCTAGGTGTGACATAATTTTAGTCTGCGTAGGCCTCCAGTGGGAAAATCCGAAAATGGCATAAATTTAAATAAAATAATTAAATAAAATTATTTTATTTTTCAAATTCTTACAACTCATGAATGGTAAATCAGATTAAATATCTGAGACAACCGCTGAAGTTGTGAGGGTATGATTTCCTCAGGTTGATACTAACATTGGCTGGCGCGGGCCACTAGTAAAATTTAGTTTTTGTCCATAAATAAAATAATTAAGTGAAAATTATTTTATTTTAAAAACCATAACTTCTAAACAATAACTCAGATTGAAAATTAAAGTGAACTATTAAAATTGTGAGGGCGTGTTCTCTTTAAAAGGATCCTAACCTCAACCGGTGCGAGTCAAGGGTGACTGTTAGTAATTTTCTGAACTTTTTTTTCAGGTACATTCAGTAAAGGAACGGGCAACATTTTCTAACTTTTGAACCGGTGCTCGGATTAAAAATATGAGGGAACCGTTGAATCCACAACGTCGGGATTTGCTTAAGGGAGGCTTCTCTCCGACTGCAATAGATATGAAAATAATATTGATTTTGGAAATTTTTAAAATAATAATAAAATAACTTATTTTTTTCTCTCATTTCTATTCCTCCAACGGACTAGCGGTAGTGGCAGGACCAATGATGTGTCAATCCATTAAATGGATTGACTCCTCAAATCCTTTGTAACAGCGCCATTGAAATTAGGAAGGTTCCTATTAATTGAACCCCCATTAATTCCACGGGCTTTACTCACTCTTTACCTCTCCTATTTATATGGAGCTTGGGGAGAGGTATTGACACGACTTCACTAAGTGAAGAAATTCAGAAAAAGTGCCATGACGCCAATCACTTGGGGGATGGAGCCGGTTCTAGTGGGCAGTGACGAGCGACACTGAATCACAAACCAAAGGATGACGTTTGAATGACAACGTTGACGGTTTGTTGCGGGAATGACAAACATCGACTCTCCCTCAAGCGCAGATGTTTTCTAATGATTTTGAAGTAGGAGGTCTATTTTGAAATTAGTATTTGATAAATGAAATCCTACTCTGCTTGCTACCACCTTAACGCGGAGGGTGCGTGACAAATGAACAAGGCTCGAACCCTCTGCCTCTTCATTCTTGATGTGAACCTCGAGGAATGATTTCTAACTTGATGGAACGCGAAATGGTGGGTCATGATATGGAGATGAAAATGAAGAAGAGCCGTAGGTGCAGACGATACCAAGAACAAACACCGGAGCATGTCTGGTGACCCTCGGAAGAAACCTCTAGTGCGCTTTGTCAGCGGTGGCCGGTGGTGGCTGGAGGAAACCAGCGACAACCATCCACGGGAAGTGAAAGGTGGCGCGCGACGACACGCTGCGGCGGCTAGCCAGAGCCGGCCGCACGGGACAAGTGAGGCATCCTCAGGCACCGCCAGAGGAAGTGGGAGCGGCCAGCAGGCCGCTGTAGGAAGGCGTTGTGCGGTCCACACTATGTTGGCGACACCCGATCGACCAAACAACTGACCGGTTAATTGCGATGGGGTAGTGCCCCATTGGCTGGCGAATGGCTCCACAAGCGTGGGGCCAGCGGGGTGAAACGGTCCTCCACCGGGTGGACCAAGTCGGCGTGGGTCGGACCCGCCCAACGTATCGGAATCGCGGACCAACTGGACGGACCTGCTAGCAGGCCAGGCCAGACCCGCGGCCTGGTGGGCCAACGCAGGTGCGCCGAGCCACACCCGGTGGGCCAGATCAACCGCTGCACGGACCCACTAACTGAACCAGGTCGACCCCGACTCACCTCACCCAGTAAACCGGGCCAACCCTTAGTGGGCAAGACATGAGCGGGATTAGGTGTACCCCAGGACACGTTGCGTCGGGTCGACCTGACCGAGTCGGACCGAGCCTAGTCCCAACCGGTCCCTGAATAAAGAAACAACCGTAACTGAAAAACCGGGTTTCCATTAGACCTGCTATCAGTGGAATTGGTATACCTTTTTGGAAGTGGTCCCTTTGACATATTCGAGCGGGCCTAATTGAGCTGGGCTAGACCGAGGTGTGACAACCCCCGTTTCACGGAAAGGGGTGTAACTAACAGACCGCCTGTTCGTTTAATGAATCATTTGCTGCACCAGAAACCTTATGACGAGGAGGTCCTCAGAGGTGGACCATTTGATGTGGCATGATGCACCACCTCATGTGGCACTCATAGTTAGAATATATATATATATATATATGCGCCACTTAAAGTGGTGCCTGAAAAAAAAATCCCCTATAAAAGGGCTCACCCACACCCCCTCCATTCATCAGAATCTCCATCCTTCTCTTCTCTTGTGGTGCTATGCTCTGCCCTTGAAGCTCTGCTTTGCACCCTCTACACCAAATCCCCTCTTTGAGGTAATTCTATTTATATTTCAATTTGTTTAAAATTATAATTAATTATTTTAATTTTTTAGTAACTATTTAATGTCTTATAATTAGATTCTAATAATTATGTAATAGCATTTAGTAGTTAATTAATTAAGCAATTAATTATAGTTATTGATTATTTACTTTAGTTAACTAATTAATTGTAATTAGTGGTTAATGAATTGTGATTAGTAATTACATAATTGTTATTGGTAATTAATTTATTGTTACTTAGAGATTGGTTAGTTGTAATTTGTAAAAAAATTAATGTAATTGGCGAATAAATAATATTAATTAGGAATTAATTAAATTTTTACTTATATAATTTTAATTAGTAATTAATTTATCATTAATTTACTGCGTGTAATACTTATTTAATTGTAATTAATAATTAATTAATTAAGTTATTAATTGTAATTAATAATGAATTATTTTTAATTAGTACTTAATTGATTAAGTAAATAATTATAATTAATAATTAATTATTTATAATTAGTACATACATAAATATATTTAGTAATTAATTTATTTTTAATTAATTTTAATTAGGGATTCGGTAATTATAATTAACAATTAATTAATTGTAATCCGTACTTAATTAATTATAATTAGTAATTAATTAATTATAATTAGCGATTAATTAATTGTAATTAGTAATTAGTAATTAAATAATTTTTTTTACATACATAATTGTAATTAGCAGTTAATTTCTTATTAATTAATTATAATTAGGAATTAGGTAAATGTAGCCAACAAGCATGTACCAGAGTGGTAGAGGCTCCTTCTTGACATCTAAAAGACCCATGATCAAATCTGGGTAAGGGCGGATTTCTAAGTTACTAGAGTAGTACTGTATCATTAATGTAGCAGGTACTGTAGCAACAAAAAGTATTCATCTTACTTGGGCCCTCGGGCCACCGGTTTGGGCCTACAAGTCTCAAGACCTTCGGGCTACCAAGACCATTGGGCCACCAAAGGCCTTCAGGCCACCAAAGGCTTTCGGACAACCAGGTCTTTGAGCTGCAAATGATTAAGAAGTTCCCGGGAAAACCACACAGGAGCATGCCCAGAAGAGGATTCAGAGTAAGTTGCATCCACTAGAGCAAAGCTAACTAGATTGGAAGAATGATAGATTATGACGATTTCCATCGGTACCATGTATTGTGTAGCTCTGTATGGGGCAATGCTACTCGATCAACCATGTAAGGTGGGATCTAGGCACATTCATCAAAGAAAATGCTGGGGAGGGGTAGTTCCAATGTTTAGTAAGGTCTTGAGTCTTCAAAGGTTATGTAATGGGAATTATTTCATTGGGCCTTCAGGTCATGTACGAGTCTTATGCCACTAGGCCTACGGGTTATGTAAGGGTTCCCCCACAACCGTTAAAAAGAGGACTATCTAAAATAAATAAAAATATAAGGCCTTTAGGACATCATAAGGAATTAAGTAATTGTAATTAGTAAATAAATTAATTCAATTAGCAATTAATTAATTGTAATTAGTTCTTAATTAAATGTAATTATTAATTATTTAATTATGTAATTAATTGCAATTAGTACATATATAAATATAATTAGTAATTACTTTATTATTACTTAATTGTAGTTACAGATTATGTAATTATAATTAGAAATTAAATAACTATAATCATTGATTAATTAATTATAATTAGTAATTAGTTTATTATTAATTAATTGTAATTAGGAATTAGTTACTAGTAATTATTAAATAAAGTAATGTAATCAGAAATTAATTAAATCTAATTAATACTTAGTTAATTGTAATTAGTAATTAATTAATTAGGTATTTATTTGTAATTAGTAATTACATAACTGTAATTAGTAATTACATAACTGCAATTAGAATTACATAACAGTTATTAGTAATTACATAACTATAATTAGTAATTACATAACTATAATTAGTAATTAGTTTATTAATAATTAATTATATTTAGGAATTAATAAATTATAATTAGTGAATAAATTAAAGTAATTAGTAATTATTTAATTTTATTTAATACTTAGTTAATTGTAAGTAATTAGAAATTTATTAGTTTTAATTAATACTTAGTTGTAATTAGTAATTAATTAATTAATTAACTAATTAATTTTAATTAGTAATTACATAAATATAATTAGTAATTAATTTTTTATTAATTAATTGTAATTAGTTAAAAAATTAATGTAATTAATAATTAATTAATTTTAATTAATGCTTAGATTAATTAATTAATTAATTGTAGTTAGCAATTAATTGATTGTAATTACTACTTACATAACTATAGTTAGTAATTTATTTATTATTGCTTAATTGTAGTTAGCAATTACTTATATTTACTAAACCGATTAATTAATAATCTTTATTGATATCTATAAATTGTTTGTATTATGAATGAATGTATATCAGAATACATTTGATAAAGTACTTCTAGAATAAAGCCTTTTATTACATTCTAGGTATGATAATGAATTTAGTTTTTCATCTTCCTTGGCCTCAGTTTGTAATTGATGTTATGAACTTGAATTTAATTATTGAATATATTTTGTGCATATTAAGTTTTAGTGTTGTTATGAATTGAATGCTCTATTGAGTAAAATATCCTCGGGTAGAAGGGATTTGGGTCAGACCACCTACTTTTCTAGAGGCATGCATTGGTTAAGAAAATTAATGATGTTGGCTATCTATCACTATGGGATTACTCATGTAGAGTTTACCAATCTCATATAACTATATTATTTTACATGATTTGTTCGTGTACCTCATGCATATGATGCATGTGGATATGTATGAATATGTTTGACTTTTATTTTTGGGTAAGTAACATAGACCCATGGGTTTTGTAAAGAGTTACACATCAATATGGTTTGAACATATTGATTTGGTGGAGGGAATATGATTCCAACATAAATTACTGGAATCATGCATACATAAATTGTTTCTCTCATCAGATTTAATTAATAATGATGGTTTATTTTAGATAAAAAAGATTGCTACCTATATTTATTATAACAGGCAAATAATTGAGACTGAACAAGGATGTAGTTATAGTATGCAGTCAGAAGGAGTTTTGATGGTTGGAGGCTGTATAACTTTTGAATCTATTCAAATAAAAATTCATCAAAAGTTAAAATTGATGGATAATCAAGTGATAGATTCCATCACATATATAAATCTACAATTTATATATAGCTTGTTGAATGTGGCCTATTGAGTTATTGATGATGGAGAATGATAACACATAGTTAAATTGGTTAAGTATCATCCTGAGAATCAAATGTTGGAGTTGTATGTCACTATAGCTACAATGGAGGTTCTATCAACAATGGAAGTTGGGCCATCACAACATCATGATACTATGTCATATCCTCCTTCTATAACACATTAATACGTTCTATCAGCAATGATTGTTGTTCCTTCATGTCCTTTAGCCATAGTTATATGGATAGCCTTCCACATACTTTATATTAGATGGTCAATGATTTTGAGGATGATTTAAATTTAGAGCAGGAAGATGATGAGGAAGTTAAAGAAGAGGAAGATCTTGCTAAAGGACAATATGTTCCCACTCTTGTGATGTTCAAACAACCTTTTAACCATCCTCCACTATTTGATTTATGGTCGGTGAAGGCATGAATCACTTTCCAAAATTTTATTGGTCAGTTATTACTCATAGTAAAAAATTTCAAAGAATTATGGGAGGCAAAAATGGAGTGTTAGATGAAGGTGTTTTGTATATTGGAAGAGAGTTTTTGAGAAAATAAGAAATAAAAAATGTGATAAAACGATATCACATTGAAAGACATTATAGTTATGTTGTAGAAAATCATAGAGGTCTTATTATGTGATGCAGTGTAACAAATACGATTCAATCTGTAAGATGCATATGCGAGCTATATTTGATAACACTTTTCACAGTTGGTGCATCACTAGATTTACTCCACACACATGTGGGAACCCAAGCTCATATTAGGAACACTCATCATTAGATGCTGATTTTGTTTCAACTATTATTTTTGAAATTATAAGAGCATGTTAAGATGGTCCTATCATTCTTGTGGTGGAGAGAATCAAACATATTTTTGGGTATCAAATTTCTTACCAGAAGGCATGAGTGGCATGACAGAAGGCAATTGTGTAATTGTACAATGACTGGGATGACTCTTATCAAGTTTCACCACAAATTAAGGTGCTATTATGCCACAACAATCAAGTGATCTATCAGTTTCATACTACTGGATATGTTAACCAACACAACCAAGTTGATCAGTCAGTGGTTGTGTTTGATATATTACTTTGGACATTTTTACCATGTGTGGCAGATTTTAGACATTGCGGTTGATTTATATATATTAATGGTAAATTTCTGTATGGAAGTTATACACGAATTTTATTTAATTCCACTACACAAGATGGTAATCAAGACCATCTACCTTTGACATTTGTAATTTTAGAGGATAACTTCTCATCATAGAGTTGGTTTCTGGCCTGACTATGTGAGTTTTTTACGAACGTGAAAGGGATTTGTTTTTTTTTAGATCGTGATTGAGCAATCCTGGAGGCAGTACAATCTGAGGGTCTATCCTGGAGATCAATCTATTCCCATCATCGATAATCTATTTGACACATTTCTAGCAATGTGCAAAAGAAGTTCAGGAACAAGTCCATGAAGAAAGAAATCATAAAAATTGTTACGAATATACTTTTTCATTTTATAAATCACTATCATATTTATTTTCATTTGTGTTCAGATTAGTTCTTGTTTGTTAGCATACGAGCCTCAACAAAAAAGGACATAGGGTTCTCTTGAAGATATTTATAGAGATAATCTAGAAGTGTATGATTACATGATGCAAATTAAAAAGAATAAATAGTCACTGAGATATGATGATGGGAGGAGATATGGACATATGAAGACCAAAATCATAGAATGTATAAATGGATTTTTCAAGGGAGTTCAAAAATTACCCATCATAGGTAATTAAGAATATTTGATTATATGTTACCTAGAAGAGATAAAATTATAATATAATAATAGTATAATTTTTTAAATGTAAATTACAAGTTTGGTACAAGAGACCTTCTATCGCAGTGTAAATTATTTTGTGGAACAAGGAAAGAAAGATGAAGAGGGTTTGAACAGAGGGATGCGCTATGGACACTATTTCCAGCACGAGCTAGATAGAGTAATTCAGGAGGACTTACCATTTCATGTAGCTTCATTTGATCAATAAGAGAAACAATTTGAGGTCACTAGGCCCCGTGATACTATGGCTTGTAGTAGTGGTCATGTGTGAGTTGTTTTACAAGAGAAGAGTTACTATGAATGTGGAAACTTTCAGACATTATGATATCCTTACGACCATGTGATAACAACACACGTTTACATAAACTTATCTTGAGAGATGTTCATTGATCCAGTTTATCGGCTAGAGAGTTTTAATTAATGTTATAGTATTCCTTGGATTCCAATTGGGGAATATAAAATTTTTTTGATGTCTGATGCTGCACCCACTCTTCTACCAAACAAGACCAGTATACGACCAAAAGGGTGGCCAAAGTCAACTCGTATTCAAAATGAGATGGATTGACCCAGCGAATGGGCACCTGGGAGAAGGATCAACATATGCCTCTAGGAAAGTCCCATGAGGACACATTTCCCTAAACACATAGGGAAATCATCTAATAGTTAAAATGATTCATGTACTCTATCAGTTACTGTAAAAGTTTGTACATTTAATCATTTTTTTCAATATCACCAATTTTAATCATATTTTTCTTATTTTCATATAGTATAAATTTAAAAAATATATTTATATATTATAATTCATACATATATGTATTATTAAAAAGAATATATATCAAAAATATATTTCATATTACATTGTTAAATATAAATTTTATATCTATTTAGTAAAAACATAATGAAAATTTAAGAATTAGTCATTCCATAAAATTTATATTTCAATTCTCAAATAACAAATGTTGTGTTAAATTGAAATCATTTTCAAACATAATAAACATTTTATGAATGATTTTTTGTGCTTCAAAAATAAATAGTCAGAAGTACAAACACATAACACATATTCAATTATGAATATGTAAATTCTATTTAAATAAATTTCATACATTACATTATAAAACATTTTATAGAAAAATTGTTCTATAATGAAAAAGTTACATTTTATAATTTTAAAAAAAAGTATTCATTAGTAAAAAATGCATTCTAAATCTGTTATAGGTAATTTTAAACTCATTTCGTAGTATAAAAAATTTATTTCACAAAAGAAATGTTGTGTGATTCAAAACTAAAATATCAAACACTTAACATATGTGGTCACTTGATAGAACATACTTCATATTTATGAAAAACCAAAAAGAAACATAAAAAATCTTTTATAACAAAATCATAAAAACATGTACGAGTTAAATATCTATTGAAATTAATGTTCTAATATTCATACATTCAGATTGATCAACCTTTATTATCCACCCAACAGTCGCACGTGTCACGCACCGTGTTGGAGCAGGGACATGTTATACTACTTTCTGTTCGAAGAGCACATCATTTTTTTCATGATGCACCCCCCCAACAACCATTTGTACATACCTCAGACGTGTTGGATTTTATGGAGTCACCATGTAAGACTTAAAAACCATTGATCACCACTTGATTTCTGTATTAATTGGGATACGGAAGCTAGAGACACATATATATCATCTCCATAAGGAGGATATGACCATTACTTTAGACGAAGTCACTTAGATGATCAGTCTACCCATCCATATACAAACAGTTATAGGTGCCACTAGTGGCGACTGGTGTGTGGTCATACACTGTTTATTAGGAGTTGGTTTCATTGGCATACCATGTGTCCTTTAGGGCTCCCGCTTGCACATGAGGTGTCTTGATGAGTATTTTGATTTCATTTCTGATGATGCAGATGAGAAGATGCGTATTCATCACAAACATGCATATATTTTTGTGGATGATCAGATGTGTGTTGTGTGTCGACTACTCCACCTTGGTACCCATGATGTACCTTCCATTAATTGAGGATCTTGACTAGACGACTATATATAGTTGGGGGTCCACTGTATTATCACATATGTACATATGTCTCTGTACCAGTTGTCTAGATGATGTGCATTAGATTGTGGGTTGTATGGATTTGGTACAAATGTGAGTCTGAGAGTGTTTTCCACGCATCACTTGTTTCACCACTTCCACAACATCTATTTCGAGAGTGTCCTCAGGGAAGCTGGTATGTTTACGTCATTACATTAAGTTATTTAGTAATTTTATTAATTTTTTTAAAAACTTACAGTATATTACTTCTTTTTAACCTGATAGAGTCAAACTCAAAAGTATGAACATACTCTGAGACATAGTGTGCACAACATTCGACAGATATTTGATGTCATACAATGAACTGATGTAAGTTAACCAATAATTTTTTTGTAGAATTTTTTTTTTCATGAAATTTTTATGTTATTTCAATTTTATCTTAGTAACATTATCATTCTAATTTATGATTAATTTTTTCAGTTTACATTTTTGGTTTCATGGACATCATATATAGGTTCTGTCTATGCATCACCTCCACCATACTGCACAACTATGATTAGAGATCATGGTGCAATGGTGCCACTCATCCACTTCCACATCATCAAGTGGCACCAGCCAGATCGGGTCATGCATCAGTTTGACTATATACAACATATACCCAAGGCACCACAACAACCAGATGGGTTACATTCCACTATGCTTATGGGTAGACAGACAACGGACTGATGCCAGTTTCAGGCACGTTATATTGAGCTTTAGGACACGCATTCCCAATATGATATCTTTCAGAAAGAATATCCCAAAACACTCTATCAGTTAGATGAATAGGGGATAATGAAAAGTGGTACTGAAGACACACCATCATGTACCTTACGCACCAGATGATTAGCATTCAATAGTTGATATGTTTACAATGATTTATTATATTTTTTAGCTCACATTTTGTATTAATTTGAATTTTATTTCATTTTTAGTAGGACTACATTTCTCATCTTACACATATCATAGATCCTCAGGAGGAGGAATTTATTGGGTGATACGTATTTCACCCAGACGTGTTTTCTCCTAGTGATCCGCTCTATTTCGTTTGTGAGAGTTTCTATGATGAGGATCTAATTTTATATCCAAATATACATTCTTCGGTTGAGGCTCTTGAGGAAGATGATGCCCCTGCTGTGATTACTGAGGATGATGCATCACCACCACCAGATTGAGGGTATATATGAGGATATCAGCAAGGGAATAGACGAATTCATAGACATCTGAGAGAGGCTCCTGCAGATTCCGCTGCGCCATAGAGTGATGATCTTGCACAACCGACTAAGGATCTTGCATAGTCGGAAGATGCTTATGTTCCACATATGTCATCTCTGCTGACTATGCTGGACTATGAGCTAGGAGTGTTAATGCGACTTGTGGTGGCCCCCTCTCCCATCGATGATGACTTCTTCAATATCACACTTCCACCATTTTTAAGGGCTCCAAGGCCATATGTCCGCACATATGATTTTGGATGTTCCTCCACACATGATGCCGACCGATCCTCTACACAAAACCATGAGAAGGAACCCACATCACTGCAATAGTAAGAACCCACACATATTCTAAGGCATCAGAGTGATAAAGACATCAGATGTGGAGTGAGCGTGAGGTTCATACATCAGGTTGTGGTACTGAGGGGCATCGACATTGATGTATTCAGATGTAAAATTGTATATATTAAAAAACCTATTTACTGATATAATTATTTGTTGTTTTAAAAAATAAAAATAAAATAAAAAATATAGTAAAGAAAAACTAATTTACTACAACTATTAATAATTTATATATTTTCAAGGTCACATACTTGTAACATTATTATGTTTCATGTATATGACTTTAAAAGCGTATAATTTATAAAGTACAAATTTAATCAAAATGAAAATTTTCAAACTGACTAAACATATAAAAATTATTGAAAAATGAAAAGAAAATCAAACATATAATAAATAAAAATTAGTTTACATGACTAACATAACATGGTAATATATTTATTATGCAAGAAAAATACACATGATATGACCAGTTTCAAGGCCATGAAAACAAGGGCCTATGGAGGCCTAAATTAATGGAGCCCTAGATGATCCCCTCTTATTAGGTTAACCCCCTTTTCACCCAGCTAAAGAACATTTGAAACGCAGAATATGTTCCAACCTTGGTCCACCACTGTCATGGAGGCCAAATGGTCTACTTCCTTATTACCCTCATGCCACGTGTGAAGAACTTGGACATTATCATTGTTGAGGATGGATTTTCATCTCTTGATGATATATGAAATGAAACATGGAGTGGAGATCGTACCATGAAAGGAATTATAAATGATCTTGGAGTCCGTTTACACTTAAAAAAGCAAGATCCCCTTCTACCTGCATAATTCCAGTCTAGTGAACATCACCTTGGCCTCCACCTGGATAGAGCTCCCCACCCATTAGTACGTCGAAAACGCAGTTAACACACTTCCCCTGTGATCCCGAACCACCTATCCCCCACAGATGATACCCACATCACACAACCCATCACAATTTAACTTCACATCCATGACAGGCAGCTTCCACGACACCCAGTGCCGCCTCAACCTAGTGAAAATTTTCTTCAATGAGGGAGCAGTCCCCTAGAGAGTCCTCATAGAGGGAGCATCACACCAGTTCTTAAATCCATGAACCATATCAATGAGCAGGGATCTCGAGCGTGCGATCAATGACATGCCAGAGGAAGCCACACCGTCAAATTTAGCTTTATTGCAGGCCTACCATAGTCACCAACAACCAACATTGAAAATCAACGAGCTCGCCCTACGTTCTGGCCCAAGACCAGTCGCTCCACTATACCATCTGTCCAGAAATGAAGACGCAGAAGAATTAGAGGAGAGAAGACCGGTGAAACCGCAAAAAACCTCTAGACATCCATCGCCCATTATAAAATTTAATAAATATATTTGAATAATAAATATATTTATTATATTTACATTATATATTTATAATTATATAAATAAGATTTTATTTATAAATAAATATATATATTTATAATTAAATTTATAAATACATATTTTTAATTATGTTAATAATTAAGGTATATATATATATATTTAATTAAGGTTAATTTATATGTAATTTGTTATATAAACAAACATCATATTTTAAATACAAATAACAAGGTTTATTTATATATATATAAGTAAATTTAATAAAATTTATATATATATATAAATAATTTTAATATGTTATATATATATATGTATATATATTTATAAAAAATATTATAAGGTTTATTTATATATTTAAATAATTATATATAAATTTATAAATTTGAAATATAAGGTTTATTTATATTTAAATATTTATATATAATTCTAAATATATGGTTTATTTAAATATCTAATGTTATGAATAAATTATTTAAATACAAGGTTATTTAATTATATAATTATATATTTTAAATTTATTTATTTATATATAATTATATAAATACAAATAAACCTTATATTTTAAATTTAATAAATTTTATTTATATAAATAATTATATATAGATTTTTAAATTTATATAAATAATTATATATAAGGTTTATTTAATTATTTAATCATTTAATTAAATATGGTTTATTTATAACTATATAAATATAGATTTATAAATGTAGATTTATAATTATATAATTAAAAATATATTTATAAATATAATTATAAATAGTTTCATATTTTTAAATACATATTTATACATATATATATTTAAAATTGTAATTATTTATTTTTAAATATAATTAAAAATACCTATTTATATATATTATAATTAATCTATATATTATGGGTGGAGGTGGGTTGGGGGGGAGTAAAGCACCACTTGAAGTGGTGCTGGATGACACATTTTCCCCAATAATGAAAACCATATCCCCATTAAATTTAAATAACCACCCATGCTCAAATTTATCCATTTAACTCCATTTTGAGTTAAATTGGTTAGTGGGTTAAAAAGCTCGAAAATGTTATTAAAAAACCTTCTATAGTATTCTACTAGACCAAGGAAACTATGAATTTTAGTTACAATAGTAGGATGTGCCCACTCCCCGACAACCTTCGTCTTGACAGGACCAACTGAGATTGCTTCACTAGTCACGATGTGCCCCAAGAATGTAACTTATTGTAACTAGAACCCAAATTTACTAAATTTACCAAAAAGCTTAACCTTCCTTAGATTTTGTAATATAACATTTATATGATCCATATGATCCTTGCGACTTTTGGAATATATCAGAATATCTTCAATAAAGACCACCACAAATTTATCATAGTAATCTTTAAATAATATATTCATCAAATCCATTAATATGGTAATAGCATTAGTCAAGCTGAAGGTCATAAAAACAAAATCATAATTTCTATATCTTGTTTGGCATGTAACCTTTGGGATATCTTCTTTCTTCACCCTTACCCAATGATACCCTGATCGTTGTTCAATCTTGGAAAAGAATTAAGCCCCATGAATTTCGTCCAACAAATCATCAAAACTTGGAAGTGGATATTTGTTCTTCACTGTGACCCTATTAAGTTCTCTAAAATCAATTCATATCTGTATTGATCTATAGTTATTCTTTATAAAGAGAATATGTGTTCCCCAAGGAGACACACTTGGTCTAATTAAACCTTTCCCCAAAAGATATTGAAGTTTATTCTTTAACTTGTATAACTCAAAATATTCCATTATATACAGGGTCTTTTATATTGGCTTGTATCTGGGCCTGTGTTCAATGGAAAACTCTTCAACGAACCAAAATTTTATAAATAAAATTCACCTTGTGATTTAATTAAATGAATTATTATATATTATGGATATTGGAAACACATGAAATTATTTGGTTTCTTTATATCCTATTAGAATTAAAAGACTGTTAAACATCATTACCATGGATAATATATCTATTGAATAGTGTTCATCTCATTAGTATAAATATATGGTTTAAAAAAATCCAATTGACACAAACAAAGGAAGCGATGACCTCAACCAGTAGGATCATACCCTATAAAGCCTATTTATCTGAGATTCTGAGGGAGATAACATCACTGGGTTTTGTCCTTGACCAAGCCCAATCTAAGATTCAATAACATAAGCATGATAAAAACTGTTTATGAGAGAAGTTCAAGCTCATTGAGGCACAACCGAAACTATGTATACCGAACTACCCAATGAAAGTATCACCGTCACACACCTTACTGTTAAGGTGTTTGGTGGTGTATTAAAGAGATATATATCAAGACCCTAAAAATATGGATATATATATTATTTTCAATTGAATGATGGTTATATTTACTTCTTATTGTAATTTTATAAATGATTTTTATTTTGATAGAATAAAACACAAATTGTATTTTTGGGTTATATTAAATTTAATTTAAGACATTTATTTTGATGAATTAATGAAATTTTTAAATAAATAAAATTTTAATAAAATATTATTATTAAATAATGTTTATTAAATATAAATGATCATATAATTTTTAGGAAACCAAATGTAATTTTTATAAGGGTTTGAAAACTGTTATTATAAAAAAACCACCATTTCTCAATAATTATAGATTTTATTTTAAAATTAAAAATTAAAATATATAGAAAATTATTTGGTTAAAACAAATACTATTTTTTGGAATCATAACATCAAAATTATCCAATGGTTATTTTTTCATAATTTTATGAGACAGTTGATTTTTTGGGTAAAAATTAAATACAGTATAAATATACAGTGTGTATTATGAAATCATAGATGAATAAATGATGTAATAAATACTATAATGGTTATTAAAGAACAAGTATATGTTTTCCCTATAAAATAATATAATATTATGTTTATTTGATTAATTTTATAAAGCCCTTATGAATCCTCCAAACCTATAATATATTTTGAGGTTTTAAAATCATTTCTTTAATGACATGACTCAATTCCACATCAGCAAGAGTATTATTTTAATAAAAATGTTCCTTATACATATAAAATAATGAAAAACACCCCAATTAGGAATAACCCATGTACATTAATCATGAGAATGTTTTTAGTTCTAATTACTTTATTATATGGAGTCCAAAACCTATGTTTGAGAAATAATAATGAATTCCTCACTCATTTCTTATATAAACCCACAAAATATCGCATTTCAATTTTCCCAAAAACCTTGGATAAAGTTCTTACTCCACCCTCCCCTCTATAGAGTCCTCACAAGGTTCACCCAAGATCTTAATAATCTCCTTTAAAGAATTTGGAATCACCATCTCAAGTTAAGGGATCTCCCTCTCTTCATTTATTCAAGCACCTCTTTTATGTTATGCCTCTTAATTTTCAATTGTTCCTATTTGGGTATGTTATTTTACACCCCATTACATTACTTTTTATTTCCATGTTATGATAAGCCTCTTTCAATCTCACTAATCCCTCTCATGATCCTTTATTTACACCTGTTACCATGTCGAAATTTTGTAAGAGATCATGTTCTCCTCCTCTTTATTCAAGCATCTTATTTATCTTATGTCTTTTATCTTAATTTTTTAATGTTGGTATATGTTATTACATACCCCCAATATAGAAAATTTTATGTCTAAGTGATGAGATACCCCTTTTATTCTCATCAATCCCTCCTATGAAAATTCATATGCCTCTGTTATGATGCCAAAATTTCACTGCAATTTTCCATGCGAAACAATTGTGTAGTGAATACCCGTACCCATTTCCGATTAAGTGTTTTCACCTTTATTCAGTTATAATTCATTTATTGTGGAATTACATTTATCTATTACAAACTTCTTAATCGTGGAATAAAATATGATGATGAATGAATCTAGGTTGTATGATCTATGTGGCACATTTAAGCATGAGAATGATATTAAAGTGATGAGTGTGGCCAGAATTATATAGAGCTCCAATTAATTGAGTAATGTTTTAGTCTTGTGAGATTCCATTCAAAGGATTAAGTAGTGATCCTAATCCATCACATGAATTTTCTATCATTTTTCCAGGAATTTATCCTTTGACTTTGTTTATGATGTAATTTTTAAGTTATTTCCACATTTCTCGTGTTCCCTTTATGATTATCATGTTATATCATGCCTTATTATTCATGTTTATGATTCTCACACCTTTTATACCCCATTTATATCCCAATTATCTAAAATGTATCAATTTTATCATGTTATGCCATTTTTATTATCGTACTGGTCTTTATAGCTCACCGCATTCTTATGTATGTCTTCAGGTTATCCAATACATTTTTAAGTATGAAAGAATATTTTTATCGTGTTATGGAAATTTTCAATAATGTAAATGTATTCTCTATTTTCTGTTTTTATATAATGTACCTAATTCCCAAATACAATATACTTCTCGATATTCCAAGTTGTATTGTGTGTAATTTTATGTAATAAATCTTAAATTAATGTGTAATAAAGATAAGGGTTGTCACAATTATTATCAAAGGAAAATTTAATTATTTTTGGGATTAAAATTAGAGAACTCTCATGAAAGCCTTAAGGATAAAAATAAGTATTAAAAACATTCTTAAATTTTGGTAGAGTATATATTAAGTGGTTTATCAATAAAATACATCTATATATATATATACTACAAGTGGATTTGGATTTGGAACATATGCACATAGGGGTAAAACCCAAAAACACCACATTGAGCTAGACTTGACCAGGAACTGGTGTATGACAATGAGCCTTGTTGTACACCTAGATTGACACTCCTGAGGGATATGCTTTAGTAAATTCACAATATCATTACGAACCACTATTAAGGGAAGAAAAATTTTCATAAGAGTATATGTTAAGAAATAGATCTTGGATAACATAGATTGAAGCATAGAAATTCATAAGTTATGAAATAAATTTCATTTATATGTTATCCATTTAATTTCATTGGATTCCTGTTTATGTGTTTACTATTTTAAAATTAACCATCTCAAATTTTACCTTTATTCTATTCAATGGCCATAAATATATGGAATTGAGTAAAAAACCAATGTGAATGGAAATGTGATGGCTGTCCAAACAAGATGCACCACACAATGGGATCTCTAGTAGGACATCTTGTGGTTATGAAAAACTTGATATAAAAAATAACAAGTAACAACTAGTGATTTGTTGAATTCCTAAATACATCAAGTAAGAGTAAAAAAATCTCATGGAAGTTCATCTAATAAATATGTTAAGGTAAATAAGGCCCAATTTCCTTTATGAAAAATGTGTTGAAATAGGAACCAAGAGAAAGGTCACAAAGGAACTGGGAGACATTTCAAGTGTGGAAAGATATGGAATAATGTATCCAGTTTCCATGAAAAAATGGATAATGTGATGGATATGAATAATTTTAAATATATTGTGACATATACAGTTCTATATCTTAAATGTGGTGAAGTCAATAATTATCCAAGATAATTATCTATGCTGAATGGTGAGAAGACTGATGATAATTAACAGTCGCCATGATCAAGGGAACAAGGAAAATATTATGCTGAGATGGATCATGATGATTGAAGTATATATAACCTCTACTCCAAAGTAGTGTATGTCTTGTTTTATTTCAATTCATGACCTATTAGCATATCTTGTATGTTTTTTAAGAACATCACATCACAACCAGAAATGATTTTATATAATCATGGAAAACATATATGATTATTATATCACATGTTAAAGTTTGTGGGAATGTTCCTGTTGAAAATCTTACATGTCTCCCTTTAGTGGAATTTGATATCATCCTAGTCATGGAATGATTTTTATTTTATAAAGACAACATAAATGGTTGGGAGAAGGAATCCACCCTCTGTACCATGAATCCCCCCTGATTCTGTACAAGTGCAAGGATGAAGATGAATCTTCTTGAACATCATCATCTCAAACATGGATATTATTTCCCTACGAGCAAGCATATCTAGCTAAAATTACTGATTCTAAGGAAAAGATCATCCTTGAAGACATGCCCATTATGAGGGAATATGCTAATGTGATTACCATAAGAATTTCATGGTATCCCTCCTAAATGACTCGTTGAGTTTACAATTGAAATTAAACCCAGACTAAGTAACATCACTAGGGAATGTTATTATAATCAATGAAATATATGTGGACCCTTCAAAGATATAAGAAATTGAACAATGGATGATGCCAACATCTGTGATAGAAATTTGTAGTTTCCTTAGGTTAATTGGATAATATCATAGATTGATGAGAAATTTATTACTATTGTTAAACCCTATAACCTTTATAACTCATAAAGGAGTCAAGTTTCTTTGGAATGATGACTGTGAAGAGAGATTCAAGGTGTTTAAAAGAGGCTTGTCACTGCACCTATACTCATACTACCCATAAGTGGAGAAATTTTTACGGTATACAGCGATACTTAGAAGAATGGATTGGGTTGTGTTTTAATACAAAATGTAAAAGTGATATCCTATGCTTTAAGGAAATTGAATGTTCACGAACAGAACTACCCAATGCATGATATGGAGTTGGCTACAGTGGTCTTCGCATTAAAAATATGGTGTCATTATATCTTTGGGGAGAAGTGTAAAATATATATGGATCAAAGAGCCTCAAGTGTATATACATACATAAAGACATGAATATGCACCAATGAAGATGGTTAGAGCTGATCAAGGACCATGACTACAAAATCCAATACAATACTAGGAAAGTGAATAAAGTGGCATATCCTATAATTAAAAATGATCCAACAATTTTATCATTGATAAGAATTGAGAAGGATCAAATCTTATTAGACTTGAAAAGGATGGACATGAGAATCATAAAGGAAGGAACATGATCAATCCTTTCACAAATTATTTCTCAACCATCTCTTTTGGAGAAGATAAAGGATGCTCAAAGAGATGATGTGGGAATTAAGAAAAAAGTGGATGCTATAAGAAAAGGTAAATCCTCAGAATTCAATGTTAATGAAAAATTATTTGTGAGATTTGGGTCACGACTATGTGTACCATTAAATCTTGAGTTAAATAATGAGTTTTTGGACGATTCACATAGCTCAACCTTCTCCATTTATCCAAGAATCACAAATTTGTATCGAGATCTCTGAGAGCACTATTTTCAGGACAATGTGAAGAATAATATTGTATAATATATATAAATATATCTTTTATTTCAACAAGTGAAGGTGAAAAGGAAAAAATAGGGATGATGCAACCATTAACCATACCTATATGGAAATGGGAAAACATCACCATGGACTTTGTCACAGGTCTTCTGATGACATCAAAAGGAAAAAATGTTATATGGGTTGTGGTGGATCATCTTACAAATATTTCTCACTTCATTGCAATTATATAGGACTTCTCACTCAATCAAATTTCAAGGATATACATTAGAGAAGTTTTGAGGATTCATAGAACAAAACTGTCAATTGTATCTGATTGAGACCTAAGATTTACCCCAAGTTCTGGAAGAGACTCCAACAAGATCTAAATACTGAGTTGAACTTCATCATAGCTTATCACCCCAATAATAGTAGCCAATATAATTGGACTATCTCGACACTCAAGGATATATTGAGAGCATGCTCAATTGAATTCAATGGAGGATGAGATCCAAATTTTTCACTAGTTGAGTTATCATACAATAACAGTTTCCAATAAAATATCCAAATGATTCCCTATGAATCCATTTATGGTAAGAGGTTCAAAAAACCTATATGTTGGGATGATGTATGGGAACAAAAACTTCTAGGTCTTGAAATGGTCCACGAAATGGCGGAAATGGTCATGACCATTCAACAACACATCAAGGCTGCTCATAGTCAACAAAAGAGATATGCTGGCAATTGTCAATGAGACTTAGAGTTTGAGGTTAGAGACAAGGTATTCCTCCACATATCTCCATGGAATAAAGTCCTGATATTTAAGAATAATATAAATATTAGTCCAAGATACATTGATCCCTTTGAGATATTTGATTGCATTAGAGTAGTGGCCTATCAACAAGCACTCCCACCAAACCTATCTCAAGTACATGATGTGTTCCACATATCACTCTTGAGGAAGTACATACCAGACCCATCACATGTACTCAATACATAGGTGGTACCATTGGAGGTTGATCTTTCCTATGAGGATCAGTTGGTGAAGATATTAGATCATATATATAATGTTCTATAGAATACGACAATGCACCTAGTCAAAGTGTTATGGATAAAACTCAAGTTTGAAGAAGGAACATGGGAAATGGTGGAGGGGATGAAACAAAGGTACTGTCATCTTCTTTAGTGCATTAAATGAAAATTTCAAGGGTAAAATTTCTGAAGGGGGGAAGATTGTAATGCCCCAAAATTTTATAAATAAAATTACCCTTCTGATTAAATTAAATGTGTTATTATATATTATGGATATAAATAATACATGATTTTCATTAGTTTCTTTATATCATATCAGATTTAAAATATGGTTAAGCATCATTACCATTGATAATATAGTTATGGAATAGTGATCATATGATTAGTATAAATATAGGGTTTTAACAAATCCAATTGGCACAGATAAAGGAAGTGATGAACCTAACCAGTAGGATCATACCCTATGAAGCCCACTTATCGGAGCTTTAATGGGATATAGAATCACTGGGATTTTCCCTTGACCAAGACTAGGCTAATATCCAATAACATAAGCATGATTGAAACCGTTTATGGGAGAAGTTCAAGCTCATCAAAATCATGACCCAAACCATGTACGCAGAACCACCCCATGAAAGTATCACCATCGTGCACCTTACTCTTAGGTTGGTTTTTGGTGTATTAATGGGTTATGTATCAAGAAACTAACAATATGAATATGTATATAATATTTTAAATATAATAATGGTCATATTTACTTCTTATTTTATTTTATAAATGATTTCAATTTTGATATAACAAAACATAAATTGTATTTTTGGGTAATATAAAATTTCAATTAAGAAATTTATTTTGAAGAATTAATAGATTTTAGAAATAATTTTTTTTATTAAGATATTATTATTAAATAAAATTTATAAAATATAAATGATCATATAATTTTTATGAAGTCAAATGTAATTTTTATAAGGGTTCAAAAATTGCTATTGTCAAAATAGCCAACATTTCTCAATAAATATCCAATCTATTTTAAAAGTGAAAATTAAAATATCTATAAAATTATTTGGTTAAAATAAATAATATTTTTATAATCAAAATGTTTAAATTATCCAACAGTGAATTTTTTATAATTTTATGAGACAATTTATTTTTTGGGTAAAAATTAAATACAGTATAAATATACGGTGCATATTATGACATAATAGTGACCCAAAAATTATGTAATAAATAATATAATGGATATCCATGACCAAATATATGTTTATAAATAAAAATAATTTAATATTATGTTTATTTGAATAATTTTATAAAGCCATTATGAATCCTCCAAAACCTAAAATATATTTTAAGGGTTTAAAATCATTTCTTTGAGGACATTAATAAATTCCATATTAGCAAGGGTATTATTTTAATCATTTCATATCTTATCCTTATAAAATAATTAATCCACTCCTCTTTGGAAGAAACCAGGATCAAATACCATGGGAAGGTTTGTGGTTTTCGATTACTCTATTATATAGATTCTAAAACCTATGTTTGAGAAATAATAAAGAATTCACCACTCACTTCCTATATAAACCCACCCAAGATCCTAGTTATCTTCACTAAATATTTTTATCATGTCCTTAATCTTACCTCCCCTATCTAGAGTCCTCCCAAGGTTCCCCCAAGCTCTCAATAAGATCCTCCCAAGCTTTTGGAATCACCCTCTCAAGGTAAGGGATATCCCTTTCTTCTTTTATTTAAGCACCTATTTTATGATATGCCTTTTTATTTCCATTTTTTATTATTTGGATATGTTCTTCTATAACCCTATTAATTCCATTTTCATGTCCACGTGATGATATGCCCTTTCACTCTCATTAACCCTCCCATGAACCTTTATGTACACCTGTTACCATGCCAAAATTTAGTAAGAGATCCTCTTCTTCCCCTCTTTATTCAAGTATCTTTGTTATCTTATGTATTTTATCTTAATTTTATAATGTTGGGATATGTTCTTACATTTTCTCCTTACATTCCATTTTTTTCTAAATGATAAGAGACCCCTTTCGCTCTCATCAAGCACTACCATTAAAATTCATATGCCCCTGTTATGTGGTCCAAATTTCACTATGATTTTTTCATGCCAAACAATTGTATAATTAATACGCATAACCATTTACTATCAAGGATGTACATCTTTATGAACTTATAATTATTTTATCGGGGACTTACATGTATATATTACACACACCTTAATCATGAAATAAAATAGGATGATGAATTAATCCATGTTGTATGATTTATATGGCACACATAAGCATGCGAATGAAATGAAAGTGATGAGTTAACTCATAATTATATATCATTATAATGCATTGAGTAATATTTTAGTATCATGAGATGTCATGAAATGTATTAGGGAGTCAACCTAATCCATTATGGGACTTTTTACTTCATGATTTCTTGGCAGTTATCCTTAACCTATGTTTATGATGAAATGTTTTAAGTTGTTTCCACATTTCTCATGTTTCCTTTATGATTATCATGTTATATCATGCCTCATTTTTCATGTTTATGATTTTTAACTTCTTTTATGCCCTATTGATATGCCTATTTTTTAACATGTTTTACTTTAATCATGTTATTCCATTTTTATTCCCTTACTGGGATTTATATCTCACCTCTGTCTTATGTTTGTCCCCGATTTATCCCATGAAATTTTTAGTAAAAAGGAATATTATGATCATGTTAAGGAAGTTTTCAATAATGGAGATGTATTCCCTGTTTTAAGTTGTTATGTAATGTACCTAATTTCCAATGAAACTAGGATTGTCGATCTTATAGATTGTATTATGTGTAATGTTATGTAATAAATCATGAATTGATTTGTAATAAAGGTAAGGGTGGTCATAAGCTCTACCTCTCCTTCCGGGGGAGGTCCATACAACTATTTAGGAAATAAATTAATGTATTCCCTATCCATGGGAACATTTTCTATCTTTAAAAATTAGGTTTCTTATTTTTCTTCACTAATAATTTCCATAAAGAAGGTTATAGGATGTTTTTATAGACAGAGTTCGGGCTAGGTTATCTCTCTTTTAAAATAACTCTAGTTTATCCATTCAAGTCCACTAAAATTTCATTTATTTTACATTTGATATTAGCATTATACTTTTAGAGCCATTCCATCACTAGTATAGTTTCGAATTCCACCATGGTTGTAACATCCAATTTATGTAAATAATAATATATTTTTATATCTATGTCTATTTATTAATTAGATAGTGTATTAGAGTCTTAAAATGAGAGTAAATCCAATCTTAGGCATAGAACACTCTAATATTTTTTTAAAAGATTGTTTTACCGCCTTTTGAGGGAAAACCATTTTTAATCTAAATTTTGACAATTTTATAATCTCTATTTGTCAAAATAAACTTATTCTTTAGAATTGGGATATTGAAATTTACTTTTTATAAATATTTGGTATTTTTCTGACAATGTTCATTTTTTAATGAATAGTGAAAAATACTGCATTTTACATCAAAACTGCTTTTTCATCTAACTTAATTATTTGTTTATAATATATTTTTAAATTGTTTTCAAGTTTAATTACAATATATTTTTACCATTTAATCCAATGGTGGTCATTATAAGTAATTTCACTTTGAAATTGGACACAAAAAATTATCAATCTTTTGATTGATATTGTTTCTTAAAAACATGATATTTTCTTTGACAAAGGGAATTATATTTAAATTAATTACTGAAATTTATGTGTTTGGAATTTGGTAAAATGGATTCCATATTTGTATTCATAAGTTCCAAATTATTTAATTAATACCTTTTTTTGGACATTATGAATTGTAACGACGACAATTATCATTAATTATCATGATTAAGTAGTAATCGAGTAGTTAAGGGTAATAAAATAATATCATAATAATATAAAATGACCCCAACACGTGTCTTAATTATATTTTTTGAGTCATGGACGACCATGGGATGCCTCGTTCCAACCTTGGGACCCCATGTAATCACTTTATTTTGATAGTGACCTTTTATCATATTATTTTTTTAAAGAAAGGAAAATATAACCAAAGTACGTATCACCTAAGTAAAACAATTTTAATTTTGTTTAAATAAATGATCTCTTAGAAAATAAATAGTCATTGTAAATCTGACAATATTTCCTACATAATGGTATTTTTTTATAATTTTTAGATATAAAATAAATAAATTTATTTATGACACCATGATGATGGAATGATTACCTCATTAATGAACGATTTAAATAAAATGAAATGATAAGGTAAAATATAAGACTTAAACATGTCAAAAACCTATTGGTTGGGTGGATTACGAACCCTTATCACCTTATCCTCTAAATTAATCATTGTGGGACTTTTAAAATTTGAAAACCATTTTATAATAAAGTAACATTTCAAGACTTTTCAAAAGTGACCCTCCTCCCTCTTATAAAAGGCCCCCACCTATACCCCCTTACCCACACCTCTAAATACCTTGTATCGTCCAGCCTCTGCCAATATTATCTCTCAACATCCCTCTATTACTCCTAGAAGCCTCACTTGGGGCAAAATTCTTCCCAAGGAAGCATTTGGCTCAAATCAAAAAGAGTTACCTGATTTAGAGGTAATATCTTCTCTCCAGTTTCTTTCTTTTATTTTTCCTTCTTCACTCCACCTAACATTATTATTCATTGATTCCATAACAACACCATTATCCTCAATATACTAAGATGTTTTTATGAGATGTATTTTATTTACACTTACACACACCTCCGTCTAATGGATTTGTAACATACTGTTTCTGTGGGTGGCGAATTACTGCCTCACAAAACGATGATTGTCCAATCTTATTTTAACACCTATAATGGTGGCCATTAAGATGCCACTTTATTTATATATGATATATATTATGTTTATGTTTTCATTATGCTTCTTTATTTTTTATATATATACCAAACCTTTATGGTTTCCATTATGTGTAAACACAATAATTTCATTTGAGCAAGTGCGGACTACCGCCCCCTCAAAGTGATATAACTCGTTCATACCATATGTGTTACATATAATGGATATTTTTAATGATATTATATATTATAAAATACTTTAATTATAATACTACTATGTATCCTTATTTTTTAACTCCATTAAATGTGAAATAGAAATGGAAGTAGCGTTCATGCATATGTACGGCTTACCGTCTCCATGAACGGTGCATTTCATTTCTTACCTCTAAATGTTATATACTACTATAAATAAATGTATATGATCGATATAAATGATATATATGGTATCCAAATCATGAATATCATTCTGGATATAATGAACCTTTGACCACATGAACAACATGTAATTATAAGAAGTCCATTTTTGACTCAAGTACCAAATATCGACAAAACGAAAATTATTAACTTAAATGATTAAATAATGTTTATAATGTTGTAATAAGTGATATAAAAGAAATAATAAACTTGAAAAAGGTTATTAAGAAGGTAGAAATTAACATTAGTTTATTATTCAGGAGATTAAAGAATGATCGAGTCAAGTCGGACATGAGGTAAGGGACTTCATCTCAATCTCCTTTCATTGTGGAATATTTTGTTTTAATACAAGACTTTATTTTATATGCTGTATAAACACGTTTTAATTTTCATTTCATTCAAAGGTAATCTTTTTCTATGAATCATTTTACTAAATGACAAAAATGAATGTTTCTTTTAATGTACGTGGTGACAATGACCTTTCCGCCGCCACGAGTATTATTTGATCTTTGGATTCCTCAACAAGCCGTAAAGTTTTTAAAAGAAAATAAATACCATATAATACATTATGTATTTTGGTATTGAAATAGGTTTTGATGATGGATTTTTTATATCAATATATTTAAGTGATATATTTTGATTGAAATGTGGAAATGTTTTCATTCCATTATACTTGTTTTATGTCTTAAGATTTTACAATGGTACATGGACATTTGAAGGGTGGTTACCAGATAAACCAAATGATGGGTGGTGTCGTGAATACTAGGATTGGGGTTACGTTATAACCTCCAATGAATTGGGTATGTAAGTCGGTCGTATGACTATTCCATTTAGTGAAATGTGTGGAAGTCGACCGTATGGTTATTCCATTTAAGTATGTTTTAGTTCCATGTTACCTTTATATGTTATGTGTTCTTTATATGGTCAATATTTTGGTTACAAAAGGGTAAGTAGTTATCTTTTATGCAATGAAGAGTATTTACTACTTCATAAAGGTGAAAATTATTACTTATGTTAAAGTATTCATGGTTTACTTGTTTTTTTAAAAACTAATAGTTTCCTTATTTGTGTTTTCCTTACTGAGCTTTTTATGATCATCCCAAGCTTTTGAAATGTTTTTCACCTGACATAAAGTGGAATAGGGTCAAGGATGGGATCAAGGTATGTCATGTTGTCTAAAACATGGAAATGGACATGACTTTCTTTATCAAGAGTTTTTAGTTTATGAAAAAAATGGAATATTAGTAGAAGTGTCTACTTTGTTACTTTTGAGATGTAATAGTTATGGCCTAATTCCCTAAAACTCTAAACCTGAAAAGATCCTCAATGTGAATTATTCATTTAATTCAAGATTAAGTAATGTTTTAATGTTGGGTCCTTATAGTTGTTATTAGAGGACGGTTTTGACTACTTTAGGAGTTAGAATATTGTTAAATTCATGTCCATAAATTAATTTATGGTATGATTGAAATCATATATCATTTAAAGATTACCATGTTGCTTCGCCTAAGATATTTTTGTGTTCAAAATGGTTTTCTGCAGAGGAAAAAGGGAAGCTATGTTGGGACGACATCAGGTGGAAAGAAACCTTCTAAATCCGCAACCAGAGATAGTTAGAATAGGAACTGAACAGTTTATTGCAGTGATGGCATAGTAGACTCAGGATATAAATGGTGGTGGTATCCATACACGAGATCAGCCAGATCAACCAGAGAGGAACATGTCAGTAGTGTAGCTTTTTATTAGGCAACATCCCCCATCATTCAGAGGATCATCTAACCATGTTCTAGTAGAGGGGTGGATTAAAGCACTGGAGAAGATTTTTGATGTTATGGGGTGTTCAGAACATCAAAAGGATAGTCTCACTATTTACCATTTTGAAGGTCAAGCTGATTAGTGGTGGTCGATGGTGAAAAATACCAGGGATAGTGAAGAGATTGATGATCTTGAATGGGATGAATTCAAAGGTATGTTTCTTGAGAAATATTTTCCTATGGTGGTTTGTCTTAGGATGGAAAAACAATTCCTAGAATTGAGGTAGGAGGATGACTCAGTGGCTGCTTATGAAGCAAATTTCACTCGACTGGAATGGTATGGTCCAAATTTCATACGAGATCTTGATAGTAAAATCAATCATTTTTAATCAGGATTAAAGCCAAAATATCGAAGGTAATTATCTTCTCATGAGTTCAAAAGTTATGAAAAACTTGTTCGATGTAAGGAGAAGATGGAAATGGAGTTTGTCGATGATCATGTGTTCTTTTACAAAAAATTGAATAAGAGGTCCAGTTGGAAAACAAAGGGAAAAAATTCATCAAAGAAGCCCGGAGGTAAGAAAACCAAATATCCATCCTGTGAGAAGTGTAGTAAAATGCATCCTGGAGAATGTTTATCCAATCCTGGAAAGTGATTTTAGTGTGGTAAGTCTGGTCATATTGCTCGTAACTGTAAGGAAGATGGTCAAGTAGGCAATGAAAAGATAGCGGTAAGATGTTTTAAGTGTAAGGAAATGGGTCATTATGCAAATGAGTGTTTAACGAAGAACTATATTGAGGGAAAGCAGCCATACTAAAAGCAGAAAGGGGTGGTGAAATCCTTTGCAACTACTTCAGCGGATATTAGGACATCAAAGGAAGTAGTATAAGTTATACGGTTTGTTTGTTCAGATTATGCCAATGTGTTGTTTGATTCAGGGTCTATACATTCTTTCATTTTTGAGAATTTTTCTTGTAAATTGTGAATTCCATAATAAGATATGAATCCTGAAATTATGGTAAAAACACTAGTGGGGAACGTTGAGACAAAAAGAAATTATAAGAACCTTCCTATCCTTGTGTGTGGAAAGAATCTACTAGAAAACCTAATTGTTTTTCCTCTAGTAGAGTTTGATGTTATTTTGGGCATGGATTGGCTTTCTATTTATCATGCTAAGATTGACTGTAGAAATGAAGAGGTTTCTTTTTAGAAATATTTTCAGTTTGTGTATAAGAATGAACCCTTAAATTTGATAACATATTAAGAGGCTGAGAAACTTGTAAAAGATGGAAATTAATGTTACCTTGCACATATTTTTGAAAAAAAAAGGAACCGTTTAGATTAATTATGTGCCAGTGGTAAATGAGTATCCTGATGTTTTTTCTGATGAGTTGCCTGGAATAATACCAGACCGGGAAGTTGAATTTACTGTTTACTTAGTTCCTGATGCTAAGACAATTTCAAAACCCCCTTATCGAATGGCTCAAGTTGAACTTTATAGTTAAAGAAGAAATTACAGGAGTTATTAGATAAAGTTTCATTTGACCTAGTACATCACATTGGGGTTCTCCTATCTTATATGTTATAAAGAAAGATGGTTCAGTGAGACTTTTCATTGATTATAGAGCATTGAATAACATCACTGTTAAGAACAAGTATCCTTTGCCTCATATCGATGATTTGTTTGATCAGTTCTAGGGAGCTCAGTATTTTTCGAAGATTGACTTGAGGTCGGGGTACCATCAGTTGAAAGTAAAATAAAAAGATGTTCTAAAGACCTCTTTTCGTACTAGATATGGCCATTATGAATTTTTAGTTATGCCTTTTGGGTTTACCAATGCACCTGCTGTATTCATGGATCTAATGAATAGATTTTTCCATGACTTCTTGGATAAGTTTGTGGTTGTGTTCATTGATGATATTTTGGTTTATTACAAAAGTAAATAGGAAAATAAAAGTCATTTAAGGGTTGTCTTGAAAACCTTAAAAGAAATGAAACTGTATGGAAAATTCAGCAAGTGTGAGTTTTGGTTACAAAAGATTTCATTACTTGGTCACATTGTTTCAAAAAATTGCATAACTGTCGATCCAGCTAAAACAAAAGTTGTTGAAGAATGGCCAAGACCCAAAAATATAACTGAGATCTGTAGTTTTCTTGGTTTGAAAGGCTATTACCGGAGGTTATGTAACGCCCCGACCCCAGCTACCCAGAGTCGGTGCATTACTTCGTAACATTGGCATGATCAAAAAAGATCAAGTCTCGAAAGACCGATTAGTTTTGTAGCCTTGGAAACACTAGATACATTCATAAATGTTACATTACATCACAAAGTGAAAAACTATAATAACATAGTCTCCATAGTCCAAACTTCTATCCTCTTTGGACTATCCCTGCAGGTCGTTCATAAAATACTTCTTCACATCCTAGAAAATATTAAAACATTGAAAGGGGTGATATCAGATGCTCAGTAAGGATAACAATATTGCGGAAGCTTTCATAAATAAACATAAAAATTTAAGGCAATGTAAAACTAAAGAAAAAGACTTTTAAACTTGACATCAACATAATATGGCAAATGTAAAATGAGATAATTCCATTCACTTCTTCACATGGATATTCTACTGGTCGAATAATCACATGAAATATCAATAACCACTTTCATAATGAGAGAATGTATAATGCCGGACATTCTGAAACATTTTGTCATGGCCTCGGCCAAGACATCTAAAATGATTAAGGCCTCGGCCAAAACCATAAATCAAATTGGGAAAGGGCCTCGGCCAATTCCATGTCTAGTTGTCTCATGAGACCTACCGATGCATCTAGGAGCTATAGCGGGCTCCACCCGTCACTTATTAAGTCCAATACATTCCTCATATGAATAGGTTTAAACATATCATAAACCATAACATAATCGTATCACATAAAACATGCATAAAGGAAACATAACATTTCCACATTTCAATCACAAGACATCAATACAACACATTGATATAATAAAAACTCTTTAAAAACCATTTTCAATACCAAAATAAAAGAAAGTTAAAACTTTTTATTTATTTTTCATAAAAAAAGATGGCTTGTAGAGGAAGCCGAAACTCAAGAAGTGGTCACGGAGGCAAAGAAGTCATTGTCGCTTCATATGTATGGAAAGAAAAAAATTCCCTTTTTTCGTTTAGTAAAACTCTTCGTATAAAAAAAATTCCTCTTAAATAAACGTAAAAGTCAAAGGGGTTTATACACCGTATAAAAGAAATCTGTGTATAAAACCAAATATGCCTCAATGAAAGGGGACTGAGACGAAGTCCTTAAAAAGATCAATTTTTTTATAAAGTAGGTCTATTATGTGTATTCAATATATGTACACATAAATAATGTAATGATAAAAGATAGGACATAATAATATCATGACATAATTTTAAAGTAGGAGATTAACTCAAAGAATAGAAATTGGGTTAAGAAGTTCCCTTACCTCATGTCTGACTTGACTCAACCGTTCTTTAACCTCCTGAATAATAAACTAGAGTTAATATATACCTTATTAAGAACCATTTTCAATTTCATTATCCTTTTTATATCACTTATTACAATGTTATGAACACTATGTAATTATTTAAGATAATAACGGTCGTTTTGTCGATCTTTGGTACTTGTGTCAACAATAACCTTCTTATAATTACAAGTTGTTCATGTGTTGAAATATCCATTATATCCAGAATTATATTCATGATGTAGATATCATATATATCATATATATCTAGTATATACATTCATTCATAATATTACGTAACATTTAAGGTAAGAAATGAAATGCACCGTTCATGGAGACGGTAAGCCGTACGTACGCATGAACGCTACTTTCATTTCTATTTCATATTTAATGTAATGAAATCATAATTATATAAAGGTATAATATAGTTCCAGTATAATATCATATATAACATCATTTACTCCATCCTTTATACATCCCACATACGGCATTAACGATTCACATCACTTTGAGGGGGCGGTAGTCCGCACTTCCTAAAATGAAATTATCGCGTTTTACCTATAATGGAAATCATAAAGTATGCCATAAATGAGAAATACAGAAACATAAGTAAAACATAAACATATTATATATCATATATAAAAATAGTTACATCTTAATGGTCACCTTTGAAAGTGTTATATGAGTGTTGAACAATCATCGTTTCGTGAGGCAGAAATTCGCCATCCACAGAAACCGTATGTTCTTTAACCATTAGATGTAGGTGTGTGTAAGTGTAGCAAGAATCCTTATTGTAACAACATCCTATTATATTGAGGATACTGGTGTTGTTACAAAATAAATGAATAAAAAGAGTTTAGGGGGTTGTAGAAGAAAAATAAAACAAAACAACATTAGATAATACATTACCTCAAAATCGGGTAACTCTTTTTGATTTGAGCCAAAGGCTTCCTTGAGAAGAGTTCTGCCCAAAGTGAGGCTTCTAGGAGTAAGAGGGGGATGTTGGGAGAGTATTTGGGCAGAGGTTGGCCGAGCCAAACGGCTTGCAGGTGTGAATAAGGTGGGAGAGGTGGGGGCCTTTTATAAGTGGAGAGGAGGGGCTCTTTTGGAAAGATTGAAATGTTACATTATTACACAATGATTTTCTGATTCTAAAGGTCCCACACATATATAATTCGTGGATAAGGTGATAAGGGTTCGAAATATCCTCATACAATAGCCTTTGGACAAGTTTAAGCCTTGGATTTTGCATTATCTTCTCATTTTATTTAAATCTTTAAATAATGAGGTCATCGCTGCATCATAATGATGTCATAAATAATTTAATTTATTTAATGTCTAAAATTTATAAAAAAATACTATGATTTAGGAAATATTTTTATCTTTCTAATGAATATTTATAGTCAAAATTGGGACTTGTATAACCTCAATTAAAAACTGTTTTAGTAAAACAACTCATGTTTGTGTCAATTTAATTTTAACATTAAATAAATATATATTAATGTCATTTTCCAACTAAAGTGGCTCCATGGGGTCCCCAAGTTGACCCATGGGTTGTCTTGGTCGGCCATGACTCATCCAATAGGAGTAGGAAAAGTGTCATGCTCATCTCATATTATTAAAACATTATTTGTACCTTAAACTACACTAATTACCTCTAATCGCGATTAAGAACTTAAAAGTTACTATTCACCAAAAAATTATTTTAATCTCATTGAACCACATTTTACTTCTTAATGACAACCATTTATGCAGGATTTTTTAAAATCAAATCACAGAAGTGGTAATATTTCATTTAAACGAAAAATCAGTTATTTAACTACCACTTAGTGGTTTCACTATTCATCAAAAATTGAAGTTTTTCAGAACAATGCCAAACTTTCACCCTAAGAAATAATTGATATTCCTAATTCAAAAATGATGTCTATTTTACAAAATTACCAACATATAAGTTGCATTAATTAATTTTATAATTAATTCCCGCTGTCACAACAAATAGCGTGTTTTTAAGAAACAATTTATATCAAAAGATTGGCAATTGTTTATATCCAATTTCAATGTTAAATTAATTATAGTGACCACCATTGGAAAAAATGGTAAAAATATATTCTAATTATACTTTAAAACCACTAAATATTATAATTTATCACTATAAATTATTTTTTTTTAAAAAGTTGTTTTTAAGTATTTTTCACTATTCATAAAAAATAGAAGTTCTCAGAAAAATACCAAAAATTCAACATAGGCTAATTTCGATATTCCGAATCCAAAAATGAAGTCCATTTTGATAAATAAAATTTATAAAATTTCAAAAAGTAGGTATTACTATTCACAACAGCTAGTTTAATTCATTGTGGTGTGTGTTAGAGCTCGAGGTTGCGTACAACACACGTTATTGCATTATTCGAAGGGAAACGTACCGTGGAAGCTTGGGGTGTTACATTCTCCCCTCCTTCAATAAATTGCGTCCTCGCAATTTGAAATTTTTCTTTGAAAATAAAAGGTTGAAAAGAGAAAATACCTTTGAGGAAAACCCACATCGGAAATAAGGTTAATAAATATATAACATTAAAAAAAAGCTAGATAAGTACAAAGGTCACCCGATATAGACCATTCTAGGATTCTATGAAAATATGGATATGGTGGAGAAACAAACCATCAAGGTCTGATGGAGAGTTATAGAAAACAAGATTAGGAGAATGTTTAACTACAAGAAAATCACAAACTTGTGACTGGTTAAACGGTCCTTGAATCCCCAGTTGGAAAAGTTAACCGACAACATTTTTGTTTTAAGTTACCTTTTATAATGTTGAGGAATTTATTTAGGAGATTTACTAAGAACGTAAGGGAATATACATACTTGTTATGCATACTTTCATTCGTTAATAAATTTTTACCACAAACCCAACTTTTACTCCAAATGGTAACGGAACTCAAAAATATTCTATTTATCCTAATTATATAAGGTTACAAATGTTAACACATACCATTTAGATTAGTAAAATTATTTTGTAATAACTGGGGACATCCTGTAGGCTAGTGGTAGGAAATAAAGGCTTGTCTCACTATGGTTGTGGGTTCGATTCCTGCAGCTTTGTCCGATGCGACGGGTTATTCCACACCCTACAGGTTGTCCTTTTCCTAATATTCCAAAAATAATCTTCATAAATGCTTTAACCTTAAACAATACTATCCATGGTTCAACTTAATCCATTCCAACCTTAATAGTTATCCAAAATACCTCCGTCCAAACTTTCTCTAAAGGGTCTCTTAATTCCAAAATCAATTTATCAGATTCCCCAAACAAAGTAAAGTTTCTCTTATTGTCACATACTAAAAATATAATTACCTTCATCATATTAAAACCTTACTGAAATCAACAAGTACTGCAGTACAATCCTTATGTATATATGTATATCACATTATTCTAATAACCAAAATATAATCCATGAGTCCAAAAGCACCAATACATTAGTTATTCTGCTTCAACTGTAGTAACATCATAAGATTGTCCTTGATCCCTTGGCCTTTTCTGAGGTAAGTTTACCTGACGCTTAGGACATTCATTTGCATAATGACCCATTTCTCTACAATTGTAGCATTAATCTTTGATATCCTCTTTCTTTCCCTTACAATCACGAGCCTGATGAACCTTTTCTCCACATTTATAACAAACTCCCATTCCTTTTAGGCAAATACCAGGGTGATTCTTCCCACAATTATCACATAATGGAAAATCCTTCTTTCCCTTTTTCCCTTTATCTGTCTCTTGTTCCACCATTCTCTTCTTCTCTTGCTTTACTTTGTTGTCATAAGACTTAGAGAATTCCTTTTCTATCTTGATAGCACACAAGACAATATCTTCGTATGATGAGAAGGATTGTGATACTAAAGCTCGATGGAGAAATGGTTTTAACCCATCAAAGAAACGATCAATCTTAATCCTTGGGTTACGTATATAATCGGTAGCATGCCTCTCTATCCTTGTAAAGTTAGCCTCATACTTTGTGACATTCTCATCCTCCTTCTGCCTCAGACTCAGAAATTGCCTTTCCATATCTGCTCGATGGTCACGAGGAAAGTATTTTTCTAAGAAAAGCTCTTTGAACTCCCTCCA
The DNA here is from genome assembly GCA_963277665.1 of Viscum album. Classification (NCBI taxonomy): domain Eukaryota; kingdom Viridiplantae; phylum Streptophyta; class Magnoliopsida; order Santalales; family Viscaceae; genus Viscum; species Viscum album. Next base: position 791,126,178 of record OY728120.1, read on the forward strand.
TTCCATATTCGATACGTCATCATCTTCCTTTGTGTTTTGAATCAGCGACCACCACTAATCGGCATCTCCAGTGAGGCGGTAAACTGCCATGACAACCTTCTCCCTTTCACTACTCCCCAAGGCATGGAATATATTCTCTAAGGAATTTATCCATTGCTCAGCTACTATAGGATTTGTACTCCCATTGAATGTTGGTGGTTGTTTCCTCATGAATCGATCTAACATTGATCCTCCACGCTGTGGATCAGGGTGCTCCATACGGGTAAGGTTATTATTCATAACCTGAGTATGTTGTCCCAGTATGGTGATTAGCTGATCTGCACCAGTTGCATCACCAGCCCCACTATAATTATCTTGAGAAGGAGGTAAATCCCTACATGGAGTGCGTGCATTGATACGGTTTCCATTTCTTCCACTAGGCGCCATTTCTAAAAAATGGCATAAACTAGATCAGTTTATGAATCAAAATACATAATCCCATACTTATAAAACACTTAACATAAATTGAACTATTTATGGATATAATCCATAATCATAAAAATGTTTTCTTTGAGGAATTATATACTCATAAACCCTTCATAATGATTTGTAAAGAAAATGAGAGTTATCCTAAGCATATCCCTCGGGAGTGTCGTAACCAAGAGTGCAGCAAGGCCCGTTGTCGTGCACCAGTTCCCGTTCGAATCTTTCTCAAAGCGGTGTTTTCGGGTTTTACCCCTAGGAACATCTGTGCTAGAGCCGCCTCTACCTGCTCGTATCCAGACAGGGATGTATTGCTCGGAAAACTCACAAAATATCTACAATACCAAAATTCTAGGAAGTTCTTCTATACTAATCCTCAAATTTCATCTTAGGTCTACGTGCTCTACTCAGAGTTTATCTAAATATAGCTTCCAAGGTTTGTACTAAACTTCCTCTGATACCAACTGTAACGCCCCGACCCCAGCTACCCAAATTCGGTGCATTACTTTGTAACATTGGAATGATCACAAAAGATCAAGTCTCGAAAGACCGATTAGTTTAGTAGCCTTGGAAACACTAGATACATTCATAAATGTTACATTACATCACAAAGTGAAAAACTAGAATAACATAGTCTCCATAGTCCACACTTCTATCCTCTTTGGACTATCCCTACAGGTCATTCATAAAATACTTCTTCACATCCTGTAAAATATTAAAACATTGAAATGGGTGAGCTCAGATGCTCAGTAAGGATAACAATATTGCGGAAGCTTTCATAAATAAACATAAAAATTTAAGGCAATGTATAACTAAAACAAAAGCCTTTTAAACTTGAACATCAACATAATATGGCAAATGTAAAATGAGATAATGCCATTCACATCTTCAAATGGATATTCTACTGGTCGAATAATCACATGAAATATCAATAACCACATTCATAATGAGGGAATGTATAATGCCGGACATTCTGAAACATTTTGTCATGGCCTCGGCCAAGACGTCTAAAATGATTAAGGCCTCGGCCAAAACCATAAATCTAGTTGGGAAAGGGCCTCATCCAATTCCATGTCTAGTTGTCTCATGAGACCTACCGATGCATCTAGGAGCTATAGCGGGCTCCACCCCTCACTTATTAAGTCTAATACATTCCTCATATTAATAGGTTTAAACATATCATAAACCATAACATAATCGTATCACATAAAACATGCATAAAGGAAACATAACATTTCCATATTTCAATCACAAGATATCAATACAACACATTGATATAATAAAAACTCTTTATAAACCATTTTCAATACCAAAATAAAAGAAAGTTAAAACTTTGTATTTATTTTTCATAAAAAAAAGATGGCTTGTAGAGGAAGCCGAAACTCAAGAAATGGTCACGGCGGCAGAGAAGTCGTTGTCGCTGCATATGTACGGAAAGAAAAACATTCCCTTTTTGTCGTTTATTAAAACGCTTCGTATAAAAAAGATTCCTTTTGAATAAACATAAAAGTCAAAGGGGTTTATACACCGTATAAAAGAAAGCTGTGTATAAAACCAAATATGCCTCAATGAAAGGGGACTGAGACGATGTCCTTAAAAAGATCATTTTTTTATAAAGTAGTTCTATTATGTGTATTCACTATAAGTACACATAAATAATGTAAAAATAAAATATTGGAAATAATAATATCATGACATAATTTGAAAGTAGGAGATTAACCCAAAGAATAGAAATTGGGTTAAGAAGTTCCCTTACCTCATGTCTGACTTGACTCAACCATTCTTTAACCTCCTGAATAATAAACTAGAGTTAATATCTACCTTATTAAGAACCATTTTCAATTTCATTATCCTTTTTATATCACTTATTACAATGTTATGAACATTATGTAATTATTTAAGTTAATAACGGTCGTTTTGTCGATCTTTGGTACTTGTGTCAACAATAACCTTCTTATAATTACAAGTTGTTCATGTGGTGAAATATCCATTATATCCAGAATTATATTCATGATTTTTATATCATATATATCATATATATCCAGTATATACATTCATTCATAATATTACGTAACATTTAGAGGTAAGAAATGAAATGCACCGTTCATGGAGACGGTAAGCCGTACGTACGCATGAACGCTACTTTCATTTCTATTTCATATTTAATGTAATGAAATCATAATTATATAAAGGTATAATATAGTTACAGTATAATATCATATATAACATCATTTACTCCATCCTTTATACATCCCACATACGGAATTAACAATTCACATCACTTTGAGGGGGCGGTAGTCCGCACTTCCTAAAATGAAATTATCGCGTTTTACCTATAATGGAAATCATAAAGTATGCCATAAATGAAAAATACAGAAGCATAAGTAAAACATAAACTTATTATATATCATATATAAAAATAGTGACATCTTAATGGCCACCTTTGAAAGTGTTATATGAGTGTTGAACAATCATCGTTTCGTGAGGCAGAAATTCGCCATCCACAGAAACCGTATGTTCTTTAACCATTAGATGTAGGTGTGTGTAATTGTTGCTCGAATCCTTCTTATAACAACATCCTAGTATATTTAGGATACTGGTGTTGTTACAAAAGAAATGAATAAAAACAGTTTAGGGGGTTGGAGAAGAAAAATAAAACAAAACAACATTAGAGAAGACATTACCTCAAAATCGGGTAACTCTATTTGATTTGAGCCAAAGGATTCCTTGAGAAGAGTTCTGCCCAAAGTGAGGCTTCTAATAGTAAGAGGGAGAAGTTGGGAGAGTATTTGGGCAGAGGTTGGCCGAGCCAAATGGCTTGAAGGTGTGAATAAGGTGGGAGAGGTGGGGGCCTTTTATAAGTGGAGAGGAGGGGCTCTTTTGGAAAGATTGAAATGTTACATTATTACTCAATGCTTTTCGGATTCTAAAGGTCCCACAATTATATAATTCGTGGATAAGGTGATAAGGGTTCTAAATCTCCTCATACAATAGTCTTTGGACAAGTGTAAGCCTTGGATTTTTCATTATCTTTCATTTTATTTAAATCGTTAAATAATGAGGTCATCGCTGCATCATAATTATGTCATACTTAATTTAATTTATTTAATGTCTAAAATTTATAAACAAAATACTATGATGTAGGAAATATTTTTATATTTCTAATGAATATTTATAGTAAAAATTTGGACTTGTATAACCCCACTTAAAAACTGTTTTAGTAAAACAACTCATGTTTGTGTCAATTAAATTTTAACATTAAATAAATATATATTAATGTCATTTTCCATCTAAAGTGGCTCCATGGGGTCCCCAAGTAGACCCATGGGTTGTCTTGGTCGGCCATGACTCATCCTATAGGAGTAGGACAAGTTTCATGCTCATCTCATATTATTAAAACATTATTTGTACCTTAAACTACACTAATTACCTCTAATCGCGATTAAGAACTTAAAAGTTACTATTCACCAAAAAATTATTTTAATCTCATTGAAACACATTTTACTTCTTAATGACAACCATGTATCTCGGATTTTGGAAAATCAAATCACAGAAGTGGTAATATTTCATTTAAACGAAAAATCAGTTATTTAACTACCACTTAGTGGTTTCACTATTCATCAAAAATTGATGTTTTTCAGAACAATTCCAAAATTTCACCCTAAGCTATAATTGATATTCCAAATTCAATAATGATGTCTATTTTAAAAAACTCCAAACATATAAGTTTCATTAATTAATTTTATAATTAATTCCAGCTGTCACAACAAATAGCGTGTTTTTAAGAAATAATTTATATCAAAAGATTGACAATTGTTTATATCCAATTTCAATGTTAAATTAATTATAATGACCACCATTGGAAAAAAGGGTAAAAATATATTCTAATTATACTTTAAAACCACTAAATAGTATAATTTATCACTATAAATTATTTTGTTTAAAAAAGTTGTTTTTAAGTATTTTTCAGTATTCATAAAAAATAGAAGTTCTCAGAAAAATACCAAAAATTCAACATAGGCTAATTTCGATATTACGAATCCAAAAATGAAGTCCATTGTGATAAATAAAATTTATAAAATTTCAAAAAGTAGGTATTACTATTCACAACGGCTAGTTTAATTCATTGTGGTGTGTGTTAGAGCTCGAGGTTGCGTACAACACATGCTATTGCATTATTCGAAGGGAAACGTACCGTGGAAGCTTGGGGTGTTACAGGTTAGTTGAAATTTTGTCAAGGTTATCTATTCCAATGACTAAGTTAACTCGAAAAAGTGTTAATTTCATTTGGACAAAATAATGTGATGATTGGTTTTAGGAATTGAAAAGAAGATTGGTGAATGCTCCAATTTTGGTACTGCCATCCAAAAAAGGTGAGTTTGTTATCTACATGGATGCTTAGTTGAAAGGACTTGGTTGTGTCCTTATATAGAATGATCAGTTAGTTTCTTATGCTTCACGTCAGTTGAAAACTAATGAGTTAAGTTACCCTACACATGATTTTTAATTAGCTGCTATTGTTTTTTCTTTAAGAATTTGGAGGCATAATTTGTATGCAGTAAAGTGTAAAATATACACCAATCTCAAAATTTTATAGTATATATTCACTCATAAATAATTGAACATGAGACAGAGGAGACAGTTGGAATTAATCAAGAATTATGATTATACAATTCCTTACCATCCGGGAAAAGAAAATAATGTGCCTGGTGCTTAGAGTCGAAAAAGTAATGCTTCATTAACCATGATACGTTTGGAACAAGATCCATTGGTTTTTTATTTGATGAAATTTGGCATAAAAGATTTTGGTGCAGGAAGTTCTTCTGTTTTGTTTCAGGTGTCAGTGAGATCATATTTATCAGACAGAATTAAGCAAGCGCAGAAAAAAAGACAGCAAGATGTAGAAAAAGGTAGAGATGGTTCAGAAGGGTATGTTTCTTGAATTCAACATTGATTATGATTGTGTTTTGAGATCTGGGATGAGATTGTGTGTGCCTTCTCTTTCACAGATGAAGAATGAGTTGTTATGTGAGGCTCTTAGTTCCCTGTTTTCAGTTCATCCTGGCAGTACTAATATGTAAAGAGATTTTCTGGAGTATTAATAGTGGGATGGAATGAAAAGAGATATTGCTGATTTTACTGTGAAGTGTTTGACTTGTCAGCAGGTTAAAGCAGAGCAGAAGTTACCAAAATTGATGCTTCGGTCTTTACCGATGACAATGTGGAAATGGGAAAATATATCCATGGACATCGTTGTGGGATTACCAGAGATATCTCAAGGTAATAATGCAATCTGGGTTGTTGCTGATCGATTGACTAAATCTGATCATTTCCTTCCTATTCGAGATACATTATATCTAGATCAACTTTCTCGGTTGTATGTTAAAGAGATAGTCAAGTTACATTGATTTACCCTTTCTATTGTATCTAATCGTGATCCCAGGTTTACTTCTAACTTCTGGAAAGGCCTTCAAAAGTATTTTGGTACTGAATTAAATTTTAGTACAACTTTTCATCCTCAATCAGATGGGAAGTCAGAATGAACAATTTAGACCTTGGAAGATATGTTATGTGCTTGAACGATAGATTACCAAGGATGTTGGACCAACATCTTTCTTTGGTTGAATTGTCTTATAATACCAGTTTTTATTCCAGTGTATAGAAGGCTCTATTTGAGGCATTATATGGGAAACGGTGTCGAACTCCATATTATTGGGATGATGTGGGTGAAAGGAAGTTGATGGGACTAGAATTGGTAGAATATATGGTATCAAAAGTTCACCTGATACTGAAACACATGAGAACATCTCAGAGCAGGTAGAAAAGTTATGCGGATAACAGGAGGACGGATCTCTCTTTTGAGGTAGGTGATCATGTCTTACTCAAAGTTTCACCATGGAAAAGTGTGAGACGATTTGGTAAGAAAGGAAAGATGAGTCCAAGGTTCATTGGACCATATGAAATTCTGGAGAGAGTTAGATCAGTTGCATACCATGTGGCTTTACCACCGAGTTTATCTCAGGTACACTATGTTTTTCATGATTCAATGTTAAGGAAGTAAATGCCAGATCCATCTCATGTTTTGAGTCTAGAGGTAGTTCATCTGGAAGAGAATATATCTTATGGGGAAAAACTGGTCCATATTCTGGACCATAGAGAGCAATTATTGTAGAATAAGGTGATTCATCAAGTAACGGTTTTGTGGAAAAACCACATGATTGAAGGGGAAACATGTGAATATGGAAATGTAATGAGGGATAAATACCCCCACTTATTCGATAAGTAAATAAATTGTTGGGATGCAATTTTCTAAAGGGGGGAGGATATAACATCCCAAGTAAGTAAAGAATAAAATATTTTCATATCTATATCTATTTATGAATTAGATAGTGTTTTAGAGTCTTAAAATGAGAGTAAATCCAATCTTAGGCATAAAATACTCTAATATTTTTTTTAAAGATTGGTTTACCGCCTTTTGATGGCAAACCATTTTTAATCTTTATTTTGACAATTTTATAATCTCTATTTGTCAAAATGAACTTATTCTTTATAATTGGGACATTGAAATTTAATTTGGATAAATTTTTGGTATTTTTCTCACAAGGTTCATTTTTTAATGAATAGTGAAAAATGCTGCATTTTACTTCAAAAATGATTTTTTCATCTAATTTAATTATATGGTTAGATTATCTTTTTAATTTGTTTAAAAGTGTATTTAGAATATATTTTTACCATTTAATCCAATTCTGGTCCTTATAATTTATTTCACTTTGAAATTGGACATAAACGATTATCAATCTTTTGATAGATATTGTTTCTTACAAACATGCTATTTGTTTTTACAACAAGAATTATTTTTAAATTAAATACTGCAATTTTTGTGTTTGAAATTTGGTAAAATGGATTCCATATTTGGAATCAGAAGGTAAAAATTATGTAATTAAGGACTTTTTGTTTTTGGACATTATGAATAGTAACGACGACAATTATCTTTAATTATTATGATTAAGTAGTAATCGGGTAGTTAAGGGTAATAAAATAATATCATAATAATATAAAACAACCCCAACATGTGTCTTAATGCTATTTTTTGAGTCATGGAAGAACATGGGATTCCTTTTTCCAACCTCGGGACCCCATGGAATCACTTTAGTGTGATAGTGACCTTTTATCATATTATTTTTTTAAAGAAAGGAAAATATAACCAAAGTATGTATCAGCTAAGTGAAACAATTTTAATTTGGTTTACATAAATGATATCTTAGAATATAAATAGTCATTGGAAATATAAAAATATTTCCTACATCATGGTACTTTTTTTTATAATTTTTAGACATTAAATAAATAAATTTATTTTTTACACCATGATGATGCAGTGATTACCTCATTAATGAACAATTTTAATAAAATGAGAAGATAAGGTAAAATATAAGACTTAAACTTGTCTAAAAACTATTGGATGGGTGGATTGGGAACCCTTATCACCTTATCCTTGAAATTTATCATTGTGGGACCTTTAAAATCCAAAAACCATTTTATAATAAAGTATCATTTAATGACTTTCCAAAAGTGACCCTCCTCCCTCTTATAAAAGGCCCCAAACTATACCCCCTTACCCACACTTCTCAAGCCCTCTACTTGTCAAACCTCTGCTCCTATTATATCTCCACATCCCTCTCTTACTTCTAGAATCCTCACTTTGGGCATAAGTCTTCCCAAGGATGCCTTTGGCTCAGTTAAAAAAGTGTTACCCGATTTAGAGGTAATGTCTTCTCTCGAGTATATTTCTGTTATTTTTCCTTCTTCACTCCCCCTAACAATATTATTCTATGATTCCATAACAACACCAGTATCATCAATATACTAGGATGTTTTTATGAGAATTATTTGATTTACACTTACACACACCTCCATCTAATGGTTAAAGAACATATTGTTTCTATGGTTGGAAAATTACTGCCTCACGAAATGATTTTGTTCAATATTCTTTTAACACCTATCATGGTGGAAATTAAGATGTCACTATATTTATATATGATATATATTTTGTTTATGTTTTCTTTATGCTTTTTTTTATATATAGAAAACCTTTATGGTTTCCATTATGTGTAAACACGATAATTTCATTTGAGGAAGTGCGGACTATCGCCCCCTCAAAGTGATATGACTCGTTCATACCATATGTGGTATGTATAAAGGATAGATTTAATGATATTATATATGATACAATACTGGAATTATAATACTACTATGTATCAGTATGTTTTAATTCCATTAAATGTGAAATATAAATGGATGTAGTGTTCATTCGTATGTACGGCTTACCATCTCCATGAATGGTGCATTTCATTTCTTACCTCTAAATGTTATATACTATTATAAATACATGTATATGATGGATATATAATATATATATGATATCCAAATAATGAATATAATTCTGTATATAATGAACCTTTGACCACATGAACAACGTGTAATTATAAGATGTCCATTTTTTACTCAAGTACCAAATATCAACAAAACGAACATTATTAACATAAATGATTACATTATGTTTATAACGTGGTAATAAGTGATATAAAAGGAATAATAAACTTGAAAATTGTTCTTAAGTAAGTAGAAATTAACTTTATTTTATTATTCAGGAGATTAAAGAATGATCGAGTCAAGTCAGACATGAGGTAAGGGACTTCGTCTCAATCTCCTTTCATTGAGGCATATTTTGTTTTAATACACGAATTTATTTTATACGCTATATAAACACCTTTTAATTTTCATTTCATTAAAAGGGAATCTTTTTCTGTGAAGCGTTTTACTAAACGACACAAAGGAATGCTTCTTTTAATGTACGCGGTGACAATGACCTTTTCCACTACCACGAGTATTATTTGATCTTTGGCTTCCTCAACAAGCCGTAATGTTTTTAAAAGAAAATAAATACCATATACTCTATTATGTATTTTGTTATTTAAAATGGTTTTGATGATGGATTTGTTATATCAATATATTTAAGTGATATATTGTGATTGAAATGTGGAAATTTTTTATTTCCTTTATATTTGTTTTATGTATTATGATTTTATAATGGTACATGGACATTTGACGGGTGGTTACATGATAAAACAAATGATGGGTGGTGCTGTGAATACCAGGATGGGTGGTTACATTATAGCCTCCAATGCATTGGGTATGGAATTCGGCCATATGGTTATTCTATTTAGTGACATATGTGGAAGTCGACCGTATGGTTATTCCATGTAAGTATGTTTATGGTCCAAGTTACCTTTATATGTTATTTGTTCTTTATATGAGAAATATTTTGGTTACAAAAGGGTAATTAGTTATATTTTATGAAGTGAAGAGTATTTAATACTTCATAAATGTGAAAAGTATTACATATGTTAAAGTATTCATGGTTTACTTGTTGTTTTGAAAAACTAATAGTTTCCTTCTTTGTGTTTTAGTTACTGAGATTTTTATGATCATCCCAAGCTTTTAAAATGTTTTTCACAGGACATAAAGTGAAATAGGGTCAAGGATGGGATAAAGGAAAGTCATGTTGTCTAAAACATGAAACTGGACATTACTTTGTTTTATCAAGAGTTTTTATTTAATGAAAAAAATGGAATTTGAGTATATGTGTCTACTTTGTAACTTTTGAGATGTAATAGTTATGGCCTAATTACCTAAAACTCTAAACCTGAAAAGATCCTCAATGTGAATTATTCATTTAATTCAAGATTAAGTAATGTTTTAAGGATGGGACCTTATAATGGTAATGAATACTATAATTTCAATGAGATTATACATGATAAAGTTGATACTAGAATTTTTATACACTTTTAATGCTTTTATAATTCCTCTAGGAGTTTTAACTAATAACAATACTTCAATAAATTCTGGGTTTGAATCTAAATTCTATGAAATTTGGATAAAATAACGTAATGCAAAGAACTAGATTCAAACAAATTACATTCCAGATTTGAGAGCAAAATGAGTGTATCCGCCACCACATCGTCTAGAGCATCTACTTGAGTTATTGTGATTGAAAAATCATGACCTTTGTCCCTTAACCTACGATAAGGTTGATGGTGGTTTCAATCCATTATCTTCTAATTAGGAAATTGACTTGAAAAGTGCCCATGTTTTCCACACATGATGTATTGAACTTCAGACTATGCGTGCACCATCTTCCCCTTTTCATTTTCATTGAGATGTTGAGGCTTCACCTCACTATAATAATTCTAATCAATATGTCCATCTATTCTGCACTTTTAGCACTTTCCATTCCCATGAAAGTAGTTCCCTGAATATTTCACCCCACATTTGTTTCATGTGGGATGTTTCAATTTCATTCCTCCTCTTCCATGATCAAAATTCTTCCTTGAGTTTGACTAAATTTCTCTCTTCTTTTCTTTCAGCCTATGTGACCACTACGTCTCTCCAAAATCCATTTAAACCTTTATAATTCTATACACTATATATCCATAGATTTTATAGACTCAATTTTTTATATTCCTCTATAGATGGGGGATTATATTTCCTATGAACATATTAACCTTTCCCTTAGGATCCATAACAAATCTAGAGGTGTATCGATAAAGTCTTGTAAATTTCATTTCATAGCTTCCCATCGATTCATTTTCCTTCTTCTTTATCTCTATGAATTCATTATTCGTTTTTTGTTTTCATCGAATGGGGAAAATATTTATTTAAAAATATTATCCTGAACTCTTCCCACTCTATATAATCAATCTCCCATATTGTCTTCATGTTCTTAATTAGTTTCCACCATTGATCTACTTCTCTTTATAAGTGATATACCACTAAGTTGAATTTATATAGTTCTGAATAATGGATTATAGAAAATATATTTTCTATAGAGGTAATCCATTGTTTAAAAATTAATAGATCATTAGATCAACTAAAGGAAGGTGGCCATTGACATATGATTGACTCAAATGGAAGTTATTCCCTTTTATATGACTTTGGAAACTCAACATGATTCAGGTTATTAATCATAACTCAGTATAGTTGATTCATCATTCTCATGAAGTTTTCTATTCCATCTTCCATCATGTAAGGAAGTTCGTCAGTGTATCATCCATTTTACTCATCATTTATTAGATTTATCCTTTTTTCACGCCATTTTTCTAAAAGAATAAAACCTTACTGAGAAACATGTTTCTTTTTGTAATCTTGTAATTCTTAAGGGATTTTAAGTCCCAAAAGAACATGATTAGAGATGTTATTATTTTAATATCTTATTTCTTATATATCCTTCATAATGGTTTATAAAAAGAATGTGATTAACCAAACATATCCCCCAGGAGTGCCAAACTAGGTGTGGATCTAGAAATATTTTCATGCACCATGTGACAGAGTCAAATACAAATGAACCATTTTGAAGGTTATTACCCCTATATACAACTATTCTAAATCTCCATACACTTTTAGTATCCAGAAATGGATTTTATTACATGGAATCCAATCACTTAATACTTCACCAAAATTCCAGGAAATATTCCAATATTTAGACTTATCACTAGGGTTCTTGCTAAATTTTTATAATCCCAATCTCCATAAATAACTAATCCATGCTCTAACATCCCACATTTTTTAATACATAAAACATTCATTATATAAAACCCCACTTAATAACACACAAGATCTTTTAAGGTTTATTTTCTTGAAAATTAAAAACTTAATACATGAATAACATAAGGAATCTTATAATCCACTTGAAAGGATTTTTCATAGGTTCATTCTATGTTATTTTCACTACATCTCATATTTTGGGATGTACATAAAAAGAAATGGGTGAGCGTAAAGCTCAGTAATGGAATAAATAAAGAATATATTTATCATGTGACCATGAGGCATATCAATAATGTATGAGAATAAGAACATAAGGCATATCATAATAGAAAGATCATGAATCATAACATGGAAATGTGGATACAACATAAAAATGAGATATTCATAAGCATATCACCAAGGTTTATTTTTACAGATTATGCCTTCCTGAACCATTACGTTTTTGTTTTTGGGTGTTGGTGGTGTTTCAGAGGAGGCTTGAGGAGGTTTTGTGGTGGTTGGAGGTGCAACATAACTGTAGTTAGAAATTCATGTCATGAAAGGTTTACATTACGTGAATTAGTAGTTCACATCTTGTGTAGCAGGCCAGTTTCACAAATTGTATGAGGTTGAGGGGGAACCTGTGAAATGAATTAATTTTGTGAAATGTAAATTCATGATGTGTAATTAAATTAGGTCTAGGTGACGTTAATTTTGGCAGAAGTTTTAATTTTTAAAAAACATGAGGATTTCACATCTTGGATGGGTTATACGACATGAAAGTTCCAGGATTATAGGTTTTAAATCCTCTTATTAGGATGATTTTACTAATTTGGGAATGGCTTCCATCTCTCTCATTTGTGGTGAACCCTATGTGATTTTGAGGTATCTCCCAGACCTCCTTAACTCACCTTGATCCGCTGGTTATGGGGGATTTCCATTAGTGATCATTGGTCATTTCTTCTCACTTGGTGTTTTTTCTCATGTTCTTATCTTGGAGATCTACTATATTGGTGAGTTTTTGGTTTGGGGTGTGAATTGAGCTATATTTTTATGATCCTTGGGTGTGGTGTAGGTTGATCAGTGATTTCTCATGCATAGTTATGGTTTGTGGGATTTTTTTCTTCACCCTGTGGTGCACAACGAGTTGAAAAAACTTCTTTGATCTATGGAATCCCTCATTTATCACTTTTGTGTATCATTTGGGAGGGGTTTACTCTTATTTAGCTATAGAACATCAATTTTGTTGACCTAATAAGTATATATTAATAGGTTAATTGAAATTGAAGAGGAAAAGAGAATGATTTACAAGTTTTAACAGATTTGATATTTTTTGTAATGTGGTGATTGTACGGGATAAATTCCCTACTGAAAATAATATATATTGGGAGCATTTTCTTGTTCTCTAGTCATTGTGATATGGAATCCTTGTTGAATGTTGTTGTGATATCACCCCAAAATGGAAATAGGATAACCACATATATTTGGATAATGAAATGGTTTCCCCTAGATTTATGGATTGTGTGATAACACCCCTAAAATAAAGTAAAATGTGATAAAATACCATTTTTAAATATATAAAATGAGTTTTGATGTTTTGTGATGTGTGTTCATACTTATGGGATGATGATATGTGGTTACGATTTAGTGTGGAGTGATGATGGTTTGTTTGGCCATGCTTTTGGGGCAACGAGATGATGGTTGTTTGGATGTGATTTTAGGGAGGCGAGATGGTGGTTTTTTGTTCATGTTTTTGATAGTGATGTGATGATTGTTTTTTCATGCTTTTAGGTGGTTAGATGATGGTTGTTTGGACATTATTTTGGGGTGGAGAGATTATGGTTATTTGGACATGATTTTTGTGGTGGAATGATGATGGATGTTTGGCCGTTATTTTGGGGCGATGAGATGATGGGTTGTTTGGACATGCTTTCACGGTAGTGAGGAGATGGTTTAATGGGAATTATGTGCTTCTTGTGATGTATGATTACGTTTTTCTAGAATCCTTAGTAATTATGGAATAATTATTTTAATAATGATTGAAATGGATGGGGTTTGGTTTGGTTAATCGGATGGAAATGACTAATGAAAAAATGAATAATGGAATGTGTGGTTAAATATGGTTAATAATTAATAATGAAACTAATGTGATGGATAGTGGAATTGGTTAGTGGTGTGAGGAGTGACTTTTGGTTTGTGTGGTGTTATCTATTTAGAGGTGGTAGCGAAAGTGGGGATGATTTAATTTGGTTAGTGTATTATTTTGAACCTATAGTTTGGACTTGTGAGAGGATATATCTATATATATATGTATATTCATTGTTATTTATATATGAAACCCACCCACATCGAGCACTATGTGTTAACGCCCATATTTTCATATAGAGGGTGTTTTTACCAACATTCCAGTGGTGAGGATGGATGGATGACTATCTTCTCTTCCCAACTGTCTCATCCAAGTGATTGGATATGCTCATACAGTGATGGTCAGAGGTTTTTTAGTGCATTATGTGATGACCTAGGTGTTTTTAGGTGAGATGTGATATGATCATGTTGTAGGGAAATGAATCAGGTGTCTTTTAGTAGGATTGGATATGGTCGTGCCGTCAGTGGCTTATAGTGGGGGTCGTTCATGGTGGTATGAGGGAATGAGGTTGATGTCCTTAATGTTCACGTTACCCTACTATGCGGGTTATGGTTGTGATATTATGGAATAGGTGTTTGTGGGATTGATGTGATGTTACTGTGCTGTGGGGAGGTGGTATATGTTATTTGAAAGAGATTCATGTTACAGGATGTACAATGTTGGGATTTGAGAGTGCAAAATAAGTGGTAAATAAATAATGGGTACCCTTTATCGATATGATTCTTATTATTTTATTATACTTGTCTTGAATTATTTGGCGAACGTTCCTTGGTGAGGTTTGGATGGATAGTTGACATATTTAGGTGTTGTTGGGTCTACTGTTTTCTCATAGTATGCTTCTTTCACATGTGCATGAGAGAATTTTTTTTCATACTGAGTATACTTGTATTCTCACCCTACATATATAAACTGATTTTTAGGTTTAAAGGTGGATTATGTTGATTGCTCTAGACAATACTAGCTTAGAGATTTGGATAATTGTTGTGTCGCTGATTTAGCATTACTTTTGGGTACTTTAATTTTGGAGACATTTATCTATATCAGTTTTATTTATTTATGCATTTTGAGGGGGTTTTGGTTTATTTTTTATATTATTTAATTCATTTATTTTTTGGATGATTCATCTTATCTCCCAACCCTATGTTTTTATAGGGATAAATTCCTCAAATTTTATGAGATTTTTATACCCTCGGTTCTAGTTGCCAACTCAGGGCCTATTGAAGGTCGGACTTGGGGGGTCATTATCTCTCTCCCTTCATTACAATATATTTGGTCATAGGGGGTCATGAAATAGTGGTATTAGAGGCTAATGGTAGAGAGATATGATGATGTTTTGAGTTATGAATACTGAAGTTTTCATGGGTTGATATGATAGTAGTTTCAGTTGACCTTGGTGAGTGACATAGGCTAGAAAGAACTACTAAGACATATTATTTTATCCCCCCCTATGATCCAGTGCATGGACTCTGAGAATATTTAACAACCAAGTGAGGTTGACCTATTTATAGGGTACATATATAATAAAGGTATATGTATCATGATGACTTTTGTTATTGTTTGAGTTGGGTTGTTTTGGGAAGCTTAAAATAAATAAAATAAATTAAAATGAATCTAAATAAAATTCTATACTACCAAGCTTAATAAATTCTTATTTTCGTTTTATTTATGCCTCTTGGACATCATCTGTGTGTGCTTTAGGTAGTAGAGTTTCTATAAGCTGATTTGATTGATCATTATAGGGTTGATTTGAAAAAGGAGGTTGAGGTTTGGCAGAGGGTGTTGCAAACTTTTCTGTGATAGGCATTAGGTAAGTATGAGGAAAATGTTTCAGATATGGAGATAGAGAGATGGCTGGAAGATATTGATATCTCTTTCAGTTCGATCTGATCCTTAGTGGGATATTGGGTCCCTTTGGTAGTTAGTTAGATGTGAGGAGCTGTGTGTAAATGGTGGGCACTGTATCTATGTGAGATAAATGTGAAAGTTGTTCCATGGGTCGATTTTCAAAAAGAGTTTTGGTCATAATTTCTTCTATGGACTATGAAGTTAGTGAAGAGGAAAGAGCTTATTTCTCTTCAGCATGGGAGTATGTCAATGTGATATTTGTGAATCAAGTTCAAGGACATTCTTCATTTTCCCCTGGATCTTTTTCCAAATGAGGAGTCTCGTGCGAGAAATCTTGAGGATGCATTATTTTTTTATATTCTAGTATGCAATTACTCCTTTTACATTGAAAATGTATCTGGAGGTTGAGAAGAAGGAAGAGGTGATCGAGTGGATTCACTCATGAGTAGGTTTACCATGAGTTTGGAATCAATAAGGATCGTTGAAAATATGGGTTGTCAGTGGCATGTCTCAGGCACCAAGACCTTGGAGGTTTTGACCAATGGGGAGTCGATCCTAGGAGCTTCCCTTATAGCCTTCTGAGTCTAGTGGTTTTGGTGATTTTCCTGGATATATCAGGCTTATGTTTTTTGTTTTTGGGGTTTTTGTCCATCGCCAAAATCAGTTCCCAATAGATTTTTGGGATCAGTTTATTGAAGTAAGATAGGTTCAACACTATCCTAAATAATAGTTGATAGTGAGATCATTTCAGCAGTAGGGGAATTAAACATATGGTCCGCTGAGGAGAGATGGAGTTGGTAGAGGCAACCCTCAAAATTTTTCTTGTATTTAGGGACCTATAATTGAGCATGGTCAGGGAGGTGGTCGACTACAGAGAGTTATATGGGATGGGAATGGTCATTTGCACACACTGGAGGCAGTAGCACTAGAAGTGCCAATGATCATTTGTGGTATACCCAGTTTTTCGTCTAACCATTTTTGAAAATTATTTGATTTAGGAAATTTTCACTCATTTGTTTCACCCACTCTATTTTGTTCTCTGGGAATATATATAGAGATCCTCCCCATACCCCTTGTGTCGATTATGCCATTCAGAGGACATATAATCTTGTTTGATGTGTTTAAGGGGTGTAGACTAATGATGGGGCCACATTAGTAAAATGGGGATCCTTTATTGCTACAGATTTATCTATAAAATGTCATCTTAGGCATCGATTGGTTTTGTTATTTACGTACTATTGTCGACTACATCTGGAGGAGAGTCTTGTTCTCATATGTGGATGGTCAGTATGCGGTTTTCAATATTGAATAGGGTTCTCAGGTGGGTAGTCAATGTATGGATCCCATTTTTTATTTGATGAATGAGTTTTGGGTGGAATGAGTGGACACTGGGATAGTGGGGGTCCCTAGGGTAGTTTTGGAGTTTTTGTATTTTTTCCCTGAGGAGGTTTTGATGCTACACCCTCGATGAGAAATCGAGCTTGGGATATACTTGTGCCTGGTGCTTATATGATTTCGATGGATATTTATCAAATGAAACCTTATGAGTTGCAAGAGTTGATTATTAAGATAGGTGATCTGATTTTGAAGGGTTTTATTAATCCTAGTGTGTTATCATGGGGTTCTCTAGTGTTGTTCTCCAAAAAGGAATATGGTAGTATGAGATTTTTATAGACTACCAGATGTTGATTTAGGTGACATTCAAGAAACCTTACCCTATTCCAAGGATATATGATCTTTTTGACCAGATGAGTGGGGTGAGTTGGTTTTTTATGTTCAATTTGTGGTCTAGATATCACTAGTTGAGGGTTAAAGAGGGAGAGATCCCAAAGAATTGCTTCATATAGAGGTATGAGAACTTTTAGTTCGTAGTCATGTTATTCAATGTCATAAATGCACTAGTTGTGCTCATGGGACCCATTAATCCATGTTCCGTGATTTCCTAGACCAGTTCTTCATTGTATTCAGCGATGATATCATAGTCTACTCAATGTTAGAGGAGGAGCATGCTGATCATCCTAGATATTTCTTGCAGGTTCTTCGATGTCACTAACTGAATGGAATGTTTTCCAGATTTAATTTTTGGACATGAGTGGTGTATTTACTTGTCCATGTAGTGTTTCAATATTGTGTGGAAGTAGACCCATCAAAAGGAAATGGATTTGTTTCTTAGGAACCACCCAAGAATGTGGCAGAGGTTTGCAGTTTACTTGGTCTTGTTGGATATTATCAAATGTTTGTGCTTTAATTATCTTGAGTTTCATCCCCATTGGAAGCTTTGAATGGGAATTAACAAACCTTTTTGTTAAGACCCGTAAATTTCAAGGGAAATTTTTTCTTAATTTCATTGGGATTTTACGAGTACACAGTTTCTGACGGAACCTGATTTCGAGGCCTGATGTGCCCGGAATCAATTTCCGAAGATTAGCTCGGGTACGTTTAGTGAAAGAACGAGCGGGTTTTCCTAACTTTTGAACCGGTTCTCGGAATCGAAATCTCAGGGCACCGATGGAACCACAACGCCGGTAATTGCTTAAGAGGACTTTTACCGAAGGTGCGTTTTCTTGGGAGGAGTTGTAAAAAAATGTGGATTAATTAATAAGTAAAATAAAATTGTGAACAATTTTATTTTATCCATGGAAGTTAAACTCTCTCATGGGAAGTTGTTGGTGGGGCCCATGACCACCCGACTTCCCATATGTGGTTATTAGGTAGGTGGGGCCCACATGATCCACCACCTTTTCACATTCCTTAACTCCATAACTTCCCCTTGTTTTTTTAACTCCAATTTAATGTGATACCACTCACCACCCCCTCTCTCTTCTTTAATCATGCCAACACACTTAATTAATTATGTGAGTTATGTGTTTGAATTTTTAAAATTGAAATGCTTGGCTTGATGTAACAAAATAAGATAAGTATTGTTTTATTTTGGTGGGTTAGTTGCTGTGTGTGGAGATTGGGGAGATAGAACTCTTTTCTCTTGGGAAGAACTTCATCCTCCTGCGAAGAGATTCAATCCTTCCGCGAAGAACGTCATCTCTTCAATGAAGAACGACTCAACGACTCCGGTATCTCCATTCCCTTTCTCCTCTGTGACAAGGGAAGAGACACCGACGCGGGAGTTCTCTAACGACGCACAGTCATCTTCTTCTCTCTATGATAAAGAGAAGACGACATCTCCTCAGACGCTCTCTGTCGACGTCTAAGGAACCATGCCCCGCGACGCCATATTTTTGTGGCGCTTGACAACCGTGAATTACTTTGCGAGGTAGGGGTTTGATGTTCGTTCATGAATATTCCTTGTCGTTCATCGACTATTTCTTTGGGCCGCTTGTTATCAATATACCGGGAGGAGGTCGGACCGCATGAACACGACCGACCCTCCTCCCCCCTTTGTTGTTGTGATCGTTACGGCTCGAACGATGTTGGCCCAGTGCAACGGCATAACGCGGGAACAAGGAAAAATGTGACAAGGAAGCGTGGTGCCATCACGCCGCGCTGTTGAGGCCGAACGAAACCGCGGATAGTGTCAGGCCGCGACGAAGGGGCGCGGCGCCGTTGCTTCACGCCGATGAACCACAATGAGGCTGCGGCCGAAGCGGGCCATGGCGGAGGGGCGCGACGTCGTCGCGCCGCGCAGGTCGGACCAAGGCCGCGGCCTTTGGTCGCGGCGGAGCAGGGAACGGCGGCCCGAACCGCTGGCCGCCGGCACGTCGGAGGGGCAGGACCGCGGGGTCCCGCAGCGGCAGCATGGCCGGCCAGCCGGGCCGGCCGATCAGAGAAGGACGGGGGTCGAAACCCCTGGCTGGCCAAAGGAGCATCCCCCACGTGGGGCCACCGTTTCAATTAGGGGGGCAGCGTGCCCCCCTTCCGCGACAGCTCGACCAGCGCCGAGCTGGCCATGCGGGCCACGCCCACGCCAGGCCCACTGGCCGTGTAGGCTGCACCACGCCGCGCCCACTGGGCCGGGCCGCACCCTGTTGGCCCAGACCCAGACCCAGGTCGCGTCGACCCGGTTCGGGCCGACCCAGGGGGTCTTGGGTCGGGTCTGTCCGGGCCCAAAACCCCCTAATCCCGGACATGTTCATTTAAATGACCATAACATGGGATACAGACCTCTGATCAACGCACAGTTAGTTGATATGTGATCCTTGGATCGGGACGGTTGATTCAGTATATTACACTCAAGGTTTAAGAGAACTTGGGGTACGACCGGGTTGGTCCGAACACGAAACCAACCGGGCCCTCGGAGCGGAAACACTTATAACTTGAGCTCCGGATGTCCGATTGACGTGCCGTCAACTTTTTTGGATTTCTCTTAGTGATACGGACCTTTTGGCTTACTCTACTCGAGGTTTGGATATAGTTGGAGTATGGTCGGGTCTTGACTTAAAAACCAACAGGGCCCTTGGAACGAAAAAGCCAGTAACTCTCACACCGGGCGTCCGATTGACGCACCGTCTGTTGCGTTGAGTTCCTAATGACGAGAAGGAATTTTGGGATACATCAACTCTAGACTATGTTTCAGTTGATGTATCGACCCCCTTGGCTCGTGGAGCTAACCCTCCCGGAAACGATCATGCTGTGTGCGGTAACCCTAGACCTGGCTGCGACTGCGACGACGATGACAACCGTACTAAAATCGTCTGTGGGTTCGACGGTGAAGACTTTCATACTGGAATCCTCCGTGGGTTCGATGACGATGACAATCGTACTGGAATCCTCTGTGGGTTCGACGGTGAATACATTCGTACTGGAATCCTCCCTGGGTTCGATGCTGATGACAACCGTACTGGAATCCTCCGTGGGTTCGACGGTGAATACTTTTGTACTGGAATCCTCCGTGGGTTCGATGACGATGACAACCGTACTGGAATCCTCCGTGGGTTCAATGGTGAAGACTTTCATACTGGAATCCTCTATGGGTTCGATGACGATGAAAACCGTACTAGAATCCTATATGGGTTCGACGGTGAAGACTGTCATACTGGAATCCTCCATGGGTTCGGTGGTGACGACTACTATACTTGTATCCTATGTGGGTCGGACAGTATTGTCTTCTATTGTAGTATCCTACGTGGGTCCGACAGAGTAGCTGGACTAGTATCCTACGTGGGTCTGACATAGTAGCTGGACTTGTGTCCTACCTGATTCTGACAGCTTTGCTGGTATAGTATCCAACGTGGGTCCCAGCAAGATGAATCAGTAACTACATCTGATAATATCCTTTTGTTTTAAAAATGATGTATACCTGTGTGAGCTGAGTCTTGAATTTTAATCATTATCTTGGATGTGATTGACTTGCTTCCTCTGTCGATTGAGTTGTGATTTCCTGTGTGGATTGGATTATTCATTCCTGTATGGATTATGTTTTACCTTCATGAGTGGACTGGATTATACTTGAGCTCGTGAGTTGGAGATGAACAAGATTGATGACATAGGTATATGTATGGGCATATACCTAAGTATTGTTGGATGATACTCCGTGATTGTATCTTTTCATTGTGGTTTATCCTTTGTGGATTCTGGGAGACCTTCAGGGGTCTCGGGGTCCCTACTGAGTATCGTATACTCACACTTGCATGGGCTTCGCCCGCACTACATTGTGTTTGTTGGAGACGATGGAAATCACTAATCGAGGTTGAGGCTTGTAGAGCTGGATGGTTCCTGGAGGAGGAACTCACATCGAGTCGGTGCCTGGAGGTGGATTTTACGACGAGTCAGTATCTGGAGGTGGACCACTGGGCGGGATGTACACAGGGCGGATGACAGGACCCAAGGAGCTGAGGAGGCTATCTGTACCCACCCTTCAGGTTGGATTTCCAGTGGACGGCTCAGCGTTTTTGTACGTCCTTTCCAGTTGTACTTTACTTTCAGTTTGGGTTTTTATTCTGGCCCACGTACTTTTCCGCACTTACTATTGTAGCCAGTTTTACTTAGTGTTTACTTCTGCTAGCTTACTCTGTGGTGTTTGTTTACTTTATAAGGAAATGACTTCCCCTTTTTATCAGGATTTACGCCATTGGTGCTAGTCACCAGCCCCTGGCCTATGGAAGGCGGGATTGGGGTAGTCATGGCACGGGTCCCGAGGACGGGTCGTGACAAATTGGTATCAGAGGAGTTCGGTTCTACCGCAGAACTCAAGACTCTGATCTTTCTTCTATGTGAAGCAATAGTGTTAAGGGTATTGAGTGTGTTTATCAGTCCAGGGAGTCCAGTGTTGGTGTGGCGGCCGACGTATCCATACACCAGGACCCTGACACCTGGTTTCGGACTCGGTGTACGAAAACATTGATTGAACTTCTGTTTCAAAAGTTTTCTTTGTGATTACTTTGTGTCAGCTCACTAGGTATAAATCGTTGACTGTGTCTCATCTGTTCAGGATGTCTCCACGCAGATAGCCAGTTGGAGTTCTGAGATAGTGCACGATGATGGCCCACCGAGCAATGAGGCTCCGCTGCAGGGCCCCCTTACTAGGTTGGCACCTTCAGGTGGTGTACCAGCAGCAACACCACCTGTTAGACAGCAGATGCCACCAGACGTACTAGTGGACAATGCATGCTAACAGAGTGCATTGAACAAGTTCCTGCAGCAGAGGCCTCTGAGGTTACAAGGCGAGCTATATTCCCAGGCAGTAGTGGACTGGATGGAAGAAATTTTTAGAGTTTTCCACCTAGTTGAGGCACCAGAAGAGTGGACGGTGGACTTAGCTACTAGAGTTTCCCAGTGAGTGACCTCAAGGTTGGTCCTTATATTGATGGGGATTCAGTACGTGGACCTATTATTGAGATAGTACCATCAGGCAGTTTTCTAGCTACATCACTACCTGTTGGTCAGCAGACACTACCGGCGGTAGTGGTAGAGGGTAATTGTAGGCTTAGTGCCTTACCTATGTTACAGAACTAGATATCCGTCATGTTTCGAGGCAAGACCGACTCAGAGGTGGTTGAGGACTGGATTGAGGAGGTGGTAGATAGTTTTCTAGAGCTTATACAGCTATGGAAGAACGACATGTCGGTAGATGAGTATTCATCAAGGCATACTGATCATTCCGGGTTATCAATGAATATGATTTGATCAGTGCAATTGAGCTCGGACCTCTGAGCGAGGTGTGTTTAAGGATATCTGAGTAAGAACTTTTTCCTCTATGCATTTCTTCTTATGTTAGGGTGCTAAAGAGAACCTTTGTGGTTGAATGTTCTTTGGCTGATCGGTTATAGCCAGTGAATGTTAGCAGTGGAAAGATATGAACTGGCGCCAGTCTCAGAGACATGTGCGTGCAAATGTTTCAAGAAGAGGAAATGTTAATGGCATATAAATCTGTAGAGCAGCAGATGTGGAAGCAGAGCAAGGAGAGAAACATGAGGTGGTGTACATTTCGACATGTTACAATCACCCGCCTTTGAAGTCCCCGCTAGGATTAGGGAGCTAGAGGGCAGGGGAAGAGAATAGTTTTATGCGATCAAGGAGTGTGACCTAAGGGCTCTAATAATGAGTTGAGGTACGTTCTATGTCTACTACTAGCTGTTGTATCAATAGACATAGGTACTAATCATTCCTACCTTCCACGAATCTTGTCCCATACCTAGAGATTCTGGTTAAGCCGTTGACTTGAACCTCACGTCTGGAGATACCTTTGGGAGGAGACTCGATAATCACACTTATGTTGACGGTGTGATCTGACCCTTGAGGCGAGAGTTTCGGTTGGAACCGCTTGGTGGCAGCGTCGAGGCCTTACGACGTTGGTCTGGGTATGGATTGGATTCACAGTTCATACTCAGATTGACATTATTAGGAAAAAGGGTTGTGGTTTATCTACAACGTTGGGATGAGTTTTCCATAGTCGGTGAAAATGAAACCTCGGGAAGCACAGGAAAAAATCATGCACAGGAGGGTGCGGTCGATCAATCGTGAGTCGGTCATCCTTACCCTCGGGGCAGCAGGAGTTTTGAGTTTCAATTCAAATTAGGAAATGGAGGCCTCTAGAGTTCGAGGATGGCGACCAAGTCCTTATACGGGTTCCACCTCGACGAGGTTTATGGTGATTTGGCCGGGGCGACAAGTTATCTCCACGCTTCATTGGACCGTTTCAGATTCTCAGCAGGATAGGCGAGGTGGCTTATCACTTGGCTCTACCACCTCAGTTGCACCGAGTGCACAACGTCTTCCACGTATCTCAGCTGAGGAGATACGTGCATTAACCGATGCATATCATCGACCATGGGGAGCTGGAAATCGATGACAGGATGAATTTTGCGAAGGTCCTAGTGGAGATCGAGGATCAACAGGAGCGGGTCCTACGTGGGCGGTCGATTCCTCTAGTACACATCAGGTGGCAGCACGGGAACCTCCAGGAGAGCACTTGGGAGCGGGAGGCTCAGATACGTGCTTAGTACCGTAATCTGTTTCCCTAGTTTGTGATGTATCTTTATGGGGACATAAAGCCCTGAGGTGGGAGTAATGTAAAGACCCGTAAATTTCAAGGAATTTTTTTTCTTAATTTCTTTGAGATTTTACGAGTACGCAGTTTTTGACGGCACCTGATTCCGAGGCCCGGTGTGCCTGGAACCAATTTCCAATGTTTAGCTCGGGTACATTCAGTTAATGAAGGAGCGGGTTTTCCTAACATTTGAACCGATGCTCGGAATCGAAATTCGAGGGAACCGATGTAACCGCAGCGCTGGTAATTGCTTAAGAGGACTTTTACCGAAGGTGCGTTTTCTTGGGAGGAGTTGTAAAAAAAATGTGGATTAATTAATAAGTAAAATAAAATTTTGAACAATTTTATTTTATCCATGGAAGTTAAACTCTCTCATGGGAAGTTGTTGGTGGGGCCCACGACCACCCAACTTCCCATGTGTGGTTATGAGGGAGGTGGGGCCCACACGATCCCCCACCTTTTCACATTCCTTAACTCCATAACTTCCCCTTGTTTTTGTTAACTCCCCTTTAATGTGAGAGCACTCACCTCCCCTTATCTCTTCTTTAATCATGACAACACACCTAATTAATTATGTGAGTTATGTGTTTGAATTTTTAAAATTTAAATGCTTGTCTTGATGTAATAAAATAAGATAATTATTATATTATTTTGGAGGGTTAGTTGTTGTGTGAGGATATTGGGGAGACCGAACTCTTTTATCTTGGGAAGAACTTCATCCTCCCCTGAAGAGCTTCAATCCTTCCACAAAGAACGTCATCTCTTCAACGAAGAATGACTCAACAACTGCGGTATCTCCATTCCCTTTCTCCTCCGCGACAAGGGAAGAGACACCGACGAGGGAGTTCTCCAATGACGCTCAATCATCTTCTTCTCTCTGTGATAAAGAGAAGACGACGTCTCCTAAGACGCCCTCCATCGACGTCTACAGAACTATGCCCCGCGACGCCATATTTTTGCAGCGCTTGACAACCACGAATTACTTTGCGAGGTAGGGGTTTGATTTTCGTTCGTGAATATTCCTTTCCGTTCATCGACTATTTCTTTGGGCCGCTTGTTATCAATTTAATGGGAGGAGGTCGGACCACACGAAAACGGCCGACCCTCCTCCCCCTTTTGTTTTTGTGATCGTTACGGCTCGAATGAAGGCGGCGCGGTGCAACGGCACCGCGCGAGAACAAGGAAAAATGCGGAAAGGAAGCACGGAGCCATCGCGTCACGCCGGAGAACCACAAAGAGGCCACGGTGGAGGGGTGCGGCACCATCGCGCCGCACCGGTTGGACCAAGGCCACGGCCTATGGTCGCGGCAGAGCAGGGAGAGGCGGCCTGAACCGCCGGCCGCTGGCGCATCGGAGGGGAGGGACCGTGGGGTCCCACGGCGGAAGAACGGCCGACTAGCCGGGCCAGCCGATCAGAGAAGGATGGGGGTCATAACACCCGCTTGGCCAAAGGAGAGGCCCCCACATGGGGCCGCCATTTCAATCAGGGTGGCAGCGTGCCCCCCCTTCCGCGACAGCTCGACCAGCGCAGAGAAGTCCATGCGGGCCGCGCCCGCGCCAGGCCAACCGGCCGACCAGGCCAGGCGAGGCCACGCAGGCCGGGCCGCGTCCTGTTGGGCCGGACCTGGACCCGGGTCGGGTCGACTCGGTTCGGGCCGACCCATGGGGTCTTGGGTCGGGTCGGTCCGGGCCCAAAACCCCCTAATACCGGACAGATTCATTTAAATGGCCATAACTTGGTCTAAAGACCTCCGATAGATGCATCATCAGTTGAGATGTGATCATTCGATCGAGACGGTCGTTTTGGTATATTACACTCATGGTTTTGAAGAACTTGGGGTACAGCCGGGTTGGTTCGAACACGAAACCATCTGGGCCCTCGGAGCGGAAACACTTATAACTTGAGCTCTGGATGTCCGATTGACGTGCCATCAACTTTGTTGGATTCCTCTTAATGAGACGGACCTTTTGGATTACTTTTCTTGAGCTTTGGACGCATTTGGAGTATAGTCGGGTCGGTTTTGACTTAAAACCCAACCGGGCCCCTGGAACGAATAATCCATTAACTCTCAGACCGGGCGTCCGATTGACGCGCCGTCTGTTGCGTTGAGTTCCTAATGACAAGAAGAAACTTTGGGATACATCAACTCCGGACTACGTGTCAGTTGATGTATCGACCCCCTTGGATCGTGTAGCAGACCCTCCCGGAAACGAGCATGATGGGTGTGGGAACCCTAGATCTGGCTACGACTGCGACGACGATGACAACCGTACTGAAATCCTCCATGGGTTCGATGGTGAAGATTTTCGTACTGGAATACTCCATGGGTTCGATGACGATGAAACCCATACTGGAATCCTCTGTGGGTTTGACGGTGAATACTTTCATACTGGAATCCTTCATGGGTTCGACGACGATGACAACCGTACTGGAATCCTCTGTGGGTTCGATGGTGAAGACTTTCATACTGGAATCCTCCGTGGGTTCGACGACAATGACAACTGTACTGGAATCCTTCGTGTGTTCGATAGTAAAGACTTTCGTACTGGAATCCTCTGTGGGTTTGATGACGATGACAACTGTACTGGAATCCTCCGTGGGTTCGACGGTGAAGACTTTCGTAATGGAATCCTCCGTGGGTTCGGTGGTGACGACTACTGTACTTGTATCCTACGTGGGTCCGACGGTATTGACCTCTGTTGTAGTATCCTATGTGGGTCCGACAGAGTAGCTGGACTAGTATCCTACGTGGGTCAGACATAGAAACTGGACTTGTATCCTATGCGATTCAGACAGCTTAGCTGGTATAGTATCCTACATGGGTCCCAAATAGATGAATCAATAACTACATCTGATCATATTCTTTTGTTTTACAAATGATGTATACATGTGTGATCTGAGTCTTGAATTTCAATCACTATCTTCGATGTGATTGACTTGCTTCCTATGTGGATTGAGTTGTGCTTTCCTGTGTGGATTGGATTATGCTTTCCTGTGTGGATTATGTTTTACCTTCCTGAGTGGACTGGATTGTACTTCAGCTCGTGAGTTGGAGCTGAACTAGATTGATGAATTATGTATATTTATGTACATATACCTACGTAGTGTTGGATGATACTCCGTGATTGTATCTTTTCTTTGTGGTTTATCCTTTGTGGATTTAGGGAGACCTTCGGCGGTCTCGGGGTCCTTACCGAGTTTCGTATACTCACCCCTGCATGGGCTTCTCCCACACTACGTTGTGTTGGTTGCAGACGGTGGACATCACTGATCGAGGGTCACGCTTGTAGATCTGGATGGTTCCCGAAGGAGGAACTCACATCGAGTCGGTTCCCTGAGGTGGATTTTACGACGATTCGGTACATGGAGGTGGACCACTGGGCGGGACGTACACAGGGCGGATGACAGGACCCGAGGAGCTGAGGAGGCTATCTTTACCCAACCTTCAGGTGGGATTTCCAGTGGATGGATCAGCGTTTCTGTACTTCCTTTCCAGTTGTACTTTACTTTCAGTTTCAGTTTGTATTCTAGCCCACTTACTTTTCCGCACTTAATATTGTTCCCAGTTTTACATAGTTTCTACTTCTGTTGGCTTACTCTGTGGTGTTTGTTTACATTATAAGGTAATGCCTTCCCCTTTTTATCGGGATTTACGTCTTTCGTGCTAGTCGGCAGCCCCTGACCTATGGAAGGTGGGCTTTGGGTAGTCACGACACGGGTCCCGAGGACGGGTCGTGACACTTTCTGTGTACTGATCAGTGCTAGGTATCATTCAATTACCTAAAGGGGAAGTTGTTCAGTGATCCAATGCTTTGGTTACCTATGGAGGGTGTGATGTTTAAGGTGTTTTTTGATGCTTCCTGTCTTGGATTTGGATGCATGTTGATGCATCAGAGGGATATGGTCTCTTATGGGACTAGGAAGTTATGTCCCCATGAGCATAAATATACCACCCATGATCTATAATTGGTATTGGAGGTGTTTTCATTGATGTTTTGGTGATATTACCTCATTTTAGAGTGATATTGTTTCTTAACAAATCAGAAGAATTTGTTGTATATCTTTTCTCAGTGTGATCTAAATTTGAGGTAGTGGAGGGGATGTAGTTTCATCAAGATTGTGATTTTAATATATCCAAAACCTTATCAAAAGGGAATGTTTTGGAAGATTCATTGATAAATAATTCATTAAAGGATGTTATTCAGAATTCTAGGGATGTTTGGAGAGAAATAAAGGGGCTAGACACCTTACACCTAGATGCATGGGTGGATGATGGTAGATTTTGTTTGTTTCAGATGAAATTGAAGTATTTTATGATGTGGATGGTGGAGGAGTCTTAGTGGGGAGACTCAGAGGCATATGTGAAGCGTGATCATGTTGGCCATGGTGATGCTCCAGAAGGATGGTTGGAGGATTATCAGTACCATAAGATGTTTTAGTAGAGACTATTTATTCTGGTGGTGATGTGTGAGGGAGTAATTCATGATTTTCATATCTCACCTTTAGCGGTACACCTAGGAGTATCCATGATGAACCATGGATTGAGAATTCCATTTTGGTGGGCCGAGATGAAATGAGTGGTGGGGGATTTTGTGATGAGGTGTTTGGTTTTCTAGTGGGTAAAGGATGATCATCATGTTTTTTATTGTTTTTTAAAGCCTTTGGATGTTACCAAGTAGAAATTAAATGACATCTTGATTAATTTATTCATAGGGTTACCCCATTTTTAGGGAGGTTGTGATGCTATCAGAGTGATCGTGGACCAGTTAATGAAATCAACCCACTTCTTAATGATCAAGGATTCAGGTATAATTGATGATTTTTATAACAGGTATGCAGATGAAGCAGTGTGGTTTAACAGAGTTTTGAGGTCCATTGTCTCAAATTGTGATTCACATTTTACCTCGCAAGTATGTATGTTATTGAAACATGTATTTTTCACTCAATTTAGACTCATCACTACCTTCCACCCTCAGATAGATAGATAGAGGGATAATACCAAATAGATGTTGGAGGATATGTTATGGGAATGCATCCTAGACTTCGGTAAATCATGGGAAAAACAATTTCTCTTGGTTGAGTTTTCATATAACAAAAAATATCACCAATCCATTAGGATAGACCTGTTTGAGGTATTCTATGGGAGTCCATGTTTTTCTTTGTTATGCTAGATGTAGGTTAAGGATGCAGTAGTTCTTGGTCTTAATGTGGTTTGAAGAATGACATAAAAGTTTCACTTAGTTCGAGAGAGGATGAAAGAAGTGCATGACCGAAATACATCTTATATCGATCTTAGGAGGAGAGCCTTAGAGTTCGTGTTTGGAGACCACAAGTTCTTTAATGTTTCCCCTTGATGTGGGAATAATAGGTTTGGAAGGTGGAGTAATCTTTATCCTAAATTTTTTGGTCCCTTTGAGGTGTTGGGGTGAGTTGGCGAGGTGGCGTATCGGTTGGCATTTCCACTGTGGCTGGAGAGGATCCACATCATCCTCTATGTATCTCAGCTTTTTTGGAATCTTCAATATGACTCCCATGTTATTGAATAGGGAGAGTTGAATATCTAGTATGATGAAAAGTCCATGGAGTGATTAGTAGAGATCCAGGATCATCACGAGATAATATTGTGAGGATGAACCATTCCCTTAGTTTGTGTGTTGTGGAGGCATGGTGGCTTGTATGAGAGTACTTGGGAATGTGAGATGCAGATGCGTGCCTAGTACCCAGAGAAATTTTTAGTTTTTCCTTAATATGTTTTTCTTTTGATGTAATGTTCGGATCTTGTTATGTTAAGAGATTTTATTTTTCCCTTGATGTGTGTTATGTGATAATGTTTCAAGACCTGAACAGGGTAGGTCCAGATTCCAAATTGAGACACATTATACTAAGATTCCATTAATCCCATGCGGGTGAGCCAGTTCCACCCATAATTAATAATACCTTGACATAGAGGATAAAATTTCATGATTTGTGAGTTTGAGGTGGTATAGTTTGTTGGTTTTAGATATTTTCAATTTGGGTTGTGTAGAGGTTATGGTGGTTGTGTAGTGTTTTTGTGATAGTGTCATTGTGCGAAAGGATGTGATTTTTAGCTATGCAGTGTGTTTCATGGGTGTTTCATATGGTATTTTTCACTAATGGTAGCATTGAGGAGTAATGAGATCCTTGAGAGGTATCTAATGAGGTGGTTGTTTGGACCCCTTTCCTTCTGGGATTGGTTTTGGATTGTCGAGCGAGAGAACCATTTGAGAGGTATTTTATGTAATGTCCCATGCCTTCCTGACCCATTACATTGTTATTTTTGGGTATTGTAAGTGTTTTATAGGAGGCATGAGGAGGTTCTATGGTGGTTGGAAGTACATTAGAGCTGGAGTGGGATATTCATACCATGAAAGGATTACACGATTTGAATTGGTAGTTCGCAACATGTGTAGATTCCCAGTTTCATGACTTTTGTTAGGATGGGAGGGAACCATTGTAATGAATTAATGTTTTGAAAGGGTAATTCATGATGTGTAATTAAATCAGGTCAAGGCGACGCGAATTTCATCAGAAGATAGAATTTTTAGAAAACCAGAGGATTTCACATCGTGAATGGATTACATAATGTGAAAGTGTTAGGATTCCAGGTTTTAAATTATTTTATTCAGTAATTTTTTTAATTCATACATGGATTACTTATCTCTAATTTGTTATGAGCCCTAGGAAACTTTTATGGATCTTACAACCCTCCTTCCCTTACCTTGATCCATTGGTTCTAGTGGATGGACATTGGTAATCGATGGTAAGTTATTCTCCCTTTCTTTGTTTTTTTTCCTCAATAGTACCTTGGAGATCTACTATAGTGGTGAAGTTTTGATTTGCCTGTGATTTAGGCTACGTTTTGATGATCCTTAGATGCGGTGTAGGATGATTCATGGTTTCCCATGTGCGGTTGTGGTTTACGGGTGTTTCTTCTTCACCCAGTGGTGCAGATCGAGTTGGTAAAGCTTATTTTAGGGAGGGAATCCCTTATTTCTCACTTTTTTGTATCATGAATATGGGTATTACTCTTTTTTATCTATGGGGTAAGGTTTTCACTATCCTAATCAAGATAGATCAATTAGTTAATTGAAATTGAAGGGTAAAGGTGAATGATTTTCTAGTTTTTATAACTTTGATATTTTTTGGGATGTGGTGATTATGTCGGATTAATGACTTGATGAAAATCATGGATGTTGGGAGACTTTTCTTGTGTTGTATTTGTTGTGATATGGAAACCTTGTTTCATGTTGTTGTGATATCACCCCAAAATGAAAATTGGTTAACCACTTATATCCAGCTAAGGAAATGGTTTCCATTGAATTTATGGCTTGTGTGATAACAAACATAAAATACAGTGAAATGTGATAAATCTCACTTTTTTAATATGTAAAATGGGTTTTAAAATGTTGTGATGTGTGTTCATGCTTGTGGGATGGCAATGTGTGGTTGCGATGCAGTGTGGGGTGATGATGGTTTGTTTGTCTGTGCTTTTGGGGCAGCAAGGTGATGGTTGTTCGACTATGATTTTGGGAAGATGATTTAATGGTTTTTTGGTCTATCTTTTGAGTAGTTAAGGTGATGGTTGTTATGTTTTGATTTTTGGAAGAAAGATGATGATTTTTTACCATGAAATTTGGGCAGAGAGATGATGGTTGTTTGACCATGCTTTTTGGGAGGTGAGATGACGGTTTTTTTGTCGTGCTTTTGGGGTGGTGAGATGATGGTTTGTTTGGATATTCTTTTGGGGAAAATTGGTAATGGTTTGATGGGAATGATGATATTCTTATGAGATATTGTTTCATTATTCTAGAAGTCCAGGTAGTGATGGAACAATTATTTTAATAATGATTGAAATGAATGGGGTTTGGTTTACTTAATGGGATGGAAATGATTAATGAACAAATGAATGATGAGATGTGTCGTTAAATGTGGTTAATGACAAATAATTAAATGAATTGGTTAGATAATGGAATTTTTTAGTGGTGTGAGATATGTCTTGTGGTTTGTGTCGTGTTATGCATTTAGAAGTGGTAGTGAAAGTGGATATGTTGAGAGTTGGTTAGTGTTTTTTAAGGTTAGGCTTGTGTGTGGATATGTGTATGTACTTCTATATTCCTTGTGATTTCTATACGTATCCCAACCACATCGATCACTATGTGATAACAAATGTATTTCCATATGAATGGTGTTTTCCCAACATCATGGTGATGAGGATGGATGACTGGATACCTCCTCATCCCTGCTCTCTCATTCAAGTGAGTAGATATGCACATTTTGTGATGGGTGGAGGTATGTTAGTGAACTAGTGGATAAACATAGTGTTTTCAAGTAGGATAATATATGACTATACTGTGGGGTGGTGGCCTAGGTGTCCCCAAGGATGATGTTATATGATCATGCTGTGGGGCAGCTTATGGTGGGGGTCATGAATAGTGGTAGGATGGAACAAGGTTGATGTCTTTCAAGTTCACGATACCCTACCACTCTGGTGATGGTTGTGATGTGATGTACTTGGTGTATGTGGTCATGATGTGATGTGATCATGGTGTGGGGAGGTGGTATATTTTGTTGAAAAGTTATGGGAGTGCCATAACATACATCATTGGGGTGTGAGAGTGACAAATCAGTTGGAAAGTGGTGTAGGGTACCCTTTATCGATATGATTCTTTTTATGTTATTATACTTGGATTGCATTATTTGGTGAAAATTTCTTGGTGATTTTTGGATGGATAGTTGACCTAATTATGTGTTGTTGGTTCTACTAATTTCTCACGGGTGTATTAGTATTATTTTTTCATATATGCATGATAGAATTCGATATTCCTACTGAGTATACTTGTATTCTCACCCTACGTATAAAAAATAATTTTCAGGTTTCCTGGAGTATAATGTGGATCTTGTTGGATAGTAAAATCTCAAATCCTTGGATAGTTCTTGTGTCATTTCTTTATCTTTACTTTTAGGAATTTTACATTTGGTGACTTTTATCTGTATCTGTGTTATTTATACATGCATTGTGGGATGATTTTGGTTTCTTTTTATATTATTTCATGGAGTTATTTGTGGATAATTCATCTTATCCCTTGATCCCATATTTTTATATAGGGTAATGGTTCCAAATTTATGATATTTTTATACCCCCAATACTAGTCTCCAACACAGGGTCTATTGGAGGGAGGACTCAGGGGTCATTATCTCTCTCACTTCATTGTGGTATCTTTGTTTTGAGGGGGTCACGACATTTATCACCAAGGTTTTTTAAATCATAATTACAAAATATATTCACCAAGATATCATAAGCCATGTTATATTTAGATATTAATTCTTTACCAAATGCATTTGAGCTCTATCAGGGAACACCCTTCATATGTATTAATTCATGTGATCCACATTGATCATAATGAATCATATCATCAATAACTAATGGAGAATAAAGAAAAAGTATCATATAAAATTGTTTTGTACATAAGTTCTTAAGGAGTTGAACATTTCATCATTTTCAACCCATGATATGGGAATGAATTTCTAATACATGTAAATCCCCAAATTAATAAATAATGTTTACATATAGGTGAATACCCCTAGAAAAGGAAGAGGTTTGGGTATTCAAAATATATTAATTTCTCATGTAGTAGAGATAATATTAAAGAAATAAATTTTCCAACATGACAGGTATAAAATGTGGATTAAGAAAAGGGTTAAATGAGAGATAATGAAGGTATCCTATTGATAAAAAATTATTTTGGTAGTAAGGGTAAGAACAAAATTGTTATAAAATAAAGTAACTTAATCTTTATAAGATGTACACAAAAGAGGTAAAATGAAACCTTGAGGACTTAAGGACATTTTGGAGAGACTCTTTGAGAGGTAAAATGACCAAAACAGAAAGTCTTATGTATTTTTAGTTGAGATAAATGTGAGATGAGTGATTATTTAAAGTAAAAGAGAAGGAATTGTTTAATAATTTCCAAATATATTTCTTGAAATTCTAGGTTCTATAAAATGAAAAACCATTGTCTTGCACATGCATTTTGCTCATGGTTTTAGACATTCAAGTCATGTTTTATAGTATTTTAAGATATTATAGACTAAATCCATATTTTAATATTACATTGGTCATGGAAAATTGATTTTTATACAAAATTTTGTTTTTTTAAAACATAATTTATATTTTAGACTTTGGAAAGTCATTTTCTTGGGTTTAAATTTGATTTAAATCCATTAAAATACATAATATTAATATAATAACATATTTTAGGTAGTGGATTATCTTTAATTAACTATTACATAATTATTACATATATATAAAATCATAAACATACTGAAAACACAAAACTATATTTTTATTACTCACTGGAAGATAAAGTATTTTAGATTATTCTCAAAAATTCCCCCCAACACAATTTCTATGTTTTGATTTAACATATAAAGTTTATTTTATATAAATAATTTTCTAAAAATTAGAAACATAACTTTTAAATAAAGACTCAATTTATTGAAAAATAACAGTTTTTATGACATAGTCAAATTTTTGACACATAAAAATTTCTTAGGCCCTGGTAAAATTAAATTATCATTTATAATTAGATAAATAATGTTTAAAAATGATATTTCATGAAAATAAAATTTATAAATAATACCTTAGTTTATTATAAAAGTGTGTTTATTTTCTGAAAAAACAATTTTATTTGAATAAAAAAATAAAATTATTAAATTCATCTTATTTTCAGGAATATTTTATTAAAAATAAAAATATTGAAAATTGGATTGAAAATTAACCATTTCATTTATAAAAATGAAATTATACTTTTATGATACTAATGTTTAGACACATGAACCCTTATTACACTGATATACGCCCTAAGGGTAAGGTGTGTGATGGTGGTAGTTCCATGGGGCGGCTCAGCTAATATTGACCCAGTGGTGATATCTACTAACATGAAATTATCTTGTAGTTGATCCCATTTGAGCCTCACTTATTGAATCTCTTTTTGGTCTTGGTCAAGGGAGAACCCCAACAACACTACCTCCCATGTTCTGAAAAAATGGGCTTCAAAATACATTCCACTAATATTTTAGGCCATCATTTCTCCTTTCTGAATCAATTATCATTTGTCATTAACATTTAAAACACTAAATATTACAGCAAAATTATTACCAATGATCATAGTTCTTAACATCCACATTACCCATTGATCAGATTACTATTCCAATTGTCTTATTACCTCTCATAAATACTTTTTCATTTCTTCATAAATTATTCTCTACAATTCATATCCATGTTCTATATATTTTCCTTTTCTAAAATTTTAACTGATTTACTAATATTCTGTTTCTTTTCTATAGTATTGTTCATGGGGGAGACAATCCTAAAATATTAGAAATATTCAAATTTTCACATTTTACTTTTATTATTTTATATTTTTTCCCTCATTGTAATGTTTTACATTTTAATAGGTTTAGTTGCTGACTAATGTCATGTTATTCATCAATGAAATAATGTTTTGTTCATTTATCTATGTGTTTTATGTGTATAATGCTATATAATATAAGGAACAATTATTTTTGAAACAAAGGTCCCTAATTCACTCTAGGTTGGTACATTCACCCACTTAAGAAATTTCTTCCCAGAAATGTCATCTCATATTATCATTTGATAATAGATGAGGGTAGTTCTATCTCATTTTTTCTCTACATTTCATGTTTCTTCTTCACATTTATGGTTTCACCATAACAATTTGACAAGGTGAATTTTATTATTACATAGAAATTTGTATCTGCAGTCCAATATTTTCATCAGTTTCTCCTCATAAGAGAGTTCATTCTCCATTTGTACCACTTCTAGATTTAGTACTTATGAGGGACCAAGTATGTAATTTCTCAGGAGTGATACATTTAACACATCATGAACTTGGAAAATGTTTTGAAGAAGTTCTAGATGATAGGCCACTGCACCAATGTGATCATGGATCTCAAAGGGGCCAATACACCTAGTGCTAAGTTTTCCTTTCTTTCCAAACCACATAACTATCTTCCATAGTGATATTCAAAAGAAGACTTTGTTACTGAAATCAAACTCAAAGACCCTTGTACGATTATAAACATAGATTTTCATCCAACTATAAGTAGATTTTATATATCGTTGGATGGTTTGATCCTTTTCTATCATCTATTTCACAAGACCATGTCCAAGTAGCTTTTGTTCACCAACTTCATCCCAACAAGTAAGAGTTCTACATAACTTCCCATATAGTTCTTCATATAGATCCATTTGAATACATGAGTGGAAGATATTGTTATATAATAACTCAACTAATGGGAGATGTTAAACCCATCCACCTTTAAATTATATTGAACAAGCTCTTAACATGTATCCATGTGTCTGAATGGTACTTTCATATTGGATATTGGGTTGGATATTATATGTCGTACTGAAATTTAATTAAGTATCCATAACATGTTAAATAATTCTACTAAATTTATGATTGAACCTTGGGTCACGATAATAAATGATTGAAAGTTGTACCCCATATAGCCACACTACTTCCTTTATGTATATATCAACAAGTTGTTCAAGAGAGAAATTTTCATGAATAACATTGTTGTGGAATGTCTTGGTCAGTCAATACACCAAAACCCATATCACATTGTTTCCTTTGGATTACTTCAAGGGACTAGTGACAGAGACTAAGGTGATGTTCTACTATTTCCATGTGGGTATGGGAAATGGTTTCATCATTCCCTTGGACTTCTATCACTTTTCTTTAACTTGATGACATACTAAGCACATTGAGGTATACTCCAATATCTCATTCTTCATGTTTTACCACTAGAAGTGATCTAAAATAACACGGTACATCTTGGTACATCAAGGGTGGATAGAGAAATAGGAGCTATGTTCATTATCTAATATCTCTTTCTTTATATTAGATGATGACATAACATAAAGTCTAGTTCCAAACCGAATGGAACCATCTTTATTGAAGTGGAATTAATGAATCATTCCCTCCTTTATTACATTAACCTTCTCTTGAAGCTCCAGATCATCACTTTGTGCCTCCTTGATCCTCTATTAGATAGATGGTTTGAAAATCATTTGGGTAAGGTAGGATGCAATTTATACCATTACGATTTCTAGGTTCATCCTTTGAATATCCATGATGATACAGACTTTCTCAATCTGCATCATCGATAGAGCAGTATTTTTCATTCGCCCAATAACACTACAAAAAGATGCGACCACTACTAAAGTTGCCATCCTATACTATTAGGGGTGGTTTTTGGGAATCGCTGGTATAGTATGATGGGGGTTAGTGTCAGTTATTTTAGAGTGTATTTATACCTCCTCTAATATTAGACTAATTTTCCAGAATAATCTAGTTTATAGGGGGTTTAAAACACCTCTAATTAATTTACTAATTTAGATGTGGTTTTCCAACTTCCCCTTAATTTTCATTTTTTTAAAATTTCATCCCCCCAATTCACTTTCCCTATATTCCCTCCCTCTCTCCTATTCCCCCGAGGTCCCCACCCCCTTCCTATCTCACCCCTTCCTACCCCACATCCCATCTAGTTCCCGCCTGGTTCCCCCTCACAGTCCCATGTAGTTCACTTGCTCCACCTCTCAGTAGTGTATACCCACCCATCCAGTTCTATGGGTCTCAACCCATTTTCACCCCCCGCCCATATAAAATAACAGGCGGTGGTGTTTGATCCCCCAAATGGCCAGAGACTAGCAGCAAAGTCCCTGTTGTGCTTAACCACTATGCTAATCATTTTTATGTAATAACATACACTAGTATATTTAAATACATTTTTTTTGTTTATTACGATAAATATTATTTATAATATTTATATTTATGTAAAATTATATATATTATATATTATATAAATAAATAAATATATTACATATTAAAATAAATACCAATACATATTATATATTTTATAAATACATTTATATTTATACAAATAAATATTATATATTTTTATATGTATAAAATTTAATATATTTATATATATTAGGTGTTTGAGGGTACAATTACATTTAAACACACACAAACACATCAATTATTGGTTGAAAAGTTAGGCCATAGCCTCCCTCAAGGGGATATCCCACCCATCAAGCCTTATTTATCCAATACATGGCCTGTAGGCCCAGTGGGCATGAAAGCCCATTACATGGCCCTGAATGCTCGTAATTTTGACTTAAATTTCCTTTGATGAATAGTGCTACTACAATACCTGGGATGCTATAGTACTTGCTACAGTGCTACCGCCACTAGAGTTCCTACTACAGTGCCCACAACCGCTATAATGCTGCCGGTGCTACAATTATATATTACCCAAATATATTATACATATATATATATAATTTATATATTACCCAAATATATCATAAAAATGTATATATATATTGATATATATATTTTATTTATACATACATAGTTAAAATAATAATAATAATAATATATTTATATATTGTATTTATATGAATAAAAATGTATATTATATATTTTAGAAATACATTTATATGTATTATATATATATATATATATTATATTTTATATTTTACATACATACAATTAATATAATATATGTTTAATTTATTTATTATATATACATAATATTATATTATATATACATATAATTTAATGTAATATTTTTATATAGATGAAATTTTATATATATTTATATATAAATATATTTTACAAATACAAAAATATCTATATATATACTTATATTTTGTATAATTTTTTGAATATATTAATTTCAATAATTATCTGTATACTAATATAAATTTATTTATTTATTTTAAAATATTTATTTATACAAACATATATGTAATGTATATATAATATATATATATATATAATATATTACATATTGATGTATATAGTTAAATGAATTTATATTGTATATTATGTATAAAAATATATAAAATATATAGACAATCAAATAAATTATTTATATAATACTTACATGTTTATTTATATGCATGTGTGTGTGTATCTTTATAATACCAGAAATGCTCAGCCAGAGGCAAGCCTCTAACAATTTATTAATAAGAGAAAAGAAAAACAGGTACAAGAAGTCCAGAACAACTACATATCATAGAAATCATACCCATCACCACCCCCTTTAGAGACAAAGTCCTCTGCTTTATCTGTTTCCCACTCCGAGCTTTCATTGTGTTTAAGAACTTTGGAAAATTTCCTTCTAAGGTTTAGCTTTTCGAAGGCCGGAAACTCCTTTGAAGATTGCATTTCCCAACATTCCCTCCCAATAGAAGATCTAGTGGACACTGGCCTGGGACGGTAAGAGTAGTCTTTCTTTGTTCTCTTCCGTGGTGGGGCGTTCCTGGCACTTTTCTCCCCTTGCACCTTCATCATTTCACCCTGGACCACATTGTTATAAGAAGGTCGTACCACACCATGATTCTTTTCCCTGTCACTATATGAGATATCACCCCATTCTCCCTAGATTTTCACCTCCCGATAACTATCCTCTAAACCATAAATCTGCTGAACCTGATTGTTGACATCAATTATAGTAGGACATTGTGGCTGGTCCATCAGTTCCATCAAACCTTCCCCGGTTGCAGCATTCAATGGCTCAGCAAAATACGTCAAGAGACTACCATGTTACTGCACATCAGCCTCATTGTCATGCATCATCCCCTCATTCTCCATTGGATCAACACAAGACGGCCTTTCTGGCACAGAAACCTCCACAGCCCCAGCAGCATCACAGGTCACTCCCTGCAAAAGGACTGGATCCTACCGCTCTCCCACCACTACAAAGCCAACACCCTCCTCCTGAGTTCTCAGCTCCACTTCCTTACCATCCACTTTATCCGCATTTACAAGGCCCAGGTCATGGTTTAAGTGATCAAAAACCTTCTTAACCATCAGATTTGGTGGCCTATTCTCTATTCTCTTCATGGAAATCCTCTGCACTGTGTTCTCAAGACGAGACACAACATCCTCAGCCAAAACATTAACAGAACATCCCACCTGGATGCCTAGCATCTCTTGATCAAAAGATTGTTGGTTGACCCCAGAAGAAGAAGCAGCAAAGGGATCTCTCACCGTGACACTCGCCCAAACCACAACCTCCTTCCCAGAAAACCTCCCACTTCCGGATTGAGGTGACGTCAGGGGATGTTTATCAACCCGCACTTCCACTGATTTGTCCCTGTCTTGACCTCTAAAATCCTTTTTGTTCCTATCTGCAAATCCAGACAAAGGAGGCTCAGAACCTGGAAGTTGCCTTGTGCACTGCATCTTATTCCACACTTGGTGATCCTGAATCTCATTAACAACAATCCTCTCCTGCTCCTTCGTCTTTCCTTTGGGTTCACCCCGCCTGCAGACAACACTCAAATGACCCAGTTGCTGACAAGAATAACAGTACTCCACCCAATGCTCAAAGACCACTGGTTTCTTGCACCTAACCTCCTTGCCAGCTTCAATCCTCACAAACTCATCAAAATCCTTTGAAACATCCACCTCCACACAGATTCGGGGGTTTATCGGATGACAAACCGCAGCAGTACGTGAAATACAATTTTATACAAATAAATATATATTGATGTACAAATTATACAAATATATTTATATATACATATAAATAAGATAAAATAAAATTCTATAAATTATTTATATTAATATATTAATATAAAATGTTTATATAATGTATTTAAATATATTTATATACTGAGTTTTAATTATATATATATATATTAAAGAATTTGTTTTTTAAATAAAATAGTGGAGGTTTAGAACCTTCTATAATCTCTTAAATTAGGGTTTTTTGAACCCCTTATAATTTAGTATATTATAGGAAGTAGTGATCCACCAATAATATCAATTATTAGTGGTGGTTGTGAACCCCCTCTAATCACTTAAATTAGGGGGGGGGGTAAAAACCCCCTCCAATTTAAGGGATTAGTGGGGGGTTTTGAACCCCCACTATATTCTTAAAACAATTACATAATATATATATAACTCCTCTAAAATCCAGCCACACACACACACATATATATATATAACACCACTAATTATTATATTCGCGTCAGTTTTGGCATAACCTCTTCTAAAATTCTACTGAATATTAAAAAAATGATAAAAAATTTATAGCGTGTTCAAAATCCCCTCTAAATTAGATTATTTGTGGGGGTTATGCATAACCCCATCTAATTTATACATAAAATGAATTTAGAGGGGGTTTTACATAACCCCCTCTAAAAAACCACTGCTAATATTTTGTTTTTTTATGTAGTGGATCACCATCTACCTTATCTCCTTTCCAAGATGGCAGTGAATAGAGTAATCATAGTCATTGATTATCTCTAACCATCTTAACTAACACATGTTTATCTATTTATGTATTATTATATACTGCAAACATTGGTGGTCTGTGTATATATCACATTGTCCCTATAAAAACAGTGTATCTTTATCTTCAAATCAAATATGATTGTAGTTCACTACAGGTCATGAGTAGGATAGTTCAGTTCATGAGACTTTTACTCTCATGATGCATAATAAATCACTTTTTCATTTTCCATGAGTATACATCCAAGTCCTGTTAAGGACATATCAATATAAATGAAAAAACCTTCCCCATTATAGGGTAAAGTTAGCAAAAATGCACCAACCAATCTCTAATTTAGTTCATGGAAAATTTCCTCACACTCCTTTGTCTTGATAAACATACCTTCTTTTCATGTTAACTTGGTCAGTGGATTAGAAAGTTGTGAATTTTTTTAATTTTTTTATATAGTATCCTTCTAGACAAAGGAAACCATAAATATTGGCCATAGTGGTAGGATATGGCCACTCCTCCAAGACCTTTTTCTTGGAAGGATCAACATAGATTCCTTAATTGGTCATGATGCACCATAAGAATACAACATATTGTAATCAAAACTAAAATTGATTAAATTTACCATTCAGTTTCTCTTTCCTGAGAGTTTTTAATATGACCCTTAGATGATCCTCATGCTCATTGATATTTTTGGAATATATCAGAATATCATCAATAAAGACCGAAAAAAAATTATTAGGGTAATATTTAAATGAACTATTCATCAAATCCATAAATATGGTTGGAGTATTAGTTAATCCAAATGGGCTAACAACAAACTTGTAATTCCCATATGTTGTTCAGAAGGAAGTCTTTGGGTGATCTTCTTTCTTCACCCTTAACCGATGAAACCTCGATAAGAGTTTAATCATGTAAAATAATTAATCTCCATGAAGTTGGTCAAAACAATCATCAATTCTTGGAAGAGGATATTTATTCTTAATTATGGTATCATTAAGTTATCTATAATAAATTAATAGTCACATTAATCGATCCTTATTATTTACACATAGAACAGGTGTTATATAAGAAGACACACTTGGTCGAATAAATCCTTCCCCAAATGCTCTTGATGTTTTTTCTTTAA
The DNA here is from genome assembly GCA_963277665.1 of Viscum album. Taxonomy (NCBI): domain Eukaryota; kingdom Viridiplantae; phylum Streptophyta; class Magnoliopsida; order Santalales; family Viscaceae; genus Viscum; species Viscum album. The sequence goes on from OY728120.1 coordinate 791,169,130, forward strand.
TTCTTCTAACTCCACATATTCCATTCTTTATAGGGTCCTTGATATTATCTTGATTCTTAGTATGATTTCAATATAAAACTCTACCTCTCTTTCTGGGGGTGGTCCAGTGAACTCTTCAAGAAAAACGTAATTCTATTCCTAAAAAAATGAATAATTTTTTTTATCTTTTGCCATTCTCTTTCATCTTATTCATCAATAATCATTTCCATAAAGAAGGCTATAAGAGGTTCTTCAATATAAAGTTTAGGATAGAATTCCTCTCCTTTGAAAATAACTCTAGGTTTTCCATTCCAGACCATTGAAATTTCCTTTCTTCTGTAGTTGATCTTAGCATTATACTTTGAGATCCAATCCATCCCTAGTATAGTGTCGAATTCCACCATAGGAAGGACGACTAGAACTACAATGAGATTATACTCATTAAAGATGATACTAGAGTTTCTATACAACTTTGATGTTTGGATAATTCCTTTAGGTATTTTAACAGATAACTCAACTTAAATATGTTCTAGGTTTTACTCTACTTTATTTGAAAACATGGATGAAATAAAGTAATGTGTAGAACCAGATTCAAACAACGTACTTTCTATATTTGAGAGCATAATTAGTGCACCTTCAAGCATATAATTTGGAGCCTCTACTTCAGATGTTGCGATTATTAAAGAATGACCTTTATCCCTTATTCTATTCTGAAGTTGATCATGGTTTCCTTACATTATCTTTTGATTTGTACATTGATTTTCAAAGTGCCCAAGATATCCACACTTGAAACATTGAACTTCAGGTTGTTTTTTCACCATATTCCCTTTTTCATTTTCATTGAGAAACTTAGGCTTCACTTCAATATGATAATTACAATCAACATGGAAATATCTTCTACACATATATCACTTAAAACTCATTGGAAGGTAGTACCATAAATGTTTTTTCCCACATTTGTTGCACATGAGCAGTTTCAGTTTCGTTCCTCATCTTCCATGATCAAAATTCTTCCTTCAGTTTGACTCTATTTCTCTCTTCTTTTCATTTATCGTATGTGACCATTGCATCTCTCTAAACTCAATTTAAACCTTTATAACACTCCACACTATTTCATCATATCTTTCATATTCTCAATTTTATAGATTCCTCCGTATATGGGGCCTCTATCTATTGAATAACCTATCAATATTTCCATAAAATTCATAACAAAGCTAGAGGTGTATCGAGAAAGTCTTGTAATATTTATTTCATAGCTTCCCATTAATTAATTTTCCTTATGATTCAGATCTAATAATTACTTATCCATTTTTTCTAATCAAACAAGGAAAATATTTATTGAAAAATATTCTACAGAACTCTTCCCACTCCATAGAATCAATCTCCCCTCTTGGATTTTTGTTCTTAATCAGTGTCCATTACTGATCTGATTCACCTTATAAGTAGTATACTATCAAGGTGACATTGTATCTCTGAACAATTGAGTATAGAAAATGTCTTTTCTATAGAGGTAACACATTGGTAAAAAAATATTTGATCAATAGATCCACTAAATTAAGTTGGTCATTGATGCACGAAGGACTCAACTGAAATTTGTTCCCTTCAAGGTGAATTTGGTCACTCACCATGATTAAGGTTATTATTAATTACCATAAAAATTTGATTAATAATCCTAATGAAGTTTCTATTATATCATCCATCATGTTAGGAAGGATTTCACTACATTGTCGATTGCACTCAACATTTATGTGGTTCCTTTTATTTACCACTGTTTTTCTAATACAATAAAACCTTAGTGAGAAACATGTTACATTTAGTAATCTTATAATTTTAAATGATGTTTATGTCCTAAAAAAATATTCGTAAAAGAATTATGATTTTAATCTCTTCAAATATCAATTACATTTTCCATATATCTTTAATAATGGTTCAAAAAAATAATTTGATTAACCAAAAATATCCCTTGGGAGTGTTGAAGTAGGTGTGAAGTATGTCTAGTTTTTGTGCATGAGGTGACAATCAAGTCAAATTCCAATGATCCCTTTTTGGTGTTATTAACTCCAGGTAAAATTGTTCTAGATACACATCCACTTTTAGTATCTAGATATAGATTTCATTTTCTAGAAACCACTCACTTAATATTTCACCAAAATTCCAGGAAGTTTTTCTATATTTAGACATATCACTAGGGACCTTACTAAAGTTATATAATAATAATTTCAAAAAATAAATAAACCTTACTCTCTTCCTACAATTTTTAATACATAAAATTTTCATTACATGGTATAACACTTAATAACACATGATATTTTAATGTTTAGTTTCTTGGAAATTAGAAATGTAATACATGAATAACATAAATAATTTTCTAATCCTCTTAAAAGGATTCTTCATAGGTTCATCCTAACCTACTTTTTCAACATCTCATGTCCAGAGGACGTGCATCAAAAGAAAGGGGTGAGAATAAATCATAGGAAGATAATAAAAAAATGACATATTTACCATGTGACCATGAGGAATATCAATAAGGAACGATCATAAGAACTTGAGGAATATCATAATAAAAATATCAAGAATCATAACATGGAAATTTTACTACAATATAAAAATGAAACATTCTTGAACATATCACCAAGGTTTATCACTAAGGTGTTGTAAATCATAATTACCAAGGTTATTCACCAAGGTATCATAAAACATGTCATCTCTAGAGAATAATTCTTTAGCCAATGAATTGAATAACTATCAAGTCATAACCTTCATATATATTAATTCATGCAATCCACATTGATCATAATAAATAATTTCATCAATAACTCATGGAGAATAATTAATGGGTTTCATATAAAATCATTTAGTACATAAGTGGTTAAATACATGAACATTTCATCATTTTCACCCCATGAGAAGTGAATATGGGTCTAATACATGTAAATTTTAATGATCAACTTATTCTAATTTTCTTAAGAGGTCAGTGAGACATAATTGTCCTTAAGAGACATTCCTAAGATGCCAAAGGTAGAAAATAAATGCCGAAGGGTTTCAAATATAAATGGGAGATGATTTACCTTTTAATAAACATGACACTATCCAAAAAAACATCACCAAAAAATCACTATATGATGCATGATTAATTAAAAGGCAACCCAAAAATATCCCTTATAAAAAAAATAACCAAAGTGTTCAACAACATAAGACAAAATAATCATCATAATAAACAAAGTAAAAATAACTAAAGATTCCAAGATGAACACATGACTCCATGATCCACACGCTCCATGATCCAACATCACCAAACAGACCAAGTATCATGAGGTGGTGCTAAATATGTGTGATACTTTACCTTTTCCAATGTCCTGGAAGATAACATATGAAAAATCACCATAGTTCCAAAGAAGGGGTGAGTATAAAACTCAATAGGTTTTCCCCAATGACTTCCCTACTCATTCCCCCAGGATAAAAAGGTTATTAAAAAAATATATAAGACCATTTATATAAAAAATTTATGAAAAACGGTTTATAAATAAATATAAACAAGTTCCAAAAACCATTAATAACCAAGAGTAAAAAAGTGCTATTTTCAAACAATTTTCCATCAAGTCACATTTCCAAAAAACAACCAAAAAGGCTTTAACACCATTTCTCAATATCATTTTGGAATGACCATTCCATTCCACTTTTTCACACACCCAACCATGCATGCTTCATTTTGACAATTCTATACTCATGAGTGGTCTCTTGTCCAATCACCCTGTGTCCCAAAAACACATGCCCCTGATCCCGGGTCATGTACCTTATAACCCACAGGTACACATCCCTTATTCAAGTCCTGTTAGGCATGAACTCACACAAAACCCAATGTATTCCAAAACCATTTCAAATAACTATTTCAACCCATTTCAATAAAACTGTTATTTTATTGAAAAAAAATAAACAAACCAATTCCAAACACCCATTAAAATTAAATAAAATCATTAATTTTATTTATAACCATTCAATAAAATCCATTTACCATAATTCAATAAAAATATTATTTTAAAATCTGCATTTTAAAATCCTGAATCAAGCCCTTAATTTAGGAACACCAATTTTCTAGATTTCTACAAACCATCATTGAAGAAGGTTTAAAATAATCAAAAAACAAAACATTCACCATAATTTCGTCACAAAGTAATAAATTTGAAATCATTCCAATCAGTTATACTAACAGGAGTCGAGAGTGAAGCCACCTACCTCGAGGATTTTTCCGAAAACTAAAAACGGGCGAAGAATGATCACAAAACCAGGTAAGAATTCCACAAAACCACCTTAGATATCTTCCCCTAACCTAATAAAGACAACATATAAACTTATATTGAATCTATATTCTTATATATAACCATAGAATATGTAGATATAAGAATCCAAGAAGAGGGGTGAAGTAGATATAAGAAAACATGACAAAAAACGATGAAGAATAAGAACTTACTGCAAGAATCAGGCTTCTAAACGCCAAGGAAAGGCTCCATATCAATTTCAATTTGCTTGGGAGAGGTTCTCCATACTTCAAGAGAGAAGAATATTGAGTTAGGGCTGCATAGGAAGAAAAAAGAAACACTTAGAGTAAAAAACGTGTGAGATCCACATTTTTAGGATCTGACTTTGAACCCATGCATGGTTTAGTCACTCGGTTTGAATAACCGTGAACTAATTTTGTGTTAGCTATAGCCTGGAAGACCCTCACATGACCTCCTTACATGGCCTCCCTAAACGTTCACACACCATTCAAAAATAAAAATCATAAAGAAAGTGTTACATACCAGAAAATAGGGTTTCTACATTCTCTCCACCACTGGTCTTTCCATCCCCCAAAATTAAAAAACCACACTTTCCCGGAAAGTGCTTCAGCCACTACTCTTTGATTTCCTTCTCACGTTCCCAAGTCTCTTCCTGAATCTGACCATGTTTCCATAATACCCACACAAGGCCAATTATTTTTTCACAAAATAAATTATAGTTCCTATCCATAATCCGCATCGACATATGTACCAACAAAGCAATTGGATCTAGGTCAACTTGGTCCCATATGATCACATGGTCAGGACCAGGGTGATAATTTTTAAACTAAGACACAAGGAAGACATTATGAACTGAACTGAACCATGGTGGTAATTCCAACCAATATTCCACTACTCTAACCCATTTTAGTATCTCAAAATGGATAATTTATTGAAGAGATAACTTTACCATCTTCCCAAAATGATGATTTCCAAGCCTTGGAGAGATCCTTAGGAACACACGATCACTCACCGAGAATGAAAACGATATTCACTAATGATCTGCATACAATTTTTGACAACATTGAGCCATCTCCATTCTCTTTCTGATCAACTGAATCTTCCCTATTATTTCTAGGACATGGATAGGCTTAACTAGTGAAGTCTCACCTATTTCCATCCAAAAAATTAGAGAACAATAAGGATGGCCATATAATGATTCGAAAGGAACCATATGTAATGAGGAATGAAAGATGTTATTTTACGAGAACTCCACTAATGGAACATGATCTTCCAATGAGCCACCAGTGTCCATTACGCAAGCTCGAAACATGTCTTCCAGCATATGTATCATCTTTTCGGATTGTCCATCCTTATGAAGGTGATACGCCATACTCACAGTCAACTGAGTCCTTAGGGAATTCTATAAGGATTTCTAGAAATGATACGTGATCCTCAAATATATATATAACATGATCGAAATTAGTATTCCATGTCTCTTTATCAATTATTTGACATAGATCTTGGATAGATCCTCCACCATATGAGTTTCACGAATAGGGATGACAAGATCCAACTTGGTGGGATAATCCACTATCACCCTTATGGCATCAAGTTTCTGAACCATTATTGGGAGATCAGTAACAAAATCCATCACTATATTATCCCATTTACACACTGGAATAGGTAAAGACCGTAACATACCCACTGTTCATTGATGTTATTCCTTAACTTGCTGACAAGTTAACCACTTTGAATCAAACTTATCAACTTTCTGTTTCATACCAATCCACCAAAACTGCACCTTCAACACCTTATACATATTTCGTATTCCCTAATGTAAAACCCATATGAAATGGTGGTAAGCATGAATAAGTTGTTCCCAACAAGTCCTCAGTAAAACAATCTGATTACTAAACCACAAAACCAAACTCCCATCAAGTTTCTAGCCCTCAATAGTCTCCCCACCATTGATTTTTGAAATCATTACCATGCATTCTACATCAAATGTTTGTGAGTTTTTGAATATATTTACCAAATTAAGAATCATAGAAACTGAAAATAAAACTACAACATCACATCAGTCATCATATTTGACATGAATGTCAACTAGGACCGACATAAACTGCCATTCAACTAAAACTTTGTTTTCCAACTGATCATATGACTTTCTGCTTAATGCATCAGCCACAAAATTACCTTTTCTTGGTGTATACATCAAGTCAAATTCATGCATATGGAGGTACTCCATACATCTCCTTTTCCTCATATTAAAACCCCATTGTGAGAAAATATGTTTCATGATCTTATGATCTATGAACATAGTGAATTTATCACCAAAGAGATAGTGACACCATGTCTCCAAAGAGTGGACACCTGCAGATAACTCCAAATCATATGTTGGATAATTCTTCTCATGCACTATCAAATGAATTGGACCATAAGAAACCACATAGTCTCCTTTCATGAAAATGTATCCCAACCCAACCCTCAAAGCATCACAGTACAACAAAACTCATATCCTTCTTTTAGAAAAATAATGATAGGTGATAATTTAAGATGAAATTTTAGCTCTTGAAAAGATTTCTATAATTCCTCAGTCCATTAAAGTGGGAATTTCTTCTTTTTCAAGGCTATCATCGAAGAATCTATTTGTTATAAGTCAAAATAACATTTTTAATAACCAGAAAGACCAAGAAAACACTGTATGTCAATGAAGTTTTTGGTGTTTTCCAAGATATAAATTCTTTTATCCTTTCAAGATCTATGAAAGCACATTTTTTAGAAATTACATGGCTAAGAAAGCATACCTCTTGTATCCAAAAATCATAATTTCATAGTTTTTCATATAAATGATGGTATCTCAATATTTTTAACATTATCACCAAGTGTTTCTCATGCTCAGATTATTTCCTTGAATATACCAATATGTCATCCACAAAAACCACAAATAAATAATCCAAATATCTCTGAAATATCCAATTCATAAATTCCATAAATACTACTGGTGCATTCAGAAGAGTGAAAGGAATGACTACACAATCTTAATGTCCATATCTACTTCTAAAAGCTATCATTGGGATATCCTCCTTATGAAATCAAAATTGGTGATATTCTGATCGCAATTCAATTTAAGAGAACAACTGTGCTCTCCTAAATTGATTGAATAGGTCATTAATGCGTGGAATTTTATATCTCTTCATTTTCATAACTTGTTTAAGATTAAAATAATCCATATAGAGCCTTATAGTTATATCATATTTCTTCATGAATAAGACTAGTACTACTGATAGAGACGTGCTTATCTGGATGAAACCTTTTCTTTATAGATCTTCTAGCTACGCATTGAATTCCATTAACTCTATTGGTGCCTTTATATAACATGGAAGGGAAATATGGCTAGACCATAGGAGGAGAACAATTGTGAACTGCTCTTCTCTTATAGGTGGTAACCCTGAGAAGTTCTTAGTAATGACATCTGAAAATTGATCCACAACTATTGGAACACTAATATCCTCGTTCTCTTCTATCGATGCCATGGTTAACACTACTAGCTTATAAGAAATAGCTCCCACTGTTAATGTCAACAAGACCATAGCACCTATCTTTAAAACCCTTTATCCTCTAAAGATATGCTCATTGTCGTCCTTAGTTGTAAAACTAACCGTTCTGCTATAACATTTTATGTCAGCCTTGAACGTTGTCAACTAATCCATACCTAGGACTATATCACAGACATCCATCTTCAATACTAAGAAATCCCATTTCTCCGTAGATCCATCAACATATATAGAATGTGCTATACATACAAAGGCTCAACATTCTCCCACACTAAGAGGAGTTTGAATTTTTATTACGAAAGACATAATCTCAATTCTTAAAATTAGAAAATAAATAACATGAGAATAAATGAAGGAATGAGATGCACTAGTATCAAAAAACACATTCATAAGGATATAATTCAATAGAATCGTACCTCTCACCATAGATGGTCAAAAAACATCATCCAAAATCACATGACCAGATTCATTCAATTGATTCATTGTTGCACTCTTCTCCTTATTTCCTTTCTGAGATTTACCATGCTAATGAGTCATTGTATTCCTAAAATAACCATAGTTAGCTATGCTCTTCTAATGAGGCTAGTTCTTCTACCCTCACCCCGTAGAATCATATGATGGTTGTGACTCCTAAGAAGTTTCTCGAGCACCTGACCTCAGACAAGTATTACAATAGCGCTAAACGTTCCCCATATTCTTGTAGTTATGACATGCTCTAGGTTTTAGAGTACACCCTCTCTTTATGTGGTCAAGAGAACTACATTGGAAAAACCCCTCTTTTCTCTAAAGTCATGGAGGGAGATTCATTGATCCAACCATCTTTTTTTGAGTCCCTCTCCCACCATGGAAATAGGTGTCCCTCTTACGCTTTCATCCAGAATTCGAGTTCCCACCATTTACCATAGGTATAACCATAATTACCCCTCCCATAGTACCGGAGATTTGTCTCTCATCCATCTTCACTCTGTTCACTGTATCTATGTAATCCGTAAAATAGAGCACCGCAATTTTTGACTAAATCTCACACCTTATCTCTAATTCAAAGATGTGTTCCTTCAAGGATGCACTCTCCACAACTTTGGGTGAAAATCACAATAAATTCATAAATTTACCTACATATTATATGATAGAGAGATTGACCTACTTCAGGATGAAGAAGTCCTTTGTTCTCTAGATCTTGAACCTGTGAGGATAGAATTGTTTATTGAAAAATTTAACAAAATCCTCCCAACTAAGGCTTTTATCCAATTTATCCTATACTGTTAGGTCCCACCACTGGCATTCAAGATCCTTGATCATATAAGTTGCTACTTTGACATTCAGCTTCACTGGTGTGCTGATGAAATTAAAGACACGATTCATCATATTCATCCACACCTCTACCTTTTTGAGTTCAAAATCACCCCAGAGAATGGGTGAATTATTCTTTATTAACTTAATGGAATGCCCCACATGTCTTGGATCATCCCTTCAGTTTCTTATGTCCAAATCTTGAAATTGTTGGATGATACTCTGAACTAGCTCTTGGTTCACCTGTTTCTCAGGTGTAACCACCTTCTCTACATCTTCTTTAATTTTTTTTATACAACTCCTACTAGGTTCCATTTTCTAATAAAAAACAAACTCTATAAGGATTAATCTCTAGAAAACGAATTCTTAACATTTCAAATTATATCGCATCAATTATCACGACATTTCTTTCAAAAATAAACCTTTTACAAGTATATCCATTTAAAAAAATCCATTCTTGATTTTCAAAATCAACCCATTTTCAAAATCAACCCATTTTCAAAATTTACCAACCATGCCCTCCAAAATCATTCATTTGAAAACAATTTCCACATTTTTAAAAATAAACATAATTCATCACATCAAATATAATTTTTCAAAAATGAAATATGAAATCCTAGTGGGAAGTAATTCTTCTAATGCATGCCATGTTCGTCTCATTAGCAAAACCCATGACAATGAGATTCGAATATCCTATAGGTTTCTTTAAAAATATTATGTACCCAAATCCCTAGTAACTTGAATTTCAACATAAAAGGTTATATATGTCTTTTTAGCCTCTAAATTTCAATTCCCAAAAATTATACTCCTTTCTGAGATCAAAACCCAAGTAATAGACACAAATGAATTTCAACTCCAAGAATAATAAATTAAAGATCACTTGTTAGGCAAGGACCAAACTAGACGATACCATTTGTAATGACCCACTTATTCTCATTGGATTAAGAGGTTGGTGATCCATTACATGGCCTTAAGAAACATCCCCAAGATGAAAAAGGTTGGAAATAAATGTCGAAGGGTTTCACATATAAGTGTGGGATGATTTAACCTTTAATAAAAAAACCACTAACCAACCAAACATTATAAAAAAATTACAATATGATCCACGATTAATTAAAATAAAACTCAAAAATATCCTTATAATAAAATTAATCATCCGAGTAAACTATAGAAAAACAACTAAATACTCCATGATGACTACAAGACTCCATGATCCAAAAGATTCATTCTCTAACATCACCGAACAGACCAAGTGTAATGCCAAGACCCTAGTTTCCCAGAGCCAGTGCATTATTTCATTACCATGACATGATTAAATGAAATTTTTATCCTGAAGGTAAAAATAGTTTAGTAGTTTTGGAAAACCAAAAAAATACATAAGTTCTACATTACAACTTGAAAGGAAAAACAATATAGAAACTCCTTTGACAACATCCATATATATTAGGCTATCCTAGAATTTCATTCAAAATATACTACATCACAACCTGGGGAAAAATAATACATGTAAAAGGGGTCAGCTCATATGCTCAATAAGGGTAAACAATATAGTGGAAGATATCATAATGATAAACATTAGGCATGGTGAATAACTAAAAACACATTCCTTTAAAAATAAACTTGAACATAATATGACAGGAATATGAGTTGGGTAAATACCGACATTATAAAACATAATCATGGCTATTATACTAGTCGAATAACCCCATGAAATTTAAATTACTAGTTTCTTAATGAGGGAATTCATAATGCAGGACATCATATCCATACTTTCAAGGCCTTGTTCCAATACCATAAATAACCATTTTCTCAAGGCCTCGTGCCAAGACCGTAGTTTGTCTCATGAAAAATACGGATGCATTGAGGGGATATCATGAGACCCACCTATCACTTACTAAGTCCAAAGAATTACACATATGAATAGGTTGAACATAATAAACATATACATTCATATTTAAACTAACATATGAAATGAAAATACTTTCCCCAATCATTAAACATAAACACTAACCATTCAACGTAATGTTGTGAATTGTATCAAAATAGCACATCCATAATCAAAGTAATTTAGAAAACATTCAACATAAAATTGTAGACGATATCATAAGATATAAACCTCAATAAAGTACAAGATTAAACAAGTATTTTGACATAAATAAGATACTTTTAAGTGGTAACATTGAAAATTTCTTGACGAAATAATCCTTAAACATTCCAAAGTGTCCCATAACACCTAGAAACATTCAAATAATAATCCATTAGAATATTTTGAGAATAAGTATACTCTTTATGTGATATAAAAAAGGTAATTACATGCACCAAATTCAAGGAATAATTGGATAACAAGGCATATATCTCATAAAAGTTAAATTGAGAAGAGAAAAATCATTTTTACTTTGGAAAGAAGAGTTCTTCTGTATTTGTCATGAAATAATATTTTTAAACATTTATATCCAAAAAAATAAGAGGGATGAACATTGAAATTATATTTTAGGAATAATTTTTTCCCACTGTAGTTAAATCATGTAAAAAGAGTTTTAAAGAAACTTTAGAAATAAAACATTTTACTGTGATTTTAGGAAAGTATTAAAGAGATTTTAAAACGGAAAGGCGTGTTTGATTTCATATGACCAGAAATGATCCAAGATATTTTTTAATGATAAAGTTTTTAATTTTAAAAAAATAAATATTTATTAAAAAATATTATGTAGTGCACTTTAAAAAAGGTAAGAATTTGAGAAGTTCCCTTGATTTGGGCTTGTTTATCGCGAAGAAGTTTTGAAAGATCCTTTTAAAACATGTAACTCCCCATAAATGAAAGTAGGATTCTGGTTGGTAAATATATATAGAACAAAAAAAAATAACTTCTGTGGATTAAATATGAATAAATAATAATTTAATTGAGGTAAGTATATAATAAGAGTAACCCGAATGAAAATGGTGGTTCGGGTAGAAAACCCTTTCCTTAAGTCCGATGGTGTTCTTCACTAAATCTTAGTATCTTGGATAAACCAATTAAATTAATTAATTAATATATAAATAACCTCTTATTTATGTAATTTATTTATTATATCCTTATTAAGTTCATTCTTGGCCTTCTTGATGGGTTTAAGAGGTTTAATTTTATTGTTTGGGAGTGTTTTCTTCCTTGGTATTCATGACCAGTTTACTCATGTACATGTAAGGATAAACATGTAAGATGAGAATGGTTGTCCAGAATAGAAGTTTTATTTTATTTTTTAACATCCATAATATCACATGTTTATAAAATTCATTTGGTTGTTGAGAGTGAATATGAATCAATATATAAAACATTAATGATACATGTTTGGGTTAATTGGAGGGTTTAGATTACAATGAACACATTTTGATTTATAAATTAGTATAATGTATAAAAAATATTTGAGAACATTAAATAATTAATAATACATATATTATAGTTTGGTTCAACCATACAAATGGTTTCATGACCTAAATTGAATATGGTAATATAAATTGAAAACTTGTCATCCTTGAATGTGATAAATTAACACATATCGGATGGTGTATGAATTTATAGTATAAAAGAAGGGGAATAGAGAGATAATGGTGTATTATTACATTATAAAAACAAAATTATAATAAATTTAATGTACTGTATTTATCATAACATTTGGATTTAATGAGGTGATGAAAGAAAAAGAAAATAAAGAATCTTGAAATAAAATAAAAGTTGAGAAATCCCTTACGAAAATTCAGCACCCTAACGATGTCACATAAAAATTCATAAAATATTTTTATAAGAGAATACATGTTTATCATAATTTATACAGAATATGGAAATTAAGTGGGATATGTAATGAAATATCCCAAAACAAAAAAATTTAAATTAAAATAGAATAACATAAAAAGAGTTCTTGAAAAACAGAAGGGTGATTGGTTCCCTTACATTGTAGAGTAACTCCTAAAACATGAAGGTTGGGACCTTGAGGTCTTGAGTAAAGCTTTGTAGGACTCAAAGGGAGGTAAAAATACCAAATAATATAGGAATACGAATTTATAATGAAATAAAATTAAGGAATGGGTTGGTATTTATAGTAAAAGAGAGGGAGTTTTTTATTAATTTGAAAGGACACCTCATTAAAGGTTTTTGAAAAACCATGGACTTGACCATGGTATTTTCACATGGAATTGGCCACTTGGGACAGCTCATATCATATTTTAATTCACAAAAGTTGGCCATAATTTTATATTAATTATTACATCATTATGATGTCATTAAACATACTAAAAACTCAAAACTGTATTTTTACTATTCACGAAAATTCAAGTATTTTAGAAAAATCCCAAAAATTAACCCCAACCATTTTTCAACGTTTATAATTCAAAAATGAAACCAATATTTTGAATATAATTTTTTAAATATTTTAAAATTAATTTTTAAATAAAATCATATTTTATTAAAAAAAACCACTTTAAAACGATAACTCATTTTCTAACACCTTGAAAAATTAATCAAGGTCTCCTAAAATTCTCTTATAAGCAAAATAAAATAAAATAAAAATTTATGATTAAATTTTTTGAAAATTCATTTCCATTTTAAATTATTAAATTAATCATAAAATTGTAATTAAAATATTTATGACTTAAAAAAATACCAATACTTATACTACGATCATTTAGTCACTTATAAGATGTCTAAATTGTATTTATACATTCATGGGTTAAGTTTCTATTTTTTGGTATATTTACTATTCATTAATATTCATAAGAGTAATAGTACTACTAATAAGGGCATTTTACTATTTATAAGGGTATGTTACTATTCACCAAAAAAACTAAGTTGATTCTATCAGACTCTAAAGATCTTACTGATCGTAACTGTTTATGTCAGTTTTTCAAAATTCAAATTACAGATGTGGAAAAATTATATTTATTGGTTAGATTATAATAATGTGTTCTTTTTTAGAGACTCACTGTTTCATTAATTCTATATTAAGTATATTTGTAAATTCTTTGGGTGTTACATTCTACCATCCTTATAAAAAGTTCATCCTAGAAATTTGTAATTGAACTTCAAAATTTAATTGTTGATACTTGAAAATTACCTTGTGGGAAAACCACATCAAGAATACGGTTAAAATATCTTCTTGATAAGACGAATGGGAAATGTATTAGTTACTACAAAACAAATCATTATAATTGGAAAACATGGCCATGGAAGAATAATCAAACCATCATGTTTTGATGGAAACTAGTTGAGAACATGCTCAGATAAAAGATCATTACCAAAAAACCTTACACTACATTTATGAAAAAATTCATTGATATAATGAAAAAATGATAATATGACAAATTTTTTATTTAATAATCTTTTCCTAGAGTTGATGAATTATTCTACTCTATACGTGTATAAATATACATTTCTATTTTATAAACACAATCTTATCCTTTGTTTGTGCCTTGAAATTTCTATACATCATCTCTTAGCACAGGTTGCATCATTTAATGACATTAAACTCTAAAACCTCATACAATGATCAACATAAACCATTTAAAAAATGGTTTAAATTTCCAAAATATCATGATCTAATAATTTAGAATCATTTCCATATCCATCCTTTCTAGATCCTTATACATAGGGTCTTTGTAAATCATAATTTTGTTTAAAACTTCATTATCTATCCTGCTCAATGCATCTACTACCTTATTTTCCTTTAATCAACATGTTTCATCCTTAAATTTTCACATTCCAAACATCTGAATATCTTCATCATGTTTCCTCTTGAAATATTGTAATAATTTAAATTAACATAAAACTTTATTGGAAACATAAATTCATCCTTAAACATGCTATTGGATATATTCCTTATATCAAAAAAAGTTGTAAACTCCATCAATGATAGCATATAACACTTGTCAACAAGTCAAAAATTAGTTTTGAGATAGTCAATACTTATCCAAATAAATCATTTCTTCATCATTATCTTATTCATTAGAAATATATTAAGGGTTTTCCATCCCTCAATCATGGATTTTAAAAAAAAATTAACTTTCTAGTGAATATATTTTCATGGTACCATTCAACTTTTTTTTTCAAATACTTAATGGAAAAGTATTACAGTACAATCCTTATATATTCCATAATTCTTATAACTTGTACATTTCTGAAAAAATATTCAAATGACATGATTCTTGACTAGGAATATTGATCATTATACTTCATCTACGACATCATCATAACTTGATCATTATCTAGAATCATTATTTGGGTTATATTCTTTTGATGCTTGGGACATTGATTCACATAGTGTTCCATCTCCTTGTAATTTAATCATTGTACATTGGAAAACTTTTTTCTTACCCTTATAATCATGAACTTGTTGTACTTTTTCTCCACACTTATAACAAACACTCATTCCCTTCAAGCATTTAATAGGGTGATTCTTTCCACAGTTATCAAATGTGGGGAAACCCTTCTTTACCATCTTCCATTTATCCATATTTTTCTCTACCGTTCTCTTCTTCTTTTTCTTCCATTCAAAGAAATATGTATCAGAGAATTATTTACATAACTTGTTAACACGTGATATTATTTCCTCATATGATGAGGATACTTGGGAGACTATCTTCCTTCAAAATGATGGCTTAAGACCATAAGAGATATGATCATTATTACCCATTTCATCACATGCATTGGTTAAGTTTTCATTCCTCATACTAGGTTCCATTTATAATAAATTCCATATACTATATTATCACCTAAAATTATGAACTCTATATAACACTAAACATGATATAACACATAACATAAATTTATGCATCAGAAATCCTAGAACCATATACTCTAGTTATTTTAGTGGCATAAATCCTTCATAATGGCTTGTAATGAAAACATGAATTATCCCAAGAATATCCACCAAGAGTGTCAAAAAAGGTGCACATTAAGGCCCATTTTCGTGTACCAGGTTACCTCAGGTCAAGCCCGAAACACCTTGTCATAGTTGTTAACCTTATGTACATCTGTTCCAGAACAATGTCTACATGTAGTATCCAGATAGGGATTTATTTTTTAGGAAGATAAAAATAGTATATTACTTACCATAATTCTAGGATGTTCTTGTATGTGTATCATCAACTCTATGTTAGGGTTTTGTTCCCTAATATATGTTTTCTAAATATTGCTTCCATGTTTTCTACTAAACTTCCTATGATATCAACTGTAATGCCCCAACCCCAGTTTTCTAGAGTCGGTGCATTATTTCAGTACATTGGAATTATTACAAAAAATTAGTATCCTAAAGGAACATGTAACACCCCAAACTTCCAGGGTATGCTTCTCTTTGAATAATACAGTAGCGTGTGTTGTAAGCAAATTTGAGTTCTAAGACACTACAACCAACCAACTAGCCGTTATGAATAGTAATACACCCATTTTGAAATTTCATAAATTTTATCTTTCAAAATTGAATTCATTTTTGGATTTGGAATATTGAAATTAGCCTAGGGTTAAATTTTGGTATTTTTCTGAAAACTTTCAATTTTTAATGAATAGTGAAAAACACTGAGTTATAGTTCAAAACCAAATTTTTATTTAAATAATTATTTATTTTATTTAAATTTATTTTAGGTCAAAATAGATACATAATACCTATATATGTTCAATTTAATTCAATGGAGTTATTTTATAATAATTTTAGATATATAAA
Organism: Viscum album; assembly: GCA_963277665.1. Classification (NCBI taxonomy): domain Eukaryota; kingdom Viridiplantae; phylum Streptophyta; class Magnoliopsida; order Santalales; family Viscaceae; genus Viscum; species Viscum album. Next base: position 791,185,903 of record OY728120.1, read on the forward strand.
AATTTTATTGAACTTTTTACCGTCTTTTACCAATCTCCTAGGAGAAATTGCAAATTCACAGAAAATTTAATTTTTACCCCATCTGTGAGTTTAATTTCAAAAATCTGAGAGACACGATTAATATCAAGGAGTAAAATTAGGTTCAATAAGATAAAAATAATTTTTGGTGAATAGTATCTTTTTACTTTTATTTACCACGGTTAAAATTAAATAGGGTAATTAAGGGTAAAAATGATATTATTGTTACCCTAAAACATGTCCTAATTCTATTAGATAGGTTTAATTAGAAGAAAAACAACCTTAGGAATAAACTATGACAATTTAGGTCCACTTGGATTAGATTAGGACATTTATTATTATTTAATTTAAAGAAGAGTTAAAAGTGTTAAAATAAACGTTTATTAAATAATCCATTTTTAATATAGGGTTATACATAAGATAAATTATAGTATAAAGATTTATTAGAAATAGAAAACGATTTCCTACATAATGGTATTTTATTTATAATTTTTAGACATTAAATAACTTAATTTATTTATGACACAATGATGATATAGTAACTACCTTATTAGTGAAATATTAAAATAATTGATATTCTAAATCCACAAATAAATATAATTTCAGACTTTTAATGAATTAAAATATTTTTATAGGTTACTATGACATATTAGGGTTGACTAAATGAATTAGGTTAGAAGTAATAATGCTGTTATAAATTTAGAAAAAACAAAATACCAAATAGTGTCAATATTGACATAAAAGTGTTTTTAAAACAAATATTATATTATTAATTGATATTCAATTTATAAAAATCTACGGTTCATCCAAGAGACTTATATAATGATAGGTGTATCATTAATGAACTACATGGGGTTCCATTTGAAGTTTATAGTAAGTTTACTAACCATATAATATAAAAATACAAAGAGACATGGTAAATGTGAAACTAATTAACAAAGAGTTAAAACTAAAAGATAAGGTAAATATAGTGACAAAACCTGTCTAAAACCTATTGGTTGGGTGGTTTTCTACGCATAACCACCATATCCTTGAAATAATTAACTTTTTAGCCATTAGAAACCGAATATGAATTTATTATAAAATAATATTTCTAGCTTTTCCAAAGATTCCCCTCAACACTCTTATAAAAGGGAACTCACCCTTCTCTCAATTTTACACCTTGAAAGCCTTTTGGCTCGGCCAAAACCTGCCCAAATATCCTCTAAACTTCCCTAAATTCATCCTAGAGACCTTATTTTGATCAGAAAGCCAACATAAGGAGCCCTTTTAGTAAATCAAAAGGAATAACCCGAAGAAGAGGTAATGTTTTCACCACCCTCTTTCAAGTTCCTTTCTTCTTCCACTTCTTATTTCTTTGTTATATCCATTCTAAAATAATAACTCTAGTATCATATATATACTGTTATGTTATTTTAAATATTTCACCATAATATTCATTATTCTATCCATCTTATGAATGATAATGTCACCATGTGTGTGTACGTACGGCTTACCATCTCCACGTCGTGGTGTAATTTGTTATTCAACACCATGTTATTTGGATGGATATAATGATGAGTAATATTTATATAAATAATAAAAATAACATGATAATGTCTCTGTGAAATTAATATACCATCCAATTACACAACTTTAAGGTAATGATATTGTCGCTCGTGCGTACGTACGGATTACCGTCTCCACGACGCGGTGAGATTCATTTTCTCATTCACCATTCATCAACAATTATAAAAATATATATTACTAATATGTTTGTAATATATGAAATAATAATGATATTGGAGATATAAATAAATATATATATATATATACTTATATATATTTTATTCACTTATTTTCGTTCAATACGTTATGAAAACGGAAACAACGTTTATGCATACGTACGGACTACCATCTCCATAAATGGTGTTTTATATTTCATATATATGTCTACTATACAAATTTATATTCTAAATATATATGATATATAAATAATGTTTTATATTCTGGATGTATTTAAATCCCGATCTAAGTGATAAAATCAATAGTATGAAGTTAAAACACATACAATAAAGAAAACGATTATTACCCTAAATGTTAATTTAAAATGAAAATTATTATTAAATGGGTAGTATAAAGTCATTAATGAATAATGTATGATATCATAAACATTAATATGGTTATGTTATAATTTAATAACACAATACATTCTTCGTACAGGAGGTTAAACATACCCATGACTAAAGGAAAGTGCAAGGTAAGGGGTTTTCATATCACTCCTTATTCCCATGAGATTCGTGCCATATTGCCACTATTACCTTTTGTGTGGTGTATGTACCGCCCATAATTTTATTCTTTGTGCAATACACTGTAATTTATATTTATTTACATATTCATTGTATGATTCCTCTTTAATGGGGTGTATGTTTCGTAAGTTACCAAATTGGTAAGGGTTAATTTCACAATATCTTTATTTTCCGAGGTTGTTTTTACGTAAGTATCTAATGGGACATATTTATTATCCAAGTATTTTTTTCATGAAAGTGTTTTCAAAGGGATTATTTTAAGGAATTTTTTTTACAAAAACATCATTTCAAATGTTTTAAATATTTATTATTATAATTCTTTCTCTTAATGTCCATGTCATCAAAATGATTTTTAAGGATTTATTTATATGGACATGAATGTTATTAAAATGTTAATTCCTTTCAAAAGTTTCAAAGTGGCATGGGACACTTTCATTAAAAAATCTCTTTTAAATTACTTCCTTTATAAATGTGTGACTTTTAAATGATTTTACAAAAAGGATATTTATCTCAAAACGTTTTACTCATTATTTTCAACAATGTCAGCACCCTTTACTGGATATTATTTTAGACTGAGGTTGATTTATTATAATAAAAATCGTCCATATTGTATTGAAGGTTATGTGATATGTTTGGCTATGGATGTTTTATTTTTATATCATTCATGGTTTAGGTATAAATTATTGACATTTCGTATGCTAGTTTTAATACGAATGTTTATTTTATGTTTAAACTTTTCATATGAGGAATGAATTGGACATAGTAAGTGACGGGTGGAGCCCGCTATAGCTCATCGATGCATTGGTAGGTATCATGAGACAATCTAGTGTCTTGGAACAAGTCCTTGACAAAATCTTATTTGTAGTCTTAGCACAAGGCCTTGACTATGTGGTTATGATAGTCTGGCATTATGCATTCCATCATTATGAAAGTGGTTAGTGATATTGCATGTGGTTATTGGACTAGTAGAATATCCATCTGAATAAGTAAATGTCATTAATTCATTTTATTTTTTCCTAATAATGCCGAAGTTCAAGTTTAAAAGGCTTTTGTTTTAGTTATAAATTGAATTAAATTTTTGTGAATATTTATGAAAGTTTCTGATGTATTGTTATCCTTACTGAGCATCTGAGCTCACCCCTTTCTATGTTTTATTTTTCCTAGGATTACAAGAAGTGTATTTTGATTGACATGTAGGGTTGAGCCAAGGTAACAATGGCCTTCATAAAGGATTATTTATGTTGTTTTGTATGTTATAAAGTGTAACGTAAAATTCATGTATGTAATCTATTTTCCAAGACTTCTAAATTGATCGGTCCTTTAGGACTTGATTCCTTGTAATCATGCCAATGTATTAAAATAATGCACCGACTCTGGGTAACTAGGGTTGGGGAGTTACAGTTGGTATCAGAGGATGTTTAAAAATAAACTTGGAAACTATATTTAGATAAAATCTAATTAGAGCACATATCCCTAAGATAGACTTTGAGGATTAGTATAGAAGAACTTCCTAAAATTTTGGTATTGTAGTGATTTTGTGAGATTTCCAAGAAAATACATCTCTGTCTAGACACGCGTAGGTAGAGGTGGTTCTAGCACAGATGTACCTAGGGGTAAAAACCAAAAACCCACATTGAGCTAGACTCAAACGGGAACCGGTGCATGACAACAGGCCTTGCTGCACTCTTGGTTATGACACTCCCGAGGGACATGCTTAGGATAATTCTAATTTTCTTTACAAATAATTATGAAGGGATTATGAGTATATACTTCCTCAATGAAAAAATATTTATGATTATAAATTGTATCCATAAACCGTTCAATTTTTGTTAGGTACTTTATATTTTTGGAATTATTCATTTCAATTCATAAACTGACCTAGTTTATGCAATTGTATAGAAATGGAACCCAGTAGAAGGAATGTGAACTCCAGCAATTTGTATGATCCAAAGAGTAAGAAGGATCATATCTTTCACGGTATTAATCCAACATTTAGAAGGTAAATAGTCTCCCATGTATTATCAACATATGAAGAAATAGTATCATGTTTTAATAAGATAAGTAAAGAATTCTCTGAGTCCTATGGATTTGAAGGGAAGCAAGAGAAGAAAAGGATGGAAGATAGAAAGATGGATAAAGGGAAGAGGTAAAAGAAGAATTTTCCCATATGTAATAACTGTGGGAAGAAATACCCTTGAACTTGCTTGAAGGGAATGATATTTTTTTATAAGTGTGAAGAAAAAGGGCACCACGTATGTGACTGCAAGGGTATGAAAAATGATTCAAATGTACAATGCTTCATCTGCAAGGAGTTGGGACACTACGCGAACCAATGTCCAAATCATCAGAGTATTCCCCAAATGATGCTATTGGATAATAATAAAGTTTTTATACTACCACATATGTGGAGGAATGATTAGAGTTCTTATGCTGTTATTAGAGAATTATGTAATTTGAGTGTTGTATCAACAATTTACTTGTTATAATAAATATGGAGTATATAAGGATTGTACTATAGTTCTATTTAATTAAGGACTTGAGATTGTGTGGAACCAAGAAAAATTGCTCAATATCAGGTTAAATTTTTGGAAAGTATATGGTTGAGAGAATGATAAACCATAATATGGTTCTGATACCGTGGTAGTAATTTTGGAATAACACATGAATAATTTGGATAAATTATATTGGATAATCTTGACTACCTTGAAACTGATTACAGATTTGTATATTCCATAATTGTTTGAGTTTAAAACATTTTTGGATAGAAGGAGTATATCACGTATTCTATAAGGAATAAGGGATCATGAATGTAATCAATATGGTTTTATGGTAATTCAGGATGGTGCAATGTTTTAAGAGAATACATGATGAAGGTGTTCACATGTTGTTACACATCAAAGAAAATATTCATTGTGTTTTCCTTCCTTAAAAATTTTGGACTGTGAGTTTGGATAGAAGTATTTTGGATAATTCTATTTTGAGATTATTTTTTCATTTCCATAAAAGGACAACCTGGAGGTCGGGCAGCAAGCTGTCATGTCTGGAAAGGCCGCGAGACTTGAACTCGTAAATGAAGGGTGACAAGGGTGTATCACCTGCCACTGACCTACGTGATGTCCTAGTTTGTATAATGTAGTTTTTTAATAGTCTGACAAATGAATTATAAATTAATTATTTTGGAACCCAAGACGATTAGGATAAATAGAATATTTTAGAAATCTTTTGGAATGAAAGATGACCTTGTGTTAGGAATTAGTTTAAAGATGAAACTATACTTGTCTGGTATATATATTTGTTTTTTATTCTCTTCTTAAACTTTAGGGAAGGAATCATAAAACCAAAAATGTGTTACCCTAATACCTTACGTTTAACCGATGATATTGTAAATCATCATAGATTGATTGCTTTGAGGCCCTCAATTTTAAACTTGTTTGTTATTGATGACCTCAATCACTCCCCATAAATATTTATGTTTTCCCTCCAATTATGTGTCTCTAATTTCCACGAATGTTCTCCAAATAGAGTTGATAATTTGGTGGTGACCCTTTCATTTCACTTTCCCTTTTTTTATGACTAAATTTTATTAACCCAATTTCTGATGTGGGTTTCCACAAAAGTGTTTTCTATTTTCATCCTTTTATTTTTGAAGAACAATTTAAAATTGAGAGGACACAATTTATTGAAATAGGGGAGAATGTAACACCCCAAGCTTCCACGGTATGCTTCTCTTTTAATAATACAGTAGCGTGTGTTGTATACAAATTTGAGTTCTAAAACACCACAACCAATCAACTAGCCGTTATGAATAGTAATACACACTTTTTGAAATTTTATAAATTTTATCATTAAAAATGGACTTCATTTTTGGATTTGGAATATCGAATGTATCATAGGGTGAAATTTTGGTATTTTTCTAAAAACATTAAATTTTTGATGAATAGTGAAAAACACTAAGTATAGTTTAAAAATGAATTTTTATTTAAATAATTATTTATTTTATTTAAATTTATTTTAGGTCAAAATAGATACATAATAACTATATATGTTCAATGTAATTCATTGGAGTCAGTTTATAATAATTTTAGATATATAAAAATTTTACTGAACTTTTCAACGTCTTTTACCCATCTCCCATGAGAATTTGCAAATTCAAATAAAACTTAAGTTTTCCGCTTCTGTGAGTTGAATTCAAAAATCCAAGAGAAACGGTTAATATCAAGTATTTAAATGTTGTTCAATATGATAAAAATAATTTTTTGTGAATAATAACTTTTTACTTTTATTTACCACGGTTAAAATTAAATAGGGTAATTAAGGGTAAAAATGATATTATTATTACCATAACACATGTACTAATTCTATTGGAAAAGTTTAATTTGATCAAAAAAAACGTTAGGAATAAAATATGACCATTTAGGTCCACTTGGATTAGATTAGACCATTGATTATTATTTAATTTAAAGAAGAGTTAAAAGTGTTAAAATCAAAGTTTATTAACTAAAACATTTTTAATATAGGGTTATACATAAGATAAATTAGATTATAAATATTCATTATAAAGATAAAAATATTTCATATATAATGGTTTATTATTTATAATTTTTATAAATTATATAATTTAATTTATTTATGACACAATGATGATATAGTAATTACCTTATTAGAGAAATATTAAAATAATTGATTTTATAAATACCCAATTAAATATAATTTAATACTTTTAATTAATAAAACTAATTTTATAGGTTACTATGACATTTTATGGTTGTTTAAATGAATTAGGTTATAAGTGATAATGCTGTTATAAATTTAGAAAAAACAAAATACCAAATAGTGTCAATATTGACATAAGAGAGTTTTTAAAACAAATATTATATTATTAATTGATATTCAATTCTTAAAAATCTAAGTTTCATCCAAGAGACTTATAAAATGATATTTGTATCATTAATTAACAACTTTGTGTTATCTTGGAATTTTATAGTATGTTTATTAACCATATAATATAAAAATAGAAAGAGACATGGTAAATGTGAAACTAATTAACTAAGAGTTAAAACAAAAAGATAAGGTTAATATAGTGACCCAAACTTGTCTAAAACCTATTTTTTGGGTGGTTTTCGACCCATACCCCCATTATCCTTGAAATAAGTCACTTTGTAGACATTATAAACCTAATATGAATTTATTATAAAATAATATTTCTAGATTTTCCTAAGCTTCCCCTCACCCCTCTTATAAAAGGGAAATCCCCCTTATCTTAAGTTTACACCATAAAAGCCTTTTGGATCAGACAAACCCTGCCCAAATATGCTCCCAACATCTGTAAATTCAACCTAGAGGCCTTAGTTTGGTCAGAAATCCAACCTAAGGATCCCTTTTAATAAATCAAAAGGAATAACCCGAAGAAGAGGTAATGTTTTCACCACCCTCTTTCAAGTTCCTTTCTTCTTCCACTTCTTATTTCTTTGTTATTTCCTTTCTAAAATATTAACTCTAGTATATCTTATATAATTTTATGTTATTATAAATATTTCACAACAATATTCATTATTCAATCCATATTATGAATGATAATGTCACCATGTGTGCGTATGTACGTCTTACCGTCTCCAAGCCGTGGTGTAATTTGTTATTCAAAACCATGTTATTTGGATGGATATAATGATGAGTAATATGTGTATAAATAATAAAACTAACATGATAATGTATCTTTAAAATTAACATACCATCCAATTCCACACCTTTAAGGTAATGATATTGTCGCTAATGCATACGTACAGATTTCCGTCTTCACGACGCTGTGAGATTCATTTCCTCATTCACCATTCATCGACGATTATAAAAATATATATTTATAATATGTTTTTAATATATTAAATAATAATTCTACTGGAGATATTAAAATTTAAATATATATATATATATGTACTGAAATATATTTTATTCACTTATGTCCATTCAATACGTTATGAAAACGGAAACAACATTTATGCATACGTACGAACTACCGTCTCCATAAATGGTGTCTTAGATTTCATATATATGTCTATTATACAAATTTATATTATAAATATATATGTTATATAAATAATTTTTTATATTCCTGAAGTATTTAAATCATGATCTAAGTGATACAATCAAGAGTAACAAGTTAAAACACGTACGATAAAGAAAGCGATTATTACCGAAAATGTTAATTTAACATGAAAATTTGTAGTAAATGGGTAGTATAAAGTCATTAATGAATAATGTATGATATCATAAATATTAATATGGTTATGTTATAATTTAATAACATACTACAGTATTTATACAGGAGGTTAAACATTCCCTCGACTGAAGGGAAGTGCAAGGTAAGGGGTTTTCATCTCACTCCTTATTCCTGTGAGATTTGTGCCATATTTCCACTATTACATTTTGTGTGGTGTATGTACTTCCCAAAATTGTATTCTTTGTGTTATAAACTTTAATTTATGTGTATTTACATATTCATTTTATGATACGTCTTTCATGGGGTGTATGTTTCGTAAGTTACCAAATTGGTAAGTGTTAATTTCACAATCTCTTTATTATCTGAGGTTGTTTTTACGTAAGTATCTAATGAGACATATTTATTATCCATGTCCATGTTTCATGAATGATTTTTCAAAGGGATTATTTTAAGGAACTTTTTTTTTACAAAAACATCATTTCCAATGTTTTAAATATTTATTATTATAAATCTTTCTCATTAATGTCCATGTCTTCAAAATGGGTTTTAAGGATTTATTTATATGGACATGAATGTTTTTAAAATGTTAATTGCTTTCAAAAGTTTCAAAGTGTCATGGGAAACTTTGATTCAAAAATATCTATTAAATTACTTCCTTTATCAATGTGTGACTTTTAAATGATTTTACAAAAATGATATTTCTCTCAAAACATTTTACTCATTATTTTCAACTATGTCAGCATCTTTTACTGGATATTATTTTTGACTGAGGTTGATTTATTATAATAAAAATATTCCATATTATATAGAAGGTTTTTTTTGATATGCTTTAATATGGATGTTTTATTTTTATACCATTCATGGTTTAGGGATAAAGTATTGACATTTCTTATGCTAGTTTTAATACGAATGTTTGTGTTATGTTTAAACCTTTTCATATGAGGAATGCATTGGACTTAGTAAGTGACAGTTGGAGCCCGCTATAGCTCCTCGATGCATCGGTAGGTCTCATGAGACAAACTAGTGTCTTGGAACACGGCCTTGAAAAAATCTTATTTGTAGTCTTGGAACAAGGCCTTGACTATGTGGTTAAGATAATATGGCGTTATGCATTACATCATTATGAAAGTTGTTTGTGATATTTCATGTGATTATTCGACTAGTAGAATATCCATGTGAATAAGTAAATGGAATTACTTAATTTTATTTTTTCCTATTTATGTTGAAGTTCAAGTTTAAAAGAATTTTTTAAGTTATACATTGCCTTAAATGTTTATGCTTATTTATAAAAGTTTCCGCTTTATTGTTATCCTTACTGAGCATCTGCGCTCACCCAATTCTATGTTTTATTTTTCCTAGGATTCCAAGAAGTGTATTGTGATTGATATGCAGGGTTGATCCAATGGAATAATGGTGTTAATAAAGGATTATTTATGTTGTTTTGTCTGTTATAAAGTGTAATGTAACATTCATGTATGTAATCTATTTTCCAATACTTCTAAACTGATCGGTCCATCGGGACTTGATTCCTTCTAATCATGCCAATATATTAAAATAATGCACCGACTCTGGGTAACTGTGGTCGGGGTATTACAGTTGGTATCATAGGATGTTTAAAAATAACCTTGGAAATTATATTTAGATAAACTCTGATTAGAGCACATAGCCCTAAGATATAATTTGAGGATTAGTATAGAAGAACTTCCTAAAATATTGGTATTGTATTGATTTTTTGAGATATCCAAGAAAATACATCCCTATCTGGATAGGAGAAGGTAGAGGTGGCTCTAGCACAGATGTACCTAGGGGTAAAACCCGAAAAATTTGATTTGAGCTAGACTCAAACGGGAACTGGTGCACGACAACGGGCTTTGATGCACTCTTGGTTACGACACTCGCGAGGGATATTCTTAGGATAATTATAATTTTCTTTACAAATAATTATGAAGGAAACTATGTATGTGACTGCAAGGGTATGAAAAAGGTTTCAAATGTACAATGCTTCATCTACAAGGAGTTGGGACACCCATGCGAACTAAGGCCCAATTCATCAGAGTATGCCCCAAATGATGCTATTGGATAATAATCATGTTATGATACTACCACAGATGAGGAGGAATGATTATAGTTCTTATATTGTTATTAGAGAATTATGTCATTTGAGTGTTGTATCAACAATGTACTGGTTATAATAATTATGGAGTATATTAGGATTGTATTGTAGTACTATTTAATTAAAGAATTGAGATTGTGTGGAACCATGAAAAATTTCTCAATATCAGGTTAAATATTTGTAAAATATATGGTTGAGAGAAAGATAAACCATAATATGGTTTTGATACCGATGTAGTGATTTTGGAATAATACATGATTAATTTGGATAAATTATATTAGATAATCTTGACTACCTTGAAACTGATTAATGATTTGTATATTCCATAATTGTTGGAGTTAACAACATTTTTGGATAGAAGGAGTATATCCAGTATTCTATAAGGAATAAGGGATCATGAATGTAATCAATAAGGTTTTATGGTAATTCAAGATGTTGTAGTGTTTAAAAGAATACATGATGAAGGTGTTCACATGTTATTACGCAGAAAAATGGATCTTCATTATGTTTACCTTCCGTAAAAATTTTGGACTGTGAGTTTGGACAGAAGTATTTTGGATAATTATATTTTGAGATTATTTTTGCATTGCCATAAAAGGAAAACCTGGAGGATGGGTGGCAACCCGTCGCGTCTGGCAAGGCCGTGATACTTTAACCTGTAACCGAAGGGAAAAAAGGGTGTATCACCTACCATTATCCTACGTGATTCCCTGGTTTGTATAATGTAGTTTTTTAATAGAATAACAAATTAATTATAAATTAATTATTTTGGAACCCTATACGATTAGGATAAATAGAATATTTTTGAAATCTTTTGGAATGAAAGATGAACTTGTGGTAGGAATTAGATTAAGGATGAAACTATACTTGTTTTGTATATATATTTTTTTTTATTCTATTCTTAAACTTTAGGTAAGGAATCATAAAACCGAATAATTGTTACCCTAATACCTTATGTTTAACCGATTATATTTTAAATCATCATAGATTGATGGCTTTGAGGCCCTCAATTTTACACTTGTTTGTGATTGATGACCTCAACCACTCCCCATAAATATTTATGTTTTCTTCCAATTATGAGTCCCAAATTTCCACCAATGTTCTCCTAATAGAGATGATAATTTGGTGCTGACCCTTTCATTTCACTTTCCCTCTTGTAATGACTAAATTTTATTAACCCAATTTCTGATGTGGGTTTTCCGCAAAAGTTTTTTCTATTTTCATCCTTTTATTTTCAAAGAACAATTTCAAATTGTGAGGACACAATTTATTGAAGGATGGGATTATTTAACACCCCAAGCTTCCACAGTATGCTTCTCTATGTATAATATAATAGTGTGTGTGGTACGCAACTTCGAGTTCTAAAACACCACAACCAATCAACTAGCCGTTATGAATTGTAATAAACACATTTTGAAATTTTATAAATTTTATCTTTAAAATGGACTTCATTTTTAGATTCGGAATATCGAAATTATCCTAGGGTGAAATTTTTGTATTTTTCTAAAATCATTAAATTTTTGATGAATAGTGAAAAACACTGATTATAGTTTAAAACCGAATTTTTATTTAAATAATTATTTATTTTATTTAAATTTATTTTATGTCATAATAGATAAATAATACCTATATATGTTCAGTGTAATTCATTGGATTCAGTTTATAATAATTTTAGATATATAAAATGTTTATTGAACTTTTCACCGTCTTTTACCCATCTCTTAGGAGAATTTTCCAATTCACATAAAAAATTAATTTTTACGGCTTATGTGAGTTGAATTTCAAATATCCAAGAGACATAGTTAATATCAAGGAGTAAAATGTGGTTCGACAAGATAAAAATAATTTTTGGGGAATAGTAACTTTTTTACTTTTATTTACCACAGTTAAAATTAAATAGGGTAATTATGGGTAAAAATGGTATAATTATTACCCTAACGCATGTAATAATTCTATTGGATAAGTGTAATTAGATAAAAAACAAACTTTGTAATAAAATATGACCATTTAGGTCCACTTGTATTAGATTAGGACATTTATTATTATTTAATTTAAAGAAGAGTTAAAAGTGTTAAAATCAATGTTTATTAACTAAAACATTTTTAATATAGGGTTGTACGTAAGATAAACTCGATTATAATTATTCATTATAAAGATAAAAATATTTCCTAAATAATAGTTTTTTATTTATAATTATTATACATTAAATAATTTAATTTATTTATGACACAATGATGATACAGTAATTACCTTATTAGGGAAATATTAAAATAATTGATATTATAAATACCCAAATAAATATAATTTTAGACTTTTAATGAATTCCAAGATTTTTATAGGTTAATATGACATGTTATAATTGATTAAATGAATTAGGTTATAAGTAATGTTTCTGTTATAAATTTAGAAAAAACAAAATACCAAATAGTGTCAATATTGACATAAGAGAGTTTTTTAAAAACAAATCTTATATTATTAATTGATATTCAATTCATAAAAATATAAGGTTCATCCAAGAGACTTATATAATGATAGTTGTATCATTAATTAACAAATTGGGGTTCTCTTGAATGTTTATAGTATGTTTATTTACCATATAATATAAAAATACAAAGAAACATGGTAAATATGAAACTAATTAACTAAGAGTTAAAACTAAAAGATAAGGTTAATATAGTGCCCCAAACGTGTCTAAAACCTATTGGTTGGGTGGTTTTTGACCCATCCACACATTTTACTTGAAATAAGTCACTTTGGATCCATTAAAAACCGAATATGACTTTATTATAAAATAATATTTATAGATTTTCCTAAGTTGCCCCTCACCCCTCTTATAAAAGGGCACTCCCCCTTCTCAAAATTTTACACCTTAAAGACCTTTGGATCATCCAAACCCTACCCAAATATTCTCTAAACTTACCTCAATTCAACCTAGAGGCCTTATTTTGATCAGAAAGCCAACCTGAGGAGCCCTTTTAAAAAATCAAAAGGAATAACCTGAAGAAGAGGTAATGTTTTCACCACCCTCTTTCAAGTTCCTTTCTTCTTCCACTTCTTCTTTATTTGTTATTTACATTATAAAATATTATCTATAGTATATTATATATATTGTTATGTTATTATAAATATTTCACAATAATATTCATTATTCTATCAATCATATGAATGATAATGTCACCATGCGTGCATACATACGGCTTACCGTCTCCACACCGTGGTGTAATTAATTATTCAAAACAATGTTATTTGGATGCATATAATGATGAGTAATATGTATATAAATAATAAAAATAACATGATAATGTATCTGTAAAATTAATATACCATCCAATTCCACATCTTTAAGGTAATGATATTGTCACTCGTGCGTACATACGGATTACCGTCTCTACGACGCGGTGAGATTCATTTCCTCATTCACCATTCATCAACGATTATAAAAATATATATTACTAATATGATTGTAATATATGAAATAATAATTCTAATGGATATATACATATATATATGTGTGTGTGTGTGTACTTAAATATATTTTATTCACTTAGTTCTGTTCAATACGTCATGAAAACAGAAACAATGTTTATGCGTACGTACGGACTACCATCTCCATAAACGGTGTTTTCCATTTCATATATATTTATATTATAAAAATTTATATTCTTAATATATATAATATATAAATCATGTTTTATATTAAGGAATTATTTAAATCATGATCTATGTGATACAATCAAGAGTAACAAGTTAAAACACGTACGATAAAGAAAACGATTATTACCCGAAATGTTAATTTAGCATGGAAATTATTATTAAATGGGTAGTATAAAGTCATTAAATAATAATGTATGATATAATAAATATTAATATGGTTCTGTTATAATTTAATTACCTAATATGGTCTTCATACAGGAGGTTAAACGTACCCTCAACTAAAGGAAAGTGCAAGGTAAGGGGTTTTCATCTCACTCCTTATTCTCGTGAGATTCGTGACATATTGACACTATTACCTTTTGTGTGGTTTATGTACAAAAAATAATTGTATTCTTTGTTTAATACACTTTCATTTATGTGTATTTACATATTCATTGTATGATACCTCTTTCATGGGGTGTATGTTTGGTAAGTTACCAAATTGGTAAGGGTTAATTTCACAATCTCTTTATTATCCGAGGTTGTTTTTACGTAAGTATCTAATGAGAAATATTTATTATCCATGTCCATGTTTCATGAAAGAGTTTTCAAATGGATTATTCTAAGGCACATTATTTACAAAAACATCATTTCAAATGTTTTAAATATTTATTCTTCTAAATCTTTCTCATTAATGTCCATGTCTTCAAAATGGTTTTTAAGGATTTTTTTATTTGAACATTAATGTTTTTAAAATGTTAATTTTATTCAAAAGTTTCAAAGTGGTATGGGAAAATTTGATTCAAAAATATATTTTAAATTACTTCCTTTATAAATGTGTGACTTTTAAATGATTTTACAAAAAGGATATTTCTCTCAAAACTTTTTACTCATTATTTTCAATTATGTCATCATCCTTTACTGGATATTATTTTTGACTGAGGTTGATTTATTATAATAAAAATCTTCCATATTATATCGAAGGATTTGTGATATGTTTGACTATGGATGTATTATTTTTATACCATTCATTGTTTAGAGATAAATTATTGACTTTCTATTCTTTTTTTAATACGAATGTTTATGGTATGTTTAAACCTTTTCATACGAGGAATGCATTGGACTTAGTAAGTGACGAGTGAAGCCCGCTATAGCTCCTCAAGGCATTGGTAGGTCTCATGAGACAAACTAGTTTCTTGGTACAAGGCCTTGAAAAAATATTATTTGTAGTCTTGGCACAAGGCCTTGACTATATGGTTATGATAGTCTGGCATTATGCATTACATCATTATGAATGTGGTTAGTGATATTGCATCTGATTATTCGACTAGTAGAATATCCATGTGAATAAGTAAATGGAATTACTTAATTTTATTTTTTCCATATAATGATGAAGTTCATGTTTAAAATGATATTGTTTTATTTATATATTTCCTTAAATGTTTATGCTTATTTATGAATGTATCCACTGTATTGTTATCCTTACTGAGCATCTGAGCTCACCCCTTTCTATGTTTTGTTTTTCCCAGGATTCCAAGAAGTGTATTGTGATTGATATGCAGGGTTAAGCCAAGGGAATAATGGCATTCATAAAGGAATATTTATTTTGTTTTTTATGTTATAACGTGTAATGTAACATTCATTTATGTAATCTATTTTCTAAGACTGCGAAACCGATCAGTCCTTCGGGACTTGATTCCTTGTAATCATGACAATGCATTAAAATAATGCACTGACTCTGTGTAATAGGGGTCGGGGCATTACAGAACAACCGTTTTAGTAGTTTTGGAAAATTAAAAACATACATAAGATTATCATTGAAACTTGAAAGGAAAAAAATATAATCTCCTTTGAAAACATCCATAACTCCGAGGTTATCCTAAAATTTCATTCATAAAATTATTCTCCCCAACCTGGGAAAAAATAAAATATGTAAAATGGGTGATCTTATAAGCTCATTAAGGGTAAAAAATACTTCCGAAGATGTCATAAACATAAACATTAGGCATGTTGAATAACAAAAAACACATGCCTTTAAAAATAAACTTGAACATAATATGACAGGAATATGATTTGATTAAATATTTCCATAATAAAACATAATAATGGGTATTCTACTAGTCTAATAACCACATGAACATTCAATTACTAGTTTCATAATGAGGGCATTCATAATATGAGACATCATATCCATACCGTCAAGGCCTCATGCCAAGACCATAAATAACCATTTTGTCGAGACCTCATGCCAAGACAGTAGTTTGTCTCATGAGACCTACCAATGCATTGAATGGATATCAAGGTTCTCACATGTAACTTATTAAGTCCAATGCATTCGTAATATAAATTGGGTGAACATAATAAACATATACACTCATATTGAAACTAACATATGAAATTTAAATACTTTCCCCAATCATTAAACCTAAACACTAACTATTCAGAGTAATGTGGTGAATGGAATCAAGATAGCACATCCATAATCAAAATAATTCAGAAACCCTTCAATAAAATATTTCAAATGATATAATAAGACATAAAACTCAATTAAGTACAATATTAAACAAGGATGTTGAAATAAATAAGATTCTTTTAAATGACACTATTGAAAGTTTCTTGATGAAATAATCCTTAAAACATTCCAAAGTGTCCCATACCACCTTGAAACATTCAAATAATAATCCCTTATAATATCATGATAATAAGGTGACACTTTATATGATAAAAAAAAGGAATTACATACACCATATTCAAGTAATAATTGGAGAACAAGTCATATATCTCATAAAAAAAAGTGAGATAAGAAAAATCCATTTTTTACTTTAGAAAGAGTTCTTCTGTATTTTTCATGAAATTTGATTTGTAAAAATTTATATCCAATAAAATAATAGGTATGGACATTGAAATTATATTTGTGGCACAAATTTAGTCTCAATTATGTGAAATCATGTAAAAATAGTTTCTAAAGAAACTTTCTAAATAAAACATTATAATGTGATTTTAGGAAAATATTAAAGATATTTTAAAACGAAAAGGCGTGTTTTCTTTCATAATACCAGAAATGAACCAAGAATGTTTTTAATTATAAAATGTGTTATTTTCAAAAATAATAATTATGGATTAAAAAATATTATACAGTGCACTTGAAAATAGGTAATAATTTGAGAAGTTCCCTCGATTCAGGCTTGTTTATTGGGAATAAGTTTTGAAAGATACCTTTAAAACATGTAACTCCCCATAAATGAAAGTAGGATTATAGTTGGTATATATATATATATATAAAATTAACCCAGAATTTATGACGATTAAATATTAATAAATAATAATTAAATTTAGGTAAGTAGAGAATAAGAGTAACCCGAATGAAAATGGAGGTTTGGGTAGAAAAACCATACTTTAAGTCTGATGATGTTCTTCACTTGATATCAGTGTCCTGGATAACCAAATTAATTAATTAATTAATATATATAGAACCTATTATTTATTTAATTGATTTATTATATAATTATGAAGTTCATTCATGGCCTTCTTGATGGGTTTAATAGGTTTAATTTTATGGTTTGGGAGTGTTTTCTTCCATCGTATTCATGAATGGTTTACTTATATACATGTAAGGATAAACATGTCAGATAAGAATGGTTATTCCGAATAGAAGTTGTTTTTTATTTGTTAACATATATAATATCACATAGTTATAAGATTCATTTGGTTATTGGGAGTGAAGATGAAATATTATATAAAACATTAATGATAATTTTTTGGGTTAATTGGTGGCTTTTGATCGCAATAAACTCATTTGGACTTATAAATTAATATCATGAGTAAAAAAAGATTCCAAAACCTTAAATAAGTTATAATAAATATATTATAGTATTTTTCAACCGTCAAAATGGTTTCATGATCAGAATTGAATATGATAATATAAATTGAAAACTTGTCATCCTTTAATGTGATAAATTAACACATTTCATATGGTGTTTTCATTTTTAGTATAAAAGAAGGGGAATGGAGAGAGAATGATTACTTATTCAATCATCAAAAAAATCCAGTACATGTAATTTACTGGAGTTATCATAACATTTGGATGAAAGGAGGTGAGGAAATAAAATGTAAATAAAGGACTCTAAATGAAATAAAATTTGAGAAATCCCTTACGAAAATTCGGCAGCCTCACAATGTCACATAATAATTCATAAAATATTTGATGAGAGAAAAGGGTTTTCTCATAATTATTAAATAATATGGATAGTAAGGGGGATATCTAATGACATATCCCAACATAATCCAATTGAAATTAAAAAATAATAACACAAAAAATAGTGCTTAAAAAATAGAAGGGTGATAGATTCCCTTACCTTATAGAGTAACTCCAAAAACATGAAGGTTTGGACCTTGGGGGATTGAGGAAACCTTGGGAGGACTCCTAGGCATGTGAAAATACCATATATTCTAGTATAATGATTTTTTAAATAACTAAAACTAATAAATGAGTGGGTAATTATAGTAAAATAGAGGGAGTTTTTTTATTAATTTCAAAGGACATCTCATTAGTGGTTTTTGCAAAACCATGGGATTTCCCATGGTGTTTTCCAATGGTATTGGCCAATTGAGAAAAACCATATAATATTTTAATTTAAATATTTAGACCCATATTTTATATTAATTATTACATCATTATGATGTCATTAAACATACTGAAAACTAAAAACATGATTTTTAGTATTCATAAAAGATTCAAGTAATTTAGAAAAATACCAAAAATTCACCCCAACCATTTTTCAATGTGCAGAATTAAAAAATGAAATCCACTTTTTGAAAAATATTTTAGAAATATTATTAATTTTATTTTTAAATAAAATCATAATTTATTCCAAAAAGAAATTTTAAAACTATAACCTTTTTTATAACTCCTTGAAAAATTAATCAAGGTCTCATAAAATTCTCTTATAACCATAAAAAAATAAAATATGAATTTATGATTACCTTTTATGAAAATATATTTTCATTTTAAACTATCAAATTTATCATAAAATTGTAATTAAAATATTTATGACTTACAAAAATACCAATACTCATATTATAATCATTTTTTCACTTATAAGATGTATAAATTGTATTTATACATTCATGGGTGAAGTTTCTATTTTTTTAATATAAATTGTCTTATATAAATGTTGATAAATTTTCTATCTTAGTGGAGTGAGTAGGGAATTCATTGGGGAAAACCTATTGAGTTTTATACTCACCCCTTCTTTGGATCTATGGTTCTTTTGTAGATGCTATCTTCCAGGACAAGAGAAAAGGTAAAGTATTACACGTATTTAGAACCACCTCATGATACTTGGTGTAATACCACAAGAATTTAAAAATAGATTTAATATATAATTCATGGAACACTAAGTCTCGAAAAAACAAAACTTTATTATAACGTAACGGATAAATATAATTTTTTCACTTCTGTAATTTGAATTTCAAAAAACTGACATACGCAGTTGTGTTCAGTAAGATATTTAGAGTCCGATAGAAACAACATAGTTTTTATGGTGAATAGTACCATGGCCTTATGAATAGTAACATACCATAGAAAAACCATGTGATAAAAATGCATTAGATAATACCTAGGTAGACCCTCACATGACCTCCTCAAACGGTCTCCCTAACCATGAACACACCGTGCCGAAGCAACCACCTCAAATTTCTCAAAACCACATTTCAAAGTGCACATTTATTACTAGGATCCCGCATGGTTTGGACAATCTTTGCACAACCCACGTGCCTCCACATTAGTCATAAAAACTCTCCAAATGTTATAGAAACTCTCCCAACCTTCACCCTTAAATTTTAAATACATGGAAATAATGGAGAAATGTTTACATACCAAAAACCAGAGGTGCTACATAAAACCACAAATAAATAAATTATTTTTACATCTATGTGAATGACCATAGAATAATAAGATGTTTGGGTATTAAAAATATGATAATTTCTCATGTAATAGAGAAAATATTCAAGAAATTAATTCAGCAGCATGATGGGTAAAAAACATGGATTATTGAAATGGTAAAATGGGAGGGATTGTAGGTCTCCCATTGATAAAACATTATTTTGTGAGTAATTATAGCAGACTATATTTCTTGTAAGTATCCCATTCTCTATAAATTTTATGTATATATTGTATAAGGGTGAAGGTTGGGAGTGGTTTAGGAACTTTAAAAGAGTTTTTGGGGCTAAAGGGGAGGTTTACGGGCTGCACACAGTTTGTCTAAATTGGGAGGAAGACTAGTTGTAACCGTGCACTTTGAAATATGTTTTTGGAAAAAATTAGGTAGTAGTTTTGGCATGGTTGGTGCACAGATTATAGACTGTGTGAGGTTTCCAAGAAATGGTCATCCTCAATAAAGTGTCTAATGCATGGTTATCACATGTTTTCCTAACCGTGCAACTAAATCGTGCACATGGTCTGAGTTAGATCCTTAAAAAGTGGATATCACTTATTTTACCTTTAACTCACTTTTTTTCTCCAAAATATCCATAACTCTGTATTCTTCTCCTCAAAGGTTGGAGAACCTCTTCCAAGTTATTTTTAATAAATTCAGATCCATCCCTTGATGCGTTGAATCCCAATTCTTGTGTTAAGCCTTCATTGTTCTTTGTTCTTGTCACGTTTGTTAGATATACTTCTCCTCATTTCTCAGTTTCATATATCTATACTTGTTGTGGATATATATATGGTTTTTGGTTTCCAAATAATCTTATATTTTTCTTGGTTCTTGATAGGGGAAGTGATCTAAGGAGGGTTCGTGGATATTTAACATGGTTTCATTGGTGTTATTCATCTGTTTATTGTTTTCACCAAAAGTCTTGAGGTAAGTGGTTTTACTCTCAACTCCTCTTTATAGAACTAATTGGTTTGGTTTTAAATTGATTATTTTGTATGAAATTTATTGTGATTTGTCTGTGTAATTATTGTTGAAAACCCTCTTGAGTGATGGCTTGTGAAAACATGTGAATTGGGTGTTCTTATGAAAGTGCTTTGGTTTTTGTTTTATAATGTTTATTTTAAAATGAAGATTTTTCTAGAATTACCGTAAATGGATTAATTAAAAAATATCAATAAAAGGAGTTATTTTATTAAAATTAAATGGGGATGGTTTATTTGAAGTAGTATGTTTAAAGGTTTTTAATAAAATAATGAGTTTATTGAAAAGTATGTAATAGTTATTTTTGGAATTCTTTTTTGGCATAATGGTTATGTGTTTTCATGTGAATTAAATATGGATAAGGGTAAGGAGTCCCATCCATCATTAGTGGTATAGATAAGGGTTAGGGATATCCCCCATCAAGATGGTTCACAAGGTTATGACTTAGTGAAAGGATGATTCACCACTCACGAGTATAGGGAGGTCTAGGTTACATGCATGGTTTTATGTGTGGATTAGTTGAATGGAATAGTTATGCCAAAAAATGAATATTGAGAATTGTATTTAAAGCTTTGTTTAGTTATTTGATTTGAAAAATGGATTTATCTAGAAAATTAGTTTTTATGGATCTTGTTTATATTTGGTTATAAACTGTTTTAGAACTTGTTTATATATAGTTATAAACTATTTTGGGAATTGTTTTATATAAACTGTTTTATATAAATCTGGATAACCATTCTATAATAGTTGCATGAGTAGGGAATTCATTGGAAAAAAACTAAAGAGTTTTATACTCACCCCTACTTTGTCACTTCAGTGCTTTTGCAGATGTCATTTACCAAGACATGGTAAGAGGTAATGTATCACATCTCTTAAGCACCACCTCATGATACTTGGGATTTCTAGTGATGTTGGAGCATGGAGCTTGTGGATAATGGAATCATGTGGTCATCTTGGTGTTTTATTAGTTATCTTAAATTGTGTACCTTGATGTTAGTTTGGATTCCTCTTTATTACTCTTTGGTTGGTTTTTGTATAAAATAAATGGCTGAGTTGTAATTATTTTTATCATGCATCAAATAGTGGGGTGTTAGGTTTGGTATTATTGGATTAGTTGTTTTATTCTCAAAGGGTAAATCATCCTCCACATGTATTGAAACCCTTTGGAATTTATTTCCAGACTTTGGCATCTTGGGGATGTCACTTAAGGCCTAGTAATGTCTCACCGCCCCACAAATCCAATGGGAATAAGTGCATCATTACAGATGGTATCATTTGTTCGGTCCTTTGGTGTGGTTTTTCAGTCTTGGAGTTGGAATTAATTCTTTTATTTTCCTTGGGTTGAGATCTTAGAAAGAAGTATGATAGTCATAATTTGAAATGTATATAATAAAAGGATGTAGCTAACCCTTTTATGCTAAAATTTAAGTGACCAAAGAGTTCTGTACATAAGTGTTTTGGAGACACATATAGGATATTGAAATATCATTATCATGGGTTTAGCCAATGAGATGAGCATGTAATTAATTAGATTAATGAATTTACACTAGGATTACATATTTCATTTTGAGTAATGATATATAATATGATGAACTGTGCTGAGTATTGAAAAATGTTGCAATGATTTTCAAATGAGAGACTTTTAAAAGAGAATGGTTGATGTATTTTAAAAATGGTTTGATTTAGAAAAGAAAGAACAGATTTTTTTTCAAAATGGTTGAATTTGGAAAAGGTTGATTTGGAAAATTACTACTATGATAGTTATTGTTATAGAATTTGAAATGCTAAGCCTTCAGTTTCTATAGAGTGAGACTGATAGCGTTTTTTGTTTATTTAGAAAATGACACTCGATAGGCATCATAGAATCCAATTGGAAGAGGATGGGGGGAATGTGGTTACAATGAAGAAATAGGTGAACCAACCATTGGTTTAGAGTATTGTCCAAGCATTTTAGGATGTGGATACATGGAACTTGAGCGATGAGGCAAGACAAGTTGATCATTCCATCTACTTGCAGAAACCGAATCCGCCCATCTTCTAGGGAAATTTTGAACTTCAATGAGTGGAGGAATGGATCAATATTATGAATTGTATCTTTGATTTCATCAACACACCAGTGGAGATGAAAGTCAATATGGTGACATATATGCTTGAGGAACTTCCTTGCTATTGGTGGGATCTAACAGTATAAGAGGAAGTGGATCAAGGCCTTGGTTGGGAGGATTTTGAGGAATTATTCAAAAAATAGTTCTATTCTCATACATTCAAGATCCAATGAATGAAATTATTTTTCAACCTGAAGTAGGAAAATGTATCTATCATAGATTATGTGTCTAAATTCATGAATTTAGTGTTCTCTACACCAGACATTGTAGCTAGTACGACCTTGAAAGTGCACATTTTTGAATTAGGGTTAAGGAAAAAGATTCACCTGAATATTTTCATGATTTGTATTACGGATTATACAGAGATTTTTAATAGAGATATAGTGGTAGAATGGGACATATCAGGATCTATAGGGGTGGAAATATATCGATACCTATGGAAAATGGTGGGAAATCTAATGCTGGGGGAATGTGGAAGAGGGGCCCCTATTTCCAAGGTGGGAGTGGGAATCAAAATCAAATGACTGGATTAGTGGATCTTCCTCTAAAACCAAAGATCCAACCTGGATGTTTTTATTGTGGTTCATTTGACCAAATGAATATATAGTGTAAAAAACCACATAGAGAATTCAAAAAATGATTCCAAATGGGTCATCTTCAGTACTATTATCGTAATGCTCTGAGGTCAGGTGATCAAGATACTTATTAGGTGTCACAAGCATCACATTATTCGATAGGGAATGGAAAAAAGGATCAACATCATCATCAGAGTAGAGCTAGCCATGGTGAATCTTGGATTACCATGACTCCTCAGTAATAGAATCCTCAGAAATGAAACAAGGAGAAAAGTGCAGTGATGGAGCAATTATATAGAGCTGAGAAAATGATTTTGGATGGTTAGGTTAGACCATCTATGATTATAGGTATGATTATTTTTAATTATACCTTTATATAAGTGTTGTTTTATACTAGTGCATCACATTACATCATTGCTTCCCGTGCGGTTGATTTCCTATGTTTAAAACTTGAGATGATTCCTACTATGGTAAAAATTCAAACTCCACTTGGAAAAAGTGAATTTAGAGACTTTTTGTGTAGATAATGTTCTTTAAATATTGATGGATATGAGTTGAAATGAGACTTATCGATGATAAATATGGATGTCTATGATTTAATCCTAGGTCTGTATTGGTTGAAAACATTCAAGGCTCGCATCTACTGTTATAGAAGAACAGTTAGTTCCGTAATTGAGGATGGCGTCGAACATCTATTTAGAGGAGATATGGTTGAAAATACAGGTGAAATGGTCTTTTTGGAACCAACAGTGGGAATTATCTCTTACTATTTTGTGGCATTGAATTTGGCATTGATGGAAGAGATCAATAATAGAAATTTTCTAGTAGTCATGGATAAGTTTCGAGATGTTTTTCCAAAGAACATCTCAGGGTTACCACCTATAAGGGAAGTGGATTTTACATTTGATATCCTTCTAGGGACCAGTCATATTTCCATTTCATCTTATAGGATGGAACCAATAGAGTTATGTTAATTTAAAGTGTAGATGAGAGAGCTGTAAAGAAATGGTTTAATTCGGCTGAGTACATCTCTGCGAGAATCAGTAGTCTTGTTTGTAAAGAAAGAAGATGGAACTATAAGGTTATACATTGATTATAATAATATTAACCAAGTTATGATAAATAATTGTTATCCACTACCATGCATTTATAATTTTTTTTTCAATTAATGGTATCTAAGTGATTATCTAAAATTGACTTGTGATTAGGATATCACCAATTGCAAGTTTGGAAGGAGGATATTCTAAAAACAGATTTAAGAAAAAGATATGGCCATTATAAATATGTGGTTATGCCTTTAGGTCTTACAAATGCACCATCAGTCTTTATGGAATTGATGAATCAGATACTTTAGAGATATCTAGATTCTTTTATTATTGTTTTTGTGGATGACATATTGGCGTATTCAAGGACAAGGGATGAGCATGAGAAACACTTGAGGATAATATTGGGAATCTTGAGAGATCATTGATTGTATGAATAATTAATAAAGTATAATTTTTGGATACAAATGGTTTGCATTCTTGGCCATGTAATTTCGGAAAAATGATTTTCCATGGATCTGGAGAGGACAAAATCTATTATATATTGGAATCCGCCAAATAACGTATTGGAGATATAAAGCTTTCTTAGTCTCACTGGTTATTATCGACGGTTTTTTTTGTGAATTCTCATGACTATAATCACCTATTATATCTTTCAAAAAGAAGAAAGTTCCATTCCAATGGAGTGAGGAATGCTGGAAGTCTTTACAAGTGCTAAAAGTTAAACTTACATCAACACTTATCTTGATTTTTATAGAATCTAGATAGGGGTATGTGGTGTACTATGATGATTTAGGATCTAGTTTTGGATGTGTTATCATGAAATGATACCATTTTGTTGCTTATGGTTCATGGTATTTGAGAGTTCATGAAAAGAATTATATAGAACATGATTTGGAGTTAGCTGCAGTTGTCTATGCCTTAAGACTTTGTGTTATTATCTCGTTGGTCATAAATTTACAGTGTTTATGGATCATAAGATCTTGAAACATATTTTCTCATAATGATATTTGAATATATGGCAAACAATATGGATGGAGTATCTCTATATCTTTTACTTTGAAATGATGGATACACCGGGTAAAGGAAATTTGGTGGCATATGCATTAAGTAGAAATTTGTGCACTCAGTTCGTAAAAGAAGATTTAGATGAGTTGTAGAGGATGTTGGTATTAGCCGACATTCATGTGGAATGTGAAGATTGAGGTGATGTTGTGGTTTTATTTTTAGTTTCAATGGATCCTAATTTTGAAAATATGGTTAAAGAGGATCAAACATCTTATGTATATTGTATTGAAATGAGTTAAAAAATCAATGGTGGGGAGACCATTGAGGGATGGAAGTTGGATGAATGTTCAGTGTTTTGGTTTAGAAATAAAATGGTTGTACCTATTTATTTTCAAAAACAACATCTTCATTATTACCACCATTCGAGACAGGATATCCATCCTTGAATACTGAAGAAGTATAAGGTGTTGAAGGCACAATTTTGGTGGATTGATATGAAAAATAAGGTGACAAAATTTGTATCAAGATGATTAAGTTTCTAGAAAGTTGAGGCAGAACATCATCAACCAATAGATATGATTCAATATTTACCTATTCTAGTGTGT
Source organism: Viscum album (assembly GCA_963277665.1). NCBI lineage: Eukaryota > Viridiplantae > Streptophyta > Magnoliopsida > Santalales > Viscaceae > Viscum > Viscum album. The sequence continues at coordinate 791,212,425 of OY728120.1, forward strand.
AAATGGGAGCATATAGCTATGGATTTTGTTACAAGTCTCCCGAGAATAGTTTAGAAACAATATTCCATATGGGTGATTATAGATCACCTCACAAAGCCATCCCATTTCATAACTATTCATGAAACTCACACATCAGAGTATCTGTCCAAAATCTATATCAAATAAGTGATAAAAAGACATAGAATATCAGTTTATTTTGTATCAGATAGATATCTGATGTTCATGTCTTGTTTTTGTAAATCCTTACAGAAGGCCCTTGGGACTTAGTTGACTATGAGTATGGTATATCATCCACAGAAGGAAGGACAATATGAATGGAAGATACAAGTGTTGGAGGACATGTTGTAGGCTTGTGTAATGGATTTTAGTGGCTCATGGAAAGTGCACATACCATTGGTGGAGTTATCATATAACAACAGTTACCAAAACTCAATACATATGGATATGTTTCAAGCGTTGTATGGGTTTCCTTGTCGTTCTCCTCTATAATGGGTGGAAATAGGTGAGACTTAATTGTTTGGGATGAGCCTTATCCGAGAAACAACATAGAAGCTTTAGTTGATCTGAAAGAGGATAGAGATGGCTCATATTTTTCATAAGTCTTATGCGAATCATCACTGAACACTATCGTCATTCACAGTGAATGATCACATGTTCTTAAGGATCTCTCCAAGGCTTGGAAATCATTGTTTTGGGATGTAGGGAATGTTATCTCCTCGATACATAGGCCCTTCGAGATACTGGAATGGGTTGGAGAGGTTTTATATCTGTATCCTTTCCACCATGGTTTAGTTCAGTGCATAATATGTTCCATGTATGTCATTTGAAAAAGATTAAGCATGATCCTGACCATGTGATCAGATGGGATCATGTTGACCTAGAGCCGGATACATCATTGGTACATATCCCGTTGTGGATTGTGGATAATAAAGAGAAAATATTACATGGTAAAAACATTGTTCTAGTGTAGGTTTTTTGGTAGCATGGACAAATTAAAAATTAGACTTGGTAGTATGAGAAGGAAATTAAAAATCAATGGCAGAAACTCTTTTAGGTAAATAGTGGTTTACTACTTTTTAAGGATGGAAAGAACAATGGTCGGGAGAATGTAGCACCCCCAGTTTTTACTAAGTAACCCTTTATCTATTATTTTTACGTATATAATGTATAAGGGAGAAGTTTGTGAGAGCTTGGGAAGCTTTCAAAGAGTTTTTTGGGATAAAGGGGAGACACACATGATGTGCATAGTTTATCTAAACTATGTGAAAGCCTAGTAGTAACCATGCACATTTAAATATGTTTTTGGAAAAAATGAGGTAGTGGATTTGGCATTTTTGGTGCATCATTTAATGACCGTGTGAGGTATCCATTAGAAGTTCATCCTCGATATAGTGTCTAACGCATCGTTAGTGCATGGTTTTCATAACCGCGTGACAAAATTTTGTGTAGTGTTAAAGTTAGATCCTTAAAAAGTGGATATCACCTGATTTACTTTTAACTCACTTGTTTTGATCCAAAACCGCCCAAACTCATAATTCTTCTTTCTTAAAGGTTGGAGAACCTCTCCCAAGTGATTTATACACGATCCAGATCCATCCCATGGTGCATTGAATCCTGATTCTTGTGGCAAGACTTTGTTTTTCTTCATTCTTATTGTGTTTCTTAGATCTACTTCTCCTCTTCTCTCAGTTTCTTATATCTAAACACACTATGGGTAGATATATAAGGTTTTAGTTTCAAAATAAGTTTATATTTGGAATTTTTCTTGATAGGGGAAGTTATTAAGGTGGTTTCATTTTTTTTCTTAGTCCGTATCTCATTTTTGCCAAAACTCTTGAGGTAGGTGGCTTCACTCTCGACTCCTCATGCTAGAACAGATTGATTAGATTTCAAATTTATTATTTTGTGTGAAATTGATTTTTATTCGGCATTGAAATGATTGTTGAAAACCCACTTGAGTGACGGTATGTGGAAACATGGGAATTGGATGTTCTTAAAAAATTTCTTTGGTTCTTGGTTTTCAAATATTGGTTTTAAATTGAGTATTTTTCATGAATTATGGTAAATTGATTAATCAAAATGTTTTCAATAAAAGGGATTATTTTAGTAAAATTAAATGGATATGGTTGATTTGAATTAGTTTGGTTAATGGTTTTCAATAAAATAATGGTTTTATTGAAAAGGATGCAATGGTTGTTTTGGAATTGGTTTTTAGAATAATGGTTGTTTGTGTTCATATGAATTTTAGAAGGATAAGGGTAAGGAGTCTCCCCCATAATTAGTGGAATAGATAAGGGTTAGGGACCTCCCCTTTCAAGATGGTTCACTATGTGATAACTTAGTGAAAGCATGAATCACCACTCACAAGAATATGTTGGTACATGTTACATGTATGGTTGGATGTGTGGATAGGGGGAATGGAATGATTATTCCAAAATGAATATTTAGAAATGAGTTTAAATATTTTTTTCACTATTTTCTTTGAAACTGGATTTTTCTAGAAAATTAGTTGTTATGGATCTTGTTTATATTTGGTTATAAATTTTTTTAGAACTTTTTTATAGTTAGTTATAAACTATTTTGGGAATTATTTTTTATAAACTATTTTATATAAATGTGTCTAACCATTCTATCCTAGTGGCGCAAGTAGGGAAGTAATTGGGGAAAACCTATAGATTTTTATACTCACCCTTTATTTGGAAATTTGGTGATTTTTCAGATTTCATCTACCGAGACATGGGAAATGGTAAATTATCACACATATTTAGAACCACATCATGATACTTGAGTTTTATGGTGATTTTGGATCATGGAGCTTTTGATGTAATGATTCTTATTGTAGTCATGGAGTTTTATTAGTTATCTTCCACTTTGTACCTTGATATTAGTTTGGATACCTCTATATTACTCTTTGGTTGGTTTTAATATAAAATAAATTGTTTAGTTGTATTTATTTTTATCATGCATCATATAGTGGTATTTTTGGTTTGGTTTTATTGGATTAGTTTTTTTATTCTTAAAGGCTAAATCTTCCCCAAAATGTATTGAAACCATTTGACAATTATTTTCAGCCTTTAGCATCTCAGGGATATTTCTTAAGGATTAGTAATTTATTGTATCCCTCTCAAGACAACGAGAATATGTGGTTCATTACAGTAATGGTAAGATAAATATTGTAAGAAAAGAAATTAAATTAACCTTTAGAAGACTTACAAAAAAATAGGTACTTGAAAGGAAAATAATAAAATGGGAATTCTCTTACCTTGAGTAGTTACTTCATAAAACATTCTAATGACACATTGAGGACATAAGGACACCACGGGGGACTCTTTTGGAGGAATAATAAACATAAATTCATGTATTGTGGATTTAGAGTGGATAATAATGATGGATTTGTGGGTATTTATTGTAAAAGTGTTTGAATTGTTTAATAATTTCCAAATATTGGTCTTGGAATTATTGGTTTTGGAAAATAAAAAACCATTGGTTTGACCATGGTTTTTTATCATGGGTTTAGACAATTGTGACATGATTTATAGTATTTTATTCCATTAGAACTGAAATCCTTATTTTAATCTAACTTTGGATATGGAAAAGTGATTTTACACAAAATATAGTTTTTAAAATCATAATTTCTATTTTAGACTTTGGAAATCCATCTTTAGGTCTGAAAATTGATTTAAATCCATTAAAATACATAATATTAATTAAATAACATAATTTAGGTGGTGGATTATATGATTTTAATTATTAAACCATTATTACATATATATAAGTTTAAAAAACATACCAAAAACACAAAACTGTATTTTGACAATTCATTGAAAAATAACGCATTTTAAAAAATTATCAAAAATTAATCCTAATCTAATTTTGATTTTATGATTTCAAATAAAAACATTATTTTATGAAAATAATTTTCTAAATATGATAATTTTAAATTTTTTTAAAAAATTTTATTTATATTAATATAATAGTTTTTACGATATAATCACATTTCCGACATACATAAAAATTTCTTAGGACATTATAAAATCATATTATCATGTATATTTAAATATATAATGTTTTAATATGCTATTTTATGAAAATAATTTTTTATAGAATACCTAAGTTTTTTATAAAACTGTATATATTTTCTAAAAATAGAATTTTATTTGTATCTAAAAATCAAAAAATAAAATTCATCTTATTTTCACGAATAGTTTATTAAAAGAATAATACTGAAAATGGGATTGAAAAAATAACCATTTCATTTATATAATGGAAATTATAATTTTATGATACTATGTTTTAGATACATAACCCCTTTTTATACTAGCATACACCCTAAAGGTATGGCGTGTGATGGTGGTAGTTTCATGGGGTGGCTCAACTAACATTAACAAAGTGGTGATCTACACTAACATGAACTTCTCACATAGTAAATTTCATTTGAGACTCACTTATTGAATCTATTATTGGGACTTGTCAATGGAGAACCCCCAAAATGGTGCCCCTCCCTTGTTCTGGAAAATGGGTTTCCAAAGGCATGACTTTACTGGTTGATGCCATCATTTCTCCTTTCTACATGAATTATCATTTTTCATTACCTTTTATAAACACTAATTTTATCAGTAACAATATTACCAATGGTCATATTTCTTAACAGTCATATTGACCAATGGTTATATTGAAATATTATCAAATTACTATTTCAATGGTCACATTACCTATTACAAAAGCCTTTTCATTTTTTATACATTATTCAATACAATTCCTCTCAAGGTTCTATATCTTCTTATTTTCTACATTTTTTATTGGTTTAATAATATTCAGTTTCATTTTTATAGTTATCTGTAGGGGCATAAATCCTAACAGTTTGGAAAGATCCAATTTTACCATTCTACTTTTCTTATTATATATATATTTTCCCATTGTAATGTTTGTCAATTCTAGGGGGTTTAGTTGATAACTAATGAAATGTTATTCATTAATTAAATAAATTGTTGTTCATTTTTCTATTTTTTGTTTGAGTATAATGATATATAATATAATTAAAAATTATTTAGGAAAAAAATCAATAATAAAGTCGGGGTCATTACATGAACATACACTGTGTAATATAATCCCTTTTGTCATGATATTTCATCATGAAAGTTGCATTATTGTGTTATCGATCATAATGCATGGTATATATTTATTTGATTATATGGAATAAACATTTCTATATCACCATGACCATGAAATTTATTTCAATTATTTCATTACAATCAAAGGTATAATATATTAATTTCTATAAATATGGAAGAGACAAATTATTCATCATTTTATTCATTAATAACATATCATTCATGATGCACCCAATGTACCCAACTTCATCATTAATTATATCATCACGAGTTTTGATAATACAAAAAAAAATTAATTGAGTCATAACATGCATTAACAATAATATTTAAATATAAGTACCACTACACACACTCATAATTAGGAATATCCAATGACCCAAAAAGATGTGGAATTCCTACAAGTGGGTTAGTTATCATAATATCCCATCTTGGTGATTACAAAGTGAAACATTTATAAGTTAGATTATAATCTACTTACAAGTAATTACCCCTAAAACTAAACATATTATGTGTCCCATCATATAATTTTATCTCATTATAGAACAATATTTAAGAATATCATCACGACACATCATGATTCTCATTATAATGGTAAACTGCTACGACATTTTAAATGATATAGATATTGTTGGAAATTATCAAATTAATGTTATAAAAAGAATAATAATTATTTGATAGTGTAATATTATTAAAATAAATGAATTTATAGGCAATATAAAGTAAAAATTAGTTGGTTCTGGGGAACAAACTCTAACATACTCACACCTTCACTAGATCCAATTCCTAACAACTAGTTAGTCATCACATCTTAATCCTACTTATGCTGCGTATGGCTATAGATACTGGGCCTAACACATTTCCATGACTAGGGTTGGTAAATCAACATGTCTATGTGGAGAATCTACTTACTGAAACATCACTACCTTGAGAAAATCCCTTAAGTAGGGATATAACCAAGATACCACCACATGTTCCCTTGTTAAAAACCTGACATCTCGATTATGTTTATAGTAAAATATTATCATTATTAGGATAATTTTTTTTAATTTTTGTATAACATTAAATAGGAATGGGATATTTCAAATTTGTTTCTTAATCTACATTAGGAGCTGCAACGTACTTGAATATTATAAATATGACATCCACTCACTATAATAAGTTTTTATTTCATATTACCTTAGCCTTACTATGAAACTAGATCAAATTGAACTAAATAAAGAAAGGTTTTAAATTCCCATGATGACTAGTATTATCACTTATTTATATACTATGAACTTATCTAGTTCTAATTATCCATGTATTGTCAGTGATTTTTAACTGTAAGTCAGTGTAGTTATATTGGATCTATTTGATATTCACATACTGTAAATCGTGCATAAGTAATGTCAAACATTAGTACATATCATGAAATATGAGATAAATTCATCCTCTTTCTATGCCCATGCATGTTCTATTGGAATGATTATATGCCAAACAAAATTCAGTCTTGAATTATTTTAACTTATATTTTTCAATAATTTGTTAATATATTTACTATTACAAGATTTAGTAAACATATGGATCTATTTTTTAGATTTTTTCCCTGGAACATGGTTTCTACTTTAAGTTATTCATGGAGAAATTTATTCTTTAATATTAAAAAATTTATAAGACATATTGTTTATTTTCCATTTTTTATCAACATATCTATCTTGAAAACTTATAGCTCACCCAATAACTTATTAGAGACACATGTCACTAATTAATTTCAAAACAAATATTTGATAATTACTATGCATTATTTATCCATAAATGAATTTATGTGATTTGAATATCTTATTTATTTATGTCACCAACCCTTTATAGTTATTCCCTATAGACATATACCATATAATCTCATTTTGGTCACATCATATCGACAAATTCCATAATTTTTCCTCCAAATGAGGTGGTCTTGATTGTCAATGACTCAATATGATGATCATAAAAGAATGATTTGACCAGTAAAAATTCAACGGTACATTAGTTATTATTATTTATGTATAGGTTTTTTCATACACTAAAAAATTTAATAATCAATCATGATTAATTGGTATTGTCTTGTACCATCCATGTCCAATTTTTCATTAATACTCACTAATAGTATCAAGTCTTAGAAACATTAAAAATTCAAAGTCCTCAAATCATGATACATTGAGTTTAGTTCTTAAATTTATACATTCATAGAAAACTTATCATGTTTCCATTTATTTCTTATTTATATGAATATTTATTCTATAAGAATAATATGTTTACCACTCATAATAGTGAACATAAACCACCTCTTTAGTTATGACTTCTTTGACAGTATGTGTTTGTACAACTAATCCTACTACTGAGGAAAGTGGGTTCCATCATTCTTATGCCAACTCCTGTGCATCTAAAACCTTAACCCATATAGATTAAATATGTTCCCACTGTCCTTAATGAAATAGTATTCCTTTATAGAAACATATTTGTCCTTGAAAATACATTAATATCCTTAATTGTTATAGGATTATTCATTGATATTCTCTTAGTGCTTGATGTTCATTTGTAGCTAAAGACAAGTTTTAAAAAATGGTTTTCAATCAATAATCATGGTTGTGTCCTAATATATTCTTATCATATTTCAATTTATATGATATCCATTACTCAATATAGTTGGTATATGATTAGTTGTTGAACTTCTATTTTCAAAACATGTATTAGAAGAAATTATAGAAGATTTTAAATATGTATACGACTTATCATTGATATTCCTTTTACTACCATAACTAAATTGATGTATATAAGAAAATGTGAGTATTATAATACCTTTACAACACATGTTTGATCAATTAATACTTGGATATGAGGTTCTTAGGTAAGCCAGATCAGATATTCATCTATATATACCAAGTGTACTCATTTACTTCACTGAGTATTTCTGAATTTTTAATGGATTCTCATGATGTATATGAATTCACCAATATATTTAGAATAATTCACACAGCCTTATAAAACTAAATCTAAATGATTTGTGGTTTAACTTTATTTCTAAAGGATTATTTATCTAAAACATGATAACTAGTTTGTCATAAAACATAGTATCTTAGCTCAATATATACTAAAAAACCTTTTTTGGGTACAAAAAATCCAACTCATGTCAGTTTTATTTGATAAATAATTATCTTTCCATAATCAGATAAGAGTATTATATTTTATATTCATCATTCATTGTAATAGATATTTTTTATTCAAGTGTTAGTGAACCAATAGTTCAGTATGAAGTACTATTACAACATTTATTCCAAAAATTTCAAATACTGTCAAGTTGTTTCAAGATGGAAAATAGTATAAATTTTTGGGAAACAATCATTATAAACCTGAATCAATCCATTTTAGAAATCAAAAGTAGTGAACTCCCCTTGGATGACATACAAATATTCTTTTCTCAGCTCCTTTCAAGTATACTTTATAACCTTTCTATTATTTATCATTTACTATATTTAAAAACATGTATATTGAAAAAAATAGTATTTTAATATTAAAGGGTTGTATAAAAACATTATGAATACACCTGAAGTGAATACATCTATTTTTTCCTTCAATTCATTGCAATTTTTTTTAGTGTCCATTCTTTCAACATTAGAAGTAAATAGCATCATGATCATCCTTTTTCCTATGAATCCTTTATCTATTTGAATGAAACTAAAAATAATATTTTAGATTTATATTATCTATGAGATATTAAATGTTTTATTTCAAAATTTTCCCTATAAGGAGTGGAGAAACATGTTTCAACTAATCCTTATCCACATGGTGAAGTATATTAAATATTTTCCTGAGAAACTTATCCATTTTGTTTATCATGGATTTGATGAATAAGGATATATTTTATGATAAAAATAATAAAATAAGAATAATGGATAATTTATTATCATAGTGAAATATCAATTTCACTAATTGATCAATATACCCCTGCATTTTGAAACCCTGATAGGTATGTTGATTCCCTTCTTCTAGTTTTTATTGATATAGTGCATTGAAAGTCTTAGTTATCTCAATCCTTTCATTCTCTCTTTCAAGAAAAATAATATGAGATATAATAGTGTAAGTATACATGTCATTATGTTGTATTATTAAATCATCAGACATATTTGATAATATAATACAATATACATATAAATAATCCTCTACATATCTCTAGTAGGCATCCTTTTCACCTTCTCTGACCTATTGGGATATTTGAAAATTTATATTTGTAAAAACATACCATGAATTAAGGAATATTCTCATTTCTTTCATGTAATCAATTTACATTATTCCGATAAAAATAAAAGAAATATTTTAGTATTATCTTTATTATCATCTTTATGAGTCATAATAATTTTAATTTTGTCAAGTCTCATACAATTTTATCAATTCTGAAAGGTTCTCACCATTGAACTCAAAATGTACCATCATGAGGAAATTATAGTGTCAAGGATCCCTATTTCCATACATCCGATCCATATTATGGACATGAAAACCATAATAAAGTGTTTAGGTAGGAATTCTCTCTAAATATAGGCTTATAGTTCTTTGTTCCATTAAGTGGACTCCCCAATACTAAAATTTTGTCTCAAATTTCATTAACAATAACTTCCAATTTTTTCTTGAATATACTATGAGCATTAAATTCAATAAAAATTCAATTAATTTGAGCCATATTAATTAATAAGACTCCCTAATAATTAAATGCAAACTCTGGAATAAATTGACACTTTAGCTATGGTTTTTTTTAATTCAGATAATGGAAGACATAATGAATTTATATTAACATGAGATAATTTTTGTTTATTATGCGTAAATTTTCTTCTTTTATCGTTTACATGTATTTTTAATATTAATTGGATTTTACATAAGTGATTAACCATGTTTTGATAAAACATTTATGCATAATATATTAATTTTAATTCAATATTTTCATATTATCCCATTCATTTATGTGATCACAATCTTGAATCCATAAAATAAATCATGAAATAGAAAAAAATAAAATTATTAAAAAAATAACACGATCATGATCTTTATCAGATGGTTAATTTATTGAGTGGACAATAAATCAACCAAAAAAACTAAGGGAAAGCTCTCTGTACTAGTTTCGGCAGGAGTTGCAACATCCCACAAGTCCACTTTGTATTGTATGGGTCAGTTTTTCCTTAGTGCCTTCTTGAACTGCCTCCACATAGGTTCCTCAATAAACCAACTCCATGTGCCTTGAGATACTCATTTTATTACATATGTTTTATACCTCCCACAAAGTTGAGGGGACCTAAAGGTTTGGTTAAGGGGATTTACATAAATCAACATTGAAAAAACAGTTCATGTATAATAAATTAGGTATAGATGACACTATGAAGACCCAAAAATTCTGTGGAATTTTTTTTAATACAAGGGATTGTTACGAGTCCCAAAAAATTTATGTCAATTTATTCAGAGGCCCATTTTTCCATAAATAAATTTCTAAAGTTCTGTTCTTGTACGTTCAGTAAACGTACAAGTGAGAATTTATAACTTCTGAACTGGTGCTCAGAATTGAAATCTGATGGTACCGTTGAACTTGCAGCGCCAGTATTCGCTTAAGAACACTTTGACAACAGTTGGTCTAGAATGGATGTTAGTCTTCATCGTTTTTTTAAGAATAAATTTAAATAAAAATAAGTGTAGCTTATTTTAATTTTGGTTCTTAAAATCTCCAAGGGGAGGTTGGAGGTGGGGGCCACCACACCCTAACCACCCATGGGAGGTTATGGTGGTGGGGGCCACCTGAGCATAACCTCCCTTGGGTGGGTAATTAATGTGGGGACCACCCAAGCTTCATAACTCCTTGAACTCCTCATAAGTGGGGGAAAACTCTTGAAACCCCCTCATTAAAGGGCCACTCCACTTGAATTAATTAATGGAACATTAATTATTTAAATTTTAAATCTTTTGAATTCATGCCAATAATTAAATAATAGAAAACTCTATTATTTCATTTTGGGTTGGCATCTATTCATATGGTGGAGCTTTAGAAGAACTTGGAGAATTATCCTCCCAACGAAGAACGCCTCTTCCGCTAACGAGGAAACTTCAACTGAGGAGAGAAACTGTCACCCACGAGGAACGCCGATGACATCGTCTTTGAATTTGTCTTCTCTGAACTCTCCTTCCACTGTCAACAATCAACGAACCTGAGGTAGGGGATTTTATGTTTGAATTTTTTTTCCTCCTTCAAAACACAAATCTTGGATTGTGTTTTTCTGATTTTTATCGCCATAACGTGGAAGGATTGGGCCGCATGAACACGACCCGACCCTCCCCCTTCGTTTCTCATCGTTTGTTGATGATCGCGGTGTGGAGCACCGCGGCTGGTGACGGGCCGGCCGAGAAGAAAACCGGCAGCGCAAGGCTTCCAGGTCGCTAAAAGGGTGTGACACCGCCATTCCACATGGAAGGAAAGCCAAATCTGGGTTGGGCTGCGGTAGAGGTGGCACGGCACCATCGTGCCGTGTGGAGGATCAGGGAGTCGTGGCCAGGTAGGGCCGTGGCGGAGGAGCTGGAGCTGCTGGCCACTCGGCCAGCTGTGAGGAGCGGGACCTAGCGGGTCCCATGTGATCTGGATCGGTGCCAGGTGGTGCCGGTTTGGGTCCCCACCCGAATGTCTATGCCGTTCGAGAGCCAGGGGGCGTGCGACTTCCCCTGGATGCGGCTAAGGAAAACCCCCCGCGGGCCGCCGGGCCGGACCCAGTGTGGGCCGCCGGGCCGGACACAGTGCTGGCCGCCGGGCCGGACACAGCTCTGGCCGCTGGGCCGGACCCAGTGTGGGCTGTCGAGCTTCCTTGGGCCGGGCCGCCCCCTAGGGTAGGTCGGACCCGCAGACCTGGTCGGACACTGGTCCGGACTGAGTCGGGCCGGGTCGGTCCGACCAGGTCAGGCCAGACCCGGACCTGCTATGGCCTGTTTAAACCGTTCCTCTCATATATTGGGCTACAGGTGTCCGATCGATGAACCATCTTCGGAAACGAAAAGCATGGAGAGAGAAGGTTCTTTTGGAATACATCACTTGAGGTTTGGACATAGTTGGGGTGTGGTTGGGTTGGTTTGAACGTAAAATCCATTCGGGCCCCTAAAATGGAAATGCCAAAAACTCACAGACCGGGCGTCTGATTGACGCGCCTTCTATTGCGTTGATACCCCTAAAATGAGGCAGACCTTTGAGATACTTCTAATTAGGACTTCAGATCAATTGGAGTATCAACCAGTAGCTCGTGGAGTGGATCCTCCTAGAGATGAGCGAGCAGAGTACAGAGACCTAGTAGCTGGATGAAACCTGACGACTACTCACCTTTTGACTCGGAGTGTTTAGACTACCCTAGTGGGAAGCGCCTCTATGTGACGTGGTAGACCCATAGTGGGTTGTGCCTCTATGTGATGTGGCATACCTATAATACTCAACTGGAGGAGTACCTCAGCATGCCATGGGGGGGAGCACCTCTGTGTGACGTGAGAGACCCATAGTGGGGAGCGCCTCTGTGTGATGCAGTAGACCCATGGTACTCGACAGGAGGAGTACTACAGTAGTTCATGATAGTGTGAAGCGCCTCTATGTGACGTAGTAGGCCCACAATACTCATTAGAGGAGGAGTACACCAGCAGCTGAGGTTTTGAAAGTTTGACTGGGAGTGTTAACGTTACCACCCCTATAATAAAATCATGGTTTTGAGCTGAGTCAATGACTTTTGAGATTTTCTCATGATTGAGATGGATTACATGATAACTTAGGTATACGTATGGGCATATAACTATGTGGGGTTATCTGATGATTTCATAATTTGTGGTTTATCCTTGTTGGATTTAGTGAGACCTTGAGGGTCTCGAGATCCCTACTGAGTATCGTTGTACTCACCCCTGGATGAGCTGTGCCCGCACTTCGTTGTGTTGGTTGTAGAAGATAGAAAATGATGACTGAGGTAGAGTGCAGCAGGATTGGACAGTACCCGGAGGTGGACCACTCGGTGTGACGGTACACGGAGCAGACAGACGGACATGGAGTGTTGAGGAGGCCATCTATACATACCCTTCAGGTAGGAACCCCGGAGGATGACCTAGTAGCTGCTTTACTTTTCATCAGTTGTATGTGGTTTCAGTTGTACATGTACTTTCCTAGTGGGATTGTATTTCAGGTCCCTTTTACTTTCGATCACTTCTTTTTTATATAGTTATACTTAATGTTTTTGCTTCCAGTTGTGTACTATGATGTGTGTGTATCAGTTTATAATGGAAATGCCTTCCTATTTTAGGGATTTATGCCTTTGGTTCTAATCGCCAACCCCTGGCCTTTAAAAGGTGGGATTGGGGTAGTCACAATATGACCCCCGGGGGGTTGGGTCATGACAAATTGGTAGAAAAGGAGTAGGTTCTTCCACAGAACATAGAACTATGATCTTTCTTTTCAGTGAAGCAATAATGTTAAGAGTACTAAGTGTGGTATTCTGTTCAGGGAGTCCAGTGTTGGTGCGGGCGGCCGACGTATCCATACACTAGGACCCTGATTACTGATTTCTGATTTAGTGCACGAAAACACTGATTTCATGCATGTTTTCAAAAGTTTTCTTTTAGTCAGCTCAACCAGGTCAGCTCACCAGGTATAATCTTTTGACCTTGTCACATCTGTATCTTTCAGGATGCCTCCTCGTAGAGCCCTGAGATTCATACGCTCTGACAACCCACCAAGCGATGAGGCCTTCGTGTAGGGACCTTTACCAATAGAGGTACCAGTGGTACCAATTTACATTGGGCCACCGATGCCACCAGACCCAGCAGCAAACTATGCACACCACTTGAGCACGTTGCATGAGTTCCAATGCCAGAGGAAACCCAGGTTCCGAGGAGAGATAGACCCACATGCATCTGAGGATTGGCTGGAGGTTGTGGTGAGAGTCTTTAGGCTGGTAGGGACACTAGCAGACCTTATGGTGATCCTTGCTGTGATTCTCCTTCTGGCAGTGACAGACATATAGTGGAGCCTAATTCTCCAGGTGCATGATGAGGCGACAATACTCTGGATAGACTTCAAGAGAATGTTCTGAGCAGTGTTTGCCCCAGCCACCCTTCGTGTGGTGCAGATACAAGAGATAATACATCTACAGTAGGGTAGAATGACGGTGGCTCAGTACTCAGCGAGGTTCACCGATCTCTCGTGCTACTCCACAGATATGGTACGAGACCCATTCATCAGGGCCCGGACCGTCGAGCAGGTACTCAGGCGAGAGATCAGGGCTTCAATGGTCTCCCTCAGCATCCCAACACAGGAGGGGGTGTTAGAGAGATCCCTCCTAGTTGAGAGTTTCCTTGCTGAGAAGTCTCTGGTAGTGAGACCCACCACTATTCGACTTGCAGTAGAGTCTTCAGCAGCTAGCAGTAGGCAAATGATGTAGAGTTCCAAGAGTACCAGACCCACGGGGGGAAAATCGAATGAATCAAGATCTATTGTGCGGGGCACCTGGGGCAGTGACATATATGCCAGGGGAAGACAGTGTTACTACGCTGGGCAGTTTCACGTGGCTCATGACTATCTGACCCGTTGTTCAGATGATCAGCAGAAAGTTGAGGGACCTCCCAGGTAGAGGCATAAGTTTGATCGAGGCGCTCTGCCGGGAGCAGGTGGATGTGGCAGAGGAGCTGGTCGATCAGTTGACAGTGAACGGCGTTATGAGGTGCTACCACCACCACCACCAGGAGGACCACCCCGACCACAGGGAGCTTGCAGATAGGGGATAGCTCAGATTCAGGCAGTTGAGGCATACGAACATGGAACTCTAGATATGATTCGAGGTACTATCTGTGTCAACTCCACCTTAGTTGTATTTTTTATAGAAATAGGTTTCGATCACTCTTTCATTTCCACTGCCCTCGTTCGGAGGTCGGAGATTCTGATGAAGCTGTTGGCTCGATCCTTATAGATAGAGACTCTTATGGGAGTAGACTCGACGATTATGCACTGGTGCCGGCAGTGTGAGCTTACTCTAGGATGCGAGAGCTTCAACTGGGATCTCCTCGTAGCGGCGTCGAGACCTTACGACGTCCTCTTGGGTATGGACTGGTTTTCTATAGTCCATCCTCATATTGACTGTATTAGGTGTAATGTGTGGTTTTTCCGCACGAATGGGGATAGGTTCACCTTCATCGGTGAGAAGGGAACCTTTGAAGCACATGAAAGACTTACTTAGAGGAGGGTGCAACCTATCACTCACAAGTTGGCTTTCCTTACCCTCGGAGCAGTTGATGTGGAGAGTCCGATTTACCCTATAGTGGTAAACCCGGTACAAAGATTTTTTCCCTGATGATGTTCCAGGACTGCCTCTTCACAGAGAGGTGAACTTCTACATTGACCTGTACCCCGGTACGACACCAATATCTACACCAGCATATCGGATGTCTCCCTCTGAGCCTTGTGAGCTACAGGTATAGCTGGAGGACTTGTAAGGTAAGGGAATCATCTAGCCCAGTGTTCTCCCTGGGCAGCGCGAATTCTATTCTCCAAGAAGGCAGATGAGAGCTTGAGGATTAGTATCGACTACCATTTCCTAAACCAGGTGACCGTAAAGAATAGTTACCCACTCCCAAGGATTGAAGAACTCTTTGATCAGCTCAAGGGAGCATGATGGTTCTCAAAGATAGACCTTAGATCAAGCTATCAACAGCTTAGAGTTCAAGACAAGTATGTGTAGAAGATGACCATCATGTGTTGATACAGACACTATGAGTTCTCGGTTATGCCCTTCAGTGTAAACACCGCTCCAGCAGTGTTCATGTGTCTCATGAATAGGATCTTCCAGCCTTACCTCAATCGCTTTGTCGTAGTATTCATTGATGACATTCAGATATACTCGACTACTGAGGAGTAGCATGCCTACCATTTTTAGGTGGTACTAGACACACCCCGAGAGAACCATATCTATGGAAGGCTCTTGAAGATCCAGTTTTTGATTCGAGAGGTTCACTTAGTGGGACATTTCATCTCGGAGGATGGAGTTGTAGTAGATCCATTGAAGATTGAGGCGGTACTTTCTTGGGATCCACCTAAGAGTGTGGAGGAGGTACGGAGTTTCCTCGGCTTGGATGGATTCTACCAGAGATTCGTTTAAAACTTCTCCAGAGTTGCATCACAACTATTAGACTTGACGAAGAAGGGGAAACCCTTCATGTGGTTAGATAGATGTCAGCAAAGATTTCAGGAGCTGAGTCAGAGGTTGACTAGTGCCACCATCTTGAGGATTCCAGAGGATGTTGTAGGGTACGTAGTCTACGGTGAAACATCAGGGACCAGACTTGGGTGTGTCCTGATGCATGATCGAGTTGGGATCACATATGGTGTCAGCAGCTGAGACATCACGAGTAGAACTACGCTACCCATGACTCGGAGTTAGCAGCAGTGGTCTTCAGCTTGAAGATGTGGTGGCACTATCTGATGGGGGAGCGTTTCACAGTCTACTCTGATCACAAGAGTCTCAGATATATCTTCTCCCAGAAGGACCTGAACCTGAGATAACGAAGATGGCTTGAGTTCCTCCAGGACTATGACTTCGAGATGTCTATACTCCTAAAAAGGGGAACGTTGTTGCGGATGCTCTCAGTAGAAGATCTGGTATATAGCTACTTGGAGAGTCGACAGTGCAGTTGGATGCTTTACAGATTTCTTATGTGGACTGAGATGGAGCTGCTTTTCTTTAGTCTCTTACAGTCACTCATCCACTTCTTCAGCGAGTCAGGGAGGCACATCGTGGAGATGCTGACTGTGAGACACACCATGCTCAGATATCCATAGGGCAGACAACTAATGGATTTTATGAAGTTTGGGAGTATGTCATCCTCTTCATAGGACATACCATGGTACCAGTAGCACTTCAGGAGGAAGTTTTGAGGGAGTTACACACTTCCCCTCTAGCAGTACATAGAGGAGTGGGGAAGATGTATTAGGATCTTAGACGACATCACTGGTGGCTAGGTATGAATAAGGTAGTAGCTAAGTTTGTCTCATGATGCCTCACTTGTCAGCAAGTGAAGGTGGAGCACCAGGTACCAGCAAGCTTGGTTTAGCCGTTAGAGGTCCCAAAGTGGAAGTGGGATGGTATAACCACAGACTTTGTGATGGGTATTCCACGTACATCCAAGAGTCATGATTCGATATGGGTGATCATTAACTGACTCACCTAGTCAGCCCACTTCCTTTCGACTAGAGAGTAGGGATTAGTAGAGAGAATGGGATGCCTCTATGTGTAGGAGATAGTGAATTTACATGGAGTAACTTCTTATATTGTCTTCGACCGTGACACACGGTTTACTTCCCGGCTATGGAAGGGGTTTTATAAGGCTTTTGAGACACAACTTCGTCTGAGCACCACCTTACATCCTCAGACAGATGGTCAGACTGAGCGGACCATCCAGACCCTCGAGGACATGCTCCACACATGTGTCCTTGACTTTGGTCATAGCTGGGAGGATCACTTACCTTTGGTGGAGTTTTCCTACAACAACAAATATCATTCCACCATTGGTATGACACCTTTTAAGGCCTTGTATGGTCGACCTTGCAGATCGCCACTGTGCTGGACAGACCCAGGGGAGTCAGCACTAGTGGGACTAGAGATGGTATGGGTTACCACTTAGAAGGTGTAGATCATCCAGGAGTGGATGAAGACTGCATAGAGTGGGTAGAAGTCATACACTGACAGGAGACGGAGACCTCTGGAGTTCGAGGATGGCGACCACGTCTTTCTATAGGTATCACCTCGATGAGGTCTACAGGGATTTGGTTGAGGTGACAAGTTATCTTCGCGATTAATTAGACCTTTCTAGGTCCTAAGTAGAGTAGGAAAGGTGGCTTACCGCTTAGATCTTCTACCTCAGTTGCACCGGCTGTACGACGTCTTCCACGTATCTTAGATGAGGAGATGTGTGCACGATCCAACCCACATCATCGACCACAAAGAGCTGGACATCGATGATGGGGTGACATTCACAAAGGTTCCAGTGGAGATTGAGGATCGACAGGAGCGGGTCCTACGCGGACGGTTGATACCTCTGGTGCATGTTTGCTGGTAGCACAGGAACCTCCAGCAGAGCACATGGGAGCGGGAGGCTCAGATGCGTGCTCAGTACCCCTATTTGTTCCCTTAGTTTGAGTTGTAGCATATAGAGATGTAAATCCCTGGGGGGGGGGGGGAGAATGTAAAGACCCCAATATTCCGTGTAATTTTTTTTAATACATGGGATTTTTACGAGTCCGCGAAAATTTACGGCACTTGATTCCGAGGCCCGGTTTTCCCATAATGAATTTCTAAAGTTTTGTTCGGGTACATTCAGTAAACATACGGGTGAGATTTTATAAATTTTGAACCGGTGCTCAGTATTGATATCCGAGGGCACCATTGAACTCATTGCACCAATATTTTTTAAGAATACTTTCACCTCGACGGCAGTTGGTCGAGAATGGAAGTTAGTTTTTGGAGTTTTTTAAGAATAAAGTTAAATAAAAATAAGTGCTGCTTATTTTTATTTTGGCGGTTAAAATCTCCAAGAGGAGGTTGGAGGTGGGGGCCACCACACCATAACCTCCCATGGGAGGTTATGGTGGTGGGTCCCACTCGAGCATAACCTCCCTTGGGAGGATAATTATGGTGGGGACCAACCGAGCTTCATAACTCCTGTAACTCCTTATAAGAGGGAGAAAACTCTTAAACTCCCCTCATTAAAGTGCCAATCCACTTGAATTAATTAATGGAACATTAATTAAATTAATTTGAAATCTTTTGAATTCATGCCAAAAATTAAATAATAGAGAAATATATTGTTTCATTTTGGGTGGGAATCAATTCCTTTGGTGAATCTTTGGAAGAACTTGGAGAATTATCCTCCCAATGAAGAATGCCTCTTCCACCAACAAGGAACCTTTGATCGAGGAATGAAACTTTCACCCACGAGGAATGCCGACGACATTGTCTTCGACTTTGTCTTCGACTTTGTCTTCTCCGAACTCTAATTTCATTGTCAATGATCAACGAACCCGAGGTAGGTGATTTTACGTTTGAAATTGTTTTCATACTTCAATGCAAAAATCTTGGATTGTGTTCTTCTGATTCTTATCGCCATAACATGGAAGGATCGGGCCGCTGAAACACGGCCCGACCCTCCCCCTTCGTTTCTCCTCATTTTTTGATGACCGCAGTGTGGAGCATGACGGCTGGTGACGGGCCGACCATGAAGAAAACCGACGACCCAAGGCCACCAGGTTGCTAAAAGGGCGCGACACTGCCATGCTGCATGGAAGGAAAGCTGTGGCCAGGCTGGGCCGCAGTGGAGTTGGTGCGGTGTTGTTGCGTCGTGCGGTGGACAGCAGTTGGGCCGCGACCAGGTCGGGCCATAGCGGAGGAGCTGGAGCGACTGGCCGCTCGGCCAGCCGGGAGGAATGGGACCCAGCGGGTGACACACAATCTGGACCGGTGCCAGGTAGCACCGATTTGGGTCCCCACCAGATCGGCTAAGCAGTTCGAAAGCCAAGGGGTGGGCAGATTCCCCCTGGATGTGGATGAGGCAGACCCCCCGCGGGTCACCGGGCCGCAGGGCCAGACCTAGCGCGGGCCATCGGGCCGATCCCAGCGCGGGCTGCCAGGTTGCCTTGGGCCGGGACACCCCCTCGGACTGGGTCAGACCTGTAGACTGGGTCGGACCTCAGTCCAGACCAGGTAAGGCCAGGTTGGTTCGACTGGGTCAGACCGGACTCGGACCCACTATGGCCTGTTTAATCCTTTTCGCTCATATCTTGGGCTACGTGTGTTCGATCGACGTACCGTCTATAGTGGTGGAATGCTTGGAGCGAGACAGTTATTTTGGAATACCACACATGAGGTTTGGACATTGTTGGGGTACAGTCGGGTTGGTTTGAACATGAAATCCAATCAGTCCCTTGGAACAGAAATGCCAATAACTCACAGACCGACCGTCCTATTGACGGGCAGTCTGTTGCGTTGAGACCCCTATGACGAGGCTGACCTTTGAGATAATTCTACTTGGGAATTTGTGACAATTGTATTATCGACCAGTAGCATGTGGAGCGGATCCTCCCAGAGATGAGAAAGCGGAGTACAGAGACCTAGTAGCTGGCTGAGACCTGGCGACTGCTGACCTTTCGACTCGAAGTGTTTCGACTAGCCCAGTGGAAAGCGCCTCTGTGTGACGCGACACACCCATAGTGGGGAGAGACTCTGTGTGACACAGCAGACCCACGGTACTCAACAAGAGGAGTACCTAAATAGGCTACTAAGGGGAGCGCCTCTGTGTGACGCGACAGACCCACAGTGGGGAGCACCTCTGTGTGACGTAGCAGACCCACGGTACTCGACAGGAGGAGTACTATAGAAGTTCTGGATAGTGGGTATCACCTTTGTGTGATGCAGTAGGCCCACAATACTCTTTAGAGGAGGCGCACATCAGTAGCTGAGGTTTCGATAGTTTGACTGGGAGTGTTACATGTTACCACCCCTATAATAAAATCATGGTTTTGAGCTGACTCAATGACTTTTGAGATTTCCTCATGATTGAGATGGACTACTTGATAACTTAGGTATATGTATGGAAATATACCTAAGTGGGGTTATCTGATGATTTCATACTTTGTGGTTTATCCTTTTTGGATTTAGTGAGACCTTGAGGATCTTGGGGTCCCTACTGAGTATTGTTATACTCACCCCTGCATGGGCTATGCCCGCACCTCATTGTGTTTGCAGACGATGGACAACACTGACTGAGGCGGAGAGTAGCAGGACTGGATGGTACCCGGAGGTGGACCACTCGGCGTGACGTTACAAGGAGTAGACAGACGAACGTGGTGTGCTGAGGAGGCCATATGTACTTACCTTTCAGGGAGAAACCCCGAATGAAAACCCAGCAGTGCTTTACTTTTCTTCAGTTGTACTTTCTTTCAGTTGTACTTGTGCATTCCTGTTGGGCTTGTTTTTCCAGACCTTTTGCTTTCTAGCACTTCTTTTGTATACAGTTTTGCTTCCAGTTGTGTACATTGATGTGTGTGTATCAGTTCATAAAGGCAATACCTTCCCATCTTAGGGATTTACGCCTTTGGTGATAGTCTCCATCCCCATGCCTATGGAATACGGGCTTGGGGTTGTCATGATACGGGTACGGGGGGTCGGGTCATGACAGACACACTTTCTATCATATTTAATTTAATTAAAAATAATTTCAAACCCATTAAATAAATTAAATTAAATTAAGATAATATATATATATATATATTCAAATCTCATGATCATTTATACATAAGAAATAACTATGAATTTAATATAACTAGGTAGAATTCATTTCAATTCATTCTTCGATAAGATAAAACACACATGAATTAGCCTGATTAATTATCTTATGAATTATTTAATTCATTTTATGTTATTTAATCCAATTTTACTTTTGATTCCCATCTTCTGTGATTTTAAATAAAATCAAATATTTTATTTTATTTAAAATTTAAAAAAAAATTACACAACTTTGTACTTGGAAGAAACCCGGTGAGTACCTGTTTGAAATACTATTTATGTATTGAGATCACATATAGTCTACTCATGAGGAATTCACCATACACATTTTATCACCTAATTTTATGAAGTGTATGAGTTAATTAAAGGGAACATGGTTTTTTTTTAATAAATATATGGTGTAATTCCTTAAATGCGCATAGAGTAGTAAATGTATTGTGACTATACATAGTATCTAGTTCATATTTTATGTAGAAATTATTTAATAATTTAATATAAAATAAAACCTATAATATGGAATGTATGGGTCAAATTAATGACACATTGGACCCATAATGATAAGGTTTATGGATTAATTATTTAAATTTAATATTTCTATGTAAATAAGTAAATTACATGCCATGTGAAAGATGACCACATAACATGTACTTTTCTTCATCAGATGTCCATAGTACACACCTAGGGACATGACGTGTACTTCCCATATAAATTAATGAGGTACATGATGTATAGTAAGGATACATGACATTCACATCAACTTTCATGGTTTCCATCCTATACATGTCGTGTATTAAATACATGTGGTTTATTAATCCCATGAAATGTCTTGGACCAATTTTTTTAGCTATAAAAACAAGAAGAATACATGATGTGAATTCCTTACATGATGAACCATAGTTCACATAGATTTATTGGTGTAGGGAACATGGATACATGATGTGTAACAAAGTAGTACATTCCAAGTTTCCCTATGTTATCTAACCATAGTTCTTCGAACCTCTAGATGAGTTCTTCAAATATGTTCTTCATTAATTATTAACTGATCATAGTAATATGAATGAGAAAAAATAGGAGGAAGAAGTGATCATGACTAAAGATTAATAATGAATATAACATGAATTTAAATTTAGATTTTAAATGTAAAATGATCAAAAATCAAATCAATAATTATAATTTTGAAAATGATCGCTCTAATACAACTTGATGGTTCTCGGTCCAGTGGAACCCATGTTGGGTGAATGACTAACTCAGGTTTTGTCAGGTTTTACAGATCATTATCATTATACATGTGATAAATGCCACTACCTGTTATTTTTTTTCAAAAAATTTTGAAAATAAAAGACCATAACGAAGATAATATTTTTTTCACATCAATTTTATAGTTAATTTAATAACATAAATAAATAACTTGATCTTGAGTTCTTTCTTAGATGTAGGTGTTGATATTCTGAATGGTATTTTTATGTATTTTAATTGAATTGATGAGGATACAAAGTAGATACCTTCTAGTGGTGAACCAAATATGCTACTTTGATCTTGTAATTTCATCAATGATACTTCGGGTGCTAGCGCAGTGGTATCGTTCATCTTGTATCAGTATTTTTATTGTAACCATGATCCATTTGATCTAGAAGGACCATCTCATTAACTCTCAATATTGATAGATATGGAGGAATAGAGAATCTACTTAGCTTGAGAGAAAACCTTAGAGACTTTCTTCATTGAGAGAAAATTCTCTACGGAGGAGAATATTGTGCAGAATGAGTGACATGTCACAATTCTCATAATAGTCTCTTTATAGACCTTGGGTTAGGGTTTCATATTAATTAATTACATAATGTCATTTAATAATATGCTAAACCCAAAACGAAACCCTATTCCATGTAAAATGATATTATCACTAATTTATTCCATGGAGCAAGCTATCTAGGTAAACGATAAATATAATTTCACGGTATTGTGAATTAATATTTATTTCCAAACCTAAACATGGTCCAATCATCCTCCTAGAAATTTATCTAATACCCAAATAAAAATATATTATATTAAAATATTCATTCATTCAATAAATAAATATTTTATTCATATACTTGAAAATAAATATTTATTTGATATTCATACTCCAAAATAAATAATTTATTTATTACAACAAATATAAAAATAGATAAATAAATATAATTTATATTTGTAGTTTAAAACATACCTTGTGAATAAATATTTATTTAATATTTTTGATCTTTTAAAAAATCTTTAATAAATATTAACTCTCAGTCCAGAGAATGATATTTATTATAATTATTAAATATAATTAATATTCAATTAAGATCAACAAAAACACCTTGTGTGTGACCCTCTAGGCCTATTCCTAAATGACATTAGGTAGGCTTTCCTAAAGTCCAATAATATTGTCTAGTAATGGGTTTTGACACCCGTAGTGGATGAATTTATGTCACAACAACAACAACCACATACAAACTCTTACAATGTAATATAATCCCTTTGTCACAACATCTCATCAAGGTGGTCACATTCATGTTTCATAAACCATAATGTCTTGTATATCTTTGTTTTATTATCTATAATGAACATATCTATATCACCATGACTATAGAATTTATTTTTAAGGTTTTATTCCAATCAAATGGTCGAGATATTAATTTCCATAAATATAGAAGTGAAAAATTCTTCATCAACTTATTTATTAATAACATATCATTCATGAATTACCCAATATACCTAACTTTGGAATGATTTTTATCATCATAGTTTAGGAAAAAACAAATAAATTGATTCATGATATGCATTAATAATATTCTTAAAGTATAAGGACTATTACACACACTAATATATAGGAGTATCTGATGGAAAAAAACATGAAGAATTCCTAGAGGAAACTTTTTTCTTATAATATCCCAGATTACAGATCACCAATTTGAACAATTATGGGATAAAACCTCATCTTATTATAATCACTCACACTTAAAAATCAAACATACTATGTGTCTCATCATATAATGTTATCAGATTGTAGAACAATATTTAATAATATCATCATGACACATCAAGGTTCTCATTATAGAGGAGAACTACAATAAACTTTTCCATGTTATAGATATTATAGGAAATTATCATATTAATGTTATTCATAAGAATAATAAATATATGATAAGGTAATAATATTCAAATCCATGAATTTATAGGCAATATAAAGTAAAAAGTATATTGTTCTAGGGCACTAACTATAACAAATATAAATCGCTTTTGTATATATTTTTCTATTAGTTTTTTCATATCAATAATAACATAAATTTTAGAACACATATATAAAAAATATATAATAAAAAATATAATGGTTAAATTAAAAATAAAAAATTATTAAAAAAATAACTTGCAATAAAAATTTGTATGACAGAACGAAGAGAAAAACACATATGCTGGTTTCATTTATTAATTTTTTAACCAAACTTTCAACCTTTTTATAATTATATAAATTGAAAAAATAACAAAAATAATATAAATTTTTAGAGAAATTTCAGAGGTAATTTCAAAATTTTTGTTGGGAGAATCCCATGGAATGG
Source organism: Viscum album (assembly GCA_963277665.1). Taxonomy (NCBI): domain Eukaryota; kingdom Viridiplantae; phylum Streptophyta; class Magnoliopsida; order Santalales; family Viscaceae; genus Viscum; species Viscum album. The sequence continues at coordinate 791,237,445 of OY728120.1, forward strand.
TAGTTATTTATTGATGGAGGGTATATTAATATTTAAGATATGATTAATAACGTAGTTCTCGAGTTTTCTTTGATTAGGGTTTAATAATAGGTTCATATTGAGGTGCCCACCCCAAATCATAGTCTTTTACAAGATTATTTACCCAATTCAAAGATTCATTACTTTAATGGAACTCTAAGGGACTCCAACTCAATGGATCAAAAGATTAAGATGAAAGGGGATACAATGTTTCTCAAAGAAGAACATGTCATTATCTCTTATAGTATTAATGAATGTAAGTATTATCTCATTGTTCATTTATCTATTCAAGATAAATAAAACAATAGGAGTGTCAATAATTTTAGAAATCACTTAAAAGATACAAGAGAATTTAATTCTTCACGTATCACATCCTTAGGGAGGGTTTTATTTTTCACATTTTATTATTATTTTAGGACTTAAAATATAAATATTATAGGAATTTCTTTGTCAATTTGAACCTAATTTCATAAAAATTATAGAATGTGATACATTTGTTTAATCCTCTAAATGTAAAAAACTAAATTACTAAAATTTTGATTTGAATTCTGGGGTTGAGTTTCTTTTTTACACCCTAAAATCCCATGTAAAAGTTCCTCCATTGTGGGAGTTCCAATTAAGATGGATAATGTCACTGAAAGGGAGCTATTTTGGAATTATTCTTTCCTTTTTATATAAATTGACCTTAATTTTTCTTTGATAAATGAAATTATACTAACAACCACTAATAATTATTTTGATCAGCTTGATGATTGTGAAAAAGTTCTCGATTTTTCACCAGTTGAAACAATATAGGACATGCTTATGATAATTGTCACTTGATATTAATAGGTAATTATTTTAGGATCAAATGAACTACTACTAATATGTGTAGAAGGAAATTGCATTCTTATGATGCCTAAGCCAACATTGTAAGTTCTTGAAAAATGTGATAGGACACTGATGAAGGTTTGGATTCTCAGGGTCATGGGTAATGCTCTTAATTTGGATTTTTCATTGAAATACTAGGAAGGATGTGAATTGAATAATCAAAATAAAATAATAACTCAATATGGGATATGCTACTCGTTTAGAAATGGAAATGATGATTCATTGATAATTAAATGTGGTCCTTATATAGTGAGCCTGTATTGGACTTGGATGACATATAAAAAGAAAATTTTATCAATATAGTGACACCAAGGATAAGGATGAAGCTATTGGGGGTAAACTCTCCCATCCAACTAAAAAAATGGGAAAAAGGGAATGATTTTTATAGTTCCTATTAAAGGGGAAAAGTATGTTGGATATGGAAACGATGTGTTTTTGGATCCACAGAAGATTGGAGGAAATAATTATATTGATTACAAGGGTAATTATGGTATGAAACTAATTTATGGTAGTTCTAGAAAGTCTATAACAATTATCCTTGCTGTTAATGTGTTGAAGTTGGTGTCCTAGAACCAACCATTTGTACATTATATTACATGTATAGTCAATTAAGTGAATATTAATTTAAATATATTATTACATATCATTCATAGTTCTATGTGACTTTAAAGTAATAATATCCTAGTGTATCTATTTTATTGAAAAGGGAATACGAGTTCCACAATATGGTGACAAACTTTAAATGCCATGATGATATTCTTAAACCTCGTTATATGTTCAAATAACATTATATGATGTGAAACATTGTATAATGATTTCTAGATGTAAGTAATCACAAGAATATGAGGCTTTATCTAATGAAGATTACACATGGTAATCTCCATGATCCGATATTATAAGAATAAAACCACATTTAAGAATTCACCATGTTTATGTTTCATTAGATATTCAGGTCTATGAGAACATATAATGATTCTTATACTTTAATATTATTATTAATTCATTTCATGATTCATACACTTTGATGTATTTTTGTAAACTACGATGACATATGATCATGATGAAGTTGGGTACATTGGGTGCATCACAAATGATATATTATTAAAGAATAATTCAAGGAAGGATTTCCCCTTACATATTTATAAAATTTGATATTTTGGACCTTTGATTGGAATGAAACCATAAAAGTAAATTTCATGTCCAGGATAATGTAGACATGTTCATTATAGATAATTAAAAAACGACATGCAAAACATTAAGGTGGCTGACAAAAGTATGAAACCTGCTTGATGAGATATCATGTAAAAGGGATTATATTACACTGTGGGAATTAATACGTGGTTTTGAAATTGCAACATATCTTTATCCTCTATAGGCGCCTTAACCTGTTAATAAATAGTAATCTTGAACCTTAGGCAAGCCTTCCTAATGCATCCAAGGAAGAGGCTAAGAGGGTCACACACAGAGGTTTCCTTTTGATCTCAGTTAATTATTATTTATATTTAACAAAAGGAATAGAAATTATTATCTAGACCATGAGTTGATAATTATTCAAGATTTATTAAAAGAACAAAAATATTAAATAAATATTTATTCATAGGTAATAGATTTATCACATGAATGTATAATATTTATTTATCTCTTATTTTTCATACTATAATAAATAAAAATTTGTTTATTAAATTAATAATTTATTTAGTTTTGTGAATATTAAATAAATATTTATTCTCCAGTATGTGAATTAAATATTTATTTATTTATTGAATGATTAAATATTTAATAACTATATTTATTCAGGTATTCAATAAATACTGAGTAGGAAGAGAAGACCAAGATTAAGTCTGATGATAAATATTAATTTGCAGGAGTATAAAATAATATTTATCATTTCACCAGTTAGCACACACGATGGGATAAAATAATAATATTATTTTATTACATGACATGGAGTTTCTTGGGGTTTAATATTTTATTAAATGGCCTTTTTGAAATTAATTAAAAATTTAAACCTAACTTTAAGCATATAAAGTGAATATTATCACCTTATATAAAAGGTTAATCATTGTGAACAATATATTCCTCTCAAGATCTTCCTCCTTATATCATCCAATCAAGAATGTAGAGAATATGGGATATTCCTTCAATCCCAAAGGAACGTGAAGCGATAAATGGTGAATAAAACAATATGATCAATCATCCATGCTAACATCCAAAAATTCATCAGCATTGTTCATAGATCGAAGGAGAATGCATGGATCACAACTATAGGGGATCTACCTTGGATTATCACAATGAAACAATGAAATACCAATAGAGTTAGAATTATCAACATCCTTAGTGAAGAAATATCACAATATTGAAGTACCCTTTATTATTGTGCCGAAATTAATTATAAAATTGATGTTAAAATATATTATCGTTGTTATAATGTTTTATTTTTCAATATTCATCAGAATTTTTTTGTTGGTCATCAAATTTACTACTTTTACATTGTGAACAATCCATCAAATCTGAATAAAACTGAGTTAGCTAAATGTTCAACATGTGCTTCCTATATGCCTAGAACCAACAATTGGTTTTAGAGGGATCACATTCAAATTTATAATTAGTTATTTGATTTTTTATCATTACACATTTAAATGTTAAATTTCAATTCAAGTTCTATCCATTCTCTATCTGCCCTTTGAGATATATTTTTTATCCCCTCTGTTTCTCACTTATATAACCATGAACAATTAATAATTAGAAAAATTTGATTATAAAGAACTCATTCATAGATTCCAAGAACTCAGGTTAGATAACATAGGGTTACATGGTGTATACTCATTTGTTACACAACATCTATCCTTGTTTATTACATCGGGACATCCACACGGACATCGAGTCATTATATGATGAATACATGCCACACGTACTAAATGCATTGTGTGTTGACCATCCAGAGTGGTACAAGGTTTTTTTGGACTACATACTATGTATGTTTCCTATACACCATGTAGTCCACATTTTTTCATCGTTGAAAACATGGGGTTAAGGTATGTTATTCAATTAATACATCATGTGTATTTAATAGACATTGCATAAAGGATATAATCCATGTAAATTGAAGTACACACTATGTATCTTTCCTACATGATGTGAACTTCAAAAATGTTCCTGAGAAGTACATGTCGAGTCCCTAGGCATGTATTTCAGACATCCAACAAAGCAAAGTACACACCTTTTACTTTACCAATTTACATGAAAATATTAAATTTAATCAATTAATCTATTAAACCACATAGACCCGTTTAATGTGAGTCATTTAATTGATAATACATGTCGGCTGTTAGGTTTCTTATTATATTAAATACATAATTAATTCAGTGTAATATTCAAGACTACATGTCATGTATGGTCATTATATACTATAGAATCAAAGATCATTAAATCATATATCTAATTTGATTTTCATATTTTCCATGTGTCATAAATTTTATTGTATACAACATGAAATTACGATACATTTCATTTACATAATATGTCATGTGAGTGCATAGTATAGAACATTGACTGTAATGAGTAGTACATACTAGTACTCTTCAAGTTGCTTCCAAGTACAAAGCTGTGTACTATTTTTTTAAACTATAAATAAAATAAAATAATTTACTTTATTTGAAATCACAGTAGATGAGAATATCCAAGACAATTAAATGGAATAAGATAAAATAAATAAATTGATTATTAAGATAATTAATTATATGAATTTACGTGCATTTTATCTTATCATAGAATGAATTTAAACGAATGCTAACTAGTTGTTTTAAATGTATAGTCATTGCGAGTGTATGACCAACTTTGACCTTTGACCAGACCTTTTAAATGTGTTGATTTAATATAATTTAATTTTATTAAATGGTTGTGGAATTATTTATGATCGGATTAAATATGATGACCAACATGTCATCCATCTATTTTTTATCATATAAGACCCTTGTATCCAAGGTTTTCTTATATAATTCCTTTTAACAAATACATTGGTTCCCCTCACCTATCTTTGTGTTATAAAATATATGTAATAAAAGGAGTATTATAAGGTAGATGAAGGATGTTTAAGACAGAACCAAGATGAAATGTAACTCGGGTGAAACATAAGTGGATTGGTGGAATGCTGCAATTCACGCTAGGCCAACACAAGGAGTTTTACCTAGAGTTATGGGTTTATTTATTTTCAACTAAATAAATCAACCATTAGACAATATCATGATCATGTCATTTTTTATTTCTATCTTATGCTTGATTTATTTTATGAATTCAAGATCATAATCACATAAAAAATTCTTTAATATGAAAAAATTGAAATTAAAATAAAATAATTATTTATAAATATTTTATTGGTACATAGATAATCCCTTATGTAAAAATAAATTTAATATTAGAAACAATTGTGAAAGATAAAATAAGAAATATTTATTGATAAAAAAATACATCAATCTAAGGTTAATACAGTATGCCTTCTATTGTATGAATTAAGATGAACCTATAGTTAAAGTGTTCTTTCAACGTCTGTTGGAGAAACTTTTAATTATCGACTAGTATTTACTAAAATATTAGTTCAACTTAACTGAATTTTTATTAGGTTTAATGGTATTAATTTATACGATATAAATTTGGAGTCAAAAGTTGTGGAAATCTGATTTAGGATTTCTCTATTAGAGAGTTCACTTAGTGGTTCATGGAATTAACAGTCTTTCGTTGGTAAGATCACCTACTGAGATAATTTCTTGTAATTTTCATGACCTCTATATGGATTATAAGAAGAGAAATATAGATCTCTTCCACTATAATTTCCATAAAATAGATCATTCTGAGTTCAATGATGAGTTTGATTGAGACTTGATAAAATAGTGGGAGAGTAAATTAAATTAAAATTACTAGATCTCACATAATTTATAATAAAAAAAGTACTAATAATATTTTTTTTATCATTGTATAAAAATTGACAAGTTCATTAACCACATTATCACTACTACAAATGGGTTTTAACAGTGCTAGAAAAAAACACTGATAAAGGGGACCTATTATCAATGCTTTTTTTAGCGCTGATAAAATCTACCCTTTATAAGTGCTTTTTTAGCACTGATAAAGGACACCATTTATCAATGTTTTTTAAGCACTGCTAATGGGTACCCTTTATCAACACATTATTTTTTGGTGCTGATAAAGGGTACCCTTTATCAATGCTTTATTTTTAGTAGTGATAAAAGTTTTACTTTATCAGTGTTTTTAAGCGATGATAAAGGACCTGAATAAAATTAAATAATCAAATATAAAAAATGAGTAAATTAAAAAAGTATTAAAATTTTTATTTATTAAAAAATTATTGATAAAAATGAATAAATTTAATATAAGTATATATAAATTATAAATACTAATAAATAGTATTTATTAAATATATAGATATATAAAATGAATTAAATGAAGAAATGAATCGAATAAAAATAAAAAAACTTGTAAATTAAGAAAAATATTAAACATTTTAATAATTAATTTATTATTGATAAAAATGAATAAATTTAATAAACATATATATAGATTATAAATAATAATAAATAGTATATTAAATATAGATATATAAAATGAATAAATTTTAAAAATAAAAAAAATTAAAATAAATAAATTTTAATAATTAAACGAAAAATTTTAAAATGATTAAATCTTAATAATTAAAATTAAATAAATTTTAATAATTAAACAAAAAATTCAAAATGAGTAAATTAGAAAATTAATAGAAAACTTTTTTATGAAACAATTATTAATAAAAATTTCATAAGATAATATATATATATATATATTAATTATAAATAGCAATAAATAAAATATATTAAATATAATTGTTGAAAATGAATAAAATTTAATAATTAAAAACATATTAATGTATTATTCATTTTTAATGGTTTTTATACATAATTATTCATTAATACATTTAATATAGAAATAAATTGATATATATTTCCTAAAATATAATTTATATAGTACAAAATATTGATTCTTTACATTAAATAAGTCATATATTTAGTAAAAAATTATTTATAATTAAAAAATAATATTAATTAAAAATATTAACTAATTGCATCGAGTAGTGGACACAATTTAATTTCATTTTATTTTTCAATTTAACATTTATCAAATGTATATTACATTACATATATGTAATTAATGCATTTAACACACACAAAAATATTTACGTAATTAATGAAATCTTATATATAAACACATACACATAACATATGTGTAATTTTTTCAAATTTTAGTATTAATTTTATAATTTCACTATATTAGGATACATTCAATATATATTATGTCTTTAATTGGTAAATTTTATTTATTTATTTTTAATATTATTACATTTAGGTATTAATTCATTTTTAATATTTTTTATTTTTTAGGAATTTAATCATTTTCTATTTTTTACTTATATATATTTATTTACTACATTTTAATATTTCCATTTTTTATTCATCTGTATTTCAACATGTATCCATTTTTTTTAATAATTTATATTTAATTAATAAAACATATAAATTTTTCTAGTGTTGTTAAAGTGTACTCATCTTTAATTATTCAATTTTACTCAGTTTTAACATGCATAATTTTAAAATTATATATTCCTCTATAGTGTTAAAAATGTACTTGTAAATGAATATTTATAAATAAATATATTTATAAATAAATGAATTTATAAATATATGGTTACAATATTTATATAATTATCATTATAAATAAATAAATAATATTTATTTAAAAAGTGTTTATATAATTATAAATAAATAATTATATATATTTAAATAATTATAAAATTTTAACAAATTTTGTTAAATTATGAATATATTCAGTATATTAATATTTACATTTACATTTATTTATATTTATTATATATATATATATAATTATATACATTTATATAATGATATAAATATATGAATATATAAATATATTAAATGATATAAATATATAAATATATAAATATTGTTTTTCTAAAGTATTTAAATAATAATAAATAAATAAATATAAAATTATAATAAATAGTTTTAAATAATGAATATATTTAGTATATTTATATTTATATATAATTATATAAATATTTTTACAAATATTTTTATTTATAATTATAATTATAAATCCTTTATTAGTGCTTATTAATTTAGCACTCATAAAAGGGATCTTTATCATCACTTTTTTGGAAGTGTTGATAAAAGTGTCCCCAATCTATTTACAGAACCCTAACCAGTTGCGAAGTAGTTGCGATATACAAAGCTTTCCACATAAGCAACCTGCTACTGGCACTCCTCATCGATTCCATGCTCGAATCAAGGCTTGAACAATTCTAAGCCTCAAATATAACGCTAGAATGAATCCATATTTTGGAGACATCTCTACTTTCTCTCAGACGATTCAATGCTTCAATCTAAAGTATGCTATTTTTTCCTCCTCCTCACTCATTGATTTCTTGTTTGGAGATATATTATTGTGTATTTATGTTCATTATCTAGTGGTATTAATTATCTATCACTACTTTCTCTTCTAGAATGTATTTCTAATTGGGGGTTTCTATGATTTTTGGGTTTTTATTAACCCTTTAAGGGATTTTCTTGCTACCTCGTAGCATATTATGAATTCCACACATCGATTTCATCCTTGTAGCATATTAAGTTTAAATTTTTTGTACTTCCTTCCAGGGAATTAACACACACATAGTGTTTGTTAAAATTCCACCCATGGTTTTTATTTAATTAATCAAAATATATTTCATGTAATGATTTCTTGAATTTGAGGTGAGTTTTGTTTGAGTTTTTTCTATTTTGAATCTTCAATGGTATTTCATGGATATTTTTATTTTATGTACTAAATTTTATCTTTTTTTTTCTGGATATCCTATATGAACATCCATATATATATATATATGTGCATTTTGAAATCTACACACACACACACACAAATATGAACATATTATTTCTTGTATATATGTAAGTATGTAGTCATATGTAATATATATAAGATTAATTCAATAAAGAAGATGGAAATTATTTTCCATGGTTTCAAAAATGTATTCTAAGAGAGACTATTAATGTGTGATTTTTAAAATTACAACCTTTATTCATGTTTAGAACTTTTTAAAATTACTTTTACTCTCACTTTGTTATTTTGAATAGAAAGAAATAAGTATTTCATTGAAAATTAGTAATAGTAACAAGTGTTATGGCCTCGTTAGTACCATGAAATGTTTTTTATAAACATTTATCACCATCTATGGAAGCTGTCACTACTGGAAAAACAGCATATACACACGGTTCAAAACCGTGGGTATAGCCCCCAAAACCGTGGGTATAGGCTATACCCACGGTTTTGGGAACCGTGGGCTGGAACAACATCGGTATAGGTCCCCAACCTATACCCACTGTTTTCCATAACCGTGGGTATATGTGTTCTTCCACCATGTCAACGAAACATACCCAATTTCCACGGCGTCAAAGTCTTTTCACCACGGTTTCAAAACCGTGGGTATAGGTCCTAAAATAATGCGGCCTGCGGGTTTCGAACCGCAACCTCTCCGCTGTAGACGAAGCACCTAACAACTACCCCAAAACCTCTTTTATGCATATATATTTTTATTTAGTTGAATATAGTTATATAAACCGTGGGTATAGAGGGAAGAACCGTGGGTATAGGACTCCTACCAAAAAAATTCCCTTCCCGCAGAATTTTTTTTCCCGCACACACACAGGAAACCTATCCCCACGGTTTTTCATAACCCTGGGTATGGGTATTTTAACCCAGACCCATCCCCACAGTTTTCCCCAAAACCTTGGAAATAGGTACCCCTATACCCACAGTTTTTGAAAACCGTGGGGATAAACCCCCCTATACCCACGGTTTTTCAAAACCGTGGGTATAGGTCCTGAAATTTTACATATACCCACGGTTATCAAAAACCATAGTTTTAGGGGTACCTATCCCCAAAGTTTTGGGGAAAACCATGGGGATATGTCCATATTCCAGTAGTGCGTTCATATTAGTTTTGATGAGGTAATGTTTTTTTCTTTTAAATATAGAGATCATACTGATGGGTGTTGGAAGGATGTTTGAATAGGCATGTTTGGGTTATGATGATTGTCGATTGATATGTATTCAGAAAATGAAACTATACCCCCCATTACTATCATAACATGGATCATATGCATCATAGTGAGGGATGAGAGATAGTTACAATTCAGTTCTAATTAGATTGTATGGATCCCCACTTGTATCAAAGACCATATGGGAGTCTAAAAAGGTAATATAGTTGTGGGTCTATGATAGGTTACAAACAGAGGAACTCGTCATCATTCTTATAGGTGGTTCCAACAGAAGTATGTCCAGAGTCACCTCATTGGAGGTTTTGGAATTTCCAAAGATTTCATATTCTTCATTTAATACTGTTTACATGTATATTATTTTTGACTTAATCCACATTTAATATTTATCATTTATATAATGTGACTGATTTTTTATATTTTATATTTGGTTTTATTGATTTATTTATTTTTCTAACTAATGTTTCATTTTATTATTATATGTTATTATTCATGTGTATGTTTATAAAGAGGCATATTCAAGAACCCTAGAATAATTACAGAGTCTACAAGTATCTTCCTTCAATAAAATATGAGTTAGTGAGGTGAAGATATTTATTAATAGAAGTTATAGAGGTTAATGATATATGATATAACATTAATATTAAATTTAATAATTCCTTTGGTTGTTACATCAAATGTTCCAAAAAATATAATGTAGGTTATCAAATTCTATATATGATGGAATAATTATTAGAAAATATTTTTTGGTATTCATCATTTTAGGTCTACATGTATTGGTTCCACCTCTAGGAATCTCTAAATACCATCCATGTATATGGAATAACTCTTTATTTATTAAAATATTTTATTAATACGTCTTTATATCTTATATTTGATGGAATGAGAGTTTATTATTCTTGTTTATCATATTTGGGTTTCTTATTACTCATTAATGGTAATTTAAATACATCATCAAAGGATACTTTCTCTCTTTGGAAAACCTCTTCCTCATTCCCTAGGTTCTAATGATGGGTGTTCCGGTCCCACCTCGGAGGAAGGCGGAGGGACCTCTGTTTTCCATTATGTGGGTCCAACCTCACCCATTCCCACCTTTTTTGAACCTTGATTTTATTTCTCCCTTACAACATATTTCTCTTTCCCCTAAATTTTCTGATCAATTCAACATTGTCCCACAACTTTCACTCTCGACATTGGAGTTCACTAATGCCTCTTCTCTGCTCATTCTGACACTTATTTCTTATTGTATTCAACATCTTCTGTCGATTGACTTGTTTGAAAAATTTTTATCCAATGATTAGGGTCTTGAATATTGAACAATAGTTAGCATTATTGATAATAGGCATATGATGATTTGGTTCAGTCCATAGGAGGATCTATCTTTGGCTTGGTCCAGTGTGCCCCACATCTGTAATGGATTCCAATTATTCATGTTCATTTGGTCCTCTGATTTTCATATGTACCAAGATTCATCCATAATGAAGAATTTGTAAATTTTTATAAAATTCCACTTCCATTTCAAAATCCAACTTTTATTAAAATGTTTGGGAATCTAGTGGGTTATTATTTGTGTTATGATATTAGAACTCATGTGGTATGTCACCCAATTCATCTAATAATCTATGTAAAAGTTTATTTTTTATGTTTTTTAGTTGATTAAGTGTGGATATTAGTTGGAGAGGAATTATTATACAAGAAACTTTCCTGTTTTGAGAAGTGGGTTGATTATTTCTCTTCATTGAAACATCTCAGTCATCTAATGGCAGTGTGTAGGTGAATGACCTTGAATAATGTTCAGTTGATGATCAAGGACGGAATGAGTTCTGAATTTGGGGTCCAACAAGATCCACATTGTTCCATCTCTAGGGAGGCATCTGACCATAGAGGTATTGGTGAAGCAGAAAAAGTAATTCCCATCCAAAAGGAGGTTCATCCGAGTGTGATTGATCCAAAAGTTGTAGATGTTTTTAGAAGGTTGAAACATGATATAACTAGTTCAAGAATACAGGATACGTCTGGGATAGGGTCATTAGATTTATTGGATTCCTTTTTTCCTCCTACCTTAGACAAGGAAGACTCGTATGTTGAGGCCTTGAGAGCTGGTAGTGGAAGCAAGCACAAGGAGTGACAATAGGGGATAGGGAAAGTGTGTCCCATCTCCAACTCTATTCAGGATGTGGTTATCCAGCCGAAAATTGGAAATACTACAAAGGATTCCCTAATTCTAGGTATATTTAGGCCACAGGGGGTATTGAGACTATTGATAAATATTTAAGTCCAAGGAAGGTCAGGGCATCAATTCAGTTGGGCAACCATTTTGAAGGCTTAACTACTGAAAGGTTATATGAGGATCAACCATACCTAATCTTGGAAAAGGGTTTTGATTAAGTTCAATGAATCCTTAGTTCCGAGACAAGTTATGGGATCTCTAACAGTCTCTAAGATAACAGTGAAGAGGGTTACCAAGGAATAGGGGTCCAAAATATGAGGAAGAAGGAGGGGAGTAAAGAAAACAAGGATTCATGAAGCTGTATTCTTCTTAAAAAATAGAAATATAAAGGATGAAAATACTAATAATACCTCTATAGAATGATGGATACATAATATTCTATGAAATTAAGGCCTAATGAGATAGAATTTGAACCTCATTATATGGAGAAGTATTAGAAGGTTAGTGTGATGGTTCAGTGTGGAGCCCAAATGACTGACATTGTTGAAAAAAAAGCTAGAGGTGTGATGGGAGAACCAAGTAATATTTAAGAAGCCTTGGTGGTGGTGGATGAGAACACCACTGACTGAGTTGATCTCATTAAGGGTGATCCGAACGACCAGAAGCGGGAGGCATGCAAGGAAAATCAAAGAAGTTTCAACCTTTGGGAGACGATTTTCCACTCTAAGGATGAAATGATGGAGGAATCACTTTTGATTAATGCCTTATAAGAGGATACTGATAAAATGACAGAGTGACTACTACTTGTTGAAAATAATAAGGAGAATGTGGAGTTGATCAACAAGTAAGATCTTATTCTAGTTATAGGTTTCATTGAATGAAAATTAAAAATGGACGAGTTCATTCAAATATGGGAAAAGATGGATTATTGGTTCAAATACATTATCAAGGATGACCTAGCTAGAGAGGTAAACAATATTCATAGGAAATTATTTAATGATAATATGTCTATTAGGATTAAAATATATTTTAATGGTTAATTCATTTTTTATGTTTTTTAGTGTTTTGTATTTTGTACTTTCATGGGTTCTCACTTTTCCAATAAAAGTGTTTTCAAAATAAAAAATCTAATTTTTAGGTATTAATCCTTAATTTCCTATATTATTTTTTCATTTTTAGGGGATTAGGAAAGGCTTGATGGATCATATTAATAGAGGTAGTACTAATCTTAGTTAGAGGATTGAAAGCATTAAAATTGTAATTCCTCCTATAAATATATAATTCATAGAGGTCTCAAGGATTCATATATCATAACATGTCCCCATCGTGACCCCTAGAATCACATATAAGAAGGTTTATTCCCCCAAAATCTCACCTTTAATAGGCCAAGAGTTAATAACCAGTCCAATGGTGTAATTATCACAAATGGGATACATTAACCATTTTAGAAAACATAATGAAGTAAAACTCACATCCTCATTAGCTTCACCTCCTTAACATTTATTATTGAAATTTGTTGCTTGAGACTCATCCCCCATCTATTTTATGTTTCTTTAACTAATATGAGTAGTACTCAACCCATGGATGACTAATACTAAGAGTCGTTGAAGAAACATAGGTTCATGTCCGGATGAGATAAATAATGAGTCTCAACCAACAAAATGAAATAATAATTCTTTAAGAAATGATGTTTATGAGGATGAAAAATTTATATAACATTCACTTTTGGATAGATTAAGAGGATAAAACTTACCATAGTGGAGTAATTATTTTCTTAAATTCAATTACCCATTTCCTTCAAAGAATAATGAAATTATTTGAAACAATCAAATTTTGGGTTCCTGTTATTATAATTATCCATAACATTCACCTTTTATAATGAATATATTATGTGAATTTATTTATTTATTATAAAAATTGAATATTTTATGACCTTAATAGTATGAATATTAATTGAAAACTAATTTACAGTAATTGTTTGAAAAAATATTATGAATATGAAGTTAAAGAGTTCATCAAGTTTACAATATATCATTCATAGGAAACTTCCCAAATCCTTTTTCTATGTTTCTATTGTTGTTAATCAAGAAAATTTATTTTGCAATAGTTTTAAGGACATTGGATTTATCACAGAATAGTTTAGATATATAAATATTGGACTAAACATAGGAAAAAATTGAATGTGTACATTAATTGGGATGATACAACTTTTTATGGAACATTTGATATGAATACCAGTGTAAATGATGATGGAGATTGCACGGAGAAATAAAAATGGAAATTGACTATGATGTTTTTGATTGTTCAATGTTGTTTGAGAAGTTAAATAGCTATGATAAGAGACCATTGTATACCATTTGTACTAAATACACACCATTGTCTGCTGTATTGATGTTATCTAATTTGAAAGCTGGCAACAGATGGAGCGACACTAGTTTTATGGAACAACTTGGTCTCTTGAATGATATACATCAAGAAGAAAATGAACATCCATGTCAAACATATGATGCTAAAAAAATTCTATGTTCAATGAGAATTATATTTAATAAATACATGCTTGTCCAAATTATTTCATACAATTTCGCAAGGACAATGAATTAATCATAAAAGTCCTTATATATGGAGAAAATATATACAAGAAAAATGAATCAATTCTTCCAAAATATGTATGGTACATTCCTATCATTCCATTTTTTAGAAGGATATATGGATGTTAGGAAACAGTGAGATAATTAACATGACATGAAGATTTAAGAATTAAATATTGGAACCAACATCATCGAGAAGATTCTTCTCAGTGGAATAAAATTGATTATGAGTATCCTGAATTTGGAAATAATATTAGGAACTTTAATATTTCATTTTCTACATATAGAATCAATATTTTGGTGTATAGAGTATTATTTATAGTACAGGTCCCGTTATGTTGGTAAATTATAACTTATCTTCATGGTTATGAATGAAACATAGAAACTTTATGTTTTTTATGCTTATAACTGGACCAAAGAAACCCAATAATGATATGGATGTATATTTTTATCCAATGATCGAAGCTCTACAATTGATGTGGGGTAATTGTGTTATAATATATGATTCTCATAGAAGTTAAGAATTCACATTGAGGGACATATTTTATGGGATGATAAATGACTTTTATGCCTATGAAAATTTAATAGGCTATAACGTTAACAGAATGTTGGGGTGTATCATTTTTGAAGTTTGAACACACTCACTTCTGTTGAAACATTCCTCAATAACTGTGTTTTTAGGATATTGTAAATTTTTACCTCCATGACATCAATACCAATCTTGTAAAAAAAATTCGTTGGGAATATCAAACAAGGTACAACATTGTCTCCACTAATGGGTGATCAAATGTTCTATAATGTAAAATATATTGACACTGTTTTCAGTAAATCATTTTTGAAAAACCTTACAAAATCAGAGTAGAAGAAGGGAAAAATTTTATTTGAATTTCCATATTGGAATTTTTTGTACGTCAAACATTTTATTTAGGTAATTTATGTAAAAATATAAATATTATAGTGTTATTAGAACATTAATACATATTCATGAAAAAAATGGAATCAAGGCTAGGTGGGGCATGATTTATACGGGGATAAGGGACAATTTGGCACCGATGAAGGGAAAAGGGAAGAATTTTCTTCCTCCAGAATCGTACTATCTATCCAAACAAGAAAATTTTCAATTTTTCGTTTTCCTTAATAATGCAAAAGTTCAATAGGGGTATTAAAAAATATCAATAATGTCAAGTAAATGAATAATTTGAAGTTATAGGGACTAAAATCACACGAATGTCATATTTTGATGTATTATTTGATGAATGTTGTTTCCTATTGAATTTTTCTTATAAATTTATGGAATATATTTACTAGAATATACTTATTTTTCAAAGATATATGCAATAATGTTATAGACCTAATGAAGTTTCCAATTAGGAATAATTAGGTTGCAGTCATATTATGTGAATTAGATATGTTCTTCCCACCACCATTCTTTGATATAATATTCCACCTAAAGGTTAAATTGGCTAGATAGGTTCAACAATGTGGTCTTTTCCATTATAGATAGATGTACCCCATTGAATGGTATATGAATATTTTTCAGGGGTATATCAAGAATCGATGTCAGACAGATGTTGGTATGCAGAATGATATATTGTTGAAGAAGCTTTTAAATTTTGTACCGATTACCTATCAAATGTTGACAACAAAGGTCTCAAAAAGTCTCTTCACAGTGGACCCCTTATGGGAAAATGGTTTTTTTGAATATATGTCATTATAATTGCCATCACAGAGTGGGAGAAATCACACCATTATATTTTACATAACAATGAAGATGTTGATCCATACATTGAAGCCAAAAAATCAACTCATAGATATTTAAGTCCATCAAGGGATGAAGGATTGAAATCAAATACACATAATCAAGTATTTATAAGATGGTTTTGAGATCAAATTTTTAGGGAGTTATATGAAAATCCTAATTCAGTTTCAGAACGACTTCAATTGATAGCTAGGTGACTAAATGAAAATGTTATATCTTACCCCAGTTTTGTAATCAATGGTTATACATTCTATACAAAATAAAACTATTACTATAGTATTATGTAAAAAAGTGGAGTTATGCTTGCGGAAAAAGTGATGCACATATCTAGTTCCAAGGATAGATATCCAATTTATGAAAATATGTCATATTTTGGCATTATATAATGGATATATTATTTGGATTATACAACATTTCAAGTACCAATTTTTAGTTACAAATGAGTTTACAATAGGATTGCAATGAATGTTGATGAAATGGGTTTCGTGCAGGTGAATTTTAGCATAGGAATGGAAAAAAGATGATCCATTCATAATGTAATCATAAGAAATGGAGTTTTTTATGTTTCATATCCATAAAACTAGAATAGATCAATTGTATTTCTGGTGAATAAAACAATTGTCAAGTTAGATGAAAATTTACTTGAGGATAACCCTTTCATTGGGATATCACAATCAGTTTATTACCATCCCAATGTAGAAAATTTATTGTATGTTAAAGGTGAAAAAATAGGGGATTTGGATTCTAAATAGGGGAACCAAATTACAAAAACCATTTAAAAAAATAAAGAGAGTTCAGTGAGATAGTAAAAGTGTTTTTTAATATACTATGTTTTTCCTTATAATATTATCTATTATCTACTACATTAACATAATCTAAATTAAATGTTTTAATCCTCCTGAAAAAATGACTTCTACACATTATGATATTACCAATACTATGGAAGAACAAACTATAATGAAAAAACACATTGAGAATATATAAAGGTAATGTTATGATATACTTTCTCCAATTTACTGAAATATTATATAATGAAACTTTGATTTAATTATCATTATTACATGAAGAGATTGTTTATTTTGGAATATTACTATTCAAATTTCATGCATTTCTTTAACAAAAATTCCACAAACTTCTTCTACCTCAAAACCTTCTCAACCCTACATTGTTGGCATTTATCAATTTCTTTTAAGTTCCCTCCACTTCATTTGCAGGAAGAGCAATAGTGCTACCTCTGCTCAATTACAGAGTTAATCTTGTCTTTTTCATAGTAAAATCATTTTCAATATAATTAACTTATTATTTCATATTTATATATAATATATATTTTTTATTATTAATTACATAAGATTTTTTTTATTATACAGGTGGATTCTTTTGTTCGAGTTGCGGTGGTTTTTTCAATACTGCTCGTGCTCGTGAGAGATTAGACTTTGAGGTTGAATACAAGATAATGACAACAAGGAAATGAGTCAAGAATATATACAACCATCATGAAAAGGTGAATTATTTTTAATTTTTTAATTAATTTTTTAAAAATTTTATCTAATATTTATAAGATAATTTTCTTGTCATTTTTATCTAATACTTATTTATTTTTTACACAGATCTTTTGGGATGTCATATTTTTCTTTCAAATATACACAACAGGCCACAAAAGATATACCATGTTCCTTTATTACAATAATACCATGCTTTGCACTTCATTTTTTTAACTTCCAACACCATATATAGGGTTAATATTTTTAGTTGAAAAAATTTTTTAGGCTAAGAATATCAAATCAATATGTAATGTTGGAAGTTACAAAAATAATGGAAATGAAAATAATGGTAATATTATTAGTTAAGATGTTTTTGATACTTTGGGATGTGTAGGAATCATATTCACCTCAATCCAATACATGGTGTGATTGATATGACTCTATGTGTATATTTTTATTTAAAATTGATATTAATTTTAGTAAAAAAGAAAATTAACATAATCAAAACAGAGAAACTGCATTAGGATTGTTTTGATTCATTAGTAAAATGATTCATACATAAATTTTTATATATAGGAATCATACAATCCTCAATCTGAAACACGATGTACACAGTTTGACTCAATGTGTATGTTATTAGTTTAAAATTGATGTTTTAGTCCAAAAAGAGTCACTCACTAAAAACTAAGAAAACACGCTCTCATTATATTGATAATTTATTAAAATGATTAATAAGTAATTTTTGACTTGTATGAATCATTCTATTATCAAACTGATACATGATGTGTTTGGTGTGACTCGAAGTGCATGTTTCTAGTATAAAATGATTTTTTTTGTAAAAAAGAAAAGCGATGTACTCAAAACCCGTAAAACAAATTCAAATTGTTTTTATAATTGATTAAAATAATACCTATTTCATTTAGAACATGTAAGAATCACCCACACATCAATTTGATGCTTTGTGTGACCAATACGACTCAAATTGCATCTTTTTTTTAAAATATACAATAATTTTAGTGAAAAAGATAAATGACATACTCAGAACCAATACAATTATTATTGATTGATTTAATACTTTAGTAAAATGATCCATAATTAATTTTCGACATGTATAAATTATCCTCAACTCGATCCAATATAGGATGTTCCTGGTATGACTCAAAGATTCTGTTATTCGTTTAAAATTGAAATTTTAGTTAAAAAAGTGTCACACACTGAAAACCAAACAAACACACTCATATTTTCTTCATAATTAAGGAAAATGATTCAAAATTCATTTGTGATGTGTAGGAATTAGTCTCCCATAAAAAACATGATGTGACCGATATGAATCAAGGTTCATGTTTCCATTTGAAAATGACATTTTAGTAAAAAAGACAAGTGATATACTCAAAACTAAGGTACCACATTCATATTTTTTTTACTTTAGTAAAGTGATCCATAAATAATTTAAGAAATGTATAAATTATATTAACCTAAATATGATGCATGGTGTGATCGATATGACTCCAGGTGTGTCTTTTTATTTTAAATTGACATTAATTTTTTGTAAAAAAGAAAATTAACATACTTAAAACCTAGAAAACACATTCGAATTATTTTTATAATTTAAGAAAATGATTCATAAGTAATTTTTGATATTTTGGAATCATCCCAACCTCAATATGATACATTATGTTCCTGGTATGACTTAAAGTGTCTGTTATCTGTTTAAAATTGACATTTTAGTTAAAAAGGTCTACTCGTTTAAAATAGATAAAAAGAGCTCATATTGTCTTGATAATTTAGGAAAATTATTTATAAGTAATTTTTGATGTGTAAGAATCTTCCTAACATAAAAAATCCACAGTATGTGATCATTATGTCTCAAAGTTCATGTTTCTTGTTTAAAATGACATTTTAGTAAAAAAGAAAAGTGACTTACCCAAAATCGACAGAAACACATTCATATTGTTTTGATAATTTAGGAAAACAATCCTTAAGTCATTTGTGATGTATAAAAATCATCTTAACCACAATGTAATGCACAATGTTGTTGGTATGAATCAATGTGTCCGTTATTAGTTTAAAAATGAAATTTTAGTTCAAAAAGTGTCACTCTTTGAAAACCCAGAAAACACACTTGAATTATCCTTATAATTTTGGTAAACAATTAATAAGTTATTTTTGATGTGTAGGAATCATTTTCACATCAATACAACAGACGATATGACTTTTAGGACTAAAAGTGTGTGTTTTCAGTTTAAAATGTAATTTTAGTAAAAAAGACAAGTGATATACTCATAAAAAAGGAAAGAAATTCGTATTGTTTTTATACAATAATAAAATGATCCATAAGTCATTTGGGATATGTAGGAATCAGACACACCTCAATATGACACACGGTTTGACTGATATGACTTTAAGTGTATCTGTTAATTTAATAAGTGTCATTTTAGTTTAAAACGTGCATCACATTACCAAAACTAAGAAAATGAGTCTATATGGATTTATTTTCACTCTATCTTATATTACTTTATATATTTTCTCATCATTTACATATTATAAATATTTTGTTAATTTTCATAGAGATAATTCTTGAAGACAAATACAAAATGGTGTGACATGAAAGAATCTACCACAAATCAATCTGATACACAATATTCTTAGTATGACTCATAGTTTAGTTTAAAATTAACACTTTTTATTTAATTTATTTCTTTACATTATTACCACCACAATATTTTTTCTTATACAGCTGGATTCTTCTAATCAACCAGGGGTGGTTTTTTGGTAATATCATGAGTCAAAGTTAAGGGAAAAGGAAAAGGAACATTAATGTTTTTGAATATATGTGATGATTTTTACTTACTCATGTAATTTTATAAATCAATGTTTGAAATATCTCTAATATAGTGTTTTTATCTTTTTTTTTAATTTTATTTCCTTTAAATTATATATTTCTACTTTATTTTTAAGCTTTCTGATGCTATTTTTATTATTACAATGTGTTATTATTGAACAATACAATATTCCCATTTATCAGCACCGATAAATTTTCTCATAAAGATATCCTTCATCATTGATTCTATAAATGCTGATAAATGGTGCCATTTATCAGTGCTTTTATAGTAATAATAAAAGCATAGGGATTTTAATCACACACTGATATTAAACGCTTCTCTAACGTTGATAAAGGTCATTTTTAGTGCTGTTAAAGGCCTAGTTTTTATTAGTATATCCCTATGATCAATTATGGAGAAATACCATGTCCTAAATTTATGTAACATCCAGTAATGATTTAAATCCTATGGGTAGCATTGTTTCATGAATGGAAGTCTTACATTCTA
Source organism: Viscum album (assembly GCA_963277665.1). Taxonomy (NCBI): domain Eukaryota; kingdom Viridiplantae; phylum Streptophyta; class Magnoliopsida; order Santalales; family Viscaceae; genus Viscum; species Viscum album. The sequence continues at coordinate 791,258,773 of OY728120.1, forward strand.
TAACCCTTAATACATGATCCTCATGATAAGAAAGTGAGTGATGAGAATTTCACTATCTATAAAAAACACTTGAATAATGAACTAGATGTTTAGTATTTAATATGGTCATCTATGTACATAAAACTCATTAAGTCATATGAAAACAAGTTGACCTATATCATGGTTCATTATCTACATGATAACTACTAGGAGAAAGAAAGACAAGAATAGTTTGAGATCTTAAATGAGATATTCAAAATAAATCATGGAGAAGGTGTGCCTTTTGGGCCTTACATAGTCAAACTTATTGGATACATTGAGTGCCTAAAGGTTATAGGTTTTAAGATGCTAGAATAATTGGGAAGTGATATGATTTTTTCCTCAATCCCTTAAAGATTATCTAGTTTTTTTGCAATTTCAATATGAAAAACATTAATAAGTCTCTTATAGATCTCATCACTCTACTTCTCCATGTTGTTAAGGATACGAACTGTGAAAATCCTTCCATCCTTCTGATGAATTAAAGGAAAATCCAAGAGAAGAGATAAAAGAATAACATAAAGTCTAAATCTTATTTTCAACAACCTTCCAAGAATAAAAGGATCATGGGGAATGAAATGGAACAAGACACTGTCTTTTTTTCACATGGATAGAAGGGACACTAGAAAAAAATTGTACCCAGACTAAGTAGTAAGGAGAAGATTCAGGTGAACTCATTATCGATTGTAATATATATATTTATACAAATTGGGTATTTGATATAGAATATGATTCTCACATATTTATTCAAGTACATAAACCAAGTATATTCTTCAAGACTTCTTGAGGTGAGGTATATTTTCAATCAGCCAAAAACGACATACTTTCTACTATGACTATTGGGTACTATGAACTCACATTTTTGACTGGAAATATCATTATTATAAAATATTGTTATAATGTGTCTTCAGTCACAAAAACGTTATTTTTATCTCCATACATGGTATAGATAGACATATTTTCAATATTGGAAATATTTTTATTATTTTATAAAGAAAGAATTTATTATGGTAAAACATATTTAAATAATGGTCATTACCTATTGGATTAAAAAGATAGAGTAATAAAAATTTGATAATGAAAATGGTTAACATGTATCATACCACATCCAATTATGAAATCACCAATAAAGTCATGTAAATGAAATGTGTTTGATTATATTACACCCAGATGGATATTTGGATTCATTTGAGCTAAAAACATTAATTCCATGTCAAGCATGTTTTCAAGACAAAATGACCAAATCCCTATTTGGTGGAAGTGGTGAAAGAGAAACATATCTTCTTGAGTTAGTTAATGACAATTTCTATGGAAAATTTCCAGTTGAAACTAGGGGTCGGTACACATTTTGTATACCTTTTAATGAGGATTTGAGTAGATATTGATAAGTCTACTTAATAAGGTACAAGTCGAATTCTTTTAATACATTCAAGGAATATGAGAAATTTTTTGATAACCGTCTTGGTAAGAATATTAATAATCTATACTCAGACCATGGTGGATAATATCTTAATCAAGACATCATTTATTATTATGGGTGTTTGAGATTCTATTTCAACTCACTCATCATTATACACCACAATGTAATGGTGTTAGTGAAAGGAGGAACCAAACTCTATTAGACATAGTGAGATCAATTCTAAGTCATCAGATTATTCCATTATCCTTTTGGGGACACACATTATAGATGGTAGCACACATTCTAAACTGAGTTCCAAATAAAGTGATAAATAATATTCCATATGAACATTGGTATAGAAATAAACTAGAATGTTTCATGTATGAGTATGGGGATGAAAAAAAAATTTAATGATATTTATAGCAATAAAATCTCACCCTGAGGCACTAAGTGTATATTTATAGGATAGCCTAAGGAAATAAAAGGATATTACCTATTTAATTCCTCATATAAGAAGGTTTTGGTTGATAGACATCCCACATTCCTTAAGAGGGATCATATATTTAAAAGAGATGATGGGGGAGTGATATGGACTTAGATTAACTAATGTATCAAGGTATACAAGTGTTGGAACAAGAATTGACTTCACAACGCTGCGTGGAAGAGGATCTTATAGAGACATAAGTACTACGTAAGAGTAAAATAGAGGCTAGAGAACCAAAATGATGTGGTTTTCTAGTCATTGAGTATAATGACTCATTATTTGTTGATAGTAATGACCCTATAACCTATAAAAAGTATTAAGTGGAATAAAAGCTTCAAAATGTACAGAAGTAATGAATTATGAAATAGATTCCATGTACTAGAATCAATTTTGGGTTTTTGTCCCCTAGTGGATGTAAATACTAATAGTTATAAATCATTATTTAGGAAGAAACTGGACATGGATGGAAAAGTCAACACCTATAAGGTATTATTAGTTTCAAAAGGTTTGAAACATCATCAATTCATAGACTATGATGAAACTTTTTCACTAGTTTCTATAATAAAATTAACCAGAATTATACTTTCCATGGAAACTTACTATGACCAAGATATTTGATATATATATATGCAAAAATAGGTTTCCTTAATAGGAACCTTTAATAATATGTTTGCATGACACAATTGAAGGGTATGGAACTACAAATGATGCCATAAAAGTGTACAAGTTGTAGAGATCCATTTATAGATTAAAGAGAGTATTCAAGTCATAGAGAATTTGGTTTAATGACGTCATAACCTCAAATATATTAACACCAGGGCTAAGAAAGAATACATAGGGGTAAACTCTAATTTCCAACTGAGAAATAAGGGAAGGAAACATGAGATAAATATGTGTATCCTACCCATAGAAGTGGAAGAGAAGGATGGATCTGGAAATGAACTTATTGTGGCTACATTGAAGATCAAAGGAAAAAATTATACTAATTACACAGGAAATTCTAGTTTGAAACCAATGGATGGAAGTGTTGGAAAGTCTATAACTATTAAACTCACTGAAAATGATAGTGGATCAAATGAACAGGTGAATGCCACCATTTTTTTTAAACTAGGTTAAGTATTTTATATCTAATAATTCTCAGAATAAAGGTATCATGGAAAAAACAACCATGGGAATTGATATTTTAGTTACAAATTTTGTCCCCAGAAAAGATGAAATTATTGGGAATATTAATAATGTGGATCATTCTTCTAGAAATAAAAAGGGTAGATTCAATTTCCTAGTGAATTCCCCAATCCCAAATTCAAACCTGGTTAGGGATATCACTGTCAATAATCCTTAGAATGAGAATGATGACTTTTACTATACTATTATAGATGATAAAAAAAATCATGAACCACACTCAAAAAACTATTTTAGTGATAGCACTAATGAAATAACCCTATGTATCCCCTTTAGTGGTCAAGGATTATTGATATATGGAGGATCACCCAGCTCACAGTTATGAGATCTTTTTGGATTCATATAAGGCTTTAAAGTGAGACTCTGGTTTTGAGAACACTATGACAGTGAAAAGATACACTATTTTTTATAATGATTTTAAGGTGTACACCATGAAGGAAAATGAATCGGCCAAGACTGGAGTTTATGAACACACTATAATTCCAATTTTAGTTTCTAGTGGGAAAGGGCTAATGATAGGTATATATCCCATACCTCCTTTTGTGTGTATAATTGTTATAAATTATGATGAAAAAGGGGGAATATGAAATATTTAAGGAACCATCACAAATATTATATGAGAAATTTTATTCCTCAATGCCTTCACCTCTTGATGAAGATTCAGGTAAAAAATTTAAATTACGATGGAGAGGTCATTAACCAAAAGGTCGGGGAACTCCAAAGAATTTTGGAGATTAATGTAAATTTGATAAATGATTAATCCTATGGAAGTTATACTATGATTTTATTTTTATGGTGTTGGGAAATTTTCTTTTATCATGTATTCCTTGTTTCTTGGGAAGTTATTTTCATAGATTTTGTTGATATGAGCATTTCACTCTTTGCATATTCCATATCCCATTGTATTTATTTTATATTAATTAAATAGAGGAATAATGGGTTTTGGTATTCAAATTCATTGTATTAGGTCATTTATGATACATTTTGTTTCATTATAATTTCTAAAAACACAAAATATAACATTTTATTTTAAGTAGTTAACAAATATTTAAAGTGGTCATTTAATGTTTACATCCAATGATCATAGAAACTCCATAATTTTGAGGTAATTTACACCTTTATTATTTATTTTAATGTTATATAAAACTTATATTGAGTTTTGGGATTTTATGGGTGGTTTTGGTGTGTTTTGTAAGTGTTATTATGGGTGTACAGTTTGAGCGCAGTTGGGGGAAACCATACAGTTTTCTCTAGGAAACCATGAAATAAGATTTGGAGAATAGAAGGTTGTGCATGAATAGGACATGGTTTTCAGAAACCATACAAGTATAAAAAAAGGTAAAAGAATATTTGGTGCATGTATTTTAAAAATGGGAGAACCAATCATGCAAAAGAGGGGTTTGATGGTTGTATCATGGACATGATTAGCGCATGGTTTTCCAAACCATGTGAACTAACCATGCAGTGTGTATTTAAATCTCCAAAAATTAGATTTTAACTCCATTTTGACCCCCCAAAACATCATCTTTATCCTCTCCACTTATGTTATCAAACTCCACCACTATCTTAATAATTCGTGGTAGTTCCCTTTGATCCAAAATTTAATTTTGATAGATCTAAGTGTATTAGATCTACAGAATCGACGATAGGACTCTGTTTTCTCTCTCTTGATCTCCCCATTGCCTCTTACTCATAATGTTAGATCTAATATTTTAAATATACATATACATATATATATAATATGATGTGTTATGATATTGGATCTATTGAAGTAAATAACTTTTGAACCTGAATCTAGAAGTCTCATGTCGTTCTTCCATTTCATCTCCCATTGAAAGGTTGGTGTCTTAACTCTCTTATCCACTTTTTCCAGAACATGAAGGCTTAGTTTTTATTAAATACTTATATTGGATTTAAAATGGATACACTAGATGATTTCTTGAAGGAAACCCTTTTTCTTTTATGATTAGGGAAACATTTTAATTTAAATTTTTATTGAAAAAATTGATTTTAATTACGGTTTTAAATTATATGTTTAGTGTAATGTAAAAAAGATATAAAATTTATTATTTTAAAGAAAAGAACAAATTTATGTGGAATTAATTGGTGTGAGAAATTAGAATACATGAGTGGTGTGTGTTCATATTTTCATTATACGGGGACTTGTTGGTATATAATTAGTGTTAGGTGTTTGATTGGAGGTAGGGTAAGGTGTATCACTAAGAGATGGAATGGATAAGTATGGATCATTTATCCTGAGTACAAGGATTCTCATTCTACATTCATGGGTGTATGCATGTAAACTTCAACTATGTACTAAGTAGAATTAAATAACAGTCTGCTTATACTTTTAAATTTAAATGGTTTTAAATTGTAATATTTCTTTGATGTTCCTCTATTTTTTAAAATTATATTTTGAACTGTGAGCTAAGGTGTTCTATCTTAGTAGCTGAGTTAGGAAGTCTCTTGGGAAAAACCTATTAGGAATGATTAATATCCCCCTACATATGCACTTTCGTGCATATGAAGACATTGTTCTTCACGAAACAAGTAACGTAAATGTCTCTTTTTTAACTAGTGGACGTCATGATGGTAATTTCATAGGATGGGGTTGGAGCTTAGAGATTGTCTTATAGATTAGTTAGAGTGTTTCAACATCAGTGTTTCTACATCGAGATGACCTTTAGTTTTTTGGATTCCCCTTACTATACATTTTCACTGATATTCTAATATTTTTGTTTTATTGGTTTTTAATTTGAGTTTTATTGATTAAAAATCATGAATTATATAGTTTTTTGGGTTGTTTTAATTTTTTCATGACACATTTCCTTATTTTAAAAAGGGAAAATCACCCCCCAAAATTGAGGTAAGACCTTTGAATTTATTTCTAGCCTTTAGTGTCATGGAAATGTCACCTAATGTTAGTGAAACTTTGGATATTTCCAAGCCAATTTATATGGATGTGATTTTAAAAATGTCTCCATTCGAGGCATTGTATAGACATCCTTGACTATCCCCACTTTGGGAAGTAGAGACCGGTCAAACATCACAATTGGGAACTAAAATTGTTCAGGAAATGTCTTAGAAAATTCATATGATATAGAAAATAATGATGTCATCCCAAATCCATATGAAGTATTATATTGATTATCATCACTGACCTTTATCCTTTTCTCTGTGAGATCGCGTGTTCTTGATAGTCTCTCTAAGGCCAGGCATAATCGACTAGGTAAGAAAGGTAAGGTTTCACCTCACTATGTTAGACCTTTTGATATAGTTGAATGAATTGGTTATATTTTTTATCAATTGGATTTAACACCATGGTTTAGTTTGGTTTATAATTTTTTTCATGTATCTCAATTGAGGAAGTTCCTGCTCGATTCTAACCATGTGATTTTATGGGATCATATTGATCTTAAACAAGATGATTTATTTGTTCATGAATGATTTTTTTCTTGGAAAGACAACATAAATTATTCAATGGAAAAAATATTCCACTAGTTTTGGTGTTATGAAAATATTCAATAATTCAAGAGTAAATTTAGGAACATGAGAAAGAAATGCTGGAACAATGGAACGTTCATTTCCATAGCACTGATAATCTCTAGATTATCACTAATTGAATGCCTAATGGTGGGGAGAATATAACACCAACAGTTAGAGGTACATAAAAATTTAATTATGTATTTTATGGTTATATTACACATGGGCTGAGTTTTTGTAGTTTTTTATGGTTTATTATGTTTTGGAAGTTTTTTAAGGGTGGAAAGATTGAGGAAACTGTGTGGTTTTCTCTAGGAAATTGTCAAACAGGAATAAGAGGAACGAATGGTGTACATGACTGGATCAAAAAAATTTCCAAACCAAGTAGGTTTCTAGAAGAAATTGTGTAAGTGTAAATAGAGGTAAAATTATGTTTGGCACATAATGTTTCAAAACATGGAATGAATCATTCAAGGGAGGGGTTTAGAGGTAGTAGAAGGTGCATGGTTAGAACCCAATTTCCCAATCTATGTGGACTAATGGTGATGTTTGCATTTGATGTTATGAAAATTAGAGTCTAACTTAGATTTAACCCCCCAAACCCCTCATTTTTCATCTCTTATCAGGATCTCAAACTTCACTACTCTCTTATGCATTCTTAGTGGTCCTATTTGATTTAGAAGAAAGTTTTGATGGATCTAAGTGTGTTGGATATCTTGAATTAAAGGTAAGACTTAATTTTATATCTCCCTCTAGATATTCTCATTACATCTCACTCAGAATGTTTGATATAATCTATTAACAATATATCTATGATAATTGATTTGTTTTTATATTATCTTGATTGGTTTTATTGAGGTAAAGGAGTTTCGATCCAAGATCTAGAGGTTTATTTGTGTCGTTTTTCATTTTTAACATCCGTTGAGAGGTAAATGGCTTCTCACTATTCTCCACACGATCTAGAACTTGAAGGCTTAGTTATTATTAATTTTTTTCGTGGATTTGTAAATAAAACATTGAATGATTTCTTAATGGAAAAACCTTTTTGGTTTTTATTTAGGAAACATTGGAACTTTAATGGTTTTTAGAAATAGAATTTGAATTATGGTTTTAATTTATGGTTTTGTTTTAATGCAATAAATATTTATAATTTAATGTTTTAAATAGAAGAATAAATTTATGTGGAATGAATTTGTGTGAGAAATTGACATAAATGGGTGTAATGTGTTCATATTTTCATTATATGAGGCCTTGTTGGTACATACTTGGTGCTCAGTTCCATACTGGAGGTATGAGAAGGCATATCACCATGTGACTACTTGGTAAAGGAATGATCATCACTCATGGGTATAAGGATTTTAATTTAGAATGCCCGTGTGTGTGTGTGTGTGAGAACCTGAATAGTGGGTGCCAAGTAGAATTAAATGATTTCCTGTATTTTTTAAATTTAAATGGTTTTAAATTGGAAAATTTCATGTATGTTCCTATATTTTTTTTCAAATATATTTTGTACTATGAGATAATGTTTTATTTCCCTAGTGGCGTGAGTTGGGACGCCTCTTGGGTAAAGCCAATTGGGTATGATTACTCACCCCCTATATATGAACTTTGGTGCATATGAAACTGTAGTTATTTATGACATTGGTAAAGCAAAGTTCACTTATTTCACTAGTGAATCATCATGATGATACTTTCTTAGGATGGTGTCGAAGCTTGGAGTTTCTCTTATGGATTGGTTAGAGTGATGTCATATCGGTTTTACTAACTCAGGATGTCCTTTGATTTTTAGAGTCACCTTGCAATATTTTTTCACTACTACAATGATATAGTTGTTTTATTAGGTTTTAATTTATGTTAAATTCTATATAACTCATGCATTATATATTTGGCTTGGTTGTTTTTTATTTTTTCTTGATAGGTTGTTTTTTAAATAGGGAATATCATCCCCCCAATTTTGTGGTAAGCTCTTGTCATTTATTTCCAGCCTTTGGTGTATTTGAGATGCCACCTAAGGTTAGTGTAACCATAAATCTTCCCAAGAAAATTATTAGTCTCATGATGCTACAATCACATAACAACTACCTTCAATTACTTTATTTTGAATAATGATCAACTTACATCTTCTTGTTTTTATAAATCTTCTCAAATCTAAGCCCAAATAGCATGTCTTATTTATATAGTTTTCTCTTAAGTTTTTATCTTTTCAAAAAATTATTTTCCAATACCAATAATGTGTTTTTATTAAAAATTTAACTATTATGTTCTTGTTTCTTATTATAAATTTTTAGCACTGAAAATTTAGAATGACACCCATTGTATTTTTTTTATTTTTTATATATTTTTTATATTTTATAATAAATATATTTCATTGATTTGTATTATTGTATTATAATAAAGTAAATATTATTTGATATTAAATCTAATAATATGCATCATATTTATTTATTTATGAAAATGTATCTCATCTCTTACACTAAATTCACTTTAACAAAATTTAATTATTGAAATTTGAACTGTACATCATGCCATAAAAAAGTGTAAATATTTTTCTTTATATATTAATTTATCTCCTATGTTTATTCTAATATTTAATTCTCATGTAGTATATTCAATAATTGTTTTTATATTTCTACTACAACCTAGTAGAGGAATCAGAAAAATTATTATTTGTACGAAAAATCTTTCTCTAGTTGAACTCCTTCAAAATTGAGTACATGGGTTGGGCAAAACATGTAATTATTACTAAAAGAGAGATTAAAATCACCAAAAACATAGTAAATATTGGTTAAAAAATAAAAATAACATGCTAATACTCATATATGATCCATTATTACAAAAGGAATAATGTATCGTAGAATTATTTTTATGTAAATATTTAAAACTGATTTTAAGGATAATATCATTTGGAAAACATGATCCCCTATTTAGAACTCCATGTCATTTTTTTAGTTCTTTGTGTAACTCCTTAATATTTTTTTTCTTATATAATATAATTTTGGATTATTTATATATTATTTATCACCTCTAGTATAATTTATGTTCCCAATAATTTTATTTCTCCAATTTCATCCCTAAAAAGTCTTATTACAACATATTTTCTCCTATAAGTATTTTTATGAGACATTTTGTATGCTTGAGTTATACCTATTTATGGATTCCACCAAAATTATGTGTTGATTATATATTTCCTAATAATTAAGAAAATATGATCAGAAAATAATGTCAAATATTTTGATATTTCTTTAATATTTGTCATATATTTGAGGATGATATTTGGTGCTAAGGTTTACCTCAATGTTTAGTTCCTTTCAAAGAATCCTTTAATATTATGACACAAATATTACCTCATGATTTAAGACAATAAATAGTGGTATTAACTTCCCTTAAGGTTCAATTTATTCAAATTGGGAATCATGTTCATAAATATATGTTATATGATTCCAAATTCAAATTACTATACTATTGTATTGATGTGGCCAGTTTGGTGTCAATCCCACAGTGGAAAATAATTCATAGATTAAAACTTTTATTAAAAAATCCAAGATGTATTTTTTAAATATTTATGGTTTAATTAAAACTAAATGAATGAAATTTTTATGATATTGGGTTGGAATATGAATTCCACTTTATCTCACCAGAGAGAGTGAAATATACATTAGAGAGATGAATGATACATCATCTGATCGATTTTTATTGAAACAATATATCTCTCCAGTGGAAGGTAGGGATATCTGATGTTGACAATGTCCTATGTAATTGTGCATGAGTTATGGTTTGTACATGGAATAAAAAATTTACTGAAAAATTATAGATTTATGTTGTTCACTAGGATAAGAGGTCAAGGTTCATAATGATAATAAAGATCAAAATTCACCATTATAAATAGAAGGAACTCTGTGAATATATGAGGTTGGTTTTACCTATGTGATTAGATTAATACTTCCATTAATGGGAATTATGGACCTCATTTATAGTGATATTGAAAAATTATTCAGATATGACATTGATTAGAGAATTACAAAGACCTTAATCTAAAAAATAATCCAAATTGTCTAGTTTTTTAGTTGAAATGTAATACTTGTATCTTTTGATTATAATTGAAATAGAAGTAATGATCCTCCCATGGATAGATGACACATTTTCCGAACCATTAAAATTATTATAACCTTTTTTTTCTTACATGAATTCTTGTGAGGTGTGATTTTCTTGAGTGTGTGTGAGGATTGTGTTTTTATAGTGAGTAGGGTGAGAGGCCTCCTATCTCCCAGCACACCAAATCAAGGGAGTCCATTAGGATAAAATATTTTTTCTATGTGTATAATGTTGAGTTTTGATGTTTGGTGATTGTATGTGGGGATGGAATTCCCAACAAGTGGTATCATAGTGCCAAGTTGGTTATTTTCATGGTTGAAACACACTCAAATACATATCAAGTAACAGTCCCTCACTCTTTCCTTGATGTTATTTTACTTGTAGTGGGAGTTTACTATTAGTGAATGATATGAGTTTATATGAAGTTATGAACTAAATATATAAGTTTTATGGCAAGTATTTTTGATTATGGAGAATGTAAATGCAGGATCATCTCATTAAAAATGACCTATATGTTTCATTAATTTGTGTTCATTTGAATAATATGGAAAAAATAGAAAATATAACAAATATATATGAAGGAACATAGTCTAATTAGGATGTCCTTGGAAAAATATGCTGTATTTAACATCCTAGAGGTGAAGACTACATTTAATCTCATAAAATCCTTGACAAATATGTTGGAGTATCCTAAAACACTTAACAAAGTTTTCATGATTCGTAGGTTATTCAGTATGAGACTATTGGATGGAAGAACAACTACATATCAATTGAAAGGTTTTAATATGAGCTACGGGGAGCTTGAATAAACAATGAAAAAAATTCATGGATGATGTATGGGATCTTCTACTACTTTCTTAAGAACTAAATTTGTGAGAGTTGATGGTAATGAAAATGATTAATTACTATGGGAAAAGTACTTTGGTATTTAGTGATGTCTATATTTTGATCCTTAGTGAATAACTTCATAGAAACAAAATTCCAAGCACTACCTGGTAGTGCACTAAATGAAAACAGAAAATGATAGTCAAAATAAAGAAGAAATTATAAGAAATAATTTTATATAAGTCATGGGAGAGATGTTGAGGCAAGTTGGATAGTCCTAGTCCAATATTATGGAGTTGTGGGAAGAAAAGGTACCTCAAAAAGGTTTGTAGAATTCACAAGGAAGCATTTAGAATATCAACCTTCATAATTTAAAATTTCATGAGAAAATAGAGGGAGGGAATAATTTTTTTCTTATTTTCAATATGCTAATGGATTCATGGGAAATTAAAATTGAGTAATATTTCTACTTAATTATAGAGAAAATATTTATGACAAATTATGTTTCTAGAATGTTTGGAAAGGAGAATTTGATGGATGATGAGTCTTTGGAAATCATGCGAAAAACATATGTTAATGTCTGTATGAAGAGAGAGATATTATTGAAGTTGAAATAAGCTAGACACACCCCAAGGATACATAATTACTTAATATAAATAGGGGATATTAATAAAGTAGGCTATGATACTAGCTTTATAGAGAGAGTTTATAAGGTAACTCAAGGATTCATGGTGGTCGCACGAGGAGTAAATGATGATATCCTCTTTTTGACTATAAGATTAAATAGAGAAGTATTTTGATGGGTTTTTTGAGATCATCATATGATCAATTGTAGTGGAATAAAACCCATATTGTGGCTGGTCTATCCTCAAAAAAATCAATATATACAAATGAATGATGAAAATAACATGCATACCTGAAGTGAAGAGTCCATATTTTAATTTTCAATACATTTTTTATGAATACCATGAAATTAGAAAACAAAAAAAATATCACCTCTGAGGGATTATACCAGCCAATGGATCCCAAAATGTTTCTTGATAATCCCAAAACATAGAAAGGGTGCTATTTCGTTTACCTTGTTAATAACTGCATTTCAGGAGGAAGAGAGTATCGAGAGACTTTTATATAATTGGTGTTTCCCACCATGATGGATCTCATACCTTTATATATATATTCTCGACGTGTTTCATTCAATGAAACACACCATCCATATTCAACATATCAACATAAATTGACTCCCATGAAATTTTTTTCATTGAATCCATTTAATGAATATGAATCCCATTTAATCAATTCATAATGGATTATAATTGATAAAACAATATGGGAGGATACATGTACCAAAATATTCATGGGAGTATGCATACACCTGAATCATATACCTTTACTGCACATTCAATAATCTCTAGATTTCACTAAATTCTCATAAAGACATTATTCCAAACTCCACAACTATTTTGGAATCTATCCAAAACTCTTTTGGATATTATTTTATTGAGCTATATTCTCTTTGGAACAAACACTTTATCCAAAATTTAATCATTATCCGTAGGCCTAAGTATTTAACCTTGTTGGTCTTAGTAACATTATAAAAAAAATATAAATCTATATTTCATATATGTAAGTCAAGAAAAAACTCTATAAAATCATCAATGTTATTGAAGCTACTAAGGGGTTTGGTGTGATCTCTATCAAATATAATCATATCTATTTATAACCATGTCCACCATATGATGTATCATATATATCTTATTAATACCCATATATAATCCATTTTTCTTTGATACTGAGTGACCAACAGATATGAATCATATCTATCTAGTATATATTAACTCATTTTTCTTGATTCTATGAAATAGGTTGACCAAGTCGATGAATACATCACATTTTATTCATTTAAAAAATGAGCACATAACATGTCACTAATCTATGTAACTAATCAAATCATATTTTATATGACAAATAATGTCCATATATTTCCTTAGTCTAATTAAATGAAGGTCTATATTTCTTTACTTGTTGTACAAGTGGAAAAATTCTATCATGGTTGTGCTCCAAGTGATGTCATGATAAAAAACATACCCAACCACCCCATGATTTTCTAATTCACTTTTAAATTTTGTAAGAGATGTATCAATGTTTAAAGGTTCTCATCATAGATATTATAACAATATTAGGTAACAAGGATTGCTAATAAGCATAAACCCCTATGTATATAATTGACTCCATGACATTCCGTGAGATATAATTTATTGAGTAAATCCAAGTAACAATTCAAAACATAGTACCTCATTAATCTATTCTTCATATCTTATATACAATAATTTATAATGAGTAAAAGTATATGTTCATGATAACCTTAACATATCATCATAACCAATTATAGTCGGTGATGATCATCGCTTAGGGACAACATAAAGTCATACTTATAGGGGACATTATGAATCAACTGTTCATGTAATGTATATTGGAGCACACATGAATGAATAAAAAATGGAGGTTTCTTATATTATAAAACCATGATAAATTAAATGATCATTAGAACAATAACTTATACCAAGTGATTTAGAAGATTATTAGCCACGCAGTCATTGAGTACGTGAAAATTTAAAATTTATAAACCCTACAAACTACTAGTATTGTGGTAAGAAGGGTGTCGAACCACAGAAAAGGACTTACATTGTTCTAGAACAGATTAAAACTAAAACAAAAAAAAGATAAAATAGATTACTAAGAAAAAAAAACTATACATACACAGTGAAATATACTCTAGCAGTGGGTGTGAAAATGAAGGCGATATGGTGAAATATATGGTTTGAACAGAGAATAAATAGTAGTGATGATTTTAGGGTCCTCAGGCTGCTTTGAACTGATTAAAACAATATTCTCCACTTCTTTTTGGTTTAATTCAACTACTCAGTGCATAAAAAAATTGTGCTAATCCACTGCGTTGTCACTACAATGGATCAACACAGCTCGATTAACTTTCTTCCTTGAGTCTCGATCTTTCAATCTTCACCCTTGGATAAATCTTCTTAAACTGGATAAGATATGAATTGAACTTTTCCAATTCATGGTACTTCGGTCAATGATCCACGGTGAATTGATTCACTAATAGGCCCGTCGGCCATTAGGTAATGTGAAAAGATACTCAAAATAAATAGAACAGAAAACCAAGCAATGAAATCGCACTGAGCAATCAAATTAACAAAACATGATGGATATATGGATGATCAGTTCCCTACATCCAGATTCCCTTAATCTATTTAACTACACATTAAAATAGTAAAACATATTGAAACAGAAAATGAATTAAGAAACATATCCCGCAAGACTGCTCCTCTCTCCAGCAACTACTTCGATCCTGATCCCCTGCTCAATATATGTCTCCCTCTGTTTTGATGATGAGATGGATCGAAGGTTGAACACAATGAATTGATGGATTGAGGGATCTCTGGATGGAATAATCGATGCTTTCCTCCCTCCTGAATGAAGTTCTACAATCCCCCCTTCTTGTTTCGGCCCCTGGCCTTATTCTTAGCAACTCTCGTGATGAATTCTAATAATCCCTTAGAAGTCTCTCGAATCTCATCTGAAGTGTCCCCCAGCCACCACGTGGAGATTTCACTATGATGCTCCTCCCGCACTGGTCACCCGAGTAGTTTCTCTTAACAGATTCAATGGGTGTGCATGTGGTGAGTCACTTTCTTCCCTAGAAATAGCCGATCCACGTGGCATGCTTTTTTGTGCACATCACGATCTTTTTAGTGAACTCTAAGTGAGTGCATCCTACCCCTGCAACGAAAAAAACACACGTGAGTAAAATAAATAATAACTGCTATGTATAACTAAGTAAATTTATACACTATATATTCATATCACTAATTAATGTTAATAACAACTTATTAATATATATATATATATATATTATAATACCTAAATTATTAGTAATATATATTTAATCACTATATTATTTAATCAATACATATATTATTATGATATATAAAAACTTATATTCTATTTATTATTATGCATATTATTGTAATCACATTGTATATGAAATATATATTATATAATAAATATATTATATGTTATAATAGAATTAAAACTAAAAATAAGAAATAAAAAAAATGAAAAAAAGGGGGAGTGGGGTTCTGGTTCGTGCGGCTTGAAGGGGGAGAAGAGGAGGGTGAGGGGGTCTCACAGCGAGGTCTGGAAGCATCAGGTATGACTCTCTTGAGGGGAATAGAGCGCGACAGGGCAATGATGGGTTTGCGTAGTTTGATTTGGGGATCAGGGAATTGGAGGTTCTAGCGGAGTCCGTGAGATGAGGCCACGAAGGATGGTGCGCAAGGAGGAAGGGGCTTGCGGTGAGGCATCTGGGGAGGTCCGGCCACTGGTTCATGGCTATGAGGGGCTTCGGCTTGAGATGCGGCTTCAGCAGGGGTTGCGGTAGGGGCAAGGTTTCGATTAGGGCAGGCCGCGGCTAGGGTGTGGGTTCGAGTAGGGATCGAGGTGTTTGTCCGGTGAGACCGGACCAGTGACTGTTCAAAGTGTGGAAGATCGGTGTGGAAAGATTCAGTGAAGCAGGGGTTCACATTGAAGTAGAAAATAAAATATTCTTCTTCTTAAAAAATCAGATTTCCTGGGTCACGTTTTTCTACTGTGTGTTTGCGGTGGTTGAAATGGTGATGCTGGTGTTGGTTTGCGAGAACGGTGGTAGGGTGCCGGCAACGATGAAGGCAAGTGGAAAGATGGAAGGCAAGGGCGACTGGATTCAGGTGAAGGGTTGGTGATGCAGGGGAGGTGCCGACGATGTTGAAGGCAAGGTACGACAGTGGTTAGGGTGGAGGTGCAGGGAAGGAGCTCATGCGTTATCGGCTTGCAGCACGAGCTTCGGGTGGTGACTCATATCAGTGAGGATAGTATCAGTGAGAATTTGTGGAAAAGGCTGTAACGGTGAGGAAATTGGTATTGGTGAGGAAAGTGTATTGGTAGCTTATCCTGATAGTGAGAATGGGTGTATCAGTGAAGATATGAAGGGGCATAGGTGTATCAGTAGACTGGGCTACTGGTAGAGGGGGTGAGGATTTGCAGCTACTGGTATGGTAACAGTGAGGAAAATTCTATCGGTGAGGTGAGATGGAATAGTGAGGTGTATTGGTAGCTTTAGTAACAGTGAGGATTTGTGGGGATAACAATGGCTATAATAGTGAGGTTTTGTGTATCGGTAGCAAGGTTACTGATAGAAAGGGTTATCGGTGAGGTAGGCTGTATCGGTGAGGTAAGCTGTATCAGTGAGGATGGTCACCGATAAGGGCGGAACCATACGACCGCAACACCTGCAATCAAAAAAAAGAAAATAAGATTAATAAAATAATTTAATAAAATTAAAAAATAAATAAATAAATATACTAATAAATTAAATTAAATAGAATGGAATTAAAAACTAAAAACACAAAATAAAATAATAAAATTAATGAAAGATTTTTTAAACAAATTAATTAATTTAGGTTAAAATTTATGTACATACATAATTAAAGAACAAATTAAAATATTTACAATTACTTGCTTAAATTAATAAACCAATTAATTAAAGAACTAATTAAATTAAATAATAGAAAATATTAAACGAGTAAAACTAAATTGTTAAAACTAATTAAATTATTAAAAGACTACAAAACCAAAAAGAGTTATTTATTCACAATTTAAATAATAAATCATTAATTAATTTAATAAATTAATTATTAAACTAACTAAAATGAAAAATTATAAAAATAAAATAATAAATAAATAAAAGTCTAATTCGCAAGACTGGGTAAATTTAAGACTTATTTAAAATGACACTAATGGAGATTAAAACACATGTTTTAAACTAAAAACTGATTATTCTACACAAGAAGTACGAAAACACAACACTTATCAAATATTTAATTAAAACAACATTTTAATATAAAAAAGTAAATAAAAAATTCAAAAAGGATGTGGAAAAGAGTGTGAAAACACTGCCACATCAAAATACCCACACATAAAGCCTTGTTTGTCCTCAAACAAGTACGTGCCTTTGAATTTAAAGCAAAAATATGATTTTTGAGTTTTAGTTCAAAAAGTGAATGATTAAACGTTAATATCTAGAGGAGTAGGACCAACAATTATTCAGGCTTTTCAAAGGTTTTCAAAAATGATGTCCTACATAGCTTCAAAATCCCACTGGAAGTCAAGAGCAAACAAAATTCGTGCACTGTAAAGTATGTCATGCCTCCTATGTGTATTCATTAACTATCCTACTTCACCGTCCAATTCAAGTTCTAATTCATGGAGTGTTGACAGGTTAGATGAAGTGGAACTCAAAACATAAGCAAGGGAACTTTCCATTCTCACATTCCTCTAGGTTCCAAAAATTTTATTCCATTAAATTGATCACTTTATTGATTCAACTAAAATGAAAATTAACCAAGTCAATTTCTCCCTTCTTCATCTGGGTTCAAAATTCCTCTCACATTAATGAGTTTATTTTTGACAAGGGCACTTTATTTTAATCTTTCCCAGCCATATTCCTTGTGCATAGAACTATGCATAGAACTTATTAAGATTGAAATTGGCTTTATTTATTCAGAAAAATTCACCAAATTTACCTTTTCTCAGATACTCACCATGGGATCCCATTTTCCCATTTTACTCTTGTTACAAAAGACATAATTAATAATCATCCGAATTGACTTCCTAAAGTGATTGAATATTATTTTATAAAAAATTGAGTCTCCTCAGTTCCAGTGAGAACATCAAGTTACTCCATGTCATGATCATCATCCCAAAAAACCTATCATATAATACTCTCATCCTCAGTTCCTAAACAGACAGATCCATAGAAACAGTGAACAACTGCACTCAACAATCATTTGTACTTAACCGTTTCTATTTAAGTTCC
Source organism: Viscum album (assembly GCA_963277665.1). Taxonomy (NCBI): domain Eukaryota; kingdom Viridiplantae; phylum Streptophyta; class Magnoliopsida; order Santalales; family Viscaceae; genus Viscum; species Viscum album. Next base: position 791,277,187 of record OY728120.1, read on the forward strand.
ACTATCAATATCCAACAAACAATTATCCACTAAACAGGACAAAAATTAAGTACCATTGATCCTCCAATTACCATAAATTTATGAAAGAATTTCAAAAAAAATTAGAGGGATTTTGAACCATTTTTTTGAAAAAATGAAACAATTTGACAATTTTTTAAACAACCACATGTTAAAGAAGGGGGGATTTAACATGACAATAGAATGACCCCTCTCCCCCACACATAAAACCCAACATTGTCCCCAATGTTGTATTCTAAGGTGGAAGACAGATTATGTTCAAAACATATGGACATTTCAGCTGAAAAAGGAAATTGAGGGGTATCAATGAAGTTCAAAAATTTTCTTTTCCACACAAAAAGTGAAAGAAAAAAAAGAAACAGAAGAGCCAAACCCCACCAACCATCACCAGCAACCAAGTGTAATTCTATTCCGAAAATGTTCATGCTTGAATCATTTTGAGCAGACAAAAGATTGTATCAATTTACTTCAAATAGTATCATGATTAACAGTGACATGCAGCTGCAGCATAATAAAATTTAAAGCATTGGGTGAAAGCATGTTTTACAAATCAGCTCAAAATACATTTTCAACTCTCTAGATACTAGCAGCTAAACACCCATGTAGGAAATAATGTTCACAAGTTTCAAAAACTAGTGGAAACTCCCCCACACATAATTCATAGCACCATGAAAAATGGATGACTCAATATGAAAGAATTAAAGTATGCAATCCCCTGAATGAGTAGATTCGTGAATTTAAAAATGCATCCCTTTGATTAATTTTTGCATGAACTCTAGATTCTCTAGTTTGGAACAAAAGTTATCTCTGACAACAGCCTCCTTCCACCATGAATGTTCCAAATGCAGCTACCACTGAAACATGATTCTCTTAGAAAACCAGGACCACCAGACCACTTTCATCATATGATAAGGAAATGAATACATTATTTTTCACCAGTAGAGAGACAAAAAACTGAGCAAGGAGCATTTATTCAAACTAAAAATTTAAAGTAAAAAAAGTAAACCATGGGTCGCCTCCCATGCAGCGCTAGGATTAAAGTCTCTATCGAGACCTTATTCCCCTAAATATTTCTAACCATGATCATTTAAATGGAAAGAGTTTTCCATGGTGTGAACTTCACAATTTTCTAAAGAATCAAGAGAATGAATACTCAAGACATTTTCATCTTCAGCACCAATTGGAATTCTCCAAAATTTATCCAGATCACTAAGAGGATTCAGGTTGTCTAGCTCAACTGGGTCTCTAAAAAACAGTTTATTAGCTCTTATAAAGTTCAATAGTTGTCCATGAAAATCACCGACTAGATCAAGAATACTTCCAATGATTCAATAACCTTTAGAGTTTTGCTCAAACCCAAAAATAAAAGAAGAATCATTGAAAAACCCATCAACAAATCTCATATTAGTTCACAACTCTGACAACTCAGAAATATCCCAGAAGAAGTTATCAAATTCAGATTTTAAAAGGTTGTTATCAGTGTCCACAGAAGACTCAAATGATGTGAATATTTCTAGATTAGGTATGAAATCATCACTCACAACATCAAACTTGGAAGGTAAAATGATATCAAGGGAATCCGCTTGTTCATAATGGAAATCATCAAGTTTTTCAGCAGGGCTCAACCCAGATCTTTCTCCAACTTCAAGATCTATTAGACAGTCAACTTCACAAGGGTAACTTTCATAAACAGGTCGAGACATTGTAGGAAAACGGTTTGACTCACTCTCCAGAATGGGTTCCAAAGAAATAATTTGTTCATCAACAGGAGGCTGTGGGGAAAGAGCAGTAACCCGGGAAAAAAATTCAGTGGGTTAGGGAATTAGTATCTCTATGACCTCATGTGGGAAAGACCCATACTCAGATCTAACCTCAATTTTGTAACATTTATTTTCATCCACATCTATCACATCACAAGTAACCTCATGTCTGGGCCTTTCAAACACCAAAATTTCCTCCACATCATCTATAGCTTGGTGGCTGAGTTTACCTTTTGAGACATCAATGATGGTACCACCAGTAGCAAGTAAGGGTCTTCCTAAGATGATTGGAACCTTTTTATCACATTCCATATCAAGGATCCGGAAATCAGTGGGTAATGTGAGTTTTCCTACACGTAGTAATAAGTCATCTGCTCTCCCATAAGGGTGCGTGAGTGACCTATCAGCAAGCTAAAGACAAACAGAATTTGGTTGGATATCCCTAAGACCCAACTTTGTGATCAAGGAGAAAGGCATAATATTGATAATTTCTCCTAAGTCAAATAGACAATTTAGTTGCCCACTTCCTCCTATTCAGCACTGAATGATAAAGCCACCTGGGTCCTTTAATTTGGGAGGAATATTTTTTTGGACAATTTTACTACACTCTGCATGGAGATCAATTTTATCCAACTTCTTCCAATCATTCTTGTTCTTCAAAAACATTTTTTTTTGAATGAAACATATGAAGGGATTTTATCCAAGACTTATAAGAAAGGCATGTTTATGGTGAAGCTTCGAATCAATTTAAAAAATCTCATGTAATCGAGTTCATCACTTTGCTTCACTCTTTTAGGTAAGGGAATGGGAGGGGCATAATGTTTCAGAACAGGTAAGTTATTCACCTTCTCCTCAGACCCAGTTTCTTATTTGCTTCCTTAATCAATTCAGACTTCATTTTATATGGTTAATTAGCATTCTCAGGTGTGGGTTGCACAATCTGTCCAGTTTGAAACTCACTTACCAGATTTTCAGAATTAGGATTTTCCAGATTTTCATTTTCAATTTCAGCTTGAACTTTGTTTTCCATTTTCCTAGGTGTTTCTTTAACTGGTTCCTTAATTTTAAGCCATGACCTGGTTGTTACTACCATCGCATTTTCTCATAGATTTGGGGTTGAAGTGCTATACAACTTGCTCTTTTCTTTACCAGCTTGATTCTTATCTACTTGACTCATTTGAAGTTCTAAATTTTGAATCTTAGAATCTGTGTCCTTCATAAATGAGCTGATCTTACTCAACACTTGTTGCAACATCCCCCTTAACTCCCCTTGAGAATTAAAAGATTCAGCCTCATATTGATTCTGGAAAATTTGTCTGGGCTGTGGGTGGAATGTTGGGGCAATGGGATGCTTGTTTGGGGAAGTGGGCTGCTTTGTGACCCCGTGTTCATTCCATGATAGATTGGGCTGACCTTGATATCCAGAGTGGTATGGATTTGAGATTTGAGCATGAACACCTTGATTCCTAGACATATAATCAATAAACTGGGCACTCTCATCACATGAACCAGGGTGATAAAAGTTTGGACAATATCTCTGAGTGTGACCAAACATCCCACAGTGATAGCACTGCTCTCTAAGAACCCTATCATCAACAATAGCTGCTTGAGGATTTGTATCATCCCTATGGATGAATCTCTTCCAAGTGCACTTGTGCTGAGATTTTTTAGCCAACTTATCAAACAATTGTTTCAGCTCATCAGCAGTGGAATCAGAGAAATCAGCCCACAATATTGATCAACGAAGTTCTGATTGTAGGGGGTGAGGGAATTATATAAAGTCCACATGAGAATATGGGGAGCTAATTAATGGTTGGGGATCTTCATAGAATACCTATGAACCTTTGCCATGCTTAGTGAATGAGTTCCCCCTCATCCTAGGAAAATCCAGTGATCTTATTCCTAACCTCAATGGTGGTGTTCCTCAGATAGAATTTAGATACAAAGGTATTTCACACCTCTTCCCATATTTCAAAGATTTCCTCATCTAAATTTTGAAACAAAGTCCTATCCCTCCCCTTTAGAAAGAATGGGAAAAACCTCAGCCTCAACTCGTCCTCACTAATATCTCGCAGAGGAAACTGCTGGATAGAACCATAAAAATCATTGATAAACTCTAAGGAGTCCTCTATTGGAAGACCATTAAATGATGAAATTTGAGAAAGATGAGACTGTTTGATCTCATAAATCCTAGACCTAGGGGACAATTTGATGCAGGATAGATTTTTTGACACAGTAAGAATTTTAAACTCCCTAATCATAGGTCTCTCAAGGGAAGGAACTAAGGGTTGTGTCCCATTGACATTTTGATTTCCAGCAATGTTTTCCAAATTCTCCATTTCATGTTTCTTTTGTTTTCTATGTTCAGAACAATGCTTGCTGGTTTCATGATTTGGAGTTTCACGTTCTGATTTAGACGCTCTAGTGTGCATGTAACTTCAACAACAATCATTTCTTGAGAATATTTTTTGTAAAATTTTTAAGTTTTATAATTTTTTTCCGGTATACTATTTAATAATTTGTTTTTTGTGTTTTTTTTTAAACTTGGTCGCACGTGCCTTCCCTAGCAACGACACCAAAATTTGGCCGCACAGTCGTTGAGTACGAACAAATTTAAAATTTATAAACCCTACAAACTACTAGTATTGTGGTAAGAAGGGTTTCGAACCACAGAGAAGGACTTATGTTGTGAAATAATAGATTAAAACTAAAACAACAAAAAGATAAAATAGATTACTAAAAAAACAAACTGTATGTACACAGTGAAATAGACTCAAGAAGTGGGTGTGAAAACGAAGGTGATATGGTGAAATATATGTCTTAAACAGAGAACAAATAGTAGTGATGATTTTAGGGTCCTCAGGCTGCTTGGAACTGATAAAAATGATATTCTCCACTTCAATTTGGTTTAATTCAATTACTCAGTTCATAGAAAAATGGTGCTAATCCACAGCGTTGTCACTACAGTGGATCAACACAGCTCGATTAACATCTTTCCTTGACTCTCGATCTTTCAATCTTCACCCTTGGATAAATTTGCTTAAACTGGAGAAGAGATGCATTGACCTTTTCCAATTCTCAGTACTTCGGTCAATGATTCATGGTGAATTGATTCACTACCATGCCCGTCGGCCGTTAGGTAATGTGAAACGATACTCAATATAAAAAGAAGAGAAAACCGAGCAATGAAATCGCACTGAGCAATCAAATAAACAAAAAATGGCGGATATATGGATGATCAGTTCTATACAACCTTATTCCCCTAATCTATTTAACTAATCATTAAAACAGTAAAACGGATAGAAACAGAAAATGAATTAAGAAACATCTCCCGCGAGACTTCTCCTCTCTCCAGCAACTGCTTCGATCTTGATCTCCTGCTCAATGTATGTTTGCCTCTGTTTCGGTGATGAGATGCATCGAAGGTTGATCGCAATGAATTGATGGATTGAGGGATCTCTGGATGGAATAATCGATGCTCACCTCCCTCCGGAATGATGTTATGCAATCCCCCCTTCTTGTTCCGCCCCCTAGCCTTATTCCTAGAAACTCTCGTGATGAATGCTGATCGTCCCTTCGAAGTCTCTTGAGAATCTCATCTGAAGTGTCCCTCGGCCTCCACATGGAGCTTTCACTGTGCTTCTCCTCCTACGATGGTCACCCGAGTAGTTTCTCTTAACATATTCAATGGGTGTGCGCTCGGCGAGTCACTTTCTTCCTTTGAAACAGCCAATCCATGTGGTGTGCTTTTATGTGCATGTCACGATCTTTTTATTGAACTCTATGTGAGTACATCCTGCCCCTGCAACGAAACAACAACAAATGCACTTGAGTAAAATAAAGAATAACTTCTATGTGTGACTATGTTAATTTATACACTGTATTTTCATATCACTACATAAATTTAATAAAAACTTATTAATATATATACTATAATACCTAAATTATTAGTAATATATATTTAGTCACTATTTTATTTAATCAATACATATATTATTATGATTTATAGAAACTTATATTCTATTTATTATTATGAATATTATTTTAGTTATATTGTATATGAAATATATATTATATAATAAATATATTATATGTTATAATAGAATTAAAACTAAAAAGAAGCAATAAATATAAATGAAAATAAAAGGGGGAGTGGGGTTTTGGTTCATGCGACTTGAAGGGGAAGAAGAGGAGGGTGAGGGGGTCTTGTAGCGAGGTCCGGAAGCTTCGGGTACGACTCGCTTGAGGGGAATGGAGCGCGAAGGGGTTGCGCTGGGTTTTCATGGTTAGATTTGGGGAGCAGGGAAGTGTGGGTTCGAGCGGAGTCCGCGAGATGAGGTCACGACTGATGGTGTTCAAGGAGGCAAGGTCATGCGGCGAGGCATTAGGGGAGGTCCAACCACTGGTTCGCGGTTATGAGGGGCTTCATCTTGAGACGCGGCTTTAGAAGGGGTTATGGTAGGGGAAAAGTTTCTATTAGGGCACGTCGCGGCTAGGGTGTGGGTTCAAGTAGGGATATAGTTGTTTGTCCGGCGAGACCGGAGCAGCGGCTGTGCAAAGTGTAGAAGATCTATGTGGCGAGATTCGGTGATGTAGGGGTTTGGATTGAAGCAGCAAATCAAATATTCTTTTACATAAAAAATAAGATTTCCTGGTTCGCGTTTTGCTGCTGTTTGTTTGCGGTGGCTGAAATGGTGATGCTGCTGTTGGTTTGCTGGAACGGTGGTAGGGTGCCGACAACGATGAAGGCGGGTGGCAAGATGGAAGGTGAGGGCGACTGGATTCGGGTGAAGGGTTTGTGATGTAGGGGTGGTTCCGGTGATGTTGAAGGTGAGGTGCAACGATGGATAAGGTAGAGGTGTGGGGAAGGAGCTCAGGTGAGATCATCCAGTGGCACGAGCTTCGGGTGGTGACTCGTATCAGTGAGGATAGTATCAGTGAGAATTTGTAGAAAAGGCTGTAATGGTGAGGAAATTGGTATCGGTGAGGAAAGCGTATCGGTAGCTTAGACTGATGGTGGGAATGGTTGTATCAGTAAGTATATGAAGGGGTAGAGGTGTATCGGTAGACTGGGCTACTGGTAGAGGGGGTGAGGATTTGCAGCTACTGGTATGGTAACAGTGAGGAAAAGTCTACCGGTGAGGTGAGATGGAACCGTGAGGTGTATCGATAGCTTTAGTAATGGTGAGGATTTGTGGGGCTAACCGTGCCTATAATAGTGAAGTTTTGTGTATCGGTAACAAGGTTACTGATAGAAAGGGTTATCGGTGAGGTAGGCTGTATCGGTGAGGTAAGCTGTATCGGTGAGGATGGTCACTGATAAGGTCAGAACCATGCGACCGCAACACTTGCGAACAAAACACAGAAAATTAGATTAATAAAATAATTTAATAAAACTAATAAATAAATAAATAAATATATTAATAAATAAAATTAATTAGAACAGAATTAAAAACTAAAACCAAAAAATAAAATAAAAAAATTAATGAAACTTTATTTTAAAAAATGAATTAATTTGGGTTAAAATTTAGGAACATACATAATTAAAGAACAAATTAAAATATTTACTATTACTTGCTTAAATTAATAAACCAATTAATTAAAGAACTACTTTAATTAAGGAATAAAAAATATTAAATGAATAAAATAAAATTGTTAAAACTAATTATATTATTAAAAGACTAAAAACCCAAAAAGAGTTATTTATTTACAATTTAAAGAATAAAGCATTAATTAATTTAATAAATGAATTAATAAACTAACTAGAATGAAAAATTATAAAAATAAAAGAATAAATAAATAAAATTCTAATTCGCATGTCTGAGTTAATTTAAGACTTATTTAAAATTAAACTAATGCACATTAAAACGCATGTTTTAAACTAAAAACTGATTTTTCTACAAAACAAGTACAAAAACACAACACTTATCAAATATATACTAAAAAGCAACATTTTAATATAAAAAAATCAATAAAAAATGCAAAAGTATGTGTCAAAGAGTGTGAAAACACTGCCACATCAATTATTATGATTAGGTCATGACAAAGGATTCATTTAATCAATACATTTATATGTAATTCCTACCATATCTCCATATTACCATCTAATTTAATTCTCTAACTGAAAACATTAATGATAAAAATTTGTGAAGTAAACCATTTTTAATAATGGAAAGACTTCTTAATAATATTCCTATCATTAAATTCCTTAAATATATTCATACTCCTAAAATTTATAACATCAAATACTATAATTTTAATCTTATATTTTCTACTTATAACTCTTTCTGAGTTTAACATCATCAAATTACTTGGAATATATACCGTCAATTTTTTTCATGATATCAATGTAAATAATTTCATTATCAATAAATAGAATTTTTTAAACCGTTTTAGGATAAATTAAATTTTTCTTAATAAGCTAACATAATCCTTTTATATAAATGGAAATATTCACTTTCTCACAATAACTATACGTAAATATTTATATTTTTTTATTTAATATCACATATCCTAATTTTTTTAGTATATTAGGTGTATATCACTTAATGAAACACCATTACAATCCTTTATTTGTTAACCTTGAACTTCAATATATTCAAACATACTCCCACTAGCCTCTGATACATTAAATTCATTAAAAGTTATTTTCCTAACATTTAACTTATAATTCTTTTTTATGAAATGATACACATTTTTTTAGTGGGAATATTTAATAAAAGAACTATCGGTTCTATATAACATATTATATTCTATTTTTAGATAATTTTATAGATAATAATAATATTATTTAAAATATTGCATTATTGAGTGATGGGAAAAACATCACTCATATTTTACAAAGGACTGGATGAAGACTTTAAACCTTGTATATTTTGAAAACATGTTATGAAATATAATGAATCATAAACCATGGGTATTTAATTAATCATCTCATGTTGGTCATAAAAATAGTTTGTTACTAAACAACATCCCTTATCACATAATAAAAATAATATGAATACACACATCCTTTATTTTTGATACACCTAAACTTGATATATATATTTACATTAAAATATCTGATTTAGCCACTATTTTCTAAACAAGTTGAATGAAAAATCAAAGATCTATCTATCCTCACCTTAATTTTGAACTATTATATATTTATTGAACTTGTGAAATATACATTTTGTATCACATACCCTTAAAAATAAAAGAACCAATTTCAGTAACATTAATACCTTACCTGGACATTATATGGAATTTCCTAAAACTTATTCAGGTATCTTGAAAATTAAATCTAATGGTATCATCAATTATTAAGGAAAATACCCATAGGATTAAAATTAAATCAATTGCAAATTTGAAGAAACATTTTTGGACTATCCAACTTATTTTTTTCTTCTTCTGGTTTGACCTTTCACCCACTTGTACTATCTATATAGCACTTAAACATAGACAAAAATGGTCAATATTAATTATTATTTACAATTGATAATAATAGGGTAAATTTTTCATTAATTCATATATATTATCAAATATAACATCATAAATTTCATAATTAGAAATAGCCTTAAATAAACCTTAATAGAATAATTTTATGCTTCACATAAGCATATTAGATTCAGTTGTTGAACATCTCCAATAGTTTGGTTACAAAAGAATGTATTTATTTAAAAGATAGAATATATTTTACTTAAGGGATTTTCTTAAGATAATAGTCTCAATTTTTTTTTTACATTAGCATTCTCCTTTATCAAGTCAAAGTTAATTTTGAAGATGAAAATTCTCTATTTCTTTCATAGAATCTTTTATTAAATGAGTATCATGTTTTACAACTTTTCATCTATGAAATTTATTGAAAATTTTCCAACTAAAACGAATCCCCCATAAATCATATCTGTTTTGTGATCCATGATTAATATTTCACAAAGTAATGAGACTTCTTTTGTGTTTCTCGTACTGTTTAGTTATTTTGGTAGGGAGTCATCAGAAGAAAAAATTTTTTACTATTGGATAGTTGAGTAGAAAATTATTTTTACATATCCATCATATATATAATATCTAAATATATTACCTTTATGACATAATCCTATTATGGTTTCCCAAAAAGTGTAACCAAAATCAAACACTAATAATAAGCTAACAATACGATCAAGGGTCACCCAGCTTTAGCATTACCTACCCAATAAGATAGTCCAGAGCTACTCATAACTTGTTTTACTTACAAAGGATAGTCCAAGGGCACCCATTTTTAGCATAAACTACCCATTTGAATGATTTAGGTCTTTAAAATTTACTCTTTGTAAGAAATTTCACATTTAATATTTAATAGGTTTTTAAAGTTTCACCTATTTAGTATAAATTATATGCATGTTAAATTTATAACTATTTCATATTATGAAATACTTTTCTTCCTGTGTTTTATTAATTTGTGTATGCATGCTTCTAATGATTTATTTTTGGAATCACCATTCCATTCACCAAATTAATATGTTCACACAACATTAATGTGTCACTTTTACATAACCCACAAGTTTGTGTTATTCACTAAAAATCACAATCCAAGTATATTTACACACATCCAAATATATCATCTACATAATGTATATTATTTTTTCATATAAATTCATAGAGTTATATGAAATTGATAAAATCAACATGATTATTCTTGGAGAAACATAGAGTCAACCCCTCACCCTTATAGAATAAGGTGTAAGACTCTAGGCTAGTGGGTAGTCCAATCCCAATACCCTCTACTTGGGGAGACTTTACCCAAAATATAATTCAATTGATGATATCTCTAATTCCTAATATGAAAAAACTATATTAAAAAAATATTATGAATAACATAAATCTAAAAAAAACCTTGGTCAAGGTAGATGAGAAACTAAATTTTATGGAGTCACACCTATCTTGTAATGAAATTCTTGATATCTTAAAAGAAATTTATCACATAAATAAAGTGTACACATATTTCATATACTATAAAAAATTTATAAACATGAATTAAGAAAAGGATAACTTCAAAATAAATAAAAATTCATAAATTTAAAAATGAAATGAAATTATATAAACAATTTATAAATAAATCATTATAATAAACATTTTATAATTATGCTATATATTATAGATATTCTATATTTTCTGGTACAAACACCTTAATCTAATTACCAATTTGAATTCTTTCATATTTTATGATATTATTATGAATTATAAATATTTTTAACCCAATATTTATTATTTAAACTATTTTCCTAATTCAAATACCATAAAATGAAACATTATTTAAACCATATTAAATAATATCATCAAAACACTTTTTATTTGATCTAAATAATATCTTGAATAAGCCATATTTTAATTTGATTAAATTAAATTCAATTGATTATGAAACATTTATAAGTCTAAGTAAAAAAATACTTTATACTTTAGCCTTATAAAATTACTTTATAAATTCTTTATAAATTACCATTGTGATTTCTAAATAAATACTTTATTTACCATGAGAAGCAAATATGAATTACCATATTCAACGTAAGGTTATAAACCAGTTTTTTGGAACCATAATACTCACTTTCATTTATGTTATTCATATAATATAAACCATTTATAAACATGAATAACATTATAGAATAACTAATTAAATACATATTTTATTCAATCATTAGTTATAAATATGAATTTACATATTTAATTTTAGGCTTATTAAAAAAATATTTTACTAATCCCACACTTATCATTTATAATTTAATTCTAAACTATTACATAAATATAGAAAAAGTTCATATTTAACTTTGATTAAATTTTTCATGAAATACCATAAAATATCATTAATAACATATTTATATAATCTAAGTTCTAAAAATTTAAAAGTTTTAAAATTATAACATGTATCACATGAAAATTATAGTCATTAAAACTTATGTAATTTTTATCATCTCAGATATAAACATTTTAAATCCACTCTCAATATGAACTCTTTCATATTATTAATTATTTGAAATTTCAATTCAAATATACGACATTATTATGAATTAAAAACATTTTATAATGAAATTTTGTAATTTAAACTTTTTACATAATCTAAATAGAACATATTTAAATTTTATTTACATCCTAAAAAAATATATCATGAAAAAACTTTTGATGTTCTATAAATAATATCTTAATAAATTCAATTTTAATTCAAAAACATGAAATTAATTTATATTGAATAATTCAAAATTTTATATATAAACACTATATTTTGGCCTTATTTTTGTAATTTATGATTGTTTTATAAATTATCTTTATAATTTCTTAATAAACACATTATTTTAAGATTACATGGAATGAAATACAATTTGGTAAAAGATATTTTAAATATTAACATTTAATATTTGGAATATTAATTAATAAATGTTTTATAAAACTTTATATAATTAATTATGACCTATTTATATTTAAATAATTTTTAAACTCTTTATTAGTTAAAATGTTTTCAAAATACCTTTTTACTATGTTTATATATTTTTTACAAGCCATATAAACATGAAAAATATATTATTAATATTTAATTTTTAATATTTAAAGAATATTTATAAAAAATGGTTAAAAACATTTAATCAACTAAATATAAACATTTTATAGTTAATTTATAAAACACTTTTTTATATTTTAAAAATATCTAGAAATATATTTTCCATAATTTATAAAAAATTTATAAATAGTCTTATTCAATTCTTAATTGAGTTTTCTTAATAAATAAATAATTTATTAATTTATCAAAAACCAGAGAAACAAATAGTAAAATTTTCAAATTTAATTTAGACTTAAAAATACCATGTTAAAATTTCAAACACTTATCATTTATAAACAATTTATAAATTATAATATTAATTAACTTAAATGTTAAATTAAATAAATTTTAATTTTTTATTATCACTTGAAAATACGTTGTCTCGCAACACAATGTCACAAAAGTGCATCAAACTTCATATTAAATTTATACTCAACCCAATATCAGGTAGAAACCTCAAAATACATTGAAACTCACTGTATGATTAAGTAACCCAAAAACGATACTATGTTTTCATTGAACATGTTATGTTAACCCTTAACATACACCGTTCCTAGACTCCACATTACATTAACTGTTTAACATAAAGTTGAGTATGAAAATAATATTATGTTATGTTGATAACATAGTGTCATGATCCAACACTGGATATATTTTCATAAAGTTATCCTCAATTTTTTCTTGATATTACATTAACACTCAACATAGTCTTAGATGGGAGCACTTCATGTTACGTTTTCATAAAATGTATCCTTATTTAAAGAACATAACATTACATTTTCAATCAATATAATGTTAGGAGGGATTATTGAAGTTTTTTATAGACATGTTATTTAAAAAAATGAAAGAAAACTGTTTATCCATCAAATAACATGGGTTGGATACGATTGATTGGTTTTTTGGGATCATTATATGATCAATGATAGTGGAAGTAAACCCATATTGTGCTTGATCTATCCTTGATAAAATCACCATATATAAATAAATGAATAAACAAATGTGCATATCTGAATTAATGAATCCATATTTTACATTTTGATGCATGTTTTATGAAGATAATGAAAGAATTAAACATAATATTTTTCCCATTGATGGATTGTACCCACTAAAGGATCCCAAAATGTTTCTTGTGGATCCCAAAATGTAGTAGTATTAGTGAATTTAACTTGTGATAAAATACATTTTAGGAGGAATATAATATTAAGAGGCTTACAAAAAATCATTGATACCTAATTGGAGGGATAACAACCCTTTATATATCCATTATTGATTAATTTCATTTAATGAAATGCATCCTCCATATCTAACATATCAATATACATTTATATCTATTGTTATTTATTCATTTAATCCATTCAATGAATATGAAATCCACTTAATACATTTATTATGTATAATAATTAATAAAAACACCTGGGAACATGCATGTATAGAAAGCCACATGGGAAGATCCATAAACCTAAATCATACATTTTTAGTGAAAAACAAAAAAATATTCTGAAGAAACAACATATGATATTCTGGAGTTGGGGTATTGGTGACTAAAACATCTTAGTGATGAAAACATGAAGGTTCTAATAGATAATTTCATGTTAAATATTTAAAACATTGACATCATATGTTGTGAGAAACGTGTATTAGGAAAACATAGGAGGGTTCCATTCAGCTTGAATGGATGAAATCATAAAGAATAAAGGTTAGAACTAGTTCTATAAGACATTTGGGGACATTCCCATGGTAAGTATCTTTTTTGATCAAATTTAAGTTTGTTTGGATGATTTTTTTTATGAATTTTATATTTTTTGAAATTAATTTGATCATTTCTTGAAAAATCTGGAAAATGTTCTAAATATTTTCACTAAAACGAATCTTGTTTTAAAATTATAGAAGTTTTATTTCATTATATAAATAAGAATAGTTCGTAGGAATTTAATTCCAAAAAAATGAATTAATGTGGATAAAAAAGTTTAATTAATCATTTATTTATCATATCTAACTTATATGAAACATTTTAGATATTTTCTAGGACATTTAGGTTTTTATAGGAGGTTTATTATTGTTTTTAGTGTGATTTGTTCTCTGTATTCTAGGATAATTTTAAAATAATTAGATTTTGTTTTTTACTCTTATTGCATATAATCTTTTTATGATTTCAGGAAAATATTGATCACACCACTAGTGATATAACCACCAAATTGAGATAAACCTTTTAGATACTTTTTAATGCTTCCAACCAAGCTATGGGAGTAATTCTATCCCAAAATATTGAAGGGAAATTTCAATACATTTCATATTTATCAAGGACACTGTATTATTATCAAATCAACTAAATAACCATAGAAAAATAATTTATAGTAGTTTTCTTTACATTAGATAAATTCATATCATATTTTTTTCATAATTTTATATTTTTTGATCATGCTTCACATAGTATATTATGAAGAAGGATAAAGAAAAATCCATACTTATTAGATGGATTTTGTTAATTTAACAATAAAATATAAAGTTCAAGGAAAAACAATTAGCTGAGAACCCAAGATAATCATTTTATTAAACTTCCCAATAATGATGAAGTTGATATTATAGACCAAGAATATGAGAATGATCATATTTTGGGAGATTTGTTGTATTTGGTCGAGAGAGAGGTTCCTCAGTATACTGAAATGGTAAATTTTTTGGTAACTTGTCAAGTACCTCCACACTTGAGTCCTAAATAATTTTTAACTCTCAAAAAAGCCCAAAATTATACATATTGGATGATCTATATATTTTTAAAATTTTCAATGATCATGTGATAAGAATATTATTATTTAGGAATGAGATCCAATCTATTTTTTAACTTGTCACTCCATAGATTATTGAGGCCACTTTAGACCCAAAAGGATAGGTATGAAAGTTTTATAGTTTGAATTTATTATCCCATACAATACATGGATACAGAAGTATTCTATGAAAATATTTAGAAATTTCCATTGATTGGAAACATATATAAAAAACAAGAAATCCCCCAACAAACAATCAATTTTATTCAAATTTTTGATGTATAGGAACTAGATTTTTTTGGGACCTTTCATATGTCATATAGAAACTCTTACATTCTTCTGGTATATGATTTTTTTATTCTAAATGGGTAGAATCTGAGGCCACCAAACATGATGATGCTCATGTTGTGTTTGATTTTTTATGTACTAAATTTTTTTGTACCTTTAGAGTTACAAGATCAATTATAATTGATTATGGAAATCACTTTTTCCATAATAGCATAGAGGATTTAATGAGAAGTTTGGAGTGTATCACAAGACATTAAAACCATACCACTCAAAAAAAGGGGAAGTCTGAAGTGTCAAATAGGGATTCCAAAAAAAAAAATTAGAGAAAAATATTTTAAAAAATAGAAATATTAAAGAAAAAGGTTGGAAGAAACCATATTTTCTTATTGGAAAACCTAAAAACCCTCATTTTAATGATACCATATAGGCTAGTTTATGGAAATAATTTTCACCCACTTTTTGTGTTGGAAAAAAAGCCTAATATTATGTGAAACAGAAACATTTAAACTTAGATATAGTTGGGAATGAAATAATACTACAATTGTGGGAGTTAGAATAAATCATGAGAGAATATTTTTATAATTCCAAAATTTTTAAGGAAAGGACTAGAGTGGCTCATGATAGGAACATTCAGAAAATGAATTCAATCTAGAGGACTAAGTGTTTCTACAAAACTAATAACTCATGAAAATTATTGGTAAAATTCATTCAAAATGGGATGGTCTATTTATAAGAAATCATATCTATGATTTTTTGTTTTGAGAATATTATGAAATATGGATAAGAAAACCAATTTACTATTAATGTTTACAACCTGAAATGATTTTATGAAAATTTACCCCATGAACATATAGAGGAGATCACACTCCTCTAACATGTTTATCTAAAGATACATCAGGTTGTATCAGTCGTTAAAATTTTATTGATTATTTATATTATATTAAAATATTTTTTCATGATGAATCTATTAAAATTAATTTAGGATAATAATCATTTAAGTTTAGGATAAATAACCTTTTTAGTTTATGTTATATAAAAATTTTAGTTTTCCCTTTTCAAATTTTTTCACCTTTTTAAATCTTTTTGTGTGTTTATTTTTCACTTTTTGGTAGTATTTGAATCCTACTAAAATTTAATTTAATTTTTTTATAACGTTTAAATGTATGTAAATTTTAAGAAAATAATTTGATCCATATACTAACCTAAGTTAAATACTAAAATGAACTTGTTCTCAAATTCCAATTGACGGAATTGCAGGCAATGACCAAAAATATTTTGAGTCCCATTCCATGAAATATTTTCTTAAATTTTTAATAACTTATCTAAGAGTATTTTGAACCAATTTTAATAGTTTCTTTACAATTAAATTTTTTTGAGAGAATTAGGGAATGCTTGAATAACCATAATTTTATGAATAATATAGTCAAAAACTTATAGAATTTGAGGACCTTGTGCTATATATTATTGATTGATTCATTTTTTTATTAAAATCCAACTTTTTAAATAAACATTAATTTATATCCTACCATAAAATTTAACCCTTGTATCACTTATAATCTAGGAATTTAATTATTAATAATCCACATTACGTGACAAAAATCCCTATCTAACTTGAATTACAAGCAGATGCATGATCTATGTAGAATTCTATTATAGAGGTAGATATAAATTGAGTTTCAACTAGTAGTTTGGAAAAATATATTTTAACTAAAGAAATCAGTGAATTTTTTTTCAATTTATTAATGAGAATAATCATCTGAAAAAGGATAGAAATATATCCTAATTGTTATCCAAGGCTAGGGATATATGTCTACTATTGTTTTGACGTAAAAATAGAATCTCTTTCCCTCCAGAAATTAAATTCTGCAAAAAATTATAGATCTAAATTTGAGCCAAAATAGTGAAACAAATGGGGGAAAAGGAAGAAATATATCGTTTAACATAATGTTCTATATGGTGGACTGACCAATATGCTATAAAGGTGTTTGGAGGGAAATTGGAGGCAAAATATGTTTGCAGGAACTGTTTGAATAAATGTTTCACATGCTAAAAGAAGCTCCCTAGAATTATTTTTAAATCTAGAAGGAAAATATCTCTTGACCTAAGTAAAATAGGATCTCATTCCTACTAAATGAATTTCAAATCCCCTCTATTCCATTAAGATCATACCGAAATAAATTATTATTTTGAAATAGTTATAGGAAATATGGTGAGGAAGTGTTGGATACTACTAAAATATAAAATAGAGTTATATGTATGATTGAATATCAAGTAGAGTGGAACTATTACAATTTAATAGGATGATAATGTTGGAATACATTCATTAAGGAAACTAAAAATCATGCCTTATGCTTCAACAAGGACCCAAGACCCCTAAACCTATGTCATAATTTTCTCATTAAAACATATTAACCCTTTAACCTTAGAACAACTCCAATAATTCAACATGATATGCATAAGTACTTGAATTAATGGGATTAAATTAAGAAATTCATTAATCATATGATGACCCTCACATGAGTTTTTAATGGTATTTTTTCATAAAATTCATACGTAACTATTGAGTGAAATATTTATGGAAGGGTAGGTATAATTATGCCTAAGAGGATAAAGAAAGTGGAAGTTAATTTAATGAACTTAATGTGGAAAATGGAATAAATAACAATAAATAGTCATGATTACATGGGAACATGGTGTTGGAAAAGTAACTCTAATTGTATAATGTTTGAATTTGGATTTATTAATATTTTGGAAGTAGATTTATCCAAAAGGCCCAGGATTATGTGTGTGGCAGTTTATAGAGCCTATATTTTCATATATTTCACTTTTATATTCATAATTTTAATCCCACCATGTGGGAAAATTCTTATGTAAATATCAAATTTATTATTTTTAGGAATAATATAGAATTTAATTATTTAATGTATTAAAACTTGATTTTTAATTGTTTATTTCATCTTGGAATTTTTATAATAAAGTTTAAACTTAGATTTGGGTGTTTTGATGTTATTATATAATGTATAAATTTTATTTATAAGGGTCAAATTGATTTCAATATGTTAATACGGTAGTATTTTATTGGAGTTGAGAAAAAATGGAGAATGAAAATGTATTAAAACACCTTCATAGGATAATATCTGATCCATGTAGGTGAATTACCTTAAATATATGACATTTGAGGAGGCTAGAAGATATTTTGATCTTGCAAATGTTATTTGAGCATGATAAAATTTTCAAATGAAATATTTGTACATATAGGACATTTGTTTGTGCATAGAAGATTTCATCTATGCGTAAAATAATTATACTACTCATAAGACATTTGGCCATATGTATGATATTTCACTTGCACGTAGTAGATTTCATATACAAGTATGACATTTAAGAAACTTGTATAGGATTTCATCTATATGTAGGTGGATTAATCATGTAGGATAATTAACTTTTTGAAATATTGATAATTTTTAAAAAGAGAACAAATTGGAAAAAGTGTCTACTTTGAACCTCATAGATTAAAAATAATGATATGTTTTGAGGTTTTAACCAATTCTCTGAGCTTCTATTTCAGCATAAATTAAACCAGTTAGAGGATTCCAAATGAATAATAATATAAAAAATATTTTTATCAAGATAAAAGAAAAAAAGATATATATTTCCAGTAATAAAGGATTTCATAAGGAATTTATACTATGGAGAGTAAGAAAAATTTCCAAAAATTTGAAATTAAGTATTATATAGGTTTCACCATGATAGACGAAGATATAAACCAAAGAACTAAAAAAAATATCCTAAGGCTAAATGAAGAAGGGGATTTCAATAGAATTTCACATGAATGCTATTGTTATTTACTATTTTGATTTATTTTTATTTTATTTAGTTGTTTAATGATTTATTCTTCTCCATTTATCTCTTCCACCCTTTGAATAGAAGTTTAATTCTTAGGTTATTAGAGGAGGTAAAGTTCTCCTTTTTCAATTATTTAGTCTTCAAATTTAATGAATAATAATTTTTCTTTCTTGTTAAATGGTTTCAATATTTAGTAGTAGTTATTAATATTAGGTTTTATTATTTTTTATTTAATTATGTTCATTATTTTATTCTCTATTTAATGATCTATAATCTACCACAATTTAGTCTTGATTTATATATGATAGAATCAGAAAGGTCTGAGTGGTGAAGTGCTCGAAATTTTTAGAATGTGTATAAGGGGGAAGGGACACTCTTGGATTCCTCAGGAAGAACAAGAATTTATTTGAAATTTCCTTAGTCCACTTGGGGTAAATCACTTAAACACTTTCATACATAGGAAGAAGGGTATAATAAGCTGATATTTTAGAAAGGGATATTCTCACCAAAACAATTTCGCCAATGGTGGAAGGGTAAGAGATTATTAATCCTCTTACATACTATTTAATAGGAAGAATATTTGAATAATTAATAGACTAGGATATCATTATAATTGGAAAAAAAACTTGTCCCAATCATACTTTTCATAATATTTTTTCTATATATTTATTTATATTTTTTCAAAACCATAACAGTTCCAAAAAACCCCATTTCTTTAAACCAAAATTGTGAAAAATTATTTTGTGCCCTATTCTATAGATACAACCTAGGGTTTGACAAGGAAAATATTTATCTTATGAATAAAAATATTTTTTAACCACCCAAAATAAGGTTTTCTTAGTAGTCCCCTAAATGATCTAGGATCTATATGTGGTATCAATGAAATGTAGGTTCACATGATATTTTCTGTATCATAGAGACTCAAATTTCTCTAAAAATTATATAAATTCCTTATTTTGATTAAAAAATCACATGGGTGGAAGAATCAGATGCTACCTTATCTTCTATCATAAATATTTGATGTGTATGATACTATCATTAGGATATATCCACCAATTGAAATAGATATATCTATGACATTTATTGATAATAGGAATATTGAAATTGGTTTGTATGGACATAAATTACATTTTATCATCTTTTTCGGATAAATTAAAAACAAAATTTATTAGGATATAAACAACTAAAGAGATGCGGGACATTCTGGAGATTATTTATGAAAGAAACATCAAAATCAAACAATATAAATTATGAATCTAGTGGAAAAAATTTAAATATATAAGAATGGATGAAGATGAGAATATTGATGACTATTTCACAAGGGTGAATGAGATAGTCATTCATATCAGAGGTTTTAGAGACAAGCTTGATGATTCAACTATGGTTAAAAAATTATTAGAAACATTATAGATTGATTTAACCCCATAATCATAGCTTTGGAATAAATACTTGAGACTTCCCTTGATGATTTTTGCAACACCCTTTTCTATTATGAGATGATAAACAAAAAAAAATTTAAGAAAAATCCACAAATAATATGTATTTTAAATCCAAAAATAATTTAAATATAAAAAATGAGGAAGATGAATCCTCAAGTGACTAGGGTGGAGATGGCTTGGGTGATGAAAATCCAAAGAAACTAATGGCTCTCATTTTTAAAAATATTTAATAAGGGAAAAGGAAATATAATGTAAATATTCCTATTAAATGTTTTAAATGTGGAGGAATTGGACACTATTCTACATTTTTCCAATAAAGAAGAAAAAATGGAACTTGAGGATGAATAAGATGAATATAATTTTAAAATAAATTTTTGAAGTAAATATAGTAAAGGTAAAAAGAAATTTGATAAATGTAAAAGGAATTCATAAAAGAAAATTAAAATAAGTATGATATATAAAGGAAGTAGAAAACTATTCCTAAAGTATATAATTAGAGGGAAAATGTGATAGAAGATACTCTAACTTTAAGGTACATATTGAAAATAATGGATATAACTCAAGAAGTAGAGAAGAATATGGAGAATATAAAGCCTATATGGTTTACATAATGGAGAAAATTTTAATTTTTTTCTTAATAGAAATTATTAAACCAAAAATTATGAAAAATATCTTAAGAATGATATTTGAAAGCTTAAAAATGTTGATAATGAGTTTCAAGACAATGAGAATGAATATATTGAGGAGATAAAATTCCTTAATGTAAAATTTTCTCCGTAATAAGAAATTATAAAATAATATGAGAAGTAGTTTTCTATTTAAGAATAAATTATTATTTACCTAGAAATAAGGATTATTAATGTTGATAATACCCTTGGAATATTTAATACTTATTATGATAGGGTTCAATATGTGAAGGATAAATCATCTCAGTGTGATTAGATTTTTTTCATAAACATTGGTAAACTTTTCACCTATACTTATTGAAAATATTCAGTCTATCTGAACTAAAAATATTTGTTATACATTTAAAATCAGAAAAACAAAGGGTGAAAAAAACTTGATAAGAATTATCCTTTATCAATTGGGTTTGAAAAAAAAACATAAGAAGCGGGTTCACTCAAAAACCAGACAAAGAAAGTTTAATTCTATGTCCAAACAACAAAGAGGTGTTCAGGGACATAATTCGTAATTCCCAAGAAGAATTAATTTTAGAGGATATTTTTAGTTTTGTGGTGACTATGGGTACAATAACATTTTTTTGGTGTAATATATCTCCCCTACGGAACCAAATAAATTTATAATTAAGGGATAAATATATTTAAAGTAATACAAATAGATCTAGAATGAATTAGACTAGATATTATAGAGAAGTAGGTGTATCTATTCAAAATTTATATGATGGGCCTAAGGTGATCTTTGAAATATGTGGACAGTAGGGTCAATGTGTTAAAGGATGTATGACCATGATTCTAGGCAAACAATATTATACTTCAAAAAAAATAATACACCAAAAAGGAGTAAGGAAAAAATTCATTGATTATAGAGGTATCTCTTAATGTTAGTTAAAGGATAAGTACATGGATCCTTGATAATGGATACCCATCAAATATTATTGGGGTTAGAAATATTATTAAAAATATAAAATAACTTTATGGTGGTAAATTAACCATTGGAAATGAGAGTTATTTTAAAACAGGAGGTATTAGAATAATTGAAGTTGACCCCAACAAGAATAAGTCAAAATATGTTTTTTTATTGATGGGATCAAACATAATCTATGGAGTGTAAGTCAACACTATTATAATGTCAATGAGTTAATATTCATGAAAAATTATTATCACATAAAAATCATTAAGTATGGTAAAATCATCACAAAATAAAAAATAACAAAGGCGGATTTATTTAAAATTATATATCCTATCAATTCATGTTATCTCAAAGGAATAAAAGAAAATAATATTTGAAAAAAAAACTTGTTGAAATTCCTTTAAAGAATCTATTTAAAATTTATGAATAATTTTTTTAAGGGATCTACCCCAATCAATATGAGATAATTATCTAGTTTTTAAAACCTTTCAAAAGGGGAATATGGTCAAAGGAAATCATAGAAGAGTGAACACACATTCAATAAACCCCATTGAATTACTTCCCTTAGATTTTTTCTGTCCCATGAGATACAAATCTAGAAGGGGTGAATTTTATTTTAACACATTCCTTGATGAATAAACCTATAACTCCAATATATTTTATGATATATTTCTCTTTAAATAAATTTAATTTCTTTTATATCTTTCTTTATAAACAACATGAAGTTTAAACGAACCGTGAAATACTATTAAATTATTATTATTATTTAATTTTATGGATATAACCAATCCATTGAATTGTTGGGTATTAATAATACTAACTAAATTATGAAAACTTATTTATTTTTTCATAGGAATAAAATTATTTCATTGGTTATCCATTGGTTATAAAATAAAATAAAAGTATTTAAAAGTAAAAATTGATTCAATTATAAAACAATTGATTTCTTGAGAGAAATGTGTTTTATTTTAATAAATTAAATTAATTACTATTAATGAATTATTGAATTAAATTTATAAATTATATATTTAATAATATATTTAACCATTCATCTAATAATTTTTACAAGTTAAATAATGAAGTCAAACATAATTTTATGTATAAAAATGTATTTTTATAAAAATTGTTTTATTGTGTTTTGCAAACTTATTTTTAAATTAATTTATTCCACTTATAGAAATATAATCTTGTAAAATGGATTCCATATTTTAAATAATATTAAATAATATTATTTAATAACTTTGACTTAATTGTTAGAAATAAATAATAGAAAAAGAAGTAATGTTTTTACTGCGGTTAATGTTACAACATGTTTATTGGGGGGGTTAACCTAAGAGATAAGGCTTAAAATATCACAAAACAGTTGATTTGATTTTATTTTTTGGGGTTATTTCAACCATATACTTATTGTTTTTAATTATTTTGAATTTTGGTTCCACATTAATTGAGTAATAAATTAATATATTTTAAGATTTTGAAAAATTCCAAGCGTGTCCCCTCACTTCTTTATAAATGGATACCACCTCTATTATATTACTCACACATAATGGGACATATATTTCATAAAATAACTAACATATCCTAGAGTTCCTTGTTTAGTTACATTACAATCCTTTCAAGGCTCAAGTTGTTAGCCAAAAGTGTTTTTTCAAAGAAAAGGAATAACTCTCAACGGAGTACTTTAAATTTTATTTATTCTCCAACATTCTATAAACATGTAGTGTATATAATAAAATTATGAATAAATTATCATCAATATAATGATATGTTTTTATTTTTATTTTTATACCTTTATTTATCTCATTCTACATCAAATGGGAAATGAAAGCATTTTTTAGGCATACGTATAGACAACCACCTTGTGAGATGATGTATTTTATATTTCATCACCATCATTCATGGTTTTTTATTATTTTGGATTTAATATTTACATATTATATTTATGTTATAATTATTATTCTAAAATTATAATATATTTTCTACCTTCTTACCTATCCATTCATTGGAAATTGATAACGCCACCCATTCATATGTGTGGACTACCACCTCTATGGTGCGACGTGATTCGTTTTTCATTTATACTTTAGATGGAAGGTAATAAGTATAGATTTATTGAATATATATGAAATTTATGACATAATTATTATTATTTATAGGTGAATTAATATTTACCATTCTCTCATTCCATCCATCTAAAAGTGCAAACATCACTCGTGCATACGTACGAACTACCGTATCCATGAAGTGATGTAATTCATTTTTAATCACCTATTTAAATAAATGATAATAAAATTACTAGATATTATAATTATTTAATTAATAATATTTTTTATATTTTTTATCCATGTCCAAGGATCAAGTACCATAACCATCGAACTGAAATATGCATGGAAAACAGACCAATTTTCACCTGAATGGTCATTTTAATGAATAAATTATTAATAAAAGGATAATTGTAAATTATAAAGGAATGATAAATAGTAATCTATGTATGAATATAGATTTTGAATATTTTAATAATAAATATATATTTATTATAAAATATATTAGAATTTGTAAAAATCAAGAAGAGACTTGTGGAAAGGGGTTTATGCAATAATCTCATTTCATTCCAAGACTATCTAAGATAAATTTCTATTGAGGGAAATTATTTTGATCATATCATTTAAAACCCATATATTTTATTATTATTTAATATTCTTATAATTTCTATGTATTAGTTTCGCTGAACATATTTCCTCGTTAGTCAACAAAAATTATTCTTCCACGCCCCTACTCTTAAAAATTGATTCCATGAAAATTCATAACTATACATGAAATTTTTTGAAAATTCCAATTTCAATACCTTTAACTTTATTTTAAAATTTTTTAAAAGGAATAATTCTAATCTTTTTTTCAAACAATATCTTTTTGACTTTTTACAATGTTGTGAAAGGAATGTTTTCTTTTCATGTTTATGACATGAAAAAATTTCACCACCACCATGACTGTTCTTTGATTTAATTATTCCTTTATAATTTTCAAAAAAATATTTTCTCAATATTATTTCAATATTTAGTTAAACTTTTATCAAAATACTACGATATTTTCTCATGTTTTCAAAGAAACGTTTGAATGATATTATAAAGGTATTTTTCATTTATATAAACATCCTTTAAGGATAATTATGCTTCACTAGGGATATGAGCTAATGATAACATATAATTTATTTCTTTAGATGTATTATAATGCTGATGGTTTATGTATGAATCTATGAAAGCCATTTCTTTTCCAAGGGTTATATAATGATGAAACGATGAATGTTTTTATGAAATTTCAGTGCATTTATGGTTTGATGTTATAAAATAAGTGGTTATATTATAGCCCTCTAATGAACTTTGAAAAAATGGATAAATCCTGAGATAAATATGTTTTGCATGAATTAAATTTCATGTTTACTATACTATACATGTAACTAGTTTCATGTCCACAAGTTGATTTTGGATATGATTTTTATACCTAAGTTAATGTGTAGACCTCATTTCATATCCATAAGTTAATATGTGGACCTAGTTTCTTTTTCATTATTTCATGAGAGGACCTTATTTCATATACTTAAACAAATGAGTGAAACTTTTAATATTTATCATATTCACAATGTTATAAGATTTTATTTTTTATGCATTACCATGTTTATGATATGTTCTCATGGATCATGATTGATTATTTATGATTCCATACAATTATGAATTTTTTCTTATGAAAAATCCTTATGTCATGACTCATGATTAAAGGTATTTAATTGATTGGGTAGGACAATATTATTTTATGATCATGTTCTCATACCCTTATTCTCATATATAATCATTGATTGATATCTTCTATGTTTACCCTTATTGGGTATCAGGTCTCACCCTTTCTTATGTTTTCCTTCCCCATGTTTTCATTAAAGGTTATAAGTAAGATATTTCTAAATGGGTAAAAATATGAAGAACATTATTGGAGATGTTAAAGATACTTTATGAACTAACGTGTTTTTATTTCTAGTAACCAAATATATTAAACATTTATCATTCTCATGAGGGTATAATTCTTATATTTATATAATATTTATTTAAAACGATGTAATATTTATGTTTGTTATGATTGGGTTACCTATGTTTTTATAAGGTAAGGGTTTAGTAATTTTTGGATATTTGTATTAGAAATCCTTGGTGAAAAACTAGGGGATATTTCTATTTATATGATAACATCCTAAAGTTTTGGTAATATAAAATTGTGTGTTTACCTAGAAAAAAATCCTTGTCTGGATACTTGAATGTTGAGGTGGCTTTAGTAAAAATGAACCTAGGGGTAATAACTCTAAATGGGGTGGATTGGATATTAACATGATCATCATGAATGTATGATGAGTGGGACTAAGACTACACACCCAGATAGAAAATCATGGGGGATATTATTTAGTTAATACAAAATTCTTTTTATGATCCATTATGAAGGAATTGGATAGATGATGACCATAGATGGCCTAGGTTTAACCTAAAGTGTCTTTGGTTGATAAGAAGGTGTCATAATCTAGGATATATTAGGAATGATTTTCATTAATATATGATTATTCACCCTAATTTTTGTAGCTAGATTCTTACACTATGTTTTTTGGTTTTAGTTATTGGTTGGAACTATAATGAAATATGTAAACAATGGATGAGATGACCCATAAGACAACCATAATCTTAAGAAACCAATTTTATTAGGAGTTGGGATGCCATATCTTATAACTATGTTCACTCAAATATCTCAATATATTAGTCGTAAGATAGATCATGTTGAACATATGAATGATTTAAGGAGGGAGAAGCATACCATTGTGTATTTTAGGTGAAAACAACCACCCTCCTTCTGTGGTTCTTCTGATCCACTAACTGATCAATGGATAATTGTGATGGAGAATATATTTTCTATTCGTCAGTGATTAGACTATGAGAAAGATTTCTTATCATTCTATCAAATGGATGGAAAAGTTGGTAAATTGTGGAATCTTATCAAGAATACAAGGAAATAAGAAGAAATAAAATCTGTGGAATGAGATGAGTTTAATAAGATATTCCTCAATAAGTACTTTATTAGTCCAACTAGGTTAAATACCATGAGGGGGGGTGAATCAAGGTATGATAGATTTAAACAACTACCCCTTTAGAGCTTGTTTCATTATTAAACAAAACATTATTTTATGACATTCTCATAGCTATGTATGAACATAAATGAAAGTATGGACAAAACACAACAATTTTACTTAATTCACCATCACTAGGATATATCATTGGATCATACAACGATAATGTGCCAATGAGCCAAATCTAATAAGGAATAATTCCAAAAAAAGGTTCAGGATAGATCACTTCAATGCCTAGGATCACTGCATTTACAAATGATCAGAGTGTACTCATCATCCCTCTTGGTTTGCAACCAATCAAAATTTGAAATCTTACTGCCCTCTCAACTAAAGTGTGCTCGCTACTACTCTAGAAGTGTTTGTTGTTGTTCAGAATCACCTCATAATTATTTCACACATATATGAGTGTGAAATGAAGTCCTATTTTTACCCTGTAGATGAATTCCACTTTTATGTGTATTATTAGTTTGCAAAAACTGATTTCATGAGCTATTTTAGTCCATTTGTGAACTTCCTTGCACCCTCCGCGAACTGTCTTACATCCTCCATGAAATACCTTGCATTGCATGACGCGAGTGCTTTGTGAACCTCCTTTTCTTTTTTTATGTCACCTATGATTTTTAGACGACTGAGGCCTAGTTAACCATTGATGCTTTGTGGACTACCATTTCTCCGTGGTCCCTTTTCCTTTGAGAACTACCAAGCTCCAAAAAACCCCTTCTACAAATTTTCTTAAGAAACAACCCTTCATAGAATTCTATCCTCACAAAACTCATCTCCTTCACATAATTATCCCTCATGAACTAATTCGGACTTCCCTAAATTCTTTCAGTAGTTTTGATATTCTCTAATGAAATTATCACTCCCTAATGATGTGATTATGTTCCTTTATATAGGAAAATAAATCCCACAAAACTTTCTAATAAAAAATACCCAAAACTCTGTTGCAGTATAGCCTTCTCCAAAAACATACTATGTGGTTTTCATATCCTATTTAAATGTTCAAAACACCGATAAACCACTACTTTCCATTCGAAAATGAAAATAAATTTGAGGCAGAATAAATCCACTGACTTCACTCTTAAAACGACAAGCCACCCACAAATTATGAGCCTCACACAAACTGATTTCACTATGTAGTTTATATAGTGTGATTCAGGTTTAATATACCTCCTTTTTGGTGAGCATAGTGGAGCTACGATGCTATGCAGTCCATGAACTCCATGATTCGTGGTCTCTAAACTGTGGTTCCGAAAATCGTTTGTGGAAAAAATTCCTTTTATATATAACAATCTCTAGATTTTGAGGTCTAAAAATTTGGAAATCACCTGGAAACTACACCAACTTAAATATATTCTTCTGTAAAACCAACCATAATGAAACTTGGTCATCTATATTGTTCAGCAAACAAAATCACTCCAAAAACACCAAGACAATGTCTTTAGGTATTTTTTCCCAACACAATTTCCCTGAAATCGTCACACCAAAATGGAGAGGGACATCATAGGGTAGAAGAAAAAGTATTTTTAATCCATCGACACCTATGAATAAAACTGTATAAGACTTACAATGTATTCTTCAGGTTTTATAATTAACCCAAATAATATTTATTGATTCTTTAGTGGTTTGAAACTATACATTTGAAAGGAATTATCCATAAGGGACTTTGGATGCTATGAACAAATCGTTTGATGTGCACTCAAAGTGGAAATAGAATATAGAAACCTTTATAGTTTTGGTTATAAGAAAAGGAAGATGGAGTTTCATAGAATCTCTAGTAGTATTTCACATGGAGGGAAGAAGAAGTTTTAACCTCTAATATGCCAAAAATTTCGGAAAGATAACATAGATAATTTCCTTAATGGAATTATAAGATGTTTCAATTGTGCGAGGCTTAACCATAGAGAATGTTGGTCGGAGTATATTTCTAAATAAGTGGGGGGTGAATTGAGTATCTATAAAATTTTCGGTTAAAAAGTTTACTTGAAAATGATCCCCCAATAAAAATAAATACAGTCCAGTTACTCAAGGTAATAAGGTTATAAAAGTTTGACTATTCAAATAACTTATTAGAATATTGATTAATTTCAGTAATATCAATCTGAGTGATTGATAGAACTTTTGAAGAAACATTAATAGGAAAAACAATTATAACTTCTATCCAAGACTAAATATCAATGTAAAATTTAGTTTTCTAAAATATAAAGTAAAACAAAGAAAAAATAAATTAGAAGACACAGTGGATAAAATAAATGGTTCAGTCTCAAGACAAGACCTAATCCACTCCAATTTGTGATCACCTTCCAGTAAGTAGTTTATATTAATAAACATGATCCACACCCTGGATCAGGGTAAACAATAGTATATAGACTTTCCAGGACACATGACCTCTTACACTATTCTTAGTGGGTATAATCTACGAGGTCACAAAAGAAAATCTTCCACACATATCCATGGGAGTAAACAAATATAAGAAGATGTGGGAGGAATGATATCATGTATCATTATGTTTAATCTAGGAGACAATGTGTGTTTTAATACAGAAAAAAACACACATTTCCCGAAAGCTAAAAACAATACACAATTCAGAAAATATGATGAGATAGGGTTATAAGTGATCTGATTGTTATTATATGAAGATATGGACTTGTATGATGAAGAAGATGAAAATATCAAGTCCACTTTTGAAAAGTAGATTATCTAAAGTCTGATGCTCTGGATTTTAGTTTGATAGTGTAAGCTATGTAGATTGTTTTCTTCTTTGAGTTTGTACTACGAAGATGTTTTAGGCTCTGACCTATGGTAGTTAAGCCTTTAGGAATCAAGAGTGATTCATGCGCTCTTTAGTTTTGTTGTGTTGTATGCATCAATTGGATTTTTCAAATTCTTGTTCCTATACCAACTATTTCAGTTCCACACTTTCATTTTTTATGGAGTGAAAGTGTTGGAGAAGAAATTTTTCTTGTATTCTGCACCTCGTACGTCATAATTTCATGTGACTTGTCTACATAAAACATTAATTATGTTAGTGCCTCTAAATTACTCAAATATGACCATTATAAATTAAATTGGAAATGACAAAATAGATTAAAGAACAGTTTCACGGTTCATCTTAAAAGGAAATCACATGGAAATGGTGTCACTAGGAAATGGTGTCTGCTTCTTTTCCATTGAGCAGTGAGACAATCATGACACCACAGTTTCATTGAGATCAGGAATCAGTAGCAAAAATATGGTTTCAGGATCACAGTTTCTTAGGACTGTTTTCTAGTCCTTTGTTAAAACGTTGAATGGTGTCTTGGTGATGGTAGTAAAGAACCAGTGTCATTGATCTGAAACTGGTTATGGTGTTTGGGTCACGGTGGCTGGGTCACGGTGTCTCGGTCATGGTGTATGGGTTATGGTGTCTAGGTCACAGTGTCTGGGTGATAGTGTTTGGCTTACGGTGTCAAGGAATTTTAAAAAATATAGAACTGGTGTCAGACTTACTGTTTCTTAGACTTAGCCAAAAATATGTAAACTGTATTAAGAATTAATATTCACATAATGAATTAGACTTAAGAGTTCATATAAAAAACATTATAGAACAAAATTAAATATTGGTTACAATAGTCAAAATTCCTTTATAGGAATCACAATCTTGTGAAAGATTATTTAAAGCACAGGGAAACTAACATCTATACACATGATTTGAGATAGATTAAACATGTTGAAGATCATTTGTGATCATTAAAACATAATTAAAACATGATGAGTCCAACGAGATATCCCTTTTTGATGATCACAAATCATAGGAGTTAGATGTCTGTTCTTAGTGTGCTTTCTCCCCCTTTTGGGTATATCAAAAAGAATATAGGAAAATGAAAAATAGATATTGAATAATGGTAAATAATAGAATATACAAGAACATTTCACATTGCATTAGATTAAAGGATATTTGTCATTAAAAGCATTAAGGAAAAGTAAAAAACATCCCTATCAAAATATAGTTTTCACTTTTCTTCAACACTACATATCTTCTCTTTGACTGTGGTAGCAACATCATAAGAAGCCAGATGATTAGTAGTAGAGGTTGAAGAAGTGATTGATCCAACTTCCAGAGGAAGAAGAGGGATCCCTTCAAAAATATAAGGTGACCGAGTAGGTTTGGTTGAAGACTGAGGCATGTTTTGGTCCATGATAACAGGTCTGATCTGGCTCAGAGCCTGAGATACTGACATTGAGGCAGAAGAAAAAGCAGTGGATGAGGAAGGAGTGGAATCATGCCGCAATGGTATAGCTTTAGGAGAAACAATGACAGTGATTTTCACATGAAGATAAGGCTTAAACAATTGAATTAAATCAGTAATGATATCAACACCATACTGCATTTCCTTCTCAAAATCATCTTTGTTCTCCATGAAGTTGTTCAATAGAGGAGTAAAATCTTTCATCTTTTGGACTTGAGTCTTGAATGCTTGAGTGACATGAGGAATTTTCAAATTCATTACAAGATATTTGAAATTATTGATCATATCATGCTTAGAGAAAATCCTATTAAATTAGAAATCCAATCTCTTAGTAATTTATTCCTGAGAATCGTTTGAAATAATTGAGTGATAATTTACTAGATAAAGTACTCTATCAATATTCTTGATGACAACAGATAAAAATTCCATTTCAAAAGTGCTTAAAACTGACTGAAGTTCTTCATTAATAATAGTTCTGATCAGATCACTGTCTAAAGGTTGAGATGACTATCTAGAGGCATTGGATGTTGTATTGGATGAAGTGAGAGACTTGGTCTTATTTAGAAATTTTTGTAGACATCCCTTGTACTCATCAGTTAGCGTTTTAATACCAATAACAAGCTCATGAATCTCATTGAATATCATAATGTTTCTCTCAGCCACTTTCTCATAAATTGAAGTAAAGTTTGGTTGAATCAAAGAATAAACTTTCTATGAAATATGATCACTAACATCCTCAACAGGATGAGAAATAGGATCTTGTCCTAGTTCCAAAACTTTTTACACATATTCAACCATAGATCTGAGAGACTACACCTCCTCACTCAAATTTTTGTTCTAAATTCTAACTTCTTGTATTTCATGAATCATTTTTGGTTTTATTTTCCATAATATTTTCTCTAACAGCAAGGAAGAATCTCTTTCACAATGACTGGTCACATGAGTAAGCTAATAGTTCAGGATCTTTTCAAATCTATCTAAAATAGTATCTTCAAAAGTATTCATATCACTATGACTCATAGAATCATAAGTTTCTTGTGAAGGTTTAATAATAGGAGCTGAGACTGGTTCAGGATATTCAAAAGATATCACTTCTAGAGAAGAAATAGGTTTCAATTAAAACACATTGGAAAGGTCTATACCTATAACCGTGTCCTCCTGGGTATTGTCCACATCATAGTGGCTAGGAATCTTATACCAGGTATCCACAGTGATCTGATCAATAGTATTAGGAACTTAAAAACTTTCTAGAAATGGGTGATTCTACCCCTCAATAGGTGAATCTCTTATAGGATTAAGAGATTCAGTCCCTTGACCTATTTCTAAATTTTTATCTCTAATAGCCTCACCCATTTCTTCTGTAGCTATCTGAAAGGATTGTTCCATTCATTCCATAATAGATGGGATAAATTCCGGATCATCTTGTAGTTGTTCTCCAGCTGTATCCTCTTCCTCAATAGAAAGCTCTTATTCTATATTCCCCTTAGGAACAACATTTTCTTTTACACTAGTAGAAGATTCTTTTCTAGAACCAGGTTCTTCTTCTAAATCAACACTTCTTTCAGTAACAAGTACATATTTCTCAACTATGTTTTGTGGAACAGGTGGAACACTATCTTATTTATCCAAGACATATCCTTCCATAGGTTCAACAACATCCTCTTTATCATCATCATCATAATAATCAACCACTTCTTATGGTTCAAAACTAGGATCAAATATATTCTTAGGTCTTGAAGGATTCTCAACGAGATTTAACTTTTCATCCAACCTTTCATTGTCCTCCACCCAAGACTTTTTCTAAGGATTCCAGCTTATTTTCATCCTTTTGACTTTATACATTGAGATACAGAACTCATAATATTTGATGACTTCTTCATTTGGTCCAACCACTCGTTCAACAGACATCATTGTAGAGATTAACCTTGAATAGAACAAAGAGGTAGACCTCAAGGTTATTTTAATCATTTAAAACATTTGAAGTATAATATAGATACACATATTAATCTTGTGACCATTTTTATAAGATATATTAAGAACACATCTTGATACTTATGATTAGAAAAATCCCCTTGACTTGTACTAATAAGATTCTGGATAAACATAAATAGCAAACTTGTTTCACCATCCAACTCAGCAGCAATTTCCCTTCTTTTCATCTTATTTCCAGTCAAACATTATAGGGATTCTTCTAAGAAAAAAACATCACTAGGAGGAGGAGTACCTCAATGGTAGCACTAAAATATTATATTATGTGGTATCCCTATGCATAAAACCCATTACCTCAAGGAAAAATTACACTTTTATCCATTAATCCAGCTTCGTACACAAAACCACCTTCTATATCAAAAGAAAACCGGACATACTGATAAATATGGTAAATGAGTTTTGGATAAATCGGCCTTGTCTATTTTGAGAACCAGTTCATCCATCCCTACTCATTTAGTACATTCAAAATTAATTACTTACATGTCAACAACCACTTAGAAAAAATTTCCTTTTTTATGATTACTATTCTCTCATCAAGATTCAAATTCAACAGTTCTCCAGGTGCTACTTTTGGTGACCTTTTCAATTTCTTTTGAGAATTTCACTTCTCAGGAGTTGATGGAGATGGGAACTGATTTCTGGGCTTTCAACGAGTGGTTTCATAGAGTTGAAGGGCAGAAAGAGGAATTAAGATTTAAAATAGAGGGGTTTCGGTTTTGAGAGAAGAGATCTCGAGTGAAGAAAATAGCGAAGGATATTAGGTTTTTATCATTTAGGGATTACAAGAGTTGCAAATTAAAAAACATAGGATAAGAACAATTAAATAATCAACACAGTGATACAGGTAATAAAATAAAAATAAAATGAAAACTTATTCAT
Organism: Viscum album; assembly: GCA_963277665.1. Classification (NCBI taxonomy): domain Eukaryota; kingdom Viridiplantae; phylum Streptophyta; class Magnoliopsida; order Santalales; family Viscaceae; genus Viscum; species Viscum album. The sequence goes on from OY728120.1 coordinate 791,311,682, forward strand.
TATGTTGTGACCAGAACAGTTTTTCACAGCGAGACCAGAATATATTTCCACGCTGTCATTCTTACGGTGTGACTCTAAATGGTGCGACTGTATCATTTGAGATAGTAATGGTGAGACTATAACTGTAAAATAGTAACTTCAAGATAGTAACCTATGATACCGTGAGGGTGATACATTAATTCTAAGATAGAAACTTGTGAAACCGAAAATCATGAAATCGTAAACTATGAAACAGCAACCTGTGAAATAGTAAGTGTGAAACCATACAGTTTCTACTTAAGATTTATCATTCCTAATTAATTTGTGATGTAATCTATTCATTCAGAATTTATTGGTTTAGTGAATATATCAGCAAGTTGATATTCAGTTCCAATGAATTCCAAACTGATATTACCTTTTTAATAATTGTCTCTCAAAAAGTGATGTCTTACATCAATATATTTTATCGTAAAGCGTGAAATAGGATTCTTTTAAATGTCAATAGAACGTTTATTATCACAATTTATAGGTACATGTCTGAACTAATATCCAAAGTCTAGTAATGTGTGTTTCATACACAAAATTTGTGCACAACAACTACCAGCAGCTATGTATTCATCTTCGATAGTAGATAATGCAGCATAATTTTGTTTCTTACTACACCATGACACTATAGACTTGCCTAAAATGTGACATGTTCCAGAGGTTATTTTTCTATCTAACTTACAACCACCCAAATCCACATTATAATAGATAATTAAATCAAATGATTGTCCTCTAGGATAGAAAAATCCTCGATTGGGTGTATGTCTGAGGTTTTTGTGAATTATTTTAACATCATTTAAATGAGATTTATTAGGGTTTTATTGAAAAATAACACACATACATACACTAAACATTATATCAGGTTAGATAACAATTAAGTAGAGTAATGATCCAATCATTTCTCTATAAGCGGTTTGATCAAAAGATTTTCCATCTCCATCAAGATCCAACTTAAAAGTAGTACTCATTTGAGTGTCACTACTTTTAATGGTATCCAAGCCACAAAGTTTTAGAATATATTTAGTATATTTTATTTGATTTAAAATAATACAATATTTATTTTTAATGATTTTAAATCCAATAAATAATTTTAGTTCATCCTTTAAACTCATTTAAAATTCATTTTTAATTATTTTACAAAATTCAATACATAAATATTTTTTTAAGATCCAAAAATAATATTGTCTACATAAATTTGAACTACTAAAACATCATTAGAAATTAGTTTTATAAAAAGATTAGGATCCACTATACCTTTTATAAAACCTTCGGAAATAAGAAGGGTACTTAATATATCATAATAAGCTCTTGGATCTTGTATTAAACCATTAAAAGATTTTGATAATTTAAAATCATTATTTTGAATTTGAGGATTTGTGAAACTAGGGGGTTGTTCAACAATGACATCCTTAGCTATATACCGATTTAGGAATGAACTCTTGACATCCATTTGATATAGTTTGAAATTAATATGTGTTGAATATGTAAGCTAGATTATAATGAATTCATGTATAGATACTGGTGCAATGGTATCCTCATAGTCAATTCATTCTTCTGGACTATAGCCTTGTACAACCAATCTAGCCTTGTTTCTAACTATGTTACCAGCTTTATATACATTATTTCTAAATAACCACTTAGTGCCTATGGTAAAAGTTTCTTTGGGTCTATCAACAAGTTTCCAAAAAATTTTCCTTTCAAATTGATTAAGTTTTTCTTGCATAGCCATCACCCAAAATTCATCATTGATAGAATCATTAATGTTTTTAGGTTCAAGTTGTGACAAGAAAGATTGATGTTGAACCTGATTTCTAAGAGAATATCTAGTTTGTGTTCCTTCATATAAATCTCCAATAACAACATCTAAATTATGGTTCTTTATAGCTCTAATGGATATTGAAAAAGATTGTCTAGTTATTGTAGGTTCTTCAGCAGGTTCAGGTTCATTATGGCTTGAATCTGGAGATCATCTAGAACATGATCTTTTTACAGATTCTTTTATATAATAGTTAGAGGATTTAGCATTGATGTCCAGATTTGACATATCATCCTCAATATTATCTAGAGATCTATTTGGATCGTGTGGATCTTTCTCTTAAAACTTAACATTGAAATAGTCATCCACACATTTAATTATTTTGTTAAAAACTCTATAGGATTAAATAGAGATTGAATATCCTAGAAATATTCCTTCATCACACTTGGATGAAATGTTTTCAAGATTGTCCTTGGTATTAACGATATAGACTTTGAAACCAAATACTTTGAAGTAGTTCACTTTGGATTTTTCTATTGTTCCACAACTCATATGGAGTTCTTTTAAGAATAGGTTTAATCAATACTCTATTAATAATATAGCATGTTTTATTTACAGCTTCAGCCTAAAAATGAATAGGTAAGTCATATTCCCTTAGCATAGTTCTAGAAATTTATAGCAAGGTCCTATTTCTACTTTCTATAAATCCATTTTGTTGAGGTGTTATAGGGGAAGATAAATTACGATTATATCCATTTGTGAGAAAAAAGATTCAAAATCTTGATTTTCAAACTTATTACCTTCATCACTTCTTAGATATTTAATTCTAAGTTCACTATGTTTTTCTACAGTTTTAGCATACTTGGTGAAATAAGAGCAGGCTTCACTTTTGTGAGCCAAGTAGAAGGTGAAATTATTCGTAGAAAAGTAATCTACAATAACATAAACATAGTGTTTCCCATTTAAACTAGAAACTCTAGATTGTCCAAACAAATATATGAAAACCAACTAGAGAGGTTGAGAAGTTGAAACATCTTTCTTTAGTTTGAAGCAAATTTTTTATTGCTTTCCCTTTTGACAAGTATTACACACTTTGTCATTTGGGTACTCTAGTTTGGGTAGATATTTGAATAAATTTTTTCTAGTAATAATTATAAGGGATTGAATATTGCAGTTTCCTAGTATTCTATGCCAAATCCAAGACTCATTGTGAAATACACTTAAACATGAAGAATTCTTAGAAACTAAAGAATCTAAGTTAATAGAATATACATTTTCATTTCTTAATGTAGAAAATACTAATTCATTTTTAGAATTAAAAACATTTCAAGGATCATTGAAAATTTTAACATGAAATCCATCACAACATAGTTGTGAAATACTATGCAGATTATTTTTCATTACATAAAAAAAGTACTTTGGAGAATAAAATTGATATAGAGTTATCGATTTGGCTTAGGAAAATACTTTTTCTTTTGGCATTGTCACCAAAGGTGACATGTACACCGTTAGTCATTATTAGGTTCTTGAAACATGACTAGTATCCTATCATGTGTATTTAACACCAACTTTCCAAGTAAAATAATCTTTTACCAGAGCTCTTCAAACAATTTTCCTCAGAAGTGTTCGTTATGAAACACATATTGGATTTGTCGGCCTATTCATCATGTGACGACTCTGATTCAATTAAATTGTCCACAGAATCACTCCATGTTTCTTTCATTTCCTTTTTATACATTCTATATTTGTACTCATATTTCTTTTTATACTTGATCTTGGGATTTTTAGCTTTTACATATCCCTTTCGCTTGAATTCATAACATACTATCTCATCAGACTTTTCATTTCCTTTCCAATATTTATTCCAGATTCCCTTTTGATCATATCTTCCATTGAAGTTAGGCTTTTGGAAAAATTTCTTCCTTTTCTAAAATTTCTTAAACCTTCAATCTAATTGTGCCATCTCCCCATCACTTTCATGTGATGATTTATCACCACTAGAACATTCTACAAAGACTTTCAGTTTCTCATTTTCATTGTGTTTAGAGGTAGTAGTCTTAAATGCCACAAATTTTCTTTTGGGTTCATCCTTCTCTTCCTTGATTACTTTCAACTCGTCTTCGTATAAAATTATTTTCACAATGAGTTCTTTGACAAGTAATTTTCTGATGCCATATGAATCTCTAACAGAGATATAAGTTCCTCTCCATCTATCATGTAGGCATATGATAATCCTCAAAATTTTTTATTTGGATATAAATTCTCTTCCAAGAGAGATCACTGTGTTTAAAAATTCTTTGAACCATAGATAAATATCTGAAATATGTTCATTAGGATTCATTTTAAAGTTATCATACTTAATTCTATACGTATTATATGACAACACTGATTTTATTACAAACTTAAACATGATTTATCACATACACTATTCACTTGATACAACATGGAAGATCGAGAGGTCTAGTGTCTTTAGGGCTTAGGATAATTACATAACAACTTAAAACATGAAATAACACATCTTTATTGAAAAAATCCTTTACGTGACCACTACATTCCCTCGTAATTAGCATTGCATGGGATAACTTTAGGACATGCCTAAGAAAAGGGTGATCTATAAATCCCATTAAAGTAATAAACATGGAATAAATGGGGAGTACAATACATGTTTGACAATAGGAATATCAATATATCACAATAGAAACATGGACATAAAGTCATGATAAAGAATGATAATCATAACATGGAAATGTGGAAACAAAACTTAACATGGAATTAGCATGAGCCAAGGCCCCTTTCACATGAAGCATGAGTAAATTCTCATTGCACATGAAGCAAGAGTAAACCCTTGTTGCACATGAATTAGCATGAGACAACACTCATTTCACATGACTTATCATGATACTATACTTTACCCAATTCATTGGATCACTATAAGGGCACACCCTTCTTAAACATTTCATTTCATGCATAAGTGTGCCACATGGATCATAAAACATGGATTCATTAAAAATAATAATTTATTCCACAATAAGGAATGTGGAATTCATACATGAAACTTTATAATCAATAATTAAATGTGAATAAAGGTTAATATCCTTTATGGGGAAATGGGAATGGTATTAACTACACAAAGGCATTGGCTTATAAAATCGGTGCAATTTCAGCAGCGTAATGACGTGACATAAGAATTCCTAAAAATGGTTGATGAGAGAGAAAGGGGTGTATAATCAAATTTAAATGAAATGGACAGTAATGGGGTCATATAGATACATGTACAAACAATTTTAATGGAATTTATATTCATGATAAAAAAGTATTGCTTGAATGTAAATGAAGAGAGAAAAGTTCCTTTCGGAATTTCGGCATAGAAACAGGTGTACATGGGAGGAATTTAATGAGAGAGAAAGGGGTCTCCCATCATTCAAAAAATAATAGGGATTTATTGGGGAGGTTTTAAACCATACCCCAGCATTTATAATCGAAATTAGAATTGCATAACAATATTAAGAAAATTGGACAAAAAAAGTGAAATGAAGAAAAACCCTTACTTGGAAGTGTGCTTCCAAAGGCTTGATAGAGGCTTGAGAGAGGCTTATTGGGAGCTTGGGGGATCTTTTAAGGATTCTAGAGAGAGTAGGGTAGAGTTTTTAGGAACTCCAAAGTATTTGAGTGAGGAGGAAGTGGTAGCATGGGTGGGTTTATATAGGAAAGGTGAGGGAATTCTTTATTAGTTAGGTTTGGGGCCCCTTACATTAAACTAATCCTAACCATAAATCAGCTCATGGTTTTTGCCCATGGTTTTTGGAAAATGGGATAGGAAAATAATATTTTATAAGTCCAATGTCCAAACTTCTTAAAATAATGGGGTTGCTTATGTGGAGGTGAGTCACACTCCCATGGAAAATAATTCAAAAAGGCAAGATGTTTAATAAGTCTTGAGGGGTCATTTAATTCATTGAAAAGTAAGTCAAACAAACCCAAAATCACATTATTTTAATGGTAATACATATATTGGAAGAACATAAAGCTTATAGTATTTTATTACATCACTATTGGGTCATTATGATGTCATAAAACACATTATATATTTAAAAGGTATTTAATTTTTACCCAAAAATTTGACTATCATAGAAAATTATGAAAAATTCACCATTGGATAATTTCAAAGTCCTGATTCTAGAAATATCATTTATTTTATTTAAATAATTTTCTAAATAGGTTTATTTTCAATTTTAAAATAAAAACCGACATTTATCGAAAATTCATGGGTTTTGATAGAAATAGATTTCAAACCATAATAAAAATTATAATTGCATTCATAAAATTATAAGATCATTTATATTTTAAAAAAAAATTTAATAATAATAATAATAATATTTTATTAAAATTTTATTTAATTCAAAAATTCCTTAATTTAATAAAATATAATTTTAATTAAATAATAACTAAAAACACTATTTTTACATTAAAAACTATTTACAATGTATCAATAATGACAAGAAATTATATTCATTGTTATATACAAAAATTATGCACATGAATATAGTACTAGCGATTTGTTACATAACCCCTTAAAAGAGCCGCAAAATACCTAAGGGTAAGGTGTGCGATGGTGAAAGACTTTTGGGGTGGCTCAGATAACATTGCTCGAGTGGTAATCTCTATCAACATCCACTTTTCCAATAGAAAGTCTCGTTCGAGCTTGACATGATGAAGCTCATCATGGTCTTGGCCAAGAGAAAATCCCAAAGATTCCACATCTTTTCCAAGCTCTAACAAATGGGATTCATATGGAACAATTCTACTAGATGAGGCCATCGCTTCCTTTGTCTGAGTAAATTGGATTTGTTAAAGCCCTATATTTATACTATTCATGTGATCACTATTAAACGACTATAAAAGCAACGGTCACAATTATTAACATAAAAGAAAAGAAGTTGACATTTTATATAAACATTTTACATAAGGAGACACTTAATTAGATCAACATGGATTTCCATTAATGAATCTTTGGGTCGTTACAATATTCCCCCCTTAAGAAATTGATCCCTCAAAATTTCCTTTTCCCACACTAAAACAGATGTGGGTAACTCAGCTTCATCATTTCCTCCGATTCCAAAGTCGCTTCCTCAATATTGTGGTTTTTTCACAACACCTTGACGAGGGGCATTGTCTTATTTCGTATAACTTTTTCTCTACGATCTAAGATCTTCACTGGTTGCTCCTCATAAGAAAGATCATCCTCCAACTATACCACCTCCGAAGAGAGTACGTGTGAAGGGTCCGGTGTATACTTCCTTAAGAGGGATAAATGAAAAACATCATGTACTTTGGCCATGGTAGGTGGAAGTTCTAGTCGATAGACCACTGCCCTGACATGATCAAGAATCTCGAAGGCGCCGATGTACCTTGGACTTAAATTCCATTTCTTTCCAAACCTCATGACCTTATTCCACAGAGATATGCGTTGAAAAACCATGTATCCAACTTTAAACTCAAGGTCTCATCAACTATTATCTGGATAACTCTTCTGTCGACTCTGGGATGCCTTGATATGCTGCTAAATGGTTTTCACCTTCTCCACCATTTCCTCGACCATTTCCGGTCCAAGTAGCTTACGTTCACCAACCTCATCCCAACATGCCGGTGTTCTGCACCTTTTCCCATACATAGCTTCATAAGGTGCCATTTGGATGCTCGAGTGGAAACTATTATTATAAGAGAACTCAACCAGAGGAATATATTGATCCCATCCTCATTTAATGTCCATTGAGAATTCTCTCAACATTTCCTCAAGTGCTTGGATAGTACGCTTGGATTGACCATCAGTTTGAGGATGATAGGCCGTACTGAAGTTCAGTTAATATCCAGAGCATGTTGAAGACTCTTCCAAAACATAGAGATGAATCTTGGATCTCAGTCAGACGCAATAGATAGTGGTACTCCATGCAGCCTTACCACTTCCTTAATATATATCTGTTCCAGTTGATCCAATGAGAAATCCTCCTGAATAGCTATGAAGTGTGCAGTCTTTGTAAGACGATCCACCACAACCCAGATTGCATTGTTGCCTTTGGATGTCCTCGGAAGTCCAGTGACAAAGTCCATGGTGATGTTCTCCCAATTCCATTCTGGTATGGGCAATGGTTGCATCATCCCCTTAGACTTTTGCCTCACTGCCATCACTTGCTGGCACACGAGGTACTTTGATTTATATACAACGATCTCCTTCTTCATATTATCCCATCAAAAGTTTTCTCAGAGATCTCGATACATCTTTGTGATCCCTGGGTGAATAGAAAAATTTGAACAATGTGTATCATCCAAAAGTTCCTTCTTCAGCTCCAGACTTGATGGAACACATATTCTTTTCCCAAATCGTACAATTCCGTCTTCATTAACATTAAACTCTGAGGATTTCACTTTTTCAATAGCTTCTACATTTTCCTGAATTCCCACATCATCCTTTTGAGCATCCTTTAACCTTTCCAAAAGAGACAGTTGAGAAATCATTTGTGAAAGGATTGATGATGTTTCCTTCTTTATGATTCCCATGTCCATCTTCATCAATTCTAAGAAGATTGGATCCTTATCAATTATCATCATTGGTAGAATCACTAGGTCCTTTCTACTTAGGAAATCTGCCACCTTGTTCGATTTCCCAGGGTGGTAATGTATTGAACAGTAATAATACTTGATGAGCTCTATCCATCTTCTCTGGCGCATAATAAGCTCTTTCTTTGTGAATATATATTTAAGACTCTTGTGGTCAGTATATATCTCACATTTCCCCCCATATATATAATGCCGCCAGATTTTCAAGGAAAAGATCACCGCCTCCAACTCCAGATCACGCATTGGATAGTTTCGCTCATAGATTTTCAACATTCTTGAGGTATAGGATATCAATTTATCATTTTTCATCAGCACACAACCAAATCCCTTCTTCAAAGCATCACTGAATATAAAAGAAGGTTCCCCACTTGTGGGTAAAGTGAGCATGGGCACAATGATAAGCCTCCTTTTCAACTCCATGAAGCTTTATTCACATTCATCAGTCTAAGAAAACTTTACTCCCTTTTGAGTTAGCTTGGTAATAGGGTTGGACAATCATGAGAAATTTCTCACAAATCATCAATAATATCCAGGTAACCCCAAGAAGCTATGGATATCCGTTACTGATGTTGTCCTCATCCATCCCTCAATTGCATCTGTTTTAGAGGGATCCATAGATATCCCATTGCTTGTGATGATATGACCCAAGAATGAGACCTCCTTCAACCAGAACTCACACTTGTTGTACTTTTCATAGAGGTTCTCCTTGCACAAAGTCTCTAGTACAGTTCTTAAATACTCATCATGATCCTCCTTGGTTTTTTAGTATATTAAAATATCATCTATAAATACTACCACAAATTTGTTGAGGTAATCTCTAAAGACTCTATTCATCAAGTCCATGAAGATTGTTGGAGTGTTAGTGTGTCCAAAAGGCATTACGATGAATTTATAGTGCCTGTATCTTGTGCAAAAAGCAGTCTTGGGGATATATTCCTTCTTTACCTTTACTTGATAATATCCCGACCGCAAATCCACTTTGGAGAAGTATTGTGCTCCATGAAGCTGATCAAACAAGTCATCAATCTATGGCATATGATACTTGTTCTTTATCGTGATTTTGTTAAGTTCACGATAATCGATGGAAAGCTACATTGAATCATCATTCTTCTTGATGAAGAGGACTGGTGCACCCCATGGAGAAGCACTTGGGCATATAAACCCTTTATCCAGATTCTCCTGTGGTTGTTTCGTTATCTCTTCATGCTCCACAACAACCATTCTATCTGGAGTCTTGGATATTGGTAGCACCACTGGTATAAGTTCTATTGAGAATTAAACTTCTCTTCTAGGAGGAAGACCAGTCAGTTCCTCTGGAAACACTATAGAGAATTCCCTCACAATAGTAATTTCTTCAAGGATGGTTTCTTCTTTGGACTCAATCATCTGAGCGACATACGTGTACTCATAGGGCCGTAATATCCATGATTGAGATGATGGAGCTAAAGGAGATTCATCTTCTTCCTTACAATTGTAATGAATCGGGGGTCGATTCTCCATATGGAGTGTGATTTCCCTTTCCCGACAATTTTTGTTGGCTCTATATAAGGAAATCCAATCCATTCTAAGAATTGCATCAAATTCCACTAGAGGGAGTATGACGAGGTTCACTGGGAAATTCAATCCACAGATTATAACACTGGAGGAATTATATTCATGGGGTACAATGATTGCCCCATTTTTTATACTCACCGACATCTTCACTTCCATGATTTATGGTGGTGCTGGGATTGTTCTTCTAAACTTTAGAGATATAAAAGAATTTGAAGAACATGAATCAAAAATTACATTCTCTATTATTGAATGATTAACTAGCGTACCTGTCACCACTTCGTTGTCAGGGTTCACTTCGGAATAAGTGATGGAAAAAGCTCTTCCTTTCTTCCATGGAGGTTGTTGGTTGCCTCTGAAAACCCTTGGATTAGGGAACTGATTTAAAAAATGACCCGGTTCCTTGTAGTTGTAGAAATGAATAACGCGTTGAGGTTAGAACAGAGCATTCCTCTCCTCTATCGCAACCGTTGGTCTTTCTTGCCGACAGTTAACAGCTAGGTGACCTTCTCTTCCACACCTAAAGAATTTCCTTGTCCCCTTGAGGAAATTTCCAGGGTTCTTCTTTCCACACTTTTGGAAAGTGGGGTGCTGGATTTTCTTAACATCATTGGATTTATCCATCGGACTACCAACATTGATGTCCATATTACGCTTCCTGTCCCCATGATACCCATGTGATTCCCCGATCTCCATTTCGACCATGAGGGCACATCATACAATTTCCTCATAGTTGTCAAAGTCATGGATCACTAATGCTTTCCATAGGCTAGGCTTCAGCCCACCAAAGAATGGGTCAACCTTGCATTCGGGGGTAACGACAAAGCCCGAAGCGTATCGTTCAAGCCTTATGAAGTTTGTCTCATACTCTCGAACAGATTCTTCGCCTTTTTTCTTGAGGCAAAGGAAGCCCCTTTCCCTCTTAGGCTGAAGGGTGCGCAGAAAATATTTATCGAAAAATATCTTCCAGATATCCTTCCATTCCAACACCTCTATATCCTCCTCAGGATTCATATTTTTGATCAAAAACCACCATTGATCAGTGTCACCCTCCATTTGATAAGCCTCCAGGAGAACCATATCTTGTTCAGAACATTGAATGATGGAGAAGATCTTTTCAATGGAGTTGATCCATTATTCAGAGATCGTAGGATCAGATGATCCACTAAAAGTAGGAGGCCTTTGTCTTATGAAGCTCTCGATAGCGAGTTGTTCCTTCTTAGGGGGGTCTGGACATTTCTTCTTGACCCGTGTTTCTATTCAAAGCTTGAGTTAGCTGAGTTAGAAGTGTGACAAAGATTTTGATTCCCACTACCATTGGATTGATCATCTCATTAGTACAGTCATCACACTAATCTTCACATTGGTTGTTAGCCAAAGTCGTCCTATTACCAGTCATTGGCTAGAATAAAAGGAAATTTAGGGGTAACACATAAAGGGTAATCCAAAGACAAAATTTTATGACTTATAAATAAACTTTTATTTCCTTAACTTATGAATCTATAGGAATCAATCTTGGATTTATGTGATCTACTTTCTAACATATATTCTTAGGGGTTTTTTTAATTCCCTTAATAAGGGTTCATACTAAGCTTATGAATTTACCAAAGCATATCCCACGGGAGCGTCGTAACCAAGAGTGCAGCAAGGCATGTTGTCGTGCACCAGTTCCCATTCGAGTCTAGCTCAAAGCGGTGTTTTCATGTTTAACCCCTAGGATACATCTGTGCTAGAGCCGCCTCTACCTGCTCGTATCCAGACATGGATGTATTTTCTTGATAACCTACTTACTCAATACTCCCCAAAACTTAGGGACGTTTTTATTATACTTAGTCTTGTATCTTAGCCTTTACTAGGGTTTTCTTATCCTAATACCAAAAATATCTAAACATATCCTCTGATACCAACTATGAAAACCCTGCTTTTATTACAAACATAAAAATGATTTATTACATAAACTATTCACTTGATACAACATGGAAGATCAAGTGGTATAGTGTCTTTGGGGCTTAGTATCATTACATAACAACTTAAAACATTAAATAAAACATCTTTATTGAAAACATCGTTTACATGACCACTACATTCCCTCGTACTTAGCATTACATGGGATAACCTGAGGACATTCATAAGAAAAGGTTAAGCTATAAAGACAAGTAAGGGAATAAACATGGAATACATGAGGAGTAAAATACATGTTAGACAATAGGCATATCAATAGAGCACAAGAGAAACATTTACATAAAGGCATGATAAATCATGATTATCATAACATGGAAATTTGGGAACAACACTTAACATGGAATTAGCATGAGCCAAGGCCTATTGCACATGAAGCATGAGTAAATCCTCATTGCACATGAGGCACAAGTAAACCCTCATTGCACTTGAATTAGAATGAGAAAACAGTCATTACTCATGACGTATCATGATACTATACTTTACCCAATGCATTGGAGTGCTATTGGGGCACACCCTTCTTAATCATTTCATTTCATGCATAAGTGTGCCACATGGATCATAAAACATGGATTCATTAAACATAATAATTTATTCCACGATAAGGAATGTGGGATTAATACATGAAACTTTATAATAAATAATTAAATGTGCATAAAGGTGAATACCCTTGATGGAGAAATGGTCATGGTATTCACTACACAAAGGCATTGGCTTAGAAAATCGATGCAATTTCGGCAGCGTAATAGTGTGACATAAGAATTCATAAAAATGGTTGATGAGAGAGAAATGGGTGTCTCATCATATTTAAATGAAATGGAATGTAATGGGGTCATATAGATACATGTCCAAACAAATTTAATAAAATTTAGATTCATGATACAAAAGTATTGCTTGAATGTAAATGAAGAGAGAGAAGTTCTTTTCGGAATTTTGGCATAGTAACGGGTGTACATAGGAAGAATTTAATGAGAAAGAAAGGGGTCTCCCATCATTAAAAAATAATAGGGCAGTATGGGGTAGGTTGGAAACCATACCCCAGAATTTATAATTAAAATTAAAAGGGAATAACAATATTAAGAAAATTGGACCAAAAAAGTGAAAGGAAGAAAAACCCTTACTTGGGAGTGTGCTTCCAAAGGCTTGAGAGAGGCTTGAGAGAGGATTCTTGGGAGCTTTGGGCACCTTAGGAGGATTATAGAGAGAGTAGGTAAGAGGTTGGAAGAACTCCAAAGGCTTTGAGTGAGGAGGAAGTGGGATAATTGGTGGGTTTATATAGGAATGGTGAGTGAATTCTTTATTATTTAGGTTTGGGTCCCCTTACATTAAACTAATCCAAACCATAAATCAGTAAACGGTTTTTTCCCATTGTTTTTGGAAAAGGGGAGAGGAAAAAAATATTTTATAAGGCCAAAGTCTGAACATCTTAAAATAATGGGGTTGCTTATGTGGAGGTGAGTCACACTCCTATGGAAAATAATTTAAAAAGACAAGATGTTTAATAAGTCTTGAGGGGTCCATTAATGCTTTGAAAAGTAAGTAAAACAACCCCAAAATCACATTATTTTAATGTTAAAACATATATTTGCTGAAAATAAATCTTATAGTATTTTATTACATCACTATTGGGTCATTATGATGTCATAAAAAACATTATATATTTAAACGGTATTTAATTTTTACAAAAAAATTGACTGCCTCAGAAAATTATGAAAAATTCACCGTTGGATAATTTCGACTTCCTAATTCCAGAAATATCATTTATTTTATTTAATTAATTTTATAAATATGTTAATTTTCACTTTTAAAATAAAAACCGACATTTATCAAAAATTCATGGGTTTTGACAGAAATGACTTTCAAACCTTAATAAAAATTATAATTACATTCATAAAATTATAAGATAATTTATATTTACTAAAACTTAATTGAATAATAATAATAATAATATTTTATTAAAATGTTATTTAATTCAAAAAAACCTTAATTTAATAAAATATAATTCTTAATTAAATAATAAATAAAAACACTATTTGTACTTTAAAAACTATTTACAATGTATAAATAATGACAAGAAAGTATATTAATTATTATATAAAAAAATAAATTACATGAAAATATTACTAGTGATTTGTTACATAACCCCTTAAAATAGCTGCATAAGAACTAATGGTAAGGTGTGCGTTGGTGACCGACTCTTGGGGTGGCTCAGACAACATTGCTCAAGTGGTAATCTCTATCAACTTCAACTTTTCCCATAGACGGTCTTGTTCGAGCTTGACATGATGAAGCTCAGCTTGGGATTGGTCAAGAGCAAAGTCCAAATGCGCCACCTCTTTTCCGAGCTCCAACAAATGGGCTTCGTATAGAGCAATTCTACTGGATGAGGCCATCACTTTCTTTGTCTGAGTAAATTGGATTTGTTAAAGACCTATATTAATACTAATCATTTGATCATTGTTCAACAACTATAAAATCAACGGTCACAATTCATAACATAAAACCAAATAAGTTGACATTTTATATAAACATTTTACATACAGAGACATTTAATTAGATCGAGAGGGATTTCCATTAATGAAACTTTGGGTCATTACATATTATGTCTCATTTCTTTCACATTAGTGGTTCCCTGATGTGAAATAGAGAGTGTCCCGTATTTCATGGACAATTTTACAGGCAGAAATTCTATTGAATTTTTAATATCCTTAGGCACAGTATAGGGAATTAATTTCTTTACAATTGTTGTTATAAGCAGTTTTAGTTGGTTCATCCCAAGTAGTTCTAGAAGTTAAAAGAATATTATACTCATCTATAATTGAAGACCAAAATTCAAAACCCATACTTGCTAAATTCATTTTCATTTTAATTTTCCTTTGGGAATAATTAGTTCAATTAAATAATTGTGGTTTGTTGGTAGAAACACCTTCTAGTATATTATCTATAATAGATAAATACTTTTAAAGAGCTAGAAATTTAGAACTAATAAAAATTTACAGATATTTAAAGTGCAACTAAAATCATAGATAAAAATATTCTAAAACCAGATCCTTAACATGAATAAATTTCTTTTATACCAAATGTTAGATAAAGTAGTTTAGTCAATTGGGTGGGGGTGAATTGAGTATCTATAAAAATTTATGTTAAAAATTTTACTTAAAAATGATTCCCAAATAAAAATAAATACGATACACTTACTCAAGGTAATAAGGTTATAATTGTTTGACTGTTCAAATAACATCTCAGAAGATTGATTAATTCTCAGTAATATCAATGTGAGTTATTGATATATCTTTTGAAGCTACATTAATAAGGAAAAAAATTTATAACTTCTATACAAGACAAACTATCAAAGTAAAATATAATTTATATAAATATAAATTAAAATAGAGAAAAACTAAATTAAAAGACACAGTGGATAAAATAAGTGGTTCAGTCTCCATATGAGAACTAATCCACTCCACTTGGTGATCACCTACAACCAAGAAGTTTATATTATTAAACTTGATCCACAACCTAGATCGGGGTAAACAAAAGTACACAGAAAATCTTGCTCATAAGAACTCTTCCACTATTCTTCGTGGGTATAATCTACCACGTCACACAAGGACCTATTTCACACTTATCCATGGGAGTAAACAAATGTAAGAAGATATGAGAGGAAGGATATCTTGTATCCTTCAGTTTAATCTAGGAGACAGTGAGTGTTTTAATGTAGACACACAAATCGATCGAAAGATAAAAATAATAAATAATAGATAAAATATGATGAGAGAGGTTTAGAAGTGCTCCGAGTGTTCCAATATATAGCTCTAGACTTGTAGGATGAAGCATATGCAAATATCGAGTCCTCTTGTGAAAATAAGAGTATCGCGAGTTTGGTTCTCTGGTTTCCAGTTGGATGGTGTAAGCTATATAGCTAATGTTATTATTTGCGTTGGTAATAAAAATATGTTTTAGGATCTGATCTTTGGTAGTTCATCCTTCAGAAATCAAGAGTGATTCATGTGTTCTTCAGTTTTGTTGTGTTTCATGCATGAGTTGGATTTTTCAAACACTCATTCATCTACCTACTATTCAAGTTCCACACTTTCCTTTTTGTTACAGAGTGTATGTTTTAGAGATGACAGGATACATGTATTCTTCACCTCATTCCTCATATTGTCAGGTGAAATGTCTACAAAGAAACATTAATTATGTCAAATCCTTTAAATGACTCAAATATGACCATTTGAAATTAATTTGAAAATGACAATACAAATTAAAGAATGGTGTCACAGTTTTTCTTAAAATGGTATCACTTGGAAATAGTGTCACCCAGAAACAATGTATTCTTATTTTACTTTGATTGGCGAGACAATCATGATAAAACAATTACATTGAGATCAAGAACCGATATCACAAATGTGGTGTCATGATCATAGTGTCTCAGGACCTATGTCTAGTCCTTTTTCAAAACATTGAATGGTGTCTTGCTGATGGTGGTAAAGAATTAGTGTCACAGACTCTATGAAATATGAAAATGGTTATGGTGTTTGGGTCATGGTGTTTGAGTCATGATGTCTGGGTCACAGTGTCTGGGTCATGATGTCTGGGTCATGGTGTTTGGCTTACAGGGTTAGGGACTTTTCCAAAATCTAGAACTAGTGTCAGACTAACAGTTTCTCAGAATTAGAAAAAAATCTATAAACAATATTAAGCAATAGTATTCAAAGATTGAATTTTACTTAATAATTAATATAAGAAAACATTATAAAAAAATTAAATATATGTTACAATAATCAAATATGATTTATAGGAATACTGATCTTGTGAAATGGTTATTTAATGCATAGGGAAACCAACCTTCTCTAAACATGATTTGAGATAGATTAAACAAGGTGAACAAGATTTTTGATCATTAAAACATGAATAAAACAGGAGGAGTCCAACAGAGAAAAATAATGTTGAAGTAATGTGAAAATTCCAGTCAATTAATTGAATGGTTATGATGCTCAAACAAATAAAACACCCACAAATTTGTTCTTTAGATGAAAGGAGTTTGGGAAATATATGAAAGAATTTCCTAATACAAGGGATAATAGTGATAATAATCCTCAGAAACATCTAAATTCAAAAGAAAAATGGAATCCTTATGTGATCATAAACACTGAAGTGGGTTAAGGGAATCACATGGTGAAAGATTCACTTATCATCTACACTATAATAGCTGTAGTTTTATTTGATTTTGACTATATCCAGTATTTTATAATAATGTAATTTACTAAGTGTATTACATTACCACCTCAATTATTGAATGAATATTTAATAGTGAAAACTTCTAATGGTATGATTATCGAATCTCAAGTCTATAGATAGAATATGATAGAATTTTGTGATAATGTTCTTCCTAAATATATTTTTATTCAACCAATTTTTTTAATTTTATGTGATTTTAGGCATGAATTAGAAATATTTATTATATTTGATTTTCTAAATCAACCAATGATCCTATTCTAGTGTGAGGATGATTATGAACTTACAATGGAAGTTAATTCCACTATATGGGTCTTACTACCAACTTATGAGGGATATTTATCTCAAATGGTTGGGGTGAAACCGAAAATCAAAGATATACCTATTTTTCTATATTATATCGATCTACTTTCAAAAGAGTTTCTCAATCATCCCCCATATTTAGGAGTTTATTTTTAAATAAGACTAATACCTGGTGCTATAACTATTTGAAATAACCCATTTAGAAAGGATCAGACTGAGTATCAAGAATTGACGAAGAAACTCTAGGAGAATGTTGATAAAGTAATCATACACCCTAGTGCATCACCATGGGTTATACATGATCTTTTTTAAGGATAAAGATGATTCAATGCGTCTCTACATTGATTATCAGGAACTTAACAATATCAGTTTTAATAAAAAGTATCCTCTACCTTATATCAATGATCTTTTTGATCAATTATGACGAGCTCAATATTTTTACAATATTTATATTTGATATGTTTATCATAATCCTAGTGTTAATAAGGATGATATTTAGAAGAAAAACTTTCATACAAGTTATGCTCTTTATGAATTTATAGTAATTCTATTTGGAATTACCCATGATCATTTTTTTGTTATCGATTTAATGAATAGTGTCATTAGAGATTACCTTGATATGTTTATGGAAGTCTTTGTTGATAATATTCATATATATTCAAAGAGAAAGTAAGATCATGAATAACATTGTAGGATTATATTAAAGACCCCTATGAAAGAGAATTTGTATGCTAAATTTACCATGTTTGAATTTTAGCTACAAAAAGTCATATTCTTGGGTCATATAATCATAAATAAGGGAATATAGGTGGATCATTAAAAGGGACAAGTCATTAAAAAATATCAAAAACCCACCAAGGTTATAGATATCCATAGTTTTATTGGATTCGTAGGATACTAATGATGATTTGTGAGAGGTTTCTCATATTTATCAAATCTAATAACCAAGTTGACTCAGAAAGAATCCAAGTTCCTTTGTATAGATGAATCTAAAGAAAATTTCAAGGTGCAAAAAAAGAAGTTTTATAGGAACATTTTGTTCTTAAACTACCCTATAATGGATAAGGTTTTGTGATATTTAGTGGTGTATTTAATAATGGACATGAATGAATCCTCATGTAAAACGATATGGTGATATCTTATGTCTCACACAAATTGAAAATTCATCAGAAAATTACTCAAATCATGGTTTGGAGTTAGCAGTAGTAATTATTTCATCCAAAATTTAGATGAATTATCTATATGGTGAATTGTGTGATATATATACTGATCATAAAAACATGAAGTATATATTTACATAGGAAGAGTTGAATATTCACTAGAGATGATGGTTTTAATTAATTAAATATCATGACTTCTCAATATAATACAATTCTAGGATTGCAAACATGGTGGTTGATTCATTCAGTTGGATGTAACATGCTAGTTTTTCCATGATAATGATTTAAAGAGATATAATATTTATGTATTTATAGAATATGGACCTTGAAATCATATGGAGTGGGGAAAAATCATATCTCTCTTAGATGAATGGTCAACCACCCATCCATGTGGGGATTAAAGAGACATAGAAGGACGTTTTTAAACTATATAAATATGTTAAAAAATATTCCTCAATTTAAACATGATTATGATGGAATGATAAGGTTCAGAAATTGATTATGTGTCACAACAATACAAAACATGACTAAGGATCCATTGGATGGTGCTCATAATTCATCATTATCTATTCGTCTTGGAAGTATGATTATGTATAGAAATATGAAAAGTTTTTTGGTTGGTTATAATGAAAAGGGATATTGTAGAGTATGTATCTTGATTCTTGGTTTTTTAACATGGTGCGAATAAGATAAAAAAGTTGAATATGGTGTTATAAACATTACCCATACCTAAAAAGAAATGAGAAAACAACACCATGTATTTTTTTACAGGACCCAGGAAGACATCTAAAGGGAATAATGCTATTTGGGTTGTAGTTTATCACCTTAATAAGTTTTCGACATTTCATTTATATAAGTGAATATTTATATTTTTATCAAATTACATGGATATACAATAAGGAAGTGATATGATTTCATGATTACCACTCTGAATTGTATCTATCTGAGATCTAAATCTTACCACAATGTTTTAGATAAGTATTCAATAGGATTAAGATACAAAGTATAGTTTTAGTACTAAATATCATCCTTATATAAATATTCAGTGTAGGAGGGCCAATCAAATTCTGTAACACATGTTATGATCTTTCTCTATTGATTTCAAAGGTTTCTAATATCAACACCTTCCTTTGATATAATTTACACACAATAATAGCTTCCAATCAAGTATATAGATGGATCCGTATGAAGACCAATATGGATGGAAGTGTAGAACTCCAATGTTCTAGGATGAAGTAGGATAAAGAAATATATTTGGACTTGATATAACAAAGTAAATGGTAGAGAAGGTGAGATCTATTCAAAAACACATCAGGGATACTCAAAGTTGACATGAAAGTTATGCTGACAATCATCAACGAGATCTAGAGATTGATGTTGGTGATAAGGTGATCCTTTTAATATCTTATTGGAAAAAGGTTATGTGAATTTAAAATAATGGAAAGCTAAGACCTAGATATATCAGTTCCTTTAAAATTATTGACCGTATCAGGATGGTTTCTTATCCCTTGTAACTTCCATTGAGTCTATCTAAAGTTCATGATGTGTTCGATTTATCTCTCTTAAGGAAGTACATACCCAATCCTTCATATGTAATGAACTCAGAGTCTATAACACCAGAGTATGATATATCTTATTAAGAATAACCGATGGATATTTTAGATGTAAGAGAGGAGGTTCTGTGAAAGAAGATCACTCACTTAAACCAATTTTTTGGGTGAAACTATAAATTTGAGGAAGATACCTGGGAACCTGGAGATGTGATGAGGTAGAAGTATCCTAAGTTGTTTTTATTTGAGTTTTTAATTTTTTTGGGTGAAAATATTATACAGGGGTAAAATTTAACACCCTATGATTTTATGATATATTTCTCCATAAATAAATTTAATTTCTTTTAATGATTTCTTTTCACGTAACATTGAGTTTAAATGAACTACAATATACTATTGAATTATTATTATTTAATTTTATGGTTATTACCTAGACATTGGATTGGTGGGTATGAATAGTAATAACTAAATTATCAATAATTATTAATTACATAGGAAAAAAATCAATTCATTGTTTATTAATTCATAATAAATAAAATAAAAGTATTTTAAAGTAAGAGGAGTTGTATAAAAAAGTATTTTAATCTTTGCAATGTTTTTTAATAAAATAAATTAATCACTATTGATGAGATGATTTTAATTAAATTTATATATTATATATTGAATAAATTATTTTAACAATCATCTAATAGTTTTAAATGACATGAAGTGAAGGTAAACACAATTTTATGCATAAAAATCCATTTTTCTAAAAACAGATTTGCGTGTGTGTTTTGCAAACTTATTTTAAAATGAATTTTGAAAACTCATAAAAATTGAATATTTTAATATAGAATCCACAATTGTAATTAAAATAATTAATATTACATAATAATATAAACATAAATTTTTTTCATAATTAATATTAAAAATAATAAATATTAGTTACCAAAATTATGGTTAAAATGAGTTTACCAAGGGGTGGGGGTTACCCTAATATAAAAGGGTTAAAATATGATAAAAAACAGGATTCAATATATTATTTTATGTTATTTTTACTATATAATTTTTATATTTTATTACTCATTAATTATAATCCACTTAACTTGAGTAAGACATCAATATTTTTTAATCTTTTGAAAAACTACAAGTGTGTACTATTCATCCCATATAAAAGAATTAAACCTATCCTATCCTCCTCACACTTAATGAGCCATATATTCTAGTAAATACATACCCTAATAATTTTATAACTTTAATAACAATGACCTAGAGGTCCTATTTTGTTCAGAATACCATCCTTTCATGGATTAAGGTTTAATCCAGACGAGGTTTCTCAACGAAGAGGTATAACTCTTAACTAATAACTTTCATTTTTATTTCTTATTCCACCTTCTCTAAAAACAATTTATCCATAATAATATTTTGAAACTATTATAATAAATATAATAATATGTTATTCTATAAATGTTTAAAGTTTTATTTATCTTCTACTCCATCAAATGGGAAACAAAATAATGGTTCATGCATACATGCGAACTACCGCCTCATGAAACAATGCATTGTTTTCTGTCACCATCATTCATGGTTTATAATTTTTATGGATTTAATATTTATATATTATATTTATGGAATAATTATTCATCTATAATTACAATATCTTTTTAACCTTCATACAATTTCGTTCATTGGACAATGACAATATTGCTCGTGCATAAGTGTAGACTACCACCCCCACAAAGCGATGTGTTTCATTTTTGAATTATGATTTACATAGTAGGTAATAAGGATAGATTTAATTAATATATATGATATTTATGAAAAATAATTATTCTAAGAAGGTGATTTAATGAACTTTCTCTGTGTCCCATTCAACTCAACACCCGACCAGACCCATCTCAAGGTCCGAAGGGCATTTCCAATCCCCACAAACTGGTAATTAGTGTTTGGCCATCATAGGAACCCCTTTGGGAATAGTTTTTACCAAATTAGAGATGAAAAAATGGAATAAAAAAATAATTATAAATAGTTCATAATCAACTTCCATTATCTAACCCATCGGCACATACTTGATCAATAACCAAAACAATAGATACAACCAGGATGAACAGAAAATATACAACACTAGATAAAAAAATAAAAACAAACTTGAGCTAATATTGAACCATATTAAAAAAACCTATGTTTTCTCACCACCACCAAAATCACCTCACATTGGCCATGATAAAAAATAAGGATCCCAATGAAAACCCAAGACCAGAATTTTTTGGGGTCATGAGCTAAAATTCCACTAGGTCACTAAAACCCACTGAAATTATGAAATTAATTTCACAAGTAAATTCATTAATTATAGTTTTAAAATAAATCTAGAAATTATTATATACATTTATATAATTCATGGAAATCTAAATAATTCCAAAATCCACTTTCAAAATATTTTACCTTTGTTTCCTAAAATCTAACACCCTCATTTTGAATGCAAAGCCATCAACCAAAGTCGTTACAAAACTATACACACAATAAAAATTTCTAAAAAACAACTCAAACTTCTTTTATCTAAATTTAAATGGTCACATTAAAAAATTTCCCCAGTTGAATTCATTTTTAAACCGAAAACCCATTTCAAAATCCACCTTAAATTACTCACACAAGAGTTTTTAAAATTTAAAACTAGGTTTTCCCAAACATTTTTGAAAACTCATTTTCAAAGAAAATAACCCAACTCACATAGGTTAAGATAATCAAGAGGGAACCACATATAAATATAAAAATTCAACATAATAATAGAAGGTTCCATATCAAAAAATGAAAGGGAAATGATACAATCAAGAACTAGATCAATATCTCCACAATTAATAACTCATCGAGTAAACCAATGTGCCATGGTCCTACTCAAAAGGAACTAACATGACAGGAATCTAACCATATAAGTTTATAACCACCCAAACGGGATAATGACATATGAATAGTCCATAGAAATTATCTTGGTATCCCGCACAAGCATCAACGTGATGAAAAACCCCCACAAAGCCCTTATGCCTAGCATGATGGGTGGGAAACTAGTGTCGTGTGAACCATCTATAGGAACAAGCTAGATCTCCCACATAGTACACAATATCCCATGAACAATAAAGGAATAAAGGCATAGTGAAAATGATCCACATGTTACACACATGTCTTAACTAAAGCTACCCTCACCCCTAACACTCAACGATTTAAAACCCCATACACATAGCATTAACTCCATGTATAAAAAACACATTCCCAAATAAGGGAATAAAACATGAATCTATAGTGAAAAAACCCACACAAGGGGAAAACATGAAAGGGGTAATCAAGGGGTGTCTCACATTCACCATTTTAAATATTGATGTTCCAAACTATCCTTTATCACTAAAACATATCTTAAAATTCCATGCCCTTTCACATTTCATAAATTACTTTTGAAACACCATTTGAAAAATAATGGAAAACACCCAAGAATTTAAATTATTTCAAATTCATCCTTTCACAAGGAATATATTTTTTGAAATATTTATTTCCATAACACTTTTTATAAAA
This sequence comes from Viscum album, assembly GCA_963277665.1. Taxonomy (NCBI): domain Eukaryota; kingdom Viridiplantae; phylum Streptophyta; class Magnoliopsida; order Santalales; family Viscaceae; genus Viscum; species Viscum album. The sequence goes on from OY728120.1 coordinate 791,335,375, forward strand.
CATCACATAAAAATTTTAATAGGTCTAAATGAATGACGAATTTGGTTGAAATTGTTTCAAAGATACCCTTCAATAAGGGTATTTCTATTTTAAACCAAATCAAGGACAAAGGCCAACCATTTTCCATTAAATCATTTAAAAGAGGACACCGTGGAATTTCATAAAGGGGTAAACCACACAAACATTTTAAATCACAATTTTAAATACATTAAAACTCCCCTTTACAAATCATTTTGAGGTCTACACCACAATTCAAAAACAAATTACCTTAGTTTTTATCACTCATTGAAAAAAATAGAGTGAAAGCACATTTCACCTTATGAAAACCATTTAGAAATAAATAAGGCATTTCAAAAAGTCTTAGCATAATAAAACATCACATTTTAAACAATAAGACATAGAATTCACATGTAAAACAAACTATTTCTAGCATAAAACATAATGAAGTTATTTTAAATCATCACAAGGATGCCATATATAGTTATTATATTATTAAATGATAATTTTTAAATTTAGATAATTCTTATAATTCTAAAATTAAAAAATTTCATAGTAACACCTACCTTAATGAAGCAGAAACCAATCCAAAGAATCTAGAAAAATGCTTCCATCAATAGAGACCACACCCACGAGATTAGAAATGGTGTCTACAACACTTATAAACCCAAATAACCATTAATAAATCTACCTAGAACCCTAAAATGAAGCCACATGATGACTAGGGTTCATGTAGGAAGAAAAATCCAAGAAAGAAGAGAGGGAAATGAAAGGAGGAAAATAGAGGATAAATTCACCTCAAAACTCTTGGAAAACACCATTGGAAGGGAATGAATCAAAGGAGGAGGAAGTTAGAACACCTCCAAGTGCTCCCAAGAGTCAGCCGACTCATGCGTGGATAATAGGGGTGAAATCCATCTTATTTATAAAGGAAAAAATAGTAATTACCCACAAAGTTTGGATATATTGATAGACATACCATTCTCTGACAATGCAGGAACTAATACCACCAAAACATTCAAGCCACACAGTTACCCCCGAGAGGTGGAATAGTTATAAAAAAACCATTCACCTCACTCCAGGACTACACCAAGCCTCACACGAACTTTTGGGATGCCTAACACATTTTAAAAAACAATGTGGAATCTGTATAAAAAGATCAATAAAAAATTATAGTGCCAACTACATCATTTTTGAATGGTTTAACAAAAAATGTGCAAGTCGTTATCCACACCTCATGAAGATCTTGGAACCCACGCAATTTCTTCTGGGTCTATATGGTTTAGACATAACCATATATAGTTTAAAATGAACTAGAAAATATCCTAGTGATGGGAGGTCCCATGGTTTCCCTCTAACCGTGCACCATAACTGTTCACATAAAGAAACCACTAAAAATTTTTCCATGTTCTGATATGGAAATCCATGGAAACTCAAACGTAACCTCTACTTATCAAAAGAACAATAATAATAACAACACCAAGACATAGGGGGTGTTGTAATCTCCCCACCATGAAACTTTATTCCCCAAAAAAGTTTCAGTCAAAATGAAGGAAAAAAGAAATGAATGATTTTAATAGGACCTAATTAAATGAGTCACTCAACATGGCTCAACCTCAAGGAAAATAATCAAGATCCTAAAAATGGAAAAATTGATCAACCATTAGGGAAAATAAAATCTCTAAGTTTAACAAAAAAAATATCCTCAAGAAAAAAACATTCAAAAAGAAAATGACCTAACATGCTCTCCTGACCATTTAGAATGAATCTAAAATGATCTTCCCACCATTTAGTGTTTATCTAATATGGTAGAACAAAGGAACCCCTACTAAGAATGCAACCTAAAAAAATCAAGAAACCATGATTGGAACACATTTTCAACTAAAAACACATCCAAACCCCATAAAAGGAAGAACAACAACTAATACCCTCAAATAAAGATAAGATAACTCAACTTGGGTTACGACAAAGGCGGATAACCTAGGTCAAACACTAGATCACACTCACATTGTTCATCCCACAAAAAATACCATAATCGGAAACCAATTGTTATATCATATCCAACTAGTACATCACACACCCAACTTACCCAATCATTCACCCAAAAGCCTCTTTCATGTCCTAACAATGAGCACCCATAGGCTCAACCAAAAGAACAGGTCAAACCCACTATCACCGAGAGGTTTTCCCAAACAACGAGGATCAACAAAGTGACAATCACAACCCAGCCAGAAAACACCCTAGAGGAGAGGAGAGAGAGAAAAAATTCCACAATGAAATAGAACATTCTGTAAAAAGGAATTAAAACCATCCATTAAAACATCCCAAAAATAATATTCCACAAATAACACCCCCAAAAGTGAAAAAATCCATAGAAACTAACCACCATAAAATCTCATCAAACTAAGGTCATGTCTTCTAGAGGAAATGTCCCAGGAAAACCAAACTGTCCTAAAAATGGATCAAACATGATAACTATTCTCAAAACCAAGATTAAAAAACATCTATCACATAATTGTGGAAGAACCAACAACTCCCAATTCATAGAAAAAACTGAACAACAAGATCTCAACAAACCTAAACCGAGAAACTTCAAGTGTTCCAAGAGAATTAAGGATCACCTAAATCTCTTCCACCAACCTTTTTTTCATCCAATATTGATGAAGGATACACATACAACACTCCACTTGGAGTCTAGGTAAGAACTGGGACTAAATAAAAATTTTGTAAAATTATTTGGGACAATTAAAAATAAATACATGAACTACCTTGTGTCATGTCCTATAATAAAAACCATTCAATTCCTTCAAAAACTAGGAATCAAAATCAAAATAAAAAACTTTCAAATAAGGCACAAAACATTAAAAAAGAATACTTTTCTTTTGAAAACCAACCCTTTACCAATGAAAGTTGAAATAAACTCCTACCAAAGAACACAAAGAAATCCAAACCACAAGAGTTTTTAAAATAAAAAAACCATGATGGAACACACACATTTCCCAAACAAGGAAAGCCACCAAATTCCATCCAAAATCCCTTTCCACTTTAAGAACCATGAATCAAAAATTTCTTTTTGAAAACCTTTTATCTTTTTCATACCACATTACAAATTTGTTTCAAAAACATATTTACTTTTGAAACATTTTAAATACTTCATTGGAAACCAAATTTTTTTAAAAAAATCATAACACCATAAGAATTAAAGCTTACAATTATTTAAAAAATAATGTTTGAAAATAATGTTTTCCCAAAACCCCTTTATTTTGAAAAAAATACTTCCAAAACCAAGAACATACATTAACTACACAAGAAACCAATAAAGGATCTTAAGAACCAAATCCCAAAAATGAAAAAAAACACACTCAACATTCCAACACCAACAAGTGAAGACTCCTTTTGGAGAAATACAGAATTCAAGAGGGGGCCAACAGGCTATATGGGGAGAAAATACATTATGCATGCCTCAACCATCAAGGTTTGGTAGATCGAGTGTCAACCATGAAATATAGCGTATAAATAAGGATGATTTGACCAAATGAGCACCAAAATGTTTCCTAGGCCATGTGAGCTTATTGTGCATCCCAAGTTCCCTTTATCTTTACCCTATAACTAAAAAGGTGATCCACTATAACACATACATAATCAAGGGGATCTAAACAATGATAATAAAATCACACCAAAAATAGCATAAAATTCTATGAGAAACTCGAATCCATGGTTTGAAACCCATCTTCCCCTAAATTCTTCAGGCTTGAAACAAGAATGATCTATCTAAACTCTTCTTGATCTTACATATAAATCTCCAAAAACCAAGATATCCTTTATACATAGACATTCCCAAATAAAAAGGGCTACATAAGAAGCTTAGGTTCCTACTAAAGTAAAACCCAAATCTCTAATACCATTTTTGTAACAAACTGGCCTAGGGTCCCATCCAACACGACACTCGACCCGTCATAAGGTACGAAGGGCATTACCATTCCATAGTAGGAGGAAAATAATTCATGGGAATCACATGAACTACTTTGGGAATAATTGTTTCTCAAATTATAGATACAACAATGGAATAAAAAAATATCATGTTAAACTTGTCATAACCAACTACCATGATTCAACCCATATGAATATACACGATCAACAACATACATAATAGATAAAAATAAGAATAACATAAAATATACAATTTTAGATGAAAATAAAACAACTTAAAACCAACTTCAGACAAGCATGAACTTTCTCCACGCAACCTCTAGTTTCTCAACACCACCCAACTCACCCCGCATCAGCCACAACGAACAAGGAGGATCCAAATAAGATCCTAATACCTGATTTTTATTATTCATGAGTTAAAATCTTAGTAGGCCACCAAAACCTTCTGAAACTATGAAATTACACTAAAAAACTATAATTTAATAAAATTATTTATAATCATAGATATTTTTTAAATTTAGCAATGTTTTTTCATAGTTGATCCATCGACATTGCACCCGCCGCTAGATCCCACCATTAGGCCACCAGACAGGAGAACTCTGATGCCTCCTCCACTTCATCTGCAAGAAGATCCTCAAGATTTGATCCATCCTTGTCCCTTAAGAGGCTACACAGTTCTTGGTATTTAGTGAATGATGTTCTTCTAGGAGTTTCCTCAGTCAGTTATGGATTATTTTCTCCCATTAGTGGTATTCTTATATACTCTTATTCCCCATCGATGGTGGATGGATTCATGTCGCTCTCTTTCCAGATTTGGTTTTCTTAGATGTGTTAGACTTTCAAAAGTTTTATTGGTGGAGTGGTTTGGTGGAGATAAGCTTCCTATCCCATTCTTCCAGACCTATATCAATTCTTAAAATATAGCTTCACTAGATAGGGTCTCAATGTTCAATCGTAGATCCTTTTTCATTGCACTTGATATTGAGGAATACTTTTTGAAAGCATGGTCAAAACATTCCTAATCATGCAGCAAGTAGCGGTTCCATATTTTCAAGTGGTCAATGAGGGTTCACTTCAGGTGAGACTCCCCTCAAGGCGGTGATCTGGCTCAGATTACCAAGATTCCATTTCCCTTTTTCAATGATTTATTCCTAAAACATATCAAAGACTCTTGTAGTTACTTTTTTTCCTAGATTATATGTCTCTCTAGCTTCTCGACATTTCGGCTGGAAATTTGTGTGTGGAAATGGATCTCAATAAAGTGATTTAATATTCTATTCTCCTCAATGCTGGTGACTCCTTTCCACTGTGGAAAAAATCATATATGTCTTGCTGACACTATTTTTCCAGTCATTTCAACTCCATGGCCAGGTCATGTCTATGTGTTGGAAGTAGCATCCCAGATTAAAGGGCCCATTAATAGAACCCAAGCCATGCTACTCCTTTCATCCCTCGGAGGTCGCCTCTCAGGTCAGAAGTATCCCCATCCTCTTACCTTTTAAGGGTGAAACTTCTGTTGATCAGCCCCAGTTGGTACCTCTAATTTCTTAGGACTCCCCACCTATGGTCTTAGGTCCTGATCCTTCACCCCCTCTTCCCTCCAACATTCCTCTTGTCATTTTTAAAACAACTATACCTCTTTCAGATCTCCACCATATAAAGATTCTAAAGGATCTCCCTGAAGGGAAGGAACTCATGCTAACCCCTCCCCCCAGCAGTGCAGGTTCCAAAAGATCCAATCTCGTCATGATGTTTTTCAATTCCCATCTCTAATAGATTTTATGACCATACCACTACATCCTTGATGGAGAAGGATATGGAAACTTCTGTTCACCCTATACTCTTGGTCACATGCCCACCTTTGGGCATCATAACCCGTTTGATATCCAAGAAAGAATTATCTTCTATCATTCATCCAAATAAATCTATAAATTTAGGCTTCAGACCATGATGTCTTCAGTCTCAATGTTAATTCTAATGATTGGAAAATCTCGAGGTGTTGGAGCTCAATTGAAAATTGATTTCATCTTTAATGAGTCTTATATCGGCAACATGTCTTTAATATCTATCATATAACCCAAAAAATATTCTTGGATTTCTACCTATTCTAATAGAATGGGATATCATCAATTTTTCCCGACCATCTCACCAATCAACATGTCTAGTTATTCTAGAACTAGCTTATTTCAATGGAGTTTGTGGTCTCTTTAGATCAACACCTCACCACAGAGATCTTTTTCAATATGCATGACATTTATGTTTCTTTCATCTTTGAGAAATGTGATCTGCAGGACATGAAGTTACTATTGGAAATTCTTAGATCCTTTGATACTAGATAAATGGCATGGTTTCTGGTAGGATACTTTAATGCCATCATTGATCCCTTAGAAAAGAAAGGAGGTGGTTCCTTATATAGGAAATCAGGTCCAGACGTCCCCTCCTTAATATCTCATATTTTCCTTATGTATATGGGTTTCACAGGGGGGAAAATTACTTAGTGTAACAATAAAAAATGTTTTAGATGTACCTGGTGTTTCTTGGATCAATTCCTATCCAACCATTCAGTGATCTCTTCCCATTAGAGGGCTCTGATTCCCCATATTGTTCGTTCTCTTTCTGACCATTCCCCACTTCTATTGATTTTGGAGTCCATGGATGAGGGTAAAAAGCACTTCATCTTCTCTATAAGTTGGACTTCAAACCCAAGATTTAAACAGGAGGTACTCTCCTCTTGGTCCAAACTAGCTCATGGGATCTGTTGGACAAGCCTACATACCAAATTAAAATGGCTGAAGGGTTATTTACAAATTTGGAGCAGCAGACATCCTCCCTCACAATAGAATATGGAATCATAAAAAAATACATTGATAAAATAGAGTATAGACTATAGGATGGATGGGGTGATGACCTTTTTAGTTCCCTCCTTCATAATAAGATCATTCTAGAGGAACAAATCCTATATTAAGAATGACTTTCTAGGGAGCGATCTGAATCCTTATGGCTTCAAGTAAGTGGTCAGAACATATGCTATTTCCATGTGTGTATAAAATAAAGAATATTTATTAGGAATCCTAACATTCTTCTCGAAGATGGGTCATTTACAAATAACATTTATGTTGAATGAGGTATGGATGAGGATCTATTTAGATCTATTCTTGTAGGACCTAACCCTTCAATGTAGGATGTCTTCTCTAATGGACATTCACCATATTTGACAACATTCCCAGGGTGGTATCTGAATTATCCAATCACCTCTTAGAAACTATTTCTGAAGAAAAGGAGCTATGGGAAGTAGTGAAGGGTCTCAATTCAGAGATTTCACCAAAACTATATGGTTTTAAAGGTTCCTTCTACGTGGTCTACTGATGTATTGTGAAGAATGATCTACTGGAGGCATTCTAAGACTTATATCATGGAGGTATCCTCCCCCAGGTGTCAAGTGCTACTACCCTATTTCTCATCCAAAAATTCAAGGATCCTTCTTCGATCAAGTAGTTTATACCAATAAGTATGTGAAAATTTTACTATAAATTTATTGCAAGCATTCTTAATAAGAGAATTTCTCCTCATGTACTAGTCTGGGTCTCCAAGGAGTAGTTCGATTTTGTGAGAGTCAAGTCCATTCAGGGTGATATTGGACTAGTGTAACAGATGATTGAAGACCTCAATAGGAAATCTCAAGACTTGAAAATTTTCATTAAAGTTCATATAGAGAAATGTTATGACAAGATGGAATTCTGATTTATCATAAAATTCTTGAATTTATTGGGTTTTTTCTCCTTGGGCTATTGACCATCTATTTAGATATGTGAGCTCTCTATGGTTTTCAATATTTTTTATGGGTATAAGAAGGGGATTATTCCAATCAGTTCACAGACTTATACAAGGAGATCCATTATTTCAAATCCTATTCATCTTCACACATGTTGCTCTGAGTAGACTCATAAAATCTATGACGAAATAAGGTGTCATCCCCCCTTTTGTTGCATATCTCATTTCTATAATTTGTCTCATATCATGATCGTAAATGACATGGTTGTTTTTATCAATAGGATATCAAACTCTATTCATGGAATTAACATCATTCATGATGCCTACTGCATATGGATATGACAACTTATAAATAGGGAAAAGAGTTGTATTTACATTCCAAGGCTTTGTTTGGAGAGGTGGGCTAACATAATCAAATATATTATTGGAATACGTATATGGATCCTACCAATGGAATACTTAGGTGGTCATATCACTTAGGGGAGGCTTCATATAAAGCATATGGAAAAAGTTGTTGGAAGGATCTCTTCTCGCATTAATAATTAGAAAAAATGGGTTCTCTCACTCGAAGGGAGGATCACTCTTGTAAACAGTGTGTTAACCTCTATCCCCATGAATGTTATTTCAACCCTTAGGGTTCCCAAAACTATTATTGGGAACTTTGATTAGATCCTGAAAACAATTAAATGGGACTCTCATTTGGAGGTTTGGTACCATTGGGCCTCATGGCCGAGATTGGACCTTCATTTTGATGAGGGTGGCATTAGGCTGCAAAGCGTCTCAGAGATGATGCACCGTCTTCACATAAGGTTAGAATGGGAGGTTAAGGAGGGGAGTACTATATGGGAAATGTTTATCACGAAAAAGTACGAAAAAAATAGGGACTCTAAAAAAACTCCTCTCATATATGGAAAATAATTCAATGCCACATCTCCCTTATCCAACACCAAATGAGCTAGATCATCAGCTACAACGACATCATCTTTTGGCATGATAATTGGTCAGGTAGCTATCTAATCTCTTCTGCTTTTTTGGTCACTGAAATTAAATTCAATAAAGCTAGAAAATATCCATTATATAATCAAACGATTCTTAATAGGGAGAAGAATGAAATTTATCAACTCATTAAGCTCACAGATGAGAAAGATAAGTGTATTTTTAGGACTTTTGTTTATGTCTCCTTTTCTATCAAGGATTACCAATCATTTATTCTTGAATCTCACTTTTGGGATTTATTGGTACATATACTTTGGTGCAAAGAGCTATCGCTGAAGTATAATTTTCTTATTTGGTGTATTTGTTACCATGCGATCCCCACTAATGAGGAGGTGTGCCAGAAAGGGGTCCACATTGTTTCTAAATGATCCTTATTCATTTATCCGAGCATTGAAATGAAATCCCACTTATTCTTTGAGAATGTTTGGGAAAACACCATATGAGAAGAAGTGGGTTCTTTCACTGGAATTCATTCTCCGGTTCATCTTGATGATAATTTTCAGCACAGGTGGTTCTAGAGAGTTGGTAGACACGCGACATAGAGGAAGGAAAGAAACATCATTCTCTCATTTGGGTGTTGGTGTATCTAAGAAGCAAGGATCAATTTGAGTCACAGTAGTCTCACCACCTCCAAGGTGGCCCTGCCTCTCAGACCAGGTGGCTGATCTTTGACCTGAGTATTCCTCTAAAAAGTGGGAAGAGGCCCCCTCAATGAGGCAAGTGCTGAGGTACACTAGTCATCATGCAGGCTTTAGAGATCTACCACAAGGTCGGTGGATCTGCTTGTCTCCCCCTACCGATTGGCTGAAATAAAATAGTGATGGCTCTTGTGTTAATGGCACTATGATGGGAGAGGTGTAGTTTGGAATCCAAGAGGAAGTGTGGTTGCAGCCTTCAGTGAAAATTTTGGATGAGGCGACTCCTTACAGGAAGATGTTTTGGCCTTACTCAAAGGCCTCCAGTTATGTATGACCATGCATATATCCTTCTAAATCATTGAAATTGAATCCCAGATTTTCTATAGCTATCTCAGAGACCAAAGTAACACTCTCTGGAGTATATCCTGTCATATTAGGAGGTGTAGACATCTAATCGACCACAAGACTAGCTTACTTCACACCTAGTGGGAGGGAAACATGGTGGTCAACATCCTGGATTCAAGGTACACTCATGACTTTGATTTTAATTCCTTCTCCAGCTTGGGGTCCTTACCATCAGAGTGTGTGAGTATCGTTAGAGGCGATACCCTTGGGCTCCATTACTTCAGGCCTCCCTAATCTTCTAACCCCGTCCCCTGTTTGATGGGATTCCCCCTCGATTTTTATTTGTACTCTTTCTTTCCTATTAATAAAATACATAAATTTTTTGTGAGGGGAAAAAGTGAAATTTCTATAAAAATGTTACTAATTTAGCAATGTTTCTTGAAAAAACATCGCTAAATTGGGGATGTTTTCAGGAAATGGCATTAAATTAGCCATGTTTTAACGAAACGTTTCTAAATTAGGGATATGTTTTCTGGAAACATTGCTAAAAATATCTATATTTATATAACTCAATTCCCTACATCGATGTAAATATATATTTAGATATGTATATATATAAATATTAATATATATAAACATAGACACACATATATAAATATATATATATATTTATATATAAATATATCTATATTTAAATATATATATATAAACACATAAAGAAACATATATATAAATATATAAATATATATATATTAATATTTATATATAAAAACACACATATATTTTAAATTTAGTCATATTTTTTAGAAAATGGGGATATTTTAGTGACATTTTTATCTGTGTTTTAAAACATGGCTAATTATATGTATATATATAATTATAATTATATATATATAAACATAAATATTTATACAGACACACACACACACACAAATAAACATAATATATATATAATATAAAATGTAAATATACAGATATAAAAACACACATATATATAATATAAAATATAAAAATATATGTTATATATATAATATAAACTTATATATATATAAACATAAAATATAAAATATATAATATAACATATAACATATAAACATATAAATATATTTATATATTTATTTAATTTTATATATATATAATTATATATATATATATATTATATTAAAATTTAAAATGCTCACACATATATATAAACATAAAAACTAATATTTAGATATATATAAATATACTAATATATATAAACACAGACACACATATATAACATATATATATATATATAAACACACACATATATATATATATACATATATATATACATTTAAAATATAGTAATGTTTTTTAGAAAACGTGGTAATTTAAGTGAAATTTTTACCAGTGTTTTTAAATGTTGCTAATTATATATATATATATATAATTATATATATATAAATACATACACATATATTTATACACACAAACAAACATATAGAAATAAATAAATATATACGTATATATATATATAAACAGACACACAGATATATATATAAATATATATGTATATAATATTAACAAATACATAAAAAGATATATATATATATATATTTATATAAACATATAATATATATATATATATCTAATATAAACATATAAATAACCATGAAATATAAATATATATACAGACACACACACACATAATATAAAACATAAACACACACACATATATATAAATATAAAATATATTCATATATATATATATAATATGAATTTAAATATAAATACACACACACACACACATATACAGAGATATATAATAAATATAAAAACACACATATACATGAAATATATAATATTAAATATAAAATATAAACACACACACACGTATTAATATATATATATAATATTAATTTTTTATATACTGATATATATATATATATATAACATAATATAAATTTTAAATAAATAACTAAATAGGTGAGTTGTCAATGCATTTCTGTTTGATGTTTGAGGTTCAAGGGTCAAATTCAGGTGAGGCTAATTGTTGGACTGCCTTTCCATTTCGTGTGAGTGTAGGTCGTGGCATGCAGAGCGATGGTGTAGTGGGGGTGTACAGGTGACATGTGAAAGAATAGGAGGAGAGGTGAGGTGAGTTGTACAAGCGAAATGTGAGAGAATGGGGGGGGGGGGGGCGACGAGTATAGGTGTAACAGGGTGTATAGGGTGACAGGCGAGTACAAGAGTGGGAGGGGAGGGGAGCAGTGGTTTATCCAGGGGGATTTTTTTTAAATGAGTTTTTTTTAAATAATATGAAAAAGGACATAGGTTATTTTAAAAAAAACACTATAAAGGCCACATTGGTGATTCTACCTTTGTGTTGGTGCACAAAGACAACATCAGTGATGTCGCCTTTACTCCCCCACACATCCTTTGGCCTAGATCGATGACATTGAAAATGCGGCCGGGGGGAGGCCCCCTTGGCCTGAACTCTCTATAAAAGGGCATCCCCCCCTCTCCTCACTTGATCCTTGCATTCATATCTCATAAATTCTCTCTCTTTCTCTCTAAAAAATTCAAGACGCTGAGGGGGGGGGGGTCAGTTCTAGTGGGCTGGGCCTACGGGTCATGTATGGACATTGTATTTCTCTGGGCCTTCGGGTCATGTATTGTGGGTCATGTCGGGCCTTGTGCCATGGGCCTACGAGTCATGTATGAGTTCCCCTTCAACCCTTAAAACGGGGATTATCTATATAATAAAATTAAAAGAACTCCTTCAGGCCATTCAGAGGTAGTTATCTAAGAAATTAAATTCCTTTATGGATACAAACAAGTGGATCTGTCTTTGGCACAGATGTACCTAGGGGTAAAACCCAAAAACACCACTTTGAGCTAGACTCGAACAGAAACTGACGCACGATAATGAGCCTTGCTACATCCTGGTTTGACACTCATAGAGGATATGCTTAAGATGATTCATATTTTCATTGTAAACTACTAAAATATCTACGACAATTAAAATCAAATCAGTATATTTATCAATGATAAAATGATAAATATGTTGTTATAGAATGAAATAATGACAAAAGCATTAATGAATTAAACTTATTATTAGTTAATTATAATTAACTAATGAATATAATATGATTAACGATTAAAGAATAAATAATTACAGAATAACTTAATAATGATTAAATAGTGATTAATGAATGATTGATTAGTTAAAAATTGTTTTAAGAAAATCAGTTTAAAATGACAATTATAATTATTTAAAATGAAATAGAGAAGAAAATGTTTTAAAATGTTAAGATTATATAGTTTTGAAATAATAGTTATTATTAGACATAATTAATTATAGAATAATTAATAAATAACATAGGATTAATACATGTATCCATATAATGATTACATAATGGCACAGATGAACATATAAAGTGAAATGAAGAAGAACAAACACATTAAATTTAAAGGTTCCCTAAAATTACATTCTAATAAATATCATATGGTCAAACATTAGTAGAATATTTTAGGGTATATAAATTCACCCTAAAATTACATTCTAATAAATATCATATGGTCAAACATCATTGTTAATATTTGTTACACTATCATAACTTTGATTAAAGAAACATTTTTGACATACAGAGTCAGGTTTTCCAGTGTGTACTGCTATGGGGAGGTTATTCAAACTGAGCATGGAGCTTCTTATAGTACACAACCAATTACGGTGGTTAGTACAGCTGGTTTTGTAACCATAATTTACCTTCAAGAGAGAATTTGTGGTACCTTAAATCTGGGACCCGATCAAGAGATCATGTCTATGAGCTATAGACATTTGAAATTTCCAACAACACTGCGGCATCTAGCTTGTCTATTGGTTGCTGATCCATAGTGGGTCCAAGCAATTAATTTATTTTCTCAATGATCATATGGTACCATTATGGAGTTATGCGTTGATGTTGCAACTGTACAAAACCAATGTCCAGTTGTACGAAGACATAGAATTAAAAGAGTGGTTGAAGACAGTCCACCCCATGAAATTGAGCCTATTCAAAATGATTCAGTAGAATAGGAAAACCTAGATGATCTCCCGGATATACATGTCAATCCAACTTCCAATTAAGAGTTCCGTAATGATGGATCATATGGTGGAAACAGTCCGGATGAGGGGGACCAACAGAATATAGGGAGGAGGTTTTTAGAAATGCATTAGTTGTACATCAACCTCAACCTACAATAAATCATCCACCTCTTTTCTCGTCATGGCCAGAAGAAATGACATGCATGATTGAATTTGAAAATACAATTCTCACACTGGAAACTGAGTTCCCTGGAGTTGTACCAGATAGGTTTAGTGAGGGGGGAAAACCTTATATATTGGAAGGAATTTTCCTAGTAAAAAGATGCCTTAAAAAGCACTCTAAAGTGATTTCATATTGAGAGACACTTAAAATATATAGTTCAAGAATCATTCCATAGTAAATATGTTATATGGTGTGAGAAGTATGGGTATGATTGTAGATTTCACTTGAGGGAGATTCTGGACATTACATTTAGAGGTTGGAGAATCTCGAGGATTGAGGCGGCTCATACTTGCGTTCAGCCAAGCCTCACAGAAGATCATACATCATTGGATGTAGAATTTGTGTCATATATTATTGTTGAGATGATTATGACATGTAAATATGTTCCAATTTCCCTTTTTCAAGAGAGGATTCAATAGACATTTGGTTAAAATATTTCCAAGAATAAGGCATGGATGGCGAAACAGAATGCAATTGTGAAGGTCTTTGGTGATTGGGGTGACTCATATCGGGTGTTTCCACAATTTCTAGACATACTGAGGCATCATAAAAAAGTTGTCTTCCATATTGTTACAAACAAACATGTGTCTCAAGATAACCGACTAGATCTATCTCATGTTCAATTTCATCAGTTTTTCTAGGCATTCCTTCCCTGTATCTCCACATTTCGTTTCTAAAAATAGTCTATTCAGATTGATGGAAAATTTTTGTATAGAAAATACAAGGGAGTATTTTTGATTGTGGAAACCCAAGATGGAAACTGCTCACCTCTTCTGCTTGAATTTTCCATTGCAGAGAAAGGAAACTATGAATCATGGAGTTGGTTTCTGGCATGTATGAGAAACCACTTCACCAACATTCGGGGTGTTTGTTTGATATCTGATCACCATAGAGAAATTAATGAGGCAATCAATGCGGATCTTGATACATGGAGATACCCAAATTCTCATCATCGCTTCTACATCAGACACATTTCTAGAAATGTGCATAAAAAATTCCACAACAAACTGTTGAAGAAGGAAATCAAGAGGTTTGGTACGCATTCTATTCGTTCTTTTCTACTATTTCAACATAAAGATAAAATCAATTTATGTGAAATATCATCTATGATTTGTAGCATATGACTCAAACCAACAGTGGGTTGAATAATGTTTTGAACAAGTCTGTCAGGCAAATCTAGAAGTTTATGAATATATGATGCTGATTCCAAAAGAGAAATGGACATTGGCATATGATGGGGGGAAGAGGTATGAACACATGACGACAAACATTATGGAGTGCATCAATGGTATCTTCAATGGGCTTCGCAAGCTACCTATTACCGCCTTATTTCAAGAGTAATTATATCAATGCGTGAAGTAATTTGTGGATATATAAAAATTAGCATCATACGGAATACAGTAGGGGATAAGATAGGTAAGACACTTTTAATGAGAGATTGAAAAGAATATTGAAGAAGATTGTGGTTATCACGTCTGTCTCTTTCAAAAAGAAGACTCCATATTTAAATTTTAAGAGTGTTCTGACCCCATCACAAATCACGTCAGTGAAAATAGTGGTATTACTGGAAACAAGGAAATGTTAATGTGGAAACTTTCAGGCCTTACGATTTTCATGTACACACGCCATTGCAACATGTGCCACTATGAACATCTCATGGGAAGCATATCTTGATCCAGTGTAACATATGGATACCATTGCTAATTTTTATGCTTCACCATGGACACCTATTGGGGAGTATCGTTATTTCCCAATTCTTGAAGGCCAGACGGTAGTGATACCTAACATGAATTGGTTACGTCCTTGTGGGAGACCAAAGGCGAGTAAGATGAGTAAAGAGATGGACTGGCCTTAAGAAAAAGGATAGAGTTTTCAATGCACGATATGTCATAAAGAAGGTCAATACCAGAAATTATGCCCTAACATTGTTGAGTCAAGTTCATAGTCTCATTTATAATAATGTATTGTCTTCATTGTGACATTCCCATGTTGTAAACTAAATGTTGTTATCTCTTCTTTTTTCCTCAATTTTCTAAAACCCAACCCAAAAAGATCATCACTTTTCCATGGTTTTTGGTTAAATTATTTGTGATATTTTAATAAACTATTTTATAACAAGATTATAGTACCATAATGACTAGCATAAGTTATATATAATTATATAAATTCCAAAAAAAACATTACTAATTGACATGGTATATCTTAATCCAATCCATAAGTAGATAATCATAATGATCCTCCAAATTATGTCCACTCAAATTCCAGACCCAATATTTTAGATAATATAACTTATGTCATAATATTATTCATTCTATTAAGAAATAACTTTCTATTTATTCCTTAAATAAAATATGAGATAATAGAATTTATTTCATAAATCCAAAATCAGAACACTTAAACCATATTGTAAAGTAAATGTTATTAACCCAAAAACATGTTTCCTCAACCTTAATATTAAAATTTGAAACCTGAAAACCCTCAAACCTAAACCCCAACCCAAAAAAATCTTCCCTTTGATATGGTTTTTGGTTAAATCATGTGTGATATTTTAGTAAACTATTCTATACCAAAATTATAGTATCATAATTATTATCATAAGTTATATATAATTTGATAAATTACAAAAAAATCATTACTAATTGAAATGGTATATCTTAATCCAATCCATAAGTAGTTATTCGTAAAGCTCCTCCAAAATATGTCTAATAAAATTCAAGACCAAATATTTTAGATAATAAACCTTATTTCATATTAGTATTCTTTCTTTCAAGAAATAACATTCTCCTTATTCCTTACATAAAATATGAGATAATAGAATATATTTCAGAAATCCAAAATCAGAACACTTAACCATTATTGTAATGTAAATGTTATTAACATAGAAACATGTTTCCAAAACCTTAATATTAAAATTTGAAACCCTAAACCCTCAAAACCAAACCCCAACCCAAAAACATCCTCCATTTTCCAGGGTTTTTGGTTAAATTAGGTGTGATATTTTAGTAAACTATTCTACAACGAAATTATAGAATCATGATGATTAGCATAAGTTATATATAATTAGATAAATTCCAAAAACATAATTACTAATTGGAATGGTTTATCTTAATCCAATCCATAAGTAGTTAATATTAATGGTCCTCACAAATATGTCCAACCAAATTCATGACCCAATATTTTAGATAATAGAACTTATTTCATAATAGTATTCTTTCTTCCAAGAAATAAGTTTCTCCATATTCCTTATAAAAAATACGAGATAATAGAATTTATTTCATAAATCCAAAATCAGAAAACATAACCCATATTTTAAAGTAACTGTTATTAACCCTGAAAAATGTTTCTTAAACCTTAATATTAAAATTTGAAACCCTAAACCCTCAAACATAAACCCAAACCCAAAAACATCTTCCCTTTGACATGGTTTTTTGTTAAATTATTTTTCATATTTTAGTAAACTATTCTACAAAAAAATTATTGTATCATAATGATTAGCATATGTTATATATAATTAGATAAATTCTGAAAAACATCATTACTAATTGACATGGTTTATCTTAATCCAATCCATAAGTAGTTAATCTTAACGATCCTCTAAAATATGTCTAAACAAATTCAAGACCCAATATTTTAGATAATAGAACGTATTTCATAATAGTATTCTTTATTTCAAGAAACAACCTTCTCTTTATTCCTTAAATAAAATATGAGATAATAGAATTTATTTCATGAAACCGAAATCAGAACACTTAACCCATTTTGTAATGTAAATGTTATTAACCTAGAGACATGTTTCCCAAACATTAATATTAAAATTTGAAACCCTAAAACCTAAAACCTAAACACCAAACAAAAAACATCTTCCATTGGATATGGTTTTTTGTTAAATTATGTTTCATATATTAGTAAACTATTCTACAATGAAATTATAGTATCATAATGAATAGAATAAGTTATATATAATTAGATAGATTTAAAAAACAACATTAATAATTTACATGGTTTATCTTAATCCAATCCATAAGTAGTTAATCCTAAAACCCTCAAACCCTAAACCTTCATTTGTTTATATGCAGATGGATGATACATACTACTCACTCAGTAGCCTACCCATATTTTCAGGCCGTGTTAGAGGGTCATCTAGATCGATTGGTTAAGGTTCGTTGAGTGCACCATTTTCATCATAGGGAGTCTCCAAATTCCATTAGACCTTACATGTGTCATGTTGGATTCTATGGCCTTTCTGTATATGATTTCACATTTGTAGATCATTACCTTCTTGCTGCCCTCATTGAGATATGCAGACCAGAGACACACACATTCCACCAGCCTGAGGGAGAGATGACCATCACCCTTGAGGATGTGGCAGTGTTTCTCGGTCTTCCTATCAAGGGGAGACCTATTATTAGACTCATGTATCTTGGACATACCTTTCTCAAAACTGGTTAGGCGTTGATATATTGTCTAACCATAGGGCTACAGATGGATCTTCCATATCTATGCCTTGGTTGGAGTCATAGATTCCACATTTACAGGATGATGATGATGGGCAGTCCATCATGCGTTACGCTCGTGCATATATCTTACGGCTCATTTGTGGGACCATGTGTACTGATCACTCGGGGATGCACCTTCATATGATGTATCTACCCTACTAGAGGACTTTGATTGGTCTGATAATTACAATTGGGGATCAACTTGCTTGGCATACACGTACAAATCATTATGCAGGCTATCCCATAGGGACCGTATAGGTCTCAGAGGATGCGTCATTCTTATTCATATGTGGGCATGGGAGCGCATACCAGCATTCCACCCTGACCTTGCTGGTCCGCCGGTTGAGATGGAGGTGTTGCATGACGCTCCACGTGGACGCTGGTATGATAAGTCTTTTCTATTGGTTTCTGATTCTACTATGAGTTATTGACCATAATTTCTCATTATTTTTCATTACCGTTGATGTATTTTACAGGTGGTGTTAGCGATACAATTTTGACGTGGTTCCGAGACAACATTTCGGAGTATATCGGCTATAGTTGTACTGTATTTTACCTGATAAAGTATATATATAGAATCTATCATTGTCTAACATATTTAATAATAAAATCAATTTTGGTGTTTAGTTAGGTTTTTTTTTGAAAAAATCACTTGTCATTTCATATTTCATGGATTCCATACTGGAGTATTATAGACCATTTTCTAGCATACTACACTGTTGGGAATGAGGATACTATGGTTGTAGTTACCCTCATTCACTTCCATATTATTGAGTGGTCGTAGCCTAAAAGAGTCATGCACCAGTCTTTACGTACTTAGTAGATTCCATTACCATCGAGATAGACAGACCAGCTTCATGAGATGAAGCTGACAGAGAGGAAGGATGATGAATGGTCCAAAGTACATGCTAGTTTTATCGACTGATGGCACAAACATACAGAGTTTCATATTCATGGTGTTCCTATGAATTGATTCTATCTTTTAGAGCAGGTTGACTATGTGCCATGGTATAGACTGAAGTCTATACTGCATCTTACCCAACCTGACATAGAGATGTAGAGGATGGTAAGTCAATAAATTTACATTAGTTTGTTTATTGAATTATTTTCAAATTCAATTTGAATATATTTACAGGGAAGTTACACGGATCAGCTTGTTCACATGAGTGATGAATATGAGGAGGGGGTCTTTCGCCGGGTATCCATCCATGCTACAACGCTAGAGGTGAGGGAATCTTTTCATGTGCTTTTCAGGAGCATCTTCGCGCGTCCGGATCAGATAGAGGAGGTTCCTGCCCCAGAGGAACATCCTGCAGCTACTGTTAGTGCTGAGGAGCCACGACCATAGGGATGTAGACAACGTCGTGCTGCACGTGAGGGCTCACTTGTACCATAGGTAGAGGTCAGGCCTCTAGTAGTCAAGGGTCAGCCGATTCATGATGTGCCTCAGGTGGAATGGGATCCATCATTCCTGTCAGTATATCTGTAGTTCTCTCCATCTTGGGTTCCAGATCTTTCACAACCTTTGATTCCTGAGCCATCATCGTCTTGGGGTATAGCTCCATCGTAGGCTTGGTTCTCTACTGCGATAGAGGTAGGTCCTTCTACCACCCTAGTGGTAGAAGGATCTGGATGATAGTATGAGATGTAGTTGATAGGTCCTCCCACTGACACACAGATAGAGGATGCACTAGTTGACATTCCAGTGCCTGAGGATCAGCCTTCTCTAGGTCATCAGACTCCACTGTGCACTTGACGTGGATTCCCTATTCGCAGACCACCATGTGGGATGAAATCTCCTCACCACAGACATAGGTATTGATTGTACATTGTTGTTTACAGGTTTTATGTATACTGAAATCAAAATACCATTATTACTTGCTGGTCGGAGTTGAATTTCAAGAGGGGGTTAATTGAATTCCAATCTAAAAAATGTTTAAAATGTATTTCATATCAGTCTTATAGTTTATATTATATATACCAAAAAAGTCACGTACTTGAATCATTTCTAAGTTTCATGTAGGTGGATTTGATAGGTTATAAATAAATTTTCACCAAGATTTTTTAATAAATTATTTTTATTTTGGACTTCTTTTTATATGTTTAAGAAATGTTTGAAATTTCACTCATATCATTCTTATAGTTTACATTATATAGGCCAGCAAAGTCACGTACTTGAAATTTTTTTATTTGTTAAGTAGGTGGATTTGATAGCTTATAAATAATTTTTCAAAAATCTTTTTTTAAGAAATTCTATTTATTTTGGACTACTTGTTATATTTTTAAGAAATTTTTAAATTTTTATTCATATCGGTCTTATAGTTTACATTATATAGGCCAGAAAAGTCACATATTGGAAACATTTTTATGTTTCTTGTAGGTGGATTTGAAAAGTTATAAATAATTTTTCACCAAGATTTTTTATGAAATTATTTTTATTTTGGACTACTTGATATATGTTTAATAATTTTTTTAAATTTAATTAATATTGATCTTATGGTTTAAATTATATATGCCATCAAATTCATGTACATGAATCATTTTTAAGTTTCAATTAGGTGGATTTGATAGGGTATAAATAATTTTACACCAAGATTTCTTAAGAAAATATTTTTATTTTGGACTACTTGTTATATGTTTAAGAAATATTTAAAATTTCATTCATATCGGACTTATATTTTAAATTATATTGACTTGAAAAGTCAGGTACTTTAATCATTTTTACGTTTCAATTTGGTGAATTTGATAGGTTATAAATAATTTTTCACCAAGAGTTTTTGAGAAATTTTTTTTATTTTGGACTACTTGTTTTATGTTTAATCAATGTTTAAAATTTCATTCATATTTGTATTATAATTTATATTATATAGGCTTGAAAAATCACGTACATGAATCATTTTAATGTTTCACGTAGGTTTATATGATAGGTTATAAATAATTTTTCACCAAGATTCTTTAAGAAATTATTTTTATTTTGGAATACCTGTTATATGTTGAAGAAATGTTTAAAATTTCATCATATTTGGGTTATAATTTATTTTATATAGTCTAGAAAAGTCACGTACATGAATAAAAGATAATTTATGTTGAAAAATTAAGTTATATGTATATATAACCATAGGAACACAATTATAAAATTTTAAAATTTTAAATATATAAAAAATATAAATAAAAATTCTTTTTTAGGTAAAAGGTGGCATCAGAGATTCCACCTTTGTAGTGTATTTTTTTTAAAATCAACCTATGCCTTTTTTCATTTTTTATTTTTTAAAAAATGCATTAAAAAACTCATCCAGGGGTGTACATATAAGAGAATGGGATGGGGGATGCGAGTATAGTAGGGAAAGCGATAAGTGAGAGTATGGGAGGGTAAGAAAGGGAATGGGATGGTGGATGCGAGCGGGGATCTACTTGCAAGATAATGGGATGGGTGTAAATCTAGGGTGTAGCAGGGTGTATAGAGTAATAGGTGAGTATGGGTGTGGGAGGGGAGGTGAGCAGGGGTGTATCCATGGGTGTACATGTGAAAGAATGGGAGGGGGATGTGAGTTTGATGGGGGAGGTGAGTGGGTGTGTACATGCAACATGTAATAGAATATGAGGGGCAGTGAGCAGGGGTGTAGAAGAGTTTATATGGTGACACGTGACATGTGAAAGAAGGGGTGACATGTGACATGTGAGAGAACATGAGGGGAGGTGAGGAGGGGTGTACAAGAGACATGCGAGTGAACACGAGTGGCAGTGAGTAGGTGTTTTTTAGGGTGTATAGGGTGGCATGCGACGTGCGAGAGAAGGGGTGACATGCGACATGTGAGAGAATAAGAGGGGAGGTGAAGAGGGGAGTAAAAGTGACATGTGAGGGAATAAGAGGGGTGGAAAGAAGGGGTGTATCTGGGTGTATATGGTGACAAGTGAGTGTGGGAGTGGGATGAAGAGAAAGGGTATAGCCTGGGGTGTATATGTGAGGTCGGGAGGGGGGGTGAAAATATGGTAAGGAAGGGGATTGGTGAGATTATGGATGGGGAGGCGAGAGAACGGGATGGGGGGGGGGGGTACGAGTGTGGGGTGTACATGAATGAGAATGTGAGGGGTAGTGAGAAGGGGTGTATAAGATTGTATAGGGTGATAGGTGAGTACAAGAGTGGGAGGGGAAGTGAGCATGGGTGTATCCAAGGGTGTATATGTGAGATAATGGGATGGGGATGATAGTATGAGGGGGAAGGTGAGTAGGGGTGTACCTATAATATATCGAGAGGGGGGATGTGATTACAGGAGGCGAGATGAGTGGGGGTATACAGATATTATATTTTTAAATTAAAAAAATTCCAAAAAACGAAATTCTATAAGATAAATCTCACTAAATTACCGACATTAAATATTAAAAATTTCCTAAGAAAATATAAAATTCAAAAAAACAAATTACCAACATATTTTAGAAACATCGGTAATTGAGGTTTCATTTACCGATTTTTCTAAAAACCATCCGTAAATGAGGTGTTTCAAAATAGAGAAATTCATAAACATAACTAATTTAGGGAAATTTCTACGAAACATCTAAAAATAAGGTTTCTCTAAATAGTTTCGTTTATAAACGCCACTAATTATATTTTTTTGTAGTGTTAATTTCATAAGGAAGTTAATTAATGATAGTTTGAAAATAAATCTTGAAATTATTCTTCACATATATACAATTCATGGAAATCAAAAAAATTACATAATCTACTTTAAAAACAATTGAAATTTGTTTTCTAAAATCAAACACCCATGTTTTGAGGACAAATATTTTATCAAAATCCATTTCAAAACTACACACTCTATTAAGATTTGTAAAAACAATCACACATGTTTTATCAAAATGAAAATTGTTTCTTTAAAAATTTTCACCATCCAAAGCTATTTTTAAACCCATAACCCATTTTGAAACCCAACTTAAAGTACTCACATAAGAGCCTTTTACATTTAAAAAATATTTTTCCCAAAAATCGTTGAAAACTCATTTTCAAAGAAAACAACCCAACTAGAAAGGGATAATGACAACAGGTGTGAACCACATATACATATAAAAAATGATACATATTTAAAGAAGGTGGAATATAAAATAAATTATGGGAAGTGATACAATCAAGCACTAGATTAAAATATCCCCAAAAACAAACCATTGAGTCAATGAATGTATCATGGTCCAACCCGAAGTCACTAACATTCCAAGCATCTAACCATATAAGGGTACAACCACCCGAACTAGAAACCAACATATTCTAATTCTGTAACCTGTATTCGGGTAGTCCACACAAGTATCATAGTTTTAACAGACCCCCACCTAGTCCCTCTTTAAAGCATAACTGGTGGGAACTAGTGACCTATGAACCAACTAGAGGAACAAGCTAGATTTACAACGTAATATTCGATACCCCATCATTAATAAAGAAAGTGAGGCATAGTGAAAATGATCTAATTCTAAAACAAATGGAATAACCATAAATACCCTCACATATAACACCAAATGATTTAGAGCCCTATGAACATAGTACGCACTCCAGGCATAACAAACACATTCCAACACAAGGGGGGAAAATAAGAATCACATAGTGATCAAAACCCACACAAGGTATAAACAAGAAAAAGGTAATAAATGGGTGTCTCAAATTCAACATTATAAAAAACAAAGTGAAAAATGATCCTTAAACACCAAAACATGGATCATAATTCCAATACATTCCAAATTTCATAAATTACTTTCCAAACAACATTTGAAATATGATGGAAACACCAAAACCTTTAAATCATTTCAAAGTCACCCTTACATAAGGGATATATTCTTTTAAAATCTAAAACATTTCCAAAGTGATTTATTTACGTGACACATTTCATAAAACACCACTTAAACATTTTAAATGTTCTAAAGAAATCCCCCATTTAATTTAATTTTTTTCAAATCCACCCTTCAATAAGGGTACTTCTATTTGAAAACTAAATCAAGGCCAAAAGGCCAACAATTTTCCATTAAACCTTTTAAAAAAAAGACATCATTTCATTTAATAAATTTTTTAAACCATACACACATTTAAAATAATCATTTTAATTTTATTAAAACACCCCTTTACAAATAATTTTGAGGCATACACCTCAATTCAAAACCAAATTCCATCTAAAACATTTATTTTCACTCATTGTAAACCAAAATCGGGTTACAACCCATTTATCTTCATGAGAACCATTTAAAAAGACATAAGGTATTATAAAAAGTCATAACTTAATTAAATATTCAAATATAAAAAATAAAACATAGAATTAATATTTGAAAACAATTATATCAAGCCTAAAATTCAATGAAATGGTTTCAAATAATTATAAGGATACCATATATACTTATGATTTCATTTAAAGATAATTTACAAAGTGAAATCATTCTTGGAATTCTAAAGTGGAACAATTTAATAGTAACACCTACCATAAAGAAGTGGAAACCAATCCAAATCAAGTTGAAACATGTCAGAATCAATGGTAACCACACCCATGGGATTAGGAATGGTGTCTACAACCCATAGACAATAAAATACATATCAATAAATCCACCCAAAATCTAAAATCAAGACACATGATGGACAAGGATCATGGAGGAATCCAAATCCATGAAATAAGGGAGGGGTAAGAAAAAATGTGGGAAGAGTGGAGAAAATCACATAAAACTTCTTGGAAAACACAATTGGAAGGGAAATAATCAAGGGGGTAAAGGTGGAACACCTCTAAAGGATCTGAATGGTCAACTGACTCATGTGGGATATAAGAGGGGTGAAATACCTCTTATTTAGAAAGGAAATATAAGAATTATTAAAAAACTAAACACCTAGGCAACTCCCACAGTTTATCTTCATAGTTTTACAAAATGTTCACTAACTGTTCGGCCACCACTACCTCCCAAAAATGTTATGTTTCACAGTTACACTTGAGAGGATAAAAGGTTATAAAAAACCATTAAACTCACTTTAGTACCACCCTAATCCTCACTCAACCTTTTGGGGTTCCCCACAGAGTTTAAAAAAATGTACAAAATACTTGAAAATGAATTTATCAAAAAATACACATCCAATTGTATGTTTTCCTGATGGTTTAACAAACCATGTGCATTTTGTGTTCCACACATCAGAAAAATTAAGGACCCCACACAGTTTGTCCTATGGACTATATAGTATGTAAATAACCATGTGTAACATTTTCTTTAAAGCCATGTGTAGTTCAAAATGAACTGTAAAATATCATTGAAAAGGAAGGTCACGCAATTTCCCTCTAACCGCACACCTTAAAAAAGCATAGATAGAAACCCCTAAGAAATCCATGTTCTAAGAAAGAATGTAACACCCCAATATTTCATAGTACATTATTTCTTCAAAGTAATTCAATAACTTGCACTACATGCAACACTAAATTCTAGCACACCATGACTTACCAAACTAGCCGTTCAAAAACGGTTATGAATAGTATTAACTGAATTTTGAACTTTATATAATTATTATAAATTTAGAATCCATATTATGAGTTTCTTATACATAATGTAAGAACAAATACATTTTTTTCAGATAAAAGAAGTATTTTTCATAAAATGAAATTTTACCGCCTTTTAATGGTGAAGCCTATTTAAATCCAATATTTGAAACTTTTATATATTCAATTTGACAAAATAAAATTCTACTTTAAAATCGGGACATAATAATTTAATTTTAATAATGTTTTGGTGTTTTTCTCATAACTTTCATATTTATGTGAATATTGAAAAATACTATATTTTAACTGAAAACGACTTTTTTAATCAAAATAATTTAAAGTGTTAACTTATAAATTTATATGGTTTGGAAGTATAAATAGATTTTATTTTTACCATTTATTCCAATGATGGTCATTGTATGTAATATAACTTTGAAATTGGATAGAAATAAGTGTCAAACTTTTGATAGTTATTATTTCTTAAAAATACCTCTTTTGGTTTTGACAGCGGAAATTAATTTTAAATTAATAAACGAAACTTATATGTTTTTAATTTGGTAAAGTAGTCTTCATTATTGAATTTGTAATATCAAAATTATCTCAGGGTAAATTTTTGGTATTTTTTTGAAAACTTTAATTTTTTGATGAATAGTGAAAAACACTGAGTTATAGTTTAAAACCAAATTTTTATTTAAATAATTATTTATTTTATTTAAAATTATTATATGTCAAAATAGATACATGATACCTATATAAGTTCAACTTAATTAATTAGAGTTAGTTTATATTAATTTTAGATATATATAAATTTTATTGAATATTTCACCTTCTTTTACCCACCTCCTAAGAGAATTTGCAAATTTACATAAAACATAATTTTACCGCTTTTGTGAGTGGTGTATTGAAAAACCGAGAGACACGGTTAATATCAAGGAGTAAAATGTGGTTCAATAAGATAAAAATAATTTATGTGAATAGTAACTTTTTACTTTTATTTACCACGGTTAAAATTAAATAGGGTAATTAAGGGTAAAAATGATATTAATATTACCCTAACCAATGTCCTAATTCTATTTTAAAAGTGTATCTCGACCAAAAACAACATTTGGAATAAAATATTATCATTTAGGTCCACTTGGATTAGATTAGGACATTTGTTATTATTTAATTCAAAGAAGAGTTAAAACAGTTAAAATCAAAGTTTAATAACTAAAACATTTTTAATATAGGGTTATACATAAGATAAATTAAATTATGAATATTCATTAGAAAGATAAATAAATATCATAAATAATTTTATTTTATTTATAATTTTTAGACATTAAATAATTTAATTTATTTATGACACAATAATGATGCAGTAATTACTGTGTTAATAAATGATTAATATAATTGATATTATAAATACCAAAATAAATGTAATTTGATACTTTTTATGAATTCCAATAATTTTCTAGGTTAATATGACATATTAGAATTGTTTATATTGATTTTTTTCGATGTAATAATGCGTTTATGAATTTATCGAAAACAAAATACACAATAGTTTCAAAATTGACATTAAAGAGTTTTTAAAACAAATATTATATTTTTTATTGATATTATATTCCTAAAAATCTATGGTTCGTCAAAAGGACTTATATCATGATAGGTGTCTAATTTATGGACCACCTGGGGGTCTATTGGATGTTTATAGTATGTTTATTAACCATATAATATAAAAATTCAAAGTGGCGTGGTAAATGTCAAACTAATTAACTAAGAGTTAAAACTAAAAGATAAGGTTAATAAAGTGACCCAAACCTATCTAAAACCTATTGACTAAGTGGATTGCGACTCATCCCCACCTTAACCTCGAAATAAATCAATTTGGAGCCATTATAAACCAAATATTAATTTATTATAAAATAATATTTTATGTTTTTCCTAAGGTGCCCCTCACCCCTCTTATAAAAGGGCACTCCTCCTTCCCTCTAATTCACACCTTCTAAGCCATCTTCCTCGGCCAAACCCTGACAAAGTACCCTATCAACTATCCTACCTTAAAAATAGTGGAATTAATTTGATCCGAAATCCAACCTACGGAGCCCTTTTGATAAAATAAAAAGGAGGAACTCGAAGAAGAGGTAATGATTTCACCACCCTCTTTCAAGTTCCTTTATTCTTACACTTACTTTTTCTTTGTTGTTTCCATTAAAAAATAATAACTCTAGTATATTATATATACTGTGATGTTATTATAATTATGTTATAACCAAATTCATTATTCTATCCACCCTTTTAAGGACATTTCATCATACGTGCGTACATACGGCTTACCGTCTCCACCTCATCGTGTAATTGTTATTCAATACATTATTATTTGGATGGGTATAATAATGATGTGTATTTTAATTAAATAATAAATATTACATGATAAGGATTTTTTATATATGATATACCATCCAATTATATATTATTTTAATATCAAAATAATGATATTTTCACTCGTGCGTACGTACGGATTACCGTCTCCACGACGCGATGAGATTCATTTCCAAGTTCACCATTCATCGACGATTATAAAAATATATGTTACTAATAAGTATGTAATATATGACATAATAATGATACTGGATATATATATATACATATAAGTATTTATGTACTTACATATATCTTATTCAGTTACTTCCGTTCAATTCTATATGAAAACAGAAACAACGTTTATGCGTATGTACAGACTACCGTCTCTATAAATGGTGTTTTCCATTTCATATATATGTCTATTATAAATATTTATATTCTAAATATATATGATATATAAATCATGTTTTATATTTTTTATGTATTTAAATCATGATCTAAGTGATACAATCAAGAGTAACAAGTTAAAACACATACGATAAAGAAAGCGATTGTTACCTGAAATATTAATATAACATGGAAATTATTATTAAATGGGTAGTATAAAGTCATAAATGAATATTGTATGATATCATAAATATTAATATGGATATGTTATAATATAATAACATACTATAGTCTTCATAAAGTAGGTTAAACGTACCCTCGACTAAAGGAAAGTGCAAGGTAACGGGTTTTCATCTCAATTCGTATTCCCGTGAGATTAGTGCCATATTGCCACTATTACCTTTTGTGTGGTGTATGTACTGCCCATAATTGTATTCTTTTTTTTATAGAATTTAATTTATGTGTATTTACATATTCATTTTATGATACCTCTTTCATGGGGTGTATGTTTCGTAATTTACCAAATTGGTAAGAGTTAATTTCACAATATCGTTATTATCTGAGGTTGTTTTTATGTAAGTATCTATTGGGAAATATTTATTATCCATGTACATGTTTCATGAAATAGTTTTCAAATGGATTGTTTTAAGGGAAATTTTTATCTCTAAAACATCATTTAAAATGTTTTAAATATTTATTCTTCTAAATCTTTCTCATTAATGTCCATGTCTTCAAATTGGATTTTAAGGATTTATTTATATGGACAAGAATGTTATTAAAATATTAATTACTTTCAAAAGTTTCAAAGTGGTATGAGACACTTTGATTCAAAAATTTATTTAAATTTATTCCTTTAAAAATAGTTTGACTTTTAAATGTTTTCATGATAAAGGGGTATTTCTCTCAAAGAGTTTTACAAATCATTTTCATCTATTTCAAAATCCTTTAATGGACTTTAAACTTGTTTTGATGTTGATTTATCTTGATACAAATCTACCATAATTTATTGAAGATTTTGTGATATGTTTGACTATGGATGTGTTATTTTTATACCATTCATGGTTTATGGGTAATGTATTGACATTTCATATGCTATTTTTAATCGGAATGTTTATGTTATGTTTAAAACTTTTCATATGAGGAATGCATTGGACTTAGTAAGTGACGAGTGGAGCCCGCTATAGCTCCTCGATACATCGGTAGGTCTCATGAGACAAACTAGTTTCTTGGCCCAAGGTCTTGACAAAATCTTATTTTTAGTCTTGGCACAAGGCCTTGACTATGTGGTTATGATAGTCTGAAATTATGCATTCACACATAATGAAAGTGGTTAGTGATATCGCATGTGATTATTCGACTAGTAGAATATCCATGTGAATAATTAAATGGAATTACTTCATTTTATTTTTTCCATATTATGCTTAAGTTAAAGTTTAAAAGGCTTTTTTTTATTATACATTGCATTAAATGATTATTCTTACTTATGAAAGTTGCCGCTGTATTGTTATCCATAATGAGCATCTCACCTCACCCCTTTCTATATTTTATTTTCCCCAGGATTCCAGGAAGTGTATTATGATTAATATGCAGGGTTAAGCCAAGGGAATAAAGGCATTCATAAATGATTATTTATGTTGTTTTGTATGTTATAAACTATAATGTAATATTCATATATGTAATCTATTTTCCAAGACTGCTAAAATGATCAGTCTTTTGGGACTAGATCCCTTGTAATCATGCCAATGTATTAAAATAATGCCCCGGATCTGGGTAACTGGGGTCAGGGTGTTACAGTTGGTATTAGAGGAAGTTTAGAAATAACCTTGGAAACTAAATTTAGATAAAATTTGATTAGAGCACAGAGAACTAAGATAGAGTTTGAGGATTAGTATAGAAGAAATTCCTAGAATTTTTGGTAATGTAGAGATTTTCCGAGTTTTCCAAGAAAATACATCCCTGTCTAGATACGAGCAGGTAGAGGTGGATCTGTCACAAATGTACCTAGGGTTAAAAACAGAAAACACTACTTTAATCTAGACTCGAATGGGAATTGGTGCATGACAACGGGTCTTGTTGCACTCTTGGTTACGACACTCCCTAGGGATATTCTTAGGATAATTATCATTTTATTTAAAAATCATTATGAAGGGTTTATGAGTATATACTTCATAAATGAAAACGTCTTTATGATTATGAATTATATCCATAAACCATTCAATTTATATTAGGTATTTTATATGTTTGGGACTTTTCATTATAATTCCTAAACTAACCTAGTTTAAGCTACTGTATAAAAATGGCACCCAGTAGAAGGAACATGGAATCCAGCAATACGTATGATCCAACAAGTAAGAAGGATCATATCTTTCATGGTATTAAGACAAAATTTAGAATGGAAATAGTCTCCCATATATTCTCAACATGTGAAGAAATAATATCAGGTGTTAATAAGATATGTAAAGAATTCTCGGAGTCCTATGGCTCTGAAAGGAAGCAAGAGAAGAAAAGGACGGATGAGAGAAAGATGGATAAAGGGAAGAGGAAAAAGAAGAATTTTATCATATGTGATTACTGTGGGATGAAACACCCTAGAACTTTCCTGAAGGGAATGGGAGTTTTTTATAAGTGTGGAGAAAAATGACACCATGTACGTGACTACAAGGGTAAGAAAAAGGTTTCAAATGTACAATGCTTCATCTGCAAGGAGTTGGTACACTACGCGAACCAATGTAAAAATAATTAGAGTATGCCCCAAATTATTCTATTGGATAATAATCAAGTTATGATACTACCACAGATGAGGAGGAATGATTAGAGTTCTTATGTTGTTATTAGAGAATTATGTTATTTGAGTGTTGTATCAACAGTGTATTGGTTATAATAATTATGGAGTATATAAGGATTGTACTGCAGTACTATTTCATTAAGGACATTAGATTGTGTGGAACCAAGAAATGTGAATCAATAGCAGGTTAAATTTTTGGAAAATATATGGTTGAGAGAAAGATAAACCATAATATGGTTCTAATACTGAAGTACTGATTTTGGAATAATACATGAATGATTTGGATAAATTATATTGGATATTCTTGACTACATTGAAACTAATTAATGATTTTTATATCCCATCATTGTTGGAGTTTACAAAATTTTTGGATAGAAGGGGTATATCCTGTATTCTATAGGGAAAATGAGATCATGAGTTTAATCAATAAGGTTTTATGGTAATTTAGGATGTTGTAGTGTTTTAAAAGAATACATGATGAGGGTTTTCATATGTTATTACGTGAAAAAAAGATCTTTATTTTTTTTAGCATACTTATAAATTTTGGACTGTGATTTTGGATAGAAGTATTTTGGATAATTTTAGTTTGAGATTATTTTTGAATTTCCATAAAAGGACAACTTAGAGGTCAGGCTGCAACCTGTCGCGCTTGGCAAGGCCGCAAGACATGGACCCACAACTGAAGGGTCACAAGGGTGTATCACCTACCACTAGACCACGTGATATCCTGGATTTAATGATGTAGTTTTTTAAAAAAAAATTATGGTAGATGAATTATAAATTAATTTTATTTGAACCCTATATGAATAGGATAAATAGAATATTATTTTTAAGTTCTATTATTTTTCACAGTGAAAGATGAGTTTGTGGTAGAAATTTGTTAATGGATGGGACTCTACTTGTCAAGTATATATTTTTCTTATTCTCTTATTATATGAAGAAAGTAATTCTTATTCTTTAGTGAAGGGATCTCAAAACCAAAAACATGTTATCCTAATACCATATGTTTTGATGAACTGATGGTATTTTTAATCTTCATATATTGATAAATTTAAGGCCCTAATTTTTACACTTGTTTGTGATTGATGACCTCAATCACTACCTATAAATATTTACATTTTTCCTCCAATTATATTTCTTTAATTTCCACCAATGTTCTCCTAATCGAGATCATTATTTGGTGGTGACCCATTCATATTTATTTTCCTATAATTAAGACTAAATTTTATTAACTTAATTTCTGATGTGGGTTTTCCCAAAGGTATTTTCTATTTTCAACTTTTTATTTTCAAAAAATAATTTCAAATTGAAAGGACACAAATTATTTAAGGAGGGAAGAATTTAACACACCAAGATTTCATAGTACGTTATTTCTTCAATGTAATTCAATAAATTTCACTACACCCAACACTGAGTTCTAGCACACCATGACTTACCAATCTAGCCATTCAAAAACGATATGTATAGTATTAACTGAATTTTGAACTTTATATAATCATTATAATTTTATAATCCATATTATGAGTTTCATATACATAATGTAAGAACGAATATATTTTTTTTAGATAAAAGAAATATTTTTCAAAAAATGCAATTTTACAGCTTTTTAATGGAGAAGCATTTAAAAATACAATATTTGAAACTTTAATATATTCAATTTTAAAAAATAAAATTCTTCTTTAGAATCGGGACATAAGAATTTAATTTCAATAATGTTTCGGTGTGTTTGTGATAACTTTCATATTTATGTGAATAGTGAAAAATACTATATTTTAACTGAAAACAACTTTTTTAATAAAAATAATTTATAGTGTTAACTTGTATATTTTAATGGTTTGGAAGTATAAATAGATTGTATTTTTACAATTTAATCCAATGATGGTCATTGTAGGTAATTTCACTTTGAAATTGGACATAAACAAGTGTCAAACTTTTAATAGTTATTATTTCTTAAAAATACGCCTTTTGGTTTTGACAGTGGGAATTAATTTTAAATTAAATAATGAAACTTCTATGTTTTGAATTTGGTAAAATAGACATCATTATTTAATTCGTAATATCAAAATTAGCTTAGGTGAATTTTTGGTATTTTTCTGAAAACTATTAATTTTCGATGAATAGTGAAAAACACTTAGCTATAGTTTAAAACTGAATTTTTATTTAAATAATTATTTACTTTATTTAAAATTATTTTAGGTAAAAATAGATACATAATACCTATATAAGTTCAATGTAATTCAATAGATTTAGTTTATAATAATTTTAGATATATAAAAATTTTATTGAACTTTTCACGTCTTTTACCCACCTCATAAGAGCATTTGCAAATTCACATAAAACTTAATTTTACCACATTAGTGAGTAGAATTTTGAAAATCTGAGAGACACGGTTAATATCAAGAAGTAAAACGTGGTTCAATATGATAAAAATAATTTTTAGTGAATAGTAACTTTTTACTTTTATTTGCCACGGTTAAAAGTAAATAGGGTAATTAAGGGTAAAAATGATATTAATATTACCCTAAAACATGTCCTAATTATATTGTACAAGTGTATCTCGATCAAAAAAGACCTTATGAATAAACTATTATCATTTAGGTCCACCTGGATTAGATTAGGACATTTATTATTATTTAATTCAAAGAAGAGTTAAAAGAGTTAAAATCAATGTTTAATAACTAAAATATTTTTAATATAGGGCAAAACATAAGATAAATTCGATTATAAATATTAATTAGAAAGATTAAAATATTTCCTATATAATTTTATTTTATTTATAATTGTTAGAAATTAAATGATTCAATTTATTTATGACACAATGATGATGCAGTAATTACCATATTAATAAAAGATTAAGATAATTGATATTATAAATACCCCAATAAATGTAATATGAGACTTTTTCTGAATTAAACTAAATTTCTAGGTTAATATGACATATTTGGATTGGTTATATGAATTTTTTTCTAAGTAATAATGTGTTTATGAATTTATCAAAAACAAAATACCCAATAGTGTCAAAATCGACATTAAAGAATTTTTAAAACAAATATTATATTATTAATTGATATTCTATTACTAAAAATCTAAGGTTCGGACAAAGGACTTATATAATTATTGGTTTATAATTAATGGACCACTTGGGGGTCTATTGGAAGTTTATTGTAATTTTATTAACCATATAATATAAAAATACAAAGAGGCATGATAAATGGAAAACTAATTAACTAAGAGTTAAAACTATAAGATAAGGTTAATAAAGTGACCCAAACCTGTCTAAAACCTATTGGTTGAGTGGATTTTGACCCATCCACACCTTATCCTCGAAATAAATCAATATGGATCCATTATAAACCGAATATAAATTTATTATAATTTAATATTTCATTTTTCTCCTAAGGTGCCCCTCACCCCTCTTATAAAAGGGGACTCTCCCTTGACTCTAATTCTCAACTTCTAAGCCATTTTGATCAGACAAAAACTACCCAAATACCCTATAAACTATCCTCCCTTAAACCTAGTGGCATTATTTTGATCTTAAAGCCAACATAAGGAGCAATTTTTATCAAATCAAAAGAAGGAACTCGAAGAAGAGGTAATGATTTCACCACCCTCATTCAAGTTACTTTCTTCTTCCACTTCCTTTTTATTTGTTGTTTCCATTCTAAAATAATAAATCCAATATATTCTATATACTGTGATGTTATTATAATTATTTTACAACCAAATTCATTATTCTATTCACTATTTTAATGACTTGCCAAGATACGTGCATACGTACGACTTACCGTCTCCACGTCGTGGTGTAATTGTTATTCAATACATTATTATTTGGATGGGTATAATAATGATATGTATTTGATGTAAATAATAAATATAAAATGATAATTATTCTGAATATATGATATAACATCCAGTTATATATTATTTTAATTTCAAAATAATGATATTTTCACCCGTGCGTACGTACGGATTACCGTCTCCACGACCCGATGAGATTCATTTCCAAGTTCACCATTCATCGACGATTATAAAAATATATATTAAAAATAAGTATGTAATATATGGAATAATAATGCTACTAGATATATATATATATATATAAGTATTTATGTACTTAAATATATCTTATTCACTTACTTCCGTTCAATACTATATGAAAACAGGAACAACGTTTCTGTGTACGTACAGATTATAGTCTCCATAAACGATGTTTTCCATTTCATATATATGTGTATTATACATATTTATATTCTAAATATATATGATATATAAATCATGTTTTATATTCGGGATGTATTTAAATTATTATCTAATTGATACAATCGAGAGTAACAAGTTAAAACACGTATGATAAAGAAAGCGATTATTACCCGAAATATTAATATAACATGGAAATTATTATTAAATGGGTAGTATAAAGTCATAAAATAATAATGAATGATATCATAAATAATAATATGGTTCTGCTATAATTTAATAAAATACTATAGTCTTCATACAAGAGGTTAAACGTACCCTCCACTAAAGGTAGGTGCAAGGTAAGGGGTTTTCATCTCACTTCTTATTCCTGTGAGATTTGTGCCATATTTACACTGTTGCCTTTTATGTGGTGTATGTACTTCCCACAATTGTATTCATTGGGAAATAAATTTTAATTTATGTGTATTTACATATTCATTGTATGATACCTCTTTCATGGGGTGTATGTTTCGTAAGTTACAAAATTGGTAAGGCTTAATTTCACAATCTGTTTATTATCGGAGGTTGTTTTTACGTAAGTATCTACTGGGACATTTTTATTATCCATGTCCATGTTTCATGAAAGTGTTTTCAAAGGGATTATTTTAAGGTATCTTTTTACTAAAACTTTATTTCAAATTTTTAAATATTTATTCTTCTAAATCTTTCTCATTAATGTCCACGTCTTCAAAATGGTTTTTAAGGATTTATTTATATGGACATGAATGTTATTAAAATGTTAATTCCTTTCAATAGTTTCAAAGTGGTATGGGACACTTTGATTCAAAAATTTCTTTAAATGTCTTCCTTTCTGAATTGTTTGACTTTCAAATGTTTTCATGAAAAATGGGTATTTCTCTAAAAGAGTTTTAAAAATCATTTTCATATATTTGAAAATAATTTAATGGATTTTAAACTTGTTTTGATGTTGATTTATCATGATACAAATCTATCATTTTTTATTGAAGGTTTTTTGATATGTTTGACTGTGGATGTGTTATTATTATATCATTCATGGTTTATGGGTAAAGTATTGACAGTTCGTATGCTATTTTGAATACGAATGTTTATGTTATGTTTAAAACTTTTTCATATGAGGAATTCATTGGACTTAGTAAAGGACGGGTGGAGCCCTCTATAGCTCCTCGATGCATCAATAGGTCTCATGAGACAAACTAGTGTGTTGGCATAAGGCCTTGACAAAATCTTATTTGTAGTCTTGGCATAAGGCCTTGACTATGTGTTTATGATAGTCTGGCATTATGTATTCCAACATTATGAATGTGGTTAGTGATATTGCATGTGATTGTTCGACTAGTAGAATATCCATATGAATAAGTAAATGGAATTACTTATTTTTATTTTTTCCATATTATGCCTATGTTCATGTTTAAAAGGGTTTTGTTTTACTTATACATTGCCTTAAATGTATATGCTTACTTACGAGAGTTTTCACTGTATTTTTATCTTTACTGAGCATCTGAGATCACCCCTTTCTATGTTTTAGTTTCCCCAGGATTCCAAGAAGTGTATTGTGATTGACATGAAGGGTTATTCAAAGGGAATAAAGGTGTTCATAAAGGATTATTTATGTTGTTTTGTATGTTATAAAGTGTAATGTAACATTCATATATGTAAATTATTTTCCAAGACTGCTAAACTGAATGTTCTTTCAAGACTTGATTCCTTGTAATCATGCCAATGTATTAAAATAATGCACCGGCTCTAGGTAACTAGGGTCGGGGAATTACAGTTGATATCAGAGGAAGTATAGCAATAACCTTGGAAACTAGATTTAGATAAACTCTGATTAGAGCACATAGACCTAAGAAAAACTTTGAGGATTAGTATAGATGAAATTCCTAGAATTTTGGAAATGTAGAGATATTTTGAGTTTTCCAAGTATATACATCCATGTATAGATACGAGTAGGTAGAGGAAGCTCTGGCACAGATGTAACTATGGGTACATCCAGAAAACACAGCTTTGATCTAGACATGAATGGGAACTGGTGCATGACAATGGGCCTTGCTGCACTCTTGGTTACGACACTCCCGAGTGATGTTCTTAGGATAATTCTCATTTTCTTTTCAAATCATTATGAAGGGTTTATGAGTATATACATCCTCAGTGAAAACATATTTATGAATATGGATTATATCTATAAACCATTCAATTTACATTAGGTATTTTTTATGTTTGGAATTATTCATTGTAATTCATAAACTGACCTAGTTTATTCTATTGTATAGAAATTGATCCCAATAGAAGGAATGTGAACTCCAGCAATACGTATGATCCAAAGAGTAAGAAGAATCATATCTTTCACAGTATTAATCCAACATTTATAAGGGAAATAGTCTCCGATGTATTCTAAACATATGAAGAAATAGTATCATGTGTTAATAAGATAAGTAAAGAATTCTATGAGTCCTATGGATTTGAATTGAAGCAAGAGAAGAAAAGGATAGAAGAGAGAAATATGGATAAAGGGAAGAGGGAAAAGATGAAATTTCCCATATGTGATAACTGTGGGAAGAAACACCTTGGAGCTTTCCTGAAGATAATGAGAATTTTTTATAAGTGTGGTGAAAAAAGACACCATGTACGTGACTGCAAGGGTAAGAAAAAAGGATTTAAATGTATAATGCTTCATCTACAAGGAGTTGGGACACTACACAAACTAATGTCCAAATCATCAGAGTATTCCCCAAATGATGCTATTGGATAATAATAAAGTTATGATACTACCGCATATATGGAGGAATGATTAGAGTTCTTATGTTGTTATTAAGGATTTATGTTATTTGAGTGTTTTATCAACAATGTAACGGTTATAATAATTATGGAGTATATAATTATTTTACTTCAGTAATATTTCCTTAAGGACTTGAGATTTTACGGAACCAAGAAAAGTGACTCAAAAGCAGGATAAATGTTTGGAAAATATATGGTTGAGATAAAGATAAACCATAATATGGTTCTGATACCGAGGTAGTGATTTTGGAATAATACATGATTGATTTGAATAAATTTTATTGGATATTCTTGAATACCTTGAAACTAATTAATGATTCATATATTCCATCATTTTTGGACTTTAAAACATTTTTGGATAGGAGTATATCCAGAATTCTATAATGAATAAGGGATCATGAATGTAATCAATATAGTTTTTTTTTGGTAATTCTGGATGTTGCAGTGTTTTAAAAGAATATATAATGAGGGTGTTCACATGTTATTACGTGAAAAAAGGTTCTTCATTTTGTTTACCTTCCTTATGAATTTTGGAATATGAGTTTGGATTGAAGTATTTTGGATAATTTTAGTTTGAAATTATTTTTGGATTTCCATAAAAGGAAAACCCAGAGGTCGGGCAGCAACCAGTCGCGTCCAGCAAGGTCAGGAGACATGAACCCATAACCGAATGACGGCAAGGGTTTATCACCTACCACTGGCCCACGTGATTTCTTGGATTGAATAATGTAGTTTTTTTAAAAACAAATCTGGTAGATGAATTATAAATTCATTTTTTTGAACCCTATACGAATAGAATAAATAAAATATTATTTTTAAGTTCTATTATTTTTCAGAGTGAAAGATGAGTTTGTGGTAGAAATTAGTAAAATGATGGGACTCTAGTTGTCAAGTATATATTTTTATTCTTCTATTATTATATGAATAAATTAATTCTTATACTTTAGTGAAGGTATCTTAAAACCAAAATTTTTTTATCCTAATACCATATGTTTTGATGAACCAATGGTATTTTTAATCTTCAAGGATTGATAAATTTAAGGCCCTCAATTTTGCAATTGTTTGTGATTGATGACCTCAATCACTACCTATAAATATTTACGTTTTCCTCCAATTATATGTCTCTAATTGCCACCAATGTTCTCCTAATCGAGATCATAATTTGGTGGTGACCCTTTCATTTCCCTTTTCATCTTATTAAGAATAAATTTCATTAACCTAATTTCTTATGTGGGTTTTCCCAAAGGTATTTTTCTATTTTCAACCTTTTATTTTCTAAAAATAATTTCAAATTGCGTTGATGTAATTTATAAAAGGAGGGAATAATGTAACACCCCAAGATTTCATAGTACGTTATTTCTTCAAAGTAATTCAATAAATTTCACTCCACGCAACACTGAGTTCTAGCACACCATGACTTACCAAACTAGCTGTTCAAAAACGGTTATGAATAGTATTAACTCAATTTTTAACTTTATATAATCGTTATAATTTTAGAATCCATATTTCGAGTTTCTTAGACATAATGTAAGAACAAATACATTTTTTTCAGAAAAACCAGTATTTTTCAGAAAATGGAATATTACCGCCTTTTAATGGAGAATCCTTTTTAAATCCAATATTTGAAACATTTATATATTAAATTTGTAAAAATAAAATTCTTCTTTAGAATTAGGACATAAGAATTTAATTTCAATAAAGTTTTGGTGTTTTTCTGATAACTTTAATATTAACGTGAATAGTGAAAAATACTATATTTTAACTTAAAACAATTTTTTTAATCAAAATAATTTATATTGTTTACTCATAAATTTTAATGGTTTCGAAGTATAAATAGATTATATTTTTACCATTTAACCCAATGATGGTCACAGTAAGTAATTTCACTTTTCAAATTGGACATAAACAAGTGTCAAACTTTTGATAGTTATTATTTCTTAAAAATACGCCTTTTGGTTTTGACAGCGGGAATTAATTTTAAATTAATAAATGAAACCTCTATGTTTTTAATTAGGTAAAATATAATTCATTATTTAATTTTTAATATCAAAATTAGATTAATGTAAATTTTTGTTATTTTTCTGAAAACTTCAAATTTTTGATGAATAGTGAAAAACACTGAGTTATAGTTTAAAACTGAATTTTCATTTAAACAATTATTTATTTTAATTAAAATTATTTTATGTAAAAAATGATACATAATACCTATATAAGTTAAATGTAATTCATTATAGTTAGTTTATAATAATTTTAGATATATAAAATATTTATTGAACTTTTCACCATCTTTTACCCACCTCCTAGGAGAATTTTCAAATTCACATAAAACATAATTTTACTGCTTCTGTGAGTGGAATATCAAAAATACGAGAGTCATGGTTAATATAAAGGAGTAAAATGTGGTTGAATAAGATAAAAATAATTTTTTGTGAATAGTAACTTTTTACTTTTATTTATCACGGTTAAAAGTAAATAGGGTAATTAAGGGTAAAAATGATATTAATATTACCGTAACACATGTCCTAATTCCATTGGACAACTATATATCGACCAAAAACAACCTTAAGAATAAAATATTACCATTTAGGTCCACTTGGATTACATTAGAACATTTATTATTATTTAATTCAAATAAGAGTTAAAAGAGTTAAAATCAAAGTTTAATAAATAAAACATTTTTAATATAGGGTTATACATAAGATAAATTCGATTATAAATATTCATTAGAAATATGAAAATATTTCATACATCATTTTATTTTATTTATAATTTTTAGACATTAAATAATTTAATTTATTTATGACACAATGATGATGCAGTAATTACCGTATTAATAAAAGATTAAGATAATTGATATTATAAATACACAAATAAATGTAATGTGAGAATTTTTATGAATTAAAATAATTTTCTAAGATAATATGACATATTAGTATTTTTTATAAGAATATTTAGGGAAGTAATAATTCTTTTATGAATTTATCAAAAATAAAATACCCAATAGTGTCAAAATTGACATAAAGGAGTTTTTAAAACAAATATTATATTATTAATAGATATTCTATTCCTAAAAATCTATGTTTCAGCCAAAAGACTTATATAATGATATGTGTATAATTTATGGACCACTTTGGGGTCTATTGGAAGTTTATAGTATGTTTATTAACCATATAACATAAAAATACAAAGAGGCATGGTAAATATCAAACTAATTAACTAGGAGTTAAAACTAAAAGATATGGTTAATAAAGTGACCCAAACCTATCTGAAACCTATTTATTAAGTGTATTTCGACCCATACCCACCTTAGTCTTGAAATAAATCAACTTGGAGCCATTATAAACAGAATATAAATTTATTATAAAATAATATTTTATGTTTTTTCTAAGGTGCCCCTCACCCCTCTTATAAAAGGGAACGCCCCCGTAACTCTAAATCACAACATCTGTACCATTTGGCTCGGCCAAAACCTTCCCAAATACCCTATAAACTATCCTACCTTCAAACTAGTGGCCTTAGTTTGATCTTAAAGGCAACCTAAGGAGACCTTTTTATCAAATCAAAATGAGGAAGCTGAAGAAGAGGTAATGATTTCACCACCCTCTTTCAAGTTCCTTTCTTCTTCCACTTCCTTTTTCTTTGTTGTTTCCATTATAAAATAATAAATCCAGTATCTTATATATAATGTGATGTTATTATAATTATTTTACAACCATATTCATTATTCTATCCACCATTTTATGGACTTTTCAACATATGTGCGTACGTACGGCTTACCGTCTCCACGTCGTGGTGTAATTGTTATTCAATAAATTATAATTTTGATGGGTATAACAATGTTGTGTATTTGATGTAAATAATAAATGTAAAATGGTAAGGATTATTTATATATGATATAACATCCAATTATATATTATTTTAATATCAAAATAATGATATTTTCACCCGTGCGTACGTACGGATTACCGTCTCCACGACGCGATGAGATTAATTTCCAAGTTCACCATTCATCGACGATTATAAAAATATATATTAAAAATAAGTATGTAATATATGACATAATAATTCTACTGGATACATATATATATATATATAAGTATTTATGTACTTAAATATATCTTATTCACTTACTTCCGTTCAATACTATATGAAAACAGAAACATCGTTTATGTGTACGTACGGATTATAGTCTCCATAAACGATGTTTTCCATTTCATATATATGTATATTATACATATTTATATTCTAAATATATATGAAATATAAATCATGTTTTATATTCAGGATGTATTTAAATTATGATCTAATTGAAACAATCAAGAGTAACAAGTTAAAACACGTATGATAAAGAAAGAGATTATTACCCGAAATGTTAATATAACATGGAAATTATTATTAAATAGGTAGTATGAAGTCATAAAAGAATAATGTATGATATCATAAATATTAATATTGTTATGTTATAATTTAATAATATACTATAGTCTTCATACATGAGTTTAAACATACCCTCGACTAAAGGTAAGTGCAAGGTAAGGGGTTCTCATCTCACTTCTTATTCCCGTGAGATTCGTGCCATATTGACACTGTTACCTTTTGTGTGGTGTATGTACTGCCCATAATTTTATTATTTGGGTAATAAATTTTAATTTATGTGTATTTATATACTCATTGTATGATAGCTCTTTCATGGGGTGTATGTTTCGTAAGTTACCAAATTGGTAAGGCTTAATTTCACAATCTCTTTATTATCGGAGGTTGTTTTACGTAACTATCTACTGGGACATATTTATTATCCATGTCCATGTTTCATGAAAGAGTTTTCAAAGGGATTATTTTAAGGTATTTTTTTACTAAAACTTCATTCCAAATGTTTTAAATATTTATTCTTCTAAATCATTCTCATTACTGTCCATGTCTTCAAAATGGG
The DNA here is from genome assembly GCA_963277665.1 of Viscum album. Classification (NCBI taxonomy): domain Eukaryota; kingdom Viridiplantae; phylum Streptophyta; class Magnoliopsida; order Santalales; family Viscaceae; genus Viscum; species Viscum album. The sequence continues at coordinate 791,378,751 of OY728120.1, forward strand.
TTTTAAGGTATTATTTATATGGACATGAATGTTATTAAAATGGTAATTCCTTTCAATAGTTTCAAAGTGGTATGGGACACTTTGAATAAAAAATGTATTTAAATGTCTTCCTTTCTAAATTTATTGACTTTCAAATGTTTTCATGAAAAATGGGTATTTCTCTAAAAGTGTTTTACATATCATTTTCATATATTTCAAAATCCTTTAATGGATTTTATACTTGTTTTGAAGTTGATTTATCATGATACAAATCTACTATTATGTATTTAAGGTTTTTTGATATGTTTGACTGTGGATGTGTTATTTTTATACCACTCAAGGTTTATGGGTAAAGTATTGACATTTCGTATGCTAGTTTTAATACGAATGTTTATGTTATGTTTAAACATTTTCATATGAGGAATGCATTGGACTTAGTAAGTGACGGGTGGAGCCTGCTATAGCTTTTCGATGCATCGATAGGTATCATGAGACAAACTAGTGTGTTGGCACAAGGCCTTGACAAAATCCTATTTTTAGTCTTGGCACAAGGCCTTGACAATGTGTTTATGATAGTCTAGAATTACACATTCCATCATTTTGAAAGTGGTTTGTGATATTGCATGTGATTATTAGACTCGTAGAATATCCATGTGAATAAGTAAATGGAATTACTATATTCTATTTTTTTCCATACTATGCTTATTATCATGTCTGAAAGGCTTTTGTTTTAGTTATACATTGCCTTAATTTATTATGATTACTTATGAAAGTTTCTACTGTATTGTTAGCCTTACTAAGCATCTGATCTCACCCCTTTCTGTGTTTTATTTTCCATAGGATTCCAAGAAGTGTATTGTGATTGATATGTAGGGTTAAGCCAAGGGAATAAAGGCATTAATAAAGGATTATTTATGTTGTTTTTTATGTCATAATGTGTAATGTAACATTCATGTATGTAATCTATTTTCTAAGACTCCTAAAATGATCGGCCTTTCGGGACTTGATTCCTTGTAATCATGCCAATGTATTAAAATAATGCACTGGCTCTGGGTAACTGGGGTAAGGGGGTTACACATAAATCCATGGAAACTTAACAAAGACTTCCATTTATCCAAATAACACTAAAATAAAAACATTTTTTCATGGGTATTATCGTATGAGAATTATTATTTATCATTCTTTTTTTCCCATCCATTAAAAAGTGGAAACATCAATTGTGTGTATGTACAGACTACCATCTCCATGATGTGATGTAATTAATTTTCCATTACTAATTTAAATGAATTATTATAAGAGTATATATGAATAAAAAAAGGATACTTATTTTATGAATAATATTTTTTAAATGATGAAACTATGACCAATGTATAATTATAGGAACCATAAAACCAAAACATTTATGTTAAATGAATAAGTATTCACCTAAATGTTTATTTTAATGAATAAATTGTTAATAAAAGGATAATTAGAAATTATAAGAGAATGATAAATAAAAATTAATTTATTAATATGTTTCTTTAATATATGTATAATAAATCTATATTTGTTATATTAGAGATTTCAACATGTTTGAAGCAATTTGAGACATGATGTAAGGGGTTTTTATTAAAATATCATTTCTTTTCATGAATGACTATTCTAAATTTATAGTAAAGGAAATTATATAGATGTTATACTTTAAAACCAATTTATTTTATACTTATTTTTAAATCCAAATAATTTTCATGCATTAGTACCATTTTAATCACTTAAGTACTTAAAATAGATGATAAAATGTTTGTAAATAAAATCTAACTTAATTTCCTCATTGGTCGATGATATTTTTCATTTATGTCCATACTCCTAAAATTTATTTTATGAAATTTGTTAACTATACTTCATTTTTTTAAATTTCATTTTCACTACCTTTTAATTTATTCACAATGGTTTAAAAAATTTATCTCTCTAGTCATTTTTATGAAAAAATCTATATTTTACTTTTTAGAATGGCGTGAAAGGAATGTTTTCTTTTAACATATACAGCTTGAAAAGATTTTTTTACATCATGACCATTATTTTATTTTAATATTACATTACATGTTTAATTTTTTATTGTAAAGGAAAATTATTTTCTAAATAATATTAGAATTTTCAGTTAAAATGTTATCAAAAGAAAATGATATTTTTTAATGTTTTCAAATAAAGGGTTGAGTGATATTTTAATGGTATTTTTCATTTAAATTAGTATCCTTTACGGATTTTTATGCTTCACTGGGGATATGAAATTATGATACTATCCACTTTCTTTCTCTATATAGATTATGAAGATGATGATGATGTAGGGATGATTCTATGAAACTTGTTTCTTTTCCATGGGTTATATGATGACAAGACGATTAATGTTTTCATGATCCTAGGAAAATTTTTTATTTTAATGTTTTGTGATATGTGGGTCCATTATAGACCTCCAATGCATTGGGTAAATATGGATAACTCATGAGATTACTATTTTATGCATGAACCTAATTTCATATTTACAACATTAAGTGTGTACCTAGTTTATTTTCTATAAGTTGATACATGGAATAGGTTTCATGTCCATAAGTTAATGTGTTGAACTGGATTCATTTCCATAAGTTTATATGAGGAACCTATTTCATGTACTTAATTTAACAAGTGAACCTATTACTATTTATATAAGTTCACAGTGTTATAATCATGTGTTTTTCCATATTCTTATGTTTATAATATGCTCTCATGGTTCATGACTGATTATTTATGATTCTTCAATTTTATTAATTTTGTCTTTTTTTATAACAAATCCTTATGACATGACTCATGACTAAATATATTTAGTTGATTGATTATTACTTTATTATGTTATTATCATGTTCTCATACCCTTATTCTCATGTATTATCATTGATTGATATCTCTTATTTTAACCTTTACTAAGCACCTAAGCTCACCCTTTCTTATGTTTTCCTTCCCCAGGGTTTTATGGAATTTTCTAAGTATGATATCTTTAGAAGGGTAATAATATGAATAAAATTGTATGATTTGTTGAATACACTTTATGATATAAGATTCATTTTTTATTGTATCCAAAGAGACTATACCATTAATATTTTTTGGTGTGTATAATTATATATTATACTAAATTTTAATCTAAACAATTTAGTATTTATGTATGTTACTATTGGTTATGATCAATAAAATAATGAAAAGAGTGTTATTTACAAATAACAAGTCATGGGTAGTGGACATGTTCATGGTTTATAGAAGAGAAGTTTAAAGAGTTCTTGATATTGACATCAAGAAATTGAGAACTGATAGTGGGAAGGAGAACACATGAAATACTTTTGAATATTGTCTTAGAATGTATGAGATTAAAGATCAATATAACTCTCCATACACACCTCAATAGAATTAGGATATTGAGAGAATGAATGTGAGAATTGTGTAAATAGGAAGAACAATACTTGTTAAATTTAAAGGATCAATGTTTTTTAGAGAAGAAAGGTTCATTACCTTTCACATTCAAAACCATTTATTTTTTAATACAAAATCAAATCTGAATCCATATTAAATGTGATATAAAAGTAATTCTATAGTGATTTATTTTAGGGTTTTTGATATCCCTTGCCTCATCAAAATGGAAGACATAAATCTAGGAAAATTTGATGAAAAATATGAGGAAGTTATATTTATAAGGAACTTATCTAATGTAAACGGCTAGATATACTAGAATAAAATATATAATATAGTATTAAACTGTCATGTTGTGAAAATAATTGAAAAATAACTCAAAAATAATTTCTTATATATAACATTTATTAAATAAATAATTGATAAAAATGAGTAAAAACTAAATACAATAGTGAAATATGTTTAGTTTGAGCCACAAATAGTAGACGTGGATTTTAACTAGAATTATGATGAAAAGGAAGTTTATATGAGTGAGAAATAAAATTTTAAAAGTCCAAGGAACCATGTTGAGACAAATAATATAATAAGAGAACAATCTACACCTATGTAGACATGGATAAACTCAAGATATAAGGATGATAAAATAGAACAAACTAATTGAAGACAAATGTTTTAAAAATATACCTTACTCATATCTCAAGTTGAAACAATATATATGAAAAAAGACTTTGAACATGATGAGTTGATTCAGGGTATAGAGGATGAGAAAAATTAGATCGGAAATACTACTACATGGGACCTTATTCTAAGACCAAATAACAAGAATCTCATTTGAATAAAGAGAGTTATTTGGAAGAAGATAAATGATCAAGGTAATTTTGTCATAAATAAGGACATATTAGTGTGAAAAGGGAAAACTTAAGTTAGAGGGGAATATTTTTAAGAGACATTTTTTGTAGTTTCAATGTTAGTGGCTATCAGGATATTCATTGATGTAGAAACATATAGGTTGTATAAAATCTATTATATTGATGTCAAATATTCTTTCTTAAATAGTGAGATTGAAGAAAAGGTATATATTTAGATTACTGGTGGTTTAATGCTTGATAATGATAGCACCAGAGTGTGTAAATTGATGAAATACCTATTTGGATTAAAATAGGCCCCAAGGTATTGGTATTTAGGTTTAGATAACTTCTTAAAGGAGTTAAACTCCATTAAAGGGAAAGAAGACAACAACCTATATAAAAAATAAATGAATATATGAAAACTTATTATAATTCTATATATTGATGATATCCTTTTTGTAGGTGATCATGAGTGCCTAATTTTTTTCTAATCAAATGAAGAAATTCTTTGAAAAGTACATACTTGGTGAACTATAACAAATCCTAGGATTAAAAGTGTTATCAATTAAAAATTTTATTTTTTATCCTAAAAAAATTTATTCCAAATAATTGTTAAATAATTTTAAGATAGAGGAATCCAGACTTGTATATACACCCATTCAAGTGGGTAAGAGGGTCTTAATGAAGGTTGAAGGTAAGAGTGTTAATCAATGAGAATTTATAAAACTGATTAACATCATGTTATTAATCACATATTCTATAGAGGATGTTTCCTATGATCTCAGTCTCTATTCTAGATATGAAATTAACCCAAAGGAGTCTCATTTTATGATTTCTAAAATAATACTTAGATATATTAAGTTAACTCTAGATTTTTCTATTCCATAAAAAAGAGGAAAAAAATAATTTGTTATAGATTTATAGGTACAGAATTGGTAGGTGGATGTGAGGATATATAGTCTCATTCATGTATAATTTTTCTCTAGGTTGATAGATTTTTATGTTGACACTACAAGAAATATAACTCATTCACACAGAGTACTATAGAGGCTAAATATATTGCTTCTACTATTTATTGAACATAAAAGGCTAGGATAAAGTAGAAGCTATGTAATTTGGGTATGATGGAGGAAAAACCTCATATAATATATTTTTATAATAAATGTTTTACATAATTTTCTAAAAATAATGTGTAAAAGTAAATGTCCAACCATATTTATATAAAATTTTATGTTATCAAAGAGAATGTAGAAAATGGAGACATAAAGCTATAATTTATTCCAAACCAATATCAATTGACATATACATTCACCAAAGTTTCCCCTAAGGATATATTTGAGACATTAAGGCTAAAATAATTTTCAAACCCTCCCACATCATTAATAATCCGTGGGGTTACCCCTAATAATCCATGTAATATATTGTTGAAGGGGGATAATTAGATAAAAACTCATTTTTTTGGGGGTTGACATTTTCTTCCATAAAGGTAATGAAGAATAAGTGTATTTTCTCTCTTTATATTTTAATTCAGTGGATATGGTTACTGTAACATGGGGGAGGAAAATTTAAATAAATGATTTCCCTCATTGAGGGGAATATTTTTTCCCTTGTATATTTTTAATATCATTGATAGATGGAGTTGTCTAAGAAACACTACTCTAACATGCGATGTTGTGGTAAGATATTTCTCACCTGAAAGAGGCTATGAATTGTTGTATCTTGAATTATAATATTTTAATCATGAATTGGGATTATTATAGTTTCATGGGATGAAAATAAATATAGTTGGGGATATTAATGTTACCTTGGAATTATGGAATAAGATGTATTTGTTGTAAACCTTGATTGAAATATTTTTTGAGATGTTTGGGAAGTGCTTTTGAGTATTTGAGTAGGCTTAGAGTTTAGTTTAAGATGTTTTGGAATCATTGGAGGTTGTTAAGAATCATTGTATAGAAAAGGAATTCAATCTATGTAAGAATCGGTTTACCATTATGTGTATGAATAATTTGTAGATATGTAAGTATCATTTTTCCCTTTTGGTGGGACTTATTGAGGATAAACTAAGGGTAATACATAATAATTATGATATAATATGGATGATTACCCAAGATCCTAAGAATCATTATTTAAGAATCATTCCACAAGAATTATTTAAAGTGGAGTGAGTAAGAATGAAAAATCCATGTAAGTATCATCCCATAAGAATTATGATCCATAAGGGTAACACCATAAACATGTTGAGCAATAAGGGTGAACCCATAAGCATGAAAAACCATAACGATCAGTTTACTATTATGAAAATTAATAAAATTTACACAATTCATTTAAAATTGATATTTTATATGACGATGGTTTACTACTTGTTTTTATTGAAAATATTAATGAATTATTCAATTGGTGATTTAGAGAATATTTAAAATAAGTTTTAATGGAGTTTAAATGAGAAATATTATGATTGAAACTTATGGATATTTCATATTAAAATATTCATTATTATTCTTCATGATTGTTTTTTTGTTTTAGGAAGTTATGACTGAGATGTTTAGTGCATCCGAGAATGTATGTGTTTTGAAAATATTTTTTTTGAAACATTATTCATATTTTATTATGTGAATATTAAATTAAAATATATAATTAATTTTTTTGAGAAGCATATAACTAGATTTATCATAGAGAGAGAAGGGATTGAGAAACCTATGTTGGACCTGTAATCTAGGAAATTGAAACTTGGGGGAGGAGATCATTTCATGCATTCATGCTATCACTCACAAGGAGATCACCCCGATGAAGTGTGAGAGGAATATTGATCTTCTACTGCTATCTTAATATCCTTATAAAAATAAAAGATTTATTAGAAGTTGATCTATTATTTTATGTTGAGGCATCTAGTGCTAAAGTAAAGATCAAATTCATTTTAAAGGGAAGGGGGAAGGTTTTAAGAAAGCATGGTTCTGATATAAGAAAAACTAGGCATATAAAAGTCAGAAGTGGATGATACCTACACATAAAGAGAAGTGGATGATACCTACAAAAAATTTTTTGTGCCAATTTATAATATTTTTTAATCATTGTAATTATATAATGATGATATAATGTGTTTAATCAACAGTTAAACACAAAAAATTGTAGACTCTCACATCAAATCGGAACCTTGTAAAAAGCTCATGTGCTCTTTATTCCTTACACATGCACACACAAAGGTGAGGAAGTGATTCTAAATAGTGAATCTTAACTTTACTAAATCTCTAGGGTTTAATTAAAAAGAAATAATCTATAAAAGTAAAAATATGTACTATTTATTAACCCACCCCTCAGTGGTAACCTAACTACACTAGGTTTTATAGGCTAGATACTTACATAGTAGGTAAGTGGGGACCTCATCCAAAATGATCTCAATGATTAATATTTTATATTGACTACAAAATTACAGTGACCTTAATCTGAGTAATAATAATTTTGGAATGGTTTATTTAGTGGAATTTTAATCTATATATTTTTTGATTGTAATGTAAAGAGAAACATTGTTTCTTCCATGGATATGAGGAACATTTTTTGAACCACATAAATTATTATGTTATTTCTCTTGTTTATTATTCATAAATTATTATGGAATGTGAATTAATTTGAGTTTGCTTGAGTATCAAATTTGTGTAATGAGTAGGGTGTGAGTCTTCAAATCTACAAGTATAATTAGTCGAGAGAGTCTATCCAGATGACAAGTTTTTTTACTGTATATTATCCGGTGATCAGACATGGGGCTAGGATTACAAACATAATTCTTACTTTGTATTATAAATATAGGGTCATGAAGTATCCAATGTTTAATATTTTAATTAATTAATTATTTTTATAATAATCAACTCAAAATAACTCGGTGATTTAGTTTTTTTCTTTGATTATTAAATTACCATTTTAACACTATTAATTACATCAGTTCATTTAACAACCCAAATATTTAAAACCACGTTTAAACATTTATTAAATAAATAAATTCTATGTTAAAAAATATATTTATGAAATCTAGTATAAATATTAAAAATAAAATCCTTAAACAACAATCTATGGGCATAAATAACAAGAAAAAAATATTGTGAAAAAATAGAAAAATTCAAGAAACTAAACATATTATAATTAGTAATATAAGAACATAACCATAAATAATCCATTATTATAGTTTATCTTTCAAAAAACTTATAAATGGGTTTTAGAGGGGATAACCCTTGTCTAAACACAACAAAAAAAATCAACCAAATATAATTTTTCAATAAGATCTATCCATACATTTGAACAGAATAAAATAAATGATGAACACATACTATTTTCTATAATGATTTTATGTTTCAAAGTTTGTCCACCCAAGTTTGATTGAGATCACTAATAAGTAGATATCTAATTCATTTATCCTAGATTATCCATGGTCTATGATGAATATCCTTTTGAGTATCATCCTGCTATATTTATAGAAAAATTACACCAACTAAAAAGCTTGGAAGAGATAATTAAACCACAAAATGTTTTCCCTATCTGCTCAATTCAAAATTCCAAAACTATATATTACGTAACACAATCCTCTAAATATTTTGGGTGTAGTTTAAATTATATATCTTATTATCTAGAAAACCACATTGTGTAATTATAATCCATAATTTGTTTTCAACTTAGCCATCTATGTTCAACATGTTCGAGCCACCACTATATATCCTTGGGTAAGGTTTCAACTAAATTTTCCATTGTTTGATATGATTTTCCAATAATGGTGAGGTTTGATCATAATATTTATCTTTATTAACTCACTTAAAATCTATAAAAAATAATTAATGGGGAATGGTAAAAGGGGGTGTGGGGTTTGTTCAACCATTTCATAGGGTAGTCTGATCTGGTTCCCCCCTAAGGCTTTCCTAGAATGGTGGTTTCATGGTGTAGTTAGAATCGATGATGAGAGAAAGTCCATAACTCTAATATTCACTATTGGATGCTTGATCCTTTGGTCATTTATGAATGATAAATTCCACCATTCTTCATCATTGACCATCACATGTATTATCTTTTAAAAACAAAAATTTAATTATGGACATGGCCAGGTTGTGCAAAGATTTAGATATTTTACATTACCTCAAAAACCTGATTCCCTCGTGTTCCTCCAACAATAATGGAACTGTAATTTAAGGGAAATCGATCAAATGGAAGCCTCCAACCTTGGGTAAAAAATTTAACCCTAACGGTTCCTGTTGCATGGGATCGATGCGTGGTTGTGGAGTGTCCAGAGACACCAAGGGTTAAGTTATCGCAGTATTCTTAGAATTATTCTGATGTGGTGACTCTCTTCATGTGAAATCTCATGATATACTTATAGGAATTCTCCTATGCAATAATAGTAACATTCATATCATAGAAATTGAGACCGATTCATTAGAAATTCACAATGTAGTTACAGGTGAAGGTCCCAATCCTTAGTCCATTGAATACTCCATCATAAGATGCAAGAAACTAATGAACAAACACATAACCATTATTCATACTTGGAATTAGGGTAATGTAGTGGAAGATTATATAGCTACTAAATAAACATAAAATGATTGATTAATTTTCTTTTCTATCCTTATTTGGTTTCCTCTCAAGGGTACCAACATTGTTCGGGGTGATGATCTTGGGATTCATTATTACAGACCCTGTTAATTTTCTCCTTATAGGACCTTCATCCATTTATCCCAATAATATAATAAAATTACTTTTTTTCGTATAAAAATCACAAATTTGTTATTTAAAAACATCTATAAAAATAAACAAATAAATATTTTAATACTATAAAAATTAAAACTAAAACTTTAAAAACACTAAAAACACTAAAATTAGCATGTTTACACAATATTAAAGTTCTAATACTAATATTTATAAATATATAATATATCCCCAATAAATAAAATAATTAAGTTTAAAAGTATACTAAATATGAATTACACTAAACCTTTAATTACATTTATAATTCCCCATATATCTAAAACCTTTATTTTATTCTTTATTAAGGCCAAAGTGTTTCAAGGGGGTGTTTAGGGTCTTTTCCCTTTAAATTTTCAAGGTTTTTTCATAGTAACATGATCGACGGATTCTCATGAAGTCATTGATGGTGAGTCAAATTTAATTATTTATGAAACCTAGAAAAACAAGTATTGTGGAAAGAGTAGGAGTATTGATGCATAGGGAAGAAAAAATAATTAAGAAATGAAAAAAAACAAACAAAAAATTTTGGAAGTGGTTCTAAGATGGTAGTTGTGAAACAAGATTAATGAGAGAGAGAGAATGATAAATGATGGAATTATGGGATCAGTCTAGTTTGACTTGATTAATAATGTTTTTATATATTTAATCTTTAATAAACACAAATGTGAAGGTGTCTCGAAGCACCTGATAGTCGTTAGGTGATCTTCATAATAGAGTGAAATCTCTTAAGAATGATCAATAAATCAAATTTTTTAAAAATGATTGTTCATTATTAGAGAATAGAGACATCATAATTTTCCTAATTTTGGTACTTTAGATGATGATAAAAAATTAAAATATTCTCTATCATCCCCTTTTGGTACTTAAAATAGAATAATAAAGATGCTCATCAAGAATGAAAACAAGATCATTGTACAATAATTTCACCAACACAATCATCTAAAATTAAATTGAATATATTGAAAGAAAAATCAATTAATTTCAATATAAAACCTTTAAATAAATTAAAAAAACATACTCTTAGTGGAGTGAAAAAAATATTCAGAAAAAAATCTCGAATTATGAATATTGGACGAGGAGAGAGAGATAAAGGAAACTTCTCTATAGAAGTCTTCTTCTTCCTTAAGATCTAGATCCTATATATCCTACATTGAGAGTGATCTTGTCCATAGATCTATAAATTAGCCAAATTTTTTAGTCCATCTCCAGAATATTATATATATTTTTAGAGATCTTTGTCTAACCTCTTTTGTTTCTCTTCCAACTCACCAACTAAAATCCCTACATCAGTCCCATGATGACCAAGTTATACAGTAAATTCTATATCCTTATGTCACTCCAACTATAATTTTATAATTCCCTTTCAAAAATTCTACCACTTTTAGGAGGAGCATTCAACATTTAATCCCTCAATGTTGATGTATTTACATCAAACTATCATCTTCACTATTTTTCAATCACATACACAGAAAATCCTCACTTTATCCTAACACGACTCTTCCCAACAAAATTCTAACAAAAAACAAACTTAAATTGACCAAGAATATAATTCTCTATAGAAGTCTCATCATCATTGAAATCAATCAAAAAGTTTAACAAGCACACATGATCCCCAATCATGACATCAGTAGACCAGTTACCAATAATAGATATTTTTTGGGGTGTTTCTCAAAGAACATGGAATTAATTTAAATTAAATTCCATAACTATAGTAGTGGGAAAAATATATACCCCATTATTTGAATTAAAAAACAACAAATGAGATAAAACTGACTCAAAAATATGAATTCAACTATGACTCAACTTTTATTATAGGTGAACTTTTCTAGCTTGGATCATATTATTCACAAACCATGTGTTGGGTGTTGACTTAGAACATGATGATTTAGAAAAAAAATCATTAACACATATTTGTAATGATTAACTTTTTCATACAGTAGATTCCTCCCTCCAGTTTAACAATGTCAGACCATTCATAAAAAGAAACATTGACAATCCTGATTCTAGGATCATAATGTTTTTTATTCACCAACTCAATTAGATATTCTCCCTTAGCAAGTATAAAAATTGAACCCCTATTTTGTATATTATTGAAAGCCTTTGATTTGTTTTTTGGTCTCGTCGATCGATTATCTTCTTTCTTGAATTTGGCATGCCCGGTTCATCTTTAATAGTTCATTCATGATTTCTTAAATATTTGGTGAGATGAATTTGATTAAATCAGATCACTATGGAATATGTCAAAAATTTTCATCATCATTAAAAATCAAACAGAAAATCTAAATATCCGAAAACAAATCATCAGACGCCACTCGATTGACAGACAAAAGCAATCCCACAATTGAAATCTTTTGGATTGGAGTCACCTTCTTAGTCTTGAATGGATTCTGGTAAGGCTCAAAATATTGAATTATTATATGCCTTCACATAGGTTATATAGATAATTGGGTATTTAGATTTCATGTGAAAGAAGAAAAAGGATATGTGGTTTTTTCCCATGAGAAATGTCTTTGTAGCTGGATGTTGGAATTGTGTAAATAACTGCAGGTAAAAAGTGGAAATGTGGATGCCCTAAAAGCTGGATAGGTGAGTCACACTAAGAATTTTTATATGCGATAAACACTTAAAATTTGGATACATGAGTGCTGAGTCTAATAGGATATGTTTCTTACTCATGAAAAATCCTATATAACCATGATGAAATTCCAAAAAAATTGCAAATGCATGAAAAACACTATAAAATCATTGAATTAAAAATCTATAAAAAAAATAAAAAATTAAATTTACTTTGATAAATAATTATAAATTTAAATAAACATTTAGAAATAAAATAAATCCAATATCATTACTTTTTAAAGGAAAAAAGATTAAAAAAATTCAACTTGATTAAAATAATTAACTTAATAATTCATTAAAAAATAAAGAAATGAAATAATATATAAATTAATTAAACTATAATTACAATTTTCAAATTATTAAATTATTTATATAAATTAAATTAAATGTTAAACATAAATTAATTAATTAACATATTAATACCAAAAACTAAAAGGTGATAAAAATTTAATTCACAGATCACAAAAAGAAAAATAATAAAAAACCAAAAAATCAGTACTTCAAAGAATAATAAAAAATGAATAAAAAAATAATTAAAAATATGAACAATTTAATGTCTAAATGATAACAAAACACTATTATTAATAATTTTATTAATTTACTAAATCTAATCTAAACTAACATTAAAAAAATAATTAACTAATTTATGGTATATTTTAACATAATAAATACAACTTAACAAAAAAATTGATGTGGAAAAAATAATAAATTAAGGGCCACATCAAATACCCCCACACATAAGATATTTATTTTCATTTGGAAACCAATATAGGTTCTAGGCCCAGTGGAAGCATGGGAGGGATGATGCGTAACTTTAATTTTTTTTCATATTTAATGAACAATCCAAAATATATAAGATGATAAATGATGTGATCCATAGAATTGAATCAAAGAAATAAGAAAATGGAATAGAAACCCAAAACCAATTGAGATGATCAAAATATTTTATTTATAACAATTCAATTAAATAATAATTACTGCCAAGGTGATTCTTTCTTCGTTGATGTGTTTGGCTACAGATCTGCAGGTGTACTATCATTGCATTGTAGAGATCAAGGGTAGATCTTCTCTAGAAGCGAGCCACACACATTCCACGTATCTCTGGACATTGATGAAGGAGTCTCCAGGTGCTAACATGAAATATCTTTATGCTTGAGATGTCCTCCATTGATCACCTTTAGAATAGCTTCCAAAGCATTCTCCTTGATCTAGTAGAGGAGGACCTCTCTCGTTCTTGAGAGTATTCTTAGAGAGGGAGGAACTCTCTAGGAATGAGATATTTTCCCCGATTAATTGTACACAACACAATATGCATCACTTGGATTTCCCTTGGCTAATGAGAGAATAATGTAACTGTACATTTATTTCACTAGGGTAACAATAAATAATTTGATCAAGTGCCTTTAATTATTTAATTAATCCTTTTGAAAATGCATGTCAAATAATAACAGTAACATTATTATTTCCTTACCTAAGCTTAACATGAAAGTTATAATTAAATATTATTTAATCAAATAATATTCAATATTATTATTTATCACTAGACAATTATACTCGGTCCACTAATCCTCCTTAATATTTATTAATTATTCCACTCACAATATATTCTATTGAATAAATAGTGACTGAATAAATGTGACCAGGAACACATGAATAATTATTAAACAACAAATGTGAATAATATTTATTCAACTTGTTAAATAATAAATTATTTAACTGAGATACTAGATACACAAAGCATGTGACCCTCTAGGACCGTTTCTTAGTGGTATTAGGAAAACCACCCTAAATTACAAGGTTCGAATCTAGAAACTCACTAAGAAACCCATAAAGAAAGAAGTTAATGCTAAAAATACAATCACCTCATACAAAAAAATACCATGTAATATAATCCCTTTATCAAAATATATATAATTGAGAAGGTTTCATTCCAGTTCCATCAAGCAATATGCTCGATATCTCTTTCTTTGACTTTCTGGAAATAAAACTTTTCTATTGAACACCATGTCCATGGATTTATATAGACTATATAATTTCCATTAAAGGGCCTGAGATATCATTTCCATTAAAGAATAGAAAGTATAAATCCTTTCTCGCATTATTAATTAATAAAATATTATATGTGAAAAACCCAACATACCCTAACCCGCTATGAATATCTATTAGCATTGTTTTTTTCAATACATATAATTCTGTGACTCATAATTTCCACTAATAATAATCTTGATGTATCTGGGCCAATACAAATGTCCGTAGATAGGAACATACAATGACAATTAAAAATTTGGATCTCCTGCCGTCGGGTCTCATTCTTTTAATATCATACTGGATATCAATAAGGGTGTACACCATAAGAAGGTTCATCAAAGTCCTATGAGTCCCCACAATTAATATCCTCTATAATGTTTGTCCCTTAAATGATATCATTCAGCTATAGATCATATATTCAATAATAGTGTCATAACATTTCCAGGTTCTCATCATAGCAGAGATCCACTATGACCTTTTAGTGTGATAGTTACTCTTAGGACAGTATCACATACAATGTCATGCATAAGAACAATCATGATGTGATAAGGAATTTTTAACAATATTAAAAACCATGAAAATAAGTTATCATAAAGTACAAAAGATGTTGGTTCTAGGGAACCAACTTCAACAAACTCCTTGTTGCATTAGAGATGAATCCTAATCACCTTCAGTCTTCTAGATATCACATAATACTCATGATTCTGCTAAGATATGCCTTTAGTCAAGGGTTCCACTAGATTCACTTCTAGGGATACTATTCTCACTGCAACTTCATCCCTTTGACAAAAATACCTCAATAGGTGATTCTTCTGGAGTATATTCTTTGTCTGTTGATGTGAACTTGTATTATTTTTTCAAGATCCACCATTGTAGTATTATCACAATATAATGTGATAGTATCTTTACTTATAGGTACCACATCAGGCTACCGAAAAAAGTTTTGAATCCAGATGTCATCATTGGATACATCAGAAGCTACTATGTAATCATACTCTGTTGTAGAATCTGCTACAACAAGCTACTTTGAACACTTATATCTCAAAACTCCTCTGTTATGATAGAAACAATATCTTAATTCCAACATCATATCCTTATGATATATCTAAAAACTGTCACCATAAAACCCTTTAATGGAAAGCTCCTCATCTCCTCCATACACCAGGAACATATCCTTAGTTCTTCTTAGATAATTAAGGATAGTCTTAACAACATTAAAATGTTGTTCTCCTGGATCTTCTTGATATATACCTACCATTATCAAGGCATAGGAAAAATCATGTTCAGTAAATAATATGACATACATGATTGATCATATCACCAAAGCGTATGGGATCTTACTCATTCTATATTTATCTTATAATGTACGGGGACACATTTTCCTATAAAGATGTAAAAAATGTGACACTGGAACCAATACCCTCTTGTATTTTTCCATACTAAATATCTTTATTTTATGGTCAATATATGTACTTTGACTTAGTCCAAGAATCCTCTTGGATCTATTATGAATGATCTTGATCCCTAGAATGTAGGCTGCTTCTCCTAAGTCCTTCATGGGGAAGAAATTGTTCAACAATTCCTTAATATATTGTTAGATTGGTATTTTATTTCCAAAAAGTAATATATTGTCATCATATACTACTAGGATAAGGATTTCATTCCCACTAAACCTTTTATAAACAGACAACTCAAATTAATTTTTAATGAAACCCAATTCTTTTGGGGATTCATCAAATCAAATGATTCATAACCTAGATGCCTAGTTCAATCCATAAATTGATATTTTCGACTTAAAAATTCTTTTGGAATCACCTGGTGTCACAAACAGTTCTAGTTGTGTCATATAGACATCTTTATGAAGGTTCCCGCTAAGGAATACAATTTTAACATGAATCTTCCAAATCTCATAGTCATGGTAAGATTCTATGGAAAATATGATTCTAATAGATTTAGACATGAAAACTAGATTTTTTATTGTAGTAAATTCCTTGACTCTATTTAAACCCTTTATCCATTATCCTTTCTTTATAAGTACTTAATTTTCATTCCATGACCATTTTCCTCTTTAATATCCATTTACAACCAACATGATTTACATTAACTGGCACATCGACCAGAACCCAAACATGGTTATGATATATGGAATCCATCTAAGAATTCATAGCTTCTAGCCATATTTCTTCTTCTGAGGTCTCTACTTCCTCCTGGTAGGATATTAGTTCATCATTTTCTAAAAATAATGAGTCTGCATCCTCGGTGACAAGAAAACCATATCTCTTTGTTTCCCTTACCTCTCTTACACTCCAATGCAGTACTTTTATTTATAGAACTACTTCTTACATGGGGACTTGTGGAACATGTTCATGTACCAACTCTTATATATCTTGAGAATCAACTTTATCAAAGTAAATCTTTCTCCCACTATCCTTTTTTTAGGATGTGATAGTTCTCATGAACGAAAACTTGTCTGGTAATAGTCACTTTTTTCCATGGGGCTGTATAGGTAGTATCCTGTTTTTTCCTTCAGATACCCTATAAAGATATACTTAGGGCCCTATGGTGCTATTTTTTCTGAGATAGCCTTAACAAATGACTCACAACCCCATACACGTGTATGCGTAAAAATAGGTTTCTTTCCACTCAAAAGCTCAAAGGGGATTCCATTGTTTCTTTAATTGGTACTCTGTTTAATGTTTATTTTGTATTTTGTAATGCATATCCTCAAAAGGATAACAAAATAATTTCATGACTCATCATCGACCATACCATGTCCAACAAGGTACGATTTCTCCTTTCACTACCAATATTCCACTATGGTGTATATAGTTGATTGAGTTAAGATAATGTCCTGAAATCCCTTAAAAATTCAATGAACTCTTGGTTAAGATATTCTCCACCTCGATCCGATCAAATATTCTTCATACCAAGATGATTCTATATTTCATTCTTGATTTCCTTGAATTTATCAAAGGACTATAACTTATACCTCATAAATAAAATATGTCCATATCTACCCAAGTCATCCATAAAAGTTGTGAAATAAGAATCTCCACCTCGAGCCTCTATTGGAAATGGTCCACACACAACAGTGTGTACCAATCCTAGAAGATATATGGCCCTTTTACCCTGTCCACAAAATGGTGGTTCAATCATTTCCCCTTGTAAACATGTGTGACATCTATCTAGTTGTTTTAGCTAAGAAGAGTCAAAATGTACATCTTGAGAGAGATTTTTCAAACTCTTATCATTTACATGTCTAAGATGGTGATTCCACAGGCCGATGTTATAAGAACCATGTGAACACGATTTGTTATCAATTTCCAACACTTGGTTTTTGTAATTTAATACATACAGACCATTATTTAAATGTGCCATACCATAAAAATGTTTTCCTTATGAAATAAACAACTTTTATTTCCAAATTTGAAAATAAACCCATCTATATATAAACATGATACAAAAATTATGTTCTTGGTAACACTTAGTACATAATAACAGTCATTTAAATCCAAAATCATCCTAGATGACAATGACAGGCAGTAGTCACCAATGGAAAGAGTACCCAACCTCAAACCATTGACAGCTCATAGATCCATATCTCCTCTATCCATTTTACACAATATACTTGGTTCCAACATTTGAATATAGATGTGAGCACCAGAATCTATATCAAATAATAAATGTGTAGAAATGGAAAGATTTCACTCGATAACGAATTCACCTTTTGTTTCCCCTTGCCTCTAGGTGCAGTTCCCCTTCCAATGGCCTAACTTTCCACATGAACGACACACTGCCTCCTTTTCCTTGACCTACCTCTATATATTCTTCTTCTTGGTTAGATGGTGATCGAGGGATTTAGACTATTTATAAATATCACACCCATTTTCATTTTCCTTCCTCTTTATATTCACTATAAGGACTGTGGGTTTGTCACACCCCACTTCTTTATCCACATATAAAATTAGGGTCAGAAGTTCTGATTGGATCTTCTCATTATTACTCGTATTATAATTCACAATAAAACAAGAGAATTCCTTTAGAAATGATGATAATATGAGATCTGTACGAAACTCATCTAGGAATTTAATTCCTAAGATGTCCAGATGCTCAATGTAACAGATAATCATGACTACATGATACTAAGATGGTTTAGACTCTCCAAGATTAATGGTGAACAAAGGGTTGGAGATCTCATACCTCTCTTTTCTTGCCATATCTTGATAGAGATCCCAAAGGTGAGACATCATACAATAAATATCCATTTAATCATGTTTCTTAAAGAGCTCATTAGACATGGATGATGACTTGAAGCACATATGTGGAATCATTTAGATGTTTCTCATACAGAGAGAGCTCTTTATCACTCACCTCATTTACTGTTTCAACTGGTAAAGGTTCTTCCAGCACATATAGTTTCCTTTCATGATGAAGGATGACCCGTAGGTGCCTTTTTCAATCCTAGAAATTAGTTATAGTGAGAAGGTTTTCCTTCTTGAGTATGGATCACAACAATATTATTGATATTATTTTTAAATCCTTTTTTTACGAAAAAGATGAGAAGATATTTAGTACATTATCTGAAAAATTTAGACAAATTAATAAAATTATATTTATTAGTATCCCACTATTTTATCAAAACCCTATATACCTCACTATTGGATCGAGAATATCCTATTTCATTGATATTCAAGTGGAATGGATCTATATTCCATTATCATTTCTCCATCATTGGATGGTCAATCAAATCAAATGGTTTTAGGTAGGCATTCCAAATGCCATCTGTATTAACTCATAGTTCTTTGATCTGTTGAGTTGTGTCCCCAATCCTAAAATCATAAATTTAGACTTCCCTAACCATTTTCTCTATGTTACACCAAGTCCTAATTTGGTAGTCAACCCTTGATGTCTACCAAGTTAATTCAACCCAAGAACTCAAATTATAATTCCTCGATAATTGAAAGTATCCCAACTTTGGCTGGTCAATCACTTTTAACTATGGTTTGATTCTAACCAAAGTATTGGAAGGATATATCGACTTAATAATTATTTTAGGGATTTTATCCTTTATTCATAAATTTCCAATTATTATCTTCTTCACATTATTTTTAATATTAAGTGGGATTAATTTAGAGATTAACCATGTCTTTAGATAATATTTTCACATAATCCAATTTATTTTTGTTCCATATTTTAAAGCTGTTAATTCATTAATTATGTGATCGTGAAAAAACATCCATAATGAAATAACCGTCCAACTGATATAATGAAAATAATGGGTTTGATCATGAGATTATTCTCATGGATAGTTTATCTAGTGGTTGATAAAATAAATATTGAACTAAGATTGAAACACCTTGAACCATTTAAGGTTCGTGTTAATAGGTTTACACAAGTACACATATGAATCACCTTGGATTGATTTTTCCTTAGCTCCTAACATTAATCAACTCCACTATCTTGTGAGCTTTATCCATTACATATTATTTTACTCACATATAGGTGAGAGGTAAATGAGGGTTTACATAAAAGAAACTGTGGGCGCACAATCCTAATATATTAATGAGGAGAGAAGGTATGCAATACAACAATTTGATTTAATAATAAAATAAAAGGAAATAAATCAGATACATTGGTCCGGTCTAGGTCATGATAATCAACATTCATGAAACAAATTACACATTTAATGAATCTTTCATTTAATTATTTTATCCTTCTTATTTAAGATAAATAATGCTCGAATTGATTAATTATTATCAATATATAATATATCCTTTTATCTTAAATATTTTATAAATTTTTTTGAGATTATCATCCATTATAATTTTAATAATATTAATAAATTCATTTAAAATTAACTATTTACATTACTTGTACCTTGGAGGTAACCCAATGAATACCTATCCAAAACTACCCAAGATTTATTATACTTGTATACACTTTATTCTTTGTGAAATATTACATGCACATAAAACAATAAATGTAATACTACTCATACATGATGTGAAGATCGTGAATATCATGTAGATGTTAACAAAACACACACACACACATATTAAAGCCTACGACATGGAATGTCCTGACTTTATTCCCACATGCAAGTACATATCTCAAGAGTTACATAATATAATAAATTTTAAATCATCATAACTGGTAAAAGTACACAACATGTAGATATGATCTACATGGTGTGTATATTCTTCACCGTCTATCTGAAGTACACACCTAGGTAATCAGCATGTGAGGCATACATTGGAAATCTTAGAGTACACGTTGTGTCCATTGGGTCACTCACCATGTTGAATCTGTGATACACGGTCAACAATCAAGAAGGTCATGTATAGAATACCTGGCCCAAAACTGACCTGAAAGGGACTAAAAGCCATGTCCACTGGGCTACCTGACATGTAGTCTGGCTGACCCTGCATTAGTTTTTCCTGGTTAACACATGGAATAATAATTAACTACACCACGTGTCATTAATGCACACAGGATGAGTAATTTATGAACTACTCCTAATTCATTGAACACAATGACATAGTTTTTAATTCCTATTTCATGACATGTACTAATTTGTTACATGGAAAAAATTATTGGCACCTCCAGATGAGATCCTTGATATAATTTTAATCATAAAATTAGTTTCTTATGTTAGATTCGTGAGAAACGATAGAGGAAGAAAAATATAGTATCATCAAATTAAAAAGGAACGATTCAACTTGAATTGAAAAACTAAATTATAAATGTGAAAATCACCAATTGTTATTAAATAATTATAAATAATATTAAACTACCTTGGATACCACTTATAGGTTTCGGACACAGTGGAAGTGTGGGAGGGATGATACCCAACTTTATTATTTTGATATTCAATGAACAATTTGGGATCTATGCGATGATGAATGATGTGATCCCCTGAATTGAATCAATGAAATATTAAAAAGGAATAGAAAACTAGAACCAAGAGATAAGATCAATATATTTTGTTTATAATAAATTTAATTAAATATTAATTACCTCCATAGTGATTCTTTCTTCGTTGATGCATTCGACCAAAGATCTGTAGGTGTACCATCGTTGTGTAATAGAGATCAAGGGTATATCTCCTCTAGCGATGTTACACACGAGTTCCACGCATCTCTGGACATCGTTCAATGAGTCTCTGGGTTCTATCATAGAGGATCCTTGCGCTTGCGATGCTCTCCTTCGATTTCCTTGAGGACCACTTCCAAAATTTTCTCCTTGATCCAGTGGAGGAGGATCTATCTTGTTCTTGAGAGCATTATTGGTGAGGGATGAAATCTCTTGGCTTGGAAACTTTTCTCCAATTCATTGTTTACAACACAACAGGAATCACTTTTCGTTCCCCTGGATAACGATAGAATAATATAACTTCGTATTTATTTCACTAGGGTAATAATAAATAATTTACACAAGTGCCTTGAATTATTTCATTAATCCTAGAAGAAACCCATGTCAAATAATATCTGAAACATTATTTTTTCCTGACATGTTCTTAACTTGTGAATTAAAATTAAATATTTTTTAATCAAATAATATTCAATATTAATATTTCTAAATAGACCATTACTGTTGGTCCACCAATCCTCATCAATATTGATTAATTATTCAACTCATAATATATTCTCTCGAATAACTAGTTATGGAATAAATGAATATATTCATACATGAATAATTATTAAACCATGAATGGGAATAATATTTATTAAACTTTTAAAATAATACATTATTTAACTGAGATACTACATACACTTAGTGTGTGACCCTCTAGGACTATTTCTTAGCGACATTAGGTGAACCTGCCTAAAGTCCAAGGTTAGCATCTAGCAACACGCAAAGACACCCATCGAGAAAGAAGTTAATTCTAAAATTACATATCACCTCATATGAATTCTTATCATGTAATATAATCCCTTTATCAAAATATCTCTGATCGAGAAGGTTGCATGCCAGTGCCATCAACCTATATGTTCAATATATCATTCTTTGACTTTCCATAAATAGAACTTTCCTATAGAACACCATGGACATGGATTTATATAGGCTATATCCTTTCCATCAAAGGGAATGATATATCATCTTCTATTAAATAATAGATGGGATAAATCCTTTCTCTAATTATTCATTAATTCAATGTTATTCGTGAAGCACCCAACATATCCTACCTCACCACCAATATATGTTGTCACAGTTTTCTTAAATAAATATAAGTGTGTGACTCATAATATCCATTAATAATAATCTTAACGTTAAAGTACCAATACAAACATCCTCATATTGGAACATCCAATGACACTTATAAATTTGGATTTCCTACTATATGGTCTTGTTATTATAATTTCCTACTGGATATTACCAATGGTGTACACCATGAGAAGGTACCTCAAATTCCTATGAGTATACACCCCTGATAGCCTATATCATTTGTGTCCCTCAAATTATATCATCCAGCTATAGAACATATATTCAAAAATAGTGCCACAACCTTTCAGGTTCTCATCATAGCAAGGATCCTCTATGACCTTTTAGTGAGATAGTTACTATTAAAACATTATAACATTCAATGTTACAATGAAAAATAATCATGATGTGACAAGGAATTTATTAATATTGAAACCCGTGATTATAAGTTATCATAAAGTACAAAAGAATTTCGTTCTAGGGAATCAATTCTAATAACCACTTAGTACATATTCAGTGGTAGGAAATAAATATTATAATAGAAAAGTTTGAATAACACTAAGAATTGATTTTATTAGTGATTTTATCTCATGGAATATCCCAATTAATAATAAATAAATTCCCTCTACAATTAAATTTCTTCATTGAAAATTTGGTTACTATTCAAAAAATGTGATTTACATTGATAATTTAAACATAAAATTTAGCAAACATTGATATGTATCTAAATGAAATTTCAGACATTAATTTACCTCTAGGGGAATAAAAACATAATTTAAGAGTTCAAAATAAATAGAAACACTATTTGATAGGGTGGAAGAAAAATTTATTGGAAGAATAAATAACTCATCCAAGTGTTGATGAGTTATTAATGAAAAGAATAAAAGAATAATAAGATAAAACTATGTTAGGATTTTTATATCATCATAAATTTAGATACATATATAATGTGTTAAATTCTAATTAGAATGTTCAAATTCAGTGATTATTATATTACATTTTCAAAAATTTATACCAAGATCACTTTTTTAAAGGGGGAATGAAAAATAATTTACTTAATTAAATATATAAGGTATTAAATATTAACCTCCTCAAAGTGGTATTGCAACCCCCATATTTGTGAGTACTTTTTCACCCACTAAGAAATGATTAAGAGATACTTAAAAAATCGCAATTTCAAAAAAAAAATTAAGGTGTTTTTCATGGGTACATATTGGAACACAATTAAGCACATTTAAAGTAATATCTTTCATAATTAAAACCCAACATTTTACCCAAAGGTAAACTCGAGGTGGAAGAACATTTATGATGATTTAAGTTCAATTTTTATTAATTTATCAAAGAATGATGAATGCTTTAAGGGGTTACAATAAAGTTCAAAAATTATCTTCCCACACATAACAATAAGAAAAATAATTCCATTGGCCAGAGTAAAGTAGTTTAACATGGAAGAGAATAACAAGAAATGATGCATGTTGTCAATCTAAAATGTCTAGAATTATTTAGAAAGAATATAGGAAATAGTATACCCATACACTTTTTCAGTACCTAATGCAGTTTAGAAAAAACAACAATGACCAATGTAATTACGAAAAGTATATAATACAACATAAAATTCCATAAATCTATTTAAAATAATTAAAATTTCATTCCTGTCATATTATTTAAAACATAAAAGGAAGTATAAAAAATTAAGTAATTAAAATGCTTACTCCCCTGATATGAAGAATCCTTTCTCATGATGTTTAAAAAAATAATCACTTTTTTCATAATGATCAATAAATCTAGAAACAAAATAAAGTACCCACAATATATAATTGTAAAAAATTATAATTTAGCAATTTATACTCAAGAAAGAATGTATCCAGAGAAGATGGAAAGGGATCTTGATATAGGATGTTCATCTTGTAACTCCTCATGGTAGTGTATAATAATATTTAATCTTTTTATGAAAATCTCATTATTGGACTACTTGGAAGGGGAGAATAGTAACTATAGAGTTGAATTGGAATAGATTTAGAGACACATATTACTAAATAAAAATTATAAAAAAATTAAAATCCATGGGTTTCTTATCATATAGTGATAAATTTTAAGTCTTCAGCCAAAAATTCTTCTTAAAATGTCAAACCATGATCATTGAGAGGAAAGGATTCATTGATGAATTCAACATCATTTCTATTTAAATCGACTTTATCAAACTTTCCAAACACCTTAAGAAGACCAAAAATAATAAAATTATTTGTAATTTCAATTAAAATATGAAAAGTAATTTTTCTATGCACCACTGTAATTAAGTTAAGATAACCAAAAATAATTCAAAAAATTAAAGATAACAACCCAGGAAAAGATCCATAAAAAATATAATGTTTATAAAGGTTTCCCCCCACACTTTGGGCTTCTAAAAACTCAAGATTAAGTGAAAAACCTACTTCAACATATGCACTACCATGTAGAACTATTGTTGGGTCACCTTTTATAAATGATAACTCAGAAAATTACTAACTATAAGTATCAAATTATACATAGAAAATATAATTTTTAGAGTCCATTGAAGACTCTAAAGAAGTGAATGTATCATGAAAAGGTGGTAAAACATTGTTGACAATATCAAACATAGTAGGTGAGAATGTTTCTAGAGGAAAGGCTTGTTCAAGTTGATTTTTTTTCAGATGGAATCAGTATAACATTTTCTACAGTTTTAGATACTTCCAACCTATCAAAATTAGTAGAAGAAAACTCATACTCAATCTCAAAAATCATAAAAATAATAACTTACAGCTATAGGTCTATATTTTATTTTTAGGAAAAGACTTCCTCATAAAAAATTAGTATAATGGATAGACTGATAGCCTAAGGGATACACTCCAAGATAAAATTTAGTTCAAGTTTAATAACCACTTGATTCTTAGTAATGATTTGAATAAGTTTTCTATCAAGATTCCCAATTATTTCAAGATCCCTTATCGATTTAATTTAAACATAATTCAATTGAAAAGAAGGAAGAAACTAGACCTCCAAGAAATAAACTATACATGATGTTGGAAAATGATTAAACTCTTTCTATTAAAATTCCCCTAAAAAAATTTAGTTACGCGTGATTAGTGAAACAACAACAATTGATATTAAGAAATAAATTAAAGATAAGGAGGAATAGATGAAACAAGAAAATATAGAGATAAACATTATTTATCAAAATTAATTTCCTATCCATTATGAGCTTCCAAAAATTCATCGTTGTAATTATACCATTTCCACTCCACCTACTCTACAGAATCCCATTCTCATCTATGTCCAGAGAGTCACTTATATATTTCAGAAAAGGTCACATCCTTTCAACAACACCTCCATTTGGAGATAGTTACAAAATAATTGGTTGTTTATATTTGAGTTGTATTCACCACCACATTAGTAAACTCTCATAATAAAATTATGATGATGATTATGATTCATTAATTACTATAGTAAGAAAACATTTTTAGTCCTTATTATTATTATTTTAATTTTTATCAACCTAATTTTTGGGAAAATTTCAACCTTTAACTAAACTAGCCTATGAATAGACCCATTCGTCTCCTATAATTTCTAATTCAACAATGCACAATAAATTCACATTAGACAACACTTATTAAAAATTTTATTAGGTTATAATGATTCAACATTTTCTTTAAAACTTTGAGTCTTAGATTTATAAGTAAGATTTAGAAAATATCATATGAAATTGAATATAATTGATTTAGTAATCTTAATCGACCCAAAACAAATCACCTTAACTAAACTCAATTTAAAGTTGACCTAAAACTCAGAAACACAAAACAATAAACAAGTATTTGAATACCTTTACAACAATAAAGTCATAGAAAGTAAAAAAATGAGATCCATATCATCAAAATTCAGTTTAAACTTCACACAGGTGTAGAAAATCCTTGATAATATCCTTCAAATAGAACAAGAATCACATTTTTAAAAAAATAGTGTCTCAATAAAATATCACCTTCTTGATCGAGTTTGAAAATTTCCAAACAAGCTTAAGAAGCCCCTTGTGTAGAGACCTGTATCTCGACGTACATGGACATTACATTACATTTTCGGAATACTTATTACATAACAAAAACACACACACAAGGATCGTAATAGTTTAGTGTCTTTGGAAACTCGGAACGTAATATTCTAATCGTGGTGAAAGATCTTCAATATCTCCCATAAAGATCTTCCATTTTTTTTACCTAAAACCTTTCTTTATATCCTGGGGAAAAGAAAACATAAAAGGGTGAGCTCAAATGCTCAGTAAGGGTAAACAAAAGAAATATCAATCACATCATATACACAAGCACATAACTTTTGGAAATCTTAACCTGCAAAAGAGATAAAAATTTCATAACATGGGATAAATCATGGCAGTGAAATGTAATCACAATAATCATAACTTAAAACATGAAACTTTGTGGCATTCACACATAATCATAGAGAATCATTTCTTGTTAGTCAAGACTCATTTCCAAGACTATCTTAGTGGACAAAGTCCCTTTCTGAATCGAGTAACCCTCGTTTCAGTCCTGTTTCACTGAACCGGTATAACCTACCGTTCCAGCCCTATCTATCTCATGAGATATAAAATCTTTACCCAATGCATTGGAGGGAGATATAGGTCCCACCCATCTTATAATGAATCATTTATTATGTGTGCCACATAATCATAAAACATTCATCATCACATAACACATGTAACAAAAATGGGATTCTTGAAACATCATGACATCATAAATCAATTCATATAAGATAAAGGAATTCATAAAAATAATTCCATCACAACATGATCAAATCAATGTAATAATAGGGATAAAAACAGAACCCTTTATTATCTTAGATGGAAAATAATTTTGATAAAACACTTGAACTCCATTCTTGAGAAAAATATCCTTTCTTCTTCAAAAACATTTTTCCTTTCATAACATGTCATACAACCTTAAAATAAAAGAAGTTGATTAAAAATAAACTTGAAAACTTGTAAAGTAAGATTCTTCGAAATAATGTTTTAAAAATCCATTCATGCCGTATAAGTTAAAAAAACATTCTTTCGTACTTTTGTCGGAAAATTCAAAAAGTACCTCGTACGAAAAAAAATGACAAAAGATTCCTTTCATATTATTTACTAAAAACTCACCGAAGGGTCAAATTGGATTTAAACTATTTTAAGTGGATAGAAACAATATTAAATATTGAGGGAACATGGATGTGGATGATAAAATACACCCCAGTAAATACTTACGAATAAACAATCTCGGATAAAAATGAGATTGTGATATTTCCCTTACCTTAGGTCCGACTTGCTTTGTAAGTGTCCGAACCTCCTGTATAATGATTTAAATCATGTTATTGACTTATTCCAGAATCATATTCATTGTTATTATGTCATATATGGTCCACTTATGACTTTATATTACCCGTTCTTTTGTAAATTCATGTTAAAGTAGCGTTTTGGGTAAAATCGTCTCATTTGTCGTTCGTGTTTTTAACTTGTAATTATTCATATGATTACTTAAGTCATGATTACTTAATTCCAGAATATAAAACATGATTTATATATATGTATATATATATTCAGAATATAAATATATAATAAATCAGTAAATGGAAAGAAATACACCGTTCATGGAGACGGTAGTCCGTACGTACGCATGAACGTTGTTTTCGTTTCCTTATTGAATTGAATGGAATTAAGTAGATGACATACATATAAATATAAATAATTCCAGTATCATTATCAGGTCATATATTTCATTAGTACTTATTATATATACTTTATAATCATTCATGAATGGTTAATCATTGAGAATGAATCTCATCGCGTCGTGGAGACGGTAGTCCGTACGTACGCACGAGCGATGATATCGTTCCCATGGTCGTGGAATTGTGTTGAAGTGTATTTATACTATTTCAGTATCAATATCACTTTATAATAATCATATATAGTTACTCATTAAACCATTATACCCATCCTTGTACGGTGGTGGTGGAAAATAGATTACACCACGGCGTGGAGACGGTATTCCGTACGTACGCACGCGCGGTGATTTCATTTTTTCCGTAGGATGGATAGAAGGTGAATTAGGGTTGTTTCATATTTATAATAAAATATCAGTATGTAAGTAATACTGATGTTATTACTTTGTTATTAAACAACTAAAGAAGAAGAAGTTGAAGAAGAAAGAAATTGAAAAGACCGGTAATGGTTATTACCTCTTCTTTGAAACGCCTCTTTGAATCCTCCACTTAGGGAACTAAGATTGGTCTTTGAAGAATACCAGGACCTCTAGGATTATTCTAGGGAAGTGGAGAAGGGATTTTGTCAGAGGTTGGCTGAGCTTGAGTGCTCAAATTGGTGTGAGGAGGAAGGGGGAGGAGGTGCCCTTTTATAAGGGAGGAGAGGGGCACCTTAGGAATATCTCAAAATATTATTTTATATAAAAATCGGTTTATAATGGTTCCAAAGGGTCTTATTTCGAAGCTAAAGTGGGGATGGGTCTAAATCCTATCAACCAATAGGATTTAGACAAGTTTAGGTTATTATTTTAACCTTATCAATTAGATTTAACTCTAAGTTAAATAATTTAACTTTTACCGTGTCTTTTTGTTTTCTTTCACTATATGGTTAATACACTTACTATAACATGCCAAACGAACCCCAAATTGTTTATTATTAATATATATATCCTTATCTAAGTCATTTGGACGAAGCATAGATTTTTAGGAATAAAATAACAATTAATAATATAATATTTGATTTAAAAACTATTTTGTGTCAATTTTGACACTATTTGATATATGATTTTTGTGAAAGTCATAACAGAATTATATGTTCGAACCAAGTTGATTAAATCAACACTAATATATCATAGTAACCTAGAAAATTAGTGTAATTCATAAAAAATCTCAAATTACATTCATTTGAGTATTTATAACATCAATTATGTTAATATTTCCTTAAAAGGGTAATTACTGCATCATCGTTGTGTCATAAATAAATTAATTTATTTAAAGTCTAAAAATTATAAATAAAATATCATTATGTAGTAAATATTTTTAGCTTTCTAATGAATATTTATAGTCGAATTTATCTTATGTATAACCCCATATTAAAAATGTTTTTGTGAATAAACTTTGATTTTAACTCTTTTAACTCTTCTTTGAATTAAATAATAATAAATGTCCTAATCTAATCCACGTGGGCCTAAAGGATAATATTTTACACTTAAGGTTGTTTTTGGTCGAGATAAACTTGTCCAATAGAGTTAGGACATGTGTTAGGGTAATATTAATATCATTATTACCCTTAATTACCCTATTTACTTTTAACCGTGGTAAATAAAAGTAAAAAGTTACTATTCACCAAAAAATTAGTTTCATCTCATTGAACCACATTTTACTTACTGACATCAACCGTGTCTCTCGGATTTTTGAAATTCCATTCACAGAAGTGGTAAAATTAAGTTTTATGAAAAATTCAGTTTTTTAACTACCACTTAGTAGTTTCACTATTCATCAAAAATTGATGTTTTTCAGAACAATGCCAAAATTTCATCCTAAGCTATATTTTATATTCTGAATTAAAAAATAAAGTCTATTTTACCAAATTCATAACATAGAAGTTTCATTAATTATTTTTATAATTGAATCCCGCTGTTAAAACAAATAGCGTGTTTTTAAGAAACAATATCTATCAAAAGATTAACACTTGATTATGTCTGGTTTAAATGTGAAATTACAACCAATGACCAAAATTGTATTAAATTGTAAAAATATATTCTAAATATACTTTAAAACCACTCAAATTAATAATTTATCACTATTAATTATTTCGATTAAAAAAGTTGTTTTTAATTAAAATTTAGTAATTTTCACTATTCATCAGAATATGAAAGTTATCCGAAATGTACCAAAATTTCACCTTAGGCTAAATTCGATACTCCGAATCCAAAAATGAAATCCATTTTGAAAAATAAAATTTACAAAATTTCAAAAAGTGGTTATTACTATTCATAACGGCTAGTTTTAATAACATTTTAATAGCATATCGCTGTTTAGTGAAACTCGTTATTGCGTACTACACACGCTATCGAGGAAGGTCGCGATTGCGTGTAATGCAAGGCATGTCAAGGAAGCGTGTTGTTCAAGATCCTTTTGGTGTAGCGTACAACACAAGACATTAGTGAAATAAAAAGAATATTTTTCATAAAATCTCGGGCTGTTACATTCTACCCCCCTTAAAATGAATTTCGCCCTCGAAATTCGTCGGGGTTATAAATGGTTTACTATTCGAAAGTTTCTTTAATAGAATCCCACATCGTAAAAAGGAATACCAAAAATTGGCTTTAAAAACTAAAGTATGAAATGTAACGATTACCCAAATAAACTAATCGCTGGGTTTCCACATAGGTAAAAATATGGATATAGAAGAGAAATCTAACCCTCATGTTATGATGGAGAGTGGTAGAGAACATGGCTATGGAAAAGCCTGTAATCACAAATCCATAGATTTGTGATGATATAAGGTACCATCTGATTCATCAGGTATAAGATCACTAGGACAACATTTTTGGTTTTCAAGATCATTTCCCTAAAGTTGAAAATTTGAATTAGAATAAATACTTACTTTATTTTGGTACAATCTCACTGTTTTTCGTGCCTTGAACAATTTCCACTTCATCTCTTAAATAAATGAAGTTGAATTTGTTATTCGTGAAGTGTTAGCAGATTATGTGATAGAATGACGGGTCATTCCATCTGTCACAAACAAAAGGTTAGCAAAAATTATATACATAAGTCGGTCTATAGTGAGATAAAGCATATATGGTTTCTAAAATGGACTTATACTTCATATATAATACTGCTTAATATAATAAAACTAGTTTCTACTAAACATGGACTTATTGTAGGCCAGTGGTAGGCGATAAAGGCCAGTCGCACTTCGGTTGTGGGTTCGATTCCCACAGCCTTGTCCGAAGCGATGGGCTGTCGCCCGTCCTGCAGGTTGTCCTTTTTCTAAAAATAAATTACTATAACATCCCATCAATAATATCGAATAAAAAAAACTTCTATCCTTAAACAATACTCACTTATGTCCAACATAATCCATTTCAATCTATAGGCTTATCCATAATACTGCAGTCCACTATCATTACATAGTGAAAACGATTACCAGAGATTTAATACCATCGTTGATCCCCATATATCATAAGATATGTCTTTTTGGTCACATTCCAAACATTCAAAGGCCTTAATAATGTATTCTCTTGAATACCCATTGAACCATAGTGAAAAAATGAATGTTGTCAAAAGTTAACTCTTTCCACATACCAAAATCCAAAAATTCTATATACTCAAACCATGATATAACCTTCTCCTTATATCAGTCATGAGCTCATGAATACTATCAAACATTTAATTTTCTCCTTATCCCTTCATTATGCGCATATTATCTACATTCCAAAAATATCTCAATTACTTTGAATACCACATTAGACCAATACATAAATATTCCAATACTCCATGATACAATATTATTTTGGAATCCCATTACATAAACACTTAATCATTCCACCACATCGTTGTCATATTCAACATCGCCGATAGTGATCGCATGTGACTTCCCTTTGTCCTTTGCCTTCAGTGGTTGCTCATGTTGATCATCACTAACCCTTGGATTAGGACATTTATTAGCATAATGCCCCATTTCCTTGCACTTGAAGCATTGAAGTGTTGGTGGTGCGTTCTCTGTAGTGTTTGCTTTATTCACATAATTAGAAACCCTTTTTCCATTACTTCGACACTCAGCTGCTCGATGACCTTCTTTTCCACACTTAAAACATTTTCTAGTACCTTTAAGACAGTCTCCACCATGCTTCTTTCCACACTTTGTGCATAAGGAAACATTCATCTTCTTTTCACCATTATTTTGAGATTTCTCCTTGAACTCCATCTTTCGTTTCTTGTCAAAACCATGAGATGGATATGTAACACCGACTTCCATTTCTACCTTGATAGCAGAACGCACAATTTCTTCATAGCTACTGAAGTCTCTTATAGCTAATGCCCTTCGAAGACTTGGTTTTAAGCCACTGAAAAATCGATCAACTTTACTTTCAGGTTGGATGATAATACCAGAAGCGTACCTTGAAAGTCTTGTAAAATTTGCTTCCTAGTTACCAACAGATTCATCATCCCTTTGCTTCAGTTCAAGAAACTCTTTCTCCATCTTTGTTCGAAGAATACGGGGGAAGTACTTACTGAAAAATAAGTTCTTGAACTCGTCCCATTCCATGGACTCAATTTCATCCCTTTGCCTCATATTCTTAATAAGATTCCATCATTGATCAGCATCACCTTCCAAACGATACACTGCTAAGATGACTTTGTCATGTTCAGAACATTGAAGAACTGAAAATATCTTTTCAGTGGTACTGATCCATTGTTCAGCAACATGTGGATCAGAAGACCCACTGAAATAAGGTGGACGTTGCCTCATGAAGGACTCAATAGAATATTGTTCCCTTCTATGCTCATTTGGAAGTCCAGAATGATTCATAGCTTGTGTAAGTATATCAATAAGATTTTGCACTCCATCTCCCATAACATTTGTTTGTTCAGGAGGACAATCATTTCATTGTCAATTGCATTGATCAACATGGTTCCTTCGGGTTCCAGCCATCGTCTAAAACCCAAAAAGAATAGTGTGAGAGGCAAGAATCATGCTAGGGAAAACAACATAATAAATGGGGAGTACCTTCAATATCTAACATCTTAGGTTTAATTCTATGATCATTAGCGTAGTTCAAGTACTATAACCTATACGTATACTTAACCTTAGGGACATCCCTAGACATACCGTAGAAATATCTCTAGGGATCTCACTAACGTTTTCGCATCCTAGTTTCCAAAGGTTGACTAAACCTTTCCTCTGATACCAACTGTAGAGACCTGTATCTTGACGTACATGGACATTACATTACATTTGCGGAATACTTAGTACATAACAAAAACACACACACAAGGATCGTAATAGTTTAGTGTCTTTGGAAACTCGGAACGTAATCTTCTAATCATGGTGAAAGATCTTCAATATCTCCCATAAAGATCTTCCATTTTTTTTACCTAAAACATTTCTTTATATCCTGGGGAAAATAAAACATAAAAGGGTGAGCTCAAATGCTCAGTAAGGGTAAACAAAAGAAATATCAATCACATCATATACACAAGCACATAACTTTTGGAAATCTTAACCTGCAAAAGAGATAAAAATTTCATAACATGGGATAAATCATGGCAGTGAAATGTAATCACAATAATCATAACTTAAAACATGAAACTTTGTGGCATTCACACATAATCATAGAGAATCATTTCTTGTTAGTCAAGACTCATTTCCATGACTATCTTAGTGGACAAAGTCCCTTTCTGAATCGAGTAACCCTCGTTTCAGTCCTGTTTCACTGAACCGGTATAACCTACCGTTCCAGCCCTGTCTATCTCATGAGATATAAAATCTTTACCCAATGCATTGGAGGGAGATATAGGTCCCACCCATCTTATAATGAATCATTTATTATGTGTGCCACATAATCATAAAACATACATCATCGCATAACACATGTAACAAAAATGGGATTCTTGAAACATCATGACATCATAAATCAATTCATATAAGATAAAGGAATTCATAAAAATAATTACATCACAACATGATCAAATCAATGTAATAATATGGATAAAAACAGAACCCTTTATTATCTTAGATGGAAAATAATTTTGATAAAACACTTGAACTCCATTCTTGAGGAAAATATCCTTTCTTCTTCAAAAACATTTTTCCTTTCATAACATGTCATACAACATTAAAATAAAAGAAGTTGATTAAAAATAAACTTGAAAACTTGTAAAGGAAGATTCTTGGAAATAATGTTTTAAAAATCCATTCATGCCGTATAAGTTAAAAAAACATTCTTTCGTACTTTTGTCGGAAAAGTCAAAAAGTACCTCGTACGAAAAAAATGACAAAAGATTCCTTTCATATTATTTTCTAAAAACTCACCGAAGGGTCAAATTGGATTTAAACTATTTTAATTGGATAGAAACAATATTAAATATTGAGGGAACACGGATGTGGACGATAAAATACACCCCAGTAAATACTTACGAATAAACAATCTCGGATAAAAATGAGATTGTGATATTTCCCTTACCTTAGGTCCGACTTGCTTTGTAAGTGTCTGAACCTCCTGTTTAATGATTTAAATCATGTTATTGACATATTCCAGAATCATATTCATTGTTATTATGTCATATATGGTCCACTTATGACTTTATATTACCCATTCTTTTGTAAATTCATGTTAAAGTAGCGTTTTGGGTAAAATCGTCTCATTTGTCGTTCGTGTTTTTAACTTGTAATTATTCATATGATTACTTAAGTCATGATTAATTAATTCCAGAATATAAAACATGATTTATATATATATATATATATTAAGAATATAAATATATAATAAATCAGTAAATGGAAATAAATACACCGTTCATGGAGACGGTAGTCCGTACGTACGCATGAATGCTGTTTTCGTTTCCTTATTGAATTGAATGGAATTAAGTAGATGACATACATATAAATATAAATAATTCCAGTATCATTATCAGGTCATATATTTCATTAGTACTTATTATATATACTTTATAATCATTCATGAATGGTTAATCATTGAGAATGAATCTCATCGCGTCGTGGAGACGGTAGTCCGTACGTACGCACGAGCGATGATATCGTTCCCATGGTCGTGGAATTGCGTTGAAGTGTATTTATACTATTTTAGTATCAATATCACTTTATAATAATCATATATAGTTACTCATTAAACCATTATACCCATCCTTGTAAGGTGGTGGTGGAAAATAGATTACCCCACGGCGTGGAGATGGTATTCCGTACGTACGCACGCGCGGTGATTTCATTTTTTCCGTAGGATGGATAGAAGGTGAATTAGGGTTGTTTTATATTTATAATAAAATATCAGTATGTAAGTAATACTGATGTTATTAATTTGTTATGAAACAACTAAAGAAGAAGAAGTTGGAGAAGAAATAAATTGAAAAGATCGGTAATGGTTATTACCTCTTCTTTGAAACGCCTCTTTGAATCCTCCACTTAGGGAACTAAGATTGGTCTTTGAAGAAGACCAGGACCTCTAGGATTATTCTAGGGAAGTGGAGAAGGGATTTGTTCAGAGTTTGGCCGAGCTTGAGTGCTCAAATTGGTGTGAGGAGGAAGGGGGAGGAGGTGCCCTTTTATAAGGGAGGAGAGGGGCACCTTAGGAATATCTCAAAATATTATTTTATATAAAAATCGGTTTATAATGGTTCCAAAGGGTCTTATTTCGAAGCTAAAGTGGGGATGGGTCGAAATACTATCAACCAATAGTATTTAGACAAGTTTAGGTTATTATTTTAACCTTATCAATTAGATTTAACTCTAAGTTAAATAATTTAACTTTTACCGTGTCTTTTTGTTTTCTTTCACTATATGGTTAATACACTTACTATAACATGCCAAACGAACCCCAAATTGTTTATTATTAATATATATATCCTTATCTAAGTCATTTGGCCGAACCTTAGATTTTTAGGAATAAAATAACAATTAATAATATAATATTTGATTTAAAAACTATTTTGTGTCAATTTTGACACTATTTGATATATGATTTTTGTGAAAGTCATAACAGAATTATATGTTCAATAAAAGTTTATTAAATCAACAATAATATATCATAGTAACCTAGAAAATTAGTGGAATTCATAAAAAGGCTCAAATTACATTCATTTGAGTATTTATAACATCAATTATGTTAATATTTCCTTAAAAGGGTAATTACTGCATCATCGTTGTATCATAAATAAATCAATTTATTTAAAGTCTTAAAATTATAAATAAAATATCATTATGTAGGAAATCTTTTTAGCTTTCTAATGAATATTTATAGTCGAATTTAAGTTATGTATAACCCCATATTAAAAATGTTTTAGTGAATAAACTTTGATTTTAACTCTTTTAACTCTTCTTTGAATTAAATAATAATAAATGTCCTAATCTAATCCAAGTGGGCCTAAATGATAATATTTTACACTTAAGGTTGTTTTTGGTCGAGATACACTTGTCCAATAGAGTTAGGACATGTGTTAGGGTAATATTAATATCATTCTTACCCTTAATTACCCTATTTACTTTTAACCGTGGTAAATAAAAGTAAAAAGTTACTATTCACCAAAAAATTATTTTCATCTCATTGAACCACATTTTACTTACTGACATCAACCGTGTCTCTCGGATTTTTGAAATTCCATTCACAGAAGCGGTAAAATTAAGTTTTATGAAAAATTCAGTTTTTTAACTACCACTTAGTAGTTTCACTATTCATCAAAAATTGATGTTTTTCAGAACAATGCCAAAATTTCATCCTAAGCTATATTTTATATTCCAAATTCAAAAATAAAGTCTATTTTACCAAATTCATAACATAGAAGTTTCATTAATTATTTTTATAATTAAATCCCGCTGTTAAAACAAATAGCGTGTTTTTAAGAAACAATATCTATCAAAAGATTGACACTTGATTATGTCTGGATTAAATGTGAAATTACAACCAATGACCAACATTGTATTAAATTGTAAAAATATATTCTAAATATACTTTAAAACCACTCAAATTAATAATTTATCACTATAAATTATTTCGATTAAAAAAGTTGTTTTTAATTAAAATTTAGTAATTTTCACTATTCATCAGAATATGAAAGTTATCCGAAATGTACCAAAATTTCACCTTAGGCTAAATTCGATACTCCGAATCCAAAAATGAAATCCATTTTGAAAAATAAAATTTACAAAATTTCAAAAAGTGGTTATTACTATTCATAACGGCTAGTTTTAATAACATTTTAATAGCATATCGCTGTTTAGTGAAACTCGTTATTGCGTACTACACACGCTATCGAGGAAGGTCGTGATTGCGTGTAATGCAAGGCATGTCAAGGATGCGTGTTGTTCAAGATCCTTTTGGTGTAGCGTACAACACAAGACATTAGTGAAATAAAAAGAATAGTTTTCATAAAATCTCGGGTTATTACACCTTGGTACTTGTTAGTGTCGATTCCTTTAACCTGAGTCCTCATCAGAGTTCAACACTAGTGATATTCCATCATCCTCACACTTGGATTTGTCTGCTTTGATATCAATCTCCTTCACCGACAATATTTGAAGTTGTATTCATCATCTACAACCACAATGATAGCGGCCAACCTAAAATAATAGATTCAATATCGGGCGATCTTCATCAAATGGTGAGATCAGTTGAGAGAAACTATGTCTTTTTCATTTTAAATGCTCTACTAAATGATTCATACAGAAACAACTCAGATAGAAATCATATCCCCTTTGTGAAAGTTATGGTGGCTTTAATGGAGACTCATGATCTGTATTAATTTGATTCATACTCGAAGGTTTTCATTGGACTTGGGATAACACTATTTATCTTGGTAATAATATCATCATTAAGAGACATTTTTTTCTTATTCTTAGTTCATATAGATGGCACAGAGGAGGTACAACCATTCTAACATCATTTCTATCAAATGTGAGATTGATTGAAATGAAATCTTTGTCCATATTCACAAGGAAGTTGAGATCCTATCAGATTCCAGTCATCTTCAGCTTCTCATGGAAGATTAAACATCACAAGATCTTCATAAACCTTATTTGTCTTAGTTTTTCTTGAACTCCCTTTGGTATTAGAGAGGAATAAGGTATGTGTATTCACAAAATTGATTAAATGGAAATATGATATCCAAAAATTTGGCTATGTGAGAATTGGGTTTCACAGTTCCCTAAAGATTCGGCTATTGTCCCCCATTAGTACATATAATTTTGTTAAAAAATTCTCATCAAGAACGAAAAGAATATTACTGTATAATAATTGAATTCCTATAATAATGTGAAAGTAATTAAAATAAATTGACAGAAAAATAAGTTCATTTAAAGTTGAACCCCCTAATGAAATTAATCAAACATGTTATCATTGGAATAAATAGAAATATTCATAAAATACATCTCAAATTAAGAATATAAAAATAAGAGATAAAGAGAGATAAAGAATAAGGAATCACTACAACAGAAATATCCTTACCAAGAACCACCCTTTAACAGTGCAAAAAAACACTAATAAAGGGCGACCTTTATCAGTGCATTTTTAACTAGCACTAATAAAGGGTATATTTCAAAAACAATTATATTTCATTAAAAACAATATGTTAATATAGAAATATATAAATATTAATATATTTACATAAATATATAAATATATTTTATTGATATAAATATAATATATATGTTAAATATGTTTTAGAAAAGTATAAATAGACATTGACACTTAATATATAAGATATTTAGTGAAAATGGATTATAATATAATTTAAAAAATATTATTGATTAATAATTTGCTAATTATGATCAAGTAATAGTCATTTAATAACAATGTGAATGCACAAATAATCCAAAAATTAATAAAAAAATCTAAAATAAGTTAAAAACATAACTTTAACTTTAAAAAGACATAACTTTTGATCCATGTGTGCGTTTGAGCTCTACCACATATAAAATCGAAGCATGTGATGATTTATACGCTGTAGAGGGATGGAATTAACTATATGATATTTTTATTATTTTTCAACCCCAGAAGGGCCAAAATACCTCCAAAACTGTGTTTTTAGTTGGGATATCCAAATATTTTAACATTCAATGGTATTTCAGCCCTGTTTAATGTTTTTTTTCTTTTTTCAATGGGGACTGAATTTATTCCCAAGAATTACATTAATATGGATATTATTACTTTCAAATTTTATTGTTTTCACAATATAATCTTATTTATAATCAAGTACATAATAATATATACATATTCTTTATATATTCAAACATAAATATTTAATTTTATAAATAAATAATTAGACGTATTTACATATAAAATATATATCTCAATATATAAACCTTATATAAATAAAAAC
This sequence comes from Viscum album, assembly GCA_963277665.1. Lineage (NCBI taxonomy): Eukaryota > Viridiplantae > Streptophyta > Magnoliopsida > Santalales > Viscaceae > Viscum > Viscum album. Next base: position 791,418,658 of record OY728120.1, read on the forward strand.
TAATATCCATTTTCTTTTAAATTCAAATGTATGAATATTTATATACCTATAAAATTAGTATATATATATATATATTTGTTGAAAAAGAGATATATATTTATCTATATATTTTAATATATATATATATATATAATGAATATTAATATGTAATATATGCAAATTAATATAAATGTGTATAATTATATTTATAGATTCAAACACACACACATGCAAATATATATATTTATAAATAGACACAAACACAAAACTTATTTAATATATGTATTTAAATATATATATATATATATCAATATAAATATATATATAAATATATGGATAAAAAATTTAATTAAGTGTATATATATATATATATCATAAAATATAGAAGAAAACATTATAGGTCAGTCGAAAATGTGTGGGAGTATAAGGGGGAGGTCTCAGGTTTGTAACCCAATAATGGAAGGGGTGCACATGGTGGGATGAAATAGGTCTAGAACTGTTAATGTAGGGGTGACATCCTAGTTCTGTTAAAGTGGTGGAAGGGGGCTTCCTAGCGCTATTGAAAGGGGGGTCAAGTGTTGTTAAAAGGTGGTAGGTCTACCCTCTGATTATTAGTTTTTTTATTTTTTTGAATTTTTTCATTGCTAAAAAGGAACTGATAAACAACCCTTTAATCAGCACTTTTATAGAGTTGATAAAATATCCCTTTTATTAGAACATTTTTTAGTGATGATAAAATGAGCCGTTATCAGAGCTTTTTTTATAATTAATAAAAGGGAACCCCTTTTTATTGAACTTCGATTATGATTACTTTTTTAGAACTATAAATTCCCTTTTTCTTTCTTTTAAAGTCCATATCTACAGTAGGGAATCTTCTTTAGGGAATTAATGTTATTCCAGAAGTTCTATCTCTAGAAACTCTTGCATCGAGAGAGATCTCATCCCTTGTTCTGTAAATTATTCTATTTCATCCATCTATCTCTGGAAAATTTTGTATATTTTTAGAGTGCTCGGTCCAACCAATTTTATTTCTATTTCAGCTCACTAACTGAAATACCCACAATAATCGCAGGAACATCAAGTTGTATAGTAAATTAAAAATTATTTTTCACCACCACTTTAATTTTAGAATCCCCTTTCGACAAATTCTACTAGTTGTAGGGGTGAGCTTTCAACATTAATTCCCTCAAGAATGAAGTGTTCACATCAAATTATTGTTCATCATCACTATCTATCAAACACCTATGTATAAAATGATCTCTTCATGCCTACATGAATCTTCCCAATAAACTTTTAACAAAAACACAACATCAACTCTCCACTAATATCATTATCAATGGATGTCTTATCACATTTGAAATCCATCAAAAATCAAAATTTGAACATGTGATATATAGTCACAGCTTCAACAGACTAGTTCTCAAAAAAAACCTTCATTGGGGAAGTTATCTTAGCACATGGAGTGCATTCAGATTTGATTATATAACCACATAATTAGGAAACTCAACACCTCCATCAATGAATTTAAATCCTTCAAGTGAGATGAAACCAACCAAAAATAAATAAATTATGTTATGGTCAAGAGGCGTTGTAAAGATAACCAAGTAACCAATCGACTATAAAGAACGAATTTGGAACTATGGAAATTGATAATGAAAGAACAAGAACCGAATACTATCATGCATAAAATAAATATAACTATAAATGACATGATTATTTAACATGATTCTGTCCCTTTGAGACATACTAAACACTAAGAACACCACCCAAACAAACACACTTTTTATTAATGTGCAAAGAAGTAAAGTGAATGTTGTTACATACAAAAAATATAAAGAATGATATAAACTGAGAGAAAAAAAAATAATTACAACTTTTATAGAAATCAAGACTCAAAAATGGGAAATATGATTACAATGAAGGAGTTTCAAGAAACTATGGAGGTCATGTTCCCTCTGAGTTGGATTTATGGAACGTGGAGCATCAGGATTAATATTGATGTCTCCGTATACTCTCATTCATACAACATTCATCAAGAATCCATTACACTCATCTTCATCTACTGAAGGGGGCCATATCCACCAGATAATCGACAATAGAAATTAGTATGGGTAGAATTATAGGGGGAACACACTGATGATGCAACATGGAGTTGGTGAACCAATGTTTTCCATATAATCTAAGAGCTAGAAAAACATAGAAAACCAAAAGACAACGGGTCGAAATTTTACTATGAAAGGGTGATGAAACCCCCAGACTCTGGATATCGATGAAAATATAATCCAGAATCAGAAGAGGTCATACAACAAGGTGCAACAACAAACCAGTGGAACAAGAAAATAAGGGTGAACCAAATGAATGAAACAGATCAAATAGGCATTTCACTACATTAATGTCCAAATACATTCTCAGAAAAAAATATTTGGAATTCTACTGTGGCAAGTGAAATGAGTCACCCCAAAACAAGTAGTCTATAAATCATGGCCCAATAAAAAATGGTCTTACTAGGAAACCCATATCCAAAACCAGTATAACACAATTGGGAAAACTAATTAACAAATTACATACATGTATCCAAATAATTCCAATGGAAGAAAAATAAACGTAGTAAATTTTAATATAAAAACAATTAAAATCCAACAACCCAATTTTAAAAAATCTCCTCCATTTTCATTTGAAATTGGCGATTTTATTTCACATAAGGTCATAGAACCAGAACCATGTTTAAACAATCTAACCAAAATTCAAACTTAGACATATCCATAGATTTTGTCAGACTATCATTCGTGTTTATGTAGGTGTGTATATTACTGATACACATGGTTCATAATTCTACAACATATAAAATAAAATTTAATCTAATATCTATGTGCTTATACTTACTCTGGAATAATAAATTTTTAGATAAATGGATTTATGAATGGCTATTAGAACAGACATTGATAACAAAACTATAAAGACAATGTTCAAAAGACACACCATTGATCCACATATCTTATTTAACTTCATCTGTTAAAGCAATACATTTAGATTCTATAGATTATAGTGCAACAAAAAATTACATATTACACTTACAGGAAATGGAACCTCCAAAAGTATCAAACACATAACCAGTGAAGGATTTACGAGTGTCAACATTTCTAGCATAGTCAGCATCAACACAACTAAGAATAAGTTCAATAGTATCCATATTTATACCATTTCAAAAAGATATATTATAAGTAAAGTAAAGACACCTAAGGATCCACTTAAGGGAATGCCAATTTGGCTTCCTTAGAGTATCCATAAACCTAGCTAAAGTAAAGATATAAAATGCAATATTAGGTCTCATGTAAATCATAGAATACATTATTCTACCAATAATGTTATCATAAGGAATTCTATATTAAAATTCAACATAATATTCAAAATTTGGTTCTAGTGTCAAGGGAAATTTAAAATGTTGTGAAAGAGGCACATTAACAGGATTGAGAGAATTAAACATATAATTATTTAATTTTTTTAAAATTTAAGAATACTGAGATATAATGATTAATTTATTTGGTCTATCTCTAATGATTTCAACAACTAATACTTTCCTGGATGTACCTAAGTACTTCATTTCAAAATTACTTTTCAATTGGGATTTAATAGTAGAAATCAGATTTATATCTTTTCAAATGATGATCATATAATAAACATAAAATAAAAGATAAATGATGCATATTTTGGTTGATTTGAAATAAAAATAAGAACCATACTGACTCATAATGAACTTTTTATCCAATATGAATGAATCAAACTTCAAGTACCACTACCTAGAGCCTTGTTTCAGGCCATACATAAATTTATTTAAAAGGCATATTTGATTTGATTTGAATTCACTTGGATAATCATGAGGAGGTTTAATATAAATCTTATCATTCAAAGAACCATGATGGAATGTGGTCTTAACATATAACTACTATATATGGAAATAATTATAAGTAGAAAAGGTTAAAAAATACTAGTAGAAGAATTATTAATAACAGGGGAATTTTTTAGAGTGATCGGTTTCCTCTATTTAAAGGAAGCCCTTGGAAACTGGCCGAGCTTTATACTTGATTTTAATTCCCTTAGTGTTGTCTTCATTTCGTTTAAAGATCCATTTTGAACCAATTACATTAATTTTAGTTGGTTTGTTTATAACATACCAAGTATAGTTCTCCTTAAGTATTTAATTTAATCATTCATAAATAAGTCCCACTACTTTGAGTCTTTGTCTTTTAATTCTCGACTAAATGATGGAGGATCACTATACATAAGATATTGGGCCACATGAAAGGATTATGAATCCATATCATACTGGATGAACTGGGAAGGAGGTCTTGGGACTCTCCTTTTCCTGTTATTGGTCAATTGATAATCTTGATGTGTGGTAGAAGGTTAAGAATATATATATGATCTAGAATTGGACTTAGAATCATCCGCATTAGTGGGTTGAGGAGGAGGTGGAGTGGGATGAATATGAACCTCAAAATGAGACGAGGGATCATGTTAATCAGCATTTTCAAGGTTTAGACCATTATTATCTCATGTGTCAGCCTTGGTCTTTGGAGAAGATGATTCATGGAAGACAAAATTCCTACTTATGATGCATTTCTGGTTTCTTGGTTTGTCAAACCAGAGTTTATATCCCTTAACTCCCTCGGGATAACCAACGAATATGCATTTGAGTTTTCTTGGTTATATATATTTTGTCTTGTCATGAGCATAGAATGTATTACCAAAGACTATTTAATAAGTGTAAGAAGGGGGATTACTAGTCCATAACTCTTCAGGTGTTTGGAATGGTTTTATAGATGAGTGACACATATTGATAAGGTAAACAACAATGCTGGTGGAATCAACACAAAAATATTTGAGGAGGCCTGATAATGAAAGAATATGCTATACTCTTTCTAGAATAGTCCTATTTATCCTATTTGTAAGTCCATTCTATTGGGGGGTTTCCCTAACAGTATCGTGCCTCTTAATCCATCTAAACTCACAAAATTGAATGAACCTTGTTGACTGATATTGAAGACCATTATCCATTATCATGGTCCTAATTTTCTTTTTTGTTTGACTTTCAACTGAATATTTCCAGTTTTTAAAAGTATTTAAAATATCAGATTTATTTTTTAAGATGTAAATCCAAACTTTCTGAGATAATTCTATAATTAAGGGGATGAAATAAGATCCTCCACCAAGAGGGTTGGTTCTGTAAGTCCCCCACAAATCTTAATGTATGTGATCGAGTGGGATGGAAGTTTTTAAAGCGGACCTATTGAAACTCCTAGTCTTAGATTTACCCACCACACAATCCTCACAGAATAGAATATTAATAGGTGTGATGTCACTCAATAACCATTTCTTGTTGAGTTCCTCTAATATTTTAGAGCTGACATGCCCCGGTCTTCTATGCCATAGCATAACATTGTCAGTTTTTGTGTTATAGAAACTACCTAATATTCATGAATGGGTATTTACATTCAATACATACAACCCATTTTTCAGGGATCCCTTAATGATAGTTCTTGATCCTTTAGTGATCCGGAGACAACCATCTTCAGATTTAATGGTATATACCATTTGATCTAGGACCCCTAAAGAGATTAAATTTATTTGATGGTTCATGACCCAAATTACATCAAATAAGGTGATGATGGACAAATCATCAAGATATACAAGAATATAGACTCTTCCCTCAACCTTTCACCTCTTATTGTTTCTCAAATTGGAATCCCCCTTCCACCTTTTAAACCATATCTAGAAACAACATCGTATATGGACACATGTGAAAAGAATAACTATATTAGAAGACCCACTCTTGATTGAGTGTATGGATTGACACATTCAATACTTTAGAAGTTTCATAACTTGATTCTACCATAAGAGACTGTTATATGGTTTTTTTGGATTCTAACTCATACTTTAGTTTCCTACATTTGGGTTTGATGTGTCCAAGTTTACCAATGTGAAAACTGGTGACTTTTCTATCCTTAGATTTAGTCCTAGATTTGGGTTATTTATTACTCTTACTTTTGTATATATTTATTGTTTCTTCTTACTTTTATTTTTAGGACTTCCCCTATTGGAAAAAATCTCAGCCTCACCTGGGATATTAGTTTGGGAGTGGAGTTCATTAGACAGAAATGTATATTTATCTTCTTCTGAAGTTAATGAGTCTTGGAAATAATTAGGGTCTCAACAAGCATGATCTAGAAATTCTCAAGAGAGATCAAGAGAATAATTTCTTGATCCTTATCATCTAAAGAAAAAATAATATTGTATAAGTCTAAAATGTCTTTATTAAACTCTTCTAAATGGGTTTTTACAGAACTACTAGGCTTCATTTTGAATGTAATCGTATGATGTTTCTCCTAAATTCGTCTTACTAATGAAGATGTTAGGTATAATTTTTAAATATTAAGCCAAATTCCTACAATGGAAGACTCATTAGAAACTTCTATAAGGTACTTATCACCTACAGAATGTAACAAGGATCTATGTGCCTTAAAAATCACATTAGGGGGGACTTGTTGGTATTCTACAATGTACTGGCCAGTTTCACTAATAGTTCTGATAGGTTTTGTGGGCCCACATTCGGCATCAATTAAGCCTAATTGTACGAGAAATGATCTCATTTTAATTATCCAAATATTTGAATCATTGTCTCAATAGAATTTCACAATTTCATATCTCATTATAGACATGTTTATCTATGTTATTAGATACCAATTGGTTGGGGACAATGTTAGGTGTTTGTCCCCAAGAACCGACCAATCTCATTGGTTATACACACACAGTCAGATTTAGAATGCATATAATTTAAATTGGAAATAAGGGTTTAAATAACAAATAGTTATTAATTAAAAAGACATGAATTAAATAGAGATATAAATGCAGAAAATAAGTAAGAAACCAATTTTAAAAAAAACTAGAAGTAACAATCGAATCAAAGGACAAAGTAATCCAGAGTGGCTTTGATAACACTTTTTTGGTCAGGTGGTGATGGGAACAGAACAAACAAACCAATTTAATAAAATTAATAGATATATAACTCTGGAATTATATAATGAAAATAGTATAATTGAATACCATCATGAAATAAATGATAAAAGTTGAAAACGACATGATTATTTAAAATGATTCAGTCCCTTTGGGACCTACTCCACGACAAGAACACCACCACACAAACACACACAAGATTTTTTATTAATTATCAAAGAAGGAAAGTAAATGATATAGGATAAAAAAATTTAAAGAACAATAAAAGAAATAAAAAATGAAAAACATTACATGGTTTACATTAAATGTGAAATGGAAACGGGGAAACGCTTATAATTCCAGAGTTTGAAGAAGCTCTAAAGATGCTATTGTCATAATGTTGGATCGCTGGAATGTGGAGCATCAAGATTTAGGTTAATGTCTCATTATCCTATAATTTGGACAACATTAATAAATAATCCATGCCATATGTCTTCCTCCATGAAAGGGGGTCATATCCACTAGATAATCGATAACACAGAGTAGTTTGAGTAGAATGACTGGCGAAAAAACACCAGTAATGAAATGTGAAGTTGGGAACCAGGGTTTCACTAAAAAGATGAGATCCAGAGAAGGAGACAAAACTAAAAGATTATGGGTTGAACCAGAATAGTTCAGGGGTGATGAAACCCCCTAACACTGGAAACCAATTCAAAATGTACACCCAATCAGAAGAGACCATGCAAAAAATGTTCAACAAAAACCCAGAGACACAAGAATATAAGGTCAAACCAAATGAATGACATAAACCAAAGGGGAAGTGCACTTTATAAATGTAAAGTTACATTCTCAAAGAATACAATAGGATTTCAACTATGGAATTTGAAACACTTAACCCCAAAACATGGAGGCCATAAATCACAATCCATGAAAAAAATTTCTAACCAGATTACCCATATCCAAAAAAAGTATAATAAAATTGAGAAAAATAATTCACAAAGTAAATTCATATATCAAAATAATTAAAATGATACAAAAAAAACATAGTCAGTTTTAAAATGAAAAAAATTGAAATAATTTTAACAATGTTTGACTCAACTTCGATTACAGGTTTCAGTCATCCTCTTTGGTCATCTTCTTCACGGATCCTGAATGGTGTCTCTGCATAAAACATGCAACATATTGAATAAAAATTATCAAGTAAAATTAAAAATTATCATATTATTCTTACATTTGATTCCTCCCTCATATTTAATAATTCCATCCATTTCACAGAAAAAATATTGACGATTCCAATTGTAGTCTCAGAATAGTTGGTCTTCAATGACTTAGACATATATTATCCCTAATTAAGCATCAAAATATTACCCTTCTTCTGAATATCATAAAAAACACTTTTTTGTTTTCCAGCCTTATCAATCAATCATCTTCTTGATTCATTTTGGCACACTTAATTTATCTTTAATAGTTTGTTCATGGTTAATTGAAGCTCTAGAGAGAATATTTTGATTCTATCAAACCACTGTAGAAGAGGTCAAACCAGTTATTTTTCATTGAATATATATTATAGAATTTAAAAATCAATGGAAAAATAATCTTAATTCCCCCAGTAAACCAAAATAAGCATACCCCTAGTTGAGATCTTCATGATTTCTGTCACCTACTCTGCCTGAGTCGGCTTCTGGTTAGGTTTCAATGATCAAATTCTACATATCCCCTATTAAAAATTAGCTATGTGGATGACCTAAAAATTGGATACATGAGATACACTATGAATATGGATATTTGAGATACACATTGAATATAGATACATGTGTATTGAGGCCAATTGGATAAGTGTACTACTCAAGAAAACATTTATTTAGTTCTTAAGAAATTCCAAAAAATTGATGTTGCATCCCAAAATATTATAAATGCACTAAATTAAAAAACCATGAAATATAAAGTAAAAGTTAAATATCATTTTTAAATAATTATAAACATAAATAATCATTTTAAAATAAAATAAATTCATATTAATTATTTTTTTAAAATAAAAAATTATTAAAAATTAAAATAAACTTACTTACAAAAATCAACTCATTAATTAATTAAAAGAATAAAAAATGATAAAAAATTCAAAATAATTGAGTTATAATTAAATGTCACTTATTATTAAATTATTTAAATAGAAGACATTAAATGTTAAACTAAAATTAATTAATTAATATACTAACACCAAAAACTAAAATGTGATAAATATTTAATATACAAAACAAAGAAAGAAGAAAATTACAAATAACCTAATAATTATTACTAAAAAGAAAAAAAATGAAAAAAAAATTAAATGATGAGTAATTGATAAATTAAATGTTAAAACAAGAATTATTATTTATAATATTTTTAATTTAATAAATATACTATAAACTAAACTTAATACAACAATTAACTAATTTAAGTCATATTTAAACATTAAAAATATAATTTAACTATAAAAGTAATGCGGTAAAAAGGTATCATTTAAATTACACATTCATGACTATGTGGTTTCTTGTTTCTTCATGAAATTAGTTAGTTTATTTCTATAGTAAATAGTTCACTTAATGTTATTTCTTGGTTTGGTTGTGTGGTTGGTTGTTTCCTTCATACATTTAGTTGGTTCCATTATGTGGTTGATCATTTCATTCATGTGATCAATTATTTCTATAATACGGATGGTAAGTAGTTCGGTCGTCAGTATTTTATAGTCAATCCATTTGATCATGTGGTCAATCCATCATGCTATATATTCAGTTTATCTGTGAGGTTGGTTGAATCTTTTTTTGGTTGATCCCTTCGTGCGATCACTCCAACAGTTTACAAAAATCCCAAATTTTAAAAATACCCATATTTTCCTAGTTTGATGTAATTTAAAAAATCTACCTTAAAAGGGGAAATAAAGGATTAAATAAAAGTTATTAAATTTGTTAAGTGGGGATCCTTGTTCTATCTTCCCTTTTGTGTATATGTGAAATTAACATGATTTTTTCAGTTAAATGGGTGGTATGTTGAAAATAATGAATTAAATGAACTAGATTAGATATAAGTAAATGGGGCATGAATAGGAATTGAATAATCTAAGATATAAATTAATTTTTAGTAATTAACCAATAAGTTGATTTTTAAATAATTTAGTTGGATATAAATGGGGATTAATGGATTCATAAATAAATAGCGGATAATAATATGATAATTTGGAAAATAGTTGAATATATAATTTAAGGGAATAAATAGTGGGTTATGTGTGTTTGTTTGGTGTGTTGAGTCACATTTACTAGTAGAAGAATGAGGTAACAATAGTCTGGTGTTGATGTGGGATGGTGATGATATAATTTTTATGTAAATCCTTTAAGTTGGGCTTATGTACAATATATATATATATATATTATTTTCAAGTTATTTCTATATGAACCCTACATAGGTCATGTACCACATATCAAAACCAAAATTTTTTTTGGGGGGGGGGGTTACCCCAATATTCTAAATAGTGAGGGGACTTATAATTGATTACCCCATCTTCCCTACTTTTCCTTTGATAGTAGTACATGGTGGTGGTATGCATTTGATGGTGATTACCGACTAAATATGACATAGTTTTTGGAGATACCTAACGATGAGAGGATATGGTATGCAGTGGGAGTCATGCAAGGTAGGAATAGAGAATTAGATTGATTTCACTTACATTTATGATAACATAATACTCTGGTTATGAGGTTTTAGATTGATTTTTGGTGATGAGGATGATGATATAGTATCGAAAGTGAGTTTTGGTTATTGGGTTATGCTATCATAGGTTGTTGGTACCTACATGAGGCTGGGTTAGGTTGATTTATAACCCGACCCACATCAGATATAGAATGATACATAGTGATGAGATGACATTGAAGGTATTGGAGTAGAGGAAATTTTACATTGGGGGAATGAGAGTTGTAACATAGTGGTAAAATGGATACAAGGTTAATTTTTTATATGTTCTCTTATAATTATCTCACTTCCTTGGCTGCGTTATATATTGAGTGAGCCTTGGGGAGGTTGGTATGGATAGTTGACCAGATTAGGTGTTATTGGTTCCATTGTGTGTCCACTGGGGCATTAGTATTCTTGTTTCATATTTTCACGAGAGACCTTAGGTATGATCCTAATGAGTATACATTTTATGCACACCCTACATATATAAACTATTTTTCAGGTATGAAGTAGGGTAACAATGATAAATTTTGTAATTTCTATCTTTGACATTAAAACTATTGTGGATTCAATGATTTAGTATTTTCTTTATGGTATTCCATTTTAGTGACTTTTATTTGTATTGTTTAATTAACATGGTGAGATATTTTCTTTTCATGTTATAGAATGGACTGTTAGGTGGTTGTTCATATTATATCTCTATCATTTATTTAATTGATGGAAATTACTCATTTTTCAGTGTTTTATACTCGCACTTCATGATTCCAACCTGATACCTATTGGGGTGGGACTCGAGGGGGTTACTAATTATATTCACTACCATTCTACGAGGAACAACAGTAGATGGGGCGGTCATGATAGAGTGGTATCAAATGTTTTTGTTGAAATATTTGGTGAGGTAGAGATTTTTTTGTCAGACATGGTGTGTGATCTAATAAGGGAGACTGGATATGATTCATGTGTTTAGAGACCCCTATAATTTGAGGAAAGGACCTTAAGTTTATTGAACACCCTTGGTGAAATAATTCTTACTATGGGTTAAAGACCTAGGAGATAGATATGCCTTATTTTTGTTTTTTATTGAATGATGTGTTTGTGGGTGATAAAATGAATTTAATTATATGAATTTGAAAAAATTCCATGATTCTGGGAAATGTTTTTTCCCTTGTGTTTTCAAGGATGGCTCTTGGTGACCATCTGGCTTAGTGACCGACTACTCAAGGAGGTCGGTATGGTGTGGGAGCTTAGGCCCCATTCCATGCCTAGTAATAAAAAATTCCCCTGTGGCCATATCACCAATAGAATTCATTGGATATTTTTCAATATACGAGGGGAGATGGAGATGAAAAAGGTCATCCCTGGGATGGAATTTTTCCTCAGGGACCCATAATAGGGCTTGACCATGGATTTCATCAGTAGTGAGGAAAAGGATATGGTAAAGGTAAGATTCATGTTATGGAGGGGTTAAAACGTTATAGGCCATATGTTATTCGAGGTATATTCCACTTCTCATTTAGCTTATTTTCTTCTCTAATTTATTATGGAGATTCACACTCCTTTGATTCAACTGATAGGGTTCATTCATTTGGACTGGATATGGAGATGATTCCAATTATTATAGTGTTATCCATGCTAGTTGGAGTCCAGTTTTTTTGTTTTGATGTATACTAGTGATATAGATAGATTATGAGGTCGCATCAGTCTATTTAGGATTTATTCTTGTTGAAAATATAACCATGTGATGTCATTATTGATACAGATTATTAGTAATATGTGAATATAGTTTTCAATTAATTCAGGAGGAGAGTCATTTCTTCAAATGTAGAAGGTCAGTGGGAAATGTTTTTTGGTGAGAAGAATTATCATATAGGAGTTTAGAATGCAGAGTATCTTCTACATCAATTGGTGGAGTTATCATTATAATATCAGGTGGTGGAGGTTCCCAAAGTTGTTGAGGAGTTCCTTTATGTATTTCTAGATGAGGTTGTGACACTACCCCTTGATGCAATTTTCAGTTTTTTATAGAGTTACAAATAGGTTCATCTCAAATTTCCATGGATTCATATCACATATCACCTATTAAGATACATGATTTGAGACTCTATGTTGTTGATTTATAGTATAAGGGATTCATCTATCCCAGTTTATCCCCTTTGGGTTCTCTGATACTTTTCTAAAATAATCCATATGATAGTATACAGATATATATGGACTACCAGAAGTTAATTTAGGTGATAGTTAAGAATCATTACCTACCTTTTGAAGATAAAAAATCTATTTTACTAGATGAAGGGAGCCAATTGGTTTTTAAGATAAATTTGTGGTTAGGATATCACCATATGAGGAAGAAAGAGGGGGATTTCATAAATAATATATTTAGGTGTAGGTATGAGAACGTGGAGTTTTTTGTCATGCCATTAGGTGTCATGACCACACCAATAGTATTAACGGGGTTCATGAACTCCATGATTGGTGAGTTCTTAGACCTGTTCATAATCGTGTTCATCAACAGAATCCTTATATATTATATGATTTAATAGGAGAATATAGAGAATCATAGAGATATCATATATTTTCTTCGATATCATCAAATCTATGGGAAACTATCCAAGTGAAAATTTTGGAAGTAAGAAATAAATTTACATGGGAATATAGAGTCTTCACAAGGTGTGGTCATAGACCCACCAAATATAGAGGTAGTAGTTTCTTGGGTAGTACTGAATATCAAGGAATGGGTTTGTAGTTTACTTGTTCTTTTGAGTTACTACTAGAGGTTTTCACCCAAATTATCTTATATTTCTACTCTATATCCTCATTTGACTAGGTAGGACTTGGATTTGATTTGGACGAATTAGTGATAGATAGCTTTTGACTACCAAATGGATAGATTGATCAGTTCCCTAGTTATTTTTTTAATAGAGGATGGAGTGATGTTTAATTCTTTTTGATATGATTACCATATATGATTGAGACATGCCTTGATGTAGTAAATGGTAGTGATGAGAATAACTATTCCTCCAATGATATTAATATTGAAACAGTTATGTTTTCTCTAACAATACCTCATTAGTGAGGGGTTTGTGGTCTATATAGACTAGAAGGTTCATGAGAATGTTTTCCTTTAGTGATATATGAACCTACATCAGTGGAGGTTGAAGGAGTTTCTCTTGGATTATGAATTTGAGATCTCTTACACCCCTGGAATGGGGAATGTGGTTGTAGAGTGCTGATCTAGAAGTCGCGACACTACTAAAAAACTGGTGTTTAACAGCACTGGTATTTATTAAAACTAACAAAAAATCACTAATAAATGACATCTTAATCAGCACTAAATAAAGAAATGGTAAATTTAACCTTTTATCAGATCTTTTTTTATCGCTAATAAATAGAACCTTTATCATTGCTTTATTTTTATCACTGATGAAGATACATTTTTAGCACTTTTTTAGCATTGTTAAAGGTTTGAAAAAATAAAATGAAATAATTAAGTAAAATAAAAATAAAAAATTAGTTTTTTTAAAAAATATTACAAATTTTATTAATTAAATATTTATTGATTAAAATGAATAAATTGATTATACATTATTCAATATTAGATAGTATATTAATTATACAATTATGATAATTAATTTTAATAAATTCTATATATTAAATATATAGATATATATTAATGTATTAAAATATGATTTATATATTAAGAAACATTTATGATCTTTACATTAAATAGACATATATATAGTGAATAATGGTTATAATTAAAAATTAATATTAATTAAAAATACTAACTAATTGAATAGTGTAGTGGGAATATAATTGAATCTTTTGTTTTATTTTTCCATTTAATATAGATCAAATGTGTGTTATATCGAGTTCACATATACACAATTAATTCATTTTTATATACAATACACACACCAAAAAATTATCCATTTTTTCAATATTGTTAAAGTATACTTATTTTTAATTTTTTCAATTTCACTCATTTTTAACATATATGTATGCATGTAGCTAAGATTAGTTATAAATATTATTTGTCAAAAATATTTCTATAATTATAAGTAAATAGTTATAAAATTATAATTAATATATTTAAAAAGGAATATATTAAATAAATTTATATTAATATATATATTTATTAAGTATATATATATATACAATTTTTCATTTATAATTATAATTATGAATTCTTTATTAGTTCTTAAGTAATAATCATTGATAATAGTAGGTATTTATAAGTTTATTTTTCATGATGATAAAGATAGGATTTACCATCGTTAAAAAAAGCACTGATAAGATGAATATTTATAAGTACTAAAACATAATCACTGATAAATGGGGATTTTATTATAGCTTTTTTAATCATTGATAAAGACCTATATTTTTCATAACTTATTACTTAAGCACTGATAAAAAGACTCTTTACCAGTGCTGATAAAAGTGTCCTGATCTATTTTAAAAAAACTAACCATTTGAAAACATTTTGTAATATCAGAAGCATTCCATAGAAAAAACCCACGACCAATGATCCTCTTCAGTTAATCAATTCTCAAGTCACACCACTCAACTGACTCAAGTTTCTTAAACATCATCGGACATCTAGTGTTCAGTTACAGTTAGGGTTTTCTAAGCAGATTTTCTTCAACCTAGAGAGGTATTCCTTGTGATTTTCTTTGTGTCTTTTTTTGGTTTTGATTTATGTGGTTGACGACAACATGATTTATTTGTTTCCTGGTCATTGAATACTATTTTTCTTTTAGATTATGAATTGAGCGATTTATTTATATTATGAACAAAATGATTTTTTGTTTTTGTTTAGTGTGGGTAAGAGCATTTCACCATGATAGAGTTTGTTGTGTTATGAATCCTTATACTATAAAATAATGTTGAATACAATAAAATATTATTTATTCAATATTTTTGAATACTTTTTGGGGTTACACCACATGAAAAGGAGTCGTATCACAATATACGTAAAGGGAAATTTTGTTTATAGATTAGTTGTAACAAAACATTTTTGTAACTACATAATCCCATTAAAAGTATCTTAGTACACTATAATTATCATGACCACAATATAACAAATATTTTCATTACTTTATTTATTAAAAAGTAAATTTCCAAGTAAACATAATGATATGGATTCCTATATTACTTATAGGCTACACAAAATTAATCCCTAAAGTCTCTAAATCATATAAAGGTTGATAAAGAAGGATGGATTAATCCAATAGACCAATTTGAAGTAGGATAATTTAAGAGGAGTTCATATTTATAATTTGAATTTTAAATTAAAATTTCTATTCATAGAGAAATTCATATTGATTACTTGTTTAAAGAGAGTATAGATAAATAGTTAATGGAGAATAGTTTCCCGAAATTGGTACTGTGTAATAGATGAAGGGGATTTATGAATCATGATAAAGATCTAGACATTAATTTTTAATAATGAACTTTGTAAATTTGTAGGTCCTATTGATTTTTTATTTATAAAGTAATAATAAGATAAAATTCATTCATATTAATAGGTGATGAAGGTTTTTTAGTTGTAAAACATAAAAGAAAAAGTTTCATGGATTCAACCATCCTCCTTAGTGAATTTAGGATGATATAAATTCCTATATATATATAAATATATATATATATATGTAAATATTTATATTCACACACACACACACAGACACATATATATATATTTACAATAGCTCGGGGAGGGGGATAAATGTAACAAAAATCCTACTCTACATATGTGTATATATATATAATTACAACAGTTTGGGGAGGGGGAGAAATAGAAAGAAAATCAAAATCTACATAAATAAATACATATATATAATAACATTTGTTCAGAGAGGGGGGGGGGGAACACAACGAAAGTCCTAATCTACACCCACAGGTAATAAATAAGCGAAACTCAAACCCATGACCTCACCAAGACCCCACAGAGCCGCCACCAACCAAGCTACACCCTAAGGATATATATATATATATATATCAATATATTTATATGCATTTTCATAGGATATTCAAATGTTTGTTTCATGATATCACTAACCATGCATCCTAAGAATGTGGGCACCCTCGTTAAGTAGTATGAGATGAACAGTTGGTGCACAGTTTGGCCAATCGTGTTACTAAACCAAACAATCCTTGTTTGGTGGAAAAAATTACTGAAATTACCTTAATTATCCTTTTTATAAAACCCCGGTTTTATTTCTAATTCTACAGAATTCAATATCCTAATTTTCATTTTTGGGCTCCCAAGTGCCTCATACATAGGTTTTGATTTTGGAATAAGATCCAAAGTCTGATTCAATCCCCATTCACCACATTGTATGAACCTTGATAAGTAATCGATTACTCTTGAATTGATATTAATTATTCTTTCCATCTATGATTATATTTAGATGCACTCTCATATGCCCAATTTTTTTTGGTAATTGACTAGTTCTTCATATTTCTTCTAATCCATACAAAATTAATCCTCATACTAGAATTGGAGAGTCATACAAAAATAAGGTAGGTCATCTATAATTCATCCCTCATGTATCTCTATTTTATAATATTCAATTATTGTGTGAAAAAGATGATATCATCAGTCATAGAAAATTAAATTCATGTTCATTTCTTAAATTAATTATAATGATATTATAATACTCCTTTTATATATTTTTATCATTTTTAGAGGTTACATAGTCAATGTTGACCTCCCCAAGTAGGGTGTTTTCTATAATTGTTCTTTTAGTGGCTTGTTATGACCGTTTATGCCACCATTAGTTAGAATGTTATTCTTAATAGTATGTCTTGTTTTTTTAATTTATTTATTTTTAGTATTACTCACAAAATAATTGTTTTCTTATATAGGTGGATTCTTCTGTTCGAGTTGGGTTGGTTTGTCCATATTTCATGCCTTTCTGCACTGAAACATCCACAGACTTCTTCTCACTCAACACCTTTTCACCCTTACAGTGTTTCATTTATCACTTTATTTCATGTTCTCTCCACTATCATTGTAGGAATAGAAATGAAGATGCCTCTTCTCAATTACAGAGGTAATATTAATGTTTGTATAGTAAAATCATTGTCGATAGAATTAATGTATTGTTTCATATTTATGATTAATTTATTTTATTTTAGTATTACTCACATAATAATTGATTTCTTATAAAGGTTAATTATTTTGTTCGTTTGGGGGGGGGGTTCTATCCATATTTTATCCTTTCTACACCAAAACATCTATAGAATTCTTCTCCCTAAAAACCTTTTCACCCCAGTAGTGGTGTATTTGTGAATTCCTTTCATGTTTTCCGCACTTCTTATATAGGAAGATAAATGACGCCACCTTTTGATAATTACAGAGTTAATCTTGATGTTTTCACATTAAAATCATTTTCTATAGAGATAATGTATTTTTTATTATTATTTTTAATTTATTTATTTTTAGTATAACTAATAATAATTGTTTTCTTATCTAAGTGGTTTTTTTATTTGATGTGGTTTGTTCGAAGTTACTCATGTGGTGTTGTCAGTTCGATAAATAAAGTCAATGGAAATCATGTTAACATTGAAAGTTAGGAATTTTTTGAGGATTTGTATAAACCAATGTTTGAAATGTATATAATATAGTGTTTTTTCTTATGTTTGTGTTGTCAATTTTATTTCATTTAATTCCTATATTGGGACATTTTTTGTTGATATCTGGTGTGTTTTTAGTATTGTATTGTACTGTTACTACACATTATAATGGCACTTTAGTCTACTGTTATAACACACTATAATATGTCCCTTTGTTATCACTTCTATGAGAACTGATAAAAGGTCCTTTATGAGTGCTTTTATAAGCCCAAATAAAGGTTTAATTTATCAGCACTTCTACAAGCACTGATAAAAAACCCTTTATAAGAAATTTTATAAGCACTGATAAATGGTTAATTTAGTGGCACTAAATGAAATCATTGATAAATGGTTCCTTTATCAGATCTTTTAAAAGAGTTGATATACGCCCCATTTATCATTACTTTTTTAGCACCAATAAAGGACACCGTTATCTTAACTTTTTTAATACTGATAAAAGACCATGGATTTTAACCTCGTTCATGTATTCATTTCTTTTCTATCACTGATAAAGGCCATTTTAGCACTATAAAAGGTCATTTTTTTAGTAGTGTGAGTGGGTATTTTAAAGGAGTCCAGGTATGTTTGTAAATGGATCAAAGAGATTATAGTGATAAAGCTTGATGTGGAGGAATTCAATGGAAGAGGTTTTTACTATCGAATGATATTATTATCATCTTTGATGTAATATGTAGAGGAGTCTCATGGGTGGATAATCATAGGTGGAGGTGATGTATGACTATGTCAGTCATGATGATTCTTTAAAGTGGCGGTCCAAGGATAGAATGAATGAGATATTGTTTCAAGGGAGGTTTTTATTTTTACACTATTCATGAATTAGTGAGTTCTCTATGAGTTTCATAGATCACCTTTTATATAGAATCCAAGTGTGTCTAAGATGTATCATGTTTTGAGGGGGAATCATTGGTGGCATGGGATAAAGTGGTCCATGGTAGAGTTTGTGGCACAATTTTTGGTTTATCAGCCTGTGAAAGTAGAGATCCATGTTCCTAAAGGGTTTTTATGTCCCTTGAATATCCTCAAGTGGATGTTGGAGAACATCTTAATGGATTTCTTTACTAGGTTACACAATTCTGAGGGAGGTTTTGGTGACATTTGGGTAATTTTATTCTGACTGATGAAGTTGTCCAATTTTCTGGCGATTAGGGAGTCTAGTGTTTTGAATGCTCTGGCGAGTAGATATGCAGATGATGTAGTAATACTCTATGGTAGTCCAAAGACCATTGTATCTGACTAGGAAAATAATTTTACCTTGTGATTCAAGATATGAATTTAACCTTTTTTTACTCTTGTTATGAATTAGCATTGATTTATACCCCCAAATAGATAAGTAGATAGAGATAACCATCTAGAAAATTGGATAAATGATTCAAGCTTGAATCTTGGACATTGGGGGATTTTGGAAAAAACTCTTATAATTGGATGGGGTTCCCTATAACAATAGCTATCACACATCTATCAATACAGATCCTTTTAAGGCATTGTATGGGTGGCCATTTCATTCTCTATTATTATAGGATGAGGTTGGCGAACCATGTTTCCTTGGTCTAGATATAGTGAAAAGTAAGATGGAGAAGATCCAAATGGGTTGAGAGATAATTAAGGAGGTGAAACTATTCTATAAGGTTTATAAATATCATAGGAGGAGGACCATAGAATTTGAGTTTATAGACCATGTGTTCTTGAGGGTTTCCCATAATTGGTGGAAGTATATGTTTGGTTATGAGAGTATGTTTTCTATTAGGTTTTTGGACCATTTGAGGTGTTGGATCATGTTGGTGAGATGGCTAATATGTTTCCACTCCCACCATTGATAAATATGGTTCATGATGTGTTTCATGTATCCCAAATTCCCCAATACCTTCAGGATAAATCATATTTCATAGAATAGGGATATTTTGACATCAAGGATGACACAATGTTCATCGAGTGGCCGATTGAGATCCAGGATCATCGAGAGAAGGTGACCCATGGGAGAGTTATCCCCATGTTTTATGTGCTATGTAGGCATATATTTTTTGTACGAGATCTCTTGGTAATGAGAGTCACAAATTCATGATCAATATCTTGAGTTGTTTTTAATTATTTTCATTCATCATTTATATTGATAAGATGAATTTTTCCTTATACAATCTTATGAGTTTGACTCCTTCCCTTATTGATGATGTTTCTTTATTATACACTTGGTTCCTCTAATGTGTGGTTGCGTTATTGTTATAGCAAGATCCATGGGAGGTATCTCATAGTGTAGTTTTTTTCACCTATATCTTTTTTGGGGGTTTTCTATATTATCAAGGATGATAATTCTTTGAGTGGTATGAATTAATTCAATAGATTTTTAAATCCTTTCTATTGTATTTTCTTAAGGTATGGAGGTGTCAATATGGTGTTTGGGGTCTTTTACATTGAAATTTACAAGTTTACTCCCATGGTGACTAGATTTATTTTGTAATCTGTGTAGAGACCCGAAGCCTGACATACATGGACATTACATTACTTTTGCGGAATACTTAGTACATAACAAAAACACACACACAAGGATCGTAATAGTTTAGTGTCTTTGGAAACTCGGAACGTAATCTTCTAATCGTGGTGAAAGATCTTCAATATCTCCCATAAAGATCTTCCCTTTTTTACCTAAAACCTTTATTTATATCCTGGGGAAAAGAAAACATAAAAGGGTGAGCTCAAATTCTCAGTAAGGGTATACAAAAGAAATAAAAATCATATCATATCTTTTTGAAAATCATAACCTGCAAAAGTGATCATAATATCTTAACATGGAACAAATCATAGAAGTGAAAATGAGATCACCATAATCATAACATGAAACTTGAAACATTGTGGCATGCACACATAATCATGGAAATCATTTCTTGTTAGTCATGACTCATTGCCAAGACTATCTTAGTGGACAAAGTCCCTTTCTGAATCGAGTAATCCTCGTTTCAGTCCTGTTTCACTGAACCGGTATAACCTACCATTCCAGCCATGTCTATCTCATGAGATATAAAATCTTTACCCAATGCATTGGAGGGAGATATAGGTCACACCCATCTTATAATGAATCCTTTCTTATGTGTGCCACATAATCATAAAACATACATCATCGCATAACACATGAAACAAAAATGGGATTCTTGAAACATCATGACATCATAAATCAATTCATATAAGATAAAGGAATTCATAAAAATAATTCCATCACAACATGATCAAATCAATGTAATAATAGGGATAAAAACAGAACCCTTTATTATCTTAGATGGAAAATAATTTTGAAAATCACTTGAACTCCATTCTTGAGGAAAATATCCTTTCTTCTTCAAAAACATTTTTCCTTTCATAACATGTCATACAAATTTAAAATAAAAGAAGTTTATTAAAAATAAACTTGAAAACTTGTAAAGGAATCTTCTTGGAAACAATGTTTTAAAAATCCATTCATGCCGTATAAGTTAAAAAAAACATTCTTCGTACTTTTGTCGGAAAAGTCAAAAAGTACCTCGTACGGAAAAACGACAAAAGATTCCTTTCATATTCTTTACTAAAAACTCACCTAAGGGTAAAATTGGATTTAAACTATTGCAAGTGGATGTAAATAATATTACATATTGAGGAAACATGGATGTGGATGATAAAATACACCCCAGTAAATACTTACGAATAAACAATCTCGGATAAAAATGAGATTGTGATATTTCCCTTACCTTAGGTCCGACTTGCTTTGTAAGTGTTCGAACCTCCTGTATAATGATTTAAATCATGTTATTGACTTATTAAAGAATCATATTCATTGTTATGATATCATATATGGTTCACTTATGACATTATATTACCCGTTCTTTTGTAAATTCCATGTTAAAGAAGCGTTTTGGGTAAAATCGTTTCATTTATCGTAGGTGTTTTGACTTGTTGTTCTTGACATCATTATTACTTATATCATGATTTACTTACTTCCAGAATATAAAATATGATTTATATATCATATATATTCAGTATATATATATATATAATAGATAGATAAATAAAATGAAAAACACCGTTCATGGAGACGGTAGTCCGTACGTACGCATGAACGCTGTTTTCCTTTCCTTATTGTCCTGAAATGGAAGTAAGTAGATGACATACATATGTATATATATACATAAATCCAGTATCTTTATAATGTCATATATTTCATTATTATTTCTTATATATACATTATAATCATTCTTAAATGGTTAACATGGAGAATGAATCTCATCGCGTCGTGGAGACGGTAGTCCGTACGTACGCACGAGCGATGATATCATTTCTATAAATATTGAATTGAATTGGAGTGGATTATACAATATATCAGAATCAATATGATGTTGTAATAACTATGTATAGTTATTCTTTACACCATTATACCCATCCATGTAAGGTGGTGGTGGAAAATAGATTACACCACGGCGTGGAGACGGTATTCCGTACGTACGCACGCGCGGTGATTTCTTTTTCCGTAGGATGGATAGATGGTGAAATAGGGTTGTTTCATACTTATAATAATATATCAGTATATGAGTGATACTGATGTTATTACTTCATAATGAAACAACCTAAGAAGAAGAAGTGGAAGAAGAAATAAAGATGAAATAATTGGTAACGGTAATTACCTCTTCTTTGAAGTGCCTCTTTGAGACCTCCTCTTAGGGCACTAAAATTGGTCTTTGAGGAAGACCAGAACCTCTAGGATTATTCTAGGAAAGTGGAGAAGGGATTTTGGCAGGGGTTGGACGAGCTTGAGTGCTCAAATTGGTGTGAGGAGGAGGGGGAGGAGGTGTCCTTTTATAGGGGAGGAGAGGGGCACCTTAGGAATTCTTAAAAATATTAATTTATAATAAATCTAACCCCACTTAAAAACCTCCAAAAATGACACATATTCGAAGATTAGATGAGATAGGGTTGTAATCTCATCAACCAATCAAATTTAGACATGTTTGGATCTTATTTTAAACCTTATCAATTAGATTTAACTCTAAGTTAAATAATTTGACTTTTACCGTGTCTTTTTGTTTTCTTTCACTATATGGTTAATACACTTACTATAACATGCCAAACGAACCCCAAATTGTTTATTATTAATATATATATCCTTATCTAAGTCATTTGGCCGATCCTTAGATTTTTAGGAATAAAATAACAATTAATAATATAATATTTGATTTAAAAACTATTTTGTGTCAATTTTGAAACTATTTGATATATGATTTTTGTGAAAGTCATAACAGAATTAAATGTTCGAACCAAGTTTATTAAATAAACATTAATATATCATAGTAACTTATAAAATTAGTGGAATTCATAAAAATTCTCAAATTAAATTTATTTTGGTGTTTATAACATCAATTATGTCAATATTTCATAAATAAGATAATTACAACATCATCTTTGTGTCATAAATAAATTAAATTATTTGATGTCTAAAAATTACAAATAAAATACCACCATGTATTAAATCTTTTTATCTTTCTAATGAATATTTACAATCGAATTTATCTTATGTATAACCCCATATTAAAAATGTTTTAGTAAATAAACTTTGATTTTAACTCTTTTAACTCTTCTTTGAATTAAATAATAATAAATGTCCTAATCTAATCCAAGTGGGCCTAAATGGTCATATTTTATTCCTAAGTTTGTTTTTGGTCGAATTACACTTGTCCAATAGAATTAGGACATGTGTTAGGGTAATAGTAATATCATATTTACCCTTAGTTACCCTATTTACTATTAACCGCGGTAAAAATAGTAAAAAGTTACTATTCACCAAAAAATTATTTTTATCTCATTGAACCACATTTTAGTCCTTGATATTAACCGTGTCTCTCGGATTTTCGAAATTCCATTCACAGAAGCGGTAAAATTAAGTTTTATGCAAAATTCAGTTTTTAACCTACCACTTAGTAGTTTCACTATTCATCAAAAATTGATGTTTTTCAGAACAATGCCAAAATTTCATCCCAAGCTATATTTCATATTCCGAATTCAAAAATGAAGTCTATTTTACCAAATTCATAACATAAAAGTTGCATTAATTAATTTTACAATTAAATCCCGCTGTTAAAACAAATAGCGTGTTTTTAAGAAACAATATCTATCAAAAGATTGACACTTGTTTATGTCTAGTTTAAATGTGAAACTACATCCAATGACCAACATTGTATTAAATTGTAAAAATATATTCTAAATATACTTTAAAACCACTCAAATTAATGATTTATCACTATTAATTATTTCGATTAAAAAAAGTTGTTTTTAATTATAATTTAGTAATTTTCACTATTCATCAGAATATGAAAGTTATCTGAAAAGTACCAAAATTTCACCTTAGGCTAAATTCGATACTCCGAATCCAAAAATAAAGTTCATTTTGAAAAATAAGATTTACTGGATTTCAAAAAAGTGGTTATTACTATTCATAATGGCTAGTTTTAATAATATTTTTATAGCATATCGTTGTTTAGTGAAACTCGGTATTACGTACTACACACGCTATCGAGGAAGGTCGCGATTGCGTGTAATGCAAGTCAAGTCAAGGATGTGTGTTGTGCAAGCTCGTTTTGGTGTAGCGTACAACACAATACATTAATAAAATTAAAAAGAATATTTTTTTTTATAAAATCTTGGGCTGTTACATTCTACCCCCCTTAAAATGAATTTCGCCCTCGAAATTCGTCGGGGTTATAAATGGTTTACTATTTGAAAGTTTCTTTAATAGAAACCCACATCGTAAAAGGGAATACCAAAACTAAAGTATGAAATGTAACGATTACCCAAATAAACTAATCACTGGGTTTCCACATAGGTGAAAATATGGATATGGAAGAGAAATCTAACCATCATGTTCTGATGGAGAGTGGTAGAGAACATGGCTATGGAAAAGCCAGTAATCACAAATCCATAAATTTGTGACGATCTAAGGTACCATATGATTCATCAGGTATAAGATCACTAGGACAACATTTTTGGTTTTCAAGATCATTTCCCTAAAGTTGAAAATTTTGAATTAGAATAAATACTTACTTTATTTTGATACAATATCACTATTATTCATGCCTTGAACAATTTCCACTTCATCTCTTAAATAAATGAAGTTGAATTTGTTATTCGTGAAGTGTTAGCAGATCATGTGATAGAATGACGGGTCATTCCATCTGTCTCAAACAAAAGGTAAGCAAAAGTTATTAAATATACATAAGTCATTCTATAGTGAGATTAATCATATATAGTTCCTTAAATGGACTTATACTTCATATATCATACTGCTTAATATAATAAAACTAGTTTCTACTAAACAGGGACTTCCTATAGGTCAGTGGTAGGCGATAAAGGCTAGTCGCACTTCGGTTGTGGGTTCGATTCCTACAGCCTTGTCCGAAGCGATGGGCTGTCGCCCGTCCTGCAGGTTGTCCCTTTTTCTAAAACTACATTACTATAACATCACATAAATAATATCGAAAAACAAACAATACTAACTTATGTCCAACATAATTCATTCCAATCCTTAGGCTTATCCATAATACTACAGTCCACTCTCATAACAAAGTTAAAACAATTACCAGAGATTTAATACCATCATTGATCCCTATATATCATAAGATATGTTTTGTTGGTCAAATTCCAAACATTCAAAGTCCTTAATCATGTATTCTCTTGAATAACTTAGTGAAAACATGAATGCAGTTAAAAGTTAACACCTTCCACATACCAAAATCCTCAAAATTCTATATACTCAAACCATGATATCACTTAGTCCTTATATCAATCATGAGCTCATGCATACAATCAAACATCTCATTATCGTATTATCCCTTCATTATGCGCATATCATATACTTTCCAAAAATACCTCAATCACTTCGAATACCACATTAGACCAATACATAAATATTCCAATACACCATAAAAGTACCTCAACAACATTATTCTTGAATACCAACACTTCAGTCCATCCACTTCAATGACTGTCCTAGAATAATTCCTTCCTTGATTTAGAAGTATCTTTTCAGATCAGGGCATTGAGTTGGGTAATGCCCATGTTCTCCACAAATAAGACATTGAACTCCATAACAATATGTCACTCTATGACCCTTTTCTCCACACAGATAACATCGGTCCCTCCATTTGAGGTATTCCTCAAGGTTCTTCTTCCCTTCTTTAGAAATCTCAATCTTCCTTTCTTTATGCTCCTCAACATGCGAACATGCATAATAGTTTATCTTCCTCTTCTTTGATGAATTAGTCATACCACTAAATTTCACCTTGTTAATAATATATCGTGATGACTGATTCGGCATAATCAGAATATCTTTATCTCTAGGAATCACACAATTTTGTTGCTCATAGTCACCAATTTGTCCATTGGATTCAATGTTAACCAAATTCCTTCTGGTTCCCTCCATTAACTAAAACACAAAAATAATTTTGTGAGAGGCGAAATCATGCTAGGGAAGACAACATAGTAAAGGGGGAGCACCCTCAATATCTAACATCTTAGGTTAAATTCTATGATCGTTACCGTAGTTCTAGGATTGTATCCTATACGTATACTTAACCTTAGAGACATCTCTAGACATACCTTAGAAATATCTCTAGGGATCTCACTAACGTTTTCGCATCCTAGTTTCCAAAGGTTGACTAAACCTTTCCTCTGATACCAAATGTAGAGACATGAAGCCTGACATATATGGACATTACATTACTTTTGCTGAATACTTAGTACATAACAAAAACACACACACAAGGATCGTAATAGTTTAGTGTCTTTGGAAACTCGGAACGTAATCTTCTAATCGTGGTGAAAGATCTTCAATATCTCCCATAAAGATCTTCCCTTTTTTTTACCTAAAACCTTTATTTATATCCTGGGGAAAAGAAAACATAAAAGGGTGAGCTCAAATGCTCAGTAAGGGTATACAAAAGAAATAAAAATCATATCATATCTTTTTGAAAATCATAACCTGCAAAAGAGGTCATAATATCTTAACATGGAACAAATCATAGAAGTGAAAATGAGACCACCATAATCATAACATGAAACTTGAAACTTTGTGGCATGCACACATAATCATGGAAATCATTTCTTGTTAGTCATGACTCATTGCCAAGACTATCTTAGTGGACAAAGTCCCTTTCTGAATCGAGTAATCCTCGTTTCAGTCCTGTTTCACTGAACCGGTATAACCTACCATTCCAGCCATGTCTATCTCATGAGATATAAAATCTTTACCCAATGCATTGGAGGGAGATATAGGTCCCACCCATCTTATAATGAATCCTTTCTTATGTGTGCCACATAATCATAAAACATACATCATCGCATAACACATGAAACAAAAATGGGATTCTTGAAACATCATGACATCATAAATCAATTCATATAAGATAAAGGAATTCATAAAAATAATTCCATCACAACATGATCAAATCAATGTAATAATAGGGATAAAAACAGAACCCTTTATTATCTTAGATGGAAAATAATTTTGAAAATCACTTGAACTCCATTCTTGAGGAAAATATCCTTTCTTCTTCAAAAACATTTTTCCTTTCATAACATGTCATACAAATTTAAAATAAAAGAAGTTGATTAAAAATAAACTTGAAAACTTGTAAAGGAAGCTTCTTGGAAACAATGTTTTAAAAATCCATTCATGCCGTATAAGTTAAAAAAAACATTCTTCGTACTTTTGTCGGAAAAGTCAAAAAGTACCTCGTACGGAAAAACGACAAAAGATTCCTTTCATATTCTTTACTAAAAACTCACCTAAGGGTAAAATTGGATTTAAACTATTGCAAGTGGATGTAAATAATATTACATATTGAGGAAACATGGATGTGGATGGTAAAATACACCCCAGTAAATACTTACGAATAAACAATCTCGGATAAAAATGAGATTGTGATATTTCCCTTACCTTAGGTCCGACTTGCTTTGTAAGTGTCCGAACCTCCTGCATAAT
Source organism: Viscum album (assembly GCA_963277665.1). Taxonomy (NCBI): domain Eukaryota; kingdom Viridiplantae; phylum Streptophyta; class Magnoliopsida; order Santalales; family Viscaceae; genus Viscum; species Viscum album. The sequence continues at coordinate 791,446,952 of OY728120.1, forward strand.
GATTTAAATCATGTTATTGACTTATTACAGAATCATATTCATTGTTATGATATCATATATGGTTCACTTATGACATTATATTACCCGTTCTTTTGTAAATTCCATGTTAAAGAAGCGTTTTGGGTAAAATCGTTTCATTTATCGTAGGTGTTTTGACTTGTTGTTCTTGACATCATTATTACTTATATCATGATTTAATTACTTCCAGAATATAAAATATGATTTATATATCATATATATTCAGTATATATATATATATAATTGATAGATAAATAAAATGAAAAACACCGTTCATGGAGACGGTAGTCCGTACGTACGCATGAACGCTGTTTTCCTTTCCTTATTGTCCTGAAATGGAAGTAAGTAGATGACATACATATGTATATATATACATAAATCCATTAGCTTTATAATGTCATATATTTCATTATTATTTCTTATATATACATTATAATCATTCTTAAATGGTTAACATGGAGAATGAATCTCATCGCGTCGTGGAGACGGTAGTCCGTACGTACGCACGAGCGATGATATCATTTCTATAAATATTGAATTGAATTGGAGTGGATTATACAATATATCAGAATCAATATGATGTTGTAATAACTATGTATAGTTATTCTTTACACCATTATACCCATCCATGTAAGGTGGTGGTGGAAAATAGATTACACCACGGCGTGGAGACGGTATTCAGTACCTACGCACGCGCGGTGATTTCATTTTCCGTAGGATGGATAGATGGTGAAATAGGGTTGTTTCATACTTATAATAACATATCAGTATATGAGTGATACTTATGTTATTACTTCATAATGAAACAACCTAAGAAGAAGAAGTGGAAGAAGAAATAAAGATGAAATAATTGGTAACGGTAATTACCTCTTCTTTGAAGTGCCTCTTTGAGACCTCCTCTTAGGGCACTAAAATTGGTCTTTGAGGAAGACCAGAACCTCTAGGATTATTCTAGGAAAGTGGAGAAGGGATTTTGGCAGGGGTTGGCCGAGCTTGAGTGCTCAAATTGGTGTGAGGAGGATGGGGAGGAGGTGTCCTTTTATAGGGGAGGAGAGGGGCACCTTAGGAATTCTTAAAAATATTAATTTATAATAAATCTAACCCCACTTAAAAACCTCCAAAAATGACTCATATTCAAAGATTAGATGAGATAGGGTTGTAATAGCATCAACCAATCAAATTTAGACATGTTTGGATCTTATTTTAAACCTTATCAATTAGATTTAACTCTAAGTTAAATAATTTGACTTTTACCGTGTCTTTTTGTTTTCTTTCACTATATGGTTAATACACTTACTATAACATGCCAAACGAACCCCAAATTGTTTATTATTAATATATATATCCTTATCTAAGTCATTTGGCCGAACCTTAGATTTTTAGGAATAAAATAACAATTAATAATATAATATTTGATTTAAAAACTATTTTGTGTCAATTTTGACACTATTTGATATATGATTTTTGTGAAAGTCATAACAGAATTAAATGTTCGAACCAAGTTGATTAAATAAACATTAATATATCATAGTAACTTATAAAATTAGTGGAATTCATAAAAATTCTCAAATTACATTTATTTTGGTGTTTATAACATCAATTATGTCAATATTTCATAAATAAGATAATTACAGCATCATCTTTGTGTCATAAATAAATTAAATTATTTGATGTCTAAAAATTACAAATAAAATACCAACATGTAGTAAATCTTTTTATCTTTCTAATGAATATTTACAATCGAATTTATCTTATGTATAACCCCATATTAAAAATGTTTTAGTAAATAAACTTTGATTTTAACTCTTTTAACTCTTCTTTGAATTAAATAATAATAAATGTCCTAATCTAATCCAAGTGGGCCTAAATGGTCATATTTTATTCCTAAGTTTGTTTTTGGTCGAATTACACTTGTCCAATAGAATTAGGACATGTGTTAGGGTAATAGTAATATCATATTTACCCTTAGTTACCCTATTTACTATTAACCGCGGTAAAAATATTAAAAAGTTACTATTCACCAAAAAATTATTTTTATCTCATTGAACCACATTTTAGTCCTTGATATTAACCGTGTCTCTCGGATTTTCGAAATTCCATTCACAGAGGCGGTAAAATTAAGTTTTATGCAAAATTCAGTTTTTAACCTACCACTTAGTAGTTTCACTATTCATCAAAAATTGATGTTTTTCAGAACAATGCCAAAATTTCATCCCAAGCTATATTTCATATTCCGAATTCAAAAATGAAGTATATTTTACCAAATTCATAACATAAAAGTTGCATTAATTAATTTTATAATTAAATCCCGCTGTTAAAACAAATAGCGTGTTTTTAAGAAACAATATCTATCAAATGATTGACACTTGTTTATGTCTAGTTTAAATGTGAAACTACATCCAATGACCAACATTGTATTAAATTGTAAAAATATATTCTAAATATACTTTAAAACCACTCAAATTAATGATTTATCACTATTAATTATTTTGATTAAAAAAAGTTGTTTTTAATTATAATTTAGTAATTTTCACTATTCATCAGAATATGAAAGTTATCTGAAAAGTACCAAAATTTCACCTTAGGATAAATTCGATACTCCGAATCCAAAAATAAAGTTCATTTTGAAAAATAAGATTTACTGGATTTCAAAAAAGTGGTTATTACTATTCATAATGGCTAGTTTTAATAATATTTTTATAGCATATCGTTGTTTAGTGAAACTCGGTATTACGTACTACACACGCTACCGAGGAAGGTCGCGATTGCGTGTAATGCAAGTCAAGTCAAGGATGTGTGTTGTGCAAGCTCGTTTTGGTGTAGCGTACAACACAAGACATTAATAAAATTAAAAAGAATATTTTTTTTATAAAAACTTGGGCTGTTACAATCTGTCAGTTAATTCTAGCTGTTAATCAGTACGTTTATGTAGTCTCTTGGTTTGGTTGTGTGGTCGATCATTTTCTTTGAGTGGTTGGTTCATTTCATCATGTGGTAGATCATTTATTTTATATGATCTATCATTTACTTCATGTGGTCAGTCATTTTTCATGTGGTTGGACTTTCAAAATCAACCCGTTTAATCTTGTAGTACATCATTTACAAAATCAATCCATGTGGTTTTTTTACTCTTTGGTGTGGTTCATCCCTTTATGTTTTCAATATAATAGTTTCCAGAAATCCCAAACTTTTATTATACCCATATTTTCCTAGTTTGATGTAATTTAACATTTTTGAAATAAAAAGTGGAAATAAAGTCTTAAATAATTTTTATTAGACATGTTAAGTGGGGATATAATTGTCACTTTTTATTCCTTAATGTTTTAGGTTTTTAAATTGGTAGTCATTTTGGATTTTAATGAAACCAATATTAAATGAGAATTTTAAATATAGGGTTGACCACTATCGTTTTAGGATCTTTGGGGATTTGTATCTAGTATTCTAAAACATGATATTCCCTCTAATGTGATTATTCTATATTTCCTACATGTCTGGATAATTCAAAACCCCATTCATAAGCCTTAGGAGTCATCTTCCTTGACCTAGTCCCTTTCTTCTTACGAGTTCTAGGTGTGTTCACTAACCTCCTTCTTTATCTATTTTTTTATAGTTGAGTGTTGTGTCCAAGAATGGAGTTTATCTCTTCCTCCCATATTATTTCTTCAAATTGTTTTGCATTTGATTAACCCCTTACCTTTGAGATATATCCAGGCCAGGGAATCATCTCTCCTTCAATTTATTTATGTTTTAGGGTGATTTTTAGTTGTAGGATCAAATATTTTTAATGACATGATCAAATAAAAGAGGGGGAGGGGGTGAATTTTATACTTTAAAAATTCATTTGGAACCTTTAATGTTGGTATAGGACTTTCTTAAATAAAGTTTCTTAACCTTAAATAAATATGTTTCTTAAAGTGAGATTTTAACTTTAAGAAAACTTAGTTTAACAAAGTTGAACAATTATTCACAATCCCTCTTAAAGAAAAATTTTCTTAAAAATTACTAACTTCTGATAAAAACTTAAGAATGATTTTCTTAACGGAAATATTCTACCATAAAGCGTATAAAATCATTAATATAATTAGAGTAACAGAATTAGAAAGTATAAGAAGGTTATACTTTCTATCTTTAACAAAGATAAAATAACAAGAGATTAAAAACAACTAGAAATAGAAAATAAGTTACAAAAAGATTCTTTTTACCCCACGATAAGGGTATCCAATAACCTTGGATAAAAGTTACTTGATTTATAATTTAATGAAAGTTTGTTTTACTCAAAACCAAGTAATCCTACAATCCGAAGTTCGGTATTTGTCTTACTATCCTTGAAAGCACTCAATTTAGAAAAAAATCATAACCGTTGTCATACAAACTCAAGATCCCACGATCATCATGATTAGAGTCTTCATAATGGATGTATAAAAAAGTTGTTCATGCCTGAACAAGTTATTAAAATCATCCACATGAAGCACTGAGAGTTGTAATATCCCCTCTCTTGAAATCACTTCACAAGCTTTGATCACTTTTCTATTCACTGTTCATCATCGAATTTCACTATCTTTATCATAGTACTTTGATCATTCAAATGCACTCATACTTATATGATAAACTTCTCAATAGTTGGCTCCACTCCAATGGTCATATTTTCCTTAAATTTCAGAGGGACCTAGACACGTGTCAAACAGACAATGGTTAGTTTGTAATAGATTGTATGACATCGTTTCATGTACAAGAAGCGATGTTATGTTTAAGGTAAATGTTAAGTATAACAAAACTTAGAATCTAAAAAAATTGGAATGATACATTAAGAAATTCTAACAATATCAAGAAAACAGATTCTTAAGAAATTGAAAATCGGATTGAGAAAATAGTTTCACTATCTTTGGATATCGGTACCATAAAATTGGTATGAAATTTGTACCAGAATCAGAATAATGAAAACTGTATCACTATATTTGGGTACTGGTGCCATAGAATCGGTGTGAAATTTGTACCGGAATCGAAATAATGAAAACTTTATGAAGTTTTTATTAGCATTGGTATCATAAAAATGGTATGACATTTGTATTGGTATTATTATCATCAAAACTGCATGACATTTGTACCAATACTAGTATCATAAAAAACCGTATGACATTTTTAAAGTAATGAAAAATATGTAAGTAAAAACAATGACAGATATATAAGTAAACATAATGATAGATATATAAGAAAACGTAATGAAAAATCTCTAAGTATAATGTAATGAAAAATCTGTAAGTTAAACAAAATGAGATTTTTGTAGGTAAACGTAATGAGAATTCTGTAAGTAAATGTAATGAAAATTCTATAAGTAAAAGTAGTGAGAATTCTATAGGTAAACGTAGTGAGAATTCTGTAAATATAATAGAATGAAAAATTTGGAACTTAAGAAAAAGTGTTTGTGATTTTCAAAATATAAAACCATAAGGAATGTAGAATTCATAAGATAACCTTATTGACTCAACAATATCATCCTTTTCGGAAATCACAAACAACTTTTTTAAGGATGAATATATTGAATTTGATAAATAAGTATGGAAAACATATCTCCAACCTTTAAGGACATTTAGGATGAATACGACTAACTCCCCCTTTTGTAATGTTTCCCAAGGATCGTATTCTTGAACTTTAGCATCTAGTTATCTCTTTTAAGGAAATATCCCCCCTTAGATAAAAATTTATTCTTAAAAGAAACTCTACCTTACATAGGCTTTATTCTTTCCTACCATACTCCCCCTTAATAGATTCTCCATCTTTGGAGTCTTCATTAAATCCTTCCTTAAAAATAAATTCTCCCCCATTGTAATTTTAAAAATAGAATGGAGAAGTATAATATGCACATGTATGTTCATGGAAGCCTAAATTCAAAAAAAAATAATGATATGTAATAAATTTATCAATGAAATTTTGGAAATAATGTTTAGGTTACAACAAAACATAATAATGTAAAAAAAATAATTCATCCTTCTTCTACTAAGAAAAAAATTTCATTATTAAAGCTCTATGTTTCTTCACTTCCTTATGATCTACATGAAGCTTCTTTAGATTGTTCTCCTAATGTTGATTATTCTCTTATAAGGAAATGATCCTTTCTTCTCGATCTTTGATTCTATCATCCTGATTATTAATGACCTCATCTTGAGCAACCACTTTTTCCCTTAATTCGGCCTTGAATTCCTTCACACTACTTACATACTGGGAAATAGAATTGAGTTGGATAAATTTCTCAGAAATGGATTCTTTGACTTTTTTGAACTCGGATTCACAATTATTTAAAGCTCCATTTGTTGAATCCATGAATTTATTGAACTATCTAAGGGTTGGACTCCTCATTTATTAATCATGTTTTAATGATCAGAAATCTCAATAATAATTACAAATCTTATTAATGATCACAAATATCAAAAATCTTATTAATCATGTGTATTTATGTTTCAAAGTTATCTCATACATTATAATGGTTAATCTCAATTCATTTTATGAATATTACTATTTAAGACTGAATATAATTATTTGTCTAAGTACAAGACACCAGGAAGCTTGACACAGTAAGTCAGACACTGTGATCAAGACACAGACACCGTGACCACGAGACACCATGACCACAAGACACCGTGACACAATAAGCTTGACACCGTGAAGCAGGACAGTAAGAATAGACACCATAATCCATACACTCGGTTTACCTATGTTCTAAACAAAGTTAGCGAGACACAGTCATCAAGGCACCGTGAATCCAGAATCTATGAGCAAGGAACCAGAAGCCAGAAACCGTACGTCAGACACTATGACTCAGACACAGTGAAGTAGAAACCATGAAGGAGATACTGTGAAGGAGTTACCGTGAAGGAGATACAGTGAAGGATATACCATGAAGGAGACACCATGAAGGAGATACCATGAAGGAGACACCGTTTTCATAACTACTATGAAACTGTTTCCTAAACTATTCTTTCGTTTTTCTATTTAACTTTTTAACGGCCATATTTGACGCCTTTAATGCACTGACATATTTAATGTATATTTATAGCCATAGTACGAGGTATGAGGTACGATATACATGGAACCTGTCAGCTAACACTCATGCATTCGAAGATAAAGAGAAGTGTGCCCAAGAGGAAGAACAGACGCGTGACAACTCAAGAAATGCGAGTGCACTATACTAAACAGAAAAACCAGCTGACAAGCACGACCACGAAGAAGAAATTTCAAGATCTTAAAAGAAATAATTGTCTCACACATGCAATATGACTCTACTGAAGAACACACGAAGTACACTGGGATCAAGATAAAATCTTTACTTGTGAAGAACAAAAGTTGAATCGTGACACTCTATTTTTCAACACAGAAACCAGAGGACTCAGAAGAATTTATAATGAATCCAAAGAGTCCAGAGATGCACTGCTAATCACTAGAGCATTCTAAACTCATACTTACTATCTCTCTAAGTGATTATTTTATTTACTTTCCAGCAGTGTGTGTACTCTATATATTTTACACACACACTGAATCCTACACTGAACTGGAGGATTTAAAAATCCTCACACCAAACTCTCTACCCTTGTTTACCCATGAAAACTATAGAAGAGGTCCATGTGTGTCATGTTCATTAATTTTGTTTCCCCATGAAATCTGTTGAAGAGGTCCCTGTGTGGCCTAGAAAATCTATGAACTGTTGTTAACCCTGATCTAGGGTGTGGATCAAAGTTTATTTATATAAACTGATTGGTGGTAGGTGATCACCAAGTGGAGTGGATTAGGTCTCGTCTTGAGACTGAACCACTTGTTTTATATCCACTATGGTATTTTAATTTAGTCTACTCTGTTTTATTGATTACTGCACAATCCAAAAAAATACTAATTTCACTTTGATAGTTTTTCTTGGAAAGAAGTTATATCTGATTTTTCATAGTAGGATAACTTCAAAAGTAATTTTAATAATACCAATTAATATTACTAAGAATTAATCAATCTTCTAAGAAGTTTTTTATACAGTCAAACTTCTATAACAGTATAACCTTGATTAACTGGGCTGTATCTATTTTTGGGGAAATCATTATTTGTAATACTAATATTCTTTTAAACGGAAATTTTTATAGTTACTCAATTCACCCCTCCCCTCTTGAGTTAACTACTCTGACCAACATTTGGTATTAGAGGTTTTCTTTGTTAGGACTCTGTGTAATTTTATTCAAATTTTATTGTATTTTTACTTTAATGATCTGTAAATTTCTATTAATTCTATATTTATAGCTCTTTTAAAGTAATTTGTTAGTATTTACAATATACTGGAAGGTGCTGCTAACAACATGCCACCCTTCTTTAATGGTACAAATTATGCCCAGTGGAAACTTAAAATTAAAATTCACCTAGAAAGTATGGGATTTGACATCTGGACTACTATAGAGACTCAATATAAGATTCTAGAAACTGAAAGAAAAACATGGGATGAACCTACGAAAATATCTTAAAATAACAATTTTAAATCTTTTAATTCCCTATATTTTGCATTAGGATATGAGTAATTTAATCACATATCATCTAGAAAAACTACCTATGAAATTTGGGATACCTTGGGGGTTTCTCATGAAGGAACAACCAATGTTAAAGAAATGATATTGAACACTTATACTATTAAATATGATAATTTTAAAATAAATCCTGATGAACCTATCTTTGACATGTATCTCAGGTTCAATGAAATTTTCAACACAATGAGCTCCCTTGGAAAGGCTATTCTATCAAGGGATCAAATCATGAGAATACTAAGATGTCTGCCAGACCGATGGAGAGGCACATCTGTCTCGATTAGAGAATCATGCGATATTGGTACTTTACATGTTAAGGAATTAATTGGTAAGTTAATGATGTATGAAGAAGAAATGAACGTAAACAAGGAAGAAGATGATAGACCAAAGAGGAAGACATTGGAATTTAAGTCTACTTCCTCAAAGGGAAAGGAAAAGTAGAAAGTTCACATTCCTACTGAAATCACGAATAGTGATGAGACTGCATCTGACAGTGATGTAGAGATGGCTCAGATAATCAAGAGATTTAAAAAGTTCTATAGGAAGAATAAATTATTCAGAAAATCAAACTACAAAGGAAAATATGACAACAAAGGACACTGGAAGAAATGTTGGAAGAAAGATAATAAGAGTGATGAAGTTGTCTGTTATGAATGAAAAAGAAAATGTCAAATAAATGTCGACTGCCCAAAATTGAAGTTCAAGAAGAAAAATGACTACAAGGATAATAAGTACAAGAAGGATATGAAATCAACTTGGAGTTCTTAAAAAGAAACTTCAAGTAATTCTGATTCTATTAAGGATGAAGACTCTCATAAATCTAACATGTGTTTTATGACAAACACATCAGAGGTAACACTGGACTCTACTACTTTGAATTCATATTATTCTAAAATTGATTCTGATTATGTATATGAAAACTTGTCTAGTGAGGAACTATTTGAATACTATAACATGATGGAAGAAACCTATAATGATATTAAGGACAAATATAATACCTTGAAGAAACAACATGCTTTGACCAGTTCTGTTAAATCTTCCCTTGATATAGAAAAGGAAAATAATGCTCAATTTCTTTAGGAAAATACCGAACAAAAAATGTCTAATGAGGAACTGATAAATGACTTAGAAAAGTTCCAAAATGCAAAAGAAACACTAACTCAAATTTTAGGTTAACATGTGGCACCCAAATATACCACTGGAATAGGCTATCAACCGGGTGAGACAGATCACTAAAACTAAATTTGTTCCAAAATCTGGACAGAATACTGCTAGTTCTAGTTCTGGAAATTCATATGCTTAAACTAGTTATTTACATTTTTATTGACCAAATAATGTCTATATTTCAAAATCAATTGATTTTGTGAATTATATGAGACCCATAAGAATAATATAGGTACCTAAATCTTAGATCACTGACCTGTTTGGACCCAAGAGAATTTGGGTACCAAAATCATTTTCCATCTAAACCTGTTTTGTAGGAGACCTGCTTAAAAAGTTCATATAAGAAGACATGGTACTTGGACAGTGGATGTTCAGGATACATGATAGGAGACTTCTCATTTTTTAAAAATTTAATCAATGTTGATGGAGATTATGTCAAATTTGGTGATAATTATAAAGTAATGATCATTGGTCTAGGCCAAATTGGTAACACTAACTCAGTTTTAATTTCTAATGTTTTATTTGTTGATGGATTGAAATAAAACATGATAAGCATTTCTCAGTTATCTGATGATGGATTTAATGTTACGTTTGAAAATAAATCTTCTAAATTTTTTAATTCTAAAAATTCTTTAGTATTTTCTACCTTGAGAAATGAAAATGTTTATGAAGTTTATTTGAATTCTTTATCCGAACAAAATATTATTTATTTAAATTATTTTTATAAAGAGTCTTGGATTTGGCACAGAAGATTAGGACACTGCAATATACATTCACTTAGAAAACCGACTAGGAATAACCTAGTTATAGACTTACCCAAACTTCAGTTTCCAAATGAAAAAGTTTGTAATCCCTGTCAAAATGGAAAACAACACAAAATCTCTTTCAAACCAAAGAAAGAAGTTTCAACTTCTCAACCTCTTGAATTGGTTCACATGGATTTGTTTGGAAAATCTATAGTATCTAGCTTAAATGGGAAGCACTATGTTTATGTTCTAGTATTTGATTTCTATAGATATACATGGACCTTCTTCATGGCTCAGAAAAGTGAAGCCTTCTCTAATTTTACTATGTATGCCAAGTCTATAGAAAATCTTAGTGGCCTTAAAATTAAATCATTAAGAAGTGATCATGGTCGTGAATTTGAAAATCAAGAGTTTGAATCCTTTTTCTCACAAAATGGTTATAATCACAATATGTCTTCCCTTATAACCCCTCAGTAGAATGGTGTTGTAGAAAGAAGAAATAGAACCCTATAAAAAATTGCTAGAACAATTCTTAGTGAATATGACCTACCAATTTACTTTTGGGCTGAATCTGTTAACACAACATGCTACATAATCAATAGATTATTGATTAGAACAATTCTCAAAAAGACCCCATATAAACTCTAGAATAATAGGAATCCTAAGGTTAATTACTTTAGAGTTTTCGGCTACAAGACCTTTATTATAAACACTAAGGATAATCTTGAAAAATTTGCATCCAAAAGTTATGAAGGAATTTTCCTAAGTTATTCAATATCACGTAAATATAATAGAGTATTCAATAAGTGAACTAAATGTGTGGAAGAATCTGTCTATATCATGTTTGATGAAAAAGATCCACATGAGCCTTGAACCATCCTATAAAATCTGGAGGATGATGTATCAAATCTGAACATCAACTCAAAATCCTAAAATATCACTTTGAAAGAATCTAAGAAAATTTATAATTGTGGAAATTTTGTGAAATCAAGTAATAATGAACCTAAATCTGTTGATGAACCTGAAATATCTAGTCCCTCTTTTTCTAGAAAGTTTAGAACCCTTAAAAACCATCCCTTAGATGCTGTTTTAGGAGACTTACAGAAAGGAACACAAATTGGAGCTTCTCTTAGAAATCAGGTTGTACATCAAGTGTTCTTGTCACAACTTGAACCTAAAAACATTGATGATTCCATCAAAGATGAATTTTGGGTAATTTCTATGCAAGAAGAACTCAATCATTTTGAAATAAATAAAGTTTGGAAACTTGTTGAAAGACACACGGACACTTTTGTCATAGGCACTGAATGGGTGTTTTGAAATAAGGTAGATGAAGCTGGAAATATAGTAAGGAACAAGGCTAGATTAGTTTCACAAGGCTATAGTTAAGAAGAAGGAATTGACTATAAGGAGACTTTTGCTCCAGTATCTAGACTTGAAGCCATTCGAATTCTACTTGCTTATGCTGCACATCTGAATTTCAAACTATATCAAATGGATGTTAAGAGTGCATTATTAAATAGGTATATAACTAAGGACATTTTTTTTTGAACAACCCCCTAGATTTAAAAACCCTCATTTTTCCAATCATATTTTCAAACCATAAAAAGCTTTATATGGTTTAAAACAAGCTCTAAGATCTTGGTATGAAAGAATAAGTACTTTTCTTATTTCCAAAGGTTTTACAAAAGGAATAGATGATCCTACCATATTTATAAAACATATTTCTAATGATTTTTTAGTTGTTCAAATATATGTAGATGATATTAATTTTGGATCATCAAAAACATCATTATGTATTGATTATTCTAAAATGATGCAAAACGAATTTGAAATGAGTTTAACGGATGAACTAAAATTCTTTCTTGGATTTAAAATCTTTCAAAATAATGATGGAATTGTTTTGAATCAATGTAAATACACAAGAGATCTTCTAAAACGTTTTGGATTGGATAACACTAAAAGTAGTGATACTCCCATGAGTACCACATGTATGTTGGATATTGATGATGATGGAAAATCAGTTGATCAAACCACTTATAGAGGAATGATTGGAAGTATACTCTACATAACTGCTAGCCGTCCTGATATTATGTTTAGTGTGTGTATGTGTGATCACATTCAATAAAACCATAAAGAATCTCATTTAAATGTTGTAAAAAAAAATTTTAAATACCTCAAGCATACACCAAATTTAGGACTGTTCTATCCTAAAGGAGAATCCTTTAAACTAATTAGTTATTATAATGCTGACTTTAGTGGCTGTAAGTTAGATAGAAAGAGAACCTCTTGAACATGTCACTTTTTAGGCAAGTCACTAGTATCATGTTGTAGTACGAAACAAAAATATGTTGCATTATCTACTGTAGAAGTTGAATACATAGCTACTGGCAGTTGTTGTGCACAAATGTTTTGGATGAAACCCACTTTACTAGATTATGGATATCAATTCAGACATGTACCAATAAATTGTGACAACACAAGTGCTATCAACATCTCAAAAAATGATGTTTCATATTCTAGGACAAAACATATTAATGTAAGACATAACTTTTTGGGGGATCATTATCAAAAAGTTGATATGACATTGGAATTCATTGGTACTAAATATCAAATTGCTGATATATTCACTAAACCATTAAATCGTGAGAGAATAGTTTATATCATACATGATCATGGAATGATCAATCACAAATAGATATCTTATTAGTCTTACTGTTTAATATTTTACGATATTTTACATTACTGTTTCATGTTCACGGTTTCTCAGTTATTGTCTCATGTGTGCGGTCTCACAGTTAGCACCTTGTGTTCATAGTCTGTCGCTGAATATCTCATCGTGACTGAACAGTTTACTTACTGTCTCACTGTGACTGAACAGATCATTCACTGTATCACCCTAACGACTACTAACTTTCTCACCATGACGACCACTTACCATCTCACCATAATGACTATTCATGATCTCACCGTGAAAAATATTTTTGGTTTTCTTTTAATCTGTATCGTGGTAATTGTTATTTCACCGCTTTTTTACATTTCCACGTTTTTACTTTTGTGATGTTTGACATTCCAAAATGATAAAATAAAGGGTTTCACTCGGTTCTTCACTCGGACCTCCTCTCGAACCCTCTCAACCATACAACCTTTCTCATTCACTCTTTCTCGAACCTCCAGTGGATGCCCAGGATGAAGCATCCATCTTCATATACTCCTGAGAAGCATAGCTCAAAGATGAAAATATCACCAAACCTGGCACCTGAAGGACCCCTAAATGCAAACCTGGTAAAATGTAGTGTTGTACCTGAAAAGGAAACTTTCCATGAGTGGATGTTGTCTAGAAAATCCCTGGTTTTAAAAGTTTTACGAGAACAAGGATGGCTCAAATGGTTCTATAGGAAGGATAGACCCCTTTATCCGAGGTTAGTAGCTCAGTTCTACCAGTATGTACAGTTTTCTTTTGATGCTGGTGAAAGCTATGTTGTGACAAGTAGTGTCAATGGACAAAAATGCTCATTCTCCTCAAGGATTATGGATACATGCCTTAGGATTCCTCACGAATGGATTTGTGATGATTAACAAAGAGACCCCCCACCTACAACCGATTTCTTTGACCTGGAAAATGCACTGGAAGTCCTAACTGGAAATGGAACCAAGAGAAGCGCCATAACTGCCGAACTTGATGGAGAGACAAGGCTGTTGCCTAAATTTGTTCAAAATCAAATTACCCTGAGGAAAGGTGACTTTTCTGTCTTGAAATATCAAGATGTGTTCTTGATCCATCTGATGATGGGTGGACACAAAATCAATTTGTGCAAGTATATCATACACCATATGTGTGAATTGATCGAGGTCACATCCAAATCCATATCTATGTTCTACTCTAGGATTATTTCAACCATTCTTGTTGCCAAAGGAGTAGTTGGACCCAATGAAGAAGTACTTATGGACTATAAATACTGTTTATCCAAAGCTACCATTAGGAGGATGAAAATAAACCGGAACCCCTGGAAGAAGGAGTGGGTTGAAGATGATGATAAGCTCTATGAGAAGTTCAATCCTGTAGATTATCCAACAAGGCCGGAGGGCTTTTATGATCCTGGTTTAGAACCATATGAAGTTTTGGAATATTCAGAAGAAGAAGAAGAAGAGGAAGAGGTAATTGAATTACCACATATAGAAGAGGCTGATATACCTCATAAGGAAGAAGTTGTTATTGAGAAATAAAAGACTATCGTTCCTCCTATTGTTCTTCAAGAAGAACCTCCTATCCCTAGAGGTGTTGTTAATCTGGAAACCCAACCTGAGGCTGCAAGAGAATTAATTGTCCCAGAATCTGAGAAGCAATCCATGGAAGAGGCTATAGTAGGATAAGTCCTTACTGTGCAAGAAGAAACTCTAGAAGAACTCCCTTCATGGGAAGAATAAAATCTAGAAGAACTCTCTGCTATACTAGAAGAATGTCTGGAAGTACTCCCTGTGGAAGAGTCAGTTCCTGAGTTCATACCCTCTACTGAAGAGAGGATAGAGATAGCCTTTCAGTTGGCTAGGGAAGAAATGGATGAGGAAATTATAGCTGACCATATGAATTAAGAACAATCCCATGAGCCTCTAGGTCCTGAAAAAGAAGCAGACGTTGGGGGGAGGAACCTCAAAATCATGAGACTAATGAAGTTGAGGCTGATGAGGATGAGCCTGATGAATCATCTCAACCCACTGAGTCATATTCTGTGTACACTCAGTATGTGTTCCCCAACTTCTATGATGTAAGTGAATCTCAGCAGGTTACTGCAGCTCGAATTGATCTTTATTCTTGGTTTCAATTGAAGTCAGTCACACACTCTGAACCTCAACCTGAACCTCACCCTGTACCAATACCTACTCATACACCTTTACTTGATCATCAGTCTTCTATAATTAAGGATGATTTGAAAGTCTATAGAGACACTATCTTAGCTATAGTTGGGAAACTTATGTCCTCTCAACCTCATCTTGTGACCAAACTGAGTCAGGAAGATGCCTTAATATTTTAGAAAAGATTATCTGGCACATTCAACCCAAGATGATCGGTGAGATTAAAGAAGTAAGAGTTGAGAAAAAGTTTCTCAGTACTGAAGATGCAACCCTGAAAGGTATGGTTGAAAACCTGTAGAAAGAACTACTTTCCATATCATAATCGGATCCTGCTCCTGCTTCTCTTGATCCTTCTGTTTCAAATATCTCTCAAGATATTGAGTCCCAGATTCACCCATACCTTCTATCCTTTGATGAAAATATTACAGAATGGCACACATAGATGTTGCAACATATGAGATCGATTGTAGAGAACCTTAATAAGTACACGGTTGAGTATACTGGCTGTCTTCAAAAGGTATTGAATTAGTTGAAGTCTCTGACCACAGCCATCAAAGCTTCTCATACCTTGGTGAATCGTCTACACCTGCCTTGGAAATTTCTCTACTCAGATCTATAGTCAAGGAAAAGATTCATAATTCCTTCAGTGGATTTTATCTGGCTCCATTATCTGAAGTAGTTAAGAACTTTGATAGAGTGCTTGACCTGGTTTAGATTCACTCAGAGATTTCCAATGATACTCAGTAGGAGATCACTATGAAAATAGATATTTATATCAACCAGATTTTTTCCAAGACTGATATGACCATCTACTTCAAATACATTGTAGAGAATCTGATAATTCCTCCTATAACCCAAGCCTTCAAAAACCAAGTCCATAAGATCATCGAGTTTACTAGATTGTTGGACAAGTTCATGGAAAATAAAGATGATTTTGAAAATGCCATGCAATATGGAGGAGAGAGTATTTCAGACTTCAATAAACTTCTAAGACTGTATCTTCATGTTCAAAGTACAACTATTATTTCTCTAGCAGTTGCCCCTCTCAGACCTGGACTACCTACTTTTACTTTTTCCTTAGATTCAACATCCATGTCTGTTGTCCATGATCTTAGTCAGATCAGGCCTATCATTCTTGACCAACAACTACCTCGATCTTCTACTACTCCAACTTTGGATCCCTCAATCTTCTAAGGTCTCACTTTACCTTCTCTTTCAACCACTTTTACGCCTTCTTCTACATCAGAAAATTCCCCTATGACTTCCTCTTCTTCTACTAATAAAGGAAAAGAGAAGGCCAATCCCTGAAGAAGGCCAGTGACTATTTTTTTTGATTGGGATGCCTTGATTATTTGTATATCTACTATATGTTTCCTTCTGAACACTCTTAATTCCATATGCACCGTTTTACCTCTATTATTTCTAATTTTTGAAAATCCCAAAAGGGGGAGAAAAAGTGATAATTTATCTAGGGAGAAGTTATATTGTATGTTATATTCTCTATAGTTTCATCCAATTCACACTCTTACTGTACATGATTTGTGATCATCAAAAGGGGGAAATTGATGGACTCCTCTTGTATAAATCACGTTTTAATGACAAAAAATCTCAATAATAATTACAAATATTATTAATGATCATAAATCTCACAAATCATATTAATCATGGGTATTTATGTTTCAAAGTTATTTCATACTTTATAATGGTTAAGCTCAATTCATTTTATGCATATTACTGTTTACTTATGAATACTGTTATTTTCCTAACAACAAGACACCATGAAGCTTGAAACAGTAAGTCAGACACTATGAACAAGACACAGATACCGTGACCACGAGACACTATGACACAGTAAGCCTGACACCATGAAGCAAGACACTAAGAACAAACACCGTAATCCAGAAACTCTGTTTGCCTATGTGCCAGGAACAGTTAGCGATACACATTCATCAAGGCACCATGAATCTAGAAACTATGAGCAAGGAACCAGAAGCCAGAAACTGTAAGTCAGACACCGTGACTCAGACAATGTGAAGGAGACACTGTGAAGGAGATACCATGAAGGAGATACTGTGAAGGAGATACCATGAAGGATAGTCCATGAAGTAGACACCGTGAAGGAGATACTGTGAAGGAGACACCATTTTCATTACTATTGTGACACTGTTTCCTAAACTATTTTTTCATTTTTCTATATAAATTTTTAACGGTCATATTTGACGCCTTTAATGCAATGACATATTTAATGTTTATTTTTAGCCATAGTACATTGTATGAGGTAAGAAATACATAGAAATTTTCGGCTAACACTCATACATTCAAAGATAAAGAGAAGTGTTCCCAAGAAGAAGAAGAGATGCGCGACAACTCAAGAAACGTGAGTGAACTATACTAAACAGAAAATCAAGCTGACAAGCTTGACCATGATGAAGACATTACATGATCTTAAAAGAAATAATTGTATTATGAATGAAATCCGACTCTACTAAAGAACACACAAAGTACACTGGGATCAAGAGAACATCATTACACGTGAAGAACAAAATCTCAATCGCAACAATCTATTTTTAAACACAAAAACAAGATAAGGAATCAGTAGAATTTTTTCTAAATCCCAAGAGTCCAGAGACGCACTACTAATCACTAGCACATTCTAAACTCATACTTAGTCTCTCTCTCAGTGATTCTTTTATTTACATTTGAGTAGTGTGTGTACTCTGTATATTTTACACACACACTGACTCCTACGCTGAACTGGATGATTTCAAAATCCTCACACCTAACTTTCTACCCTTGTTTACCCACGACAACTGAGGCAGAGGTCCCTGTGTGGCCTGGTAATTACTTTTGTTTACCCACAAAAACAATGGAAGAGGTCCCTGCATGGCCTGGACAGTCTATGAACTGTTTTTAACCCCGATCCAGGGTGTGGATCAAATTTTATTTATATAAACTACTTAGTGGTAGGTGATCACCAAGTGGAGAGGATTAGGTTGTGGCTTGATACTGAACCACTTTTTTTTATATCTGATGTGCTATTTTATTTTAGTCTACTCTATTTTAGTGCTTACTGTATAATCCAGAAAAACAATAATTTCACTTTGATAGTTAGTCTTGGAAAGTAGTTATATCTGATTTGTCTTAGTAGGATTACATCAAAAGTAATTTTAATAATACCAATTATGATTACTGAGAATTAATCAATCTTCTAAGAAGTTGTTTAAATAGTCAAACTATTATAACAGTATAACCTTGATTAAATGTGTTATATCTTTTTTTGGGGAAATAATTATTTGTAAAACTAATATTATTTTAAAAATAAATTTTTATAGTTAATCAATTAACCCCTACCCTCTTGAGTTAACTAATCCAACCAACATTAAGTTCTTCATTGATGGTTTTTGTGCGGTTGAAGACTTTCTTACAAGTCAATTTCTGTGCTTTATAATCAATCAAAAGATTACTGAAGTCTGTTTCTTGCTTGACCCCCATGTCCATAAGCATATTAGTAGATTCTGTCTTTTGATTTAGGGTCTCTTTCATAATTTGACTCCAGGCATCTAAATTTTCAAGAACCAAAATACTACTGACCAACTTTCTTCGAGAAAAATTTATAAATTCATTCTCAACAGAGGATAAGGATTCAAAATCTGAATCATCTTTTCCTTTATCAAATCATATTTGAGTTAAGAAATTTGGTTTATCTATCCTTTTGGAAGACTTCTGAGGCATTTCTTTTTCCGATGAGGCAACCAAAACACTCTTTCCTTTGGTAGGATTACAAACAGGGGTTTGTTCATCTGATACTTGAATAACATTAAGATATCCCTATTCATCTTGTTCCCCTTGGGAATATTTTTCTTGATATCCTCCTTGTGTTTGTTCTTCCTGGATCTCTTCCCCTTCATCACTTTGTTGTTCAAACTCTTCTTTCTCTTCTTCTTTCACTTCAATCATCGCTTCTTCTTCAGCTTCAACTTCAACTTCTTCTTTAATATCTTAATCTTTAAAAACGGATTTAGAAGTTGAACTCTGAGGAGTTCCAATGTAATATTCCACTTCCCTTAAAACATCATCATTGGATTATTGAAAAATATGATCATATATTTCTTAAATAGGTTATGATATTGCTAATTATTTCTTGGCTTATAGAATTTCCAAAGTGGAAACTTGTTTCTTAATAAAAACATGACATTTTGGTACTTCTTGAGATTCTGGTACTTCTTGAGATTTATTCTCTACAACGTTCTTTAAAGACTGACACACTTGAGCTTCAAAGGAATTTTTATTGAATATATTCTTCTTATTTTATTTCTCTATATTCTCAACCTTCTTTATTTTTAAGGCCTTATCCTCTACAGGATTTAATCCTAATGAAAGATCCCCTTCCTTTTTGGTAGGTACCATCTCTCTCCATTTTTCAACAGTTGCATCATAATAGGATTTTGGCTTCTTTCCAGGAGGAGGTACTGATACCTGAACATTATGAACTAGTGATGGTTAGGTTGGTTCTTCATATTTCCTTTTCTTAGGTACTGATTTTGAAGATTATGGAATAACAACCTTGTTCTAGACAACCATTTCTTCAAATGATTTGGATTCCAGTAAAAACTCTACCTTCATTCTACTAAGAGTATCATCACCGAGCAAAAAAATCTTAAATGGATTAGATAATGATCAACAAGGGACATTCATCTCTTGAAGCCACATAACAATTATTTTGTAGATAGTTGCTGGATACATAAGAATCTGAGATCTGATGGTTTTTCCTGTTACTGCTTGGATGGTGAGAAATATGTACATAATCAAGTTGATATTTCTTACACTGACAAGAAAGTATAATAGAAGGATATCACATTTATTTTGAGAGTAATTATCCATTTATATGGAATATGAAGACCTTGCATCCATAGGGCTACCAGCTTGTGATTTTTTGTAAGGTTTGTAATCTTTGGATTATTGACATACTTATGACCAAGGTAATCCAAATCCTTGTCTTTTTCAAAATATCCTTCCTTCGAGAGAAGTCTGTGAGAGAATAAAATATCATCTACTTCATATGGAATGTTGAGAAGATTTGACGCCATTTTATAAGGAAATTTATAAGCCTTGTCATAATATTTTAACTTGAACATATCCTTTCCGCCCTTTTGAAAGAAAGAAATAGATTCATAGAACTGTATGACTAGAGTAGGGTAAACCGGATCCTGAGATTTCTCCTTATCCACATATAAAATTTCCTATCTATTAGTTATTATAACCTTAGATATGAGGGAGTTATACATTACAATGAAGTTAGGGAATACCAGTCATTCCCTAAAGATCAACCAATCCTTTATTTCCTTTCTAATTGGCATTTCATATGCTGAGAATTTAAGAGACATTTGGAGTATATGAAACTGAATAATTGTACTGTAGACTTTTGAGGAAAGATAAATTCAGCACAAAGATCAGGTAAGATGAAGTGGAATTTAATAAATGGAGCACCATTTATATAGACATAGGTAAGACTTTTCAACTTCCATAATATAATCAAACGACTGAAAAATAACGTTATCTGATATGACGGTTAAGGATGAATGTAGAAAATATGAATTAGGATCTTTTGAGGTAAGATAAAAATGAATTGAAAATCTTGAAATACCAACAATTAAAACATAAAATTAGAAAGAGAAGACTAACAAAATGTACCTTTTGGAATACTCTAATGAATTTATTGGTATTATAAGCATTCTATTATATGTTTTAGAAACTGTGAATTTTTATTCCGAGAATTTCAATTCCAAGAATTTCAATTTTTAGAATTTTAGTTTCTAGAAATTCAATTCTAAGAATTTCAATTCCGAACAGAAAGCTAATATGGATTTTCTTAGTGAAAGATGAAAAAAATTCTTAAAGAAATAATAAGAAAGAAAAAACAAGAATATGTACTCCCCCGAAAATAACGAGTGACATAATATTAGGAGATGATTTAAACAATAAGTATATATAAATGATTACCTTACAGTGATAATTACTAGATTTTTTATTGTATTCTAATATATAATAAGGTAATGGTTTTGTAAAAATATTTGCAAGTTGTTCTTGCGTTGAGATGAATTGAAGAATGATGTATCCTTTAAGTGTGTCGTCTCTAAGAAAGTGATGTCATATATCTATGTTCATTTCACAAGAGTGATGTACATGGTTTTTACTTAGGGAAACGACACTTGTGTTATCACATATTATTTTATTTTTAGTAAAAATCATACCACAGTCTGTGAGTGTGTGTTGCATCCACAACACTTGAGCACAACAACTTCCAGCTGGTATATATTTAGCTTTAACAGTGGAAAGTGTTACAGAATGTTGTTTCTTTCAAAACCAAGAAACTAAGGAATCTTTAAACAATTTAGAAGTTTTGGAAGTACTTTTTCTATCCATTTTACAACCACCAAAGTCAGCATCTGCAAAAAATTTATGTTCAAAAGAATTTCCAGAAGAATAAAATAGTCCCAAATCTAAAGTTCCATTTAAATACCAAAAATTATTTTTATAGCCTTTAAATGGAATTATTTCATATTTTATTGGTATGTTTCAAATAATCATACTAAAAAAATTAAGTTAGGTTGAATATATATTAAATAAAGTAAACTACCTATCATTACTCTATAAGATGTTTGATGCACAGGTTTTCCAGCTTCATCAATATCAAGAGTATTAGAAGTTCCTAATGGAGTACATATACTCTTAGTGTTTTCATACCCAAATTTCTTAAGAATATATTTTATATAGTTAATTTGAAATATTTATGTTCATTCTAGTTTTTGATAAATTTGAAAACAATGAAAAAAACTTAACTCACCCATCATACTCATCTCAAACTCGGATATCATAAGATTCGCAAAGGAATCAGTTAAGGATTGATGAGTTGATCTGAATATGATGTCATAAACATAATTTTGAACAATAAAAACATATTTATTACCTTTATTAATGAAAAGGGTTGGATCAGCGGTTCCCTTATCATAGTTATTTTGAAAAAAAATCCTAAAAGTCTATCATACTAAGCTCTAGGGGATTGTTTTACTCCATATAAATATTTGGTAAGATTGTAAACATGATTAGGATATTTTGTATATTCAATACCATGGGTTTGATCTACATTGACCTCTTCCTGTACATAACCATTGAGGAAAGCATGCTTCACAACCATTTGATAATGTTTGAAATTAAAGAATGCTGCAAAGGATAAAAGATTATGGATAGATTGAAATCTTGCTAGAGGAGCATATGGTTCTTCATACTATATGCCTCCTTGTTGATTATAGCATTTAACAACTAATATTCCCTTATTTCGAACAATAATTCCATTTTCAACACATTTATTTCTAAAAATCCATTTTTCTATAATAGTATAAGTTTCCTTAGGTTTTTTTTGCCAATGTACACACATTATTCCTTACGAATTTGTTGAGTTCGTCTTGCAAGGCCATTATCCAATATTCATCACCCAAGGCTTATTCAGAAGAATTTGGTTCAAATTGGTAAAGAAAAAAACATGTCAACATTATTCCTTAAACAACTTCTAGTTCTTATTGGTTGATTAACATTACCAATGATATTATCACTGGGATGATTCCAAAGTAAGAACTGACTTGGGATTTGAAAAACCTTTTCATCAACATTGGGTAGAGAATCATTAAGAGTACATGTATCAGAAATTTCTTATTGATCATTTTACATAACTAAAGGATCTTCTATCAATGTTTGGTGATCATTTTTAGAAAATATATCATAAATAAGTTCAATTTGTTTGAAAAAAAATGATCTATTTCATCGAATTTGACATGGAATGTTTCTTCCATAGTGCACATGTTTTTATTAAAAACTCTATATGTATTAGAGTTAGTGGAGTAGCCTATGATAATTACTTCATTGGATTCGGTTGAAAAATTATGTATGTTATCTTTTGTATTCAAGATGAATACTTTGAAACCAAAAAATTGATGTATGAAACTTTTGGTTTTCGACTGGTCCATAATTCGTAAGGTTTTTTATTGAGAAATGACCTTAGTAAAAATCGATTTATAGTATAAAAAGTCGTACTTATTACATTAGCCAAAAAATGTTTAGCTATAGAATATACCGTCAACATGGTTCTAGTCATCTCTTGAAGAATACAATTTTCTCTCCCAATAAAACCATGTTTTTTAGGAGTTCTTAGAGCTTAAAATTTGTGAGTATTACTTTTCTTACTAAAAAAAGTATCAAAATCTGAATTTTGAAATTATCCACCTTGATCACAATTAATAGTTATCAATGATAGATTTTCCTCATTTTTAACTTATGATCTAATGTTTTTGAAATAAGAAAAGTCTTCATATTTCTTTGCAAGAAAATATACCCAAGTAAATCTAGTTTAGTCATCAACTAAGACGTACAAAAATTATTTTCCTCCAATACTTCCAGTTTTTGTTGGACCAAATAAGTCCATGTGCACTAACTGTAAGGAACTAGAAGTTATAACTTCACTTATAGATTAAAATATAGATTCATGTTGCTTTCCATATTGACAAGGATCATTGACTTTTGATGAATAGATCCTAAGTTCCGGTATATCCTTAACATGTTCTTTCTTAGAATGTTCACTAAGATTACTTAAGTTACAATGTCTTGTCTTCTATTCCAATGCCATGATTGATCTTCAAATGCTCTAAGTCAAGGTAGATCTTGACTTCTAAGGTCTTCTAGGTTTAAGGTTTACACATTCCCATGCTGAAGGGAGGAGATAATAAAATCATCATTGTAATTGTGAACAAAACATTTATCATTTCAAAAATTCACAAGGTAACCTTCATCACATAATTGGCTTATGCTAATGGGGTTGTGCATAAGGCATTTTACAAAATGAAAATTTAAAATAATAGATTTATTGAGAAGAATAATGTTATATATAACACCAATTTCTCATTGAGAGTTATCCCCAAAAGTTACTTTTCCACCTTTAGTATTTAAAATCATATTGAAATAGTCTTTGTTACCAGTCTAGTGCTGGAAACATCCATTATCCATGTACCATATGTTGTTGGTACATCCTTCATTATCCTAAAAAATAAAGAGTTAGGTTTTCAGAATAAAAACATTATTGGATCTAGAATTTTTAGATAAGAAAATCTTGGGTATCAACATTTTTTTAAAAAAGTAACCTTTATGAAACACAAGGGATTGAAAATTATTTAAAGAATAGTTCTTCTTCCAATGCCCACCAATTTGAAATTTATTGAAAATGGGAGATCTTTAACGAACAAAATAATTATTTCTAGAGATTGGTTTTTATGAGAATAACATAATCCATGATTACTACCATTAGGTTGGATTTGAGAATACATCTTATCAAAAATTTTCTTACCATAAGTAAAACTTTCAAGAAGTTTTATCAAGGAAAATATTTCAGATTTTAGTCCCCGGAATAAATTCTTATCCTCAAGATTAATAGATTTAGAGTTAATTTTATCCTCTAAAGAATTTTATCTAAAAATAGATTTTTATGATCCCTAGAATGTTTATCCTTCTCATAATTAACTTCCCCATGTTTCTTAGAAAGAATTTCTAAAACATCATTTTTCTTATCAAGATATTGGATAAGATCCAAATTTATTTTGTTCAAATAAATTCTCTAGAATTATCTCTTTCAGGTTTCTTTGGGACTTTACAGTTTATAATTTTAAAGAACATAGAAAATCTAGAAACTTCCTCATAGGAAGGAAAATCATAATTTTTGTTTGATGAAGTGGATTCTTCATCTGACGAAAAACCTTTATCAGGAAAATTTTCACTTAAATACATATTGGTAAAGGATTCAACAGTTTGTACCTTATCCATAAGACAATGATTTTGAAATAGAGATCGAGCAATTAAACCAAAATTCTTTTTCATAGAAGATTCATATTTTGAAGAATAATAAGAGGAATCTACACCACTTTCACTTCCATTTTGATTGGCTTTCAAGATATTCTTATTCTTTGATCTGTAGAACATCTTCTTATTCCTTACAGAATTCGTGTCCTTCTTCTCTCCCTTCTTAAGAAAGGGACAATCATGTCTAATATGACTGGTTATCCTACATTAATAGCATGTCACTTATCCATCTTTCTTATCATTTCAATCTTTCTTCTTGTATATATATTGAATGTTCATCTATCCAACAATATTTTTAATTGTCTGAGAAAGATTTTCTAACTCATTTTCTGAAGCTTTACTTTCACTAGATTCCAATTGAATAACTACCTTCTTAGATTTAGATCTTGTAACTCTCTCAGGATTTTTGGATTTCATATGATTTGAAGTAGTTGTAAAAGAAACACTTCCATTTCCATTATTCTTATTAATATTATCATCATCTCTCTTTGTTCAAGTTTCATGTTTAAGAAGATTTCCAAACAACTCATCAAGTGAAATCTGAGTAACTTTCCTATTATATTCTATATCTGTCCTCTTGGATGCCCATTCATTTGGAATGATGTCTATAATCATGTCTATAAGAATCTCATCATCTAAACATTTATCTCCCATTGATTTTAAGAAGTTGAATATATTCATGAATATTTTTTGAACCATACATAAGGTTTCTCCATAAGGAAAACAAAAATCATGATAATCAGCTCTGAGCATGGCTTTTTTAGTTTTAATGACTTTAGAAGTTCCAATGTGGGTTACTTGAAGATTCTTTCAAATGCTATTTACAACTTCACAAGATGAAATTTGGATATATATATATATATATATATATATATATTTATGGAATAATTTAATGTCTTATCTACCTTAATGTTCAACTGGTATTCCACCTTTTCTGGATTAGTAAAGGTTTTAAGTACATTATGAGGAATTATATAATCTCCAATTAACATAATGTAGTTTTCTATACCTGTGTTTATCACAAAGGTCTTTATTCTATCTCTCCATTACTCATAGTCATTTCCATCAAAAATCGGTGGTCTAGTAGGATTGATATCTTCGAGAGATCGAACATGAATGCATTCCATACTTAAAAAAAGATTTCTTTCCACAAAACATATTAGAAGTAAATCTTTGTAAACAAGGATTAAAATATATGAAGGAGTTAAGAACAATAAAATATTGAGCCAGAAAACTTATATGTGAATATAAGCATTTCTTATACATCCTATCATAGCAATTGTAGGATTGAAGATTTATAATGATATGCTCAAATACAAGAGGCGGGGGGGGGGGTGAATTGTATACTTTAGAAATTCCTTTGGAACCTTTAAATTTGGTATAGGTATTTCTTAAAGAAAGTTTCTTAACATTAAGGAAATCTATTTCTTATAGTTATATTTCAACATTAAGAAAACATAGTTTAAAAAAGTTGAAAAATTATTCACAAACCCCCTTAAAGAAACATTTTCATAAACATGACTACATTAAGATAAAAACATAAGAAATATTTTCCTAAAGGAAAGATTATACCTTAAAGAATATAGAATCATTAATATAATCAGAGTAACAAAATTAGAAAGTATTAGAAAGGTATACTTTCTAGCATTAAAAAAGTTAAAATAGCATCGGAATGAAAACAACTTGAAATAGAAAAGAAGTAACAATAAGATTATTTTAACCCAATGATAAGGGTATCCAACAGCCTAGGATAAAGGTTCCTGGATTTTTACTTTCCAGAAATTTTGAATTACTAAAAGCCAAGTAAAACCTCAATCCGAAGATCGGTATCTATCTTGCTATCCCCACAGACCCTCAATTTAGAAGGTAATCAGAACCTCTATCTTCCAAACCTGGAATCCCATGATTAGCATGATCAGAGTCTGCACAAAGTATGTCTGAACAAGGCATTCATTCTTGAACAAGTTTTTCATGACATCCACACAAAGCACTGAGAGTTGTAAGAGCCTATCTCTCTATAAATCACATCAAAATCTTTGATAGATTTTGTATTCACTGTTATTTATCAAAGTTAACTCTCTTTATCATCAAACATAGATCATTAGAATGAACTCATATTTAAAGGAAAAACTTCTCAAAGGTCATCTCCACTCGAATGGTCATATTTTCCATAAATTTTGGAGGGACCTGGACATGTGTCAAAACAGATAACAGTTAGTTTGTAGTAGATTGTACGACATCTTTTCATCTATAAGAAAAAATTTTATGTTTAATGTAAATGTTATGTATAATAAAACTTAGAATTAAATAATATTGTAATGATACATTAATAAATTCTAACAATATCAAGAAAATGGATTCTTAAGAAAATGAAAATGGGATTGAGAAAATGGTATCAATATCATTGTGTATCGGTACTATAAACTCGGTATGAAATTTGTACTTGAATCAGTATCATGAAAAAAGTATGACATTGGTATCGGTATCAGTGTTATAAAAAAGGTATGGAATTTGCTTTAGTATCGGTATCATAAAAACAACATGACATTTGTACCAATATCTATATCATAAAAAAAATTGCAAGAAATTTGTAATGTAATGAAAAATATGTAAGTAAACGTAATTAAATATATATAAGTAAATGTAATGGCAGATATATAAATAAACATAATGAAAAATCTGTAAGTATAATGTAATGAAAAATTTGTAAGTGTAACAGAATGAGATTTCTTTAGGTAAATGTAATGAGAATTATGTAAGTAAACGTAATGATAATTCTGTACGTAAATGTAGTGAGAATTATGTAAGTTAACGTTGTGAGAATTCTGTAAGTATAACGTAATGACAAATTCAGAACTTAAGAAAAAGTATTTGTGATTTTCAAAATATAAAACCATAAGGAATGGAGATGTCATAAGATAACCTTATCTACACAACAGTAGTTTCTCTCCAGGTAGAGTATCCTTATTCTCTCTTATTGTACATTTGTGTAATTACCATGATTTTTTTGGTGAGTGAGTGGTATAGATTAACTAATGAATATAATGAATGATATTAAATTGAATTTAAAGGGTAAATACATGGAATTCAATAATTTATGCTAGAATCTAATTTATAAATGTGAACTATGATGTTTATTTCTAACAAAAAAGGATAGATATAGATGTGAATAAATGGTAATAAATAGATTAATAAATAAATAGTGGATAGTAATATGATAATATATAAAAAATTTGAATATTTTATTTAATGAAGGAAACAATGAGGTGTGTGTTGTGGTTTCATGTGGTGTTTCACATTTAGTGGTGGAAGTGTGGGGTAATAGTAGTATAGTGTTGATAGTGTATGGTGTAAATGTATGTTATATTTGAATCCTTTAGGTCATTCTTTCATATTATATATATATGATTGTTTTTCAGTTTATTTCTACATTAATCTAACCTAAATTGATTACTATGTAACAACGCCAAAATATTTTAGGGGTGTCTCCCCGGAAGAGAGGATATGATATATAGCATGGGTCATGTGTGGTAGAATAAGGGAACAAGGTTAATTTCATTCACCTATATGATTCCCTACATCCTTGGTTATGAGGATGAATATGGTTTGGGGATGATGTAGATGATGATGTGGAAACAACTATGAGATGTTGATGTTGATTGATGTAAGAATAAGATGTTAGGAATCGTATAAGGCTAGGGTTGGTAGGGTTATGACCTGACCAACATCAGATACAATATGATACATGGTGATGAGATGATATAGAAGGGACGAGGGTACATAAAATTTGAAGTTAGTGAATGAGAGAAATAACTTATTGGGGAATTGGATGTGAGGTGTTTTTATCTATGTTTCCTTGATATTATATTACTCCTTTAGATGTGTTATTTAGTGAGCGAGCCTTAGTGAATTGGGATGGATAGTTGACCAAAATATGTGTTATTGGTTATACTATTTGTTCAATGGAGAAATATTATTCTCATTTCTTATTTATACAGGATACATTGGGTATAATCCTACTGAGTATACATGTTATGATCACCCTATATATATTAACAAATTTTTAGGTTTGTGGGAGGGTTATAAGAACTAAGTAAGGTGTTACTATCTTGGGTGTTCAAGCTGTTATAGAGTCACTACCTTAGGATTTCCTTTTTGTTATTCCATTTAGGAAACATTAATTTTCATTAACTGAAATACATGGTGGGATGGTTTCTTTCCATATAATATGATTGATTTGTTTGGTTGTTATTTATCATATCTCTTGATTTTTTTCTTATATTGAGGGTAATGCATCCCATTTGTGTGTTTTCACCCTTGGTATAATCACTAACTAGGGGCCTACTAGAGGAATGACTTAAGGGTCACTCATTCTCTTCACAATGAGCCTAGGAGGGGTACTAGCAGAGGTGGAGATCATGAAAGCATTATATTTTATACCTATAAAACCCCTCTTATCTAAACTCTTGATTATGTTAAATAATTGATCTCTTTATCTTCATAATGGAAATCCATCACAATCATATTTTAAACACCATCTAAAATAAAATCAAATAAGTAGAAATAAAAAAATTGCCAAGCATCACATGAGAATATTTTTTCAAATCATTAATTTTCAAGAAAATCAATCTACCATGAATTTTACTCTTGCTCAACATTTCCATTTAAACATCTGTAGATATGGGGAATTAAATTTCTAATCTGAGTGAGAATATATTTTAATTTTTATGCTAACTCATACTTAGTAACCTAAATTATTCAATTTATTTTAGTTTCACACTTTCTTTCTATAGATTTAATGGATTGAAAAAGTATCATACCCTTCAATATTCATTTATTTGATCACCCTATAACACTATTTAGGATATGTTTTTAATCATAATTTTTAATATTATAAATGATTAAATTATTAGTTGTGGGAAACATATAAAAAATCATGACATAACCATTGTATAACTGAATATTCACCCACAAAACACTAGGAGAATCCAAAAAAAGATCACAAATAACACCTCTATTACTCCCATACAACACATGAGGAATAAAAACAATAAAATAAATGAAATCCATAACATTTGAATATGATTAATTACATAAAAACCCATTCTATATAAATATATGGAGAGAAATAACAACATCATAAAAAAAGGCAATACATCAAAAATTAAACCTGTTGTGGGAGGGGGTAGTTTCATAAAAAAAAGAGCCACTATTGCCAATCTTAATCCATCACTAATGGGAAGGATTAAGAGACATTGTCTCTTAAAGAAGCCTGATTTGGTTATTTTTTAGGGAACTTATGAAACAGATCTTAGACCCTCACAACTAAATCCTAATCACACTGTTTCCTTTTAGGGAACCCCACCACTGAAGCTTCTGCTTAAAAAAACCAATATGGACTCAACAAGAAGTCTAGAATAAACATTATTATTCCTTTAGAGAAATATATTATTGAGATTAAATCTATAAATAAACTCATAAAATTGATGTAATATCTAAATAAATAGAATATCATGGCCTTCATGGAAGACTATAGAGACTAATTCTTTGAATTCAAAAAAGAAGAAGATAGAGAAGATCCATCATTGTGGATATTTTTAATGATATTAAAAAAAGAATTCAATTTTAACTTCCAAAACCGGAGAATATTTCACTAAATTTCACTACCTAAGAACAAAAACATATAACAATGAAACCATAGGCCATATAATGAAAAATAAATCTTCCATACATGGGTGAATTTGACCCAAATTAGTGGAAATAACCCTCAATAACACCCTATAATGCATAAGACAATATATCTTAGGACACAATCCTAGACATCTGGATAAGGGAAAGAAAAAATAGTCCCATCTAATATCTCATGTGGAGGATATCTAAAGATAGATAAACATATTTTGTATAGTTAAGAACATGATCGTAGGTTGAGTTTGAATGATCATTAAGTGTTTAAAATAACTATAGTAGTAAAAAACTATCACCTTAATCCCTGCCAAATAATATCCTCCTAACACTATTTTTGAGTGTTAATATAAAAAGAAATAAAATATACTAGCTATATATCAATTCAAGGTAATTCAATTATTTTATAACATCATATATAAATCATTAAACTGAAAATAAATTCGTAGTCATAAATTGACTTTGTAATCTTTTTTCAAATTTCACTATATAATTCATATATAAAAATTATTTTATATTTAAATAGCGAATAATTTCAATTACATAAATGAAAAAAAAATTTCTAAATCATGATTCATCGATACAATAATCACATAGTTATATTTAATTTTCTATCCATCACCTCACTCATTAATATTCATCAATAATGATATTTTAAACAAGGTATGATGATATTCCTAAAAATATATTTTATCTCATAGATAAAAAATATATCAATATTTTATTTATAGCATGAAATTTCATATTCTAAAAGATTATTAGTTAATTTAAATATATGAAATATAAAACTTTCTTTTATGTATAGCATGGAATTCATTTTTTCTTTTCCATCATCTACTTACTTTCTCTATTATAGACTTAAAAATTTAAAAAAAACAAGTAAAAGTGAATGGTTCATTACATTAAAGATAAAATATATAGTGAGACTTTATTTCTATAATAAAAAACATACCTAACATAAATTAAAAAAATATCTTATTAAATTAAAAAAAACATGGATTACTTCCCTAAGCACTTTATTTAAAGGATTTTTTCTAGACATGACCTCACTAAGTTACACAATAGAAAAATGTAAATATGTTTCCCAATCAAGTTTAATGAATGGTCTATATTGGTCAGATTGGATACTCAGGAGGGGGGGTGAATTGAGTACCTATTAAAAATATCTATCTAAAAGATTTATATTGAAATCCCCAAATTCATAAAAACAAGTTAAACTGTAGTGAATTTATAATGATTGCAAGTGTTCAATTAGTTTCTCAAAGATTGATTATTTCTCTGTTAACGTAATCTGAAGATTAATTTAGCTTTTGAAACAAACATACTAGCTATAAATAATTACAAAAACTTTCTAGTTCAACTATCAGAGTTACTTTAAAACTGATTTGAATTTCAAAGTAATTAGCAGTGGAATATTGAATCTAGTTTAATCTAAAAGAAGATGCACAACAGTTTTGACCAAGAGGTTCATTCTCAATATGAGAATTATTCCACTCAAATAGTTTATATATAACTTTAATCCACACCATGGATCGGGGTTTACAACAGTACTCGGACTTTCCTGGTCCTCAGTCCTCTACCACAGTTCTACGTGGGAATGCAACAACAACAGCACATAGGTTGCCCATGTCCGCATACCTCTAACACAGTTCTACGTGGGGTACAAAAAGGTGTAAAGAGTTTGGTGTGAGGATTTTAGTATCCTCCAGTTCAACTTAGGAGTCAGTGTGTGTCCAAAAAGTTAGCACACACACTGCTCGTAATGTAATAAAAATGATCACAACAGAGCAATAATATGAAGATTAGTTTATAATTATCTTGTGTGATGTCAATGCAGCTTTGGACTCTTTTGGATTGAAACATGTGTATCTTTGATTCCTTTGGATTTTTTTTGGAAATAGAGTGTCGTGGTTATATTCCTTTACTTCCAGTATAGGTGTTCAGATTTAATGAGAGTGCATTCCTTGTAGCACTTAAACCTCCTCTTTGAACTTATGTTCTTGATGTGTATGAGTGTTCTTTGAGTTCTCTGTGTATGTGTCTCTTTGTTCATTCTATATGTCACTCTTTTCATTCGCAACTGTGATCTTTGTTTTATAGCTCATGCGGTGGTTCGACAAAAGTCATGATTACTTTTTCAAGTACGAGGTACGGTTCCCTCACATCCAACAAACATCATTAATTAATTTCATACATAAGGTGTGATTACTTATGCAGGTACTGGGTAATATTTTCTAACATCCAACAACCATCATTAATTAAAATTATTTGTATTAAAGGAACAAAATATGACCATTTCTAATAATCAAACAGAGAGATAGAGTTTATATAAACAGTGACTGGTTTCTGTCGGTAGATCTTTGTATCAGTGAACATATAACGGTGGAATTGTAATGGTAGCTCTTGCATAGGTATCTATTACTCTCTATAACAGTAGCTTTATGTACTAGTTTCTCCATGTGTAGGGGTAGCTTGTTGTATCGGTGGCTCCATCTGTCATTATCTCTTCATACTGGTGATCTTCTGTTGGTAGCTCTTCTTCACTATCAGTAGCTGTTAACATTGGTAGCGGTATTAATCTCTATCAGTGGATGCCTCTATCGGTAGCTCTATTCTATTGGTAGCTTGTATCAGTGACCTTGTATACCAATAAACATAGTCTATTGGTGACCTTTTCTTATCGGTAGCTCTGTCTGTATCAGTGACTTTAAAACTCGAAAGCTAATAAAGTATCTTTTCTACGCATTTCATTTTTGGATTGAGTTAGTATCACGATTAATCATCATTAAACATTTACAATCATAAATAAAAATTGAATAACTTATTCTAATGATATGATATGATCATTTTTACATTCATATCGACTCATTAACATGAATTCATAATTAGAAAGTATAATTAATATATATATAGACATTATTTGTGATTATCAAAACATATCTAAACATAATTGAGATTATCAAAACTGGTGAGTCCAACAATATCCCCATTTTTGATAATAAAAAATTATGGCATTATAGTCAAGAATAAGCATTAATTAATCAGAGTAAAATACATCTAATGGAATTTTTCAATGTGTTCAGATCATATCTCTTAGATGTATCAGAGTTAAACTATAGACAATCATAAGAGTAAAAAGAAATAGAATATTTATTCCCCCCCAAAATATATTATAATTTTCTCCCCCTTAGTGTAGGTTCTCCCAATTTTATAATCTTTCTCCCCCTTTTTGATTAGGAAAAAAGAGAAAAAAAATGGTTCAGAGCATAAAAGAAGAAGAGATAAAACATAAATTTTCATTTCACATGAAAAAGTTACATGAGATAGTACAAAAGAAGTACAAATATTCCTATAAAATATCCTATCCACTAATAAATCAACCTCCTCAATAGGTAATTTGGATTTGTATTTGGGATTAGAAGGGGATTCAAGCTTGGTAGGTGTAGGTGAAGGCTTGGGAACACCATTGATGATCAAATCTAGTTGAGCTACTGAATCAATGTCGGGCCTGTAGTGGGTACTTATTTGTGGGATCATAGGAGTAAGACTTATGATAGCTTGACCTAGAGTCAACTGATGTGTGGAATCAGACTGACCAGAGGCAGGCAGGGCTTGAGGTACAATAATAGGTGTACTGCCGACATGCACGAATGGAAATAAGTTTTCCCTAAAATTAAAAATGATTCCTACTCCTCTCTCCATAGTAGAGATAAAATCATCCTTGTTATCCATAAACTTTTCCATGGCAAGATTAAACTCCCCGAGCTTATTATCCTGTTCTTTACAGGCTTGAGTAATTGGGGGAAGTTTCAGATTCTCTAATAGCAGCTTGAAATGGTTGGTTAGCTGATGCTTGGTGTAAACTCTTTGAAAATAGTAATCAATTTTGTCTTTGATTTCTTTCTGGGATGTTGTAGCATATCTCATATAATCTTGGATGATTTTTCTGATATCCCTGGTGGTAGTAATTACCTAAGAATCAGATGAGATAGTGGCACTAATTTTACCAAGTTGTTCTTTTAGCAGAGTTCTAAACTGTTAAACATCAAATGATACTTTGGGTGCACCATGTGGTGCTACAGTAAAAACTACGGTTTCTTTTAAAGACTGATTCAAATTACTTAAATATTTCTTCACAACTAAATCTTGAGTACTGAGATGAATTTTTATGGTCTTATTAAAATCATAAAACGCATCCACAAACTATTTCACTATACCTCGAATGTTGTTGATGTCAGTATCAACTTGAGATTTAGAACTCATGAAGGTATCACATGGAGAAACAAATTTCTAAAATGAATCAACAACCTCTGTCAAACTCCCAATCTGATTTTGACACACTTTCACTTCATCCATCACTTCTGTCATAACACTTGACATAAATTTTTTTATAGAAGATACCAAAGAACTTTCCATATTACGTATCTCTTCAAAAAAAGGTTTTCAATTTAGATTTTGGTGCCTCATGATATCCTTTTCTCACAATGTCTTCAAGTAGAGCAAGAGGAGCTACTGGTTGAGTAGTAACTTCCTCTGAGAAAATATCCTAAGAAACAGGATGCCTTTGAATTGGTGTCTCATCATTAGAATTAATATATTATAGTACCAATATAAAAAATCCTAGATCCACAGTCCAATCTTCCACTTCATAGGTCACATAAACTAATCTTATCCTTATAGGTAGCCTCCCCTCAACCCGAGCATCCATCACTATGTCAGCAGTAGCAACAACAGCAATGGGTACTTCCTCGTTAGAAGATTCATCTAAAACCATATTTATATCCACACCTGGTTGCACAGGCTAGAGTATGTTAGAAATAGGTACTAGTTTGTTTACTTTAAGAATCTCCTCAACAGGCATTATAGAGCTCTAAATCAGAGGACTGAGACTCAAACATGTACTTTCATTCTCAGATACTTATTCCTATTCATCATCACTACTATTGGAATTTGGACCAGTCTTCCTATGATATGATCTAAGTAGGACTTCCTCATTTATAGATATTTCTTCAACAGTTTCTCTTTGAACTGCTTCGCTTATGGTTTGAGTCATAGGTGATCTTACCTTTCTATATGATACCTTTTCAGCAGCTGGGCTTGGAGGAAAATCAGGATCCCCTCTATCATCTATAGAGGTATCCTCCTCATCATCATCATCAATTTATTGAGGTTCTTCCCCATCAGGTCCTAGACCCAGATCTCCCTTATCTCTAGGCCGATTGGGATGCTCAACAGGGTTAAATCCATCATAAATTTTCTCATCATCATTTATCCATTATATTTTCCATGAGTTCCAGCCAATCTTCATGTACTTAAAAACTGGTTTTGTAATAAAAAAGTCGTCTCTTACAACCAATATCTCATCCTGAGACTCTGACACACCTTTTAACTTTATCATCAAAGAGATCAGTTCTGCAAAGAATAGATCATTTTCTTTCGATTTTTTCCTAGTCGTATATTTGATTTGAATCATCAAAATCCTACAAAAATACACTATGACACTATACCTCAGAAGATACAACTAGAATATATCTTGGAATATGATATTTGAAAAATCCACTCTTCTTGGACTTAACAAAAGCTAGATAAGTTTGAATAAAAAATGTTTTTCTCCATCTATTTCTATAGCAACTACATTTCTTGGTGTGCCATCTCCAGTGAGCTCTTCCAAAGCAGTTTCATACTCAAAAATATCGCTAGTGTGAGTTACTGATTTTGAGAAATATCCAAACTCACCCTTGTGTGGAACTTTAAAGCACTCAGCCCACTCAATGGATGAAAATGATATTGTCTTGTCATTAACTACTGATAACACTGTATTCTCATTTTCAGACTTCTCAAAACAAACAAACACATATAATTCCTATACCAATTTGGGATAATAATGACCATTGTTATTCAAAAAACATTTGATCCCTCCTTGTTCCTCCAATATCATTAGAATCACAGATTTTCTATGTAGGATCCATTCTGTACATAGTTTCTTCTCGATTACGATATTTCTATTCAGTAAGTGCGGGTTCACTGCACTCTTCCTATGACTTGTTCCACTGCCACTACCTTCAGATCATTCGTTTTGCTGCTTTGCACTCAAAGAATCACCTTCATCTATGAATTCTGGCCTCTTTACTCTTTCCATTTACGAATCTAAGAACATAGGGTTCACAAGAAATGAGGGAGTTCAGGAAGTAAGGTTTGATGTGTAGAGAGTTCGAGGGGGATTGAAACATGACTTAGACTTAATTTTTATCATTTATGAATTGAGATGTAATAAAAATAAATACATTAAAAATAATAATGGCTTCAATTAAAAACATGAAATCCAGATAGCGCAAAACATATCAGTGATAACTAAAGGTGATAATCTTAACGGTGAGGTATTTCTAATGGTGAGGTTTCTCTAACGTTGAGGTGTATCTATCAGTGAGGATTCACTAACGGTGAGGTTTATCTATCGGAGAGTTTTCACTAATGGTGAGGTTTATCTATCGGTGAGGTTTCACTAACAGTGAGGTTTATCTATCCGTGAGGATTCACTAATGGTAGGGTTTATCTATCGATGAGGTTTCACTAAGGGTGATGTTTATCTATCTGTGGGGTTTCACTAACGGTGAGGTTTATGAAGAGTTTATAATTCCCATCTCATGCCTCATTTAACTTAACATTTCTGAACTTAAAGTCCTGGTGAATATTTCAGCTAATTGGTGTTCAATGCCTATAAATTCAAGAGTATTATGACCCTTTTGATAATGATCTCTCAAAAAGTGATGTATTACATCATTGTGTTTAGTTCTAGAGTGAGATATATGATTCTTTGAGATATTGATCACACTAGTGTTATAAATATTTATAGATACATGCCTAAATTTATATACATAGTCCAATAAAGTGTTTTTCATCCATATAATTTGTGCACAACAACTACGAGTAGCTATGTACTCTGCTTCAGTAGTAGACAATGAAACAGAATTCTGGTTTTTACTACACCATGATACTAAGGACTTACCTAGAAGGTGACATGTTCCAATCTTGCTCTTCCTATCAAACTTGCAACCAGCAAAGTCAGAATATAAATAACTTATTAAATCAAAAGACTTCCCTTTTGGATAAAATAATCCTAGGTTGGTAGTATGTTTAAGATATTTGAAAATCCTTTTAACAGTAAGAAAGTGTGACTCTTTTGGATTATCTCAAAATCTTAAACACATACTCACACTAAACATAATATCCAGTCGACTAATAGTAAGATAATGTAAACTCCCAATCATACCTCTATAATTGGTTTGATCCACTGGTTTACCAGTTTCATCTGCATCCAATTTACAAGTGGTACTCATATGTGTATCACTTTCCATATTATTATCCAAACCAAAACATTCTAAAATATCATTTATATATTTTCATTGATTTAAAATAATATCATTTTCATTTTGAAAAACCTGAAATCCAAGAAAATATTTATGTTCTCTCATTAAACTCATTTCTAATTCATTTTGCATACTCCTTGAAAAATCAATACACAAAGCATTTTTTGAAGATCTGAAAATAATATCATCAACATAGATCTGTACACTCGAAAAATATTTGGAAATACTTTTGATAAAAAAAGTTGGATTAAAAATCCCTTTAATAAATCCTTTTTAAATAAGAAAATTACTAAGTCTATCATACCAAGATTTTGGAGCTTGTTTTAAACCATATAAAGATTTAGAAAGTTTAAAAACATGATTTGGAAAATGAGGATTAGTAAATCTAGGTGGTTGTTCGACAAAAACATCGTCAATTATAAAACCATTTATAAAATCACTTTTAACATCCATTTGATATAACTTGACATTCAGATGAGCAATATAAGCAAGTATAATTCTAATATCTTATAACCCAGCTACTGGTGAAAAGGTTTCCTCATAGTTTATTCCTTCTTCTTTAATATATCCTTGGGCAACTGACCTAGCATTGTTTCTAACTATATTTCCAGAATCATCAACTTTATTCCTAAAAACCCATTTAGTGCCTATGGTTAAGGTGTCCTAGGGTCTTTCTACTAATTCTTAGACTTTGTTTCTTTCAAATTGATTCAAATCTTCTTTCATATCCATTACCTAGAATTCATCATTGATAGCATCACTGATATTTTTAGGTTCTAACTATGATATAAAGGCTTGATGTTCAACCTGATTTCTTAAAGAAGCTATAGTTTTTGTTCCTATATCTAAATATCCTACAACAACATATAATGGATGGTTTTTAAGGGTCCTATTTGTTCTAGAAAAAGTAGGGCTAGAAATTTCAGGTTCATTTACAGGTTCGGGTTCAACAGAATCAAGTTCTGGAAAATTTCTAGAACTGGTTGTCTTAACAACAGGTTCACTATTCTTGTCATTAAGGTTTATAATTGAAAAATATTCTTCAAGATTTTCAAGAGGGGTCTTAGGTTCATGTGGAACAGTTTCATCAAATTTGATGTGTACAGATTCTTCCACACATTTGTTCCTCTTATTAAATATTCTATAAGATTTTATAGATATAGAATAACCTAGAAAGATTCTTTCATCTCTTTTGGATGAAAAATTATCAAGATTATCTTTAGTATTGAAAATAAAGTCTTTGAAACCAAAAAACTATTAAGTAACTAACTTTAGGCCTCCTATTATTCCATAGTTCATAAGGGGTTTTTTAAGAACAAGTATAATCAAGAATCTATTTATAATATAACAAGCTGTATTTATAGCTTCTGTCTAAAACTAATCAAGTAAGTCGTACTCATTGAGCATAGTTCTTGAAATTTCTTGAAGGGTTATATTCCTTCTTTCTACTACACTATTCTGTTATGGTGTCCTAGGGGAAGAGAAATTGTGACTATAGCCATTATGTGAGAAATAGGATTCAATGTCATGATTTTCAAACTCATGGCCATGATCACTTCTCAGTGTCTTAATCATAAGTGCACTAAGGGTTTCTATAAACTTGGAGCATTTAATGAAATATGAACTAGATTCACTTTTGTGAGCAATAAAGTATACCCAAGTGTATCTAGAAAATCCATCTACTAGAACATAGACTTAATGCTTCTCATTTAAACTAGAAACTCTAGATGGTCCAAATAAATCCATATGAACCAACCTAAGAGGTTGATAAGTTGAAACTTCTTTATTTGATATGAAAGTAACTTTATGTTGCTTTACCTTTTAAGAGATATTACAAACTTTGTCTATTGGGAATTTTAGTTTGAGTTGGTCTCTAACTAAACATTTCCTAGTCTGTTTCCTAAGTGAAGGAACATTTTAGTGTCCTAATTTTCTGTGTCATAGCCAAGATTCTTTATGAAAATATTTTAAACAAGTATCCATTTGCTTAGATAATGAATTCAGATCTATAATATAAACATTTTCACCTCTTAAATCAGTAAATACCAAAGTATTTTCAGAATCAAATAAATTTCAAGAATCATTTTCAAATTTAACATTGAAACCATCATCACACAACTGAGAAATTCTTAACAGATTGTATTTTAGTCCATCAAAAAATAATACTTTAGAAATTAAAATTGAATCATTGTTACCAATCTGGATTAAGCAGATGATGTTTCATTTTGAGTTATCACCAAAGGTGACATGTCCTCCTTAAACAATGATTAAGATCTTAAATCCTGAGTAGTATCCTATCATATGCCTTGCACATACATTGTATAAGTACCATATCATCCTACAAGAACTTTTCAAGAAAGTTTCCTACAAAACAGATTTAGACATAAGATAATTTTGGTACCCAGATTTTCTTGGGTCCAGAAAGGTCAGCAAGTAAAACTTTAGGCACCCATATTTTTCTAATGGGTTTACTATAATTTACAGATTAAAATGATTTTGATAAATAAATTTTTTTTGGACTTCAAGAATTTGAATAGCTAGATAAAGCATAGGGATTTACAGAACACGAACTAGCAGTATACCTTCCAAATTTTAGAATAAATGTTTTTAACAATATTTCTCTATCCAAGCTGGAATCTTAAACCAGTAGTATACTTTGGTGCAACTAGTTTTCCAAGAATTTAAGTGAGAGTATTCTTTCCATTGGTGAACTTCTCTATGTCTTTTCTACGTTGCTCATTAGAAAATTTATGTTCTGTATTCTCCTTTAACAGTTGATAATTTTTTTCCATTTCTATACTAAGATGATATTTAACAGTACTAGTTAAGGTATACTATTTCTTTAATGATTTTTACTTATCTTTTAGCTCATTACAACTGTCTTCCAACATATTATTGTATTAAAATAATTCAGTTTTAGTCATATTAGCATCATTATTTGAATAAATTTCATTCCAAGAATAATAATCGTTGTGCACAGGGGAATTAATTGTTACCCTATATCTTTCAGTCATGAAACATATATTGGAATGATTCTTTTCTTCAGAATCAGAAGCTTCAGATCCACTTGAGCTGTATTCCGAATTACTCCATGTTTCCATCATATTTTTCTTATATTTTTGGTCCTTGAAATCATATTTCTTCTTAAACATCAATTTTAGACATTGATCCTTAACATGTCCTTTCCTTTTACATTCATAACAGACTATATCATCATCTTTATCAGATTTCTTCCAATGTCTCTTCCAATTAACTCATTGTTCATACATACCCGTATAATTTGATTTTCTAAAAAATTTATTCTTCATATAGAATTTCTTGAACTTCCTGGCTATATGAGACATATCTTCATCACAGTTTGAATCTGAACATTCACTTGTTGAGGTTTCAACAGGTATGTGAACTTTATCAATGAACTTGGTCTTTGAGGCAGTATACTTAAATTCCACTGACTTCTTATTAGGTTCATCAGCTTCCTCTTTGTTTTCCTTTAGAACTTATTCATACATCATCAACTTACCAATCATCTCGTTGATAGCTAGCTTACCAATGTCACATGATTCTCGTATAGAGACAGAGGTTCCTCTCTATCTGTCTGTTAGGCATCTCTGTATCCTCATGATTTTTTCTTTTTGTTTGAACGGATTTTCCTACTGAGCTCATTGTATTAACTATCTCATTAAACCCGAGATACATGTTAGAAATATATTCATCATATTTCATTTTAAAATTATCATACTTAATAGTGTATGTATTTAGTCTCATTTCTTTAACATTGGTTGTTTCCTCATGGGAAACAACCAAAGTATCCCAAATTTCATAAGCAGTCTTACAAGCAGATATTTGATGAAATTTCTCATCTCCTAAATCACAATACATAGCATTCATTGCTTTATAATTATTATTGTAAGAAGATTTCATAGGTTCATCCCAAGTAGTTCTAACAGTTTCTAGAATCTTATAATAAGTCTCTATAGTAGTACAAATGTCAAATCCCATACATTCTAAGTGAGTTTTCATTTTTTATTTTCCATTGGGCATAATTGAGACCATTAAAGAAAGGTGTCATATGGGTAGATACTCCTTCTAATATGTTTTCCATAATAAAAATGTTTTATAAATATATATAAATATATTAAAATTTAGAATTAATAGAAATTTTGAGATCTTTAATATACAACTAAAATCACAGTTGAAAACTTTTCACAAACACAGTGTTTTGAAAAACTTTTATCAACCCCCACTGATACCAAATGTTGGTCAGAGTGGATACTCAAGAGAGGGGGGGGGGGGTGAATTGAGTACCTATTAAAAATTTTTGTTTAAAAGATTTATATTTAAATCACCCAATTCATAAAACAAGTTAAACTGTAGTGAATTTATAAAGATTGTAAGTGTTTAATTTGTTTCTCAAAGATTGATTATTTCTCAGTTAACATAATATGATGATTAAGTTTTCTTTTGGAACTAAATTACTGGATAGAAATAATTACAAACACTTGCTAGTTCGACTATCAGAGTTACTGTAAAATTTATTTGAATTTCAAAGTAATTAGCAGTGGAATATTGAAGCTAGTTTATTAAGAAATAAGATGCACAATAGTTTTAACCAAGAGGATCAGTCTCAAGCTGAGACTTATTCCTCTCAAATAGTTTATATATAAATTTTATCCACACAATGGATCGGGGTTTACAACAGTACTCATACTGGCCAGGTCCTCAGACCTCTACCACAGTTCTACGTGGGAATGCAACAACAAAAACACACAAGCTTCCCAGGTCCTCAAACCTCTACCACCGTTCTACGTTGGATACACAAAGGTGTAAAGAGTTTGGTGTGAAGATTTTAGTATCCTCCAGTTCAACTTAGGATTCAGTGTGTGTCCAAACAGTTAGCACACACATTGCTCGTAATGTAATAAAAAATGATCACAACAGAGCAATAATATGAAGATTAGTTTAGAATTCTCTTGTGTGATGTCAATGCAGCTCTTGACTCCTTTGGATTGAAGCAGATGAAGCATTTAGTCCTTCTCAAGAAGTTTTCTAGAAAATAGAGTGTTGTGGTTCTGTTCCTTTACTTCCAGTATAGGCGTTCAGCATTAATGTGAGTGCATTCCTTGTAGCACTTGAA
This sequence comes from Viscum album, assembly GCA_963277665.1. NCBI lineage: Eukaryota > Viridiplantae > Streptophyta > Magnoliopsida > Santalales > Viscaceae > Viscum > Viscum album. The sequence continues at coordinate 791,490,366 of OY728120.1, forward strand.
CCTCCCCTTTGAACTTCTATTCTTGATGTTTATGAGTGTTCTTCGAGTTCTTATTGTATGTGTCCATTTGTGCATTCTGTATGTCACTCTTTTTATTAACAGCTTTGATCTTCCTTTTATATCTCATGTGGTGGTTCTGCATAAGTCATGATTACTTCTGCAGGTATGCGGTACGGTTCCCAGACATCCAACAAACATTATTAATTAATATTAGACATAAGGCATGATTACTTCTGCATGTACTAGGTATGGCTTACTAACATCCAAAAAACATCGTTAATTAATATCAGTTGTATTAAAAGAACAAAATATGACCATTGCTGATATTCGAACAGAGAGATAGAGTTTAGAGAAATAGTGACTAGATACCATTAGTAGCTCTTTGTATCAGTGAACTTGTAGCGGTGGACTTGTAACGGTAGGTCCAGCATCGGTAGATGTTACTCTCTGTAATGGTAGATTTATTAATCGGTAGATCCATGTGTATCAGTAGTTCCTTGTATAAATATCTCCATCTGTCAGTAGCTCTTCGTAACTATGAAATTCTTTCAATAGATCTTGCTCGTTATCAGTAGCTATTAACATCGGTAGCGGTAACTCTCTCTATCAGTGGCTGCCTCTATCGGTAGCTCTCTTTTATCGGTACCTTGTATCTGTGGCCTTTTCTATCAATAGACTTAGTCTATCGGTAACCTTTTCTTATCGGTAGCTCTATCTGTATCAGTGAGTTTAAAACTCGAATGCTTATAAAATATATGTTCTATGAATTTCATTTCCAGATTGAGTTAGTATCAGGATTAATCATCGTTAAACATTTATAATCATAAATAATCATTGAATAACATATTCCAATGATATTATATGATCATTTTTACATTCATATCTACTCATTTCCATGAAGTCATAATTAGAAAGTATAATTAATATATTGGTTGACATTATTTGGGATTATCAGAACATATCTAAACATAATTCATATTATCAAAGTAGGTGAGTTCAATAGTCTATGTTGAGTTTCTTCCACATAATTTGGTCTTCTACCTTTCTCTAGAATCTTATATAATCTTCATTGAGGTAGTACTTTCTCCACCTCCATTAGACAAATCCTTTATTTTTTATTGATTTTGAGAAATCAAATATTCATTTATAAAATAACCAAAACATTTTTTCTTTATTGATATCTTTTTTAACATTATCTTTTACAAAAACATAAATCTTATCAATTAAATATATTTTATTCTACTTCTAATTTTTTATGCATTTTATTTTCTCCTTTCATCATCTTGTTCCATCCATTCACCAATCGAAACATAATCTTCTACTTATAGACTGGTATTCTCGCTATAACCTATTATTCTTTATTTATTAATGAATATTAACATTTACATACCACCAAATCTGAATGGTAACTCCTAAATTGTAACATTAATCATTTCCCTTAATATTTCTAAAAATTACCTACCAATAATAATGGGTTCTTTATCATCATCTATATGAAGTATACAAAATTCCTTTAGAAAGTAAAATTTAACCATTTGAACCAAAACTACCTTAATCAAACCTCACTAAATTCTCACTACTATATCATCCAATTAAAGAGAAACTCTTGTGGACTTCATCTCTTCAAAATCCATGATTTTGAATATTGAAGATGAAATAATATTCACACAAGCACAAAAATCACACAATTATTCTTCAAATTTACAAGATATAATATTAATAGGAAATAAAAAACTAACTAGATATTGTTAATTCTCTAGTAGAATTCATCACACCGCAATTGAGTATGCCATTTTATGAGGTATTGTACCCATAATTTTTAATTTCCACTTACTTGTGGAAAATTCCTTCATAAACATTACTTGTATGGTCATGTTTTAATTTTTTTTTGAAAAAACAACCTTGATATGAGGTTTAATAAATATTATTTAAACCTTAAACTTTTTTATGAATTAAACCTTACTTAATTATTTTCAAGAATGATCATTGTGGTTTGTAAGGTGATAATAATTCTTCTTAAAATTCTTTCTCAGTATCCTTTCTCTTTTCCTTCCTCTTTTTCACTGATATATTTTTTTACTTGTTTTTATTTATTCCTCTCAAATTCATCACTCTTCTCCAAGGTTTTTCAATTACATAAGGTGATAAATTTCACTCCATCACTTGGGGTAATCGTATTGTCAACCATCATCATACATTGAAATTTCTATTTGATTTTTATTTTCCAATTTTAAAACTAGAAATAATATATATTTAAGAAAAAATATTTCTAGAAATATCCTATAAATTTTTGGATCCCCCTAGTAGTAGTCCTCAATAAACTCAATGTTTCCTCCCAAAAGAATTAATTTTTTTGGGAGATTATATCATGTTATTATAATCTTGTATTGAATACTCTTTGTTGGAATTTTTATCTATTTAATGTTTTATTTTCCTAGGGTATCCATCAATGAATTCTCTTTCAATTAAAATAATCAAAATTTAAATCTTCATTAGACATACCTAGGGATTTATTCATATAAATATTCGTATAAACATTCATTGTTAAAGCCTGAATTGGGTATTCATACATCTATATAAATCCACTATGTGAACTTATATCCTTTGTTTCAATCCTTATAATTTTAATTGAAAACTATTACTAGACATCTCATTAAAAAATTCACAACTCTCTCCAAGTAATTTCTTTATCAATTATCCTCTAGTGGAAATTCCCACGATCAAAACATTTATTTGAGACAATTATTTATACAACATTTGAATTAGAAACCATATATCTAAAACATGATAGAGAAACTTATTTAATAAGTTATAAAACCTCTCTCCTGCTATACTGTTCAATTAAGAGTTAAATTGATTGAAATTTATAATGTATACATGAATGTTTACAGATATATAGTGTGGAAAGAATAATGTTGAAATATTTTTCCATACCATCCCATGTTATAATGAAATGTTGTAAAAATATTTGAATCCACTATTTTTCATTATATCTAAATGAAAATTTAATCAAATGTAACCTTATAGAATCATATAATACACCATTAAATTAAATATATCCATGTTTTCTTCCTTCTTTTACTTCCTAAAACTCATTTATATCATTGGATTGTATTTATAAAGTTCTTTATATTTTTCAATTATCTTCTTCTAAGTTAAGAGTTTGTGCATCACTAATATTTATCCTGAAATTCACATAATGAGGAAACCCAGTATAATAAAAAGATAATATATATATATATATATAATATATATAAGATAATACTTGTATTAATATATCATGTATTAGATTATTCTAAGTATAATTTTCAAAAACACTGACTTTAATCCTGAAATTATAAATTCTAATATGGAATGATTTTTAAAAATAAATAACATAATTATCCCAATTCAAAAAACTACAAGATCCTAGAATTTGTTTAGTTTGGTGTTAATTCAATTGATATAAGTGATATCTATTTTATAATTTAAATTAAATATTAAAGATGAAATATTCAAAAAGTTGAACTTTGCTAAAAAAATTGAATATACTTCTAGTGATAAGGTGTACTAATTATTATAATTCTAGGATCATGAAATAGTGATAATTTAATATATTAATGAATAATTGATTATAGTCTAAATGAAATCTAAACAATCCCATGATCTAGTGTTCATTATTTAATTATATAATTATTATTTTCTTATGATAAATTTCTTTAATTCATTCAATAATCAAGCTATTTAAAATTCTGTTTAAACATATATTAACCAAACTGATTTTATGATAAAAAAAGTGTTCAAGTAATGTTGTTCAAAAATTAAAAATAAATTCCTCAAATAGTAACTAATGGTCGCAAATAATGAGGGATTAATATTAAACAAAAGTAACAAATTAATAACCTAATACATATTATTGAAAATAAATAACCTAAACATTTGAATTCCCTCCGTTAAACAATTTCAGTAAAAAAAAATTAATTATTCATATTTTCACAAAAACTCATGCAAAGAATAAAAAAAAGAATAAATAAAATTCATAATCTAAATCTTATAGTAAAATATGATGATCTTCATCCTCCCATGTTTTTTATCCAAAGTCCTTAATTAGACTTCTCTCATTCTTAAAGGAGCTATTTTCTAAATTTATAAAAAATAACACTGATAAAAAACTAAAACATTGTCTAAATTTACCTTATTTTTTTAATTGTTTCTATTTATTGTTAATATTGATATAAAATAGCTATAGGTTTTTTAGGAATTGATTTAATTTACAAAAAATATATATAATATGTTTTTAACTATTCTTGAGTTGTTTTAATGCCAGTTTGTGGTTGCTTTAATAGGATATGGAAATATATTTAGAGGTAGATTTTACTAAACAAATTAATCATAAGAATAATTTTTCTCTTTGTAAAGATGATTTTTGAGTCCTCATAGGGATGAGATGATACTTTATAAGGATCATATCAATCCACCATAAGGATGATATTTTTTCACTATAAGGATCATATATATAAGAATGGTGGTGGAATCATGGAGTTCCCACCTACATAAGTGTTATTGATAGTTTGTTAAAAATTAATTTCCTCTGTAGAAACATCATCTATGTATTCATCACCAATGTAAATAAGATCTCTAGAAACACTAAGATTGATCCATGTAAACGTCATTTTTTTCTGTGCTAGTATTAGTCTATCTATGTATGTATCATTCCATTTGGTTAAGCATAATCAATGATATAATTTTTGAGGTGTCTGTACACTAAAAATTTGAAAGTTCATGAATTTATATATTCTAAAAGAACCAATATATAAGTATTATACATATAATATTCATCAGTTAAAAAATTTCATATAAAATGTGATTCAAACTTATTCATGTAAGTATTCAAAAAAGGTGATAATTCTGCATATTTCTTTTTATTTTTTAATTTTTAATTTATAGAAATAGAGAAGAGTATAGAGGATGGATTTTTATTTGAGGATATATAGATATTATTTTTGAAATATTAAATTAGAAATTATATACTTTTTCGGAGTTAAAACAATCTCTTGAAATTGATTGTTCAATGATTCTAGTTGAGTTTCCAAGTGTAGATGCTGAAACTAGTATGTTTATGAGTGATGATCCATGGAAAAATTCTTTATTTCCTAAGTTGATTGTAGAAGATTAATTTGAAGCTATATTAGTGTGAAGAATAAGATGGGTAATTAATGTGATATAAAAATTCATTCATCTATGAATTATTATTTAATAGTGATCGAAGATAAATATTTTAATAAAATTGGTTTTTATGAGGAACCAATGGAGAAGAAAGGTATAATTAGAATTATTTTGAATACATTCATTTATTTAAAGTGAATAATACTTTGAGATCATGGTTCATAGTTTTTAGTCTAACCAAATAAAGAAATTTAAATGATCATGGTGTAAAATTCTGTTGAGTGAAATTTTGTGAATGATGAACTGAATATTATATTTCTAGAATTAAATTAAATATAGAATTTTATGTTTCTGAAATATAAGAAGTTGTCTATGAGAGAGGGGTATTGACTGGTATTTGAAAAAATTATTTAAAAATTTAGAGGAGAATAAATCCCAATGCCCATAGTTCTGAAGATATCTTCTACATCTATTTTATTTTAAATATTCAGTAAATCATATTTGAGTTTGATAATCGAGATTCAGATCAACATCTAATACCAAATTATGTGAGAAATATGTTTATGAACATCATAGAGTCTCTTGTACGAGGATCATAATATTTTATTATAAATGAAGCCAAAAATTCAAATTGATCTTTCTAATTCTACTTTCAACATCTATATTTTAGTAGTGTGAAAATTTTCAGTCTGATGTGACTTTGGAAGATCATAGCGAGAGTCTATGTTCATGCTTTATACTTGTAAACTATTGTTGTTATAGTAAAGAATCCATGGTTAGGGAGGCTAACCACCCACCACAAGGATTAGGTTTCCCATGAAGGGGATGAACCTTTTAAAAATTATTATGTTCTTTTATCGTTATTTTACTACATATTTGTGTGAGTTTAGAAATTTATATTATAGTAAATCAGACTTTAGTTGTCCTCAACGGTTTATTTATGTTAGAAGAAATTATTAAAACAGATCCCCACTATTTCCCCCACTGAGTGGTTCAACCTGATCATAGGTACTAAATGGTCAATTAAACCATGAAACATATTCTATATCTACTCAATTAAAATCCATAATATCTTGATAACATGATTTAATATCATATTTTTTAGGGCATGGTTTTAATTCCTTATATTTTTATCTATAAAACTATGAAATTTAATTATTAGTCATAGTGTGTTTTCAACTATACCATATCTATTAAACATGGTTAAACCACATTGATATATCCTTGGGGTGTGATCCAACTCACTTTTTCTATATCTGACATGATTGAACAACCACGACTTGGTTTCATCAATATCTTTATTTTTCTTAACTAGTATAACCTTGAGTGGGTGGTCAAGGACATTAATTTTTTTAATATAATATACCTAATTCACAAATTAATAATATTTTAGTAAATTGGTTATTCTTGTGTTGTTTATTTCTTGAGGGTTTAGGGTTTTGTAACATTCTTAGTTTACCATATTCAACATTGTTGTACATTGAAAATCATCAGTTTATTTGGTATTTGGATACCAAAACCCTCCCACAATTGTTTTATTCCTATTTAAAATTAATTCAGTGAAGCTCTATGCCTGATTCCTTTATTTTCCCTTGACCATGATTTTTCCAACTCTACAAAATCCCTTCTTTCATGGTCTAGGAGTTTGAAATTTGAAATGTTTTGGTTGAGATGGAAAAAATTTCCCTTCATTAGTGGCACTAATTTCTTCATGGCGATCACCAGTTTTTTTCAAGATTCCTCACTAATATTTTTTATTTGAATATGATGATGTTCTTATAGAATAGTTGATTCTCATATATCAATGTACGATTTAAAATTTTCATTTCTTGGTTTTCTTAAAATAGAACATAGGGTCCTACATTTATAATTTCTCGATGAAGGTCAGAAGCAGAGTGGTTCTCACGATCATTCTAATATGGGTTCAATAAGGGATTATTAAGGGATTGTTCTTGGGTATTATCTAAGTTTATTTTTTAACTTTACCCCCTATTTTGTTATGGGTTTTTCGACAACTGTTAAAATACATATTTTTATAAAATAAAAAAAAGGATTTAGAGAGAGTTAGTTTGATTTTGATCCCACAAAGATGGGTGGTCCCAATATTAATAATTATATCCAAACGTTTGGATGACTTATTTTAATAGTAGTGGTTTAATTAAAATGAATTGAATAAACATTAAATGAAAAGGTGTATTACGTATTATAAATACTAGATAATATAGTAGTTAGAGTTTAATTTATCAATGAATAATTAATTATCATTTGAATTAAATAAAAATATGCTCATTATACAATGTTTAATCATAAATTATTGAATTTATATTTTCCCATAATTAAGAACATTGATTCATCGCAAAATAAAGATATTTAAAAAAAATATTTAAGCATAGATGACCTCAAAAAATTCTATGATAAAAGTATTTTCAATTAATATATTTATATCCTTAAAAAATTCATCAAACAATAAATGATGGCTATGAATAATATGGGATGGATATTATAAAAAATAGATGAATTCATAAACCTAAGAATCTTATCATTGAAAATAATATAATTTAAGCATTCAATGACATTTAATTATACATTCTCAAGCTAATTATATTTACCCCTCTATAGTTTCATAAAAACCCATTAAATGTTTAATTATTGAAATGGAAGAGCCAAATAATGTCCAAATATTACTCATACCTACTACAAATTTATGTTCATTAACATACTATGATTTTTATCCAAATTTAAAGATCTAAATATTATATTCTTCCAAAAAGAAACCTACTATATTTATAGAAAAATTCTATTGACCAAAAAACAGGATGTGAAAAATTAAACCATAGTGTACTTTTTATATTTTCACAATTTGAATTGCAAATCTCAAGATAAAGAAGTGAAATAGCATACATTTTTTGGAAAGGTTTAATTTTCATATTATCTTATCTATAAAACCAAGACATAAAATTATTAAAATTGATATGTTTTTAACTCAACATCCTCTATTCAACATGATAAATCCACCCCAATGTTTCTCTATGTTTTAGTTCAACCTATCATGAGACCCTCCCTCCAAAGATACCGTAATGAGGGGAGAGAGATAATGGCCCCCAAGTATCACCTCTAGTAGGACCTGGGTTGGAACCTAGCATCACAGATATAAAAATTTCATACAATGGGAGGAATTAATCTTTATAATAATGTAATACTGAGAGATAAGATGAATCATTCAAAAACAACTCCATAACATAATATAAAAAGAAACCAAAAACTTTCTCACAATACCCCCCCAAATGGCCCAAAGGCCTTCATTTTTTTGATTTTTGATATCCACCCTTTCAAGGGCTGAGGGGGAACCCTTACAAGGCCCGTTGACTTAGTGATTACATGGATCAAAGGCTTAAGAGACATTACATGACCAAAAGGTCTTTAGGAATTCAACCAGACTATAACTACAAAAGAACTACCCCTCCCCAGCATCTACACCGTAATGATATCCCTCCACCTTCGTATAGCCATTTGGATAAGCTTCCTGTGAAAGAACAGGCTGGTCCTGATGGCATAGCCATAAACTCACATTCTTCCAAATCCATTGGTTCTTCTCTGGTGAGGGTGCCTGCTCTGAATCCTCCTCAGGGGATGCTTCTTTTTTTTATTGAGTCTATCTGGGGCAACTACATGGGGTCTGAAGGCCTTGAGGTGTCCTGAAGGCCTTAAAGGTGGCCCAGAAGCCCGACTGACCTGATGGCCTGGGTGGACCGAAGAACTAAAGGACTCCAAGCCCAAACTGGTGGCCCAAGGTGAATAGTAATTTCCATCATGGTCCATGTAATCCTACTGAAGCCCTAACAATAGTTTTATATACATAGGGTGAGCATATAGGTATACTTAGTAGAAAAAAAGTATCTCCTAAACATGAGAAAGAAGAAAACTAATACACTTGTAAGGAAACAAAGGAACCAAAAAAACCATAACATGTCAAATACCTATCCCGACCTCACTAAGGCATTCTCACTAAATAACACAAGCCAAGTATAATATCATAATAATAAGAATATCAGTGAATGGGTTCCCCACACCACTTTCCCATAGATTTCCCACTCTCACAACCCAATTTATACATCTTGTAGCTCCCATATATTTCGAATAACATATACCACAACCACACAATCTTGGTCACATGACATTTTTCCCACAAACATCTGGTCCACCACCCCCTAATTCTGGTCACGTCACATCTCACCCAAAGACACACGAGCCACCATATCACAACCACTGCTATAACCAGAGTAGTAGGGTATCATGAACATGAAGGACATCAATATCATTCCCCCATCCTATAATGAATTCCACCCACCATAATCCTATTCATATCACACTCATACAACATCTCTCCCGAAAACACATGGGCCACTACCCCACACCACGATCATCATATCCGTCTTGAAAACACATGGTCCATCACATATCACCCGTAGACACCTGGGAGATCATTTATTTCACTATGAGTCCTTCTAAAATCACATTATGTGCATATCTAATTCTCAACAATAGAGATAAAGAATTTATGAGTATCAATCCATCTATCCTCATCACTGAGATGTTGGAAAAAACACCCCTCACATGATTATGTGGGTGTCGACACATAGTGATAAATGTGGGTGGCGGTTCTTATAGAAATCAAATGTAATACATAAGAATATACATATAGCCACAAATAGGCCTAACCTATGGATTCTAAACAAAACACTAACCAACTAACCACATCCCCACTTTCACTTCCCCCTCTAAATGAATAACACCACAAAACAAACCACAAGTCACAACTCGCACCACAAGCTAATTATATTATCCATAGCATTCATTTTATTATTAATAATCATCTACATTTAACCACACATACCACCATTTATTTTTTTCATATATAATTTCCATCCCATCAACCAAACCAAACCCCAACAATGTCAATCATTGTTGAATAATAATTCGATCACTACCCATGCATATAGTACAATGTACACACAGATCACAATAAGCTCATTATTCCCATAATATCATTACCTCTATGCCCTATAAGAATGGCCATAAAACCACTAACTCTCCACCCCAAAACAATGACCATACAATAACCACCCCATCACCCTAAAATTACATCCACATAACCACCACCTCACCACCCCAAAATCATGATCAAACAACCACCACCTCGTCGCCCTAAAAGCACGACCAGATCTCACCCATCATCCCCACATCACATCACAAACACACATCACCACCCCAAAATCCTTACCACATATCCAAACAATTTTATAGATTAAAAAATGGTATTTTATAACATTTATCTTTATTTAATGGGTACAAACGCACAATACATAATACTGAGGAAAATATTTCCTTATCCAAATATAAGTGGTTAACCAATTTCCATTTTAGGGTGAAATAAAAAAAATAAAAACAGACATAGTTGTAAAAGAACAAGTAATCCTGCATAAAAAAATACCCCAACGACCAAAAATTTTATTAGAACATAAATCTGATTCAATCCATCATATAATAATAATAAAAAAGAAATAAAAACCTGTGAAACATTCCCCCTTTCCCATTACATTTAAACAATCCAATTATTTATCTTTTATTATTACAGAACAACCATAACCCATAGATAAACTAGAGTAAACCCTACTACATGATACAAAATAAAGATAAATGAGGGATTACATTACTCAAATAACTTTTCCAGCTCACTATTCACTACATGGAAAAGAAGAAATGTATGCAAACCACAACCCCACATGGGAAAATATGGATCAACCTTCACCATATTAAAGGATCAAAAAATAAACCAAATTAAACCCCAAACCATAAAACATCACTATAGTGAATCCCTAAGAAAATAACATGATAAAACCATAGGAAAAATATTAATATCTCACTGTGGATCGTCAGCCAACAACAATCAGAACCAAAAGATTGAAGTGGGAGGAAGGTGGCTAGAAGATCTCCTCGGGGTTCCTATAGTTCATTAGGAATGATAGGGGAAGAATACACAACCAAATGAAAATAATGATCCAAGAAAAAGAATTTAAATCAGGGAACCCACAATTTTCATGTCATGTAAAATATACACACGATGTGAATTACATATGTTTCCAAAATATTTGACTTTTTCTGAAAAACAAGCTGCCTAAGACTTTATTTAAATATAGGTCATGAATTACACATAAAAAATGTTTAATCCATCTCATGGGTTCCAACATAGAAATGTTAAATCACTGAACTAGCTAGCTACACAATTCTCGAATCACATTTACTTGTAGTGAATTTCAATAGACGACATGGCTTTCCTACAATAACTCTGCTGCAACTCCATCCTCCACAAAAAACTCCTAGGACCTAACTAAACACTTATAAACTCAAAAAATATAAAATTAAGGGACTTGGAAGGAATATACCATTACATATAAACCTCTAAAAATGTTTCACACCCTCAATAATCCAAAAACCAATCCTAGAAGGAATGCAGTCTGAATAATCACCCCCCGAGATACCTCTCAAGGATCTCATCATTTGTCAAACACCAACACTAGAAAATCATGACAAACCAAAACGACACAAAAAATATCATAAAACCTCATAACCACACAACTATATCACCAAAATCAAATAACCTCTACAAATCCAAAAACCAATAACCTTTACAACCAAAAAACTGCACTGGACTAAACATTCAAATCAGGGATTTCTATCCTCCATGTAGAGATACTATCTTATCTAGGAAACACTGACTTTCCAGAATGGGTTTAATAAAATCATAGTATAATGTGTCTTGATTATGAATTATATCCCACCCTTTTCATACTTTGATACTTTATCGTAAATCATAAATTAAGGAAAACAATACTTCTCATAACATAGAAATATCGAAAAATATCATTACAAGAAAATAATAGTAAGGAAAAAAATCAAAACAACTTTAGGTAAAAGGAAGAAAATCATTGTATCTTTCTCAAAAGTAATATCATACATGTCACCATGCCTCCACAACACATAAACTAATGGAATGGTTTGTCTATACAGTTCCTTCTCTTGGTGATCCTGGGTCTCTACTGGATTCTCTAGAAAGATCACATCGTCCTTGATATCCAACTCTCCCCAGTCAATGAAATTAATGTCATTATGAAGATACCAATGAAGCTAAGAGACATGGAAGACATCATGGATCCTCTCCCATCATTTTTTAAATTCCAACCAATAGGCCACCTCACCAACATGCATCAACACCTCAAAGGGCCCAACATTCATGGGAGAAAGCTTACTCCCCCTACCAAACCTATATTTCACTCATGGAGGGTAAAACTTCTAGAAAACATCATCCTCGACCTCAAAATACAAGGGACTAATCCTATGATTGGAATTTTCCTTCTGTTAATCCTACGCTACTCTCATCCTCTCTCAAAACATCTTAACCATGTTCGTCATGTTGTGAACCACATTGAGACCAAAAAATACTACATCCCCAGCATTCATCTTGTATGATCATTAAATGTTTCTAGAAATTTATTTAGATAGTTTACAAGTACTATTATTTACTTGTTTTCATTATGTATTTTTTGGGTTTTTACTTTGGTAGTTCTTCATTGAAATTGAAGAATTTTGTGAAGAAGGGGGGTAGTACACAGTTTGCGTATAGTTTGGGAAAACATGATCCTAGGCTAGAAAACCGTGAGAACCCAAACAGAGGGGATTCACATAGTTAGAAAATAGTTTTATAAATCATGATCCCTTCTACAAGTAACCATGAAACTCCTTGATAGGAGGCACATAGTTAGGTGCATGGTTAGGGAAAACAATTCACCCTATACAGGTAACTATCTGTGTGGAAATTTAACCCAAAAAAATTAGATTAAAAATTGTCAAAACCCCTAGACTTTAACCAAAGTCAACCCAACTTGAACCTAACTCATTAATCTAATTTTTGTGGGTTAAATTTCCTCACAGATAGTTACCTATATAGGGTGAATTGTTTTCCCTAACCATGCGCCTAACTATGTTCCTCCTATCAAGGAGTTTCATGGTTACTTGTAGAAGGGATCATGATTTATAAAACTATTTTCTAACTATGTGAATCCACTCTGTTTGGGTTCTCATAGTTTTCTATCCTAGGCTCATTTTTTCCCAAAATATGCGCAAACCATGTACTACCCCCCTTCTTCACAAAATTCATCAATTTCAATGAATAACTACCAAAGTAACATCCCAAAAAATACATACTGAAAACCGGTGTGTGGCACCCATGTCGTGACGTTACAAGTGGTATAAAGGGGGTTTTTTCTATTATTTCATATTACTATTTGGTAGAGTAGATATGATTATAGGATTATTCAGGCCTTGGTTAAGAGCCAATTTATGGGAGACGGTAACCCATGTAAGAGGGTAAAATCCTAGTACCATGGGTGGGATTGTTGTTATTAATGTGTGTTGTTATATTTAAATGTTATTTCACCACAAGTTATGCACTTATTTTGCGATGTAATTTGTTTGAGATTTATCTTATACTTGAATCATGGCCCAATATAGAATGAGATTTGAGTATTCATTCATCATTCTAGGCACTCAGGAATTATTGCAACATGCATCATTTTTAGGGACAAATAGAAAATCATGTTTTGGGTAAGTTTTTGAAATTGGAATGTTTTAATTTCTTGTTCATTTGAAATAAAAATTGTTCCTAATATGAAATTTAAAATTTTATAATTGGTAAATATATAAAAAATGGATTTCTAATGAGAAACTGAAATAATGATGATGTGATTACCCTTTTTTAACTATTAACTAGATGTAAGGTGTTTAAAGGTAGTGATAATGCCTCAGTTTTGACTGTGTGGTGGAGAAAGGGGGTGACTTGTTATGTATTTTTGAAAATACATCTTGTTAAATGTGTTAATATTGTGTAATGATTCATGAAACCTATTTTTGTAACTATATAAATATTCCCCCAGGAAAATTACTATTGAGAGGAAGACATGAGGCTATGGATGGAAATGATCCTCTAATAGTGGAATGTTAGAAACCAACAGTAATGGGTGAGGATGTTGGAGAGAAGTTCTAAGATAACTTTTCTTGGTTCATGTAGTTTATGGAAAGAGAGTAAGTGTGGGTTATGAAGAGTATGTTTGACCTAGAATGGGAGTTTCAATTTCATTAACATACATTGTTTACCAGAGAAGGTGGACGTGAGGTAGTTCAGTTCTAGATTGAGTATATCCATAATATATTGACCACATGGAGACTCTACTGATAAAGGATTCCAATTAATTATTTACATGTTATGTGGTCAATAATTGAATTGGTGGGACATCTAGACTCTGGATATACAACTAGATAATATGGAGTTTAAGGAATTTTAGGAGACTTTCTTGGAGTAATTTTACACTGAGATGCTCAGGCAGGAGATAGAACCTGAGTTTATGAGATTGGATTAGGGGAATATGTTCATGAAGGACTATGTTGGTTTCTTTAATAACTTTCTACACTTTATTCAAGCATTGATGGGAGATGAGACTACTACAAAAAATTAGTTTTAGGATGGGCTTAAATGTGAAATTAAGTCCCATGTGAATATCTTCAAGTTGAAGAAGTTTTCATAATTGGTGAATCAATATCTAATTTATGAGGGGAACCTAAATTAGTATTCTAGTAGAAAAATTTGTTTTATACTATATGGTCATGAGTTAATACTTCCAAGAGTAGGAAGCATTATTAAGAAAATATTTACCAAAGTTGTGGAAAGAAAAGAGGCTAGGGGGAAGGATCAGTTACATAGAACCTTAGTTGGGTGACCAATCACCAGTGTGGTAGACTGGGTCACTTTCATAGACAGTTCCGACAACCATTGGTAGAGCTTAAATCTTGCAGTAGTATGAGACATCGATTGGGGTTCTACAAGAACCGATTACAGATGAGTAATTATGGAGGAGAAAGATAGAACTAGAGTAAGAGAAATATATCTTCTACACCGTACCCATCTTTTAGTTGGAGTTATAATAGCCATGGAAGTAGAGGAAGTGTTCATGACACTTATTTGAAAGAAAACCCAAATTTTTTGAGTTCTTTGGATTAGGGGACTCAGACTACATCATAAGGAAGAGGGGAAGGACAATTTTTTGAATTTCATCCTACACTGGTGGATAATGAGTCCGGACCATTGACAATTAGAGGTAATATTATTATAGATTTTATTATATATAATTCCTTATTTGATATTGGTGCCTCCCATTCTTTTATATCTGCACAACTTGTGAATGGTTTGATCCCGATGGTAGAATTATTGGGTGAGGTTATCACAATAGATACACCTTTGGGAGTACGGTCAAGAGACATCTGTTTGTGAAAGAGTGTTCTCTCTGGGCTGGGGAGTATCATTTCAATTAGGATCTTTTAATCCTTGACAAGTTATGATTTTACCTAGTTATGGTTATGGATCAGTTAGTAGAATAATAATCCCACATAGATTGTAACGAAAGGATAGTGACTTTTATGTCTCCTGTGGGTAAAAATTATATTCAACATGGAGAGTGGGATATCCAAGCAAGACATGTTGGGCCAATTCATTAGAAACTATGGGATCTCACCACCCAAGTAGAAAGTAATTTACTAAATGATGTCGTTAAAAATAATGATTTATTTCCCCACATAGTGGATATGTTCAAGGATGTGTTTCTTGAATACTTCTTAGTGTTTCCACCTAAGAGAGATATGAAATTTATGATTAAGCTCATTCTAAGGGATGATATAGTTTATATTCCACCATAAATAATGGAAAAAACAGAGATTAAATATATTAAGACATAGTTTTAAGAGTTTATGAATAAGGGGTTCATCAAAATGAGTATTTTTATTTGGTGTTCTCCAGTTTGGTATGCAAATAAGACCGATGAGAGCATGAATGTATGCGTTGATAATGGAAATTTGAACCAAATGGATATGAAAGCTAGTGTCCTCTTCCATATATCGATGATATACTTGACCTATTGAGGGGATCTTGTGTCTTATCCATGAATGAATTAAGATCAAGGTATCACCAGTTCAGAGTTCAACATTCTGATACACATTAAACAGCTTTCAGAAGCAGGTATTTCCTTTATGAGTTTTTCGTGATGCCGTTAAGGATGAAGAATGGACCTACTGTATTTAGGGCCTTAATGAACTAGATATTCCACCCATACATAGATTAGTTTTTGGATGTGTTCACGGATAAGATATTGGTATAATCCAATACTCATGATGATCATTACCAATATCTTGAAATCATCTTAAGTACACTGAGAGAGAATAGACTATACACCAATTTATCTATGTTTCAATTCCAGATTGATTAGGTACACTTTATGGGTAAAATCATCTTATAATAAGGTGTTTCACTGTACCCAGATAATGTTCAGGTAGTTTTTTCTTAAATGAAAACTAATAATGTCTTTGACATATTTAGCTTTTTTGGGGCTAGTGTGTTATTATAGTAGGTTCATCAAAGGGTTTTCCTAATTAGAAGGGTTTATTTCAAGATTAAACAAGAAGGGAGTTAAGTTTGAATGGTTTGGATCATGTGATAATTCCTTCTAGGAGTCGAATAAGTGCTTAAAATGACACCAAAATTGATCCTACCTGAGCCAGGGGAGGAGTACATGGTGTTTTTTGATGCTTCTGGAATCGGGCTTTGAGCAGTGTTGATGTCAGGAGATCGCATTTTAGCTCATGGTTTCGGGAATTTAAGGGAACATGGGAGGAATTACCCTATGTATGACCCTAATATAGTTGCAATGGTTTATTATTTGAAGGGTTTCCAACATTCTCTATTAGGAAGTCACTATTTATATTGATCACAAGATGTTAAATAACATATTCTCACAACATGATTTGAATCTTCTGTGGTGGAGGCTGGTTGAGTATATGCAGTCATTTGATTTTGAGCTAGAATATATTCCTGGGAAGGTAAATATATTTTATATTTATTTAATTAGGAAAAATCAGACTCATGAAGTTCAGAAGTCTAGTGTTGAGTGTAAAATGATGACTTTATTGGAGGAATTTCATGTTGTGGGTTAGGAGGGTCAAGAGAATATGAATTTCATATCAGTATCAGTGTATTCTAAAATTTTGAGCCAGATAAAGGATAGGTAGTATGAGGATCCAACCTTTTTAGCATTAAGGTAAACCCATGAATGTGGGGAGAAAACTTCATACTAGACTATAGATGAGGATGATATCATATATGTCAAGAATTGAGTTGATGTGCCTATGAGTTTATAGGAGGAGTTGATGTGTGAATTTCATGCCTTGAAGTGGGTGGTTTATCATGTTTGACTAAAATTTATTATGACATATGCTGATAGTATTTGTTGATGGACATAACAAAAGGAGGGTTTGTGACACTATGCTACACCTTATAACTAGGGAAGGATGAGCATCAATGACCAGGTGGTTTACTCAAGTCACTACCAATTCTGGAATAGAATTGGGATGATGTTACCATGGAATTTGTATTGGTAATTCTGATGATTCCATGGTAGAATGATATTATTTGGGTTATTATTGACTATTTGAAAAGGGTAGTACATTTATTACTAGTATGGGATACTTTAAAAGTGGATTAGTTGGAAGACACATACATTTGGGAGATAGTCTACATGTATGAGGTACCATAGAGTATAGTTTCTGAACACAACATTAGTTTTAATTTACACTTATAAAAGGGAATACATAAGGTTCTTGGTGCATAAATTTTACTAAGTACAACATTCCACCCATAGACAGATGGGAAATCAGAACATACTATACAGGTTCTCGAGGATATGCTTTGGGAATGTGTCTTAAATTTGGTGGGTCTTGTAATAAGTACCAATCATTAGTGAAGTTCTCCTATAATAATAGATATCATTAAAATATTTATATGGAACCATACAAGGCTCTTTATGGTAGGCCATTCAGATCACCTCTATGATGGATTGAGGTAGGTGAGTCAGAGTTATTGGGACTGAGTCTTGTGTAGGAGACTTTGGAGTAGTTCCAACTAATTTAGAAGCTTATAGATATGAACCATACTTTATAGAAGTCCTATAATGATAGATGTCTCTGACCCTTGAAGTTTACAGTTGATGATTGTGTGTTCCCTTGGGTGTCACCTAGATTGGGTCACAATAGGATATTGAGACAGGGCAAGTTGACTCCAATGTTTGTTTCACCATTTTAGGGTTTGGAGATAAAAGAACCAATTCCATTATGTATGGGTCTTCCATAGAGGTAAAATTCTATTCATGCTTTTTTTCATGTGTCACAACTTTAGTGGTATCACCCGGACCATTCTCTTGTGAAAAAATTAGATGATGTTGAAATTGAGACTGATGCATCCTTTGAGGAGCAGACGACACATGCATTGGATCCTAATGAGAAAGTGTTGTGGAGAAAGACCCAGATGATAGTTCATGTACTGTGAAAAAATGGACATATTCAGGAGGAAACATGAGAGAGAAAAGAGGATACATGGGGTCAGTGGCACAATATTTTTACCTTGTAATATTAGATATTCATTGGAGTAAAAACTCAAGGATGAGCTATTATAAGGTGGTGAGATTATAAGATACTAAAAAGTTCCTGAACATATCTCAATCTTGTTTACAACTACTCTTTTTACTTTTTTTGAGTATGTCCTTTTTCGGTTTTACCTAATATTTTTTTTTGTGTAAAATTGGAGAATTTTGGGAAGAAGTGGGGTAGTGCATGGTTGGCGCACTATTTTCCCAAACCTTGCTCCTAGGCCAATAAACCATGTGAACCCAAACAGAGGGTATTCACATGGTTGGCACATGGTTTTATAAACTATACACCCTTCGACTAGTGACTATGAAACTTCTTTATAGGAGGTTCATGGTTATGGAAAATTGTGCATCCCATATAGGAAACCATATGCACATAAATTTAAACCCCCAAAAATTAGATTGAAAATTCTCGAACCCCATGGACTTCATTGAAAGTCAACCAAAATCGACCCGAACTCATTACTCTTATTTTTGGAGGCATCTAGATGAATTGATAGGGATCTCGAACACCATTACTAATGAATTAAAGTCTGTAATGAAGATTATTATCCTCTCCTAATAAGATATTCTCTTCCTGTGTAGGTTTCTCTCTCTCCCTCTCTTATCTCTTTATGGATAAAAATTAGATGGTTTTACTATATTGTTTAATTTTATAGATCTAGGTTTTATGGATCTTGATTCTTTTGATCTTGGATGTAGGTTTTGGTTTTAGACATCATTCTTTGACATGATCTTTGAAATTCCACGTCAATTGGGGATTTTCGTTGGTGAGAGTTCATCATTAATCTTGAGGTAGGTAGTCTAAATTCCAAATCCCATATTCTTGATTTAATTATGTGTATGTAATTATGAAATTTAATTTTCGATTATTGGGAAATTTCATTGATTATTGAATTGGTTTAATTTTGTTTCCATGTTATAATAATTTGTGGTAAATTGGGGAAATTGAAATTGGTGGAATTGGATTAATTAATTTCATAATTAATTAAATGAATATAATGATTTTTAAATTGAAGAGATATTGGTATTGTGTAATTGGTCAATTTATATGATTATGAATTAATTGATAATGGGGATTATGATATGGTTGGCTTAACCTAAATGGATTAATGGGTTAGATGATTAAATGTTGATAAATTCTTTACCAATGAATTAGTTATAATATATCATGTGATTAAAGTGATTAAATATGTTTGAATTGATAATTGAATTGGAACCCCATGATGAGAATGTTTGAAAATATGGCTATTGATTCTTAACATTGATTTGTATGAAATTGTGATACATGTGATATTGTGATTTTTTGATATATGTGTGTGAGACATGGATTGATGCTTCAAAATCCCATAGTGATAAATGTGTTGTAGGACATGGAATGATGCTTCAAATACCCATGTGGTTCTAGACCTGGTGTTATAGGTATAAAATGTTAGCATTGGACAATGGTTCCAATCAGCTATGATATGAATTAAAATTGGATAGATAATGAAAGACCATAATTATAATGAATTGTGATATTCCCTTTGTAATATGGTTCAGATTATGGCATGGGTAGAAGTAGGTATTGAGTATTTAAGTTTCCTCAAGAACTCAAGGGATTATGTGGGTAAAAAAGAATAATTGAATATATGTAAATTCTTTACTTTATTGCATGATTTTTATTATTTATACAACTTCAGATAATAATATTGGCTGGATATTGTTTTAAACGTCATTAGAGGTGGTCCACTGAGTTGTAATCACACCCTACTTGGGCTTTCTATTCGGTACCCAAATAGAATTCATTTTTTAGGACAATATAATGGAAAGATTCCTATTTTAGATGGGTGATTTGGGATGAGGAATGAATGAGGGAACCAAAAAGGTGTTAGGATCTGCTTGGGAGTGTCATTGTGTCTTTATTTTGGTTTACATTTGACACTTGACATGCATTTGGCATGACATATCTACTGCTTTAGTTTGGGTTATTGTATTCCTATTTTGATTATCATGTGATACTAATATTGTTTAATTTATGGGGTTTTAGTTGTATTTGGTTTATTTACTTCTACTATTATGCTACTTTGATAAAGAGGGTATAGTATCCCCATTATTGATATTATACCCTCACTGTTAGTTTCTAGCCTTTGGCGTATGAGGAGGCACACTTGAGGTCATGTGACCGACTGGCTTAGGGAACCGTTGTGTGGCACCTAGGTTGGGATGTTACCCTTCTAACAAAATGTAGAACAACATGGTCTCCCTTAAAAAGTATCAAATATAACAATGTACTTGGTTGAGTGATAGATTTTTTTTGTATAAAAACTAGAAAAAGGTAGGTTTCATACCTAAGACCCTCCAAATTCAATGACACATTCCCACACATATATCCACCAATGTATGGATGGTCTGCTCCGTCTACCTATCTTTCTGTGGGTATAAAGTAGTTATGACGTGTAACTAAGTTCCAATAGCATGCTGAAATCCCTATATAATAATGAGGTAAAACATGCATCCCAATATGAGACAATGGACCTTATAACTCCATTAAAATGCATCACCTGATCCACATACATCATAGCCAAAACATCCACTACGACTAACTCCTTGATTGTCAAGAAGTGATCTGATTTCTCAACCGATCCAAGATCAACCAGATAACATCACAACATCCCAATGATCTGGGTAACCATATTATTAAATCAATTGATATTTCATCCCATTTCCACTCATGAATTTCCATATTCTACAAAAAACCACAAAGACCATGATGCTTGGCCTTTACCTGCTAAAAAACCAAACACCTCACCATGAACTCTGCCACCTACCGTTTCATCATGGGCCACCAAAAGTGCATGCTTAAACTATTGTTCATATTTTAAATTATTATTTTTACCACCAAAGGTGAGCTGTGAAACTCCTAAAGGACATAATTTCACATCACTACTATAATAAAAAACCATCCATGAAATAGTATCAGGTTCCGATCATTCTCAGACCATCCCTCTAGAGCATCACTGTGGCCAACACGATCACCCATAACATCTACCTATGAGTATCCCAATAAGAATAATCCACCTAACTCATCATAGAATACTAAACCATTATCTGAAAAAAAAAATTCCTCTGACATCATACACCCTTACATCTGAGTGAAAGGATGCCAACTCCTCCAGTGATCTCCAAGTATTCCCAAATAACTGAACAACAACCTTCCCCAAATTCCTACTAAAATTATCAACCATAAAAGTGAATTTTTCAGAGTTGTAGAAGATCTCAAAATAAAAAGGATAAAGATACTCTATCCAACTCTTATTCCATAAATTTAGATCACATTTATAAATTATATACCTCACGCTTTATGATCCATAAAGACCACAAAGCTCCCCCCAGTGAGGAAATTTCACTAAAATTTAAATGATAATAGAACCTCAGCTAGATCCAGACCATTGGTGGAATAATTATACTCATGGGGACATAAATTATTATACCCATAAGATATAACTTCCCTATAATACAGCAACACAAATCCCTTTCCCAAATGGGAAGCATCATAAAGAACCTCAAAAATCACACCCTCCTTAGGAAACTGAATAATTGGATTGCTGACAAAATCCTTCTTAGGGTAACTGAACATAGCCTAAAAATAATTAGTACATAAAGAATCATCATCTTTCCTAGTCAAAGTTTTCAACGGGGCTGCATCTTCAGAGAAATCAGGCATTAAAATCAAATAGTATCCTAAAAGACCAAGAAAACTGCAAACCTCTACCACATTCTTTGGTTCTTTGTATGAAACAAATGCATCAAATTTAGATGGATCCTATTACACACTAATAAGACACCACATTCCCTAGTAAATACCCCTCTCGTGTGTAAAAACTATACTTGTAAAAATTTCCATTGAGTTGGCGACATTGAATGAGTTGTAAGACAACTATGGGATGTTTGACATGTTACTTATGTGACTTCAAGTAGATCAAGATTTCATTAATGAATTAGATGAATAACTAGTCTAGGAACTCATGGATTAGGGAGTTCATAAGCCCCATTATCATTGGAAGTGAATTAGTAACAACGAACAAAATGACTATAAACTTTATGTTCACATGCCTACATCTAAAGGTAGTCTTCGAGAGATCTCCCTCCTTCACCCTCAACTAGTGGTATTCAAACTGCAGATTGATCTAGAAAAACCAAATCACCCTCTTAGCTAGTAAAAAAGATCTCTATCCTGGGAAGGGAGTAACTATTCTTGACTTTCATCTGATTCAATATCTAGTAGTCTATACACAAGCTCATACTACCATCCACCTTTTTGGCGAACACCAGAGTACCCCATGATGACACACTATTCTCAATAAAACCCTTCTGCATTAGATCATCAATCTGAATCTTCAACTACCAAAACTCATATGGTGTCATATGATAAGGATCTATTAAGATTATATAAACACCAGGAATCAATTGAATATCAAAATCAACATCATTTCAAGGGGGTAGTGTCAAAACATCCTTAGTAAAAACATCTAGAATCTATATAACGACCCTGATGACCTCCACTGCCCTAACATCCCATGATTCTATTGATAACTCAGCCATCAAATAAATAAGGGGATTCACATGTCATCTTTCCACCTAGAAACCAACTTCACTATCAAAATCCACTCACTAGTAATCCATATCTAAGAACACAACCCTCCTCTGGAAGAAGTCGATAATAGAAAATATGGAATAAAATCAATAAATGAATAATATGGCATCATATGGATACATCTGTAGAAAGAAAATATCCTCACAGGACTTATGTGGCCTCATCATCAGTCTACAACCACGAAACACATAAACAAAGCTAGTCTAGCATCCAACTGGTATAGTCAACACCAGGGTCATGGGAATCTTCTCTACGTCAAATCCCAGAACATAGACTAGAGTTGGTGTAACAAAGGAGTGAAAAGATCATGCATCAAAAAAGGCACAAACAAGGGTACAAAACAAACCGATTGTACCTATGAAGATATCTGGCCCCTATGGTACTTCCACATACACTGTATGTAATTGACCATACCTAGATCATCTACCTCTCTTTTGAAATCGACCTCCGTGAACAAGCTCAGGTCAAGGTCTCTGGACACAAGGGAAATCATGAGGCTGGCCAATATATGCTCTATCTCCCATTGGTGGAGTGTAACCCTAATTCCCATATAGATTGAATAGTATCATTGGAAAATGTTATTTAGGATGGTGATGAACCTATAAACCTACAAAAAAATGAGCTTGGGGAACCATTGTGAATTGATTATGGTTATTAACATGAACCATAAAACCAAAAAACACTAGAATGTTATCTCTAGTAAAATCATGGAGACCACTGTCCCTATAAGGTCAAAAGGGAAACTATATAGGTCGACTCCCCTCTGGTAAAAAACATGAATTCATTAGTTTATGAGACCTTCCACTAACATATCTACTCCTTAAAGAACCCTACTAATTCCCATATTGTGGAAAATCACATGGTGAGTGAATATGATCGATCACCTCTTCATTATTATAAACATATAGATACATTGGTAACATAAAAGGAGTAACTTCATACTAGATAGAAGGAAATAGAGACTTCTCAAGTTGTCTCACATGAGACTCCTAATCTAGAAAAAATATTTGGGTAAAATCATAGAAGGTCCTCGAACTTGATTCCCAACTCCAGCGTTGACATACTCTCTTACTGAAGAGAAAGAAGCTCATGCCTCTTCACCACCTTCATCGTTGATGAAAGGAACTCTGCCTCCAAATCCTTCTGAAATTCAATCCATCCAACATCTTCCTTCTTCTACTCACCAGAAAAAATATCCCCCACTAACGAATAGGTCCCCAAATATAACAAAATGAAAAAGTTACCGAATACTTTATCGGTGCCCGGATCAAACAGAAAGTGATATCAAGTTCCTCCATCCAACTCCATATCTCCACATCCGAAACAATTCCCTCATTATTCCCCAAAGCCTACAATTAAAAAGAATGTAACACCCTCTGAAAATGATCCTTCTCCTTAACCAGATCAACCCTATGGTGATAAACTATATCATCTTACTGAACCACAACATCTTGAACCACTTGCATGTGATGAACATTATCCATTGCTAAAAATAAAATAAGAACTAACAAAGTATGGTAGTATTTAATGTTATTGATATTCAATTTAACTCAATTTATTCATTTTAACTTTCCCAAAACAACTAAATTAAAATAGTAATGCAATTAATAATTATTCATGTACCTCTCCGAGGACTCTACCTTGAAATTAGGTCTCCCTACTTAGCCATTCAATAATCTCAGATTCCATGCATTGTATTAGAGGGGGCCCTAAAAACCCATTTCCAAGACAGTCACCCTAAACTATATTAGGCACCAAGTTGAACTGTATTTGTTTTCATACCAACCCATGAAATAATCACTATGATTAACTCCATGCACCATCCTATATCTCAATAATCACCTATAGTACCACTCTGTCATGACCCCCTCCCTCCAGAGATACCACAATGAGGAGAGAGAGATAATGACCCCCAAGTCCCACCTCCAGTAAGCTCCAGGTTGGAAAATAGAACCAAGGTTATAAAAATCTCATGTAGTGGGAGACATTACCGTATTTAATAAT
The DNA here is from genome assembly GCA_963277665.1 of Viscum album. Taxonomy (NCBI): domain Eukaryota; kingdom Viridiplantae; phylum Streptophyta; class Magnoliopsida; order Santalales; family Viscaceae; genus Viscum; species Viscum album. The sequence goes on from OY728120.1 coordinate 791,515,731, forward strand.
ATAATATAGAGATATAAGATGATTAATCAAAAATAAACTCCATTAAAAAATATAAAAAGAAATAAAAAACTATCTCATAATGCATGTATAAATAAATGTGATACAAATAAAAGTATCTAAATTAAAATACCCAAAATAAAATCTAAATCAAAGAATCTACATTTATACATGGTCCAAGATAGTATTTTCCATAACAATCCACATAATCCTTCGAGAAACAGGAAAAATATTTTGTATACTTAGGGTGAGAATAGAGGTATACTCATTCGAAAAACTATAGTCTCTCATACAAATGTGAAAGAAGTATACTAATGAACCCATGAGTAAACTGAAGAGCCAACTAAACCTAAATAGGCCAAATATCCAACCCAACCTCACTAAGTAAACTTCAGTAAATAATGAAATCCATTTATAATAACATAATAAGAAGCATATAAATTAAGGGTACCCCACACCACTTTCCCACTTATTTTCGACTCTCACACCCCAACACCGTACGTCCTAAAAATCCAATATCTTATGAATAAAATATACCACCATACCAAAATCATGATCACACTACATCATGAACACATACACCAAGGACACCTTACAACAAGCACAGTCACATCATATCTCACCCATAGAAACATGGGCCACCACCACACACCCAATTCCATAACAAGAGTAGAAGAGTTTCCTGAAAATGAAGTACATAAACTGTGTGACCTCCTCCTACCATGAATAAACCCCACTATAATCCTCCCCACATCATGTCCAAAACATATCTTGGTCGAAAACACCTGGTCCCCCACCCCACGACACAGTCATCACATCAATCCTGAAAAAACCTGGTCCATCTCATATCACCCGAGGACACCTAGGCCGTCATCTAGTGTACTACATACCTTCGACCATCACAACCTCTTCATATATACTCACCTAGATGATATATTGGGAAATAATGGGTATCCAACCATCCATCCTCGTCACTAGGATATTGGAAAGAACACCGCCGCACGAATATGCGAGTGTCTTCATATAATGCTTAACATGGGTGGGGTGTATACAGAAATAAAAATGAATACACATGAATATACATATAACCGCATTAAATACCAACATATGTGTTCAAAATCCAGCACCAAAAAAATCAAAATATCACCACTTTCAGTGCCACCTATTAATACATAGCAACAAACAACAATCCACAAGCAGCAACTCGCACCACCAACCAATTCTATCATCAAACTCATTCATTTCATTATTAAGAATCATCCACATTTGACCACATATCCCATCATTTAGTTTTATATATATATATTTTCTCATCCCATTATCTAATACAAAACCCATATATTTTAACCATTATTAAATATTTATTTCATCACTACCTAGGAATTTGAAAAAAAGAAACCACATTTCATGAGAAGATCATCATTACCATCATATCATCACTCACTAACCCAAAAGCACTGTCACACAACCATGACCTGACCACCACAAAATAATATCCATACAACAACCACCTCTCCATCAAAAAATTAGAGTTATACAACTAACACATCACCACCTAAAAATCATGAATAAACAACAACCACCTCACCACCCCCAAATCATGGCCACATATCACCCATCAACCCCACATCACATCACAAACACAAATCCACACCCCAGAAGTACAACCACACATAACAACACATCAAAGACCATTTTACATATTTAAAACATGGGATTTTATCAAATTTTACATTATTGTGGGGGTGTCATCACACAATCTATAATCACGTTGCAACCATTTCATTAGCCAAATATAAGTGGTTATCCAATTTCTCGTTTAGGGTGATATCACAATAATCACAAAAAAAAATAGAAATCAGAACATATATCATCTATAATTAAAAAAATCCCCCAATGAAAACAATTTTAAGAGGGGAATCAGTCTCATAAAATCCATCATATAACATTAATAACAATGCTTTAAAAACATCCAAAACATCCCCCTTTTCCATTTAAATTTAAATTAAATATTTTTTTATCTTTAATTAATCTAGAACAACCATAACCCATAGATGAAAAAGATTAAAACCATACTTCATGACAAACAATAAATAGACATGTGGGATTACCTACCTCAAAAAGATTTTTAGACACACTACACACTGCATTGTGAACAAGAAATGACCGAAATCCTTAAATGAAAATATTAATTGAGGATCAACATTCACAACATCAATGGATCATCAAAACACATCCCAAATCACACCCCAAATAAAAATAAATCACTAAATTTAATCCATAAGAATAATAAAATTAAAGCATTGGTGCAAAGAGAAACCACTCACCTCTAATCATCAAAAAACAACAAATGGAACTAACAGATTGAAGTAGGAGGAAGAGGTAGAATATCTCATTCGGGCACATAGTGTTTATCTGGAATTAGAGGGGAATAATCCATGAATGAATGAAAATAATCGTCTTCGAAAAGTACTTTAAATATTGGATCCCAGTGTTTTTATGTCACATAATATATATACAAAATGTGAATTCCAAAGGTTCCCCATTATCCATGTTCAATCCATGAACTATCTAGCTGTACAGGTTGTGAATCTCCTTTATAGGTTGTAAATCCCACTTACACGACCTGAACTTCCTAAAACAGCTATTTTGTAGCTCCATCCTCCACTAAAAACTCTAAAACATCCCCCAAACAACTCCAACCTCCAAAACTGGAAAAGTAACAGAACCTAAAGGCACATACCATTATACAACCCTCTTTCCTTATGTCTAAAAATATTTAACAATAATAATATATTTTCTTCCCAGGTTTAGTCTATATTAACTCGTATCACCTATATGGAAAATAATCAACCCATTATATCATTTTTATTTTTATTTTTATTATTTCTAGTTTTTCCACATCAACCATGATGTGTTTGTTAAAAACAAATAATTGTTTTCCACATCCAATAAAAATAAATATTTTTAAAGTTTCTTGACTATCAGTATAAAACTAAAACTCTAAAAAACTAAAATTATCCTGTTAACACTATAATAAAAATATAAATCTAATATTTCAGAAGATATGATATATCTATAAAGATTAGTATAAAATATTTAAAAAACCATTATAGATTTTATTAAAAATTAATCATTAATTTCATGTAATTTTTACCAATCAGGTGTATCGTGGTTGCTCACTAATTCATTTATATAAATCATAACATGATGTTTTAGGGATAAATTACCTTACATTACAAAAACAACAACAATAATAATAATAATAAAGGGTGTAATTGGTAAGATGAACAACTATAACCCATATTTAATTATATCTCTTAAAGTCCTAGAGTTATTAATTACAAATTCTATGATGATATTATCCAACCTCTATAATGATTTGAGTAAAGGTTGTATCATTTATTTGGAAAAGTGGCTATTAACACTTTATGAAACCAAATAATTTTTATTGTAGTTAGAGATCTCATGTATCATGTTACCCCATTATTAATTATATCAAAGAACCTTATATATCATGGAATTATCTAGACGTATAGATAATGTAAGGTTATAAGTTTTATTTAAATACTTCTTCTTTTTCTCTAAAATTGATGATATACATAGTCTATTTCTTAATCTCAAGGTCCCATTTTCATCATTTTTTAATTCATACATATTTTTAATTTACACAACTTTTACCATCTTTTAAAATATAATGTCTTCTTATTGTTCCTTATTTTTCTTCTATACTGAATAAGGTTGACCAATTTTATGAGAAATGTATGACATTGTCACTGTTATCATTTTTTTCAAATATATTCTTAAAATATCATTATGTATTGAATGATTCTTAAACCTATTCATGAATATAATACCATGGTCCTATCTTCTTAGTTCATATGAAAAATTATTAAATTTGTTGGGTTGATAATGGATTTATTTAATTCACACTAAAAGACAATTAATTAAATGAAAGTTATAAATGTGTTATACACTAAGAGTTACTAAAATATAAAATCAATAATTTTAAAAGAAAAAATCACTTAGGAAAAATGACAATATTCTCACACCATAACTTTTCTTCATCCATTTCATGTTGTCTTATTGTTGTGTTCATGTAGAAGAATAGGGTTTGAATGATGAAGAAAATAAAAATAAAATATTAGTTTCTTTTTTATTATATTTTTTTGTGGTATTATGATCCTCTATCATCCTATATATAAGGGATCTATATTTGAAAAAAATCAACTAGGAGTATTATTTAGGAATCATTTGTCTATAATGAAATGAAGGGATATTCAATGTGGTCTAACTAGTAATGCAGAGTCCATTTAATGATGGATAGAAGTGCTTTGGATCATCTAGGATGTGGTTTGAAGGATTTTTTATATAATATTATTTTTGTATTGAGCATATTTTTCTTGATATAACATATGGAGTTTTGATGTTTTGAATTTTGAATCCAGCTGATGTTGTGATTTATAATCTGGTAAGCGGGTTCCATGGCCGCCATTTATGATGTTGGGTTATTGTCTATATGGTTACTGGTAACCCAAAATCCGACTTTTTAGAAAATAAAAAAAAATTGATTGCAGGCTGTAATTAGACCTTACGGACTTCATATGACTCTGATGTATTAATTTATACTTTGTATGAATTTTAAATTATTATGAAAAAAAAAATTATGACACTGCATTATTCCCCAAAACATCACACAACATTTAAATTATTACGTAAGGGAAATTAATCTGTATTTGGGGAGTCCATATGAATTTGTTATGGATTTATATGATTTTTTTCAGGTAGTGTATGCCTCTGAGAGACCATAAGACTTTGGATGGATTCACATGACATTGTGGAACTATACTAAACTAATATTTAATAAGAATTTCAAAGTCATATGATTCATCATGTTCATGATATAAATGAAATATTATATTAATGATGATGAAGTCATACAATGCTTATAATATTTTTTAATAATTAAAACATCATGGGATTTGGATTAAATCCATGGTACAATTTGAAATTTAAGGATCAATTGTAGTGATATTTATATGATTTAAGTATTAAATATGATTTTTATGGGAAAAAATACAAGGATAAAAATTATGCAATTAAAGGTTATTTTATATCTTGATATTTAGATAATTATAAACCATGATTAAGGGTGATCATGTAGATATAAACATGGCCACACACCTCATCTTGGGGATGCTAGTGTAGTAGATGTGGAGGGTGTTGTAGTGTTGCAATGGGTGCATTTTTGAATAAATTTTTTTGTAGTTTTGATGGATCATGTTCTTGGATAATGTCATGTCCTGAAATGATTTTAATACATATGTGGGAGACAAGAAGACTATCCATGATAATATAGAGGATGACTCACCTAATTTTAAAATTATATTTTATTTAAATTGGGTATGTGATAATTATAGAAACTGTTGAGAAAACAAGAATTTCTAGAAATATGAATGAAAAAGTTAATTGTCAAAATTAGTGTATATTAAATTTTAAAAAACACAGGAAAAGGTGAAGGAATTTATCAATGTGGGATTTAATGTATATTAGATAATAAAACAGATAAGAAGCATTACATTTTTTACTCTAGAAAGGAGAAGAAGAAAAATAATAGGTACTCGATTATTTTACTCACTAAAAAGGATTTTATGATGTACATAAATAATAAGTAAGTGGAACTTATTTAACACAATATACCAAATGTAGATTCCACATTTAATCATGGAATAAAAATAAATCAAAGGAAGATTAGTGACCTCCAAATTTTGCATAGAGTAGTGAGATTTCTGGTTGTTCCTCTTTGTAAAATAGGAGGGTTAGTGAGACCAATTAGAATTCATAATCATAAAAATAGTGATCTTTAATGTATATAGAAAACATTCATATTATTATGCATACTTATTGGATTAATCTATTTGGGTGAACCAAGTAAAATAAAAAAGTTCTTTTATTTTTACAGTATTAATGTTGTGAGGAAAAGAGAGAGAAGTGTTCCAAATAAATATAGAACAATATCATGGAAAAAAGGAAGTATTAATTAAAACTCCCTCCTTCATTCACCTCTCAGGGTGTATTTCTTGTCAGTGAACAAAAATTGGTATCATAGATGAAGGTTCTATATAGGGTTCTATCTCTTTGAGGAATGATGGAAATAGCGGTGAAAATAATGAAATCCTTATTTTTGAGGAAAATAACTCCAAAAATGTAAAAATCACATAGAATATTATTTTCATTCACAGTTATTTGATGTATATATGGAAGAAATTCCTAGAATATATAAAATTAAAAATAATAGTGCAATAATAGTAAGATATCGCAATGATTTCGAAGCAGAAGCTAAGGTGACAAATAGTTTAGGTGGATCTTTGGTGAATCTTATCAATATTAAAGGGGAAGTCATGATATACATATAATATAATACAATATATGCTTCAAAATATTTATGAATGTGATTCAAAATTTAAGGATATAAAGATTGAAGCCTTGTAGAACAAATATGAATATTTGATAATGATTCCAAATAATGTAGTTGATGCTTTTTTGGATTGGATTAAAATTCTAACTGAGGATATGTGAAGTCATGGGGAAGTAAATGATGATGTAAAAATTATTAAAATAATCATGGAGACATCTCTTCCATGGATCAATCAAATGGTTTAAAAACCTGAAGATAAATACCTGAAAGAGGTAAAATTTTAATGCTTGCATAATACCTTTTTCTTATAATATAAGGAACAATGAAAATGAATTTAATTAAATAAGAACCTAAGGATGAAGAAACTGATGAGATGATGTCATTTATTTCTTATAATCTCAAAAGGGGAAAGGGATGTTTAATGGAAATATACCACTCACTTTTTTGAATATGATGTTTTTTCGCATATTGATTCTATGGGTCCCAGAAAATTACAGGATGATAATGATGAAGAAGAACCCAAAATTAAGTCAGTCAAATGTGGGAATAACAAGTGGAAACTGAAGTAGAAACTTTTCAAGAAAAAGATAGTTTTATATATAGATAATGAGGAATTAGTGGAAATAGAAGTGGAAGAGGTTACAGAATATAGAGAACAAAGTGAATAAGTACCCATGGATATTGTAGATAAGATAATTAAGAGGAAATTTATGATTTAGTTGATGAAATCAAGGGTAGAGTAGATCTTGAATATGATCTTGAAGAATCCATTGAGGAAATAGACATATGGAGGGATAAAACAATGAAATACAATAGTGTTGTAAATGAATCTAATATTTATATTTAACAATATAATAAGGTGAATCTAGAGATGAAATTGGAAATTAACAAAAATAAATATATAAATTTTGGTAGCTTCTAAAAAGAATGTGAGTATAGATTCAGTGTTGAATAAAATTAAAAAATTATTAATGGTTTGAATAATTATTTGATATTGTGGGTCAAAGGAGTTGAATAATGTGAATAAAAAGTCATGATGTGGTGAATAATTTGTGAAGATCATAAAGGAATCCTCACTCTTGGTATAACATCGAGGAGAACAGGTGCATCAACCAGTAAGGAAGTTCATAGGGTGTCCATAGAAAAGTTATTTTTATTACATGATTGTAGTGGTTTGGTGAAAAATTATCATCAATTATGGTACATGATCATAACAATAATTTAGTAATGGTGAATTTCAAACCTCAGGCACCTATACCCTATAAGAAAATTGTGCATCATGGTACCCAGATAACTATTTTCAATGCTGTGAAGGAGGAAATGAAGACAACCAATATAAAGTGTTATTTTTATGGGATGTAAGGAAAAACTAAATATGTGTGATCCATTGAAAAATCATTCTTTAGGGATTAAGAAATAAAAAAATAGGTTATAAGTTTTTTGTAATCTTAGTTAGATTTTAATTGGTAATGTTATTACTATGAAGTTTTTAGGAACTAGTAAATGAATTGTTCATATAAATCATGATAAAACATGGCCAAAGAGTCTTGAATAAGTGAAAAAACAACAACTAGTTGAATCATCATGAAATATGAATACTAAAAAAATATTTTTGGGGTTTGAAGATGAGGATGAAAATCTTGATCTGGAGGTGATGTAACCTTTCTCTTCATCAAGTAAATCAAACAACTAGTCATGGATCAGTAAGGGAATAGATTAAACGGATAACATTGCAGAAAAATACTTAAAATAAATGGATAGTTCTAAAATATGGATTCTAGGGAGTGGGTTAAGTTCACATTTGATGGGAAACAAATACCTCATCCCTAATATACAACAAAACAAGGATAGATTTTTCCACATCAACAACAATTATGGGATGAATATTATTAGCTCCATAAAATCCATGGTTATTGGAAAATTCCTAAGATAGACTGATGTTATAGTTGTTAAAGGAATTAGTCATAGTATAATAAGTGTTAGACAACTACTTGACTTAACATATGAGGTGAAATTAATAAAGAATACATGAATTTTAAATAAAGAGATGGCTCAGTTATTTTCCATGATAAACCGACTAAGGGGAATCTTTTCCATATTGGTGAGAAGATTTTTTGCATACTATATGTAGAATATGAAAATAGTTTGTGTCCCAATTGTCTTGGACAATTGATCTAAAAATAAATGAAAACAATATTCAATAATGATGGAACTGAATACCCCCCCCCCCCAAAATTCAATTTAATGATATTCCCATGTGTGAATCATTTTAAAAGGGTAATATTGTCTGAGAAAAATATAAAATGAAGAAATAAAAACCATCAATGTTACATGAGTTAGTTCATGTATCTGTTTGTTGTCCAATGAAACCTAAATAATTAGATTAAAAAAGGAAACATATCTTGATTATTGGTGACTTCGAAAGGATGTCACTGATTATGGTGGTTACACACAAAACTGAGGTATTCAAATGCATCACATAGTTTTTAAGAAAAAACGAAAATGTACTTGGTGTAAAAATAAAGAAACTTCACACCAGAAATGGTAAAAAAAAATTCAATCCAATTAAATAAATATTACTTATAAAATAATGTGATTCAATATCAAGATTCAATGATGAGGACTCCTAAAAAATAGATTCATTGAGAAGAGGAACTAGATTATAAATAACATGGATCAGTCAATGTTAATAAGGAAGAACCTACCAGATAAATTTTGGTAAAAAGTTCTTATCACCTTAGTGTACATATCCAATATGGAATTTTTTTTCTAAATAAAGATAATATCCCCTTTGAGATATGGTACATAATGAATCCAACAATCAATTATTTTCTAGTTTTCAGAATAAAATGTTTTATTCTTATTTGGTAGAAGCATAAAAACTTTAAATGTTATGGGTTTGAAGGTATTTTCCTTGAATACTCATTTAAAATAAAGGTATATAAATTCTATAACAATTTTTTTTGGAAATTTATGGAATTACATGATGTAATCCTTGATGAAAATGTGTATAATTTAAAAAATGGTGACAAAACAATTACAATAAAATAATAATGAAAATAAGTAATAAAGTGATGTTTAAGTCAGCAGATAAAGGGGATTTCAAGGGGTTATATAAGACACAGATAAAAGAATTGATTATGAGGAAAATCCAGCACCAACAGAAAATCAAAAATGGAAAATCAGTATGGCAGAAGTGAGTGAAAAAAAGTTATTAGTGACTAGGTAGCCTGGTTTTAAACTATAATAATTAAGTATTAGAAAACCTTTTTTACATTATCATATGGAACCTAACAATTTCAAAGAGTCTATTGTAGATGATATTTGGATCAAATATATGCATGAATAGCATGAAAAAGTGTTAAAGAACCAAACATGGGATGTTGTTCCATTTACATAATACAAGAATAAAATCAAAACAAAATGGGTTTTCGAAAACATACTCAATAAAAATGGACAATTTATAAGGAACAAAGAACATCTATTATAGAAGTATTATTCAAAAATAGAAAGAATTAATGTTGAACGAACTTTCAAACTAGTGTATGTATTAGAAACTACCAGATTATTTTTATATATCGGTGTGAAAAAGAGATTTAATGTCTATAAAATAGATATCTAATATGAATTACTAGATACAGTCTTCTAATAAGAGGTTTAATTATAGTAACTAGATTATTTTTTAGTGTATAAAGATGAAAAAAGTTTTTCATTCGAAGAAGGACTTGTATAGACTAAAATAAAGCTCTAAAATATTGGTAATCACAAATTAATTAAGATCAAAAGAATATCTAATTTCATATAGGGGGAGTTGATCATAATATATACATTTAAAAGGAAAATAATCAATGTTTGTTGGTGCTTATTTATTTTGATAACATAATTTTTATAAGATCTAATGAAGAATAATGGATATTGTTTTCAGATTATATAATAAGAGAATTCAAGATGTATTTGATTGGTGATCTAACATTATTACTTGGATTATATGTGGTTCAATGGAATAGGTACAAATACATTTCTCAAAAACATTCCAAAGGTGATCAAAAGGTTTTAAAAGGTAGAATTAAGGTGAATTGTGAATCTTTTGGATACCCATATGAAATTATCACATGATAGATATGGAATAGAGGTTGAGGTTACCCAATTTATGAAAATAATTTGGAGTAATATATATTTGGAAACCCCTCAACTATATATCATGTTTTCTACTTTACAAGGTGATCACCATTAAATCTTCCCCAAATAAGGCCACATGATAGCAATGAAGAGAATACTTCACTATATTTGTCACAATATTGAGTTTTGGATATTTTATTATAATAATTCATAATATTATTTATTGGGTTATATAGATAAGGATTGTGAATATTTTGTGGATAAGTGAAAGTTAACATCTGGATGTACATTTTATCATGGATGTTCTTGTATCTTTTAACTATGAAAGAAGCATTTTTTTAATCACGGTGAAGGTTGAATATGTTTTAGGCACTAAATCTTTTACCCATTTGATATGGACATTAAAGAATATGGAATAAATTGGTTTATAAGTGGCCACTAATATTCCAATGAATTGTGATAACACATGTTCTCTAAATATTAGAAAAAACCCCATTCATTTTTGAGTAAAAATCATATCAAGATCAAATGTTATTTTATCAAGGAGAATGTGGAGAAAAATAAATTAAAGTTTTAATATGTTTCTTCTCAAGATCACATAGATAATATAATTACCATTGAAATATATAAGGTGGAATTTTAAATACACCAGTGGAACCTTATACTCCAACAAAATACCACTAATTAGATGAGTTAGACCTTATACCCACACTCCCTCATGGAACTCACATTTCTATAAAGTTATGGTTTCTATATTATGTATTATACGTGAACTTATAATTATATATTTTTTATTTTTAGAGTAGTGTTATTTGGGTTCATTGAGAAAATGGGATAATTATTCACCACTTACAATTAAAAGGGGGAGTAGATCATGTGTTAATAATGTAAATAGTTTCTAAATGGTTCATTATGAGGTGAATTTTTTGGAATGTTAGAAAGAGTGAATAAAGTCTTTTGTTTGCTTTAATAAGGATATTTTAATTAAATTATTATTTCTTACACTGACCATGGATTAAGTGGGAATAGAGTTAGCGATTAGTGATCCACTATTACACACCATGAATGTAGGTACTTCGGTTTTATATTTTAATTGTAAACAAAATGAAAGTGGAAATTGTTAGAAAAATCCCTTATGACGTTTTTTCTCATGTTTGTTGACAATGAATTAGAAATAATATTCAATGTGATCTATGTTGTTTAGTTGAGTCCATTTTGTATAGGCTAGAATAGGTTTAGATCATCTTTGGCATGATTGAAAGGATTTTAATAAAATTTTGTTTTCTAGCTTGAGTGTACAAATTTTCTTGAGTGAGTGTATGGTTTTTTAAACAATTTTTAGATTTGGTATGACTCTGTCATATGTTGTCAATTTTTTTATGAATTATAAAGTCTTACCAAATGGATTTTATATGAATCTATGCTTCAAGGGAATTTTATTCCCTGTTGTTTAAATTATTTTAATCAATGTTTAATGGTGATCATGTAGGTCTACACATGGACACACACCTCACATTTAGGAAGATAATAGATCCAATGTGGAAGGTGTTTAAATATTGAAATGTGTATATTTTTAAATACACATGTTATCATATTTTGTAGATAATTTTATTAGATGAATTTGTATCATTCGAGGAAGTGTTTCTAGATTTGGGAGACATACTGAGTATCTAGGAAAAAGTTGAGGAAAGATTTACCAGTTTTAAATTGATATATTATAAGAGATGGGGGTTTTGATAGTTTTGGAAAATACTATGAAAATAAATCTTTTTAAAAATTATAATGGAACAATAATTTATTAAAATATGGGTAGATTTTATCTCAAATGACATTGGAAAAGGTGAAGTAAGTTCTCAATATGAGAACTGTTATAGGTCAGATAATCACAAATAGAATATGTATTCAAATTTTTATGATAGAAAGGAGTATAAGAAGAAGAAGAGGTACTCTAGGTGTTCACTCACTCGAATGGATTTAGTGAAGTACTTAAAAAATAAGGAAGTTGGGTTTAGTTGAAACACTAGCCCAAGTGTAGTTTCCATATTTGATTATGGTAAAAGAAGACATCACATGAGGAGCAGTGAGTTCCACCCTGTGAAATGAATAATGAGATTTTTGGATGTTCATCTTTTTAAACAATGAGGTTTCGTGTGACAACTTTGAACTTGTAAACATCAAAAAAGTGAATGTTTATGTCTCTTGTGCGTAGGCACATTACCATTCATGCTCATTGGAAACCCATTTGGGTGAAACAAGTAAAATTAACCATATCATTAATTTTTACAACATTATAGTTATGATGAAAATAGAAATAAGTGTTCTTAATAAATATAGTATACGACCTTGGTTAAGGGAACGTTTTAATTGATATTCCTTGATTTTTCCCATTAGGGAATAAGCCTTATTAGGCACCAACACTCCCCAAATAAAATTTTTTCTATGTTAATTATTAATTTATATTAAGAATTTTAAAATATTAAAAATAATGGATTATCATTTACACCTGTAATATGGTTGAATAAATCAAAATAATATTTATGTAAAAATACAATTTAACAAATATTAATAATTAGTTTCATTTATATATATATCCCATATAAACTAATAAATATAAAATTATTTTTATTCAATTATCTTAATAATTATATATATTATATATATATTTATCTCTACTTACATGTATAAATAAATAAATAAATGAATAAATAAATATATTACCATGAATATAGACATAAATGTTTTGTTTTAAATATAAATATATAAAACATATTCATTTTTTATTAAATTTGTTATTCAGAATAAAACTAAAAGAAATATTCAAACCATTTGGATGAATAATTACATTATTTGAAAAAAAACATATCTCAAATCATTTAAGTATTTTATATTATTTGTATAAATTATTAATTTAATTAATAATCATTATATACTTAATAAAATGTTTTAATTGATCCCACCACTCATTTTAATAAAATATAATGTTTCTATTATCTATGAAATAAATTATGAACAAGTGACATGGATCATGTGAATAGAATATCAATCAAATATAATATATCTATTATCATTGTATAAAATAAATATATTAATATAGATAATGTTTTAAGAATGGCCATATACTTTTTAGTATGAATTAAATGTGGTTTGTGATGTCTAACTTATCCCATATTTAGAAAAATAATTATAATATCTAAAGAGATATCCATCCCATGATCAATAACCTACAAAATGACCATTTGATTGGATCAATTTATAAAATATAATATAATAAAATACATTGTATGAAATGTCTCATGGTTGGAATACATCAAACCTATTGATCAAAGGAGACAAGAATATAATCCCACCAGAGATGCCCCAAAGAAATAAATGGAACAAATCTTGAGATTCTCCTAAATTTGAGTCACATACCATTCAATAAGTCACACCTATTACTTCTATGAGAACTATATATAAATAAATGTACACATGCTCCATTAATGTTCACCTTACTTATCTGATAGATCATTATTTGGGAATGTTATTGGAAATTAAGTATCAAGAATATTTTTTCCACAATAGAATGTTTTTAATATGAAAAAAAATTAGTGATAAGGAATAAAATATATTTTTGATAATAAAAAAATTAATACATTATAAAATCATGGCCCTAAATCACTATCCCATGATTGGGTTATAGGGAATAGTTTCTAACATCTCCCAATTTTACTAAATCCTACCATCCATGTATCATATTTAAACCTTATGCATATATTTCATTAATTGTTTAATTATATGTTTTAAACAATTATCAATCTAATAATCTTTCATATCCATCTATTAACATGAGATATAATCTTATATATGATAACATCATTAGATGATATGTTTGGATTTCTAGTGGGACTATGATTCCTTATAAGTTTCCCAGTTGTTTTCATAAATATTTCTAATGTGATTCAAAATGATTATGAAAACCTATAGTTTAGTAATGAACTACTTATTCCAAACTACCCCCTTTACTGCATCCAATGTTGTGACATATTTGACTTTGATAGTAAATTCAATTTCTATTATATGTTTGTAACCTTTACAATTAATAATTCTACAATTTATGTAGAAAAAAAACTAGACTTTGATCACGATTAATACATTAGATAACATCATTATAACCATGTAAAAACTGCTATTATTCATTTAATTTTCAATACTAATAATTTTCTATGAATAAAAAAAATGTATACTCTAATTTTGTGAACGTATGAACACTTTATTATTTAGAATTGTTACAAAAAAATAATAAATAAAAATTCCAAACAATTACTAGAAATAAAAATAGATATTAAATACAAAAATAAAATCATTCATGTATTATATAGTTCATGTGGGTCATAGTTTGTGACAAACAATAGGACTATAATAAACATAATACCAAAAAAATAATATAATCAATGAATTAAATATTTTATAGAGAGAAACATAGATTGAGATCAATAATTAAACATTTTTGTTGGGATATATAGAATAGATAACAATGTAAATAGGTTATGTAGATACTATATGACCATTGAAAATGGATAATATATCTATTAGAAAAGTAATGTGGCCGTTGAAATAGTAATATGGTTAATTTATGTAATTTTTTCTATACTTTATGTGAGCAGCTAAATTCTTTTAAAGGGTTTTCTATTTTTTAAAGGGATAGATTTCCCAATATTTTAAAAAACAGGTCTCAAGAAGCATAAACCCCATTCACACTTCTCCACTCATCAAGAAGGATGGACACAGTTCAGGTTTCCTATGTGAGTTTTCTAAAGGAAGCATGAACCCCATTCACGCTTCCTCCATTATTTTTAATTAAAAGAATCATCAATGTTTATAAATTCTAGTGAAATATAAATAAATATTAATTATGAAATCATTAATATTTATAAAATATCAATAAATAAAAATACATATTATTACATATTAATTAAATGTTCAAAAATTTAAATAAAATACTATCAAATATTAATAAATATCAACAAAATATTTTTCAAAAATTATTTATATTTATAATTATTAATCAAAAATTAATAAAATTTAAGTAAAATTAATAAATATTCTTGAATATTATTAAATATTAATTAAATAATAATAAATATTAAATAAATATTTATATTTTTTAATATGTTTTTAACAAGTTTAGGGTGAAAACCTATAATTTAAAATATAAATATTAATTAAATATTAGTGAATATAAATAAATATTTATTAAATATTACTTAATGTTAAATAAATATTAACCAATGTTAATAATTATTAATAAATATTCGTGAATAATAGATTCCCATTAAATAAATATTCATAAATATTAATAAATGTTATTAAATATAATTAAATATTAATAATTGTGAATTTTTTTTAACATTTAGTAATATTTAGCAATATTTATTGATATTTATGAATATTTATAAATATTTATGAATATTTAATTGATATTTAGTCATATTTAATGTTATTACTACTATTTAACCATTAATTTGAGATGATTATTTATTATATTAATATGTAATATTATTATCCATATTATATATATTATGTAATCATCCTAAATTAATTATTAAATAGTAATAATATTTATTTAATTCAAAATAATTAATATAATTAATATTGAATAATGTATTTAAGAATATTATTTATTATACATATATAGATAATAATACTAAGTATTAATATTGATATCAAACAATAATTATTTGTATTACCAATGTAGTTGTTAATATTAATGCCTCTTAGTTATTGAAAATTATTTGTATAAATTTCTAATTATATCAATTATTTGATTTATGGAACATTATGTAATATATTAGAATGTTTTTTAATAATGTATAAATAATTATTTGAAAAAAAATACACATGTATCATCAATCTAATATTAATATAATCTACGTCTTTGGCCGGAATTCTCTTTTGTCCCACTGCAAAGTGCATATATAATGCATCCACCTTGTTACTGTCTACGTCTCTACTCTGGCATACGATACTCCTTTATATCATCATCGACACCCGCCTCTACATCATCTTATGTGACAGGTGGTGGATGTGTAGTCCCACCGCCTGTACCTTGTCCTGCCTATAAGGATAGTGTATGCTGGATGGAACTCTCACCAACATATGAAAGGGAAGGATATTATGCTGTGGATATCTAAAAAGTAGAGTGTAAAAATGTATCCATCTGAGACTAGTCAATATCTATCTGTGCCATTGGATGTGATTGAGAAGTTGGAGGAGAATCTGGATGATCATGATGAACACCCTCCTCCCGTGCAACATAAAAATCCATAAAAGGTACATCACCCCTGACACATCTATATCAGGATGAGCAGCCTCATCATCATGTGGTGGATTAATGAAATCTCATGATAAATATCATCCATGGAAGGAACGCGTTCTCTCATAGCTCTATGAAAATATGCCTTCTCAAATGTTCCTCCCTCTACTAGATCAGAGATATGAATAAGATGGGTGATACGAGCATCCTGTGAAAACAAATTCCTTTGTTAAGTAATGTTAATAAAAAATATGTTCAATAATGGAAGGATGAATGATTAACAAGTCATGAAATCCCCATCTGCGTCATGTATGAAATATGACTGGGGACCTACAGTACCATGATGCATAATCAAATTGATCTAATAAATGAATTTGTATTGTACCTGCCCCTTGTAATCAAGACTCATGTCATCTATCCCGTAGATCAATATTTCATGTGTGATACCTCCTCCAATCAATGTCTCACTTCCCCAACATCTCCAAGGAATGAAGTGAAGGTAACTGATAGGGAGGGTTTGGAATGAGCTGGAGGAATCTGAACTCCCTCATAACTTTGTCCGTTTGATGCCACTCGACAATATAAAAATTAATCAAAGGAACCATATAGAAGCTGATAGAAAGAATCATCGTTCAATACTATATTAGAATCTGGATGATATCATCGGTATATGGAATCCATGTAATCTAAAAAATTAGTAACAATCAATTAATAAATGAAGATATATATAGTAAAGAATAAGGATTTACCTATATAAATAATAACCACTTACATTGTCTGGCTGAATGCTGTCAATCATACGTCTGTAGGCATAGACATCTTGTCAGGTTGTATCTGAATGTTGATGTATCTGACTCCACCTTTAGATAACATTTTTACAGTAATATTTTATAATAGAATGTTCTATAATTAAGTTAGAAATTATAAGGAATGTATAACATACCATCTTCCATGCAAAGAATTTTCGATAATATCTACATGCAATGGCACACAAGCATGTGGAGCTAAGTGAGAGATGTGCTCCCATATCCATATCAATAGAAGAATAATGCATCCTATGATCTGCATCTTATCGATGTGGCATATGCTTTGTAGCAGTCTATATGTATATGCGAGACATGTAGACTACTAACTATACTGGTCTTCCTGGTATAAAACCTCTAGTAAAGGTAAATACATCATATGTACAAATATAGTGGAGTGATCAATGAAAATCATTCCACCAATAAACATCAAAATGTAAGGATGTGCAAATCGTAACAAGATGATCTCATTAAAATACCCTGTTATATGAAAAAGCGATGGTCTAACTAGGTAACACGTAATCTACTACAGTTTATTGACCATCCATTTTCATGGAACACAATGCCCCATAATCTATGAACAATCTCAAACCAATCTACTCCGACTCGACCTGTCACAGCCACACCGTCGATGGGGAGGCCCAACATAGTGGACACAGCCTATAATGTAATATTCATATCCCCCTCTGTAAAATGAAATGTATGTGAATCATTCCTATATCTATCTATGAGATTATCAATGACCTGATCATCAAAAAATGTGAATTTCTACATCTCTACACCATAGAACCCAACATGATGAAGATGTGGAATGATAATGGGAGGCAGTGCAACATGATGGAAATGATTAGATCTCCATAAAATCAAAGATGACATTGGACATCCCTCTAAAACCATCTGTAAAACATCAATATCGTAGGATGTGAGTAATAGAGGACCTACCGTCTGCAAAAATGACATTATTGTTACTTTTCATAGAGAATTCAATAAAAAATTATACTTTTTTTAAAACTACAACATGAAAAATAAAGTAGAAAATTAGCATGTATAATTCATCATTATGATGAAAAAGAAGCAAAAAATATATGTGTCTGGTGTTATTTGTTTAGTTTATGATTTTTTATTTTATTGATATCCAATTAAGCTTAATTTATTCTCATGTTTTTATATAAATCACGAGTGACAAAAACCCCACATAGAACATTTGACTACATGATATATTCATTTTCATTTCCTCTTTATTTTTTAAAAAGTTATAGTATCACAAAATTATTTCAGAACGAGTCTAGAATTGAAACAAACCAATTTTGAAGCATGTCATAAATGGAGAACGTCAGAAATACACGGATTCATACTAAAATGTCTAGATACAAATTAATATATACACATTCATGTTCTATAAAATGTCTCTTACACTGACCCTATGATAGGATGTTTTTGTACACCCTTGAGGACTAAATTTATACACTCCGCTATATTTGTGGTAATATGGATATATCTCCTACCACCATCATATTCTAATGATCATTTTTCCTTTGAAATTTTCATCATATATTCATACAAATATTCATTATCCCTTTGAATCTCTTCAAGACGTTGATCAAACATATCTTGTTGGGGATCATATGATGAAACCAAAAGAGAACAATGTATTAAAAAGGATATTAAATTTTCTTTAAAAAATGTAAGTTTAGAAAAACATACCCAACTTAAGGATCTTCTTCTGTATTACTACATATTTGAAATTATTATGAACATTACCTAAAATATGTCTAATGAAATATTGAGGATAAGAATTCAGATATATCCATGAAACTATTTCACTTTTTACGGCCTCTATAATCACTCTATGGTGATCATATATCATACACACTGCCTTGGTTTTTCTGAAATGAATTCATATACATGCCAAAAACCAAATACATGATTCAGAATTATCTTTTTTAACACTAGTGAATGCAACTGGTAGAGGAGAATGATTACCATCGTGTGTGGTAGAAAAAAGTAAAACACCTATATACTTTACATAAAGGAATGTTCTGTAGACCATAATGAATTTGTTATGATAGGGAAAATCCATGATGCATGGCCTGAATTCCCAAAAATTCCTATTGAACTGCACCTTTGATCAATAAACTCAGGGATTGGGGGGCACAAAATTCAACAATTCCCAAATGATAAATAATCTGATTGTTGAGAGACACCAATTCCATATGTTATGGAAACAGTCCATATGATTCATCCAAATAAACATACACTTTTAGGATTTCCTTATATTTTGAATTACGATCTTTGTCATAGGATATCTTATAGTTAAAAAAATACTATATTCATTCCTGAACAAGGGCCCCTAGAACATCCTGACATGTTCATATCATCTCTACAATAACTATTTATATAAACTATATATCTAGTGTAGAGTGATCCTACGACAAGATTAGATGTACACAAGTGTGTGGGCCTTCTAATTTGGTTATCTTCTATCATGAAAAAAGTTTATCGTATATTTTCCGCAATCAGAATTTACATTTTGGCCCATATTTTCACATCGAATGATATATTTTTTCGTCTAAGACTCAACAACCACAAATGTAAAATACTACTCATTGTGGTATTATTTTATCCCATTTTCATGGAAATCTTACTTTCAAACTCCTTCCCGACATAGATGGTGTTATAAGTTTATTCATATATATTACCTATAATTCTAGGGAATTTAGAAGCCAGTGTAATGACATCCCAATAAAAATTTTGGTCATGCGACATTCCTTCAATAAAATAATTCAATACTGAAGGATGATTAACACTAACTTTTGGATTTTTTGGATGAATTTATATCATAGGAACCTTAAAAGGTTCATTACTCACATCACCCTCGCCGATATCATCTCCTAATGCCTCAACAGATACTCCATCATCAGATAAACTATCATTCAGTATATCAGGAGTACACAAAGGGATGTCCCCAATATTTTCTTCAAAATTATGACCATCTTAATAATTTTGTTATATCACATGTATCATATGAGGAGGTATTAAATTAGAGGGTTTTGGATGAACTACTTCTATAGAAATCACACAACAGGGTTCTGTAGTATTAGGATGCACCATATTAATATCAGAAATCACCACATATAATTCCATCATACCATAACTGCATTGTTGCTTTAATAACAACGATGCATCAATCCAATCCTTATAATCGACCAGAGGAAACTTGGTGTTCCACAAATAGTTAAGATATTGAAGATGTCAATAGGTTATTGAAGTAATTGACTGATTATCAATTAATTTTAATCAACTAAGAACTATATTGTGAACTTCATCCAATGTCACAGAATCATGATGATTTTTCACTCGTACAGGTGGAAAACTATTGATAAAAACATTCTTGGTATAAATTACCTCACTATTGTAATATATATCCACAGCCATGATTACCTAGGCAAAATTTATTAATAAAATATTATATACTACATGGAATTTTAAAATTATTTAAATTGGTTATGATTGAATAATTTAATTGATATTAAAAAACTCAACGTTGATGTATATTTATGGGGATAATATTACAAAAGAAACTTTAATAAAATGTTATATATATTTTTTCCACATCATCAAATGTTTCATAAATTTTAATGAATTAGCAAAAAATAACCATGACGTGATATTAAGACTTATTGTATGGATTAGTTTATCATTATATGATAAAAAAGCCAAAACCTATGGGTGATCTTATGGAGTCTATATTATAACATATTTTAGTAACCACTACTCTCTTTTGAAACATAAACTCGTCTTGTCAAAGGACTTTTTGAATGCTTCTTAATGAATGCCTTTTTATTACAAAGACACTCACATGAAAGTGATAAGGTCTAGGGGTATGAAATACAAAACATTATTTAGGAAGACACATAGGTCCTTACATACTTATGGAGGTATGAATCAGGTCATCAATGTGGAAAAAATGTAATTATTAAAAATTAGATAACTACACACACAAAATAGTAATTTAATATCAATTATGCATTGGTCATTTATATCAAGATCAGTCATCACATAATATTATTAACATGCTTTTTGATATAGTTATTAAGTTTTATATATTATATAAATTTACCCATAACTAGATGTAATATATAATAAATATCTACAATTGATTTCTAAAATTTTAATTTTTCAATATATGTGTGTATATATATATTTATCAATAAAATATATTAAATTTTATTAAAAGTAATATAATTTACATTTACATAATAACAATTAAAATAATATACACTTATGTTATTTTCAATTTTATAAAATTGAGTATGTATATATAATATTTTTTCCAATTTTCTACTTTTGAAAATATAATTAATTATGTTTTATACTTTATTACTTGAAAGAATATTTATTTATACTAAATATAATTTAAAATTATTTCTTATAATAACTTTTTTTATTATTTTAACCAAAATAATATTACATATATATTTTTATAAATTTAAATATGATACTTAATATAACTAATATATTTTTAATTGTATATATAACTAATTATGTACATCTATATAATATATACATTTAAAAAAATATTATTTCCCGAAATATAAATTACATTTTATAAATAACTTTTCAATTATATAAACACCTTATTTTAATATTCTAAAAATTCAATTTAAATTATATCATAAAACAAATAGTAACTCATTTATAAATTAAATCATACAATAAACACTAATTTATGCATTCATACATTCATACATTGATACATATTAAATAAATAAATCGTATAAATAAAATAAATATAATTTAGACAATAAAAATTTCAAATAGGAATTTAAACTTTTTAAAAAATCCAAAAATATATGTTGAGAAAGAATTCTTATAGAGCTACGCAACAAATATCAGAGGTGAAGAATGAGTTTTGTAGGGGCACCGCTTTTATAAAAATTGGCTAGTCATATGTGTGAGCCCCTTTCATGCATCCTTTGTTCATTCTGTGAAGGAAGTGGGAATGGGGTTCACCTATTTTTCTTGGATTAGAAATGTGTGAATGACGGTCATGCTTTTTAGATCCCATTTATTAAAAAATGGGACCCCCTATCTCATTCTATAAAAAATTTTAAAAACTCATAAAAAATTATGATGTGAGATGAACATTTCAACATTTTTTTTATTCATTGATATTACCCCTCAATTAAAACAAATACCAGGTAAAATAATAATTTTCCTAATTTTTGAATTACGGACTTAATTGTTAAATGACCTAATGAATGATTTTGTTGATATATTAATTTTTTAATTGAATTGAGATGCGATATAATGATTGGAATTGATTTTTATTTTTTAATTTTAACTATGTGTTGTAAATATTCAATTTAGAATTTAATTTTTAAATGGATCTATTTATGAGCAAAAATTATTTTAATTGTTTTAAAAAATTAATTTAATCCATAAAATTATTTTGAAATTGAAATTGAAGTACTGTGATTTTGGTCATGAAAATGAAAATTTTGATTAGAGTATGAAAAATTAATGATTATAATTTGTTGATTTAATTTATTGATTGAAATAATTTGAAATAATTTGTTTAAATGTTAATTTTTTTTACCATTTATGAATTTAATCCTTTAGTAAGAAAAAAAATCTGTGTTGTGAAAGTCACTCAAATTTTGGAAAAAGAATTGATAGATCATGAGTTCTATTCTTGCAATTGATCTTGTTATTGGAAAAAAACAAGGGGGTGTATCTGCCTCACTGAAAAACCAAGTGACCGCAACTGTGCTAGCGACCACAACTAAAAAGTTTCGCAGGATCTAGAAGTGATCATTCCTATTGTAGATCAACTACATGAAGTGTTTTTCGAGAAATAATGGATAATTTTTTGTCAAAATAATTCATTGAATACATTAAAAATAGATTGACTGCAACCACAAAAATTACAAAGTGATGGACACATTGTATAATAAAAAAGTAAGTGAATGTGCCTTGTATGTGGCATTGTTTGTCGTATGATCTAAACCCGATGCTCGTGAGAGGGATGAAACTGAATAAGAAACCTACATTGATATGTTCTGTTTGGAATTTGAACAAACCCCCATGCCAATAGCTGGGAATAATAAGATGACCACATACCAATCTTAGAGAAAAACCATGACCAGAACTAGAAGAAAAAGGTGAATCCCTCGGGATCAGAATATTCTAACTGAGAATGAATACCCAATGTTCATCGTTCGATGCATGTATGACCAAAGAGACTTCCAGTTTTGTTCCTACTTTATTAGAGAAAACCCAAAGTGACACTAACCTGGCTAAGACACCATTAAAAACCCATGGTTGTTGAAGACTTGAACAAGATACGCCAATAGAAACCAAAATATCGATATAATTGGATAACCAAGGATGAAGAACCCAATGAAGTGATCCTAAATATCAGGATTGAAAATAATTTCCTTCCATTGTGAGGGTAAGGTCTGAAAGTGTAGCCGAAACTGACTAGAAAATACCACCGACATTGTGCCTGGTAAAAGTGACGGAGAGGACCTATCAACAAATTTTTCTACAAACAGTGGATGCCCCTTTGTTACGGGTGGTGGGCGTGGGTGGAAATTTGGAAGATGGCTGGTGTCCAACCCCACCAAACCCACCAGGAGGAGAAGGAGGCAAACACGGGTTCCATTTTCTTTTAAAATGTAGTGGGATCTTTTGGTTTCCAGCATCGGTTTTCATCATCTTATCATCAAGTCCCTTTAAGTGGTATTTATGAGGTTTTACCATTTATGAAATAGATATTATATGAGAGTTTTATCCTTTTAATATTTAGGGAGTGTGTACCAATTTTTAACTATAGTGTTGTTATTCTATTTTCACATGGTTTTTTACCCCTTTCATTTTTGGAGGTTTTTCCACATTACATCTAATATCCAGTTATTTCCACATTTTTCACATTATTTTATCTTGGGATTATCGCTAAACTAGTGGGCCAATCATTTTTTGGCCTCAACAAGTCGTATTAGAACAATGTTTTGGCCCGGTGTTTTTGACATTTTTGGGTATTGATAATTCTCATAAATGTTAGTATTCTCCCTGATTGAAAATATGGTTGATCATTCACATCATAAAAAAATTGTTGATATTATATAATTACATTGTTACGAAATAGAAGATCTTATGGACTTATGGAGTGTTCGTATGGTGTAAAAATTGAAGAAAAGAAATTTCAATGAGGATAATTTTGTTTTGTGGAAAATGATGATGCAGGCAGTGCTGCGGAAGGATAATTACCTATAGTAAATTAGTGAAAAATAGGAATATGGGATAATGGAGTTTGGTTCCAGTGGGAGCCAAAATCATGACATGGATTGAAATTTGGCGAGTTCTTATACAAGTGGATACATTCTTGTCAGTGAAGTAGCGACGAATTCTGGAAGCAGGAAGCATCTCAACAATGCATGGATAATCGACTCAGGAGAAACATGGATTATGACATCTTAATGGGAATGGTTTGACCAGTATGAAACTATCCTAGATGGACTTGTGTACATGGGGAATGATCAAACCCTTAAGATCGTTGGAGTCGGTACCATCAAATAGAAGATGCATGATGGCATGGTATGAACAATCCAAGGACTACTCCATGCGAAAGGCATAAAGAAGAACATATTGTCTCTAGGAAATTTTAATGATATCATATGAAAGACTCACACTGAGAATGGAGTGATGAGAAGTTTTAAGTGCGTGATTGTGATGATGAAGGTAGAGAACATTTCAATGAGACTTTACATGCTTATGGGTGAATGGTATAAGGAGGAAGAAATAGTTGTTACATCAACTACCTCAATGAAAGTGGTGATGAAAATATGGAATCATAATCATGACCATATATCAGAATGAGGCCCGAAGATTATTTCAGATTATAAGTTTCTCCCTGGGCTTACAAAGTAATCCTTACCATTTTTTGAGCATTGTGTTTTGAGAAAGAAACACAGGTTAAAGTTTAGGAAATCAACAACAAGAATCCAGGAGATCTTCTAATTGATCCATTCTAACATTTTAAAAGAACTAGTTAAATCCCTAGGTGGATAAAGTTATTTTTTACCATTCATAAATGATTATTCTAGGAGATTTTTGGTGTACCCAATATAGAGGAAGGGAGATGCTTTTTAAGTCTTCAAAAAATTAAAAGCATGGTAGGAGCTTGTATCTAGAAAGAAGATCAACTGTCTGAGGACTAATAATGGTAGATAATATACAAGAGAGGAGTTTGATACTTTTGTTAAACATGAAGGAATCAAGAGAACGTTCATAGTGGCGTACACTCTTTAGTAGAATAGAGTGGGAGAGCGGATGTATAGGACTATGTTGGATACAACAAGATAAATGTTGATGACTATAGGAATTTCCATAACATTTTGGGAAGAAGCAGTGAATACCGCATATTATGTGATCAACACATCTCTTTCATTGGAATTTTTTTTGAAGATATCTATGGGGATGTGGACTGGTAAGCCCGCTAACTATTCTCAGTTACATTCTTTTGGAAGTCCTGTATATGAAATGTTTAATGACGAGGAAAGATTGATGTTGGATTCTAGATCCATGAAATGTATCTTTGTGGGGTATGCTGATGGTGTAAAGGGAAATCATTTGCAAGACCCCACTGCCCACAAAATTATCATCAAAAGAGATTTCATTTTTTTTGAAGACAAGGTGAAAATGAAAATAGATCAGGACATGGATATGGGTAATACATAAAATACAACAGTCACAGTAGAGGTAGAATCCAAGGAATAATGTGTTTCCTCTAAGGAATTAACATAGCATGAAGATAATGTACTGGTTGAGTTTGGACCACAATGGTCAGCTTGGAAGAAAATAGAACCATTATGGAGCTCAGACAATGTCAGATAAAGCAATACTTGACACTTATTATTGATAGAGGATGGAGAGACATATTCATTTATAGTGGAGACCCAGAGTATAGATGTATCCTTATGGATGACGGTGATGCATGAGGAACTTGAATACCTACATAAGAAAAAGACTTGGGATATTGTTCCATTACCTCATGAAAAAAGGATATTGGAAATAAATGAGTCTTTAAGATCAAACACAATGTAAAGGACCTAGTAAAAAGATTTCATCCATGAATTTTGGCCAAAGGATATGCTCATAATGAAGGTATTGATTTCAATGAAATATTTTCTCCTGTTGTTTGAATAACGATTGTTCATATAGTTATGGCAACATGTGAAACATTCAATTTACATATAGATTAGCTGGATATGAAGTCATATTTTCTCCATGGTTATCTTAATGAAGAGATCTATATGCTCCAACCGGAATAATTTACCAAAGAAAGAAAAGAGAACATGGTTTTTAGGTTGAAAAATTCTCTGTACGGTCTAAAAAAGGTGTCGAGGTGTTGGTACAAGACATTTGATTCCTATATCATGATCCTTGTATACAACAGAATTCATTCTGATCCTTGTGAAAATTTCAGGGGTTCATATGGTAATGCTTTCAACATTATTTTGTTGTACATTGATGGCATGTTGGTTATAGGCCCCAATAATGAGAAGATCTTGGAGATGAAAAAAATTGGATAGGGAGTTTTATATAAAGGACCTGTGACCAATAAATAAGATTCATAGGATACAAATTTACCAAGATAAAAATAATTGGAATATTTGGATCTCATAGAACAATTAATTACATAATGTCTTGAAATAATTCATCATGCAAGACTATAAGACAATATACACCCTCTTCCCATTAATTTCAAGTTATCCTCTATGATGAGTTGTAGAAGTGAAGTAGAGAGGATTGAGATATCTTGAGTATTGTATGTGTGCTATGGTTTGTAATAGACCCGAAATTTAACATGTAGTGGGAGAAGTTAGTCGGTACAAGGAGAAATCAGGATGGGAGCTTTGTATGAGATGTTGGGGAGGAAGGAAGTGTGGATACGCAGAAAATTAATACTAAAGAAAATATGGTATATTTCCAGATGAAGGAGAATGTATTTGATAAGTTTATATGGTATAGATCCTTGAGAAACCTCATAGAGACGTGAGTAGCATGTTTGGAATATAGAAATGATGTACGGATATGTGATTAGTTTTAAATCAAATATTCAAGTGAGAGATGTGTTAGAATAATTTTTACACATATGGTAGACACCACATACTTTGTCAAGGGTGGAACGCATGGGTGGAAATTAGGCAGATGGTTTCTGGCCAACAACAAAAAATTCACTAACAGGGGAAGACAATAGGTAGGGATGTGGTTTTCCTATAAAATTCAGTTGAATATCTTGGTTTCTAGAATCAGTTTTCATCATATTATCTGCAAATCCACTTTGAGTGGTATATTTATGTTTTTTCCCATTTATTAAAGAGATATTATATGAGAATTTTCTCCTTCTAATAGTGAAGGAGTGAGTACCCATTTTTTATATTGTGAGATTCTTCGATTTCCTGTGGGTTTTTACCCATTTCATTTTGGGGGGTTTTCCACATTACATCTCATCTATATTTATTTACAAAATTTTCACATTATTTTATCATTTTATTATCACTTCACCAGTGGGACAATCATTTTTCAGTGTCAACACGACCTAGATCCACCCTGCCGAAAAAACACCCACACTTCCACACTACTTTGGTCAATATTTTATATTCTAGATCTAATGAATCCATCACTTTCCTATGGATGGATATGAACAAAAACAAGATTCTATGAAGGGAGAATATAAGTCTATTCATTGGTGATTTTTGATGCCACTGAATCTCGTAGCCATGAATCAGGAAGATGAATGAAACTCCAATGTTGCACAAACCATTATATAGATCAGAGAATAACTGGGAATCATCCTACATCCAAAGATACATACCTTTCCACTAGATGAGACAACTGAAACCTAGATGACCACTGGAGGATCTCACTACCTAAAAATCTTTTTGATTATGAGTTTAATTAATTCATTCCAAGTAAAAACAATGAATGTAAAAAGAAATTAACAAATCCAAAAGAATAGAAAATAAAAGAACTATAAATTAAATATTAATACAGATATTTTCATAATTTATGCCATTTGGTCCTACTCTATGGAAATAAAAATACCATAGATTAATTATTATATTTAAAAATAAAACATATCACATACTATATAGAAGAACAATATAAATAAAACCAAATAGGTGGAATAGATAAATAATCTATGTACATGGACTAGTAAACCAGATGCACCTGTAAAGGGCTCCCAACCTAGGGTTTCCTCTCCTCTCATCGCCTCTGGCTCTTTTATGCGGGTGGCACAACACTCCTCCTCATGCTCGGTGGTTTTTGTGGTGGTTATCTAGTGTGGTGGTTTTCATGTCTCCTTCAGCTCGTGGCTAGCCCGATTCGCTCGATTCCAGCCCCTTCGGATAGGGCTTCACTTGGTGGCTCGATGGCCCTTCGTGGATGTGTTTATTCACCTACAGACTATGGGTCCGCCTTTCCAGTGAGCACGTTGGGGTTTCACCATGTCTGATGTGGTCATTCTGTTCAGTGGTGATGGGACCTTCTAATCTTTAGTACGATGTGCTGTGGGTTTTGGCCTTTTTTCTCCAGTTCATGTCCTTCTGCAGTGTTGAGAATCACAGTGATTTCCTGATGGAAGGCTTTGATCCAAAGCTGTGAGTTGGGGTTCTATCTTGGGTTTTTTTTCATTGGTTAATCTGATTTTTTTGGCTTTGATTTTTCTGTTTTAGTGGATTCGTGAACTTTTGTTGATTTTGTTCCTCAATGTCTCGAGGATGATGTTCTGGTATTTTCATTTGGATCTTCTACATCTGTAGATTTCTGGCATGGGATGGAGGCAACTCCCCGGATGGGTTCACCGACTTTCTGTTCTAGTGGGTTGCTTGACGAATGGATATGTGGCTCGAGGAGGCGGTGCGTCATGAGGCGCATGGCATACGGCATATCTGTCAGTGATTTGGTTTGATGTTTTTTTTTGAATTTTGAATTTTGAATTTGGTTTTTGGATGTGTTTTCTGGTTATCGGATGGTTCAATGTCTATATTTGGGTACCAGATACCCAAAAAATTGGATTTTTGAAAATGAAAAAAAAACAATTTGCAGCCTATGTACATGGTCCTCCTCACCCTAAGATCTAGTTGTGAACTCTGGCTCGGAGGAAGAAATGTAATCCACTAAAGTAGATGGAATCATCCAAGAAATCTCAAGAACTAGATCGATAAAGAAAAAACCAAAGAAGAATAAACAACACCAAATATAGAAAAAGAAAGAAATAGATTATAAAACCTGAAGCCTTTAAAGGGATGTATATTTATCTGGGTTAGATAATATTGAACAAGAAGAAGTCTACATATATCTCACGAGTCCTGAAATCTCCACCAAATAAGGTCACCAGAATAGGGGTATAGAGGAATCATGGATTAGGTCTTTTGGGGTTCCTCCTCTCTCTGAAATCTCTCTCAACTCTCCTTGGATCAGCTAGAGAACATGAAAAAGAACCACCATGATAATACTTCTGTGCAGCAGTAATAATGTAACCAAAAAGGCTTAGGTGATGGCCTTTCAAGTGCAACAGATGAGGTGATATACATATATGACTGAGTGAGGGCAGAAGGATCACAATTTTGAGTGGGTTAAATAGATCCTTGGATAACTGAGACACACGACATGCATGTAACAAAAGGGGGTCAATTGATAGGATCACCAAATGATAAAAAAACTAAAACACCAGGAACCAACTCCATCAGATGGAATCTGATCAACAACCATTATAAAAAAATCAATAGCGGATCACTATGGTTGAAAGCTATGGTAAAACAGGCAAGACGGTCCAAGTTATCAACGAACTGACTAAGAAGCCCAACATGAATCCCACAACACATCCCACCACGCCTCAATATGTAGCCCAGTAAAAATAAAGTCCATATATAAAACTTTTTTTCATAACAATAAAAACACATAATTTTTCATGACAAAATAAAACTTAAATTTTAATTTTGAAAACCCAAAATTAACAAAGGGGGAGATGTCATGCTGGCTGCCTCTATAATGGGGGATACCAAATCTGAACCATTGATTATTTTAATTTATTTTTGGGTTTTTTTTATATGCATATTTCAAAATTTGTGAGGTCGAGGTATTTTCCCAATGCACAGGTTTCCGCATCAAAGATGAGCACATGAATGAAACCTAATAAAATTCATGAATGAGGAAAATCAACACCACCATCTGTATTATAGTGTAAATACATTCAAAAGGAGCCTATTGGTAGTCAATGTTGAAGGAATAATTTCTTAATAATCAAATTTATATGGCTAGAATATGGGCTTAATTTTACGTACCCAACTGGTGATGTATATGATTATGGAGAATAGCTGATATCATTATATAGGTGAATGACCATGTATGTGAATGATCACCCTATGAAGAACCACTATCAGAGAACCACATGATGCCATTAAAATTTAGATAATGTGGAAATTCATTTCCAAATCTAGCTTCTCGTGTTCAAACTCAACTTTCCTCCCATTCCATTGTTTTGACATAACCAATAATGATGAATATTCTTTGAGATATATCCATATGAAACTGAGATCATGTTCGATGCTTAGTAAAAAAAATTAGGGGGTATTTCATGTCATTTCGAGAGTTTAAATATTCTAATAGGTACTTCACCCATAGTTGGTGACGAGCACCTCAAGGCATACCTCATGGAAATCATTGTTAGTGAGGATTTTTTTTAACTAATTTTTGTTTCATTTTTCTAAATAATAGGAGGTTTTATCCTCTATTTTTCTGAGATATGGGGGGTATTTATGAGAAAATTTCTCTTTCTCATAGGTTGTTTCAATACTCAATGTTACTTTTTTTCTTGATATTTTTTATTTCTTTTTATAATAACTATTGTGGTAGAACACTGGGTGAATAACAGTCGATCCTAGGAGATCTATCCCACCCCTATGATGAATTATAGTTTTTAATAAAAATTTATTCTATGTTTATTTTTCAAGATGTATTTATGTGCATATATTTATGATATTCTTATCTGTTTTCAAATTTAAATATTTCTTTCCATCATTCACTTGATGAACACATAGGCCCTTATGGAACTCGTTTACCAATTATGATTATTAGTAGTAGGATGAACCAAGAGTGATTGATCGTATTCAATAAATTGGTCAAGAAATGATATATAATACAATTATTATTTTATTTTTCTGTTCCAAATTGATTTTTTCATGAAAGGATATTCTTGGAAATTTCTTTTTAATAGAGAATGATGGGTAAGTAAAAATGAATAATGAATCATGGGGAAGTTAGGAGAGTATTACAAGGTAATAAAAATATGTTTTAAAAATTGAGTTTAAAATTAATCAATTTCATACATTTTCCAAAAAAAATTTAACCCATTAAACATGATTTAAACATTTCCATAGATGTGTTTTCCTTATAGAAAAATCGAGTCATATTTATTGTGTTTCATTCAGGTTCAAATTTTTTTTTGGGTGCACTGCAATAGGTGATCATCAACCCTAGAATTGTTTCTATTGAATCTAGTATTTTTTTTAAATTTTATTTAAAATGATTTCAAATAACCAAAAACAGTTCATCCAACCTCATTGGTTTTGATCATGAGGTTGAGAGAACTGTGCCTGGTAGACTTAGAACTCTCAAAATCACTAAATAAGTGGAATGATATTTTTACTCTTTTCCATTGGCTATCTATCATTCGTTAGTTTATTCTTATATAAGTGTTATATTAGGTAGTGAAAATATTTAATATAATCTTGCTCATGTGAACATGACATTGATGGAAATGTATACACCAAATTTTAAGATTAATAAGAGAAAATTGCAATTGAATGACCAATAGAAATGTGAACTCAAAACTAATAGGATATGAATAATTCCTAAATTTCATGTATTATCATTTGAAGACCCCAATAGATATTTGATATCATTTATAGATATAATATATGTATTTAAAACTAGGTGAGTCTTTGAGGCTCAAATTAGCTAAAAGGATTTCCCAATATCTCTTGAAGGTACATCAAATGAGTGGCTCTACAATTTTTAACATAGAGATGTTACATAATGTGATGATCTTTAGAGGAACTTCCTTAAAATAAATTCCCCTTATACAAGGAGTGATCCACTAATAAAAGAGATATTTGTTAATAAATAAGCAGGTATATAAAATCTCTATGTGTTTTGGGAAAGGTTCACACAAGTGACCTTTTTCTTCCCTAAACATCCCTATGAAGAACATAATTTCATAATATTATTTTACCAAGGATTGTTATAAAATTATTTAAAAATAAGAGATACTTATTTATGAGGATCAATGAGTGGTACTTCACCTATTGAAGTTCGATAACTAATTGAGAGAATCTCTCAAATTTCCCCACAATTTGGTATGAGAAATGCAACTAGAGGTGTACATGTGGTAAAAATATGTAAATCAAATTTATTGGAAAATTAAATTAAATAACTAAGACATATTGTGAGATATATAGTTTTGATCAAAGTGAAGGAGTCATAACCCACCACACCCTTATGGGTTTCTGAGCTATGATATTCTCAAGAGCATTTCCCTAATGGATTCCCTAAAGTTTAAGGGAATGGAATCTATGATTCCATGTTCTAGAGTAAATTCAAGAATACATAAAATAAAAAACAGGTATTTGAAGATTATTCCACTGATCAATTTAAATTTTGGATTCAACATACTTAAAGGAAACCTTTCCAAAAGACTTCTCAATAGCCATTCCAACTCTCTCCATTCTAGGGAAAAAATTTTCAACCATCATCATTTTACCACAATGTAAAATAACATGATACTTATATGAAGTAAATGAAGATATAGGTAATATAATCTTAAAATAGTGAATAGAAAACTCTCACCACTCATGGATTTGAGTTAAAGATTAAAAGGAATGTTCTTACAACTCAAGATCACCCTCAATAATCAGGTAAATCAAGGTTAATGTAATATTCCTACTTAAAAAATTACTAACCCCAAATGAAATATTAGGGATATCACAATATTAAGTGGAAGGGATCTTGAAAATAATTAAGGAACACCCCTATAGATTTAATGTGGAATTGAACAATAACATGTACCTGGTGAATTTTCATTGGAAAGAGAACCTAAGGTGGAATCTATGAAGGTGCCATCAAAGAAAGACTAAGGGAAAGAGAATATGGATGATCCACATCATCATCAACCACCCTTCCATTTATGGATGAAAACAGCCAATGAAATCAATTAGGATACACTAAAATTATATATTTTAGAAATAATCAAGATAGTGGAGATCAATATCCTTATGATGGAGGTCACTTGCCAAATCTCAATGTATGTAAAATTCATTAAATACATGTGCACTGAAGGAAGGATATTTTTCGGAAATAAAGAGGTTAGATTAGGTAAAAACATATCTTACACTTTTACTCCCCAAATTCCCCAAAAATTCCAAGATCCATGCATCATTTAAATCTATATAAATATTAGAGTGCTCTCTTTTTCCAATGCACTGTGTGATTTATGAGCACCAGTTATTATAATTATTTATTAAATTTATTATTATTTGTATTTGGGAGAACTTATTCCCACTTGATTGGTTATGAAACTCACCTATCAATCCAATACTGACCAATTAGGTGTTCTGGAAGTTGTCTTGGAAAGTGTAAATAGTTACCCATTTCCTATGGACTTCTACATTCTAAATATGATGAAGGAAAAAGTAAAGACCACTATCCCATAATTCTAGGAAGAACTTTCCTCAATACTTCTAAAACCATAATAAATTTCCATTATGTGACCCTTTCCATGGATTTTGGGGAGGAAACATTGAATTTCATCATCATTGACTCAATGAAACACCCTCATGAAGAAAATTTAGTTTTTGCATTAAAACATTTTGAATTAACTTATTCTTCTAGGGTGGAAATTTAAATTCATGGTGATATAATCAGATAAAGATAAGATTTAGAAATACCCAACCATCTTGATAAATATTTTTTTGAAAATGAACATAAGCTGGTGTTAATTTTTAGTGCTGAAAAATTTGGTGGAATTGATGAAAGTTATTTTGATGAATTACTAAAATATTCTACTAATATTTCTTCCATAAATTTGTAGGTTTTCAACATGGATAAATCTTAAATAAAATCATCATTGGAAAACCCCCTTGAATAAGAATTCAATTTGATACCATCAAACATAAAATATGTCTTTTTAAAGGAAAATGATAAAATGCTAGTCATAATATCAAATAACATAGAGCCTATCCAAGAAGACCAATTGCTGAATATTATGAAACATAATTCTTTGGAAATATTCTAGACATTAGGACACATCCTTGGGATAAAACCTACATCATTATTGCATATGATTTTTCCTGAAAATGAATCAAAACTGGTGAGATATGCTTAAAAGAGGCTCATCCCGACCCATCTGGAAGTAGTAAAAAATATATAGAAAGAATTTTTTGAGATGAAATAATATAACCCATCTCAGAATCCCAATGGGTGAGTCCCATTGAAAATTTTCGTAATGAAAATTGGATATACAACTATTAAAAATGATAAAAATGAGTTATTTCTCATGATAATTCAAAAAAACTAGTGAGTCTGAAAATATTATAGGATATTGAGTCATGTGATTAGAAAATACCACTTCCCTATACCATTTTTGAACCAAACTTTGGTGAGACTAGCTAGAAAGGGTCATTATTACATTCTTGAAGGATTTTTTGTTTATTATCCAGGAACCAATATCACTTGTACACCACAAAAATACCACCTTCACATGTCCCTTCAGTACATTTTCCTACCAAAGGATGATTTTCAGTCTTTATTGTTCCCTAGGTACCTTTCCTCCCTGTATGGTAAGTATCTACTCAGAACTGATTGAGAGATACATAGATGTATTACCTGACGACTTCACTATGTATGAAACTTGTTTTCAAATATTCTTGGAGAATATGGAAAGGATTTTAAAAATATTTATCAAGAAAAACATGTTTTTAAATTATTAAAAGTTACATTTTATATTAGAAAATGAATTTTTTTTGCGAAATTTAATTTTTAAATATGGAATTGAAGTTGATAAATCCAAATTTTATATTTTTTCCACATTTCCATAACCCTAAAATTTTAGATACATTAGATCATTTCTAGTCCACATTGGATTTTAAAGAAGATTGATTAGGGAATTGAAATGGTTTTTTACCCATAACTAACCTACTCAAGAAGGAATCTAATTTCATTTTTAAAATATTCACGATGGATATATTTTGAAAAATTTAAAGAGTTATTGACAATTTCCCCCATTATCTATCCAATAAACTAGAGTTACCTCTTTGATATTCTGTTTGTTTCTTCCAACATAGCTATAAGGGATGTGCTTTACACAAATATATATATAGACTTCCTCAAGTGATACCCTACACTTCACATACCCACACACTTTCTATATTTACAACACAATAATAAAGATGGATTTTTTTTCTTCTATTGTTTTAGTTTTAGAAAAATGTCATTCTTATCCTTTAGTGGATAATGTAACTATTCATTATAATCATGAAACATTGAGATATTTGGCTATGAAAACTGATGCAAAGCATATAATAGTGAGATATTTGTAGTTATTATAAGAGTTTGACCTAGATATTAAGGACAATATGGGTTCTAAAATCATGGTGGAAGGCCACATGATCCAATGACCTCACACTATTGAGGTATAACCAATTCTTATGAAAATTCTAGATGATTAATTCTCTAGTGGGAAACTGTACAACCTCACCAAAGTTCCATGGTACCCCAACCTAGTGAATTTTTCAGTTAAAAAAATGTACACTCCTTTTCTAAACATAAAATTTCTAAATTGAAATCAAAATCAAAATATTTTTCATGGGTGGATCCTTATTTAATGATAATTTAAAAAGACTAAGTCATTAGAAGGTTCATCCCTAAAGAATAGGAAATAAAATAAGTTTCTTTATTTTAGTAATCAAATTATATGCGGAGGTCATTTTGTATCTCAATGAACTGTTAGAATTTTTTTTTGAATATGGATTATTTTGACCCTCAATTTTTAAAAATTCACAAGATTTTTTCCCAAAAAATCCACAATGCTAGTTTATTGGTTGAATTTCCAAAATATATGACATCCCCGAATTTTTTTAGATTTTATATGCGATATTCAATGTTTGGGGAATTGAATTCCTGGGACTATTTCCTATTTCAATTTTATTTATGTACATTTTTTTGTAGTAGATTATGTTTATAAGTGAATCATAGAAAAATCTACTCAGCCTAATGATTCAAAAAATGTGATTGATTTTATTAAGGAAAATATTTTCTAATGGTTTGAAATACCTTGATCTATAATCATTGACCAAGGAATCCATTTTTACAATAAGAACACGGAGGCCCTCATGAAGAAATATATAGTGCACCTTAAAAATTCAACTACACACTACCCCTAGACAAATGGATTGGATGAGGTGTCCAAAAGAGAATTCAAATTAATTTTAGAGAAAGAAGTGTATAAAAAATATAAATAATATCGTAATAAATTAGAGGATACACTATGGGTATACAGAACTTCCAACCAAATTCCCTTAGGTAAGTCACTCTACATTACTATTTATGGTAAACATTTTCACCTTTTTATTGAACTGTAACAAAAATCATATTTATCTTTCAAAAGAGTGAACCTATAGGTTGAGAAGGATGTATAATAGATAAATCAAAAAATTAGGGAACATGAGGAGCTAACAAGGGAATCCTCTTATAATTCATTATTTATAAAGAGAAAACTAAAACATCTCATTATAAATTGATCCATAGAAGAGGATTCCAAGATGGAGAAAAGGTGATGTTATTTTTTCAAGAATGAAGTTATTCCCTGGTAAGATTCATACATGGTGGACTAGGCCACATATAATAACTAATTCATTTAATTTTGGTTTAGTTGAGATTCAATGATAAGGATGAAATAATACATTCAAGGTTAATGGACAATAATTGAATAAGTGATAGGAGGATTTCTATAAAGAACCTACGAAGGAGTCTAGACTCCTCCCTATGGTTGATAAGTAGAGAATTTTTAGGTGGATTATTTCCATCATAATGTTCTAACTATAAATTTTAATTTTGAACTATTTTATTAAACAAATTCATGCTGGAATTCAATTGGAAGTATGTTTGAAACATGTGCGGGGGATAGGGATGAAGTAGTATTAGGATATAAATACCATTTCATATTTCACATTTAAAATTTATTTATATATATAAAATAAATCCATACATAGTTTCTATAGGAATATATTATATATATATTTTGTGTCCAAATAAATAAATAAAAGAGAAAAAAGAGATATAAAATTTTAACATTAATGGAGATCCACTTAATTGAATTACCATACTAGTTTTTAAATATTGCATTGATTCAAAAAGTACTATATTTTAATTATTAATGAGTGAACATAACCTATGTCAAATGGAAATCCTATTTTAAAACTGGGGAAATCGAGTGAAAATTGAATAGATCATTATCGAATAAGAATTATGACATGTGGTTATTGGAATTTAGAACTCAATCTAGAGTGACCTGATCATTGTAATTAGGTAGCATATCAAGTTACCTCTCTAAAATAAATCCATATAATTCATTCAAAATTGTATTAAAATGGTCAATTGGGATCACACAATTAATCTATGAGATAATGACACTAGGTGTGTGAGTATCCCTCTATAAATATTCAAATCAGTGATTTTTCACAGTTCCCCACATATAAATGGCTGGAAAAAATTAAAACAAAGGAGACCACATTTTATAAATGAATTAATTTATATGAGGGGAGTATTGAAAAAGTAAAGGGGAAAATTTACTAATAAAACTGTCATTTAAGGAGTATCAATGAAGTGTTAAAATGAACATTGGTTTAGGAAGCTATGGTGTGAGGGATAGATGGATGTGTTACTTGTTAAAATTTTGATCCCACTTAAATCTATGAAATCCACTCATGGAACTAGAATTTTAACTTGAATAGACGTATAACAGTGTGTGAAATTAATATAGGAGCTATGACTATTTAGTTGCTGAATTGTTTGACATTAATCAATTCTGGTTGTGTGTTTGAAGTTAAGTAGATCAATAAAAATATTTGAAATTCATTGAATACATTTCCTAGGAGTGAAATAGTTCTAGTGTGCGGTAGGGATGTGTGATGAAAATTTCATTTTTTTTGTCTCATATTCATTGAAATTTCCCCTTCATTCACACAAATATTGGGTAAAATAATGATTTTATTTTCTTTTTGAATTATGGAATTAGTTTTAAATGTACCAATTAACTATTTTTTTACATATTCATTTTTTTAAATATATTGAAACTACATTGAGTGAATAAAATTGATTTTTTATTTTTTATTTTTAACTCACAATTGTAAATACTCAATTTGGAATTAAATTCTAAAATGTTTATTTTCTAATAATTAATTATTTCAACATTTTTTTGAATTTAATGAAATCTATAAATTGATTTTAAAATTTAAATTTCAATTGTGTGATTTTGATCATGAAAATTACAAATTTTATTTGGGTGCGAACATTTAATGATAATAACTCTATTATTTAATTAATTCATTTAATTAGATTGAAATTAATTTTTTAATGGTGAAATTGAATTAAAATTTGTTTTATCATTTTGGAATTGAATATTTGAGTAGGAAACTTTGTGTTTTGAAAGTAGCACAAATTTTGGAAAAAGGCATAGGCCAACCATGACTTCGCTTCATGTTTTCGATCTAGAAAAATAATACAAAGGGATATATATGAAGTTTTTTTAAAAGTTTTTTGATTTTTATAAAATGTGTGTGTTAATTTTTTTTAAAAGTTTGTATGAAAGGAAATATAGGGAATTCCGCATTTCAAGCCCCCTATTCCCTTCCCCCGGATCGATGACATGGAAAAGGAAGGTGGGGGGTGTCCACCTTCCACATAAATACAATGTGAATGGTGGGCATGGGATTAGTGCCTTTCGCCTAACGTAAATGTGAATGGTTCACGACCCACTATCACCTTTCATTTAATGCCCTATAAAAGGGCACCCTCCCCCTCTCCTCAATTAAAATTTTATTCTTCTCTCTACATTCCTCAACCTCAACATCTAGAAGAAGTTTTCTTCCGACATGGTGGATCCGGTGGTCTAAAAGAAGTCCCATTTTTTTGTGAAGCATCATTTAAAGGTATTTTTATTATTTAATTTAAAGTAATTTATTTAGATAACTGAAATATTTTTAGTTAGTTATAAATATGTTATTTATTAATTAATTTTGTTAGTTATATATAGTTTAGAAATAATATTTATTATTAGTAATCCTTAACTATAGATTAACTAATTAATAACTTAGGATTAAAAATGATTACATATAATGAAAAACTATTTATAATAAACTGATGAATATCATATGATTGACTTTTTATTAATAAATAATTAATTAAGGATTACGTAATGTTTAACTAATGGCTATAGAATTTTTAAATAAGGATTTAGTAAAGATTATCTAATGATTAAGTATTGATTAAATAATGACTAGGGGTGATTAAAGAATTATTTAGTGATTTTTAAGGGATGATTAAGAGATGATTAAGGGATGGTTAAGAGTTGATTAAGGGATGATTAGGGGATGGTTAAGGAATTATTAAGTAATTATTAACCAATGATTAAATAATGGTTAAGAAACTTTTAAATAATGTTTATGTAATGTTTAACTAATAGTAATGTAAGAGTTAATAAATGATTGGTGTAAACTTTTAGGATACAAGAAAATGTTCTAAAAATTTGGTGGCATAATGATTATATGGTTATATAAGTAATTAAATCTTTATCTAGAAATAAACAAGTGGTTGTAGCTCTGGAACATATATACCTAGGAGAAACAACTCTGACAAGGTGTCCCGGGCCTAACTTGGGGTAACCGGGTACACAACAATGATACTTTCTACACACCTGGTTTGACACTCCTAGGGGATATGCTTTAGATGATTCATATTTTGTTTATAAGATACTAAAATACCTTTAGTATGATTGAAAAATTTACTAAAAAATGTTAATATCATAGTTTAGGATATTAGAGGATGTTCAAAAACTTTAGTATCATAAAGATTATATGGTCAACCCTCAATGTCAATAATGTTAATATAATATATTTTAAACCAAGGTAAAAAGAAGAAAATACTAAATTTGTTTTTATATCATTTATAAAATAAATATTATGATCATATAAAGTGAAATGGACAAGGAAAAACACATTAAATAACGTTATTTTAAATATTACTTACACTATTAGAATCTTGATCAAAAAACATTTTTGACATAGAGATTCATGTGTTCCTGTGTGTACAACTATGGGGAGGTTATTCAAATTTAACAAGGAGCTTATTATAGTGCACAACCAACAACAATGGTTCGTATAACTGATTATGTAACCCTAAGTGAAATTCATGACAGAATTCATGGTTCCTTAAATCTGGGACCCGATCCGGAGATCAAGTCTAT
Organism: Viscum album; assembly: GCA_963277665.1. Lineage (NCBI taxonomy): Eukaryota > Viridiplantae > Streptophyta > Magnoliopsida > Santalales > Viscaceae > Viscum > Viscum album. The sequence continues at coordinate 791,556,947 of OY728120.1, forward strand.
GAGCAATAGGCATTTTAATTTCTCATCTACACTGTGTCATATAGCTTGTCCATTGGATGCTATTGTGTAGTCGGTCCAAGAAACAAATTTATTTTCTGAATGGTCAGACAGTACCACAATGAAGTTATATGTTCTTGTTTCTACTTTACACCAACAATGTCCAATTGTATGAAGACGTGAACTACCAATAGTGGTTGAAGAAGGTCCTCCCCATGAAATTGATGCTATTCCATATGATAAAGAAGGGGAAAACCTAGATAATCTAATGAATATACATGTAAATCCGACTACTGATGGGGATTTCTGTAATGATGGAACGAAAGGGGACTATAGTGATGATGAGTAGGGAGCAACAAATGTTTGGGAGTATGTTTCTAGAAATCCATTAGTTATACACCATCATTGAACCACAATAAATCATCAACCATTTTTTGCATCTTTCATGTAAATAATGGCACATGTGCCTAAATTCGACCGCAATGTTCCCACACCTACAAATGATTTTACCATATTTGTACTGGATTGGTTTAGTGATCTGGACAAAACCTTATATGTTGGAAGGTATTTCCAACTATTGAAGCATTAAAACCACACTAAAGATATTTCACATTAAGAGTAACTACTGATATATAGTTTCGAAATCATGATATAAAAAATACCTCATACGATGTGATAAGTATGGGGATGATTGTAGATTCTTCTTGATGTCGATTCTAGACATTGCATTTAGAAGAAGGATAATCCCGAAGGTCGAGGTAGCTCTTACTTGCATTCATCCAAACATGACACAAGATCATACCTCATTAGATTATAATTTTTTTCAGGAATTTTATTTGAGATGATTATTACATGACAATATGTTCCTATATCCACTGTTCAAGAAAGGATTCAACAAACATTCAGTAATAATATTCCCCTAATAAGGTATGAACGGAAAAACAAAAGGTGATTGTGAAGGACTATGGTTATTGGGATGACACATATCAAGTGTTGCTGCAATTTCTAGCCATTCTAAGACACAAAAAACTTTTTCTTCAAAATTCATATGAACAAATATGTTTCCAAAGATAACAAACTTAATCCATCTCAAGTTTGATTTCATAGGTTTTTCTGGGAATTCATCCCCTGTATCTCCACATTTCATTTCAGAAAATAGTTCATTCAGATTGATGGAATGTTTCCATATGGAAAATACAAGTGAATATTGTTGATTATGGAAACCCAAGATGGAAAATTTTCACCTCTTCTTCTTTCCTTTACCATTATGAAGGAGGAAAACTATGAATCATGGAGTTATATTTTTTCACATATCAACAACCATTTCACCGGTATTCAAGGTGTCTATTTAATATATGATTGGCATCGAGAAATCAATGAGGAAATAAATATGGACCCTAATACATAGAGACCCCCAAATTCAAATCAACAATACTTCACTAGACACATTTCTAGGAATGTCTAGAAAACATTTCATTACAAACCTATGAAGAATTAAATCCCTGGTAATTGTATGCAATGTATGTTATTTTTTACTATTTCAATGTAAATATAAAATAAATTTATGTGAAATATGTTTAATTCTATGTATCATATGAGTTAGACCAATGGAGTTTTGAAGAACATTTAGAACAAATCCACAAGGCTAATCAATAAGAGTATGATTATATGATGTGGATTCCAAAAGGAAAAAGGACATTGGAATATGACGGGGTGAAGATATACCATCACATGATCAAAAACATTGTGGAGTTCTTAAATGGTGTATTCAAAGGGTTTCAGATGTTAACTAAAGAAAACCTAGTTCATGAGACATTATATCATTACATGAAGTACGTAATTGATAAAAAACAACTAATCGTAAATGGGATTCATAAGGGGATAAGGTACGGACGGAACATTCAATGACGGATTGAAAAGAACATTTAAGAATCCTTTGGTTATACTGTCTACATTTTATGCTAATAAGACACCTGATTCTATGTTCAAGAGTGTTTAGAACCCATCACAAATAGTATCTTTGAAAAAATGGTGGTATTACTTGAACCAAGGCAATGTCATTATGGAAACATCCTGGCCTTATAGTTTCCATGCACACAAACCATCAAAACATGTGCCTTTGTGAACATATCATGGGATGAATATGTTGAACCAATGTAACTGATGGACACCGTTTTAACTATTATAATGCACTATGGACACCTATTAGGGTGTTTTGACATTTTGGTTGACCCTAGGGCTACAGTTGGTGGGATGATATGTATGAAATGACTTGAGTGGCACTTTCAACATTTACCCAATGATGTTGAGGAGAAAACATTCATGCATAATGCTCATAAATATATATTATAGATCATTTGAGGGACCCTGAGCACTGATCACTCAAGTATGCGTACGAACATGAAGTATCTAGGGTTGATGGAGGACTTTGATCAGCCCGGGATGTGAATCCGGGGATTTGTGTGCTTGTCTTAGACTTACATATAATTATACATGACATTCCACAAAGACCACACAAGTATCAGGGGATGCCTCATCCATATTTTGATGTGGGCATGTGAATTGTAAGAACCTGGATCTCCGTTATCAGGTATGTCTTTCTTTTTCCTGGAGTGTTTGAGAAAATAAGAGTTTCTGGAAATTTTTGATGTACATGCTGTGTACTTTCTGAGTACACGCCGTGTACTCCCTTTTTGCGCCAGGCTATGTGCTGGCCGTGTCCGGGCCACACACACGGTGTGTAGGGGTGAAGTGGAGGCCGCTTAAAGCGGATTACAGAAAAGTAGAGTACATGATGTGTACTCAATAAGTACATGCCATGTATTTTCTTTTTTTCATTAAAAGGACCGGGGTGGCGCCAAAGCGACAAAAATTCCTTTTTCACCAGTGCCTTCGACCGAGAGAAACTTGTATGGCCTCAGATCTTCTCCGTGACCTAGAGCCTCCATCCATTCTTCGAATCGACCGTCGTCGATTGCGTTGGAACTGCAGCGGTGAGTTATTCCTTCTCCTAGAGCAATGTTTTCCAATTCTTCCTCTTTCTTATGTTATTCAGGATTGAACTTTTTGTGTTTTTCCTTAGATCTTTGACGTTATGAGGAGAATCAAGCATCGTGGTTCAAGAATATCAATCTCCTAGGTTCGAGGATGGTGGTTTGTGCATTACCTATCGATGTCTTTGAGTTTTATGTGAAAATTCCACCAATAACCATGAACGGAGTATTGCGTGTTTAACGTTTTTCACTTGTGGTTATTCCTGCCTTGATTTAATTCTTGTGTAGAGGTAAATTAATCAATTTTTTGGATAATGGTCGTGCTTGGATGCTTTTCCCATGCTTTGTTCTTGTTGCAACCTTTGGGTCTCTTTAGCCTTTGGTCGTTGTGTCTGTTTCCATGACTTGTGATCGTAGGACGGAATGATGTTGTTAACATGCTTGTTGCCCTATAGACTATTATCCAAGTAACTATATAGGTGTACTTTGGTTAGCCAAGTAGCTCTATGGGTGTGATCTAGCCTTATAGCATTAATATGTACTGACTAGCATAGAACCGTGAGAACTCGGTGCTATAGACTATAAGGGATAGACTGAGTGAGCTTCCCAGAGAGTCTTAAATATTATAGACTATACGAGGATAGACCGAGTGAGATTCCTCAGAGATTCTTGGAAATTATAGACTACATGGGGTAGACTGAGTGAGATTCCCATAGAGTCTTAGTTATTATATACTTCAGGAGGGGTAGACCGAGTGATCTTCCTCAGAGAGTCTTTACCTTATTTTAATGTCTTTAAAACATTCCCAGGCTAGAGGAGGAATTGACCGAGTGATCTTCCTTAGAGAGTCTGTGGTATACCAGAGGTTATAGTATTATTGACCGGGTGAGCTTCCTTAGTGAGTCTCTAGACCTTGGGCCCAATAGGTTTAGACCATGTGATGTCCCTCAAAACGTCCCTGACTACACAAGTCTATAAGGGGAATTTACCGAGTGGGCATCCCCAGAGAGTCTTATAATTTTAGTATGACCAAACCAGAGGGGTTAGGCTAAGTGCACTGCCCAGAGGGTTGTGGTACTTCTTGGATAGGACCAAAGGGGATGGCTGCGAGTACTTCCCAGAGGGTTTCCTATTTGTGTAAGCTATTTCTTCACCGCTAGTTGTTGTTCCGTGGATTGATCACTATTGTATATCATCCTGTTTACTGATTATTGATTATTGCCTGCTACTAGTGCTACTGTTGCTACTATTTTATTTACTATTACCTGCCATATACTCACTGACTATTAGGCACAAATCTTTGGGTGGTTACCTACTAGGATTTAGTCTCACACCCTATTTGGGTCATGTTTTTAGGCCCAAACAGACTATGTTGTTGCAGGTATAGACAAGGGAAAGCACCCTTCTACATCTAGTACTTGATTGCTTTAGAGCAGGAGAGCATGATTCCCAGCTTCAGCTTGCGATGCTGAGGAGCTATTTACTTTCTTTTGTACTTGTTTTGGTACTATCGTATTTTTTAGCATTGTGACTTGTTTGGATACTTTCATAGATTTGTATCATGCATCATTTCATATATATACATATGAGCTCCAGTTGTTTTCCAATTTAGTCATTCCGCTATTTATTATTGTTGATTATTTACTGCTTCCACTCTAGTTTGTTTATTTACTTCTTCTATATACTCTGTCAATGAGGGAATAGTTTCCCCACTATCACACCCAAGGCCCTCTCTGCTAGTCGACAGCCTCTGGCGTTTGGGGAAATGCGCTTGAGGCCATGTGACCAAGGTGTTATGGGGTGCCTCTGGGCGGCTTCCAGAACCGAGACGTTACAAAGTGGTATCAAAGGATTCTTTTCTCTTGATTTACTATTTGGATCCTTTAGCCAAAGATATGATGGATTCGGTACTTGGTAATAAGTTGTGCCTAGGAGTAGCTAACCTATGTATAGGGAAAATCCATACTACCTCATTTATTGCAGTTTTCTGGTTTCGAGATTTTACAGTTGATATGATTTCACCTAGAGTGATTCACATGACTTGTGCTGTTATTGTTGTTTCTATTATGGTTCTACTTCCATCACAACCCTATGAGATGAGGGTAATCCATCTCATTCATCAGATAGGCACTTGTTAGAAATCACATTCCATGCATTCTTATCATGCCATCTAGGATGCATTTGCGATTCCATGTTGTTGTGATAGACTTTGTGTAGATTATGCATGCAGTTATGATAGATGTTTTGATATAATCCCTGGTGTCTGATAGAGGGTTATTTGTATTGTACTTTTCTTAAAATGAATGCCAAATTTTGGTTCTTGAGGTGTTAGGGGCCCTCTTGAATCAGAAATTGGTGAATCATTGACCTGTTCTTCTTTATATATGGCTATATTGGATTCCAAGCTTTGGTTCATGAGGAGTATGGGCCCTCACAGATCGGAATTTGGCACCTTCATGTCTTGTTTTCTGTGTTTCTAGGCTTCGGTTCAGTTTCTGAGCTACTTCCCAGAAAAACCCAGAATACACGGTGTGTACTTTGTGACTACACGACGTTTAGTTTCAGACCGTGTCACTGACTGTGTGAGAAGGAACACGGTGTTGAGGAAATGTCTTTAGAAACACTCTGTGTGCGGTAGGTGCACACCATGTAGTATAGAGCTGTGTGCCTGGTTGTGTCACTAACAACACAGGCCTGAGAAGCTCGAGTAGAACACACCGTGTTGGTATAGAACACACCGTGTAGTCTTTTTCCTGGTACCCGGCCATGTCACGAACAACATGGGTCGGTGTTATCTTCTCCTATAAATGTCTTGTTTGTTTGGAACACACCGTGTAAGAGTCATCCATGAAGCCGACCATGTATCCGACCATGTAACTAACAACACGGGTTGTCGAAACCTTGTCTAGTACACGCCATGTCCATAGTGAACACACCGTTTAGTCTAGGGTTAAGAGGACCGTGTGGGTTAGTCGTGTAAAGAGACTCGAGTAGTGGAATAGAGTTCAAGTACACACCGTGTGTTGGGAGAACACGCCATGTTGTTGTGGTGTTACACGACCAGAGGTGGAAGGAGTACACGCCCTTGTTTTTGGTTTAAGTGAACACGTCGTGTAGTTTTTATACTCATCATGTAGTCATGTTTTGTAAACTCGAATATTTCCTTCTCCTGTTCCCATTTTGTACTCTTGTGTTGTAAGTATTTGATAATCCTGATCTGAGGTGTTATTTTGATCTTTTTAGTGCCATTCCTCTGAAACGTCCTCTGGTTGTACGTTAGTTGCCTGACGGTGATCAGACACCAGATATGGCCTACCAGGGACTTGCTGCAGATTCTCCTCCCATGCTAGCCTTGGCACCAGTAGTCATACCCATCGAAGGTGCCGATACGCAGTTCATGGTGGACTTCCTGAGGATGATGTAGACTTTTTAGGGAGCTCCACCTCCTACCCCGTCGATGGATGAATTGATGAGGGTCTTTCAGCAGCAACATCCTCCTACCTTCTCAAGGGATGGGGGACCCCAGGCTATAGATTCATTGATAGATTTCATGCTGACAATCGTTGAGCATCTAGAGATACCCTCATAGAAAAGGGTAAAGTTGTCCACTTATATGCTCTGTGACACCGCCAAGAGGTGGTGGGAGGTGATCACACAGTCAGGGCACCATTAGAGTATGTTTTAGGATGAGTTTCGTGACACCTTCAATGACTACTTTTACCCAGAGACCTTGATGGATGACCGAGCCCGGGAGTTTATGAGTCTGCAGCCGGGTACTCTTTCTGTTATGGAGTACTCATCCCGCTTTACTGAACTGCAGCGCTTCACACCGATCCCAGCTGGTGATGAGTTGTTCCTTTCTAGGAAATTCAAGGACGGTCTCAGGCAGGATATTTGTTCCCAGGTGAATATCTTCAAGTTAACTTCAATATCGTCTATCGTCAACTAGGCGCTGATCACTGAGCGCGACCTGAGGGAGTTTGGAGCTGTAAGCCAGGGTGGTTCGATATGAAAAGCTGGTGTTCCTCCTATGGATAGTTGGAAGCACCACATAGAGTCTTATCGAGGAGATCAGGGTAGGCTGGATATGCCTTCTGGAAGCCAGGTTGTATGCTACCAGTGTGGTAGGAGTTGGCATACTAGGCCCCATTGTCAGCGAGATCCGATGGAGTGTCAATCCTACGGCAAGATGTGCCATCTTTAGCATTTTTTCTGATCTTGTCACCTTCATCTAGTGGTAGGGGTTCCACTATGACCCCGCGTTCAGGATATGCTTCACCAATTTCTCACTAGTCTGGGAACTGGAGTTCTTCCGGCCGTTTGGGCCAAGGTGGAGGTCATGGACGTGGTGGTCAATCACCAGGTTACCGACGACAACAGTGTGGTTCAGCTCATAGTGGTCAGCTAGGGGCACATGGTCGCCGTACATGCCAGACCTTCGCTGTGGAGCATACCTATCAGGAGCAGGATCCTGACCCTTCTACTATTCGAGGTACGATCTTAGTAGCCTCATATTTTTCTTCATCCCTTTTAAATACCGGTGCTTCGCATAGTTTTATCTCTATTTCTATTATGGAGAGCCTTGGAATCTGTATAATTTTGTCTAATGACTTTTTGACTCTTGACACACTGTTGGGAACAAGTACATCTAGAATATGTCTGTGCAGAGAGTTCCCTCTAGAGGTTGCAGGGTGTCACTTCTTATGGGATGTCTATGTCCTGAAGATGACGGGATATGACGTCATTCTCTGGATGGACTAGTTTGTTCCCTTCCAGGCAGTCGTCGATTTCTATCACCGAAGGGTGAGTTTCGTATCACCTGAGGGTGGATATTTCCTCATAGAGGTGAGTGGGATGTCCAGGCGGGTAGAGATGGACCAGAGCATCATGGGCTAGGAGGAGTTACAACCAAGATTTCTAGTATTTATATGGATGACTAGGGGACTTTACAGTTAGACTTTCCTCCAGTGGTGGATCATTTCATGGATGACTTTCAAGAGGAATTTTCAGGTTTGCCTCTGGAGCATGAGGTAGAATTATTGATTGATCTCATTCCATGAGAGGAACTGGTGTCCATTCCTTCTTATAGAATGGCTACACCTGAGTTGTAGGATCTTAAGAAGTAGTTGGAGGAGTTAAAGGAAGAGGCTTTCATCCGACCCAGTACTTCTCCTTGGGGTTCACCTGTCTTTTTTGTGAAGAAAGCAGACGACACCCTTTGGCTTTGTGTGGAATATCGGAAGCTGAACCAGTTGACGGTCAAGTACTGATATCCCTTTCCGAGGATCGATGACCTCTTTGATCAGATTTGAGGGGCCCGTGGGTTCTTGAAAATCTATTTGAGGTTCGTTTATCATCATTTGCACGTTAGACCATTAGATATACCTCTTACATCCTTCAGGGGAAGGTATAGTCTATACCAGTATACAGTCATGTCTTTCGGTCTCACGAACGCACTAGAAGTTTTTATGGAACTGATGAACCGAGTGTTCCATCCATACTTATATTCCTCTGTTGTGGTTTTCGTGGATGAAATCTTGGTGTACTCTCACACTCGACACAACCATGCCACACATATTGAGATCGTTCTGAGTACACTAAGAGAGCATCAGTTATATGCTAAGATCTCAAAATACCACATTTGGATGGATCAGATTCACTTTATGGGTCATGTTATCTCTGAGACAGGAGTATCAATGGACCTAGAGAAAGTGAGAGCTGTAGTTTCCTAGGAGAAGACGAAGAATGTCTTTGAGGTGCGGAGTTTTCTTGGGATGGCTGGATACTACATGCATTTCATACAGAACGTTTCTTGACTAGAAGCACCGCTGACAGGGTTGACCAAGAAGGGGGAGAAGTTTTTATGGTCAGTTTCTTGTGATTCAGCCTTTCAGGAGCTGAAGGGGAGGTTGACGTCAGCCCTGATACTGGTCTTGTTAGATTCGGTTAAGGGTTATACTGTTTACTATGATGCTTCAGGTATCAGGCTGGGAGCTGTGCTTTTGTAGGGAGATGGGGTCATTGCTTACCGGTCTCAGCAGTTGAGGCCACATGGGAGGAACTACCCGACGCACAACCTAGAGTTGGCAGCTATTGTTCATGTCATACGCTGTTGGAGACACTACCTTCTGGGAGAGAACATTGTGGTTTTCACCGACCACAAGAGTCTCAAGTATAGCTTCACTCATCGTGATCTGAATCTGAGACAACACAGGTGGGTCGAGTATCTTTAGTCTTTCGACTTCAAGATCGCTTATACGCTGGGAAAGGGAAACTCAGTGGCAGATGTGTTGAGCAGGAGAACTCAAATTTAGGCAGTTCAGGAGGCTAGCAATGAGGGGCAGATTATTGCTCTGTTCTCTGAGATGGATCTGGAGGTGCACGACAGACAGGGAAAGACTTACCTATCTTCTATAGCTTTTATCTCTTCTCTTCATGATCAGGAACAGATGAGGTAGCTATCAGACTTAGAAGGCTTAGTCCTGCAGGAGAGTGTGTCTGGAGAGGACCCTCTTACTGGATGGATAGTGAGTGAGGATGAGATCATGCGTTTTCAAGGATGAGTATGGGTGCCAGCAGACATACGCGAAGAGATAATGCGAGATTTTCATTCCTCAGTTTGGGAAGTTCATCCTGGCGTCACCAATATGTATCATGATCTACACCACCAGTACTGGTGGCTAGGTATGAAGAGAGATGTTCTTAGTTTTTTCATGAGATGTTCTATTTGCCAGCAGGTGAAAGTAGAGCATCAGCGACAAGAAGGGATATTACAGCATTTACCCATTCTTGAGTGGAAGTGGAATGATGTCGTAATGGACTTTGTGACCGGGTTACCAAGGTCACCTCAAGGGAGTGATGCTGTTTGGGATGTCGTCGACATGCTTATGAAGGTTTCTCACATCATTCCGATCAAGGAGACCTTCAGTGTTGATGAGCTGGGACAGTTTTACTTCTGAGAGACTGTACATCTACATAGAGTTCCACACTCCGTTGTTTCAGACATGGATGCACGCTTTACTTCTGGTTCTTGCAGCGACATTTGAAGGCCTTGGGTACACAGGTACTTTTGAGTACAACATACCATCCCCAGACTGATGGCCAGTCCAAACACATGATCCAGGTGCTTGAGGATATGGTCCAATATTTCATTCTAGACATTGGAGGTTATTGTGAGAAGCATATTCCTCTGGTGGAGTTTTCTTATAACAACAGTTTCCATGAGACTATTCAGATGGCGCCTTACGAGGCTTTGTACGGTAGGCCATGCCGATCACCCTTATGTTGGCTGGAGGTTGGAGAGGCAGCTTTTCTGGGACCTCATCTTGTTTAGGAGACCTTAGAGTAGATAGAGTAGATTTGGAAGAGGATGTCTACAGCACAGTCTCGGTAGAAGTATTATGCTGATCAGTAGAGATGACCTCTGGAGTTCATGGTCGGGGATCATGTTTTCTTGCGTGTCGCACCGAGGTTGGGACACAAGAGGATTCAGAGATAGGTTAAGCTTTCACCGTGATACGTCGGGCCGTTTGAGGTTTTTGAGAGAGTTGGCCCAGTTTCCTAACGTTTGCAGTTACTGTAGAGGTACCAGGCAATGCACGACATCTTCCATGTTTCTCTGATCCGACGTTACTTTTCAGACCTGTCTCGTGTCTTCCAACTCGAGGAGCATGAACTTGAAGCAGATGCGTCATCTAAGGAGCACCCCATATGGATTATCGATCATAGTATGAAGGTTCTCAATGGCCAGATTGTTCCTCTAGTACGGGTGCTATGGCAGCACGGGCGAGTGCAGGACGAGACTTGGGAGAGGGAGACCGATGGACGATCACAGTGGCTAGATCTGTTCGGGGTTTCATCTTCTATGCATCACTATGGAAATTTGGGGATGAATTTCATTAAGGGGGGAAGTTTTTAAGAACCCGGATAATCGTTTTCAGGTATGTCTTTCATTTTCGTGGAGTTTTTGAGAAATGAATAGTTTTTGGAAATTTTTGAAGTACACGTCCTGTACATTCTGAGTACACATTGTGTACTCTCTTTCCACGTCAGGCTGTGTGATGGCCGGGTCTGGGCCACACACACGGTTTGTAGCGGTGAAGTGGAGGCCGCTTAAAGTGGATTATGTAAAAGTAGAGTACACACCATGTACTCATGAAGTACACACCGTGTATTTTATTTTTTCATTAAATGGACCAGGGTCACGCCTAAGTGACAGAACTATATTCTTCTCTAGCACCTTCGACTGAGAGCGACTCGTACATTTGTGGATCTTCTCCGAGCCCTCGATCCTCCATCTGTTCTCGGAATCGACAGTCGTCAATTGCATTGGAACCACATCGGTGATTTCTTCATTCTCCTAGAGCCTTGTTTTATAATTCCTCCTCTTTCATAAGTTATCGTGGGTTTAAAATTTTGTGTGTTTTCATAAATCTATGCTATTCTGAGGAGAATCAAGCCTTGTTGTTCAAGTTTATCGATCTCCACGATCGAGGTAGGTGGTTTGAGCCTTACCTTTCGATGTCCTTGAGTTTTATGTGAAAAATCCACCAATACCCATGAACGGAGTATTGCATGTTTACCTTTTTCCCTTGTGGTTATTCCTGCCTTACTTGCATGCTTGTGTAGTGGTAAATTGATCATGTTTTTTGATAATGGTCGTGCTTGGATGTTTTCCCATGCTTTGTTCTTGTTGCAACCTTTGTATCTCTTTATCCATTGGCCATTGTACCTTTTTCCATGCCTTGTGATCGTAGGACAGAATGATGTAATTAACATTCTTGTTGCTCTGTAGACTGTTATCCAAGTAGCTATATAGGTGTACTTTTGTTAGAAAAGTAGCTCTATGAGTGTGCTCTGGACTTATAGAATTAATATGCATTGACTGGCATGTGACCGTGAGAACCCAGTGCTATAGACTACAAGGGATAGACTGAGTGAGCTTCCCAGAGTGTCTTAGATATTATAGACTATAAGGGGACATTCCGAGTGAGCTTCCTCAAAGATTCTTAGAAATTATATACTATAGGGGATAGACTAAGTGAGCTTCCTAGAGAGTCTTAGTTATTATAGACTACAGGAGGGTAGACCGAGTGATCTTCCTTAGAGAGTCTTTACCTTGTTTGAATGTCTTTAAAACCTTCCCAGGATAGAGGAGGAATTGACTGAGTGAGCTTCCTCAGAGAGTCTGTGGTATACCTAAGGCTATAGGAGGATTGACTGGATGAGCTTCCTCAGAGAGTCTCTAAACTGTGGGGCCAAGAGGGATTGACCATGTGATCTCCCTCAGAGAGTCCCTGACTACCCTAGACTATAAGGGGAATTGACCGAGTGAGCTTACCCAGAGAGTCTTATAATTTTCGTTTGACCAAACCAGAGGGGTTGGGCTGAGTGCAATGCCTAGAGGTTAGTGGTACTTCTTGGATAGGACTAGAGAGGAAGGCTGCGAGTAATTCCCATAGGGATTACTATTTGTTTTTGCTATTTCTTCACCGCTACTTGTTGTTTTGTGGATTGATCACTGTTGTACATCATCCTGTTTACTGCTTAATTATTTCTGCATGCTACTGTTGCTACTATTTACTGATTTTTTTACTATTACCTGCCATATACTCACTGATTGTTAGGCATAGATCTTCGGATGGTTGCCTACTGGGATTTTGTCTTACACCCTGTTTGGGTCATGTTTTTGGGCCCAAATAGACTATGTTGTTGCAGGTATTGACAAGGGAAATCACCCTCCGACTTCTGGTACTTGATTTCTTTGGAGCAGGAGAGCATAGGACCAAGCTTCGACTTGCGATGCTGAGGAGATGTTTACGTTCTTTTGTACTTTTTTTCGTACTATCATATTTTTTCAGCATTGTGACTTGTTTGGCTGCTTTCCTAGATTTGTATCATGCAACATTTAATATATATACATATGAGCTACAGTTGTTTGCTGATTTAGTCGTTCTGCTGTTTATCATTATTGGTTATTTACTGCATCCGCTCTTTTTTGTTTATTTACTTCTACTGTGTACTCTGTCAATGAGTTCATAGTTTCCCCACTATCTCACCCAAGGTCCTCGCTGCTAGTTGGTAGCCATTGGAATTTGGGGAAATGCTCTTGAGGCCATGTGACCAACTGGGTATGGGGAACCTCTGGGTGGTTTCTGGAACCAGGACATTAAATGAATGCATCCCCTCACTCTACCCTGATCTTACTGGATAACCATTACCAAGATAGGTGTTGCATGATGTTCTTCATGGATGCTAGTATGATCACCCATCTCTGTTGGTTTCTGATTTTAGTAGGAGTTATTGAATTTAATTTATTATTATTTATCACTTTAAATGTTTTATTTTACATGTGGAATCATAAAAACATCCTCTTCAACGTTCCAACACATAGTTTGGGTGCATATTTTCTCATGTTGGATAGTATCTTACTCAATAAGGTAAGTATATACAATCAATCATTTTCTAACAATTTTAATAATATCATAAACTTTTGGTTTTATTAAGGAACATTTGTGAAAAATATCACATGTCATTTCAGATTTCATGGATTCCATAATGGACTTTATTGTACTAGTTTTCATCATACTAAACTATTGGACTTCATAATTCTATGGTTTTAGTTCCACTAATTCACTTTCATATTATTTAGTGGCAGTAGGAGGACATGGTCGTGCGCTTGTTGGGCAGTGTTCAATAAATTCCATTTCCACTAACGCAGACATGGGTGCTTCATTACTTGAAGCTAATAGGGAGACATAATGGGATTCATCACTGATTTTTTTATTATTTTATCCTCTAGGGAAGATGAGTGGATCTTCATCTCTGAGGTGTACCTATGATTCGATTCCATATTTTATAGTAGGTCAACCATTACCGATGGTATAGACTGAAGTCTACATTGTATCTTATCCGACATGGAATATTACTTCATGATGTGGTGGGTTAAAAAAATTCCATTAATTTGTTTATTAAACTACTTTCTAATTCATCTTGAATCTATTTACAGAATACTCAATTAGAGAAGCTTATTTGCATGAGTGATCTAGAGGAGGAGGGGGTCGTTATCCTGGAAGCGATCCATTCTGCAACACTGGCACTGAGGGCATCTTACCATGCAATTCATGATAGCATCTTCGATAGTCCACTCTAAAGAGTAGAGGTTCTTGACCAAGGAGTGGAGGTTCCTTATCAAGAACCTCCTCCAAAAGCTACTAATGTTGAGGAGCCATGATGGTGACGATGTAAACCGCATCATCCCGCACATTAGGCGTCACCTATTCATAGGTAAAAGTCGGCCCTCTATCATTCCAACTTCAGCTGATCGTGGATGTACATCAGGAAGCATGATATCCATTTTTATTCACATGATATACACAGTTTCCTCCAACTTGGGGTCCTAATCCTTCATAGCCTATATGGTTACCCCAGACAATGATGGAAGGTCCTTCTATGACCCTAGTGGGTAAAATATTATGTGCATAATATGATGTCCAATTAAAACCTCATCCCACTAACAAACATGCGGCTCATGTGAGGGTCTATGTTCTAGTGCATGAGGATCATCCCTCTCCAAGTCATCAGACTCCACCCCAGTACAGAGATCATCTTTCTTGATATGGACACACCATTTGCAGACCACCATGTGGGACATAATCTCCCCTTAGACATTGATTGTACTCATTCATAAATATTTATTGGTTGTTTTAGGTACTTCACAACCTTTATTAATGACTTTAGTTGGAATGTTTATTTTTATATGATGAGGTACAAGTATGATACATATTAAAAGTTCAAATAGTTATAAATTAATTACATAATAATTGGGGAAAAGGTATTAAAATTCACTGATCAAATAGAAATGTTAAATACATGTTCTAGGAATTCACTGATCATATGAGATATTACGGAATTTTTTCACAACTCACTCCTTAATGAAAACCATATCTGAATAGTGTATCTAAGATAATTAATCATGCCTGATTGGATATGGCTCAATCAATTATGGGTTAGTGTGATCTTATTATTTCATTATGGGGGTATACTATGAAAATAGTTTCATTTCTACATAATTATTTTCTATCTAATGTGGGCATAAAGACATAATATGATATATTCATAGGTAAATGTAATAAAATATATTTTATTAATATTTTGGGTCATGAATCACTCGTATGAAATTTTTTTTTAATAAACAAAACCCTAAATTAGTGAAATGATTATTTGTTGTCTATCTCAGGGAAACCATGAGATATTATTTCTAAAATCTAACAAATCACAAAGTTTTTGTGTGTGAAACTAGTATACTCTTTGAGAATAAATATATTAATTGAGGATACAATGGGATTAAATTTGATGTTGGATAATTTAAGGACTAACAAAAAAAGTTATCCTGATATGGAAGTTGAGTCAGTTCTATGAAGATTTGTAGAAGAAGAACTAATTCAAGTTACATAATAACCTCAATTATCTAGTACGATTCATCCGGAGCTTAATATATATGAATTTATTATAGAATATGATGAAGAATTAATTTTCATAGATGATAAAACTAAAACCTATTTATTGTACATCGAGGGTTCTTATTGTAAAAATTGGTTAAAATTCATAGAATCTAAAATAGACTCCATGAACATAAACCAAGTTTTTAAATTGGTGGATTCACATTAAGGGGTGATACCCATAGGGTTTAAGTGGGTTTTTCATAAGAAAAATAATATTAATAGTATGGTGTCTACCTATAAATAACACCTAGTGGGAAATGTTGCAAAAAATTAATGGTATTGACTATGAAGAATCATTTTCATATTCCTTGATGATAAATTCTATTCAAATATTTCTTATAATGACCTATATGTCATAAAAATATTATTTCATCTTCTTTATCATAAAAAACTATATAAAATGCTAAAAAATATAGAGGTCCAACATCATTGGGAATTGAGTACACGATAAAAATAAAAACATGGTCATTTATTCCCATCACCATACTTTCTTCTAGACCTCACCTTACTCTTACGACATGGAATATATTGGAGACATAAATAAAAGAAAGGGTGATGCATAAATCCTGTTAGGGTTGTCACAAGATAAAATTGGATAATATATAATGAGATGCAATAGTCATAGAATGGAAAAAGGGAATGATTTGGAATCATCACTTAAAAGTATGATATAAGATTCAGATATCATAAGAGCATGGTAAAAATAAGACAATAAAAAGTGGGACACAATCATAAGACATGTCATCATAATGTATATATTTATAAATAATAACAATATTATAGTTATCGAATAATGAAAAAGTAGTATTTAACTAAACCAAATTAAGAACAAAACCCCATATAAGTGATTTATAACAATATACATATAAATGATAATATAAAAATCAATATATATTTATAAATATACATGTATATTTTTTTTTGTAGAAAGGTGTCAGTATCCCTTCCACCTTTCGACTTAACTGAAATGTGGTAGGGGGCCTACCGCCTTTCATACACATTTTTAATTTTTTTTGACATACACATTTTATAATTTTTTCAGAAAACACATTAAAAAACTCAGGGGATATGCCACACTGGAAAACCAATCAACCACAATTCTTCTAACGGTATCAACTAAAATGTTTGGAAAAGTCAAAAAAATAACAATGCCTCTAATGGAGTGACCGTATGAAGTGATTATTGAGGAACCATGGATAAATTTTTATCAAAGGAATTCACTAAACAAATGGAAAAAATAGATAGACTACAACCAACAAAAGTATAGTGGGATAAACCTGTTGTAAAATAAAAAAGGAAGCTATAATGACTTTTATGTGACATTGATAGTAAAATGGCTTTTAAAAATGTAAAATACATACATTATCTACATAAAAAAACAAATGACCAAAGCTTTTCTCAAGGTCAATCACCATGATCGAACAAGACACCCTCTTGTGTCCATACATATCTAAGGCCAAAGATCACATAAATGGGAAAAATGAACCAGGTACCACCCTATATGAGACACCATTTAAAACCCACACACTCTAAATAATTGAATGAGTCATGCCAAAAGAAACCCAATTTTGAAATCAATAAGAGAAATTTGGATGAAGAACCCGATTAATTCTAAAAAAATATCACCAAAATAGGATATAGAAGTACTATTTATCACAGAAAGGTTAAAAACCTGTAGGGGTGGAAGCGTTTAACCTCTTAATTAATCGCATAGAAGCAATAAAAAACATGAAGAGAACAAAAAGATTTAATGTGGTTCAGTCGGATGTCCTATGTCTAAGGGGAATGCACAAAATACTCTTATCCAAAAGGGAATACACATATTAAAAATTCCCAAATTTCTTTCGTACCCTATCCCACGTGGGGGAACATTAATTTATAACAGTTATGGAGGATAACAAAAAAATAGTTTTTTAATTTTTTTGGGTGGAATCCATCTTTTGTGATATTGTACATATGGGTGGCCACCAACTGCTAGAGCTGGTCTCCTCCGGTGGCTGGTCATCAAAGGCAGTCACCCACCAAAGCAGGAAGGTGGTATTTTTTCTTTAAAAGCACAAAAATCTCCACCTTGATGAAAAATATCACCATGTTTATGCTCGAACAAAACATCATGGTGCTGAAACAAATGTTTACAGTACTACTGCTGCTGCTACCTTCCAAATTCTACTAGGCATCTCATGTATGAGACATATTGATCAAGTCAAAATAATGTGGAAACTAGATCCCAACAGAAACATTATTTTCCTTCGAAGGAGGAACACAATCCAATAAAATATTTAGATGCTTTGAATTCATATCTTCTTACATAACAGACATCTAATATTTTAATTATTTTATATCTAAAACATGTCGATTGGAATCTGGAACACCATATTCAACTATAAAAAATCATAGCTAACTTATTTTCCATACATGGAAGGTATTTGTATAGTAATACATGTTCTAAAAATGGGGATACTCTTTTTTAATGTCACTAGTACTCTTGTAACTGTCTCAACATTCAAATAATACAAGTCACATTTTTGTATACCTTTCATCTCAATAAGTGAAGCGTAAATAAGAATCATGAATCAATCTTCAAGTGTTATCTGATAACAATTCTTATCCAAAAATTGAAGCGAGATGTGGTTATTATCCAATTACGGTACATATCTTACATTTTGATGGCATCGAGTTGTACCATTATGCATCTTCAACCATATTGTTCCAATACCTCTCATGTGGAAAGGGTGGTTATTTCCCATAAACAACATACCTTTATCTGACTCCTTAAGGTTTAAAATACAATCTCTATTCCTGCATATATGGAATGAACAACCTGATCAAGAATCTAGCCTTTTGGATGGTTGACTATCGATGAAAAGAGTTATGTATCTTCAAAATACTTAGTTATTTGTACAATATTTTACTTAAGTTTCCCAATTTTGGGATAATCCTTCTTCTAGTGATCTTTTTAATGATAGTAGGAACACTAATTGTTCACTAGATGTTTAAATCTAGACTCACCTTTTGAGGTCGATCTTGATTCATCTATTCTCATTCATTTAGATTTTTTATCAGATGACCTTCCTCTAATTTCCATCAGTTCCTTCAATGTGGAATCACATTGGTCATAAATTTCCTTTCGACTATACTCATTGTAAACTAAGGCATTTGAAACATCAAAAAATTTTACATCATCTTTAACAGACTACAACATTTTAGTAAGGTGATCATGAATATCTAGTAGAGAGTTCAATATCACCAAAGGATTATCTTCATCTCCAATTATTACCTCCAAACATTGAAAATCTACTAGGATTTTATTAAATGAATCAAGGTTCTCAATCATATACATACATTTCTTGTACTGAAATCTGAAAATTTTCTTTTTCAGGTATAGCTGATTTTCATTTCTTTTTCCCATATACATGTTCTCTAAAATACACCAGAATGTTTTTCTGATGTTTCATACATGAAATTGTATTTTTGATCTTTAGACAAAAAAATCCATATCATAACGTAGACTTGATGGTTGAATCTCCTCTAATCACCATCATAGATTTCGGTAGGATTTTCATCCAAGGTGACATCTTACTCATTTTGAGTTTGAATATCCAAAACATCACATTTCCACACACTGATTTTGTTTTTTCAGTCAAACTTCTCTACCTAAAAGTTGGTTCTAAACAACATACTTATATACCCAGAAGTATTTGTAGTACCAACATGTGTAGCTGAAACAAACTCCCATGGTGGTAAAAAAATACTTTCATTTTGGGGATTCACCATTACGAAAACAGATCAAAATTTCTAAAAACAAATTGTGCTAATGAATTTGGAATAGTTGAGAAAGATGAAATCAACAATTTTATTACTTCAATAGGTTCCCAAATGAAAGGAAAATTTTCTTTCCATTATTGTTTTTAAATACACCATAAATTTCAACCTCATTAAAAAAAATCCCCTCAAATTCACTAACCACCCCTACTCATTTTTTAAATCCCATTCTACCATTTGACTTTCAAATACACAAAATCCAAAAAAGATAAAGAAATTAAGACAAAATAAAAAGACACGCCACTTTTTCTTATTTCCACACCCCACATGCCGATAACCCCTTTCCTTATTTTTTTGTTTCTTCACATGTTCTTAGAACAAAGAACAAATTTACCTTTTGTATTCAACACATATAAAAAATCCTCTTGAACCTAATTTTTTACATAATTTTTATACCAACTCTCATATCCCTTATCTTTCCCCACACATACCACAAAAACAATTCCCAATCCTTTTTCTATAAAGATTTCCTTCACACTATACTTATCTAAGGATGGAAATCAAAAATAGAGTGAGAATAAATCAAAACAGATGAGGTTAGACACTGATAACATATCCCACATATTGCCTAAGGCACATATGATCACGATGAGGGGATGCAGATGTGAGAATAGTAGCAAAGAGGTATAGATCCAGTTTTGCAGACAAAAGATTCAGGGTGGAAGTGTGGACAACAATAGGTGTTGCGTTGTGGACAACTTCATATTTGTATGTGTGAATATATGGGGTTAGAAAGAGGTAGATTCATATTTTCAGTCACCACTTTCGGAATGGCATGGGAAATAATGGGTTTTCAAGCATGGGATTCATATGTAATAGAACTCACCCTATGATACCACTTTTTAGGGGTGGAAGCACTCACTCTCTCAAAAAATAAGACACAAAAAACCAAACAAATCAAGTTGAGCACACACAGATTTAACATGGTTCGATCAGATGACCTACTACCATGGGGAATGTAGAGAATAGTCTTATTAAAATGGGAATACAAATATGAAAAATTTCCCAAATTTATCTCATCCCATATCCGAAAAAGGGGACCCTAATTTATAGTAGTTATGGAGGAGGACGAGAAAATGGATACTGCATTTCTCTTAAGGTGGAAACTAGCTCCTATGAGATTTTTTACATGGGCACCACCAACTGCTACAACAGGTCTCCTTTGGCGGTTGATCATCAATGGTGATCATTTACCACAATAGGAAGATGTTATTTTTTCTTTAAAAACTCAACAAAACCAAATGAAATTCGGTGCCTGACCAGAAAATCCCACTAGCATCATTCCTTCCCAGAATGAAGAATATGGCCTAGATCCACCCTGATGGAGAAACACTAGCACCGTCACAACATCCTAGCTACTATTTTCTATTATGGATCTAAATAATTTTTTTCTCACCTATAGAAAAATATAAACTAAAACATGAATCCATGAAGGGATAAGATAATTACAATCATCTATATTTTTGGATGCAACTGAGTCTCACACTCTACTAAGTATAAAGGAGGTGATGTTGTGAAACTTGTCCCATATGAGAGAAAACAAAATCTGAACCATTGAAAATTATTTATTTATTTTAATTGATTACTTTTTTCATTTAATTTATGGATTCCAGGATAAGTGAGACCAATGTATTTTCCCCACACATCGGTTTTAGGTTCATAGATGAGCATAGTCCATATGCTTAACAGAATGCTTAAATGAAGACACTCAACACCTCCACTTATATTCTAGTTCATAACCATTCAAAATAATCATGTTCATAGTCATTCTTAAAAGAATAACTATTTATTATTCCAATATATAGTGATAGAAGAACACAAATGACGTTTTAATTTTTTGTTCCTTATTGGTGATGTATCCGATTATGGAGAATAACTAAAATCGCTACATAGCCAAATTCCCATGTATATGAATGCTCAACCTTCTTAGAAAAATAATTTGAGAAGATTTTGGTGCCCAAAAAATTAATCAAATGGGGAAATTCATTTCCAAATCTGGACTTTCATGTCCAAATTCAACTTGCCTCTCATTTATTTTGTTTATCTGAATCAGTAATGAATAATATCCTTTGTGATCCCCATCCATGTGGCAACCATTTAAATATTGTGATTGCTTCCCAATATTGAATTTTGATGTGGTGTGTCATATCATTTCAATAGTTCAACTATTCTTACAGGAAATTCATCTAGAGAAAGTCAAGAGAACCTCAAGTTACACCATGTGGAATTCACTACATATGAGTATTTTTTTGAGACTATTTTTTGTTTCTTTCTTTAATAAGAAGAGGTGTTCTCCTCTAGATTCGAGAGACGGGGGGATTGATTAAATGATCACTTTTTGTTAGGGGTTATTTCATTACTCAGTTATAATAAAATTTATTTCTATATTTATTTCTTTTATAACAACTCATGTGATTTCACACTAGGAAAATTGTGGTTGAAATGAGAAGATCGCTCCCACCCCATTGATGAATTCTATATTTCAATAAAAAATTATTTTCTATTTAATTCTATGGATGTGTTTGGATGTGTAGCTTTAAATAGATTATTATTTATCTTTTAATTTAAGTATTTATTTCCTTGTTTCACTAGTTTCACATACATGTCACTTGTGAACTCCTTAATGTTTTATAATAGTTAAGAGTGGGATGACCCAAAAGTGATTGGTGGTATCCAATCACTTTTCTAAGTAAGGAATGGGAATAAAATTATTATGGTATTTTTATATTATAAACTAAATTTTCCAGGAAGGGATAATCAGGTAGATTTAAATTGATTGGGGAATTATATGGAAATGAAATTGAATAATGATTCATGGTGAAGTGCAACAAGTTATCCAAGGTAAGACCACTCTTTTTTAAAAATTAAATTTAAAATAAATTAATTCCATCCCCTACTTTCAAAAAAAATCTAAACCATTAAAATATATTTTAAAAATTCATTTTAACTATCTTTTCTTGAGAAAACAAGAGTCCCACTTACTATATTTTTCTCAGGTTCAAAACTATTTCATTAGGCACCCTAGGATATGAGCATATTAATAACCAAAAAAAATGGGTTTGGTATTTATTTTCTAGTTGAATTTATCATATTTATAAATTAAAATTACTAAAATGAATATTATATTTTGGGTTAATCAATTATAAATTTCATAATGATTAAATTACATAATATTTTGAAAAGATCAAATTTTGGGTTGACAATTACAATATGGTATATATAAAAAATATAAATTATGAGTGTTTTTTGATGTAAAAATGTTGTAATAACTCCAATAATATTTTTAGTGATCTAAATTATATAATATGTTTTAAATAAATGATTTCTTAATATTTTACTCAACTCCTAACCATAATATAATTTATAATAGCATAAAACATATTTTTTCCAAAT
Source organism: Viscum album (assembly GCA_963277665.1). Taxonomy (NCBI): domain Eukaryota; kingdom Viridiplantae; phylum Streptophyta; class Magnoliopsida; order Santalales; family Viscaceae; genus Viscum; species Viscum album. The sequence goes on from OY728120.1 coordinate 791,579,655, forward strand.
ATTTTATATTCCTTATTTTATGTACATGATTATAATGATTATATTTGGTTTATGAAATGTTTAAAATTCAATAAAAATAGTTTTTAATCAAAAATCATTAAACAGTAGTAAATACATTATTTGGGAAACCATTTATGAATATCTAAAAAATATTATATTATTAGAAAAATTTTAATGTTCCAACCAATAATTACTAATTAATTCTGTATGTTTGACAAAAAATAGTATAGTCCCCACCCATGTCTCTTAATAAAAACGTATTTATATCATGGCATTCATCCCATATTCACCCTCTAGTCCCTCTCCAATGAGTTATTAAAACATCAAGGATTCTCATTCATGTTCTTAGGAACCTCCAAGTAAGGCATGAGTTTCCTCTCAATCTCTATTTTTCAATTTTAGTTTCTTTTTATAGGAATATATTTTAATATTAGTTTCTTAAATATTTATACTTTTATATAAATCATAACATTATTCATTCCAAGTATAATTTATAATTTTTTTCTATAGTCATTTGTTGAACTCCATTAACTAGAATCTAATGTTACTAAAATAATTATCTCTTATTATTGTTTTTCCTTATTGTGCCATGTATTTATAGTAAAAGATATGGAAGGATTGAGAGGGAAACCATACTGATATTAGGGTATGACATTTATATTTCAATCTTTATAGGGACTTGAATGTGAATAATTATAATGTTGATACTTCTAAACCTTCAATATCGATGTTGTCAATAGTAAAAGTTATTTCATGAAGGGGGTTTTTATTCATGGTATGTTAAATAGAAAACTATATAATTTTAATATTATAGTTGACTTATCCATTACTTCATTATATTGAATTTGTATAATCCCTTCTAAATTTTAATCCATTTTCTAGGATATGTTTTCTTCTAATACCTTTACCATCAAGATATATTTAATAGTCCATTAGATAATATATTCAAAATAATCCTTTTAACCGTAAATTTATATTTCATATTAATTTTCTTGAACATGAATTCATATTTATATAAGAATATGATTCATTATTGATATCATCATTTGACAGGGGATTTATATAAAAAACGACCATATTCTTTATTTCTGAGTAACCATTAATGATTTTACCAATGTGGATATTGTTTGACTATGTATATAATTTTTTTTAAGTATTAAATTCTATTTTGTAAAATTTAGGTGACTAGTGGATATAAACTTATAAAACTCCAAAATGTATAGGGTAATGAATAATCATTGAATATTATATGATATGAGGTGTTTTTAGATGACCATGACTACATTTTATCTTAGTTAAAATTATTAGTAATATGATTATTATTTATTTGCACATTTAGTGATTTTACTACTTTTGATTCATTTACTACGTAACTTCCTTGAAGATAAATTTATTATCTACATCTCAGGATTACCAATTAACATATATATTGGCCCTCACCATTTTGGGTTATTATTATAGTTTAATTTTAGTTATTTAATTATATATTGACTCATTTTGGATTTTTAATAGGGTAAAGCTACAATAAAAGGGAGTTAGAGGAGGAAAGAGGAGGAATGATGTGAGAGTTTGGGTGTAGTAAGGGAATCTGGTAACCAGTGTCTAAACACATAATATATGGTGGAAATTGGGTGGTCACCTAATTTTTGGTGGATATCCACCACATATAATATGGGTTATAGAGTCTTTTTATAAAGTTAAAAGTGAACCATTTATATTAAAAATTGAAAAATTACTTAAATGATCGCCTTATAGTTTTCATGGTATCATCTCTCATAATTCATAATCAAGGATATCCACTTAACACTCTCATTTTCCATGTAGAATATTTGAATAAGGTTGATATATCATTCCATTAATTTTTTATAGAATCTTTCTTTTGGTATAGATAATGTTATATATCTATCCCTTCTTCTAATTTTTCCCAACTTCCATATGTATCATGTTTAATACCTAATAAAAATTTCTCTTTGTTTATACAATTTATCATCTCATTTGGTCATTTTTTCTATCAATATATACCAAGATATGATATTAAGTTAAAGACACAGCTTCATTCTCCTAATTTAAAATTTTCTTGGGTGCATTAAGCTAAATCACTAAATTATTGAATTCCAGTTTCCTCAAATCCTTTTAGTGGTGGTAAATCTTCTTCATCCATATTCCAAATTAGTGTTAAATAAGTTAATCAATAAGAAACCACTAATATCTCATAAATTATCATATTATATGTTTTGATAGTTGAATGGGTTTATATAGAATTTTATTTTTTATAATAATTTCCCTTGAATATTTTGTAAAAATATTTACAAGGGAAATCACAAATATTGTTCATTTATTATTGTATCACGAGCCATAAAAAAGTACATAATATATATAATATATTATTTTTATATAAGTAAGGTTGAAAAAATAATAACTCCTAAAAAGATTATCGGATAGAAGTTTTGACACCACAGTTGTGTCTAGAATTTAGGTGTTTTCCTAGTAACAGTATATCTTTTGTATTTGAGCTTCAAACCCTAATTAAATGTCTACTATATAGACCAAATCACAAAAAATTTATAAACATAGATTTATCTAGGGAATTTAAAGGTTTCATCTCTCTTAAGGAGATTTATCAATTAATCACTATCCCATTTGACGTTTTTTTGCTTATAGTGTTTTTAATATAGGAAAAAGGAAAACTTCTGGGGGTGGGGGGTTTTGGTGTGGTGTGATAGGTCAAAACTGTAATCAAAAGAATAATATAGTAGTAGAAAGATCGAGACCAGTCCTATGTTTGGATAATATGGAACCTTTATTATCTATTTTATTGCTTAAAAATAATTGTGGATCTAATAAATATCATTCATAGATCACCACCCAAAACATAGATTTTGGAACATAGTGCATATTCAATGATCTCTTAGAAACACCATGTCTCATCTCTTCCATAGTGTTATGTGATGAATATAAAATGACCGTAGAAATAAAATCACTTTCCACCAAACTCCATTGTACATTTTTTATGTGTCAGACCATATTATACCATTATTAAGAAAATAGTAATGATAAGGTAGGGAAAATGGGTTAGTCGATGATGGAATGAAATTAGAGGAAATACTAAGGGGAAGTGAACAATCACAACACTAACCCTCAACAAACATAATGACTTTTAATAAAAGACCTAAAATATAAAAGAATTAAATATTGAGGAATTCAAAGCATTATGAAATCCTCCCCCAAGACATTATCTGGAAGTATCACTATACCATTATAGATTTTAGAAGATATATGGTGGGAGAACACAAATAAAAAAACAAAAGAAGAAACAGAAGAAATATCTTCTGAAATTAAAAATTAAAGAACAATATAAAAAACTGTTTAATCTAAATTAAAAATAAAGAAATCATACACTAATTTATTACTCAGGGTGGGAGGAAAACATTTCAAATCCCTTATTAGTGGGGAGTGGAGATGTTTATATAGGAAGTGTCTAATATGTGGTATTCTTGTAATGGGTTCAACATGGAATTATACAAAAGATGAGATTCTACTATTTAAAAAAATTCTATTCCAGTCCCACGTTTTTTATTTATTTAAATTATCCTAGGATCTCATGGTCCCCTCTTTAGATTTGGTGATAGAACAAGGTAGTGTTAATTGTAAATTTTCTTAATTGGATGAATATAATGGATGGAAATATTATCTCATGTATGACCTCAGATATATGTGTTCCACATGAATTTCATAATGAAACTGATGACCATTAGTGACCTTTTAGATTGCTATTAGATTTACCAGTGATCCCAAACCCTTTCTGTATGTTATGTGTGTTATAACAAGTGGTTTAGAGCTTCAAATTACATCGATGGTGTGACGAAAGATACACATAATGCTGAGAAAATGTAGGCCATGAAATATAGTGATGAATTGGATGATGAGATCCCATTTGAGGATAATGGATGTGGTGTTAGGGCCGAAGTATATTATTATGTGTGAAAAAAATATACTTCAATGGTTTATAGTGTATTGGCTCCCTGATGAATGCTCCATCAATGTGACTAATGGGATACCCGTGAATAGGGATTTATAACACTAGTTACATTGATGAATATATATAAGGTGTGTTGGGTCATGAGGATATGTTGGTTGGGTGATGAAATCTGATTTTTATCATCAGTATAAATTGATGTAATGAAAATATATGAGGGAACTCCATGAGGCTATGTTGGCTCTGCGATGTTGTCCTTGCTAGTTGATGGAATTTCAATTGTATGTTGGAATATCCATAAGTGTGTAGAATAAGACAATAATGGTGGTCTAATGCCTTTTTAGGGGCCATCATAGGAGTATTTTGGAAATATACTGTAGCCTTGGGCTCTTCCATGGGATTGTGTCTACATTATGATTCCTTATTCGAAACACCCCATGATTTTATTATATATAATTCCTTCAAATAAATAAAATGTGTTTGATAAATTTCTTTTCATGTGAACCCAAATTAAAAAGAGATAGAACATATTAGATTAATATTATCAAGAGAATTATAATAATAATAAAACTTCTAAAAAAAGATATTAACCAACTAAAATTGCTTACATTTAAACATTATGTAATTAATATGATTTTATATTTAAAAGGATTTTCCATTGTCAAATAACTCTTTAACATATTAATAAATTAAATACAACCACTTTTAAATGATTATTACAATAATATATAAAACTTGAATATTAAAATTATTTAAATTATAAATTATAATAGAAAAATATTGAGAACACATAATGTTTAAGAACTCTATTTTTTAATAAAATAAATCTATATTTATATTTTCAATTTTTAATTAAAATATATATTTATGAAAATTTGAATTTTAATTTTACAAAATTAAATTCAATTTTTTTTCCATATATAAATATTATCCAATGGTGATTTTTTGACATTTTAATAAAATAATTGATTTTTAGGCGAATAGTTAAAAATAAAATTTTTACTAAAATAGTAGAGTTTTTGACTAATTGACGAAGTATGAATAACTTATAAATTCCAAAAAAAAATTATGATCAAATATTTATTTATTTAGTATAATATACATTTTATAATACTATTATGAATTTATAAAAGCTATGTTTACTTCCTTAAGGTATTATTTTACTATAAAAATTGGTTTTGGTATTTTCTTTTAATTAAATAATATTTTGATAAAATTGGGGTTTTGATTTATTTTAAATATAAACCACATTTATTTTTTTATAATAAACTGATTTTTATCATGAAAATCAAATGAACTAACAATTCTATTCTATACCAACATTCCAATCATAAAAATACATTTTTTTTTCTAGAAACAATTTTTTATGAATTACATATTATAATGTTAAAATTAATTTATATCACAAATATAAATTTAATTTGATAAAATATATTTCATATTTTTAATAATTATTTCAATTTTTTTAAATAAGATCGATATTATGTTTAGGTAGAAAATTTAAATTACTTTAGTAAAAACAAGTTACTACAGTAAAATATAATATGGAAAAAGTAATAAATACAGGGGTAAAAGACTTGGAATGTGTTAAAAACATTTTTATAATTAATATTTTTAGGAATTTTAGATCTTATATGCTAATGCACACCATTATTTCTAATTTTTGGAGCCTTTACCCATGAAAAATGTAATGAAATTATTGTAAAGTAATGGGTATTTATAAAAAAACCATTCTAAATAATTATAAATGGGAAATTACCCCACCCCTTCAGGGAATGAAAAAAAATTAGTTTACTCTTCAAAATATCCCCTTTTAACTTATCATAAAATCATACTTCCCTTCTATAAGCTTTGGGTCCCAAGGAAGTATCATAAGGCCACCATTTCTATGGATTCTTCTATGGAAAATTCAATGTTCCTAATGTGAATACAATTTTTTCCTAAATATTCTCCCATTATGATTTATTTTTTCAATTATAATTTTCTCATAATTATATTTTAAAATAATTATATATTTTTAAATTAATTTTTCTATGATAATAGAATAATAATTATCAACCTTTATAAATTTACATTAATGAAAAATGAAAATCTTAATCATGAGTTCATGCGGGCTACTACAGCCACAAAGAAACATATTTTTTCATTACTACCGTTCATGTTTGGTTTTGAGAATTGTTTTAATGGATAAATATTTTTTTATTAAATTAATACGGTTATTTTAATAAAAATTGTTAATCCTATTAATAATTTGAATAATAAACAATCATTATATATTAACTATAAAAAATCATACAATGAGGAAAACAATCTCTTAATTATATTTAATAGACTTATATCAATTATATTATTCCTCTAATTATTTAAAATTATAAAAACACACTCCAATAAACACTAAATATTATCATTTTTCTTCTATTATAGTTATATTACAACTAATTCACATTATAACCATCCATTAAATTATGTTACATTTTTGTTTGGGTCGGCTTTACCACCCACTTAAACGATATTATAAATAATTTCATGGATGACTATGGTAAGTTTAATAATAAAAAATTATTATAAAAATAATTAAATAATTACATTATTTTGGTTCTATAATGGTAATATTGATATTAAACTCATTAATAAACATATATCACTTAATTTGTTAAAAAAACATTGAAACATATTTGTCGCTAATTTCACTTTCAAGGATCAAAACTAAAACTCCAATAGAATGAAACAAAAACCTTATAAATTATAATTAATTATTAATTACAGTATAATAAATGGTCTATTAAGGATTAAATATTAGATAATAACAAAAATTGACAACACTATTATGAAATTAGTTCAAAACGGTCAAGATTACTCAGACTTGATTTTGAAAATAGGTAAAAACTAAAAAATATATATGTAAAAAAATAAATACAAATGAGGAGTATAAATGGTTACATTTATAAATAAGGTTATTTAACAGGTGATTAATATATTTATATTTCTATATAGGATGTTAGAGTGGTTTCAATGAAATTAAAATAAAATGTATGCATTCTTTGATCTTAATTTTGTTCCATTGAGATATGAATCATATTCAACAATTGTTTTTTGTGGTGTATGAATTTGATATGGATTTATTTTTTTCCATTAAATATCAATAAATTAAATTTATTTTCTAATTTATCTCATTTTTTACCTTATAAGTATTTTTAGTTTGAACTATTTTTATGTTGTAAGGGTTTTGTTTGACACAATCCTCCTTTTATTGAGTTATTATATTTCATATTAAACATCCTACTTCAATACATGGTTTCTTCCCACATGAAATTTTATATTAAAATTTATATTATTATATATATAATATGTATTTTTAAATTTAAATATATTTACTCAATGAATTTACTTCTCAAAAAATTATATCATAGTCAAGATTAATTCTCATCCTCTTTATCGACAGTTTCCCTCTCAATATCCATAATTTCCTTTCCAACTGATGTTCTATTTTTTTTATTGGAATCATAATTATGTATTATATAATTTTACATTTATTTTTTCCTTCCCCTATTTAGAAAAATATTATATAATCTTTTTTATGATGTTGGATTTCAATAAGTAGGTATTTTAAAACATAAAATGAGACCTTCCAAACAAGCATCATTTTTTATTAAATTTATCCTTTTTTATATATTATAATCAATTATGTTCTCATTTTTTGATGAAATATTATATAAATATTTTCCTTATATATATATCATGTTTACATTACCTTAATTATGTGGATAATACATGTTTTTTGGTCCCGTTAAAATTCCCACTTTTTGGTAAACCCGACTGAAGGAAACTTTTTGATTTAATATTTCCTGAAAAATATAATGTCTAAAAGAGGTTTTGAAATAGTAATAGATTATAAAAACCCTCATGGTTTAATTTTAATTTAAATAAAAATAATAATCCCTTTACTTCCGTAAAATATCCTTTTATCATTTCATAAAGAATCACCAATGTAGTTAGTTTTTTTTAATATTTATCCTTGATCATTTTAATGAATCTCTATATATTGGAATAAAATGTTCAAAGAACTATGTTAATTTACCTAAATATTAACATCCATAATTATTTATTTCCTTCTTCTAGGAATCATTATGAAATATCCTTCAATAATTCATTAAGACAGTATTGTGAAACCCACTTATTTATCATGGGTTTTATAAGGATTATGTTTCGTGTATGTATCTTCTAATAATGGGGGAACTGTTTTCTTTTTAATATTAGGATTTTTATTATGTTATGGTTGATATTGGAATTAGATATCCTTATAACATATTGTGTAATTTTTTTATCTCATGAGATACCATGTATGGTGTACAAGCAGTTAACCTAAGAACACTATGTTATTTGACGAGTGGGAATGAAATTATATAGTCACACAATGAATTTGGTAATTTTTTAATGTCCAGTGATTCCATGTGTATTAAATACATGGTTATACTAAGAATACTAGGTTAGGTGATGGGTGGGATTGGAATTATATATCTCTTTAAACCACTGGGTAACTTTTTATTCTCATTAGATAACTTATATTGTGAATGGGCAGTTAGACTAAGAACACTATGTTATGTGATGCGTGGGACAAAAATTATATAGCCCTAAAATTAATTGGGTAAATCATTATGTCTTTTATGATACTATGTATGTGATTCGTGAGTGAGCCTAATTTAGTATGGGACTCCTTCCACTATGTTTAGAGAATTGAGAGTAAACTGAACCCCCAAAGTGACTCTTTCCACTATGATAGTCTTGATAGTGATCCTTGACATATGCTTATGCTTATGATGTCATGTTTTCTTTTGTGACCACATATTTATGATTCAATGAATTCACTTACTTATAAAATGTTTTCATTATTATCTCACACTCTTATGTCAAGGTACATGTTTGTTCTTTTGAGATTACACATACTTCTATCATGATTTATGAACAAATATTATTTTCCCATGATCATTTTAATAAAACGATTTAAACCCTAGTCATGGTGTCTCATATGATTAAAATATATATAGTAACCTAATAAATTTACACATATTATTACATTATTTTTACCCTAAAAATACACTAATTACATTCTAATGATTGTGAGTCCCAGTGTTTTGGAAAACGTGGCACATAAAACATGAAAGAAATTAAAACATTGCATATTTATTTTTATTCTCCTTAGTGAGAACATAAATATCTTTGATCTCATAAAATTGTATAGGATAACATAATGAATTCATAAATGAAATAGGTGTGTTAAAAATCCTAGAAAAGGAATAAACATGACAAAGAAACATTGTGTGTGAGTCAAAGGTATAACATGATAAAATAAAATAAAAGTCTCCTGGGTAATCACATGGAATCATAATATAAATAAAAGAGTATCATAATATCATAAAATCATATAAAATGTGGAAATAACATATATAATTACATAAATATAAATCAATACTAATTTTATAGACAATATCACATGGTGGTAAAAGTTCAATAATTGATTGGGTTTTCTCCATAATCCGATACACAACATTTCATGAGACAAAAGATCTTCCCAATGCATTTGAGAAATATCTAGTTAAACACATCATAAAATGATCATGATTATTTATACCATAAAAATTAAATCATTCGTAAATCATAAACATAATAATTACCCATGGAAATAAAATGGGTTGCATGATCTTGCCTTATATCATAATCGAATTTAATTTCATAATATAGACATTTGATAAATGAATATAAGGAATGTATTACCCCATAAAATGAAGGGTTAATGAGACATGTATATTTAAAAGAGAAATCATTATATATATATATATATATATAATTTTGAAGCAATTTGTAACCTGAATGTTTTTTTATTGATGAAAACGTATTTAAAATATAACATAGTATATTTCCTCATGAAAATACACTTTTCAATTTGATATCACTTCTTTGAAATATATTTTTTTAAAAAATATTATATATATATATATATTAAAATAAGTATGGAAAATTTTAAAAGAATACTAAAATCATTGAGCAGTCATGATGGTGGCAATTTTTTACATTCTATAAAAGTTAAAGGAAAAAATTCCTTTCACATTTTTTTAAAAAAATATAAAAAGTACCTTGTTCAGAAAGAGGCACAAGATTTATATTAATTTTTATTTTTTAAAATTTAAAATATGGGTAAAAATATATTTTATAAATCATTGGATAATATTAAAAAAAAATAAAATGATTTTATGAAAAATATAGACATGGAAGAGAATTATTCTAGATCTAAAAGAAGCTACAAGATCCATATTACTTACAAACAACTTCATTGATGTTTCTTTATCCGATAAGGGAGGAAATGGATACCTAACATGTAAAATAAATTCATTAACATAACATAATAAATGATATCTGGTAAAAGAAAATATTTTTATATGATTTAACCAAAAGTAACCTTGAACCTAAAAAAACTCGAAAAGAAATGGGAGTCTAACATAAAGAATTCATTGCTTTGGTGACTTTTGAATCAAATCCCCTTAGATGAAGTAAAATTAATTCTACATTAAAATTCAATGAATGAAAAATGATTAATGATATAATATGCTAATGGGGAATCATATAATCCATATAATATAAATTAGGAACATAACTTTAGAACATGCCTCATTGAAGGGAAATTGAGATGAAATATATTACCTTGAGTAAGAATCATCATGAATGTAATTTATATTACAGAATAATAAATATAGATTCTCGTACCTGATTAACCACATGAAAAGTGAAATTTGGTTGGGTTCCACTTTCCTTAGACACGCCTCTTCGTATGTCAACTACTATTGACTAGAAGCGATGGTGTAAAAGAGTGATAGTGGGGATACTATACCCTGAGAGGATGATATATTAAAGGTCTGAGTACATATATAACATGTAGTAGAAATGATGACCCATAAGACTCAAACCAAATCCACCAAAGGAGGAATCATGGTTAATATCTGTTGAGCAATGTATTGTTTTTAAACAAATCAAAATAATGTTTTTTTTAAAGGGGGAGATTATTTTAAATAATACTATGTCTCTTTATGATGATTTTGATGCTCACAAATACCCTTAATTATTTACTAATTATTTCGTTGAGTATTTTGCAGGAATTTATTTTATATAACGAGATTTTATACTTCATTTATTCCGAGATCAATTTTAGTGTATTCTGGAATCACTGTAGCGCGAGATCAATTTTAGCGCGTTCTGGAATCACTGTAGCGCGAGATCAATTTTAGCGCGTACTGGAATCACTGTTCATACCCTACGTTGATGAACGTAACGTATGGATGAAAAGTTTACTTTTTATGTTATTTTGAAACGTATGGTTAATGAACCTTACGTTGTTGAAAAGTATGGAAGAAGAACATTACGTTTGGAAGGAACCTTACGTTTTCGTTGTTGAAAAGTATGGAAGAGAAACCGTACGTTAGTTTTCAGTGTTGAGTTTGTTTCTCAAAAGTATGGATCATCAACCTTACTTTTATAATCAACCGTACGTTCTTTGGAGAGTTGAAGCAAGACAAAGTATGGATGATCAACCCTACGTTTGAATGCTGAAGAGAAAGTATGTATGTTCAACCTTACGTTTTGAACCTTACGTTCTGAACCTTACGTTTGTGAACCCTACGTTTGGAGCCACGTCATCAACCCTACGTTTGGCGTCGGGATATTTTTTGACAGACGATATTTCCTTTTGAATTAGTCAATCAAGCGGATTATTAGGCGGATTTCGAGCTGATTCTTAAATACGACTTTGACTGAATCAAAGACGGTTTACAACGGATTAATGATTGATTTAAACGGAGCTTTTTATGCCGATTCTTCAGGGGAGTTACAACGGCTCTGTTATTTCATTTAATATCGCGAATCTAAAGGAGATTTTCATGAATCTATTTATGCGGAAGATTTTCTCATATTTGAATATGTTTTTATGTTTATGTTCTATCTTGGAAACTTCGGGGATATATATATATATGCACAGGAAAGTGTGTGGTACTGACATTGATCTTTTAACGAGCAAGAAAACAGAGACTGCGTGAAAGCGTTCTTTTCTGGTGATCGAGAAGAAGCGTAAGACCTTTATTACTGAAGGAAGATTTTGATAGCAGATTCACGTGTTCTACATCGACTACCTGTTGTGAATCTACTGCTGCTGAAGTTGTGAAGTTTCTGGTAATATCTATTGCAACTGGATCGACTCAGAACTGTTTTGATTACGGATCTTTATTTTCTGAAGACGACGATCTATCTACTGTCAATTGCATTCTGTTGCAATTGTGAAGAACAACTGGAGAAGTGTTTCTTTATCGAAACCTTTTTTTTGAGTGATCAGCTTCTCGTTCTAAGCTGTGTGGGTTCGTGTTTGAATCAGGAAGGCTGTGTGTGCCTGAGTCTTGTAAAGGTGTCAACTGCCTATACTCAGTTGTGGACGGGTCTGTGGAAACGAGGACCAGATAGTGAAAATCGCCAAGCTCGTGGATTTGAGCGTTGGTGGAGTGGACTAGGGGCCTTCTGTTCCCCGAACCACTATACATCCGTGTGTTCATGCTTTTACTTTTTCCGCTGCATATTTAATCGTACAAAAGCATAGTGAACAGAATTTGTCTAAATTGAAGAGATTGTATTAATTTGAAAAAGACACAATTCACCCCCCCTCTTGTGTATAATCCGTAGATTCAGATCCAACAATTGGTATCAGAGCAGGAGCTTCTTATTTCTAAAGTCCTATCAAGCTAGAAGTATTTAAAGATTATACATAGTGTATCATGGCAGATATGAGAGAGGGAATGTCAATGGTCAGAGCACCTTACTTTAATGGAGATAATTATGGCTGCTGGAAATCACGTATGATTATTTATCTGAAAAATCTTGGTTACAGAGTCTATTCAAAGATTCTGACTCCCTATGAAATTCCTGAAAATCCCGATACATGGAGTGCTGCTACAGAGGCTGAGTATGACATAAATTCAAAAGCTATGAATGCAATCATCTGTGGTCTAGGACCAGACGAATTTAACAGAGTATCTCAATGCCCGACTGCATATGAAATGTGGCAAACAATAGCTGTTTCTTATGAAGGAACAGATAATGTAAGACAGATGAGATATGCAACTGCTAAGTTAAAATTCGATACTTTCAGAATGATTGAAGGAGAGAGCATCACTCAGATGAATGGAAGATTGACAGAAATTGTCAATAATATAACAGCTCTAGGAGAACCAATCAAGCAGGCTGATCAAGCGTTGAAGGTACTGAGAGTGCTTCCTACTCGATGGAATGGAATCTCTGCAGCAATCAGACAATCAACTTCTGTTAAAGATCTAACTATGAGAGAACTGATTGGTACACTGATGATGTACGAAGCTGAAATGCAAGATGTGGTAAATGAGCATAAAGTCTACATAAAAAGGGAAAATACTGCTTTGAAAGTGACTTCTCAACAAAAGGATAGAAAGATGAAGAACAAAGAAGTGAGTGCTAAATCAGAAAGCTCTGATTCTTCAAATTCGGATGAAGAACTGGCACAGCTAGCCAGAAAATTCAGAAAGTTTTATAGTAAGAAGAAAGACTTCAAGAAATCCTTTAAAAAGGATAGCAAGGAAGTGAGATGTTATGAATGCAAAAAGATGGGACATATCAGACCAGATTGCCCAAAATTGAAAGATGCAAAGAAGAAGAAATTCTTCAAAAGAGATGATTATGAGCAGAAAGACAAGAAAGCTATGAAAGCTACTTGGAGTGTTTCTGAAGACTCAAGTAATTCTTCTGAATCAAGCTCAGAGAAGGAGGAAGCCAATTTAAAAGCAAATATGTGTTTCATGGCTGAAACTGATGAGGTACACTCATACTATTCCTCTGACTCAAATAATGAATCAAACTCTGAAACAAGCCTCTCAAATAAAAAACTTGCAGCTTACTGCAATATGCTTGAAGAAAGGTATGACTCATTATTTAATAAATATAAATCTATAAAGAACTTGTACAAAGCTATTTCAGATGAGAGAAATACTTTGCTAAAACAACATAAGGAATTAATTGACAAATACAATTCTGCTGAATCAAATAAAATTAATTTTGAATCAAAAATAAAAACTCTACAGGATGAAGTAGAATCTTATAAAACAGCTGCATTAATTTTTACAAAAGGAGAAAACACCTTAAATGAGATACTTGGAAAAACTGTAATTAAAAAGGAAAGGTTTGGAATTGGAAGTAAAGGAGAAAAACCTAAGTTATACAAAAATTATTTTGTTCCTAGCACTAAACAGGTTATTTGTAATTACTGTGGAACAAGAGGTCATATAGCTAAAAACTGTTTTCTAAGACAACCTCAGATATGTGGAATTAAGAAAGCTTATATTTCCAACGATCTATATGATTCAATCAATTTTAAGAAAACAAAGCAAATCTGGATACCCAGATCACTGCTTGCTAACACTCCTGGACCCAACAAAATATGGGTACCAAAGCAATTTGTTTGAATGTCTTTGCAGGTAGCAGGTCACCAAAGAAAGAAAGAAATATGGTATATGGACAGTGGCTGCTCAAGACACATGAGTGGAACTTCATCTAATTTCTCTTCTCTTACTCGAAAGGAAGGAGGACTTGTCACCTTTGGTGACAATGCCAAAGGAAAGATTATTGGTATTGGAACAGTTGGAGATCCAGAGACAGTCTCAATCAACAAAGTACTTTATGTACAAGGGTTAAAACACAATCTGATAAGTATCTCTCAACTCTGTGATGATGGATACACTGTTGATTTCAATAACAATAGTTGTACTGTTTCTAAAGATAAACTGTTTAAGTTTAGAGCACCCAGAACTGATAATGTTTATACTTTGGATTTGTATTCCTTGTGTAAACAACAAGTAAACTGCTTAACTGCTAATATAAGTGAATCCTGGATCTGGCATAGAAGACTTGGTCATTGCAATATATATGATTTACATAAATTATCTAAGAAACATTTAGTTTCTGATTTGCCTAGTCTCAAATTTGAAAATGACAGATTCTGTGATGCATGTCAGCTTGGCAAGCAACACAAATCATCATTCAAATCTGTTAATAAAGTTGCTACAACTAAACCTCTAGAACTTATCCATATGGATTTGTTTGGACCTTCAAGAGTAGCAAGTTTAGCTGGTAAATTATATGTTTATGTATTAGTTGATGATTATTCTAGATTTACTTGGATTTTCTTTTTGAAATTTAAAAGTGAAGCTTTTAGTTTATTTGAAGGTTTTTGTAAATCTATTCAAAATGAAAAAGGTTTTAATATAATCTCATTGAGAAGTGATCATGGTGGAGAATTTGAGAACCAGGAATTTAGTTCCTTTTGCTCAAACATGGGTATTAAACACACCTTCTCTGCTCCAAGAACACCTCAACAAAATGGGATTGTAGAAAGAAGAAATAGAACTATTCAAGAAATGGCTAGAACTATGTTAAATGAATATAGCCTACCTATATATTTCTGGGCAGAAGCTGTTAATACAGCTTGTTATATAATGAATAGAATTTTAATAAGACCTATTTTGAAAAAGACACCCTATGAACTATGGAATAACAGAAAACCTAAAGTAAATTACTTTAAAGTTTTTGGATGCAAGGTTTACATCCTGAATACCAAAGATAATCTTGGTAAATTTGATCCAAAATCTGATAAAGGTATTTTCTTAGGATATTCTGCAACCTCCAAAGCTTATAGAGTCTATAATAAAAAGTCAAGGATTGTTGAAGAATCAGTTCATGTGAAATTTGATGAATCTGATCCTTTTGAGAAAAGGATAGAACAAATAGATGAACCTGATTCTAATGAAAACATGAGACCTGAGAATTTAAAGAATGATTTTGAAAATGATATAAAAGAAATTCAGTCCAGTTCAGAAGAACATGATACTGAAGAGCCTTTGAATGTAATGCCTAGACAGTCTAGAACCTTAAAGAATCACCCTTTAGAATCTGTGATAGGTGACTTAGAGACTGGTATTCAAACTAGAAGAAACCTTGGAAACATAGTTGAATTCTCTGCTTTCCTATCCCAACAAGAACCTAAGACCATAGAAGAAGCCTTAGATGATGAGAGCTGGGTAATAGCAATGCAAGATGAATTTAACCAGTTCAAGAGAAATAAGGTTTGGGAATTAGTTGAAAGACCACATGATTATCCAGTAATAGGAACTAAATGGGTCTTTAGGAATAAACAGGATGATCAAGGGATAATAACTAGAAATAAAGCAAGATTAGTAGCTAAAGGATATAATCAAGAAGAAGGAATAGATTATGATGAGACCTTTGCACCTGTAGCCAGGTTAGAATCCATTAGAATCCTTTTAGCCTATGCATCTTATATGAATTTTAAATTATTTCAGATGGATGTTAAATCTGCCTTTTTAAATGGTTATTTAATGGAGGAAGTTTATGTTGAGCAACCTCCTGGTTTTGAAAATTCTCAAAAACCAGATTCTGTTTTCAAACTTACTAAAGCTCTTTATGGCCTTAAACAAGCACCAAGAGCTTGGTATGAAAGACTAAGTTCTTTTCTTTTGAAAAATGATTTTACTGTTGGACTAGCAGATCCAACACTCTTTAAGAAAACTGTGAAAAATAATGTTTTGTTGGTTCAAATTTATGTTGATGATGTAATTTTTGGATCGACCAATAAAATTCTTTGTCATGAATTTTCAGAATTAATGCAAAAAGAATTTGAAATGAGTATGATGGGAGAATTAAATTTCTTTTTGGGTCTTCAAATATTTCAAAAAGATTTTGGAAATGTTTTAAATCAATGCAAATACATTACTGATTTACTTAAGAAATTTGGACTTGAAAACAGCAAGACATTTACAACTCCTATGTGTACTAATATAAAACTTGATTTGGATGAAACTGGAAAATCAGTGGACAACAAGTTATATAGAGGTATGATTGGTAGTTTGTTATATCTTACTGCTAGTAGACCAGATATAATGTATTCAGTATGTCTTTGTGCTCTATTTCAATCAAATCCCAAAGAATCCCATTTAACTGCTGTTAAACGAATTTTTAGATATTTAAAAGGTACTATTTATCAATCTCTGCTTTATCCAAAAACCTCTGATTTTAATTTAATTTCATATTCAGATGCTGACTTTGGAAGCTGTAGATTAGATAGGAAGAGTAATTCAGGAACATGTCACTTTTTAGGAAAGTCTTTAGTATCATGGTCTAGTAAGAAACAACACTCAGTTGCCCTGTCAACAGCCGAGGCAGAATATGTGTCTGCAGGTAGTTGCTGTGCACAGGTGTTGTGGATGAAAAACACTCTTATGGACTTTGGATTAAATTTCAATAATACGCCTATTTTATGTGATAATACTAGTGCAATTAATATTTCAAAAAATCCTATTAGTCATTCTAGAACTAAGCACATTGATATAAGACATCACTTTTTAAGAGATCATGTGTTAAAAAAGGATATATTTTTAGAATTCGTAAATACAGAAAATCAATTAGCAGATATTTTTACTAAACCACTTCCCACGGCAAGGTTTGAATTTATTAAGGGGGAGTTAGGTTTATTTAATTTTAAATAGTTTTTTTTTCTCTCTTTTTCTTATTCTGTTTTCGAATTCTGTTTAATTTTTTTGTCTCCCGCTATAAGTTATTTTATTTTGTTTTAAATAAAAGTAATGATTAGTGATTACACGGGAATCAAGGCTGTCAGAACCGTTTCACCTTCTAAATTGTTTTCACCTTTTTCGGAAACCCTTTCGAAAACCTAAAACCGCACATCTGCTCCAAAACCCTTTTCTGAATCTTCAAACCCTAAACTTACGAACCTTCAGAAATCGTTGTTGAAATGGCAAAGACTAAGCGTCCAGATGAAGCCGAGAGCAGTGCTGCAAAGAAATCTAAAGTAGTTGGTTGGAAGATACTGCAAGGTAAAGTCATCGATTTAGAATGGCTGTTTGAAACTAATTTACTGTTGAAGCAAGCGCTATCGTTTCAAAGCCTTGAGCAAGCTTTTAATAGTGAAAATTCTGAGTTTCTTTATGAGGCATAAATGAGACATTTCTTTAGAACTGTTCAGTTTAGCCTTGGAGATACGGAGGACAGTTTGTTGGCTCAAATAGAGGATAAGGACTTTTCCATATCATCTGTAGAGATAAGTCAAATTCTTAACTGCCCTCATGAAGGAGTTTTTCATTTTGATTTACGGAATATTGGAGATTCTGTACATAAGTCTGAAGACATTATGTCTTTTCTGTTTGGAACCAAAGTGATAAAGAAGATGTTTATTAAAGATTTGGAGCCTGATCAGAAAATCTTAGTAAAGTTTGTTCAGACTGGTTTAGCACCAAGGATGGCTGAGATGGAGAAAATTCTGTACCCTGACATGTACATAATGTATCTTTTGATGAGTGATATTAAGTTTAATTTTCCTCGATTTATGATAAGATATCTGAGATACTGCTGTCAGAGTGAAGCAAGAATGACCTTTTTCCCATATGGAAGGTTCATTTCTTTGTTTTTATTTAAAAGAGGAATGATCAGATTGGTAAGTGCTGGGGTGAAATGTCACCACAGTAATGTTTTTAATGCTGGAACTTTGAGGAAAGTGGGATATTTCTGGAGCACAATTAAAGGAAAACTCTTACCTGTTGGAGCTGAGGAAGACTCGGAGAGTGCTCAGGCTCAACCGGCTAAGTCCAAAGAGGGACAAGCAGAATCAAGGATTAGTACAGTGGCAAGGAGAATTCGCTTTGAGATGGAGGAAGTTGAGGAAGAGAGAAGTCAGGAAGGACTTCAATCTAGAAGGAAGAGGTCAATTGATGAAGAAATTATCTCTCCTGTCTTGAAATCTTCTGAACCTGTAATTTCTTATTCATTTGTGAGAGAAGCTGTTGTGGAGAGGACTGCACCGATAGAGGAACCAGTAGCTCAACCGGAAATTCAGCTAGAACCTCAAACTGCTGCTGTGGCTGTTGAAGAAGCAATTCCACAAGAACAACTTATGGAGGCAGTGCCTGGTGAAGAAGTGGCCCGACCTCAAGAAGTTCATGAAAATATTGTTCTTGATCATTCAGTAGAAGTCAGAGAGACTACTGTTCGTGATGAACACACTTCTGAAGTTAATACAGAGGTACTTCAGGAAGAATTTTCAGTGGAAGAATTTCAGGCTTCAAAGAATAGTTCAGTGGATCAACCTTTTCAGGACAAAGAACAATCAGATGCAGATTCTTTACCACTTGCCTTGCCTCATCAACCTATTTCTGAACATGAGAATAGAGCACAGGGTGCCCCTGATTTGAGAAAAGAAAAAGTTGTTGAGTTGTACAAGCGTATCTCTCAGTTGGAATCTGAGAATGATAGTCTCAGAAATTCTCTGAACTTAGAGCAGTTGAAGTTTCAGAAGCTGAAAGAATGTACTGTTTCAAGACAGGAAGTAGATTTGTTTAAAACTGATATGTTGCATGCTGTTGATCAGTTGAAATCAGAGATGGTTACGAAAGATGATTTGTCTGAGATGAAAATTTACATGGAGAATAAATTTGAATCTGTTGCAAATAGTGCTGTGAGTGGATCAGGTTCTTCACCTGATTTGATTCGAAGATTTCAAGCAATTACTGGAGCACTGAGCAATATGAGTGACAGATTACACGATCTTCAGTGTAATAGTGCCCCTTTGTCAGTTTTGCTAGATAATCAGAAATTTTTGGTAGATCAGTTGACATCTGGAGAGCAACCGATTAGGATTCTTTTGAATCAGTTATCAGAAAAGATGGTTCTTTTTGTTGAAAAAGAAGAAAGAATGCATGAGTTTTTCAGAGTTAATTTGATTGAAGATATTCATATGACTCAGGAGAACAGAGATCTTATCATCAAGTTAGGAGATGGGATGATGAAGAGGCTTCGAGAACAGTTTACAGAGATCAAGACCGCAATTCAAAGGAGATAGACACCTTTTTCCCTGTCTTATCCCTACACCTTGATTCCTCTGTATATCACTGTCGTTTTTATATAATAGCTTGTGAATAAAAATTCTTTTCTTATCTTTTTTTTGTTTTATTATTTATTGATTTATGATTAAGTTAGCCAGTATAAGAAATTCACTTATTCATATCCAGTTAATTATAGCATTTACTTATAGTTCAGTGCAATATTGAATGTGTTCAAATCCGTAATTTTTCATTCTTTTTGATATCACAAAAAGGGGGAGAATTTGGATAAACACAACATTTAAATTCATTCGTTTCCTATGAAGAAATTTGGATATATAGGAGCTTTTGGATATATACGACATTTATCTTTTATCTATTTGAAAATTTATTTTTATGAGAGTTATGGGGGAGAAATTTTATAGTTAAATATTGTTTTAATCCTTTCAAAATTCTAAAATTTTATAAAACTTTTTTTTTTCAATCAAGATTGCAATTAAATTAGTTCTATTATTTTATGGGTTTTGTGATCATCAAAAAGGGGGAGATTGTTGAGCAATGTATTGTTTTTAAACAAATCAAAATAATGTTTTTTTTAAAGGGGGAGATTATTTTAAATAATACTCTGTCTCTTTATGATGATTTTGATGCTCACAAATACCCTTAATTATTTACTAATTATTTCGTTGAGTATTTTGCAGGAATTTATTTTATATAACGAGATTTTATACTTCATTTATTCCGAGATCAATTTTAGTGTATTCTGGAATCACTGTAGCGCGAGATCAATTTTAGCGCGTTCTGGAATCACTGTAGCGCGAGATCAATTTTAGCGCGTACTGGAATCACTGTTCATACCCTACATTGATGAACGTAACGTATGGATGAAAAGTTTACTTTTTATGTTATTTTGAAACGTATGGTTAATGAACCTTACGTTGTTGAAAAGTATGGAAGAAGAACATTACGTTTGGAAGGAACCTTACGTTTTCGTTGTTGAAAAGTATGGAAGAGAAACCGTACGTTAGTTTTCAGTGTTGAGTTTGTTTCTCAAAAGTATGGATCATCAACCTTACTTTTATAATCAACCGTACGTTCTTTGGAGAGTTGAAGCAAGACAAAGTATGGATGATCAACCCTACGTTTGAATGCTGAAGAGAAAGTATGTATGTTCAACCTTACGTTTTGAACCTTACGTTCTGAACCTTACGTTTGTGAACCCTACGTTTGGAGCCACGTCATCAACCCTACGTTTGGCGTCGGGATATTTTTTGACAGACGATATTTCCTTTTGAATTAGTCAATCAAGCGGATTATTAGGCGGATTTCGAGCTGATTCTTAAATACGACTTTGACTGAATCAAAGACGGTTTACAACGGATTAATGATTGATTTAAACGGAGCTTTTTATGCCGATTCTTCAGGGGAGTTACAACGGCTCTGTTATTTCATTTAATATCGCGAATCTAAAGGAGATTTTCATGAATCTATTTATGCGGAAGATTTTCTCATATTTGAATATGTTTTTATGTTTATGTTCTATCTTGGAAACTTCGGGGATATATATATATATGCACAGGAAAGTGTGTGGTACTGATATTGATCTTTTAACGAGCAAGAAAACAGAGACTGCGTGAAAGCGTTCTTTTCTGGTGATCGAGAAGAAGCGTAAGACCTTTATTACTGAAGGAAGATTTTGATAGCAGATTCACGTGTTCTACATCGACTACCTGTTGTGAATCTACTGCTGCTGAAGTTGTGAAGTTTCTGGTAATATCTATTGCAACTGGATCGACTCAGAATTGTTTTGATTACGGATCTTTATTTTCTGAAGACGACGATCTATCTACTGTCAATTGCATTCTGTTGCAATTGTGAAGAACAACTGGAGAAGTGTTTCTTTATCGAAACCTTTTTTTTTTTGAGTGATCAGCTTCTCGTTCTAAGCTGTGTGGGTTCGTGTTTGAACCAGGAAGGCTGTGTGTGCCTGAGTCTTGTAAAGGTGTCAACTGCCTGTACTCAGTTGTGGACGGGTCTGTGGAAATGAGGACCAGATAGTGAAAATCGCCAAGCTCGTGGATTTGAGCGTTGGTGGAGTGGACTAGGGGCCTTCTGTTCCCCGAACCACTATACATCCGTGTGTTCATGCTTTTACTTTTTCCGCTGCATATTTAATCGTGCAAAAGCATAGTGAACAGAATTTGTCTAAATTGAAGAGATTGTATTAATTTGAAAAAGACACAATTCACCCCCCCTCTTGTGTATAATCCGTAGATTCAGATCCAACAATATCAATAAATAAAGAAAACATAATTTAAACATTTATAGTGAAAATAAACATCCATGTTGGCATATATAACCTGAAGCTACTAAAACAAAGCATGCATCCAAAATAAGTCATACATTAAATATCTATAAGGAGTCCCTAATGGAAGACCATAATATCTATATACATATATAGAGCATGCTGATAAAAAGGGGAAAATAAACAAAGACACTAATTGAGGTAGGATCCTCAAGGTCCTCTGCCATCAATCCATGCCAACTCAACTAGGATCGAGCTCTAAAGCCCAAACCCTTACCTGGACATAAAATCATAAAGCCTACACATACCCCAAAGGTACCATGTAGGGTGTGAGAATGTGTCTCAATAAGATACCACCCACATGTTGATACCCAAAATCAGTGTTTAAGAAGATGTGAATTATAATAAATAAATAACCCGCATATGTGTAAAGTAAACACAAGCTTCCCTAGTGATCAATAGCCACCAAGAATCCATCACCTACCACGAACAATTCCAGAATCATTGAAGAGGAGAGGATCCATGGCCTGCATCCCAAGGTATCCCCTAAAATAAAATATCCTAGCTGAAACCTCATGTTCCACCTCAAAATAATTAACATGATAGATTGCTCCAACACACACCTCATGTTCCAAATCATTACACTGACATCCCAAAGGAATTCCCAAGAACATATAACCCAGGTCCCTCAGACCCCTACTTGAATGAAACTGTTGACTCGAAGCCAGACCTCCAGAGGGAGAATGATATTTGTCCTCAAATAGAACCACCTTTTACTCATAGCATGAAGTCATGAGGAACAATGATCTCCATCCTTGAAAAATATTACAGGCCCAACTACCTTAATATAGAGAGCCTTATCCACCAATTGATATCCTCAACACTACCATCCAAAGTCTCCACTCCAACCTTTGTATTTCTTTAGCAATCACCCCCAACAGAATTTCTTAACATGCCCTACCAGGGGCCTATACCGACATTAATGGTCAAAACCTCTTCATAATTAATTCAACCTGCTTTCACATGACATATTTTGGTGATTTGTCCATTACAGGTGAGTGGAAATAACCAATTTACTTCCTAAGACACATCAACTCTATCACCTTATACTCCTACGACCATGTCACTCAAGTATTATGGAAATTTCATCAAATAACATGGCCCATGAACCATCCTAACGGCCTTGCTGCCTCAATTTGATATCCACGTCACACAATAATATGATTAACATCACTCATAAGCCCAATACAATCCCAACCCAACAACCACATTTCCTCAATCCTAACGGTCATACCACCTCAATCCCTCATTCTATACTAGTTTGGTTCCCAAGGATCACATCACATGTACCTAAAACATTTTATATTTATAAACCAAATTCAAATAAACAAATAATTCAATATAATAGTATTTTACAATTCCAATTATTCAAAAAAATCAAATGAAAGAAAGAACACACCTCACCTTAACCACCCAAGGTTTCTTGATAACCTCTAACATAGACATACATGTATAAATTTGAAAGGGGAATGAACAAAGGAATCCTATAAAGTCACAAAATCGATTTAAAATTAAGAAATCAATTTAATAGGGTCTCTCCAAAATACCCAATAGTACGCTAAAATCCACCCCCCAAACATTAAAAAACACAATGTAAGGGATGAACCACCTACCAGAGAATCGTAGACATATGCATGTCCAGTATTAGCCTCTAACTAAAAGTGGTTTGGAAGAAATCAGAGTTCCTATAAAACACCCTACTAATAGTGGAAAATGAATTAAATAGATTTAAATATCCATGAGGTTAGAGCAAAGGATAAGAGAAGCATGGGTGAAGAGAGCCTTATTGATATGGTTCCAAATTACCCGATGATGGATGAATCAGAGCTCTGATGAGGGAGGGAGAGAAATCCATAGAGGAGGATGAAAAAGAGAGGAGATTCATATGTAGTGTGTGGCCAAGAGGTGAGAAAGGGAAGAGAAGAAAGAAATATGTAGAGGGGGAAAAATTAATTTTACACCTTTAATGAGGACACATGATTATCTCACATGGTTTTCCAAACCACATGACAATTGTGCCAGCTATTGTGCATGGGAACTACCTAAGTGGAACTACCCAGGTGTCTTATTCCTGGTTTTCCCTAACCGTATGGTATCCATATTCTAAAAAATATATAGGTATTTCATTTCCGTTATAAAAACCCATACTTTACATACATTGTTATTACTTCAAAATTGAAGCATACTTATTACAACATATAACAAAACCATGAAAGGACCGTATAGGTATAGAGTCTTTAGAAACTGGGAAACATAAACAATGGGTTCATAATGTGTCTACACTGTCTCCCATTTATTTCATCATATCTATAGTCCCTTTTGGAATATCTTACTTAATAACCTTCTTCCTGACCTGTGGAAAGAAAACATACAAAAGGGTGAGCTCAAATTCTCAGTAAGGGTAAGCAAAATAAATATCAATCACATCATATTCTTAAGAACATATCATTTTGGAAATCTTAACCTGCAAAAGTGATAATAATTTCATAACATGGGATAAATCATAGTAGTTAAACGAAATCCCAATAATCATAACTTAAAACATGAAACTGTGTGTCATACACACATAATCATAGATAATCATTTCTTATTAGTCAAGACCCATTTCCAAGAATATCTTAGTGGACAATATCCATTTCTGAACCGAGTTCACTCCTCATTTCAGTCTTGTTTCACTGAAACGGTTTAACCTGCCGTTCCAGCCATGTCTATCTCATGAGATATAAAATCTTTACCCAATGCATTGGAGGGAGATATAGGTCCCACCCATCTCATAATGATACCATTCTTATGTGTGCCACAAAATCATAAATCATACATCAATACATAACCCATGTAATAAAAATGGAATTCTTAAACAACATGACATCATAAAACAATTCATATAAGATAAAGGAATTCATAAAAATAATTCCATCACAACATAATCAAATCAATTTAACAATAGGGATAGAAACAGAACCCTATATTATCTTAGATGGAAAATAATTTTGATAAAACACTTGAACTCCATTCTTGAGGAAAATATCCTTTCTACTTCAAAAACATTTTCCTTTCTTAACATGTCATACAATTTTAAACTAAAAAAGTTGATTAAAAATAAACATGAAAACTTTTAAAAGAATCTTCTTGGAAATAATGTTTTAAAAATCCATTCTTGCCGTATAAGTTAAAAAAAACGTTCTTCTCGTACTTTTGTCGGAAAAGTCAAAAAGTACCTCGTACGAAAAACGACAAAAGATTCCTTTCATATCTTTTACTAAAAACTCTCCGAAGGGTAAACTTGGATTTAAAAAAATGTAGTTGGATTGAAATAATATTACATATTGAGGAAACATGGATTTGGATGATAAAATACACCCCAGTAAATTCTGAAGTATAAATAATCTCAGATAAAAATGAGATTGTGATATTTTCCCTTACCTTAGGTCCAATTTGCATCGTAAGTGTCCGAAACTCCTGTATAATGAGTTAAATAATGTTATTGACTTATTAAAGAATCATAATTATTGTTATGATATCATATATGGTCATATTCTTAGCTTCTTATTAGTAATATTTCATTACTACTTGTTATTCGGGTGTTTCTTACTTTTTGTTCTTATGCGTGTTTGTCGAATAAATTATTATTCTTCTCTTTATGTTATAGATACCTCATTTCCAAAATGGGATTATTGTAATATATATCATATTAATTCATTCATTTCATTTATATAATCATTATGCAATGAAGATCATGTAGAACGAGTCACATCACATCGTGGAGATGGTATTCCGTACGTATGCACGAGCGATGATATCGTTCCCATGATTTTGGAATTGTATTGGAGTGTATATATACTATTTCAGAATCAATAAAACTTTACAATAATCATATATATTCATTACCTTCACCCTTATACCCATCCAAGTAAGGTGGTGGTGGAAAATAGAGTACACCACGGCGTGGAGACGGTATTCCGTAAGTACGCATGCGCGCTGATTTCGTTTTCCGTAGGATGGATAGATGGTGAAATAGGGTTGTTTCATACTTATAATAACATATCAGTATATGAGTGATATTGATGTTATTACTTCATAATGAAACAACTAAATAATAATAAGTTTAAGAAGAAAGAATTTGGAAAGGATCGGTAATGGATATTACCTCTTTTTTTGATGCGCCTCTTCTTAACGTCCTCTTAGGGCACTAGGATTGGTCTTTGAAGAAGACCAGAACCTCTAGGATGATTCTAGGGAAGTGGATATGAGAAATTGGCAGGGGTTGTCTGAGCTTGAAGGCTCAAATTGGTGTGAGGAGGAGAGGGAGGAGGTGCCCTTTTATAAGGGAGGAGAGGGGCACCTTTGGAAATATAAGAAATAATAGTTTATATTAAATCCCAACCCCACATAAAATCTTCCAAAATGACTCATATACGAAGATTAAATGAGATAGGGTTGTAATATCATCGACCAAAAAAATTTATACATGTTAGGAATTTATTTTAAACATTATCAACTTGATTTATCCTTATTTAACAATTTAATTTTATTTGTGGTAATAATATTCTAAATTTTAAATTATTATAAATAATTACATATGTGTTGTTAATTTTCCATAATTTGACATTTTATGACATTTTCGACCATATAAATGTTAATTTATAATTTTTAAATATTTTTGTGATTTTTAAACAATTTTATAATATGTTATTTTTATAAAATAACAATATTGTCAATTTTGACACTATTTATTTATTTGAATTGAAATAAAATATATACAGAAGATATGTTCGAACTAAAAGCTTTAATAGATTCATAAAATGTCATATGTATCTATAAAATTAGTGTATCACATTAAATGGCTCATATAATATTTATTTTAATATTTTTAAAACAATTTATTTGATATTTTGATTAATAAAATAATTTCAACATCACTATTGTGTCATAGATAATGATAATTATTTAATCCCTAAAAATGCTAAATAATTTTCTATGATGTATATAATTGTATTATCTTTCTGTAGACTATTCCGTTTTGATGTTTTATTAAGTTTATCACCAAATTAATATTATTATACTTATAATATTTAATAAAGAGGCATGTTGTCACATTCTTTGGTTTTAATAATAATTAAATTATTTTCCTGGAAAAAATTCTATTAAATGAATCAAATCCGACCCTTTGGTGATATGGGTCGACTTTTAATCATCCAATAGAATTTTGGCAGGTGTTAGAGTAATTTTATTATGTTATATTTACCCTTAATTACCCGATTTACCTTTAACTATGGTAAATAAAATTTACCGTAGTTACTATTCATAAACCCCAAAAATAAAAAGTTGTCTATTAACATAATTTTGACCCAATGATTCTGAATATGGAATCCATTTTTCAAAATTCAATACATATAAGTTACAGTAATTAATTTAAAATAAATCCCGTTGTTAAGAAAACAGGTATTAGAAGTTAAAACATTGCCAAAGATTGAAATGTTTTTACCTATGAATTCAATGTGAAATTAATGCTAATGAAATAAATTATATTAAATGGTAAAAATATATTCTATTTATTCTTTAAAACTATTAAATATTATAATTTTTCCATATAAATTATCTGAATGAAAAAAGTTGTTTTTAATTAAAAAATAGCGTATTTTTACTATTCATCAAAATATGAAAGTTATCAGAAAAATATAAAAAATTTATCCAAAGTAAATTTTTATATCCTGATTCAAAATAAGAATTTTAGTTTTTCAAATTTACCTTATAAATGTGTCAAAAACTAGATTTAATGTGGGTGCGCCATTAAAATGCGGCAAAACTGTATTTTTTGAAAAATATTTCTTTTATCCAAAAAAACTGATTTTGCTTTTATAACTCATTCTAGAAAATGTATAAGTTGAATTAAAATGTTATAAAATTAAAAATTCAGTTATTACTATTCATAATGGCTAGTTTTAATAATATTTTAATAGCATATCGTTGTTTAGTGAAACTCGGTATTGCGTACGACGCAAGCTATCGAGGAAGGTCGCGGTTGCGTGTAAAGCAAGCCAAGATGGTGTTGTGTGTAGAGAAAGATTCCTTTGATGATTTATATATCATAAAAACAAAATATTTCTCATAAAAGTATCGTGTGTTACATTCTACCCCCCTTAAAATGAATTTTTCCCTTGAAATTCGTCACTTTGTAACAAACATATGAGGATACATCTCCCTCATCATATCCTCAAGCTCCCATGTCACTTCTTCTAACTGGTGGTTCCTCCATAAAACATTCACCAAGCGAGTGGTCTTGTTTCGTAGGACTTTTTCGCTACGATCCAGAATCTCTATCGGTTGTTCTTCATAAGAAAGATCTTTCTCCAGCGGTACAACTTCTGAGCTGAGTACATGTGAAGGATCATGTATGTACTTTCTCAGGAGAGATACATTGAACACATCGTGTACTTGATAGAGATTCGGTGGAAGCGCCAATCGGTATGCTACCTTCCTGACGTGATCCAGTATTTCAAAAGGACCGATATATCTTGGTCTCAACTTTCCCTTCATTCCAAATCTCATGACCCTCTTCCAGGGAGATATTCGTAATAACACTTTATCACCCACATAAAACTCTAGGTCTTTTCTTCAGTTGTCGGCATAACATTTCAATCAAATCTGTGCTGGTCTTATGTGTTGTTGAATAGATATGACATTTTCTGCCATTTCATCAATGAGATCAGGTCCTAATAGCTTTTGTTCCCCAACTTATCCCAGCAAGTTGGAGTCATGCATTTCTTTCCATATAGAGATTAATAAGGGGTCATCTGAATACTTGAGTGAAAGATATTATTATAAGAAAATTCCACCAAAGGTAGGTGTTGATCCCAACCGCCGTTGAAATCCATAGAGAAAGCTCTCAACATATCTTCTAGAGTTTGAATTGTTCTCTCAGACTGACCGTCTGTCTGAGGATGATAAGCAGTGTTGAAACTCAACTCTCTATCCAGAGTATGCTGAAGACTTCTCGAGAACATTGAGGTAAACCTTGGATCCCGATCAGATATAATAGAAAGTGGTACTCCATGCAGTCTTACCACTTCCTTTACATATATCCTGGCAAGCTGATCCAAAGAGAAATCTTCTCTAATAGCAATGAAGTGTGCAGACTTTGTAAGACGATCAACTATGACCCAGATAGCATTATTGCCTTTGGATGTTTTAGGAAGTCCTATGACAAAGTCCATAGTGATGTTTTCCCATTTCCATTCGGGTATGGTTAATGGTTGTAACATCCCCTTAGACTTATGTCTCCCATCTTTAACTTGTTGACAAACCAAGCATTGAGAGACATATTCTGCAACATCTCTTTTCATGCCATCCCACCAGAAGTACTCTTTCAGGTCCCTATACATCTTCGTGCTTCCAGGATGAATAGAGAATGAAGAACTATGAGCCTCATCCAGTAGCTCCTTCTTTAATTCTGGGATGCTAGGAACACAAACTCTATTCCTAAACATTATTAACCCATCACAATCAAGGTTGAATTCAGGAACATTTCACACCTTCTTTTGTAACTCTACATCTTCTTTCAGTGCCTCTTTAATCTTCACATGTATAGATGGTTGAACATTAATTTGAGAAAGATAAGAATTTCCCCTTTCCATTATAATTCCAAGATGCATCCTTTGTAAATCCATAAATATTAGATCTTTTGTGATCCTCATCATGGATAAACTGGAATGGTCTTGTCGACTTAATGCATCTTCCACCTTGTTTGCTTTCCCAGGGTGGTAATGAATTGAGCAGTCATAATCCTTATTCAGCTCCAACCATCTTCTTTGACACATATTCATCTCCTTTTGTGTAAAAATATACTTTAAACTTTTATGATCAGTATAAATATCTCACCTTTCACCATAAAGGTAATGCCTCCAAATATTTAATGCAATGATTACCACAGCTAACTCCAAATCATGAGTTGGGTAATTTTGCTCATGGATTTTCAACTCTCGTGAGGCATAAGCTATCACCATATCATTTTTCATAAGTACACATCCCAGTCCATTCTTGGATGCATCACTGTAGATCACAAACCTTTCTCCACTACAAGGAAGTGTGAGTACAGGTACACTGGATAACCTTCTTTTCAACTCCATGAAATTCTCTTCACATTCGTCCGTCCACACAAACTTAACTCCTTTTCGAGTCATCCTGTTGAGTGGATTAGATAATCGTGAAAAATATTTCACAAAACGTCGATAATATCCATCCAAACCACGAAAAATTCGGATCTCAGTTACTGTTGTTGGTCTCAACCATCTTTTCATAACCACTGTTTTTGCTGGATCCACAGATATCCCCTCTTTTGAGATTATGTGACCCAAAAAATGCAACTTTTTGAAGACAAAATTCACACTTGGTAAATTTGGCATAAAGCTTCTCCTTTCTCAGGGTCTTAAAAATAATTCTCATGTGATCTTCATGTTCTTCCTTTCTCTATGAATATACAAGAATATCGTCTATAAGGACTACCACAAACTGATCAAGATAGTCTCTAAAGACTCTATTCATCAGATCCATGAAGATAACAGGGGCATTAGTTAGACCAAATGGCATCACTATAAATTCATAGTGTCCATACCTTGTACGGAAAGCCGTCTTTGGTATATCCTCCCTTTTGACCCTTAATTGGTGATACCCTGAATGAAGATCAATCTTGGAAAAGTTTTGAGCTCCTCGTAGTTGGTCAAATAAGTCATCAATGCGTGGGAGAGGATATTTTTTCTTGATAGTGATCTTGTTAAGTTCATGATAATCAATGTAGAGTCTCATTGATCCATCTTTATTCTTAACAAACTGAACAGGTGATCCCCATGGTGACGCACTAGGGCATATGAATCCCTTATCAATATTCTCTTGGAGTTGCTTCTTTAATTCATGCAACTCAATTGGGGCCATTCTATAAGGTTTCTTTGAAATAGTCAAAGCACCCGGTACGAGTTCTATTGAAAACTTAACTTCACGATTTGGTGGAAGACCCGACAATTCCTCTGGAAAGACGTCCTCAAACTACTATACAATGGGAATAATCTTAATTGTGACTTTCTCACCAACCATTTGAGCTAAATAACCTTCTTTAAGTGGAGTCAAGACCCATAAGATGGAAGAAATTTCTACTGGAAGGTTATGTTCATCCTTGCATCGATAGACGATCATAGATTGATCTAGAATATTAAATGTGACTTCCCATCTTTGGCAATTTATATGAGCTCAACATAAAGAAATCCAATCCATGTGAAGAATCACATCAAATTCCACTATAGGAAGGATCACAAGATTTGCAGGAAGCACTTTCCCACAAACTTCAATCAGAGAGGAATTATAAACTTTTTATGCGACTGTTGTGCCATTAGGGGTTGTCACAATTAACTCGACATCTAATTGTTGAGGTAATACGGTGATATGATTAGAAAAATCTTAATAAATAAAGGAGTGGGTGGATCCAAAATCTAATAAAACATTTTCTACTTTAGAGTGGATGATAAGTGTACATTTCACCACATTGTTATCGTACTCCACATCACTGATAGAAATTTCATGTGACATTCCTTTTTCTTTAGCCTTAAGAGTTTGTTGACGTCGACCATCATCATCAACCCTTGGATTTGGGCATTGATTGGCATAATCCCCATCTCATTGCACTTGAAACATTAAAGTGTAGTAGGTTCATTCTGTGTGTCCCATCATTTGTTTGCATCATTAGACATCTTCTTCCCATCATTGCGACATTCAAATGCCTGAGGACCTTCCATTCCACATTTGAAACATTTACTTGTCCCTTCAATAAAACTCCCTCCATGTTTCTTTCCACACTTTGAGCATAAGGGAAAGCTCATCTTCTTTTCAGCGTGCTCTTTAGATTTTCCTTTTTATTCCATTTTCCTCTTCTTATCAAACCCATATGACTGATGGGTTACTCCAATCTCCATATCGACTTTGAGATCACATCGAATGATTTCCTCATAGCTATTGAAGCCCCTTATGGATAACGCCCTTCGAAGACTTGGTTTTAAGCCACTAATGAGTCGATCAATCGTACTCTCAGGTTGGATAATAATACCAGAAGCGTACCTTGAAAGTCTTGTAAAATTTGCTTCATAGGTACCAACAGATTCATCATCCTTTTGCTTCATTTCAGGAAACTCTTTCTCCATCTTTGTTCGGATAATACGAGGGAAGTATTTATTGAAAAATAAGTTCTTGAACTCGTCCCATTCCATGGACTCAATTTCATCCCTTTGCCTCGTATTCTTAATAAGATTTCACCATTGATCAGCATCTCCTTCCAAACGATACACTGCTAGGATGACTTTATCATGTTCAGAACATTGAAGAAATTAAAATATCTTTTCGGTAGTACTAATACATTATTCAGCAACTAATGGATCAGTAGACCCATTGAAAGAAGGTGGACGCTGCCTCATGAAGGATTCAACAGAATGTTGCTCCTTCCTTTTCTCGTTTGGAATTCCTGCATGATTCATATCTAGAGAATGTTGTGTGAGAATGGCTACAAGATTTTGCATTCCATCTCCCATAACGTTTGGTTTCTCAGGGGGGACAATCATTGCATTGCCCGCCGCATTCCGCATTAACACGGTTCCTTTGGGTTCAAGCCATTGACTAAAACCAAGAAGAATAGTGTGAGCAACATTAATTATAATAGGAAAACCACACAATCAAGAATAAAATTTCACACTTAAGGTCTTATCCTAGTTTATTCATGGCCATTTCTAAAACACTAAGATTATTTTCTATGCTTAGACTTTTCCTTGGGGTTCTTACTAAGGCTTTCACATCCTAGTTTCCAAAGGTTGACTATAACTTTCCTCTGATACCAACTATAACAACCCATACTTTACATACATTGTTATTACTTCAAAATTGAAACATACTTATTACAACATATAACAAAACCATGAAAGTACAGTATAGGTATAGTGTCTTTAGAAACTGGGAAACATAAACAACGGGTTCATAATGCGTCTACACTGTCTCCCATTTATTTCATCATATCTATAGTCCGTTTTGGAATATCTTACTTAATAACCTTCTTACTGACCTAGGGAATGAAAACATACAAAAAGGAGAGCTCAAATGCTCAGTAAGGGTTAAGAAAATAAATATCAATCACAACATATTCATAAGAACATAACATTATGGAAATCATAACCTACAAAAGTGAGCATAATTTCATAACATGGGATAAATGATAGTAGTGAAATGAAATCCCAATAATCATAACTTAAAACATTAAACTTTGTGGAATACACACATAATCATAGAGAATAATTTCTTATTATCCATGACTCATTTCCAATACTATCTTAGTGGACAAAGTCCATTTCTGAACCGAGTTCACTCCTCGTTTCAGTCCTGTTTCACTGAACTGGTTTAACCTGCCATTCCAGCCATGTCTATCTCATGAGATATAAAATCTTTACCCAATGCATTGGAGGGAGATATAGGTCCCACCCATCTCATAATGATACCATTATTATGTGTGCCACAAAATCATAAATCATACATCATTGCATAACCCATGTAATAAAAATGGGATTCTTAAACAACATGACATCATAAAACAATTCATATAAGATAAAGGAATTCATAAAAATAATTCCATCACAACATAATCAAATCAATTTAAAAACAGGGATAGAAACATAACCCTATATTGTCTTAGATGGAAAATAATCTTGATAAAACACTTGAACTCCTTTCTTGAGGAAAATATCCTTTCTACTTCAAAAACATTTTCCTTTCTTAACATGTCATAAAATTTTAAACTAAAAGAATTTGATTAAAAATAAACTTGAAAACTTATAAAGGAATATTCTTGAAAATAATGTTTTAAAAATCCAATCTTGCTGTATAAGTTAAAAAACATTCTTCTCGTACTTTTGTCGGAAAAGTAAAAATGTACCTCTTATGAAAAACGACAAAAGATTCCTTTCATATCTTTTACTAAAAACTAACCGAAGGGTAAAATTGGATTTTAAAAAATGTAGGTGGATGGAAATAATATTACATATTGAGGAAACATGGATGTGGATGATAAAATACACCCCAGTAAATTCTGATGTATAAAAAATCTCGGATAAAAATGAAATTGTGATATTTTCCCTTACCTTAGGTCTGATTTGCTCCGTAAGTGTCCGAACCTCCTGTATAATGATTTAAATAATGTTATTGACATATTACAGAATCATACTTATTGTTATGATATCATATATGGTCCTATTCTTAGCTTCTTATTAGTAATATTTCATTACTACTTGTTATTCGGGTGTTTATTACTTTTTGTTCTTATGCGTGTTTGTCGAATAAATTTTTATTCTTCTCTTTAGGTTATAGATACCTCATTTCCAGAATTGTATTAGTGTAATATATATCATATTAATTAATTAAATTCATTTATATAATCATTATGCAATGAAACTCATGTAGAATGAATCACATCACGTCGTGGAGACCGTATTCCGTACGTACGCACGAGTGGTGATATCGTTCCCATGATTGTGGAATTGTATTGGAGTGTATGTATACTATTTCCGAATCAATAGCACTTTACAATAATCATATATATTCATTACCTTCACCCCTAGACCCATCCAAGTAAGTTGGTGGGGGAAAATAGATTACACCACGGCGTGGAGATGGTATTCCGTACGTACGCACGCGCGGTGATTTCATTTTCCGTAGGATGGATAGATAGTGAAATAGGGTTGTTTCATACTTATAATAACATATCAGTATATGAGTGATAATTATGTTATTACTTCATAATGAAACAACTAAAGAAGAAGAAGTTGGAGGATAAAATGTTTGGAAAGGATCGGTAATGGATATTACCTCTTTTTTTGACGCGCCTCTTCTTAACCTCCTCTTAGGGCACTAGGGTTGGTCTTTGAAGAAGACCACAACCTCTAGAATGATTCTAGGGAAGTGGATATGAGAAAGTGGAAGGGTTTGGACGAGCTTGAAGGCTCAAATTGGTGTGAGGAGGAGAGGGAGAAGGTGCCCTTTTATAAGGGAGGAGAGGGGCACCTTTGGAAATATATGAAATATTAGTTTAAATTATATCCCAACCCCACTTAAATACATCCAAAATGACTCATATCCGAATATTAGATGAGATAGGGTTGTAGTATCATCAAAAAATAAAATTTATACATGTTAGGAATTTATTTTAAACATTATCAACTTGATTTATCCTTATTTATCAATTTAATTTTATTTGTGGTAATAATATTCTAAATTTTAAATTATTATAAATAATTACATATGTGTTGTGAATTTTCCATAATTTGACACCTTATGACATTTTTGACCATATAAATTTTAATTTATAATTTTTAAATATTTTTGTGATTTTTAAACAATTTTATAATATGTTATTTTTATATAATAACAATAGTGTCAATTTTGACACTATTCATTTATTTGAATTTAAATAAAATATATACAGATAAAATGTTCGAAATAAAAGCTTTAATAGATTCATAAAATGTCATATGTATCTAGAAAATTAGTGTAGCACATTAAATAGTTCTTATAATATTTATTTTAATATTTTTAAAACCATTTATTTGATATTTTAATTAATAAAATAATTCCAACATCACTATTGTGTCATAATTAATAATAATTATTTAAACACTAAAATTTCTAAATAAATTCCTATGATGTAGATAATTGTATTATATTTCTGGATACTATTAATTTTAGAAGTTCCATTATTTTTATCACCAAATTAAAATTATTATACTTATAAGATTTATGAAAGTGACATGTTGTCACATTCTTTGGTTTTAATAATAATTAAATTTTTTTCATGGAAGAAAGTCTATTAAATGAATCCAATCCGACCCTCAGGTGATATGGGTCGACTTTTAGTCATGCAATAAGATTTTTTCAGGTGTTAGGGTAATTTTATAATCTTATATTTACCCTTAATTACCTAATTTACCTTTAACTATGGTAAATAAAATTTACCATTGTTACTATTCATAATGCCAAAAAATAAAAAGTAGTCTATTAACATAATTTGGACCCACTGATTCTGAATTTTGAATCCATTTTTCAAAATTCAAAACATATAAGTTTCAGTAATTAATTTAAAATAAATCCCGTTGTTATGAAAACGGGTTTTAGAAGTTATAACATTGCCAAAGATTGAAATGTTTTTACCTATGAATTCAATGTGAAATTAATGCTATTGACATAAATTATATTAAATGGTAAAAATATATTCTATTTATAATTTAAAACAATTCAATATTATAATTTATCCATATAAATTATCTCAATGAAAAAAAGTTGTTTTTAATTAAAAATTAGCGTATTTTTACTATTCATCAAAATATAAAAGTTATCATAAAAATATCAAAAATTTATGCAAAGTAAATTTTTATATCCTGATTCAAAAGAAGAATTTTATTTTGTCATATTGAACTTATAAACGTGTCAAAAACTAGATTTAATGTGGGTGCGCCATCAAAAGGCGAAAAAACTATATTTTTTGAAAAAAATTTCTTTTATCCAAAAAAACTGATTTTTCTTTTATACCTCATTCTAGAAAATGTATAAGTTGAATTAAAATGATATAAAATTAAAAATTCAGTTATTACTATTCATAACGGCTTGTTTTAATAATATTTTAATAGCATATCATTGTTTAGTGAAACTCGGTATTGCGTATGACGCAAGCTATCGAGGAAGGACGTGGTTGCGTGTAAAGAAAACCAAGCTAGTGTTGTGTGTAGAGAAAGATTCCTTTGATGATTTATATAACATAAAAAAATATTTCTCATAAAAGTATCAGGTGTTACAGTCGTTATCATTTCCCTAAATAGTTTCCCAAAACATGTGAAATGAAAAAATAGGGCATCATTGTTAGATGGAAGAGGCCGCATAGTTTACCCAAACTGTGCATCATGACCTGAAACTTCCAAAACTAGGAATTCGGGTCTCTGACACACCCAAAACCGAACTAATCACCTGAGGCACTCTCCAAGACTCTAAAACAATTCAAAAATATTATATTGGGATGATGAAAATCTTTTAATTAAGTTTCAATGGTCGAAATAGTATTTGGCATACCCACTAATTCTTTAAATTCAAAAAGGGAGAGGTTTTTGATGCACTCCAAAAACTCAGGACGTTAAAATCATTTCAGCATAACATAGATCATCCCTGAGGTATAAAACAAAAACCTAAGATGTTACCAAACATAACTATCCCATTTTAAATAACCCAGACTACCCCGGTCGCAATGGAACATGTCAACTACCTCAAGGGGGTCTCCCCACATTAATAGTGACCTTCCCCGGTTGTATCCCAACCCAAATTTCAAATAAAATAATTCTTTATCAACCATCATAGTACTAAAACATCCTCATATGACACATAGTCACTTCTTCATCCCATCCTGGGATATCATGTCATCCTCAACACCCATCAGAATCTTGGACTGCATCATTTCTCGCCTCATTCCCATGTCCCACATGGCACCAATAAGGTCATGTATCTCATCATATTCTCAAAATAAAACCCAATTCCTCGCACCTCAACATGCGATGAACTGAAATTATTCAAAGATGCCTACAAAACTCTAGCAACTTGCATCTCCTCGATGTGCTAATGCTAATCACCTCATAATTTATGCATCCAATGATGCTCACAAAGATTCCAGTGCCTCACACACACACACACAGGCATATATATATATATATATATATCTCACACACACAGATATATATATATTTCATAACACACATGAGATAGTGACAACCTACTAACCAGCATCTATTTAGTACATATAAGTATAACCCATGCACCTCTTTCACCCATAACAGACATGCCTCAAAAAGGATATGAAAAAGAAATAAAAAACATCGATATGACCAAGGTGTACCTATGAACTTAATTAACTCGCTATCCTACTCAGCCCCTTTCCACTTTACAACATGAACATTGCCTGCTATTCAAATTCTGGAATCTTGACCTCCTTATGGTGCTGCACTAGACTTTGACCATTGCACCATTATTGCGTCCTGCTAGCTCTTCCATGAACTTTGCATGCAGCTGAACCTTGGATACCAGAAAATTGGAATCACTTACAGTCTTACATTAGGGCCCTTTGTCTATCATAGTACCTGAATGATGACTATATGAGAAGGATTCTGGCAGAACATCTTGAGATTCCAGACCTCTCCACATGCCATACACTCATTTGGAGGCTTCTTTCACTGAGTTCAGACATGTCCTGCCTTCCCAAACCGAAAGAAAACCATCAAAGGTCCACTATGAAGTGGTATGCTTGAGTTTTTGGCCTAACTATCCTACTAGAACTCATCTTATAATCACTTACTAACATATGAAGCGTCACTACTAAAGTCACCAAAATCCATCACCTAGCTCGAGTAAGACCTATTCGTCAATTTTTATTTATCTATGAGCACCAGTTTCACCAACTCTTGGAACGAGGCAACTGAAATATGTTTATGTTCAACCAAATATATTATTTTACACCATCCTATAACCACCTCACCCTTGAAGTTTCATCTCTCACCATACTGAGTTAAAAATGATAAAATTACTCGAACATCCGTACATTGTCCATGACAAACATGTCACCCAGCTGAAGGATCAAGAACTCCATAGCCATTTCTTCTATCAGCATCTCAGAGAATAAATTCTCGAAAAATATGGACTTAATGTCTGTCCAGGCTAGTCCCTTGTATATTCATTTCTAAACTTGCACATCCCACCAGTGCTTTGATTTCCCTATGAGTATAAAAGTTTCCAGTTTCACCCTCCCCCTATAGGTGTCTTTAGATGTTTGAAAATCAACTGTATGGACTCAATCCAGTTCTTAGCTACCTATGGACAACCCTTACCTTGAAATAGTGGTGGGTGATATGATTGAAACTCCCAAGTTAGTTACACCATTTAATTCTCTTATACATGATATCCCTTTTTGATACCATAGATCACACATACCAAGATCGCTCGGAGCATCTCATCAAGCCATAGCCTAAATGCTATCATGTCTAGATGTTGACCCACCTAAACTGGAACCTATGCCTGAGTCTGAGCCTATACCTACTCTTCCTGACCCTCAAGTGTATTTACCTGCTTGTGATGTAGAGGTAGTCCATCTTTTCATTCCTAATGCTCTATCCATGTCATCAAGGTGGAAACCAACTAAATATCATCAACATAGTCATACATCTCATAGAATAAATATAAAACATAGATAAGGAAATATGTAACAGAAAACACATCCACACTACCCTTAACCTATCCTATTTCAACCATGCCACATGGTTTCCTAGACTCATGGCTTACTTACCACCCATACAATAACCTAGTATCAAACATACCCAGAGCCACATCTGTCCAAACGAACTTCATTGCCTCAATCTGTTGACCAATTCACCCAAATTGGTGATCAACATCACCCCATTTCTTAGAACCTTCCTACTCCAATAACAACCCAACCCACTTCATATATCACATCAAAAGAATATTTTTATATCACAGGAACAAATATATATATACATATCCCATTTTATTAGAAATTATCACAAGGTCATGCTCATATATAACAATCATAATATGTGCCAACCGAGAGCATAAACATGAATTACAACATCCCTTTTCTATACTAGTCCAATAGTCCTATATCTCTTCCCATGCCTTACCAGGACAAGGTCACATGTCATAACATGTAACAGTCAAATTCCAAGAATACCAATCAAGGTGTAAATCAATGAAATAGTCAAACAAGCATAATAGAAGAACAATTACCACCCATGGTAACTTGGTCCTTATCTCATACACGGGGCTGCAGGATCCCAATCATGAGCTATAAACCCAGTTCTGACCAAATCCTAACCTCCCATCTACCATATCATAAATAGCCAGACTTCTAGTAAAATAAAAGGATGTATCTATCTCATTATTATCCAAACGAACACAACTACTATTACCCAGTCAAGAACAACTATGATACCACTTGTAGAATCCTTAACCTAATTAGGCATTTAAACAATGCTATCGGTCCAGGTTCTAATATACTTAGGAATTCCTCTTTGTACACCAAATGATTTTGACTAGTAGGGACGATGTAAAATATTAATAGTGGGGATACTATACACTCTGAGGATGATATAGTAAAGTTCTGAGTAAATATATATAACATGAATTAGAAATAATGACTTAGCAGACTCGAACTAGACCCGTTAAAGGTTAATAACATTTAATATCAATAAACAACAAAAGAAAAATTCAAACAATTTCGGTGGAAAAAAACATACATGCAAACATATACAACTTATGGCTTCTAAAATAAACCATGTATCCAATTTAAGTCAAACATACAATATCTAAAAGGTTTATTGAATGGAATACCATAATTGCTACCTATATATAAGCAGCATGCAGATACAAAATGAAAACTAAAAAGAGACTCCAACTGAGGTAGGAATCTCAAGGTCCCATTACATCCATACATGCCAACATAACTAGGATCCAACTTAAAATCCTGAACCCTTACCTGAATGTAAAATCATAAGTCTACACACATCATAATGGTTTTGTTTATAGTGTTAAAAGGAGTCTTAGTAGGATACCTCCCACATGTGCATACCAAATAGAAATGTTTAATAATGTGTGAATTATAATAAATAAATAGCCATCACATGAGTAAAGTAAACATAGGCTTCCTTAGAGCTCAACAACAACCAAGAAGCCATCAATTTCCACGACTAATACCAAAATCACTAAAGAGGAGATGATCCTACGCCCATGGAACAAGGCGTCCCCGGATGTAAAATATCCTTGGTGAACCCTCAGATTTGACCTCCAAATATGTAACATGTCACCTCGTTCTATCCAACACTTCATATAAAATATTATGTAATTGACATCCCAAAAGCAATCCTAAGAACATAGAACCCTGGTCCCTCAAACCCCTGATCAAAATCACTCGTTGGTTTGAAGACCAATGTCTAGAGGCATAGAGATATCCGTCCTAAAATAAAACCACCAGTAGCTCATAAAATGAAATCTCGAGGAATGATGATCTCCATCCACCCAAAATAGTCCAAGAATAAAGTCCTCGATACGATGAGCCTCATCCCCCACCCAACAGTCTCAATACAACCATATAAAGGATCCTCACCTTCATGTAATTTCTATGACAAGAACCCCTAAAAAAATTTCTAGGATGAACTAACAAGGGTCTCTAACCACATGAGTGGTCAAAACCACCTCATCACTAAGTCAAACTGTGTGCACACGATCCTAATTTGCACTTTAGACATCACGGGTGATAAGAAATCACCAATTTAGTACCTAATACACATCCACTATTGCACATCATTCCCCTTAAACTAAGTCTTTCGAGTCCAATGGTTATTCCATCCAATAAGAAAGGACATTCACCATCTTGAAGGCATTGCCTATTTAATCTAATGTCCACGATGCCCTATCTTGTGATCAACATCACTCCTACATCCATGCCATGCCAAACCCAATGACCGCATCACCTCAATCTTGATGTCCATACCACCTCAATCCCTTAGGACATGCCCATCACAGTCTCAGGGATCTAATAACATATAACTCAAGGATTTTATATTTTTAAACCAAATTTAAATAAAAAACAATAAAATATAAATTAATTTCACAAATCCAATTAAAAAAACAACCCAAATTAAATCAATATCTCACCCCAGCCTAACTAACCAAAGTGTTTTAGGTCCTCTAACCTTTCCACAGATGTATAAGTTTTGATATGTCATGCCAAAAGGTGTCCCCTAAGGTTACACGATCAATTTAACATCAAAAAATCAATTTAATAGGGACTCTCTCAAATACCTAATATATCGTTAAAATTAGAACCCCCCAAAATCCAAAACAAAAACAAAAATGAAGGTATTAACCATGTACCTTGGAGTTTTATACATATGCACATTCGATCTTATCCTCTTATTTGAAGTGGTTTGAAAGAAATCATTTTTTCTCCTCAATGCCCAAAAAATAGGGAAATTACTCCAATGAATTTTGTTCTCCATGACGTGACAAAAAAGGAGAAGAGAATAATGGGTGGAGATATCCTAATCTATGTAGTTCCAATTCATATGATGGTGGATGAATCAGATCTCAGACGAGGGTGGGAGGGAAATCCCTATAGGAGGAAGAAAAAGAGTGGATCTTCTTGTAAAATGCACGAATACGAGGGGAGAAAGGGAGGAGATAAATTAAATTTGGAGAAGTGTAAAAAGGTAAATTTACACCTATATTTAGGTAGCATAGATAGCTCACACGACTTTCAGAATCTTGTGGGCTACAGTGCATGGGTATTTTTAAGTGGCATTACCTGTATTGTTTTTGCATGATTTTCCCAAACCATGAGAAAAGAGTACAGTAGACCTCTTCTAAAAACTACACAGGTATGACATGGACATGCACCATTCCCCTCAATTTTTCCCAAACCATGTGTAAGGAAATAATAGTGAATCACGATTAGCTGGAAGAGGCTGAATGTTTTACCCAAACTGTGCGCCTTGACCTAAAGCTTCCAAAACTCAGCCTTCAGGGCTAAAATGAAATTGAAACCCATACAAACACCTGATGCACTATCCAAACCTCTAAACCCATTAAAAAAATACTATTTGGAATAAAAAAACTCATATTTATGTTTTTATGATTTAAAAATAATTTGGCATACTCACCACTTCTAAAAATTCAAAAACCGAGAGGTGTTCGACCTACTCAAAAAACATGAGATGTAAAATAAAACTAATGAAAATTAGTTAATTACTTAAAACAATTTGTAAATATTATTTTTCCTTTTA
Organism: Viscum album; assembly: GCA_963277665.1. Lineage (NCBI taxonomy): Eukaryota > Viridiplantae > Streptophyta > Magnoliopsida > Santalales > Viscaceae > Viscum > Viscum album. The sequence continues at coordinate 791,622,861 of OY728120.1, forward strand.
TTTTATTTATTATATTTTTATTTTTATTTATTTAATCAATTAAGTTCATGTTAGATGTTTTGATGATATTCCCTTCATATGTCGAAATTGACTTCAGTTTGTTAACTATGGTAAAAGTGGTCGTTGTACCATTATCTCAAGAATACTAATATTGATATAATTATAAATCTTATACATGAATTATAATTTTATAACTAACCATGATTTATGGTTATGAAAAATGAACTACATTATAATCATGGAGACGATAGGCCGTATATACACGTGAGTAATATTTCCATTTCATAATGATCATTATGGAAATAAGGTATGTGTTAGTTTATATTTATCTAATTATAATAAAATAATAAATAAAATATTTCTTATTTAAATATACTTATATATATTTCATCTATGTGGCTTGGTGATGAAGAACAAATCCCATCGCTTTGTAGAGGTGGTAGTCCACATGTATGCTTGAACGATATTATCATTTTCAATGAATAGAAACGTATATAAGTATACAATATATTATCTTTTAAAAATTATAAATATTTCATGAATATTATATATATACATTAAATCAGTCACTCAAATAATCCATAAGTTTAGGTATTGGAAAATGAATTACATTGGTTCGCAAGGCGTTAGTCCATTGTACACACATAAATGAATGCTTTGTTTCTTATTTGATGGAAGGGGAGATAGATATAAGGTATCAAAATAAACATAATAGATTCTTAGTATATGTTAGATACTAATTTTATTATATTATTATGTTTTAATAATATTTTAATTACGTGTAAGAAGAAATAAAACAGAAACCCTTGATTAATAACTATACATTTTCTTTGAACAACCTCTTAATGTTTACAAAAAAAGATTCAATAGGTTGGTTTTATGATAAAAAAGGAATCGAGTACATGGGGATGTATGAGAGGTAGAGAATTGGGAAATTATTGTATGAACAAAAAGGCTCAATAAGTGTGTAGAGGGGTGGAGAGTGGGAATCATTTAATAAGTGGGGGAGAGAACCCACAATGAAATCTCATAAACGAATAAAAAATAAAAAGTCATTAACAAGAAAAAAGATTCCAAATTTTCATATATTGGAAGGTGATATATAATAATTGATAAATAATGACATCCAATAGGGTTTATAAATGATTAATTGATAAACTTATCCTTATCTTTTAGTTTAACCCCCGGGTAAACCGGTTTTAAACTAAACTGTGGGAATTAATTTTTTAAACTAAGAGGGTTATAATTTTACTTATAAGATAACAATTGGATCATAAATGTAAATTTTTTCAAATTTTAGAATATTTATCATCCTAATTTTCCACTGGAATTATTTTTATAATTTTTAATGAATTTCATAAAATATTATTTTAACATAAAATATCATTAATTTCATTTTGACACTATTAAATTAATTCGACTTTAAAGTCATGAAAATAATAATGAATTTAAAATATAATCCCTATCACTATCAATATTACACAATTATTAACTATATAAGTATTTTAGAACCATAAGTCATCTGAGATACATTACTTTTAATATTTTTAAAATCATTTAGGATGAGTTTTATACTGTTTACACAAGCATTGTGTCGATGTTTTATAAGCATTTAAGGAAAAATTTAATTACTAAAAATTTAAAATAAATTATCATCATAAAAATAATATCATTATAATCAAAATGATGTTTAATTTTCATTCACCACTTATTTATATCTATATGTTAACTATAACATATATTCAAACAAAAGGGAGTGATATTTTTCCCTTATTTTCTTAAATTATTATATAGGTTACCTTCATGGAAAAGTTTACCATAGATAATTTAATCTAGAAAATAAGGTGATAAAATTTGAAAAACATTCATCCAATAAAAATTAAAATGAAAAATGGCCTCTTTATCACTTAGGTTTAACCGAGGTTAACCTGATTTAGCCATTTAGTGTGGTGAAATTATTTTAATATTTATGGAAAAAAATTATTTTGACCACATTAAGTATTATTAATTATTTTGATTTAAAATATTTAATGATTTTTTTTGAGTTCAACAAAATGAAATTTGGAATATAATTTAAATATCAACTCATAAATTGTGTCAAAAATGAGTTTTTATGAAATTGTTTTTTAATCATAAAATGATCTTACATTAAACCTAAAACTAGAAATAATCATTATATAGATTTCAATTAAAATATATATATATATATATATATATATATATAATTTAAATTTTTCCTTTTTATAGGTTATATTAATTAATTAAAATGGATAAACTTGATGTACTTAAAAACACCTTTTAGAAAACTGTATTTTTTTCTTCTAAATATACTTAAATCAGAATGACGAAAAATATTGATTCAATTGAAATTAATTATATTATTATAAATAAAATGGTTAATATATCACTTTAATATTTAAAAAATGATATAATATTTTAAAAATTATTTTAATTTCATAAAATAAATTTTATAAATTTTGTAGAAATTAATTTTAATATATTTTCACAGAAAGAAATAAAAATCATTTCTAATGAAATTATATTTTTTGAATAATAATATGTCTATTAAATTGAGTTATTATTTATTAATAATTTATCAATAAATTTATATTGAGTGGGATGTTTTTATATATTTCATTAAATAATTAAATCTATTTATACCTCATTATTTAATGGATTGGTTATAATGGTCACGTTTAAATATAAATGTCCCATGGTTTGTTTAGGATCAATGTTGTGTGTCATATGTCCTATGAAGCATAGTTTTATTTTTAAAATAATTAATTGTATCATTATTCACCACATTAATAAATTATGTCCCCATAGTTTAAACTTGATATCAGTAATAAATGTTTTGTATCTGAAAATACCATTATTGATATCCCACATCATACAAAGGGTTAATAAAATTTCTTCTTGATAAGAGATAAAGGGAAGTATGAAGGTAATCTTGAATGACACATAAATATCTTTACAAGTATGAAGACATTATTAGGAAGTGAAAATATGTTCATGGATGAAAATATTAATGCCTAAATAGTTATAGAGAGGGAAAAACATCATTAAACACAAGAATGTGAATGACCATGAGAAATTTAATGACCGCAAAACCAGAAATAAGTTATGGGAGAAAAGAGAATCAATTAATTGAAAATGATTGTAATAGGACAATTTTATTGTTTGAATATCATTTTCCTATATTTTAAGAATTACATTACCTTATAGACTAATAAAATAATGAAATATACTTATTTGATATCTTTTTGATTCATAATCATAATTTTATCCTTTGGTTGTGCTTCAATAAATTTCCACTTCATCTCTTACTCCAAGGAATAAATTTCCAGTAAAAAATTATTATCTCGAAAGTACTAAAATCAAATTTAAATGGATCATAAGACCCATAAAAGAATAATTATCTATTCGAGTTGTCATAAAATATTATCCAAAACTGAAATGGTTAACATATGGTAAGATAATAACTAAAATGTATAAACCATTATATGAAGAAATAATACATTTTACTTATAAATTTACAACAATTCCGTAGATTATTCAAAAAATAAATAACCCTACATCCCAAATAAACTCGTCATTATAAAATCTAATTGTATTATTCATAAAAATATTTTATCTTAAATCACATGTTTGAGTTAGGAAATTAATCATTTCCCAAAATATCATTAGTCACCTAAAAATCCTAAAAATTAAAAAAAAATATCCTAAAAAATGTTTCCCAAATTAAACATAACATTTATCATCAAACAACTTATGTAAAAACAATTCATACTAACGAGGACATCAATGGACAATGGTAGGCGTTTCACTCTGTTCTCCCTTCAGTTGTGGGTTCAAGCCCCATAGGCTTGCCTGATGTGTTGAGTTATCACCCTACATACATGTTTTCCATTTTATAACACTATTTTTATATAATTTATCTAAAATTACCAAAAATATGATTAATATCATCAAAATAAAATTAATCATCAAATTATTTTTGAACCACTAAAGTCTTCAATATATCTTATTTTTTCTCATAAAATGAAATAATCATAATTGAATATAATTACTTTAACATAAATTATCAAATTAACCCTAATAATTATCAATAATATTAAAATTATTTCAACAAAATAAAAAATAATTATACCTCAAATAACTATAACATCTATTAACTGAAGGGTTATATTATTATAAATGTCTTCCAACATTATCCTTAAGCATATTAAACTGCTATAATATAAAATGTAAAAATGGGTATTTATTCCATTACAAATATTATTGAGATTAGACTTATCAACCTAAGAAACGTTATTTTTATCCCATATCTCAATGGAATATCATAGTTCTTATTATCTCATTCATTACGATAGTTTATAAATAAAATATGAATTAACCCAATCATATCCACTAGGAGTGCTAAACCAGGTGCACGGTAAGGGAACACTAAACTTCCATTATAATAATGGTTGAAATATAATAAACCAACTCTTTTTATGGTTTTTACACCAAGATGTATCTATTAAAAAACCACATCAACTTATAGTATCCAAATAAGGATGTATTTCAAGGAATATCACATAATATCTTCCTTCTCAAAATATTACGATGTTATCTTATACAAAAACATATCCCCAAGGTTTTTACTAATGTTCTCTAATATTAATCCCCCAAAATAACTAAACCTTGATCTGATAGAAACTATAGTGTCAAAATATTTTTTCATATATTATTACACAATTTTTAGCATAATCATATACTAATTATATCCAAAAGATCATGAGGCCTTGTTTCTTTTGATGAGTAGGTACATAAAAAAATAAAGAAACTAAAACGTAACATATTTATTTTTCTTCTACTTATTGATCTCCTAAATAAATTTAATCTCCTAAAATTTCAGAGGATAATTTTGGAAATAGATAAAATAAATAGGTGTGTTAAAAATCTTAGAAAATGAATAAACATGATAAGGAAACATAACATGTGAGTTAAAGGTGTAATATAATATCACAAACAATGAGTCTCATGAGTAATCACATAGAATCATAACATAATGAATATAATATAATAATATCATATGATAATAGGAAATATGGAAGTAGTTTATAAAATGAAATAAACATGAGTCAAGGTAAACGACCTAGACAATTTCACATGGTGGATAAAAATACCATAATGGGTTATGTTTACTCCCTAATACCATACATAACATCTCATGAGGAGAAAACATTACCAAATTTATTAGAACACTATCTAGGAACACCCACAAGAACATGTTCATGATTATGTGTTCCAAAAAAAGGAAATCAATAATAAGTCATAAAAATAATAATTTCCCACGGAAAGAAAATGTTTAAGAAATCTTACCCTATATTATAATCAAAGGAAATTTTATAATTTAGGTATTTGAGAAATGAACATAAGGAATTTATTTCCCCAATAAAAGAAGGTAGAATTATATAACTATATATGTAAGAGACGTATATATAAAATTTATAAGAAATATGTGACATTAATGGTTTTCATAGATGATGAAAATATCATTATAATATCACATGGAATATTTCCTGATGAAAATACACTTTTCACTTTGAAATAAATTCTTTAAAATAAAAAAATTTACAAAATATTATAGAAACAATTTACTTTTAAAATAACCATGGAATATTATAAAGGAATATACAAATCCTTGAGTGGTCATGATGGTTAGAAATTTCATTCATTCTATATATGTTAAAATAAAACATTCCATTCACACTTTTGTAAAAAAAATTAAAAAGGATCATTGTTCCTAAAGTAATAGAATGATTTATTTTAAACCATTTGATAAAAAGTAATATATGGGTAAAAATGTATTTAATAAATCATTGGATACAATTGAAAACATTATTTAAAATATTTTAATGAAAATATAGACATGGGAGAGAATGATTCCTTAGATAAAAAAATATAAAATATCAATATTAATTACAAAAAAATTCCTTGAGATTTCTTTATTTAATAAGGGATGAAATGGAAACCAAACATGAAAAACACATTCATAAATAGTTTAACATAAAAGATAACTGGTTCAAAAATCCATTGTATATTATTTCCCACAAAAGGGCCTAAATATAAGAAATATCAAAAATAAAAGCGATTGTAACGTAAAGCCTTTACGACTTTGGTAACTATCAAATCAAATCCCCAAGGATGAATTAAAATGAATTGAAATATAAAATAGAATTAATCATGAATTATTAAATATATAATATATAAAATTAGTTGAATATACACCATATAGAATAAATTATTTGTATATTACTAAAATATGGATGAATGAATGGAAATTGAGGTGAAATACCTTACCTCGAGTTTGTCTCATCATGTACGTTCTTTATCATCATTAATAATTAAGTATTGTTAATTATTTACCTGCATAAATTTATTTTATATTTTTATTATTAATTTTAATTTATTTATTTCCATGTTATATTTTATTAATTAATCAATTAAATTCATGTTAGATGTTTTGACAATATTTGGTTCATATGTCATAAATGAATTCGTCATGCCAACTATATTTCGTTCATTTATCCACACATGCACATGAATGACAATATAAAATTTTAGTGAATAGAATGGTATGAAAGAAAAGGATATATTAGATTTTAATAATTATAAATATTTCCTTAGTACCATATATATATATATTTATTTATTTATACATTATTACAACCATACATAAAAGAAGGTGATGGAAAATGAATTACATTGGTTCATGAGGCGGTAGTCTACCATGCAGACAAACAATAATTTCATTTCAAATTTGAGGAAATTAGAGATGTATATAGGGTATGATATTGACATAACAACCTATATGTATATTTTAGATAATTATGTTATTATATCAGAAAGTTTCAATAAAATTTTAATTAGGTGTAAGAAGAATGAAAACAAAAATGCTTGATTAAGAACAATACTTCTTCCCTAGACAATATCTTAAGGTTTACACAAAAAGATTCGTAGAGATGGTTTTTTTATCAATCCAAGGCCCCTCGTATATGGTAAGATACATAAATAAGGGACATAGGAATGTATTGGTAGAAAAATACTTTATGTGTGGATATGAGAGGATACAAGGTGTTGTTTTATAAGTGGGGGAGTGAACCCACTTGGAAAATTCCTTAGAGAATACAAAATGATAAATTTATAATTAAGAAAAAATATTACAAATGGAAATATATTAGATTTTATATAGGAAAAGGTTTTACAATTTTTATACAGTAGGATTTATATAAGTTTATTTGGCTAACCTACCCTTATATTTTTGTTTAACCCAATGATAAACTCGTTTTAACTATAAGTGTGGTAATTTATTTTTTAAATTGAAAGGGTAATGATTTTACTTATAAGATAATAATTTGATAATAAATAAAATAAGGATAAAATTTTAGACTATTTATCATCCCAATTTTACTCTTTCATTATTTTTAGGATTCTTATATTACATAATAAAATATTAGTTAACATTAAATATCATTGATATCATATTTGACACTATTCATTTAATTTGACTTTAAAGTAATGAATGTAAAAATAAATTTTAAATATAATCCATTAAAGTATAAATAATACATCATTATTAACTATAAAATTATTTTTGAACCATAATTCCTCCAAATATATTACTTTTAATGTTTTTAAAATTATTTACCTTGAATTTTCAACTGTTTACACAAGCGTTGGGTGAGCATCGTATAAGCATTTAAGGAAAACTATATAATCAAGAAAAATAAAAAATAAATTAACAGCATGAAAGTAATTTCATTATAATAAAAATAAAATTTATTATTCATTGAACAATAAATTTTATCCCTATTTGAATATTTAAGATATATTTAATGGAAGGAGAGTGACATTTTGTCATTTTCAATGCTTAAATTATTATATAGACCACTTTAATGGAAAATAACCACATAAATAATTTAATCTAAATAATTAGGTGATATGTGTTGAAATTAATTCATCCAATAATAATTAAAATTAAAAATGGTGGCCCAATAAATTTGGCTTAACCTAGGTTAGCTAGACTTACTCTTTCACTATGGTGAATGATTTTTACTATTTTTACTATTAATTATAGTAAAAAATTAAGTCAATCTAATTAATATATATTAATTATACTAATATAAAATATGAAATAAATTTTATGAAATTAAATTCCCAAAATTGGTAGAATTTTGTTTTAAAATGAACTTGCAAAACAAGATAAAAAAAGGTTTTCAATAAATGTATTTTTTAATTATAAGATTACTTACACTAACTCTAGGACTAGTAATCATTATTATATGAATTTAAATTAATATATATATATATATATATATATATAATATAATGTTTATTTAAATCATTCATTATTAGGTGTTATATTAATTAACTTCAATGGATAAACATAATGCACTTAAAAACTATTTTTAAATAAATGTGTTTTTAAGTATAATAAACTCATATACCAAAATCAGGAAAATTTATGATTTTAGAGAAATTAATTATATAATTATAAATCAAATGTTTCAAATGTAAATTTAATACCAAATCCAAAATATAATTTTAATTTTAAATAACATTATTTATTAGATAAAAATGACAGTATTTGAAAAATTGGTAATTTTCACCCTTCACTGAAAAATCAATCATTTTAGAAAAATAATAATTTTTTCCTATGATAAAATTTATATAATGGTTTTAAAAATAGTGTTCATTATATAAAATAAATTTTCTAAATTTTATATAAATTAATTAAAATATTCTCCCAACAAATAAGATGAAAATAATTTTTGAAGAAATTGTATTTTTTGAAGAATAAAATGTCTTTACTAAAAATTAAATGATTATTTAATAAGAATTAATAAATAAATTTTTATTGAGTAGGATCTTTATATATATGTTTCATAATTTATTTAATATTATTTATAATTACCTATCTAACTTCTATGTAATAATAGTAATGTTTAAATAATAATATTTCATGATTCGTTTATGTTCAGTTCTTTAATTCATATGTTATATCAAACGTAGTTTTCATTTCATAAAATCTAGGTGTTACAGTATAACCCTTTATAACATTATGGTATTTTTTATCTTACTTAGTTTTTTTATCTCACCCCTTTCTTAATTTTCCCTTCGCTATGTTTTTAAGATAATAATAACTTATGATAATGTCTAGAAAGGGGTTTAGAAGAGTTTGATTATATTAAACGTTTAAAAAGTTTATAAAATTTTTTTCCTATATAACGGGTCCTTAAAGACACCAAACCAAATAGGTTCTACAAGATATCTGATATTTTTGTGATTTTTAATGTTTAAATTCTCGTAATTTTGTAAAATAAATATATTATTAGCATTTTTTATCATAGTTAGTATTAGATTATTGTTTAACTGCTTTTTAGGATAATTATAGTTTTATTAGGGATTAAGATTAGAGAACATTAGTGGAAACCAAAGGGATAAGTCTAAACAATAAAATTTAGTATATGATAAAATCCTAAATTTTTTTAATATAAATATTGTGGGTTTTTCTAGAAATAATATCTCTGACTATATACTACAAGTGGACCAAGGCTCTAGAACATGTATTGCTAAGGATAGTAACCCCGAAAGGGGTGTATTGGGTATTAACTTGATCATTGATAGGCTCAGGAAAAAGAGGCCTTACTACACACCTAGTTTGACACTCTAGTGGGATATGATTTGGACCATCACACTCTATTTATGATCCATTACAATGGAATTATTATATTAAGGAATTAGGTAATGGACTATGAGATAATACAACCTAACAAAACCCTAATTAAACTGTGTGTGATTTAGATTAAATTGATAGATAATTGAATGTTTTTAAGGAATAAAACATTTTGAGGTTTATTTTTCTAGAGATCATTCATGATAAATCTATTATAATGTTCAACACTTAACTAAATGGCATGAAGGCCTTTTTTTTATTTTTGATAATCCACCCTTCAAGGGGTGAGGTAGAACCCTTACAAGGCTCGATGGATTAGATACAATTATATGACCCATAGATCTTAGAGAAAATCACCTAGACAAGACAACTTGGAACTACTACCCCCCCAGAACATGTCATGATATAATAACTCCCTCATCGCAAGGATGGTCATATAGTTGTCCTGTGTAGAGCTGTACATACTCGATACAAATGGCAATGCCATACCCTATTATTCTTTTAATTCCAGCTATCTCTGATTTGGTGAATGTTCCTGCTTTGATCATCATCTAGAGCCTTGTACATTTTATTCTGACTGATATATCTTCATATTCATGTGGCCCGATGGCCTTGGGGTGGACCAAAGGCCTTGGGGTGGCCTAAAGACCTTGAGGTGGCCCGAAGGCCGTGAGAGATAACTGGTCAAAGACCTTAGGTGGCCTAAAAGCCGTGCAGGACCCAAGGAACAAACTGGTGGCCAAAAGGCCCATATGGATGCATACTATTGGCTTCTACAATACCGAACATTACCAATTATAGTGACTCCTACAATACTACTACCGTAACCCAGAAATATATCTCCACCCGGATTTGATCTCAGGTCGCTTGGATGTACCTATTGAGTCTTCACCAAATGGGCTAAGGCTCATTTTCATAATTTTCATAACTCGTGTCAACCATTTTGGGTTTTAGAAATTTATGGAAATAGAAGGAACCATTGGTGTGAGGGATAATTTGATGATTTAACCAATAAAAAACAAGAGAATAAGATCGTTAGTGAGAAACCATGGGATTTTTAAACAATATATTATGAAATATGGTTAAAACATATACTTAGTTTAAATACCAAAAAAACTATAGAATTGATGGATGTTGTATAAAATAATTTTCAGAGAAAAAGAAGATAAAGGAATAAATGTTCAATTTCATTCATGTAAGAAATATGGGAAGAGGCAGCCAAAGGGATGTCGCATAGAAACTTGAAGATTTTTTATCTGTGGTAAGGAGGGAATCTATAAACAAGATTTCAGGGAAAAACCAAAACTTTAGTTAACATAATGGGTAATATTAATGTTATCCCTAAGCATCCACTGAAAATTCAAAGTATTGGATATGAAGAATTTGGAAACTATGAAAAATAGTTCTTTAATCCAAGGGACTAAGATTAAAATCATTTTAAAAAACCACTTAGATAATAAGAACATGGGAAAAATTATTTGAAGACTATTGTTGAAGTAGAAGGTTATCCCTCCGAGATTTTTATATCTCTTATGTCGTGTATGTTTTAACATGATTTATAAATGTAAGCTATTGGGGGAACAATTATTATCTATATAGTATAAGAATATTAATCATGGTATGTGCAAAGTTACTTCTTTTTTATTTATCTATTCTTCACTCATTATGATTCTACAAAGAATATATTATCTCTTTTTACAAAGGAGATTAAATTGTGTATAAGGAAATCTCACTTCATATCCTAAAACAATTCATGATCAACATTAAATATATTGTAAATTTAGAGGTCCCTATTGTAATTACTCCAATCATATATGTTTTAAAATTGTGAGGACCCAAATTATTTGTCACGGCCCGTCCTCATGGCCCATGCCGTAACTTCCCCAAGCCCACCTTCTTTAGGCCAGGGGCCGGCGACTAGCACCAAAGGCGCAATTCCCATAGTTGGGAAGGAATTTGCATTATGAAAGTAAAAAAACACAGCAGAGTATGCAACAGGAAGTAAACACTAAGTGAATACAGTATAAAAAAATGTAGTGATGAAATTAAAGTGGACGGAAATACAAGACCAATAGTAAAGTACATGTACAATGGAAAGCATATACAACTGAAAAAGGAACAACAGCTAAAAAGGGTAGCTCCCGGAACGTCCACCGATGATCCTACCCAAAGGGTAGGTACAAATTTCCACCTCAGTACTCCACGTCTATTGGTCCACTCCATGTACCGTCTCACCCTGTGGTCCACCTCCAGGTATCGTCCGGTCCTGGCTCGCTCTCTGCCTCCGTCAATGCTGTCCGTTGTCTGCATCGAACACAACAAGGTGCGGGCATAGCCCGTGTAGGGGTGAGTATAATGATACTCAGTAGGGACCCCGAGGCCCCTAAAGTTATCCCCGAATCCACAAAGGATAAAACAAAAAAGAAAAGACACAATTACATAGTATCAACCAACTTGACATAGGTATATGTCCATACATATACCTAAGTTATCAACCACAGTTCGTCTCCAACTCTCGAGCTCAAGAACAAACCAGTCCACATAGGAATGAAGTAAATCACATCTATGATAATGATTGAAAGTCAAGACTCATCTAACACATGTATACATCTTTCGTATAGAGATAGAGATGATCAGATGTAGTCACTGATTCATTTAAGGTGTCGGACCCACACAGGATACAAGACCAGCAAAGCTGTCATAACCACACTGGATACAAGACCAGCTACTCTGTCATACCCACACAGGATACAAGTACAAAGGTCAATACTGTCGGACCCACACATGATACAAGTACAGTAGTCATTGTTGTCGAACCCATGATGGATCCCAGTACGGTAGTCTTCACTTTCGAACCCATGGAGTATCCCAGTACAGTAGTCATCACAGCCGAACCCACGTAGGATCCCAGTACAGTAGTCGTCACAGCTGAACCCATTTATGTTCCCAATATAGTAGTTGACGCAGTCGCAACCAGCTCTAGGGTTCCCGTACACAGCACGCTCGATTCCGGGAGGATCCACTCCTCGAGCAAAGGGTTCTATACATAAACTATCATGAAGTCTATAGTTGATGTATACCGAAGTTCTATCTCATCAAAAGAAACCCAACGTGACTGACGGCACGTCAATTCAGACGCCCGGTCTGAGAGTTATTGGCTTTTCAGTTCCTGGGGCCCGGTTGGAATTACGCTCGATCCAAACCCATCCGTTTTCCAAAGTTGTCAAAAACTCACATATAGTATCTCAAAAGGGCCGACTCGTCGCAAGGGTCCCAGTGCCACTGACGGTGCGTCGTTCAGACGTGTGGTCTTGAAGATATTCACATTTAAGCATAACGGGCCCGACCCGTCAAGCCCAGTGGGCTGACGGGTCGGCCAGTCTTGGCTCGGAGGGTCTGACGCAGTTGGGGGGTCGGCCCGACCTGGCGGGGCACGACCCATCCCGGTGGCAGGTGGCATGGCCCGCGCAAGAGTGGCCCTTCCTGCGGCTGGACGTGGCTCGGCCAGCATTCCAAGCGGAGTGGGGGGCACGGCCCCCCGGTTTCTTGTAATGGCGGTGCCGAGTGGCACGACATCTCTTGCCCAACCGTCCTATGTCGATCGATCTTTCAGGCATGAGCGGCCCTCATAGAGGGCCACTATCCTCCTATGCCGCACTTGCGGGTGCTGCGGTTTCTTCCGCCCAGCCAGAAGATAGCCGGCCGGTTCGCCCACCGAAGCAGCCCGGCCTGCGCGGGCCGCGGTTCCTACGCAGTGAGGTGCCACAAGGCACCGCGGTCTTCTTCCTGGCGGTCTTTGGCCGTCCGGTTCGTCCGGAAAAGCGGCCCGCATATGCGGGCTGCAACTCCTCCACAGCGCTGTGCCAAAGGGGCGTCGCGGTTCCTTCAGCCTGGTCGGCTTTAACCGACCAGTTCTTCTTCGTCCGAGCGGCCTGTGAATGCGAGCTGTGGTTTCCTCCACGCGGCCGATGCACGACTGCCGCCTTTGATCACCACCGCAAAAATAAATAATAAATTTTCGGAGGGTCATCAGGCTGTGTTTTTTTGACCCGCGTCCTCCGATTTAGGCCAAATAAAATGGCCATAGATGATCACTTTCATTCATAAATGACGAGAGTGTAATTATATTAAACTAAAATTATACAAAACCCCCAACCTCTATTCAATGTATGTTGCACATCGATGTGCTGTGGAATACGGTGTCACGGAAGTTAGGCATCGTGGAATACGGACATCGATTATGTTGACGTTGAGGTGCGTCTGAAGAAAAAGCGTCATGGGAGAAGTTCTTCACGTTCGTTGTCGGAGATGTTCTTCATTGAAGAACGATGTTCTTCGTCGAGAGAATGAAGTTCCACTAAGAGTTTTCTCCCAATGTCTCCCCCCAAATATTTTCCAAGGAAAATATAATATTAGGCTTCCCCAAAAAAAAATAATCTTTCCATACATTTCAAATTAATTCAAAAGAAATCATGGCACCTAAAAATAATTAATAAAGGCATTAATTATTCATAAGTTGGAAACATTATTAGGGGAACGTGGAAAGGCTCCAGTTAATTGGGAGTTCAAAAGTTAAGAGAGAGGATTTAAGGGGAGTTAATGGGTTAGGGTTCGTGTGGGACCCACCCATAGTTATATCCTCTTAAGTGAGGTTAGGTGGGGTGTGGGCCCCACCTCAAACTTCTCTTTGGAGAAGTTAACCACCACTTGAAAATAAAATTGTGTAACACAACAATTTTATTTAATTAATTATGAATCCCCCAATTATAACATCTAATATTGACCATACGCAATTGCGGTAAAGGTCCCCTTAAGCAGAAACCAGTGCTTCGAGTTCATCTATGTCCTCAGATTTCAATTCCGAGCGCCGGTTCAAATGATAGAAAAACCTACACGTACGTTTACTGAATATACTCAAAAAAAAACGTCAGAAATTGATTCTGGTCACACCGGGACTCAGAATTAGGCACCGTCTGAAACAACGAACTGTTAATATTTCATAGAATTTAAGAAAATAAATTCCTTGAAATTTTCTGGTCTTTACATTGCCCCCACCTTAGGTATTTATGTCCCCGTAATGCTACAACACACACTATGGAAAAAATGGGGGTACTGAGAACGCATCTGAGCCTCCTGCTCCCATGTGCTCTCCTGGAGGTTCCTGTGCTGCCAGCGAATGTGAACCAGAGGTATCAACCATCCACACATGACCCACTCTTGTCAATCCTTGATCTCCACTGGGACCTCCATGAATGTCGTTCTGTCATCGATGTCCAGCTCCCCATGGTCGATGATGTTGGATGGGTCATGCACGCATCTCCTTAGCTGAGATACGTGGAATATGTTGTGAACCTGATGAAACTGAGGTGGAAGGGTGAGGCGGTAAGCCACCTCGCCTACTCTGCTGAGAACCTTGAACAACCCGATGAAATGAAAGGATAACTTTATGCCCCGTCCATATCTCCGTAGACCTCATCGAGATGAGACCTGAAGGAAGACGTGGTCTCCATCCTCGAACTCTAGTGGTCTCTGTCTCCTATCATCATAGGAATTCTACCTGCTTTGTGCAGTCTTCATCTGCTCCTGGATGATCTTCACTTTCTCCATTGTAGCCTAAACCATCTCTGGTCCTACAAGTACTGACTCCCCTTGTTTAGTCCAGCACATAGGTGAACGGAAAGGTCGGCCGTATAGTTCCTCATAAGGTGCCATCCCGATGGTGGAGTGGTATCTGTTGTTTTATGAAAACTCCACCAAGGGTTAGTGATACTCCCAAGTGAAACCAATGTCAAGGACACATGCACGGAGCATGTCCTCGAGAGTATGAATGGTTCTCTTAGTCTGACCGTCCATTTGAGGATGGAAGTCAGTGCTCAACCGAAGCTGCATGCCACAAGCCTTATGTGACCCCTTCTATAAACGGGAAGTAAAATGAGCATCTCGATCGAAGATGATAGTCGATGGAACGCCATGAAGCCGTACGATCTCTTG
The DNA here is from genome assembly GCA_963277665.1 of Viscum album. Taxonomy (NCBI): domain Eukaryota; kingdom Viridiplantae; phylum Streptophyta; class Magnoliopsida; order Santalales; family Viscaceae; genus Viscum; species Viscum album. The sequence continues at coordinate 791,638,576 of OY728120.1, forward strand.
AACGTAGAGGCGTCCCAAGCTCTCTACTTTTCCCTTCTCTATTATTGTTAGGAAGTGGGCTGACTTGGTGAGTCGGTCGATAATCACCCAGATATAGTCATTCCCTCTGGATATACGTGGAAGCCCCGTCACAAAATCCATGGACGTCCCGTCCCACTTCCACTCTAGGACTACTAAGGGATGAACCAAGCCTGCTGAAACCAAGTGCCCCGCCTTCACTTGATGAAAATTGATGCATCATGAGACAAACTCTTCTACAACCTTCTTCATACCTGGCCACCAGTGTTGACATCTAAGGTCCTGATACATCTCTGCCACTCCGGTATATACTACTAGAGGAGAAGTGTGAAACTCCCTCAAAAACTCCTCATGTAATTCAATTGGTACCATGGTACGTCCTCTGAAGAGGATTTCGTGCTCCCCACCTTTAGAAAACACATCAGGTGTCTACCCTGAGGATAAATGAGCATGTCACGCCTCACAGTCAATGACCCCATGCTTCACCTCTCTAACTCGCTGAATTAGTGGAGGAGTGACTATGAGGGACTGCAGAAAGGATGCTCCATCTCTATCCACAAAGGATATCTACAACGCGACCAGCTGATCCGTCACCTCTCCTAGCAGTTGAATTCCTGATCTCTTAATGAGAGCATCTGCTACAACATTCCCCTTCCCAAGAGTATAGACTATCTTGAAGTCATAGTCATAGAGAAACACAAGACATCACCGATGTCTCAGGTTCATGTCCTTCTGCGAGAAGATGTAACTGATACTTTGGTGGTCAGATTAGATTTTAAAACGCTCTCCCATTATATAGTGTTGTCGTATCATCAAGGATAAGACCACTAATGCTAACTCTAGGTCATGGGTAGAATAGTTATGCTTGTGCTGTCTCAACTGCCATGAACCATACGCGATCACTGCTCACTTCTGCATGAGGAAACACCCGAGTCCGATCCAAGATGAGTCGTAGTAAACTAGATACCATACACCCTCATATGGTAGCCTCAAGATGGGTGCACTAGTCAACCTCTGTCTCATCTCATGAAAGCTATACTGGCATCTCTTTGACCACACGAAAAATTTCCCCTTCTTCTTCAAATCTACAATAAGTTCTACAACTCTAGAGAAGTATGGCACAAACCTCCTATAGTACCCAGCCAGACCCAGGAAACTCCGCACCTCCGTCACTCTCCTAGGTGGCTCCCAAGAAAGTACTGCCTCGATCTTCACTGAATCCACTGCAACTCCAGCCTCTAAGATGACATGTCCCAAAAACTAAACCTCTCGAATCCATAACTGGAACTTCGAGATCTTAACATAAAGTTGCTGCTCTCGGAGTGTATCCAGTAGAACCCACATGTGGTAGGCATGCTCCTTCTTAGTAGTCGAGTAAATCAGTATGTAGTCGATGAAGACTACAAAAAATCGATCGAGGTAAGGATGGAAGATCCTGTTCATGAGACTCATGAACACTTCTGGTGTGTTGGTCATGCTGAAGGGCATAACCAAGAACTCGTAGTGGCCATACCGACACCTGAAGGCCATCTTATTAAAATCCTCATCTCGAACTCTGAGATGGTGATAGCCTGACCTGAGGTCTATCTTCGAGAATAACCATGCTCCCTTAAGCTGATCAAAGAGATCTTCAATACTCGGGAGTGAGTACTTGTTCTTCACAGTCACCTAATTAAGGTGACGGTAGTTGAAAAATAGTCGTAAGCTCCCATACGCTATCTTGGTGAATAAAAACAGAGAAGCCCAGGGAAAAACACTAGGTTGGATGAATCCCTTCCCGTGCAAGTCCTCCAGCTGTACCCGCAGCTCATGAAGCTCAGCGGGAGCCATCTGATATGCTGGAGTAGATATTAGTGTTGTCCCAAGATATAGGTCTATGTAGAAGTATACCACTCTGCTAGAAGGTAGTCCTCGAACGTCGTCAGGAAAAACATCCGCATACTGATCCACCACAATAGGAAAACATGGACTCCACACATCAACCGCATTGACGATGAGACTAGCCAACTGATGTGAGATCGATTGCCATCGGCTCTGTGTAAGTCCATATTTCGCTGCAAAGGCTCCCTTCTCACTGGTGAAGGTGAACCTAGTCCCATCCATGCAGACACACCGCACTTGGCACCTAATACAGTTTATCTAAGCATGATCTGTGGATAACAAGTCCATACCCAAGATGACGTCATAAGGCCTCGCCACCGCTACAAGAAGATCCCAGCTGAAGCTCTCGCCTCCTAAAGTAAGCTCACACTGCCGGCACCAGTGCTTAATCATCAAGTCTGCTCCTTTAAGTGTCTCTAGCTGTAATGATCGATCCAACGGCTCCGTCGGTATCTCCGAGCTCCGAACAAGGGTTTCAGAAATAAAATAATTACTCGCACCTATGTCTATAAGTACTGTAGCAAGGTTGGAGTATACCTAGATAGTACCTCGAATCATCTTAGGTGTGCCGTGATCGTAGGCCTCGACTGTCTAGAGCTGAGCCTACCACCCACACAGGATACAAGACCAGCTAAGCTGTCGGACCCACAAAGGATACAAAACCAGCTACTCTGTCAGACCCACACAGGATTCAAGTACAAAGGTCAATACTCTCGGACCCACATAGGATACAAGTAAAGTAGTCATCGTCGTTGAACCCACGGAGGATCCATGTATGGTAGTCATCGCTGTCAAACCCACAGAGGATCCCAGTACTGTAGTCCTCACAGCCGAACCCACTTAAGATTCTAGTGTAGTATTCTTCATAGCCAAACCCATGTAGGATCCCATTACAATAGTCGACGCAGTCGCAACCAGCTCTAGGGTTCCCGCACACAGCATGCTCGATTCCGAGAGGGTCTGCTCCTTGAGAAAAGGGGTTGATACATCAACTATCACGAAGTCCAGAGTTATGTATCCCGAAGTTCTGTCTCATCAAAAGAAACCCAATGCAACTGACGACGCGTCAATCAGACGCCCGGTCTGAGTGTTATTGGTTTTTCCGTTCCAGGGGCCCTATTGGAATTACGCTCGTTCCAAACCCAGCCATTTTCCAAAGTTGTCCAAAACTCACTTAGAGTATTGAAAAAGGACTACCTCATCGCATGGGTCCCAGTACCACTTACAGCATTTCGGTTAGACGTGCGGTCATAAATATATTCATGTTTAAGTGTAACGGGCCCGACCCGTCAAGCCCAGTGGGCTGGTGGGTCGGCCCGTCCTGGCTCGGCGGGTCCGACCCAGCTTGGGGGGTCGGCCCGGCCCGGTGCGGCGCATCCTGACTCAATGGGATGCGGTAATCCCGGCAGGGTGCGGCCCAGCCTGGCGGCAGGTGGCCCGGCCCGCGGCCGACCGCTGCTCGGCCAGTTGGCCGAGTGGAGCGGGGGGCGCGACCCCCCCGTTTTCTTGTAATGGTGGCGCCGCCTCTCATGTAAAGACCCGGAAATTTGAAGGAAAATATTTTCTTATATTCTTTGGAATATTAAGAGTTCCCAGTTTCAAACAGGGCCTGATTCTGAGGCCCGCTGTTCCCAGAGTCAATTTCAGATTTTCTGTTCAGGTACGTTCAATAAACATACGTGCAGGTTTTTCTATCTTTTGAACCGATGCTCGGAATTGAAATCTGAGGACACCGATGAACTCGCAGAGCCAGTTTTCGCTTAAGGGTTCCTTTACCGTAGTTGCGTTTGGTCGAGATTAGAAGTTATAATTTGGGTATTCTTAATTAATTAAATAAAATTGTTGTGTTACACAATTTTATTTTTAAGTGGTGGTTAACTTCTCTAAAGAGGAGTTGGAGGGGGGCCCAGACCCCACCTAACTTTTCTTGAGAGGATATAACTAATGGTGGGAACCACACAAACCCTAACCCTTCAACTCCCCTTGAAACCTTTCTATTATCTTTTGAACTCCCACTTAAAGTGGATCCTTTCCACTTTCCCCTCATAATATTTCCAACTTAAGAATAAATAATGCCTTTATTAATTATTTTGAGGTGTCATGAGTTCTTTTGAATTAATTTGAAATGCATGGAATGATTATATTTTTTGGGGGAAGCCTATTATTATATTTTCCTTGGAAAATATTAGTGGGGAGACTTTGGGGGAAAACTCTTGGAGGAACTTCATTCTCTCGATGAAAAACACCGTTCTTCAACGAAGAACATCTCCGACGAAGAAGGCGAATAACATCTCCCATAATGCTTCCTCTTCAGATGCACCTTGATGTCAACAGAATCGACGTCCATTATCCATGGCGCCTGACTTCCACGACAACTACCTTCCATGGCTCGTCGACGTGCAACATACCTTGAATCGAGGTATGGGGTTTTGTATAATTTTGACAACTTATATGAATCAATGATTGCATCTAATCATATCTATCGCTATACAAAAGATGTATACCTGTGTGAGACGAGTCTTGACATTAAATAATTATCATCAATGTGATTGAATTCTTTATTATGTGGACTGGGATGTTCTTGAGCTCGATAGTTGGAGATGAAGTTTGGTTGATAACTTAGGTATATGTATGGGAATATACCTACGTAGGGTTGGTTGATACTTCACAATAATATCTTTCCTTTTTGGTTTATACTTTGTGGATTTTGGGAGACCTTCAAGGGTCTCAGGGTCCCTACTGATTATCGTTATACTCAACTCTACACGGGCTATGCTCACACCTCGTAGTGTTGGATGCAGACAACGGACAACGTTGACGAAGGCATAGAGCAAGCCAAGACCAGATGGTACCCGGATTTGGACCACCAGATGAGACGGTACACGGAGTGGACAGATAGACGTGGAGTTCTAAGGTGGACATCTGTACCTACCCTTCAGGTAGGAAACTCAGTGGACGTTCCGGGAGAAGCCCTTTTTAGCTGTTCTCCCTTTTTTATCTTTACTTGCTTTCCATTGTACCTGTACTTTATTGTTGGGCTTGTATTTCTAGCCCCTTTACTTTCAGCAATATTTTTTGTATAAAATATTCACATAGAATTTACTTCCTGTTGCATAATCTATTTTGTTTGTTTACATTTATAAAAGTAATTCCTTCCTAGCTTTGTGATTTACCCCTTTCGTGCTAGTCATCAGCTCCCTGTGGTCGAGTTGGACCTCTTGGTGGTGGTGGTAGTAGTGCCTCGAAATGTCATCCACCACCCGCTACTCGGCCATCTCTTCTACCACATCCGCCTGCTCCCGGCTGACCACCACAGTCAATCCACGACCTCTGCCTGGGATGTCCCTCTACTTTCTGATTCTCATAAGCATGGCGGGTCGGGCAGTCACGTGCCATGTGGCCCTACCCACCACATGCATAGCACTGCCTTCTCCTTGTAAGGCTGGATCTGTTTCGTGTGCCCCGCACAACCAAACCTGTATCCTGAGATCGCCCACCTGATGGCCTGGTCCTCTTGAACATCTGGGACATCTGTCTACTGTCAGCTGCAGAAGACTCCACAATGTGTCTCCCTATGGTGGGTCTCACCACTGGTGACTGCTCGGCGAGAAAACTCTCCACTGGAAGGGATCACTCAAGAACTCCCGCCTGCATCGGGATGCTGAGCGGAATCGTTGAAGCCCTGATCTCATGCCTGAGTTCATGATCAATGGTCTGAGCCCTGGAGAATGGGTTCTGTACCATATCTGTGGAGTTGTGTGAGTGGTCGGTGAACCTTGATGAGTACTGAGCTACTATCATTCTTCCCTATTATAGATGTAGTAACTCTTGAATCAACACCGAAAGAAGGGTTGCTGGAACAACTTCTGAGCGGAAGAGACTCTCGAAGTCTATCCAAAGTAAAGATGCCATGTTTTTCATCTGGTGCATCAAGATCGACCATCTACCTGCTTCTACGTGCAAGATACTCGCGGAAAGGATCACCATAAGGTCAGCTGGTAGCCAATCCTCAGCTTCTTCTGGGTCTGTCTCTCTACGGAACATGGGTGGCCTCTGTCATTGGAACTCTTGCAATGCACTCATGCGACATTCACTCTCTACTGCTGAGGCTGGTGGTATTGGTTGCCCATTGGTTAGTTGTACCGCTGGTGCCTCCACTGCGATGGGGTCCTGCACTGAGGCCTCATCGCTCGGTGGGCTACCTTCTCGTACATAACTCAGAACCCTAGCTGGATGCCTTCGTTGGGACATCCTGAAAAGAAATAGGTGCGCCACGTTTAAAAAAGTATACCTGGTGAGCTGACTCAAAGTAATCACAAAGAAAACTTTTGAAACAGACATGCAATTAGTGTTTTCATGCACTATGTTAGAAATTCGAGGTCAGGGTCTTGGTGTATGGATACATTGGCCACTGCACCAACACTGGACTCCCTGGACTAAAAGCCACACTCAATACTCTTAACACTATTGCTTCACGGAATATAATGATCAGAGTCCTGAGTTATGTGGTAGAACCGACTCCTCTGATACCAATTTGTCAAGACCCGTCCTCGGGGCCCATGCCGTGACTGCCCTTGGCTTTTGGAAGGCGGGCTTGGGGTAGTCACGGCATGGGCCCCAAGGACGGGTCGTGACATTATTTAGGGGGGGTAACTCCATAAGATTTTACAATACATATTTTTTCTAAATTAAACTAATGTTCTTGATAACACTCTCCACACTAAATTCCAAACTACAAAAAGTTTCAAAAAAATAGAGAGATATTATCAATATAATTATAAGAATAATAAAACCTATAGTAATTAAAAATATATTAACCATTTAAAAATGATTACATTTTGAAGGATATATAAATAAAATGATATAATATTTAAAAGAATATTCTTTTATCAAATAACTATTTAACATATTAAAAAATTAAAAAATATCACTTTTAAATAAATATTATGAGAATATATAATAATTTAATATTAACATTATCAAAATTAGAAATTAGTATGAAATAATACTAAGAACACAAATAAAAGGCTATTTTCAATAAAAATTGTTTTTATTTATTTTAAAATTTAAATTTAAAAGCTACATTTTATAATTTTATACATTTTAAAAAACAAACTTCATATTTTAATTCCAGATATCAATATTATCCTAATATTAATTTTTGATATTTTTTTGAAATAAAATATTTTTAGGTGAATAGTGAAAATATATTTTTTACTAAAATCAATGTGTTTTGACTATATCAGGGACTATGTATAAATGTAAAACATATAAAACGTTTTATCTAATCATATATTTGTTTATAGAGTAAAAATATACATTTAAAAATAATACTATGAATTTAGAAAACCTATGTTTAACAATTTAACTATTATTTTCACATAAAAGATGTTTTTGGCCTTTAGTTTTAAGTGAATATTATTTTGATAAAATTTGTCTTTCACCTGTTTTAAAGGTGCATAATTTTTTTTTCTTATATAAATCAATTTTTATTATGAAAATTCAATGTATTTATAATATTTTTATACCCATAAAATATATTCATAAAAATTCACTTTTTCCATAAATTGGTTTTTATGCGTTATATACACTAATGTAAAAATTAAATTTTCATAAAAATTGAAATTTTATATAATATAATATATTTTATATTTATAATCATTAGGTGAAAATTATGTAATAAGTTCAATTTTATTTTTAGGCATAAAAGATAAATTAATTTGGTAAAAACATGTTAGAGTAGTAAAATAAAACAATGCTAAAAGTAATAAATCTTGGGGAAAAGGACTTGGAAAATGGAAAAAAATGAATCTAATTAAGTATTGTATAATGAAATATAGAAATAATACCATATATCACTCCATTAATTATTTTTTAAGACTTTACTTCAATAATGTAATGACATTATTATAATGAAAATGTTATTTACAAAAATTCCATTATCACCAGTTATAAAATAGGACTTCCACCACCCCTTCAAGGATCAATTTTTTTTTACTTTAAAAAATATCCTTTTATCTTCTCCTAGAATCATAATCCACTTCCATAATATACTATTAAGAAGGAATTATCCTAATCCCTCCATTTCTGTGAAATCCTTCAAGGAAAATTCATGTTCTCCACATGAGTATTCATATATTCCCCAAAAGTTTTTTCCTTTTGATATTAATTTTTTAATTATAATTTTCTTATTCCTATATAGTGAAATTATTATTTTTATAATTATCATTATTATACTATGGTAATTATCCTTAACAATATTTCTTCCTTTCCCTTAAAAAATGAAAATTTTCATCATGCGTTTGTGTGGACTACCGCCTCCATGAAGCATTATGTTTAGTTTTTATTAAAAAAATCATAGAAATTTATAAAAATGGATTTACAGGATAAATATTAATTTTTTTGAAATTATTATGGTTATGATAATAAAAATTGGACAATATATTAATAATATGAATAATAAAGTATCGTTATGATTTTAACCATCTAAAACAAGTATACTAAGAGGAAACTAATCTCTTTATTCTAAGTAATCAATTTATATAAATTATATTATTCATATAGTTCTTAAAAATTATAATATATCCTAAAAATAAACACTAAATTATATCATTTTTATTATGTTATAGTGATATTACAAATAATCCACGTCATAACCATCTATTAAATTATGTTATGTCTTAGTTTGGGTCTGTTTGCCACCCAAATAAACAATACATTAAAATAATATAATGGATGACTACAAGAACATTAATACTGATAAAATATTATAAATAAACTAACAAATAATTTCTATATTTTTTTAATGGTAACATTGATATTAAACTCACTTATTTGGATTCCACCATTCAATTTTTTTGAAATCTCAAAAATACCTTCATAGTTGTTTTCACCCTCAAGGATCATAACTGAAACTCCAACAGAATGAAAATACAACCTTATAAATAATTATAATGTATCCATTATAGTAAATTTTATTTTTTATGAATTATTATATTTCTAATAAGATTAAATAATTACACTAAAATTATGAAAGTAGTTCAAAATGATCAAGATTACTCATGTCCAATATTGAAAATAAGTAAAAATTAACTAATATGAAATTATGAAAATAAATATATATATGGTGTATAAATGGTTATACTTATTAATAATATTATTAAATGGGTGATTAATATATATAGGCTTGTTATATACAAGGTTATATCATGTTTTAGGAAATCATGATAAAAGGTAATGGTTTTTTTATCTCAATTTTATTATATTGAGATATAAATCTTATTTTCCACTTATTCTTTTTTATAATGGTGTATGAATTGGACTTTTATTTAAATTTTTATTAAATTTTATGAAATATAATCTATTTACCAATATATTTCATTCTACACCTTCCATTTATGTTCAATTTGAAATATTGTGATGTTGTAAGGATTTCTTTATCAGAAAACCACTTTCATTGAGTCAATATGTTTAATAATGAACATACTAATGACATTATTGGTTTATAACAGCCTAAGATTTTATATTTAAAACTCTATTAATATATTGGGAAAATAAATATTTAATTTAAAATATCTTATAATGTAGAATTTACTTCTCAATAAGTAAATCATTGTTGAGAATAATTATAATTCTCTTTAATGACAATTTTCCTACCTTTTCCTTGTTTTCCATTCCCACTAATGTTCATTATTTTACTGTAAGAATAATTACTTTTTATTTCACATGACCTTAATATTTCCTTCTCCTATATTTTAAATAATGTTTTATTTTCCTTTTTATGATTTTTGATTTCAACATTTTGTATTTTAAAACATAATAAAGGATCTTCTAAACCACAATCATTATTTTGGGGTTACACATTGTCTTTATTTTTCTCCATTTTTATCAATATAATTATCATGAATTTATTATATAATATATATATATATATTGCTAAAATGTATTAAATATTAAATTATTTTCCTTTTTGGGACAATACACGCTTTAAGATCCCTTTGAAATTTCCACTTTTAAGTAAACTTGATATAATCAAACTTTATGACTTATTATTTCATGACCAATGTCACCTACATAAAACATTTTGAACTATAAATAGCCTCTAAATACACTAATAATTTTATAAGGATCCTTTACAGTTAATTTTTTGTTTAAATTATTATATTAATCCATTTCCTTCCTTAAAAAATCATTTTCTCATTTCAAAATACATCACTGATGTGATTTGTTTTTATTTGTAAATCTCATAGACCCATTTAATGAATCTCCCTACATTGAATATGATGTTAAAGTTCATATGTTTCGTTATTTAAAAATTAACATTCAAATCAATTTTATCTCTTCATCTAGTAATCCTTATTATATATCCCTTAGATATTCTTTGATAAAAGATTATGTACTCCACTTATTTCTCATGGGTTTTATCATTATTATGCTTTATTTATGGTTCTTTTACTTACATCTCACACATTTTCATATACATATTATTACATTCATTTTTTTATTAGTGGGATTAAAGTTATATATCTCTCCATTGCATTGTGTAATGTTTTCATGTCATGATATACCATGTTTGGTGAACTTGTGGTTAGCCTATGAACACTAAGTAATGTGATGGGTGGGCTCATAATTATATATCTCTCCAATTAATTGGGAAATGTTTTCTTCCCCTGAGAACCGATATATGATGAACATGTAGTTATACTAAGAACACTATTATGTGATAGATGGGACCATAATTATATATCCCTCGAATGAATTAGGTATTTTTTTCATCTCATGAGAAACAATATATGTTGAAAGGGTGGTTATCCTATGAAAACTGTGTTATATGATGTGTGGCCCTATAATTATATATCCCACTAATGAATTGGGAAATGATTTATATTTCATGATATACTATGTATATAATTAGTTAGTGAAAGTTATCCACTATGGGGTTCTGTCCATTATGTTTATGGGGATGGGCAGTGGACCCAATCCGCCATGGGACTCTGTCAACTATTATAGTATTGGAAGCGATCCTTGACTTATACTTATGATATCATGTATCATGTTGTTACCATATATTTTGTATTCCTTTATCTTATGATATCATTTACTTATTTAACCTTCCATAATTATATATCACAGTCATGTAATTTTATATGTTTATTCTTTTGAGTGTACATGAATTTCCATCATTATCTATATAAAACTCTTAATGTCCCATTTTCTTTTAGATAAATAATTTTTACCCTAAAGATATTTCCTCATATGATTAGGATTTAACACTCTATTAAAAGGTTGATATGTTTTCCCTTACTAATCATTTTATACTATACATTTATTAGTTACTCCTTCCCTTTGTTTTGAAGATAATTATAACATATTATAATGTCTAAAATGGGGTCTAGAAGTGCTCAATTGTTTATAAATGATCAAATGATCGTGAAATAACTTTTCTATTTAAATGGACCTTAGAGACACTAAACCACAATTTTCTTCGAGGTAGGTGGTATTTTTTGTGGGATTTAATGTATATATTTTTTTAGTGATCTAAAATAAAGATATGTTTATCTTGGATGGTCAAATTATTATTGACTAACATCAATATCATTGGGGAATAAATGTTGTATGTTTTGCTAAGTGTTTCAATTATAAAGTCCTTATAATATCCAAAATATTTATCTCATCCAAAATCATCATATATGGGATCATCAACATATATAAATATAAGTATGAACTTATCATTAAAACATATAACATAAATTTAATCAATAAAGTTATTAATATAGTACATTTAAACATTAATATCCAAAAAAAACTATAAAGCTAAAAGGATTGTATTTCATGTATTTAGTATAATATATGATTAATTTATAACGGAAATATATTCCAAAGATAAATAAATACATGTTTTAATCACTCCCCAACAATTGAATAACTCCTTTCCCCCAAGAAATTTCAATCAATGATAATTTTTAATAAGAGACTAATTCTTTTATTATTAATTCCTTTTTCAACGAATGTCAATTATTTAAGATTTAAGTAAATCAAAATATTAATATGAAGTATAATTTTTAATTACCACTTGTTAAATATTATTATCTCATATCCCAACTTCATAAAAACAGATTCATCACCATATACTTACTTTAATAAAAATAATTAACTATTATTCATTAATGTTTTATATTCACCTTCACATTCATATACCTCCATAAAAAAAATTATTAACACTATTTTTTTATTAAATCCATTCATGTGGATAAACATTATACAATAATTGAGAAAAACACATATAAAACTAAATCATTTAAAATAATAAGAATATATCATGATTATTTTTGGTAATCAAGTCCTAAAAAATGTTTGAAAAACTGGATCTCGGATTGTTATTTATCATATTATTTTTTAAATCCCCCCACACACTGTATTTTTAAAATTTTTTGAAATTTCCATTTGAATCTTAATTTCTCAAACTACTTCAATTCAAATGAATTTATCTAATTAGTTTTGTAATAAAAAATATTTAAATTGCTAAATTTTTACCATGTTATTCACTCAAATTCAATTTTCCTAATCTATTGTATGCTCATTAAGTTATTGTCAATTTAAATCCTTTTATACTATAATTCATTGTGTAGTTTTAAAATAAGGGAATAAACATTTTATAAAATGAATCTTGGATATAACTCAAAAATAATATGTACTCAAATGAGGGAAATTACCTCAACCATTTATTCATATAAAAACAAAGAATTAATAAAGACACACACTAAACTACAACATATTTAAAATCTCCCACATGTGAATTTTAACATATCTTTTAAGAAAAAAAATGCATAGTATAGGTAAATAAAACTAGTGATAGAATAATACAACCTTATTATTGTGTCCGATAGTGAAAAATTTATTCCCTTAACATCTACCTTATATATCCTATAAACCAAATTAAAATAAAACAAAATAAAATATGAGAACATATTCAAAAGAAATAAAAATGAGATACAAGGAGGGGAAAGAGTATTGGGTCATTCTCTTTAGTGGGATTTCTGTTTTTACTAGACTTAATCCCACCATTTATAGGGTGTTAACCCAAATTAAAAGATATATGGGGTTTTTGTAATAGGAACTACCAAAATTTATTCCTCATAGTGTATTTGAGTAGACACAGAAAGAGGAAAATCCAAAGATAATGAAAATATGTTTCATCCCCTAGAATAAATAAACAAAATAAGTAAAGTGGTGGTTGGAAGAGAAGAAGGGTGTTCTAACAATTTCATTTATTAGTGTCTTAATACAGTAGAAATTTTTGTTGATTTTGAGTAGTTTTTTAGTACACCATTTTTCCCTTTGAATCTTCTTCTAAAATATCCTTATCCTTGGTAGTTTCCCCTTAAAAATCAACCACTATAATCTAAAATGTTGTTTAGTTTATTTTTATTATTCTATAATATATTGGTATATTATAGAGACTTATTCGATAAAAGGAAAACAAGGGTAGATAAATGTGTTGTTGAATAGAAAAAAATCAAGCGAATCTAGGTTTATGTACACTCCATTTAATTGATCATTTGGAATTATTTTTTCTTATTATAAATCTACTGGTATGTAATCTTCAAGTTGAGGGAGACCAAGGGTTTTTGAAGAAATTATATGTATTCATAAAAATTGTGGGGGGAATAGATCTTCTTATTCCTTGTCGAAATATGGGTGGAACTCATGGAAGTAATTTTGGAACATATTGAGCTCTAGGGAAAATGATTATAATCTTGGTTGTTCAAGGTGTTTGTTGGGATCCTGATGATTTCTCTAAAATAATATTTATGAAGTGAACTTGGTTTTCCCCTCACATGTTTAACAAGTAACAAGTCCATATCACCCAAAGGAGATTGTGATCCATGAATATATTTTATTTATGGTTTTTTTAATTTTAAGAAAAATAGGGAAATTATTTACAAAGTAAAAAAGTAATAACCATATTTATCATTTATAGTATCACCAAAGTGATTTAAGGATTTCTGTAGGGTCTAAATAACCAGTAACTTATATACACGGAATGTATCAATAGAGATAACCAAAGTCATATATTTTAAGGATCTTTATTGTTTACTCACAATCCCATTTAAATAATTTTTTATGTTTCTTTTAATATAGGGAAAAAATGATAATACAGTGGGGTTTATGGTGTTTTGTGGGAGACATGAAATGAATGAAAGAAAAACTATATATTAGTCTTCGGGAAATGGTGTCGTCCTAGGTTTGGATAACATAGGTACTTCCTTGTAAATTTTATTACATAAAATTAACCGATGATCCAATCAATATAATTCATTGATAAGCCCCCTGAAATTAGAATATGGAAATCAATTAAATTTTAGAGATCTCATAGGAACACTATGTCTCACCTCATATATTGTGTTAATTGATTAAAATTACACAAAAATAAAAATTCACCACTCTCCACACAATCTCATCATGTAATTTTCATTTAATAACCCATATGATTCTAGAATTTATAAAATACATCATAACAAGGGGGAGAGAATGATTTAGTTAAGGATGGAGTAAAACAATGGAAAATACCAAGGGTAGTGGACAATAAACACGTTAGTCCTCATAAACCTAACAACTCATTAAAAAGAATAAAAAAATGAAGGAATTAGAGAGTAGAAAAATAGAATAACCCTGAAACCCATGATGTTCTAGAAATGTGTCAACATTTCACCATCATAAATTTCATAAGTGGTCAAGAAGTAGAAAAAAAGAAAAGGGGGATAAGAATATAAAAAAATCTAGTGAAATTAAAATGTAATGTAATATTTAAAAGATTACAAAAAAAATAAATTAAAAATTAAAAAACACTATATTAATTAATTTCTTATAGTGAATGTGAAAAGTTTCAAAACCTTCCAAGTGGGGAGTGGTGATGGTTATATATGATGTAGAGAATCCTTCGTGTGATTGGGATAGATTCTACATGGACATATCCAAGTGATGAAATGATTGAATGTTGTAACACTTTGGATTCTTCCCTAGTTCTTTATTACTTCTTATCACCATAGGATCTGTTATTACCCTATATATCTAATATTAGATAAAATTTAAGTGGTTCATGAATATTTCCAAATTTAGTCAAATATAACAGATATAAGTATTCGCTCTTGTATGACTTCATATGCATGAATTCCATATGATTTTTGTGATGCATCCCATGGACATAAGTGATATTTGTGAATGCTATTTGTATTATATAGTGATCCCATGAAATTTATATATTTCAAGAGTGGTTTAACAAGTGTCTAATAGATTTAAATTTCATTTATGGAGTGATGGAAATTGGAATGCTTGTTGAGATATGTTGTCCATGCAGTACAACAATGCATTGGAAAGTGAGAGTACATTGGGGAATAATATATTATTTTTTAGGTCTTTAGTTTGTGTTAAAAAATATATGGCAGCTTCATTGAACTCTAATAGTGTGTTGACTCACTAATAGATTATATATTGGTAAAAAAATATGAAATTACCCATTATAGAGTGTCAAAATTATTTTTATGTTACGAAAAAAATGTGTCTTTCATCAAGTTATATTGGAATCCTGATGCAGGTTTCATTGGATTACATGATCTCTTTTATTCATAAGAACATTGTTAGAGTACTACATGAGGTTATTTTCATTGTGAAATTATATAATGGATAGACAATTCAACTTTTTTTGGGTACTAGAATATCCTTTTTTACTGACTGTGAGACAACATTATCGATCTAACACCATGTTAAAGGTCACAATGGGAGTACCATAATAATCTAGCACATCCATACGTTCTTCCATGAGATTATTTACATAGATTGACACCTTATTAGGGGATAAAATAGTCAACATTAGGGAACCAATTCTACATGTGTTTCTTAATAGTTCCCTTAAGAAACCCTTTTGATATCCAATATCATCATGGATCAGTCAACATCATCCCCTAAAAAATAATTATAATAAAAATATTAAGTATTAACATAACATAAAAAATATAAAATATCAATTTAATCATTTAAGTCATTATTATATGACATTTTCATATTAATATAAAAAACACACTGTATAACTGACATTATATCATTTCCAATATTTAGTGTAATATATGATTTATTTATAATGGAAACAAATTACCAAAATAGATAAAAATATATATAAATAAAGCCATAGGATTGAGAGTTCTTTAGTATTTATTTAAAACATAGGAAAATAAAACTCTTATTCTTATTATTATTCTTCACTCTCCAAGGGTATAATATATGCTAATTTAGTAAATTGAAAATTAAGGTATTGAATTAGATCCCTTAATAAAGTAAAATAAAATGTTGTTGAATCTAGGGTTATTTTCACTCCCTTAAATGATCAACTAGAAGTATTTGTTCCTCTTTCAATACTACTATGAGGAAACTTTAATATTGAGTGAGATAAGAATTCTTCAAAATAATATCCATTTCATTAAGATCTTCATCAAAAGTGGGATATAATAGATGATCTTCTTATTCCTTAGCTAAATTTTGGTTGAACTCTAGGAAGTAATATTGGAACATAGTGAGGTTTTAGTGGAATAATTATAAGCATAAGGATTTTAAGTATTATTTGAGATCCTGTATGATATATTTAAATGAATCCTCACTACAATATGAGATCCATAATCCCCTAAATATTTTACAAAGTAATATGGAAACCCCAATCAATGGATATTGTTATTCAAAAAGATATTCCATTTATGTTTTTCAAAATTTAAAAGAAAACATGGAATTTATTTAGATAGTGGAAAGAAAATTAAATAACCAGTATTATCCCTTGAAATGTTGCTAATGGGAATCAAGGTCTCTTATAGGTACTAAATCACTATTAATTTATAAACATTGAATATAGTTATCTAGATATCCCAGTTCATATATCATGAATATATTTACTAATTAATCACTATCTCATTTCACTTATTTATGTTTATAGTATTTTTTGACATAGTTAGACAATGAAAAATGTGTTTGTGGGGGGGGGGGGGGTTAGTGGGGTTTGAGATTCATGAAATAAAATCAAGAAAACATATATATTAGTTAGGAATAAAGGGAATAATCCTAGGTTTTGATAACATGGGTCATTTATTATGAATATTATTGAATAAAATTAATTAATGATCAAATCAATATTATTCGTAAATAACCACCTTCAACATTGATTTTGGATTTCAATGTACTTTTAATGATTTATCAGTCACTCAAAGTATCACCTCCTCTATGATGTTAAGAGATGAATATACCATGATTGTAAACATAGCATGACTCTCCACCAAATTCATTAGAATATTTTTCATGTCTTTTCCTATTGAATTACATTGTTTATGAAATGAATCAAGATAAGGGAGGGAGAATGATTTAGTCAATGTTGGAATCCTCATGTATTAATTATGTTTTACTGATCACAAATCCTTTTCTGTCTATAAACCATGTTAACTCTATGTAATCTATCTATCAACAAGTGAAATTTGTTTAGTAAAAGTTATCCAAAGCTCTTAAGTGATTAACACTCAGCTTGGTTACTGTACACTATATTTTGATTCACATTTTAATGTTTTCTCTAAAAAATTATTAAGTTTAATCAATTCCATAAATATCACTACATAAGTCTGAATACAGATATTTGCCTAAGTCTGAGACACCGTGACCATGAGACACTGTGAAAAAGAAAACACTGTGACATCCAGACACCATGAACATGCAAACACTGTGACATCCAGACACCCTGAACAAGCAGACACTGTGACATCCACACATCGTGAACAAGAAGACACCATGATATCGAGATACCATGAACTAGCAGACACCATGACATCGAGACACCATGAACAAGAACACCTCGTGACATTGAGACACCATGTACAAGAAGACACCATGACTTCCAGACCCTATGACCATGAGACACCATGAACAAGAGGACACCAGGACCATATGACACTATGACAAATCCAGACACTGTGGGAAGGATACACGGTTTCCATGAAATAGTGTGACACCGTTTCATAATCTGTTTGTCTCCTTTCTATTTAATTTCTAACGGTCACATTTAAAGATTTAAAATGAACTTAATTAATGTTTCTTTTTATACATTTCATCTAAAATTATGAGGTTCGAGTTGAAAGGTACATACAGCCTATTGTCTCAAACACATTCACTCCAAGATAAAAGACTAGTGCGGCCTAGAAACAAAATTATACTAAAAAAAGAGAAAAAAGTAGGTGGGCGTGAGCACGAGAATAAAGAATACACATAGATATGTTTTGAAGACATAATTGTCTCATGATACTCAATGCTGCTAAAGAACACATGAAGCATACTTATATCCGAGAATCAAGAATATCTTCACACTATCAAACATCACGAAGAAAACAAGTCAGATCTGTCTAACTTGCATCACACTGTTTTCCAAACGAGGAATTGATTTCTGCATCTGCGTCATCTCAGAAGTCCAAAGCTGCAAAGACTGACATTTAGAGCATTTCTAAACCTATTCCAATATTTTTTCTCTATTGTGAATCATTTTACTAACTTTTGAGCAGTGTGTGTATCTGTATAACAATAGAGTCTGTCTCCTGCATTAAAGTAAGGATATAAGATATCCTTGCTCAAAAATATTTTTACACTTTTGTATACCCACAAATAAGTTTGGAAGAGGTCTCTGTGTGGCCTGGTTGTTTGTACCAACAAAGAACTATGGAAGAGGTCCATGTGTGACCTGGACAGTCCTATGTACTATTGTTTAACCTCAATCCAGGGTGTGGATCATGTTTATTTATATAATCTTCTTTGTGGAAGGTGATCACCAAGTTGAGTGGATTAGGTCTCGGATTGAAACTAAACCACTTATTTCATATCCGTTGTGTTGCTTAATTGAGTCTTCTATGTTTTACTACATAACTATATAATTTATAAATCATTAAATTCACTTTGATAGTTAATATTGGAAAGAAATTATAATTGTCTTGTCTTAGTAGAATAGCTTCATAAGTAATATTAATAACTGATATTATGTTTACTGAGAAATAATCAATATTATAATAAGTTATTTAAATAGTCAAACTCTTATAATAGTATAGCCTTGATCGAATGGGTTTTATTTAACCTTTTGGGGAAACATTTTATGAATAATTTTTAACTATAAATTTGTATAGACACTCAATTCACCCACCTCTTGAGTAATGTACTCCGAACAACATTTGGTATCATAGAAAGTTTGTTAATAACTATGTTTAACCATATTCAACTGTGATTGTAGTTGTACTTTGATGGTCTATAAGTTTCTGTTAATTCTAAATTTCTAGCTCATTTAATGTATTTCTGTATTATGGATAATAGATTGGAAGGTTTTGCAACCAAAATACCATCATTCTCTAATGGAACCAACTATGCTCAATGGAAAATTAAAATGAAAATGCAATTAGAAAGTATGGGTTTTGAAATTTGGTCTTCCATTATAGATGATTATTAGATTCCTGATACTAATAGAATCACATGGGATAAACTTATCAAAACTGACTACAATAATAATTTCAAGGCTATTAATGATTTATAATACTCTATAGGAGATAAAGAATTCAGTATAATTTCTTCTTGTAAAACTACCCATAAAATTTGGGATACCCAGTCTATCTCACATGAAGGAACATCTAGTTTAAAAGAAATGAGACTTAATACCTATACTATTAAATATGATAACTTTAAAATGAAACCTGATGAGCCAAACTCTGACATGTGTCTTAGGTTCAATGAGATTGTGAACACAATGATTTCTCTTGGAAGAGAAGTCACTACCGAGGAACATATCATGAGAATTCTCAGATGTCTGCTAGAAAGATGGAGAGGAACCTCGGTCTCTATTATAGAATCATGAAACATCATCAAGATACCTATAAAAGAAATCATTGGGAAACTGTTGATGTATGAAGAAGAGTTGAATGTGAACAAGGAAGAGGATCATGAACCAAAAAGGAAATCTGTTTCATTCAAGACCATGACCTTTAAACACAAAGACAAAGGGAAATTGGAAGATTATGTAGAAAGTTCCAGTAGTGAACAATCACCACATGACAGTTCTCGGGAGATGGATCAATTAACCAAAAGATTCAAGAGATTTTACAAGAAGAATAACTTTTTTCAAAATCCTAACTTAAAGGGAAAATATGACCAAAAAGGATGTTTGAAGAAGTATTGGAAAATAAGGGACTAAAATGATGAGATTTTCTGCTATGAATGTAAGTGAAAAGGACATATCAAGGTTGACTGTCCAAAGCTAAAGTACCAAAAGAGATATGAGGACAAGGAAATGAAGTATAAAAAGGTAATTAAATCAACCTGGAGTTCTTCAAAGGATAGTTCGAGCGAATCAAAAACATCACATGATGAACAAGATAACAAAGCCAAATTTGTTTTATTACAAAAACATCTGAGGTAACACAAGACTCTCCTATACATATTTCATACTATTATAGGGATAATAGTGACTCTGAAAATATGACTAATAATGAAATGTTTGAATATTGTAACATGATTGAGGAAAAATGAAATTAACTAAAAAAATATAAATAATTAACGAAATAGTATGCTCCTACTATGACTTTTAAATCGGAACTCACAACTGAAAATGTGAAAAATGATCAACTTATAAAAGATAACAATGAATTAAAAATTTATAACGTGCAATTAAATAATGGCCTAGGAAAGTTTACCAACGGGAAAAATAACCTTACTCAAATGTTAGGTAAACAAATTGACCCTAAATACAACACTGTAATTGGTTATCAAAATGGAAAAATAAACCTTGGTATAAAAAATTTGTTTCTAAATCTAGGAGATATAGTTTTACTCCCAATTCTGGACACAAATCAAATAATTCAATTTATGATACACTTTCTACTGTTTCAAATTTTTCTAGACCAAATAGAGTTTATTTTTTAAATACTTTACATAATTCTTATAGGAAACCTATGAGGAAGATATGGGTTCCAAAACCACTTATTACTAATATTAGTGGACCCAATCAAGAATGGGTACCAAAATCTGTTTTTTCTTAATCAATTTGTAAGAAAGCTGCTTAAAGAGTTCACATAAATGTTAATGGTACATAGACAGTGGATGTTCAAGAAACATGACAAGAGAATACTCATGATTCATGAACCTAGTAAAAATATATAGAGGACATGTCACATTAGGTGACAATGCCAAAGGAAAGATTATTGGCCTCATCCAAATTAGTAAATCTATCTCAATTTTAATTTCTAAATTATTGTTTGTTGATGGATTAAAATATAATCTTCTTAGTATCTCACAATTGTGTGATGATGGATTTCATGTTAGATTTGAAAATTATTCTTGTAATGTTTTTTATTCTAAAGAATAATTAGTGTTTTCTACATTAAGAAATGAAAATGTTTACTCTCTTAACATAGATTCCTTAGCTTCTCAAAATGATTCATGCTTAAGTGTATTTCAGAAAGAGTCTTGGCTCTGGAATAGGATACTAGGACACTGTAATATTCACTCCCTTATAAATATAACTAGAAAAATCGCAGTTAAATACTTACCCATACTTGAGATTCCAAAATGGAAAAGTGTGTAATACCTATCAAAAGGGGAAACAGCACAAGATTTCCATCAAACCAATGAAAGATGTTTCAACTTCTCAGCCTCTCAAACTGGTTCATATGGATTTTTTTGGACTATCTACAGTTTCTAGTTTAAATGGGAAGCACTATGTTTATGTTCTTGTAGATGACTTTTCTTGATATACTTGGAGCTTCTTTCTGGATCACAAAAGTGAAACCTGCTCTTATTTTACAAAATTGGCCAGGTCTGTGGAAAATATTGGTGGACTTATAATCAAATCATTAAGAAGTGATCATGGCCATGAGTTTTAAAATTAAGAGATTGAAACCTTTTTCTCACAAAAATTGTTATAGTCACAATTTTTCTTCCCCCAAGAACACCTCAACAAAATGGAGTTGTATAAAAAATAAATATAACCCTGCACGAGATTTCTAGAACAATGCTTAGTGAATATGATCTACCTATTTATTTTTGGGATGATGCTATCAATACAGAATGCCACATAATCAATAGAGTGTTGATGAGACCTATTATTAAAATGACTCCTTATGAGTTATGGAACAATCTAAATCCCAAGTTTAACTACTTAAAAGTTTTTAGTTGCAATGTATATATCCTTAATACTAAAGAAAATATTGAAAAATTTTCATACAAGAGTGATGAAGGTATCTTTTTAGGATTTTCCATCTCATGTAAATCTTATAGAGTGTTCAATAAAATAACTAAATGTGTGGAAGAATATGTCCATGTCAAATTTGATGAAATAGATCCACATGATCCTAAAAAAATTCTAGAGAACCTGGAGGGTGTTGTATCAAATTTGAACATTAATCTAAAATCCTCAAACCATTATATGAAAGAATCAGTGAAAACTTCTAGTTTTGGAAATCCCTTAGACTCATGTCACAATGAACCTGAACCTGTTGGTGAACCTAAAATCACAAGTCCCTCCTTTTCTTGATCCATTAGAACTCATAAGAACCATCCCTTATATGTTGTGGTTGGAGACCTATACAAAGGAACTCAAACTAGATATTATCTTTGAAAATAGGATGAACATCAAGTCTTCTTGTCACAAATAGAACCAAAAAACATTAATGATGCTACCAATGATGAATTTTGGGTGATGCATATGAAAGAAGAACATAATCAGTTTGAAAAGAACAATGTTTGTTAACTTGTTGAAAGACCCAAAGACACATTCACCATAGGCACTAAATGGGTGATTATAAATAAGGTAGATGAAGCTGGGAACACAGTTAGAAGCAATCCTTGTTTGGTTTCACAAGGATATAGTCAAGAAGAATGAATTGACTATGAGGAGGACTTTGTACAAGTATCTAGACTTGAAGCCATCATAATCCTACTTGCTTATGCTTCACATCTGAATTTCAAACTATATCAAATGGATGTTAAGAGTGCATTCATAAATGGGTATATAGCTAAGGATGTCTTTGTTGAAAAACCCCCTAGTTTTAAAAACCCCATTTTCAAAATCATTTTTTTAAATTATCAATATCTTTATATGGTTTGAAACAAGCTCCAAGTGCCTGTTATGACAGGTCTTGTACTTTTCATATTTCTAAAGGTTTTACAAAAGGAATAGCTGATCCTAACATTTTTTAAAACTAATTTATAATGATGTTTTAGTTTTTCTAATCTATTTAGATGACATTATCTTTGGATCTTCAAGAAATTATTAATGTGTTGATTTTTCAAAAATGATGAAAAATGAATTTGAAATGAGTTTAATGGGTGAAATAAAAGTCTTTCTCGGATTTCAAATCTATCAAAATAATGATGGTATTATTTTAACTCAAAGTAAATATACTAGAGATATTCTAAAAGATTTTGGATTGGATAACACTAAAAGTAGTGACACTTCTATGAGTACCACTTGTAAGTTGGATCTTGATGAAGATGGAAAATCTATTGATCAAACCACTTATAGAGGAATGATTGGAAGTTTACTCTACTTAATTGCTAGTTGACCTGACATTATGTTTAGTTTGTTTATGTGTGGTCATTTTCAAGAAAATCCTAAGGACTCTCATTTTAATGCTATAAAGAGAATTTTAAAAAACCTTGAGCATACACCCAGAATAGGACTATTCAATCCTAGAGGAAAATAATTGGAATTAGTTTGTTATTCTGATGATAACATTGTTGGCTGTAAGTTATATAGAAAAAGCACCTCTGGAACATGTCACTTTTGAGGCAAGTCATTAGTATAATGGTTTAGTAAGAAACCAAATTCGGTTGCATTAACTACTACATGAATCCAAATACATAGATGATGGCAGTTGTTGTGCAGACATCTTGGGGATGAAACACACATTACTAGATTATGGATATCAATTTAGGCATGTACCTATTAATTGTGAAAACACAAGTGCTCTTGACATCTCAAAAAATTAAATTTCACATTCTAGTAAAAATAATATTGATGTAAGACATCAATTTTTGAGATATCATTATCAAAAAAGTGATATCACTTTGGAATTCATTAGTACTGAATATTATCTTGCTGATATATTCACTCAACCACTTAATTCTAAATGAATGGACTACATCATACATGAACTAGTCATGATAGACCTTAAGTAAATGTATTACTGATTTATATCATACTGATTAATGTTTATGGTCTCATAGTTAGTATTTCATGATTACCGTCTGACAGTCACTATCTCACCATAAGGCTCAATCCCTGTCTCATCATAAACTTCAATCCCTATCTCACTGTAAAGTTCAATCCCCATCCCACCATAAAGTCCAATCATTGTCTCACTATAAAGTTCAATCCCTATCTCACCATAAAGTTCAATCACTATCTCACCGTAAAGTTCAATTATTGTCTCACCTTAAAGTTCAGTCACCGTCTCACTATAAGGACCTGATATGGCCACACCATAATGTTTTTTATTTACAAAATAAAACACGTATCGCGGTAATTATTCATTCCACATTTTTATTTTCCCACACTTTTATTTTTTGTGATGTTTTGTATTCCTAAATGATACAATAAAAGAGGTGTCACATTTCCTTCACTCGAGCTTTCTTCTATTCACTCAATTTGTAAACCTTATTCAACCCTTCAACCCTACTCTCTCTTGAACCTTTGTTGAATACCCATGATGAAACGCCCTTCTTTGTCGACTCCTGATAAACGTCGATCAAAGAAGATGAAGATTTCACCTAAGCTGGTACCCAAAGGTCCTCTAAATCCAAATCTAGTGAACCGTGTATTAGTAGCTGAGAAAGAGATATTCATTAAGTGGATTATGTTGAATAAGTCTCATGTTTTCAAATTTTTTAATGATCAAGGCTTGTTAGAATGGTTTTTGAAGAAACAAATTCCTATCTACCGTAAGTTAGTGGAAACATTTTATTAGTATGTTCAGTTATAATTTGATTATGAAGATGGTTATGCTGTGAGAAGCTGGATAAATGGCCAAAAATGTACATTCTCGATGAGGTTATGGGCTGCATGCCATAGGATACCTCATAAAGGCATCTGTGAGTACTATCAAAGAGGACCTCAACCTTCTGGTGAATTATTTATTTTGGAAGATGCTTTGAAAAGCTTAACCAGAAATGGAACCAAGAGGAGAGACATTGCTACTGAACTGGATAGAGAATCTAGACTTCTATTTAAGTTTATACAGAACTTGATTAGCCCCACTATAGTAGATTTTTCAATACTAAAATATCCAGATGTGTTTCTGATTCATCTTATGAAAAATGGGCATAAGATCATCCTTGGTATGTATGTTATACAACATATGTGTGAGTTGATCAAAACCACATCCAAGTTAACCACCCTATTTTATTTTCATCTTATCTCATCCATTATTCATGAAAAAGGTATGGTTGGAGCTATTGAAGAATCTATCATGGATTTTGTGTTCTACCTTTCAAAAGTCTTTATCAAGAGGATGAAAATTAATTGGAATCATTGGAAAAATTCATGGGTGGAAGACAATTATAGTAGTTATGAAACATTCAATATAGTGGAACATCCCTTAAGACCAAATGATATTTCTGATCCTAGTTTGGAACAAAATGAAGTTGTAGAGTATTCTGAAGAAGAATAAGAAGAAGATGTTGTTGTGGCTCCCAGGGAAAATTTTTCTGAGAAGGAAGACAATACTCATGTTCCTCATGTAGAAAATGAATAAGAAGTCCTTGTTCCTAAAGAGGATGATAATTTGGAAGATCAACTCGAAGTTGAAATAGAATCTGTTGCCAAAGAAACTGAAATTAATGCTATGGAAGATCTTATAGTAGAATAAATATCTGTTATGCAAGAATCTGGCATTGAGGAACTCCCAGTTGATCAATATGTTCTAGAAGTCATTCCTTCGGTTGAGGAAAGGATGGAGAGAGATTTTTAGTTGGATAGATAGAAAATGGGTGTGGACCTAGGAGACGAATTTTTGGAAATAAATCAATACCCTATGCCTCTCTGTCCTTAGATGGATGCAACTCTTGAGGGGGAGAAAACCCCAAATATGGACTCTATTGATGTACCAAACCCGATTGATCCAATCCCGGTAGACACTAGGTATATGTTCCCCAGTTTTTATGACGTGAATGACTCTCAGGAAGTCTTAGTAAAATGCCTTGACCATTACACTATGTTCCAATAGAAATATTTCTTAATCTTTACCTTGAAAAAGAACCTGAACCAGTATCATTCCCTATATCTGAAACTTCACCAGAACAACCATCCCTGGTAAGTAAAGATGATCTGAAAGAATATGGACCTACCATTTTGTCTGGATTTGAAAAACTCTTGAATACCCAACTAGCTACTGTAACAAATCTATGTGAGATAGATGACTCACCATTGTTGGAAAAAGTTATTTCGTAGATTCAACCCAAAATTCTTCATGAGATTTAGGAAGTCGGAGTTGAAAATAGACTTCTTAATGATGAAGTGAACACTCTAAGAGGTATGATTGAAGACATGCAGAAAGTGATGAATTTGAGATCAGATCTTTCTTCTCATCCTATGGAGCCTGTTGTTCCTAAAACCCCCCCAACATATTTCCTCTCATATTCAACCTCATTTAGATTCCTTAGGTGAAAAGGTCGCCGAAAGAAACAAACAGATTTTAAAATAGATGTGAGAGCATGTTGTCAGTCCTAACAAGCTCATTGATGAGTACACAGGGAGCCTTAAAAAGTGATAAATCAACTTAAATCTCTTACTTCAGCTATCACTTCTTCTAAGGAATCTAGACAGTCATCTCAACCTTCCTTAGACAGTGACATTCCCATAACAGTGGTCAAAGAAGAACTTCAGACTATGCTTAGTGGAGTCAATAAATATTCTCTATCTAACTTGATCTGGTCCAAATCCATTCAAAAATTGCTAATGATTCTCAGTAAGAAATTTCCAAGAATGTGTATAACTACTTCAACCGCATCTTCTCAAAGACTAACATGACCACTAATTTCAAATATCTTGTACAAAATTTCATGATTCCTCCTATTACTCAAGCTTTCCATACTTAAGTCTAAAAGCTCACAGAGTTCAAACGTTTTTTGGATAATTTTATGGAAAAAACATGACTATGAGAAAGCTATGCAGTATGGTGGAGAGATCATTGATATTTTTATCAAGATTATGAGGCCCTATATTCATGTACAAAGCACATCCATTTTTTCTCTGGCTACTACACCTCTGAGATCTGGTTTTCCTACTTTCACCTCTACCCTAGCCTCTACTTCTATGTCTGTTAATCAGGCATTGATCCAAATCAGGCCTATGATCCTTGATAAAAAACTGCCTCAGTATTCTATTACACTATCTCTGGATCCCTCTGTTTTTGAAGGTTTTACTTTACCTTCTATCTCAACCAGCTCACTCCCTTCTTCTACCTAAACCTCTACTCCTATGACATCCTATTCTTCAGTTGATGCTAAGGGAAAAGAGAAGACCATCCAGTGAAGAAGAAAAATTCTTACTCTTTTTTGATAGGAATATTGATACAGTTGTTTTACTTATAATAATGTCCCTATTTTTATCTAATACATTAAGAACTTTTCTTATCTCTTTTTTCATTCTCTTTCATGCAAATTTTTGATAATCCCAAAAGGGGGAGAAATATCTATAGGAGAAAACTCACTCTATATATGTTATATGCACATTTGAACTATCTTGTTAGACAAACTATACACTCTAAATATACATGATTTGTGATCATCAATAGGGGGAGATTTTTAGACTCCTCATGCATTAATCATTTTTAATGATCACAAATCCTTTTCAGTCTATAAACCTTGTTAACTTTATGTAATCTATATCAAATCAAATGAAAATTGGTTTAGTAAACGAAATCCAAAGCTCTTAAGTCCTATACACTCAGTTTGGTTACTGTACACTATATTTTGATTCACATTATAATGATTTCTCTGAAAAATGATTAAGTTTAATCAATTCCATAAATATCATTTCTTAAGTCTGAATACAGATATTTGCCTTAGTCACAGACATCACGAACATGGGACACCATAACCATGAGACACCGTGAACAAGAAGACACAATGACATCTAGACACAGTGAACAAGAAAACACTGTGAAATCGAGACACCGTGAACAAGAAGACACTGTGACATCCAGTCACCGTGAACAAGCAGAAACTGTGACATAGAGACACCGTGACAAGAAGACATCATGGCATCGAGACACCGTGAACAAGAAGACACTAAGAAATCCAGACCCCATGACCATGAGACATCGTGAACAAGAAAACATTATGGCCACAAGACACCATGGCCAATCCAGACACCATGTGAAGGAGACACCGTTTCCATGACATACTATGGCACCATTTCTTAATCTGTTTGTCATCTTTCAATTTAATTTCTAATGTCCGTATTTAATGATTTTGAATGCACTTACTTAATTAATTTTTCTTTGTAGACATGTCATCTAATAGTATGAGGAATGAGTTGCAGAATACATACAACATCTCGACTCAAACAGATGCACTCCAAGATAAAACTGTAGTGTGTCCCAAAAACCAAATTATACTGAAAAAAGCGAAACAAGTGGGTGGTTGTGAGCACGACAATGAAGAATAAACTTATAGAATTTTTGAAGAAAGAATTGTCTCATGGAACTCAATGATGATGAAGAACACATGAAGCATACTGAAATCCACGAATCAAGAATAGCTTCACACTGTCGAACATCACGAAGAACAGAAGCTGGATCTGTCTAACTTATGACACTTTGTTTTCCATACAAGGAATTGATTTCTACATTTGAATCATCTCTGAATTCCAGATCTACAATTACTAACATACCGAGAATTTCTAAACCTATCTTGATATTTCTGTTTTGTTGTGTATCATTTTACTAGCTTTCAATCATTGTGCATATCTGTATAACAACACAATATATATCTGGAATTAAACTGAAGGATATAAGATATCCTTACTCAAACATATTTTTACACTTATGTATACCCATAGATAAGCATGGAAGGGGTCCATTAGTGGCCTAGTTGTTTGTACTCAAAAATAATTGTGGAAAATGTCCCTATGTGACCTGGACAGTACTGTGTACTATTGTTTAACCCCGATCTAGGGTGTGGGTCATGTTTATTCATATAAACTGGTTGGTGGAAGGGTATCACCAAGTGGAGTGGATTTGGTCTCATCTTTAGACTGATCCACGTGTTTCATATCTTCTATACTTCTTAATTTAGTCTTCTATATTTTACTACTTTACTGTATAATTTAGAAATCACTAAATTCACTTTGATCGTTAATCTTGTAAAGAAGTTATAATTGTCTTGTCTTAGTAGAATAGATTCAAAAGTAATATTAGTAACTATACTTAATATTCTGGAGATCGAATGATTATTTGAAGATGTTATTTAAATAGGTAAACTCTTATAATAGTATAACCCTGATTAACTAGATTATATTTAACCATTTGGGGAAACCATTTATGAATACTTTTTAACCATATTTTTTTATAGATACACAATTCACCCCCACTTGAGTAATCTACTCTAACAAATAGTCAAGGATGGAATGGAATTTTAGGAAATATCAAGGGGTAGTGAACAATTTCCACCACTAACCTTAAATGAACCTACCACCCCATCACAAAAGAACTAAAAAATGTTGTAATTAGATATGAGAGACTTTTTATCACAATGAAAAACCACCCAGAAGACGTTGATTCTCATCATTTCTTCACTATCATAAAATTAAAAAGAGGTATGTTTGTAGAATATAAAGAAAACAAAAATTATAAGAAGAGAAAAAGTATATACTAAAATTAAAATAAAAAATACTATATTAAAAATTTATGAAACTGAATAAAAAATAAATAAACCATACAATACTTCATTTCCTAGGGTTAGAGACCAAAATTTAAAACCCTTATATGTGGGGGGAGGTGGATTTTATATTGGTAGTGGTATATAATTGATGTTCTTGGGATGGATTCCTTGTGGGCTTAGCTGAGGGTTGATATGATTCTATATAGGAACATTTTAGATCCTTCCCTGGTTTATTATTCCTTAAAATCATCCAATGATCCATTTTCCCTACTTTATATGGGATGTGATCTAGTAGAAGTGTTGGATGGAAATTTATTGATTTGGAAAAATAGAATGGATGAAAATATTATCTTATGTACAACCTCCCTTGTATATCCTCCATAAGAAATTATATTTGAATCCAATGCACATAGGTGATATTTGTGAATTTTGTAGATTCCCCCAGTGATCCAAATCCATTATCAAGTGTTAGTATTGATTTCAAAATGTGGTTATGAGATAAACATTGTAGTGAGGGAGAGATGAAATATTTCCTGTAGAAAGAGAAAACATTAGAAATGAAAAATATAATTATAGTGGAAGGTGACATTACATTGTGGGGAAAGAGATGATACATCAGTGATTGAGGCTATGTTAATGTATGGATAACAATGGAATCAAAGGATGATAGTGTATTGGTTCACTAACATACGATCTATTTTCATGGAAATTAAACTTCCCAGTAATAGAAAGTTTCAATGCCTATATGTTGTAGATTAAATATAATATTAATTGGGTCGTAAAGTTATATTAGTTGGAAGATGCAGGATATGTTGAATCTTAGGATTACATTTATGTACAAATACTATGTGTGGGTATTCCATATAATTATTTTGGCTATGTGACTGTTGAATCTCCTTTTCATCACATTGTCTAAAAGAATGTAAAGGGAAATGACTTAGCACAAATTGATTCATCCTTTGAAGAAAACATCAAAAATCGACAAAGGCATGAACAAGGCTTCAAAAGAACATGTGTCGCGCAAGTTCCATCACTGTCGCGCAAGTCCACTTGCGCGATGCCTAATGGTCACGCAAGTGACTTGCGTGCCCTAAAGGATAACCGCCCAGGTCTTCTTCAGCCTATAAATAGACCCTGTGGGCCCCCCATTGAAGAAAGGAAATTTTTTCCACATACTCAGATTTGAGCTCCCGGCACCCTAGTCTCTTATCAAATCTTCCGAAACACTTATTAGGTAATTTATTACCTAGAACGGAAGATCTAAAGAGGGGGAGAAAGGCTTAAGGGTTGAAAATCATCAACACTTGCATGCCTTAGTGGCCAGCCCTTAAGGGAAATGGCCACACTTTCGCGCCGCCTAACTCCTCCAATAGAACTTGTGTGCCACTCTTCTAGAAGAACCTCAGGATGATTCTGAAGGCATTAAAAAAGAGTCGCTCAAGTATTACCCTGCTGGTTAACTGTCACGCAAGTACCCATTTGTCATGTAGGTATACCGGCGTGACCGAACTTTCTTTCCCATGTGGTACCTGCGTGCCTGCCAGGACTTCCGTTCCCCTACATTTTTGGGTGCACTTCTTGCCTATTTCACCCCTCTTAAGTCATCCACCTCTCCAATTCAATATTCAGTCTTAAAGACACTCTTCAAAGCCATTTATGGCATGATTTCTTGATTTTACTTCCTTATATGAAAGGAACTATGTGGAATATCTCTCAAAACCGAGTGATTTACACATCTTTATGTCACTAAATATTGAGATTTCTTTCATTCAACCTCATCCTTTAAAATGAGAGAACCCCTTAACCTGGGCCTCTTTTTCAAGAATAATCCCCAGTCATAATTCTCAAATCTAGGCATCCTCCTTAAGAGTAAGCCCCACGTCCTCATTAATCTGGGCTTCCTTTTCTAGAGTAAACCCCAATCTCAAATATGGGCATCCTCTTCTGGAGTAAGCCCCAAGACCCTTATTTTTTCAAGTCTCTTAACATGGGCCTCCTTTTCAGGAGTAAGCCCCAGTCTTAATTTCTCTTAACCAGTCCTAATTTACCTTTGATCCGGGATTCCTTTTTAGGAGTAAAAACCAATCATAAGTCCTCTCCTAATTTGGGCCTCCTTTTCAGGAGTAAGCCCCAAGTTAGAGTATTCAAATCTCCATGAAGCACATATACCTTTATGGACCCTGTTCATGTATTTCTTCCCTGATGTTAATCCTAATATTCATTTATCTGGGTAGTCATACACACAAAAGTCCCACATTATTTCTTATGATTGCATCTTTCATGGCACAATTGTATAATTTTTACCAATACCTCTTGTTTCTCACACTGAGCATGACTCACATGAGCATAGAGTGTAAAAGTAATTATGACATCCTTCTTTGAGCCATCAATCATAAACATCATACTCCCTTACTCGAACTATGCGGGTTCTGATTATTTTTCTAAAAAAGGATACGTAGGTAGCCCATCTGCGGGTACGATCCCAGCTCTGAAATAATCCATGTCCTTCTGAATGACAATTAACTTCAAGTGCCCCACTGAGTGGCTTTAAAACCAGCATGTTCATCATAATGACCAACAGACTTCTATATAAATGTGTTGAAGGATACCATTGTCCAAGAATCTCTAATAAATACAGATGATTCTCTATCGATGAAGAAGATCGAATACATATAAAAGATTCTCTAAATTTCCTATATATTTAATCATTGATTGTCAAATCTGAAGGAAAGCTCATTTTATACTTGGTAATGTAATAAGGATTCATGAACATAACTTAAATATCTAAAGAGAGTCCCGGAGTAGACAATAATTCCCCTAAAAAAGGTGTGATGAGTCCGACCTCCCATCCTATCAACCAATGAAAATTCCTAAGCCTCATCAGTCCACAATCTAATGAACACCTACCTTTGGAAAGTAGGTCCAAATGGATATGGAATCATTGGATGATTCCGGTTATACGAACATACCCGTTAGAACCCTATTTGATTGTTTGAACCTCTTATCAAGGAGGTCGTCCCCAAATTCAGAAGGAAACAAAAAATGGTGAACCCGACTTGAATCCTTAACCACGATAAAATGATGCTTTACCTATTTTTTAGGCCCCTATTTAAAACTCAATGAGAGGGACAACAAAAAAAATCATTGACATATGTTCTTATCCAAAAGATGTAGTGGTAGAATTTATCTAGATTACGTATGTTATATCAAAAGGCACTCTTTTCCAAGATCTCCTGCATTTCCAGAATGGCTGCTCTCAATTTCACACCTGTGAATACCGCTGCTGCAAATGCCACTACTGCTACTCCTGCTGGATCATCGTCCACTACGAGGATGACATCACCTACCCTGCATCTTCAATGCTGGGTATCAAATGTGATGGTTAAGCAGTACCGTCAACACGGTACCATCCCAACGCTGGAGGCTTCCCGAAAAGCCCTCCAAGTGATCAACTCACACCGGTCATCTGAACAACGACAACCAGTGATCAAGAAGAAGGATGTGCTAACCACTGTCTCCAACTGTTTCGGGTCGTTATCCCCAGAACACAATCACCATTCACTCCCATATTCTAGGGAGGTGAATGAGCAGGTCCCTCAGGGTCTTAATTAAAAGAAGCAGGAGTCCTTCCTGAGGGCTCCTTTCAACAATCGCCGCCAGACTCATGCGGCAGTACGCCCTCAAAATGATGAGGGTACCAACTCCAGGCATTCGGCTCAGGTTCCTTGAACATGAGCATGCAAGACGAACCACCAGAGGCAGAATCCGGTCAACAGTGAGCAGGTTTTCATCTCTGCCATCTCCGGAGAAGTCCACCAACCTAACTTGGTGGCAAGAAACGAGCAGGCACACACACCTTCCTGTTTTAATTCTGCTGTCCAGTAGACTCGTCTGGCAGCATCACGCCAATCCCGACAGGTAATTCCGGCGGAGTACTATAGGTAGGAACATAAAACTGTTTATACATCATCAGCTAGTCAGCAGACTCGTCTGACTACATATGATGGAGATCGTCAACCATGTTCGGAAAAGTACAATCAGCAGGCACATACACTTTCTAGTATTAATCAAGCCTACCAACAGTCTCGCTTGGTAGCACATGAAGAAGTTAGTCGGAAAGCTCTGGCGACAAATAGGAGGCAAACTCAAATCTCTACCCCCACAATTGAGTACTGTCAGGGTTCACTGACAGGAAAGGAGGACAAGAGCAGGCACATAAACCTACTCCAAGCACGGAATGGAAGTATATCCACGTTCCTGCAACTGAAGTCACAACGAATATTCTATCAATGGTGAAAGAGCAGAAGAAAATCCCTGCTCATATTCTGGATGCTTGCTAGGATATTATAATAGCATCAGCATCATCTCAGGGAAAGACACATAAATCTATCCCTAATAGTGGAGTGACGCATCAACAATTAACTTCGGAACAGACACACACATCTGTTCCAGTCCAAGAGGGTTGTGGGGCATACTCCCCCATATCATACGGACAACCAAGTCAGGCATATACACCTGATTTGAGTGGAGATCATCAGCCTAACCTGGACATCTTTCCTGATCAGGCACATACACCTGCTCAGAGCAGCCACTTTCATCAACAGGTGGTTTCCAAAGAGAGTAAGAATGCGTCTAAGAAAAAGACATGCACAACACAGTCAAGAGATCAAGAACCAATCTGTAACAAGGCCTTTCTCGATGATGGAGTACTTGAAGCCCTCAGACAATTATCTGTTGGAATCCAAGATTCTACTCCCTCATTTCCCAATAGTGAGAACATTAATTCCGAAGGTCTTCAACAGACACTTCTTCGTGAAGGCTTGCTTCATGAAAATTTGGTCGATCTCGAAGTTTCATCTTCAGATGAGAGCCACAGGAACCCTCTGTGTGGTTAGAAGACCAAGGAGCAAGAGATCTCATCTTTTGCTATAACCCATTATGGTGGTCCTCCCCATGATGATGAATTTCGCTGCGAAATTCCTCTCCACAGCAGTGATGCAAATTGCCCGGAAAATGCTCCAATGGACAATGTAGTGCAGAGAAATCCCTCTTATCTTGAGGCACTTGTAAATGTGAAACAAGTCATATCTGATGCGTCATCGCTAGTAGGTGAAATACTTTCTCAATTAGAAGATAGCCTAGGGTGTAGGTCATTCTCCAAACCATCCCTAAGTCATGAATCTTCTAGTTTGATCAATGATTTCTTTACGAATATTGTTGAATATGATGAAGCAACATGGAGGCAACAACTCTAGTCAAATCAGGTAGAAGAATCTTCATTTAATGACAAAGTGGAAATGCTGAACATGAGAAAACAACTGGAAAAAGGTGAAGTACCAGTCATGTTTTGGCCTCTGGATAACTCTCAGTATGACATTCCAAAATGTTGACAGAAGATGGAATTCATGATATTCGTCTCAACATATGGAAAACTCTTTTTCAGTTGAAGAAGATAGTATTATCTTATGATGAATATGAAAATCAGATTAGGATAATACAAGGGTTACAACGTCTAATTGATTTGGCATCTCTATCAGTCTCTTGATATCCGAAGGCTGAAAAACAGCAGAGAGCCCTTCAACGTTCATGCCTTGGCGCACTAAGAAGATTGCATCAGTTAATTGCCAATTCCCCATCTGGTATTCATGTTAGAGGATGGGGTGTTCATGGAGCACTACATTTCACGGTGCTCTCTAGTCAGCAAAGCCCACCGAAAATGGTCTCATGCAATGTTATTGCCCATGGCCGGCCACAGTGAATGGGCTTTTTTTGTAATGAAAATCTTGTCCAAGAACAGGCTTCTACTAGTTCCTCTAAAAATGGAGCATATAGAGAACAAGTTTTTAAATTACTCCTGCATCAAGGAAACGAGAATATTGATCAAGCCTGTCATATGGACCAAGCACATCATCAAGTGACAGAAGTGTCGAAAATCATCCAACGGTCTTTTGAACCAGGTGATAAAAGTGGATACAGGTTAATGCATCCAGCTAATTTCCAGACTAAGGTTCACATGGTCAGGAGAGATTTTATGAAAGTCTCAGACATAGCAAGTCAAGAGCCACCCCATCCTACCAGACTGGGGACTCTTTTAAACCAACCCTTGGAATCAACAAATAGGATTCAAGGAGTTGAGCAGGAACAACAGGAACATCCCCAGTCTACCGGACTGGGGACTGTTTCAAATCATCAAACCCCTCCTCAGAGAAAGTCAGTCTTTTCTCGATTGAGGAGGAAGCCTCAAGAGGTACGTAGAGAAAAATTATCAGGATATTCCCCCCAAATTACGGTTCTTCAAGAAGTTCATGAGGGATCAAATCAACAAAAGGAAATGTCTCATAAAAGACATGGATAAAGACAATATTATAGAAATGCTAATAGAAGGGATGTGATGCGTTATGCATTAATCAATTTCATCAATGTCGTTGTTGCTGATCCACCAGATGAGGCTCACTCGGGGGACACAGATGAAGAGGTTCATGCTCAAGAAGATGTACGCACCGACACAAATGAAGAAGGTTTGCGTACACGAAATCAAAGGATTACTCAGAACCTAGGTAATCCTTTGAGTAACCCACTTCCCCCTATCCAAAAAGGATCCAAAAAATGGAGGGGAAAGAATCAGGTTACATATCCTTCCTCTGGAGAAGTCCAATCGCTCTCACTAGAGAAAAGGTTTGCACAACAGGAGGAAGAAATGAAGAAATTAAGGAGGTTGAATGCAAAACTACTTCATAGTAGTCTTCTTCTTAAGCATGTTAGAGTCAGTCAGCCAAAGGAATTTTTTGCAGCTACTGAGATGGATCAAGAATATCCTTCTCTATCAGTACACCCTCACAGGTCTAATCCTACGGGTCAAGTGCAACAACAGTTGGCAGTGCTACCATTAGTTGCAGCACCAACCATCACGTCTGTCCAATCTCCATTCATTGCACCTACCCAAGTCAAAGTTCAACCAGATGTTTCTCAAATTTTAATAACTACTATTAATTCATTAACCGCTCGGTTAGAAACTATGGAAGGGAAACGTGTGTAGGTTCAACCAGAAAAGAATGTTTACCCAGAATGGGTAGATTCAATCTCTCCCCCATCCAGTTTTGGAAACCCTATATTCCCTATTTTCAATGGATCAGGAGACCCTGAAAAGTATTTGATGCATTACCTGTCTTGTTGAGATCCTATGACTGGAACTCTGGAGCAGTAAGAAGCAGTAAAACTCAGATGCTTCGTACGGACCTTACAAGGACCAGCCTCTGTTTGGTATACAAGCTTGAAATCTCGGTCAATTAATGGCTGGGAAGATCTCCATCAAAAATTACTTCTTCAGTTCAGCTCAACATTGCCAAAGACAACAGTTTTTGATCATACAAACTCTAAGAAAAGGGAGAATGAAAGGGTCTCAGATTTCATTGCTCGCTGGAAGGGATTAACATATTTCCTAAGATTATCACTCCCTCAAGAAGAATTGTTGCCAATCTGTGTGGAAAATTTGAGTGATGAGTTATGCACGCCGTTGATCCCTGTGAAATACACAAGAGGATTTCGAGACCTTACTTCAATCGCTCAGCAGATTGAAGATTCCCTTTTACATGCTAAGGCTAAATCTCGTTTAATTCTATCATCTCCAGGAGGAGAATGGGTAAAGTAGAAACTGCTACAGTTATGCTTAAACAAGCACCTGTACCTATTTCTACTTCAAGACCTTCATCTTCTCGAAGGGATCCACCTCCTGAGTTCCAACAACAAATACTGTTTCGTCCAGATGATCAAAGATATCAAAGACGAAAAAAATTTGATGATCTGAAGAGAAACACATTCTCTTTCCGAAATGAACATGTTCTTGGTTATTTCATTTCGGCCCTAGAGAATAATTTTGTTCAGATGCCAAAGCACAAGAGGCCAAACAATGAAGGAGTTGAAGACCATCCCAATTATTTCCCCTTTCATAAAATGTTGGGGCATACCATCCAGGAGGGTTTTGTCTTCAAAGACCTCCTGCAAAAGATGGTCGACTCAGGACAAGTAAAACTGAAGGTCTCTTCAGCCCAGGTAGCATGTGTCACTACTATAGTTCTAGAGGAGGAAGGAGAATGACAAGAATTTAAAAGCAAAAATTCACAGTAGTATGATGATTGGATGTTTATAAAGACAATCAACCAAACTCGTGATATTTTTCGAACACAATTAAAGAAACTGATTCTATCTTCTGCCATAAATGTTGCGGAAAACCCCTCTTCATCAGATGGAAAGTCCTCAAAGAAACAGCATGATTCAAAGAAAGAAAAAGAATTAGAAGAATATGAGTATGTGTCGAAGCCTAAGTTGTCTTTGACTCTGGCAGACTTTATGTCGTCTACATCAAAGCCACGGCCACCGCCCTAAAAAACGACACAGCCTAACCAGTCTAATCAGGCAGAGTATTCATCAGACGAAGAGTTAATCTTTGGTTCTTTTAATATGATTCAATTAATAGATCCATATGCCAGCCGTAGTTTAGATTTTGATGATCCTGAATTCCCTGTGTCAAATAGGGGAATCAGAGGAAGTTCTAGAGGCTCAGGATACAGGGGAAGACGTGGATCTTTAATAATCCACTACTTCAATTCTACCCCTGTTAGAACTGTTTACACAACAGAAACTCGTGGTAGAGCCCTTCTGCGAGCTCAGTAAGAACAAGAAAGTTCTTCTACCAATAGAAAATTCAGTCCTGGCACAGTTATTTTGGAAGACCGGTTGAAGGTTACATCTTCTTCCTTTCAGCCAGTAAATGGATCTAATCGGTCTAATCTTCCAAAACCAGGAATATTGCCAACTCCTATCCCAATACAAGATGCATCAACTTCCAAATAATCTGCTTCTAAGGTACCTTCTAAACCTCATATTCCTGTTGGGAAACGCAGACCTCTGGATCAAAAATATGATGTATTGAAACACTTGGCCCAAGTACCAGCCAAGTTATCAATTCTGGATGCTCTGAATTTGTCAAAAGATCTTCGGGAAGCACTGATCGAGGCTTTGTCAAGTCCTTAAGAGTTTGAAACTGAAATTGCTGTAGCTGAAGTCCATCACATAGAGAATAATCCTGCAGAATTCCATGCAATAATCACTTTTACTGATGAAGATGAAGATGAGGATGTGCATGAGCATATTAGGCCTTTGTACTTATCTGGAAAGTTGAATGGTGTATACGTCCGAAAAGCTTTCATTGACAATGGTTCAGGAGTCAACCTCATACCCATTCGTACACTTAGTCGATTGGGCCTCATGAAATCTGATTTATATCCATCTACCATATTGTTACAAGGATATGATAAAATTGAACAAGAACCACAGGGCGAAGTTACACTCAGAACATAGTTTAGATATCTTGTATCCAATTCAGATTTCATGGTTGTTGATCAAGACTCAGCTTTCAACATCTTTCTTGGAAGACCCTGGCTACATCAGCATGCTGATATCCCTTCATCATACCATCAATGTCTCAAATATTGTTTCGATGGTCAAGTTGGGACAATGTATGGTGATAAGTCCCCGTTCAAGACATGTGAGTCTCAATACATTGAGGCATAATTCTATCACATGAAGGGAAGGGAGAAATCCACAACAAAGTAGATTACCAAAGTAAATTCTCCATATGGTTTAGAGAAGATTCCAGTAAATCCATTTACACATGTGAGTACAGATTATGTGTTGCCTATCAGTAAAATTGACAAGATAGACCCAAATCAATATACTCTTATGGAAAGATCCATAATGTCAATTACGGCAATCGAGCCAGAAAACATGGGAGAAATTGGTAACCCACCAAGTAGTGATGAAAGCACAAATGCTGACGTCTTCATTTCATCTGCTGAAATCCAACAAGACTATACTTGGACAATTATGCTAGAAGAAGTTATAGCAACATCAGAGGTGAACAATGATGTTGATTTTCAATCCATCATCTCCTCTTTATTACCCAAAAAACACCCTTCATCATCAATCAGGTCGGAAATGGAAGCTTCTTCTTCAAGATGTGCAAATTTTGACATCTCGTCTGATCATGAAAATTTTTCTTTATCATCTACTATGCAAGTAGAAATGGAAGAAATAACACATGATGTAGATGAAGAGGAAGATCTCAGAGATTCTCCTCTAGTATTTGAAGAGGGTATCTCTACCACTGTGGATGAACTCAAAGAAATAAATCTGGGTAGAAAAGAAGATCCACGCCCCACTTTAATCAGTGCGGCCATGACTCCTGAAGAGAAAGAGATGTGTATTTGTTTTCTAAATCAAAATAGAGATAAATTTTCTTGGAACTATACAGAAATTCCTAGTCTTGGTTCTGATGTTTCTACTCATCATTTGGGTTTACCAGAAGAACGTCGAGGATTTAAGCAAGCCGCGAGAATAACACACAGAACTTATGCTTCTAAAATTGAAGCTGAAGTGGATTAGATTATCAAAGATAACTTCATCAGATAAGTTCAGTATCCCAAGTGGTTGGATAATAGTGTCCCAATGTTGACGCTCCTTTCGTCACAGAATCTAAAAATCGGAAAAGGGGAATATCTGTGCTCAAAGTGATTCATCCTTTGAAGAAACATCAAAAATCGACAAAGGGATGAACAAGGAGAACATTGCCCATAGGTCGCTCAAGTTCCCTCATGGCCGCGCAAGTACACTTACGCGCTGCCTAGTGGTCGTGCAAGTCTACTTGCGTGACGCCTTATGGTCGTGCAAGTGACTTGCGCGACCTAAAGTGATAACCTCCCAGTAACCGCCCAGGGTCTTCTCCTGCCTATAAATAGACCCTGTGGGCCCCCCATTCGAGAGGATCTTTTTCGAGAAACTCGGATTGAAGATCCCGACGCCCAAGTCTCTTCTCAAAGCTTCCGGAACACTTCTAAGGTAATTTCTTACCTAGAACGGAAGATCTAAAGAGAAGAAGGAAGGCCTAAGTGTTGAAACTTATCAAAACTTGCGCGCCGACTTATTTCCTTCAATATAACTTGCGCGTCCCTTTTCTGGAAGAACCTCAAGAAAATTCTAAAGGTTTTAAAAAAGAGTCTCTCAAGTATTTCAATGCTGGTTGAAAATAGCGCAAGTACACCATGTGTCGCGCTGGTATACCTGCACGACCAATACTTGCGCGCCTTTCAAGACTTGCGCACCCCTACCTTTTTGGGTGCCCATCTTGCCCATTTTACCCCTCTTAAGCCATTTCACCTTTCCTTTTCAAGATTCAGTCTTCAAGACAGTATTCAAAGCCATTTATGGCATGATTTCTTGATTTGACTTCCTTATCTGAAAGGAATTCTGTGGAATATCTCTCAAAACCTAGTGATTTAAATATCCTTATGTCACTAAATATGGAGAGTTCATTCATTCAACCTCATCCTTTAAAGATGAGAGAATCCTTAACTTGGGTATCCTTTTTTTAGGAATAATCCCCAGTTATAAGTCCTTTAAATATGGGCATCATTCTTTAGGAGTAAGCCCCAAATTATTAAAGTTCCCAAACTTTGGGCATCCTCCTTAGGAGTAAGCCCCAATCAAAATCCTTTAATATGGGCATCCTTCTTAGGAGTAATCCCCAACCTCAAATATGGGCATCCTCTTCAGGAGTAAGCCCCAAACCTTAATCCCTAACCTGGGTCTCCTTTTCAGGAAAAAGACTCAGT
The DNA here is from genome assembly GCA_963277665.1 of Viscum album. Taxonomy (NCBI): domain Eukaryota; kingdom Viridiplantae; phylum Streptophyta; class Magnoliopsida; order Santalales; family Viscaceae; genus Viscum; species Viscum album. Next base: position 791,680,074 of record OY728120.1, read on the forward strand.
CATAATCTTGGGCTTCCTTTTCAGGAGTAAGCCCCAAGTCCCCTAACCTGGGCCTCCTTTTTAGGAGTAAGTCCCAGTCATAATCTTGGGTTTCCTTTTCATAAGTAAACCCCAAGCCCCCTTAAATTTCTCTTAACCAGTCCAAATTTACCCTTGATTTGGGTTTCCTTTTAAGGAGTAAAACCCAATCATAAGTCCCCTCCTAACTTGGGAATCCTCCTTAGGAGTAAGCCCCAAGATTAGAGTATTCAAATCTCCATAAAGCACATATACCTTTATGGACCCTGTTCCTGGATTTTCTCCCTAAAAGTAAATCCTAAACCTTTATCTATCTAGGCAGTCATACATACATATGCCCCAAACAAATTCTTATGATTTCATCTTTCAAGGCACAATTGTCTAATTTTTACCAATACCACTTGTTTCTCACACCGAGCATGACTCACGTGAGATTAGAGTGTAAAAGTAATTATGACATTCTTCTTTGAGCCATTAATCATAAACATCATACTCCATTACTCGAACTACGTGGGTTCTGATTCCTTTTCCAAAACAAAGGATACGTAGGTAGCCCATTTTTGGGTTCGATCCCAACTTTGAAATAATCCATGTCCTTCTGAATGACGATAAACTTCATGTTCCCCACTGAGTGGCTTTAAAACCAGCCTAGTCATCATAATGACCAAGAGACTTTTATATAATTGTTTTGAAGGATACCATTGACCAAGAATCTCTAAACAGATATAGATGATTCTCTATTGATGAAGAACCTCGAATACATATAAAAGATTCTCTAAATTTCTTGCATATTTAATCATTGATTGTTAAAACTAAAGGAAAGCACATTTTATACTTGGTAATGTAATAAGGATTCACAAACATAACTTAAATCTATAAAGAGAGTCCTGGAGTAGACAATAATTCCCCTCAAAAAGGTGTGATGAGTCCGACCTCCCATCCTCTCGACCAATGAAAATTCCTAAGCCTCATCAGTCCACAAGCTAATGAGCGCCTACCTTTGGAAAGTAGGTCCAAACGGATGTGGAATAATTGGATGTTTCCGGTTCTACGAACAAACCCGCTAGAAACCGATCGGAACGTTTGAATCTCAAATCAACGAGGTCATCCCCGTAATCCATGAGGAAACAAAAAATGGTGAACCCGACGTGAATCCTTAACCCAGTTAAAGTGATATTCTTCTTATTTGATAGGCCCCTTTGGCCAAAAAAGCAATCATTGACATGTGATCATCCAAAAGATACAGTGGTCAGATTCATCTTGATTATTTCTGTTATATGGAACAGGCACTCTTTTATCAAGATCTTCTGCAAAATGGATTTCCTTAAATTCACCCCCGTGAATACTGCTGCTGTGAACACCTCTACTGTGAGGTCTGCTGCTGTGAAAACCAATGCTACTACTCCTGCTGGAACGTCGTCCTCTCTGAGGATGACATCACAAACTCAGCGTCTTCAACCCTGGGTTTCTAATGCACTGGTTAAGGAGTACCGTCGCAACGGTACTATCCCAACTCTGGAGGCCGCTTGTCAAGCCCTCCAAGTTAACAACTCTACCTGGTCATCCGGACAACGGCGGCCAGCGATCAAGAAGCAGGCGGTGCTGACTACCGTCTCCAACCATTTCGGGTCGTTATCCCCGGAACGCAATTTCCATTCACTCCCTTACTCTGAGGAAGTGAATGAGCAGGCCCCACAGGACGTTAATTCAAAAAGACAGGAGTCCTTCTCAAGGACTCCCATCAACAATCGCCGCCAGACTCGTGCGGTAGTGCGCCCTCAATATGATGAGGGTACCGACTCCAGGCATTCAGCTCAGGTTCCTCGAACCCGAGCAGGCAAGATGAACCGCCAGAGACGGAATCCGGTGAACAATGGGCGGGTTGTCATCCCTGCCATCTCCGGAGAAGTCCACCAATCTAACTTGGTGGCAAACAACGAGCATGCACAATCACCTGTCCGTTTTAATTCCGCTGTCCAGCAGACTCGTCTGGAAGCATCACGCCAATCCCACCAGGCAATTCCGGCAGAGTACCATAGGCAGGAACATGCACCTTCTTATACATCACCAGTTAGTCAGCAGGCTCGTCTGACTACATATGATGGATCTCGTCAACCGCGTTTGGCGAAGTGTAATCAGCAGGGACATACACCTGTTAATACTAATCAAGCCTACCAACAGTCTCGCTTGGTAGTGCACAGAGAAGTTAGTCGGAAAGCCCCGGTGACAAACAGGAGGCAGACTCAACTCTCTACCTCCACACTTGAGTACTGTCAGGATTCACTGACAGGAAAATGAGGACAGGAGCAGACACATACACCTACTCCAAGCCCGGAATGGACGTGTATCCCCATTCCGGTGGCTGAAGTCACCAAACATATTTTGTCAATGGTGAAAGAGCAGAAGCAAATTACTCCTCATATTCTGGATGCTTGCCAGGATATCATAATAGCTTCAGCATCATCTCAGGGAAAGACACATAAATCTACCCCTAGCTGTGGAGTGACACATCAACGATTCACTCTGGAACAGACACACACATTTGTTCCAGTCCAATAGGGTTATGGGGCATACTCCCCCATATCAAACGGACAACCATGTCAGGCACATACACCTGATTTGAGTGGAGATCGTCAGCCTAACCTGACCATCTTTCCTGATCCGGCACATACACCTGCTCAGAGTAACCACTTTCTTCAACAAGTGGTTTCTAAAGTGAGTAAGATGGCATCTAAGAAAAAGATCTGCCCAGCACAGTCATGAGATCAAAGGCCAGTCTGCAACAAGGCCTTGCTCGATGCTGGAGTTCTTGAAGCCCTCAGACATTTATCTATCGGAATTCAAGATTCTACTCCCTCAATTCTCAATAACAGGAACATTAATTTTTAAGGTCTTCAACAGACACTTCCTCATGAAGGCTTGCTTCATGAAAGTTCGGTCAATCTTGAAGTTTCTTCTTCAGATGAGAGCCACAAGAACCCTCTGTGTGTTCAGAAGACCAAGGAGCAAGAGATTTCATCTTTTTTTGTAACCCATCATGATGGTCCTCCTCATGGTGATGAACTTCGCTGCGAAAGTCCTCTCCGCAGTAGTGATTCACGTTGTCTCGAAAATTCTTCAGAAGGCAATGTAGTGACGAGAAAGCCCTCCTATCACGAGGCACTTGCAAATGTAAAACCAGTCATGTATGATGATTTACTATCGGCCGGTGAAACTATTTCTCCATCAGAAGATAGCCTGGGGTTCAGGTTAATATCCGAACTATCCATGGGTCATTCATCTTCCAGCATGAATAGTGATATCTCTACCAATCTTGTTGAATCCGATGAAGCAACAAGGAAACACCAACTCTGGTCCAAACAGGTAGAAGAATATTCATTTAATGATAAAGAGGAAATGCTGAACATGAGGAAAAAATTGGCAAAAGGTGAAGTACCAGTCATGTTTTGGCCTTTGGCTAACTCCCAGTACGACATTCCAAAGATTTTGACGGATGATGGAATCCATGATATTCGTCTCAACATATGGAAGACTCTTTGTCAATTGAAGAAGAAAGTATTATCTTACGTTGATTATGAAAATCATATTAAGATAATAGAAGGGTTACAACGCCAGATTGATTTGGCATCTCTATCAGTCTCTTGGTATCCGAAGGCTGAAAAGAAACAAAGAACCCTTCAACGTTCATGCCTTGGCACACTAAGAAAATTACGTCAGTTAATTGCCAATGCTCCATCTGATGTTCATATCAGAGGATGGGGTGTTCACGGAGCACTACATTTCACAGTGCTTTCCAGTCAGAAAAGCCCGCCGAAAATGGTCTCATGCAATGTTATTGCCCTTGGCCGGCCACAGTCAATGGGCTTTGTTCATAATCAAAAGCTTTCTGAAGAACAGGCTTCAACTAGTTCCTCTCAAAATCAAGTATATGGAGAACAAGTTGTTGAATTGATCCTACATCAAGAAGGCAACAATATTGCACAAGCCTCTCGTCTGGAGCAAACACGTCATCAAATGACAGAAGTTTCGGAAATCATCCAACGGTCTATTGAACCAGGTGATAAAAGTGGATACAGATTAATGCATCCAGCTAATTTCCGAACTAAGATTCTCAAGATCAAGAGAGGTTTTAAGAAGATCTCAGACATAGCATGTCAAGAGACACCCCAGCATGTCGGACTGGGGACTTCTCTAACCCAACCCTCAGAGTCAACAAATGGGATTCGAGGAGTTGAGCGGAAGCAGCAAGAACATCCCTAGTCAACCGGACTGGGGACTTTTTCAAATCCTCAGTCCCTCCCTCAGAGAAAGTCAGTATTCTATCGATTAGGGAATAAGCCTCAAGAGGAACGAAGAGCCAAGCTATCAAGAGATTCTCTCCAAGTGACGGTTCTCCAAGAAGTTCCTGAGGGATCAAGTCAACTGAATTCAATGTCTCATCATGGACATGGAAGAAGACAATATCACAAAAATGCTGATAGAAAGGATTCCATGCAATATGCATCCATTAATGTCATCAATGTCGTTGCTGCTGATTCACTAGATGAGGCTCAATCAGAGGGATCAGACGAAGAGGTTCTTGCTCAAGAAGTTGTGCAGATAGACCTAAATGAAGATGGTGTGCACACATGTAATCAAAGGCTTACCCAAAATCTGAGTATTCCTTCAAGTAACCCACTTCCCCCTCTCCGAAAATGATCCAATAAGGGGAAAGGAAAGAATCAGGTTACTTCTCACCCTTCCTCTGAAGGAGGTCAATCGCTATCATTAGAGTAAAGGATTGCACAACGGGAGGAAGAAATGAAAGAATTAAGAAGGTTGAATGTAGAACTACTTCAGAGTAGTCTTCTTCTTAAGAATGCTAAAGTTCGACAGCCGAAAGAATTTGTTGTAACTACTGAGATGGATCAGGAATATCCTCCTTTATCAGTACACCCTCAGAGGTCTAATCCTACGGGTCAAACACAACAAAGGTTGGCATCACTACCATGAGTTGCAGCACCAACCACCACGTCTATCCAAGCTCCATTCATTGCACCTACCCAAAACCAAGTTCAACCTGATGTTTCTCAAAAGTTAATAAATACTATTGAGTCATTAACAGCTCGTTTAGAAACTATGGAAGGGAAACGAGCGCAAGTTCAACCTGAAAAGAAAGTTTAACCTGAATGGGTAGATTCAATTTCTCCTCCATCCAGTTTTGGAAACCCTGTTTTCCCTACATTCGATGGATTAGGCGACCCTGAACAACATTTGATGCATTACGTGTCTTGTTGTGATCCTATGATGGGAACTCCAGAGCAGCAAGAAGTAGTGAAACACAGATGCTTCGTGCAAACCTTGCAAGGACCATCTTTTTTCTGGTATACAAGCTTGCAATCCCGGTCAGTCATCAGATGGGAGGATCTTCGTCAAAAATTCCTTCTTCAGTTTAGCTCAACTTTGCCAAAAACGAAAGCTTTCGATCTTACAAACTGCAAGCAAAGGGAGAATGAAAGAGTCTCTGATTTCATTCCTCGTTGGAAGGGATTAACGTATTCCCTGAGTTTAGCACTCCCTCAGGAGGAATTGTTTCCAATCTATGTAGAAAATTTGTGTGATGAATTACGCACGCCATTGATCCATGTGAAATACACAGGAGGGTTTCGAGACCTTACTTCAATCGCTCAACAGATTGAAGATTCCCTTATACAGGCTAAGGTTAAATCTCGTATAATTGCATCAGCTCCAGGAAGGAGAATGGGTAATGCGGAAACTGCTACAGTTATGCTTAAACAAGCACCTGTACCTATTTCTACTTCAAAACCTTCATCTTCTCGAAGGGCTCCACCTCCTGAACGCCAACAACAAAGGATGTTTCGTCAAAATGATCAAATAGATCAACGACGAAAATAATTTGACGATTTGAAGAGTAAAACATACTCTTTCCGAAGTGAGCAAGTTCTGGGTTACTTCATTTCATCTCTGGAAAATAATTTGGTTCAATTACCAGTGCCCAAGAGGCCAAACAAGGGAGGAGATGAAGACCGTCCCAATTATTTTCCCTTTCATCAAATGTTGGGGCATCCCATCTAGGAGTGTTTTTTCATTAAAGTCCTCCTGGAAAAGATGGTCGACTTGGGACAAGTCAAATTGAAGGGTTCTTCAGCTCATGTAGCGTGTATTACTGCTACAGAACCAGAGGAAGGGGGCGAGTGGCAGGAAGTCAAAAGAAAAACTGCAAAAAAATATGATGATTGGATGGTCAGAAAGACAATCAATCGGACCCATTCCATTTTGCAAACACAATTAAAGACGTCAATTGTGTCTCGTACAAAAGCTGCAGTAAAGCCTCCATCAAAAGACAAATCCTCAAAAGGGCAGTGCAATTCAAAGAAGAAAGAGGAATCAGGGGAAGATGAGTATGTATCAAAGCCTAAATTGTCTTTGACTCTGGCAGATTTCATGCCATCTACTTCAGAGCCACGGGCACCGTCCCACCAAACGACACAGCCTAAACAGGCTAACCAGGCAGAGTCTTTATCAGACGAAGAGTTAATCTTTGGTTATGTTAATATGATTCAATTAACAGATCCATATTCCAGTATTGATGAGCCTGAATTCCTTGTATCAAATAAGGGAATCCGAGGAGGTTCTAGAGGTTCAGGATACAGGGGAATACGTGGATCTTTCCGAAGCCACTACTCTAATTTTACCCCTGCTAGCACTGTATATGCAGCAGAAACTCATGGTAGAGCCCTTCAGCGAGCTCAGAAAGAACAAGCAAGTTCTTCTGCCAATGGCCAACTCTGTTTTGGCACAATTATTTTGGAAGACCGATTAAAGGCTCCATATTCTTTATATCAGCAAGTAAATGGATCTAATCAGTCTAATCTTCCAAAACCAAGGATGTTCCCAACTTCAATGCAAGATGCATCAGATTCCAAAGCATCTGCTTCCAAGGTACCTGATAAACCGCATATTCCTATTGGGAAACGTAGACCTCTAGATCAAAAGTATATATATTGAAACACTTGGCCCAAGTACCAGCCAAGTTATCAATTTTGGATGCTTTGAATCTGTCAAAAGATCTTCGGGAAGCACTCATCGAAGCTTTGTCAAGTCCTCAGGAGTTTGAAGCTGAAATTGCTGCAGCTGAAATCTATCACATAGAGAATAATCCTGCAGAATTCCATGCAGTGATATCTTTTACTGATAAAGATGAAGATGAGGTTGTGCATGGGAACATAAAACCTTTGTACTTATCTGGCAAAGTCAATGGTGTAGATGTTCGAAGAGCTTTCATTGACAATGGTTCAGGAGTCAACCTCATGCCCATTCGTACACTTCGTCGATTGGGCCTCACGGAATCTGATTTATCTCCTTCTACCATGATGTTATAAATATATGATAAAAATGAACAAGAACCAATGGGAGAAGTTACACTCAGAACTCAGTTTGGAGATCTTGTATCCAATTCAGATTTCATGATTGTTGATCAAGACTCAGCTTTCAATATCTTGCTTGGAAGACCCTGGCTACATCAGCATGCAGCTATTCCTTCATCATACCATCAATGTCTCAAATATTGTTTCGATGGTCAAGTTGGAACATTGTATGGTGATAAGGCCCCGTTCAAGACATGTGAGTCTCAACACATTGAGGCGGAATTTTATCACATGAAGGGAAGAGAAAAATCTACAATGAAGGAAATTACCAAAGTTAATGCTCCATATGGTTTGGAGAAAATTCCAATAAATCCATTTTTACATATGAGTATAGATTATGTGTTACCTATCAGTCAAATTGACAAAATAGGCCCAAATCAAAATACTCTTATGGAAAGATCCATAATGTCAATTACGGCGATCGAGCCAGACAACATGGGAGAAATTGGTAACCTACCAAGAAGTGATGAATGCATAAGTGGTGATGAAGTCCAACAAGTCTATACATCTCTAATCAGGCCAGAAGAAGTTATAGAAACACCAGAGGTGAATAATTATGTTGATTCTCAATCCATCATCTCCTCTTTATTTCCCAAAGAAGACCCTTTATCATCAATAGGGTCGGAAATGGAAGCTTCTTCTTCAAAATGTGAAAATTTTGACATCTCTTATGATCGTGAGAATTTCGTTTTTTCATCTACTTTCCAAGTAGAAACGGAAGAAATAAAACATGATGAAGAGGAAGAGGAAGATCTTAGAGATGCTCCTCCCGCATTTGAAGAGGGTATCTCTACCACTGTGGATGAACTCAGAGAAGTAAATCTGGGTACAGAGAAAGATCCACACCCCACTTTAATTAGTGCGGCCATGACCCTTGAAGAGAAAAAGATGTATATTTCTTTTCTAAAGAAAAATAAAGATATTTTTTCTTGGAATTATATAGAAATTCCTGGGCTTGATCCTGATGTTGCTACCCATCATTTGGGTTTACCAAAAGAACATCAACGTTTTAAACAAGCCGCAAGAAGAACACACCCAACCTATGCTTTCAAAATTGAAGCTGAAGTGGATAAGCTGATCAAAGCCAACATCGTCAGAAAAGTTCAATATCCCAAGTGGTTGGCTAATATTGTCCCTGTAAAGAAGAAGAATGGACAAATTAGGGTTTGCATCGATTTCAGAGATCTTAATCGGTATTGTCCTAAAGATGATTTCCCAGTTCCGATTACAGAACTCTTAATTGATGCGACAGCTGGCTATGAAGTACTTTCTTTCATGGATGGATATTATGGATATAATCAGATCCAAATGGCCCCAGAAGATGAGGAATATACAGCATTCAGAGCTCCTCAAGGTGTGTTTTGTTACTGGGTGATGCCCTTTGGTTTAAAGAATGCAGGTGCAACATATCAACGTGCCATGCATCGTATCTTCAAACCTCTTTTAGGGAAGTTTGTTGAATTGTATGTAGATGATTTGGTGGTTAAATCCAAACAATGTTCTAATCACTTGGCTGATTTGAAAGTCATATTCCACAAGCTTCGACAACATAATTTGAAGATGAACCCCTTAAAATGTGCTTTTGGGGTAACCTCAGGAAAATTCCTCGGCTTTGTTGTACGCCATCGTGGTATTAAAGTCGATCCTGAGAAGACCAAATAAATCCTTGTTATGTCACCTCCTCAGAATTTGAAAGAATTAAGAGGACTTCAAGGACACTTAGCCTATATTCGGCGTTTCATCGCCAATTTGGCAGGCAAAAGTTTACCCATTACCAAATTATTGAAGAAATGAGTCACTTACCAGTGGACTGAAGAATGTCAAGAAGCATTTGATGTTCTCAAGAAATACCTCTTGAGTCCACCAGTACTCATGCCACCTATTGAGGGTAGACCTCGTATCCTCTATGTGACAGCTTTAGAGCGATCATTGGGTGCCTTTCTTGCTCAAAAGAATGATGCTGGGAATGAAAATAGTCTCTACTATCTCAGTAGAACAATGCTTGAAGCAGAAACCCGGTATTCAAGTATTGAAAAGTGATGCCTAGAATTAATCTTTTCAGTTCAGAAACTGAGACACTACCTGCAACATCCCGAGGTCCAATTGGTATCTCGTAATAATCCGCTCAAATTCATCCTTATTCGTCCAATTTTTACAGGACGTCTGGCAAGGTGGGAGGTTATTCTATAGTAGTTCGACATTCAGTATGTGTCTCAAAAGTTAATTAACGGCCAAGAACTGGCTGATTTCCTGGCTGAACATCCTTCAGTGGAAGACACATATTCAGATATTGAACTCCCTGATGAGGAAGTTTTCTCTATTCAAGAGAGTCCTCAAACATGGGAAATGTATTTTGATGGTGCTTCTAGAAGTCCAACAGGGAAGAAATTGGAAAATCCTAAATTCAAAAAAGTTGGTTTAGGAATTGTGCTCATTTCTCCAGATAAGGCAGTGTTACCTTATTCCTTTTTGTTGTGGGAAGGTGGTACCAATAATGAAGCTGAATACCAAGCTCTCATTACAGGCTTGGAGTTAGCGCTTCAAGCACAAGTGAATCACTTAAAGGTGAAAGGTGATTCAGACCTGGTAATCAAACAAGTCAATGGGGATAATGCCATCAGAAAAGAAGAATTAATCCCTTTGTATGATTACTTCAGGGAGTTAATGTCGGAATTCCATTCAGAACTGACATTTTCTTATGTCCCAAGATCACAAAATGCTCAAGCTGATGCACTGGCTAATATAGCCACATCTTTAGCAGATCCAAATCGGGATGAGACAACCATATGTATTGCCCACCTTCGTGCAATTTCACCTTATGTTCAAGTCAGAACAGAAGAAATTAATGAAATTAGTCCCATTCCTGAACCGTATGGTCATACTACAGTATGCATGTCACCTATTAGGGAATACCTTCAAAATAGAACACTTCAACCTGATAGAGCCGAGAAAGAACAAATCCGGTGACGTGTGGTCAATTTTACTCTTTATGACAGCCCAAACCACCTCGAAAAATTCTCTACAAACGTGGTTTTGATGGAGTTATCTTCAGATGTATTGATGGTCAAGAGACAATGGCTGTCATAAAAGAAGTGCATGCAGGAGTCTGTGGTGCCCACCAGTCTGGACATAGACTGTCTGATCAAAATCGAAGGCTTGGATACTTTTGGCCTTCAATGATACAAGATTGTGTTAATTTCACAAAGAAGTGTCATTCTTTCCAAGTATATTCCATCTTCATTCATAAACCTCCAGAGTTGCTTTATACAGCTAAATACTCATGGCCATTTTCCACATGGGGACTGGATGTGGTGGGACCTTACCCTTCAGCTACGGCCAAGCAGTTTAAGTACATTCTTACTGCTACTGATTTCTTTTCCAAATGGGCAGAGGTAGTACCTCTCAAAGAAGTCAGTTCTAAATGCATTGTTAGCTTCATCAAGTCTAACATCATTACTAGATTTGGTGTCCCTCATACCATATTGACGGACTACGGCACCAACTTATGTTCTTCTAAGGTAAATAAATTGTATCAAGAATACAACATTAAGTACAACAATTCATCTCGATATCATGCAGCGGCTAATGGCCAGATAGAAGCCTTCAACAATACTCTTTCAAATATACTGCAAAAGATGGTGTATAAAGATAAGATGTCATGGCCTGATAAACTCTTTCATGCTTTATGGGATTATCAGACTACCACTCGCAATGCAACGCGGTCAACTCCATATTCATTGGAATATGGAACAGAAGCAGTCTTGCCAATTGAAGTTCAATTTCCCTCACTCAGAATAGCCATTTGTGATCAGTTAACTACAGATGAGTAATCCCAAAAGCGGTTGAATGAATTGGAACAGTTAGATGAGAAAAGATTGTGCACTTTGAACCACTTGGAAATCTATCAGAATCGAATAGCAGGAGCTTTTAACAAAAAATTTCTTCTACGTTCATTCATTCATGGAGAATTGGTATTGGTTCTCATAGCACCAATGATACCAGGAAAGAAGCCTCCTAAGCTTGAACCAAAATGGGAAGGACCTTATTCAATACATAAGGTCTACTCCAATGGAGCGTATTCTCTAATCTCAATGGATGGAGAACACATCACGACTCCAACTAATGCTAGATTTCTGAAGAAGTATTTTGTATAAACACAAAATATTGTTCCCAGATCCAAAACAATCACATTGGTTCGTGATATTGTCCTACATGACACTAAACTGTATTATGTCATATCTACATGACATTAAACTGTACAGAAGTTCCTTATTTGTCCGAGATGACATTAAACTATATTGTGTCCTAGCAACATGACATTAAACTGTGTGGCACTTCCAACGTCCAGCATGACGATAAACTGTAAAAAGTCCCCAGAACTGATATCCTCGTATTGGTTCACCATAGTCCTAGCTACATGACTTTAAACTATACAGCAATGGTCCAGTATGACTTTAAACTGAAACTTCGTCCCACACGACATTAAACTGTGAAAAACTTCCCTAAAACGTCCAGCATGACCTTAAACTGCATCATCCCTGGTCCATGTATATGACCATAAACTATTTGCAAATCCCTTATGTCCAGCAAGACGTTAAACTGTGACGTCCTAACTACATGACGCTAAACATTATAAAAGTCCCTCACGTCCGGAAAGACGTTAAACTATATAATCATCAATGGTCCAGCATGACATTAAACTGAACCATCCACGGTCCATGAATCTGACCTTAAACTATTCGCACTTTCGTCCAACATGACATAAATGGTGTGTTATTTTGTCCTTACTGCATGACATTAAACTGCACAATCCCCCTTTCATCCAATATGATGTTAAACTGTATTGTCCCCATAGTCCTAACTACATGACGCTAAACTGTACAGAAAGTCCTTGATATGTCCTACATGACATTAAACTGTTATTTTGTCCCTGCTACATGACACAAAATTGTGCAGCACCAATAGTCTGAACTGCAAGACTTTAAACTGCATAGTCCCTTTTTTATGTCCTACATGACATTAAAATGTGCATCGTTAAGGTTGTTATTACCTCTTGTTTCTCACACCGAGTATGACTCACGTGAGCTTAGAGAAAACATAAACCATAATACTCCCTTTGGGCAACTAACCATGTGTAAGTCCCAACAACATTTTAATTAGATCATTGTCCCCAAGAACAACTTGATCATTATTTCATTCTTTAATTGAACTACACGGACTTTGATCATTTCCCTCCAGGCTGGGTATGTAGGCAACCTCCCAGGGTTCAAGCCCAAAAACAATCTCTTCACATCGGTTCACCACCATCTCATATGATGTTGATTCGTGAAACCGCCCCTGGAATCAATATCTTTACATTGATTCACTTTCGTCCTTGTTATATGAAGTTAAACTATACAACACTTTTGTCCGGTACGACAATAAACTACAATATTCTTTGATTCCTCATTTGAGAAGGAACCATTATTGACGTTGATTTTTTAAATCATGTTTCATTTTCAAAAGACTACGTGCATACATGGTAATGCCTGAACTTTTTATCTTAGGTTAAACCATCATTGCACTCAAGTCCCCTTTCACCCTTCACATGTACGAACCAAATTTGTAAAAATGGTAATTCTAGAACTACGTGGACTTGATTCCCATCCCTATGGGATACATAGGAACATTCTAGTATCCCTCGAATCCAGTCCCAAGTCTTTTGGGCCTAACCCCAAATTTCACTTTCAGTCCCTTGGATGAAAATTCCTCATGAAAACACACACTGTGTATTCATTATTATGGTCCGAATTCTATGACCCTAAACTAAGATCACTCATACTTTTGTCCTGCACGACGTTAAACTGCATTTCAAGAACTACGTATGGCTTGATTCTCATTCTTATGAGATACGTAGTGAAGTCCAAATTTCAATTCAGGACCCAGCCACAACATGATTATGGTTTTCATTGACCTATGTATCTCTATATACATTGGACAATACCCATCTTTATGTGTTATAATCCTAACCTTAAATATTTTCAGATCTTCATAACCCTTTTCATGACTTCTAATCACAAAAATGTCAAACTTCGGAGAATTCTTTTGCCTGACTATGCAGCACGTGCCCATAGGTGGCCTTGCATAAACAGTCCACATAACAGACTTGTCAGCCGAAAGATGCTATTTATTTGACCGTGCAGCCAATGCCCTTAGGTGGCCCTGCATATTTCAACCCCCTAACGGGTTTGTTAAGTAATGGTAACTTCATTCTTGGGAAGAATGCCTCTTTTGTCGTTATTTGTCTTAAACGACAGTATGTAGGGATCCACAAAAAAAAGCTATCCTTAACATATTTTTCCCATATCCTTTTTCATGATCTGAAAGTATTCAATTCTATGGTTTATTCTTCTTCCCTACGTTTGGGTCAGACCTTCGTAGGAGTGATATTCATCCAGTTCTTCAATAATCTTGTCTGAAAATATCTTCTCCATATTCAAGTACCTCTTTCTATACAACAAACTCTATACTTTAGAAAATTTGAATCTCCATAAACTTTCACTGGCTTTTAGCACTAGGAAAGTAAATTTCTGAGAGTTATTTTGCCTGACTATGCAGCACGTGCCCATAGGTGGACTTGCATAAACAGTCCACATAACAGACTTGTCAGCCGAAAGATACTATTTATTTGACCATGCAGCCATTTCCCATAGGTGGTCCTGCATATTTCAACCCCCTAACGGGTTTTGTTAAATAATAGTAACTTCATTCTTGGAAACTACTTCTTCTAATGCCTTTTAGCTCTTTTTCATATCATTCCTCAGATTCAAATATTCTTAATGCCATATTTTACATATTTTCCCTCATACTTGAGTATGGTTATATGTTTTCAGATAAATTGTCAAGGAATTGAATCAATTTTAACCCATTTTTGGTCAAAGCTATTTTGACCTTAAACATTAGCCCCTTTTTGTCCTGCATGCATGACTTTAACCTGCCCACAAAAGACAAAGGAACTCTGAATAAAAGTCAAGTTCCAGCACACTTGCACACTGCCCTCTATGCCCTAAAGTCTTGTGCGCCCCCTTTTCCTTTAGATGGATTCAATTTCCTCAGAGTCAAATCCTCATTTCTCTCTGGATCCAACTCTGAGGGGGGACTTTTGTTGATGCTCCTTTCGTCACAGAATCTAAAAGTCGGAAAAGGGGAATATATGTGCTCAAAGTGATTCATCCTTTGAAGAAACATCAAAAATCGACAAAGGGATGAACAAGGAGAACATTTCCCATAGGTCACGCAAGTTCCCTCATGGTCGCGCAAGTACACTTACGCGCCGCCTAGTGGTCGTGCAAGTCTACTTGAGCGACGCCTTATGGTCGTGCAAGTGACTTGCGCGACCTAAAGTGATAACCGCCAAGTAACCGCCCAGGGTCTTCTCCTGCCTATAAATAGACCCTGTGGCCCCCCCATTCGAGAGGATATTTTTCCAGAAACTCGGATTGAAGCTCCCAACGCCCAAGTCTCTTCACAAAGCTTCCGGAACACTTCTAAGGTAATTTCTTACCTAGAACGGAAGATCTAAAGAGAAGAAGGAAGGCCTAAGTGTTGAAACTTATCAACACTTGCGCGCCAAATTATTTCCTTCAATATAACTTGCGCGTCCCTTTTCTGGAAGAACGTCAAGAAAATTCTAAAGGGTTTAAAAAAGAGTCGCTCAAGTATTTCAATGCTGGTTGAAAATCGTGCAAGTACACCATGTGTCACGCAGGTATACCTGCGCGACCAATACTTGCACGCCCATGCAAGACTTGCGCGCCTTTCAAGACATGCGCGCCCCTACCTTTTTGGGTGCCCATCTTTCCCATTTTACCCCTCTTAAGCCATTTCACCTTTCCTTTTCAAGATTCAGTCTTCAAGACACTCTTCAAAGCCATTTATGGCATGATTTCTTGATTTGACTTCCTTATCTGAAAGAATTCTGTGGAATATCTCTCAAAACCTTGTGATTTAAATATCCTTATGTCACTAAATATGGAGATTTCATTCATTAAACCTCATCCTTTAAAGATGAGAGAATCCTTAACTTGGGTCTCCTTTTTTTAGGAATAATCTCCAGTTATAAGTCCTTTAAATATGGGCATCATTCTTTAGGAGTAAGCCCCAAATTCTTAATGTTCCCAAACTTTGGGCATCCTCCTTAGGAGTAAGCCCCAATCACAATCCTTTAATATGGGTATCCTTCTTAGGAGTAAGCCCCAACCTCAAATATGGGCATCCTCCTCAGGAGTAAGCCTCAAACCTTAATCCCTAACCTGGGTCTCCTTTTCAGGAATAAGACTCAGTCATAATCTTGGTCTTCCTTTTTAGGAGTAAGCCCCAAGTCCCCTAACCTGGGCCTCCTTTTTAGGAGTAAGTCCCAGTCATAATCTTGGGTTTCCTTTTCAGGAGTAAACCCCAAGCCCCCTTAAATTTCTCTTAACCAGCCCTAATTTACCCTTGATTTGTGTTTCCTTTTCAGGAGTAAAACCCAATCATAAGTCCCCTCCTAACATGGGCATCCTCCTCAGGAGTAAGCCCCAAGATTAGAGTATTCAAATTTCCATAACGAACATATACCTTTATGGACCCTGTTCCTGGATTTTCTCCCTAAAAGTAAATCCTAAACCTTCATCTATCTGGGCAGTCATACATACATAATCCCCAAACATATTATTATGATTGAATCTTTCATGGCACAATTGTCTAATTTTTACCAATACCTCTTGTTTCTCACACCAAGCATGACTCACGTGAGCTTAGAGTGTAAAAGTAATTATGACATTCTTCTTTGAGCCATCAATCATAAACATCATACTCCATTACTCGAACTACGTGGGTTCTGATTCCTTTTCCAAAACAAAGGATACGTAGGTAGCCCATTTTTGGGTTCGATCTCAACTTTGGAATAATCCATGTCCTTCTGAATGACGATAAACTTCAAGTGCCCAACTGAGTGGCTTTAAAACCAGCCTGGTCATCATAATGACCAAGTGACTTTTATATAAATGTTTTGAAGGATACCATTGACCAAGAATCTCTAAGAAGATATAGATGATTCTCTATTGATGAAGAACCTCGAATACATATAAAAGATTCTCTTAATTTCTTGCATATTTAATCATTGATTGTTAAAACTAAAGGAAAGCACATTTTATATTTGGTAATGTAATAAGGATTCACGAACATAACTTAAATCTATAAAGAGAGTCCCGGAGTAGACAATAATTCCCCTAAAAAAGGTGTGATGAGTTTGACCTCCCAGCCTCTCGACCAATGCAAATTCCTAAGCCTCATCAGTCCAAAAGCTAATGAGCGCCTACCTTTGGAAAGTAGGTCCAAACGGATGTGGAATCATTGGATGTTTCCGGTTCTACGAACAAACCCGCTAGAAACCGATCGGAACGTTTGAATCTCAAATCAACGAGGTCATCCCCGAAATCAGTGAGGAAACACCCAATAAAGAAGAAGAATGGAAAAATTAGTGTTTTCATCGATTTCAGAGATCTTAATCAGCATTGTCCTAAGGATGATTTCCCAGTTCCGATTACAGAATTTTTAATTGATGCAATAGCTGGCTATGAAGCACTTTCCTACATGGATGGATATTCCGGATATAATTAGATACGAATGGCCCCAAAATACGAGGAATCCACAGCCTTCAGAGCCCCTCAGGGTGTATTTTTCTACCGAGTAATTCCCTATGGCTTAAAGAATGCAGGTGCAACATATCAGCATGCCATGCATCGTATCTTCAAACCCTACTTAGGGAAGTTTGTTGAATGCTATGTAGAATATTTTGTGTTTAAATCCAAACAATTTTCTAATCAGTTGGCTGATTTAGAAGTTATATTACGCAAGATTTGACAACATAATTTGAAGATGAACCCCTTAAAATGTGCTTTTGGGGTAACCTCAGGAAAATTTCCCGTCTTTGTTGTACGCCATCGTGGTATTGAAGTCGGTCCTGAGAAGACCAAGTTAATCCTTGGTACGTCACCTCCTTGAAATTTGAATGAATTAAGAGGACTTCAAGGACACTTAACCTATATTCAGCGTTTCATCGCCGATTTGGCAGGAAAAAGTTTACCCTTCACCAAATTAATGAAGAAGGGAGTCACTTACCAGTGGACTGAAGAATGTCAAGAAGCATTCGATATTCTCATTAAAAACCTCTTGAGTCCACCGGTACTCATTCCACCTGTTGAAGGAAGAACACTTATCCTCTATGTGACAGCTCTAGAGAGATCATTGAGAGCCTTTATTGCTCAAAATAATGATGCTGGGAATGAAAACAGCATCTACTATCTCAGTCGAACTATGCTTGAAGTAGAAACCCGATATTCAAGTATTGAGAAGTGATTCTTGGCATTAATCTTTGCAATTCATAATTTGAGACACTACCTGCAACATCACGAGGTCCAATTGGTATCTCATAATAACACGCTCAAATTCATCCTTAGTCGTCTGATGCTTATAGGACGTCTGGAAAGGTGGCAAGTTATTTTGCAGCAATTCGAAATTCAGTATTTGTCTCAAAAGGTGATAAAGGGCCAAGCTCTGGCTGATTTCCTGGCTAAACACCCTTCAGTGGAAGACACATATTTAGATATTGAACTCCCTGATGAGGAAGTCTTCTCTATTCAAGAAATTCCTCAGGCATGGGAAATGTATTGTGATGGTGCTTCCAGAAGTCCAACAGGGAGAAACATGGAAAATCCTAAATTCAACAATGTTGGCTTAGAAATTGTGCTCATTTCTCCAGAAAAGGCAGTTTTACCTTATTCCTTCTTATTATAGGAAGGTGGTACCAACAATTAAGAAGACTACCAAGCTCTCATCACAGGTTTGAAATTAGCGCTTCAAGAATAAGTGAATCACTTAAAGGTGAAAGGTGATTCGGACCTGGTAATAAAACAAGTCAATGAGGATTATGCAATCAGAAAAGAAGAACTAATCCCTTTGTATGATTACGTTAGAGAGTTAATGGTAGAATTCCCTACGGAACCGACATTTTCTTATGTCCCAAGATCACAAAATGCTCAAGCTGATGCACTGGCTAATATAGCCACAGCTTTGGCAGATCCAAATCCGGACGAAACAACTATTAGTATTTCCCACTGTCATGCAATTTCACCTTATGTTTGAATTAGAACAGAGGAAGTTAATGAAAATAGTCCCATTCATGAACTGTATGGTCATACTATAGGATGGATGTCACCTATTAGGGAATACCTTCAAAATGTAACACTTCCACCTGATAGAGCCAAGAAAGAACAAATCCTGCGACGTGTGGTCTATTTTACTCTTTATGATAGACCAGATCACCTAGAGAAAATTATCTACAAACGTGGTTTTGATGGAGTTCTCTTCAGATTCATTGATGGTGAAGAGGAAATGGCTTTCATAAAAGAAGTGCATGCAGGAGTCTATGGTTCCCACCAGTCTGGACATATATAGTTTGATCAGATTTGAAGGCTTGGATACTTTTGGCCTTCAATGATACAAGATTGTGTCGATTTCACAAAGAAGTGTCATTCATGCCAAGTACATGCCAACTTCATTCATCAACTTCCAGAGTTACTTCATACAGATAAATACCCATGGCCATTTTCCACATGGGGAATGGATGTGTTGAGACCTTACCCTTCAGCTACGGAAAAGCAGTTTAAGTACATTCTTACTGCTACTGACTTCTTTTAAAAATGGGAAGAGGAAATACCTCTCAAGGAAGTCGGTTCCAAATGCGTTGTTAGCTTCATCAAGTCTAACATCATTACCAGATTTGGTGTCCCTCATACCATATTGACGGACAATGGCACCAACTTCTGTTCATCTGAGGTGAATAAGTTGTATCAAGAATACAACATCAAATCCAACCATTCATCTCGGTGTCATGCAGCCGCCAATGGCCAGATAGAATCTTTCAACAAGACTCGTTCAAATATATTGCAAAAGATGGTGGATAATGATAAGAAGGCATGGCCTGATAAACTCTTTCATGCTTTATGGGCTTATCGGACTACCACCCGCACTGCAACTCGGTCAACTCCATATTCCCTGGTATATGGAACAGAAGTCGTCTTTCCCATTGAAGTTCAACTACCCTCGCTCAGAGTTTCCATTTTTGATCAATGATCTACATATGAATAATCTCAAAAGCGATTGAATGAATTGGAATGATTAGATGAGAAAATATTGTGCATTTTTCACCACTTGGAAGTCTATTAGAATCGAATACCACAAGCTTTTAACAAAAAAGTTCATCTTCATTCATTCACTCAGGGAGAATTGGTATTAGTTCTCAGAACACCAATGATACCTAGAATGAAACCTCCCAAGCATGATCCAAAATGGGAAGTACCTTACTCAATACATAGGGTCTACTCCAATGGAGCTTATTTCTTAATCTCGATGGATGGAGAACTCATCACTACTCCAACCAATGCAATATTTTTTAAGAAATATTTTGTATAAACAGAAAATATATCATAAATGGTCTAGTATGACGTTAAACCGCACCACCATCCAGTAAGACGTTAAACTGCATCATCAATGGTCCATACATATGACCTTAAACTATTTTTACTTTCGTCCCACACGACGTTAAACTGTGAAAAAGTTCCCTAAATGGTCCGGTATGACCATAAAATGCACCACCGTCCAGCTAGAAGGTAAATTTCATCATCAATGGTCCATACATATGACCTTAAACTATTTTTACTTTCGTCCCACATGACGTTAAATTGTGAAAAAGTTCCCTAAATGGTCCGGTATGACTTTAAACTGCACCACTGTCCAAAAAAGACGTTAAACGGCATCATCAATGGTCCATACATATGACCATAAACTATTTGTATTCCTTTTGTCTCACATGACGTTAAACTATGACATCCTAACTACATGACGCTAAAATATACAGAAGTCCCTTAGGTCCAGCATGACATTAAACTGCACCGTCCACGGTCCATGCATATGACATTAAACTATTCGCACTTTCGACCAACATGACGCTAAAATGTATCATCCCTTTTTCTTCTAACATGATGTTAAACTAAACCCTTCATCATCCTTGCTATATGACACTAAACTGTACATAAAGTCCTTGATATGTCCTAC
Source organism: Viscum album (assembly GCA_963277665.1). Taxonomy (NCBI): domain Eukaryota; kingdom Viridiplantae; phylum Streptophyta; class Magnoliopsida; order Santalales; family Viscaceae; genus Viscum; species Viscum album. The sequence continues at coordinate 791,700,653 of OY728120.1, forward strand.
ATGACATTAAACTATACTTTTTCCCTGCTACATGACATTAAACTGTGCAGCACCAATAGTCTTAACTGCAAGACATTAAATTGCATAGTCCCTTCCTACGTCCTACATGACGTTAAACTATGTATCATTATGGTTGGTGCTACCTCTTGTTTCTCACACCGAGTATGACTCACGTGAGCTTAGTGTAAACTTCAACCATAACACCCTCTCTGGGCCACTAACCATGTGTAAGTCGTAATATCATTTTTAGGTCGTTTTCCCCAAAAACAACTTGATCACTAATTCATTCTTCAATTGAACTACACAGACATTGATCCTTGCCTTCCAGGTTGGGAACGTAGGCAACCACCCAAGGTTCATGCCCAAAATCAATCTCTTCACACCGGTTCACCTCCATCTCATACGATATTGATTTGTGAAACCACCCCTAGAATCATTATATTTACATTGGTTCACTTTCATCCTTGTTATATGATGTTAAACTATAAAACACTTTTGTCCAGTATGACAATAAACTACAATATTCTTTGATACCCTCACCTGAGAGGGAACCTTTATTTACATTGATTTTTCAATCATGTTTCATTTCAAAGACTATGTACATACATGGAAATGCCCAAACCTTTTATCTTGGGTTAAACCATCATTGTACTAATGTATCCTTTCACCATTCACATGTACGAACCAAATTTTTACATAGGGTATTTCTATAACTATGTGGGCTTGATTACCATCCTTATGGGATATGTAGGAATGTTTGAGTGTCCCTCGAATCCAGCCCCAAGTCTTTTGGGCCTAACCCCAAAATCCACTTTCAGTCCCTTGGCTGAGAAGTCCCCATGAAAACATACATTGTGTATTTCTTAAAATGGTTCAAGATCTATGAACCTAAACTAAGATCTCTAATACCTTTGTTCCACATGACGTTAAACTGTAGTTTAAGAACTACGTATGGCTTGATTCCCATCCTTATGGGATACGTAGTGAAGTCCAACATTTCCAGTCAGGACCCAGCCACAACATGATTATGGTTAGCATTGATCTGTGTATCTCTGTATACATTGAGCAATACCCATCTTTATGTGTCATAATCCTAACCTTAAATATTTTCAGATATTCATAACCCTTTTCTTCACTTTTAGTTACAAAAATGAAAATTTCTTACAGTTCTTTTACCAGACTATGTAGCAAATTCCCTTAGGTGGCCTTGCATAAACAATCCACATAACAGACATGTCAGCCAAAAGATACTATTATCCGACTATGCAGCCAATGCCCTTAGGTGGCCCTGCATAATTCAACCCCCTTAAGGGTTTTTCAGATACTGGTAACTTCATTATTGGGAATAAAGCGTCTTTTGTCCTTATTGGTCATAAATTAAAGTATACAGGGATCCGCAAAAATAGCCATCCTTAACATATTTGTCCCATATACTTTTTCATGATCTGAAAATATTCATGTTTATGGTTTATATTCTCCTTCCCTACATTTGGGTCAGACCTTCATAGAAGTGATATCCATCCAGTTCATCGATAATCTTTTTCGGAAATATATTCTCCATATTCAAGTACCTCTTTCCATATAGAAAACTCTATACTTTGGAAAATTTGAGTCTCCATAAACTTTCACTAGCTTTTAGCACTAGGAAATAAAATTTCTAAGAGTTCTTTTTCCTGACTATGCAGCACGTTCCCATAGGAGGCCTTGCATAAAAATTCTACATAACAGACTTGTTAGCCAAAATATACTATTTATTTGACTATGCAGCCAATGCCCTTAGGTGGCCCTGCATAATTCAACCCCCTAACGGGTTTGTTAAATAATGGTAACTTCATTATTGGAAACTACTTCTTCTAATGCCTTTTAGCTCTTTTTCATATCATTCATTAGGTTAATATATTCTTACGTTATAGTTTACATATTTTCCCTCATACTTGAGTATGGTACTATGTTTTCAGATAAATTGTCAAAGAATTGAGTCAATTCTAATTCATTCGATCAAAGCTATTTTGACCTTAAACATTAGCCTCCTTATGTCCGACGTGCATGAATTTAAACTTCCCACAAAAGACAAGGGAACTCTGAATAAAAGTCATTTTCCAGCTCACTAAACATACATTTTGTATGATTTTGGTAATATTGAGCAATTAATAGTTTCAATGTTTGTATGGTTATTTATAATAATCCTAGTAAAAAATCGAACTATGCTTACTAGGCCCATTGGATTAGGTAAAATTTAAAGCAGATAGAAAATGAGAATGCAGGTACAAATTATTGAAGGTGAAAGTGTTTTTCATTGATGCACAAGAGTTAGAAGGACATCCACAGACTGGAGTCTCTTCTCTTTTTCAAGAATTACAAAAGACTTTCAACATAACTCTTCATTTGATTTATGGAATCCCGAGCTTCATCAGCAACGACTTGGAATTTATTCATTCAATTGGATACCATAAGAGATACAGTGATACCATCTCTACTTGGAACAATTGTAAAAGAATGTTCTTGAGCGCGGTTTGAGAAAATTTCCTACTGATCAAACAATGACTCTGTTTCTGTCCAAGAGACTTGGAAGATGGATACATGGATTTGGGAATGAAGCATTGGAAGTTAAGAGCAATTTGGAGAGATTACTCTTTTTAGATATTTTTCTAATACCATATTTGTCTTCTCTCCACTAAACGATAGTGGAAAACATTTCATCCCATGGGTTTTCCATTTTCATATATGCATAGAAATGGCATGCAGGAAAAATTTGAAAGTTCATGCCAATGTTGTTGCTCTTAATGCACAGCATAACCCTAATAGAGGAGTAGCAGTGCAGCTGCATCTCAGTTATATAATTATTTTCAACTAGAACATTGAATCCTTGCAAATGACCAAGACTATATAGAGGCAGGTAGATGCTCTGTGGGAAATTAAGATGATATTTCTTCAGGTACTTAGCCAGATCTGGGAGAGTGCTGTTGCAGATATCATAGTAATCATGGCCAATGATGTTCATCATGTCATCAATCTGCTTGCTAGGCAGTTCATCATCCGTTCTGATTCTATTGGGAGCCATTGATTCTGCACAAAATTTGAATAAATTAACTTCTAAGTAAGTTGATTCTTTATAAAATCTGTGAAGGAATTTCAGAAAAATAACTATGCAATTAAGGCGCGCAAGTATGGATGTGGCGCGCAAGTATGGATGTGTCGCGCAAGTGTTGATGAAGTCGCGCATGTTTTTGGTGTGCAAGTATCACCTCACAAGTACTATTACCTTGACAACAGAGCGAAAACAAAGAAACAGTGGAAAATGAGCCACTTGCGTGGAGAAGGGGACCTGTGAGTCGAGAGCTCAAGAATCTGGAATTAGATGTTATGCGCGGAAAATGACCATGTATTTATAGTCCAGGTAGCCCATCTTCGCGCCTACACCCAATGCGCTCTAGCCCTACGTGACTCTAACCTGCACGCCAAGTGTTGCGCACTGAAGGACTTTCACGACACCTTTCCTTTGGTTTTCTTCTTTTCCTCAGAGTCACATCCTCATTTCTCTCGGATCCAACTCTGAGGGGGGACATTTTTTGACGCTCCTTTTCGTCACATTGTCTAAAAGAATGTAAAGGGAAATTACTTAACACAAATTGATTCATCCTTTGAATAAAACATCAATAATCGACAAAGGCATGAAAAAGGCTTCAAAAGCACATGTGCCGCACAAGTTCCATCACTGTCGTGCATGTCCACTTGCGCGATGCCTAATGGTCGTGCAAGTGACTTGGGCTCCCTAAGGGATAACTTCTTGGGTCTTCTTCAGCCTATAAATAGAACCTGTGGGCCCCCCATTGAAGAAAGACAATTTTTTCCAGAAACTCAGAAGAACCTCAGGATGATTCTGAGGGCTTTAACCAAGAGTCGCTCAAGTATTACCCTGCTAGATAACTGTCACGCATGTGCCCATGTGTCGCGCATGTATACCTGTGCGATCGAACTTGCGCGTCCACGCAGTACCTGCGCGCCTGCCAGGACTTGTGCACCCCTGCCTTTTTAGGTTCCCTTCTTGCCCATTTCACCCCTCTTAAGTCATTCCACCTCTCCTATTCAATATTCAGTCTCCAAGACACTCTTCAAATCCATTTATGGCATGATTTCTTGATTTGACTTCCTTATCTGAAAGGAAAACTGTGGAATATCTCTCAAAACCTAGTGATTTACACATATTTATGTCACTAAAGATTGAGATTTCATTCATTCAGCCTCATCCTTCAATATGAGAGAACCCCTTAACCTGGGACTCCTTTTTAAGAATAAGCACCAGTCATAATTCTCAAATCTGGGCATCCTCCTTAGGAGTAATCCCCAAGTACTCATTAATCTGGGCCTCCGTTTCAGGAGTAAACCTCTGTCTCAAATATGGGCATCCTCTTCAGGAGTAAGCCCCAAGTCCCATATTTTTTCAAGTCTTTTAATCTGGGCCTCCTTTTCAGGAGTAACCCCTAGTCTTAATTTCTCTTAACCAGTCCTAATTTACCTTTGATTAGGGATTCCTTCTTTGGATTAAAACCCAATCATAAGTCCCCTCCTAATTTGGGCCTCCTTTTCAGGAGTAAGCCTCATGTTCGAGTATCAAATCTCCATAAAGCACATATACCTTTATGGACCCTGTTCCTGGATTTCTTCCCTAAAGTTAATCCTAATCTTCATTTATCTAGGCAGTCATACACACATAAGTCCCACATTATTTCTTATGATTGCATCTTTCATGGCACAATTGTCTAGTTTTTACCAATACCTCTTGTTTCTCACAGTGAGGATGACTCACGTGAGCTTAGAGTGTAAAAGTAATTATGACATCCTTCTTTGAGCCATAAATCATAAACATCATACTCCCTTACTCGAACTACATGAGTTCTGATTCCTTTTCTAAACAAAGGATATGTAGGTAGCCCATCTGCGGGTTCGATCCCAACACTGAAATAATCCATGTCCTTCTGAATGACAATAAACTTCAAGTGCCCCCACTGAGTGGCTTTAAAACCAGCATGGTCATCATAATGACCAAGTGACTTCTATATAAATTGTCGAAGGATACCATTGAACAAGAATCTCTAATAAATACAGATGATTCTCTATCGATGAAGAACCTCGAATACATATAAAATATTCTCTAAATTTCTTACATATTTAATCATTGATTGTCAAATCTGACGGAAAGCTCATTTTATACATGGTAATGTAATAAGGATTCACAAACATAACGTAAATCTCTAAACAGAGTCCCGGAGTAGACAATAATTCCCCTCAAAAAGGTGTGATGAGTTCGACCTCCCATCCTCTCGACCAATGAAAATTCCCAAGCCTCATCAGTCCACAAACTAATGAATGCCTACCTTTAGAAAGTAGGTCCAAATGGATATGGAATCATTGAATGTTTCCGGTTCTACGAAAAAACTCGTTAGAAACCGATTGGAATGTTTGAACCTCCCATCAAGGAGGTCATCCCCAAATTCCGAGGGAAGTAGTGACACTATCTTGACTAGTTGACAGAACATCCATAGGATGTTGGTGTATCCTTATATATATAGAGAGAGATATCATTTGTGATCTAGAGGCCATCACATGAGTATGTGGGAAATTATGAGTTACCTCAAGATCTTTTGTGGGATTAAATTCATGTTTAGACAGCTAATTAGGGGATAATGTAGGTATTGTTTGATATCCAATGAAACATGCATTTATCACTGATTCCATTAATTATCCCTCATAGTTTCCAACATCTTAATGGATCAGTCAACATCACCACCTACAGACTCATCAAAATATATAAATTTATATTTGACCATGTTATTAAAAATTATATTATCACTGTAATAATTAAAATCATGGGCACAAGAGCCTCAACCCATTTGGTGAGGACTCTACAAGTGAGTCAAAGAGACCCGAGTTCAAATCTGGGTGGAGACATATTGCTAGGTTACTGTATTAGTAATGCAGTAGGTACTGTAAAGAGTAATGGTTGGGTCTGTAGCATCCAAAACTATTCATCTGTTTGGGCATTCGGGCCACCGTTTTTCCCCATGTTCTTTAAGGAATTCGGGTCACCGAAGGACTTTGGGAATGTATGGATCTCAGGACACCTCAAGACCTTCAGGCCATCTCAAGTCCTTTGGGCCACCTCAAGGATATCAGGCCACCAGAAATTATGCTTCATGGACTACAAATACTATACAAGGAAAATACATTATATGAGGATTCATAGTTGGCGTATTCACCAGAGTAGAAGATAAAGGATGTGGATGAAAGAGAGGGTATGTCATTGCACTCAGGACCACCCTATGAATGCATGATAGGCCTAGACGGGCAACCATGTGATGGTGGATAGATAATATCTTGATGTAGAATTTGGGGAGGAGTAGTTCCATGTAGTTATAGTTTGGATATTTCCTCTAAGACCTATGGGTAATGTTATCTATAAGACTATGTGCCTTGTAAGGGTCCCCAATCATCCCTTGAAAGGGGTTATAAAAAATAAATAAAAGAAGGCCTTTGTTCTATTCAGGTAATTAAAATAATGATTATTGGATATTTTAACATTATGCTCAAAATAATACTCTAAAACAAGAATTTTTTTATTTCTTATAATTAAAATAATATATGATTTATTTAAAATATAAATATATGATGAATATATATAAAATATTTATGAATCCAATTTCTAGAACTATAATCAGTTGGTCTTTATTTAAAACACAAGATAATATGACTCTTATATTATAAAATTAAAATATTATTTTTATTAAGGTTGGTGATGTGGAATTGGAATGGAATGGTGGAAATAAAGAGGGATTATTGAGTGATTTTTCCCAAATTAATCAAAGATATTGACTGGGATTTTTTTAAAGGAAAATAAAAAAGGTTGTTAATAGTGTAATTATAGAAAATATTTATGTGGGGAGGATTTATAGGAAAAATTGATGTTATTAATTCCTACCCTAAATAATTTCCCTCTAGTTATTGACCAATAAATTATTACTATTCTCCCTTGGTGGAATAAAGTCATTAAGATAGGATTCATTCCATTTTTTTCACAATAGAGGACCTTTCTTCATGATGCTGAAAATTATGATAGGGAATCAGAGCATGATTATTAGGGCTTCAAAGTAAATTCCTTCATGGTAAGATGTTATGCCCTTTGAATTAGCCTCTTTATTCATATGAACTACTTCTTTTATCATAAATAAATTCATCACATGGTACATCAAGATAAATTTTCCAGTTAAATGAAAATTTAAATATTTTAATACAAATATTTTATTTCAAAAAACATGATTTATTGAGGAGAAAACATTCTTAATTCATTTCTTGTAATTTAATTTAACATGGGAATAACATGAAATATAAATTTTCGAGTTTATTTCTTATTGAATCATTTACAATAAGGATATTATTGATTAATTTAAATTCTTGTGATTTTCATATAAATTGAATAATATTTATCCTGATAAATATTTTTGTAAATATTTATAAAATAAATTTATCATATAAACATCCCATTGAGATACTAATTAATGGGAATTAAGTAGAACCCCATTTTCATTCCTTGTACTCTTCAATAAACGTGAACTCACTTGTGGGTGGTTGGGATTCCCACCATCCACTATTATCCAACTTATTCTTCCAAACTCCTTACACCATGATTTAATTATGGGGGGAAGACACAAATATGAGCAATAACTGATGGTTGGGTTCACTATAGATATTGGGTGAAATATGATGGGATATTGGTAATGATTTGGGAAATTAATTGGATTTAGGGGATAATAATGATAAATAAGAAAACAAACAAACAAAAAAATATATGAAAATAGAAGATGATGGAATCATAGGAATCAAGATCAGTGTTCATTAGAGGTTTCACTAGATATAGAGGTGATAATAGTGGTAATGATGTGAAATTTGGTGGAAATATTATTTTTCATTCTGAAATTTTTATTACTAGAATATATATAGTCCTTTGTGTCACACATTGTGTGTGTAGTTATTTTTTTTTACATTTCATCATAAATTACACACTACATGTATCTAGAAGATTCACATAGTGTATTATGGATTCTATGATAATAGGGTTACATGTTGTTATAAATATCATTCCATATGGCGTCAGGTCACATTCCATATAACTCAAGACCATGTTCATTGGAAAGTACCCGAGTAAATGCTGTTTGAACACATTGGCACCACATTTCATGTCTTATAGGGGGAATGTTGTATACAATTGGAAATATGGATAGGCATAACCCAAAATATACATTTACAATAATAAGCACTCCAACATGAAATATAACCTTTTGAACAAAATATACAGGTATACCCCACACAGACTGAGATTTGGTGATACATTCTTCATTTCTATCCAAGTACAACACACCATGTACTTCAAAATACTTGTTATGTATTGTGCCTCCTTTGGTGTTTTAGATAAATTGAAACTTAGGTGTCAAATGGGCATATGAGTATTCCATTATGATAATTTTATTCGTAGAAAGTGGTAAAACATATCTATTTGTTACTAAAGGTCAATTTATAATTAATATATATAGATGAGGTTATTTATAATTATATAATTGGTCACAAAGAGAGGGTAATGGAGTATGAGAAGTATGTAACCCCTTGACCAATATAGATTACAAATTATAGGGTGTTGGTATTCTATAGGGTCCAATATTACCTCAACTATTTTACGCAACCATTAAAAAGGTATGAATACCCCCAATACTTTTATAGATGGATGAGGTGGGAGTACTGGTATCTATTTGGTTTTTTCAATCTAGGTTTTTTAGTGTTTAGAAAATTCAGGATCCCTTTGGTATATGATTTGTGTATAACTAAATAGTGAAGATGAATTTTCCTTATATCCTTGTATATCATAACTGTTAGATCATATCATTGTTTATACTATTTTGAGATGAACAATTATATTTTTCCATATATTTTTTTTAATACCACTTTGTATATTTATACTCACCCTTACACAACCCTCATGTGCACACATGTTGTGTTTATGAAAAGAAAACACATTTGAGTGGTGACTTTGGAGGTTGTGCATCTAGTGCATAAAAAGACTATATGTGTTTTTTTGTTGAAATCAAGTCATGTTGTCATGTAAAAGTGCATATTTTATTTGTTCATTTTTGGTTTTCACAATGGGATATTGTGCTTTTTTATTTGTACACTATTTATCATATATTTAATTACTGTACTATTCTGATATTTTGTGTGTCTCGTACATCTTATACTTTGGTTGTCTATATATATATATATTTAATTATAATATTTTTACTCCATAAACATTTTATTTCAAGTAGGTTATATATTATAATACCTCCTATACAAATTATATGCCTACTTAGTGTAAGTATATAGCTTTTATCGTATCACAAGTAAGATTAGGGTGGAACACGGAACATACTACTGGCCTAGGTGGAGTCTCAGGGGGGCATGTCATTTTGGAATGTTATTAGATCCGTTTGAGTTATTGAAAAGGATTTTTGAGTTTGTAACATTTAGAGGATTTTTATGGGATATATTAGGAGACCAGGTTAAGGATTTATGAGATCAGTTAATAGAACTAGGTAACTAGAGATTAGTGTAAGTGAATATCATGTTCTTTTATAATGTCTCCAATAACATATTAATTATCTTTTAATTCAGAGGTGTTAGTTTTTTTGGTTTAATAATAACATGCATTCATCATGTATCATTCAATCTATATTTTTCTTCTACATCATCCTAGAGTAAGATATATCAAATATGTTTTAATAACCTATTGTTTAGATTTTCAAATGTAGGATACCACCCTGTAGATAGACAAATAGGCTTCATAGATAGGTTCATTTTAATCACTTTATTGTGATCTTACCACTATCCACTGACCAATTGAGTGATAAGGATTCAATTATAGGATTATATAGGGAGGTTTTTACCCCAACAATGGGGGCATAGGGTTGATCCCCCACTTGTTGGTAAGGAGTGGAACCACCCAAAATGTAGATGATATTCCTTATAGAAAAGGATGACACTACTAACATGAAGAACCCTAGTGGATTTATGAAGATGAGGTTGCATTTGTTTTCAATATTAAAGTCAATCAATATTTGTATTGAATTTTGATTATGTGAATGAATTAAACGAAGTTATCTATGGTTGATGTTTTTTATGGAAATAGAGTGGTTAATTCAATTATTGGAATCTTTAGAATCTCACATAACTTGTAAAATTAGTGTTTAGATGCTTCTTTGTATGGAGTAGTATGTAAATTAGTTGATTCTTGAACATATATTGTAATAAATAAATATAAATAATAAATTTTGATTAAAGATTAATAATTAGAAGAATAAAATCTATAAATCGTTGAGGTATTCATGAATGTAAAAAACTCAAGTACTAAATTGATAATCATGTATGGGTTGCACTAGTTTCGATAAAAATGGTGAAGTAGTTGGATATATGGGAACTAGAAAATTTGAAAGGCTTATGAGTTTATTTAATATTTATTAAATTCTTTAGGAATGTAATCATGTGTTTATAATGTATAAACACAAACATTGAATGATTAATTTCACTCAGATGATGATTAAAAAATTTCAGAATATTAAAGAAGCATTATTACAGTTACTTAAAATGTTCTAGGATGCATTATAATTTTATTGTCTTGGGATGACATGGAATTATGGTTAAGTGGAATTGGAATATTTTGGAAAACAGAGAAAATGTTCTATATTAAAAAAATATTCCAAATCATAGGCCAAATCATACTCAATAAGCCATCCATTTTGAGGAAAGCAATCTAAGGTCAAGGTATAAGCTATATGAGAATGGATATATGGATAAAGACACCTGAACATGTTTATACTAGAAAAGAGGAGTCCAAATTAGTATAGGGTTCAAGTGAATTGGATGGGCTAAAGAATAGAGCCATTGTACGAGGCTACATGATAGTAGTGTTCATGAATCCGGGTAGCTAAAAGTAATGTATTCAGTGCATTGAGAGGTATATTTATTAATTAATGATCACTTTAATGAATTTATGTCTTCTGTGGAATGAGTATATTGAGAGGTACTTTTCATCTTTAAACACGATCATGTTCATACAAATGAAACAATATTGCATCAAGGGAATCTTCCTCTAGTGTAGAACATGTTATTTTAACGGTGGGTTCCTGGAGAACCATTTGTTTTATGAATCCAATATGATAGTTGACTCAAATTCCATGAAAACAAATGTGGAGACTAATATAGTGAATGAAATTTATAAAGTAAGGAGGTTAGTGTAAGTTAGTTGGGAACATGAAAGGATTACATGATGGTAGTTCTCAAATAATCCACACATGGATTGTTTTAAATTCTTGTATGAGGTGAATTACATGTGAATTAATTTAGTACACGATACTTGATTATGAAAAAATGAAATATTTCCACAAGAAGCCAGTTTGTGAGGTTACTATGTGATAGTCAGTATGTGGACATACTGTGAGTCAATGAAAATGTTTTATGAAACTGCCATAGAAAATATAGTACACAAAGTTGGGATAATGAATATTGAATGTGAATTATGTACATCATGCTATGATGAGATTTTTGATACGAGAAGTTACTTCATGAAATATGTATTACATAAACTTTCATGCAGTATGTGTCCTCTTCCACACTTATAAAAGGCCACCCCTCTCCTATCCTCTTCACAATTCCAAAAATAATTTGGCTATGACAAGACCTACCAAATTTTCTTCCTTAATTCCATTCTCAAATAAAATATTCCTTAATTTTATTAGGAAACCATCATTATAATACTTTAGGTATAAACCAAAAGAGGTTATTTAAAGAATATGTAAAATTATTAAACTTGTGTTTTTGTTATATTTCATCTTCCACCTCCTTAAAATATTATCCCAATATGATGAGATAATGAAAAAAATATCTAAAATATACTAATATTTTTTTATGTTAATCTAATAACCTATATTCATCACCTCTTCCATCAAATGGGAAACAAAACAAATTATCATATATACAACCGACTACCGATTCAAAAACCAATGTAATTCGTATTCCATAACCACCTCTCATTAATGGATAAAATAATAGATTTAAAATATTTATATTATATTTATGAAATAATTAGACTTATTTAATTATGATATAAAATATACATTATAAATTTCCATTATGTGGGAATATGATAATGTCGCTCGTTTGTATAGAGAACTACCGCCTCACAAAGTGATGTGATTCATTTTTTCACTTATGATTTACATGGAAGAAAATTAAGATAAATTTATTTATTATATGAGTTATATATGACATAATAATGACTCTATAAAAGTTATATATTATTTTTTTTCCATTCAGTCCATCAGGAAAGAATATGCAAACAACGTTCATGCGTACATACGACCTACCTTCTTCATGAACAATGTAATTAATTTTCTACCTCTAACCTTATTAGATCACTCTAAATACATATTTAATGAATATATATGATAATTATATTTTTTTTTTAAAAATATTATTTGATGTAACCATGATCAATGTTGACAGACCAAAAATACCAAATTAAAACACACATGAAAAACAAAGCAGTTATTCCCCAAAACACGATTTTAACATGGAATTATTAATAAAAAAAGTAATAAAAGGAAATAGGTAAATAATATATGGTAAGATAAATATAATTATGGTTATGTAAAATATTTATAATAACTATACATTTATTATAATGTAGGTTCAAGCATGTATGAAGGAATTTGAGACTTATGGTAACAAAATTTCATATCACTTTTCTTTCTGTGGGACACATGACTTAGATAACACTTGTTTATTTTGTTTATTTTGTGTGGTGTATAAAATGACCATGAATTTATTCTAGGAATCTTATCATTAAATTTTGTTATATAAATATTCATTTAATTTTCTTTCTTTCATGGGGCTTATGATTCAAAAGATACCAATGTGGTAAAGGTTCTATGTGACAATTTAATTGTTTATCAGGATTGTTTATGATTATACTTTCGATGATGGAAAATTATGATGTATCTCACAAGAAACTCTGGAATTTTATTATACTCTGGTTATGTTAGGAAAATAAAATGTTCCTTTAATTTTCCACTATTTATTTACTCAAGATTTTAAAATAATTTTTTTAAGAAAGACCGACATTATTTATCTATTTGGTAAAAATTATTCATTCTAGAATTTCCATGTATTTTAAAAATTATTTAATGAAACTTTTTTCTAATATATAATGATTTATTAATGAAATTATTAACCATGTTTGAATTTTTTCTAAATAGATTAAAATGAATTTTTTTTACATTTACCACATGAACACTATTTTCCATCACCATGACACTCAATGTTGTAATTTTTCCTTTATATGTTTAAAATATTATTTTCAAACAAAAGGATTTTAACTATGTTTTATGAAATTTTAATTTTAAAAAGGTTATTTTCAATGTGAAAAGGTTATTTTCCTCAATAAATGTCCCAAGTGATCTTTCAAAATCATTTTCCATCAATGTTAAAATATTTTGATATTACTTAAGCTTTAATAGGGATATAATCCAAGGATTTCATCCTTATTATTTATTTTGATGTGTTTTTTTAAGATGGAAAGATGTGTATAAACCCCATTACTTTTTCTATGGATTATGATGTGATGAAATGTTTATGAAACCAATTTACTTTCATGGTTTCTGAGATGATAAATGTTTTATAATCTTAATGGACACCTACCTATGGTTTTCATTATGTGATGGTGGTTATTATGTTACCATGGAAAACAGTTATGTTATAAATAAGGATGTAGGTTATGTTATAACCAAAAATGGTGTTTATGTTTTAACCAACGTAGATGGTCATATTATAACCAAGTTTGTCTCGGACAAATATCTCCAAATAATGCATTGGGTAAAGATTGACATCTCACGAGACAAACAAAACTTGAATAGGAAATGAAACTAGTTCAATAAAGGACTATGTCCACTATGATAGTCTTGAGAGTGAACCATGACTACTATGATGGTTTGTTGAGTAAACTTGTTCCACTATGACAGTTTTTGAAATAAACCTTGAATGCTAAAGAAATGATTTTTTATGATTATATGTATGCAAAAAATCTATGTCTTACACTACTGTTATACTCTCATAGATAATGTTCTTTGATTCCATTATTATTCATGTCGTACAAACTGCCAAGATTTATTCCATGACTTATTTTTATGATTATATGATATTCTGGGTGTGGGTTTCAAATGTTATTCTCTGGTTCTCATATACTTATGCTCACATTATATTGATATATCCTAGGTTTATCCTTACATTCCATTTCAGATCACCCTTTATTCTGTTTATTTTCCCCAATTTATGAAGAAAGGTATTATGTATGAAATGTTTAATAAGGGGGATAGTTATGAATAAATTAGTTAGAAATGATGTAGTTCACCTATGAACCAGTTGTTTATGTATCTATGTTTCCAATGGCACTAGACCTTTATGATTTTTTTGTGTGGATTGTTATATTATATAATGAAAATTCATCTATTAAGATGTAATCACTATGTATTAAAAGATTGTGCCTTTAAATTTGGTATTATGGAAAAGGTTTAGTTAAACTTTGGAATTTAGGAAAATAATAATTTCATTATAACCCTTAGGATAATATTAAATATTGAATAATTTCTGAAGTTATGGTAAAGAGAGGAGTGTGGTTTTCATTGAAAAAAAATACCTTTTTGGAAACTATAAGTGGATGTGGATCTAGAAACGTTGTTCCTAGGGGTAATAAGACAAATAATGGTGTATTGAAATAGACGTGATCTTCACCAGGTTCAAGACAATAGGCCTTACTGCACACCAGTTTTGACACTCCTGGGAATATATTTTGGAAATTCATAGACTTTTTTGGAACAATCATGAAAGATTCAAAAAAATTAGGATCATGAATGACCTATGTTATACCATAAGTTTCATATATTTAAAGGAAGGTGTCATGATTTATATATAATATTAAATTTTTTTAATTATTTTTTAGTTTCCCACTATGATTAGTTTTCCTTACACAATGATTTTTGGCTTTATTCAATGGATTAAACTAGAACACACTATGTTAATAATGAACGAAACATAAAATGCAATGATTTTTCTCATGAGAAGCCATACATTATAGGAGATGTAATAAAAAGATATCATTTATATACTCACATTACTTTTTCAAGCTATGTATCATGTAGAAATTACAAATGAGCAAAGGAGGAAAAATGTTCTATTGATTCCTTCATGAGGAAACCCCAAACTTCATTTATTAGTTTTGATGATCTAATTGTTTATTATCAATGTATTAGTACCACTAAAAAGACATTTTCCATTATCTAGTGTTTGGAGAATGAAAAAATCATTTTCATTTTCTATCATTTGGAAATAAAACAGGTCAATGGTGGATTATTATCAAGAATACAAATCAAAAAGTTGAAATTGTATTCATGATATGATATGAATTTAAGAACGTATTTCGAATAATTACTTTCCTCATATTCTTTATATGAAAATGGATATGGAAATACTTAAGTTAAAATAGAAGGATGATGAATCTATAGGTACCAATGACATGAATTGTATAATACATGAAAGGTACACATATGGTATTATCATCCAACATAAAAGTGAGGTTAATTAATTCTTTAGGGAATTAAAGCCAAGTATGTTAATGTAATTTACCACAAGGGGAGTCAATATAAATGATTAAACATTTCCATTTTCTATCAAGTTGCTAATTAGGATTGGATTTACCCAATAATGACATGGTTTTCATAAGAAAATAAACACGAAATTAAATATAAAATATTAAAACAATAAATAAAAGAAGACGAGCATTGATTTATTCTCTATGTGTGCAAGGAATCATGGAAGAAATTTTCTTAAGGGGACTGGTAAATGGTTTAATTGTGTAAATAAGGTCATCGTGAAGTCAATTTTGGAGGGGATAGGAAAAGTAAACTAATGATGTGAATAGAGAGAAATATCAATAGAATTCACCAACCACACTCTATTGTTTAAAATGAAAGGAGTATGGGTATAATGTTAACCAATTCCCAAATACAATTTTTAATAATGATTATCTATGTCAGTAACCTCTTAATCCAAGAGACAAATGGAAATATCATGTGATCACTATTATTTATTAGGGGTGTGATAATGATGCGGTGAAAGGTATACTTACCATACAATATAGAACTATTGATATATTATTTCAATATATATATACCTAATATTTTATATCCAATGAATATTAGAAGGGTATAATAATTAAACCCCAATGATTATATTTTTAATTAATAGTGAAAAACCCTAGTGGTATGGTGATTGCATATCAAGTCTTTGATTCTTCTCTGGTTGAAGTTTACAAGATTTTTCTTCTCAAAAACCATATTATTCTTCCTTTAGTTGAATTTTATGTTATATTATACATGTAATAGATTTATCTATATAAAAAACAAATCAATTTTCAAGGAAGGGAAGTCACATTTGACATTCCATAACAACCTACAATCATCTATTAGTGAGATGATAAATATGACCTTCTGATGGAGATCACATACATTTTATGGGTATTGATTCACATTAAAAGGTGAGTATATCTCATATTTTTGGGGATAAAATCAACATATATGATATACTTATGGTGTGGTATTTTTAGATTTATTTCCATAAACTTTTCCTAGAATTCCACTAATACGTGAAGTTGAGTTACTAATAAAACTCATACCCGATGTCATACCTATTTCAAAGATTAGATTTTGAACAATACAGATGGAGTTGTAGGAATGAGATAAGAATATCTATGTGAACCATGATAGGGGATTAAATCATCCTATTACATCACCTTGTGGTTCACCTATTCCATTTGTTAAGAAGAAATATGGATCGATGCGACTCTATATTGATAACTGTTAACTGAAAAAAATTACCATCAAGGAAAAGTATACTCTACCCCATATTGATGGGTTCTTTGATCAACTACGTGGAGATCAATATATTCCAAGATAGAAATTATTTTTGGAAATCATCAACTAGGGTTCAAGAAGGAGTCTATACTGAAAAAAAAATATTTTGTACAAGGTATGGACAATATGTGTATCTCCATTTTCTATTACTAATTCTTCCACTATCTTCATGAATTCAATGAATAGAGTCCTCTAAGATTACATTTATTAGTTTTTGGTAGTCATTACAGATGATAATCTTTTATATTCAAAGGTAAAAGAAGATTATGAAGATCACATGCAAATTATTTTTAAGACCCTAAGGAAGGAAAAAATGTATGAAAAATTTAAAAAGTTTGAATTTTGGTTATAAAAGGTTTCATTTTTGGGTCAAATAATCTCAAGATAGGTTATATTGGTGGATCCATCCAAGACAGAGGCTATTGAATGTCATCCAAGACCAAGCATAGTATGTGAGATCTGAAATTTTTTTATTTTGGATAGATATTATAAATGGTTTGTAGAGAATTTATCACAACTATCTAATACACTCACCTTTTTAACTTGGAAGGTAGCCAAGTTCATATGGATGGATGATTGTGAGTAAAATTTCAACGAAATTAGGATAATATTAGTCAGTGCACCTATTATTACATTACCCAATAGTGGATAAGGTTTTGTAATCTATAGTGATTCATTCATTAAGGGATTAGGAAGATTTCACATGTAGAATGACATGGTCATAGCTTATACCACAGGAAATTTTAATGTTCGTGATAAAAAATAACCAATTAATCTTTTAGAGTTAGATGAGGTAATTTTTGTATTAAAGACATAGAAAATATAATAAAAGTGACATTTATTAATTGAAAATTACCGACAGATCATACATATGCTGGTAAAAATGATTAATTACAACAAATATTAAATTCTATTGATATTAAATATAGGTACCAACAATTTTTTTACCAACATATATTTTTGTTTATATTGGTAGTTTAATGCTAACAAATCCTTTGATAACATTTAAATTGTTTTCCTTATCATAAAAACATAAATAATTGATTTTCTAATAAATGAATATGTTGTCATTAATTATTATTAACAAAAAATATTTGACCATTATAGAAATTAGTTAGAAATAAATTATTCAATAATATCAAATATTTTTCCAAAAATTGAATTTATACATATATATATATATATTCCCCATTACAAGTATATCATTTTGATAATAAAATCATATGATTTAATTAAAATTTCCATAATTTAGTAATATTTTTTGATAATATATATATATATAAACATAATAATTATAAAATATATTTTTCTTATATAGATTCATAATTTTTTCATTATAAATATATGAATAACCAAAATTTTCACCCCCTACCACCCCACATGTTCCCCATGAACCCTCTACTAACCCTACCATGTTCCCCGCGACACCACTTCCTACACCATACCTCCTAATTCTTTGTAGAACACTCCCCATTCCCAGTCGTCATACACCTTTGACATCCTCTGCGAACCTCCTTGCAGTTCCAAGCCGGTGTACCCCTTCAACATCATCATGTGAAAACCCTCTCTATCCCCATCCGGCATCCTCACACGAAAACGACATTGGACCTTTCCCTCACAGGTGTTCCAAGATGTGGTATCTACTCATCAATCATCATCCACCTCATTTTAGACCGACGTCCCTGTGTGGCCCATATTTCCTCGACACCATAACTCAATCATAGCCATCCTATGAATCATTGTGCATCGCGCATGGTCATTCATTTCCTTACACTACAACACCCACTACTTCCCCCTAATTTGAATTTTGTCCACATTTAACTACTTTATATGTTTTCCATGGAAATAACTCTATCCCTAGATTTTGTTTGTGCTAGAACATTTTGGTTTCTAATTTGAGATGAGTTCGATAGAAATGATTTATGTGTTATAGATAGATCTACTGCAATGTTCATTTCTATTATAATTGGTAGTAATAAGTTTTTTAGTATGTTTTTGTTCTTAATTGGCTATATGATCATTATTTTTTCTAAAACGCTCTTCATTGTTATGTTTTTTGAATTTCTAGGCATATAAATTTATTTGATCTCTTTGATTTGTTCACTAGTAAGTAATTGATAATTCCCTATGAAATATAACCAAATTTGTTTCTATAAATAAATTTTCATCCATTTTGTTCATTAATTATCATTTTTCTATGTATTTCCAAAGTATAAAATTTGTAAAAAAATTATGGTAGTGTGTCAAGGGGATGTACATGCTATTGACTGAATGAATGAAATTATTTTTGATACCCTCCATTACCATCCCTTTTCATTCCGTTCTTTAGTCATAATTACTTTATTTTAAGAAATAATTTCTTACAATGGTAATTCTTTTTATATTATTTCATCAACATTGGGATTGTACCCATATTTAATTGTTGGCATAAGATAAAAAGTTGTATTCAATGTTGTGTAAGTTAAATGTTTATATTTTATCCTCTTTTTTAATAGTTGAAAGTTTTTTTTCTTCCTAATACATTTGATGACTATCAATTGTTTATGGTTTTAACATAATCATTCATTTTTTTGTGCAAATTAGTTGACAATGTGTTATAACTTTCATCACAAGTTCACTTTATTAATTCCAATTTACACTTTCATGAGCCTTACTATTTTGGGTTTGAAGAAGGATAATTGTTTAATTGTTGATATATGTGAACTGTAGAAATAATGAATAATAATTTAGATGTGAATGTGGATACACATTCTAAGGTAAGAAAATAGTGTTCTCATTACAACCATCTTTTATTGGGGTAAAACTTGTTTATATTTTTTATCATCCTCATATGTGTCTACAGATAATTTCATCTCCCACCCAAAAAGTATAGTCTTCTTTATAATACCTTCTCTCAGTTTTGGAAAGGTTAGCCATTGTGAAAGTGATTTTAACACAGTAGGTATAAAAAACTTTTTTAGAAATTTTGAATATGATATAACCACTCATTGATGCTTCAATACAAAATGTTGTTGTAAATTAGGATCTTCAATTATATTTATTTATAAATTTATATTCATGATTTTTATTAGTTAAGGAAAATATAATATTTGAATCACATTATCCTGAATGACCATTTAATGGTAACAAGATAAGTTCACCTTGTAAATGGATTTTTTTTCTCAAATTACTTATTTAAGGAACCTCACATTTGTTATTTCAGGTTCATATTAATGTAAACTAGAACCTCACCCGTGCATATGCACAGAGCTGTAATTCGAATCTAATTGTCAAAATTGTATTAATAGTTTGAGAAGTTAATAAAAAAAATTAGTTTAAATATGTTAAAATTACAGCATCAGTGATAGATAATAATGAAAAGAAAAGAGAAATAATATGTATTATAAATTATATATGAAATTGATTGAAAAAGAAAAAACCTGATGTAATAAGATACATGATAACATGATGTATCCTAATGTATATATCATATAAAATGAAACATTATTTTAAGCATGGAGAGATCATAATACATGATGTATCAGACATTTTTAATGAGAAATATTACAAATTAACACTGATTCGTGAAAATTGAAATGGTGATAATCACATAATAATTTTTTTTTTGAAACTAATGAAATATAAGAAAATGTCTATAGATAAGTATTTTTTTGGAAGAACATGGGTGAAAAATTTTACAAAGGATACTCTTTTGAGGCCATGTCATGAAATTCATAGTCACACCCTATTATTAATAGCCTCACAGAAGTGCCCTATGTCACTACTACAATGCTCACATCCTCATTTATCATATGAAAGGATAAAATTATGCTCACATCCTAATAATTTAAAATTTTAAAAGATAATAAATGAAAGATGATTTATTACAATGCTCAAATCCTTGTTGCAATGATAACATTGTTGTAGCAATGCTCACATTATTGCTAAAATGATGAAATCTTAATGACCGCAAAGTGCCTTCCTACACCAGTTCAATATAGTTCAATGGATGGTCAGCCAAACACAAACCTCTAGGGTGACCCAATTTCCTACTCTAGAAAAAATGTGATGGGTTAATCAATGATGATAAAGGAAATATAAGGAATGTAATATATTATAGGGTACTAGAATATCTTTGGCGATGTTTTGGGGGATCCCAATAACAGATACTTTGAGAATGTGCCTTATAATTTCCTATAAGATAATAGTTCAAACAAAATGAACTCACGTAAAAGTATTTCCTAAAACACAAATTGGTTAAAGATCTAAAATTACAATACCGCAAAAATCACAGAAGCTTCTCTCTGTGTGTGAAAACCTGAAATTATGTACAGATGAAATTCAACACAGTTGTTAGCTATATAACATTTTCAAACTCTAAAATAAATCAACATATAGGTGCTTAAAATCAGAAATGTCCACTCCAATGATTTAATTAAAATAAGATATAATGAAGATAAGTAATTAATACCCGAGTGGACGAAAACTTTTTAATTGTTGTAACAAATCCATTGTCATTGTTTAACTTGACTCCTAAACATATAGTGCTTTCATGTTCCTATAACAGAGTTGTAAAATGAATAATCACTATCCCGGTATTGAATAACATTCAATATAATAAATTACACAGGGTAGTTCATTAAGCAATATTATTCACCCAAAAAAAATATCACATCCCCTGCTGAAAGTTAACTTCATCAATCAACCATAGTATTACTTTTTGTACAACTTCAGAATTTTCTCCCACAAATTAATCCCTTTCTCCATAGCATCACGTTGGATTTTTTAATCCATTCTAGCACAATGATGAAATAAGATTTTTGATAATGGGATTCAAGAACGATGTAGTCAGAATTCACCTTGGAAGCTAAACCATAAGAAATATCGGGGTTGGGAGGATACCCAATGGCATAGAATATAGGTTGAGAAGTTCTGTTTTAGAATGGGAACTGCTTCACATAATACTGGTCAAAGAACTAAAAAGAAAATATTCCTTCTTATAGACTTTTTCATTATCCGAAAACATTGTGGTTTTCTCAAGAAATTCAAAATCATTCGACATGATAATAGTGGAAGAAACTGAGGAATCTAGACCATTATAATTAATATCACTGTATGATGGAAATTAAAGAAAAGATGACTTAAAACTACTAAAATCATTCCCTGATTTGAAAGACAAGGCAAAATGAAAGGAGTCTAAGATACAAAAAAACTATTTCTAAGCCAACCAAAGAAAACCAAGGATGCATTTTATGAATCAACATGTCCCTGGAAGACATAATATTTCTAGGAGAATAAGTAGACATTCCCATGTTTAATGAAATGGTATCTCTTACCTCTAATACAGAGTGCTGAAAAAATAGGGAATTGGAGCTCCCCAAATGTTTGAGATGGATCCATATGATTTTTGGAGATAGGTCCTTTCCCAAGTTATTTTGAAGAAGTTCAACCTATTCTACAAACTGAGTTGGTGTGCCATGCTGGTGAAAAAAATAGAATAACTTATAATGTAGGAGTATTTGTAACATATTTTGAGGAAAAAAATTACATAATGAGAAGTCATGTATATGAAATTCATAATAAATAAATAGATATAATAGAATGACAGACTGATTAGGAACAAAATTTAACAATTTTTGCATTGAATGTTATATATTGAGCAGTATCAACTATAATAAGATGTTCCAAATCCCATAACTAGATTTTTTATCAACTTTATATTTTTTTTGGATGCCTAAGAACAATTGTATCCTTCTATTCCTCCACAAGAACAATCATTTCCCGCATCAAACCAACCATGAATGAGTCGTAATTAATTTACATAGTTCCTGATCAGTTTCAGAGTACAAGCCATCTCATGTTAGTTCACCCTATCACCTGGTATGTAGGATTGAATCCATTCATTTATATTGATTATATTGAATATATATAAAGCATAAATTAGTGGTAAAGGATATTGCAATAAAAGTGGATTAAACCTGGAGACACTTTAAATAATAGAGAAAATGGAGGATAATGTTATGAATCCAGAACATAATAATATGTATGACTGTAAATATGTATTACTTTAATATATGTAATGAAACAATGATGAAATATTAATATTTTCAAAAATAATAAATAATAAGATATTTTCACATCGAAGAATATACTATTAACAAATAACAATTATAAAATTGGATATCATAAAATTCAGCTTAATGTTAGGATTCGGTAATTAAATATAGATATTATTAGTGACATAGGGACATAGTCAGAGGATACTTTTAGGTGTGTTGAGAAGAAATAGAGTGGTTCTTGGAAAACATTTTAAGAAAATAAAAATTTTTCCCCTTATGAATGTTATTTATATTACCAAATAACACTGGGAAAAAATCTAATTGAACCCACTATGCACAAGTTTGATACCCCATTCAAAAAAATAAAACAATTAACCAAATTACATTACTTCCAAAATTTATGAAATAATAATGAATTGTTCATATTTAAATTAATTCAATCATTAAGTATACCTTTTTAACTCATGAAAATTTATCACAGAATAATTAAAAATTGAGTTTAAAAATAATTATATAAAAACTCAATAGATGAATTCAAGGGTATATACCCTACCCAAATTGATATAGTGTTATAAATCCCAGGGATACATTACATCATTTATGTACCTTTATCTGTTATTATACAACAATTGTAAAAAAACTCTATGTACTATAGAAAGAACCAAATCACACATGGGGTATTTGTACAATTTTTATTGTATGTTTCTTTGAGAATAAATTGAATATATGTGACTAAAAATGATTTTTTGGAACCATGTCATAGAAGGTAACCTAATATTACAAAACATCTAAAAAATATACTTGAAAATACACATCGTGGTGTGCTATTCTGGATTAGGACATTGTGACACATTCTGCCGATAACAACCATGTCCACACTAAATTAATCTCTGATATGAAAATTTTCAATAATTAATTTCCTTACTTCACATTACACATGAGACTACACTTAAGGACATTAACAATAGGGATTTCAGTCACCCAATTTACCTTATCCTCAACAAAACTTCTCAAGAATACTAACTTTCTCAAACACGAACATTTCACTAGTTTTTTAGGAAAATATACCATTAAGTAAAAATAACACCATTCTTGTAACCATTCTTATGTACTCATTGTTTTGAATTTGAGTGTCACCAGTAATCCATGACATTGAATGTGCATGGAATAATGATCTTCATTCCATGATATCATGTCAGTAGTTGTAGTATTACACCTATATCCTCGATTTATATCATTTCCACTCAATTTTTGTATGAAATTTAAATGATTCTCTTTTCCAAATTATTATGGTATTGTTTCTAACGCTTTCGTCGGGGCGCACGCATCCGTCTGTGGGGGACGCACAGCTATTGCCCCGCATTCCCGCTTTCCAAAGGCGGGCGGCAGTCGCTCCTTGTTCAGGGACGTCTGCTCCTTGATCGAAATGGGATGATGGGATGTCGGTTCATCCTCCTATGGATTCCTCCTCAGAACTCGTCACCTAGTCCGGGTCTCCCTCATAGATTTAATACGTTGTTCGTCAATCACATTCCCGGTTCTATATATTCATGGACGCCGGTTAATTACACTACTTCCGTCAAGACTTTCCATAGGGTCTTGACATGGTAGCGACCTTCGGTCGGAGTAGACGGAAACATCAGGTATGTCGGGGCATCTCTGGGTGCGTGGACATAGGGGAACCTGTATTCTTCCTCATAAGAGGGCATATCAAGGGTGCAGAACCCGAGGCATGCATCTGAGGTTTTCCTCAGCTTCCTATGTTTAACACAGAGTATTCCACGAGTTTAACGTCTTACGGAGATGGTTACGCCAAAGGTGTTCCATCCGAGGTTTTCCTCAGGCATCTCACGTTTATCATGAGGTAGGCCGCGAGTTTAACGTCTTGCAGAGATTGAATGAGGGTGATCATAACATCCCATATAGATGGATCATATTGGTATATCCCAAAGAGAGAACACCTGGAAGATGGATGGATCAGAACGCCCAATGAGGACGGATCCGAGGTGGTTCACTCCCTAGAGGGGAGATGTCACACCATAATGGCTGATCTGAACACCACTGAGGGCGGATCATGGGAAGTGCTCCCCGGGATGGGGGATACCATGGATTACCATGGGTTGGGATTGAACCTCTTGGAGGTTTCCAACGTTCCCTATATAGAGGACTGGGATCAAAACCCACGTAGTTCGAAAGGGTGATGAATCGGGGTGTACACAGAGGACAACAACCCAGAGATATCTTGGGGAATACACGTGGAAAGTGGCCCATGGGCCGCTAGGAGCATCGAGAAGGTGGATGACATGATCCCACCGGGATGTTGCGGCCCGGGTGAGAATCAGGATGGGTGATGGATGGATGAATGAAGTGGAGGGGAATTGAAACGGGACCATCGCAGGGGGTGATAGTGAAGTTGGGCTTGAGCCATGAAGAGGCTTCTTACGTATCCCCGTGGTAGGGAATCAAAGTCTGCGTAGTTTGGGATGGTGCCGGTGAACTGACGTGATGGTGGACCTTGTCCCGATGAATGTCGTCCACGAACCAATGTGAAGGTGGACCTTGGCCCGATGGATGTCGTCAGCGAACCAACGTAAAGGTGGACCTTGGTCTGATGCGTTAGCGAACCGACGTGAAGGTGGACCTTGGTCCGATGGGCATCGTCAGCATACCGACGTGAAGGTGGACCTTGGTCCGAAGAGAGATGGGCTTGAACCTCGGGGAGGCTTCCTATGTACCGTGCCTTGACATGGATCAAAGACCTCGTAGTTCAAAGGGTTTTATCGGTAAACCGACGTGAAAGTAGACCCGTGGGTCCACTAGTGGTGGGCTTGAACCTTGGGAAGGCTTCCTACGTACAATGCCTTGACATGGATCAAAGTCCTCGTAGTTCAAAGGATTGATGGAATACAGTTTAACGTCATGCAGGACGATAGTGAACCCTGACGTGAATAAACGACGGGCGGTGGGTGTCGGTGAACCGACGTAAATGAGGGACCTTGGTCCAATGGGAAATGGGCATGAAAATGGGGGGCCTGGCACACCGAATAGGAGACGGTTTGGGCCAATGATTGTTGGTCTTGAACCTTATGGAGGCTTCCTACGTACCATTCCTTGACACAGATTAAATTCCTCGTAGTTCGGATTGGGGAATACAGTTTAACGTCATGCGGGATGTGGGTGAACTAACGTGAATGAGGTCGGAATGACCAGATGGTGGGTTTGAACCTCGTAGAGGCTTCCTACGTACCATGCCTTGACATGGATCAAAGTCCTCGTAGTTCGGGTTGGTCACAACGGCTTGCCGTCGGACTGGAATTGCAGTTTAACATCATGCTGGACGTAGGAAGAACTCGACATGAATTGGATGATGGGTGGGCTTGAACCTCCGGAAGGCTTCCTACGTATCATTCCATGACATGGATCAAAGACCTCGTACTTCATATGGGGGCTTCATCGGCGAACCGGCGTGAAAGTATACCTTGGTCCAATGGGTGGTGGGCTTGAACCTTTGGAAGGCTTCCTACGTACCATGCCTTGACATGGATCAAAGACCTCGTAGTTCAGGTGGGGGCTTCGTCGGCGAACCGACGTGAAAGTGGACCTTGGTCCAATGAGTGGTGGGCTTGAACCTCAGAAAGGCTTCCTACGTACCATGCCTTGACATGGATCAAAGACCTCGTAGTTCAGGTGGGAATGGGTGTGCAGTTTAATTTCATGCAGGACAAGGGGAGGGGCATACAATTTAATGTCATGCTGGACAAGGGCGAAACTCGACTTGAATGAACGACCGAGAAATATGGCTTGAACCACATGGAGGCTTCCTACGTACCATGCCTTGACATGGATCAAAGACCTCGTAGTTCGCTATGGGTGGGGGTCAGGGTCGGTGCACACTCTAATCCAACGTGAGTCATGCTCGGTGTGAGAAACAAGAGGTTTCAAGGACCAGACGATCACGTCGTGAAGGATGCGTCCGTGAGAAGCGAAGAGGGGCTTACGCGTTAGGCGGCCCATGGTGTTGGGACTTACATCAGGATGGAGGCCCAGAGTGAAGAATGACGATGATTTCGGGCTTGATCCTTGAAGAGGCTTCCTACGTACCATGCCTTGACATGGATCAAAGACCACGTAGTTCTTCTAATGACGGCTTACTGCCGATTGGGGGTTTCAACGGCTTACCGCTGGATTGGGTCACAATGGCTTACCGCTAGATTAGGATGTCAACGGCTTACCGCTGAATAAGGTCGCAACGGCTTACCGCTGAATAAGGATCACAACGGCTTACTGCTGGATAAGGATCACAACGGCTTACCCCTGAATGGGGTCACAACGGCTTACCGCTGGATGATATCACAACGGCTTACCGCTGGATAAGGATCACAATGGCTTACCGCTGGATGAGGATCACAACGGCTTACCGCTGCATGGGGTTGCAACGGATTACTGATGGATGGGTTCACAACAGTGAATGGGGATTATGCAAGGAGATGTTCGGGTGCCGCTATGGAGAGGCATTGGTGAATGGGGCTTATGCAAGAAGCTGCCCGGGTGCCGCTATGGAGAGGAATTGGTGAATGGGGCTTACGCAAGGAGCTGACCAGATGCTGCTAAGGAGCGACAATTGGTGAATGCGGCTTACGCTAGGAAGATGCCCGGGTGTCGCTAAGGAGCGGCACTGGTGAATGGGGCTTATGCAAGAAGCTGCCCGGGTGCCGCTATGGAGCGGCAATGGCGAATGGGGCTGACGCAAGGAGCTGCTCTGGTGCTGCTAAGGAGCGGCAATGGTGGAAGGGGCTTATGCAAGGAATCTTCCCGGTGTGCTGCTATGGAGCGGCAATGGTGAATGGGGCTTATGCAAGGAGCTGCATGGGTGCCGCTATGGAGCGGCAGTGGTGAATGGGGCTTATGCAAGGAGCTTCTCGGGTGCCGCTATGGAGAGGCAATGGCGAATGGGGCTTACTCAAGGAAGATTCCTGGTGTGCTACTAAGGAGCGGCAATGGTGAATGGGGCTTACGCAAGGAAGCTGCCCGGTGTGTCGTTAAGGAGCGGCAACAGTGGATGGGGCTTACGCTAATAAGATGCCCACAATGTCTTCCTCATTTATGGCCATGAGGGCATCCCAACTCACTGATTAATTGAGGCCTTCACCTATGCACTGGTGCACAAAAGGATAATGCCAAGGGGCATTGGAATCATGCCACTGTATTCATGGCATTGAGAATCTTACACTTGGAGCATAAGGCATCTCCTGTTTGAAACAATAGGCATCCTACGTTAGGAACATAGGGTGAATACTACAGTTTAGAGTCATGTAGGTAGGACTATTTGCGTCTCATGTTAAGAGCATGAGGCATCTCTTGTTCGGAGAAAGAGGCATCCTATGTTAAGAACATAGGGAGTACTACAGTTTATAGTCATGTAGATAGGACTGTTGGCATCTCATGCTTGATGTATGAGGCATCTCTCATATGGAGAGAGATGCATCATATCATTTGTTAGATAGGGATTACTACAGTTTAGAGTCATGTAGAAAGGACTATTGGCATCTCATGCTTGGAGCATAAGGCATCTCTCGTATAGGGCAAGAGGCATCCTATGTTTGGCACATAAGGATTACTACAGTTTAGAGTCATGTAGGTAGGATTGTTGGCAGAAGGTGCCTAGAAATGGTTGGTGTTGGGACTTACGCAAGGGAGGCCCTTTCTGGTTCAACCTGGCATAGGATCCAAGTGATTGGGTTTGGAGGAGTTTCCTGAGGAATGGTTCGACTCAAGGTACTTGGGGAATTGATGATGAGAACCTCAACTCATGACATATGAAACAAACCAAGAGGAAGACAACAACTCAAGGTGTTTCATGTTGTGTGGAGGAGTGTATCAAATCATGGTATTCCATAGGAGGAAGGTGGGAGCGCATAAGTGTGTAATAGAAAATCCCGACAACCCGTCCCGAAATGGTCGCAGTGTGACTCTCCATTTTTCATGGGGGTCTGTGACGGCATTGAAGGGACCGGCCCGGAGGGCCGGGACCGCAGCCCGGCACTGACCCCGAGCAGGGGTGTGGGGGCGCAGCCCCCGCGGTATGGACCGGTGGGCGCGAAGGTAGGATCCTCGCGAAGGATATGTCTTCGCGAAGTAGCTTCGCGGAGCATGGCCTCGCGGAGCAATGGTCTCTCGCAGAGCAAAGGGGTCTCGTGGAGCTTGGTCTCGTGGAGAAACATCGCAGAGCAAAGGGGTCTCGCGGAGCTTGGTCTCGTGGAGTAGCATCGCGGAGCAACATCGTGGAGCTTGGTCTCGCGGAGCAGCATCGCGGAGCATGGACTCATGGAGTCTCGTCTCGCGGAGCAGCAACGCGAAGGAAGCTGCTCGCGGAGCATGGCTTCACGGAGCCGCAATGCGGAGCTCTGCTCGGCCGCCCAAGGGGCGAAGTGGCCGTGGCCGTCCTTTTTGGAGATGGGGGGTGTGCTGGGTATTTATAGGCAAGGGGCGCCGCGAAGAAGAACTCCCGTGCCTCCTCAGGTGCTTCGCGGCGCGCTCGCGAACGTCAAATTCGTTCGCGGAGAGGTACCGCCTCCGGAGCTTCGCGGCGGGCTCGCGAACGTCAAATACGTTCGAGGAGAGTTACCGCCTCCGGAGCTTCGTGGGACCGCGATTCTCGGGTGCTTCGTAGAGGTGCTTCGCATCAGTACTTCGCGAGGTGTCTTCGCGGCGTATCGCAAACGTCAAACGGGTTCGCAAAGCCTCTTTCCTCATTACTTCGCAGCGGCGCTCCGCGATCACGGAGGGGGCGTCGTGAATGGGCTTCGCGAACCAGATTTCAAGACAAACTTCAAATGTCCATAACTCCTAATATGTAACTTCGTTCGGGCCCTATGACCTACCAAATCGAAGAATGCGAAATGGACTACGATCTTGGATCATGTATGGAAGCATTTGGAAAATTTTGGGGACGCGTTTTCCGGGGTCTACTGGTATAACCATGAAGGCCTATTTATCATTCTAGAAAAAAGTCTTTTGAATACTATATAAATGATCTCCTAGTTCAATGATACTAAAAACAACATGAAAATATTTATTATATAATAGTGGTAAATAATTCTCTAATTTTAATTATCTCTTTACTTATTTTAGAAACACAACATTAGACATGTTATAATGTCCCCCCTATTGGTTCATACTAAAAAACCTAATATTTTGTTAAAAGATTATTAAAAATAATAATAGTGATAAAAAAATAGTTGTAACAAATATACATTACAAAAATTAAATGACACTCCCATTTCTTAGAAGATACATCAATAGGGAGAGAAGTACAGTAAACACTATTGAGAAAAAATATTTAGAAATTAATGATAAAAAATAATAGTGATTATTAATAAAATAAAGAAAAAATATTGATAGTGAAAAAAAAGTTAATCAATCCTTACGATAATGTAAAATGAAATAATAGTTAGAAACAATTACCTTGAATTATTGTTACCATTTCATTTAAAAAACTGGATATGATGATAAGGATACCTGAATTAGAGAAGACATGCGAGTTAATTAGGAACTATTTTAAAGTTCATGTTATGTAGAATAAATGTTGATATCGTTAGTAACATCAAATTTGGAAAAAGATTCATCAAATAATGAAACAAAAACACTATGATAAAAAATCTACAATGGGGAGAGGGGTAAAAGTAACAGAAATTTTTGAATAAAAAAAACCTGAAGTAAAATATACAATGATAAAAAAGAAAAAACATATTTTAGAGAACATAGTAAATATTTTATATTGAAACAATAAATAGAATAATATTTATGTGGCTACATGAAAAAATAAATCATATACAGAAACTAAACATTTATGTTATGACATCACTAATAGTATATGAAATCTATTAATCCGGAAACAATATGTAATATGAAAATACATATGTATTTTCAATCTCAAAAAAATTTTGTATAAGAAACCACTTATGTATAAGAAATCTTTAAACAATTAAGTACAATAAATATGCAATATTCAGTATGAAAACAATTATATATAAGAAATCCACAAAAAATATTGTATGGAGTCCATTTAAGTAATTTTTAATACGAAAACATTTATATATAAGAAACCATATTACACTTATGTATATGAAATGTGAAAATAATTTCAATTGATATCCAATTGAAAAGAATAAATGAATTTTATGTTTTAATTATTGAAATAATGGAAATGAGCACAGAAAATGCATATTTTTAAATTATAATATTTCCATAAAAATAATAGTCAGTCAAGAGTACAGTTATGTAACTGATTGGATGGAACATGCATGGTTGATTGAACATACCCAATGTCAGAGAGTACACTATGTATTTAATAAAATAATTTTATAAAAATTTATTACATTTATATAAAAACCACTTTTAATCTAAATGATTAAAACTAAAAATCTGTATTGAATCAAACCAGTTAGGCATTCCTAAAATGGAGCACACTTTGATGTGGTGGATGAAATCTATATCAACCATGGAAAGAATTTTAGATGCTGAAATATTGACCTATAAAAATAAATTTAGGCAATCATTGGTGAATCAAAACAGGAGATTTATTGTATTAATGATTGAATAATCCAAAAAATTAATTGTTCGAGAGAACTAAAAACTTTTCTAGAAAATAATGAGAACCCACCATTTATGAAGATTTAATTGTATTACATCTTGAAAAATTATTATGAAGATAGTGAAAAGAAAAACTATAAAGCAGATAGAATTGTTACCATGAATCGGTAGAGGAGAAAATTCCATATTCTGGACACTTTGAGAGCTAGATGAATATGCACTTTGAGAAAATTTCAACTCCTTGTCTATTTTTACAAAGCAACAGAATAAGGAGATATATTTTCAAAGAAAACAAGATGGTTTTTGTGATGGTGAATGGAATCATGAAGATGGTGAGGGGTGTGCTTCACCGTGGTAGATCTCAGAGGTGGCAGATAATACTGGGAACCCTAGGATATGGTGAGGGACTAACCGAGTGGGAGGGGAGAGGGTCAGGGGTATTGAGGGTGGTAGAAGGTAGATTGGACAATTGGATGGAGAATTTAGAGCTTGGAGGATATGAATAATATAAGGAAATCAAGTAGATGGGATGATGTACATCTGATGTAGGAACCGTACAATGATTTGAGTGGACTATAGAGTATGAACATATTCATAGGAGGAGTTAAATTAAAAGGAGGATGGAGGAGGTTGACTGCTGAAGAGATGGAAGAGGGAAGGAAAAATAATACCAGGAACCGTATTAGAAGATGCAGAATAGTGAGGAGGATTTGGGTTTGGAGGGAGGGGGTTTCGGGAAACATAGTTGATGGATTGTGAGAGGTCACATGTGCCAGTTTGTAAGGGGAGAAGCACAAGATGGATTGTGATTTTGAATGGTGGAATGGTTATTTTTGGGCGACGTGTATGATTGCCGAAATGGAACGTTTGAGAAAAAAGATGTGGAAGAACATGAATAGGACACATGGTAGTAGGATATCCAAGAATAGTATATATAGTAGATGTTAAGGTGTGAATTGAAACCATTTTATACAGATTGGACAGTAAAGGTAATGTAATATACATATTGAAGGAAAACACATGACTCGTTAAAGATGTAATTTCATATCTTTATACAACTATTATAAAGAGACACATGAAATCTTCAATTAAGAAATAGTGGAATCTGCAACTAAGAAATAGTGGAAGTTATATATTGAATAAAATAATATAGGGATAAAAGATTTGTATGATATAATCTGGTGTCATAGAAACTTGATAGTTCAGTAATTGCAAGCAGTTATGTTAATTGTCATATTAGAGTTCAATGGTGTTCTATGAGTCACAATAGTTATAATTTACTGTTTTCAATATCTAATATTGTCATCAATAAAAAAACATATGAAACATTGTTATGTTAAGAGAATTAAACTTAAGAAAATGAATAGAAAACTGACCTTAGCATTCTCATCACCTGTATGATGAAAGAATGAAAATTTGGTGATAGAAAAACCATATAAATTAAGAAATGTATGGGATTCATTAGTAATATAAGAAACGTTTTGAAGAAAGGTATGGTAATACTACATGAATAGATTAAAGAGTAGTTAGGAATAATAATATTTACAGATCATTAGTCAAAAAATTCAAAAACTAACAATATTTGAATAGCTGAGAGGTGATGTGGAGGAGTTCAACACCTAAACAATATTGGTGAACATGGGAATGACCAGTAATATGAAGGAATGTACAAGAGGTGTCCACCTAAAATCAGACTGGAATAACCAGTTTATAACCATAAATATGTAAATAAAATTAAGACCATCAAACAATAAATATGAACAAAAAATTTATAGAATACAAAACATTAAAAAATTATAAATTTAATCCCAAAAGACATTTTTCAATGTATACAAAACATTCAAAAATTTTATACCATAGTATAAAATTAAAAAATTGTAGTAAAACCTGAAACATGATTCCAAATAAGAAAATTTCTAAAGAATGGTATAGTGATAATACATGATTTGAAGAAAGATTTGTGCTGAATAATACTATTTAAATATCGTTAGTCAAACAGCTCAAAAACTAATAATATATCAAAATGTAATGGCACAGGTTTATACTAATTTTAAAACGATGTACATGAAATCTGCAACTAAGAAATAGTGGAAGTTATGTATTGAGTAAAATAAGATAGGCATAATCCTATGTGTATGATATAATATGGTTTGAAAGGAAGCATGCAGTTATGTAATTGGTAGAAATTATATAAAATGCCAAATGTAATTTGAATAAGTTGTATGAGTCATTGTATTGCAAATTTAATAGAATTTGAATGGAAACAACAATGAGATACCTACTAATTAAGATTTCATTATTTTAAAAAAATACCTATAATAAGGGATTTAAAAGTGAACAACCTCAATTGATGTAGAGTTTCCTCTTCCAATAATCTAGAATGAACCGTTGAGTGTGAATTCTAAGAGTAGTGTACGTACTGGAGATGAATATATAACCTGGTCATGTGTAATGGGTCGCATAACTCATAGAAGCTAGATTCTGTAGAGACAGTTAAGTAGTGTGGGTTGCATCATTTGGTTGAAAGTAATAGAAAACCTACTAGTACAGAAATACGACCCAATGCCAATGTATATCTCAACAGACTTGAAAAGTATGGGGGGAAGTGTCGGAGTTTGTAGAACTATTTTAGCATCGACAATTGCTGGTGAAGGTTAGGTTTTTTGGATGCAGAATACAGAGTTGTAGTAGGTAGGGTTACCTAGATTGATTTCCAAGTGACGAGCATAGCGAGCAGGATCCAGTTGATGAATTATAGTAAATGGAAGACAAGCGGAAGGAAAACAGTTTTTGTAGAAGATAGAGCAGTCGAAGAAAACCAAGATCTATAATATTAAGAGGAAAAGGTTCATCATATGGATATAGAAGTGGACTGACAGTTTAGAAACAATGGTATATTATAGAATCATGGAGTTGAAGAAGGTTGGAGGTGGATGATGCATAAAATACCTAGGTTCTTCAGCTAGAATATGGATGTAGATGATTGAGTTAGAAGGTGAAAAGTAACCCTAGGTTTGTCGGGTGTATGGGGGAGGAACAAAAGTGAATCCGACGGAGCGTGGGTTGACCTACAGAGGGAGGACAACAGAGGTAGGGTATGGCAACTATATTCTTTTTTACAAACATAAACATGATTTATTAAATAAACTCTTCACTTGATACAACATTAATGATCAAGAGGTCTAGTGTCTATAAGGCTTAATATCATTACATAACAACTTAAAACATGAAACCCAACATCTTTGTTGAAAACTTCCTTTCCATGACCACTACATTCCCTCGCACTTAGAATTTCATGGGTAACCTGAGGAAATTCATAAGAAAAGGGTGAGCTATAAATCCTAGTAAGGGAATGAACATGGAATAACATGAGGAATACAATACATATTAGCCAATAGGACTATCAATGGATAAAAAAAATCTGATCATAAAGTCATGATAAAGTGTGATAATTATAACATGGAAATGTGACAACAACAATTAAACTGGAATTAGCATGAGCAAAGGCTAACTACACATAGAGCATAAGTAAACCCTCATTGCACATGAATCATAATTAAAACCTGTTTGAAATTGAATCATAATGAGTCAACACCCATTACACATGACTTATCATGATACTATACTTTACCCAAGGCATTGGAGCACTATCAGGGCACACCCTTCTTAAACAATTCATTTCATGCATAAGTGTGCCACATGGATCATACAACATGGAATCAATCATCATAATTTATTCCATGATAAAGGGATTTGGATTAAATAAATTAATTTTTATAATCAAAAAGTAAATGTGAATAAAGGTGCATATCCTTGATAGATAAATGAGAATGGTATTCACTATATAATGACATTGTCCTGGAAAATCGTAGTGTAATTTCGGCAGCAAAACGACATGAAATAATAACTCATAAAAAAGGGTTGATGAGAGATAAAGGGGTATATCATCATATTTTCATGAAATGGATAGTAAGGGGGTAAAATAGATAAACTTCCCAACAAATGTAATTGAACTTAGATGCATAATACAAGATAATTACTTGGATGTGAAAGAGGAGAGAGAAATACCTCACGGAATTTCAGCATTGTAACAGGTGTACATGTGAAGCATTAATGAGAGATAAAGGGTTCTCCCATTATCCAAACATAAATAGGTAAGTATGGGGGAGGGTAAAAATCATACCATAACATTTTTAATTGAAAATAAAAGGGAATAATAATATTAATAAACATAGATAAAAAGATAAAGGTAGGAATCCATTACTTGGATGTGGGATCCCAAAAGCTTGAAAGAGTCTTGAGAGAGGCTTCTTGGGTGCTAAGGGAACCTTTTGAGGATTATAGAAGGAGGAGGGTAGGAGTTTTTTCAACTCCAAAGGCTTTGAGTGAAGAGGAAGTGGGAGCTATGGTGGGTTTATATAGGAAATGAGAGGGAATTCTTTATTATTTATGTTTGGTACAACTCACATTAAACTAATCCAAACCACAAAGCAGCCCATGATTTTGGCCAAAGGGGAGTTGAAAACAAGATTTTATAAGGCCAATGGCCTATCTTATTAAAATAATAGGTTTTCTTATGTGGAGGCGAGTCACACTCTCAAGGAAAACTATTTAAAAATACAAAATGTTTTAAATGCCTTGAAGGGTCCACTAAAACATTTTAAAATAAATACAAAAAACCCAAAAATCACATTATTTTAATGGTAAAACATATATTTTCATAACATAATGTTTATAGTATTTTATTACATCACTATTGGGTCATTTCAATGTTATAAAACACATTATATATTTAAACGATATTTAATTTTTTCCCAAAAATTCGACTATCTCGGAAAATTATGAAAAATACACCATTGTATAATTTAGAAGTCCTAATTCCAAAAATAATATTCATTTTATCTAAATAATTTTTTAAATATGTGAATTTTTAATTTTAAAATAAAAACCCACATTTATGGAAAATTAAAGGGGTTTGACCAAAAATGCTTTCAAACCTTAATAAAAATTACAATTGTATTCCTAAAATTATATGATAATTTATATTTAATAAAAAGTAATTTAATAATAATAATAATAATAATTTATTAAAATAATATTTAATTTAAAAATCCATCAATTCATCAAAATAGATTTCTTGGTTCAATATTAACTAAAAATTCTATTTTTACTTTAAAAACTATTTACAAAGTAACAATAATAAAATGAATGTGTATTCA
This sequence comes from Viscum album, assembly GCA_963277665.1. NCBI lineage: Eukaryota > Viridiplantae > Streptophyta > Magnoliopsida > Santalales > Viscaceae > Viscum > Viscum album. Next base: position 791,737,544 of record OY728120.1, read on the forward strand.
TTATTATATAAAAAATTATGCACATAATAATAGTTCCAAGGTATTTTTAGATAAACCCTTATAACACCCACATAATACTTTAGGTTTAGGTGTGTGATGGTGACAAACTCTGGGGGTGGCTCGGACAACATCACTCAGGTGGTAATCTCTATTAACTTCCACTTCACCTGTAGTCAGTTACACTCAAGTTTAATGTGTTCAGGATTATATTGGGATTGGTCAAGAGTGAATCCCAATGACACCACCTCCTTTTCGAGCTCCGAAATATGGGCTTCGTATGGGGCAAGTCTAGTGGATGAGGACATCATTTCCTTTGTTTGAGTAAATTGGATTTGTTAGAGCCCTATATTTATACTAATCATGTGATCACTATTAATCAGCTATATTAGCAATGGTCACAATTCATAATGGTATTTTCAAATCCAAAAATAAGAAAACCAATGAAATTCACATTTTATATAGCCATAATAAGACATTCCATTAGATTAAGAGGAATTTACATTAAAGAATGTTTGGGTCATTACAATATCCCCCCTGAGGAAATTTATCCCTCAAAATTTCCTTTTCCCATAATAAAACAGATGTGGGTAACTTTTCTTCATCACTTCTTATGATTCCCACATCGCTTCTTAAAACTTGTGCTTTTTCCACAACACCTTGATGAGGGGAATCAACTTATTTTGTATAACTTTTTGTCTACGATCTAAGATCATCACTAGTTGATCCTCATAAAAATTATCATCCTCTAATTGTACTACCTTTTAAGGGAGTACATCTAAAGGGTATGGTATGTACTTCCTTAAGAGGGATACATGAAAAACAACATGTAATTTGGCCATGGTAGGTGGATGTTCTAGTCGATAGGCCACATCTCCGACACGATCAAGAATCTCTAAAGGGACAATGTACATAAGACTTAACATCCCTTTATTTCCAAACCTCATAAACATATTCCATGGAGATATGTGTAGAAATACCATGTCTCCAACATTAAGGTCAAGGTCTCATTGATGGTTATCTGCATAACTCTTCTGTCGACTCTAGGATGCATTGATAGGCTGCTGAATGGTTTTCACCTTCTCCACCATTACTTCGACCATTTATGGTCTGAGAAGCTTACACTCACCAACTTCATCCCAACATGTCGGTGTTCTACACCTCTTACAATACAGAGGGCTTAATAAAGTGCCATTCAGATGCTCAAGTGGAAACTGTTATTCTAGTAGAAGTAGACCAGAGGAAGATGATGATCCCAACCTCCTTTAAATTCCATTGAACATTATCTTTACGTATCTTCTAGTGTCTGAATAGTTATCTTAGAGTGGCCTCCAATTTCAGGATGATAGGCCATACTGAAGATCATTTCAGTATCTAGAGCATTTAAAACATTATTCCAAAACATATAGGTGAATCTTGGATCTTGATTGGATATAATAGTTATTGGTAATCCATGTAGCCTTACCACTTCTCTGATGTATATCTGTGCCAGTTGATCTAATTTTTAATCCTATAGAATTGAAATGAATTGTACAGACTTTGTATAATGATCCACAACAACATAGATTGCATAGTTTCATTTGGATGTCTTTGGAAGTCTGTTGACAAAGTCCATGGTGATGTTCTCCCATTTCCATGCTAGTATGGGTAATGGTTTCATCATCCCCGTAGACTTTTTTCTCTCAGCCTTCACTTTCCGACACACCAAGAACATTGATTTAAATTCAGAAATATCCTTCTTCATATTATCCCACAAATAATTCTCTCAGAGATATCGATACATCTTTGTGTTTCCTGGGTGAATAATTAAATTTGAACTATGTTTATCATCCAAATGTTCTTTCTTCAGTTTTGAACTTGATGGAACACATAGTATTTTCCTAAATCCCACAATTCCTTCTTCATTAACATTGAACTCCTAGAATTTTCCTCTTCTGATAGCTTCCAATTTCTTCTAAATTCCCACATCATCCTTTTGAGCATCCTTTAACCTTTCCAAAAGAGATGGTTGATAAATCAATTGTGAAAGGGTTGATGATGTTCCATTCTTTTTGATTCCCATGTCCATCTTCATCAATTATATGAAGATTGGATCCTTCTAAATTCTCATCAGTGTTAGAATCACTGCGTCTTTTCTACTTAGAGAATATGCCTCCTTTTTTGGTTTCCCAGGGTGGTAATGGATTGAGTTTTGATAGTCTTTGATCATCTCTAACCATCTTCGTTGGTGAAAGTTCAACACATTCTATGTGAATATACACTTGAGGCTTTTGTGGTCCATATATATTTCACACTTCTCCCCAAAGAGATAATTATGCCAAAATTTTAAAGCAGAGATCACCACAGCCACCTCCATATCTTGTGTTGGATAATTGTGCTCATGAACATTCTATTTCCTTTATGCATAGGCAATGACATTGTCATTTTTCATCAACAAACAACCCATTCCCTTCTTCGAAGCCTCACTGAATACCACAAAAAGTAATCCAGTTGTGGGTAATGTGAGTACGGGAATAGTGACAATCCTCCCTTTTAACTCCTTGAATCATTCTTCACATTCATCAATCTAAGAAAACATTACTCCCTTCCGAGTTAGCTTGGTAAGAGGGTTGGACAATCTTGAGAAATTTCTCCCAAATCGTCAATAATATCTAGCTAACCCTAAGAAGCTAAAAATATATGTTACCCATGTTGGCCTCGGCCATCCCTCAACTGCATTTTTTGGATGGATCCACATATATCACATTTCTTGTGATGATATGGCCCAAGAATGAGACCTACTTTAAACAAAATTGCAATTTCTATACTTTTCATAGAGCTTCTCCTTCCGCAAGGTCTCTACTATAGTTCTTAGATGCTCATCTTGATCCCACTTAGTTTTGAAGTATATCACAATATTATCTACAAAGACTACCATATATTTGTCGAGGTAATCCCTAAAGACTCTATTCATCAAAGCCATGATGATTTTTGGAGCATTAGTGAGTCTGAAAGGAATTACTATGAATTAATAGTGCATGTATCTTGTACGAAAAGTAGTCTTTGGGATATCTTCCTTCTTCAACCTTACATGATAATATCCTAACCGAAAATCCCCCTTGGAGAAGTATTTTTCTCCATGCAGCTGATCAAAAAATTCATCGATTCGTGGAAGAGGATACTTGTTCTTTATCATGATTTTGCTAAGATCATGATAATCGTTGCAAAGGTGCATTAACCCATCTTTTTTCTTGATGAAGAATACTAGTGCACTCCAATGTGAAGCACTTGGGAATATAAAACCCTTATCCAGATTATCCTGTAGTTGTTTCTTCAGATCCTCATGCTCTACAATAACCATTATATACAGATTCATGGATATTGGGAATGCTCCTGGTATAAGATCAATTAAGAATTCAATATCTCTTCTAAGAAGAAGTCCAGACAATTTCTCGAGAAATACTTCAGTGAATTCCATCACAATAGGAATGTCTTCAAGGACAGTTACCTCCTTAGACTCCATCATCTGAGCCAGATATGCATGCTTATATGCAGTAATATCCACACTTGATATGATGGATCTAAAGAAGATTCATCTTCCTCCTTGCACTTGTATTAAATGAGGGGATGATTCTCTACAAGGAGAGTGATTTACCTCTCATGACAATTTATGTTGTCTCAATATAAGGAAATCCAATCCATGCTAAGAATTGAATAAAATTACACCAAAGGGAGTATAACGAGGTTTTCCAAGAAATGAAATCCACAGATTATGACCGAGGAGGAGTTATATTCATGGGATGCAATGATTTCCCCATTTGACGTACTCACCGACATATTTACTTCCATGATTTGTGGTGGTTCTTGGATTTTTCTACTAAACATTTGGATATAAAAGAATGTGTATAATCAAAATAAAAAGGTGAATTCTCTATTATTTAATGAATAACTAGAATACCTTTAACCAAATCGTTGTTGGGGTTCATTTCGGTAGTAGTGATGGGAAAATATCTCCCTTTATTCCTTGGAGGTTGTTGGTTGCCTCTGAAAATCGTTGTCTTCGGTAAATTATTCGCAAGATGACCTGGTTATTTGCAGTTGTAACAATGACAACACGTTGAGGTTCAAATGGAACTTTCCTATCCTCTGTTTCAGAAACATGATTTTCTTGTCGGCAGTTAATAGATAGGTGCCCTTCTCTTCCACACCTAAAGTATTTCCTCGTCCCCTTTAGGAAATTTTCGGGGTGCTTCTTTCTACAACTTTTGAAAGTGGGGTTCTAGATCTTTTTAGAAGCTTTAGTTTTATCAATCAGAACCCCATCATTGAAGTCCACCTTAGTCTTCTTATCCCCATGATACCCCTAATATTTCTAATCTCCATTTCATCCTTGAGGGAAAATCTTACAATTTCCTCATAGCCGTCGAAGTCACGGATCAACACCCCCTTCATTAGTCTAGGTTTCATCCCACCAAAGAAGTGGTCAACCTTTCATTCGGGGGTAACGAAAAAGTCAGCGGAGTATCATGCAAGCCTTGTGATGTTTTCCTCGTACACTCAGACAGATTGATCATCTTTTTTTCTTGAGGGCAAGGAAGTCCCTTTCCATCTTAAGTTGGAGGGTGCACGTAAAATATTTATCCAAAAACATCTTCTAGAAATCCTTCCATTCCAATGCCTCGATCTCCTCCTCAGGCTTCATATTTTTTATCAATGTCCACCATTGATCAACTTCAACATCCATATGATATATTGCTTGGAGAACCTTCTCTTGTTCAGAACATTTAAGGATGGAGAAGATCTTTTTCCATGGAGTTGATCCATTGTTCTATGATTGAGGGATCAGATGATCAATTAAAAGTTGGAGGCCTTTGTCTCATGAAGATCTCAAAAGAAACTTGTTCTTTCTTGGGGGGGGGGGGTTAACGTTCTTCTTGACCCATGTTTCTATTAAAATCTTCAGTTAACTGAGAGAAACATGTGACAGTGTTCGTGATTCCCGCTTCCACCATATTGGGCATCTCATTAGCATAATAATCTCAATGATCTTCACATCATTTGTTATCCTGAGTCCTCCTATTATCGTCCATTGTCCAGAATAAAAGGAATTTTAGGGGTAACATGTAAAGGGTAATCCATGGACAAAACTGATGACCTATAAATAACTTCTATTTCCTTCACTTATTAATCCACAGGCTTTAATCTATTCTATTCATGATCTACTTTTTAACATATATTCTTAGGGGAAATTTTTTTAATTCCCTTAATAAGGGTTCATACTAAGCTTTTGAATTTACTAAAGCATATCCCCCAAGAGTTTCATTACCAAGAGTACATCAAGGCCCATTTTCGTGCACCAGTTCTCTATTCGAGTCTACCTCAAAGTAGTGTTTTTGGGTTTTACCACTAGGACACATCTGTGCCAGAGCCGCCTCTACCTGCTCGTATCCAGACATGGATGTATTTTCTTGATAAAACAATTACTCAATACTCACCAATACTTATGGATGTTTTCATTATACTTATTCTTGTCACTATGTCTTCACTAGGATTTTCTAATCCTAATCCCAAAAATAACAAAACCTATCCTTTGATACAAACTATGAAAACACTATTATTTATTACAAACTTAAACATGATTTATTAAATAATATCTTCACTTGATACACCATGGAAGATCAATAGGTCTAGTGTCTATGGGTCTTAGGATCATTACCTAACAACTTAAAACATTAAATGCAACATCTTTATTGAAAACATCCTTTACATGACCGCTACATTCCCTCATACTTAGAATTGTATGGGATAACCTGAGGACATTTATAAAAAAAGGGTGAGATATAAAGCTCAGTAAGGGATTGAAAATGGAATAAAATGAGGAATAAAATACATGTTATATAATAGGCATATCAATGGAGCACAAGTGAATCATAAACCTAAAGGAATGATAATGCATGATAATTATAACATGGAAATGTGGCAACAACACTTTACATGAAATTAGCATGAGCCAAGGCTCATTGCACAAGGAGCATGAGTAAAACCTCACTGCACATTAAGAACAAGTAAAACCTCATTTCACTGGAATTAGCATGAGTCAACACCCATTGAAATGACGTATCATGATAATATACTTTACCCAATGCATTGGAGCGATATCAGGGCACACCCTTCGTAAGAATTTCATTTCATGCATATGTGTGCCACATAGATCATAAAACATGGAATAAATCATAAAAATTTATTCCAATATAAAGGGATGTGGAATAAATACAAGAATATTTATAATAAATAAGTAAATGTGCATAAAGTTGAATACCCTTGAAAGAGAAATGGGCCTGATATTCACTAGATAATGACATTGGCTTGGAAAATCGTAGTGCAATTTCTATAGCATAACGACGTGAAATAAGAACTCATAAAATGAAGGTTGATGAGAGAAAAGGGGGTTTCTCATAATATTTACCTGAAATTGATATTAAGGGTGTCATATAGATACATGTCCTGACAAACGTAATGGAATTTAGATGCATAATACAAGATAATTACTTGCATGTAAAAGAAGAGAGAGAAATCCCTCATGGAATTTCAGCATGGTAACAGGTGTACATGGGAGGCATTAATGAGATATAAAGGGGTATAAAATTATCCAAACATAAAGAAGAATGTATGGGGGAGGTTATAAATCATACCCGAACATTTTTAATTGAAAATAAAAGGTCATATAAATATTATGAAACTTGGATAAAAAGAGAAAGGTAGGAATCCCTTACTTGGAAGTGAAATCCAAAAAGCATGGGAGAGGATTGAGAGAGGCTTATATTGAGCTTGGGGAACCTTGGGAGGATTATAGAAGGAGTAGGGTAGGGGTTGGTCAAAATCCCAAGGCTTTGAGTGAAGTGGAATTGGGAGTTTGAGTGATTTTATATAAAAAAGGAGAGAGAATTCATTATTATTTATGTTTGGGAGACCTCACATTAAAATAATCAAAACCAAAAACCAGACCATGGTTTTTTCCCATTTTTTATAAAATTGGGAGTGGAAAACAATATTTTATAAGGTAAATGTCCGAACTTATTAAAATAATAGGGTTTCTTGTGTGGAGATGAGTCACACTCTCAAGGAAAACAATTTAAAAAGACAAAATGTTTTAAAAGCCAGGAAGGGTCCACTAAATATTTGTTAAATAAATCAAACAAACCCAAAATCACATTATTTTAATAGTAAAACATATATTTTCCTAAAATAATGTTTATAGTATTTTATTACATCACTATTGGGTCATTATGATGTCATAAAATACATTATATATTTAAACGGTATTTAATTTTTACCCAAAAATTCCACTATCCCAGAAAGTTATGAAAAATACACCATTGTAAAATTTTGATGTCCTGATTCCAAAAATAATATTCACATTATCTAAATAATTTTCTAAATATGTGAATTTTTACTTTTGAAATTAAAACTGAAATTTATCAAAAATTCATGGGTTTTGACAAAAAACTGCTTTCAAACCTTAATAAAAATTACAATTGCATTCATAAAATTATACGATAATTTATATTTAATAAAAATTAATTTAATAATAATAATAATATTTTATTAAAATATTATTTAATTTAAAGATCCATTAATTCATAAAAATTGAATTTTTGGTTGAATATTAACTAAAAATACTATTTGCGCTTTAAAAACTATTTACAAAGTAACAATAATAAAATGAATGTATATTCATTATTACATACAAAATAATGCACATAATCATAGTGCTAAGGTATTGTTACATAGCTCCTTATAACACTCGCATAAGACCTTAGGATACAGTGCACGATTGTGACAAACTCTTGGGATGGTTCAAATAACATCGCTCGTGTGGGATTCTCTATTAACTTCCACTTCCCCAGTAGTCAGTTCCACTCATGATTAATGTGTTCAAGCTCAGATTGGGATTGATCAAGAGAGAATACCAATGACAACACCTCCTTTCCATTCTCCGACAAATGAACTTCGTACGGGGCAAGTCTACCGGATGAGGCCATTGTTTCGTTTTTCTGAGTAAATTGGATTTGTTAAATCCCTATATTTATACTAATCATGTGATCACTGTTCAACGACTATATTAGCAATGGTCACATTTCATAACGGTATTTTAAAATCTAAACACATAAAACCAATGTTGTTCACATTTTATATTACCATAATAAAACATTTAATTAGAACAAAAGGAATTTCCATTAATGAATGTTTGAGTCGATACACAGTGGTTTCAGGGGAGTCTAAGTCGAGATATGCAATACCCTCAGTGGGAGGATGTGACAACGGGGTTGTGGTGACAGCACAACAACCCCGCCATAACATGGTCGTCGGGTCCTAGCCCACCAGGTACCACCAGTTGCCCTGCAGACATGTGGGTCCCACCCCATGGGTCCACCCACATGCCTGAATGGGTCATCTGACTATTGATAGTCCCCACAGGCAAACACATGTCATTTCCAGTGTCTTTTGTCCTCATTCACACACACCCTGAAAAACTTCCCAAGAGGTCACCCATCCTGATCAATACTCCAGGCCAAGCATGCTTAACTGTGGAGTTTTAACCCGATAGGCTTCCGAAAAAGTAGGTGCACCATGTTGACATGAGTCATATCATTTAGTCATTTAACCCTTTATCATTATGGGGTGTTACAATCACCCCCCACCCCCCTTTAGAGAACAACGTCCTTGTTGTGGGCCTACATCTCAACCCAGGCAGTGCACTGTGCACTTAAGGCTGGGTTCCTGCTCTGATACCAAATATGACAACTAGGACACGATGACAGCACAACCACCCTGCCTTAACATGGTCATCAGGTCCTGGCCCACCAGGTACCACCAGTTGCCCCACAGATACATGGGGCCCACCCCAGGGTCCACCCATATGCCCGAACGGGTCATTTGACTAATGACTATCCCCACAGGCCAACACATGTCCTTTCTAGTGTGTTTTGTCCTCACTCACACACACCATGAGAAACTTCCCCGGAGGTCACAAAGCACAACGTCCTCATTGTGGGCCCTACATCTCAACCCCGACAGTGCACCGCGCACTTAAGGCTGGGTTCCTGCTCTAATACCAAATGTGACAACTGGGTCCCAGTGACAGCACAACCACCCCGCCTTAACATGGGCGTCGGGTCATGGCCCACCAGGTACCACCAGTTGCCCCACAGACACATGGGGCCCATCCTAGGGTCCACCCATTTTCCTGAACGGGTCATTTGACTAATGACTATCCCCACAGGCCAACACATGTCCTTTCCAGTGTGTTCTTTCCTCACTCACACAACCCATGAGAAACTTCAGAGGAGGTCACCCTTAGAGCACACCGTCCTCGTTGTGGGACCTACATCTCAACCTATGCAGTGCACCGCACACTTAAGGATGGGTTCCTGCTCTGATACCAAATGTGAAAAATGGGTCCCGGTGACAGCACAACCACCCCACTTTAACATGGTCGTCAGGGCCTGGCCCACCAGGTACCACCAGTTGCCCCGCATACACGTGGGGCCCACCCCAGGGTCCACCTATATGCCAGAACGGGTCATCTAACTAATGACAGTCCCCATAGGCCAACACATGTCTTTTCTAGTGTGTTTTTTCCTCAGTCACACACACCCTGAGAAACATCCTAGGAGGTCACAAAGCACAACGTCCTCGTTGTGGGCCCTAGGTCTCAACCCCGACAGTGCACCACACACATAAGGTTGGGTTCCTGCTCTGATACCAAATGTAACAACTAGGTCCCGGTGACAGCACAACCACCCTGCCTTAACATGGTCATCAGATCCTGGCCCACCAGGTACCACCAGTTGCCCCACAGACAGGTGGGGACCACCCCATGGTCCACCCATATGCCTGAACGGGTCATTTGACTAATGAATGTCCCCACAGGACAACACATGTCATTTTCAGTGTGTTTTTTCATCACTCACACACTCCCTGAGAAACTTCATAGGAGGTCACCATTAGAGCACAACGTCCTTGATGTGGGCCCTACATCTCAACCCAGGCAGTGCACCATGCACTTAAGGATGGGTTCCTGCTCTGATACCAAATGTGACAACTGGGTCCCGGTGACAGCACAACCACCTGGCCTTAACATGGTCGTCAGGTCCTGGACCACTAGGTACGACCAGTTTCCCCGCATACATGTAGGGCCCACCCCAGGGTCCACCCATATGCCAGAACGGGTCATCTGACTAATGATAGTCCCCACATGCCAACACATGTCCTTTCCAGTGTTTTTTTCCTCACTCGCACACACAAAGAGAAACTTCCCAGGAGGTCACAAAGAACAACTTTCTCGTTGTGGGCCCTACAACTCAACCTCGGCAGTGCACCACGCACTTAAGGCTGGGTTCTTGTTCTGATACCAAATGTGACAACTTTGTCTCGGTGACAACACAACCACCCCGCCTTAACATGGTCGTCGGATCCTGGCCCACCAAGTACCACCAGTTTTCCCACAGACACGTGGGGACCACCCCAGGGTCCACCCATATGCATGAACGTGTCATTTGACTAATGATTGTCCCCACAGGCCAACACATATCATTTCCAGTGTGTTTTTTTATCACTCACACACACCCTGAGAATCTTCAGAGGAGGTCACCCTTAGACACAACGTCCTCGTTGTGAGCCCTACATCTCAACCCAGGTAGTGCACAAAGAACTTAAGGCAGAGTTCCTACTCTCATACCAAATGTGACAACTAAATCCCAGTGACAGCACAGCCACCCCGCCTTAACATGGTCGTCGGGCCCTGGCCCACCAGGTACCACCAATTGCCCCGCATACACGTGGGGCCCACCCCAGGGTCCACCCATATGCCAGAACGGGTCATCTGACTAATGAAAGTCCCCATAGGCCTACACATGTCTTTTCCAGTGTGTTTTTTCCTGACTCACACACACCCTGAGAAACTTCCCAGGAGGTCACAAAGCACAACGTCCTCGTTGTTTTCCGTACATCTCAACCCCGGTAGTGCACCACACACATAAGGCTGGGCTCCTGCTCTAATACCAAATGTGAAAACTAGGTCCCGGTGACAGCACAGCCACCCCGCCTTAACATGGTCATCAGATCCTGGCCCACCAGGTACCACCAGTTGCCCCACAGACATGTGGGGCCCACCCCAAGGTCCACCCATATGCCTGAATGGGTCATTTGACTAATGACTGTCCCCACATGCCAACACATGTCATTTCCAATGTGTTTTTCCTCACTCACACACACCCTGAGAAACATCATAGGAGGTCACCCTTAGGGCACAATGTCCTCGTTGTGGGACATACATCTCAACCCAGGAAGTGCACCACGCACTTATGGCTGGGTTCCTGCTCTGATACCATATGTGACAAATGGGTCCCGGTGACAGCACAACCACCCCGCCTTAACATGGTCGTCAGGTCCTGGCCCACCAGGTATAACCAGATGCCCTGCATACACGTGGGGACCACCCCAGGGTCCACCCATATGTTATAACGGGTCATCTGTCTAGTGCGTTTGATGGCCAGGAAGGCACTGGAGTAGGTCTTCATTCCCAAGATGGTTGTATTTTTGCATCCAACTACCATTCATGCAATTAACCAATGTTCACATCATGAATGGGGATGGAAAAGGAGAGAATCCCCACTACAGAAGCATTTTATACATTTAACAAAGGTTTTACACTATAAAAATGGTTTATTGGGATTTAGACCCCTTTTCCTTGAATGATTCATTGTATGAACCTGGTTCACACAATGAAAGGTGTGTGGGTGGTTTTTTGAAATAAAAAGTGTGTCAGAACTCTCTTTTTTAGGTGAGGATATCACATGGGGAGGGATATTTGGTAGAATACTCTCCTATTATACCATAGAATTTATCCTCCAATCTAGGGGATTGTTCTTAGTGGTGTTTTACCGCAATTCATGGTTAGTATATTATAATGTTTCCTTTACCTTTTTTTCATTATACCCTCTCATTATATATGAATTTGGATAAGGTTTGGAACTGATTCCACGAGAGAATGGTAGAATTTTGAGAAATCAATTTGGATTATGTGTGTAGTGGATAAAGGATAACTTTTATGCTTTATCAGATAATTTTGGAAGCAATTTCCCTTAAGGTAATACTATCAGCTATTTTATTTAGATTTTTTTATAATATTGGATGAAATTGATTTTGTTGGGTGATGGTGGTAAGTTGTTTTTATCATGATGGTTTCTGGGGTACTCCATGGACCTTTTATTAGATGACAGTTATGGGTTTTGAGCGTAAAATATGTATGGTGGGTTTTTGTTTCAATATTCCTATTTAGTTTTTATTATATAATTATTTATTGTTTTCTACAACAAATTATTTATTTTTTATGGTGTGAATCAGGAGATTGGGCGGTGGTACAAGCTTATATGAGGCACAAACAGGCTTAGTTGAGGTGACATGGTGATTTTCATGGGTGTTAACTCATTTAAATAGGTAGGAGGCCCCTTAATATAAATTAATATACTTATTTAGGCATGAGTGTGCTTGCTTGGATGTATTGTATGAGAATGGGTAGATTAATAGGGACTAATTGTGACATAGGTAAATGATATGAGATATTTTTTAATCTCTTATGATTTAAATAAGTGATGATTTGAACTTTTTTAAATTGGGATCACATGGGGAGTATGTATCCAAGGGTATAGGGTGTTGGTTGAGATGAGAAAGGATTCTAAGGGGTCTTGGGTTATGAGGTAGGACATTAGTATCCCATCATGGTTTACCTAATGCTATTTGGGTAGGTTACAAAGTATTAGAATTAGTGAATAGGTGATGGATGTCTTTACATCTCATCCTTGTTGAGTGAAACCCCATTGAGAGTGCTATGGGGCTTGGTGAGCCTTGTGAGACGGATGGGTCCATCCAGATGAGATGAGGTGTGACAAAGAATGGTTTCCTCTAGGTATCAATTTTTGAGATCACCCATTGAATATATGAGATAAGAACATGTTGAAGGTTACAGGTTTTATCAGGACTTGGTATTAATATTCAAAGGATTATAGTGAATACTGGATTGTGATAGTTCATGGGTAGAGAAACAAAGAGTGGAAAGAGGTTTTGTGTGGTTGGACCAGGCCAAGGGGTCTAAATTAGAGGATCCTTTTGGAAGTGATGTCACCATTCACTGATGGGTGGGATTTTTTATTTATGAGAAGTACTATGAAGGGTCTCTAAGACATAGTGGATCAACATACAGGTGAGCTGAGAAGCATTTAGTGAGGGTCTGGGTCTTGAGAGACTAAAAACCAAGGATCTTATGGGAGTTATGTTGATGGTTGTTGGCCCAGTTTGTTACTGCATGTGGGTTTCACATGTTCATGTTGTACCTTACCATAATAGTATTGGGTTGATGTTCTTGACATGACATCCCTAGAGTTTATGAAGATGCGTTGGTGTTCTTAAGTCAACCTCCCGAGAGACTACATTGATAGGTCTATGTTCTTGATGTGACCTCACTTGCGTGTGCAGTCATGGGTCATTGTGCTTGGTTGGACGTCCATTTCGTGAAAATGTATGGTTCATGGTTTATATACATATTAACCAACCATTCTTCCTTATATAGTGGGTATAAGTTTATGAACATATGGTCATTCCATGTTTCCTCAAGTAGTGGTTCGAGGTGTTTGAACATATTAGAATTTATTATCCCATCAGGTAATTGGTTGATGACTACCATTGGGGATAAGAAAAGATCTATGGGGACTTTTCCTTTGTATTCTTATTTCATGGACTACACATGAGATATCTTGGTCTTGGTACGATTTGATACAAGAAAAATGTACATTACCTTGATAGAGAATGTAGTGGGTTAAGATGTGGATTTGAATCTACTTAGTTCCTATGGGTAATAAGTCAAGGTTTTGAAAACACCATACCCTTAGTATTGAAGTATAGGATAACATATATTTGATTTAATGACATGGGGTGATGAAATGGAATTCCAATAAGGCACCAAAGAAGGTTTTATCACGTGTTATGGGGTCCCAATTAGTACATGGTGACACAATTCATAAGGAAATTTTGTGGCCTAGTTGGCACACAATGTCTGACACACATGTGTGGCATGCTAATTTTATTTTCTCATCATCACATGTATATGATGGTATATATTGGGGTTTCATAGTGAGGCCCTACTGTAACAGCCCGAGATTTTATGAAAAATATTCTTTTTATTTCACTAATGTCTTGTGTTGTACGCTACACCAAAAGGAGCTTGCACAACACGCATCCTTGACTTGCCTTGCATACACGCAATCGCGACCTTCCTCGATAGCGTGTGTAGTACGCAATAACGAGTTTCACTAAACAACGATATGCTATTAAAATATTATTAAAACTAGCCGTTATGAATAGTAATAACCACTTTTTAAAATTCTGTAAATCTTATATTTCAAAATGAACTTCATTTTTGGATTCGGAGTATCGAATTTAGCCTAAGGTGAAATTTTGGTACTTTTCGGATAACTTTCATATTCTGATGAATAGTGAAAATTATTAATTATAATTAAAAAACAACTTTTTTAATCGAAATAATTAATAGTGATAAATTATTAATTTGAGTGGTTTTAAAGTATATTTAGAATATATTTTTACAATTTAATTCAATGTTGGTCATTGGTTGTAATTTCACATTTAAACCAGACATAATCAAGTGTCAATCTTTTGATAGAAATTGTTTCTTAAAAACACGCTATTTGTCTTAACAGTGGGATTTAATTATAAAATTAATTAATTCAACTTCTATTTTATGAATCTGGTAAAATAGACTTCATTTTTGAATTCGGAATATGAAATATAGCTTAGGATGAAATTTTGGTATTTTTCTGAAAACCTTCATTTTTTGATGAATAGTGAAACTACTAAGTGGTAGTTAAAAAATTGAATTTTTCATAAAACTTAATTTTACCGCTTCTGTGAATGGAATTTCAAAAATCCGACAGACACGGTTGATATCAGTAAGTAAAATGTGGTTCAATGAGATAAAAATAATTTTTTGGTGAATAGTAACTTTTTACTATTTTTACCGCGGTTAATAGTAAATAGGGTAACTAAGGGTAAATATGATATCAATATTACCCTAACACATGTCCTAATTCTATTGGACAAGTGTAATTATACCAAAAACAAACTTAGGAATAAAATATGACCGTTTAGGCCCACTTGGATTAGATTAGGACATTTATTATTAATTTATTTAAAGAAGGGTTAAAATAGTTAAAATCAAAGTTTAATAAGTAAATCATTTTTAATATGGGGTTATACATAAGATAAATTCGACTATAAATATTCATTAGAAAGCTAAAAAGATTTCCTACATAATGGTATTTTATTTGTAATTTTTAGACATCATATAAGTTAATTAATTTATGACACAAATATGATGCAGTAATTATCTTATTTATGAAATATTGACATAATTGATGTTATAAACACCAAAATAAATGTAATTTGAGAATTTTTATGGATTCCACTAATTTTCTAGGTTACTATGATATATTAGTGTTGATTTAATCAACTCTTTTCGAACATATAATTCTGTTATGACTTTCATAAAAATCATATATCAAATAGTGTCAAAATTGACACAAAATAGTTTTTAAATCAAATATTATATTATTAATTGTTATTTTATTCCTAAAAATCTATGGTTCGGCCAAATGACTTAGATAAGAATATATATATTAATAATAAACAATTTGGGGTTCGTTTGGCATGTTATAGTAAGTGTATTAACCATATAGTGAAAGAAAACAAAAAGACACGGTAAAAGTTAAATTATTTAACTTAGAGTAATATCTAATTGATAAGGTTAAAATAATAACCTAAACTTGTCTAAATCCTATTGGTTGATAGGATTTCGACCCATCCCCATTTTAGCTTTGAAATAAGACCCTTTGGAACCATTATAAACCGATTTTTGACTTTAATATAAATTAATATTTTTAAGAATTCCTAAGGTGCCCCTCTCCTCCCCTATAAAAGGACACCTCCTCCCCCTCCTCCTCACACCAATTTGAGCACTCAAGCTCGGCCAACCCCTGCAAAAATCTCTTCTCCACTTCCCTAGAAACATCCTAGAGGTTCTAGTCTTCCTCAAAGACCAATTTTAGTGCCCTAAGAGGAGGTCTCAAAGAGGCGCTTCAAAGAAGAGGTAATTACCGTTACCAATTCTTTCATCTTTATTTCTTCTTCCACTTATTCTTCTTAGGTTGTTTCATTATTAAGTAATAACATCAGTATCACTAATATACTGATATTTTATTATAAATATGAAACAACCCTATTTAACCATCTATCCATCCTACGGAAAAAGAAATCACCGCGCGTGTGTACGTACGGAATACCGTCTCCACGCCGTGGTGTAATCTATTTTCCACCACCACCTTACATGGATGGGTATAATGGTGTAAAGAATAACTATACATAGTTATTACAACATCATATTGATTCTGATATATTGTATAATCCACTCCAATTCAGTTCAATATTTATGGAAATGATATCATCGCTCATGCGTACGTACGGACTACCGTCTCCACGACGCGATGAGATTCATTCTCCATGTTAACCATTTAAGAATGATTATAAAGTATATATAAGAAATAATAATGAAATATATGAAATTATAAAGCTACTGGATTTATGTATATATATATATATATGTATGTCATCTACTTACTTCCATTTCAAGACAATAAGGAAAGTAAAACAGCGTTCATGCGTACGTACGGAATACCGTCTCCATGAACGGTGTTTTTCATTTTATTTATCTATCTATTATATATATATATACTGAATATATATGATATATAAATCGTATTTTATATTCTGGAAGTAAGTAAATCATGATATAAGTAATAATGATGTCAAGAACAACAAGTCAAAACACCTAAGATAAATGAAACGATTTTACCCAAAAACGCTTCTTTAACATGGAATTTACAAAAGAACGGGTAATATAATGTCATAAGTGAACCATATATGATATCATAACAATTAATATGATTCTGGAATAAGTCAATAACATGATTTAAATCATTATACAGGAGGTTCGGACACTTACAAAGCAAGTCAGACCTAAGGTAAGGGAAATATCGCAATCTCATTTTTATCCGAGATTGTTTGTACTTTGAAATTTACTGGGGTATATTTTCTCATCCACATCCATGTTTCCTCAATATGTAAGGTTATTTACATAAAACTACAATTGTTTAAATCCAATTTTACCCTTCGGTGAGTTTTTAGTAAAAGATATGAAAGGAATCTTTTGTCGTTTTTCGTACGAGGTACTTTTTGACTTTTCCGACAAAAGTACGAAGAATGTTTTTTAAACTTAAACGGCACGAACGGATTTTTACGGTTTTATAAAGCCTTATTTTCATGAATCTTCCTACAAAAGATTTCATGACTATTTTTAATAAAATATCTTTCTTTTAAAATTTCATGATGTTTTGTGAAAAGAAATTGATTTTGAAGAAGAAAGGATATTTTCCTCAAGAATTCATTTCAAGTGTTTTATCAAAATTATTTTCCATCTAAGATAATAAAGGGTTCTGTTTATATCCATATTTTTACATTGATTTGACTATGCTGTGATGGAATTATGTTTATGAATTCCTTTATCTTATATGAATGGTTTTATGATGTCATGTTGTTTAAGAATCCCATTTTTATTACATGGGTTATGAAATGATGTATGATTTATGATTTTGTGGCACACATAAGAAAGGATTCATTATAAGATGGGTGGGACCTATATCTCCCTCCAATGCATTGGGTAAAGATTTTATATCTCATGAGATAGACATGGCTGGAATGGTAGGTTATACCGGTTCAGTGAAACAGGACTGAAACGAGGGTTACTCGATTCAGAAAGGGACTTTGTCCACTAAGATAGTCTTGGCAATGAGTCATGACTAACAAGAAATGATTTTCCATGATTATGTGTGCATGCCACAAAGTTTCAAGTTTCATGTTATGATTATGGTGATCTCATTTTCACTTCTATGATTTGTTCCATGTTAAGATATTATGATCTCTTTTGCAGGTTATGATTTTCAAAAAGATATGATATGATTTTTATTTCTTTTGTATACCCTTACTGAGCATTTGAGCTCACCCTTTTATGTTTTCTTTTCCCCAGGATATAAAGAAAGGTTTTAGGTAAAAAAAAGGAAGATCTTTATGGGAGATATTGAAGATCTTTCACCACGATTAGAAGATTATGTTCCAAGTTTCCAAAGACACTAAACTATTACGATCCTTGTGTGTGTGTTTTTGTTATGTACTAAGTATTCCGCAAAAGTAATGTAATGTCAATGTACGTCATGCTTCGGGTCTCTACACCTACTGATATGTAATTTTTACATCCAATAATAAAACTCTAATGTGTATTCATACCGTATGACTTATTTCATGTGAAACATAGAGAATAAAGTGGATTGGTATTGTGAAACTTGATGAGTAAGTGGAGACTAGAATTTGTTGAGGCCCTCAGATGGAAGTATTGCTAGTGTGTGTGAGATGTATTTTTTCATTTGTTAGTTGTGTATATGGGGTCATCCTAGAGGGAGGATAATATATGTTTGAAATTATGTGGATATTTATTCTGAATTCCATTTGATATATTACTATACCTATTTTATTATGTACACATTGATTACATAATGAATATATTGGTTATTTTCACTATTTTCCTACTTTTAATGTCATTGTGGGTCTGGGAACCCAATGTCCTATGACAGATCAGGTTTGAAAACTGAAGAGTGGACCAAGATCAGAGCATTATATAATACTAAAAAACTATCTCTTAGATCATTATTACAAATTTTGGAAACATTATTCAGAATAAGATTTCCAAAATCTCAAAATTTCAAGAGTCTCTTTGAGATGAGATTTATGTCTTCGACGTAAGTGTTACCATCTCATTAATAATTAATCATTATATTCATTGTCCAACCATTCCCAAATAAAATATTTCTCATTAATTAAAGGATTTTAAAATAATTAATCATATGTAAATGTTATATTTTCACTATAAAATAACTTGTTCTTACTCATTCAATCATTAGAACATATTCTGGTTTTGGGCACTTTTACAACATAGCTAAATGATATTATAGTGGTTATGTAATGAATGAAAACGAATACTAAATACAGATAATATTATGTAATAATAATTAATTTAATATGTTTTTAAAATTATATAATTGTTATATTATATGGTACTTTCACTTAATAATTCATCTCTTATATAAATTTAATAATCATTTAAAATGAAATTTTTTAGAATTACATTATATTTAACACCATGAGTTCCATAAATGGGCCTTGGGAATCTATAAAAATACAAAAAACATAGAATAAATCATCATAAACATTCAATAGGTGATGATTTAATGATCATGGTGAAAGGGTCGGAACCCCAAAACTAAAGCACGCATAGAAAAATTAAACAAATAACAACCAAATACCAATTCTCAAAATATAAATTATGTTATGGGAAGTAAGGAATAAAAAATAAATTTCAGTACGTAAAATAAAAATGAATATGGATCTTATAAATATTAATAATAAACCAAAATTTATTAGACATGATTATAGAGAATGTTCGACCGAGAGGATGTCTTAGGTAAGGATGTTTTATCCCAAATTCCCTTCTTTGAGACCTATTTCATATTATACCCCTATATTCATTTATATGGTTTATATAATAACTGTATGACATAATCTATAATAATTATCATTTTATTATTATTTATTTATGTTCCATTTCATGTTCTATCATTCAAGGTATTTTGATTCAAAAGTTATGAATGTCGTAAGAGTTTCATTTCCAATCTCACTTTCAAATCAATATTGTATATGTATGAACTCCTATTTGAGGGATGTTTTGTTAGTTTTTATATAATAATCCATCTATTTTCTCATCCTACTATTATTTCTAGTTTTTAAATTTATTTATACAATTTCACCTCTCTTTGGTTCACAATTCAACTAAAATGATGCCTATAAGTGGACCCAACTTATCAAAATTTTTATTTTGAGTATCCTCCATGTTCATTTTTTTAAAAGTTTGGGCCGAAGCCATATTTATTATTAAATCAAAGAAAATTCCTATTTAACTGGTTAGAGGGGGACCCATTACATAGTATGAAGGCCTAGTTGGAATTTAGCCCATTACATGGCATGTAGGCCCAAATTTTTTTCCCAAGGCCCATTCTGTGAATAGTAATGCTACAGTATCGATGCTACAGTACCTCATAGTACCCCCTACTGCTGCAGTGTGCCACTTCCACTACAGTACTGTCATTTCTATAGTGTGTCCACTGCTATAGTAAACTCAAGTACTCCTACAGTCCCTACACCCAATGGGTTTTGAACCCCAATTTTTTCTTGTAGGATTACATGGTGCATACCTATACTTCAATTATTTCTTAAGTTAATTTTATATTTTTCTTTAATTTCATTAAAAAATAATTATTTTAATCACTTTTAAAAAGATTCCACAAGATTCATTTTATATTTAATTTTTCTTTATAAAAGTATGAAGGAATATTTTAATAATTATTTCCTCACGATCAATTTTTCATGCTATATTGTTTTATTCTCTTAAGAAATAATCCTTTATATTTTTTAATGGTATTAAAAATTAATATATCTTATCATTTTTTTATAAATTATTTTCTTTCATGTGAATGTGAAAGAAATATAAAAAATTAAATTCATCCTATTTTTATAAGTAATCATTAAATTCTCTTATATATGGTTTTTTTAAACTATTTGATATCATATATTTTTTATTTTGATTCAATTGGGACAATCTAAAATGATACCATCCATCTTATATCTCTAGGATTCTTATGACTATTTTTAGGGAAATATTCATGAAAACCCACTTATTTCTTATAGGATAAATAAGAGATAATGGAATTTTGAATGCCTTCATATTTATGAGTAACACAGATGTATGATATATAATAATGTGATTTGAGAGTGGGATAAATATATATAATTAATTAGGTAATGATTTATATCCCTTGAGACCATGTTGGAACATAGGTGGTTATCCCAATTCCAAAATATTATCAGGCACAGGTGGTTAGTGAAAGTATACTTTATTATAGGAAGGTAGTTATACTAGTCCACTAAAATTTAAAATAAATTATGGTTAGCCTTTATATATGTTATTATCTACATGAATATGTTTATAATATTTTTTTAAAAAATTGCCTATGTTTTATTGATTATGATTATTGACTCATGTTTCCAAACTTCTATGATCCATATATTATGTTATTCTTAATGCCTTATTCTATGAATCTTGATTTATGATTTCACATTTTATTACTTATTATTCTCTTATATTATTCCCATGAACCTTGTTTATATTATTATATCCATATTCTCATCTTATGCTCACTTATGATCATCGATCAACATATCCTTTGTTCTCACCTTATAAAGAATATGTTCTTAGCCTTTCTTATGATTCCATTCCCCTAGTTATGAAGAATTTTATCAGGTATGATATGTAAATAAGTGTATCATATGTAAAGAATAATTTTTATAAGTATTGAAAAATGATAGTGAAATAAGTTGTTTTTTAATGCAATATCCAAATACACTAAGCCTATGTGTTATAGTGGGTTATTTATTATGATATATAATGAGTATTAAAGTATGTTTGTATGTGAAATATCATTTTGAATCCCTTATAATATGTTTCAATGTTACTCATGACACTAGAAACAACTCCACGAGGAATGGTCATTAAGAAACATGTATTTAATTTCAATAGGATACTCTGTAATATTTGAAGGATTCTTAGGCTCCATGCATATATCTCCCACTTACAGTCCTTGATAAAATTTGTTTTATTTAAACAATAGAATAATCCATTTACTAAAAATATTGAAAATTATTTTTAAAAAACATAATAAGGTTCTATTGGTACGGAATATTTATCAATGATAGGGCCACAAGTAGAAATGTAGATAAATTTCGTTCTATCAGTCTCATCTTGTAAATAAATAACCCATAACATAAAGTCAGACACGAGAATGTAAAAAATGAAAAAACTAAAAAGAAACTCTTGATATTATTATAAAATTACTATAGTCACAATAGGGATAAAAACACTCAATGATTAAAAACATCCATATTTAGCTTATTGTTAAATGGATATAAACATCAAATTATGTACACATAAACCATCAAACTAGATGGACCCCAACTAATAATCCATTTGAAAGTAACTAATAGAGACCTCAGAATCATTAATCTTTTAAACTGAATAATGTTATCTTTTATTCTTTGAAATCTATAATCAACATCAAAACTGTGCCATACAAAACCTAGTATAAAATAATTAAAGTGATGATCAAAATTTTTTCAACAAGGGATAAAAAATAGAAGATTATTATAAAAAATTATAGGTGTGAAAACATAATCTTCACTATAAATCCACATAGAATAATGAATTATTATTGAAATATCTTGTTTGATGCAATATCTATCAACAGATTTCCTGATAACTCATGATGTAGTGGAATCTATCCACAAAGGTTCTCTAATAAAGTAAGTGATGGGGAATAATGAATCTTTATAAAAAAACGTGAACAATAGGGTGATATGGATTATATATCATATTATTTTTCACCATTATTTCTTTTATTTAATTTTTTTAATGTCAAAATAATTTTTGTACAAGATTTATTTCTAATTGTTGATAATTTGTTTTTTTGCTTATTAAAACTCTAAACTTATTGATAAAATATCATTTTTTTCGTTTTATTTTTAGATATTTCGATAATTTATAGTTAAATAAATAAAATTTTGTGACCCATCATTTTTTAAGATTATTGTATATATAGTAATTATTTAAAATATTTTATTTATTTTGTGAATTTTAAAATATTAATTTTAAATATTTCTTTTCATTATTTCATTTATATATTTAAATTGAAGTTGTATTTAAAAATAATAATTTTTATCTTATTAATTAATTCAATTTGTTTAACATATTGATTCAATATTTTAACTGTTCTGGTAATTAAATAATTTACTCATGTTGTTATTCTAATTTAATTTTTAAATACTCATTTAATTAATTAATTCTATCTTGTTGTTGCTTTTGTAAATAATAAATGTAATTTTTCTTATTACATTTTTTTCTATAATTAATTTACCGATAAAGTTATTTATTTTGCATGAAATGAAAGGATGTGGCCAGTATATTGACCATATACGCAAGTGGCATGATGAGTATATTGAACATGAAAAGTGACTGAAATTCAAGAGAGATGGTCATTATACTGCCTTGTTTAATATTTTCAAGTGAACATGGATGTTTTTTTTAAATTGATCACGGTGTCTCCTTCCTACCAATTATGTTATTACAGCCATAACGCATTATCATTGTATCTCACAATTAGTAAACTGGTCATGAGGTGACACTACTATCTACTGTGCGAAGCCAAATATAGCCACAACTATATAGTACCTACCAGGAATCCATTCTAGTTTCTACCATGCCTTAAAATGAAGAAATTTCCATCCGGAACTACTAAATATTTAACCTACCATGCATGTTATAATACAGACTATACACGATCAATTTACCTACTGAGTTAATCTACCACGAACTAGGCACAATGTAGGAGGAATATCCATGACCAATGTTTTCTATGGAAGTAAGCTCACCATTTTTAAAGATCACTAAACCCACCTTCATTAAAGAGTAATGTACCCATCACTGAAAACCCCACCCAAGCAACATTTTGTAAAAAGAGGACCGGTCAAAACCACTAGACATCAATGTCGACCTTGTCGTTTTGAAGAACCATTCCCACAAATTCAATATTTCAAAGATACACCCTATGTAAAAAAACTAAATCCAATATGAAATATATAATTCACAGAAGAAGGACTAAGAAGTGTCATCATGAGTCTCCACCATGAGTTGTAGGAGGAAACCTAATGCTACGTCTATATCAACAAACAGATTAATCATGAGGTTGAACTAGGTATAGATGGAACCCGAAGTAGATCTATATTCACAAAAAAAGTATTCCAACCAACCACTATGGATGAATATGAGATAATTTCACTAGGTAAAAAAATGTGTGTATGAAATTTTTGAGGAAGCTAAAATATGATGCCAGGTGTGTGGGCCACTAGTTGAGCCTTAGGCAATATGAATCCAGACACCAAAAATCAAGTAAACTGTGCTTGTATCTAATCGAGGACCAGGATGTGTAAATGTTGGTGGTCTTCTTGGTCATAGGTGAATATGTAAGTTTTTGGTTGAACTTAAACCCCAATATTTATGATGAATTGATGTAGTTTGATGTACAAAAAATATATGAAGGTTTTCCCCAATTGGAATTTGGATTGTTGAAGTTATGATGCCTATAGATTGTTTAATAAAAGTGTATTTAAGTTTTTCCAATGTTGGATGAGTTGAAAAAAAAATATAAATTTATATATTATGAGGAGGTTGAGACAAACCCTATTCTCATGAATACTAATCCTGGATTAGGTAAAATGAAAAAAATTAAGATGATGGGGGATTTCACTTATTTAGGATGACTGATGGATGTTTTAAAGAACATCAGACAATTCTTGAGATTATTAAAGGATTAAAGTGTCTAATTTGAGGGAAATCCATGTTTCATTGAGTCATTGTTGAGAAAAGATTGAAATATGCTTGATAATGAAGTGTTAGAACTCAAATTATTATTTTAAGAAGATGATAGTGTCTTTCCTCTAATAATGTCTACTTGATGGTTTTATCATTGGAGAACTTGAAAAATACGATTGAGGTTCGATAACGAGAAATGAAAAATAAGGTAGAGGAATAGGTCAAGGATTCCAAGGTTGACCAAGGTTTCATAGAAAAAATGGTATGTTGTAGTCACTTGATTATCTTATTGAAATGTGATTACCCTAAAATTCCCAAATTGACAAACAATGAAAGGTGATGTTGGAAGATTATAAAGTGATAGGTAATATCATAAGGGATCGATCCGAGATGGGAAATAGTATGAATACTAAATAGATATAATATTCTAAAAACTACTAAAAAATTAGAGATAATACCATGTGTGAGGAGAATAACTTTTTAAGGGAACTTTAGTCAATTAACCTAAGGATACAGGAATATATTGATGGCATTATACCCAGAGGAAATTGAATGTGGTTTACATGTAGTGGCCATTAGCATGAAATTTTATTCAATGTATAATATTATATTAAAAAGTGTAAATTCCACATGGAAAATTCTCCATCCTGATCTATCCAGGAACCAGATCTCTATCCATCAACAGAATATAACACATAACGCATAGGAAGATAATGGTTCTTGGAGCAGAATTAGAGATTGATGATAGAGGCGATCACACTAGGGATGATTTTGTTTCAATTTATTCATGATATATAGATTTAAATTTTAACTAGTATGATTAATTAAACACTATATGGAATTTATAATATAATGAAATAACTTACATTTACCTATTCTTATTTTGTTAAAATATTTTTTCTGTGCAATTTTAATTTCCATGTTTATTTTCATTTATTTATGAACATCACTTCACACTTCTCATAAACTGATGGATAATGGTGGTGAATAATTTTACCCTTGATCATAAACTTATGTATTAGAAATAATGAATGTGATATTAATATCTTCCCCATATTGAATAACATAATTATAATATTAATACTAAGTTATCTAAACTAAATAAAGTTCACCTAATTATGGATATTCACTGTAGTGACATCTTAATGAATTTCTACTTTTTTTCAAAGCACTAAATATTTTTTAAAAATTTATTAGGATTAGATAACATCATTTTTTCAGTTAAAAATTGTTTAAAGACACTAAATTCATAAATTGTATTATCACACCCTCCCTCTCTCAGTCAATTTTCATTATTTCACCCACCACATCCACTATTTTAACCACAATTTCATATCATAACATTTATACTTTTTTTATTTTTTTAGTTCATTTTTTTTGTTTTTAATTTTTTTTGGTATCTCACACTCAATTAAGTCTTCACTAAGGAATAAACAAAAATGATAACCATTTTCTAGTTGTAATTAATATATAGGGTAATATAAACATCGAATTCTAGGGAACACTATGATGTTTGCTATTAGATTTTGGTGATTTTTAGGGGAACACACGTGAACCCATGTAAAAATAAAATAAAATTATATAAAAATGGTTTAAAAATAGAAAACATGGAATCAAAAAAACACAAAATTAATTCAAAATAAATCTCTAAATAATTTCTAAAAAGTTTTCTGTATGTTGTTATTATTAAATGAGTTGATGTATATAAGATATTATATGAATAATATAGTTACTAATATTCTTTAAATCAATATGAACTTATTTTCCTTAAATATATACAAAATATAAATGGGAAATATGGAAAATTAATGAACAAGAGATATCAATGGAAATATGAACTTTGATCATCTCCTATTTCTTACCCCTGAGATACCCTGATTTTGGGAGTTTCAAATGCCTACAGTGTCCCATACTATGTACTGTATAAGGTTCTCTCCTAGGTCTTGTAACTATGAGATAAAGTAATTTCATCTCTCTATGCTTCCATCATTAAATGGCATACCTATAGAAGATTCACTAGATTTCATTATATAATTTATTTTTTTGTCCAAAAACATCCTCTATGAGGTTTTAGTGAAGAGGAAACGAGATCTATATTTCTTCCCTTATGTCTAAATGGTAGGACTAGGTATTGGTTTTAAAACATGTATGTGTAAATATTTGAAACCTGGGATGAGATTTTCAATTAATTTTCTACCAAATTTTACCATAGTAACACCAACCTATAGTTTATATAAAAGATCAATAGTTTTTTCTAAGATGAGGGAGAGTTATTTCAAATGGAATGGGATAGTTTTAGAATTATTATTTGGAAGATTACCAATCATCAGTTAGCTCCCAACCAGCTAAACGATAATTTTTATAATTCCCTAACCCATTATAATCAAAATTTTGTTGATCAATCATGAGGGGGTGTATTTCTTGATATTAAATTTTATGGAAATAAAAAAATATTTAATAACTTATCCCAAAAATCATAGCATAATTTCACAAGAAATAGTGACATTCATCAATCTAATAAAAACTCACAAGTTGCTATTATTGATCATAGTGTTATTAGAGATTTTTGTTGTCATTGTAGGATGGATGGACATACTAAATTGGTTTTACCCAACTTTTATCCCCCTATCCATTAGGATAATAGTATCTAGTTTATTTAATACATGGCTATAATATCAGGTTTTAGTCATTTTTTATCAAATCAATGAAATGATGGATACAAAATCACCCAAGACTATCTTGGAAGGAAGAATGCATGTTGAAAACTGTTGTTTACCTGAGATAATAATCACATCCGAGTAATTTTATTCAATTTTTTTTAGACATTAATATTGAAATTTTTATTTAGAGGGGTTTTAGGATGTTGTTTACTAAATTTGACACCCATAAATTTTCATTTACAATTTTCATGTTAAAATGGTTCAAATAGATAACGATCTAGGTGTTAGAGACAAGGGAAATGTTCCTACAAAAACTAAGAAGAATCCAAGAGAGAATTTTAGGTTTGTTACCACTATATAGGGCTATAAAACAAAATAATATGTCAATAATTAACCAGGTGAAGATAAAAATAGTGAAAAAGATGAAACTAAAATTTAAAATATAGAAAATCAAAAATTTAGAAATTTAGATGGCACAGACCAACCAAAAATAAAATGATGAAACCACAAAAAAAATATAATGTATAAAGAAAATTTTCTTGGTAATTGGTCAAGGAAGGAAAGAATAATGTCATAATTGAGAAGAGGGTGAGAAATTAGACAGTTTTAAAACATTATCCCCTACCATTCTAATTCTTGAAATAGTAAAAATAATAATGATCCTTAATACATGATTTTCCAAAAACTAATTAGAAACTTTATCATCAACATTCCATTTTTGGATGATTTGGATAAAATACCATCACACATTAAATTCACCAAATTATTTCTTGGTAAAAATGATTTGGGGAAATTGGATACCATAAATTTAAAAATTATTATTCTGCTATTTTTTTGAGGAAGATGCCTCCATTGATGAACGAACCTAGATTTTTTTTATTAAATGGTAAATATAAAGAAGTTGGAAATTGAAATATTTGTGTAACTTAAGAGAAAGTATAAATTTTATTCCAGTACTCCTTGTTAAAAAAACTGGGACTTTGGGATTTTCAACCAACTTTTTTGTGTCTTAACTTTTCTGATAGGTCACTCACTCATCAATATAGAAGGGTGGTTGAATTATTAGTAGTATAGGGAATATTACATTGTCAAATGTTTTTCTTATTCTTGATATGGAGTGTGATGAAAAAGAATCAATCATATTAGGTAGACCATTCTTAGCTATTGGATGTACATTTATTGATGTGTCTAATGGAAAACATACCCTCCAGGCTATAAATGACGTGAAGAAGATTATTATTTTTTAGAAACTAAAACATGATATATGTTATGACCTGATTTAATTTTCTATGAATCAGTTCTTTAGAATATAGGTCCGATTTTATTTTGGTTCATTTTCACATGAAGTTATAGAGATTTTGACTCCCCAACCTCCTAATATTTTTACACAATCTTCTGTTGTTGTGGATATTATTTCCCTAAAAAATAGTGATCTAGAGTCACAAATTTTCCATAAGATATCAAACCTTATTTTTGAGAGATTTACGTCAGAAATTAAATGTATTAATGTTACTTTATATGGGTAGAGTTATTGGTTGAAACATGCTTAGAAACATGTTGGATGCCAATTTGAACATGTTGATTTTCTAGAGAGTCACCCACATACTGAGAATGAGTTTTTCAATAATGAGAAAGTGATTTTGGATAATTTTTTTCATCCATAAGTTGAATAGATTGTGATTAATGAATTCCTTATGAGTTTATCTTCAAATGATATCCATTTTATCTAGGTTTGGTTGAGATAATATTATATTGAGTTTCCTTTCAATGATTTTAATGAATTTATGAGTGATCATGAGGTTATTGTCCCTACATCACTTAAGGGTTCTAAATTTGGGAGTTGTGTTGGTCATTGGAAATAAAATCAAACTATTGTATCATTTTCTGTTCTGAATTTTTTGAAATAATTGGATGATGAATATTTTTTCTATAACTTTGAGAAGTTATTAAACAATATTCTCTTTTCTTTCCCAGCCTCATCTATATTAGTTGTTTCTGGTAGCCACTTTTTGGATGTTAGTGATCTGGTTGTACTGAATGTCTCACCAAATTATAACTTATCGATTGTCTCAATTATCTGGGAGGGTGTGGGTAAACAAGTAAAGGTTTAAGAATATCATTATATTAAAAATTATCCTATATTATCTTCATTACCATGTTTTACTAGATAAATTATTAGACTTTATGTGATTAATGAAGAATAATTTATTATCGTATGTTTGAGTTATATGGAGATAGTTTTACAAGATGATGTTCTACTAGAAATATTGACTCAACCTAATTTTTTTTACAAATAATAGCCAATCCCCAAATAATTATTCATATTACCCAATAAATGACCATGGATGAAAACATTAGGGGATATATTCTATCGGAGGACTATAAAACTAGAGCTGTATGGAAGAAAATACATGATTTTCTTGTTTATCCCTTTAAATTTCTGTTTAAATAAATGTTACTCTCAATTTTTTTTGTCTCCCTTAGTATATGAACAAAAAATTATAAAGATTATTCTGGATACTCTCACTCACTATTTTTTATTGGAAAGTGGATGAGTCTACTGAGGATGACGTGAATATGGTATTTGGTATGTTGAGTTACCATGAAAAATGGTCTCATTGAAGTTCAAGTGATAGTAAGAATAGGGGACAATCAGTTTGGATATTTTCTTACCAATGGTAGTTTCTTTTTGAGCTTCAATGCAAAAAAAGAGATACTAGTGAAGCAAATTGGATGAAAATTACCAAATATTTAACATTGGATTTTATTTTCAAAACCAATTGTGATATGTTAATTATGTAGGGACTTGATCTTGAAACCATAAATTGTATCATTTTCTTCATGTGAGAATACAAATTCATTGGATAACACAAGGATAATATTCTAAATATATTGTAAGTAACTATTTTAATTATTATTTATTTTTATTATAGTTATAATACCAGTTTTATTAAATTCATTGTTATAAATCCAGTCATTATGTTTTTACTTACATGATGGAAAATGTTCATAAGACTTATTTTCCACTCTATTTTTGATTCAAAATAATTATTTCGTTTTTTCTCCATTGAAAATAATTCAGGAACTCACCTATGGAATTAATGATTCTAGAATTCCTTTTTTGGGCTCAAACCATTAGGTAGTGGACGATATGAATAATTTTCATATCTTGGAAATTTTTGAATGATTTAGTCATGTGTGTAAACCAATTTTTAAACTCACTTATCACCCCTTAAAACAAAACATTTTCTGAACTGATAATATAATATATTTAATCCAAATTGATTATTTATGTCTCATACTTTTAGATTCCAAAATGGGGATATTTTTTAGTTTTAAATGGAGGGGTCTTAATTGAGATGATATTAAATTCATTTTTAATGCAAAAAATAACACATAATTATTTTCAAAATTTCTTCCATTCATGAATAATTTTAAGATTTATATAATTTAAATTTGTTCATAGTGTGTTCTTAGGTAAAAAAACCAACAAAAAACAAAAAATATTGTGTTATTATGTCTTTCCTAGTGGATAATTTCATACATAATTGAGGGTTTTCAATAATTTTGACAATTCTATAATTGTCTGATTTTAGAATGATTTCCCACTATTTTTATGGATAATAATTTTAGGAACTACGGAATATAATCTATTAGGATATATTTTTATGAAATTGACACTATAAATTCAGAAATATAGGGAAATTAACTTGAACCAAGGTGACCCACTCTTTTTAAACAAACACCTCCAGGAGAAAACTCAAAATATAACAATATATTTCATTTTTAACTGGAGTAAAATTATTAATTTGGAACCCATAGTGAGTCTTTGTGACTTATGTAATTGTTTATTTGTAAACCATCGGTGCATATCCTGTAGGTTCTTTTTCATAGTACTCTATACATATATGGATGGTTTTTTTTAAAATAAAAATAAATAAACAAATAAATAATGTTCCATAATGTAAAAAATGAGTTCTTCAAGGTATGGATAATTTGTAACCATGATTAATAATGAGAAAATTGACTTAAAAAATAATCTTTTTAGAAGAATTAATGATGTCAAAATGGATCATAGATTTCTGGAACCCCGGGGAGAGTGATAATTGAAAGTGTTTCTTATTAAAATTTAAAATCCATATCTATCTTATATATTTCACTCATAGAACATGAACTCGAATTATAATTAAAAATTTAGTTTGTGACATCCACATAAGAGGGTTTATTATTTTAATAAATAGAGTGATTTTTTATTTCATTTTCTTTTGGTGGAATTTAGAAATTATGATAGAAATTAATTTCCTTTTTTCATTCTTTATTAAAAAATACAATTCATAGAATTTTTTGGCAGTAAAATTGATTATCTATGGAAGAATTTGATTCCGCATTTATAAAATATTATTTTTCCACATCATTTATTGTATTTAATATATTTTTTTATTTCAAAATAATGTTTTTACTTAATTAATTTTAAATTTTTGATAATTTATTATTTTCATATTAAAACTACATAATAAATTTTATAATACCATTTTATTTATTTTTAGTCATTTGGTTAATTTATAGTAAAATATCTAAATTTTTGTAATCCATAATTTTTCAAATTGTTGTATACACTAACAATATTTTAATATTTTATTCATTTTGTGTATTTTAAAATAATAATTTTAAATATTTACTTCATTCATTTATTCATTTATTCATTTATTTAAATTTCAATTTCATGCCAAAATAATAATTTATAGTCTTTAAATTTATTGTATTTGATTACCAGATCCATTATTTCTTTTTATGGTTTTTTACTAATTAAATTAATCAAGATATTATTTTGTTTTATTTTATTTATTATAATCCTTTAGCTAAATAATTATTTATTTATTTTATTTTGAAAATAATCAATTTCATTTTGGTTTTCATATATTTTCAATTCTGAAATTTATTTACTAATGATTTTATTGATTTTCCAAGAAAAGTAAAATGGTTGTCACTATACATCCCACATGGGAAAGTAAAATTATTAGGATACTAATCATCCCAAATGACCAAAATTATTTCAGGGATTTCAAACCAAACTTGTGGTTTTTTCCAAAGCATCATTATTCTCATGAAATGATTCCCCATGTGGATTGTATTTCCCTTGCATTTTCCCGTTCACAAGTGTCCATTTGAATTCCCATTCTTTCCATTAAATATTTACTTGATTTTTGTCTCTTCATTTAATTATATGTGTGTGACTATTCATTTATTTTGGTATAGCATATAAATATGGTTCAAATGTAATCCATTGTGTGTGTGAGACCCAATTCTTGAAAGATATTTGATCGTACCACGATTCACTGTTTTATTCCACCCTTACACCATAGTTTTAAAATAGTTTTTTAATGAATATTAAAAATATAATAATGAATTACACTTTATTATTGAATCAATAAATTAATTTTAATAAATATTGGAATGGGAAATGTTACTTGTTTTTATTATTTCAATGTATGTGGAGGTGATTTGGAGGGCCCTTGATGAAGTGGAAGAAAAATTGGCCAAAATTGCATAGATCCATGGACATCTGTCCACATTTTTGCATATTACACAAAATCAGTACTTGAAAATGGGCTGATATTTTGTGGTCCTGTCCAAAATTTAATATGATACATTTCACATTCAAGAACTCAATCCTGATTCGGCTTCTATGGGGCCCATCCGTACTGATCTGTCCAAGACACCGAATTTGGACCAAGTCAAATGCGGTGTTCTGTATTTTATCAATATCTTGAGCTGTAGTTGTCCAAATGATTCCAAAAATTCAATGGAGACAGTCAAAAGGTAGGGATAAAACTTTTCTATTTTCTACAAAGAGAGATAAGACTTTATGAAGGCCAAAATGCATGGTACAAGTGGATTTATAAAATATTTGTGCCTAAAACCACCTTCCAATTTTCCTATAAAATGACACCTTGGGATCCCCATTTGAAAGTTCGGCCAGAAGGCAAGGTGTTTCCATTTTGGAGTTCCCAAGGAGACTTCTCAACATCCCTAGTTGTTCTGGAGGCTATGGGAAGTTCTACTTCAACATCATCATCATCTTCCTCTCCCATGGGTTTCTAAACCCCTTGTGATCACCCGGGGAGGAATGTGATGTAATCTCGAGCTTCAAAGTTGTATTATTTTGAATGATCTTTTTAATTACAGGTTGTATGTTGTTTTTCCTCATCATCTATTCTTATTTTATTGAGTTATGTACTGGTATGTCATGCTCAACACATATGATCATGTTTGGGGGTACCCATTCATGTGAAGTTTCACACACTGTTCACCACTTTCTTTTCCCCCTTTAAATTGCGGTGCTTGAGTGATTCATATTGGTCAATATAACTCACAAAAGCACTGTCAAGGCCATGTAAATTTATTTCATGGTATCACAATGAAATAACATACAATCCTAGACAGCGCATCGAGTTTTTCGTGTGTTTCCTTGGTGAGTTTTTGTTATGAAGTCAAACACAATTCCCCCAATCATCGGCAGTGTCCGGCGAATCATTGTGTGTTTTCGACTGAACCCTAGGAGGTATACAAGTATAAAATCAGTAACATTATAGTTCTAGGTGTTTAAAACCAGGGATTAAAGGATCATAACCCTATATCATGAAGCGATGAAGAAAAAACATCATGTGAGTACCCCGGGTTGATCACGCTTAATTAATTCTGTTAATCTCTACATTGTTTTGTCGCTTTCATTTTATATTTTCATCATTAATCATAAAACCACCAAGTTTTTCAAAACCTCATCCCCCTTCTACTTTCATAATCAAAACCCTCTTTTAAAATTAATGATCTAAGGCTCCGTTGAGAGACGACCAAGGGTTGCTGCTATAACGCAAGAATTCTACTCAAAATTAAACAACTAATTTGACGCGCTCGACAACGCGATCAAATTTTGGTGTCGTTTCCAGGGAGCCAAGATCATTTTTTTATTTAATTTTATTCGTTTATTTTACTTATTAATTATTACTCCTTTAAATACCCCTCCCCCATTTTATTGTTTTTATTTTGGGGTTTGTATTTATTTTTGGTTGTTTTTAGTGTGTTCATTCTTACTCTCACTCTCTCTCTCTCTCTCTTCTTCTCCATATCCCTATCAATAATTCAGTATTATAATATTATATTCTATTTTTAACCTTTTTAAGTGATTTCATCCATATTAAAAAAAACAAACTTCACATCTTATTTGCATGACCCGATCTGGTAAAGAAACACTACTTGAATTTGACCCTGAAATTGAAAAGTCACTTCACACACAAATCAAGGCATCTATAGAAGGTCAATAAAGTAACACTAAGGAACCCCATTTGGAACCTCAAGTGGTCTTAAACCAATAAAAAATTGAACCAAGTCAAACCCTATAGATTAGGGCTGCAAATAACCGAACATTAAAAGAACTGACCACCCCGGATGTGGAGTACCAACCTGCGTACATCCAATATCCTGAGGAAGTGACCAACTTTGAGCTGAGATCAGGTCTCATCCACCTCCTTCAAAAATTCCATGGTCTTCTTGGAGAGGACCCTCACAAACATCTAAAGGAGTTTCACATAGTGTGCTCCACCATGAAACCCCAAAATGTGTATGAGGACCTCATTATGTTTAGGGCCTTCCCTTTCTCCCTTGATGGTGTAGCCGAAGATTGGCTATACTATTTGCCTAACACAATTGGGGGCTGGAATGACCTTAAAAGACTCTTTCTAGAGAAGTTCTTCCCTGCCTTCCGAACTGCATCAATTAGGAAAGAAATATGTGGAATTAGGCAATCACAAGGAGAGACCTTTCATGAATAGTGGGAGAGATTCAAAATACTTTTCTCAAGCTACCCCCACCACCAGATTAGTGAACAACTATTAATCCAATACTTCTATGAGGGACTTATCCACATGGATCATGGAATGATTGATGCGGCAGCTGGTGGTTCCCTAGTTGATAAAACTCTTTCTGCCACTCATGACTTAATAGACAACATTGCTCAAAATTCACAACAATTTGGTACACGAGCTATTGCACCAACCCGAGGAGTTCATCAGGTAAGTCCTTCATCCCTAGAACAAAAGGTAGATAATAATATTGATGAGATTCATACCATTCTAAGGCAATTTGCTCAAGCACAAGGTAACTCACACTCTCCTCCTGTTCCATTACATTATGGTATTTGTTCTGATAATACTCAATTTTCTGATCAGTGCCTACAACTTCAGGATTCATCTGAGTCTTGTGCTGCAGTGTTCCATGGGCGTCCATTCTAACAAGCACCACCATTCAAGAAAGAACTATTCAGGATGAATCCAAACCCCAGGTGGCAAGCACCACCACAATACCGACAAGGAGGAAACTCAAGCTACCCCAAGAAGAATAGGTATCAACAAGGCCAAGGTATGAAACCTTCTTATCCTTCAACATCTCAAAACAATCCTCCTCCTCCCATGTCTGAACCAAGCCTTGCAGATATAGTGAAGAAAATGGAAACCCAGAACCTCGAGTTCCAACAAACCACACAATCAGCTATTCAAGACCTGCGAACTCAAGTGGGGCAATTGGAAAACACCATCGGTGAGCTTAAGATGAAAGGTTCTGGACAACTACCATCCCAACCCATTTCCAATCCTAAGGACAAAAGTAATGTATGTGCAGTTACACTTCATAGTGGTAAAGATGTTTCTCCTTCTACTGATTCTTCCCATCAGGTATGTCCCCCTCATGAAAACTCTCTTTCCCAACCCTTAAAAACTTCATGTAAAGAAAAACAAGAAAAAAATGGTAATCTAATTGTCATTGATGATTCCAATGAACAATACATTCCTCTTCCTTTCCCTCAAAGACTCTATAAATCTAAGAAGAATTTTGATAATGAGATTGATAAAGAAATAATCGATACATTTAAAAAAGTTCATGTTAATATCCCATTATTGGATGCAGTCAAGAAAATTCCCCGTTATGCCAAATTTCATAAATAACCTTGCACCCATAGACGAAGGCTGAAGGGGAATGAGAGAGTCAAATTGGGTAGGAATGTATCGGCCTTGATTCAACCAGTAATGCCAACCAAATGCAAGGATCTGGGAACATTCACGATACCGTGTACCATAGGGGAGACCTAATTTTCTGATGCTATGCTAGATTTAGGTTCTTCCATTAATGTAATGCCTCGCTCCATGTATAATTCATTGCAGGTTGGAGAGAATCCACCAACAGGCATTGTCGTGCAACTTTCCAACTGAAGCACAACACACCCATCAGGAGTGGTCGATGATGTCCTCGTAAAAGTTAAGAATCTCATCTTCCCTGCAGACTTTTACATTCTTGAGATAGAAGATACCTGAACCCAAGGACATTCCCCACTCATACACGGGAGTCCATTCCTTAAAACAGCAAAGAAGATCATCAATGTTCGCAATGGTATGTTTTCGATGGAGTTTGGTGGAGAAAAGGTATGTTTTAACATTCTTGAGGATATGAAACACCCTGTTGAAGATCACTCCACTCTTCCTGTCTATTCGATGGAAGTGCTCTCAAACGATACACACACACACAC
The DNA here is from genome assembly GCA_963277665.1 of Viscum album. Classification (NCBI taxonomy): domain Eukaryota; kingdom Viridiplantae; phylum Streptophyta; class Magnoliopsida; order Santalales; family Viscaceae; genus Viscum; species Viscum album. The sequence continues at coordinate 791,774,466 of OY728120.1, forward strand.
ACACACAATTCTCTCCTCAACCCAAACTCTGATTCATTTTTGTTTTCTTCACCCTTGGATGAGTTGAGTTTTGGTTCTTCTTTTGAATTTTGTGTGGGTTCATAAAAATGTAAATTTTGTTCTTTAATTGATGAGTGTATTTATTCTGAGGTACCCATGACTATTGATGATTTTGAAAATCTCATTTCAATAGATTCTCTTTCATTTGAGAATAAACATGAGAATATAGATATTTTCATGGACCTCAATCCCCCTAAATCCACTCCCTCAATACAAAAACCCCCGATGTTGGAATTAAAACCACTTCCATCAAATTTAAAATATGCCTATCTTGAGGGTATTGACGAATAGCCCGTCATTATTTCCAATAACCTATCTCCATAATAGGAATCAAAACTTATCAATATTTTAAGAGAGTGTAAAAAGGCAATAGGATGGACATTGGCTGATATTCCTGGGATTAGACCATCTATAGGTATGCACCATAAACTTTTGGATGAAGAGGCTAAGCTCATAAGACAATCTCAACGCCGGTTGAATCCCACTCTCATTGAAGTGGTAAAATTGGAAGTCAGTAAATTACTTGCTGTGGGGATCATTTATCCTATATCTGATATTAAATGGGTTTTCCCAGTGCCAATTGTGCCTAAAAATGGGAATAATAGTTGTGTCAAATGAAAGGAATAAGTTGGTTCCAACACGTGTGCAAAACAGTTGGCGAGTCTGTATTGACTAACATCGACTAAATCAAGCCACGCAGAAGGCCCACATTCTATTACCTTTCATTGACCAAATGTTAGAAATACTGGCTGGTAAGTCCCATTATTGTTTCCTTGATGGCTGTTCGGTTAATTTCCAAATCCATATAGCCCTGAGGACCAAGAAAAGACAACATTTACCTGTCCATTCGGCACATTTCCATACAGAAGGATGTCATTCGGTATATGTAATGCTACTGGTACTTTTCAGCGATGTATGTTGAGTATTTTTTCTGAGTACCTTGAGAGTTTTATGGAAGTCTTTATTGATGATTTCATAGTATATGGATCTTCTTTTGATGATTTTTTGGAACACCTAGGTTCTGTCCTCGGCCGCTGCATTGAAAAAGATCTTGTTTTAAATTATGAGAAATGTCATTTTATGGTTGAGTGGGGGATAGTTCATGGGCATGTCATATCAAATAATTTAATTCAAGTTGATAAATATAAAATTGAAATAATTTCAACCCTTCCATTTCCAAAATGTGTTCGTGAGATGAAATATTTCTTGGGTCATGCTGGTTTTTACCGCCGATTTATTAAAGACTTTAGTAAGATTGCACTTCCATGGTCTCAGTTATTACAAAAGGATTCTGAGTTTTTGTTTGATAAAAATTGTCAGGATTCTTTCAATTCACTAAAAATGAGTCTCACATCACATCCCATAACCCAACCACCAATGCAGGATCTCCCCTTCGAGCTTATGTGTGATGCCTCTAACTTTGTAGTTGGGGTAGTTTTATCACAAAGGGTTGAGAAGTCCCCTCATGTCATTGTGTATGCCTCATGTACCCTTGACCCTGCCCAGGTAAACTACACAACCACTAAAAAAGAACTCTTTCTATTGTGTTTGCCTTGGAAAAATATCGTTCATACCTTCTCAGGTCAAAAATCATCGTCTTCTCTGATCATGCTGCCCCTCATTTCCTCCTAAAGAAACCTGAAACCAAACCCCACCTCATTCGGTGGATTCTCCTCCTCCAGGAGTTTGACCTTGATATTAGAGATAAGAGGGGTGGAGAATGTGGTAGCTGACCACATTAGTAGGATTTCCCCACCATTGGACCATCATGTTGACTCACCCCTACCCATTTGAGAATTCTTCCCTCATGAGAACCTTTGTGATGTTGTGGACCTTACCCCCTGGTATGCAGACATTGTGAATTTTCTAGCAACATCTAGGGTCCCCACTGATTTTAGCACATCACAATCCCAGAGACTTAAACATGATTCTCGATGGAACATTTGGGATGACCCCTACTTGTGGAGAATTTGTAGTGACCAAGTAGTTCGTCGATGTGTCCCTGACCATGAGTTCATCTCTGTTTTGACCTTCTGCCACACCTTGGCATGTGGGGCCCACTTTGGCTCTCAACATACAGCTCGAAAGTTCCTTGACTCAGGAATTTATTGGCCAACATAGTATAGGGATTACCATAGATTTTGAAAGTCATGTAGTCATTGTCAATTCACATGGAATATCTCCAAGAGCAATGAAATGCCCCAACAACCCGTGTTATTTTGTGAGATCTTCGATGAATGGGGCATTGACTTCATGGGGCCTTTTCCAAATTCATTTGGATATGTGTACATCTTATTGGATGTTGACTATGTATCTAAATGATTGGATGTAAAGGCCACCAGGACCGATGACTCTTGAGTGGTTGTTGACTTTGTGAGGTCCCAGATTTTCAGTAGGTTTGGTCTACCAAGATTCATCATTAGTGATCAGGGTTCACATTTTTGCAATCGTAACATGAAAAAATTTCATTGTAAGTATGGGGTTGTTCATAAAGTCTCCACTGCATATCATCCCCAAACTAACGGACAAGCATAAATTTCAAATCGAGAAGTTAAGAAAATCTTGGAGAAAACTGTACAACCCAATTGGAAGGATTGGAGTTTGCGCTTGGATGATGCACTTTGGGTGTACCGTATGACTTTTAAAATCCCGATCAGAATGTCACCATATAGGATTGTGTTTGGAAAATCTTGTCACCTCTCGCTGGAGGTAGAACACCATGCATATTGGGCTATTAAACAATGTAATATGAACCTTTCAGATGCAGGTGAGGAAAGAAAGATGTAGATTCGAGAGTTGGAAGAAATTCGATGTGATGCATATGAAAACTCCCGGATCTATAATGAGAAGACAAAGGCAATTCATGATAGCATGATTCACCATCGTAAGTTCCATATTGGTGAGAAGGTCATCATGTACAATTCCAGGATTAAGCTCCACCCAGGTAAGCTTCGTTCCCGATGGCTCGGTCCATATATTGTTACTAATGTTTACCCTTTTGGTACAATATAGATTTTTCATGAGTAGAGTGGACGAAGTCTTACCATCAATGGGAAGAAACTTAAACACATATATGAGGATTTTCTAAAGAATCCGGTGGAGGAAATCCACCTTCTTGATGCATCATACCAATAAAACACACCTGGTTTTATCCTTACTTCTCACATTCTAAATTATTTCAGTGAGTACACTGCACACTCTAGGTGTGGGGGGGGGGGGTGGATACATTCCTGGGTTAGATAGGAATTTTCGTCATTTTCTCCTTTTGTTTTCTATTTTTGGAATTCTTTATGGTATTTTCATTTTTTCCCCATCAACAATTTCGAAGTTCTATGATTTGGCGACCATAAAGGGGGGAAAGTAGAAATACCATAACGAAGGCTAAAAAGAATTTTTGTATGAATTTTACATTAGGGGGTGATTTTTAGTGAATTGGTTTTCTGTTAATGATATTAATGGGCGTATCTATGTGAAACCTTTGGGATGATTGATGCCCATTGTGTGAGTAGTTTTTGGGAAAACTGTGTCACTAATATCTCCACAAATTTTTGCACCAAACCACAATGTTTGATTATTTATTACATAATATAAGGTAAATATATGTTGGGTTAATATTTTTCAGCTTTAAATGATATTTTCAAATGTTCGTTCCTTGTCCGATCTGTTTCATTATTGTACTAGATTGACATATGCGTGTTTACCTAATGTCCGACTGTTGCACGCCCTCAAAAAAATGGTGGGTCTTGGGCAGGTCAAAAACCACTATTCCTCAACCTTTGACCTTATTATAACTATTGCAATTAGTGTCGTGAGGAGATCAAATAGGGGTTGGGAGATGAGTGTGAGATTTGTTCCAATTGAAACTTCAAAAAAATATAATAAATGGGGGGAGTGATGAAATGTGAAACATATGGGGATATCTAGGTCGGGAGATTATGGTTTGGCTTCTGGGAATGCTTATGTGAGTGGGTCTTGAAATATGATTGCAAAGGATGTAGGACAGGTTCGGTGAAAAATCATTTCAAGCTGAATAATGTTAAAATAACCTATATTTATTTGCAAAAGAGTGGAAAGAATAGCATGGAATGGTTTTCACACACACAAACGTGGAGAGTTAGTGTAATGGTTTACTTTTGAATTCCTTTCTCAATTGGGTATCATGAAACTTTTTGAATATCTCTATGATATGATTTATGAGACATCTTTTTCTATTTTTACTAGAACGAACTCCATGGTGTGGTTCGTGCATTGATCACTTTACTTTAAATAAAATTTCCTCAAATTCTAAATCTTCAGGATGTTTGAAATATATATATGCATTATTGTATATGGATATGTTACTTTTCCCAGGAGTGAAAATTTTTAGGTGTGGGGGTGTGATCGTACCACGATTCACTGTTTTATTCCACCCTTACACCACAGTTTTAAACTATTTTTGTAATGAATATTCCAAATATAATAATGAATTGAACATTATGTTTGAATCAATCAATTAATTTTAATCAATATTAGAATGGGAAATGTTACTTGTTTTTATTATTTCAATGTAGGTGCAGGTGATTTGGAGTTCCCTTGATGAAGTGGAAGAAAAATGGGCCAAAATTGCATGGATCCATGGAAATATGTCCACATTTTTGCATAGTACACAAAATCCATGAATCCAAATGGGCTGATATTTTGTGGACCTATCCATAATTTAATAGGATACAGTTTATATTAAGGAACCCAATCCTGATTCAGCTTCTATGGGGCCCATCCAAACTGATCTATCCAAGCCACCGAATATGGACCAAGTCAAATGCGTTGTTATGTATTTTATCAATATCATGATTTGTAGTTGTCCAAATGATGCAAAACTATATATGGAGACAGCCAAGAGGTAGGGATACAACCATTCTATTTTCTCCAAAGCGAGATAAGCCTGTATGAAGGCCGGAATGTGTGGTACAAGTGGATTTATGAAATCTGTGTGCCTAAAACCACCTTCCAATTTTCCTATAAAATGACACCTTGGGATCCCCATTTGCAAGTTCAGCCAGGAGGAAAGGTGCTGCCATTTTGGAGTCCCCAAGGAGTATTCTCAACATCCCTAGTAGTTCTGAAATCTATGGGAAATTCTACTTCAACATCTTTTTCTTCTTCCTCTCCCATGGGTTTCTAAACCCCTTGTGATCACCTGGCGAAGAATGTGATGTAATCCCGAGATTCAAAGTTGTATTATTTTGAATGATCTTTTTAATTCCAGGTTTTATGTTGTTTTTAATCAAAATATATTCTTATTTTATTGAGTTATGTACTGGTATGTCATGCTCAACTCATATGATCATGTTTGGGGGTACCCATTCATGTGAAGTTTCACACACTGTTCACCACTTTCTTTTCCCCCTTTCAATTGTGGTGCTTGAGTGACTCATATTGGTAAATAGAACTCACACAAGCACTGTCAAGGCCATGTACATTTATTTCATTGTATCAAAAAGAAGTAACATACAATCCTGTACAACACGTCGAGTTTTTCGTGTGTTGCCTTGTTGAGTTTTTGTTATGAAGTCAAACACAATTCATCCAATCATCGGCGGTGTCCGGTGAATCATTGTGTGTTTCCGACTGAACCCTAGGAGGTATCCTAGTATAAAATCAGTAACATTATAGTTCTAGGTGTTATAAACTAGGGATTAAAGGATCATAACCCTATATCATGAAGCGATGATGGATAAACATCTTGTGAGTACCCCGGGTTGATCACACTTAATTAATTCTGTTAATCTCTACATTGTTTTATCACTTTCATTTTCTATTTTCATCTTTAATAATAAAACCCCCAAGTTTTAAAAAACATCATTCACCTTATACTTTCATAATAAAAACCCACTTTTTGAATTAATGATCTAATGCTCCGTCGAGAGACGACCTAGGGTTGCTGTTATACTACAGAAATTCTAGTCAAAATTAAACAACTAATTTTATGTGCTCGAAAACACGATCAATATTTCATGTTTATTGTTATCCCATTTTAATTTATCATAGTTTCAGTATTTTATAGCAAAAAAACTTATATCAGAGGCCATTACCAAAGTATCCGTAATTTTCTGAAGACGACCACCACAATCCAGCTACTTGTTCTGTAGCTGTTTAAGAACAAATATGAAATGTGGTGCATCCAAATAAATGTGTTGTTTGGGTCACACCAATTATGGGGGATCATCACTGATAGGTATATAATATCATCTATAGAGGAATAATCCGCCATTATGAATGATGAAAAAACGGCCCTCAAAAATCAAAGGAAGAAAGACAACAAGGCATTATTCCTACTCTATCAAGGATTATTGGAATTATCATTCAAAAAGATTTTCAAAACAATATAATGCAAGAAATATTGGGATACCCTTGACCCATCTTTAAAGGTGTTGATCAAGTGAGGTGAGTTCACCTTCAAAAACTAAGAGAGGTGTTTGAAGCGGAACACATGAAGGAAGGTGAAAGTATATTTGATTACTTCTCATGCCTAATTTTTATTGTTTAAATTTTGAAAAGAAATTTTGAAAATGTGGAGGTAATTAAATTCATTGAAAAATAACTTTTATCTCCCACAACCATGTTTGATCATGTGGTTGTGGAAATCAAACAATAAAAGGAATAGGAAACACTTACCATTGATGAACTAATGGGGTCATTTCAAGTCCATGAGAAATGAATGTAAAAGAATGTGAGTTCAACAATAGAGCGTGCCTTAGAGTCCAAGTTGACTCTGCAAGAACAAAAGAATGTCCGCATGTAATGAGGTAGTAATTGTGCAAGGGGTAGAGGGCATGGATATCTTCCAATCCATCAACCAAAGCAACAAAATTTTACCAATTTCCATGGAAGTGTGAATGGTGGAGGCTGATTCATGCATGGTCATGGAAATGAAAAAAATGATCAATGCCACAATTATAATAAATTTGGACATTATGCCTAAGAAAAATGGATCCTAATGAATGATCCAACTATGCTGAAGCATCTTATCATGAGGAAGAATTCACCGCACTCCTCCTTGAACAAGATAAATCATGTGAATGGACATATGTGTTGTATCTGGATATGAGTGAAAGAAACCACATGAGTGGTAATAATAATTTGTTATAGGAAATCACCAAATAAGTTTTTGGTGATGTATGCTTTGGATAATCATCTAAGGTACTTGTGATTGGAAAAGGTAATATGAAAATTTAAAAGAAGAATGGTTATCCAAATTACATCTCTATTGTGTATTATGTACCAAACATGAAAAACAATATAATCAGTCTCAGACAACTATTTGAGATGGGGTATGTTATACACATGGATAATTCTTCTTTGTCTACAATGGTTGCTCACAGAAGACTTGTTTTTTCAAGTATAAATGTCAATGAATCACATATTTCTTCTACGTATCAACACAAATGTCGAGGAGTGTCTCCTTGGACTCATGAAGAATGACTCATAGAGATGGAATCCGTGATTTTTGAATCTTCATTTTAGTGGTATTAAACTTATCTCCCCATCATGAATTGTGTGTGTATTACTGGAAATTGAAGTTCCAAATCATGTATGTGAGGCATGTACACTCAGTAAGAAACAAGGAAACTCTTTCCCCAGGGGAGTGTCCAGGAGAGAAAAGGAACCACATTAGTTTTTTCACAATGACATCTAAAGACCACTTGAAACACCCTCACTTATATGTAATGAGTATTTTTATTACCCTTATACATGATTTCAGTAGAATTATTTGGGTGTATTGCATTAAAGAAAAATCATCTACTTTCATAGTATTTAAAAACTTCAAATTTTGTGTTGAAGATGAAAGTGGACACATAATCAAATTACTCATATCTAGAAGTGGCAGAGAATACAACTCAAATGCATTTCAAGATTTCTGTAGGTAACATGGAATCAATAAAAAATACACTGTAGCCTACATGCCACAACAGAATGGAACCATTGAAAGAAATAACCTCAGCATCCTCTACATGACGAGGACCATGATGTCGGAAAAAAGGATTGACAAAGAGTATTTGTGTAGATGTAGTGGAATGTACTTCTTAGAAGATCAATCAGTGTCCATATAATATCATCAAAAACATGACAACACAATCGACATGGAGTGGCTACAAACCAAGAATGACACACCTATGGATCTTTCGGTTTATCCCCTACGCTCATCTTCTGGAAGCAAGAAGAAGGATGATTGATGATTTTTGAGAAAATTGTATCTTCATCGACTATTGTGAAGAGTTTAAGGACAATAAGATATAAAATCCACTAACAAATAAATTAGTGGTGAGTATAGATGTGTTCTTTAGTGAGGAAATAACCTAGAAATGGAATGATGAATAATAAAAAAATTCAAGTTGAGATAAAAGATCTGGACGAAAGACATCATAATCAAGGGAAAGCTCTTGCAACACCTTCCTCAGGAGAATCATCAGTTGGAAGAAGTTTAGGAGTACATTCCATCACCACTGAAATCACTCAAACAACTCAAAATTTTTCCATCTCATCCTCACCTATGGTTCCTATCAAGATGAAAAATTTGACCGATATCTATGAGAAAACTGAAGAGGTAAATCTTTTTTGCTTGTATGCAGATCATGATGCTCTAATGTTTTTGGAATCTATGAGGGAAGGATGATAGATAATGGAAACAGAAGAAAAAATCATGCCATTGAGGAAAATGAATCCTAGGAGGTAACTATACTTCCTAAAATCCAGAATGGAATTAGCATCAGATGGGTGTACAAGATCAAGAGAAATGTTGATGGAGAGATCGATCACTACATGGTGAGGCCTGTAGAAAAGGTGTACAAACAGAAGTTTGGGGAAGAATATAAAGAATTATTCAATCCTATTGCTCTTCTTGACATTGTAAGGTTTATTATCTCCCATTTTCCATCATTGTTGGATAATCTACCAACTGGATGTGATGTATGGGTTCTTGAATGGAATTATGGATGAAGAGGTCTATGTTTACCAGAGTGAAGGATTTATTATACAAGGTGAGGAAGGAAAAGAATATTGTATAAAGAAAGATCTTTATGGGATAAATCAAACTCCACATGCATGGAATTAGCATATACACAGCTATTTTTAGTAGAATAGATTCTCCCGATGTCCATATGAGCAAGTTTTTTACATTAAGGAGAATGATCGTGGTGATATACTGATTGCATGCTTGTACGTTGGTTATTTTTTGTTTATAGGGAAAATTTGAATGATGTTTGATGAATTCATGGGGTCCATGATCAAGGAGATTGAGATGATCAATGGAGGTATCATGTCCTTTTTTCTAAGCATATAAGTAAATCAACAACATAATGAAATATATATATCTCAGATGAGTTATGCCAAAGAGTTTCTTAAAAAAATAAATATGGCTAATTGTAATATTTTAAACACACATGTAGAAACAAGCTTAAAATTGAAAAAACATGGAGAAGGAAGGAGTGTTGACTTGAATCTATTCAAGAGTCGGATTGAAAGCTTAAGGTATCTCACAATCACAAGGCCAGATATTGTCTACAGTTTTGGGATTCTAAGTAGGTTATTAAAAGTGTTGAACAAGTCACATTGGATAGAGGAAAGACTTATTCTCAGTAATTTTGAAGGAAATATGGATTTCGGTCTTTTTTATCCATACAATGATGAATAAAAGCTATACAGTTACTCAGATATTGATTGGGGAGGTGACCAAGATGAATGTAAGAGCACCACTGGGTATGTATTTTTTCATTGATCGACTAATTTCACATGGAATTCAAGAAACAAGAGTATGTTCTCCTTATCCACATGTGAACCACAGTATATGGAAACATCATCTCTATTTGTGAGGGAATTTGGTTAAGAAATATAGTAAAGGAGATGAATCTTCCACAGTATGGATCCATAATTATATATGTGGATAACAAGTCGACACTTGAACATTCAAAAAATTCAATGCCACATGGTGAAGAAAACACATTGATACCCGTTTACATTTTCTGAGCGATCATGTGAATCCGAAAACAGTAAAATTAGAATATTTACATACTACAAAATAGGTGGCATATATTTTCCCAATGGCACTACCAAAATATGCTTTAAAAAATTATGAACAACGCTTAGGATAAAACCGGTCTTGGTTTGAAGGGGAGTATTGGGAATTTCAAACCAATCGTGTGGTTTTTTTCAAAGAATAATTTTTCCCATGAAACACATTCCCATGTGGATATTATTTCCCATGTGTTTTCCCCTTACCAATTGTCTATTTCAATTCTGATGAATGTCATTAAATTTTTCCTTGATTTATATCCCTTTATTAAATGATATGCGTGTGTATTTTAATTTATTTTTTTAATAGCAAATAAACGTGGATCAAATGTAATTCGTTGATTGTGTTCAATAAAAAGCTTGAAATCACTTTGGTGTTTCTTGTTATCCCATTTTTATTCATCATAATTTCATGCTTGTATAGAAAACATATTGAAGAGACACAATCAGTATACTGACTGTGTGTGATGCAAGAAAGTCAACACTAATATTTTTAAGTGATAATGGAGTCTTCTACCTATCATGCATGTTTTTACAAATATACTACATGATCAACATCCCTCACGGTCAGTATATTGACCGTGAGCAGAAAAATCTAGTTACTATGTAAAGCTTCAAGTTTCTTCACCTAGAAAATACCTATAATGAACCCATTCCAGTACATATGATGCCTTAATATAAAGAACATACTGTACAATTCTGCAAAAGGTTGAACCAACCAGGTATGTTATAATACAAATCATTCATGGTCACATTACATATTCAGTTAATATACCAAATATTAGAGACATTAAAGGAATAGTTCTATGATCGAAGCTTATCATGAATGAAAGATCACTGATGTGGAAGATCATTAAACCCATATTCATTGTAGAGAAAACTATACACTCCCATTAATCCAACACGATCACCTTTGAGGAAGAAGTTGACTAGTTGAAATTTCAAGATTCCAATGCCGATCCCTTCAATATGAAGCACCAAGATACCCAATTCAATATTTATGAGCTCCCCCCATGGAAATAAAACTATATATAAACCTAAATATACTGGATAATGAAGAAATAATGACCATAACTACCATGAGTTTATACCATGATCTAGAGGAGGAAACTAGATGTTGATTTTTTTTATGATTTTATTAACTAAACAGTCGAACTAGGAATTGAATCCAAACAAAGAATATATTTTTTCACAGCTGATCCCATAAACTAGCCACCATGGATGTATCTGAGCTGATTCCATAGGAGAAGATGATGAGGAGATGAAAATTGGGAGGAATCTTGTAGATGAAGCTATGTGTGTGGTCTACTAGGTGAGCCTCTGATGATTTGAGGTTGAAAAAAATCTACGAGCTTAATATTTTATATAATTGAGGACCAGGATGTGTCTAATATGGTGGGAATCTTATTTTAAGGTGAATATTAAAATTGGTGTTCCAAATTCTACATAAATGATATTTTGTATTGATGCAAGTTGATATGCACCCACAATTCATATAATTTATGCCAAGGTAATTTAGATTGTTGATGTTACGATGACACAGGATTATCTATCCCAAATGGGTTGGAGGTTGGCTGATGCTGGATGTGTTGAAGGAACGAATTTTCAAGTCCATATGATGAGGAGTTTGAGACCAACCTTATTCTCGAGAATACCAATCCTGGATTAGGGAACTCCAGTAGAATTTTGGATGGGGGTGAGTTGCTCTTTTTGATGAAGATTGATGTATGTTTGAAGGAATGTTGGACAATTCATGAGATTCATGAAGAAAGAAACTATGTTATTCAATGGAAATATAAGTTTCATTTAGACATAGTTGATCCAATATTGAAATATTAATGATAATTAAGTGATGGAATTAAAATTATTATTTTAAGAAGATGGAGCTGTCATGACATAGGTGATGTTTATCTAAAGGTTTTGGCACTGAAAGAAAATGTCAATAATACATATGTTTGATTTTTATGAATTAGAAAGAACACATTGGAAAAGTTATATTAATTCAAGGATAACCAAAACCTCAAAGAAAAATTTGTTTGTGATGGTCACCTAATTATCTGAATCAAATGTGGTCACCCTAAAATCCCAAAATTAAAAAATAAAGAAAAAATTACTGGAAGCTTCCAATGCGAAAAGTAATATCAGAAGGGATCAATATGAGATGGTAAATAGTATGTTCAGCACATAGGTAGAATATTTTTTAGACTACTAAAATATTGAATAAAAGTAAATGTATGAGTAGTATAATTTGTTATTAAAACATCAATAAAGTTACCTAGGGATTTTTAGTACCATGAAGGCATGACACATTGAGGAAAGTGAAAGTGTTTACCGATAAGTGACCATGAGTGCAAAATTGTTATGGGTGTAGAAGTTTCTATTAAAAAAAGGATGTTAGACACTCAATATTACCTCACCAGATCCATCGAGGATAGATATCTCCATCCATCATCAAAACAGAGCACAAAAAGAAGATTTAGATGACGAATCAAGGAGAAGTATTGAAGTTTGAGGAAGGAGGTGATCTCTGTAGTGATGTTTCTTTTTCTATTTAGTCTTTCTTTCTTGATGTTTTATTTTACTATCATGTTTAACTAAATAGTTTATGAAATTTAGACTACCATGAATAAATTTACATTTATCCATTCTGTTTTTTAAAATTTCAGTTTCATTTTAAGATCAGTGTTCATTTTTTTAAACTATGGTCATAATGTCACACTAATCATGAACTCATGGGTTATGGTATTGAATAATGTTCCCCATGATAATCAAATAATTTACTAAAAATTTAAAAATAAATCTGAATCTATTTTCCATTATAAATAGATGAATTATAATATTAATATTGATAGATCTAAAATAAATAATTTTCACCAAACTGTGGAAGTTTACTGAAGTTCCATCTCAGTGAATTTCTATATTTTATCAAATAACTTAATAATTTTTTTCATTTTAACATGATCAGAGAACTTAATTTTTATCTATTAAAAATAGTATAAAGACCCTAATTTCATCAATTATTGTTATTTATCTACCATTTTTACTAATTCATAAACAAGTACCATTTTTTCACCATAATTTTATATCACAACATTTTTAGAGACCCAAAATTATCATAAAAAATATGAAATCTTTTTGTATGAATATTGATTACCATACACTAACACATTACTTGGGATGAAGAATGTATAGTGACTTTATAACCATGGAAATATAAACAACTATTTCCTAAGTGAACTATATGACCTCCAACTATGTTCTTCATAACTCGGTATTTTCTTAGACATATCATACATAATATATTTATTCAAATCATTAGGGAAGAAAACATAAAGGGGGACTTATATGATCAGTACGGGTAAATAAACGAGATACACAAGAATAACATGAGAATAAGGGTATGATAATATGAGAATAATATTTAAAAACCATACCCTTATTATCCAAGATCATAATCTTGATCCACGAAAAAAATATTGGTTGTTCATAAGACATGAATCAGGGGGAAATAAAATAAAATGAGCCATTAGAGCATAACATTTCTATAGTACATAGAATTATAAAATAAACATAAACATATAAAATAATTTCCATAGTAGTAAACTCTCATTTAAAAAGAAATAATAGTGGAATAGTTTCACTCCCCAAACCATCATAGTAGTCAAGTTTCAATCACACGACTATCATAGTGTACAATGTCCCATACTGAACTGGGTTCACTCCATGTTCCAGTCCTTTTTATCTCATGAGATTTGAATCATTAACTAGTGTATGGGAGGGAGATATAGGTCGCACCAAGACCATAATTAAAAATATATATGTGTTCTATAATATCATATAACATTTATCATATAAAAACCCATGAAAGGAAATGGGTTTCATAAAACATTTCATCATAGTATAACCTGTGGAAAAGAAATGATCTTCATAAAAATCATGTCGTCCTAAATATAAACTATCCCGAGAATGAATTAATATGTTATCATTGGATATTATACCCATTATATATTGTGTGAAATAAAATGATTTCATCTTATATAGAAGATGACTTTGAATGAAAATTCAATTTAAAGATTTCTTGAAGAAAATAACTATTCTTTAAAAATTACCATCCTAAAACTAGAAATTCATAAAATATTTTCAAATTTTTTTATTTGAAAAGAAATTTTTAAATTTATAATGGAATATTTAAAACATTGAGTGTTCATGATGATGAAAAATTTTATTTATGCTGTTCACATTAAAATAAATATTACTTTTACATTTTTAGTAAAATCTAAAGGGGCCTTGTTTTGAAAATGACATGAAAATTCATTCTAAAAAAAATTAAAATAAAAGTAAAATAGGGGTATAATTTAATTTAATAAATCCATTTTATAATGTTGAAAAGTTTTTTAACTTTTTTTACAAAACACTGATATGGTAGAATAATGGTTTTTTGATTTATGAGGGAAATAATGCCAGTTTAATTTAAAAAATATATTTCTAAATATTAAGTACCAAAACAGGGGGAAATAAAGGTAATGCATTTATTATCAAAGAATAACACAATGTGAAATAAATTAATGAATTTATTTATAATTATATAATAATATTTCATCATTTAAAGCATCATTATAAAAAATCTTTATAAATAATGACATTGTAACATCAAACCCTCACCACATTGGTATCTTTTGAATCATAATAAAAATAGAGAATAAAATAAACTAAAACAATAAATAACATTAAAATAGGTATATTAGTGCCACAAAAAGTTAGATGGAATATATATACATCTCTTAAAATAAGATATGTGCATAATATAACAGATGTATCAAAGAATATAAATTGAGACAAAAATATCTTACATTAAGTATTGAATTCTATATTACTAGTTTAAAAATCACGTACAATAAATATAATTTTATTGTAAATAATTTAAAAATAAATATTAATGTATATCATACCATATATGTTTTAATTATGAATTTTTATTACCCATTTATCATTAATTTTTTTCTAAAATCATATTTCAAGTAATAACTACTTTTTCTCATGTATGGTTTGGTTTTTTATTTTTGATCATTTCACATTGATCACTGATTCATCATATATAGAATTTTATCGATCATGTAAATTTCTTATATATTAATTATCTAATTATTTATATTAATACATTAAATTTTGATATAGAAAATTAGTTACACCAGTAATGAAGACAAGAAGCCTTACATACACATGAAGTTTGTTTCAATTTTCTTGATGGATTTAAAGAAAATGATGGTAAATAATATATCATATTTAAGAATTCATTATAATTTCATATATATCACATAAAATTAATTAATTTATCCTTTATTAACTTCTATGTATTTTATAATTTAAAAATTAATCTCATCGTTTCTCGAGGTGGTAGTCCGCTGTACACACGAATGATGTTATCATTTATTCAATTGATAGTACGAAAATAAATTATATGATATATTTAATTTAATGATTAATTAATATTTAGTTAATATAATATATACACATAAAAGTAATCATTATTTCACTACATGTAATGTGTAATGGAAAAGAGAATCACATCGCTTTGCGAGGTGGTTATCTGTTGTACACACAAGTAAAATTATCTTATTCCCTAAAAAATGGAATGTGAGAAGGTATATGTGACATTATAAATCCATAAAAATATCTATATCAAAAATATCATATTTATTCATATTATACATCATTATATTAATCCATAATTAGTGGTTATGTAAAAAAATTACATTGGTTTGGGAGGCAGTAGTCCAACGTACAAATGATCAACGGTTTGAAATCTTACTTGATGTTGGAGGATATGGTTTTTAGTTATTAACTTAACAAAAATATATCATTATATTTTAGATACTTCGGGTTTTATATAAACATGGATTAATAATGTTTTAAGTATGTGATTTGGGTAGGTATTGGAAAATGCAATATTTTTTATGTGTGAAGAGGAGGGGATATGAGGTTGACTTTTTTATGTGGGGGAGAGGACACACCAGATTGTTTTTGAAAAGAATAAAGTGTAACCAACATTTTCACATTATAAAGACAAAAAAATTAGGAATTATATAAATTTATTGGTTATAAGGAATAAATGTGGACAAAACAAGGGTGATGGAATAGTTTTTTTGTAATTTTACCTTCCACTTTTTAGTTCAACCCCCAGTAAAGTCATTTTAACCCTAACCATAATAATTTTTTTTTCTATTTACACTTTTCATTATGGTAAAAAAATTAATTTTAACTTATTATGAAATTTCAATTTTTATAATAAAAATTATGGAATCCAGTTCTCCAAATTCTATCCACATTAGTGTAAAACTGTAATTTAAAAATAAACCCACAGATGTGATGAGAAAGTGATTTTCCAAAGAAAAAATATTCAAAATTTTATTGTGTTTTTATGAAAAAAACCAATAAAAATGTATTCTAATAACCTTAATCATATTAATTAGTATATAATTTAAATATTATAGTTTTAATTTATTTTTGAAAAAATTATAACCTTATAAATTCATTAAATGATAAGGCAGTTTCTAATAAAAAATTCATTTTCACTATCCATCAAAAAATTAATCTAGTCATAAGATTTAAAAGTATTCAAAATAAGACAGTTTCAATATTTTTATTTAAAAACTATGTTTATTTTTTCAAATAAAGTTTCTAAAAGTTTCAAAAATTAATTTTAAAATAAGTCTGGAAAATGTGACAGAACTGGTTTTTAGAAAAATATAGTTTTAAGCATAAAATTGGATTTGTTGTGACCTCATGCCTAGAAAACATATAAGATGAATTAAAAAAATTAAATTTAATATATAAAATATCAATTTTTTTAAAATAATTCACAAAAGTAATTTATACAATTTATTAAGATAAAACATGTTTGTGCACATAAAAAATATTTTCAAAAAAATATTTCATTTATTTTAATATGGTTTTTTATTTTAATTTATAATTAATTGGTCACCATTGAATTAATTTTAAATAAATTTTTGAACCATATATTTTCATAATTTATTTAATCATATTAATACCTATCATTCGAAAGGATAGAAGATAACTATCATATTAAATAATAATATTTTAATAGTATGTCATGTTTTGTTAAAAAACTATGTTTCGTGTAACGCAATCTATCAAAGAAATTAAATTTATTTGCAAAACATATTTCATAAAAACATGTGGTATTACATTATATCTACTATAAAATTAATTTATACCATTAAAATCATCATTCTCATTCAAAAAAATGAAGATACATCTTCCTCTGTGGACTTGAGAGAGGTTCCATGGACGTGCTGGATAGTAATCCACTATCCTGATATGATCAATAATTTCAAAGGGGAAAAACATATAGGGATAAAATCTCATTTATATCAGAATAAAACATTCATCCTTCAGTTGTTCTTCTATTAAATTATACATCATCCATGAAATTGATATTCATGATGATTTTTTCATGCATAAAACACTTAAATCATCATAAAACTCATAATTCATTCTTCCATCCTATAAATATTTACAGAAACCAAAATAGTGAGAACACGTTATCTAATAAAATCCAAAGTTAAAATTTATAAATTCCATGAATAGTTAACCATAAGTCTCTTCTATGTATGACCAAAATTGAAAACCCAAAATTTAGAAATATGGTCACTAAATTTCCAAAATCAACTAATCATTAATCTCCCAAAAAATATGATGTATCTCTTAATTGAAACATACAAAATATGTGAATACTTTAATCATCTATTCTCTTGGAACATGGTAATAACCATAATTAATATAATATCTCAATGAAAACATACATAATTTCTTATTCCTTAAAATAAAATCATAGATTATTGAATATATTCCTTAAATCCAATAATTAAGTAGCATATGTCAATGATAACATAAACCATTTTATTAAAAATTAATTAATCATTTACAAGGTAATTAATAATTTTAAATTTAATTTATTCATACCCATTATATCTTTTTTCAAAATCACTATGAAAACCTCTAGAACAAATTAGGTATTATTTTTCCTTAAACTATTATTTTCCATAAACTATCACATTTCCATTAAATCACTTTTCTAGGACATCCGTACTAATCAAAATATTCTTTTAAATAATTAACAATAAACTTATATGAGAAATAATTATATATTTTAGGATTCATATAACATAATTCTTTAATTCCAATACATAATCACTTATATTATCCCACTTTATTCTTAAAACATTAATTAGGATTTATTATTTTATTCCTAAATAATCCTATACTAAAATTGGAAATATAAATCTAGTGTTAACATTAATCAACATAAATTTAATCATTATTCATATGTTTAAAAAACCATTCCATTATAAAATCCTATACCTTTCATATGACATTCATAGTCTCTTAATCTTAACTAGTTTAACCATTACTCGTACCACCATGACGATTCTATTCAAGAACTTCCCCCCATTGGAAATAAATTTGTATAATGCCCATACTTATCAAATTTAAAATATTCATCCACCTATGATAACATAGGGAGACCAATATTCTCATCCATTTTATTAACCAATCTATTCATTTTTCCTCCATAGTCTCTTACCCTGCATCCTTATTCTCCACACATAAAACAACTTATCATTCCTTTGAGACATTCCCTAGAGATATTATTCCCACATTGCCGATATATAGGAAAATTAATCTTCTTTATTCTATGGTCTCCACAATATGATCTATCATAAAACTCTATCATTATATTCCATAGTGAGTCTGAGAGTTGGTTAATGGGTCAATTGGTAATCAAATATCATAATAGCATATTAGGAATAATCAAAATATCCTTCCTTCCAGTCATTAACCCATTTGGTTTCTCATTAACATATTTTCTATCATACTCAATGATAACCCTATTCCATATAGTTCCTTCCATTTACTATAAAAATAATAGTGTAGGAGACAATATTCATATTAGGAAAACACATAGTTCTAAAAAACCATTTTTTGGATGTGTAAATAAATACACATTTTTTAAGTTAATGATAGATAAGTTTTAACATAGGATATTCATGGTCATCATATATTAAAATCCTTCATGTTGGATCATGAAGAAAATGCAATTTATCCAAAGAATATCCCTCATGGGTTTCTAACTACGTGCATTGTAAGAACGGTTATCGTGTACTAGGTAACAGTTGAGTCAAGATAAACATGCCCTTTATAAATTTATTATACCTAGGAACATTATTTCTAGAACCACATTCACTTGTAGTATGCATACAGGGATGTATTTCTACGTAAAACAAATAATATCCTCCTTATAAAAACATTATAATGATTCCCTATACATAGGATTATCCTAAAGGTTCTCACTAATGTTTTCTCATCCATGTTTCGAAAGGTTCATTAAAAATATCCTCTAATACCATTTACAATGACCCAAGCTTCTCATACATAAATATCACTTCTTTTCATATGAATATTCATTATATTACTCAAACACACAACTAAGGATCATAAAGGTATAGTGTCTTTGGAAACATGGAAACATAAAACAACTAGTTCCTATGTGAACTAAAACATCTATGACTATTTTCTTCATAATTAGAAATATTCATGGACATATCATACATAAATAATTTCTTCATAACATGGGGAAAGGAAGCATATGAAATTGTGAGCTCATATTCTTGGTAACTATAAAAATGGAGATACGTAAGCATAAAATGAGAATAAGGGTATAAGAACATGATAGAAACATTTTAAAACCATTCCGTTCATATCTGAGACCATAATATCGAGTCATGTCATAAATATTATCAGTTCATGAGACATGAATCATAAGGAAATTAATTTACACGATCAATAATAGAATAACATTAGAATAAGATATAAAATTTTTGTATACACATAATAATATAATATAATTTACATGGTGTTAAAATATAATTTACAATGATATCATAGTGTAATGGGTTCACTCCCCAACCCATCAAAGTAGTCGTCGTTCACTCCAAGAAGTATAATAATAGAAAAATTCCATTACTAAACTAGGTTCACTTCACATTCAAGTCATGTTTATCACATGAGATTTAAATCATTACCTAATGAATTTGTGGGAAATATTGGTCTCACCCATAACATTATGAAAATTAAACATACATGTTCCCCAAGATTATAAATCCTTCATCATATCATAACCCATGAAACAAAATGGGTTTCATAAAATATTCCATCATAACAGTACCCTTAGAAAAGAAATGGATCTCATAAACATGTGATCATCATAAACATAAACAATATCAATAATTAATTTTTTTTACTATTTTATATTATACCTGTCAAAAATCATGTAACAACAAATTATTTCAACTTATATAGAAAATTGTTGTTTAAAGAAAAATAATTGAGACGATTTTTAGGGGAAAATATCCATTCTTTCAAAATTTCCTTTTTAAAACAATAAATTCATAAAATATTTATATAAATCCTATTATTTTAAAATAAAAATTTAAACCTATAATGGAATATTTAAAAAAATGAGTGTTCATGACATCATGAAATTTTTTTAATTCCTTACAGTTTAAAACAAATATCTATTTCAGATTTTCCTTAAAAGATTAATCTGACTTGTTTAAAAAACAACATGAAGATTAATTTAAAATAAATTATAAGAAAATAAATACCTGGTTAAAAATTTATTTTTAAATCCTTTATATAATTTTATGAAAATTGAATTTTTTTTTAAATAATGATTTAGAAGATAAATGGGTTCTCGATCGAAGAGAGAAATAAAGTCAGTTTACAGTAAAAAATTATTTTTGAATCATCAGTATATAAAAAGAGGAAAATGAATGGAAAAAATTTATTCTCAAGGTAATACCAACTTAAAAAAATTCATGATGTTATTTATAATTATATCATAATATTTCATCATTTAATGCACAATCATAAACTACTCTGATAAAAAATGAGATTGTAACTTCAAACCGTTATCACATTGGTAACTTTTGAATCGTAAGACCCATTAAATAATAACATCACAAGAAACATTAAATATCAATAAAATATTTATATTCATGATATAAATTTTCAATGTGGTATTATATACTACTTTTAAAAGAAGATCGGTGTGTAACATAACTTTTGTCTCAAAAAAGAAGAATTCATACAAAAACCCCTCACCTTAAGTCCCAAATTCATTTTTTCATGTTACAACCATTTGAATGATAAATATAACTTTATTATAAATATATTAAAGTAAAATATTCATATTTATCATACTATATATGATTTTCTTATGACCTATTATTTTTTTATCAATAATTCTTTGTTAAAATCATATTTTTGGTAATAACTGCTCTATTTTTCATGCATGGTTAGGTATTTTTAATCCTATTACGTTGATCAGGGTTTAATTATCCAAATAATTTTAACCATGATATAAATATCATATATATAAATTATATATTTATTTGTATTAATCCATGAAAGTTAGATATTGAAAATGAGTCACACCATTCATAAAGATGGTAAGTTGTACGTACACAACAGTGACGATTCAATTTTCACGATGGATCAAAATAAAATAATGAAATTAATATTTAAACTTTAAATATTAATTATTATGTTATATATATCATTTATTTTCATTAAATATATCCTTAATTACCTTCCATGTAAAGTGTTAGTGAAAAACGAATCACATCTCTTCGCTAGGTGGTAGTTTGTTGTACACATGAAAAAAGTTATCATTTATTCAATGGTTGTTAATGTAAGAAATAATATGATATATTTATTTAAAAAAATTATTATCATTTAATGAAAATAATATATCCAAATAAAATTAATCCTTATAACATTCCAAGTAAATCTTAAGTGAAAAATGAATCACATCTCATGAGGCGGTAGTTCTCCATACACACGAGAGACATTATCACATTGCCTAAAAAATGGAAGGTAAGAAATTATATGTGATATCATAATTATATAAGTATAATTATATAATAAATTTGATATATAATACTTATATACATCAATATATATATTCGTAATAGGTGTTTTTGGAAAACGAATTATGTCAGTTCGCATAGGGGTAGTCTACCATACACACAATCAACAGTTTGGTTTCCCATATGAGGTAGGAGGATATGGTTTTTGGTCATTAAATTAAAAAAATATTGACATAAAGATGATAATTTTGTTATTTTATTATCTTTTTTTAATAATATTCTATGCAGGGGAAATAAGAAATAAAATAAAATGCCCTGTCAATGATATATCCACATTTTCGGACAACTTATTTGGGTTTCCACCAAAATAATTTCAAGGATAGATTTATTATAGTGACACAAGCCTTTTAAATATATAATTACATGATTTTATGAATAACTAAAAATCAAATTACAAGCCATGGATCATAATGTCTAGTGTATTGGAAGAGTAGGCACATAAAACATAAAACATAGGACTAAAAATTTTATTTATCTAATATTCCTAAAGAGATCATAACAACCTTTGAGCCCTTAAATATTCATAGGGTACCCTTTGTATAGAATGAAAAAATGGATGAGATAAAATCCAAGAATGGGAAAAATCATAGTAATAATTATTTAGCAGATGGTTTAGAAGGCATGGAAAAATGACATAAAAAGCTATGGAACATGTGAAATCATGGCATATAAATAAGGGTTCATATAGACATGGAGTCAAAAAAATATGTATGAAATATAAAACATGGCTTATCATGATTGAAGTCTTGTTTCACATAGAGGACCACAAGTCATGGTTAACCCCAAAGACTACTGCACATGCTAGCATGAGTCATGGCTAACAACCAAGACTGTTGCACATAAAATCTCATGCGACTCAACTTTAACCAATTCATTGGAGCACTTTCTGGGTTAAAACATCATAACATGATCATGAATATTCTTTCCACATTAAGAAACATGCATAATCAATCATACATAAATATAAGGTCACCCATGGAAATAAATGGGTATCATAATCATGTCTTAAATCAAAATGAATGGGCGTATCATAAAAGTGTCAATGAAAGAAAGAAATTATTAAACAACTAGAAATTCATAAGTTAAAATAATAAAATATAATTTTAAGTGATATAAAAAATAATTGAAAACATGTAATAATAGATTTTATCATTTAAACGTTGTAGTGCAGTTTTAAGGAAAATAGTAAAGAGAATATAAAATAGAAAAGGGAATAATGTTTTATATAAATATAGAAGTGATCCAAGAATATTTAAATATTAAAAACACTTGTTCTATAAAAACAATGGTGGATTAAAACATATGGTTGAGTGCTCTTTAAATTGGGTACTAATTCAGGAAGTTCCCTTTAAATGGGTTTACTTATCAAGAAATATTGAGGAGGGAATCACTTAAGAGCATGTATAGCCCTAAAATAGAATGGAAAATGGATATTGATATATCATTTTGGACATATAAATAGAAATTATAATATTTAAATAAATAGAATATCGGATTTCATTTGGGTAAAAATATAATAAGAATAACCCGAAGGAATAATAGGGGTTCAGATAGAATCCCTTACTGATTAACGGCATGGTACCAGGTGTAATTAAGAGGGATTAATGAGAGAGAAAGGGGTTTATATTCATTTATAAATCATTATTGTAGTATGGGGGAGGTGTGAAATCAAACCCCATCATTCATAAGTATACATTAAAGTATATAACATAGAGGATATTCTAGAATAAATGTGAGAAAGAGAGGATCCCTTACCTTAATTCTGATGGTGTTATTTGATTGGTCATAATTACCAGAATAATCCCATTAGGTTAATTAGATAATAATTAAATAACCTCCACTACATTTTTATGATTTATTATAACATTATAAAGTTCATCCATGTCGTTTTTTATGAGTTAAGAGGTTCAATTTCATTGTTTGGGAGTGTTTGCTTCCTTGGTTTTAATGATTAGTTCACTTATATTCATGTTTGGATAAACATGTATGATGAGAATGGTTGTCCAGAATTGATGTTATAATAAATTAGTAAACATAAAAAAGATTACATGGTCATAAAATTCATTTTTCTATTTAGAGTTAATGTGAATCATTATATAAAACATTAATGATAAACGCATGGATTAATTTTGAGATTTTTCTCATTATTAACTTGTTTTGTATTATTATTTTACATATTGTGTGAAAAAGGATTACAAGACATTATATAAGATAAAATAAATATTTAATAGTCTAGTTGAACTATAAAAATTGTTTCATGACCAGAATTGAATAAGGTAATATAAATCGATAACCCATTGTTCTTGAATATGATAAATTAACACATCTATGACAGTGTTTTCATTTATTTCATATAAAAAGATGGGAAAATAGAGATGATAATGAATTATCTAATTATCAAAAAAAATTAAAATACATGTATGGTACCAGATTTATCATAACATTTGGATGAGGATATTGTAGGAAAGACAAGAGAAAAAATGAACATGAAAAGAAAAATCAATGAAAAGAAAAGAGAAATTTACCTCTAGATTTAATCTTCCTTGAGATCCTATTAACTGGAGAGGATTTCGTCTTTTGAGGTGACCAAGAGTTGATGGATGTTGGGTATTATCTTTAGGATAGATTTGGGCAGAATTTAGGAAAGACACAAGGATTGAAAGGAGTGAAGAGAAGAGGGATGTGTGGGTGGTTTTTATAGTGGATGCGAGGAGGGTTTTCTTAATATGTTAATCATTAGTTTATTATTCTTTCATAAGACAATAAATTGTAATGAATATTGTGAAAAAAGTAATATGTGCATTTTATTTTTAAACCAAGGAGCTTACATAATCCATGACATAATAAATATTATATTTAACATATAATGTATATATACAGTAAATTACCAAATTTTACAATTCATAAAAATTCATGTATTTCAAAAAAATCCCAAAAATTATCCTTAACAATTTTTCAGTGTGTAGAATCAAAAAATGAGCACCATTTTTCAAAAATAATTTCCTAGTTATAATTAAAATAAATTTTAAATAAAATCATAAATTACATGAAAAATACAGATTTTAAAACTATTATTGATTTTATAATGCTTTCAAAATTTAGATAAGGTCTTATAAAAATATCTTCAAACTAGAAGAGATAGAATTGTTAATTTATGAACACATTTTTGGTAAAAAAATTGTCTTTTAAATTAATTAGTTAATTGTAATTACTTATTTATAACATTCAAAAATAAAAATACTTTTAATATGGTTATATTATCACTTATAAGAAACCTAAATATTATTAATACTCAAAATTAAATTTTTTATTATCCAAAAGTTTTAAGGGAAAAGTGAGAAACCATAGTTTACACACAAAAGGAAATAACCAAGTCATTAAAATGCAACTTTATCTTACCAGTATCAATAGCCCTAAAAATTGTCAACGAGATAGATCTTACTGGATTATCAGGTTCCTTTATCAGAATATCATAAAAACAAGACACCAACATGTACCAGGACTGGTTATACTGCTTTGTTCTGATTTCTTCCTTTTTTAACCCCTTATTAAGAAGAGATGCTACATATCAATCCATGTTCCTGGTTTCTCATTAAGATCCACCCTTAGGGCCCTTGCAATCATTTTTTTCATCCTCTTCTTTAGGAGCATTAATTTTCAGAACAGTTTTATCAATTACCTCATCCGAACACATGGGCACTTACAAGGACTATTTTAGTATATAATTATATTCTTGCTTCTGGAGAGAAGCCTTGGTGAAAGATAGGGTATCATTAAATATTTTCTTTTCTTTCATCTTTTTTTGTTGATCGAGTCTCCATCGGTAGAGGTATGAAAGAGTAGTCCTTCCTCTCTTTAATGTTTACCCTCTTACTCTTGCTCCTCGGGCTTGAGAGCCTACCATCTGATATTTCCTCCTATGAATAACCTATAGAAAAGTATCCATAATTGGGTTAATTTCAAGAAACCTTCAGTCCATCCATGACTTCCATGGTCAAGCCAGCATCTGGCACCTCATTGAACAACTGTGAAGAAAGGTTTCCTAATATAAAAGTATCAACCTACCTACTATGAGATACCCTAATCATAGCCTCACCATATAAACCAATACTACAATTAGTAATTCCTATATGATAATCCCTTTTTTTCTATCCATTTATTCTTTTTCATTATTACCACTCCCTTCAAACACCGCTTCAGCATATGATGCCCCCATTTTGTAACCTCCCTCCATAAGCCCACTCCTGCCCTGGGCCCCCTCAGGTAACCTAGGTTCCAGATCTCTCCGTGGCCACCTCTACACCAAGGGAACCTCAACAAATAGGCCATAATCCTTTCTCATTCTATGTAAAACAAATTCCACCAAGAGGTTGTCCTACAGTTCAACATGTGATTCATTTTTCTGAGTTTCTGCACTCTATATCCCCTTCCCAAAAGGCTCATATGCAGTCTTATGTACAAAATCCTTACTGCAACCAATACCAATAGCCTTATATTTTCAATTTGATTAGATCTGCATCTACAATTAACTAAATTATGACCCAACCTCGTGAAATCTGTGTATAAATAAACCCACTAATCATAAAAAAAATTCTTCTTGCAATGATATTCATTGCCTACTGTAATCCAAAAGAATTCAGATGGATATCTTGATGAATCGACTTCCACACACACGCGGGGATTCACAGGGTGACATACTACTTTGGGATTGTTATTATAGAACAACTATCTACTGACTATGTTCCTAAGAATCCTAATTATTGAGAGATTTCGGAATGGAAGATGGAGATTGGGAAAACTCACCCAAATCACCATTGAGGGATAACCCTAAATTATGTAGAAATCGTATGACCATCTAGGATGATAAAAATGGGAACTGTTGCAGTTACGAGGTGAAGATGAGAAAGATTTAATCATGTCTTACTCTGATGTGTATCACATCATTATATATCTATTATCAAGTAAGATCACAGTTGCCCTATCATGTAGATCCCATGATCCTAAAACAAACATATCAAAGGGGTCCACCGAAGGCATTTTTTTTTGAAAAGAGAGCAATCATTGTTTGATTGAGAAGCAAAGAAGTTTCTTTGAACTCAGAAATCAAAATTGGAAGGTTAAGACATCCTTAATAAATCTCATTCACCTTCAGAAACAACAAAATGTTGGGTAACAGAGGGAGAAACCATTATTAGAGAAGGGTGATATGTTATATACCTCTCCATTAAAGGAAAAAAGGGTCCCTTACCCACTGGTTATCACAACTGTGTATGTCATATTTTAAAAATTCAATTCATAGAAGTGAAAAGTTTATTTTTAATGGTCACAGAGTACTTATTAGTTCATTGTGTTGTGATTTCAAGTTATTATATGTCATAATTATAAGATGGGAATTTCCATTGATAAAAAACTGAGTTGTTACATTATTCTCCCTTATGAAATTTTTCCCTTGAATTTTTTTTTTAAAATACAAGCCATAAATAAGTGCATGTACCTTTCCTTCATTGCCACCTCTAGTTCCCATGTTTCCACTTCATACTTATGTTTCTTCAATAGTAATTTGACCAGGTGAGGAGTCTTGTTATGTAGAACATTATCTCTACAGTCCAAAATTTTCACGGGATTATCGTCATAAGAAATATCATTATCAAACTGTACCACATAAGAAGAGAGTACATGTGAATTAGCTGTTGTGTACTTTCTTAATAGGGATACATGGAAGACATCATGTACATTAGACATGGTTGGTAGATAATCCAGTCGATAAGCCACAACATGAAAACAATCAAGGGTCTTGAAGGGTCCGATGGACCTGGGACGTAGATTTCCTTTCCTCCCAAAGATCAGGACCTTATTCCATAGAAATATGTGATGAAATACCATGTCTCCAAATTTAAACTCAAGGTCTTATCGAAGATTGTCTGTATAACTATTTTTCTGACATTGGGCTTCCTTGATGTGCTGCTGAATGGTTTTCAAATTCTCTTCCATTTCTTCCACCATTTTAGGTTCTAGAAGCTTACACATACTGATTTCATCCCAACACGTCGGTATTCTGCACCTTTTACAATAGAGGTATTTCTATGGTTCTATTCAGATTCCTGAGTAGAAACTATTGTTGTAGGAGAATTCGACAAGTAGAATATGTTTCTCCCATATTCCTTTGAAGTCCATAGAACATTCTCCCAAAATATCTTTGATCGTTTGAATAGTACACTCTGATTGGCCATCATTTCGAGGATGATAGGTTTTACTGATGTTTAGTTTTGTACTTAGAGCATGCTGGAGACTTTTCTAGAACTTCAAGGTGAATCTCAGATCTCAATCAGATACAATATAGAGTTGTACTCCATGCATCCTTACCACATCTTGGATATATATCCATTCAAGTTGATCTAATGAGAAGTCATCTGAAATCACGATACTGTGATATGTCTTTGTAAGATGATCCAGAATGACCCATATAACATTGTTTCCTATAAATTTCCTTGGATGTCTAGTGACCAAGTCCATCGTGATGTTCTCCCACATCCATGTTGGTATTGGTAGTGGTTTCTTCATCCCCATATGCTTTTTTCTTTTATCCTTCACTTATTGACATTCCAGGAACATTGATGTGTACTCAAAAATCTACCACTTCATATTGTACCACCAAAATTTATCTCAGAGATCTCAATACATCTTTACACATAATCGGGACCCATATGTTATGACTCCTTCCTCGTCATTCATAATCTCATAGGATTTCCCATTTCTAATGGCGTCCACCCTTTTTTTAATTTCCATATCTTTTCTTTGTGATTGCTTTATTTCTTCCATGTGGGATGGTTGAGAAATCATTTGAGAAATGATTGATGATGTTCATCCCTTAATGATTCCCATTTCCATCCTCTACAAATATAAAAAGATCGATCCTTTTCAATTCTCACAATTGATAAATATGAAGGATCTTTTTTACTCAGAGTATCTGCCACCTTGTTTTCTTTACCAGGATAATAGTGGAATGAGTAGTCCTAATCCTTGATGAGCTCTATCCATATTCACTTTTTCATATAAAGATATTTTTTTGTGAATATTGATTTGAGATTGTTGTGATCAATATATATCTCACATTTCCCCCCATAGAGATAATGCCACAATATTTTTAATGAAAAGATCACAACAGCCCACTCTAGATCATGTATAAGATAGTATTTCTCATGTATTTTCTACTGCCTTGATGCATAAGCTATAACTTTGTCATTTTACATTAGAACATAACATAATCCCTTATTTGAATCATAATTGTAAACCACAAATAGTTCTCCCCTGGTTGGGAGTGTGAGTATCGGCAATGTGATAATCCTCTTCTTATACTCCTTAAAGTATTCTTCACATTCCTGAGTCCTGAAAAACATCACTCCATTATGTGTCATCTTAGTCATTGGGTTTGAATGTCGTGATAATTTCGTCACAAATCATCAATAATACTCAGATAGACCATGAAATCTGTGGATCTCCGTTATAGATATTGGCCATGTCCACTCTTCAATTTCATTTGACTTAGAAGGGTCCACATATATCCCTTTGCTGGTGATAACATACCCTAAGAATTATACTTCCTCTATCCGTAACTCACATTTACTACAAATTTCTTACATATTATCCATTAAAAAAGTTTTTAGTATAGTATTCAAATGCTCCTCATGTTCGTCATTGTTCTTCTAGTATATCAGAATATCATCAATAAATACTATCACAAATTTTTTTGAGGTAATCTCTAAAGACACTCTTCATTAAATCCATGAATCTTTTTTGAGCGTTAGTGAGTCTGAAGGGCATCACTATAAATTCATAGTTTCCATACCTCATTCGAAAGGCAGTCTTGGAAAGATATTTCTTCCTCTCTTTTAATTGGTGATGCCCAACCGAAGGTCCACCTTTGAGAAATAATTGTACCCACAAAGCTGATCAAACATGTAATCTATCTGTGGTAGGGGATACTTGTTCTTTATCGTGATTTTATTTAGATCATGATAATGAATACAAAGGTGCATTGATCCATCCTTCTTCATGATGAATATGACATGAGCACCCCATGGTGAAGCACTCAAGTGAATAAATCCCCTCTCTATATTCTTCCGTAACTAATTTTTTAGCTCTTCAAGCTCTAAGTTGGCAATTCTATATGGTATATTTGATATAAGCATGGATACTAGAATAAGATAAATTGAGACCTCAACCTCTCAATAAAAAGTAAGACCATGCAGCTCTTCAGGTGATACATCATTGTAAAGCCTCATGATGGGAATGCCTTCAAAAATGATTCTCGGATTTATCTCAATCATTTAAGATATACATTCTTTATCATATGGAATTAATTTCCACACATGAAATAATGATTGTAAAAGATATTAGTCTTGATCCTTAAACATGTAATGAATTGGAGGATGCTTCGAGTAATGAAGAGTGACATCCCTTTCTTGACAGTTGATGTTGGATTCATATATTGATATCCAATCCCTGCCCATGATAGAATCAAACACCACTAAAGGATGTATGATGAGATTTTTTGGGAGGTTCAATCCAAAACAATATATTGGGTATGACTTATAAACCTCCGATGGAATAATTTCCCCATTCAATGTTCTCACGGATAACATATCCTCCAAATTTTGAGGTTGTGTTGGAGTAGTTATACTAAACATGCAAGATATGAAAGAATAAGTAGCAATAGAATCAAATAGTACATTCAATATTCTTGAATGAATAACTAGCATAACTATCCCCACATTATTGTATGGATCCACCTCAAGAAGTAGTGATAGCATAATCCCATCATTATTTCATTGGAGGTTATTGTTGATTTTATCTAACAACCCTTGTGTTAGGGAAATTATTTTCATAATGCCCATGATCCATGAAGTTATGACATTGCACCACTGGCTGAGAGTTTATTAGAACCTTCCTTTATTCTTCCTCATTAGTAGGATTCTTCATCTCCCATTGGTATTTTTTAGAAAAATGTCCCAACTTTACACATTTGAAACAATTCATGGTTCCCTTTAAACAGTTCATCAGATACTTCTTCACACAATTTTTACACATGGGATGGTCGGGATTTTTAGCATCATGGAATTTATTTTCGAAACTTCCCTCATTATATTCCATTTCCATTTTTTTCGATGATCACATGATACCATAGAGAGTCTCTGATCTCCATTTCATCCATATGGTCACAACATACAATGTCCTCATAGATGTCGAAGTCATGAATCACCAACTCTTTTCTTATATTCAGCATTAGTCCACTAAATAAGTGTTCCACCTTACATTCTGTGTTCATGTAAAAGTCAGAGGCGTACCATGAATGCCTTGTAATGTTTTCTTCATATGCCTCGATTGACTCATCTTATATCTTTTTGATTCCAAGGAACTCTCTTTCCATCTTGAGAAGGAGGGTTTGGGGAATTTTTTTATTGAAAAACATTATCTTGAATTTCTCCAATACATGGAATCAATTTCTTCATAGGGCTTTGTATTCTTGATCATTGTCCACAACTGATCATCTTCCACATCTGAATGATTGACCTCAAGCACAAATTTCTAAACATCCAAACACGGGAGGACAAAGTATATCATTTCAATGGAGTTAATCAACTGTTCCATGAGGAGTGGATCAGAATATCCACTAAACATTGGAGGCCTTTGCTGTATGAAAGATTCTATTGTAAATTTCTCTTTCCTTTGGGTAGGAGGGTGTTCTATGTGATTCAATTTATTATTCACAACTTGATCCAACTAATCATGTACTGACAGGATTTTTTGAGCTCCCACTCCCATCATATTTGGCATATCATTAGGGAAATTCGCACATTCCATATCACATTGATTGTTTTCACATGTTCCTTTATTTAATACCATTAAATTAGAAAAGTAAAATAAAATTAAATGGATTTAATACTTATATATTTAACATAAAAAAAGGAAACTTTCAACATAAAAGGATAAACTTGTAAAGGGGAAGTATATCCTAACTTGTGATTACCTAGGTTTAAATCTAGGATGTACTTGATCTATTTCTTAAGTTATATTATTATGGTATTTTTTTATTCCCTTAATAATGGTCTTTACTAAGCTCATAAATATAGTAAATCATATCCCCTAGGAGTTTCAAACCAATATTTAAGCAAGGACCATTGTCATGCACTATCTCCCATTCGAGTCGAGCTCAAATCGGTGTTATTGGGTTTTACCCCTAGATACATCTGTGCCAGATCAGCCTCTACCTACTTTAATCTAGGCAGAGATGTATTTTCTTGAGAAACCACTTAATCTATACTTAAAAAAAATATATGGATGATTTCTTATACGCAGTCTCATCCTTAAGGTTAATACTAAAGTGATCTATTTCTAATCTCCAAAAATAACTCAATCATCATTTGATACCAACTTTTGTGACCCTATCCTTTTACATATATCATTACATGATTTTTAAAATACTTAAACATAAAATTATTACTAATGATTATAATTTCTAGTGTCTTGGAAGACTAGTTACATAAAACCTAAAATATGGGACTAAAAAACATCATTATTTAATCTTCATAAAGAGATCTGAACTTACTTAGTGCCCATAAAACTTCATAGGGTACCCTAGGGATCATATTAACAAAGGGATGAGCTAAAAGCCTATAAGGGAAAAATCCTAGTAATAAAGCATTAGAACATGGGTTAGAAGGCATGTCATAATGACCTAAAAAAGAATGTAACATGTTAAATCATACCCTATAAACATGGAATCATATAAAAATGGATTCATAGTAATGTGGAAGCAACCTAAATCATGACGTTAGCACAAGCCAAGCCTTTTTTCACATATAGGAGCACAATTCAAGGTTAACCACCAAGACCATTGCACATGGTAGCATGAGTCATGGCAAACTGCCAAGACTGTTACACATAACATCTCATGAGACTAAACATTATCCAATGAATTGGAGTAATATATGGGTTAATCCATAAAAACATGTTCATGAATATTCCTTCCACATTAATAATCATACATAATCGATCATACATAAACATAAGTGTACCCATGGAAAGAAATGGGTTTTATAATCATGTCATAAATCATAATGAATGGGAATATCATACAAGTGTCCATGAAAGAAAAGAATTAAAACATACTTGTAATTTCATAATATAAAATAAGAATATATAATTACAAGTGATGTAAAATATAATTTATAATAAGTAAGAAGAGTATTTAATAAATTTTAAAAAAATATTTTATTGCGGTTTTAAGGAAAACACAAACGAGAATTTAAAATACAAAAGGGAATGATATTTAATATAAAAATAGAAGTTATAAAAAAAGATATTAATAATAAAAACAATGGTTTAATAAAAAAATGGTGGTATAAAACATATGGTTTTGTTCACTTGAAATTTGTTACGAATTCTAGTAGTTCCCTTAAAACGGGTTTTCTTATCTAGAAGTATTGAGGAGGGAATAATTTAAATTAATGTATATCCTGAAAAGAGAATAGAGAATGGATATTGATACATGATTTTTTACACATAAAAAAATTATAATATAGACATAAACAGAATATAGGATTTTATTTGGGTAAAAATAGAGTAAGAACAACCCGAAGGAATAATGGATGTTCGGGTAGAATCCCTTACGGATTATTGGTATGGTACCACGTATACATAGGAGGGAATAATGAGAGAGAAATGGGATTATATTCTTTTATAAATCATGAGGGAAGTATGGGGGAGGCTACAATTCATACCCCATCGTTAGTAACTACACATAAAAGGACATAACATATAGGAGATTCTTGAATAAATGTGAGAAAGAGAGGATCCCTTACCTTAAGTTTGATGGTGTTTTTTCTCTTAATCCTAAATTACCTGAATAATAAAATTCGGTAATTTAATTAATAATTAAGTAACCTCTCATAAATTTTATTGATTTATTATAACCTTATTAAGTACATCCAAGTCCTTTTGGATGAGTTAAGAGGTTCAAATTAATTTTTTTGGGAGCATTTTCTTCCTTGGTTTTACTGATCAGTTCACTTATATTCATCTTCAGAAAAACATGTATGAAAAGAATGGTTTTCCAGAATTGATTTTATATGAAATCTGTGAAAATAAATAACATTACATGGTCATAAAATTATTTTTGATCTTTGGAGGGAAGGTGAATCATAATATAAAACATTAATGATAAACAATCAGATTAATTTGGCGATTTTTCTCATAATTAACTTGTTCTGTATTATTATTTTACATCATGTGTGAAAAATTATTCCAAAACATTACATAAAATAAAATAAATATTTAATAGCCTGGTTTAATAATAAAAATTGTTTCATGACCAGAATATAATATAGTAGTAAAAATTGATAACATTTCATCCTTGAATGTGATAAATTAACACATCTTAGATAGTGTTTTCATTTATTTCATATAAAAGGAGAGTAAAGGAGAGATGATAATGAATTATAAAATTAGTATAAAAACATTAAATTACTTGTATGGTACAGGATTTTCAAACCATTTAGATTAGGAGAGTTTAGTAAATAAAAGATAATAAAATAACATGAAAAGAAAAATAAAAGAAAAAAGAAGAGGAATTTACCTCTTGATTTAATCTTCCTTGAGATCCTCTTAAGCGTAGAGGTTTTGGTATTTTGAGGAGACCAAGGGATGTTGGAACTAAGGAAGGATCTTGGGGAGATATTTTGGTAGAATTTAGGTAAGTCACAAGGATTGATATTAGTGAAGAGAAGAGGGAAGTGAGGGTGGTTTTTATAGTGGAGGGGAGGACAATTTTCTTAATATTTTAATCATTAGTGTATTATTTTTTCATAAGACACGAAATAGTAATCTTTATTGTTAATAAAAATAGTGATATTTTCATGTGAGTTCAATCCCAAGGTTCTTACATCATATATGACTCAATAAATATTGTATTTAGCATATAATGTATATATAATGTAAATTAAAGAATTTTAATATTCCTAAAAATTCAAGTATTTCAGAAAAATACCAAAAAATCACCCTTAAATGTTTTTAATGTACAGAATCTAAAAATTAAATCTATTTTTCAAAAATAATTTTCTAATTATGATTAATTTTATTTTTAATTAAAATCATAATTAGCTTAAAAATTACACATTTTAATATTATAACAGATTTTATAATGCTTTCAAAAGTTATATAAGGTCTTATAAAAATGTCTTCAAAATAGAGTACATAATAATTTTAATTTATATACACCTTTTAGGGAAAGTAAATCTTATTTTAAATTAATTAATTTATTAATTTTATTTAATTATTTATAACTTACAAATATTCCCATACATTTACTATGCTCATATTATCAATCATAAGATGTATAAGTTTTATTTATACATTCAATGGTGAGGTTATTATTCTTTTGTAAAATTAAATATTCATAAGGGTCATATTACTATTGAATAGGGTAGGTTACTATTCATAAATGTTGGTCACTATTCACCAAAAAATATGTTTGTTCCATCGGACTCCAAACATCTTGCTGTTCACTATCGTGTATATCAGATTTTTGAAATTCAAATCATATAAGTGATAATATTTTGTTTAATGGTAAAATAGTATGTAGTATTTCATTTTGTGGTGAATTCATGTGATTATATAATATAATTATAAGAAGGGAATTTCCATTGATAAAACATTGGGTCATTTCATTTCTGATCAAAAAATGATAATAGGATTAGTGTAAGGAAGTGAGGATGTTATTTTGTATGGATTTTCAAAACTAATGGGTTTTGGAAGCGTGATGGGGAGAAGAGAGAGGTAGCCTTTTGAAAGTGGTGGAGAGAACACACATGGAATTTTTGAAGAGAATAATGTTTACTTATATTTTACAAATTACATAAGTCTCCAAAAATGTTAATTATCAAACCTTGTAGGTGATACAGTTTTAATATTTACATAAAAGGGGTGTTTTAAAAGTTTCTATGTCATATTACCCCTTTTATTTTTATTCTAACCCTCTGGTAAACCTATTTTAATCTTAAACATGATAATTAAATTTTATTTATTTTTCTATTCATTAAGGTCAAAAAAACAAGTTAGCCTTATTATCAAAAATAAATTAAAACATCTATATATATGGAATCCAATTTTACAAATATCTTTAACAAAAATGGTAAATTTTAATTTAAAAATAAACTTCTAGAGGTGACAAGAAAGTAGTCTCCCGAAGAGAAAATCTTCAAACCTCTGAAAAACACTTATATAAAAATTCAATATGAAAATTATTACAATGACATAAATTGAATTAATAATTATAAAATTAACTAGTTTTACTTTTAATATCATTTTAATAAATATATATACTTATTAATTCATTAAACTAAATGGTAGATTCCAATAAAAACCAGTATTTTTACTAATTGTCAAAAAACAAATATTTTCAGAAAATTCCAAATAATATACCATAAGTTAATTTTTACATGAATATTTCAAAAAATGAATCGTATTTTTTAACATAAATTTTATAAAATTTTCAAAATTTAATTTTAAAATAAGTCTGAAAAAGGTGAGAAACTGATTTTAGAAAAATACATCTTTGGGTATAAAATTAAATTTATTCTTATCTCATGCCAAGAAAACATATAAGATGAATTTAAAAATTTTACTTAATATAATATATATCATTTTTAATAAAATATATCATGAAAATAAATTTATTTAATTTATTGAGATAAAAAATGTTTGTGGGTATAAAAATATTTATTCAGAAAAAGAGTTCCATTATTTTCAAATGGTGTTTATTTTAATTTTTAATTAATGAGTCAAAAAATAAAACATTTTATATAAATTTTTAAACAATAAGTTTACATAATTTAGTTAATTCTATTCATACTCTCCATTCCAACATCTATGTCATAACAATCATATTAAATAATAATATTTTAATAGTATTTTGTATTTTGTTAAAACTTGGTCTTGCATTTAATGAAAGATATCGAAGAAATTAAATTTATTTTGAAAAAATATTTCCTAAAAACTCAGTGTGTTACATAATTTCTACTCTTTTTCAATATTTTCATTTAGTTTTTGTTTGCTATTATTTTTTTGTTACACACATAATTAATCCTTCCCTAGAAATTGAAACCCATGTTCCCCATTTTATAGCTATAAGAAGTGAGTAGGGTTATATAAATATTATTTTTTTTAACATAATGATGTTTTTTACCATAAGGTATTACAATACAAGACGTATCAAGATAAAAAGCTACTACAGCCCTACAACAAAAATTTTAACTCACATGAATATATTCATAGCACAATCCATAATTGACCGAACACATTTTTTCTAGTATAAAATATTTCATCATTATAGAAGAACTCATTATGGACATTCAATCCCTCAACAAGAATGAATTTGGGACTCATTAATCATAGATGATTAATGGTCTTGATAATATTCTTGGGTGTTTCTATACAAACACCAAATTAATGAAATCTTAAAGTGGAATACAGATTCATAAAATCATAAACATGAAAAAAAATCATAAAATATTCTTCATTATTATATAATAAATAGGGAAATATGATTTCATGATTATTCATTAAAAGTGATTTTAGTTGATTTATATTCACTACCTTTGTAATAGAATTCCTAAATGAATTTAAGAAGTCATTACCCTTTAATGATGTCAGATTATAATCATCACATTACCATGATAACCAAACACCCATTCCAACTCCATCAGTTATATTTATACATTACATACACTTCATGTCTACCATTAAATTACTTATGTGTAATTATTATTTTTTATTCATCATGTATCATGGTAAATATTAATTATAATCATAATTTTTTAAATATTAATTTAAATTTACTTTTGAGACATAAAAATTTGGAATTTGGGAGTATCTAACATTATTGATTCCATCTTGATATTTTTGAATTTGAAAATTATAATAGTAAATTTATTGGACATGGAATTATATACTTACCCTGTGGTTGGATTCTAGATGTGATCATTATCCGTAGGTGGAAATTTGAAAATTTTATATACTGGTTATAATTTATGGTTAATTTTGAAATTTTAATGAATTTATTTGTTGATTTATTTATTTCTGTAATTTTTTTATTTTTTTAAATAAATTATGTGAAATATCCAGTTGTTGTTAATAATAAATTATTATAGGAATTGGTGGAAAATTATTTTTTATTATTTGAAATTAATAGAGATATATTTAACAGATTTAGGATGGGTTTTAAAATATGAAAGTTGATCGAGGATATGGAAAATTTAATTGGAAGATTATGTTATGTTTCTTATGGGGATATACATTTTTCTCTATTTCCAACACTTTCCTCTAGGGTTTCACATTGAGTTTTTTTTCCTACATTCTGTCATTCCAAAGGCAGGCATACTACATAAATATGGTTGTTAATTCCAGCTTAGTGATCAAAATGAGATGATGGGAAGTCGACTCCTCCTTCCATGGATTCTTCCATGGAGCTCATAACCTTGTCCATGTCTTCGTCAATGATTTATGTAATGTTCACGAAACTCATTCCTATCACCATCACATGGTCGACATGAATTAATTAAACTGCTTCTATCTCAAAATGGAAAAACACATTGTTTAGAGTATATTGTAACTTTTGGAATGTCTCATAATCTCTTTATGTTCATATTTATTGGAATCTACAAAGTATACTTCTATTTAAATTAGTGGAATCATCTATATGAGGAACCTTGGGTGCAGAACTGAAGTCATATCATGTCGAGTATGTGGTAATTTATGCTAGGGGAATAAATAATGTGATGATTTTTATCCCAATAATTCCATGGTTATGGTATGGGTGGATGATTTCAAGTTGGTGATATGTTTAACATCATTCATGGACATTTTGGTGGTCATGTGTGTCCCCTTGGGTATGATTTCCCACATGAAGATTAAGTTGAGAATTTCCCAAGGAGGTATATTTCACACATGATATTTGGTGATGTGTGTCCCTAGGGGTAAGATTATCACACATTGAGATTTTTATAAATTTGAGATAAAGTGTTCCCCATGAGGTAAGATTATCACACTTTTGGATTTGATGGTATTATTGGTGGTGTCAGGATTGAACATCCTGGAGGTACCCCATGTATATGTGGATGTCACGATTGATCCCCATGGAGGTGTCCTAGATACGCTATTGGGAAACACGGGTCACTCACCATATAAGTTTCTTTTATAGATTAAGCTCATGCAGTAGGATGGGTCCATGAAGTTTAATATCATGTGGAAATGATGTTTACATCTCGGAGGAATCATCATCTAGGGATGGTGTGGGGACTATGCATAGAATCTGATCGAAGTAGGAGGATCATCCCATGTTGAGGGTCAGGTGGCCTCCCATGGTGATCATACATATGTCATCCCATGTGCCTCGCACAAGGATAGGATACAATTTATCATCATGTAATGTGGAGGTTATCGTGTAGTTTGATATCATTCAAATATGATGTTGGGCTATGCATTTTAACGTTATATAGCTCAGACGCTTTTAGGATCCACATTTTGGATGAAAATTTCCATGTAGATGAGGAAGATCTGAGAAAGTGCCTCTGTACCAAGAAATTTTGGTATATTATCATCATGATTCCACCTTTGAGGCTGACATGTCTATTACTCGTCTGCTAATGGGTGGTGAATTGCATAAAAAACCATAGATGAGTGGAAGTAATGGCTCTTAATGTTAGGTTTCAAATTCATTATGGTAAATGGAATTATGGTTCTTATTCTTAGGAAAAGTCAAGGTAATGGTCCAGTTCATAATTAAATAGAAAGGGGAGTACATAAGGGTTCATGGTATTAGTTGCATAAGAATTTAGGGTATGGATGAACCATTTTTGGATGGGAATAGGGGCCTTAGGTACTCAAATTTCATGAAAGGGTGTTGGTTGAATAGAATAACCAAAGATAATCTGGGTATATGGGTTTCATAAAATATGGGGTTTCATGAATGTTAAGGGATTCACGAAGTCTAGGGGTCATGTGAAAGTTCATGTTTCATGAAACAGTGTGACCCTGCATTGGTGTGAAGTCTTGTTTCCTATAGGGTTTTTTTTGGGATCGATAATTGTCTCATGAAAATATAATATCCATATAGGGAAATCTTCTAATGAGAAGGCCATGGAACTTCACAAAATAAATATACTCTAAGGCTTTAGACTCTCCATACCCCATGGGAGGATATTTTAGGAAATATGGATACATTGGTAAATCAATCTCTTCATTGGCATGTAAATGATATAATTCCATGAATTCATAGATTTGGATGGAATTCCAATTTTCACATCCCTACAAAATTAGGATGTGGGGGAGATTTTGGTTTCCCTAGTAGAGGAGGGGATATATATTTCTTTAATGATATGATCCTATATGAATTTTTATGACCATCAAGACATTAGGAGTGTTTGGTTAATGGACATACACTTCATAGAGGCTACCATCTCCACCTCCGCATGGACTGGATATCTCCATGAATCAAAGATAAATAGCATGAAGATTACCTCCTCATCCTCTAATTAGAATAGGGACCTTTATAAATCAATGATACAGCGTTTGGGGGATATTGCATCAAACTCCACGTGGCTAGTCAACCTTCATGAGGAGACAATAATTCATGATTGTTTTATCCTTTACAAACACAACCCATTTGGTGGATTTTGGATATTTTTTGGGGAATATTTTATTCAAACATGTCATGCCTTCCCTGATATCTCCCTTAACTTGTATTTTTGTTTAAAAAAAAGACACCTCATAATTAGTTCTAACAAGGGAGAGGAGAGTCAGATTCAATGTGTAAAACGCTAAAAATAGGTGATTAGCAAGATTTATTTTCAAAAATTAGTCTAACTATGTGCTTATAAATAATAGTTGGGGTCCTTGAGGGGTCCATGAGCTTTTATAAAATGATAGAACAATGCTATATTTTTGAGATACTAATGAAATTCCTGACTTTTATGAGATATCGATCTATTCCAATCATGAAACTCCCTTATTCCATGAATATCACATTGAATGCCATAATTTCATGATGTTATTAACTTTCATGAACACAGCCTTTGTGAATTGACCACTTTGAGAATACCTTTTCATAGTAAATTATAAAAAAAATTTAATGTCTCGAACGATGGACACTAAAGGTGAATATAATTTTCTCTGAATCAACTGTGGGAGATGACTGGGAACCTAATGATTAGTAATAACCTTAGAGTGATGTTAGATCATGATACGCTCGTCGAATTTCTGATCGAGGAACAATAATAATACATTCTAACAAAAAGGATGTCATTGTATGATTTTATGTAGAGGGAAATTGTGTTTTTTCACATATCCAGTAAAAATGAACCCGCTTTTTGGATTAAGATAATTCTTGGGTATTAACAATGGTAAAGATACATTAGGAGTCACATTGTGAAGGACCACACATCACTAACTACTCCCACCCTGTGGATAAATGTGAGAAATGTCAACCGAGAGGCATCAGAGGAAGATCCCCCCACCTTAAATATGATAGTATTATTAAGGTAGGTTTGGAGGACCATATCCATGTCTGGACCAAAGAACTGTACCTTTCATAGGGTGGAGACATTATAGATGAGTGGGCATAGTTATTCGGGGTATTCGAGTCCTGTCATGAATTCAAGGTGGAGAATAAGTGTGTTGGACTTTATGGGGAAGCATGTCCCTCAATGTTCTTTGTTTACCATCACAAGGACATCATTACATACCTATTCAGAAGGTGGTCATTGGGGACCAATATATTTGCACTACATCATGGGGAGGTAAACATCTGTTGGTGGGATCTCTACCGGATCATAGGGATCCCTATCCAAGGGGATATTTATGATGAGTTTGACCTAGTTGATGATGTATCATATGGACAAGATTATATGAAAACGATCTTAACAATTATTCTATTCTTGGTATATGAGGATAGTGGGAAAAAACCAGGGATGAATGATATCCCTTTAAAATAATTTTCTGTCTATTTCGTGAATAAATAATCTAACGAATCTTCCTGGTAGGACATACCAATTCCCAAAGGCATCAATGCAAGGCAATGAGTATTTATACTGATGAATCCCAGAGGTGAGCTAGAGGAAACTATGGTGATATATTATGAGGCCTAAGGATCCACTATTTAGGATGCAAGAGTTTATTTTCATGCTGATATGTGGGTTGATGCTCATTGTTTGGGACCCACACATGGGGGTGATGCCAAGAAATACCATCATGGTGGAAATTCTGGTGTAGGGTAGCGAATTATCTTAATAGTCTCAATTTTTGTGAATTTGTACAAGGTAATATTACATATAATTAAGTGGAAGAAACCCCAATATTTTTGAGATACCATTTATTTTCTATACAGTTGGGTTTCCACACACATAGGGCATATGCATACTCAAACATGATATCCCCTCCTAACACAAATTTGCAACCATTGAAACTCAACATCACCAGGAGTCATCCTCTTGACTTGGGATCATTTAATGTTTTGGGGAGGACCAGGATAGTGGAAAATTTTGTTTTCTATTAATTTCCCCTTCTCATGAGAAAAATGAGTAATGACGAAATAGGGACCATCAATTATTTATCATACCTATTGATCTTTTTACGTACGATGTTGGCCTTCAGGTAGGACTATAAAGTCCTTTGTGAGGAATATGCCCCACACCATTTTGCATGGGGGTTTTGGTACCTCCATTGGCTCAACCCAATGGTGTATTTGGGGTCTTGTACCAATATCCACCCCTCAAGTTTCAGAAAATATAGAGCATGTTTGTGCATGATGATAGAACATGGAAAATGAGTTGCCACCACCTACTATAACATATGGGATTATCCATGAATACACACTCATCTGGGAAGGAACATATCTTGCAGACATGATGAGGATAATAATGACTTATTTGTGTGGGGAAGGGCCCACACAACCTTATAGTTGGTGTAAAGCTATAAGAAGGGCATGTTGCAATAGTAGAGATGGACCAATAGGTAGAGAAGAGGTTGGATCTCTAGTAATTTATGGTTCTTCATAGGCAGAGGCATCAAGGAGGGGAGAATAAACATGATCAATGATATCTAGAAAGTGTCCCTAAAAGGAAGTTGGATCCTCTAATGAATATCCAAGGGTGCAATTCTAGATTCTGAGGAAGTGATTGTGTCACCCAATTATCCCTAGTGATGCCATTTTCCATGAATCTTGGGTGAGATAGGGGATCCAT
Organism: Viscum album; assembly: GCA_963277665.1. Taxonomy (NCBI): domain Eukaryota; kingdom Viridiplantae; phylum Streptophyta; class Magnoliopsida; order Santalales; family Viscaceae; genus Viscum; species Viscum album. The sequence goes on from OY728120.1 coordinate 791,817,877, forward strand.
AGAAAAATCACATCTCTTCATGGGATACATAATAATATCAATTCCTAGGGGATATACCTTAAAATGGTGGTTCATGAAATATAAGGTTTCCATGTCCTCAAATCAAAGTCATTGCAAAACTTGGAAGATCTAGAATACATTTTCCACTCTCATAGAATCATGTGTCCCTTAACCAGTTGAGTGAAGGTGATTCTAAGAATTTATTCTCCGAAAAATATTCCCACAGACAGATTTCATGCTAGCGTGGATCAGGGAGAGGGAACATAGGATAAGTTATGGGGAAGTGATGCCTATTAGGAATCCTCTAGGGGTTTAAATCCTATCATTGATATAGTAAATATTCAAATATTGTATATCTTAGAGACTACCAAACCTCTTAGACTATTGCCTAACTCGTTTTTCACTTCTGTAGGAATCATAAAGAACTTAGGAGGTTGAGGATCATGATAAACCTCAAGTTCAAGATGAGGGATCCCAAACTCTTGAGGGGGTGGGCATATAACCTCTCCATGATGATGTGGTATAATATTCCAACCATTTGTTTAAGTGGAACTTGCAACTCGGGTGAAAACTCAATAGTACCAAACACCTCATGGTAACCCTTGTTACCAAGTATATATTCAAAGAGAAGTTCTTAAAACATTTCTATCTTGTTTTTTATCCTAGAAAAATTATAAAATCCATCAATGTGGAATCTTCTGATATGTAGGGTATTGACTATCAAGGGGATATTTTCATGAGGTGGATTTCTCATAAACCATTCTAATTTTCTGTTCATTATGTACCACTCTTGTTATCTTTATAACTTTTCAAAATTTTCGTTTTTTCCTCACATAAGTTATGATCGAATAAACTGATACTTTAAATGTAAATTCAACCCTTCTTTGGGGATAAGTCATCAGTGGAGACACATGAGTTAGTGGAGGCCATAATTGAGGTAGTGAAAAAAGATGTTGTAGACCTTATAGAGATGGTCGGGGAGAATGTTCCTTTAACAGAAGTAGTCGATGTTATTTTTGGTTATTTTTAAAACCACAAAAGTACCACAGGGGGTGTCTACTTGGACGGAATCCTCAATGGAGGGGGATGAAATCACACCACCAATAGAAACAGTTTAGGAGTATACAATGATCGTAACCTCCTAAAATGTTTCTGTAGTGGTGGATCTAGATATGAGGCTTCAATGAAGGTTTTCGTGATCAATACATTGGAAGAATTGGTTGTGGAGTCTATAGTGGTTGATCCTTCCTTGGATGTAATGTTAGGGGTTGTGGATGCTCCCAGTGTTAGAAAAGGATTTGGTGACGATGATTTTCTCATGGGATTGAGGATTATTCCGCATGAGAAATTTCTTATAGATGATCCCACCTTTTATTTTATAGTGGACTCCCCTAAGTATGATCCAATTCGATATGGGGACTTTGAAGATTCAATCTTTGACATTGCTAATGAGATTGGGGAGGAGTGGGTGACATTTCATCACTTGTACTCCCGAGGATGATCTACCATTTATGGAAGAATATCATCACTATTTTTTTGTAAACATGGGTATTTGTAGGGTTGGATTCTTATGGGATCCACACACTTTATTGAGACTTTTTTATTGAATGATCACAAGTTGAGTGGCAGGAGTTCGACATTTCCTTGTAGAAGAAGAAGTATGAGGGCACCCAGGGGAACTAGGCAACTGAAAAGTATATCACTCATCTAGGAGAGAAGGAAAGAGAGATTAGACATCTTCACTACCTAAGAAAACATCACAAGATAATTTATGTCATAGTTGGGGGATGGCTTAGGATATGGAAGTAGAGGAAGAATATCTAGTAGAAGATTTCAATGATGGGTAGGGCCAGGAATGAATTCTCAAGGATGAGGTCTGTCCTATAGCCAAGGAGGAAGAGGATGGGCTGGTCGAGCAAAAAAGGACCCATGAGGCTACCCAAAAAAATTTCAATGAGCTAGATCACTAAATTACTTGATCAACACCTTAGGTAATTTATCTTAGTTTGAAATAGAGGGGAGGATTTAACAAGAGGATGGACATCCCCAAACTTTTGGAATGGTTTGACTAAATTTCATGTATGTTTCAATGTTTTATTTTTTATTTATCTCAATAATGTAAATGAGAAAACCAAAAATAATCTATGACCCCAAATGTGTCTTCAATGGTGTGGTAAAAAAGGGAGTAATATAATATTTCTCATTTATATGAGTGTTCCAGAAAGGGGACAAATAATCATGGTACAAATTGTTTATTTACGACAAGGGGTATCCTGATAGGAAAATATTTGGCTAGAGAGTGGGGACCTCCATTCAACTGTTTTTCTCACCTAATGTGTGTTGGTGAACAAGTGGGGTAATTAAATGGATTTTGAATTCTACCCAAAAACGGGGGGGGGTGACAAATATTGTGAATCAAGACACCTAGGATCTAGAATAAAAATGGGTTGATAGGGTGATGGAGGATGACTATTGACTATGTTCAAAACATAGATTTCACTATCTTTCCATAAAAGTTGGGAAATAAAATATGAGTGTTATATATTTAAATTATTCAAAACACAATACCTGTCCAGATAATGTTAGTACTCTTTTATAGTGTGTGACTAATATGATAGGTGAGACGGTGTGGCTTAAAATCATTATTGTTATGGGGACCATTCAGACATGAATGATGATGTGGATCCAAATCAAGGAGGACACGAAATATGGGGATAAATTTATGGAATGATTGAATAGAGTTCCACACACTTAGGATATACCACTATGGATTTGAGAACATTTGTTTGTCATATTGGTCTAAACATAGGTCATACTCTACTTATAAGGGTATTGTTATCTTGGATTCTAGGTGATGGTCAAGGAACATGAATTGTATAGTAGGTGACAGACATCGATGGGAAAAAAGTGATTCTTAGGATAGGGATTAAAATGATTTACAATTTTTCATCATTGTATGGGGATTAAAGTCTTCTAGTTTATAAAATTGTGTGAAGGAAATTAAACATACAATTTAGTGACTTAAGGCGAGGATGATGCAAAATATAATTTAACATCATGTTATTAGGACTTTAACAACACAATTTAGAGTATTTTTTCCGGGACATGTAAGCTGAGATAGATAAATATGGATCGATCATGGTAAAGGGATGAAAGAATAGAAAAAAAGGGTGGAACCTCATAATGGATCTTATGAGGAAAAGGGATTTGAAATTTGGATATATTATTTTCATGAACCGATGGGCTCAATTATGAAAACATGTTTTTTAAAAGGGAACATGGTGGGTCATATTGGATTTAAACTTTAATTTTCGCCTTTAATTTTTCCTAGGTGGTGGCAGAGACCTAGTGGGATGGGTTCATACTTTTTCTTTGGTTCTCTGTATGTGATTTCAACCTGAAAGAAGCATGTTCCTCCATTAATAGCTAGTTTAAGGTCATACCAGTCATACCAAGAAGTCACAAATAGATTAAATTCATAATTTCTATACCAGGAGTTGCAAAAAATTTATAATCATAATGATTAGATCATGGGGGAGTGTCTTAAAAGAATTTGTGTGGAATTGAAGAGAGGTAACATGAAATAAATTGTGCTCCAGCGAGGCCCGATTCCTAACAGAACATCATAGATACAACTAGCACAAATTTTAAGGATGTAGTGTTCAGACCAATGATCTGATTATTTTATTCAATGGATGACTATTCTTCTTTAATATTCTTAGGGAAACCCCTCCCTGACTCATAATCCCATGAGATCCATTATTTAAGTGATAAATAAGGTTTAGTATGGTGTTACCATTTTTTAGGGGAGAACACAATAAAGGGAAGAAGTAATAGACATGGGGTAGTCCTAAAAGGTCCCAGCTTATTTAGTTAACATATGCATGTGTGTGGGGAAAGGACATATAGGGCCTTTGGATTCCAACCAGGCCAAATGGAAGTTTAAAGTAAGGTAAATCATGGATTTTAATACACAAATAGTCAAAAGGGTATGAGCGATGGGTGGGTGAAAACTTGTAAACATGTTTGAAATAGAAGTTCCATAGTTTCACCATTCAAGTATGAGGATAAAAAATGTGTGATCGATCGTTGAATGTGTTTAAAACCCAAGATCCTCCATATATTACCATATATTCTCCAAGGAATATTCCTAGGATAATAGGTTAGAAAATATGTCAAAGAACCATTTTCATTAGGGGTACTGTTCAGATTAATGGGTTGAGAAGGATCCAAATTAGAGGAAGCACAAATTTTGAATGTATAAGTGGGTAACATAATAGGGATATTGTGTTCCCTAGGAGAAATCCTTCCATAAATGAAAATATAATATATGATCATGTTTATGGGAAAGGATCAATATTTACCTTGAGGGGAAAGACCCCAAACTGAGTTAGTGTTGGGTTTGGGCACTGTATAAAATACCAAAGAACAACTATATAGCCCATGGATATGGGAATAAATCCACCCATATTTTTGAACAAGTATCGGTAGAGACCATTTTTTGAAGGTTAGTGTCCTTTCTATAGAGGAGGATTGATCATTCCATAGTTATCACATGAGGTATCCAATGTTCATCACATAGGATAGGGTTACAGTTTAATTCCATGTGTTGAGGAGGAGGATTCTTCCATCCCATATTTCTCATTTGAGGAATCTAGGGTTTGTACGTGGTAAGGCTATAGTTTAACATCATTTGTGGGGGGTTTTGGTGTTTTTTCTTCTCCAACATAACATATGAGGCATACTATGTTCATAACATATGGTAAGGAAATAGTTTAACTACATGTGATGGGGAAACTGATTTTCTCCATCCCATATTTATCATATCAGGCATCCAACGTTCATCACATTGGGTAAGGCTATAGTTTAATGACTTGTACTAAGGATGATTTTTTTCATGTCGTGCTTATTAGTTGATTCATCCTATTTTCGTCACATAGTGTATAGATATAATTTTACAATGTGTTCTAAGGACACTAATATTTACTATCCCATATTTATCATATGTGGCATCTTATGTTCATCCCATAGTGCAAGGTTATATATTTAAATCGTTTTCTAAGGACTTTTGACTTTGTAATTTAGATTTTTACAGTTTAGACTAAATCTATTGCAGGATTATAGTTTTGGATATCATAAAAAAGGTTGTGGGTGTCTTAATGAGTATTGGGAAAAATGAAAGATTTATAACCCAACATGAAGAAGGAGGTCCTAGGTTACCCTTTTACACATAAACATACATGAAAAATAGCACAAAAGTTGGCATAATGTTCCTGAAGGAGGAAAGACCCTACAATGATTTAATGGTGGGAGATGTACCCATGATGTGACATTCAATAATTGAAATACATCCCATAATAATGGTAATCAAGAAGTACATAGTTCTAGAATATCGTGTAGTAAAAGACCAATGTTTGTAGGGTGGAATCCATTTGAGCAAGGATGTGATGAAAAAGTGAATCTGGAATTTTTTTTTGAATTTCCTGGGATGATGAAAACTATAAAAATAAGGGGCCACATATGACTAGATGAAAATATATTAATGTCATAATGAATGGATATTAAGGGCATTAGTTACTTCGAGGATGTCCAGGTGGTGAAAAAGTGTTAAAACCCGACCTTAAGAAGGATCCATGGAGTCATTTCACCATAAAAATCCATCCAAAAATTAATTGGATGGAATTTTGAGATTCTAGAGTCTTAGAAAAGGGGGACTCCTCAAAAATATATTGTTGATGAGGATGATCCCATGATATTGGATCCAGAAATTCCTACATATCCCATCAGTCAAGGGAAGCAATCCACATGAAGTTCTCGAATGTGACATGGTAGAAGAATGATGCAGAAAGGGTGGAGTTATCTCTAGCGATGAATCCAATTCAACTCATATTTTTTATATGAGTCATAATATGATCATCACATAGGGTAATGATACAATTTATCAATGTGTTCTTCGAACATTAGTCTTGTTCATCCCATATGTATCATACATGGTATCATATGTTCATCACATAGGGTAAGGCTATAGTTTAACATTTCATTCTATGTATCTCATTTTTGGTTCATCTCACATTTATCTTGTGTGGAATTCAGTATTAATTACATAAGGTATGGCTAAATTTCAACATCATGTTCTGAGGATTTTGGTTTTTTTTTTCATCCCATACATTTCATATGAGGCATCATATTCTTATCACATAGGGAAAGACAATAGTTTAACACAATGTACTGAGAGTGTTGGTATTTTTAGTTGAAAGGGATACAACATAGAATAATGGTTATTATAGTTTTGGGCTTGGATCTCGGATGAAGGTTGAATCTAATTTAAGGTTATATAGCCCACACCAAATGGTTAAAAATATTTTAAGGTTATAATCTTTGGCCCATGGGTTCTAGAAATGAATTACTTGAGAAAATTAGAATTTGTGGGATGTTTGATAAATTCTCCATCCATTGTGATTAAATAGTATGATTCATGGGAATAGAAATTATAGATAATGTAAATACCTTCCCATTTGGGTTCTAGTTTTGGTGACTTTTTTTGGGTATCATCAATGCTCTGTGATCTATTACCATGTCATACTGAAGGAGAGAGTGGTGGTAGTCTTATTATTGAAAACTCATGCTACCCCGTTATAGGGCCCTATGAGTTGTTAATTGTATGAATCCTATTTTCTTCAAGAGATTCCAACACATCTAGATTGATATCCGATATTCTATCTGGAATCATATAGTCATAAATAGCCACTCAAAGTGACAATAACTGAACCTCAATAGGTAAATAAACCTTTGTTCAATGCACTAGTGAGTATGTGGTTACCTAGGAGGAATTTAGTGATTTAATCCAATAGAACCATAGGGAATTAAAGAGTTTATCAATAAAAAACTTATTGTTATGTCCCACTATCATCATCATGATATTAGAGGGGTTTTTTTGAACACATTGATCTGTCCATTTTCATGCGCATGATATTGGTAAGTGTGGTTGGATAAAATACTATACTTGGGATCCAATTTCTCCAGCTAGGATTCCCAGAAATTAGTTCCGTTATCTATGAGAATAGTTTAAAAACCTTAAACTAATTAATGATATGAGAGTTCATAAATTCAATCACAGATCATGTTTTAACCTCTTTGATGAGAAATGCTTCATACCACTTGGATAAGAATTTTGTTGTTGTCAAAATGAACCTTCATTGTCCATCCATCACTGGTGGGTAGGGATGCACAATGTTGAATCCCTAAATTTTAATTTGACAAGAATATATGGTATTGTGGAAAATCATTGTTGGTTAATGAAAAATATTGAATATAATCTGACATGCATGACACCACTGGGAGAACTCAACATAGTCATAAACCATGATAGCACATAATTAACTCCACATCCATATTTTATGGGAGATAATTAATAATACTTTATGGGTGCCTCATGATTTGATATGTAACTATTTCATGACCTGAGGTATCTCATCTACTTAGATGAAATAGAGAATAAACCCAATGAACACTCTCTTATAGAGGGTTTTCTTAAGGTTAAGTCCATTCTAGAGGATGAAATATGTTTCTCGCTAGTGGATTCTCTCACATACATCTCAACCTGGTGGGAGGATTCCTTATTAAAGATACTAAATGGAGGTTACCACCTAACCAGGAGTTTACTCGATCATAGGGGAATTATAGGGCCATGGAATAGAATAATCGATAGCTAGTTGGTACACCTATTGATTAAAACTTATTTATAATTGATATGGGTGGTGTCACTTTGATGTGACACATGAATGACCATGTCAACTTGATTAGGCTCTATTAGAGACACATCAATATTTTCCTGAGCGACGTCTTAGCTGTTCTATGACCATGGAACACATGTCACCTTTTCCAAGGAAGGGAACTTGGCTATCAACTAATGAGTCTATTCTATCTAGGGAACAAGATCTAACTTTCTAATAATGTGGTAACCTTTGATATTCTTGATGATAAGATCATAGTCTCCCTTCACATGTTTATAGGGGTCATCAATCTCTATGTTTAATTCAATAAAAGTGATGTGGTCATGATACTCTTACTGATTGTTATAAAAACCATCTGATAATAGAAATGAGTATGGTAGGACTTCATATGCTAGGGTGATGAAGAGAACACCCAGGTCAACTCTGTTGAGCTAGGTGTTGTTGAGAATTCTATTGTTTTTACTCTAGGGGAAACATAGAAATTAATATTTCTATATGAAACAACCTTATACTTTTAGATAATATCTTTATCATGGAAATTATCATCCAGGGTTAATTCCTTATTAGTCAGATGGGAATCTAAGAAGTTTTCCAGTTCATATTCTTTAATGTATTTCTATGGGAAAAACATGATGTAAAACAGTAGGATGACTAACTCCCAGTGCACCAATAACCCTTAAAAAATGAGGAGATTGAGGATGTACTTTAGTGTTTCATCTCGTAAGACCATTTTTATATCATAGAGATGAAAATAGTCTCACAAATTATGCACAGAAAAGACAAGTACAAGGAAATTCTTCTTGATGGGGGAGTATCTAGCCTACGTATCGAGGAGCATGCGACTGAGATAAAATAGGATGTTTTCCCTAACCTCATTGTTTTCCTATATTAGAAGGGATCTAAGGGATCATTCTAGAATAGTTTCACAGTAGAAAAAAGGATTTCTAGAAATTTGTGGCATAAGAACCAAATGCTATAGAATATACTTATTAATATCTTCTCAGGGGGTCTCGAAGTCCTCATTACTCTTTTAAACATTGGATTTTTTTCATGATCTTCGAGAATGTCTTGCACTTGACAGATATATTTTCAATAAATCATATAATATAGGCTATGTGGCCTTGGAGTGTCCACAACACATAGAGGTTGTGTGAGCGAGTAATTTGGTTTACAGACTTAATATTATCTAGGCTGACTTAGATTCCAATATTTCTAACAATGGTGTCATGAAATCTTCTAGATGTTACCTAGAATGAACACTTAAGAGTGTTCATTTTCAAAGGGGAGGATGGAGGAAGTTGAAACTTTTCTCATGATATTTTATATTACCGTTAAACTAGCTTGATTTAACCACTAGACAGCCTACATAAGACTCCACCAATGTCCCAAGGAGTGCCTTAAAGAATGTTCCACAGTTCACTAGTAAGTGGATGCAACATTAATCAAGTTGAAATCCATATCTTGATTGAAAAAAGTTTCCTAGTATTCCATGAAGGTAGTAAACACATCATTCATGGGTTCCATGATAATCTGATTGTACTCAGAATATGTATCGCTAAATAAGAGGGCATGGAACCCATTCATATCATAAAATATTTTTTTTACCCCATAATAGGAATGTCATCCTCCAAAAATGGTTGTTGAGGTACCAGAAGTGAATATAGACTCTAATCATCCCATTATTCATCCAAAATGAAACATTCTGGAAATAAATTTGAGGTGTTGGACAACTCTAAAAGAATTTCCTTTAATAAGTATGTCTACCTCATCCTTGACCAAGGAATTTTGAGAGTGGTGCATCTTTTTGGGAGGTTGTTTGAACCCACTCTATCACATAAGGAGGCCAAGGTGAATAATGAGAACCAGAGGGTAATGTCATATAATCTAATCATATCTTTTGGAAAACATGTCACAATGCTGCTTCAGGAAGGGAATATAATTTGATTCTCCTAGGGAGACATAGTTGTACATACTAGTTTTTGCCTCATGTATTTATCAGTGCCATGGTTCACTTGAGTGATGTTAGTGATAGTGGTGGTGAACCCTTCTTCAAATATATGATTGTAACCTTCTAGATTTTATTTTTCATCTGAGATACAAGGATTGGAGGGATGAAGTAACTCTCTTAATGTTGTAGACCCCAAGACAACATCATAACCTAATACAATGAGAGATGATTCTTTGACACAGAAGTCTTTCTCTATAGAGACTATAGTGAAAATATATGATGATCCAATCCCATGCGAATTATAACTGTGAGTTCCATTACTAATATCAAATAAATAATTATGGATCAACATTTTTCGAGTCATCACAGCCTTTTGGAACATATTTGAATGATGCATATTGTTTTCTATTAGGTAAAATTATCAATACATTATAGGTGCAGGGGATATAAATATTGTATTGGATTTTCTAGTTTATGATTATCATGTGATATGTGAACACTAATTTTGGGGACTGTGAAACACCGTCTACGGTCCCATTTCGATGGTTCCAGCCAAATAATTTGGAGAAAAAAATCTTCAATTCATGTTTTCCTAAGGATATGTTGTGGGAACTATTAGATCATTTGGGGAATTGAAACAATCAACACCAATAGTCTGGGATTGTTTTCCCTTCTTTTCTTGTAACCAACATCCAGATAATGAGCCTCACTAGACTCAATTATGGATGAATCACTCTAGAGTACCCCAAATTTTCCTTCATGTCATAACCCAACCCACTGGGGCCCGCCTGAATGACAATATACTGAGTGTGACAACCCCAAGCCCACCTATAATCAGACAGGTGTTGGTGACTAGCACTGAGTAGCTATAACAGTCTTATGAGAGGCCTTATCTTAAGGTACATGTACTCACAAACAGTTATCCAAGCCCATAAAATGTTAAAATGTATAATCAAACTTATAGAAAACACATGAATACATCTACATATAACAATCAATGTAAAATAAAATGTAGGGAAGTAATAAGGTCCAAATACACATCCACAAAAAACTATAAAGAATTCGAACATAATAATAAGAGGGGACTATAGTCAAATGTGACTTCTAGAATGATAAACAGTCTTTATATCCCAAATTTAATCTCTTTTTCCCCAGTTACACCAATAACCTTGTTGAAAGGTTGGTCATCGATATATGACATGAAAAGTGTGGGAAGATCCCATGCAGGAGTGAGTATAACAATACACAGTAGAAAACCTCAGAATGACTTTGAATAATGTATCAAGAGTAGTCAACTCATCATTGGATATTTCAATCATAATATGAGACATATGATAAAACATCCAAATATACTCATAGTCAACACTAAGTCTCAAGGTAAGGTTATAATTGCATGTATAGCCTATAAATCTTCTCGAGAATCCATAACCTCACTCACCCCATAGAACTCACTCTACAACATGATAAGGTTTTTGGTGTCCATCCGAGATGTTATTCTCATTAGGTCACAACATAATCCAGTAAATTATGGAATAATTTAGTGATCGATACACATATGGGGATCAGACCTAGGTACATGGGGTAATACCAACTAACCTAGTATGACTTGACCCACTACGTAATGGATCAACACCCATGTAAAGTTGGCCACACAGATTCAGAGAACCCCACATAGGAAAAAGATCACATAGGATCTCATCATGGCCTCTAAGATAGATTCCTTCAACTATATCCAAAACATAACCCTTAGAGAGGATCCCAATCCTTTTTATAGGGCATAATTCAATACTATTATCTCACAAGTATGGACTGAGAGAACTCACCCATAAGGAAAATAGTTATTATTGAGGGGAAAAAGGTCACAAAATCATATTCATAGGCGTACATGGTGTGTAATATTAGTACATAACTTGTCCCTTCTTCATTAGGTCTACTCATTTGTCACAACTCATGCCTGTGTCTATGTACATGTACAGTTGGTGGTGTTTGTGTACCTGTTTGGATTTGTATACCATGTCATGTCCAAATACACGGCTCATCCTATGTACTCTTGATGTTTCATGTACCTGGCCATGTCCATGTAATTTTATAGTCTGAGATAAATTTCAAGCCCCATTTAAGGGGAATATAGTGCTTTACATGTGTCACACGACATGTGACACTTTCCCTCTCTACATGAACCCTAGCGTCGTTTCTAGGGACCCTAGTGTGTATCTACAGATTACTTGTTGAATATATTAGAATTTTATAGAATCCCATAGTTCTTTATGTGAAATTTTGATTCCATTACCACTACCTCCAAAACATTCCCATGAAGCTCAGATCTAGAGGTTGACCAACCACTCCATCACTAGTGGCCATATTCTGGCTTCTAATTCACCATAAATAGCCACATGAATCCACAGCTTCTTCATATAATAAAAAACACATGCTTGAATATATCTAATCTGGTCTAAAATCATCACCACCACCATTGAAGCTTGATATCATCCCCAAATCAATCATGGATCCACAATACCAATCAATTATGCTAAGAAAGTGGTGTTCACTGATTTATTTCAATATATTTTTGGAACCACTGATAAAAATGAATGCCAATGAAGAATGGATGATGAATGGGGGAAAATGTGAAAAACAAAAAAAACATGAGGAATTGAACTTGGACAATGTTCATGATGGCATAAATTTTTTTCATTATAACACTGAATAAAGAGATTTCCCAACAAATAATTCCATACATGCAATACAACATATTATTGAATCAATACATTAGTGGATTGATCCATTTTCTTCATAGGATAAGAAAAATGGGGATAATATATATAAATAAACATACCACCAAGATAATTTATTAGGCCTTGTTGAATAGTAGTTCTGGTCCATTGTTGTTGATGAGTTCCATAGGTTTTATTGGCACATTGGTCGACAATGCTCGAAGTATTGATTTTCATCCATGGAAGCTACCCCCTGACCCCACTATAAAATTTCAAGGTTATGAGGAAGACACTAAAATTTGGTTGTAATTTGGTTTATATACAACTTTAATAGGTTTTTGTGTCATCTCAAAAAGAATTAATAAATTTATTTATTTACTTATTATTTATTCCTTTGATGCATTTTTCACAAACCATCAATGCTAACAAAATTTATTTACAAATAGGGTAAATACTAAATTATGAAATCAATGGTGGTCACAAATTTATGATCTTAGAAACTATTTAGGTGTTATTAGTCATTTTTAGTAAAACATCTCATGTGTCACTCTAATGTGTTAAATATTTTTAAAATATAATTTTCAGGATAACTAGGCCTCAAAATCTCACACCTTCTTAATGCATAGCTCTAAAAATATTACTACATTAATTTAAAATCTATACATGGAATAAACTGAGACATTAAATTCTACAAACCATAATGATTTTTTTCTTCAAAATCATAAGGGACTGATTGAGAATATGTGGGTACTAAGCCCTATAGGGGTCTCCCACTCCTAGGAATTCTCTTTCATATTTTCATCCTTCCATCAGACACGCAGAAAAGGAATTTCTCATCCATGGAGGATCTTATCCCATAAATCCATGATCTCCACTAGGTACTTTGAAAAGGTATCTCCATCCTCAATATCTAGCTCATTGTAGTTAATAACATGTGACATTTCATGCACATATCCCCTCAACTGTGACATGTGGAAGAGAATGTTTACGCAGTTTGACTATAATGGAAGAGTTAAGAAGTATGAAACCTCACCGACTCTGCGTAATATCATGAAAGGGCCAATTAATCTCATTGGCATATTTACGTCCCAACCAAATCTCCATAATCCACATCGAGGTGAGACATTTAGGAACACATGGTCTCTCTCCTAGAAATCTGTAGGCCCTCTCTGTCAGTATAAATAGGGCTTATGAAGGCTCTGTACAATCCTAATTTTGTCCTAGATGATCCAAACCTTCCCTATCCTATCTCCCACTAACTCTGGTCCCATGAGTTCTACCACATCTACATCAGTCTAGAAAAGTGGTGACCATCAGGGTCACCTGAAAAAGCCTTATATGGGGCCATAACAATGACATAATTGTAGTTTTTGTTTCATAAAAACTATAATAACTATTGGTGATCCTCCCAACTATGTCCAAAGTCTAACATGGAAGCCCAAAATATGTCATACTGAAACATAATGGTCTAGTCATTATGGCCATCAGTCTAGGTGCGAAACACTATGCTCAAATAAAACCAAGTACCAAACCCCTCCTATACTCCTCCCCATAATGATAATGTGGTGGGAGAACCACGGTCAAATAAATTTGTTTAGGGAACTCTTTGTATCCGAACTATCTCCTGCATGTAATGGAATCTGATGCTCTCTACTGAACTATCCTCCTCAATGGATAGGAATTGGTCCAACATGGTGAGTTGGTCTATGATCACCCATATGGAAACATGTACTCTAGACATACATGGTAAAATCATCAATATATCCATATATATATATATAATCAATCTCACTTCATTTATGGAACCCAATGGGTTGATCTAAACTCACTAGAACCTAGTGGTCAACATTCACCTGATAACATGTAAGGAAATGATAGGAAAAATATGCATCACCCCTCTTCGAGACTAGCCACCATAATGGAAATCAGAGGTCCTAGTATGTCACGAACCAAGTTGTACTGCTATCTAACCCGACACTCGACTAGTCCATGACATGGACCAAGAGGTGTTCCTAATCCTCCTGGGCTAGCGAATATTAATGGGCCTCACAATTATTACAATGGGAACTATTTATCCCCAAAATCACTTGTATTAAATACAAATATAAGAGAAAACAATGTGAACTAATAAAGACTAAGAAATAGTAAATGCAAAACTATATCAAAATAAAATGACAACTATCAAAACAAAAACTAAAAAAGAAAAATAAAACCAAATAAAAACTGACATGATCTCATTGTGACCTCTTGGTCACCACCATCCACAAACCATCCCACTCCATAGGAAAAAAGAACCAAAAACCTAAACCTACAAAATAGATCAGATCTACTGATGTTGAGTGGCATAAGTAGGGTGTGAGAATTAAAAGCTCTGTAGTTAAGCACCATATTCTATACATTTCATTTTCCAAAACCATCCATAAAATCTATGTTGAAATATAATTAGAGAATGGGTTTTATCTATTAAAGAACCCAAAAAATACCTTTTTAAAATAATTTTCAATTTAATAAACCATTTTTAATAATCGAATTCCAAAAAAAATTAAATAATAAGTCGATCAATATAAATAAAAGGAAAAAGATGAATGTAAAAGAACAAAATAACAGAGTAGGAAAAGAATTGTAGAAGAATAAAACAGAGCATATAGACAATAATCATTGTATTTTCCTAAAAATATATAGAATAAATACCTAAACATACTCATATCAGAATCATATTCTATCATATAATTTTGCTCCATAGTCAATAAAGAACTGGTTTATATAAACTATCCAATCTAATGGGGCATCCCACCTAGTCTCTCTGATCAAAAAATCTAGGGGTACCAACTCATCTAGTTGGGGTCAATAAGAAATTGACACTCATCCCTCTGTATCATTCCAAGGTATCCCATGATAATAGTACTTGGTGAATGAGGAATTACTCAGATGTGTCGAATAAACCAATAACCCACAGATTCCAACAGGCATTCGTAGACTAAACACTGAAATCACCTTTGCAATGACCCTCTCCTCATATTGACTACCATAGAGATTACCATTACATGTCAACCCATCCCAATGTGAAAAATGGACCTACACATCATGTAAATTTAAAAAAAACATCAAACCAATCCTAAAATACCAACTTATCCTCAAAAGATACATTTCCAAAACCATTTCATAAAATCTAGGTGAAAACATGCAACATACTCGAAAGGTGCCAAATGGGCCTTTATATCATTTAGTTACCAAACCTCATTAAAAGGTTAAAAAGGTTCCAAATGTTGGAAAACACTTTTGGGAACCATATTTATAAAAAATTATGAGAAAAATCCATTTATAAAAAAACTATGGAGTTTAGAAGAACAATTTGAAAAATGGGTGGAAAAGGGTGAAGACGATATATGGAAAAGTGTTTTGAAAGTCAATGTTTAAAGGTGATCACCATTTTTTTTGAGAACCATTATTATTTGTGCACTGACATATAAGTAAAACCCATGCACATATGTATATTTCAACATCAAATTACACAATTATTAAGAATAATAAAATGAAAAGACCTCCAATTCCAGAATCAAAAAGAGCTAAAAAACCCATTACGAGAATCCTCACATACACACCAAAACAAAAAACTTACCAAAATACACACACAACACCAAATTCACAAACAAACTATTTTTACCAAGCATAATTAAGGAAAATAAAAAACCAAAAACCCGAATTTCATTTTTAAAACCCAAGTGGAATTTTATTTAATATTCTAATGCATATATATACCAGCTTAATCAAGGAATCCCCTTAAAAATCCATTTTTAACAGTTTTTACAAGATGAAAGTGCCATAATAATCTTGAAAACACAACATAAGTATAACAAACACATTTAAGAATTAAATATAAATTTTAAACCATCAATTTATATGATTTGGAAAGTAAATGGAGAGAAAACCCTACCTCAACGGTGTGCGCACGCAACGAACCCATTAAAGAGGGAATAAATAAGACCAAAGAACGGTCCATACACCCTAAAACCAATTCATTAAACCAAAATTATCCAACCATCACCCTTGGGTTCAACCACGAGATAATTCCACAAATGAAAGCCACAAAATCAAGATAATAAAAGAAGGAGAGGATAAAATCACTCAAAATCTAAATGAAACTAAACTTAGAAGCTTTCTGGTGAATCAACGATGGGAGAAGATCCAATGGGATAGGGTTTTTGGAGCCCTCTCATGTTCTAAATTCCATAAAGGGGGAGAAGAACTAAAAATTGATTAAAAATAGGATGTGGGAAAAAGAGTAAGTGAAATCTTTTTAATGACCTAGATAACTCGTATAGTTTGTCTATATAGTAATCCAAACTGTGTGCCAACTGTGTACACCATATTGGAGAATATATACATCTCCCACTATTTTATCCACCTAGTTTAGGAAACCATGCAACAACTATGAGAAATGGCTTAGTCAAATTTTACTTCCTCTATGCATGATTTCTACATGTTTTCCCCTAACCATGCACAAGACGTGCATCTAATCAGTGACACCAAAATGTACCTACACGAAATCTCTTTGGCCTTTTATTTTTTAGACCAAACCATTCTCAAAAAGTTCTTGAAAAACTATGCAAGAAGTAAAACAACTAGAAACACCCTCATCTTTCACATCCTCATGGTTAACCCCCAAACCATGCACAAAAATCATGCATAGTCTAGAAAAGAAACCAAAAATCTCTAAAAATAAAAAATTGAAGTAGGTAACTACACCAAAACCTCAACTAAAGGATCCAACATCATGAAAAGAATAAAAAATAATAATTTCCAAGGATGGGGTGTGACAATTATCCCCACGAAAAATAGTTTCATCCCCTAAAAATTCACTGAGATGAATGAGGAACAAGACTCAAGATCAAACTAAATGAAATAGGATGAGACCATGACCCTTGGAGTGACATTTCATTTTATAAGTCACACCCAACCGGCTCTATATAAAACCACAAGGTGAATTTATAGAATAGAAAAAGGAAATATTTCTCCCCAAAAAAAGTACTCTACTATCACTAATCAACACCACAGCACCACTACGGGCATACCAATGTGGGAACTACCAACACAAACTAGGCCCCCAAAATAAGGAGACCCGAATGGAAGGAACCAAAATTGAAGCCTCATAGTAAAACACAATTCATTAGTTCCACAAGGAACAAAAATATTTGAAATGGGAACAAAATAAAAAAAAACCAATCCCCAAAGCTAACCACATAGAATCTCAAAACAAAATGATACAACAAAACATTCAAGAAAGAGAGGCCACTAATCCTTTTCAAGAAAAGGTATCCTCAAACAAAGAAGGATACATAAAAAGATATTTAATTTCCACCCACTCCAGCACTAAAGAAAAATATAGGCTATGGTTCCACACACCTGTGATTCTTGACTGCGTGAAGAGCTTCACGATGGGGCCTATGTATAGAGCCCTCATGTGTTGAAACAACTTATAACAGAAATTTAGTAGATTATATTCTCTAGATGAAACATCATTTTATGAATATTTCTTATAGAACTTCCCCCGGTGACCCAAATGTCCACATCATCAACATAACTTTGGTGGATTATGATATGATGGCTTTGATTGATTGATCTTACCACATTGGAAGAAAAAGAGTGAATGGTATGAGGAATAAGATGTCAGAATAATAAAGGAAACTCTTCAAGAATAGTTTCCTCTAGCATACCCTTTTCATCAAATGGATAAACTTCATGAGAACCCACTTTGATATACTACACTCTGGGAAACAACTCAACTAGAAATGCCTCATCCACAAGCTTGCCTAATAGAACATTTCAATATGAGAGAACTCACTCCTTTATATCTTTATGGATACCCAAATAAATAGATGAACTTTAATCTAATACTCTATATATTTCCATGAAAAAAATAAACTATCTCTTAAGAACTATCAATATAGGCCTTCACCATCTGGTAACCTTTGTGGACACTCAAGAGCTCTACCAATTTCATTGTCTTCCCCTCCATAGGTACGAACCATTAGATGAAATTTGAATAAAACACTTCTAAATAAATCATGACTTGCAATGATGATGTAAACATCACATTCCACCACACCAAACATAAACAATCAAATGAACCCACAACATCCCGCACCCTCTCACCTTTAGGAGTTCCCAAAAAACAAAAAACACATTATACTGCCCCAATCCATTTTAGAGATTCTAATAGACCATGATCACCACAAAAAAAGGAAACCACTGATAAGAACCCAACTCCACCATTCCTCTTAGAGTCTACGTATGTTTGAAAATGGTAATATAATTTCTAGAAAGATTGGGTACCTTTTGGGTGACATAATCTATACAACATAAAAATTTAAAATAAAAACGAACCCCAAACCAAAACTCAACCAAAAGAAAAAACATATCATGGGAAAAATCTCATCTAATAAGTGAATAACAGAAAAATAGAACCAACATACTCTTTAAAAACAACAATTTCAATTTCAATTTTAAAATTTTCTTCTTCCAAGGCCACATAAAAATACCAAAATCCTCTTTTCAAAACCATTTCACAAATATTATAGGTCAATGAGGCATTATAAATTGATAAGATTAAGAGGGTTATTATTTTTGAGCCCTACACAAGGCTTAATGTCTGTTATTAGTATCACGAACATCCTAATTTGATGTACTATCCCACATATTGGTTTTTCATGAAACACTGGACTGAGCATTCTCTGTAATAGTGGGTCATTTACCTCTCATTTGATGGAATAATTTGTATGTTCACAAGGATTTAATATAGGGTTCCCAATAATTGATAATTCTTGTAGTGATCCACTAGTTCAATAAAATTCATGAAGGTGTATTCTTACTCTTTATCAGTGGAATAGTCAAGGGATGTGCATTCCCTAGGATCATCTCCCAAATCGGGAGTCCTGAAGTCACTAAGGGTGTTATTTGGCTTAAGATCTTATGGGGAACTATGATTTATCTTGCAAAACTGATGTATAACCCTTTGAGAGTTGGAAGTCCCTATAATAGATGTGGATCTAGGGAAAAGAGTAGTTAAGATACCATGGAAGTTTACAATTATTTTCAGCTGAGTAGAGATAATTCCATTGACATGAGAATCTATCTTTTGAGAGAAAAAGTCATAGTATTTTTGAGTTCTTCAGCTTGGAGCCTAATTCCAATCACCAGATTCTTTAGTTTCACTCTCAGGGTTAGTGGGGACATGTGCTACCTATGTCAGGACATTAACAAATTTGATTTAGCTACATTCTACCTTGTCCTACAGCCAATATTTGAAAATAAATCATTCTTTGATGGTGTGTACAAGAAAATTGTGGTATCGGTAGTGATTGGTTTAATCAGTAATTTCATCCTCTTAGGGTATCTTGAATTATGGTATTCTCAAAATCCAATTTTTAAAATTTCAAATGAAATAACATGGAATGTTTTCATCCTTAAAAGAGTAATCTATGTTATTTATTTTTTCTAAAGGAAACCTAGGTGTCTATCCCCAATAGGTGGATGTGGAAATGTTCTCTGGACAAGGGTTTACTTGACAAGGCTGCTCTAGGAGATGTTATTCCAGATAGTGTTCCTCCACTAAAGGGTATAGTAGGTGTAATGGATCCAGAATATTTGCATGCTCAAAAATTACTGTTTCTACTTTCAAAGGGTTTTACATAGGATCTAGGTAGGGTGATGGGAATGATTTTTTCTTGATACACTATAATAATTCTTCTAGATGATCAACATTTTTAGAGAACTCTCAAAATATGCCCAGATAATTCTGCGAGATAAGGGTAGGGACCATATCATATTTGAAATTCTCTAAACACATTTTTAGAAAATTATCCTAAGAAAGATTCAAGTTAAAAAATTATATGACTCACTTCCATGAGGAAATGATGTTATAAACTCTCTCATTAAAGTTATGTTTAAATTTGGAGAGGTCATTGATGCTGATCTCATGAGAGGTAGAGATGAACTGGTAAAATAACTATCTAGACAGATCCCCCAATATAGTAATGTATCCTGAGGCTAGCCGGTTGTACCACATGAACATGGTTACATAAAGGGTTTAGAAAAAACAGTGTATCTTATAATCTTATTTTTGTTATAGACACCCAAATATTGGGTAACACCTTGAGGTGTAGTGGTCCATATATTGCTATAGATCACTTGTACCATTGAATGGGGTGAAACTCAGGTTCCTAAATTCTAGAGGTGGGAATATCTAGTCAACCCATTACATATATTGTTTTCTATTCGATAGAATTGAAAATTCTATAATTTATAGCACCTCAAGGCAGATAGTGAGAGAAACATTCACATCATCAAGGTCAGTATTTTTGGAGACTAGTGCTTTAACAAGGTCATTAGATTGGGAATCAGTACAACCTTTATCCCAATGTGGATAAGTACACTACTCAGATGGGGTGATTGATTCAAACGTTTTACATTTTTCATATATCGAACTTCAATCTTGTTAGTATATGTGTGACCACCTAGTTCAAATTTCAGCTCATAGCCAAGAAGGAATGAGTGATCAACTTTTGGTGAGATGAGATATTTTTGGATATTTTCATGTCCCGAGAATTTTTCACATATAAGATTTGTAATAAGCCTCTTGTTGCTCTTAGGCTCCTAAATTATGGTTTCCATCCTAGAATCTGAATTGGTTTATGGTGGAATATCATATAGATATATAATCTCAAAGATCCCATTTACTTTTTTAATATATTGAAAAGGAGGAAATTTCTCATAGGGGGAATATTAAGTCCCAATGCCAATCAATAATGATGATTACAAGTTCTTGTCAGGGGATCTGCTTAACACTATTTTTCCCCCTAGATTAAGTTCTCCCTATCAGGCCCTGTGTCAGTATTCCAGTTTCTCTAATACTCAGGAGGGCCAATAGTAACTTCATACACTATGGTGGTGGTCAGATATGATCCTTAAATGTCAGTGGGTGTGACTGATTTATGGGTCCATTGTTCCCATATGATTGGGATGAAATAAAGGGATGTTTATTTTTCCTAACCTCTGATCGATGCCTATTATTTTGAATCTACCATAACTCATAGGATCACAGTAAGTCTGTTGACATAGTTTCACAATAGAGTCCAGTGGTAACAATTGGATTCAGGGAATAGGGATACTAGGAGAACTACTATGACAATCATCTTGCAATTTTAGTGATTTAAATTAAGGAGCTCATATATTTTTAGGTAGGTCAGTTACTGATCTTGAAGGCTGTCGAACATTTTCCTTATATTCGTGAAGTAAAAATCCTCCTGGTGTAGAGTGATGGAGTTCGGGATGACAAAGTTTAGGGTTGTAGGTGGAAATATGTGTCTGGTAGCTAGTCAATGGACAAGAGTCCCCATAATTCATCATTTTCATTACCAGAAGGATGATGCTGCTACTAGTTGGAATAAGCCTGATTGGTGAAGGCTGATAAGCTACTGGTAGCATTGATGTATATCAACTTTTCTATGGATTTATTTTGAGAGTTGGTTCCACATGGTCTTAATAGAGAATGTATATTAGAATGTATCTTAAATTAAGGGCCAACATAAAGATCATATCCTTATAGGATATTGTTTTTACTACCTCATCATACACGAGAGTGGTAGCATCACTCTGGGGATCAACAAGGTTATTAATACCATATTAGGGTGTTAACCCAGACCCTGATGCCTCTCTTACTTCTAATGAAATGGATAAGAGGTTGGAAACAAGTTGAGATGAATATGGTTTCACAATTAGTTATTGGAAGGAGGGAATAAAATCTTAGACATGTAGGAACCTACAGAGGTATTGTTGGATTTTGTGGGCCTCAATTGTAGGTATTGTAAGCCCCAATCAATAGGCTTCTTCCCTAATATATAATAGTGGGGATGAAATTTCCCTTATCAAGTTGTTGGTCATATTGAATTTTGAGAGGTTGAGAGTGACACGAAATTTCCCAAGGTCCTACCTCTAATGGTGTGAGACTTCCCTATGTGTAATTTGTTGACAGTCTATTGGGTTTGTTTCACACGTGTTGTGACTAGCACCACAGAAACATCCCATAGGGTGGTCGTTCTATATCCTACCCGAAGATGGATCTTTACAGAACATCATATCCTCAACACCTTTTGGACATCCATGTTGGTAAGTGGTCATGTGGAGGGGACCTTTGAATTGATGTTACTCATTATGGGATGGACCATAACAATTTTTGGAGGTACCGATAGCTGAGAGAGTCAACCAAGCATTCCTAAGAGGCAGTTAGGATCTTGATACCATATGGGAAAAGACAGGGTCCACTAATGTGATCATGGGGGTGTTATGGGATACTCTGAAAATGGTTTGGGAAACAGGAGTCATAGAATTTCCCCCTTATTTGACAATGTTATGGTCTTACCCTAACATCATTTTCATGTGTTCTGGACCAGGTCCAACAATGATAGAATGGGATCAATTCGCTCATTAACATATGGGACCAGTCAGTTTTGGCTCTGACACAATTTGGTGGGAGACCTCTTGGGAAGACTATAGGTGGTGGCTTTGGTTGGTACAGCTTGAAAATCCCCTACCTCCTAAGCATAGGGGAGTGAGATATCTTATCCCTTCGGGGAGAGGATCCCAAAGAAGTCTACCGTCGAAAGGGGGTATGGATTCCCAATGCGGGGCCCTTATGGGTATAGTCGATGGAAATGTTTCGATGCTCCATGATCCTGGTTTTCCATATCCATAGTGGCAATGGTCCATTCATGTTAATATCAATGAGAAGGAAATTGATCACCCTCCTATGGATGATCTTGGAGGGATAAATGGATCATGGGCGCCAAATATCTAGATCTGTAGTGGCTATAACAACAGGGGTGTAGTCATTAATGATTGTTGAACCCAAATTCCTCCCACCTCCATGCTTGTTGGAATTGGTTCCTCTATCATTAATTGGTTGAGTCTTGTGTGGAACGTGGTGGAATTCGTCAGTACAAATCCAATGAAACTGATTCCCAATTTCCTAAGTTTATCAATTCTTTCTGAAGAAAAAAAAGGATCTATGTTTATAATATCGTAGACTAAGGATTCCCAGCATTTTCTTCCCCATGACAAAAGATATTTTCATGCTGGATCCACCACTCATTCAGCGGGGAAAATAACCAAATATAAATATCTAGTGACATTAAAATATGATTATCCCACAAAATTAATAGTTCTAATATTTGAAGGATAATAACTTCATATATGGTTCACCATTTTTGTTTCTAAAGAATTCTCCTAGGGCCACGTGTTGCTCATATTTTCCCCCTGAAAACCTACTTACCAAAGAAAGGTGACCTTGACCACCATGGTTATTATTGTCAACTCCTTCATTGAAATAAGATAATGGGATTGCAATTCTCAATTCCATGTATTCCTCCTTAGAGATCATCTCGTAGATTGTGTATCCCTAAAATATTTAATTAATGATTACGAAAATCATTCCCAACACCATATTAATGTGGAAGTTTGTGTATTATGATACTTAGGTCTTTTTAGGGATGAAACCTTTAGTTAGAGTATATATGTACATTGGGAATGTATGGGAATCTCTAGACAATGGGATTATTGAGAATATTTAAATTCTCCTCCTTTTGAATTCAGAGGCATCCCATATGTATTGAATCTTTGCCACAGAATCCAAGTCATATAATATTCTCCACAAGGTATTTTACATCAAGGGATTAAATAATCTAATAATTTTTACCCAAGTAATACTATATTTATGGTATGTGGTAATTACTTCAAGTTGGTGAGAGGTTTAATATATTGTGGTGAAAATGGGTGGTTAAGTGAGTCCCCAAGGGGGAAATTTTCACACATTAGGGTTTGGATGTGTGTGTCCAAATGGGGGATATTTCAAATAAGATATTTGGTTAATTTTGTCCCTAGGGGAAATATTATCACACATTTAGAGGTAGTGGAGATGGGATAAAGTGTGCCCCCATGGGGGGACATGATCACATTTTTGGATTTTATAGTAATGTTGGCGGTATCCGGATTGAAACTCATGGGGGTACCCCATATATATTTAGATGCTGAGATTGAACCTCGTAGAGATCTCCTACATACCCTATTGGGAATGAGGGATCCAAATCTATATAGTTCACTTCCCCATTTTATGGTCACATGACAAGACAACTCTATGCCATTTAACATCATTCGATAAGTAAACTCACATAACAGATGGAGCATCAATGAGTAATGGTGTGGGAATTACAACTAGAAGTTTCCTAAAGTATGGTGATAGTCCCATGGTGTGTAAAAGGTTTCATCCCATCATGATGGAACATGGATAATCCTATGTTCATCACAAAGGTAAAGGCTATAGTTTAATGTCATTTACTGAGGACATGGTAGTGCAGTTTAATATCATACGAGTAGGACATTGGGTTATGTAGTTTTATATCACGAAGCTCAAATTTTTTTAGGATGTACATCTAGGAACACAATTTCAAAGTAGAATTTGTAGATCCATCATAAGTATTCTCAACAAATAATGGTCAGAAGATTCCTGTGATGATTCCACCTTTAGGGATTATCTGTTCATTTCTCATGCACCTGTGGGTAGGACATGGCATAAAAATCAATGTAGAATAGTGACAATCATGAGTCCCAATGTTAGGGTTCTTTTGATCATGTTAATGAGGCATTATAGTGCCAATTATTTGGATAAGAACAAATTGAATTTGTAAAGAATGTTATTTAAGAGAAATAGAGGGACCCAAGGGTGGATGGTACCAGTTGGATACGAATTCATGGTGCAGTTGAATTGGTTCTGGATGGGTATAGGGTCCTTGGGAATTAGACATTCATGAAATGGTTCTAGATAAAAGGAACACTAAATAGAGGACCGGTAGATGGGTTTCATGAAGGTTGGAGTTTTATAGATGTTTAGGGATTGAAAAAGGAAATGGGTTTCAAGAATGTGCATGTTTTACCAAACTGGGTGACCCTTACTTGAACTGAAATATTCATCCCCATGGGGTTCATTTTGTGAAGGAAAATTATCTTTTGAAACTACAATAGCTTAAAGGTATTTCTTCTTATGCGAAGTCCACATAACATCATGAAATTTATCTTCACCATTGATTATGGCTCTCAAAACCCATTGGAGGTGGTTTTTTGGAAGATGGATACCTTGAAAAATCAATCTCTTCTTTGTCTTGTGAATTTTCAGAGTTCTATGAATTCAATTATTTAGATAGAATTACAATGGTCTTTTCCCCCCTAGAAGTCAAACATGGGGAGGTATTTATTTCCCTAGTTGAGGCAGGGTATCAATTTTATGAAATATATTGGTATGCGTTAATTATAATGACCTCTATGACATTAGGGGTATTCCCCGAATGGACATATTCTATGTAAAGGTTACTGCCACAACCTCCACATAGACCAGAGACTGCTATGAATCAGAGATAAATTGTACAGAGGTTACCACCTCAACCCCCATATAGACTAGAGATATTTTTTAATTAGAGTTATGGTTCATGGAGGATACCACCTCTACCTTCGCACGATCGATCCACCTTCATGAGGAGAATACCATTCTGGAAGGATTTATCCTTTTAGAAAAAAACCCCATAGGTGTATTTTGGAGCAGTTTTGGCCTATATTTTCATAAAACCAGTTGTTCTTTCATAGATATCTCCCTTGACATGTGTATTTTGGTGTCAACACACTCTAATATTTTGGAAACTTCATTTCCCCAAAAACTATTTCTACCTTTTCTTTGTTATTTTAATAAAAACTGATATAAATCAATTTTTCATGTTATATCAATGATATATTGATCTAGAATAGAAATAAAATAAATGTTTTTTTTGTTGTTTAGGATCGAAAATCATCATGGAATTGAGGTATGTGAGTTGAGATTGCCATTTATTTTAGTGCAAGTGAATTTATAATGCATTGTTTATTTAGTATGGGGTGAATAATTTATGATCATTCAAGATACATAATAATTTAAAAAATTAATCAATGTTTATGATATATATTAGATTTTTTATAAATACATTCAAAATAAATATTTGAAGTGATTAAAAATTTGGACTTGATAGATTATTGGGAGAAAGTTTAAATTATGGAAATTAATTATGTGAAATGATGAAAATGTTTTTTATGAATATATAATTATCATTATTTTTGATTGAGGAGGGTTAGTGGTTGAATATATTATAATGATATGGAATTGGGAAAATATATAATCAATGATAAATATGATTATATGTATGTTATGGTTTAGTTGAGGGTGAAATTTTTTAATGTTTGATATATGATTATTTTTTAAAATTCATTTAGTGAATTTGAGAATAAAATATTTATTTTTTAAACTATTTATTAAATGAAAAATATATTTTTATATCTTTGGGAATATACCATCACAATTTGGAATAGAGGTCATACTACATTAAAGAAATTTTTTCATGATGATGGTCTAGTGTTCAATAATGTGGTATTAAGTTTTACACAGGTTGTTCCATACACTAGTGAAGATGGAATTTCATACAGTGGGTTACAAGGGGTTAAAATAGTTCTCATACGAGCTATGTAACTTTGTTATAAGGTCCATGTTATATACACCATGGGGTTATATCACTCAATTCAGTCCATAAACTTTTCATTAGATATTTCATGGATCTTATCATTTGAGTTAATTTATAAAATGTTGTATGAATATCTTAAAATCCATTAGATAAAAATATATTATTTTCTTAATTGGAAGTTTAAATGTTGATGGGAATGGAATTTAGAGACATTGTTTATAATGGGTTTTATTATATGTAATTTAAAAAAGAGATTATGGGTATTACAATTATAAAGATATGAGGATGGTTAGTAATGTGGTTTGAAACCCCCCACGGATTTAGATTGTTATTAACCAAGGAGAGGTTGCGGTATGAATGCATGATGTGAAAATTTATTACTTATAATCTATTTAGATGTGTATGTGTGATGAATCTAGGTGGGATTTATAATGTATGATGAGGATCTGATTCTATTTATAATGCATGATGATGGGAATTTTGTTGATGTGCTTATATTTTGATGAATATTTATGATATACAATGGTGTTTTTTGATTTAGTGTAACATCTCGCCTTAACCCATCACCCCTCAACCCGAACCAAGTCAATTTGGAGTGTTACTAGGGTATAGGTTTACCCCCACATGTCACTAAAAGATAGAAATAAATTTTTATGGTTTAGAAAACCCAATTGGGTTATGTTTTAACCTTTTACATCACATGTACCTCATGATAATATATTATTGAAAATATTTCATGATCAATATATAACTTGAAAATTCTCTTCTCATAGAAAAATAAAATATTGTAGTGTAAAATATAATGAGGATCTATATGATTCATGTTAATAACCTTTACCTTAAAATCAGATTAACAATTTATACCAAATACCCAATGTATAAACAAATACAACACCAAATGTATTATAATAAGGATACCTATTTGACTAAGATCCTAAATTCGGGAAGACACACCTAACCATTCCTAGGGTCACTCATCTTCTTGTTTATTGAAAATGTAACACAACTGATATTTTTGGCTCATTCCTTTTTAAATCATGTCAATGTGATTTCTAAATTTCCATAGATCACCCCATATGTTAGCCACTATATAGGTATAATTATTCCTCAGGTTTGATTGTAAATACAAAAAACATGAAACCAAATACTCAACGAAACTAGAGGGTCCCAAGCACCAAAAAAATCTCATTTTATTTGAGAGTCATCATCTCATTCCAAGAAACATGACATGTATACTAACCCAAACTAATAATACATAAATTGGTATATTTTATAATCAATAAATATCATGTCATTATATTCCATCCAAAACATATGGTATACCAAAACCATGCCTCTTTCCTTCCATGGTAAGGGAGTGTCCAAATATAATTCTCCAAAATATTCGATGTCTAGCACCATCACATCATAATATTCATTTTAAGATAGGTTTAATCCCCAAAAATATCCCACCTATAAACTCAGCTCATGGTTTCCTTAAAAACATTACAAAAATTTTATTATCTCCTGGATAGTCATCCAATTATACACACACCACATTCCAATCACTAATTTGATAATGTCGTTACACACACTCCAACTTGAAACTTCCCCATGGAAACCCACCATTCTAAACTCATCCCATGATCACATGTCTGTCTAGTGTCATGATAAACATAAGAAACATTCATACCTCCAATATCTAAGGGTTACTTATGTAGTTAATGATTCCCTCTGAATATAAGACCTCACAAAATAATGTAAAAAAAACCCAATTACAATCTTACAAAATTGACCCAAAATTTACATAAGACATATTCCATGACCACTAGGATTCATCACATAACCCAAATATCAAATCAAACTATAGATCACATATAGAAGAGTGACATGATTATTATTTCCCAATATTTTCATAATAATATCTTCATCATCCATCTATTCACTGGGAATATATCTAATTTATCATGAAATACCCATCTTACTTACATCCCTTCACAACAACTTCTAGAAAATGGTCTCATACTAATTAAAGAAAGGCATCCATGATGGAATCATTCACCCATTCCAATAGAAAAACATAAAATCCAAAAAATCCAAATAAATATCCATGAATCTACAAACTCAACACATGCCCAATCCCATTCAACCCAACGATATACACATTAAAAAGAATCGATATAAATAATTCCCAATTATCTAACAAAAACAACATGATTGTTATTGAAATTTACTCAAAATGTGTAATATAAATAATCAAAACCACATAATAGAAATCTCCCCACCTATACAGTTAATCCTGTAGTACACAAACTAGCATTTCCACACCACACATTAGGAATCCATCCCTCCAAAAATATAATACCAACTAGAACTCAATCAACATATTTTAGGAACATTCACAATCAAAGGAACCATGATTTTTACAAATAAACCCATTTTAAATCATTTATTGAACACCACTTTTGTTATAGAATCCATTTTTAAAATTAAATTTCCAAACAAAGTATTTTGAAATTCATTTTGAATCCAATATCTAATACATTCAGAAAAATTCATGAAACCAAGATTCACATCCTATCCATGAATTCCAACGTAATCTATTTATGAAATCCTTTTCCATGAAACTGAAAAAACATAAGGACTTCAACCAATATACAGGTGATTAAATAACCAATTAAAATAATCCCACATCCTAGTGTCTCATGGGATTATATAAAGAAGATATATATGTATTTTTATAACTTTTTCATGATTCATGACTCGAAAAATATCTATCCTCCCTTAAAAAAATAAAAGACTAATACCATTTATAATATACTCCAATAACCCTTCACCCTCAACCTCACCTGTATAACGTTAGAGTGAAACATGGCCATAAGTGAATCCCCCAGATAATAGAATGTAGCTAATGAAGACTGAGGGTTTAGAAAACACTATCATGGTATGATTTACACTCATACCCCACACCTCCCTCATTCAAATACTTTACAAAAAATATGGCATTAGATGTCTGTAACTCATATGAATTTCCACCGGTATACAAATAAACCAATGTAGTAAAAAATAAAACAATGATCTTAATGAAGAATTATAAAAACCATTCTATTAAATTAATTTAATGTTTATACAAAATCCCCAATGAATAAAAAAATATCCCCCCAAATTTAATATGATTATGCTACATCTGTGACTCATCTAGTGGAACCCCCAATCCTATCCTACATGTCAAAACATCACTATGATTCACCCAATATTATAGGTACTCATTTTCAAAGAATAAAAATCATTAAAAATAATGATAACCATATACTAAAAATGTTCCCTATAATACCCAGTCTAACCATTCATCTAGGTGGCTGAATAGGAGATGATAACTAGAAGTAGTATGATTTTTCAAATGCTCCCTATTCACTGCATTTATGTTAAAGACCATAAAGATAAGATCATTTTATAAAACATTCCCAAACCAATTTAATTGAAAAAAAGATAATAATAAAATCATCATGAAACATAATTACCAATATAATCTATAATGGTAAACAAATATGTTGGTATTACAACAAAATAACATAACACGGCTTTAGTGTCCAAGCCATATTAGACACCAATGCCACTCACCAAACCTAAGGGACTTCAAGACCATTATTACATACCATTATTGGGTACCAACTTATCATTATAGGATCAAATACCACAAAACATCACATTTTCTCTCCCAGAAAGGTCCCCACACCCAAGTGGGAGTTTCCACCACATTACCATTCCATTACAAGTATGGTCCCCACACAAAAGTGAGAGTTTAAAATCTCATTAATATTCAATCATGAAAATGAATCCAATTTCATCAATACAACAACAACATAACATTACACATATACCAAAATATTAGTTACAATCTTTCATAATATCCAAAGGTAATGAAATATCTACCAACAAAATATATGAACAGGTAACTCAATGCCCCCATGTATATAATCAAACATTAGTCCAATTCATTAATTTAACCAAAAAATAATTTGATAATACATTCCCTAAAAAAATATAAATTCATATTATAAACTGAATCTAAGAAATAAAGAAAGCTAATACCATAAAGAAATCATAAATCAATTTCTTCCGAAATGTCAATTTTTCTTAAATCACCAACATGCAAAAAATATCCACCATTGTGTTTCATTAAAATAAGTACACCAAAACCTCAATATCATTTTCCGAAAATAATTCATTTAAAAAAACACTCATGTACTAAAAAATCTACACGTTTTATTCACTCCAAAAGTACAAAAAATAAAAACCTTAGTTTCCCATACCAAAATCTCGTTCATAATAAATTATTTTAAGAACAGAAAATAAACTTAAACAAATAATCACCCTGAATCCATGATATAAGGGTATAAAATAGAATAAAAAAGAGTCTAGAAAAATCAAATCATGTGATACCATGAAACCGTATAATGAAAAAAACTGAACTAATATTCATATATTCATTTCAAATCCTAAGAGTTGAAAACCCATATTTCTAAAACTCATTTGCACAAAAATAAACAAAACTTAGTTATAGTATCTACTGAGATAATATTGTTGTTAATAATTTATTAATTATTTTTCATCTTCTCCCTCTATTTATTCCTAAATAAAATTTCATAATTGGGGTGAAATTCCCATATTTAAATATTAAATACAATTTGTTATCATTTTTTAAATTATTCGAGATTCAAATGATTTTTGAATGTTAATAATAACATTGAAAATAATTATCAAAATTTTTTTGAATATGTTTTTATTTTTAGTTATTGAAATTAATATAAATCATTAAATTTTATAATTGCATAATTTTTCTATTTTAAGTGCCACTTGGATAACTGTAATGACCCGAACCTCTCCGGCCCATTCCTTTGTCAAAAGGAAGGTCAAGAAGTGTTCTAGAAGGTAAAATGGACTTTTCCCAAACTTTCCTGAATTTTGAAAAAACACACCGTGTAGTATGAGTACACGTTGTGTACTCCCTTTCCAGGTATACCCCGTGTCGCAGGCCGTGTCCTCACCGTGTGAAGTAAATGAGTACACGCCATGTAGTGTAACTACACGCCGTTTACCACCATGCCGGGTATATCCCATGTTGAAGGTCGTGTCCTTGATGTGTGTAATAATGGGTGCACACCGTGTGTCCAGTACTACACGCCGTGTACTCCTTCCACGCGTACGCGTTACCAGTCAACGGCCATGTGCCATGTTGGAGCTGTTTCCTTTCTGTGTGCAATAAATGGGTATATGCCGGGTGTCGAAACTATACGTTGTGTAGTCCCTCCCCGCGTATGCGTTACCCTCAAACCGTGTGTTGACTAGTCAACGGCCTCGGAGCCCTGTTGGAAGCCACGTGGAGACCGTGTGAAATAACCGAGTACACACTGTGTACAATAAAGTACAAGCTGTGTACTTTTTCTTTTCTTGCCTATAAAAGGAGGGGTCCCCTCCTCCTTTTAAACTCACCCCTCTCATCCCCTTTCCTATGAGCAGAGTTCTCCCAAGAGACTCGAAGGCTCTTTCTTCCATTACTTCTTCGTCCGAGCTCTGATTTACGATCTGTCAGTGGCCACAGGACCGTAACGACGAGGCGAAACTTCTGAGATTGGATCTGTTGCCTTTACTTCGGCCTTTCCTTTCCGACATCCACCTGAGGAGGTTTTTCTGGGACTCGACAGAAGTGACAGACGCCAACGGATGTCTTCTAAAGTTGATCTGGGGGAGCGTTGTGATCAGAACCTATTGAGGTAGGGATCTTACCTTCATCTCTCTAATTTGTGCATCTTGTGGGGTGGGTGTTCTCTTGTTTATGTGAAACAATTTTGAACCAGTTTAATAAATATAATAACTGGATTATATAATGGGGTTGGGAAGTTTGTGATTGTTGTTACTATATATCCTGAGGTATTATGTTGTGAATTGAATGAGCTTCTGCCTACGGAAAATCACGGTCGTTGGGGGCCTTTTCTTGCGCAATTAAATGTTTCCCTATCTTTCTAGACCGTTTTGTGGATGGAAACATCGTGGAATGTGGAAATTGGTTAATCATGTAAATTTGGGTATTAAAAAAATGGAGCCCTTGTGTGATCACCCTGGTTGAACAAAATGGAATAATGAACATGTGGGTGTTGGCTTGGTTACGTGGCATGTGATGGGGGTGTTTTCTGAGATGTTGTGGATAGGGTGAGCAGCGGGGTTGCAGTTGGCTTGGCTGTGGGTTGGTGGAAATGCTATGTTAGTAATGGGCAGCGGGGCTGCGATAAATGTTATTAAAGGGATAATGATGTACGGTGCGGTTGTGGTTATGGTGGTTGGCAGCAGGGCTTTAGGGTTGGGCTTGAATGTGAACGGACTATGGGTTGTGAATAATAAATGAAAAGTGGAAGAGTTAATGAATGGTGGGTCATTGTAATGGAACCGGATTAATAATCAATGGAGTGGATGGTTGATAAGAATTACTTGGTTGTGTTTCTTGTGTTTTCCCTAACTTGATTTGTGGATGGCAGGAATATGTTTTACGAACGATCGATGTGGTTGGTTGTGGATAGTTTCCCAGTAGTTAAGGAACTAAATAACTAATTCTGCTGAAATGTGAAAACCTAAATGGGGTTGGGGTTATTTGTTTTATGCATTCATTGTAGTAGCAGTGTCGAGGCATGTGCTCAGTTTCTCTGTTTAGAAGCCATAGGTTGGGATGTGTGTTTGGTATACATATATATATCTATACCTTTTGTGTTTTATCTCACCCCACCCATGTTGAGCACTTAGTTTCGAACACTACCATTTCATGGTAGAGGGTGTTTTCCCTTAGTCACTAGCTCCTTCCTGCTCCTTCTCCCCTAGGTTGTGATGGCTTGGGGTGACCTTACACCTATGTCTCTTCGGGTAGGTTTTGATTGGGATAGTTTTAGCCCAAGACACTTCGGTAAGGTTCTTCTGTTTCCCAAGAATCTTTGGGATGAGGCCCAGGTGTGTGCGGGCGGGATAAGTGGTTGTGAGGCCCAGGTGTGTGGGGGCGGGATACGTGGTTGTGAGGCCCAGGTGTGTGCGGGCGGGATACGTGGTTGTGAGGCCCAGGTGTGTGCGGGTGGGGAGAGTGTGGCAGCATCAGGATGTTCATCGTTAGGAAGAGTAGCTAACTAAGGGTAAATGGTGTGGGGTACCCAATACTATTGTTTCTTATAAACTACTACCTGTTGTGATTGTGTTTTTGGTGAGTGTGGCTGGTGAGGTTGGGTGGATTGAATTCCTTGCTAGGTTTCTTCTGTTGTTCTCACGGGACATTAGGATGTCTCCCCACTTGTGCACGAGAGAATTAGGTTTCCCTACTGAGTATACTTGTATTCTCACCCTACTTTTACTTTCAGGTTTCCAGGAGGACTACCAGGGCCTTGCGGGACCCTACTAGTCGGACAGTTTGAGTTGTTTTTGTTGTTGTACTTTTGTTATCTTTTGGTATTGTACTTTGAGCATTATTGTACTTGTACCTTGTTATAATATTGTTTAAACATGCATGTGGGATTGGGTTGGGTTTATTTCTATACACTTGTTCTTTTCCCTTTTTTGGTGGTTGACTTGTCCTATTTCTCGATCTCAAAATAATAAAAGGGTAATGCCTCCCATATTTGTGAAAACTCATACCCTAAGTGCTAGTCTACAACCCGGGGCCTACTTGAGGTGGGACTCATGGGTCATTATCTCCCTTTCACCATTGAAATCTCAGGAGGGGCATCATTGGTGGGAGGGGGTCATGTCAGAATGGTATCAGAGGCAGGTTGTTGAGAGATAGGATGGAGTCTGTAGTTAGGCACTGTGAGGATTGCATTGGATGGTAGGGAGAAAATGTTAGTCAATCTTGGTGTGTGACATAGGCTAGGGAAGACCGGCCAGGACACGGGATTTTAGGGCCCCTCGTGATCCGATGCAAGGACTCTGAGCCTACCGAACGACCAAGTGAGACTACATTGATTGCGGGGTAGAGACCCTAGGGAAGGTACATGCATCATCATGATTGTGTTTTACGTGATTTGGGTGTTCTGGGAAAGAAATGGAAATAAAATGATAAAATAAAACCTTGAGAAATTTCCTTACCATTTGGGCTTAGGCAATCTTTTTTTACCGCATAGCTATGGAACCTGGACGTCATCCCCGGGTGGCTCAGACGGCCGAGGCCCAGCAGATTCAGGCGGTTGATCAGTTTAGGATTGACCGAGAGGAGGAAGATAGCTAGTGGAAGAAGACTCTCCATTCTTTCCAGCGGAAGACCCTCAAGAAGTACGAGGGTAGTACTTCGGATACGGAGATAGAGGGGTGGCTGGAGGAGATAGGGATCTCTTTTACCTTGATCTGTCCTTTGAGGGAGTACAGGGTTCCCCTAGTAGTAAGTCATCTGAGAGGTGCGGTGTGATAGTGGTGGATTCTCTACCTCAGAGAGATGATAGAGGCAGAGGTTCCCTGGGCTGACATTGAGAAATAATTCCGAGAGGAATTCCTTTCTTCCATGATCAAGGCGGAGAAGCGGCAGGAGTTACTCTCCCTACAGCAGGGAGTATATCAGTAAGTTATTTGGGGATCAAGTTTAAGGATCTCCTGCGCTTTGCTCTGGATCTCTTTCTGGATGAGGAGTCTCGAGCGAGATGTTTGGAGGAGGTGCTTCGTCCTTCGCTCCAGTATGATGTCACCTCCTTCACCCTTCCGATGTACTTGGCGGTACAGAAGAAGGCAGAGGTTGTAGAGAGGATGCACTCACTGGGAGGTGCACCCCGAGAGGGGATCCATCCAGGCTCGTCGAAGGGGAAGGTAATCAGCAGTAGGTCTTCTGCTATGGGACCTTCCAGGTTCAGGCCAGTGGAGAGCAGGCCCCAGCAGTTCCAGTTCAGATCTTCGGGTCCTTGTCCCTTTTTCACGATCACAGGACTGAAGTTTTTTTCTTGTGGAGTTTTCAGGCATGTTCAGAGTTGGTGCCCGACCCGAGCTCAATACGGTGGAGGTGGGTAGGTTCAGCGCCCACCTCAGCAGCACCAGTTGCAGAAGAGGCCCTTCCAGCAGCAGTAGGAACATGTTCCTCCAAGGGAAGACTTTGCGGGATGAGGCCGACCTCAGGGTGCTCCTCAGGGACCTCGACCAGGGCATAGTCGGGGAGGTGGACGACATCAGAGAGGCAGAGAAGCTAGGCATGGACAGTTACATGCAGCAGAGTTGGAAGCTCTAGCAGGACCAGAGGTGGTGCGAGGTATGATTTTTTTTCAGCACTCTCGTTTCTTCTTTGTTTGATTCGGGAGCTTCACACTCCTTTGTTGCACCTGGTCTAGCCCATGATTTGGGACTAGATGTAGAGAGACTTTCCGTACCACTGGTACTGAGTGCACCAGTTGGAGGCTAGACCAGTGTATCTTGTGTTTGCCAAGGATGTGGGCTGATGTTGGGACCACATCGATCTAGTGGGAACCTTATTCTATTACAGATGCAGCCATACGATGTCATCCTAGGCATCGACTGGTTGTTTTCTGTTAGTTCCGTTATCGACTGCTTCCGGAGAAGAGTCGTGTTCTCCGACGTGGATAGGCAGCGCGTATCTTTTGTTGGCGAGAGGATCTATCAGGTGGGAATCCAACGTCTGGAGCCTCTCCTTTCCTTTTTAGGAGGGTTATCAGTGGTTCCAGCTGATACAGAGATAATGGATGTCCTGGAGGTTGTTGGGGAGTTCCTCGATGTTTTTTCTAAGGATGTTGTGACTCTACCCCCCCCCCCCCCCCCCCCCGACGTGACGTTGAGTTCGGGATAGACTTACAGCCTGGTGCTCATCTGATTACTATGGCCCCTTATCGGATGGCCCCTTCGGAGTTGCGGGAGTTGCGGATTCAGATTGATGATCGGATGGAGAAGGGTTTTGTTGGACCCAGTGTATTGCCATGGGGTGCTCCAGTTTTGTTCATGAAGGAGGAAGATGGTGGTCTCAGGCTATGCATAGACTACCGAAGGATGAACTAGTTAACAGTTAAGAATGGTCACCCCCTTCCAAGGATAGATGATCTCTTCAACCAACTAAGGGGAGAAGGTTGTTTTTCCAAGATTGACCTATGATCTGGATATCATCAGCTGAGGGTAAAGGACAGTGACATCTCAAAGACGGCTTTCAGAAGCAGGTATGGGCACTTCAAGTTTGTAGTGATTCCGCTTGAAGTTACGAATGCACCGGCTGTGTTCATGGGACTTATGAACTTTGTCTTCTGAGAGTTTCTAGACCGATTCATTGTTGTGTTTATCGATGACATTCTGATCTACTCATGATCAGAGGAGGAGCACGTTGAGCATCTCAGGGCAGTCTTGGAAGTCCTTCGACACCACCATCTT
Source organism: Viscum album (assembly GCA_963277665.1). NCBI lineage: Eukaryota > Viridiplantae > Streptophyta > Magnoliopsida > Santalales > Viscaceae > Viscum > Viscum album. Next base: position 791,855,219 of record OY728120.1, read on the forward strand.
TATGGGAAATTGTCGAAGTGTAAGTTCTTGACACAAGAAGTACATTTCCTTGGGCACGTAGTGTCTCAGCATGGTGTGTCAGTGGACCCATCGAAGGTGGAGGTAGTTGTTTCTTGGGCATCACCCAAGAGCGTGGCATAAGTACATAGTTTCCTGGGGTTATCAGGTTACTATCGGAGGTTTGTTTTGGACTTCTCTCGAGTTGCTTCTCCACTGACAGCTTTGACGTGGAAGAACCAGCCCTTCCTATGGAGCAAGCAGTGCCAGAAAGCTTTCGACTACCTGAAGGAGAAGTTGGTCAGTGCTCCCATACTAAGGTTTCCAGAGGAAGGGTTGTTGTATGAGGTGTTTTGTGATGCTTCTGGCCTTGTTCTGGGGTACGTGCTGATGCAGAAGAAGGGAGTGATCTGTTATGGGTCTAGGAATTTACGCCCTCACGAGCGTAACTATGCCACCCATGAACTTGAGCTTGCAGCAGTAGTGTTCACACTGAATTTGTGGCGACATTACCTCTTTGGGGAGCGCTTTGAGGTCTTCTCAGATCACAAGAGCCTGCGTTATATCTTCCCCCAATGTGACCTGAACTTACGGCAGTGGAGACGGGTCGAGTTTCTCCAAGACTATAACTTTGATATCTCTTACGCTGAAGGTAAGGGCAACGTTTTGGCTGATGCCCTGAAGAGGAAGTCGCATCAGGAAGTGGTTCGGGAATCCGTTGATGATTGGAAGGCGATGGGAGAGTTGGATTCCTTTCACATAGATGCAAGGGAAGAAGGTGTTAGAGGATGTTTGTCTCAAATGACGGTGCAGTCCTCCTTGTTGCATCAGGTGGAAGAGTCTCAATGGGGGGACTCTGAGGAGGAAGTGATGTGAGATCGTGTCGATCAGGGGAACGCTCCAGAAGGATGGTCAGAGGACATCCTACATCGGATTCTATTCTATGGAAGGTTGCTTGTCCCGGAGAAAATGCGTGAGGGAGTTCCCCGTGAGTTCCATAGCTCATCTTTGGCGGTACAACCAAGATTTTCAAAAATGTACTGAGGCCTGAGGGAACAGTTTTGGTGGCCTGAGGTGAAACGGGCATTGTCGGATTTTGTGGCTAAATGCCTAATGTGTCATCAAGTGAAGGTTGAATACTGTGTTCCCAGTGGTTTTTTTCATCCTTTAGATGTCCCCAAGTAGAAGTGGGATGACATCTCAATGGACTTCGTCACAGGACTACCCAGAGCTCAGGGTGGTTATGATGCTATCTGGGTAGTGGTGGATCGACTGATGAAATCAGCTCACTTCTTAGCAATTAAGGAGTCAGGCCCAGTGAGTACCTTAGCATAGAGGTATGTAGATGAGGTTGTGTGGTTTCATGGAGTCCCAAAGACTATCATCTCATATTTGGATACTTGGTTTACCTCACGAGTCTGGAGGGGGATACAAAATGCTTTTTGGAACCCAACTATTCCTTAACACTACTTTCCACCCCCAGACTGATGGGCAGACGGAACGAACTATCCAGACGTTGGAGGACATGCTGCGAGCATGTGTCTTGGATTTCAGAGGATAATGGGTACGACACTTGCCTTTAGTAGAGTTTTCCTACAACAATAGCTTCCACTCTACTATTGGCATGGCACCATTTGAGGCTTTGTATGGAAGACCATTTTGTTTACCCATTTGCTAGGAAGAGGTTGGTGAGACAGGTTCTCTTGGGACAAAGGTAGTGCAGAGCACCACAGAGAAATTCCAGCTTGTACGTGAGAGGATGAAAGCGGCTCAAGACCGACAGAAGTCGTATGCTGATCATCGGAGAAGGCCATTGGAGTTCGAGGTGGGAGATCATGTGTTATTGAAGGTTTCCCCTCAACGGGGGCAGCATAGGTTTGGGAAAGGGAGAAAGCTCTCACATAGGTTCATCAGACCTTTTGAGGGGCAGAGGTGAGTCAGCGAGGTGGAATATCAGCTGGCCCTGCCACCTCAGTTGGAGAAGGTCCATGACCTCTTCCATGTCTCCCATCTTCGTCGGTACTTGCACGATGACTCTCACGTTATCTACTGGGGAGAGTTAGATATGGGAGATGACGTGACCCTCGAGGAACGACCAGTCAGAATCAAGGATCGTAAAGAGAAGGTGCTCCGTGGATGAACCATTCCATTGGTTCCTGTGTTTTGGTGGCATGGCGGCCTCGATGAGATCACTTGGGAGAGAGAGACCCAGATGCACGCTCAGTACCCGGAGTTGTTTTGACTTGTGTTTTTCCCTTGTTCTTATGAGCTTTGTGTTGATGTTGTACTCTGTACCTTTGATATATGGAATGCCTGGCTTGTCTGTTGTGAGACCTTTTTAATTCCTTGTACCCTGGTAATGTGTGACATGTCTGGATATGTGGGGAAAGGAAAAACCCTGACCCTTAATCGAGACACATTAATGCGGATGCGATTGAACCCGTGCGGGCGAGTCAGTGCCGCCTAAAGCGGATAATATCTCGACATAGGAGAAGGAATTTCCCAAAACGACGTGTCCGGGCAGTGTGTTGGTTGTGTGGTATTGGGGGCAGTACGCGTTGAAAAATCCTAATGTATGAAAGTGGGAAGACCCAATTCTTAATAGAGACACATTAATGAGGATGTGATTAAACCCGTGCAGGCGAGTCAGTGCCGCCTAAAGCGGATAATATCTCGACATAGGAGAATGAATTCCTAACGCATATGATTAGGGTTGTTGGTTGGGTTCCTGTTATAAAAAGAACCCTAAGAGGTATCTTGTTGGGATTCCTCTAGGTTGGTTTTTGAATTCATGGGGATGAGAATGTTTTAAGAGTTATCTGATGTAATGGCACGGACCTCTCCGGCCCATTCCTTTGTCAAAAAGAAGGTCAAGAAGTGTTCTGGAAGGTAAAATGGACTTTTCCCACACTTTCTAGAATTTTGAAACTACACGCTGTGTACCCCCTTTCCGGGTATACCCCGTGTTGCAGGCCGTGTCCTCGCCGTGTGAAGTAAATGAGTACACACAGTGTAGTGTAACGACACACCGTGTACCACCTTGCCGGGTATACCCCGTGTTGAAGGTCGTGTCCTTACTGTGTGAAATAATGGGTGCACACCGTGTGTCCAGTACTACACACCGTGTAGTCCTTCTCGGCATATGCGTTACTAGTCAACGGTTGTGTGCCGTGTTGGAGCTATGTCCTTGCCGTGTGCAATAAATGGGTACATACAGTGTGTCCAAACTACATGTTGTGTAGTCCCTCCCCGCGTATGTGTTACCCTCAAACCGTGTGTTGACCAGTCAACGACCGCAGAGCAGTGTTGGAAGCCGCATGGAGACTGTGTGAAATAACAGAGCACATGCCATGTACCATAAAGTACACACCATATACTTTTTCTTTTCTCTCCTATAAAATTAGGGGTCCCCTCATCCTTTTCAAATCACCCCTCTCCTCCCCTTTCCTCTGAGCAGAGTTCTCCAAAGAGACTCAAAGGATCTTTCTTCCAAAACTTCTTCATCCGAGATCTAATTTACGATCCGTCAGTGGCCACGAGATCGTAACGTGGAGGCGGAACTTCCGAGCTTGGATTTATTGTCTTTCCATCAGCCTTTCCTTTCCGAATTCCACCCAAGGACGTTTTTCTGGGACTCGACAGAAGTGATGGATGCCAACAGACTTCTTCTAAAGTTGATCTGGGGGAGCGTTGTGATCAGAACCTATTGAGGTAGGTATATTACCTTCGTCTCTCTAATTTGTGCATCATGTGGGGTGGTTGTTCTCTTTTTTATGTGAAACACTTTTGAACCGGTTTAATAAAGATAATAACTGGCTTATATAATGGGTTTGGGATATTTGTGATTGTTATTACTTTATATCCTGAGGTATTATGTTGTGAATTGAATGAGATTCTGCCTAATGAAAATCACGGTCGTTGGGGGCCTTTGCTTGCGCAATTAAATGTTTCCCTATCTTTCTAGACCATTTTGTGGATGGAAACTTCATGGAATGTGGAAATTGGTTAATCACATAAAGTTGGATATTAAAAATATGGTGCCCTTGTGTGATCACCCCGGTTGAACAAAATGGAATAATGAACATGTGGGTGTTGGCTTGGTTATGTGGCATGTGATGGAGGTGTTTTGTGGGTTGTTGTTGATAGGGTGAGGAGTGGGGCTGCGGTTGGCTTGGCTATGGGTTGGTGGAAATGCTATGTTAGTAATGTGTAGCGGGGTTGCGATAAATGGTCTTAAAGGGATAATGATGTACAGTGCGGTTGTGGTAATGGTGGTTGGAAGCGGGGCTGCAGGGTTGGGCTTGAATGTGAATGAACAATGGGTTGTGAATAATAAATAAAAAGTGGAAGAGTTAATGAATGGTGGGTCATGGTAATGGAACGAGATTAATAATCAATGGGTTGGATGGTTGATAAGAAGGACTTGGTTGTGTTGCTTGTGTTTTTCCTAACTTGATTTGTGGATTGAACGAATATGTTTTACGAACGATCGATGTGGTTGGTTGTGGATAGTTTCCCAGTAGTTAAGGAAGTAAATAACTAATTATTTTGAAACATGAAACCCTAAATGGAGTTGGGGTTATTTGTTGTATGCATGCTTCGTAGTAGCAGTGCCGAGGAATGTGCTCAGTTTCTCTGTTTAGAAGCCATAGGTTGGGCTATGTGTTTGGTATACATATATATATCTGTATCTATTGTGTCTTATCGCACCCCACCCATGTTGATCACTTAGTGTCGAACACTCCCATTTCATGGGAGATGGTGTTTTCCCTTAGTCACTAGCTAATTACTACTCCATCTCCCCTAGGCTGTGATGGCTTGAGGCGACCTTACACCTAATATTTTTAGGTAGGTTTCAATTGGGGTGGTTTTAACCCAAGACACTTCGGGCAGGTTCTAATTTTTCCCAAGAATCTTTGGGATGAGGCCCAGGTGTGTGCGGGTGGGATACGTGGTTGTGAGGCCTAGGTGTGTGCGGGCGGGATACGTGGTTGTGAGGCCGAGGTGTGTGCGGGAGGGATATATGGTTGTGGGGCCCAGGTGTGAGCGGGCGGGGAGACTATTGCAGCGTCAGGACATTCGCAGTTTGGAAGAGTAGCTAACTAATGGGAAATGGTGTGGGGTACCCAATACACCTGTTTCTTATATACTACTACCTATTGTGATTGTGTTTTTGGTGAGTGTGGCTGGTGAGGTTGGGTGGATAGAATTCCTTGCTAGGTTTCTTCTGTTGTTCTCACGGGACATTAGGATGTCTCCTCACTTGTGCACAAGATCTTTAGGTTTCCCTACTGATTATACTTGTATGCTCACCCTAAGTTTACCTTTAGGTTTCCAGGAGGACTACCAGGGCCGTGCGGGACCCTACTAGTCAAACAGTTGGAGTTGTTGTTGTTGTTGTACTTTTGTTTTCTTTTGGTATTGTACTTTGAGCTTTCTTGTACTTGTACCTTGTTATAAAATCGTTTAAACATGCATGTGTGATTGGTTTGGGTTTATTTCTATACACTTGTTCTTTTCCCTTTTTTGGTGGTTGAATTGTCCTATTTCCCGATCTCAAAATAATAAAAGGGTAATGCCTCCCTTATTTGTGAAAACTCATACCCATGGTGCTAGTTGCTAACTCGGGGCCTACTGGAGGCGGGAATCAGGGGTCATTATCTCCCTCTCACCATTTCCAGCTCAGGAGGGGCATCTTTGGTGGGAGGGGGCCGTGACAATAACATAACAAAGACCAGTAAATCTGTGGATAAAACTGGACCAAAAATGATGATTGAATTTTTAAACTCAATAAAGAATCTAAAATTTTATTAAATACCATAATATTTTTAACAATATATAAATAAAATTTGAATACATATTTTTAGTCACAATCCAACTAATAAGTGTCCCAATTGATGCATCAATGTCCAGCCAAAAAGTCACTCTAGTATTTAAAAACATACCACAATTTTTGAATTTTCTCCCAATAAACTGTGAAAATTTAAAAGAAATTTATTTGGAAAAAAATCATGATATATGTGCCCCAATTTTTGGAAGAAATGGTTTTGAGATGAAGCCTTATTCCAAGACTAAAACCAATTCCTGCTTAGTACCTGAAAAAATATGACATAAAACTTGACAACATCACATGGGTTATTAAAACAACCATATCATTGATAACATAATTAAAATGGATTCAAAATTTGGTGTTTAGACTTTCAACATCTATATTAATGAATTTTATAAAGAAGGGTTTATAATATTTATCTATCTTCATGGTCAAATCATTGATACAACATGAAATGAATTTTTGGAAGGAAAATAGTCCACTCCGTTTGAATATAAATAGATAATCATCTTCACCTTGAAAGGTATCAGAATTTTAGAACTTGAGTAATAGAATTGGAACGAACATAACATTTCCAATGTCTTAGGAGGAATTTTCATACTCATGTTTGACCAATATAGACCTCTACTGTAATTTTCCTTTCATCGTTGATTTTGTTATCTTTAAACTGTAATAGTGTATGTTTGATTATAATTTAATTTAAATTTTAATGAATTAATATTCATATTATCCTCTTATTCCCATAAAACTTATATTATGTAATACTAATGATCTTAAAATAGTTTAAATGAAGCTGAAAACCCTTCCCTCCTTAAATTTATCATTCAAGAAAATGTTCATGTTTAAATATCTTCATTATTCATGTTTTTGTTTGACTTAAAACTCTTTTCTCTCCTCATTAATTTTATCCTTCATGAAATCATGAACCTTAATATATAAATATATATTATTTACCCCCCAAATGGATGATAAAATCTATCAATGGTTTGAGTCATAATTTGTGGATGTTATGTGATTAAGGTGTTTTTTTCTCATTTAACATTCTTTAAATTTATATAATTTTAATGAAAAAAATCATTTATAGATTAATGAGATGTTTTATTCAATATGATTATTCCATAGTTTATTGGAACTACAAGTACGAAAAGTTTTATGAAATATTAAACCTTTTATCAATGAGAAATGATAACTATTAGAACCCAAGTTAAGGCTTGGATTAAAGATAAAATAATTTATAATTCAAATTGAAATTATCTCATGGAGTAGATGTTAGTTCACTAAAAATATCAAGGATTTAAAAATATTACATGATCAACAATGAACCAACCCCAATAAGTTAAAATTGTTAAATATAAATTCATCCATAAAAGAATTTACTTAATCTATGAAAACAAACCCCCCACTAAAAGGATAAAAAACACTAAAATCAAAAACTTGTACCATCATCGAAGATTCCGCCCGAGTGTTTCTATAAATATTATAACTAAGCATTGGAACTTCGAATGGGCGATAAACGATAATCAGACACACTTAAAATGAAATTTGTTTTGGGAATAGATAAATATCTACTTGGTTGTTTGTTATTTTCATTAAAAAGACAAAAATAAAAAAAAACATAAAAAGAATCTTGGATTAAAACCCTCCTTCCTCAACCTTTTAGAACATATAAAAAAATATCCATAGACTCCCAATTAATCCATTATATTTTTTACTCAATAATAAAGATAAATCTTCATCAGCTTAGGAGGAATATTAGAGATAATAAAATCTATCAAGACCCATTCATATCTCATCTAATTCATACAGATATTTCCAATATTTGGGAACAAAACCATAAATTAATCACTTACCTTGATATGAATTAGAAACATATCAGTATTAAATATCTAAAAAATATGGAAGATATCAAAATAAAATCAGGTTTGATTCATCTTTTGTCTCATTACTATAGGATAACTGGTGATGGTCCACATCTTCATCTGCATGATTTCCAAATGGCATTCCCAACCCTGAATCCTCAAGGGGTTTCTAAAAAACCAATCCAACATCAAGAATTCCATTTCTCCATAGAATAATCTAACAAGAAATGGATCTACATCCTACCTCATGGTTCCCTACACTATTGTAATGATATAAAGAATTATTTTTTGAAAAATTCATTCTCTATTATCAAAAAAATTTATCCAAAAGGAAAATATTTTTCCATAAATTCACCAATTATTTACTCCATGAATTTTGAGATATGTTCAAAAGGCTTGTGGAAAGTTTCCAACACCACTAAATCCCTAATGAAATTTTTAATCCAATTTTTCTATGAGGGGTTATTTTCTTTGTAGAAAACTTTAAATGATAACCCAAGTGGTAGTTCTCTTGTGGAATAAACTCATACAACTAAACAAGGTCTCATAAACAAAATGGTTGTAAAAACGAATCAATTCCATATATGAGCATATTTTCAAGTCACACAATTCCCTGAGAATCAATCTATAGGGCCCAAAAAATATGAATTAGTGGATGAATGGGCTTGAAGGTCTTTTAATACCACTAGATATGTCTTCTAAACCCCAACCTCATCTCTTCCAAAATCGTAGTTCCATGGACCTATCAAAAACATTTGAATATATAGTTCATCATCTCATCTGACTGACACATGTCCATAACTACAATATAATCCATTGGATTCTTCGAGTTCTACAGAGATCAACACAATATTTTCTCAGAGGAAAACCAACACTAAACAATAGGATTAGTTCATTAGAAACTCAAAACAACCCCATTATTATCCCATATAATCAACATATAAACCAAGATTGAGCTACGATAATCCAGTCCCCCAATCCCCTGAGTTACCAAATCAAAATAGAAACCAATTCCAAAATGGACAAGGTTGGACTAACATCATATAACCTTATAATTTTTCCCTAAAATAAAAGGATAAATACCTATCCTCCAAGTTTCCACAATCATAGTGTGCCGTATCAATTCCCATCCCATTAAAATTTATTTCCCATGAAATTAAATCAATGAAATAAAAATGTAGGGAATGCCACTTTTTTCAATGAAACAAAGGTATATTTCTACAGAATATCTTTCCTCATTTATTCGTTATATCCAAAAAAATTAAAAATAAAACTAAACCACATGAATCCCACCAAATCCAATAGAAAAAATCCAATTCTTCCCAACTCCCAACTCTACCGTTTCCTAAACCCAAGGGTAATGTATGTTCAATTTCACAAAAATTTGGAAAGAAAATTTCTATTACTCATGATGAATCTTATAAATCCCATTTAGATGTAGAGATAGTGGAAATACAAAATAATATTCAAAAGGTTAAAAAAGTAACCTGATGCCACTCACTCACCACCTTCAATCCCTATAGGGAACCCAATTATTTTTCTTTAGGATATATTTAATATAAAAATTACTTTAAGATTGATTCCAAAGTTCATAGCTTGTTTAGACCTATTGAAGTCAAAATTACCTTATTATATTGCATAAAAACCCTATGTATGAAAATTATCATATGGAATTTTCCACCCAAATGAGATAAATTAGGGACATTGAAAATGTTTCGAACCTATGGTCCATTCCCAAAAAACGTCAATGATCTAGGTACCTTTACGTCTTCATTCCAAATAGGGTGTTCCAACCCTGATGATTCACTCATAGGCCTAGGAGCCTCAATATGTGTCATTCATAAATCTATATTTTTCTTCCTTGGTCTAGGTACCTTGAACCCAATGAGTTTTATCATCTTGTTATCCAATTAAAACACATCAGGTCTTAGTTGAAAAGTAAAGGATGTCATTTTTGGGGACAATGATCTTATCTTTCATTCTAATTTCTAGGTCCTTGACATGAAAAGTGAAATTTATTCATCTAAATATCCCCTAATTCTAATAATACCGTTCCTTATGAAACCTAGAACTAAAATTGACATCCAAAAAGTCATAATATACACGAAATTGTGTTTCCAATTGGTCAGGTTCATCATTTATCAAGCCATTTTACACCCTTCAGAGGATAATTCTATGTTAATTATCAATTCTTATGAGGACACATCTGGGAGTATATTGATCTCGATACCATCATATTCTTCTTGTCCTAGTGATAGAGGTGTTTTTAAATTCTCACCATGATTAAACAAGTCATAAATGGATAATTGTTTTACCGTATATTTATAAAATTTATAGATCTAAAGGATCTTTAAAACACTCTAGAATCCCATATCACCCCTAATATCTACTGATCCGCCATGGGGAAAACTATGTAAAATTAATCAAAATAAACTAGATGACATAACATGAATTTATTTTATCCCTTTCACGCATAACATCCTTCTAAAAGAATTATCCAAATAAATAGGGAAACCAAAAAGAAGAATCAATCCACTAATACTTGAGGTAGTAAGGGAAGAGATTACCAAGCTTATTTAGTCTTGTATTATAAACCAAATTTCTGAGAGTGAATGGGTTATCCAATTAAAGAGGTATCTAACATGGGTGGAATAACATTTTTCACAAGTGAAAATGTAAAGTGGTCACGAAACAAGTGAAAAATAAATAGTGTGTGTGAATCAATTATCAACAATTGAATGATGAATAATGAAAAGAACACTATGCACTTCAATGTTTTGATAAAATATTAGAAATATTAACCATAAAGTAACATTATTTATTTTTTCTAGATACACTAGATACATCCAAATCCCAGTTTTACCATATTACCAATAAAATGATACACTCAATTTCCCCTTTAGAACATATGATTATTGGATAATGTCATTCCAACATTAAAATTCTCCAAAAACATTACAGAGGAGTACGATGAGTTTTTTTTCTGAATTCATTAAGCATTTCCTGGAGTTCTTTGGGGAGGAATTATCTATTTATGTTTATTCATTTGAGCCCTTCTTACATTCTCTCTCTCTAGTCCTATAAAAGTGTGTCAAATTTATCCTTATGTTGAATTTTGAAAACATTCACTTCATGGTTTCTGATGGGAATGTTATAGGACATAAATTTTATTAAAATGGTACTCAATAAGTTATAGCAAAGATAAAGGTGATCCAGACACTTCTTGAATCCACATTAGTTTGAATCATTTGATCATTCCTTGTTCTATCCAGATTCTTTAGAGATTCATCATGAAAATTAAGAGGATCCCCCTCTCACTCACTAGGATACTCCAGATTGATGATACATTTCATTTCTATGAGTCTTTAAGGTGAAACTTCATTTAATTCCATTATTTTCATACAAATTCCCCAATAATCCAATCCTTGGATTTTGATACCCTTATAATTGATGTGTGATGCATCTGATGGGGCCAATGGGGCCATTATATTCCAAATAATATAAAAAATTAATCATCGCATCTATTATGCCTAAAAAATTCACGATCGAACTCATTATAAATACTCCCTCACTAAAAATGAATTTTCAGATGTGGTTTTTAACTTAGATAAATTCTATCCCTAACTCCAAGGGTCTAAAATCATTGTATTTATAGGACATTCACTATTAATGTTCATAATAAATAAAATTGATTCCAAAATTATTCTTATAAGATGGGTCCTAATGCTCTAAATTGTTTACCATGAGTTCAACAATAGACCTCGAAAAGAAAATCCTATAGATGATCACTTGAGTAGAGTATCTAATTTTAACAATTATGAAATCAAAAATACTTAATGTCCCAATGAACAACTTTCATCTCTCACACAAAAATTATCATTTTATTAACAAATTGTAAATTACTTGGTTTATAGTTTTTTACTTGATTATTTTAAAAGAATAAAATTTAAAGCTAAAATTGATGCAAAATTATATTTTGGAGAATATTATAAAATTTTGAAAACTAAGGTTGGAATAACGATTAGAATATGCGTTGATGATGAAAAACATTCATCCATCATGGAATTATGACACTCAATGCCCATAGGTTTACACTTTGGACTATAATAGACATCCCTAATGTTCCTTGACTCTATATTATTCTGGAATTTACTCTTTAATTCTTCACATGAGATCATTCCATCATGAATCACATAATAAAATATTGGCACAATTTAAAAAAGAAATTAAATGACCAAAAATCCCTTAATTTTCATTGAGATCTTCGATGTTTGGAGAATTGATTTCAAGGGATACTTTCCCCCTTACATTGATTATACTATATTACTCGTTTAGTAGAATATGTTTCTTTGTTGGTTGGGGATAAACCCACTAGAAAGGATGATGGAAAACTAGTGAGTATGTTCCAAAAAACACACTTCTTCCATCCATTTGGAATACTGTGTCACCTAGTATGTCATATGGGAACCCATTTCTATAATTACACCATATAATTTATTTTAAAAAATAATTGAATTTCACATAAACTATCAACTTTATTTCTACCCTAAACAAATATAATAGATTAAAAATCAAATAGAAAATTAAAAAGAGTGCTTGAGAAAATTGTTAAGCCTAAAAGAAATGTTTGGTATGAAATACATGGTAAAACACTTTGGGCTTATCGAATAACCTATAAGACACCCATTGGGATACCACCTTTTAGGATAGTTTATAATATATAATGAAATTTACTACTTTAAATACAATATAAGACTTTTTTTATATGAAAATTTGTAATTTTATTTTGAAAAATATTGTGAAGAGAGATTATTATAGTTGAATGAACTGGAGGATCCTTGACTTGATTCATATAAGACCTAAAATATACACAAATAAAAATCAATGTCACATTATAAAAAATACATATTACAAATGTTATTTCATGATGTATAAAATGTAAGTCATTTTAATTATAATTTTAGATTGATCTATGAATGCTTAATTCTTATTGGGATGGTCCTTTTATTTTTACTTAAGTTTACGCATTTAGTTTAATTCATGTCCAAGACCCTTATTCAAGACGGAAATTTGCGGTTAATGGGAATAAGTTAAAGAATTATCATGAGATGACTCACACCCTGAGAACCACATCAACTTCCACCAGATCCCTTACTACTAGAGTAATCCCACCATTGGATGGAAATAGTGGCCCACTAAATCCAAATACGGAGTGAACCTATTTACTGTTAACCCCTACCTCTCTTCATCCTACTCTTATATCTCCCCTCCTCTCTCTCTCTATATATCCCTCTCTTTCTTATTCATTATCTCAAATTCTAAAAATCCATCCCATTTTTTACCACTTTCTTGATCAATCCTTTTTTTCTCTTTCTATTTTGTGTAGGTGTGTATAAAAAATGAAACAAAAATAGTCAAAAATAAGGAAAAATAAATTTTTAAATTTGGCGAAACCATTTATTGGGATGTAAATACTCTTTTTAATCTCAATCATCTTATTTTTTATAATAAACATGGAAAAATAAATTGTGTTATGAACAATAAGTTTTGAATTCCTAATTTTTGATTGGAAAATTATTCTTCCACTACTGTGAAGAAAAAATTTGGGATTCACAAAAAGGTCAACAATAACCATATTTTTATATTATTTTTTATTCAACACTAATTGTAAGTCTTCAGTTTGTAGATATTTGAAATGAATTTACTATTTTTGTGTGAATTAATATGATAGAGTTATTTTCTGAACTATATGATAATCAATATCGATTAATATCCTCTTGTTTCCAATACATTGATCATCCTTTTGAAATCCCCTTCCAGAATACTAAATCATTTTTCTATCCAAATTACAATCTAAAAAGCAAGTAACACCCAATATCTATGTGGATTTTCATTTCATGATTTATTAACAAAAATTGTGGTGGAATGAATTTCATTTTCTGATTAAATTACATGAATTGCAATATTTTATCATATTCTTGAGGGAAAACATATAATTATGTTTGGGGGGAGGTATTAATTCAGTACGGTTTGGGAATGTATATATTTTTATTTCATTTTATACTAATGTTATTGAATAGTGTTCAAAAAAAAAGAAAAAATGGGTTGTGTCTTGGTCTGGTCAAAATTAACTCTTCCTAAAACATTTATCTTATGATAATATTTATAATTACGTGTACAAGGATATCAAACATGGGTTGGGAGATGAGTGCGATAATTTCATAAAGTCAATCTTCTAAAAAAAGAAAAAAATTAAAAAAATGAACACATTCATAATATAATCTTGAGTCATTGGGAGAAGCTTTAAGTTGTGTACATATTTCATAATTTTATCCTATTAAAATTTTCAATCTATTTTGTGCAATTATTCACTCATTAATGTCCATGAAGACATCTGATTGCATGACCTTTCATGCCCTATATCTCATATTGTGAATTTATTTTTCTATTTTTTCATTTTCTCACTCTTTTAATCTATTTTGAAAATTATATTTCTACCATCCCATAGCCATTAAAACCCTCATAAAACCATCTTATTTTTTCAATTTAGAATATGTAATGGATTTTGAGATTTCATACATAATTTAGGATTTTCACTTTATTTTTTAATGAGTGAACTTACTTGAATAAAATTAATTCAACTTGATAGGAGTATGTTTTGAGTATCCATGTTTTGAAAATCAAATTTTCAACCTGAAAAATGATTTTTATGACACATGATTATAGTAAAAAATTTAGGATGAATTATTTATGGATGATTTAACTAGTCTAGTCCTTCCCAAATTATTCAAACCATACTATTATTATTTTTTAGTGAGTGGAAATTAATTTGTTATGTTTTTATTTCTTCCACACGAGAAAATGATCTATCCTAAGTGTGGGGGAGATTATTTTATTAATTTAATCATGATTTTATATATACTTACTTTATTTATTATCATGTAAAATCTCATAAATTTTGTGAAAAGGCTTTTTTATACTAAATAGAATTTGGGAGCATTATTTAAATTAATCTAAATTGAATTCAACTTAGAATTTTAATAATAACACTCAACCTACTTATCCAAAATTAATGATTAATTTTTTAAATATTTACTTATTAAAATTACAAAAAATAAGCCAACTAGATCCTTTTATTATTCACCCATTTTAGAGTACATATGAACCACACTTGAAGGCCCACCTAATATTTATAGAAAACTAAACCAACCGTGATTATTGAAAACATGGGGTTAATAAAGAATCCCAAATTTTATGAATTTTTTAAATATTTTTAACTATATCCTTGTAGATCATTGATTAAAATTTGAAGTCCCATATCAACTAATATTTGAACCAATTTAAGCCTAAAAACCCAGTAAAAAATTATGCATGGGATTTAAAAACAACCAACAATTATTGACATTTCTCCCTTTACACTCTTCTAATAGAGGTTAAATTTTGTGCTTATAAATTCAAGATATATAATACCCACTTTTTAGAAGAAATTATTTTGATATGAAGGAATATTAATGGCCTAAACCCCATTAACATTCATGAAATGGAAAAATATGAGACAAAACTAGACCACTACAAATAGTTTATTAAAATATTTGTATATTCGGACCCAAAATTACAATGGCACCTATTTTTAGGTTCAACTTAAATTACATATATATAATGTTTTTAGAAATTTTTTGATATTAGGATATATTCATGGCCAAATGGTCTACCCAACTTGAAGGGGTTTTTTGAAGGTAAATAATCCATTCCCTTTGGCTATAAATTAGATTCTCATCCTCACCATGGAAGGGTGTGGAATTTCATAAATAAAGGAGTAGAATTGGAATAACCATAGATTTTACAAATGCCTAGATGAAATTTAAATTATCTTATTTCAATAATAGAAACCTATCCTCCACTTTTCCCTTTGTCTTAAATTTCATTCACTTTCATTTCTAATCGTAAAAGTTTGATTGTAATTTGATTTGAATTTTATTAAAAGACTATTAATATTCTCCTATGATTCTCATGAATATTATGTTGTGTAATATTAATGGACTTAAAATATATTAAATAATGTTTAAAACGCTTCCCTCTTTCACATACGCGTTCAATAAAATGTTTTTATTTCACTCTCTTCATCATTCGTGTGTGTGCTCAGTGAAAAATTTATTCTTGCCTTATTAATTCTCACCTTATTTTAAATAATCACCCTTAACATTATAATATTTATTAATAAACACCCAAATGGATGAGTAAATATCACTTTGGGTTGAGTCATAATTTGGGGATGTTAATTCATTGTGGACATTCTCTCATTTAACATTATTTGAATTAATATTGAGTATATCAATGAAATATGTTATAGATTAATGACATGTTTTGTTTGAAATATGTATTCCATAGATTATTTGAACCAAAATTACATATGGGTTCATTAAATATTTAACATGACAATAATTATAATTTATAAAAATTAGGTCCATAGTTAAGGATTTTATTAATGAAAAAATAGTTGGGAATTGGGATCAAAATCATATCGTGAAGTTGATGTTAGTTTAATGAAATTTTATCAAAGATAAAGGACATGAAAAGCTTACATACTCAATAATGAACTAACCCCAAAATTTAAAAAAAAATTAAATCTAAATTATTCCTTCAGAAAATTTAATTAATATTTATAAACAACCCCTCCCATTTAAAGACAAAACAAAAACAATCAACACTAAAAATAGTACCATCACCAATGATTCGACATGAGTTCCGCTATGCAGATTATAGAAGAGTACTAGAACAATGAACAGTTGATAGCTATGAATTGGATGTGCTTAAAAAATAAGGAGTGAATAACATTGGGCAAGATCTAGATGGACTTACCATAGAATCATACACAAGACCCAAACTAAGATCAAAGTGAAAAGAGATCTAGAGGGATAGAAATACTATATATAAATATAAAATTACCCTAGTTTCAAGAGATAAATAACAGACGAGAATAAGGGGAGTGAAATAATAAAAATTAGTTTTAAAATGGATTTTTCTGTGGTGTTTTAATTTTGTTCAGAACATAGATGCACAATCACAAATCCATGATATTCACCCAAGAAATAAACTATTCCGCCAACTACATAATTTCATGATCCATTTTACAATACCAAAATGTAACATACTAGGTAAATAAAGAATATAAAATTTTAGTATTTATTAATCTTTTTTAATTAATTATTAATTTTATTTTAAAGGGGATTCTATGTTCTGTGGCGTACTTGACATGAAACAATGAGTTTCTATGAAATCTCATGATGCGCACAAGGTTGAATCATAATAAAATATAATAACATAATATTATTATTTTAAATGGTCAATAATTCCTAGTTGATGTATTGGAGATAATGAACAGAACTAAACATATTATGTTTAAACATGTTTTTTAAATGTTTTTACATTTATCCAATAAAATTTAGATGCTTAAAATTAGAATGTATCCAATTTTAGGTATAAATACTCTAATATTTTTAAAAGGTAGTTTTACCAGGTTTTGATAGAGAAACCATTTTAAATATTGTTTTTTTTTATTTCTTTATGGTCCATTTTTTTCAAAATAAACATTTTATTTATAAGTGGGACATCAAAATTTACATTGGGTAATTTTTTGGTATATTTCTAAAAATGTTCATTTCATAATGAATAAGGAAACATACTGCATTTTAAGTCAAAACTATCTTTTCGTCTGATTTATTTATACGGTTAGATTATATTTTCAATAGGTTATAAAGTATAATTAGATTATGTTTCTATATTTTAATATGCATTTTTTCATTGGATGCAATTTCACTTTTTAATAAGACTTAAACAAATATCATACTTTTGATAGTTATTACTTCTTAAAAACACGCTTTTTGGTTTTGACAATGGGAATTAATTTTAAAATAAATTATGAAACTTATGTGATATTAATTTTGAAAAATGGATTCCATATTCTGAATCTGGAGGTCCAAATTGTGCTAATAGGTATCTTTTACTTTTATACATTATGAATAGTAACTTTAGTAAATATTTTATTTACCATGGTTAAAGGGTAAATCCAATAAATAAGGGTAATAAATAATATTATAACAATATTAAATTACAATAACACATGTCCTAAGCCTATTTCATGAGATATTTCTAACCATGGGAATCCTTGGGTTGATTTTGGGACCCCATAGAACCACTTGTGTTTGAAAATGAAATTTAATTACATTAAATTTAATGATAAGGAAAATATAGCCTAAAAATATATATTTTACTAAAAAAAATTTATATGGGGTAATATAAATGATATTTACCGCTATAAATATTAATTCGAAACTTACGAAGATTTACTACATCATGGTAGTTTATTTATAATTTTTAGAGATTAAATAAATAAATGTATTTATTCCATAATGATGATGTAGTGATTGCTTTATTAATAAAGGATTCAAATACATGATATTATAAATGTCAAAATAAGTGTATTTTTTTCATTTTTTCATCAAAGAATTGTTTTGGATGATAGTTTCATTTATTTTTTAATTAATATTTTTTTTTGAATCAAACAAGGTGTAACATATTCTTATATGTCATGAAATGAATAGTGTCAAAATTGATATAATTCATATTTTAAAATATAAATATTTTAGAAAATATTATAAAATTCAGAAAAAAGTATTCGATTCATAAAAATAGTCATCATTTGTCTAAAATTGTATTATTGACTCATTAATTGGATATTTGTCATATTTTGGTTACTATTATGATTTTCAAATTGTTAAATGCCTGATAAAACGTTAAGAGTAAAAAAGGGTTCAATAAAAAAGACATGGATTAAAAATCTCAAAAACTTATCCAATTATTATTGGATGAATTTTTTTCTAACAAAAAACATATTATATTATTATTTAATAAGTTTTGGACCCTTTTAAAACGAAATTAATTTTATAATAAAATAATACTTTCAAACTTTCCTAAAGAGCCCATCCCCACCTTATAAAGGGCCATCACCTATAACCCATTACTCACACCTCTCAAGCCACTTGACCCATCAAAACTCTACCCAAATATGCTCCCAAAATCTCTATCATACTCTTATAAGTCTTTCATTTAGAATAAGTGAATTCTAGAGAGCCCTTTGGCTCAAATGAAAAGAAGTTAACTGATTTGTGGTAACCTCTTCTCTCATGTTTCTTTCCATTATATTTCCTTCTCCACTCCCAATTCTCTTCGTATTATTATTTTACATAAAAATAGTAGTAACCTAAATATATTAGGTTGTTTTTATGATATTTATTCTAACTACACGTACACACCTCCGTCTAATGGTTATAAAACATACTCTTTCTGTGGATGATGAACTACTGCCTCGCGAAATGATGATTGTTCAATATTCTTCTACAACCTATTATGGTAGAATAATGATGGAAATATAATTATATATGATATATATGATATATAATTTATCTATTTGTTTCTTTAATTCTCATTTAGAACATATCTTAATGTTTTTCATTTTCTATAAATATGATAATTTCATTTAAGGAAGTGTGGACTACCACCCCCTCAAAGTGATATGACTTGTTCAGGATATACATGGAATGTATTAATGATATAATTAATGAACGTATGTATCATATATAACATATATATTATAATCGAATTATAATATATCTATGTATCATTTATTTTTCATTCCATTAAATATGAAAAACTATTGAAAGTAGCATTCATGCGTAAGTATGACATACCATCTCCATGAACAGTGCATTTCATTTATTATATCCATGTTATGTGGAATATTCAAAATAAATATGTAATGGATATATATGATATATATGATATCTAAATCATTAATATCTTTCTAGATATAATGGAATTTTGATAACATGAACGATTTATAATTATAACAAATTCATTTTTAACTCATGTTCCAAACATCGACAAAGTGTCTGATATGAACTCAAATAATTATGTAATTGATATAGAAAGGTATTAAGTGATATAAAAAGAATAATAAACTTCAAAAACGTTCTAAATAATTATAAATTATCTTATTTTTATTATTCATGAAATTAAATAATGAACGAGTCAGGTCAGACATGAGGTAAGGGACTTCGTCTCAATCTACTTTCATTGAGGCATGTTTTGATAATGTACAACACCTTCTTTTACATGGTATCTAAAAAACCCCTTTGAATTTAATTTTCGTTCAAAGGGAATATTTTTTCTATGTATCATTTTACTAAACAAAAAATTTAATGTTTTTAATGTATTCAGTGACAACGACCTTTCCACCGCAGCGATCATTACATGATATTTGGCATTCTTAACAAGACGTGATGTTTTTAAATAAAAAATAATTACTATATACCCTTTTTACATATTTTGGTATTGAAAATGGTATTGAAAGTGGACTTAATATTTCAATATCTTGAAATTATTTCTTGTTATTGCAAATTAAATTTTATGATTGAAATGCTGATATTTGAAATATTCTTTGTATGTTGATTGTATAATGGTACTAGGACATTGGATGGGTGGTTATGTGATAAACCAAATGATGGGTGGTTCCATGATAAAACAAGGGTGGTTGGTTATGTTATAGCCTCCAATGCATTCGGTATGGAAGTTGGCCATATAGCTATTCCATTTGTAAAAATGATTTTTGGAAGTCGATCGTATGATTATTCCATTTAAGTAATATTATGTCCCAAGTTTACTTTAAATGCTATATGTTATTTTATATGGGATTTATGGTAATATTTTGTTTAAAAAAAATGTAATAAATGATCTTATATTCAGTTAAGTATATTTTCTACTTATTTAAGGTGAAAAGTATTACTTATGATAAAGTATTCATGGTCTACGTGTTGTTTTGAAAACTAATAGTTTTCCTTCTCTGTGTATATCTTACAGAGAATTTTTATGCTCATCCCAAGTTTTTGAAATGTTTTTTAAAGGAATTAAAGTGGAATAGGATAAATAATGGGATACAAAAAAATTCATACTATTTAAATCATGGAAGTAAACATGCTTCTTTTATTTTAAGAGTTGTTATTTTATGAAAAAATGGATACTGAGTAGAAGTGACTACTTGTAATATTCAAGTTGTTATGTATATGTTATGGCCTAATTATCTAAATATTTAACCTAAATAGATCCTTAATATGAATTATTAAGATAATTCAAGATTATTTAATGTTTAAGGCTGGGGCCTTATAGTTGGTATTAGAGGTCGGTTTAGACAACTTTAGGAGTCCGAAATTATTAATAGAATATCCATGAATGATTTTTACATTTTGGTAAAATTGAAATGATATATAATTTGAATATTAACCTATTTCTTAATCTAATATTTTTTTGTTAAGAATGATTTTTGTTAGAGAAAATATGACAGTTATGTTGGGAAAGAATATAGAGGGAATTGACCTTCCAAATCAGCATCCTTAGATTGTCGAAATCAGAATTGCATAGTTTGTTGTAGTGATGGCTCAATAGAATCTGGTGACAAATGGTGGTTTTTTTTAGAGATGATATTTTGGTATATTATAAATTAAATTAGAACATGAAATTCTTTTAAGGGTTATCTTTAAAACCAATAAAAAATTAAATTGTATGGGAAACATGGTAAGTGTGAGTTTTGGTTAAAAAAATGTCATTCCTTGGTCACATTGTTTCTAAAGATGGAATAACTGTTGAACATTGTTAAAAAAAAGTTATTAAATAATGTCCATGACCTATAAATATAACCAATATTCGTAGTTTTATATATTTGGAAGGCTATTACAGAAGGTTTGTTGAAAATATTTCACAGTTATCTAGCCCACTGACTTTGTTATCTAAAAAAGTTGTTAAGATCATCTGGACAAAATAATGTGATGATTGTTTTCAGGAATTGAAAAAATATTGTTTAATGCTTTAGTATTGGAATTGACTTCCAGAAATGGTGAGTTTATTATCTACAGTGGTGCTTCATTGAAAGGACATGGTTGTTTCTAATTCATAATGATCAGGTAACTGATAATTCTTCATGTTAATTAAAACCTTATGACTTAAATTACCCTACACATGATTTGGAATTAGAAAATATTGATTTTTTCATTTAAAATCGCGGGCCATGATTTTAATGGAATAAAGTGTAAAATATATACTTGTCAAAAAAAATTTGAAGTATATATTCACTCATAAGTAATTAAACATGAGACATATGAGATAGTTAGAATTAATCAAGGATTATGATTAAACGATCCATTAACATCCAGGAATGGAAAATAAAGAGGCCTATTCTTTGAGTCGAAAAAGTAATACTACATTAACCATGATATGTTTGGAACAAGATCCTTTGTTTAATGATTTGATGAACTTTGGAATTGAAGTGGTTGGTGTAGGAGATTCCACTATTTTGTATTAGGTTTCCGTATAATTGTCCCTATCCAACAGAATAAATTATGCAGAGAAATATGACAGTGAGTTGGAGAAAAAGGTATAATTTAATCAGAAGGGTATGTTACCTGAGTTTAACATTGATAGAGATTATTTTTTGAGATTTGGGAAGAGATTATGTGTTCCTTGTGATTCACAGTTAAAGAAAGAGTTATTATGGGAAGCTCAAAGTTCTCCATTTTTAGTTCATCCTATCAGTACTTAGATGTACAACGATTTTTGGGAGTATTATTGGTGGGATGTAATGAAAAGAGATATTTAAAATGTCACCCTAAGATGTTTGATTCGTTATCATGTTAAAGAGGAGAAGTTGTTACCAAAAGGGATGCATCAGCCTTTATCGGTACCAGAGTGGAAATCAGAAAATGTTTCAATGGATTTTATCATGGGTTTACCAAAGGCATATCATGGTAATAATTCAATCTAGTTTATTGGTGATCGATTGAATAAATATTCTCATTTCCTTTCTATTCGAGATACTCTATCTATAGATCAACTTTCACGGTTTAATGTTAATGAAATAGTCAGGATGGATGGATTTCCCCTCTCCATTGTATCTAATTGTGATCCAAGGTTTAATTATAACATTAGGAAGGTCCTTAAGAAGTCATTAGGTACTGAATTAAATTTTATTATATCTTTTAATCCTCAATTAGTTGGGAAGTCAGAACGAACAATTAAAACTTTGGAACATATGATACGTGCTTTTTCAATAGATTACTAGATAGATTTGTACCAACATCTTTCTTTGGATTTGTTTTTTATGATAATAGTTTACATTCCAGTATATAGATGGCTCCATTTGAGGCATTATATGGAAAGCAGTGTCGATCTTTATATTTTTTTCAATAATATAGGTCATAGAAATTTGATGGGACCAGAATTGGTAGAAGAGATGGCAGAAAAAGTTTAGTTAATTTAGAATTATATGAGGATAGTACAGAGCACGAATAAAAGTTATGCGGATAACTGGAGGAAGGATATATTTTTGAGATGGGTGATCAACTATTTGTCAATGTATCTCTATGGAAACGTGTGATTTGTTTTGGTAATAAGGGAAAACTGAGTCTGATCTTCATTGGACCCTATGAAATCCTGGAGAAAGTAGGATCAGTTTCCAAAAGAGTGGACATACTTCCATGTTTATCTTATGTAGAAATTTTTTTT
Source organism: Viscum album (assembly GCA_963277665.1). Lineage (NCBI taxonomy): Eukaryota > Viridiplantae > Streptophyta > Magnoliopsida > Santalales > Viscaceae > Viscum > Viscum album. Next base: position 791,878,514 of record OY728120.1, read on the forward strand.
CATGTTTCTATATAAACAATGTATATGTCGGATCCATCCTATGTTTTGAGTCTAGAGGTAGTTCAGTTGGAATAGAATATTTCTTATGAAGAATAACCTGTCTAGATTCTTAACCACGGGGAGACAGTGTTCCAAAATAAAGCAATTCATCAGGTAAAGGTTTTTTGGAAAAACCATATGGATGAAGAGGCAACATGAGATTCTAAAATTACTATGAGGGATAAATACTTCCACATATTTGATAAGTGGATAAAATTGTGAGGGCGCAATTTCAAAAAGGGAGGAGGGATGTAACATCCCAAGTAAATAAAGAATAACCCATTTTCATATTTATTAATATTTATGAATTAAAAATTAATTTAATGTTAAATGGGTTACAATGTTCAATGGTGTAACTGGCACACAATCATGGGTTTCTATAAAATATCATGTTCCACACAAGGCTGAGTCATACTGAAAAATAATAACATAATATTAATATTTTAAATGGCAGTTAACACCTAGCTGTTGTATTAGAGGGAATGAACAGAACTCACCATATTATGATTAAACATGTCTGTTAAATGTTTTTACATTTATACCAGTAAATTTAGAGGCTTAAAATGAGAATGAATCCAATTTTATGCAGAAATACCCTAATATTTTTAAAAGGTAATTTTACCACCTTTTGACATAGAACCTCTTTTAAATCTAGTTTATGTCACTTTTATATGTTCCATTTGACAAAATAAACATTTTATGTAGAAGTGGGACATCAAAATTTATATTGGGTGAATTTTTTATATTTTTCTGATAAAGTCCATTTTTTAATGAATAGTTAAAAATACTGCATTTTAAGTCAAAATTGTATTCTCATCTGATTTATTTATATGGTTAGTTAATCTTTTTAATTGGATTTAAAGTGTAATTAGATAATTTTTTTAACTTTTAATCCAATTTTAGTCATTAGATTTATTTTCTCTTTTTAATTATACATAAACACATGTCAATATTTTGAAAGTTATTACTTCTTAAAAAAATGTTATTTGGTTTTGACCATGAAAATTAATTTTAAATAAATTTCCACAACTTCTATGTTTTGAATATGAAAAAATGGATTTTTTATTTCGAATCAGAGGTCCAAATTGTCTAAATAGGTAACTATTTTAGACATTATGAATAGTAACATCAGTAAATATTTTATTTTCCATGGATAAAAGGTAAATTTGGTAAATAAGTGTAAAAAATTATACTATAATAATATTAAATTAACCTAACACATTTCCTAACCCTATTGGATGAGATATGTCCAGCCATGAGAATACATTGGTATATTTTAGGACCCCATGGATCCCCTTGTCTTTGAAAATGACATTTAATTACATTTAATTTAAAGTTAGGGAAAATATAACCTTAACATATATATTTTAATAAAAAAATTATATACAAGGATATATAAGTGAAATTTTCAACTTTGAATAGTAATTAGATAGATGAAACTCTTTCCTACATCATGGTATTTTATTTAAAATTTATATGGATTAAATAATGATATTTATTTATGACATAATGATGGTGTAGTGATTACATCTTTAATAAAGGATTCAAATAAATGATATTATAAATGTTAAAATAAAAGTAATTTGGATATTTTGATTTCATAAACTAATTTTATGGATGATAGTTATTTTTTTCTTATTATTATTGATGTTTTTTCAAATCAATCAAGTTGTTATGGATTTTTAAAAGTCATGATATGAATAGTGTCAAAATTGACATAATTCATATTTAAAAATATAAAATATTTTACTAAATATTAAAAAATTAAAAAAATATAATATTCATTAAAATAGTCATAATAAGTCTAAAATTGTATTATTGGCTCTTTATTTTTATATTTTTATGTTTTGCTAAATATTTTGATTCTCAAAGTGTTAAATGCTTGATAAAATGGTAAGATTAACAAAAGGGTTAAACAAAACAGATAAGGATTAAAAAATATCCAAAACCTTTCAAATTCTTATTAGATGATTTTATTTATAACAATAGTCATCTTATCTTATAATTTAATTAGTTTTGGACCTTTTTAAAATGAAAATAAGTTTACAATAAAATAATACGTGCAAACATTCCAAAAGAGCCCCGCCTCCCCCTTATAAAAGGTCACCACCTCTAACCCATTCATCACACCTATAATGCTCCTCGGTTCATCCGAAATATGCCCCAATAATCTCCCAACATACCTCTATTCCTCCTATAATCCTTACCCAAGGCAGAGGGCCATTCATGGGATCCCTTTGGTTCAAATCAAAAGAGGTTACCTGAATTGAGGTAACGTCTTCTCTCAAGTTTCTTCCCAATATTTTTCTTTCTGCACTCCCTATGCTAATTTTATTCTTTGTTTATATAAAAACAACAAACGTATACTAAATTTTATAGGTTTTTTATGAGAATTATTATAACTACACTTACACACACCTTCGTCTAATGGGTATAGAATATACTGTTTCTGTGGACGGCGAACTACTGCGTCACAAAACGAGGATTATTCAATCTTCTCCTACCACCACTTATGGTGGACATTACGATGAGACTATAATTATATATGATATTTATGATATTTATTTTAACTATATGGTGTTTTAATTCTCATTTAGAACATAACTTTATGATTTCATGTTGTATAAATAGGATAATATTTTTTGAGGAAGTGCAGACTACCGCCCCTTCAAAGTGATATGACTCATTCATGCTATACCTGGAATGTATAAAGGATGAAATTAATGAAATTATGTTCAAATATAACATATTTATTATACCAAAATTATAATTTACTTATGTATAATTTAGTTTTCTTTACTTTAAATATGAAAAAGAAACGAAAGTAGCGTTCAGGCGTACATACATTTTACCGTCTCCATGAACAGTGCATTTCATTTCATATATCCTAATGATATGGACTATTATAAATAAAAATATAATATATATATATATGTTATATATGATATCAAAATCATGAATATCATTTGGGAGATAATGTAATTTTGATAACAAGGACACTTTATAATTATAACAATTTCATTTTTGACTCAAGTTCCGAACAATGACAAATATTCGATAAGAACTGCAACAATATATTAATTGTTATACCAAGGTAACAACTGATATAAAAGGATTAATAAACATGAAAAAGGTTATGAATAATGTATAAATTAACTTATGTTTTTCATTCCAGAAATTGATGAACGAATGAGTCAAGTCGGACACGGCGTAAGGGACTTCATCTCAATCTCCTTTCATTGAGGAATGTTTTGATAATGTACAGCTACTTTTTTATGTGATATTTAATAAACCCATTTTAATTTTATTTTCATTAAAATGGAATCCTTTTTTCAACTTATCATTTTACTAAATGACAAAAGTAATTTTTTTACTGTTTTCGGTGGCAACGACCTTTCTGCAGTTGTGAGCATTACTTGATATTTGGATTCCTTAACAATTCATGATGTTTTTAAAATGAAAAAAATTAGCATATACCCTTTTTACATATTTTGGTATTGAAATTGGTTTTTAAAGTGGATTTATTGTTTAAATATCTTGAAATTATTTATTGTTATTGAAAATGAAATTTTATTATTGGAATGTTGATATTTGCAATATTTTTTGTGTGATGATTATATAATGGTACTTAGACATTTTAAGGGTGGTTACGTGATAAAAAAAATGACAAGTGGTTCCATGATAAACCAATGAAGGGTGTATACAATATAAACTCTAATTAATATGGTATAGAATTCAACTGTATGGATTTTCAATTTGTATGAATGATTTGTGGAAGTCAACTGTATGGTTATTCCATTTAAGTATGATTATGTCCCAAGTTTACCTTTATATGATATACATTATTTTCTATGGGATTTATGGTAATATTTTGGTTACACGATGTTGGTATGAAGAGAAAAATTATATTCACCATCAATTCTATCCTCCAGCCCCTCAATAGGCACCAAATCTTAGATCACCACAAAAGTTAGGATTAGCATCTACACCTTCATCGAACCACCAAAAATACTTTTTAACCTTTTTGTAATGGATAATGGGTTGGTGGTGGTTGTTATAGGGTCATTTAATGTTTTTGATGACATGAAATATCATATGAAAGAAATTAATTTATCATCTCCTGACACCTTATGATATAAATCAGACATTACCATGACCCTCCTCCCTCTCTATAATAATAAAGGAAGTTGAAGATTCATCTTTGGGAATTTCATCTATCAAAGGGACTAATTCATAGATATGAGTTTTTTACTTGTTCAGAACATCCCCCTTGGTCCTTGATGGATTGATACTAGACCCTTTTATGGAGGAGAGAATATTACATCCTATAAAAGGAAATTATGGTCAAACAAGTATGTCTTGAGAGTCATAATATCCAAATCATAGTGAAATGGGATACTATAACACATGTGTCGGGCCAACTCTTTCACCCTCTTTTATTTCTTCTCCCAAGATAGAGAGGGTGTTTTATCTGTCCTTTCAATGACATAAACTATAGTTAGTTGTCAATAAGACCCTCCTATCATCTCTACTTATACCATTCTCCAACTCGGTGATAATTCTGAGGAATTAGGACACCCATCCCCCACTCTGATGGGGGTGCCTATTGTCCCATATTTTGGTGACATAGGAACCAATATCAGTGCCTCTTCTTACCATACCAACTACAAATAAATGAACATAAAATTTTAGATCTTGAATAAAGTAGATAAAATGAGAAGAGAGGGATACCTCACTAGCAACATCAAAATCATCCCATTCGTCATCAGGTGGGTGAGATATTCCCTCAACTATATCTCAGACCATCATGTTAGTCACCCACATTATGGTTGGTGTCTGATTATCATTTCTATACATTAGCATAATTAGATCCCATATGTATTTCACTACCTCAGAAAAATCACCATCAGGGTGAAGATCTTAGGGTTCTAAAATATCCCCAAGCTTTGGGATATAAAGGCCAACATAATGAAATATCCATAATTCTATGATACATTGGATCATGACCTTCCAAGTATAGATCACTAGAGAATCCTGGAACTCTGATGCTTATGCCAAAGGTTGAGAAGAAAAACCATGATCCTTTGACCTTGAATCCCTTTCATTTCACTCTGCTCTAACAGAATATTGGACAATCATATCATGAGTCTCCACCCAACGGTGATGACTTGACTACCATGGACTTGAAGATATGTCCTTTTCAGCCTCAACCTACTCTATGGTTTTTGTCCAATACTTATTTGATGACTTATAGATCTTCGACATAATCACTCTCTGGATAAACCATCATAGAACACATGCCACACTCAATAGTATTCATGGCCATGAACTAAGTGATTATTGTTGTAAATTACCCTTGGGTGTAAGAAGTGATCCAATCACTAGCATAGGCAAACTCCAACCTGATTGATTCACCCGATGAAAGTAGTTTGAAAGATACACGGGATACCTCCAAATCCATGAAGTTCCAAAATAATCAATCCACCATTATATTATTCTCAAATAGAATGTTCATGGGGGGAGGGGCAGTTGTTTGTTGTATAAACTTGAACAGGATGGAAAATCGATATGGATCATAGTCCTCACATATAATTTAAATTTTAATGTGGGCCTTCAGTATGATGTCATTGAATGAAATCATGTACAACCTAAAATCTTCATTATCTTGCCTATTTTTTGAAAATTTTATAGTAGTTTTATCACCACATGGTATGATATTGAACTATCATTATGTGTTTAGGTCCTTTAGGGATTTATCAGGATTCAGTGATAAAAGTTGGATTCTAAAAACGTCTTGAACGAATAGGTGAAATTGGCCATCAACAACATGGACTCCGCTTAATAAGGAATAAGATCAAAAGGTTGATGAAATCCACCTCATATCACTTCAAATAGCCTTGAAATTCTATATGAGGACTCCATAGTGTACACATGTATAAACACAAGTAGATCTTCACCAAAAAAAGAGAGACCAACCCTATGTGGCCCCTTCCTATAAATTGGATGTTATCATTAATTTTCCTGGGCTCACACCACTATTCAATTCGTGGACTAGTTGTACATAGGGGCTCAACCACGTCGCAATGAATCTGGCCAGTTGATTCCTTGTAAGAATCTTGAATTTGACCTTTTACCTGATTTTTTATACTATAATTTCTCCGTGGTGGACCATAATTTTACAGGTATGCTCCAATTATCTAATAAAGGGAATCCTGCCGGGAACTTATAGGTAATAAATTCACCTTTAGGTACAAGTAAGACCTTCATTGAGGCCTCTGGATGGATATCACCCCTCGCATGGGGGTCCATGTTCTACACCTTCCAAGCCATCTTCAAAAGGATGTGGGCTGAATCTGGTGTCCAATCAACATCATCCCATGTTCTCTTCATTAGAATTAACTCATAATACATATCCCCAAGTATATGATGTCATATGATATTTTTTTAATAATATCATAGACTGATTCCAACATCTCCACACATCATATAGAAGGTGTTTGTATAAGGGATCGAATGACTCAATAGATCATGAATAATATCTGGTTTCTTGTAGAAATATTCCTATGCCACCAAAACTACCTCTTAAATTCCAACATTCCACGTCATAATTTTAAATTATTAATAGGACTAGAATACCCAAAATACCCACATCCATTTTGGTCTATGTCATCCTCCAAATAAGAAATTATAATTCTCCTTCCAACATTTTTATTGGTCTATATTCAGTGCACAAAATATTGATGTATATCGGTGAGGTCTTGATTATGGGGTGTGAGGGTTCAGATCTGGGGAATACATGCTATGGTAGATGACACAGATGGTGGGAAGTGTTCCATTATTGATAAATATACCCTTAGAGGGTATATTTGCAGTGGGGATGTTGGTACATTCAATGAACCATAACATCATCTACTAAATATGGATCTTCATTATATATACATCTATTATAATCTTGTGGTCATAGAGTGGAAATTAATCACTTCACAAGAACTCATGATTATATTTATTTAAATGATTCACTATAAAAGAAAGGGTGGAGTCACACATGTCACAGTAACCTTGTCCAACAACCATGAGCATCTATAAATCATGAGCAATAGTCTTTTTATTGGAATCCATTCGAGTACATAGTAAAAGCATTCAAGAAGACATCAATAATTTTTAATTAAAGTCAAACTATTGATTTTTGAAACATCACATATTTTTTAAAAGGAAAGGCCTTGTGTAGGCTAATTGACCATATTCACTCCTTGGTCCACATGACCAACTACCTCACACAAGACACTCATCCAAGTGACTCATGAAGCCCACTCAAACTAGTGCCTCATGAAGGACAGTCTATGAAGTTATCCCAAACTAACTAATATCTCAAGAGCCTATACCATGAGGTTCTTTGAGGAAATCATTAAAATGGTATCATGGATGAATTTCATGAAGAGAGTAGAATAATGGCGTGAATGAAGAAAAGAACCATTAGGTGGCCAAACTTATTTATATAATCATCTGATATTCATGTCCTACCTCTGTATATGGACTATGAGTATGACATGCATGGATGACCTATATGGGAACCCTTCCCAACACCCATATATTTTCATCCCTATACCTCTGGATCAGATGCTCTTCATCTAATTGAATCCAATCCAGCGGCGTCGGTTGACACTCCATTTTTTCATATAGGGATAAAGTGAATTCATAAAAATTTCCTCAATGAAATATAAAATTGAAGGGAACCTAGGATTTCACTCAGGGTACCCTACATTCACATGGCTATAACTCAAAGAGGATCATGTAGGACCTATTTGCAAGGCCCAGAACGGCAGTTGCACCTACAAGTGACACCTGAACTATGTACCCACATAGGCAACCACCTTCAACTAGGTTCCTATATTTTCCTATAAATAGGGCCATGGTGCTCCTCATTTGGCATAATGAAAAAACCCAGAGAGGCATTGAATCTTTTCTCACACTATTCATTTTCCCATTCCCTTAAAACCATCAAGGTAGCACTCAAAAACCTGAGAGAAGAGGTAATTAAGTGTTATAGTGGGATTAAAGTCCCTAAAGGGTGTAAAAAGCTAAACAACTACATGAGAAACCACAACCTCTCTAATCAATAGAGAATATCATGTATGTCTCCCTATAAACCTGAGACCAATGTGAGACCCCTTCAAGTACACCTGAGGAAACAATTGGATCATAGAATAGGGCCTTAACCAATTGATGTCTCCCAGTTTTTCCTTCATATAGAAGATACCTCATGCTCAGATTGGCTTACCCTAATCGAAGAACTTTTCATCTATAGATTCATTGAGCTATGCAATACCCCCTTTGGCTTACCCATACTTATCCTGCGTGAGCCTACTCTGATCCCTCTTTATGCCACCAATGGAAAGAAAAATCCTTCCATGGGACTCTCATCCGAGGGACACTAAGAAAAAGCCTAAAAACATTCACAACCAAGGAAATGGGACACACCAATATGTCTCCCATTTAGTTGTGAATTCCTTTGGTCATAAGTGTCCTTCATTTATTCTACCCCATGGTTAGGGTATTCGGGATGCATGCAGTTATGCATCCCAATGGTCACGAGGAACCCAAAACTATGGGATTTTATAGAGACTTATCTTGTTAAAAAAAGGGTTAGGTCCTAGTTCATCCCTAGTCATCATTATGACAAGGGACCTCTGATTTCAGATGTTAAGGGGGTCACAGTTTCCTTCCCTTTGAGGGTTAGGGGATTATCCTCCTCTATTCAATGGAAGTAGGATCAGGGTATCCCTCCTGAAGTAATCCGATAACATTTATTTTGGACTATAACTAGATGAGTAATATAATGTGACTATCCCAATTATGGAAATTGAAGAGGATATGGTAATATCAATGCCCTTTCATCTTATCCCATGTCCCCTCCCTCATCCACTAAAAAACAAAGGTGATTGTGAATTTTGACAAATATTATGATTCCACTTGTTTCTCACATGGGAGCATGACTCACTAGTTCTTGGAGACCAGCTATGATCACGAAATTTTTAGGATCATATTCATATATTGGAAGAGAATCCTTTTCTAGATCTTCCTCTCACCTCCCTTCTAAAGGAATCCATAGGTTTGGGTCCGTAATCATTGTATCTATATCAAAGGGATATATCCCCTATGAGACAGACCTTCAAAGTGAATCCATAGGCATGAGTCCTCAAAACCATGTACATATCTCAAATTTCAACACACACTACGTGATAAAGGGATCCCCATTCCGTATAATACCCAACCATACCCACTCAAAATGGAAGCCATGTAGGTTTAATCCCCAACCAAATAACTAAATCACCACGATTCGTGTCATTCCTCATAAAAAATACAAAGATAATCATCATAGGTGTAATCCTAGACCATGTTATCCCCATCTTCAAGGGCCTTATCCCCTGCAAGACTAGCCTTTAGAGGGACTCCATTGGCATGGCTCCTCTACCCCAACTGAACTATGTGGGATTTGATTCCTATCCAAATGGGATAAGTTGGAATTATTTATGAGGTCCAACCCCAACACCAGAAAATATACTCTACTTTTCTCTAAGCCTCATTCCCAATAGGTTTATATCAATCCTAGGAGCCTACATATCTTCATCACCCCTAGGTTTCATCAGTACAAGTCGCCCACCAAATAATTACTAGGAATATTTTTCCTAGACGTCCTTGACGCATGAAATTAAAGTGTACGGTTTTTTCCTAATCCCATCAACTTAAATGGAATGATGTTTCCCATTATGAGGAATTGGAATACATGGGTTCTGATTCTATTCACAAGGGCATGTATAAAGACAATATCATGGGCCTGATCTCGATATCAAAACAAATCTCATCTCCCTGGTGGATGATTATTTCTAGAGCTCCAAACTGGGTCTCTTAAAAATAGCATCGTAGGAATAAATGAAAAAATAATCTATAATATTAATAAAATATGGTAACATCGACAAAGAACCTCATAAACATACATATTTCTCCATTAATGAAGAACCTTAGATACATGTAGATAATTATAAATCTAATACATGGTAATAATTGATTGTCAACTCAAGGGGGGCCCATTTCATACTTTGGATTCAATAAAGGATTCACAAACATGTCTAAATCTTTAAGAGAGTCTCATAGATAGAAATAATTTCCCAAAAAAGGGTGTGATAAGCCTCATATCCCATCCCCTCGACCAGAGTGAGTCTCTAAGTATTATTGGAGATATTCCCCAATGACCATATACTTTTAAAAAGTAGGTTCATGGAACCTCTTGAATAATTTACCAATTTGAGTTCCTGGATCTATAAATAAAACCCTTTAGAAGCTATTCAAAAATGTTTAATCTAACATGAATCATTGTGAAACATTCAATCCCCCACAATCAAGTCATCGATAAAAATCAACAAGCCACATTTTCATCTAAAAAATTAAAATTATGTAAATCCTAGAGAAAGTTAATCATAATAAGAGTATGTTTTTAGATAACTATAAGAACATGGGAGTCATTTGAAAGAAGGAAAATTATATTTTTTTAATGTAACCCCTTCACAAGGAACCAAATATTAAATTTATTAAACAAACAAGATCTAGATAATAATGGAAAGCATGAATAAGATTATGTAGTGTTTAAAAGGTAATTTTTAAATTCAATATAACCAAAGGAACTTTAGTCTCCACTCATGCACTTAGTATAATTGGGTACATAAATGAAATAGAGAGACTTGAGGTTTCTGTTAAGGATTTTTTAACTATATATCCATTTTATTAACAATGTTAAAAATATTCCAATAATGTGATTAATGTCAAAAATACCCAATTTGATAACATTATTAGGGTTATATAAACTAGGAATGATATATTTTGGTTCTTCTATTGTCTTAGAAGTACAAGTGGGTAAAAGATCAAACTAGAAGATGATGTATTTATTGGAAATCCCAACTATCATTATTTAAGTATCAATTCAAAAAAATTTAATCCAAAAATATGTATCCAGAAGGATTGAAATTGTTTTCATATGATGGAATTATTTGGGATCCATTAGGGGTTTTTAGAAACCCTGTGGAGGGTTCATGTTAGGTATTAGTGTCTTAGAATCAATTGGTCATTTTTTTAAGGTTATCTGATAATAAATGTATACTTAACTAATGTTTTAAATATAAAAGTCTTCATAATCAATGAAATAATCAATAGATATTATAAGTTGGATTAAAATATAAAAAAAATGTTTTTATTATTAATATTTAGAATGTAATGGAATATTTCTAGTCTAGATGATCTAAATACAGATTTTTATTTTCATCATATTTTCTATTATATTATAAGATAAGTTATTTGTGCGGAATTATTTGTTATAAAGAAAATGATATGTCTTATTGCACATGATTTATCATTCCTCAAAATATTTCACATGATTTAAAATAAGGTAAGGATAAAATGTGTTTTCTCTAAAATAAAATATTTTCCACAGTATATTTTTTAAGATATAAGATAAAGAGTAACCAACACCCTTCACTATTGTGTTTTAGGATCAAAGTCTAATATTTTGTATGATTTCCAAAACACATAAATTACTAAATATGATATCATTGTCAATATATTTTTAAAATTTCATACAAAAAGAAATAAGTGTTATCTTCCAAAATAAAAGTGTATCTATATATTATCAAGAAGTTTTGAAGACAAAATATTTTCCTAGAGGCTAGTTGGTGTATATTTAGACATGTACAAGTTTATGTATAAAAAAAAGGTTATTCCAATCATAATTTTCTCACATAAAATAAATTTAATGATTTACATTTATTTATGATTGTGAATTTAATGTTACATTATATAATAATGTTTTCATACACGTATGTAAGGTATGGAGTATTCATCAGTGATGATTTGGACCAAATTTTGGACTGACCATATGGATCTATGCCTTTTAGAGGTGTAACAGGTGTTAATATGGGCATGGAAATGAGTCTTAAAAATTTTCTTGAGCTTGGTGTTTCAATTTATTTTGAAATTTAGATTCATGTTTCATTTTAGAGAGATAAATTTGTTTTTAATATTATTCTTTGTGAAATTTTTATAATTTTCATTCTTGGTGATTTTTTAGTTGAATTCGAGTGAGTTTTGGAAGTTATAACTTATTTTTGAATTTGTGGGGTTTTAGTCCATGGATGTGATTGAGGGAAATCATAGTCTATGATGGGCTTGAGAGTTCCAATATATTTCTCATATTTTTGATAAATCACATTATTAAGGATCATAGTGTTTGTAAAACTTGGTTATGTATTTTAAATCAGCCTATGTGGAGTTACTCTTACATATGGGAAACCCATAAATAAGATAATTTTTCTTTTGTAGAAAGGGATAAGTGTTGGAATCCCATATATGTATAAAAGTAACATTTCCATGAAAAAATTGAATGTACTCATATATAAAAGTAACTCAATTAAATGTAGATAATATTGATAAATCTGGTATATAAATGTATCTATGGATTCACCATGTATATGAAAAATTTATTCTATGTAAAAAGGGATACATAAGAGTAAAACCCTAAAATATAAGGGTTACTCTATGATATTCAGTAACAATATGTGTTAGGAACAATATATTACAAAATCATAAATACCTATAATTTAATATGTACCCAAGGTTTAGTTTTAAAAATAAAAAAGTTTTGATTACATTTATATGATAAATGAGCATAATTGTTTTCATATGTCAATGTAATTCTATACATAAATGACATAAAATTGTAAAGCTCTATAGTACTTAAGTGGATTTTTATTTGACTTTTTTGAATTTTTTTCGTGTTACTTATGATACATATGGGTTATTTCCTTGATATATTGTGACATCCTATAAATTTAAAGGGTTAAATTGATAAATTTTACTTACCATGTTAAAAAGTTAGACCTCTCTTTTTGAAATCATACATGATTATAAATCAACAGTTAAGAGTGTATTTTCTAGGAGAAATTTTTAGATGTGTAAAGTCCTGGGTATACTTTCATGGTGTAGGTGGGTGAATAAAAAGAACCCTGGAAGAACATGTGTTGGCCTATGGGAGAATTCGTTAGTCTGATGATTCATTCAGGAATGTGGGAAGGCCTAGAGGGGGAAAACACAAGTATGTGGGGGATGCTGGTGGTGCCTAGTAGTCTAGGACCAAATGTCCATGTAAATTTTGTGTGCTTATAATATTATTGGGGACCATTTTTTTAGTATTATCATAGGTATACCTAGCTAGGAGTGTATTGGAACTTCCTAGGTTGAAATATCAGGTCCATATCAGGGACATTTATCTATAAAGGGGAGAGGGGATATTAAACCCTAGAATGCAAAAGGGATTAATGGATAAATAATACCAACATTCTCAAAAATATTCACATTTCTTTTCTGGTGCATACATGTTTATAACTTCATAGTTAGGAAAGGCATTGTCATGATTAGTGTCATGATGGGTGACCTCCTGGGATGTTTCATAGGGTGTGTGTGAGTGAAGAAAAAGAATTATAAAAGAACATGTGTAGACATGTGGTGGAAATCATTATTTTGATGATTCATTCGAGCATTTGGGTGTTCACTAGAGGGGGAACAACACATGTCTTGTAAGAAACTAGTGGTTCCTAGCTAGCTGGGACATGATGTTTATGTCAAGACAACACCTTGGTCCTGTCAGTGAGGAAATATTTTTACATACACATGAGCCTTTTTTATTAAAATGGGGTGATGCATAATGGTCATTAGGGGGTATATAGTAAAGGGTCCCATGAACAAGGGTCATTAATTTCCCATTGTTTATTAAAATTTAATTATGGGTTATATTTTTATGATTTTTTAAAAAAAAATTAAAAATAAATTATTAAATTAGGAAATTGATTATAAAAGGAAAACAAGGAAATATCAATAAAAATATATTTATGTTCCATAAATTCATTATATATATTTATCTATAATCCCTTTGGGGAGATCCTCGTTGATTCTTTTTGGTTATTTGAACAGTCTGAATCATGGAGTATTTGGGGTTGAGGATATATTTTCCTAAGTAGTTGGTGATATTTTTTCTGTTCATAACTCTATTTACAATTGCTTTCTCCCAAAATCAAGGATTTCATAATATTTTTATATTTTATCCAACTGTAGAATAATCAAATAGAGTTATTCAATTTCTAGAGCCTCATAAACTCCATGATATACAATCCAAGATAATTATTGTATTGTATATGATTTTATTTGATGTGTAAGAAATATTTTTGTGTAGGTTTTTATATGTTGGAATGACAATGGAACTACATAAGGAATTTTTTGTTCTTAATATATACTGAAGGATAGTCTTGTGTGGAAAACTATTGGTTCATCCTAGTATGGATTGGTTGTGTTGTTTTAGGGTTTGTTGAGAATGATTATGTATAATATAAAGTTTTTATTCACAAAATGAATTGTTTTATTGGATTCCTTAGAATCAGGATTAGTGTAACCCATGTGACTATGAGAATTGTTTACCAGTGTCTAAAAAGATATAAGGTTCACTAGTGTGATGAAAATAGTTTTGACCATTTTTTGGGTGCTAACAGGGTCTCTCCATTGTGATTTGGATCATGTTAACCATTACCACAATTAGAGATGAGGTTCACCTATTTGATGGAGATGGTGTTGACCACTACCGAGGGCAGTAAAGGACATTCAACTAAGTGTGTAAAAAAGATATTGGTGATGTTTCTCATTATGGGGGATGAGTATGTTAGGGTTTTGTTCATACATGATAAAGATAATGATGTGGTTTAATCTTCGTATTCTGCATGTAACCTCTATTGTTTGAGTGGAATTGAATTATGGTGTTGACTATATATTTAGAGGACTGCATACACTATATTTGGCGACAGATTATGATGTTGAGACCACCAAATGAGCATATGAGGCTCTCCAAGTATGTATGATGTATTGCACAATGGGATGGTGTAACACCCCAAGATTTCATAGTGTGTTATTTCTTCAAAATAATTCAATAACTTGCACTACACGCAACACTGAGTTCAATTGCACCATGACTTACCAAAAAAAATCCATTAAAATAGGTCATGAATAGTATTAACTAAATTTTAAACTTTATATAATCCTTATAATTTTAGAATCCAAATTATGAGTTTCTTAGTCATAATGCAAGAACAGATTCATTTTCAGTATTGCACTTTTATCAACTTTTGATAGTGAAACCTTTTTAAATACAATATTTTAAACTTTTTGACTAAATGGAGACATCAAAAAATTTAAAATGAAACATCCCAAGCTTCCACGGTACGCTTTCCTTTGAATAAAACAGTAGCGTGTGTTGTACGCAACTTCGAGTTCTAACACACCGTAACCAATCAAACTAGCTGTTATGAATAGTAATACCTAATTTTTGAAGTTATATATATTTTATATTTTAAAATGGACTTCATTTTTGGATTCGGAATATCAAATTTAGCCTAAGGTGAAATTTTGGTACTTTTCGGATAACTTTCATATTTTGATGAATAGTGAAAATTACTAAATTTTAATTAAAAACAACTTTTTTAATCAAAATAATTAATAGTGATAAATTATGAATTTGAGTGGTTTTAAAGTATATTTAGAATATATTTTTACCATTTAATATAATATTGGTCATTGGACATAATTTTACAATTAAACCGAACATAAACAAGTGTCAATCTTTTGATAGTTATTATCTCTTAAAAAACACGCTTTTTGTTTTGACAGCGGGAATTAATTTTAAATTAATTTCTGCCACTTCTGTGTTTTGAATTTAGAAAAATGGATTCCATATTTGGAATCAGGATGTTCAAATTGTGTAAATAGGTAACATTTATTTTTAGACATTTTGAATAATTACTGCGGTAAATATTTTATTTACCATGGTGAAGGGTAAATCCGGTAAATAAGGGTTAAAAAAATAATATTATAATAATACTAAATTACCCTAAAACGTGTCGTAACCCTATTGGTTGATACATGGTCGACCATGGGCATCTTTGGGTCAATTTTGGGACCCCATTGATCCACTTGTAAGTGATAATGACACTTTATTTTAATTAAGTTAAAATGAATACAAAAATGGCATAAGCTTACATCTTTTAGAAGAACAATTTTTACATAGGGTTATACATGTTGGATTTTCGATTATAAATATTCATTAGAAAGCTAAAACGATTTCCTACATAATTATGTTTTATTTATAATTTTTAGACATTAAATAATTTATTTTATTTATGACACAATGATGATGCAGTAATTACTATAATAGTGAAAAATTAAAATAATTGATATTATAAATACCCAAAAAAATATAATATGAAACTTTTAATGAATTAAACTAATTTTCTAGGATAATATGATATATTAGGATTTATGTAATTGACTTTGTTCGAAGTAATCAATTTGTTATGAGTTTCACAAAAATCAACTATTGAATAGTGTCAAAATTGACATAAAAGAGTTCTTAAAACAAATATTATATTATTAATTGATATTAAATTCCTAAAAATCTAAAGTTCGGCCAAGAGACTTATATCAGGATAGGTTCATCATTAATGGACCACTTGGGGGTCGCTTGGAAGTATATAGTAAGTTTATTTACCATATTATATAAAAATACAAAGAGACATTGTAAAAGTGAAACTAATTAACTTAGAGTTAATACTTAAAGATAAGGTTAATATAAGTACCCAAAACTGACTAAATTCTATTGGTTGAGTGGTTTTCGACCTATCCCCACATTATCCTTTGAATAGTCAACTTTGGAGCCATTGGAAACCGAATATGAATTTATTATAAATTAATATTTCTAGCTTTTCAAAAGGTTCCCCTCACCCCTCTTATAAAAGGGCACTCCTCCTTCACATTTCTTCACACCTTCAAAGCCTTTTGGTTCGGCCATACTCTGCCCAAATACTCTCCCAACTTCCCTCACTACAACCTAGGGGCCTTAGTTTGATCAGAAAGCCAACCTAAGGAGCCCTTTTGATCAAATCAAAAGGAAGAACCCGAAGAAGAGGTAATGATTTCACCACCCTTTTCTAAGTTCCTTTCTTCTTCCACTTATTCTTCCTTTGTTCTTACCATAATAAAATAATAACTCCAGTATCTCACATATACTGTGATGTTATTATAAATATGGTACAACCATATTCAGTATTCTATCCACCCTTTGAATAACATGTCACCATACGTGCGTACGTACGGCTTACCGTCTCCACGTCGTGGTGTAATTGTTATTCAATATATTATTATGTGGATGGGTATAATAATGATGTGTAACTCATGTAAATAATAAATATAACATGTTAATGATTCTGTATATATGATATACCATCCATTTATATATTATTTTAATATCAAAAGAATGATATCGTCGCTCGTGCGTACGTACGGACTACCATCTCCACGAACACGATGAGATTCATTCTACATCGTATCCATTCAAGTATAATTATCATTTTATGATTTAAAAATGATGTTTAAGGACTTTATATCATTCTGGATATGAATAATATACAACAAACATGGCTTATGTAACAAAACATATAAAATAAAATGAGTAAGCTAACACCCGAAACGACGATAATTCTAAGATATTATTAACAAATCAATGTTAAAAGATCATATATGATATCATATTAATATATATGATTCTTGTATAATTTAATAACAACTATTTCACCATTATACAGGAGGTTAACCTACCCCAACCAAGGAAAAGTACAAGGTAAGGTTTATTTCACAATCTCTTCATTATCCGAGGTTGTTTATACGTAATAATCTACTGGGATATCTTTATCATCCACATCCATGTTTCTTAAAAATGTATTTCAAAACATTTTTTATGGGTTAAAGTCATTTATACCCTTGTTTGACTTTTTATAAGAGTTTTATAAAGGAATCTTTCCGTCGTTTTCAAAACAAGGTCCGTTTTAACCTTTTCGACTGAATTGAGGTAAGAATGTTCTTTTTAACTTATACGGCGGGTGCGGTTATTTTCCGCCGTTATAAAATCGTCGAAGCTTTCCATACAAGCTTATAAGAATATTTTCAAAGAAAATGTTTTATTTTATATGGATCTTAAATGATTTCAAAATAAAAGGAGATACTTCTTTAAAAAGAATTTTGATTTCATCTATGTCAACATCCTTTGATGGATTTTAAGATTATTTGAAGTTGATTTATTATGATACAAAACTTCTATATTGTATTGAAGTTTTTGTGATATGTTTGACTGTGGATGTGCTATTTTTATACCATTCATAGTTTATGGTGAAATTATTGACATTTCGTATGCTAGTTTTAATACGAATGTTTATGTTATGTTTAAACCTTTTCATATGGGAATGCATTGGACATAATAAGTGACGGGTGGAGCCTGCTATAGCTCCTCGATGCATCGGTAGGTCTCATGAGACAAACTAGTGTCTTGGCACAAGGCCTTGACAAAATCTTATTTGTAGTCTTGGCACGAGGCCTTGGCTATGTGGTTATGATAGTCTGGCATTATGCATTCCAACATTATGAAAGTGGTTATTGATATTGCATGTGATTATTCGATTAGTAGAATATCCATGTGAACAAGTAAATGGAATTATTTCATTTTACTTTTGCCATACTATGTTGAAGTTCAATTTTAAAAGGCTTTTGTTTTAGTAATTCATTGCCTTAAATGTTTATGCTTATTTTGAATGTTCCGTTATATTGTTATCCTTACTGGGCATTTAATCTCACCCCTTTTCTATGTTTTATTTTTCCCAGGTAGTGAAGAAGTAATTTATGAATGACTTGCAGGGATATTATGAGGGGTTAATAGTGTGGATATGAAGACTTTGTTGTTGTAGTAGTTTTTCGCTTTGAAATGTAATGTAAAACTTTATGATTATATCTAGTGTTTCCAAGGCTACTAAACCAATCGGTCTTTCGAGATTTGATCTTTCTTGTGATCATGCCAATGTTATGTAATTATTGCACCGACTCTGGGCAACTGGGGTCGGGGCGTTACAGTTGGTATCAGAGGAAGTTTAGTACAAACCTTGGAAACTAGATTTAGATAAACTCTGATTAGAGCACGTAGACCTAAGATGAACTTTGAGGATTAGTATAGAAGAACTTCCTAGAATTTTGGTATTGTAGAGATTTTGTGAGTTTTCCGAGCAATACATCCCTGTCTGGATACGAGCAGGTAGAGGCGGCTCTGGCATAGATGTACCTAGGGGTAAAACCCGAAAACACCGCTTTGAGCTAGACTCGAACGAGAACTGGTGTACGACAACGGGCCTTGCTGCACTCTTGGTTACGACACTCCCGGGGGATATGCTTAGGATAACTCTCATTTTCTTTACAAATCATTATGAAGGGTTTATGAGTATATACTTCCTCAAAGAAAACATTTTTATGATTATGGATTATATCCATAAATAGTTCAATTTATGTTAAGTGTTTTATAAGTATGGGATTATGTATTTTGGTTCATAAACTAATCTAGTTTATGCCATTGTTTAGAAATGGCGCCCAGTAGAAGGAATGAGAACTCCAGAAATGCACATGATCCAAAGAGAAGGAAGGATCATATCTTTCATGGTCTTAAGCTAGAATTGATAAGAGAAATAGTATCCTATTTATTATCATCATATGAAGAAATAATATCATGTATTGATAAGATAAGTAAAGAGTTTACTGAGTCCTATGGCTTTGAAGGGAAGCAAGAGAAGAAAAGGATAGAAGAGAAAAAGATGGATAAAGGGAAGAGGGAAAAGAAGAATTTTCCCATATGTGGTAACTGTGGAAAGAAACACCCTAGAACATGCCTGAAAGGAATGAGAGTTTGTTATAAGTGTGGAGGAAAAGGGCATAAAGTACGTGACTGCAAGGGTAAGAAAATGGTTTTAAATGTACAATGCTTCATTTGCAAGGAGTTTGGACACTACGCGAACCTATGTCCCAGTCATGAGACTATGCCGCAAATGATGTTATTGGATAATAATCAAGTTATGATACTACCACAGATGAAGAGGAATGATTAGAGTTCTTATGTTGATTATGTCAATTGAGTGTTGTATCAACAATGTACTTGTTATAATAATTATGGAGTATATAAGGATTGTACTACAGTACTATTTCATTAAGGACTTGAGATTGTGTGGAACAAAGAAAAGTGACTGAATAGAAGGATAAATTTTTGGAAAATATATGGTTGAGAGAAAAGATAAACCATAATATGGTTCTGATACAGAGTTAGTGATTTTAGAATAATACATGATTGATTTGGATAAATTATATTGGATATTCTTGACTACCTTGAAACTGATTAATGCTTTGTATATTCCATAATTTTTTTGGGGGTTTAAAACATTTTTGGATTAATGAAGTATATCCAGCATTCTATATGGAATAAGGGAACATGAATGTAATCAATAAGGAATATGGTAGTACATGATGAAGGTATTCATATGCTATTACAGGGTAAAAAGGATCTATATTATGTTTACCTTCCTTATAAATGTTGGACTGTGAGTTTGGACAGAAGTATTTTGGATAGTTCTAGTTTGGATTATTTTGGATTTCCATAAAAGGACAACCCGGAGGTCGGGCGGCAACCCGTCGCGTCCGGCAAGGCTGCAAGACTTGAACCCGCAACCGAAGGGCGACAAGGGTGTATCACCTACCACTGGCCCAAGAGATTTCCTGGATTAAATAATGTAGTTTTTTTAAAAGATCTGGTAGATGAATTATAAATTCGTTTATTTTGGAACCCTGTACGAATAGTATAAATATAATTTTTTTTACGAGTGAAAGATGAGTTTATGGTAGAAATTTATTAATGGACAAAACTCTAATTATAAAGTAAGTATATCTCCTTATGATCTTAGCCAATCTCATAAATAAATTCCTCAATATTAAGAAAAGCAACTTAGAACAAAAATGTTGTCCTAGATGGTACCTTAAATCATCACTAATTTATGGCTTTGGGATTGTTGGCCTTTTCATAGCCATGTTCTCTACCACTCTCCATCAGATAATTGATGGTTAGATTTCTCTTCCATATCCATATTTTCCTACATGGAACCCTAGTATGTGTTATTTTCGGTAATCTTCATACTTTCCACTCTTTATTTTAAATAGAGGCCTCATTAATTCATTTTTAGATGTGGGATTTCAACTAAGATATTTTGAAACGTCAAAAATGTGTTATCCTAATACCCTATGTTTTGTTGAACCGATGGTATTTCAAATCATCATAGATTGATGAATTTAAGGACCTCAATTATACACTTGTTTGTGATTGATGACCTCAATCACTACCTATAAATATTTACGTTTTTCCTCCGATTATATGTCTCTAATTTCCACCAATGTTCTCCTAATCGAGATCATAATTTGGTGGTGACCCTTTGATTTCTCTTTTCCTCATATTAAGACTAAATTTTAGTAACCCAATTTCCGATGTGGGTTTTCCCACAAATATATTTTCTACTTTCAACCTTTTATTTTTGAAGAATAATTTCAAATTGCGAGGACGCAATTTATTGAAGGAGGGGAGAATGTAACACCCCAAGATTTCATAGTGTGTTATTTCTTCAAAATAATTCAATAACTTGCACTACACGCAACACTGAGTTCAATTTCACCATGACTTACCAAAAAAAAGCCATTAAAAGAGGTCATGAATAGTATTAACTAAATTTTAAACTTTATATAATCCTTATAATTTTAGAATCCAAATTATGAGTTTCTTAGTCATAATGCAAGAACAGATTCATTTTCAGTATTGCACTTTTATCAACTTTTGATAGTGAAACCTTTTTAAATACAATATTTTAAACTTTTTGACTAAATGGAGACATCAAAAAATTTAAAATGAAACATCCCAAGCTTCCACGGTACGCTTTCCTTTGAATAAAACAGTAGCGTGTGTTGTACGCAACTTCGAGTTCTAACACACCGTAACCAATCAAACTAGCTGTTATGAATAGTAATACCTACTTTTTGAAGTTATATATATTTTATATTTTAAAATGGACTTCATTTTTGGATTCTTAATATCAAATTTAGCCTAAGGTGAAATTTTGGTACTTTTCGGATAACTTTCATATTTTGATGAATAGTGAAAATTACTAAATTTTAATTAAAAACTACTTTTTTAATCAAAATAATTAATAGTGATAAATTATGAATTTGAGTGTTTTTAAAGTATATTTAGAATATATTTTTACCATTTAATATAATATTGGTCATTGGACATAATTTTACAATTAAACCGAACATAAACAAGTGTCAATCTTTTGATAGTTATTATCTCTTAAAAAACACGCTTTTTGTTTTGACAGCGGGAATTAATTTTAAATTAATTTCTGCCACTTCTGTGTTTTGAATTTAGAAAAATGGATTCCATATTTGGAATCAGGATGTTCAAATTCTGTAAATAGGTAACTTTTATTTTTAGAAATTTTGGATAATTACTGCGGTAAATATTTTATTTACCATGGTTAAGGGTAAATCCGGTAAATAAGGGTTAAAAAAATAATATTATAATAATACTAAATTACCCTAAAACGTGTCGTAACCCTATTGGTTGATACATGGTCGACTATGGGCATCTTTGGGTCAATTTTGGGACCCCATTGATCCACTTGTAAGTGATAATGACACTTTATTTTAATTAAGTTAAAATGAATACAAAAATGGCATAAGCTTACATCTTTTAGAAGAACAATTTTTACATAGGGTTATACATGTTGGATTTTCGATTATAAATATTCATTAGAACGCTAAAAAGATTTCCTACATAATTATGTTTTATTTATAATTTTTAGACATTAAATAATTTATTTTATTTATGACACAATGATGATGCAGTAATTACTATAATAGTGAAAAATTAAAATAATTGATATTATAAATACCCAAACAAATATAACATGAACTTTTAATGAATTAAACTAATTTTCTAGGATAATATGATATATTAGGATTTATGTAATTGACTTTGTTCGAAGTAATCAATCTGTTATGAGTTTCACAAAAATCAACTATTGAATAGTGTCAAAATTGACATAAAAGAGTTCTTAAAACAAATATTATATTATTAATTGATATTAAATTCCTAAAAATCTAAAGTTCGGCCAAGAGACTTATATCAGGATAGGTTCATCATTAATGGACCACTTGGGGGTCTCCTGGAAGTATATAGTAAGTTTATTAACCATATTATATAAAAATACAAAGAGACATTGTAAAAGTGAAACTAATTAACTTAGAGTTAATACTTAAAGATAAGGTTAATATAAGTACCCAAAACTGTCTAAATTCTATTGGTTGAGTGGATTTCGACCTATCCCCACATTAGCCTTTGAATAGTCAACTTTGGAGCCATTGGAAACCGAATATGAATTTATTATAAATTAATATTTCTAGATTTTCCAAAGGTTCCCCTCACCCCTCTTATAAAAGGGCACTCCTCCTTCTCATTTCTTCACACCTTCAAAGCCTTTTGGTTCGGCCAAACTCTGCCCAAATACTCTCCCAACTTCCCTCACTACAACCTAGGGGCCTTAGTTTGATCAGAAAGCCAACCTAAGAAGCCCTTTTGATCAAATCAAAAGGAAGAACCCGAAGAAGAGGTAATGATTTCACCACCCTTTTCTAAGTTCCTTTCTTCTTCCACTTATTCTTCCTTTGTTCTTACCATCCTAAAATAATAACTCCAGTATCTCACATATATTGTGATGTTATTATAAATATGGTACAACCATATTCAGTATTCTATCCACCCTTTGAATAACATGTCACCATACGTGCGTACGTACGGCTTACCGTCTCCACGTCGTGGTGTAATTGTTATTCAATATATTATTATGTGGATGGGTATAATAATGATATGTAACTCATGTAAATAATAAATATAACATGTTAATGATTCTGTATATATGATATACCATCCATTTATATATTATTTTAATATCAAAAGAATGATATCGTCGCTCGTGCGTACGTACGGACTACCGTCTCCACGAACGAGATGAGATTCATTCTACATCGTATCCATTCAAGTATAATTATCATTTTATGATTTAAAAATGATGTTTAAGGACTTTATATCATTCTGGATATGAATAATATACAACAAACATGGCTTATGTAACAAAACATATAAAAGAAAATGAGTAAGCTAACACCCGAAACGACGATAATTCTAAGATATTATTAACAAATCAATGTTAAAAGATCATATATGATATCATATTAATATATATGATTCTTGTATAATTTAATAACAACTATTTCACCATTATACAGGAGGTTAACCTACCCCAACCAAGGAAAAGTACAAGGTAAGGGTTATTTCACAATCTCTTCATTATCCGAGGTTGTTTATACGTAATAATCTACTGGGATATCTTTATCATCCACATCCATGTTTCTTAAAAATGTATTTAAAAACATTTTTTATGGGTTAAAGTCATTTATACCCTTGTTTGACTTTTTATAAGAGGTTTATAAAGGAATCTTTCCGTCGTTTTCAAAACAACGTCCTTTTTAACCTTTTCGACTGAATTGAGGTAAGAATGTTCTTTTTAACTTATACGGCGGGTGCGGTTATTTTCCGCCGTTATAAAATCGTCGAAGCTTTCCATACAAGATTATAAGAATATTTTCAAAGAAAATGTTTTATTTTATATGGATCTTAAATTATTTCAAAATAAAAGGAGATACTTCTTTAAAAAGAATTTTGATTTCATCTATGTCAACATCCTTTGATGGATTTTAAGATTATTTGAAGTTGATTTATTATGATACAAAACTTCTATATTTTATTGATGTTTTTGTGATATGTTTGACTGTGGATGTGCTATTTTTATACCATTCATAGTTTATGGTGAAATTATTGACATTTCGTATGCTAGTTTTAATACGAATGTTTATGTTATGTTTAAACCTTTTCATATGGGAATGCATTGGACTTAATAAGTGACGGGTGGAGCCCGCTATAGCTCCTCGATTCATCGGTAGGTCTCATGAGACAAACTAGTGTCTTGGGACAAGGCCTTGACAAAATCTTATTTGTAGTCTTGGCACGAGGCCTTGGCTATGTGGTTATGAAAGTCTGGCATTATGCATTCCAACATTATGAAAGTGGTTATTGATATTGCATGTGATTATTCGATTAGTAGAATATCCATGTGAACAAGTAAATGGAATTATTTCATTTTACTTTTGCCATACTATGTTGAAGTTCAATTTTAAAAAGCTTTTGTTTTAGTAATTCATTGCCTTAAATGTTTATGCTTATTTTGAATGTTTCGCTATATTGTTATCCTTACTGGGCATTTGAGCTCACCCCTTTTCTATGTTTTATTTTTCCCAGGTAGTGAAGAAGTAATTTATGAATGACTTGCAGGGATATTATGAGGGGTTAATAGTGTGGATATGAAGACTTTGTTGTTGTAGTAGTTTTTCACTTTGAAATGTAATGTAAAACTTTATGATTATATCTTGTGTTTCCAAGGCTACTAAACCAATCGGTCTTTCGAGATTTGATCTTTCTTGTGATCATGCCAATGTTATGTAATTATTGCACCGACTCTGGGCAACTGGGGTCGGGGCGTTACAGATGGGATTAGTGAGGATGAGTTGCTTCATTCCATGGGTTGGTTAGGAGATTTATCCAATAGTTGGAAATGGGATTTAGTGTACCATGGATCCTGTGATGTGGATTATGAATTCTCTGCTAGGGCATCGTTATTGACTCATTGTAGTTACATGGTTATGTTTTTTTTGTCGTTCCATATGTATAGAATTGGTTGTAAGTTAAGGGCGCATTTGGTATGGCTGACCACGGATGAATCATTCCACTCTAGCACTATATGGGGTTGGTAAAGAATCACACATGGATAGTCATGATCAAGTGTAATAGGTTTTATTATGGTTTTTATTTATAATTATTTTCATTTCATACACTAGTATAAATAAAGATATATATTTTGGAAACTATTATTGATGTTCTACAACGTTCGTACTCAGACCCTTCACATGCCCTCCAAGACCCATGTAGACGTTATGTCACATAGTATAGGTATGTGTAAAGGATTAACATTAGAAAACTAGTGGAAATGGATTTTTTGACAGTAGAGGGGCTGGATTATATGGTTTTTTAGATGGTTCTGGAAGTTCCTTGATGTTGGTTTTGTAGTTATATTTATTAATTTTGTCGTAATATATATATATATATATATATATATGTGTGTGTGTGTGGGTGTGTGTGTGTGAGTGTGTGTGTGTGTGTGTTTGGTATATTGGAAAACTATTAATTTATTTATTTAAAACATAACATGGTATATTTTTTGTATGTAGATCATATGTCAGTCTTTGATTTTTGTTTATTGTTTTTTAAATATATTCCAATATTTTTTGTGATATTTTTAATATTTATCTTCATATGGAATTGTCTCCCCACTATCACCACTTAAAACCTCACTTGTAGTTAATATACCTTGAAATATTGGGAGAAATTCATAATGAATAGTGGATATCTTATATTCTTGTTTGATTGCAATGTATATGCAAAAGCTATAATACAAGAGGGGTTGAATTTTAGGATTAAAACCATTTTTTATCCCTAAAGGAATATAGTTTAAAGTAATGTAAATTATTCAATTCACAATACCTCTTAATCTATTTAAAACATTAATCGACTAGGGCCTGGGGTCTGGTTATAAAAGTATCATAATTATATTGATTATGATAATGTCATCCACATTTCAGAAAAGAAATTAACTATATTAACATTTGAAATGATTTAAATAGAGTATGTGTGTAAAGTATTATAATCACTAGGGTTACGATGACCAAGAACAAAATAAAAATTAAATCATAAAGAATAATGAATCATATTGACTACTAAATAAGATTATAGTCACTAAAATCGTAATTAAAAATG
The DNA here is from genome assembly GCA_963277665.1 of Viscum album. Taxonomy (NCBI): domain Eukaryota; kingdom Viridiplantae; phylum Streptophyta; class Magnoliopsida; order Santalales; family Viscaceae; genus Viscum; species Viscum album. The sequence goes on from OY728120.1 coordinate 791,905,524, forward strand.
ATTAGAATCAGAGTAAAATACAAAAGTATCGTCATCAGATTGGTTCTGATAAACAATGTATGTATTAGAAAAATGAATATAGAAAAGAATTCACTTTCAATTATAATGTATCAGAGATGTAAAAAGAATACAATAATTTTAACTGAAAGAGAAGGGTATCCAGTAACCTAGTATTGAGTTACCTTGATTTATAAATTAAAGCATGTCTATTTTACCCACACCAAGGAAATCCCTCGATTTAATGACCGGCTTCAATCTGGATATCCTCACAATCCCTCGATTAAGAAGTTAATTAACTTATCTGTCTTTATAGCATTAGAAGTCCTTGAACTGAAAATATCGGCATAGTTGTCTTTCTATCAATAGAAGCCCTCAATTGTAATCACAAATGATCTAAGTCATGCTTGGAAAAGTAAAACTCTTGAAAGTCACAAGAATTTATAATTAGAATATCAAAATATGACTTTAGATTCATTCACGTAAAGTAGAGATTTTATAGAGCTCTCGTAGGATGTCTCAAATTCATCAATAGTTTTGAGCGCATTCAAATTTACTAGTATTTATAGGCCAACATTCCAATAGGCATCTTACATTCCTACAGTTATATTTTCTCCAGAAAATGTGTAGAAACTTGGAGACATGGAACTCTAATGATCATCTTTTACCTAAAACAACGACATCATTTTATAATGTATATCAAAGAACAATACATTAAAATGATTTTATTAAGAGGTTTTTTTGATACAATAATATTTTCTGGATTCAATAATGTGAGACAGAGCAGAATTTATCTGTTCTAAAAAAATTCAAATGTGAATAGTAAATGAGTTTGATGATTTTCATTAAGACGGTGAGTATGATTTTACTTCTAGTACGATATTGAATGGTGTGTATGATGAAAATCCAAATCAGAAAATTCGATGAAAATGGTAATCAGTGAGTATGATGTAAATCATATATGGGGTCACTCTTATAATAATAGGTAAGATAAACATGGGTAAAAAAATCATCATGATAATAATCATATGAAAAATGAAAATTGTAATGATAAAATTTAAAAAAAATATTTAATTCAAACATGATAAAAAAAAATTAATTCATTTGAAAATAGATTTTGTGATTTCAAAAACAAAAAATAAGTAGAAACAACAAAATAAGACTTTCGAATCAACAATCTCCCCCTTTTGGGAAACTACAACCTACAAATTAAAAAAAATAGATAATTAAAAAAGTAAATAGTATTAATATTCAGAGGTCAAAACTTATATGTATCTCCCTTTGAGTTTTATATCTCTTCTAATTATTATTTGAATACAAATAACCTCCCCTTTTGGATAACAAAGTTCTTAAGTATCATATTCTATAGAAAAATGATCTCCCTTTCTAAAAGTAATTTTTTTGGTAATTTTCATTCTCTAATTTCCCCTTTTTGGAGATTTTTTCCCCATTTAGAATACAATATCCCCCTATATATGATATTATCCCCTTTTATAAAACATTTTACCCCTTTCTTATTTTCACAAATGAATAGGGAAGTTCTTATAATTCCTGAAAAAGGGTTAAGGAAACAAAATATTCGAAAAGATAATTTATTTGATCATATAAAGAGTTATGTAATAACCTTCATACAAAAAATGTTAAAATAATCAATAAAAAATATATAGATGATACAAACATTTATTTTTTTAAAACAATACAACAAGAGTACAAAAAATCATTTCTTTTCCCCCTCTTTCTCATTTCTATTCTTCATAATATCCAAAAAAACACATCTTTACTTTATTGAACACTCTCAAATATTTTATGATCCTATCAAGAGAATCATTTTGAGACATAAACTTATCTTACTGATATTAAAACAACTGATCTTAGTTACAAGTAACTTCTTCATGGGATTTCAAATTCTCTTCTAGGGAATGAATATGAACTTATTGTGCATGAATCATTTCTTTCTGGGATTTTTTTGTCTTTTCCTGCAATTGAAACCTATCATTTATTAACATCGATTGATTTTTTAAATAAATAATCACATCCTTATAATGTATAAAATTTTATTAAACATCATCCACCCTTTTTAAATCACATTGAAGTTATTGCAATGGATTTCTTCTAGTCCTCTGACAATTTTTAGTTTCTGAGCATTATCGCTTTGTAACTTGTTGAATTCATCTAAGAGTTCATTCAAAAGTACATTAAGATCTTACATTTTTTATCCATGAATATTTACAATTTAATAAAACTTATGCATCTATTTTACAACTTTATTACAAGATTTTCATTGCTATTTGGTTTTTTCTTCCAATACTTTATAATCAGCCTCAAGTTTCATCAGTAATTTTCAATGAATCTTGATAGAGTTTGATCGATTTTTTTCATTGTTAAAAATTATAGCTTCCTTGTATGAAATTTTATACTCTCTATTCAGAAAAAAAAAATAAAACTCCAATTTTTATTTAAAAAAATCATTATTATATCTCTCTAGTATTAATAATTGTTACTATATAAAATTGGTGGTCTTGTACGGTTATTATTTTCAATTTAACCAATAATAATTCCTACCATCTTCAAAATGGTAGAAAAATTATTTTTCCACAATACTTGTAAGTGTACCAATAATTTATAAAAAAATTATATGAAAAGTAATATAACAATCTTGTAAATTTAATAAAAGATAGGAGCAGTGGAAACCTCCTATGATACCAATTGTTGGATCATAATGTATATGTAGATGACACCATATAGGAGGGGGTGCATTGTAGGTTAAAAAATTCATTTTTATCCCAAGATAAATTCACTTTAACTTAATTTAAACTAATTCCATTCATAATACCTCTTAATGTATTTTAAACATTATTATGAAAATTCCATGGTTCTGGTTAAAAAAGTATTGTAATCAGATTGATTTTGATAATGTAATCCATAGTTTATAAATTAAATTAAACATATTCATAGTTGAAACAATTTAAAAAGAGTAAGCATGTAAATGATCGTAATCACAATGTTTATGATGATTAGAGTAAAAAAATATAACGATTAAATCATAAAGCGTATTGAATAATATTGAATAATTAAAAATATCATAATCACTATAATAATAATTATAAAAATATCCTAATAAGAGTATATTAAAAATGTATCGTAATTTGATTAGTTACAAAAAACAAAGTAAGAAATAGAAAAATGATTATAGAAAACAATTCACAATCTGTTACAATACAATAGAAATGTAAAAGAATACAATTATTTTAACCCAATGAGAAGGGTATCCAAAAACCTTGGATACAGATCCCTTTACTTATAATTTCCAAAAAGTCTATCTTACCCATACCAGGGTAATCCCTCAATATGATGGTTGGCTTCTGTCTTTCATTCCTCACAATACATTGACTAAGAAGTTAATCAGAACCTCTGTCTTCCTTGCCCCAGAATTCATTGATCCACAAAAGATCACCAAAACTATCTTCATATCCATAGAATCCCTAGATCATAATCACCAATAATTGGTTTCATATAAGGAAAAGTAAAAATATTGAAATAACCAAGTATGTGGAATGTGTTATACCCAACTTGACTTCAGAGTCTTTCACATGAAGCAGATATTTGACAGAGCTCCCACATGATTTTTTGAATCCCTAAAATTATTTAATCTCATAAAAATTACATATTATTTATAGGCCAACAACCCAATGGGAATCTTGGATTCTAATGGTTGAAGTTTCTTCTGAAAATGTGGAGGGACTTGAACACCTAGCACTCTAACGGACAAGTTGTAACTAAAACAATGACATAATTTTATAACATATATAAAAATAGAATACATGACACAGTTTTGATTATATATTTTTCTTTTGATACAATATTGATTCTAGATACGATAATGTGATATTGAAAATAATTTATCTGTTCCGATTTATTATTTTTGTGAAGAGTAATCATGTATGATGATTTTCGTTAAGATAGTGAGAATGATTAAACTTGTTATTATGATACTGAATATTTTATATGATGAAAGTCATAGTTGGTGACTCTGATGAAAATTAAAATTAGTGAGAATGATGTGAATCATATTTGGGGTCATAATGACAATTATAGGTATAATAATTATGGGTACAATAAAAATAGGAATGATAATCATCATATTCACAAGGAAATTTGTAATTATAAAATGAAAACAAAAAATCCTTAATGTAAACAAGATAAAACCAATGATGAAATCATTTGAAAATATAGTTCACGATTTCCAAAAAAAAGGAATTAAAAAGTCCAAAGAAGAATTTTTACTCAACAATTTTTTCAATAAGATGATTCAGGTCGAGATGTTAAATTTTATATTAGATATGGTTTTTATAAAGTTGTGTGTGTTTTGAAAATCAATAGAGAGAGAGTTAGGAAATGTGTTCCAACACTCTTGTAAATATATCTAGGGATCTATGTCATTCTTTATTTCAAAAAATTACATGTACAGGATGATATACTAGTTACTAGAGGAAATGCTATATTTATTTATTTTGTACAGTTATAGTTGGGATATTTCGTTGTTATAAATTTATTATTTTATTTTATTGATTTTTAGACTATTGTACCATAAAGGTAGTTTAGAGTACTCATGAATCATCTTAGAAATAATGGATTAGATTTCATATGTGTGCTTTCCTATGATAACTATTTTTGTTCTGGAATGGAAGAATAGGTTTTAGTTGTATAAGGTCTAAAAAATAGTCGAACATATTTTTTTAATCCAGAGTATCCTGGTGTCATTCTACATAGATAAATTAGGGAGGGTAGTGGATGTAGAAATGGAAAGTTATTAATCTATTTAAAATGTTAGTAACAACCCATATATGGCTTTCCCTTATTAATTCTTTGTGGAATTATACTCAGTGAGACCGAATGTGTGAATCATGGAATGAATAAGAATATAGATTTTATGTGTGTTTTTTATGTGTACTTGTTGAACATAAAATGGATTTTTGGGTGTGATTGGGAAATGTAAGGGGTTTCTGGTCAGGAAACCTATTACAAGTTTCCATATTTTGGATATCTGGACTACTATATCTATATTGAGCATTGTATTAGGATTTTTAGTGTGATTCCAACTTGATGCACTAGATTGAGTGTTAAAAAGTAGGAGATAAGGTTCCACCAAGGCATGAAATAGATTAAAACCCTAGGTATATAGGGGAGTATTATCCAAAATTTTAGGCTCTGAGGTAGGTAGGTTTGCCTCAATGGATAGAGGAGTTTGGGAAATTTTTAAATGAGTAACTTTGGGTGAGACTTTTGTGAATTATCTTGAGAATTAATCAAGGTAAGGAGGGAGATGATCCATCCATGATGTACTTTACATTTTATTTTAGTAATGTATTTTTACATAATGTTATTAGATTTATTATGGTGTACACCACCATTACTAGAAGATGATATTTCTAAAACGTAGTTAATTAAACATTGATAGTGGAGAATAACCATGAGTATGGGAGTATAAAAATCTAGATAAAGGTTCTAAGTGATACATGTAATAGGGATTCATGTATCAAAAATTGGGTACATAAGGAGATAAAAATGGGTGATGAGTTTAGAGGGTTTATTATGCCACTTTGAAGTTCATCTTCAATGAAATGTTTCTGTGTGGGTACAGTGGTCATATTAAATCCTAGTGTGATCGACATGTAATGACTAAATTTTTTTTTTTGAAAAAATAATGTCTTTCTTCTTGGTCAACATTTTATTATGTTTTAAAATATAAGTTCATAGAAATATATTTAAATTTCATAAGAACTTTGAAAATCGTGTGTGAAAATGAACTAGTACAAATTAGAATAGTAAATTGAAGAAAACAAAAACTAGAAACTAGTAATGCTTTATTTTTTTTATTTAAAATGTTGTATTCAGTCAAAAAAAATAACAAAAATAATACTAAATATTATATTGGGAAGAATAATATTGGTTAAATAAAGTAATATTAAAAAAATTTATTTGCCTCGATCCCTTGGAACCATCACACCCAAAAACATCACTACAGTAAATGAACATATAGTTTGTAAGATTATATACATCTTGGATAAAATATTGAACCTTGATTTGAATTGAATTGAATGATGTAGTTTATGAAAGATAATGTACTTGTATGAATATATAATTGTTTTGAATTATGATTTTCAGCTAATATTATTGATTAGAATTATTACCATTAGTCAATAACACATTTGGTCATTATTATTGGTTATGTGGACACATTTAAGTGATCATTGAGATTATTTAAGGATATAATCATAAACATATTTTTTAGATATTGTAAATATATTCTTTTAAAAATATTTTTTCTCATAAATATATAATTTATTTATAATATTTATATTCAAGAAATAATATTATAAATCCTGTTTAAAAATGATAAAATATTTTAACAATGTCCAAATTAATTTTTATATTGGATATAATTTTTATTTTTCAATTAAATTATAAATGTTCTTTAAAATTATGATTTACATAAAAGTTAATATTCACATACATATAGAACTATTTGATGAAATATGTTTTATTTTTGGACACAACATATCTAAATTATCATTGGATGATTTTCTAAAAAAAATTAAGTTTATTTTTTGGAAAAAGGTGAAAATTGTCATTTTAAGAGCATTGTGAATTTAGAAAAACATTATTATTGTAGAATGATTTAAATTAAAAAAAACATTTAAATCAATCAAAAATTAATTTAATAAGTTAAAATTTTAATTTATAAATATGAATTTTAATATATAAATTTATACTTTTCATTTTTGAACAAAAAATTGGATTTTTGAAAAAAAAAATTAAAATTTGAATCTATGAGTTAGATGGAATGTATGGTTCTATTTTGGATGTAATTGAATGTCTAAACACACTCTATCACCCATATATTCTGCAAAAATTGGATGGAAGTAAATTTAATCACAATCAGTTGGATTATATGATATAATAACCAATATATAATACATTAAACTCCACACCTTTTCAAGTATAAATAGCACAAATTAGCCATTATATCCACTAAAAATCATAATCCATGATGTTTTGGTCATTTTACTTGCCATATTTTCCATACAAGGTTCCCTCATGGTCTCATGGTGCCACCCTCAATTTATTGGAAGCATGTTTTTGGGTTAGGGAGTTCTCCTCTTGTTCTTTTTCCTTTATGTACCTCTCTTTTTTGAGTCTTATAAGTTTCAACCACTATTTATTTTCATGAATTATTAATCATCCCATTAATTCCAAAATGTTTTCTACCAATGGGTTACATCCATAATCTCTCATTACTCCTTTTATATAAACCATATCTTATACCCTTGTGTTTCTAAAATAATTTTCTTATTTTTTCTCTTTTTCATGAAATATTATTTTATTGTGAAGACCCATGACTCTTTATCACCCATGTAAAATCAAATTGATATAAATATGAATTATTAATTCATGTATTTAAATATATTAAACATACATTCCCTTTTTTTGGGTTAAAATTTTTGTAATGTTCCAATCCTTAAGCACGTATATACTCAATGATTTTATATGAAACTAATTAATTGTTCTCCCAATGTTATTGATGAAATTATTTATTGTGATCAATATAGATCACATGAATTAATACAAATAAAGGGTTCACCATGATATGACTCTAATCCAATGGGTAAAGAATTAGTCTCCATATATGACATATTTCATGATATGATGGTTAAAAACCATGGAAAATATAATTTATGACACCCTAGTGAGAAACCATTGTTATATGTTTATGAATGTCTCATTTTTTATATCCAAAATTACATGTTATGATTAATGTTATTTCTATTATGATACTAATCATGTTCATATGATCATGAATTAATGGTATGCCTTTTGGTTACATGTTAAGTATCCACATTCACTGACCTTGAAACTCTCTACGCTTTTCCCCAAATTGACATTTTCCCTAAAGTCCAGTCACTCAAGAATGATATTATTTCAGTTCCAATTTCATCCCTATAGTTCAATCGAGCTTCTGCAATAATGGATCTGTCATTGCTTTCAAATTTTGGAAAGTATCGACCCTCCGTTGATGATTTGTACATGTTTGTTTCATCTTCTTGGAAGTTACATGAACATGTGATTGTTGGTAGGTTGGATTTGAGGCATATTTTGATTTAGTTCAAGAATGACGAATAATTTATCTATACATTAGAAAATTATCTATTAGTTTTCATGGGTTTTTCCTTATATCTGTGGTTATTTGATTTTCCCATGACGTGAAACCCACCGATCTCAGTGATTTGGGTTTCACTTCCTCGTCTCCCCAAACCCTTTCAAAACGTAGTGATTATTCATTTGATCATCAATATGGTTGTTAATTGTCTTTGCTAAGATCTCCACACTCACGCTTTTTGTGACCCATCTTCTCCAAGGATCTTCATTGGAGTCAACATCACTAAGAACCCACAGGAAAATATCTACATTGATCTTGAAGGTGAGTTTCATTGTTATCGGCAAGTATAATATGGATTGTAGGTTCCTTTATTTACGATATGTATGTGTCTTCATATTGAGTTCAGCAGATGTCGGTGTGAAAAAAATTTAGTCTTCTCGAGGGGTCCCTCCATTCATGTTAGATGATCAGTCCATGAATGATTCAGGGAAGGTTGAAATCAATACCTTGGATGATGACGTAGTGTGAAAAGTCCTAGAGATGCATATACATGGAACTGAGGAGTTGGGGAATCTTACAGCCTCCCAGTAAGAGGCATGTTTTATGAATTCTAATTCTCAGATAGTAGAAATTTTTTTCAAGATTGATGCGAGAACTAGTTGTTATTTCATTGTCAAGGTAGCTTCAAGGTGGACTAAGAAAGGATTAGGGGGTGGGTACGTCTTCGAGAAGCTATCCAAGGTGACCTACCTCATATGAATATGTAGTGAGTGGATTATCTAGCATAAAAAATTAGAAATAGGATCATAAGGGGGTTTTAGTGGGACAGAGAGATTGATTAATGAAAGTGGGCATGGAAATCCTAGTAAGGGGACCCGATTTAAAACATGTTTCTGGGGATGCTAGAGTTTCTACAAATTTTTCTGGAATTGGTAAAGCAGGATCTTTTGGGGTTTTCCCTCAAAGTCAATTTTGGTGTTAGGATATGGGGATTTACTCCCATTTTAATAATATATTATTGGGGTGGAAGGGCTTAATAAAAGTCATTCTTTATGGGTTGGGATGGATAGAAAAGAAATAGATAATGATTCTTCATTAGAATATTTGTCCTCAGAGACCAAGTAAGTAGAACATATGAATTATTTTCTTAAATACTTCTCAAAAAAAGTAAATAACACCTTTATGGATTCAGATGGTTTGATGCAACATTTGAGGTGGCCGCATGGACTAAAGGACTACTCAATTTTTCCTAACCCTACTTTTATAAGGTTTTCAATAATAGGGAAACTACCCTAGATGACTTTGAATTATAAAGTGGTCAATCTTAAGAGTATGTATAAGTGGTAAACTATGCATGTTAAACTATAAGTCAATGGTAAACACAAACAAAGGATCCACTTTTTACTAATTTTGAAAATGATGAAAATGTGGATGTTGAATTAGACAACACCCCAGAACTCCGCATCAAATCTAATGAATAAATTTTAGAGGACCCCTTCCATATCAAGATAAAATAATCATATGCACAGATAATGTTCAAGATATCATTGCGTGTTGATTTTAATTAAAAACAATCCTCAAGGATTGAAAATTGAATAGGATTTTGATAAATGATTTCAATGAGAGGAAAAAAATCATGGAGTATCATCTTTAGTCCTATGTCAAAATGAATATTCCCTTTAAGTATCTCATTAATGATAATCCTTAAATTTATGTATCCTCCATCGAATTACTTCTATTTAAGGTAAATAATTAATAATATTTATATTTTTGTTTGAATGGTCTGATAATTTCTTATGAGGATTGATTTATCCTGTATTTTGAAATTTTTTGGTTTCCCACTTTTTCATTAAAAGTAATTTTGAAATAAAAAATATGTTATTTGTGTAAAATGGTTAAGAAATAAAAATTTGGGTTTCCCTAATTGGTATCAAATGATGTATTAGTTATTATTGGAAATATGTATACAGAAAATAACTGAAAACCCCAGGTATAAGTTTAAATATAAGAAAACATAATGGTATTTTGGTGAACTATAGAGTAAGTGGTTCCTAAGAAAATACATCATTTTCATGATACTAAAGAGGATGAATCTTGAAAAAAGTTGTACCATTTGGTAACAACCTCTAAAATAGCATATTAAACTAAACTCGATAATGAACTGGTGCACTAAAATGGTCCTTGTTATATACCTATTTTGACACTTTTGAGGTATATTCTCTGGTCAATCACATGCTTTTATAAACCATTATGAAAGATATATAGGTAATGAAAAACTTTTCTATGATTAAAGTATATCAAACCTGAATCATGATGTTATAAAATTTTATGATTGAGATTTCAATTAGAATTTTTTTATAACATTCCCAACAACAAAAATTTATCACTTAGTTTTTATTCTTATAGAAAAATGGATGGAGGCAGTAGAGATCATACTAAAATTGTATTAAACATAAAATTTAATGATGAACATAACAATATAGGGGTGATGAAGTAAGGAATATCTCATTTATTCTAAACTAGTAATCATGTATTACGATTAAAAACTAGAATATAGATCAGTTTAAAAACATATGAAAGAAGAGAAGGATGAATTCTCATAGAAGTTCAAGTGATAAAGATGATAATAAAAAGATGATTCAATTTTAAATATTTCACAAATTATGGAATAGGAACCATAGAAAAAGTATTAAAGGAGCTTAAATATGATTTATGTATGGAAAATGAGGACATAGAGCGACTAATCATTGGAGAAAAAAAAGAGTTTAGTTGAATCGATGGAGGGGGAAAAGGTTCAACATAAGGAACCACTAACAATTTAATATTGTAGATATTGAGACCTTGGAAAATATCCTATTAAATTCCATAATCCAATGAATAATAATGATGATAATAACATGTAATCTCTGAACTAAGGTAACTACATAGGGACTTCCCTACGATGATTATGATCCACTACTCCGGAGTTTTGTTTGTCCTGTTGCGAGTCTAGATTATATTAGATTTTTTCTTAAATTATCAATTCACTACCTAAAATTAATTGATTTCATCAAGGGAAAACCTTTCATGATTATTGTATCACATGTAAATGTTTAGGGAAAAGTACTTCTTAAAAATCATATTATACTTCATTTAGAAGAATTTATTATCATTAAATGTATGATTCTTATTATTTATGTTTTTTTAGTTTATAAAATTAAATAAGAGGTAATTAAAAAATTTATAATTTAGTTTGAGAAAATTAATATTATTTATTAACATTTTATTTTTACCAGATCACCTATTATGTGGAAGGAAACAAATTGCATACAATATTATTATCCCTTTTGGATTATTTAATCATCAATATTATTGCAATGTTTAGTTTGATTGATCTTGAGTGTTTTTAAAATATTCAAGTCACATGTAAAAATTTGATCAACCAACACCTTTTCATTTCTCAAACAATTCTACGGGTCTTGTAATATTTGAGTAATGATTTGGAAAGTTCAATTCTATCATCTCTTTTGAAAAAGGAATCACTAATAAGAACTTTACCATTTACATATTGGAGTTGTGTACCTCACATGAAAGGATGAATTACATATCAAAAATTGTAAGGATGACCTTTTATTTTGAATTATGTTTATTTCAATATAATATAAAATTTCTATAATTTTATTCATTTAGGTGGGGAATAATGTTACCAACTAAAAATGTTCTTTTTTAAATAAATAATTCTTTCCTCTAAAAAATGTTTTATTATGGTTTACAATAGAATCACATGGAAATACTTAAAAATTTCATAAGAATGGTAAAGCTCATGTGTTAATATAAACAAATACAATATGGAGTGGAAAAGGGATGAAGAGACATACTAGAAACTAGGAACACTTTATTTCATTATTTAGGAATGTTACATTCTGTCTATAATAATACCAAACACGAAACCGAATATAACAATGGGAAGACTAATAAATGTTAAATAATGTAAAATATAATGTCTCAGGTTTCTTCAATCCCCGATAATCATTGAACCAATAAAATTTACTATATAGAGGATTATAGAGTTAGTACTACAATTTTCATTTTTATAAACGATATTGAACCTTGATTTTAATTGAATTGAATGATGAAGTGTAAGAAATATTTTTTATTTATAGGGAAATATGATAATCTATACTTATATATTTTAGGTAATATGGTTGATCTAAATTTTGACCATGAGTCAATAAAATATTTGGTCATTTTTATTATTGGTTATGCAGTTGCATTTAAGTCATCATTGGGATAATTTAATGATATAATCAAAACATCATTTTTTGGGGATTAGAAAAATGTTCCATTAAAAATATATTTATTGAAAAATAAATAATTTTTTAGTAAAAGTTGTTTTCATTAAATAATCTTATAATACACTTTTAAATATTATTATATAACTTAACAAAGGTCAAAGTAATTTTTATAATGGTCTGAATGTTTATTTTTCTATTAAATTGTTACTTTTTAATAAAATAATGATTTTTTAAAAGGTAAAATTGTAATAACTATAGAATTATCCTGATAACAAATTCATTTTTGAATGATCATATGAATATTAGCTTAGGTATAATTTTTTTTCTGATTTTTTAGACATGGTTTATTTTTTGGAGAAAATGTTAAAATTGCTTCTGTACGAGCACTGCTATTTTATGACATTGTTATTATGTCAGAATGATTAAAAAATTTATGAAAAATTTTATTAATTAAAAAAATTATTTAAAAAGTACAAAAATTATTTTATTAATATTAATTTTAAATTATAAATTTATACTTTACATTTTTGATCCAAATATTGTATTCTTGAAATAATGTTTAATATTTGAATTCTTCACATTAATTAGGTTTTTGTAGAGGTATGGTTTAGTTTTTGAACGAATCGAACAATTAAAAACACTCTCTCACTAGTTAATAACCCATAAAATTGGTTTTAATTCAATTTACCCTCAAGTGGTTGTCTTATATAATGAAATAAATTATATTTAATCCTTTAAAACCCAGCCTTCTTCAATTATCAATACCACCCATTAGCCATTACTACCCACTTCAAATTAATAATATGGGAATTTATGGTAATTTTCCCTCCCAAAGAGTCCCTACAGAGTGATCTAATTGTCCCAATGTTCCACCCTCATGTTTTAGGAAGTGAATCATCAAGGTAAAGGAATTCTCCTCTCCTTCATTTTCATTTAATTACCTCCCTTTTGTGAGTCTTTTATGTTTCAAAGCTAGTTTCTTTTCTTTCACTCTTTATCTTACCATTAGTTTCAAAATGTGTTTCTACCATCGGGGGTCCTCCATTCTCTATCATAATTCCTTTTACATAAACCAAGTTGTATACATTTATGCAGAAAGAATCATTTCGTGAATGTTTCACTTTTTAAATAATTATACTTATATTGTGAATATTAAAACATCATCCTTACCCACGTGAATTATCCTAGATGTAAATATAACTTATTTATTTTTGGATTTACAAGTATGAAACTAATATTTATTTTTTTATTGGTCACAAATTATGTAATGTTGGAGTCTTTAAGACCTTATGTACTAGATGATTTTATATGAAACACGTTCATTATTCTCCTCGAACTTTTGATGAAATGATTTATTAAGATACATGTAGAACTCATGAATTAATACATTTGGAGGGTGAACACTGATAACGCTCCAATGCATTGGGAAAAAATTTAACTCTATAGATAACATGTTTTAAGATACCTTGGTGAATAAACTTTGTAATTTTGATTTATGACACCCTAATGATAAACCATGGTGATATGCTTATGAATGTACCATTTTTTATTTTGTAGAAACATATCTATTTTATGATTCATGTTATTCCTATTATGATATGAATCATGATTATATGATCATTCCTTATTCATATTCATCTTGGTAATATGGTATATGTATGCCTTATTTATTCCCTTATCAGGCATTATGTTACCCCCTTTCATTGATGAATTTCCCCAGGATTTGAGATGCAATAAAAGTAACATAGGATGACCATATAATTTATCCTTTCAAGTGGATTATAATAATTTTTATGTTTATTTTAATTCTAATGTATTATGTTCATAATTTCTATGACATTAAACAATAAAAGGTCATCTATTTTGGCAAATTATTTTCTATGTAATGAATGGTTAATGAAACAAAAGGCGGGTCTCCATAGCTGGTATCAAAGGGAGGGTTCGTTAGTTGTAGAAACAATTATTAAAAACAATATAAAAATCCTCTAGATAAGTATAAATATAGGAAAACATAATGGAATTTTGGTGAGTTATAGAGTAATTGGTTTCCATCAATATAAATCACCGTCTAGATACTACAGGTGGATAAAGCTCTTGAACAGTTGTACATTGGGGTAAAACCCCGAAAAATAATATATTTTTCTAGACTTGATTTTGAAAAGGTGGATGACCAAGGGCCTTGATGCAGATCTGGTTTGACACACACAGTGCACATTCATTGGTTAATCACATGACTATAAAAACCTTTGTGATGGATATAGAGATAATGTAAACCATCTATTAAGATTAAATAATATAATTCTAGAATAATGATATTGAAAAACTTTAGGATTAATATTTCCTTTATAATTTATATTATAAGATTCCATGTGGTTAAAAAATTCTCACTTGTATTTTCTCATCCTAGAAAACTTTATGTAAATAGAAGGGGTCATTAAAATAGTAGATGAAAAAATAATTTGTTGATGACCTTCTTAATATAGGGGGACCTGAAGTAAGGCATCATGTGTTTTTTCCAAACCAATTATATTGTGTTCTGATAAAAAACAGAATATAGGGTAGAGCATAGAGTTTCATTTGATGAAAATAATGTGTCAATATGAGTATGTCAATGTAGTGATGGAATCTATGATGATTATTGAAGTGATGATGCTTAAAGTAATGTTATTGACTTATGGAAAATTACACTTTGATAATGAATTGTAGTAGTGGACAAGTACTGTAAATAGTTATTGGTTTTCCATGGTGATCAATGAGATTGGAATATCTCATTGGTATCAATATGATGAAGTTGTTACAAATATAATGATGCCTGAATAATTGTTATATATTCATTGCATTGGATTCCACCCTTTGTAAATTATCCATATTATCACAATTCATATGATTGTTGAACTGGTCCTATGTTTCAAGACATGTCTCACTAGAAGGCACATTGATGCAACATTGGAATAAGGCTATGAAATAATTCATTGCGAGATGACTTTAGATGATCCATCCAATAGGTTCTAATTAGATAAAGTTGGTTAAAAAATCATACAATTGATAGACTTGATCATCAATAAAGAATACATGCGTTAAAGGAGAAAACATTTTTCATTACAAGGATAACATGCATAGTTTTAATGCATGAGGAATGAACATCATGCAATGCATTATCCGTGGGTGGATTAAAGAGGTATATTGAAGATCATGGATTTTTTATTCCAAATAGAAAAGAAGGGAGATGTTTAAAGATGAATAAAGAGAAAAGAAGCATGCATGGGATTAGCATATTTTCTTCGAATCTAATAATTTCATTGCCCATGAATAATATTTGAATGAAGAAGGTGGCCATGAACTAATCTTGTACAAGACACCAGGTTTTTAACAAAGTATTTTATATCATGGAAATACATTAAAAATTATTTCAACATAAAAGGTTGTCTGAGGTCCTAAACCTCAAGAACATGCAGGAACCGAGGTTCATCTGTGCCTAAGGTATTCCTTAAGCCATCTCCACAAGTGGCACTAGTCCTACGAGCCTTTTCTATGCCCACAGGTGCATGAACGTTGGTGAACCTGTGTGCTTAGAGCAGAGATTGGGCATAGAGCGTGCCCGCAGGGTGAACACGGTGTGAGGTGGTACCATGAGGGGAGATGGAGAATTATGAGTTGAGGCTAACACGCCTTGTATTATAAAGGAGTTGTGTCCCATATGTTGGTTTCAATGTGGGACAACATTTTAACCCATAGAAATAATCCCCGAGGTCTATTTGATCTCACGTGAGATCGCGACGGCACACTTCATCTCATGTCCTGGAATATAATCAGGTCTGCACATCCATCTATTTCGTGTATCTTTGAACCTGAACTATATGATGATCATGAATTGTGTCATCATCAACCTTCGAACCTCCCGACACCACTAATTTCTGGAATTGGAGCCACTACACCTTGATCTAGCTTCTGACCATTGCTGAAGAAAAATCTACGTTATAAGGATCTTTTGATGGTCACCATGCCATGCATGCAATAAAATTTGCATGCATTCAACTAAACATGGAGATCAATGAATGGGCGAGAAAAATGATGTTTTCGATGGAAATTATATCTCAAGTGTTCAAAATTATCATGATAATCTTGATGCATTCACACGTTCTTGAATGCCTCAAGGAAGGGAGAAGGTCATGAGTTTAAAAAATAACCCACCAAGATATGCACAATATTGTATCCACGGTTTTAAATATTTGAATTTTGTGATATCGACTATTCAAATCATTGAAACCCTCATCATATCACGAGGGATTTGAATGCGTATTAGTGTCCATCATTGCCTATAAAAAAGAGATACCATGACGAAGGTTCACTTGTTGAACATGTTGAGAAATCTCATATTTTCTAAAAAACAGAGCACTGAGAGATTCTGTGTAGCCCGTCTACACAAAGAATAAGAAGAACCGTAGGCGTTCAATAGGTTCTATGCACTCTTGAATTTCCCCTACGAAGGAGGAAAGCATCTTAACCATATATGGGACGAAAACTGCAAGAACAAAATTGGTTATTTCAAACCCTCATTGTGTCTTTGTGAGGAGCATCCCACGTGTACACAACTTGTGCACTTTCACCCTTGCTGTACTCCATGAAGACAAAACCCACAAACCATTAATTTGTTCTGTGATGAATATCCACGTGTAACTTGTGAATGAAGAAGAACTCTTGTTCCTCATGTTTCCACAAAGAAATAAGACTCAAGTTCGATTTTCAGTGAAGAATGAGATTGGATGTTAAGGGAAGTACACGTTGGGATGTACATTTGTGCTTGATTTGAAGAAACCTGGGGGTTCGGGTGTTATCATAAAATTGTGACGCATGTACGTGCATGCGTTGAGCACATGCACCTATGTGCATGATCTGAAGAAGGATGAACCACTATGTGTAGACACTTGAAGGAGTATGAGATAAGTACAATACACATATACACTGCCCTATTGATGAGAAAATCTCACACACTCAGCACCCATATACCCATTCGGGTTGTGTGTGCAAGAAGAATAAAAACAGAATTATAATGTTTTTTATGCATAAAAATCACATGCATAAAACCCATTGAACCCAATTTAAAATGAAAAAGTGTGCATGTGAAAATAATTAGAAGAAGAGGAAACAGAATTTGTGCATATTGGAAGAAGAACCAAGTGAACAGTGCATGCAACAAACACAATAACCCTAAACTGCTGATAAAACCAAACTTTGAGTGTTCAGGTTTACTAGATACATATTATATATGCATGAAAACATACATAATTTCATGCACGTGTGAAAATAATTGAGATACCCAAAACAAGAGTCATTTAATACCTTGCAATCTATGCATTAAGAGAATGATCATTGAGATTGAAGTTGGGTAGAATTAAGAAATACCTTATATCTGAGATGATAATATTGGAGATTCCATGAATGAAGAAATAGATGACATTTTTCATAATTATTCATGCGTTCTTTAAGATTTTTTGCGGACCATTTTCACACAAATAAGTGAGGTCGGGTCTTCATTAGAAGAAGAAATAATTTCCTGAGAATAATTTCACTGAGGAAACTGATCAACACAAGTGAAGATTATCATTGAGAAAGGCCAACAGATCTTACCAAAGGATGTTGAAGATTCATGAAGAGATACATGTACTTGAGTGATTTATTAATAGTATTAGGTAAGTGAATAGGATCACCTACAATGAATCAATAAAGTGATAAAAAGGATGCTACTAATGAGACTCAAGAGATAGAAGAACCCTAAGAGATTTAGGGAAGAGAATAAGACTTCTATTAGACTATGGAGTATGTTAGTGGGACTCTAGTAACACTGTGGGAAATAGTATAAAGAAACTCATTTAGGACTTAGGAGAGATATTGTGGGATTCTTTATTGACCATTGTAATTGATAATAAGATTATAGTCGAAAATATGTGTTGGGGAGAATAACCAACACAACAAGGAGTAGGTCTTAGATTTGAACATTGTAAATCATTTTGTTCAGTTCTTTTACATTTATAGAATCATTCAAGGTAATGATGAGAGACATAGGAAGAGTGGGTCAAGGCTTTAACCATCCATAGAGGTTTAATTTAAAATAATCAATTGGTAAAATGTTTGAAATGGATTACTGATTTACCCTTCCCCATCTCAGTGATTCACACTGATCTGGGCACTTCAAATGGTATTAGAAGAATGGTCACCTCTAAATGATCTAAGGGAGTCTTTATGAGGTGCATATTTTAGGAAATTAGGGAGAAAACTCAAATAGAGATATCTACCAAGACATATAAAAATAGATAGAAGAAACATGCAAGGATGATAAAGAAGAATCTTACTGCTAATGGGGAGACACCTTCTATATAAGGTAATCTAAAAGGTAAAACATGTGATAATTCTTTTTATTATTATGACTTTTCTGATGAATCATGTTCAAGATATGATAATTATAGATCAATTAGTGATATTAAGTCTACACTCAAAGATCATCTGAAGAAAATACCTAGAGAAGTGGAAAGACATATTGGTGCAAGCATTAGTTCTTTTCAAGATGAAAAATTTCAACTAGAAGAAGAAGATAATTCCATAAAAGAAGAATTGGAAAAAAGGGTGGTCATATCCAACACTCTCAAAAAACTAGTGATGGAAAAGAAAGGATAAATTTATCTTTGAAATGAAATACATTCTCATGTTACAAAAACATTTCAAAGGAATATTTTTGTGAAATAATTCTTTGATATTGTATTTGTTGAGGATTTCCATGAATTTAAAAATTTACAAGAAAGTATTTATAGTTGTCAAAGATATTCAACTAGAATACAAAGCCAACATGGTAAAGGAGCATGACATTTCCTTGCAGGAATTATGAAATGTTCCTGAAGTAAAAATGAAGAGTCTGGATGAGAATTTGGAAAGTAAGCTAATATTAGTTGAGGATGAGAATAACCCCCTCAACATGAAGTGTTTTGATATGGAGGTAAAATTGAAGAATCAACAATAACTCCAATCTGGAACATCCCAAACAACTGAAAGAAGAGATGATGCCACTCATATATTCATTGAGGAATATGATTCCAAGAGGAAAATAAAATCATCCTCTAATATAATGGAAACATCATCCAATAATAAGGTATCCCATAACCTAATTACTTATGCTTCTGCTAATGTAGTTGCATCAGCATGTATATGTTAATATATAAAATCTGGGAAAATGTGGATTGATAAAAATGTTAATACATCCATAAAACTATCAAGGATAGATACAAGGTTTATTATGAATGATAAATCCCAAATGGATTCTCCAGAGATAGAATGACAATTCCAGAAACAAAAAATGCATTGAATCTAGCCATGCTGATATTACTAAAAAAAGTATGAGATTTATTGGCTACTCTTGCAGTGGATGGATGTTTGGGAATTATTTAAATAATTTTTGGAATAATATTTCATCGTATGAAGATTATGGAGGGCCTACAATTAGGGATTGTAGGTGTGAATAAATGAAGCATCCTTCAAAAAAATTGCAGAATACACGGATGAAGATGAATCTTTATTTCAAGAATAGATTTGAATATCGTGAAGACATCTTTGATAAATTTATCAAAAGTGGTCACAATAATTATGAGTAATTATTTAGTCCCACCATGCCTCCTACATATGTTGATATGAAGCACATACCATAACAAAGGCAGGAGAAAGGGAAAAAGATTTGAAATGTTTTTCATTGGGAATATGAAAGACATTGATGTTAAGAAAACAGTGAAAGAAACTATTCCCAAGAAGGATTTCCAGCAATATTCCAAGAATTTTCTCTCAAGACATAGAAATAAATGGATTCAAGATGAAATTAGAAAGTGGATCAATCCTAGTAAGGATATGATTGATTGAAAACGTTCAGAAGGATAACCTTGAAAAGTATCCTAAGAAAGGTAACTTGAAAACATTGAAAAATCCTTATGGAAGCTCCAAATCAGAACATGTTAAGAAGGAGTGTTTTTATATCTGGACTAATCAATTTCAAATTGATATGGAACCACAATGATATGTAAAAAAATTTATATCTAATGCAAAGGAAAATGGGGAACATGTTATTCCACATGAAGGAGAATTCGAATTTCACAAGAGGTTTTCAGAACATGAAAACCAAAGTGTCTTATAACTATTATGTGGAAGGTGATAAAAGTATAGACATCATGATAAAAGAATGTATACATGTTGTACCAAGTCAAATGGATATGTTGAAAATTGAAAAACATGCACCATTGGAAGCTACATCACTAGCGACAGAAGTAAAGACCAATAATCCACACAAGATGTAGGTAAATGGAAGTAAAGGGTCTATGATGACAATGAAATATAGAAATTTTAAATCTAGAGGAGACACTAGAATGAAGAGTACCATACACATTAGAGAAACATGGTTAAGTGTTCTTTGGTTGAGAAGAAACTATCAGCCTTGTAGCTCCTATTAAAAATCACACATGTGTTCCACCTTTTTCCATTATATTTTTATCAAATAGGTGAACTAACATTGGACGGAATTGAAGGTGAAGATTACTCACAAGATGAGAATTGGTTGAAAAAGTGGGGAACCACAAGTTGGAATCATTATCCATGATTTGATAATTACTTTAAATGTTACATAGTGGAAGATTATTAACATGAATATCTTGGATAATATTTGATGATATTTTCCACCAAGGTAAATCAAAGGGATTTAACCCCTTGTGGTGGAGAAAATATGAAGGAGACGATGTCAAAGATTATGTCAGGAAAAATCATGAAATTAATATCTTTTCAAGAATATACAACTTGAGGTATTCCAATCACACATTCATCTCATGTTCAAAATTTAATTTATCATATCAATAAAGGGAGAGTGTTTGATTGATTATAAGATTGGATGAAATGTCACGACCTGTCCCCTGGGGCCTATTCCGTGACAACCCCATGCCCGCCTTCTGTAGGCTAGGGGTTGGTGACTAGAACCAAAAGGCATATTCCTTAAAACTGGGAAGGCATTGCCTTTATATTGTTTAAACACATACAACCTAGCACACATCCAGATACGACTACAAGTAAACTGTATAGAAAAAAGAGAGCTCAAAGTAAGGGGGCAGGAATAAAATCCCAACAGTAAAGGTACAAGTACAGCTGAAATAAAATACATCTAAAGAAAGAGAAATATAGCTAATGGGCTGTCCTCTGAGGTTTTTACTAGAAGGGTGGGTACAAATCGCCTCCTCAGCACTCCACGTCCGCCTGTCTCATCTGCGTACCTATACGCCGTATGGTCCACCTCCGGGCATTGACCTGTCCCGGTACCCTGAACCTCTATCAGTGATATCTATCAGCTGTACCAAACACAACATGGTGCGGGCAGACCCCTTGTAGGGGTGAGTATAAAGATACTTAGTGGGGACCCCAAGACCCTCAAGGTCTCACAAAATCCACAAAGGATAAACCAAAAAGAATGAAATCAACTGGAAACCCTACTTAGGTATATACCGATACATATACCTATGTTATCATGTATACCCATCTCAATCATGAGGAATCACAGTGTATAACCAAAAATCCCAAATCTCAAGAGTTCCACTAAGGAAGAAATAACACAAAGTTAAGTACCACATTGGTACTCCACACAGAAGAATACCACCAAGGTATTACCATGATGGAATGTACCACACAGGTACGAACTCAGCTCACACTAGGTATAACTTAGGTACAGTAGTAGAGATGATTATATGTAACTACTAAATCATCTAACTCAGTTAATAATTAGACCCACGAAGGATCCAAAATTGAAAAACCACACAGGATCCTATTACATCATTAGTACATCGTCAGACCCACACATGATCCTAGTACATCATAAGTACACCATCTGACCCACACAGGATCCTAGTACATAGTCAGACACACACAGGATCTTAGTATAGTGTCATTACATTGTCAAACCCCCACAGTATCCTAGTACATCGTTAGTACATCGTCAGACCCACACATGATCCTAGTACATCATCAATAGATCATCAGAGCCAGCTATAGGGTACCCACACTAAGATTTCTCATCTCTGGGAGAGCTCACTCCTCAAGATATTGGTTGATACTCCAACTTCCTCGATGTCCCCTAAATAAGTATTTTAGTGGACCTCCATGTAATAAGGGTCTCAACGCAACAGATGGTGCGTCAATCAGATGCATGTTTTAAGTGATTTGTCTTTTAGTTTCGAGGTCCCAGTTGGATTCGTGCTCGATCCAACCAGACCGTACCCCAAATTTATCGAAATATCATATGGGGTATACTAAAAAGACTGTGTCATATTATGGTTGCCGGCGCCTTAGACGGTTTGTCGAACAGATTCCCGATGCCAAAGTTACAGCCAAAAGAACGTATAGGGTTTAAATTGGTCTACATCCGGTCTGACCCCCCCCCCCAGCCTTACCCGACCTGGGCTGACCTAGTCCGGGTTGGTTCGGCTTTGCCTTCTCGGTTTGGCCTGGCCTAATGGGTCTGGCTCGGCCCACACTGGGTGGCCTGTGGTGTGGGGCGGCCATGGTGTGGCGGGGTGTCGTTGTGCGGCAGGGTGGCCACAATGCTGCGGGGTGTCGCGGTGCGGCGAGGTAGCCTCTGTGTGGAAGTCCATCGTGGCTGGATAGATGGCCGACCATCCTCTCTGCTGGACATTGTCGCACGCTGCGCCTTCTCTGGAAGCCAGCTCGGCCGACTGTCCTACCTTCATCGCTACGTCACAAGTCGTGACCTCGTGTTCGCCAGGCTGTGCGGACGCGCGCTGCCATCCCCATCGTGTGGCGGCCTCTGGTTTCCATCTTCCACATCCCAATGATTTCATCAAAATCAACAAGTGAGTGCGAAGAGGTTGGGCCATTTTCATTTTTCCTGCACCCTTCGAGTTAGAGTGGTAGAAAGCAGTTCACAACTTTTGAATCACAAAGAACATCAAGAACGTGTAAGGGAGGTATTTAGAACAACAACTGTAAAGACCCAGAATTTTGATGTAATTTTTAAAATAAATTGTAATTTTACGAGTCTATAAAAATTGACGGTGCATGATTTTGAGGCCTGGAGTCCCCAAAATGAATTTTTGAATTTTATTTCAGGTACGTTCAGTATACTTGTGAGTGGGTTTTTCTAACATTTGAACTGATGCTCGAAATTGAAATCTGATGGCACCATTGAACTCACAGCACCAGTATTCACTTAAGGAGACATTCATCTCGACAACAGTTAGTGGAGGGTGAAAGATAAATTTTTGGGTTTTTTTGTGGAAATAATAAAATAAAATAAAAACACATTTTATTTTGTTTTGTTTCTTAGAAACTCCAAGTGGAAGTTGAGGTGTGGGGACCACCAGACCCTAAACTCCCATGAGAGGTTAAGGTGGTGGGGACCACCAGAACCTAACCTCCGATGAGAGGTTATGGTGGTGGGGACCACCTGAGGCCTAAACCTCTCAACTCCCACAATAAATTAGACAGAGCCTCTTCAACTCCTCCTACATTTAGTTTTGCCAACCCTTGGTATCCTCCTTATTGAATTTTATGGAAACACAACCCATTAATTTTTTCCAATTAATTAAGCCAACTTATTACCAACTAATTATATAGATAAACATATTTTTTTTGTTTATTCATTTGTTGGAAAGGTATTGGCAAAGGAGGATTCGGAGAACTTGGGTGAAAGCTCTCCAATGAGGAATGCTCTGCTAATGAAGAATTTCGAACTCCTTCGACCTTCTTCCTTGAGACTTCTCCTGATGTGGGGCATCCTTATCTATAGAGAATCTATGACCGTACTAACTTCTTGTTCCAACATCATCAAGAGAACGATGTAGGGGTTTAATTGTGTTTGATTATTAGAAGGAAGTTATAGGGTGGTTGATTGATTTTATTCTCTCTACCATTCAGGATAATTCTTTATAATTCAAGAAGGAATTGTGAACCTCTTTCTATCACTCTAAACGTAGAGGGTGTGTGCCAAAAAAACATGGCCCGACCCCTCTGTCGTTCTTCTTTGGTGTACTCATCGAAATGGATGAAGGCGATGAAGGCAACGAAGGTGATGAAGGAAACAGGGCAACCCATCATGGCCTCCACGCCCCGCGCCACCCCTGTTGTGTTTTGGTCTCCTGGCCGAACTGGCCACGCGGCCCAGCTTCACGCCCCTACCGAGGTTCCCCACGGTACTCCGGCCTCCCAGTCGAAACGGACCCGCACCCCCGAGGCACTTCGACCTCCCGGCCGAACCGGCACCATGCCCCCGTGGCACTCCAGACTCCCGAATGAACCCAGCTCGCACCCCCGTGGTGCTCTGGCCTCTCGGTAGAACTGACCCTGCGACCCCATGGTGTTGCGGCCTCTCGGCCGAACCGACCCCGTGCCCCCACGACACTCTGGCCTCCCGACCAAACTGGCCTCTCACCCCGGCCGAACATTCCTCATCGCGGCCCTCCAAGGCGCCCCGGATCGCGCCACCCACCACCCCTCCAAGCCACCCTTTCCGAGCCACTCCATGGCCTCGTGCCCCCAAGACAATCTACATCACCTCACGGCCTTTCGGGCAGGACCCAAATGGTCGGGCCCGACCCAGTGGATGGGGTCGGGTCAGTCCGACCGGGTCAGACCGAACCCTGGCCCACTATGACCCCTTTTACATTATTTTGTCCATATTTTGGCATTGGATTTCTATTTGATGAACCTTCAGTGACATTGGGAACCTTGGAGTGATTCAGTCCATTTGATTGATAGCCCCACTATGTTTTGTATTGAGATAGGGAATAGTCTGGTTGGATAGATCATGAATCCAACTAGGCCTCCAGGACTAAAAGGCTAATAACTAACAGACTGGATGTCTGATTGACAGGATGTCTGTTATGTTGAGATCCCAATGATGTGGAAGACCTTTGAGGTACATATTCGTGGGACTTAATGGACGTTGGTGTATCGACTAGTAGCTTGTGGATCAGATCCTCCTACAGAGCAATGAGCATTGTCCAGGAACCTAGTAGCTAGCTGAGACATGATGAAAATTGACCGTTTAGACTTAGAGTGACTTGACTGGCCCAGTGGGAAGTGCCTTGGGGATGTGGAAGTCCCACAGTGGGGAGCATCTTGGTGACATGTCACACCCACGATACTCGACAGAAGGAGTACCTTAGTAAGCCATGAGGGGGAGTGCCTCTGTGTGATGCGAAAAACCCACGGTGGGGGGAAACACTGTGTGATGTGGCAGACCCATGGTACTCGATAATAGAAGTACCTCAGTAGTCCAAGGATAGTGGGAATCACCTCTGTGTGACGTGGCAGGCCCACTATAGTCGATAAAGGAGGAGTTCTCCAGCAGCCGATGGATCAGAATGTTACTTGTTACTACTACCCTAGAATAAATCCTGGTATGATCTGAGTTAGTTTTTCTGTGTTTTCCTCATCATCGAGATATATTACATTATTACATAGATATATTTATGGGAATATACCTATGTAAGGTTTTCTGTGGTTTTCATACATTGTGTTTATCCTAGATGGATTTTGTGAGACTTGGAGGGTCTCGGGGTCCCTATTGAGTATCGTTATACTAACCCCTACACAAGTTATGCATGCACTTCATTGTGTTTGGTGTAGAAAATGGACAATGCTGACTGAGGACGAGAGTACCGGGTTTGGGCGGTACCTAGTGGTGGACCATATGGCGTGTCAGTACACAAAGGAGACAAACGGACAAGGAGTGCTGGGGAGGAGATCTGTACCTATCCTTCAGGTAGGAACCTTAGAGGGCGACCTAATAGATGAATTTCCATTTTCGTCCGTTTTATTGTATTAGATTTGTACTTGTACTTTCCAGTTGGGCTTTAATTCTGGCCCCTTTTAATTTCAACACTATTTTGTTATACAGTTTACTTGGTGTTTCGTATCCAACTCTGTACTAGATTGTGTGTGTGTTTACAGGTTATAAAGGCAATGCCTTCCCAGTTTTAGAGAATACACCTTTGGTTCTAGTCGCCAACCCCTGGCCTATGGAAGGTGTACTTAGGGTAGTCATGGAACGGGCCCCAGTGGATGGTTCATGACAAATTGGTATCAAAGGGAGGTTCTACTGCAGAACATAGGACTCTAATCTTTCTTTTCTGTGAAGCAATAGTTTCCAGGGTAATGAGTGCGGTTTTTGGTTTCAGGAGTCCAATGTTGGTGCGATGGCTGAAATATCAAATCATCGGGACCCCGACTTCTGATATCTGACTCAGTGTACAAAAACTCTAATTGCGTGTGTGTTTTCAAGAGTCTTCTTTGTGAACTCGTTGAGTCAGCTCACCAGTTATAACTTTTTGACCATAGCCCACCTGTTTCTTTTCAATATTCCTCCACATAGACATCCATATAGAGTTCCAAGAGTTGTACACACATATATCCCACTAAGAGACGAGGCCTCAGTGTGGGGCCCTCTTCCAGTAGAGGCACTAGCGGAGGCACCATCGATACTATTCCCCATTGGGCCATCGATGCCACATGCTCCAGAAGGAGATGGTGCATGCCGCTTGAGTGCATTGCATGAGTTCCTCCACCAGAGGCCAACCAGGTTCCGGGGAGAGAGGGAACCATAGGAATCTAAGGATTGGCTGGAGGCCATAGTGAGAGTTTTCAGATTGGTAGGGACGTCATCTGATTTCAAGGTGAACCATGCTGCCAGCCTTATACAGGCAGCAGCAGGCAGATGGTGGAGTTTGATGCTCCAGGTTAACGATGAGGTGATGCTTCTCTAGGCATACTTCGAGGTCCGGTTTGGGGAAGAGTTTATCCTAGAGTCTCTTCACACAACGCGCATTCAATAGTTACTTCAACTGTAGTAGGGAATCATGACTGTGGCTCAGTACTCAGTATGGTTCACTAAACTCTCATGTTACTCCACTGATATGGTGCAGGACCCATTCCCGAGGGCCTAGACTATCGAACATGGGCTTAGGTGGCAGATCCCGGCATCAATGATTTCACTCAGCATCCCAATGTTGGCAGGGGTGTTAGAGAGAGCCCTATTGGTGGATTGTTTTCTTGATGAGCAGTCGCCAGCAGTAAGACCCACTACCAGTCATTACGTAGTAGAGTCTTCTACAGCAGGCAGCAGATAGATGTCACAGAGGTCCAATAGGACCATACCAATTAGTGGACGATCGCCTGACTCGGGATCGGTTGTGTGGGGAACCCAAAGCAGAGCCAGTAATTCTCGGAGAGGGAAACGTTTCTCATGTGGTGGGAATGGTCACATGGCTCGTGACATTCCAACCTGTCGTTCAGATAATCAACAGATAATCGAAGGACCGCCCGTGCTGAGTTAGAGGTTCGACCGAGGGGTCCGTAGGGAGAATTCGGACGTGTCAGAGGAGCTGGTCATGTAGCTGGCAGTGGGAGACGATTTGAGATATTACCGCCACCACCATAAGGAGGTCCACCCCCGACTGTAGGGACCTGGTAGATAGGGGAGAGCTCAGCTCCAGGTAGCTGAGGCCTACGATCACGGTGCTCGAGGGATGATACGAGGTACGATCTATGTCAACTTCACCCTAGCTACAGTACTTATAAAAAAAGGTTCCAATCATTCATTTTATTGTCGCTGGCCTCATTCGGAGCTCGGAGATTCTGACGGAGCCATTGGCTCAATACTTATGGCAAAATACTCCTATGAGGGCAGATTCGACGATTACGCACTAGTTCCGGTAGTGCGAGCTTACTCAAAGAGGTGAGAGCTTCGGTTTGGATCTCCTAGTAGCGGCGTTGAGGCCTTACAATGTCATCTTGGGTATGGACTGGTTATCTACAGTCCATGCTTAGATTTACTGTATTTGGTGCAAAGTGTGGTGTGTCTCACGGATTGGACCAGGTTTACCTTCACCGGAAAAGAGGGAGCCTATGCAGCACATGATGGACTTACTCATAGGGGGGTGCAACTTATTAATCACCAATTGGCTAGCCTTACCCCCGGAGTAGTTTTTGTGGAGAGTCTGAGCTATCCTGTCGTGGTGGACCATTACGTGGATGTTTTCCATGATGATGTCCTAGGTCTAACTCCTCACAGAGAGGTGGACTTTTACATTGAAATGTACCACGGGATGACACCGATATCTACACCAGCTTATCAGATGGCTCCCGCAGAGCTTCCCGAGCTACAGGTACAAATAGAGGACTTGTAGGGGAAGGGGTTTATCAGGCCTAGTGTTTCTCCTTAGGCAGCCCTGATTCTGTTCATTAAGAAGGCGGATGAGAGCTTGAGGCTTAGTGTTGAATAGAGGATCCCGAACCAGGTGACTGTGAAGAACAAGTACCCACTCTTCAAGATTAACAACCTAGTTGATCAGCTTAAGGGGGCATGGTGGTTCTCGAAGATATACCTTAGATCAAGCTATCATTTGCTCAGAGTACGAGATGTGGATGAGCAGAATACAGCCTTCAGAAGTTGGTACAACCATTAAAAGTTCTTATTTATTCCATTCTACATGACCAATTCTCCAGAACTTTTCATGGGACTCACAAATAGAATCTTTTCATATATACCATGATCGCTTTGTAGTAGTTTTCATTGACGAATTTCAGATCTACTTGACTACTGAGGAGGAGCATGCCTATATTTTGTAGGTAGTGCTGGACACACTCTAAGAGCACCAGCTTTATGGTATGCTCTTGAAGTGACAGTTTTGGATCTGAGAGGTTCAATTCCTGGGACATGTCATATCAGAGGTAGGAGTTGCAGTAGATTCAGCGAAGATTGAGGTGGTACTTTCTTGGGAGCCACCCAGGAGTTTGACATAGGTACGTAGTTTCCCGTGTTTGGATGGGTAAAACCGAAGGTTTATTCCAGACATCTCTAGAGTTTCCTCACCTTTATTAGCCATGATGAAGAAGGTAAAACCTTTCATTTGGTAGGATAAATTCTTGCGGAGTTTTTAGGAGGTGAGTCAAAGGCTGACTAGTGTCCCCATATTGAGGTTTCCAAAGAAGGGAATAGGGTACGTAGTCTACTTCAACACATCAGGGACTAGACTCGGATGTGTCCTGATGTAGGAGTGAGCAGTGATCACATATGGTTCTCAGTATCTGAGACAACATGAGAAAAACTACGCTACACATGACCTGGAGTTAGTAGTAGTGGTCTTTGTCTTGAAGATGTGACGACACTATCTGATGGGCGAGTGTTTTACCGTGTACTCTGATTACAATAGTCTCAGGTGTATCTTCTCTTAGAAGGACCTGAACCTGATACATCATTGTTGTATTGAGTACCTCCAGGATAATGACTTCAAGAGAGTCTACATTCCAGGGAAGTGTAACGTTGTTGTAGATGCACTCAGCAGGAGATCTGGTATAAAGCTGCTAGGTGAGGCGACGGAGCAGCTGGAGACTTTGCAGATATCCTTTATAGATAGAGATGGAGTAGTTTTTAATTCAGTCTCTTACAGTCACTCCCCCACTTCTTCAGTGAGTCAGGGAGGCGTAGCATAGGGAAACTGACTGCGAGGCTCGACGTGCTTAGATATCCATAGGGTAGGCACCTGATGGATTTTTTGAAGGTTGGGAACATATCGACGTCTTCAGAGGACGTACCATGGTACCAGTGTCACTTTTGGAGGATGTTTTGAGGGAGTTTCACACAACCCCTCTAGTGGTACATCCATGAGTGGAAAAGATGTATCAGGATCACTGACAATAGAACTACTGTCCAGGAATGAAGAAGACAATAGCAGAGTTTTCCTCTTAGTGACTCACTTGTCAGCAAGTGAATATAGAGAATCAGGTACCAGGATTCTTGGTTCAGATTTTAGAGGTCTCATAGTGGACGTGGGATAGGATATCCATGGACATCGTGACAGGAATTCCACGTAAATCTAGGGGACATGACTCGATCTGGTTTATCATCGACCGAATCACCAAGTCAGACCACTTCCTACCAATTAGAGAGAAGGGTTTAGTAGAGAGCTTTGGAGGTCTCTATGTGCAGTAGATTGTGAAACTACATGGAGTACCCATGATGATTGTCTCTGAACGTGATGCACATTTTACTTTCTAGCTATAGATGGGGTTGCTGGAGGCTTTCGGGATGTTGCTTTGTTTGAGCACCGCCTTCCATCTGCAGAAGGATGGTCAGACTGAGTGGACTACTCAGACCCTCGAGGACATGCTCTGCACTTTTTTCCACGACTTCGGTCGCAGTTGGAAGGATCCCTTACCTTTGATGGAGTTTTCATACAAAAACATCCATCACTCCACCATAGGGATGGCACCTTTTGAGGCATTATATGGGTGACCTTGCAGATCACCTTTGTGCGGGACTGACCCAGGGAAGTCAACACTAGTTGGACCAGAGATGGTTTGTGATACCACAGAGAAGGTGCAGATCATCTAGGAGTGGATGAAGATAGCACAGAGTAGGTAGAAGTCATATACCAACAGGAGTCAGATACCTATGGAGTTTGAGGATGGCGACCACGTCTTTCTATGGGTCTCACCTTGATGAGGTCCACATAGATTTGGACGAGGCCGAAAGTTATCTCCGAGGTTCATCGGACCTTTTCAGGTCCTCATCAGAGTGGGCGACGTGTCATACCGCTTAACACTTCCACCTCAGTTGCACCAGGTGCACGACGTCTTTCATGCATCCCAGCTGAGGAGATGCGTGAACGACCATTCTCACATCATCGACCATGGTGTGTTGGATGTTGATGATGGGGATACTTTTACAGAGGTAATAGAAGATATTGAGGATCAATAAGAGAGGTTCCTTTGTGGACGGTTTGTACCTTTGGTGCATGTTTGCTCGCAGAACAAGAACCTCCATGAGAGAACATGGTAGTGGGAGGCTCAGATGCGTGCTCAGTACCCCCACTTGTTCCCTTATTTGGAGTTGTGGCCTACAGGGATGTAATGAATGAGGTGGGGAGAATGTAAAAACCCGGAATGTCCATGTAATTTTTTTTTATAAATGGTAATTTTATTAGTCCGCGAAAATTGAAGGCACGTGATTCTAAGGCCCGGAGTGCCTGGATTTAATTTCTGAACTTTATTTCAGGTACGTTCAGTAAACGAGCAAGTGGGATTTTCTAAATTTTGAACTGATGCTTAGAATTGAAATCCAAGGTCACCATAGAACTCCCATTTCCTATATTCTCTTAAGGAGACTTTCACCTCTACGGTAGTTGGTCGAGGGTGAAAGATATTTTTTTTTGGTTTTTCATGGAAATAATAAAATTAAATAAACACACGTTTTATTTTATTTTTATTGTTAAAACCTCAAAGTAGATGTTGAGGTGTGGGGACCACCAGACTGTAACCTCCCATGAGAGATGAAGGTGGTGGGGACCACCAAAACCTAACCTCCAATGAGAGTTTGGGGTGGTGGGGACCACCCAAGGCCTAAACCTCTCAACTCCGATGATAAATGAGGGGGATCCTCTTAAACTCCTCTTACATTTAATTGTGCCAACCCTTGGTATCCTCATTTGTGAATTTTATGCCAACACAAATTAATTAAGCTTACTGATTTCCAAAAAATTAAATTGATAAACATATTTTATTTTTTTGGCTATTCATTTGTTGTCAATGTATTAGAAAAGGAGGATTGGGAGAACTTGGGAGAAAGTTCTCCAATGAAGAACGCTCCGCCAACAAAGAATGATGACCTCATTCGACCTTCTTCCTCAGGACTACTTTCGACTTGGGATATCCTCATCTATGGTGAATCGACTACCGTATTACCTTCTTGCACCAACGTCATCAAGAGAACAATGTAGGGGTTTAATTGTGTTTGATTATTTGTGGGAAGTTGTAGGGTGGTTGATTTATTTTCTTCTCTATACCATTCTTTATAATTCTTTATAATTCAAGAAGGAATTGTGAAATGCTTGCTATCACTATAAACATGGAGGGTGCGGTCCAAACAAACATGGCATGACCCCTCCGTCATTCTTCTTTGGTGTACTCTTCAAAATGGAGGAAGGTGACGAAGGAAACGACACCGCCACTCGCGGCCCCCACAACCTGTGCCGCCTCCGCGGCGTTCTGGTCTCATGGTCGAATAGGCTACGTGCCCTGGCTCCACGCCCCGGCTGAGCCGCCCTGCAGTGTTGTGGCCTCCCGTCCGAACCGACCCCACACCCCTGCGACACTCTGGACACCCCTCAGACCCACCCTGGTCGAGCCACTCCGCGGTCTCATGCCCTTGCAGAAATATGTGGCCCTCCATGGCACCTCGCGACCTTTCGATTTGTTCCCAACAGGTTGGACCAGACCCGAGCCCACTACGTCCCCTTTTAGTTTCTTTTAGACATATCTTTGGCATCAGACATCCGTTTGACGAACCTCTAGAGGCGTTGGGAAACTTGGAGCAAGTAGGTACCTTTGAGTGATACCCCCACATAGTTTTGGATTGAGATAGGGAATAGTCTGTTTGGATCAAGCATGGATCCATTTGAGCCCCTGAGACTAAAAGTCTAATAACTCACAGACCGGATGTTCGATTGATGTGTCGTCTTTTACGTTGATATCCTTATAACATGTAAGTCCTCTGAGATAATTTTTTCATGATACCTAGTGGTATTTGGAGTATCTACCAGTAGCTTGTGGAGTGGATCCTCCTGGAGACGAGCGAGAATTGTGTGGGAACCTAGTAGCTAGCTGAGACATGACGACTGCTGACCTTTTTGACACAGAGTGACTCGACTAGACTAGTGGGAAGCGCATTAGTGACATGACATACCAACAGTGGGGAGCACCTTGGTGATGCGGCAGACCCACGGTACTCGATAAGAGGAGTACCACAACAGGCCATGAGAGGGAGCGCCTCTATGTGACGTGGCATACCAACGGTGGGGAGCGCCTCTATGTGACACGATAGACCCATGGTGGGGAGTGCCTCTGTGTGATATGGTAGACCCATGGTACTCGACAGGAGGTCTACCTCAGCAGTTCAAGGTTAGTGGGAATCACCTATGTGTGACGCGGCAGGCCCACTGCACTCGATAGAGGAGGTGTTCTCCGGCAACCGAGGGTTCAGAATGTTACGTGTTACTACTACCCTAGAATAAATCCAAGTATGAGATGAGTCAGTTCCTCTATGTTTTCCTTATGATTGAAATGGAATACATGATAACATAGGTGTATATAAGGACATATAACTAAGTAAGGTTATCTGTGTATTTCATACTTTGTGTTTATTCTTGATTGATTTTGTGACACCAAAAGTGTCTCGGGGTCCCTACTGAGTATCATTATAGTCACCCCTAAATGGGATATGCCCGCACTTCTTTGTGTTTGGTGTAGATGACAGACAACACTGACTGAGAATGAGAGTACTAGGTCTGGAAGGTACCTTGAGGTGGACCATACGGTGTGTCCATACACGGAGTAGATGGACGGACAAGGAGTTCTGAGGAGGTGATCTATACCTACCCTTTAGGTAGGATCCTTATAAGATGACCCAAAATCTAACATTCCCTTTTCATATGTTTTATTTTATCACCGTTGTACTTCAATTTTCCATTAGAGCTTGTATTCTGGCCCCTTTTACTTTCAGCGCTCTTTTTTTATACAGTCTACTTGGTGTTTCATATCCAGCTATGTGCTTCCTTGTGTGTGTGTTTACAGTTTATAAAGGAAATTCCTTCCTAGTTTTAGGGAATACGCCTTTGGTTCTAGTCTCCATCCCCTGGCCCATGGAAGGCGAGCTTGGGGTAGTCACGACACGGGCCCTAAGGGACGGGTTATGACAACAACCCTACCCTGAAGGTTTGTTGTTGTGTTGGAAGATGAAAATGGTGAAGGCGATGAGGGTTCCACGATCGTCACCTCCGCAAAAAGCTTTGGAAGTTGGGCTTCTACATCATCCTCTTTCTTAGATCCGAAGAATGTAATTTGATGGAGACTGCGTTCTCCGGTTGGGGGAGAAGTTCTTCATTGGAGATGAGTTTCTCCAAGCTCTCCCAAGATTCTACCTTTTCCAACAATTTCCCTCCTAGAAAAATGAGAGGTTACAACTTATTAAATTAAGTCTATCAATTTAATTTACTTTGGCAGAATTAATTGTTGGAACAATTAATTGTACCACATTGGCATAATAAAATTTGGAGGAAGTACATGGGTTAACACTTCATTAATGAGGGAGTTTAAGGGGTTTCTCCCATTAAAAGGGTTCTGGTGGTCCCCACCTTTAGGAATTAAAAATGGCGGTTTTAATTTAGGTGGCTACCACCTCTTTAACATTCATGTGGGGGGTTTTATTAGAAATAAAATAAAAGTTTATTTAATTTTATTTTTCATTTCCCGGAAAAAAACAAAACCTATCATTCACCCTCGACCTACTATGTTCAAGGTGAAGGTCTCCTTAGATGAATACCAGCGCTGTGAGTTCAACTGTGCACTCATATTTCAATTTCGAGCACCAGTTTAAAAGTTACAAAAACCTGCTCATATGTTTACTGAATGTACCCGAAAAAATGCTCAGAAATTCATTCTGGGCACACCAGAACTTAGAATCACGTGCCATAAATTTTTGTGGACTCGTAAAATTCCAATATAATTAAAAATGTTACATGGAAATTCCTGCTCTTTACATGAAACGGGGATATTTATCCTTGAAATTGAACTTATTAATATGTTTGGTGAAATATCTATAGGATTTGGAATTTAATTGATAAATATGACTATCTCCAACCCCTTGGTTATGATTTGATACATTCTGCACATGATTTCACATGTATGGTTGGTTATGGAAATCATTGAAAACTTTGGTCATGTCTCTCTTATTGTTTACATTGGGTTATCCCAAGTAGACTTAAAGTTGATTTAATAAAGGCTATTTACTACGTGAACCATTTGATATCATACCAATCATTGAAATATTCAGGAATATATTCATTATAGGTAGGAGAACATTTTTTTAAATAGACCCCACCAGACATTTGCATTTGGTTTCCAATAAGGGCGAGAAAAGTTTGGCACACTTATTGACCCATAAAAAGTGTTCTAAAGTGATACTGACAAAAAAAATACAAAGGAGGATATTGTAATGAATAGTATTTCATTATTTGTCATTAAGGCGTCAATATTAGTATAGAAAGATGGTAATGGAAGCTATGATGATGATTGAAGTGGTTATGCTTAATGTAATGTTGTTGACTCAGGGAAAATCCCACTTTGATAATAAATTGTATTATATGGCATGTACTATCAATATTTGTTGCAGGATATGGTGATCAATGAGATGGTAATATCTAATTGTTATTAATCTAATGATGTTATTAAAAAGACAATGATGCATCGAGAATTTTAATGGATTCATAGCATTAGACTCCATGCTTGTCCAATTCTCCATATTGTCACAATTCAGATGATTATTGAACTAGTCCTATGTTACAAGACATGTGTCAATGGAGGAAACATTGTTACAACATTGGATGAATTCCATAAAATACATCATTCCTTGATTACTTTAGAATAACTATTCAATAGATTCAAATCGGATAATGTTGGTGAAAAAAATCAGACGATTAATAAAGATGATCTTCAAGGAAGAATACACATGTTAAAGAAGAACACATTGTTCATTACAATGATACCATGCATAGTGTTAATGAATAAGGAATGAAAAATAATCCATACATTTCAAATGGTTGTATAAAGGAGGAATATTGAAGATCGTAGATTTTTTTGTTTCAAAAATAAATGAAGAATGATGTTTGAAGATGGTGAAGGAGAAAAGAAGCATAAATGGTCTTTGTATGTTTATATGGAATCTAGTAAGTGCATTTCCTATGCATGGGCATTGAATGAAGAATGTGGATATGCACTACTCATGTACATGACACATGGTTTTTCACACGGTATATTTTAGCATGGACATACATTAAAAATTAGGTAAACATGCAAGGGAAACTGAGTTTCTCAACCTCAAGAACATGTGGGACCTAATGGACAACCATTACTAACGAAAGCCTCAACCTAGCCCCACATGAGTAGTAGGGAATAAATGAGGTTCATAAGCCCATAGGTGTGCGAACGGTGGTGAACCCATGTGTTGAGAGCATATATTGGGTTTAGAGCATGGCTGAATGGTTAACATGCTACGAGGTAGTACCTTGAGGGGAGAGGGAGAATTATGAGTTGAGGTTTCTGCGCCTTGTATTATAAAGGAGCTACATCTTGTTTGTCCATTTTGATGTGGGGCCACATTTTAACCCACATAAACAATCCCCGCAATCTATATGATCTCACGTGAGATCACGACCGCACGCTTCATCCCGCATCCTGTGATATAATCATGGTCATCCATCCATCTGTGCCACGTCTGTTTGAACATAGACCATCCAATGATCATGAACCACATCATATTCTAACATCAAATTCCCCAACACCACTTCATAATGTAAATGAATCCAAACCACCATGATTTCTCTCCTGGCCATTGTTGAAGAAAAAATATACATTATAAGGATCATCTTACTGTCACAATGCCATGATTGTAATTACATTTGAATGCATGAAACACAACACGATGATTGAAAAATGGACAAGGAAAAGGAAGTTGTCAGTGGATATGACATCTCGAGTGTTTGAAATTATCATGATACCACCGATTCGTGAATTCATTTTTGAATGCATGAAAGAAGTTATAAGGATGCGAGTTTGGAGAAAAAACAACTTATATATGTACCATATCATATCCATAGATTGAAATATTTGAAGCTGATAATCTAAACTATTCAAATCATTGAAACCTGCGAAATCTCACGAGGTATTTGAACACAGATCAGTTTCCATCCTCGGCTATAAAAAAGAGAGCCCTTGACCAAGGATCATTTGTGGAACATATTGAGAAATCTCTTGTTTTTTGAAAAATAGAGCACAAAGAGTTTCCGCGCAGCCATGCTAGATAAAGAAAAATAAGTACCTCATGAATTTTATAGGCGCTACACATTCTTTAATCATCCATGTGATAGAGGAAATCATCCACACCCTATGTGAAAAGAAACCCTCAAGAACATGATAGGTTCTTTCGAACCTTCATTGTGTCTTTGTGAGGGGAATCCTACATGTTTTCAACTGGTGCACTTGCACCCTTACTATACTCTTTGAAGATGGAACCCACAAACCATTCCATGGTTCTGTGATGAATATCCACGCATACATTCTGCATGATGAAGAACTCATTCCCCTTGTATTTTCACGTAGAATATGACCCAAGTTCGAGTTTTGGTGAAGAAGGAGATTGGATGTTAAGGGATGTACGTGTTGGGATGTATGTGTGTGCTTGATTTGAAGAGACCTAAGTGTTCAAGTGTTTTCATAAAATTGTGAGGCATTTACATTCA
The DNA here is from genome assembly GCA_963277665.1 of Viscum album. Taxonomy (NCBI): domain Eukaryota; kingdom Viridiplantae; phylum Streptophyta; class Magnoliopsida; order Santalales; family Viscaceae; genus Viscum; species Viscum album. Next base: position 791,943,332 of record OY728120.1, read on the forward strand.
TGCATTGAGAACATGCACCCATGTTCATGATTTGAAGAAGTCTGGGCTACTCTATGTACACACTTGAAGGAGGAGGAGAGAAGGATAGTACACAAATACAATTCCATCTTGAGGAGAAAATCTCACAGACTCACCACCCATATAACAATTCGGGTTTTGAGTGAAAGAACAAGAAAAAGATAATTAGAATGGTTAGTATGTATAAAAAAACCTGTATAACACACATTTAACCCAAAGTAAAAGGAAAAAGTTTGTGAGTCCAATGAATTAAAAGAGGACGAAAGATAATGTGTGAATATTAGAAGAAGAACCAAGTGAACGGTGCATGGGACAAACACAGTAAAACTAAACTATGGATACAAGAAATCTTTGAGTGTTTGGGTTTACAAGATACATATTATACATACAGGAAAACATGCATAATTTCATGAACATGATAAAATATTTGAGATACCCCCAAAACGAGGTATTGAATACCATGCAATCCATTCATGAAAAGAATGAGCATTGAGAATGAAGCCGGGTAGAATTATTGAAGACCTTATATTCGAGTTGAATAGATTTGAGAGTCTAAGAAGTCATATATAGTTGATATTTTTCACAATCATCTTTAAATTCTTCAAGTGGTTGTGTGATCCAATTTCACACACACAAGTGAGGCGAGGTCTTCATTATAAGATGAAAGAAGTTCCCGATCATTATTGCACTGAGTAAATTGAACAACACAAGTTATCAATATCATTGAGCAAGGCCAAAAGACCTTACCAAAGGATATTGAAGATTCTTGAAGAGATACAGAGGCCTATATTATTCCGAAATCCTGTGTAGGAAGATCATAAAAACATTTATAGTGAATCAAGAATGAGCTTAGAAGGAAGCTGGTCGTGTGACTTGTGAGCAAGAAGAACCCTGTGAGTTTCAGGGAGGAGAAGAAGTATTTATTGAGACATTGAAGCAAGCCAGTGGTACTATAGTAACACTATGGGAATAAGTATAAAGAACCTCCTATGGGACATAGGAGAGATACGGTGTGATTCTGTATCAACCATTTTACTTTATAATAAGATTATAGTATAGAATATCTTTTGGGGAGAATAACCAACCAAACAAGGAGCAGGTCTTTGAACGGAGCCTTTTAAATACTTATGTTGTGTGCCTTGAAATTTACTAAATCATTTCTAGTAAGGCTGAGAGAGACATGAATAGTGTATTGAGGCTTTAACCATCCAATATGTTTATTGAAAAGAATCAATTTGTAAAAATATTTAAAGGGATCACTGATTGACCCCTCCCCCTCTTAGTGATTCACAGTGATCTGGGAACATCATATAAATGAGCTTCTAATCATAATATATAATAGAGGGACAAAGACTCATAGAAGATCAAGAGATAAGAATAATAATGAAATTAAGATTCAGTTTCCTAAATGTCAAAAATGCGAGATGAGGAACCATGAAGATTCTATTAAAGGAACTAGAAGATGATTTATGTTTGGAAAAGGAAGGCATAAAACAACTAATTTATAATAAGAAATTAAGAGTTTAGTTGAATCAATGGAGGAGAAAAAGGTTCAATCTAAGGTACCACTAACTATTCAATATCGTAGATGTGAGGGCATGGTAATTAATCAAGTAAATGCCTTAATCCAATGGCCAACAATGGTGATAATCTCTTATAATATCCCAATCAGGGGAAGTGGGTAAGTACTACCCTTTGATGATTATGATCCACCAATCTAATGTTTTGTTTGTCTTGTTGTGACTCTAGTTTATGTGGGATGTTTTATAAAATAATCTAGTAACTACCTGAAATAAATTGATTTAATAAATGGGAAATAATTAAGATTAATGAAATATATGTTAATGTTTATAGGAATTTACTTCATACAATTTATATGATACCCCCTTTAGTATAATTTATTATTATTAATAGAATCTATATTCATAGTTATGGTTTTTATTTTTGAAACTGAATCGAAATATGTGGTAATTAAACATATTTTAATTTATTTATAGATAATTAATTTTATTTTTTCACATTTAATGCTTATAAGATCACTTATGATATGGAAGGAAAGAAATCATGTACAACATTTTTATCCTTTCCAGATGATTTAATAATTAATATTATTAAAAAGGTTAGTTCAAACGATTTCAAAAATTTATTAATATTTATCCTAATTGAAAAAACTATTTGATCTATCCAATACCTTTTCTTTTCTCAAAAATGTATATGAATCATGGAGTTTTCATGGTATGATTTCAAAAGATCAATTATATCATCTGTTTAAAGAATGGGATCACTACCATGGACTTTACTATTTCTATACTGGAGTTGAGAACTTCATTCTGAATAATGAATTAAATACATAAACATTGAGTATAACCTAGATATTTTGAAATAAAGGCATCAATCAATAAAAAAATACAAGGATTCAATTTTATTAAGGGGAGAAGAAAGTAAAAACACAAAAAATTACTTATTTAAATAATGGAACTCTTGAATCCTAATAAATTTTTATGAACATTTATAATAGAAAAATGTAGGATTATATTTAAATTTAATAAGAACATTGGACATAATTTTTTGATAACAATTATTACATCTAGGAATAGTAAAGGGAAGAAAACACATAATAGGAACCAGGAAAACATTATATCATTTCTTATAACATTACATTTAGTCTACAAAAATACCCAATGTAAAACTGAATATTAAAATACGAAGACTAGTATAGGTAAAATAATGTAAAATATCAAAATTTTGGGTTGCATCAATCCTGTAGAATAATCACAACCATGAACACAACTATAATAGAGAAACACAGTGTTAGTATGACAATACTCATTTAGGAAATGATGTTGAACCATGATTTGAATTGAAGCGAATGATGATGTGTAAGAAAGATCGTGTATTTATAAGGTAATATGTTCATATATCCTTCAATTAGTTAGAAAATACGGTTGATCATAATTATTACATCTAGATAATAAAATATTTGTTTATTATTTCTATTTTTTATGTAGATGCATTTATGTGATATTTGGAATTATTTAATGATATAATTAATATTGTGGTTTTTTAGAGATTATAGGAATATTATATTATTTTTTGCTGATAAATGTAGATTTTTTATAAAATTTATTTTCATGAAATAATCTTATAAAACACTTATTAAAATGATAATATATTTTTACGATATCCAAGGTAATTTTTATAATGGCCAAAATGATTATTTTTCTCTTAAATTTTTAATTTTCATTAAAATAAAACTTTATTAAAATTGGGAAATTATTATAATTATAGAATAAATTTTATGAAATAAATTTAATTTCATGACGCAACTAATCCAAAATATCTTTGGGTTTTTGGGAACTTTCGAACGAAGTTGATTTTTTTTTAAAAATGAAATTTTACCATTTATAAGTACTGTGGTTTTCTGACATCATTATTATGTAATAATAAATAAATATTTTATTTAAAATCTTATACATTAATTATTTAATTTAAAAATTATTTAAATTAATAAATATTTATTTATTTTAATTTATTAATTTATACTTTACTTTTTTGCACCAAAAAATGGATTTCTAAAGTAAAATTTAATCTTTGGATTCTACACATTAATTGGATTTTCTATATGGTATGATTCAATTTTGGATGTCCCTGAATGGACAACCACACTCTGTCACTCATTAATGGTCCACAAAATTGGTTGGAATTCAATTTACCCACTAGTGGTTGCCTTATATCATAAAATAACCAATATTTGATCCTTTAAACCCCACCCCACCTCAAGTATAAAAACCACCCATTAGCCATTCTTCTCCACTCCAAATTCATAATCCATGATGTTTTGGTCATTTTCACACACATATTTTCCCTGAAAGGTTCCCTCAAGGTCTCATGGTTCTACAATCAATCTTTATGAAGCCAATCACTAACATAATGGAATTATCCTCTATTTTTTTATTCACATACCTCCCTTTTGTGAGTCTTCTTATTGTAAAAGATTGTTTATTTACATGTATTATTAATCATCCCATTACATATAAAATAGTTTTTTTACGAATTTGTGCCCTCCATTATCAATTATTATTCATTTTCCATATACCATTTTGTATACCGTTATGCTTTAGAAATAATATTATGAATTTTTATCCTTTTCATGAAATGTTATTATACTCTGAACACCCAAATATCATATTCAACCATTGAAATTCCCTTATATGTAAATAAAACTAATTGTTTTTTTGTATTTACATGTATAAAACCCACATTACCTTTCCATGGGTTAAAACGATGTAATTTTAATGTCCTTAATCACTTATGTACATGATGTTATTATATAAATCCCATTCTTTATTATGATCTAGATATTGATTAAATGATTTATTATGGTTAATGTGTCTCACAAGAAATAATACATATGAATGTTTCCCCTAGATATCTCTCAATTGTATTGGGTAAGGAATTAATATATAGAGATGACATGTTTTAAGATACATTTGTGAATAACATTGATAATTATGATTTATGACACCCTGGTGACAAACCATGGTGATATACATATTAATGTCTCATTTTTATGTTGTAACTAACTTTTAATGTTATTACTCATGTAAATTATATTATTATTCGCCTAATTTTCATATAATTATTCCATATTGATATTCCTCTTGTTTACATGATTTTTATCTCCTTTCCTTATTCCCTCACTAGGATTTATGATCACCCCTTTTTATGATTTATATCCCCAAGATTTGAGAGATAGTAAAAGTAACTTTAGATTGACCTTTGAATAATACATTCAATTGTATTGGATGAATTTTTATGTTCTTATATTTTTCAAGTATTTTATTCCTTAATTCAATGAAACTAAACCTCAATAGATTCTCTATATTTTTATATTTTATACCATGTAATGAAATGATTATGAAATAAAAAGGAAGTTATCCATAGTGTGCATAAAATGACAATTTAGTTGTTTTTGGGAAATAGGATTATAAAACATTTGTAAAAACCATATGTATTATCCAAAATATAAGAAAACAACATGGTATTTTGGTAGATTATAGAAAAATTGGTTTCCAAGAAAATATATCCTCTCCTTTATTCTAAATGTGGATGTTTATTTAGAACAATTGTACCATGGGGTAACAACCTAAAAATAGTGTATTGATATTGACTCAATTGTGAAACAGTGCTTGATAATGGTCCTTAATTCCCACATGGTTTGATACTCCTGGGGTATATTCTTTGTTTAATCACATTCTTGTATGAACCATTATGATGGATATAAATATAATAAAAACATTATATTAATATTAAAGTATATCCCCCAGAAACATGATATTAGAAAATTATAGGATTAATCATTCCTTTATAAAATTTATTATAAGAATCAAAATAGGAAGAAAATTAAACTTTGGTTTTATCTTTATATAAAAAATTATAGGAAATAGAATAACTCCTGAAAAAAATTTATGCAATGGACAATGCGATGAAAACCGTCCTCATATAGTGGGAGAATATGCAATGAATATTATATTTTTGAAAAACCAGTTATAATGTATTACTATTAACAATGAGAATATAAATATGTTTCCAAGAAAAAATATGAATACAAGTACGACATCTTATAGAATATCAAGAGATAATGATTATTATGAAATAAATATTCAATTTACTACATCTCAAAAATGTAGGAAGAGGATTCATATAGAATTTTATGAAATTAAAGATGATTTATGTGTGGAACAGTACATAAAGAAGTTAATTTATTGAGAAAAAAAATAAGAGTTCCGTTGAATTGATGGAGGTGGAAAAGTTTCAACCTAAGGAACCACTAACAGTTCAATGTCATATATATGGGGAACGTTCGAATTATCCATATATATTCTCTAATACAATGGTTAATAAAGATGATAAGAACATGTAATCTCAATAAACAAGGGAATTAGGTAGGTATTACCCTATCAATATAATGATCCACCACTCTAGAGTTCTTTTTTTCACATTTTGAGTATTGATTATATGAGAAATTTTCAAAAAAATTATCGAGCCACTACATGTAATGAAATGATTTCTTCAAGGGGAATTTTTATTATTATTATATCATATGTTAATATTTATGAGAATATACTTCATAAAAATCATATTAAGCCTCTTTAGTGGATTTTTTTTAAAAGTATCCTCCATATTATATATGTTTTTTTATTTTGTCCAATGGATAGAAATTTGAATTAATTAAAATTTTTATAATTTCGTTACAGATAATTAATTTTGTTTTTTAACTTTATATTTTCAATAGATCACTTATCTAATGGAAGGAAATAAATTTTTCACAACGTACTTATCCTTTTTCATCAATATTATTTCAAAGGATAATTAAAATGATTTTGAAATATTTTCCAATATGGAATTCACCTGGAAGAAAATATTTAATCTATCTAAATTCATTTTATTTATCTAAAAATGTTATGGATTGTGTAAATTCTATGAAAAGATCTCAATATCTTAATTATATTATCTTTTTTAGGAAAAAATACAAAAAATATTACCCTGTCTATATTGAAGTAGTGGAAATCATGATAAAGGATGAATTAAATATAAGAAACATTGAGGAAGACCATGATATTTTGAATTAAATGTATCGATAAATAAGAAAAAATTGCCAGGATGTAATTTCATTAAGGGGGGATGAATTTAATGAACCTAAAAAATATCCTTCTTTAAATAAAGGATCCATTGACTCTCAATACATTTTTATTATGTGTTAAAATTAAAGAACAAAGGAATAATTTTAAATTTCATATGAATTTTGAACATCATGTGTGGATATGAACTATTACATGTAGGAATAGTAATGGAAAGAAAACGCGTACTAGGAACTAGAAAAATTGTATATTATTCGTCGTGACCCATCCTAGTGGGGCATGTGCTGTGACACCCCAAGCCTACCTCCAAAAGGCCAAGGGCTGGTGACTAGAACCAAGTAGGCATATTAATAATCATGGTGGCATTGCCTAAGTACCTGTATGCACACACACATATCCAAGCCCACAAATGATGAAATGTAAAAACACTAAGGAACAAAATGCATGCAAACAACTAAACCCAAGCAATAGAGTACGACGGAAGGTAAAGTACAAAATTAAACTGGTCCAGAATAAAATCCCACCAAAACATAAGTTTGAAAACTGCAAAGTCCAACCTATAAACATAAAAGATATTGGGAATGCTTCTCATAGACGCAGGAATGCCTCAGCCTATAGGGAACTCAGAAATCTCAGTCCGATCATGGTCTGCCCTGGACTCTGTCAAAAGGGAGCTCGTCTGCACAAGACATGACACGTGCGGGCAAAGCCTATGTAGGGGTGTGTATAACAATACTCAGTAGAGGACCCTGAAAACCATGAAGAAGTACAAAAATTAATGGTACAGTCATCTATGCACTGTATATGTCTACAGAACATATAGCACAAAACAAATATATTCAAAACCCATAACCGTAGTCTAGAGACAAGTAACACAGCCGCATACCCCCAGCTAGGGGCTCAGTTTGAAGATTCCACAAAGCACTCATTCTGTGAGAACACACTCCACTAGTCTTATAGCTTTGAATACATCTGTTCAAGAAGCACTGTTCATCGGGAAGCGTTATAAGAGGTAGTTACACTCATTTTGGGAGACACACATCTGAGTGAGAAGGTTACGATAGATAGATGCACTGATTATGGGAGACACACTCTTGAGTGGGAAAGATCACAATACACAGATGAGGATCACTACCAGGGCCATGGCGGATACCAAGACTCATCTGGAATTCACCTGCTAGGTAGAGGATTGATGCCTGGTGGAGTTGGTCACATAGATGCAAGACTCTACCTAAGGTCAAGAATGGATATAGGATCTCAATCTAGGCCTCTCGGATGGATGCTTGACTCTATCACAGAACATCCTGCTGAAGGGATCATACTCCTAAAAAATGAAATGATGTCTGAACTTCAGGGGAATTAGAAGAAGAGACACTAACCCAAATGAAATATTTCTAAGTTTCGATGAACAATAGGACCATTCTATTTTCCAAATAGTACACGACACCTAGAAAAGTTACCTTCCATGTTGTCTGATCCCAGGTACTACCTGTGTACAACAGCCCATTTCATAAGGCTGGTCATGTATAAAAACTGAGTACACAACATGAAGTATGGTGTACATGTCGTGTCCGAGTAACTGGTTTTGGCTCAGTTTATGCTAGCCATGTGCTCGTAGACGGCCATCAACCCATGTAATCCAACCCGTGTAATCGGTACACGGGGTGGCCCACATTACTAGCCTCATCTGTCCATGTGATGGTGTACACAGTTGTGTACTCCATCCCGTTTCCATGTACCCCCTGGATACAGGCCGAGTTCCATGTAGCCGCCTCTGCCATGATGTACACACCATGTCGCCTGAAGCCATGTAGTCCAACCTATGTCCGTGTGCTTCCCAAAATACATGTCGAGCTTTGGGGAAAGTCTAACACGTTGTGTGACTAGGGTCACAAGCCATGTGATTTCTCTCTAACCCCTGAATCCCTAGCCGCCACCGCCAGTACTACACAACGTGTTCTTCGGAAGTACATTCCATGTATTCTATAACTTTCCAAAAACAATGTTCTTCACTGGTGCGCCTCCCGTGCTTCCTCGCTCGTCGATCTGGCGGTCCCATTGCCACGAAACACCAGCTCCCATGTTTCCCCCATGTCCCGAAGTAGTCTCCATTTTTTCATTCCTTCGATCAAATCTGAAAACAAGTATCGATCTTCCCTCGTGAAGAATGCTCGAAGAACGGTCTCTTCCGTTCCAGGCCGACTCGTCATTCGTCGTACCCGTCACGCCTCTGTAGGGTCGTTGTGATGTCGGGTCTCCAGTTTGGGATGATTGTGTCACAAAATGGATGTGTAATGATCTGTTGTTCATCGCCCCATGAATAACGTGAAGAACACATGAGAAGAAAAGGGGAAGGAAAACCCCATAGAACAAATTTGAGGAAAGCACCTCCACCGTCGTTCGTCACGGCGTTGATCCACTCCTCTTAGTTGGCTTAAACGGAGTAGAAATAAACAACAATAATCAGTGTGGATTAATTAATCATAATCATCACACAGAAAACCTGCTCCCGTAAGAGCGTATGAATCCGTAGATCAACATGTTCGTGGTTGATCTGCGTTCATCGTTTAAATCAAAAGTGGGGGAAAGAAAATTAAATAAAAAACCCCTAGCTCAAACTGGGATTGATCTATGATGAAGAGGCCATGCTACCATCATCATCGGGATCCTCCAACCTTGTTGTCACAACAATTATCTACTTTGATCCATCATTGTTTGTCTCTGAGAGTTTTCTCCAGCGTTTCTCGCAATCTTTTTCCAACCATTGACGATCGATTATCCCAATAAAAAGGGAAACATATTTGACTTTCAAAAATAAAATGCAGTATTAATGAGTCCAACATTACATTATTGAGCCATTTTGATGTTCCATTTATTATGGAAATAGTTTCCCCATTTTCATGCTGCAGCGGATGTTTCCATAAAATAAATAAAATAAACTTTCTAATTTATTTTATTTTATTTAACTTAAAATGCTCGAAAATTAACTTTTTCCCTCGACCCATGACGGTCGAGGATATGCTCATTCATATGTAAAGTCATTGCTCCGGATGCAACGGTGCCCTCAGATTTTTAATCCGGGCATCCGTTTGGAAACTACCACAACAACGCACAAGTTCTGACTCACTTAACTTAAAAAAAGTTCAAACCACCATTCTGGGCACACTGGGCCTCGGAATGATATGTCGTTTTTGCACCCAATTGTGAAATAATTCCATATAATATTTAACTATAATACATTGAAAATATGAGACATTACATTCTTCCAACCTTGGGGCATTACGTCCTAGAAAATCCAAAACAAGACTACTCAAAATGATAAGGGTACTGGGCATAGATCTGAGCCTCCCACTCCCATGTGCTCTTCTGAAGATTCCCATGCTGCCAATGAACGCACACCAAGGGAATCGTTCACCCATGAAGGATCCTCTCCTGTGGATCCTCAATCTCCACTGGGTACTCAACAAAGGTCACTCCATCCTCAATGTATAGCTCGCCCCAGTCGATGACATGCGATGGATCATGAATGTACCTCCACAATTGCGACATGTGGTAGAAATTATGTACCTGATGCAACTATGGTGGTAGAGTAATGTGGTACGCCAAATCGCCCACTCTGCACAGTATATGGAAAGGTCCTATGAACCTCGGAGATAGCTTTCCACATCGGTCAAATCTCTATAACCATCATCGGGGTGAGACCCAAAGAAAGACATGGTCTCCATCTTCGAACTCTGGTGGTATCCTTTGTCTGTCAGCATAAGACTTCTACCGGCTTTGTGTATTCTTCATCTGCTCCCAGATGACTTGCAACTTCTCAGTGGTAACTTGCACCAACTATGGACCCATGAGTACAGAATCTCTGGGATCGGTCTAGCAAAGCGGCGACTAGAAGGGTCTCCTATAAAAGTCCTCGAACAGTGCCATAACAATGGTGTAGTGGTAGCTATTGGTGTACACAAACTCCACCAATGTTAGGAGGTCCTCCCGACTATGACCAAAGTCCAAGAAACAGGCTCGCAACATATCCTCCACAACCTGAAGGGTCCTCTCCGTCTGACTATTTGTCTTGGGATGAAATGTTGTGCTCAAGCATAGTTGAGTCCCAAAAGACACCTGCAATCCCTTCCACAGCCGGGAAGTGAAATGTGTGTCTCATTCTGTGACCATTTTTGACGGGACTCCATAAAGCTGAACTATCTCCTGCACGTAGAGGCATGCCAAGCTCTCTAAAGAACTCTGCTCCCTGATATCTAGGAAGTGGGATGACTTGCTGAGTTGGTCAACGATCACCCAGATGGAATGATACCCTTTGGACATTTGTGGTAAGCCTGTCACGAATTCCATCAATATTCCATCCAACTTCTACTCTGGAACTTCCAGGGGTGAGCTAATCCCACTAGAACCTGGTGCTCAGCCTTCACCTATAGGCATGTAAGGCATGGAGAAATGAACTATGCTACTGCCTTCTTCATGCCTGAGCAATAGAATTGTCGTTGGAGATCCTGGTACATCTTTTCCACTCTAGTATGTACCGCCAAGGGGGATGTATGAAACTCCCTCAGGACCTACTCCTGCATTTCCACTAGTATAATAGTGTGTCCCCTAAAAGAAGTAAGTTCTCCCCACCTTGTGAATAACCATCAGGAACATGTCATGTGGATAACTAAGCACGTAAGGCCATAGATTCGACATCTCCTAGTTGTGCCTCCCTAACCCATTGTAAGAGTGGAGGGGAAACAACCATTGATTGTAGTTTGGATGCATCCTCTCTATCCATGAAGGATGACTACAACACGACTAACTGCTATGTCTCCCCACTCAACAATTGTGATCCCTACCTTCTGCTAAGAGAATCCACCACCGTGTTCCCCTTCCCATTTGTATATATGAACTCAAAATCATAATCCTAGAGGAAATCTAGCCAATTCCTCTTCCTCAGATTCAGATCCTTCTGTGAGAAGATGTACTTGAGGCTCTTGTGGTCAGAGTAGATGATAAACCACTCACTCATAAGGTTGTGTCGCCACATATTTAATACAAAGACAACCGCAACCAAATCGTTATCTTGGGTCGCATAGTTCTGCTCATGAGGCCTATGATGGTGTGAACCATAAGCAATAACTGCTTGCCTCTGCATCAGGACACAACCGAGACCGGTCCCCGATGCATCGTAGAAAACAACGTACTCGACACCCTCCTCTGGAAATCTCAAGACTGGGGTTCTCGTCAAACTCTGTCTCAACTACTCGAAATCATGCTGGCACTTCTCCATCCACACGAAGGGTTGCCCCTTCCTGGTCAAGGATGTCATCGGTGCCGATATCCAGGAGAAGTCAGGAATGAATCTCCGGTAATATCATGCAAACCCAAGGAAGATCTGCACCTCCGTCATGCTCTGAGGTGGATCCCATGCTAACACAAACTCCACCTTGGCTAGGTCTACAGCTACTCCATCTACTGAGATGACATGTACCAGAAAGTGATCCTCCTGAATCCTGAACTGGCACTTTGAGAGATTCCCATAAAGATGGTGCTCACAATGTATGTCTAGAACGATCCACAGGTGTCTTTCATGCTCCTTTTCTGATGCTGAGTACACCAGGATGTCATCGATGAAGACCACTATGAACAGGTCCATGTACGGTTGGAAAATCTCGTTCATTAGTCCCATGAACACTGCAGGGGAGTTTTTTATACCAAAAGGCATCATGAAGTACACATAATGACTGTAGTGGCATCTGAAGGCTGTCTTTGGTATATCCTCGTCCCGTACTCATAACTGGTGATAAAATGACTGAAGGTCAAACTTCGAGAACCACTGCTCCCCTCTCAGTTGATCGAAGAGGTCATAGATTCTGGGTAGTGGATACTTGTTCTTCACTGTCACCTGGTTCAGGTGCCGGTAATCCATGCACAACCTCATACTCCTATATTCCTTCTTAGAAAACAAGATTGGGGCCACCTAGGGTGAAACAATGGGTCTCACGAAACCCCTGCTCTGCAATTCCTCCAACTGCACCCTTAGCTCGTGAAGCTCTGCGGGAGCCGTCCGATATGTTGATGAAGAAATTGGTGTCCTCCCGGGGTGCAAGTCAATGATGAAATCTATTTCCTGATGGGGAGGTAATCCTGGTATATCTTCAAGAAAGACGTCCTCACACTCCACCACTACTGTTGGGAACTGGGATCTCACAACATCCACTGCTCCGAGGGCAAGGCTAGCCAACTCATGAGTGATTGGATGCACCATCCTATTCCAAAGCTCATTATGCTCTTCCTGGGTCTCCATTTCTCCAACAAAGGAAAACCACATCCCATCATTGTGGATACACCGCACTCTTTGCCTAAAATAATCAATCTGGGCATGGACCGAAGATAACTAATCCATAACGAGAATGATGTCGTAAGGCCTTGATGCTACCACCAAGTGGTTCCAACCGAAACTCTCACCTCCAAGTGTAAGATCAAACTTCCTGCAATGGTTTGTGATTGTAGAGTCTCCTCTCATAGGTGTCTCCAAGTGTAAGGATCAAGTCAACTATTCTACCAAAATCTTGAGGTTTCGTACAAGACACGTGGCTAAGAAGGAATGACCAGGACCAATGTCTATAAGTACAGAATCAAAGGTTGAAAATACAAATATTGTACCTAGAATCATCCTTGGATCCCCTGGGTCATAAGCCTCGACCGCATGCAGTTGTCCCCATCCCTGTCCTCCAACTCCCTAAGCCTGGTGCGGACCTCTTGGGGGTGGTGGTGGAAGTAAGTCGAAACGTATGCCACCACCAGTAACTCTCCCCTCTCCTCTGCCACGTCCACTGCCTGGAGGGTCTGTCTGCTCCACTCTCAACCTTAGTCTTAGTGGACCATCCACCGCTTCCCTGTCAGTAGATTGATGGGTCGGACAATATCTTGTAATATTTCCCCTACCGTCGCATGTGTAGCATCAATTCTCCCTAGGATGACTGGATCCCGCGTGAGAGCCCTGGACTATCGATCCTCTGTCCTGGGTCCTCCAATGATGTTTCCCATGTCTAGATCCCTGTTTCTAACATCGGCTCCCTGCTGCCGGTGTCACTGCACCTCTCTGCCTGCTGCTGACTACTGTCAGCTGTGTCTGCTCTGCCATGAAGCTCTCGATCACCAAGGACCACTCGAGCACTTCAACATAAGTCGATATGCATAGAGGCACGACACTAGCTCAGATGTCCCGCCATAGACCTCGCTCGAAGGTCCAAGCACTAAAGTACTAATACCTTACCATATCCATCAAGTGTTGGGTGAGGTTGGTGAACCTCGATGAATAGTCAAATACTGTCATACTTCCTTGCTAGAGCTGGAGAAGCTTCTGGATGCACATAGCTCTCAGCATAGCCAGAGATAACTCCTCCCTGAAGAGTTTCTCGAACTCTATCCATGAAAGATTCTCCTTGTCGTGAGTATGTGTGGTTAGACTCCACCATCGTCTCACCGAACCCTGAAGAAGGCTCTCTCCTAGGATCACCATCTTGTCTGCAGCAATACTCACTAGACAGAAAATTCTGCTCACTGCCTCAAGCCAGACCTCAGCCGCCTGAGGATTGGGCTCGTCTCAGATCCTGAGGGGTATGTGTCTCTGGAACTCATGGAGCACGCTAAGCTTGCGCTCCTCATTGGTCGGTACTACAGGTACCACGGACTGCTCCACTGGTGGTGGCATAGCAGGTGCACCACCTGGTGGCAACGCCTAGGGGACTGGACCCTATATCGAAGCCTCATCACTGAGCGGGGTCATCCTCTTGATCACGCTACTGAATCCTATCAGGTATGCATCACAGAGGCATCCTGAAATGAAACAAGATATACCATGGTCAATGAGTATATCTAAATAGATGACACAAAGGATATGGAAAACACAACCCATTCCTATATGATTCATGTACCATTATTTTATTTCCCCGCAACTAGTGTATTCGTGTACCGAGTCGAAAAGCAGTTTATCAGAGTCTTGGTGTATGGATACGTCGGCCGCCACACCAACACTGGAGTGTCTGGCCTGAAAGATGAACTCAAAACACTTAACACTTTTTCCCCAAACCAATATCACATACCCTTGGACCTAAGGTAGAACTGACCACCTCTGATTCCACTCTGTCACGACCTGTCCCAGTGGGGCCCATGCTGTGACACCCCAAGCCCGCCTCCAAAAGGCTAAGGGCTAGTGACTAGCATCGAGTTGACATATTACTAATCATGGGAGGAATTTCTTAAGTACCTGTACACATGCACACATATCCAAGCCCACAAATGCTGAAATGTAAAAACACTAAGGAACAAAATTCATGCATAAAACTAAACCCAAACATAAAAGTACAATGGAAGGTAAAGTACTAAAAGTAAAATGGGATAGAATACAATCCACCCAAAAAAAAGTCTGAAAACTAAAATTTTCAACCTGTAAACACAAAAGGTACTGGGATTGCCCCTCGAATTCATAGGAATGACTCATCCTATAGGGAACTCAGAAAACTTGATGCTATCCTGGTTTTCCCTGAACTCTATCAAAAGGCTTCTCATCTTCACTTGACACGACACATGCGGGAAAAGCACGTGTAAGTGTGAGTATAACAGTACACAATAGAGGACCCCGAAAACCACAAAGCAGTACCCAAAGTAAAGGCACCGTCATCTATACACAATATATGTCTACAGAACATATATCACAAACCAGATATATTCAAAAAATAGACCTGTAGTCTAAAGACAAGTCACACAACTGCATACCCCTAACTAGCAGATCATTTTGAAGATTCCACGAAGCACTCGTTTAGGGAGAACACACTCCACGAGTATTATAGCTCTGATGAAATCCGTCCGAGAAGCACTGTTCATCGGGAAGCGTCACAAGAGGTAGTCACACTCATTATGGGAGAGAAACTTCTGAGTGAGAAGGTTACGGTAGAGAGATGTAATCATTATGGGAGACATAGTCCTAAGTGGGAAAGATCATGACACACAAATGAGGATCATTGCTAGGGCCATGGAGGATACTGTGACTCATCCAGAATTCACCTTCTAGGTAGAGGATCGATGCCCGATGGAGTTGGTCACGTCGATGCCAGACTCTTCCTAGGGTCATAAATGTTTAGATGATCTCAATCTGGGCCTCTCGAATTGATTTATGACTCTATCATAGAAAGTCCTACATAAGGGATCATACTACTGAAAAAGGAACTGATGACTGGAATTTAGGGGAACGAGAATAAGGGGAACTAACCCAAAATAAAGATGTCCATGATGCGGTGAACAAGAGGGCCATTTCGTTTTCCAAAAAGTACACATCATGTAGAAAAGTTACACACCATGTTGCCTAACCCCGAGTACGTCCCATGTACAACAACCCATGTCATAAGGCTAGTCATGTAAAAAAACTGAGTACACTGTGTGTAGTGCAGTGTACACTCCATGTCCGAGTGACTGGGGTTGGCTCCGTGTACGTTAGCCATATTCCTGTACAGTGTCATCCAACCATGTACTCCAACCCGTTTAATCGGTACACGGGGTGGCCCGCATTACTGGCCTCACCTGGCTGTGTGATGGAGTACACGGTCGTGTAATCCACCCCGTGTCTATGTACCCCTTGGATACATGCAGAGTTCCACATCGTTGCCTCTCCTGTGATATACACGCCGTGTCTCCTGAAGCCGTATAGTCCAACCTGTGTCTGTGTACTTCCTAAAATACATGCAGAGCTTCGGTGAAAGTCTAACACGCCGTGTGACCAGGGTCACATACCGTGTGATTCCTCTCTAACCCCTGAAACCCTAGCCGCCACCACCAGTACTAAACGGTGTGTTCTTCGAAAGTACATGTCGTGTGTTCTGGAAATTTCCAGAAACGACGCTCTTAGCCGGCGCGCCTCCCATGCTGGTCCGCTCGTCGATCCTGCAGTCTGATCACCATGAAACTCCAGATTCCAAGTAACCCCAAAGTCCCGAAGTTGTCTCAGTTGTTTTCGATCCTTTGATCAGCTCCAAAAACATGTTTTGATCTCCCATCGTAAAGAACGCTCGAAGACCGGTCTCTTCCGTTTCGGGCCGATTCGTCGTCCGTTGTGGTCGTCGCACCTCCGTAGGATCGTTGTGATGTCAGGTATCTAGTTTGGGATTATTGCCTCGTAAAATGGATGCGAAAAGATCTGTTGTTCATTGCCCAGTGAAGAACGTGCAGAACGCACGAGAAGAAAAGGGGAAGGAAAAACCCATTGAACAAATTTGAGGAACGAACCTCTGCTGTCATTCGTCACAGTGTCGATATACTCCCATTAATAGGCTTAAACAGTGCAGAAATAAAAACAATAATCAACGTGGATTGCTTCTCCATAATCATCCAAATGAAAACCCCCTCCCGCAAGAGCGTATGAATCCGCGGATCAACATGTTCGTGGTTGATCTGTGTTCTTCGTTTAAATCAAAAGTGGGGAAAATAAAATTAAATATCAAAATCCCTACCTCAAACTGGGATCAATCGCCAATGAAGAGTCCATTCTAATGTTGTGGTTGAGGTCCTCCAACCTTGTTGGCGGAGCGATTCGCCGCTTCGATCATTCGTCGTTCATCATCGAGAGTTTTCTCCAGATTTTCTCTCAATCTTTCGACAACGATCGACGTTCAATTATCCCAATAAAAATTGAATCATTTTTGACATTCAAAAATATATTTCATTATTAATTAATACAACCTTCCATTATTGAGTTATTAGTATGCACCATTTATTATGGAAACAGCTACCCTGTTTCCGCGCTGTAGAGGATGTTTCCATAAAATAAATAAAATAAACATGAGAATTTATTTTATTTTATTTTACTTAAAATGCTCGAAAATGATCTTTTTCCCTCGACCCGCGTCGGTCGAGGTTAGGCTCATTCCTAGTTAAAGTCGTTACCCCGGACACAACGGTGCCCTCAGATTTTTAATCTGAGCATCCATTTAGAAAAATCCACAACCGTACACAAGTGCGGACTCACTTAACCTAAAAAAAGTTCAAACCACAATTCCAGGCTCACTGGGCCTCGGAATGATGTGCGGTTTTCGCGCCTGGTCTCGTAATAATTCCATATAATATTGAAATATAATACATAGAAAATCTGAGACATTACATTATTATTTAATAAAATTACTTTCCTTCTACAAAAATACCTAATAAAATACCAAATATAATAATGGTTAGAAAAATATAGGTTAAATTAGTAAAAAATATTGGTTCGACTCAATCACCTAGAATCAACTCACCCATGAACATCACTATAATAGAGGGACAATGATTTAGTAAGACATTAATCATTTTTAAAATGACATTGAACATTTATTTGAATCAAATTTAATGGTGGTGTCTAAGAATGATATTGTATTTATAGGGAAATATTGGCATATGGACTTATATCATTTTTCTAATAGAGTGTATCAACATTATGACCATTTGATAGTAATAAAGTTGGTCATTATTATTATTGGTAATGGAGACATATTTAAGTTGTCATAATGATTATTTATTGATAGAATCAAAATTATATTTTTATAGAGATAATATTATAAGTATATTCAATTAAAAATACGATTATTAATAAATTTTTAAATTTTTTATAAAATTTATTTTCATGAAATAATATTATAAAACACTTTTTAAAAATAAAATATATTTTATTGAAGTCCATAGTTATTTTTCTAATGGTCAGAATGATTATTTTTTATTAAATTGTTATTTTTTATTACAAAAATTATTTATTTAAAGGTTAAAATTATCATAAATATAATTTTCTAATAAAACAAATTTCATCTTTGGACTCATCATGTAAAAATTATCTAGGGTAATTTTTTGGGAATTTTCTAACAAAATTGATTTTCTGGTCAAAATTTGAAAATTGATGCTTTAAGAGCACTATAATTTTATGAAATCATCATTATGTCGGCATGACTAAAAAATATATGAAAACATTTATTTAGTAAAAAAGTAATTTAATTAGTATGAAAATAAATTTTGAATTAATAATTTTAATTTAGATATTTATACTTTAGTTTTGTGAACCAAAAATTGGATTTCTGAAATAAAATTGAATATTTGTTTTCATTTCATTAATTTGGTTAAATTGAAGCTATGGTTAGTTTTTTTTAAGGATTTTAACCTCTAAACTCACTCTATCAGTCATTAATTTTCTAGACAATCGGTTGGAATTCAATTTATCCACAAGTGGATTGCTTATATGATAAATTAGGCAATATTTAATTTTTTAAAACCCACCCCTCCTTCGGTATAAATATACCCCATTAGACAATCCTCTCCACTAAAAAATCATAATACATTATTTTATGGTCAATTTATCTCCCAAAAAGTACCTCTGGTGTTCCCTCATGGTCTCATGGTTCCACCATAATGTTTCAAGAAGAAAATATTTGTGGTAAGGTAATTCTCATCCACTTCCATTTAATTCATGCACCTCGCTCTTATAGGACTTATAATTGTAAAAGACTATTTATTTTTATGCACTATTTATCTTCCAATTAGTTAAAAATGATGTTTTACTAATGGGATACCTCCATTATATCACCTTCTTCTTTTACCATAAACCAAGTTGTATATCATCATGTTGTAGAAATAATTTTATGAATATTACTATTTTTCCTTATACATACTTATATTTTGGATACATAAAACTTTTAATCTAAATTTTGGATTCACCTATACTAAAATATAACTTATTTAGTTGTTTATTTACATGTTTTATACCCATAATCCATTTTCCTCAAATAAAAATGATTAAAGATCACATCCATAATAACATATATACTCTGTAATTTCATATGAAACCTGTTAACTATTCTCATTATGATATTGATGAAAAGATTTATTTTGATTAATCTTCCTCATATTAATTAATGAATATGAAGTGTGTTCCCTAATATTTCTCCAATTCATTAGCTAATTAATTAATCTCTAAAGATGACATGATTTACGATTCCTTGGTGAATAACATTGGTAATTATGATTTATGTCACCGTAGTGATAAAGCTTGTTGACATTATTATGAATTTATCATTTTCATACAGTCAAACCTTATTTATGTGCCTCTTGGTCACATGCTATGATAGGGAGAGCTTGAGGCTCATCTTTCACAGCAAGGAATAAATTCTTGAACAAGAGGTACGGCCTAAAGTCTCAGAAGAGGATCTCAGAAAAATGGATGAATAGAAGATACAAGTGGAGATCAATGAGGAGAAAATAGTGTGGATAGATAAACAAGACCGCATTATGACCCGAGGCTTCAATCAGAATAATGTCAACTTAGAGGAATTCATTCATACAATAGAACGATTGATCTCTCACTTTGAAGAGCTCATTAGCAAGGATCCAGACATCCAGGTTAGTGCACTTCGCTGGGATCTATATAGAATAGCTGAGTCGTGTAATCATAGTTTTGGTGTTCAATGATTTTGTGAGCCCTTTTAGCACGTAGTGGATTTTGGTTGTGAACCTTGGTTGCCATTTTCCCTTAAAATGGATTTATTTTATAAATATTTAAATTTTGTGGTATATTATCATTCATTAGGTTACATATTTCCAAGATACTAAACCTTAAAAGGTCTTCTATATTGTTAAATGTTATAACATATAAATAAAGGTTTGTGAAAAAAATGTTGGGTCTCCAAAAGACCAAAGAAATAAATCCAATAATATGGATAGATTTTAAATTTGGAGAAGTTTTTATAAGACCTTAATGTTATTTATGGTCCATGGATATAAAAAACTTAAACATTCAATGTACGATCTGAAGTTGTATTGGGAGCCTGTATCCAGGATACAATGACATGTGTGAGATGATGTAGTGAACGTAATACCAAGAAGTATGGGCCCTGGAAAATGGTTGGTGTGACACTAAAGGGAGTACATTCATTAGGTCGTACTGTTATAAGTTTTCTATATGTTATTGAGCTAGTGTTTTAAAATCTGGTGGGGGATTGGTTGATAGTTAGAGTTACACCAAGAGAATGTTTTATTTTTCCCTTATAGGGTACTTGTGAAAAATGTGTATATGTGATAAATATACCTATCAAATACTAGTTGAGTTGTGGGAATTAGAAGATATGCATGATAACTCTTGGATTAATTGAAATCAGGTATGATAGTGGGTGTTAGTTTAATTTAGGAGAATGAGATATGATGGTTGGAACATGTGTATTCTATGACGATGGTTTTGTATTATACTACCATTTTCTTAATAAAATTTGGGTGTGATGAGTATGGGTAGGAAATTATTATGTGATGAAGTAGTCACAAAATAGATTATCTGGATTGAATTGGGTAATCTATGTAACAATGTGAGAGACAGATTCACTTAGTACTGTATTAGTGTTTTAGAAATGTAGTGAATTAGATGGTCAGTTTTTAGTATGATTTTTTCAGTGTGTGGATAAATATATCTTAGGGTGAAGATATCTTATTATGGGGATATTATAATGTACTATGTATTTAGGAGTGTGTATTTGGGTCTTTTGGGGATTATCCTTTTCAATCATCACCTTGTAGAGGTGTAAGGGGTATCTGTGTAGAATGGGGAATTAGTCTACGGGTTTAACCATGGGTTTTGTGGTTAACCATGGGTTTTGGGGTTAAATTATTAGGAATTATTATTTTAAATTGTATTTGTGACTTTTCTATAGCTTGGGAGTTGTTTTAGGCATCCATTTTTTATAATTTTGAGGCTATGTGTTTTTGGGTTGAATTTGGGTGAGTTCTGGATAATACAAAAAATTCCTGAATTTTTGGGTTTTTAGTAGTTAGATTCATTTTGGGGAAATCATATAAAATGACTGATTTAGGTGTTGTAGTATATATCTTAGAATTCGTCTTAGTTTATTATACAAGGTTCATGGTGTTTGGAAAATTTGGCATTGCATTGGATATAAATATATGTGGAGACACTTTTATATATGGTTACCCCATATGTAAATGTATTTTTCTTATGTAAAAATGATTAAGTGATGGAATCCCTCTATATAGATAAATGTAAAATTTCCATGAGTAAAAGTAAACTCATTATATGTAAATGTAAATATATTAAGAGTTGGAAATAAATTTATTCTTGGTATTTAAAAGTATCTCGAGATTCACCCTAGAAACCTAAAAGAATCTCTGTGTTAAAGGGGATATTTAATTGTAACTGCTTGCATTAGAGATACTCTGTGATGTGTAATTTGGAAACATGTATGGAACCCAATAATACATAAGGGTAAATCCCTAGTATCCAAGGTTTGTCATTGTTTTATTATTTAAAATTGGTAAGTTGTTTAGAGTGGTTTCCATGAAACATAATGTTGATATTTTTGATATGTAGAGGACATTTGATATATAAAGGCCAGAAAATATTAATGTCATGGAATATATAATGTTATTTACTTTCAAAAACAATTGTAATGTGCCGGCATTCCTCATGATACATTAGGGTAATTTCATTGATATGTTAGAGTCTATTATATAGTAAAGGAATGGTAGATAAGTGTAATCAATGAGGTCAATAATTTCTATTATTTAAAAAAATTAATTCTGATGATTAATTCTACATTTTTTCATAATAGTTAAAATTAATTATTAAATAGGGAAATCATTTATAAATTGATAATATGGTTTTTTTTACCAAAATATATTTTTTTACCCTAGTTTTTTTTCTTTCTTGATCCACTATATATTTATAGATATCTTTATGAATTATTGATTTATATTTGAATGTCTAATGAAGGGAGTGTATGTTAATAATACAAGCAATCAATGAGTTGTTTTTTTGCTTACTGTATCTTTTTTTTCTTTTGGTTATTCCCAAAATCATAAAATTTGTTAGATTTTTAAATTTATTTTGATAGAGTCTTGGTTTACGAGAGTTTTTTAATAAGTGGAGTCTCACATACTCCTAGTAGGTGGTTCCTTGATAATTCCAATTTTATAATGGTGTTTATATGATGTCTAATAAATATAAATGCGTAAAGATATATATGTAAAATTGGTAACCAATATAGTTTTACTTTTTGTTTTCAAAGAGATACATAATGTTAGTATCATGTGGTAAATTATGGTTTTATCATCATATGTATTCAGTGTGTGGTTTTATCATTTATTGAGCATGATGTTGTATGTGATAATGTAGTAATTCATAAAAATTTATTTTTTATATGATTCCATGGAAATGTGATGGGTGTAACCCCTATGACAGTGGGTGATGTTGATTAAATGGTATGGGTGATGTGTTTCATCTGTGTTATGCATATAGTGTTTAATATTGTCACATGTGATGATGATGGTTCATTGAAGTGATATAGATGGTGTTGGCCATTACAGTAAGGGGAAACAACATTCACTATTATAATACAGAAGGTTTTGAGAACTATCACAAGTGGTGATGATGGTTCAATACAGTGTGGTAATAAGATGTTAGTGATTCCATTTACTATGGGGGATAAAACCATTGGGATCATGTGAAAATAGGGATGTTCCCATAATGTGGGTTTCATACTCATTAGGGGTGTAACCTGTATAGTTTTACTGTAATATAGGGATGGTGTTGAACATCATTATGGATGAGGAGATATACTATATATTTCCATGGTTAGTGGTTTTGAGTCCTCTATTTGGATGAATAATTCATGTTATGTTTGTCTGATTTGTTGGTCCAATGGGAAAATATTGGCAAGGATAAATTTCTCAATGCCCTAGGTTTGTTGGACTATTGATATTATAGTTTGAAAAGTTATTTAGAGGACTCTGGGGAATGTGATGTGGATTGAGGAAGTTTCATTGGGGAATTTTGATTGACTTGGTATTGTTATACGGTTACATTGACTGTATGGAACTGTGTCATATGGAATTTTTTGGAATGATGAGAGAAGTTATGATATGAAAAAGTGATGACGCATCTTTCCTCTCTAACACTGGATGTGGCAGATAATTGGTTACTCATGGATGGTTTATCTCCGGTATATCATGTTTTGTAATGTATTTTGGTTAATTTTTATTATGATTTTCATACTGTTATATACATATGGATATCAGTTAGGGACATAATTAGTGGTTCCCAACCGAGTGGTTACTCACACCCTACATGGGCTCCTAGGACACATGCAAACTTTATGTATCATGGTACATGTCAGGGTAAGGGATTATCATGAGAATCTCAGTGGGGATTAATGTAAAAATTGTTCACATACTAAAGAATATAGTTTTTCATATGGGATGGTAGGTTCTCTAATTTTGGGATAGTAGTTATATTTATTAATTTTTTCCCTGTACATACATGGATAGACAATGGTAAATCTATTGAGTTATGTGTAATCGACATGACATGGTAAATGATTATAATGTTGGTAGCATGCGTATCTTTTAAATTTTATTTATGTTTTTTAAATTTTTTTTACAATTTTTGTGATATGATGAATTTTATAATCCTTAGAGGTAATAATCTCCCCACTATCACCTATAGAACCCTCTCTACTAGTTAGTAGCATTTGGAATATTGGTAAGTGTGGTTATGTTCTAGTGGGTCTGATCCAGTTTCTGTATGGTGAGAAAATTTGGGATTATACAATGTTTCTAATGAAAGATATTAATGTAATGAGTTTTCTTAGTTACCAAATAATCTCAAATAAAAGTTGGAATTTAAATTTTCAAAAATTCCTTAATTAACATAAAATGAATATTATATAGGAAACATAAGTTATTATCATTTTAACCCTTTTGTTATGAAGTAATGTTGTTTTAATATTTTATTCAAATAGTTTTCCATTAAGAATACAATTATAATGTATCACCATTATTCAGACAAATTTTGTTATAGATGATTCTCTCTAAATGAGTTTAATGGGTCGGTCTTATCATATGGTAAAAAATAGTAGTGGAAATTATTAAATAGAGTTGTAATGAGTTTAACAAAACTCTAATGTTAAGAAAACATATGGCCTCTCTACTGGCCAATCATTTAAAATATGATGACTTCGGTTCTTTCATATTGTTTTAATAAAAATATTTATAGAGATTATGAATATAAAATATATTTTTTTATACAAACAGTATTATTAATTTTATCATTATTTCATGTTGGATGCACATGTTCATGAAATATAAAGTCAATTTACCTCTCAAATTATGAATTCAAGTTATCCCTATGAATTTGTCTGTATTATTATAGGTTTTTATGAATTTTTACGGTTATTATTGATATGATTTCATAGATATTTGAAATATTCTCCTAAGATAAATAATGAGTTTTTATACAGTGGTACGACCTACCAAGTATACCACATAGTTTTTTATACACAATGTAATTTGTATTCTATGTATGTACTTTTCATATTAAATACCAAATATTATAGGTTTTAAAGATACGTAACCTGAGAACCATCATGATTTTATACATTAATTAGACAATCAATGAGTCTTACAAAATCAAGATGTGGTTGGGTATGTTTCTCATCATGTTATTAGTTGAGGATTAGAAAATATATTATTTTTCCTCTCATATGATGAGTATGACATTGGGGTCCTCAATTGAGATAGTCTAATAATATTTGTTTCCATATGTGATGTTATTTTCTATCTAGATAAGGGGTATGTGATGTTCTCATATGTTTTGATGAATGACATATCATGTATTCATTGACCTGATCATTCTATCCTAAGAAAATCTGGGTTATATAAGTTGGCCCAAGGGGATTAACATACTCTATATGCCATGGTCACTCAATGTCTTGAATATAGAGACTATATGATTATATATACATGTATATGATAAAAAACGTGGATACATATAAAAAGGTAAACATGCTTGATTTAGATCGTGGAAGATCCCTTTATAGCTTGAGTTGTGTTAAGACTTTTTATGTGGCCATTTTTTTTTACATTTATGGATTTGGGAATTCAAAAATGTTTTCATTTCTACAAAGGATCAAGGGATACTATTTTTGGCTGTGTTAATGAGGATAATGTTTATAAAACTTTTATAGATACTCTAAATATTTTTCTAAGATATTTAGAATTATTTCTAGATGTATTTTCACATATGATGTAACATTTGGTGAACATGCTTGAAAGATTCTGTAAAATTATATATTGATATAGTTTTACTAGTGATTTCATAAAACATGACACAGGATGAAAATGTTCTAGTCTATGAGTTTTTGAGGTTAGTGGGGGAATGTTATAAATGTGAACTAAAAGAAAAAACATGGAAAATATAGTTTAAACCACATCAAGGTTAGTTCTAGGATGCATCATGGTGTATTGATTTTCACTACATCAGGGTGTACTATGTTAAATTACATGAGTTATGTGAAAATGATGGTATTCATGGGATTCTACCACTGAAACTATCATTAATCGGTTATTCATCATATGATGATGATTTTTTTATTTTGAATATTGTACATATATTTTTAAATGATAAACAAATCAATGATGAATTAAATCAATTTAAAATATTAGTGTGAAATGTCGAAATGATTAAATTGGTTGGTGGATTGAGACTCACATTATAACTTCTTGAGTTTAAAAATACTTATCTCTAATTTATTTCTATCCTTGAACATGGTTCTATAAATAATATTTAAGAAGAGGCAACATCCCAGGATTCTAGAAATTCATACAACCAATGGATTCCCTTGGGATAAGGAACCTATTTGTTTCTTCTAAGTAATCTACTTTAAAAACATGGTTGTATCTCAAATAAATTTGGGAATACTAAATCATTTTTTATTCAATCATTTATGAAACCAAATATTAATGGAATTATCCGATGGTATAGAACGTTATTGGTTGATGATTTCACTAGATTTTAATAAACGATATCCTTTCTAAATTCCTTCAACTGTATATCAATGTTTGATGATATTTTAGTGGCATAAGAACATTTACATCATAGATGATGGATCAATTTAAGGATACATAGGATTAATCTAGGAAAAGAAGCTCTAATAACATTTTATGTGTTATATAATTGATTATTTGGAATTATTTTGATATAACTATGTGGGATATACTCAAATAGGTATATATAGGGTCATTTAGATTGATAATGAAAAGTGTTGGTTATAAATAGAGGTCTTATAAGAGACTTTTTTTAAATTATCCTATTGAATTATTTTAAATTTTTTATATTGATATTATATTGGGGTTATTATCTGTGAGATTTCATGAATATATTTCAATATTATTCTTGATGATTTATGAGACAAGATATATGAGAAATAAAAGATATTTTTGGTCATGATTCCTAATGATAAATGAGACATGTAGTTTAGGCTATGTCAATTATGTTATTATACAACTCCTGATGAAACATGAAATGGTATAAATATTTTTTACAATAATTATTGATGAGGTATGAGATATTATTTAACATCCCTGTCCTAGTCAACCTTATTTACTTAGAGTTATGTGGCTTCACATGACACCAGGTACGCCTCCCTATATTCAAAAATATTTTAACTATTTGTGTGGGTATATGGGTTACTGTGGGGAGTGTATAACATATGACAAAAATTATAATGAATAAAAATGGATGAAATAAAAATAATATTAATCATAATAAATGATATAATATTGACATTATACTGAGTATCCAGCCATATAAAATTATGGAGCATATGAAATCAAAAATATTCAATATAATAATTTGAAACAAGAATAAATAAGGAGTAATATCACACATGGGACAATCAAGTACAATATTTTAGAAAATATAAAAAATATAGATACCACTAGAAAATAAGGTTTGAGTCCTCATATGGATCATATATCACTCTAACTACCCAACTCAACCCCAAATAATTGGTCCATTTCCCTTACATCATGAGAGAGCCATAAAGTCTTCACACACACTATAAGTCTCCTAATACATGTTTCTGTAACTCAGTAGGAAAACATTAACGAGGTTCTTAAAAGAATATAGTAAATAAAATTTCATAATCTTTATTAAATGATGATAAAAAAAGATAAAATTAAATAACTCATCAAATCATGAATTTCATGATGACCAACCTATGTGTGACTATACCTACATCAACAAGTTTTAGAATAGGTTATTATATTCATAGTCTAAACACCACATGATGGATAAAAATTTACCCCATTTATTCAAAAGTCATGTGAGTAGTTATCACCATACCAATATTTCCTTGTTTAATGATGATTCACTATACAATATTTCCCATTTTGAGTAATACTTCAACCCTATATAACCCCCAAGTGAATCGTCAAAACTGTAATATAAAGTCTTTGAGGAACAAGTCAACATCATTATATAATCCTTAAGGTGAATGAGTCATCACCATGATATGCTCCCAAAGGTGAAATATTCATCACAGCCATATAATTACAAAAGGTTAATGAGAAATCCCAAAGCTATAAACTATTGTAAATGAGGTATCTATTAGTGAATAAGGTTTTACCACCAAAACAGCCCCATGGTGAATGATATATCACTAGTTCAATCATATTTGTGAATGATGTAACACTTGGTGAATTATGTTTCATCACTAAAAAAATTAAAAATAATTACGCATCATATAATCTCAATAAATCATTAGATGATATACCAACATAATTAATTTAATAGTTATAAGATACACTAATAATACAATTTTTCTAAAGTGGATGATAGACCATGAATAAAATTTTCCTAAATAGAAAATACACAACAATTTCCTATCACTAAAAAGATAATTCCCCACTTATACAAAATTATGCAAGGCAAATGACTCAAAAAAAATATTCAATAATAGAAAATAAAAAATTATGATATTATGTGAATCAACTAAGTGAATGATTTACCAATATGAACATAATGTCATGAACCAGGTTTGGCTGCCATCCAAATGGACACTTGAACATGTTTATGATATGTCCTGATAAAAATTCATGATCCTCCTGGACTGGTGAATAGAATTGGTCGTCAGTGATTTTACAATGGGAATGATTTAGCCAAAAAATACCAGGATCAAACTACCCAAACTGATCATGCACCATAAACAAAAAATAATAACTGATTCTCAATAAATACATAAATAGGGTCTGGATACAACCATAGATGACTGAAATAGAAAAAAAAACAAAACAAAATTAAAACCAAAACCACAATTTACACGATCTCCATCCGACCTCTTGGTCCCCATGAACCATATGACCATCCTTCTCTAATGAAAACCCAAACCAGAGGCATGAACTTGCAAAATATATCAGTTCTACTAATTCCAAATGGAACAAATAGCATGTGATCATACAATAGAATAGTAGGCATTCAAAATATAGTCCACGCATTTCTTTCCCAAAATATTCAAAAAATGATACTTTTAAAGACATTTAAAAATTTAGGGGTTTTAATATTTTTAATGAATCAAAGACAGATTTAATGAAATTCATTGTCTCCAGCCACACACAATGTTTTATCTTTTTTAAATAGTTCTTCATTTCAAAATTCAGTTTAAAACCCATCAATAAAATAATCTAGTAAGCCATGAAATTGAAAAGTGGATACACTGAAAATAAAGGAAATTGAACACATATTCTCAAGTTAATTAAGTGGAAAAAATATGTTCTATAGAATAATACATAACTTACATATAGTAATCATGGGGATTTACTAAATATCTCTAGAAGTAATCCCTAGATAAACTCATATCATAATCACCTGTTGGCGTATGGTGCATATCCATAGTCAATAACCAACTTTCCAATCTGAAATATCTTAGCTAGTGAAATGTCTCACTTTTCCTCTCAGAAAATACCTATAGACCAACCCATATAATCGGGGTCGATATAAAACCAGAACTATACCCTCTAGATAATGCACAGGAATCCAATTATAATAGTCCATGTTTCATGGGAATGTACTAACACCTGTGGAAAAATCCAATAACCCACAACCACCCTGCTTCCATATC
The DNA here is from genome assembly GCA_963277665.1 of Viscum album. Taxonomy (NCBI): domain Eukaryota; kingdom Viridiplantae; phylum Streptophyta; class Magnoliopsida; order Santalales; family Viscaceae; genus Viscum; species Viscum album. The sequence goes on from OY728120.1 coordinate 791,972,946, forward strand.
CCAACCACTGACACCACCTATGGGATTCTCCTCTTCTCAGGGGGACCACCTAGAGGTTCTCATCACCAAAGAGTCAAAAAAGTGCCTACTTGGTCTTTTCATCACATTATTTTCAAAAATAAATTCCCTAATCAATAGAAAATACCAACAAGACATATGATTTTAATATCCATTTCTACTTTCCAAAACCATTTCCCAAACGTGTCAAAACATACTATGAGATTAAATTTTCCAAACAGGCCTTTATATCATTTGGTTACCAACCCACACGTCAATTTTCATAATAGTCTATTTTATAGGAAATACATTTCAAAACCACCATTGAAATCTCTTTGACACAATTCAACCATTTATGAATCACTAGGGGTTTAAGGATATCAATTTGAAAGATGATAACTGGGGAAGAAAGGAGGGGTATAGTGAAGGAATATTGGGAATCCAGATATTCTTTAAGGAATACCATCTTCATTTGTGTTCTTCTCTATAGGTGAACCCCATGAATCTATGTATATTACAAAAGATAATGTAATATCAATAGAAAATCATATTTGTAAGCTATAACTATTTAAAAGGAACACTACTTTCATTACACACATTTCACAAAAACATGATCATCACAAAAAAAACAAATGGAAAAACCAATTCACAATGAAAACCAAACAATTAAAGTATATAAAAATCCAATCACAATTCAAAACATCCAATTTACTCCATAATGTAAAAATGTCATTTTAGAAAACATCATGCATGTATATACCTATAGTAATAGTTAGGGAAACCATTGGAAAACCGAATTACATCAAATTTCAAATATTTAATTTTGAAAAATATTTATACTAACACATAACAAGAATGAATATCACCATTAAAAATAATTTATAAATGATCAACCATTCAAAGAAATTCTTAGGAATGGAAATTGATGGAAACATCTACCTCAACGATGTATGAATGGAATGAGACTTCAAGGGAGGAATGAACTAAGATCAAGGAATGATCTGCACACCTTGACATCAAGGAAACACAAGACACACATCAAACCTAACCTCTAGTGTTTTCCCATGATGTAACCTACCAAGGAATAACTAATAAACCAACGAGAATGAAGAAGAAGATGATTAAATTCAACAAAACCGAAGAAAAAACTCACCTTGAAAACATGAGGGATCATTAATGGGGGAATAGAAGCATAAGGAGATGTGTGTAGGATCCCCCCTCAGGAACCAAAACCTATAAATAATGACGAAAATAGAAATGGGTTAAAACGAGGGAGGGAAAATAAATAACATGTGAATTTTTAATGAACTAGACAACTCTCTTGATTTGGACACACTGTTTTCAAAATTGTGTTCCAACCTTGTGTACCCTAAAAAGGAAGAGGGACATGCCAAATTTTTTGTCCACATGTCTTGTTAAACCATTATCCAACCATGAAAAATCACTCTTTCAAGTTATAGAGACTCGTAGCATGCTTTCCATATAGTTTTCCTTAACTGTGCGCAAGTTGTGAACCTGGTCCCTAACACCAAAATTGACCCACATAGCTTCTACTTAGCCTCACTAGATCTGATGCAAATCATGATCAAAATGTTCTAGGAAAACCATGGAAGATAAAAAAACAACTGGAAACACCCTCATCCTACATAGGACACCCGGTTAACCCCAAAACCATGCTAAAAAACCAAGTAAGAGCCAAAAATCCACCCTTAAACTCTAAAACTCAAAAATTCATTTCATGAACTCAACCTGAAACTAAAACAAAAGATAAAAAATAAAAAAAAATAATAAAATAAAAGAAAAATTGCGGGCATGGGTGACAATTCTCCCCACCAAGATCACTTTTTACCCCTAGAAAATCACCAATCCGAATGAGAACCAAAACTAAAACACGAAATAGATCAAAACCAAATGGAACCAAAAACATTAGAGTGACCATTCACTCCACAAGTCATAGTCGACCAATTCTATGAAATAACACAAATATTATAACTATATAGAAATAATAGGGGAGGGTTCTACCCACCATAAGAAAACAACTAACACTTGTAACCCATAAGAGAACACCCAACACAAACCATCATCAGAACTCCCCACACAGACCAGCCCCCACCACAAGTGCTTATGATGAATGAAACTCAATAATAAAGAACCAAAGAAAACCATAATTCATAAATTACACAATACTCAATTATATATGAAGATATCACAACAAAAAGCTATTAATTATCCATAAGGACTATCCATACAGGAAAGAATAGTTTATTCAAGACTTGCATCCAAAAAGTCACACCCACAATAATTACAATAGAAAAATCCCATAAATAATTTTTAATACTAGGGGAAATTACCAAAACCAAGATTACAATAATTAAGTGACTTAAATTATATATAATATAGAAATGGATATAAAATATGGTCTATGGTTCCTCACACCCCTAATGATTCAAGACTACATGAAGAGAATTACTCCAAGGGTTTTGAGTGGAGCCCTGATGTCTTGAAGTAGACACTACCCCACAATGAGGAGGGAAAACCACTTCTTGATAATTCCTCTTTAGGACACTTATCTTTAATATATTCTCTACATGACCTAAACATCCACATAAACAATAATACTTTGAAGGGTTATGACTGGAAGACTTTGAATACCCAAACATACCACACTAGAAGAACACGAGTGATTAGTCTATCAAGCAATACTCCAGAACCAATAAAGGATAATCCTCAAGAACATTTTCTTCTAGAATACACATCTCACTAGAAGGGGGACATTTTTGAGAAATAACTTCAACAGATGACACTTCAGGAATCAACTCAGTTAGAAATGCCTCATCCATGGCCTTCTCGAACAAAACATCTCTAGATGAGAGACGTTTCTCCTTGATCACTATAAAAAGATCCCAGACAAAGAGCGTATCATTTACTAAATCCTATCTCACTATGTCCTAATAAAAATAAACTATATATTTAATTTGATTGATGTCAGATTTATCTATTATCCAAAATTGTTGTATGTCCATGAGGTACAACACTTTCCTTGCCTTCACCTCCTCAAGTATGAACCATAAGTTGAAAGTGGTATTAATGACTTACCAAGACATCCCAAATTTCAATGATTTTGGGAAGATTACTTTCACCTATTCCAAAAAACAAACCATCAAATGGTAATAAAACAACACACACCCTCATGGCATCAAGAGTTCTTAATGACCCGAAGACACTTTCAACATTCTCAAGCCACTACACATACTCAAACGAACCTCAATCACCTTTGAGAACTAGAATAAACTAGGAATAACTATACTCCGCTACTCAACTAGGATTTAGAGAAGGGATAAAAGCTGAATGAGACTCAATTGAAACCTCAGGGACCTTTCTGGGTGGAATACTATGAATATAAGAGATACCTAAATCCAAAATCAATACCAATCCAGATCTCAAAACCAAACAAAAAAGGGCATATAAAATCAATACACCAAGCTCAAAACCAAAATATTACAGATAAAAACCAGAATCTCTTCCAAAACTAACATATCCATTACCAAATCCAATACCATTTCAAAATCCAAAACCATTTTATAAATACCCAACTCACTTTCAAATTCAATATCAAACACATAGCCCATCTTTTCACTAAACCCAAACCCCAAAATCATTTTTCTTTTAAAAATATATTTTCCATAAAAATTGATTTTCATTTCAAAATCCACCCACACCAACCAAGACCAAATTAGTAAATAACTAATACCAAACTCCAGGAATCTGGGACTACTGGCTATGCATAACCCAACAAAATAGTTAGTGGGAAATCTCATAGGTATGAACCAATCACTAGTAAAACATTGAGTAGTGCACTTAGGTATCACATGGGTCATTACTCTAGCAGATACCACCATATAATTCCATATCACTTAAACTACCATCCCCTAAACACACAACCAATAAAAGATGGATCAAATCCTATACCTCCCCTAGAAACTCGAGGCTTAGGATGAGTAAGAGTTTTCATATCTGTTATCATCCCTCCATCTTGAGATCCAATAGTCATATATCCAATCTACCAAACACCCCAAAATAAAATGGTCTTCTATGATACTATTTTCTTTATGAACCATGTTGGGATTCCATCCAACCAACACACATCATAATCTAATACAGGGCCTGAGAGGTGTACCTCATCTTCTCAGGATGGAGACTAGCACGAGTAATCCAATATTTAAAAATTGGAATGATTTGGGCCAAAACATCCATGATCAAACAATGGCAATAGATAACACTTCATATAAAAACAAATAACGGATTCTCATTAAATTCATAAATAGGGTCTAGATATAACAAAGATGAATGAAATAATAAAAAAAACATAAACAAAACCCAAACTAACAAAATATCTACATGACCGCTTGATACCAACAAACTATATGACCAACCTACTCCAAAGGAATCCCAAACTAGAAACATGGACCTAAAAAATAGATCGATTAAACCAATACTGAGTTGAATAAGTAGGGTGTGAGAATACAATATTTCAGTAGGTAATCACCATAGAGTATAACCATATCCTTACAATAAATGTAACAAAACTAGTTTGAATTACATTTAGAAAATTGGGTTTTACAATTTTTACATAATCAGAAGAATATTTCTATAAATTTCATGTTTCCAACCACACACACTATTCCAGCATTTTAATATAGTTTTATATTTCAAAATTATGTTGAAAACCCAACACTAAAAGCAGCTAGTAAAAAAGAAATAAAAACGGAATATATTGTAAAAAGGAAACGAACAAGTAAACACAAAATAATTGAGCAGGTAAAATAATTGTATCAAAATAAAAAAATGTCATACATATATTAAACATGGAAATTTACAAAACATCTCTATAAGAAATCCCTAGACGTACTCAGATTAGACTCACCTATTGGAATATGGTGCAACCCTATAGCCAATAAAAAAATGGTTTCTCTAAAATATACAATCCAATGGCACCTCCTAGCTAACCTCTTAATAAATCAAGGGAAACCAACCTATCTAATTGTGGTTGATAAGAAACCATCACTAAAACCTATAGATGATGCCCAAGAATTTGATGATAATAGTATGCGGTGAATGGGGAGTTCCTCACACACGTGGATCAAACCAATAATATACAACAATCATTATTTCCTATGTCATCCATCGACACCACCTATGTGGTGGCCCTCTTCTAGGAGGGTCCACCATAGAGGTGCCTATCACCAATGTGTCAAACAAATGTTCCAAACAGGACTTCACATCACATGAGTTTCAAAAATAAATTCTTAAATAATTACAAAATACAAACATGTACATTTCATTTTAAAATCTAATTTTACTTTCCAAAACCATTTAGAAAAAAGTCAAAACATACTATAATATTGAAAGGGACAAAAATACCTTTATATCATTTTGTTACCAACCCACACCATAAAGTTCATATGGTGATATGCCTTTGTAAATAATTTTGAAAACCACATTTGAAGTGATTTAAACACCATGTAACCATTTATTATATCTCAAGAATTAAAATACATACTTCAGAAAGGATATGGATGAAAACACCTACCTCAATCGTGTGACAATAAAACAAGACATTATAGGAAGGATGAACTGAACCTACGGGACGATCTAAAATAATTAACTTCAAGGAAGCATAAGACTCACATAAAACCATGTCCTCTAGGGTTTATCCAAAACGGGACCAATGAAGTAAGAACTAAGAATCCAAACTGAATGATAAGGAAAAGCAAAAATTACACCAAAAACATAGAAAAACACACTTTGAAAGCACAATGGAGGTTTAATGTAGGAAAATAATCCAAGGGAGAGGGATTTGGGAGCCCCTTTAATTCCATAAAACTGACCATGGATGATGGAAATCAAAATTCGATAAAATTAGGGTGGTAAAAAAGTGGAATTTGCAACTTTTTATGGATTAGAAAACATGCACAGTTTGGTTGCACAGTTTTCCAACCCATGCACACTATACAAGGAAGAGGTAAAACCCACATGGTTTTCTTGAATGGTTTTGGAAAACATTTTCCAACTATGAAAAATGGATCAATAAAATTTCATATCCACCTCACACACTTGTTGCAAAATATTCCTAAACTGTGTCCAAGTAGTATGACTAGTCCCTAGAACCAAAAAAGACCCACATGATTTCTCTATGTCCTATCATGGATTGGACAAAACCATACTCAAACCATTCCAGGAAAAAATGAAAGAAGGGAAAATGGACACTTCATAATCTTTCATAAGAAACATGGTTGTCCCCCAATATTGCACACAAGCCGTGAAAAGTACAAAATCCACCCAGAAACTACAAAACATAAAAAATCAATCTAGGAACTTGACCCGAACCTCAAATGAAGGATCTAATATAAATAAAAAATAAAATAAAAGAAAAACTATGATCAGGGTGTGATAAGAATGGTAATGTGGTAAGGATAATTTACCAATAACATAACCAACTTTTAGGATTCCTTATTACAACTAGGAGGTTGTGTGTTGAATTTCATAATAATAACTCATAGATATGTTGAAGTTTCATTTAAATCATATACATTAAAATTATTTATTCAGAAAATATTTTGGTAAATCTATACGAGGAATTTTTATTGAATATAATTATGAATTTTATGTTCCATAAGTTAACATGGAAGATGATGTTTCCTTGAAAGAACCAAATGTTTTGAGTTGTTCTAGTCTATAAAAAGTGTTAAGAACCAAGAATTTTCCTTTGAAATGGATATCTTAATGTTGATATGGAATTAATATTTTGAATAACACTACATAATATTTTATGTGATATTTAATATCATATAGGATCAAACATAAAATATTTGATTTAAGAAATGTTGGATGCAATCATTGATATTTTTACAATTCGTGACTCGAATATTGTGATCTCATAGTATGAGTGGAGTTAAAAGAATTTGAAAATGTCTTGTATGTAAGAGTATTCCTAATCTAGACTTTAAATATGAAAAAATTAAAAATATTTTCCGTGATTATGTAAGATTATGTTCATTAGGAATGTATAAATATGCAGTAACGTCTCTAGAAGTGTGATTCAATTCATTTGAATCTTACACATGAAACTTGTTGGAAGAGTAATTTCTATTGAAAGTTAACATTATTAATGTAGATTTTAATTTAAAGGAAAAGGTAAAATTTAAAAATATTTAGATTCAATAGTGATGTTTCTGAAAAAATATAAATAAATGGAATAATTTTTCCCAACGGTTTACGCAAAGGACTATTTGAAATGGATATGTATGAAGTAGTAAAAGGTTTTTGTGAAGGATCATTTCTAAAAAGGATTTATGAGAACCCATGAATGGTTAAAAAAAGATTATTTTCATAATGGTTTTTTGTGACAACATTTGATGAAATATTTTTTACAAAACAATCAAATAGAAGTAGAGTTATTTATATTATGGAGACAAAAACAGTCTGTAAACCAAGAAATGTTAAACTTATACAAAATCCCAAAAAAAAAGGACTCATTTTTTAAAATATGGAGGTTATTATAAATTTTTACTATAAAATTAATGAAATTACATTAAATGGAGTTACAAAACGTCATATTGGTTTAAAAAATATTTTTATGGTACTATGACTATAAATTGGCCCCTTGAGAACTTCCTTTCAGATGATGAGGGAAATAATAGAAGATGAAAAACAAATTCATTTATGAATATTGAACTCTGAAGGTGTTTATTGATGGTAGTTCAATGAACGATTAATAGGAAAGCCAAAAATATTATTATAATGGATATACCATGATGAATTTTTTGAATTTTAGACTATGGTGGATTTTCATGAATTCAAAATTTGAGTCTAGAACTCACACATTTCATAGTATACATCCTTAAAATTTTATTGAATTGATGTTTTGAGAATGATAATATATATAATTACAAATAAAATTTTAGGTTTCAATATCCAATTTGAAATAATATTAAGAGTTCCAAATAATGATTCAACTAACACATTTGGTTTAGTTCAATGAGTGAATTCTGAAAGGAAGAAGAAGGATTTCCATCACTATAACGGGATATAGAAGAGGAAATGGTAAAATAAGATAATTCTAATTTTTAATTATCTAAATCTATATATGAATATATGATTTGGTAATATTATGATGTAAAAAAGGCTCATCTTCACATTATATAGTTGATCTAACCCACTATTAAAGGATGAGAGTTGTGAACATAGATCCTAACAGATCATATTTCTAAAGACAACAATTAAAGTTGAATTGGAAGGCTATGATAATATAGTAAAGACCATGATGTCAATAAACTATTCAAGAGACCTCAATTTATATCTACTGTTAAAGAGACACAAAAATCTAGAAAATTATTATTTCATTCATCGAAGTTGTCTGTTGTGGGATGAAGTGGGAGTGACCCTTGGATCAACATATTTTATTTACTATAAGGATATTAATAAATGTATTGAGTATTGTAACCTTACAGTATGTTGAGACACCATAGACTTGTTATCCGTAGATTACCCATTTGTAGTGATGAATGTAAAATCCCAATATCCTTTTCATGCATTGCATTTTTTCATTTTTGTTTATTATTCTGTGAGATTGGATGCATGAGAGGATGAGAGATTAAACATTTTCCCTATAATAAAAGGAAATGATCCCTATTACCTAGAGGATCAAAATAGACGAAATTTTTTAATCATTATACACCATGATTGATGCTCTTCTAAGGGTTCTTCAGGTCAAGCTAATCCCAAAAAGTCGTATTAGATAAAAAAATTATGACTTAGTTATCAATATCTCAAATTTTTTTGGATTTATTTCACTTATATAATCATTGATGATGACTCCAATTTTTAGTGGAACAAAATATGACTAATGGATGAAATAGATGTTGTGTTTTTACAATATTGTGGTTAATTTTTCTCTAAGTATATACAATGAGATACTGATCAGGCTATGAATAATTATATAATATTTAATATAACGATAGATAACATATTCTCTTGATAATTTTCCATTGAGATATAGGGTAAAAACAGTCATTATGACAATATATTAAAAATTTGTAAAAAGTTATAAGTAATATAAGGGAAACATGGAAATTAAATTTAGTTTTGGAGTCTACCTCAGGAGAAGAATGAAAATACAAAAATAATGGGAAATAAGAGTAAAAATCAAATTAAAACCTCCTTTTGATAGAAATAATGATGAAAAAGATGATAAATAATACTCTAGAAAATATAGAATCCCTAATGAAGGTTATTATTTATGATATCATTATTAAATATTATTCTATCAATATTTTTTATGTTTCTTATATATCAAAAAATATAGAATCCATCATTAAGAATATTGTGGATAGTTATTCAGTCGATGAAGTTGAAATAATATTTCCTCATAAATTTAGTGAATGTTCATTTAACAATCAAGATGAGATCCAATCATTGTATGAGAAAGTGGATAAAATATAGATATTTCATTTAGTGAATTATACATTCATATAATATCTATCCACGGAGTATAAAAAATGAATAGATTATAGGTGTGCTAGAATTTCAATATAATAATGATGGGTGAAAATATGAAGGGGAAAATGACTTACTTGGAGAACATATAAAATGGGAGTGAAATTAAATTTAAAAAAAATGATATGAAATAGAGAGTTACCCCCATATATAGACAACTTCAAACGAACATAAACTGTTTATATGATACTGACTCAATGTTAGAAAAGGTGGTTAACCAACTAATGGAGAAATATGAGATAATAAAGAATCATGAATAAAATTAGATCCTCAAAGGGAAAAAATCCTTACATTCCCTCCATACAAACATCAATAATTGGATAATATAAAGTTATAAATATGGAATCAATGAATAAATATAAGTTTCTTACTAGCTTTAGAAGAGATTTCTCTTAGGGAATGGATGTTATGACATGTTACTATTGTAAAATATTTGGATACAATGTGAAAGTGTTACTTGAATCCCAAGGGCACAAAGGTGGATGAAAAACTACTATATCAATAACTAAATAGAGGAATGTCTATAAAAAAATTTAATTTAAGTCAATATTTTATACTTGATTTAACATTTATCTTGTGAAAAAAATTAATAATAAAGGGAAAATAGAATTCATATGGGACACCTTCATTCCAATGAAATAATGGAAGATATATTTCACCAAAATAAAATATATTAAGCTATAAAACATGTTAAATATCTCAGATGAAAATAATATAACTCAATAAAGGGTCCTCTAGACACCAATGATGGCACACACACAATATCCCTGATTAAGAGAATTAAAATATATTTGAAAGAAAAAGAAAAAAAAGATTATACAGTATTGTTAAAGTTAAAGGTGTATGATAAGAAAGAGTTACAAATAACAAATAATATAGATAAGGAAATATTGGTTCTTTATGAGGATAAAAAAATTAATTCCTTAGGGGTTTCATAAATCATACCACTTTTTAAGAGATGAAGATAGGTGGAAGAGCCCTTCTATAGAAGATGAATCATGTTAATGGATGATATAAGAATTCATAAATTAAGGAATCGTGCACAAGTGGGGTTAGTCTCACAAATAAGATGAATCCCATACCAAAGAAAATAGAGAATACATATTATCATATCTTGAATAAATATTTCCCACGTTGAATCACCCAAAGGAGAACCTCTAGAATGTCTTGAATGAATTGTGAAACCATATAGTAGGTTTATATTGACAATCCATATTCCTCTACTTAAGATAATTGAGATACCCCTATCCTCATGTGTTTAAATGTTTTTAATTATTTTTTGATGTTGTCAATAATTAATGGGGGATATGATCCATGGGGAATTTTTAAGATGAAATACGTGACTGCGATGGAAAGGAGATACCTGAAGCATATGGGTTCAGAGTGACTAAAGTTCTTAATTGGTATCAAACCTATGAAAAGGGGCTAAAATGGTATCAAAGACTTGATCTAACATAATATTACATAATGAGAAACCATATAGGATTTATAATCTTAATCATATTTTTTATGTTATGATGAAGAAATTAATATGATTTAAATACTACTAGTATTTATCCATTAGTATGCAGCCTACTTCAGTGAGCTAAAATTGTTATTTGGCCACATCTCAAGTGGTGTGATACCAATAAAAGAAGGAGAAGATAACTAAAATAATGAAGAAAAACAATTCATGGAATTATTTTGTTTTTATTAATATACAATGAAATTTATTTTGATCTAATTATTTTTAGGATACCAAAATATGATTGTGGAATTTCCCATAACCAAAAAAAGTCTTCCAATGTATAAATTATTCATTAAAAGGATTATTGAAATTAATTCATTGAAGGGATGTTTTGGATGAGAACTAAATGTCTATTAAGCCTCATCTAAAAATAAGAATCAAGATGATTAAAGTAAGGTGAATGGATATGAGGTGGTATTATGAATTGTTTATAAAAATATGTCACCAATTTTTTCTATATGTAGAAAGGATCTCACATTTTTTGATTTGTAGTTTATTTTATAAAAGTTTTTAATAAGGTTTGAGAAGACATCATATGTTGTCAGAAGATATAAAATCGTAATCTATTAGTGTATCCTATATTATGTGAGTAAAATTTACATCTTTGATGTTACTGACGTAAAATATTATTTCATACACAATGTTTCAACTTTGAAGGACTCCAAAATTTATCAATTACCCATTTCTAGGAGGTAGATTCACTCACTAGAAAAATTTGAGTAAAATAAATTTAGAGAGAGAAAATTGTATGGAGCATAATATTTGAAAATTATATAATTTATTTATTCATCAAGTTGAATCCAGAATAAAATGAATGTGTGGAATTCCAATAGTTGTAAAATCTGAAAAAGTTTAATCAACAAGTAGTTGGGATAGCCTTAGGGGTCGAATATGTAAATCATATTTTCTATTTCATGTTCAAAATATATTTTTTTATGTTTTGATGCCAAATCATTTTTTAGATAACATTAAATTTTTTATATATTATATTGATTTTTTATGTTATCTATTGGTATAATGTGAGCTCCAAAGTAGATTATTTTTTTGGAGAGGATGGAAGAGCCTAATGTTGAATGGATTGAAAATGGATTTCATGAAAAAGAGGGACAAAAAACTCTATAAATTTTTTCATCAGTTGATATGGATCATATTTATCTAACAATTACTTTTTTGAGAAATAATTATGTTCATCCAGGGGGAGTAGAGCTAATAAGGTACGATATAGGGGGTGAAAACATGAAAAAATTAAGAGACCTAATGGGTGAGAAGGAATGAAAATATTACCTAAAAAAGGAGAACCATTGAATTTTATTGAAAAAGGCGGTGAGAAAAATAAACCACAAATAAAAAAACTTTTTTAAAGAGTTTGGAGTTATAAGTTATAAAAGTTTTTATGTTATAATTCTCAAATAAAAAATAAAAAATATTAGAATTATGAAACAATTATTTTTGTGGCTAGACTTATTGATAGTAACAATTGGATTTATTGAGTAATAATGTAAAATTTATAGTTTTAATTTAGTTTTTAGAAGTTATTTAGCTTATTATGGTTTTGAATAGTTGAATAATTTATGTATGAAGTGTAATATCCAAAATGTTTCTTTAAAGACGGTTAATCATTGAATAAGTTGGAACATTTGTGTTGTTCTGCTCCATTAGAAAATTTAATAACAAAGAAGTTTTATTTGGATGGGGAGATTTCAGATATTATGTTTTACTTGATATTTGGTATAGTAATGGAGAGGCCTACAAGTGATACATAATATCACCTAGGAGGATACAAAATATATTTGAGTAAAGAAAAGAAATAAAAGGCCACAATTATTTTCATAATTCAAGGTGTTAAGAAAAGGTTCTCTCCATGTGGATGGAGATTCATGCATTTGAAAAATCCTGGTATATATTAGTGTTCTTTATCCAGTCTTTAAATATATAAAATAAAACATAGTTTCTTTATGTGTATGTGATTAATTTTATTAAGAAGGTATTAATTTGTGATAACATCAAAATAATCATGATATTCATAGTTCAATTGTTATGCATTGATCTACTTTGAAGAATAATTTTTTAAAGAATTCATGATTCTACAAGTACTTGTGAATTTTAAGAAAACAATAAAGTATAATGAAATTGAATTAAATAGTGAAATTACATGAAAAACTCAGATAAATAGTAGAATATCACTAAAGGATTATTAAAAAGGTTATTCATAAAGGATTTATGTGTAAGTGATCTTTTTTTCATAAAGGTAAGGCTTATAAAAAGTATATTCTACATAGGGAACAATATTTAATAATGCATGAAGAAACATTTTTTGATTCCTTCACCTATTAATTATCCCATTTAGAACTTTATTTGACATTAAAAGGGAGTTAATTTATGATAATAAAAAATAATCTCTTCCTCCATGAGGGGTGAACTCCTGATGAGTTTTGTAATGGAAGTTCCATGATGGGATTTCAGAAAAGAAAAACAATGAAGATGTTTTTAATGGACTAACCATGAAATACTTTTGATAATCTAATTCTAGAAAGTTTTTTTTGAAAGGAATATTTGAGAATATAAAATTCATGGTGAAGATTATATGCCTTTTATCTTATGAATAAGTTAGGATTTGAGTTTTAAATCGAACATAAATAATATTCGAAGGTTGATATTTCTAAATTCGATCCAGATAAACAAGAAGATATCAATATAATTCCACTCTATATTTTTTTTCTAGTTCATGGAGAAATGTATTAGATCAAGGAGGGAGAGATCCAATGTTATACTAGGGTATAAAAGTGTATAGAGAGAAAAAAGATAATTCTAGTTAAGAATTTCCTTTATCTAGAGATTAAGTGTTTGTAATGGAATATTAAGGAAGTTAGAAAATCCACTCTCACATCATGGAATTGATATTATTTTAAATTAAAGGAGTTGATAAGTGAATGTGAAGCATAATAAAATATATATTTTAAGATTAGGCTGACTGTTTTATTAAAAACCTATACTGATCTGGAAGAGATCTTCATCTCTACAAGCTTTTTAAGAAAACATTATTTCTATAATCTATTAAAGAGACCCTCAAGTCTATAAACTAACTACTCAAATCCCTAATGTGGTTATTAGATTTAATTATATGGAATACACATATGATCAAAATTATTACATTCTCATACATTTTTAGTGACTATAGTAAGTATTTTTACCTCCTTGTACATCAACACACTGTTTGTATATGCACCTTGAAGTATCCCTTTGTTGTGAGCAATTTAAAATTCCTATGTTTTATATATTCCTTAAAATTAAATTTTTTATTTATTATATAGTGATAAGAAAAGTGATATAGGATGATAAATATAACATCATACTTCTTAGATTTGGAAACGATATATGCAACCAAGATTAAAAAAAGAAGAGAAATAATTAAATTGATGTACACCATATTTTAACCCACCTCTCAAGGTTCTTCAAGAAAATATGGATACAACATTAAATATATCAACGAATATTCTAGATCAACTCAACATGCTCTTAATGTAACATCTATAAAGTATACACATCCATCATGGGTTTCACGTCCCATTATCTACAGGATTCTAGAGTATCGATGACCATATTGTCATGGTAGAACTCATAAATAGACCCTCATAAACCCAGTTCATGTTACTCAATTCATTTTTTACATAGAAATATTTTTAAAATAGTTTCATGTAATTATTATAAGGTTAGTTCTCTCTAAATCTATCCTAATACATGAAAATATCATATAAACCATTTTGAGTTCATAAGGACCAACTACTTCATCCAAGTAGAGTTTTTCTTGTCAGATACCACTTAGTGAATCCAGTCCATTTTAATGATTTATCAAATTCTGAAAGATATATATATTATTATGGATTTATATTAAGAAAAAATATATCCATGAAAGAAATATTTATTTTTATGAATAATATAATTATACATACCCATAGTGATCCATTGAAACAAATAACTCTAGATTCTGAGTTTAAACAGTGGATTTCCCACATGGAAAAGTAGAGACAGGAAGTGAAGAAGGAATGAATAATGTGGATTTAAACAAGAAATGGTAGAGGGTGATCGTTTAATAAAACAATGTCATTTAAAATAAAATAAATAATATTATAAAAAACTACATAGGTACACACTAGGTACCAGTTCAACCGACATTTGATTATTGGTTCCCTATAGGGTATCATACCTTGGTCCATCGTGTGGTTGGAGACTCGTTTGGGTTCCCCCATTTCCAAATCCCCTATGTAACCAATCAATTATAATTGGGTACCCAATGTTATTTGTTAAAAAATACAAAACTCCCATACCATGTTTAATCTCCCAAAACTAACCCTCAAGCCTCTATTAAAAAATCCAATACACCAAGACCATAAATTTTACGAGTTTTTTACATTTTGACACATCTTTACCTTAGAATTTGAAGGGTGGTAAAATATATCCACCATATTAAATCTCACCCCCTTGTTCATAAATTTAAATTTGTCCACGAACATCTCTAGTCACTTTTCTCTCTTATTGGATTCTAATTACCCTATATTCTCTATGATATGACTGTGCTTCCACTCCATGTGTACCAAAGAAACCAACATCCCATAGAAAAACGTTGCACTCTAATCCCCAATACAAACCTATCATTCCATGAACGATGCATCATATTCTATATCTATATCATTGATATTGGTCACATGAAAATGATTAGGATTGTATCTCTTATAATGAGATACATGGAATACAAAATTTGTTATACTATATCTTCGAGGATGTGATAATCGATATACCATAGTATTGATCATATCAATAAACCTAAACTAATCAATGAATTTGGGTTCTATAATACCCTACTTCCATATCTATATGTTCCCCAAT
The DNA here is from genome assembly GCA_963277665.1 of Viscum album. Taxonomy (NCBI): domain Eukaryota; kingdom Viridiplantae; phylum Streptophyta; class Magnoliopsida; order Santalales; family Viscaceae; genus Viscum; species Viscum album. Next base: position 791,988,889 of record OY728120.1, read on the forward strand.
AAAGTAAAAACTCTTATAGAATATTTTTCTTCAACCTGAAACTTCATAGGGGTGTGTCATTGGTCTACATACGAACACTACTTTTATTGAGTAGTCTTTATCTCATTCCTAATATACCAGAGAGGGTATTCTGTACCATAAATGAGACTTGATATAATGACAGATAGATCCCATGAATCTAACTATCATATAGGTGATTCATATGCAATTATAATAGATAGTTCCACTAACTCTAACTATAATAAATGTGCAAATAATTACCCACCATACAAGGACTAAAATGGTGCTATCTATATCTATGTCTCATAAAAATTATATAGGTTAAGGAAAAAAGTGTGAGATGAATCTCTCATGGACTTCTTAATTGAATGATACATTCTAAAAGCATGAATTTTAACACTCAATTAGTATTATCAAAATAACAACTTATCTAAGGATAATATACCAGAATTAAATACATTTACTTATTCATAACCATCTATATTACCTCTTAGAATCATGAAAAAAATCATGGATCCTGATTTGAAATAATTCTCCTTGGTACACCTTGTAGGAATACTATTGTTAAAATGTATAGATGACCCATATATTCAATAGAATATGTTTATTTGGTTAGATTAAAATGAGCAGCATTTTTTACCCTATGCACAATAACCCATATAATATCATTTAACTGAGGTGAACATGGTAATTGAATCATAAAGTCCATCATCACATCATCCCATTCCCACTAAATAGTGTGTAACATTTGGAAAATATTAAGCAACCATTGATGTTATAACTTAACCTATTATCAAGTAAATCATTATTAGTAGAATATTATAATACCCTTATTTATTCTGAGTCACCTATACTACCTATGAATATTGTGATAAAACATCATCATCCTTGGGTGAACAACCCATATCGGGGTAGGAGATCCCCATACCATCTTTTTGTGCATGCATGTTGGGACCACCACATGAACACATAAATAAACAATAACATATTCATCTATGGTCAAATCATGAATTGAATTCCCACCATATATATTATCCCTCATCAATAAAAAATATAAATCTAATAGCATGTTCTCCTTCACCCTATCAAGGATTAAAGAGATAATACTCAACATTATGCATATAGCCCTTTATAGATAATCTTATAAGTAAAGATGAATTTTATCAAAGATGAATTTTAGACACCACTAACTTCTAGTATCATGATCTATCTAAGAGTGAGTCTTCATAATTATCACATTTTCCAAGACATTCGTATTCCCATTAGAATATTTCTTCTCAAATTTAAAAGGATGGAGATACTAGTGCCACATCCTATGCCCAAGTTTCATGTCATAATAAAAGAATATATATTTAAAGTTTGTACAGACCATGTTATTTATATATAGTTTATGTCATATTCGGAGAATATATATTGATGATCTGTATAGACTAAAGACCTCTCACCCAATAGGTAATGATTTCAATTTCAAAATGATATCACTACTCCTTTAAACACAAGATCATGTGTTTATCACTTCCACTCATGTTACCTTAGTTTCCCAGATATATAAGATAATTTTCACCTGGCCTACATCTGAACATCTCCAAGAAAGAATCTGGATGCATCTAAATAAAATCTATAATCTTCACCAAATTCAGGTATGTAATGGATCAATGTAGAGAGACTTCCTTCTAAATCATGAAAATATTTTTTATAGGTGTCCACCCACATGAAATTCACCACCTTCCTGGTTAGATCCTTTATCAATGATTCCAACCTAGAAGAATAATTAAATGAATCACTAGTGGTAACCTACCATCCTAGGAAACTATAATACTTGATGATAATCATTGGGCACTATTATGAAACCATTTCCTCCACTTTCTCGGAATTTATATATAATCCTACCTCTAATGTCACTTTACCAATGAAGAAAAACCCCTTGATCTAGAACTAACATGTTAAAATCAATGAATATAATCGATTATTTCTAATTATACAGAGAACAATCTATAGATTGAGGGTATAATCCACCCCTAATTATGATTATTCTAGAATATCATCGATAAATATTTTCATGAATAGGTCCTGATATGGATGAAATATAACGGTCATTAGATGCGTGAACATTGTTAGTGTATTTATCAAATTCTACCACATCACGTGATACTCAATAGATTATATATTTTCTTAGATGTATTGTAAGTAATTTTTGATATTTTCAACTGATATTGATGATATTCACATTTAAAATAAATATTATAGAATAACATGGATCCCATTAGCTGATCGAAGAGGTTAAATAAATGAGAAAAGAGATATTGTTTCATGATTTTTACAGGGTTTTATATTTGGAAATACATCATAATTTGTAAATAACCATCACCATTCATTATCAATAAAATAGGAGCAAACAAAGGGGATGTCTTCAGAATTATAAAGCCCTATGACTCAGGGTCATCGAGTGTCACTATTAGCTCTTTGTTCGAAATATGAGTAAATCTGTATGGTTAAATTAATTTGGGATCCAAATTTAGCATACTCCCACTCATTAAATAAACCTTTATCTGGGTTATAAATCTCAATAAATCATTCATAAATATTTCCTGAAACATATAAACTGTAGGGGGAATTCTATTTGAATAATATCCTCATATATCAAAACAATTCTTGTATACTTGGTTGATATCATATAAAATTGTCATTATTTAGTTCTCGAGTGTCCCACCATCAAATTATAATATCGAATATGTGTTTAAAAATAAAAATTAGTATATTTTAAGGATACCCATTGGTGATAATAGTCAATGTTTACTCAATACTGAGTTAATTAATCCATTATAAGAATCACATTGAAAAGACACATATAAATCACACTGAAAATTCTAGAGGATTCTATACTCACAGATAATAATATAACACCTAGTAAAAATCTGAAGAATATCAAATACCACCCATAAATTTTAATAGATAAAATATACACCATGAAAATACTCTCCTCATAAAACTATAAATATGAGTCAATATAAATAATTATGATGTACCCAAATAAAATAATGTAGATGCATTATTGGAATCTACATAAATCATACCTCATACTGTCACTTGGACCACACTCTACTCTATAGTGGTTGATTTGATAAATAAATCTAATCTATTAACTAATACTAATCTCCTATCACCTAAATTCCCTGAGGGTTACATCTTAGCTATTAATGATAACCCTACCCTTAGTTAAAACAATCTCCTCTGTGACAAAAATCTCTTGAGGAACCCCAACTAAAATACCATTTTGGTGCTCTTATCCCTTCTCCTAAAAATTATGTATAACTATAACTACACACATCCATTGATCATTTTTGAATACCATATATTGTCAATAGGAATCCCAACTCTCTACAAAAAAAATACTCTTACAATGGTCTATAAAAATTTAACTTTTAATGACATTGTTTTATACATTAGTATCACTAGATAGAATCCAACCCATAAAGATGAAGAGATAAACCCCTACCTTGAAATGACTTAAAACTACATCAATAGTATTAATCTTCATATATTTTCTTTTTGTGGCTTGATTACACATCCCAGACCAAATAGAAGGTAAAAACTGAGTAGATTATCTACGCCAAATCACGATTTTATCAGCAATTAGTTCTTGATTTATAAACTAAATAAATATATCTTGATATAATATATTATCTAATAATTAGGTAAGATAACTCAAACTATACCCAAATTGATTGATCTTGGTATTCTTGATGCCCTCAATCATGAGGATGGAGTGGAACATTCTAGTAAAATAAGTGGTATAGTCTAAAATGAAATTCCTCGTGGAAAATTTACATGAAATATTTGGCTCAATATACCCTCAAATTGTATGGTATGAATTTCAAAAAGTAATGAGACTTAATGTACATATATGAGATGCCTATATGCTAATAAATCTATGAAAATATTCCACTAACAATTGGTTGGTCCAGGAAGCATATAGGTATCTAGAATTTCCATTCACTATGGAGGTGTCTTGATCTAGTAAAAATGGTCTATAAAGACTCCATCCAAAAATGATAAACCTATGTTTTAGAATCAACTCTATAGGGAAGGGGATGTTGTAGTTATAACTCTATTTTTACTTCTGACATGGTCATTATAGATCTTGATTACCAATGAACTATATATTGTAATACATGATGAAGACTTTGTCAGAGATATGGATAAATGGGAGGTATAGATGCAAAAATATTTTCTGACTTCTTTACCGATGGGGAATGCTTTTCTCCACTGTTCACGAACTGAAAAAGATTCTTTCGTGGTGGAATGTCTTTATAAAATTAAAGGGTTCAAAAAAATCCCATCATAGGCATTGATGCCACAATCTTGGGAAAAAATTAACAAGAAATATGATCAAATAATCTATACACACACCAAATGATTCAAGGGTTTAATGCATCCCAACTCATGTTTAGAATAAACTACCCATTATATGTTAAGGTATAATGACATATAGGCCTAGATGACCAATTAACACATGAAAAAATTAAACTTAGTAAAAAAAATTGTTTGATTATAATTACAACAATAAGTTATATATGAAAACACTATATACATTTCTATTCAAATTATATAGCATTGTTCTATTAGTCACTATAGAAACCCATTATTTTCATACAAAGATATTACATCTTTTTAGATGATTATTCATTACATTACAAAAACACACAAATTATCACCATAATAGTTTTTTGTATTTAGAGACTACTTACACAATATCCTAATTTGGTGAATGATCAACATCACCTTCCATAAATATCATCCACTTTAGTACTCTTTAAAAATGTACCCTACTTTAAACCTTTCTTCATAACCTTGTGAAAGGAAACATAATAAAGGGTAAGATCAGATTCTTAGTAAGGGTAAAAGAGGAAGATACTTAAGAATAACATGATCATAAGGGTTTGAGAACATGAGAATAACATTTGAAAACTATAAACTTTATATGAAAGATCATAATCCAGAGTCATGAAATGAAGAATGGATGTTCATAAGACATGAATTATATGGGAATCAAATAGCATGACAAATGAGAGAATAATACTGGAAAAATACAAAAATATTTTTCATAAAAATATTCTTAAAACATTGTGAACATGTATAAAAAGAGATAGGTTCAATAATTATGAAAAAAACATAAAATTTCGCTCTTGGATAATCATATATACATGCAACCATGTCCATTTATAACATTACATAATTGAAAGATAGATCTATGTGTAACACATTTAACATGTAATTAGTTTCATGCATAATATTTTGAACATGAAATGAGGTTCATAAATAATATTATTAACATATAATGAGGTTAATGAATATAATTATGAACATGTAATCTTATTATTGCGTAATAACTTTAATCACGAGTTATCGGTATTTACCTAATGAATTGGAGGAGGCCATAGGTCCCACCCATCACATAATGAAAATCATATGTATGTGTGCCATAAGTTCAAAAAACATTCATCATATAGTAACCAATGATACGAAATAGGTTTCATATACCCTTATTCATTTAATAACTTATGGAAAGTAGATAGGTTTTATAATCATTTCATGATTTAATCATATCATAAAAATGTGGATATATATTCGGTTTTGTAATAATTTTTTCATGGAATAACCCATAGCATAGAAACATGTTTCATAAACATATTATCATGATAAACCATTAAGAGAATGAATAAGAATTATATCCTTATTTCATATCCCAGAAAATCATATGTTATATCAAAGGATATCATCTTAGATAAAGAATGATTTTGAAATATCACATGAAGCATTTTCTCACGAAAATATATTTTCATTAAAAATAAATTTTTAAAACTAAAAATTCATAAGAAAAAATTAAAAATATATTTTTTATATAAACATGAAAACATATCAAGTATTATTCAATGAAATTAATGGTCATGATGGCATTAAAATATGCTCATATCGTACACATTAAAAAAAATACAATATTTACATTTTTAGTGACATGATAACTTGAATCATTTGGAAAAAGATATGAAGATTAAATTAAATAAAATTAATAAAAATTTAAGAATTGGTAAAAAATTATTTAATAAATAATTTTAATAAAGTTAAAAATAGTTTGAAAAACATTTTTTTTAAAACGTGGTTTTGGAAGAGAAAGGGTTTTCAACATAAGAGAGAAATAAAGATTATTTTTCTTAAAAACATTTTATCAAATATATTAAGTACCATAGGGTGTAAAAAAGTTAATATTGCATAAAAATATATTTAACAATCATAGGAGAATAAAATTAATGAGATGTATTGAGAGTTATTTCATGATATTTTAACATTGGAGACTTAATCATAAACAACCTTGATAAATGATTCGATTATAACAGAAAATAATTACCACTTTAGTAAAAATGAATTTCTAGAAAAATGAAAGAATAAAATTAATTGAAACATAGAATATAATGGGAATAAAAAATCTAATGATATTACATTAAAAATGGGTTTTATATATTCCACATAAAAGAATATATATTCATAACACGACATATGTCTCAAAGAAGAAAAATTGAAACAATAATCCCATATTAATTTGAAATTATTTGAACAGTAATCCCCATGAAAGAGAGATTCCATCATCGATATATAAATCAAAATTATTTTTAGGAAAAACATCATAAAATACATTTATTGGAAGTATATATACTATATAAAATTACTGGTTAGTGAATATGGCATGTGTCCCACCGAAGTAAAATGTATGTCAGAAATCCATTACTACTTTTGTAATACTAAGAATCATAATACCCAATAAATCATAAAATAAAATGAAAATTTAAATATCTTTAAAGGAAATATATTCATGATATAAAATTTTATATGGGAATTATATACATCGTACAAAAGAAGTTCATTGGGAATTTTCATATGTTTTCTAGAAATAAAAGAGAGACTATAAATCTATTACCTTAAGTCTCAACATCCTACATGAACATTAAAAACTCATGGGTAATAAATATAAATTTATTATTAATATACTTATAACATCCTAGTTCTGGGTACCACCATGAGGAGCCCCATACCCAGTTGGTCACATGGTCTCAAGAGAATTTCCCCAAACACATGAGGTTGCCGACTAGCAATGAGGGCCTTGGGTGTGATAGTGGGGAAACTATGCCATCATTTGCAGAGTAATGTAATAGAAAAACTAGATAACATTAGAAGAAGTAGTAATAACATACTATAAGTAAAGAATAGAATACTGGATGTATTAAAAAATAAGAGTACATATATATAATTGTTGCATGATAGATATTTCTAGGAAATTAGCCAAACCAGTCACAATGCTGGAATAAAGTACTAAACCAAAGTGAAAATAAAAGAAATAAACTCAAGTAGCATTGCGAGACTCAGTTTGTTCGCATTCTCTCTAGCCCCACATCAATCAAGTACCTGAAGTAGAATGGCGGTGTACCATATCTATACCAGCAATAATATAATATGTTTGGGCTCAAAAGCATTACCCAAATAGGGTGTGAGACGAATACTAGTAGGCATCCACCCAAATATATGTGCCTAACAGTCATTGAATATATACAGTAGGGAATAAGAAAAATGAATTAGTAAACAAGGATATACTCAAATGTAAACAATCCTATAGTTTCAGTTGCATTTATTTTCATAAATCAAGTAAACAAATAAACAAAAAAAGTTACCCTCTGGGAAGTACTCACAACCTAACCCCTACGGCACAACCAAACAATCAAAATAAAGCCTCTGGGAAGTAGTCATAGTCTAACCCCTATGGTTCAGCTTTATCAAAGACTCTCTGAGGAAGCACTCACCATCAATTACAACTATGGTCTTTTATTGGTAAACTTCAAAAACTTTAGAGAAGAACTCAACATCCAATTCCCCCTGTGGAATCGCAATAAGGATCTAAAGAAACTCTAAGGGAGAACCCATGTCCTTCCCTCCACTGGTCTTGCAATGTGAAAAGTAAACAGACACTCTAGGTAAGCCCTCGACATCCATTACCCCTATTGTCTTCTACACTAGGTTCCCACAGCCCTATATAATTCAATCATGCACAACGATGTTCAATATCCAAATTAATCCTTATGAACTACTTGGATAAAAATTTTCATGAACTACATGGCTAAAAAACTTCAAGAATATAATATCATCAGATAATATCACTCCATCCTAACAACACTAGGCATAGAAAACAAGCAGCCTAACCGACAATGCTAGACCAAATGGTCAATATCAACACAAACATGAGAAACACATCACAAGAATGAAAAATTACCCTATTCACAATAAAAAATCATCTACCCAGGAACACAAGGCATCACATGAATTAACATTGCTAAAATCCCAAAACATACAATACCCCATTCTAGGGTATTGGGATCTTTTTCATATAATATTTAAACATTCACTACGGAAAGGCATAAACAACCTACTTCAATTTTGTACGATTGATATGCTCCATCATCATCCCTTGAGTCAACATAGAACATAGTAGATCTAAAAAACGTCTAACACATTCAACCAACAATATCTCACGAGATAAATAATTCATGGAATGTGTCTATAAAAGAATGAAGAACTCAAAATGGATATTCCAACACAATCGACATCAGTTGATTCGGAGAAGGGGTGGTTGATCGGGGGCTCCAGGAATAATCAACAATATTCTTTTCTCCAAGACAAGATGAGCTGAGAAGAAGATATTTTTGTCAATTAGATGTGACCTCGGTCCGTTTAATAAATTAAAAAGAAATATAAACGATGTGTTCTTTGAAAGTACATGGCATGTATATTCCTTTATAGGGTCCCGCTTTAGGTAGTCTCTAGGTCACCCCACACGGCCTTGTTCTCGGCCGTTAGATGGCTAGTACATGGCCACCCATGGAAACTGGGTGCAAGACATGTAATCCAAAGTACACGAAAATTACTCCTTAAATTCTCACATTCTCCTCTTTTTCTAAAAAACACTAGAAAAGAAAAACCATACATAAAAAGAAAATGTGGGTTCTTACAAACATCCCCCCTTAAGGAAATTCGTCCCTAAATTTACATAGCAAGGCGGTGTAAAATAAGAATCCTAAAATAGCTCCGACCACTATGATCTTACATCGGCCTCCCTCTCTGAAGTCTTTTCTTGTACTCACCCATGATTCGATATCGCTCATACATGAGGAAATGACCAGACACATATAACCTTTTCACTATGATAAACAATCTAGGTAGGATTCTCCTCGAACAATGTGTCAAACACCAACTCAACATCCATGGATTGAAAAACATGTGACAGGTCTGAGAATTAATGTCATAATAAAGAAAGTGGAATATGTTTTTCATATCCCGATACCTCTGAGGTAGCTGAAACTGATAAGAAACTGACCTGACATTCTCCAAAACCTCAAACAGTACAACATATCTCGGTGAAAGCATACCCTGTCTAATAATCCTCCTATGTCCCAAACTCAGAGTGACATGCTGGAAAACCTACTCTCTGACCTCAAACTCTAGAGGCCATTTCCGTCTATACACATAAGACTTCTTTTATGACTGTGCAGTATCCATCCTCTTCTAAATCGACTATATCTAATCTGTGGCCTCATATACAAGACATGTTACCATCATAGCTATCTCTCTTACTTCCACCCAACATAAGGGTGATCAACATGGCCTACCGTACAAATCCTCATATGGTTACAACTGAATACTTTCATGAAAAATATTTTTGTAGGAAAACTCCACAAGAGGGATGTGCTTCTCCCAAGATCCTACAAAATTATAAGATGCATGTTTGAAGTGTGTCCTCCTGCACCTATATCACATGCTCAGACTGGAAATATATCTGGGGATTGTAAGATGTACATGGAAGTACCTGTGTACCCAAAGACCTCTATAGTCCCTACCCGACCCAAGATGTAAAACTAGAATCCCTTTCTAGTACAATGTAGTGCAGAACTCCATGTAAACATATAATCACTCGAATGAACAGCCATCCTATCTCATCAAAACTCAAGGTCTCTTTGATCGGAAATAATTTAGAAACTTTCATGAGCCTATCAATGACAAAAAAAATACATCGTTCCCTCGAGGCTACCTTGGTAAGTCTATCATGAAGTCCATCGTGACATCATTCCACTTCCACTCGGGAATGGGTAACTACTGCAAAAGCCATGCTGGTCACTGATGATCCGCTTTCACCTACTGACATGTGGAACACCTCATCACAAAGCTAGAAACATCCATATTCATATCGAGACACTAATTCTGATGGTGTAGATCTCAATAAATATTGTTGATTCTAGGATGAACTACCCAAACTGAGGAATTAATGTCCCTCATCAGCTCCACATGTATAGCTGTTGGCACCCACATGTTCCTATGAAAATGAAAGATCTCATCCTCGCCTATGGTCTATCCTGGAATTGGGTCCTCTCCTATCATAATCTACCATATAACCTAGCCTTCATAATATAATGTCTGACTCATTCCCACTAGATCAAGTAGAGTAGAGGTAACAACCATAGAAGAAAGAAACGTATGCCCCTATATATCTTGTACCCTCAAATGCATCCCATAGAATATATCTGTAAGTATCCACTCACTAATAGACTCCTAAACTGCTTGTATCTGAGTCATCCTACTCAATGCAGCATCTACTGTGTTTCCTTTCCTAATCATATAGGCATGATCAAAATCAAAATACTTAAGGTACTCAACACACCTTCATTGTCTTAAATTCAGATTGCGCCGAGGGAAGATACACTTGAGACTTTTTTGGTAAGTAAAAATCAAAAAATTCTCTCCCAACATTTAATGTTTCTAACAATGTAAATCATGAAAAACTGATGCCAAATCTAGATCGTGTGTTGTGTAATTCATCACATGTGGCCTCAACTACTAAGACCCATACATGATGACTCCCTCCCCTTGCATAAGTACTTCTACCATCCGGATACCTAAAGAATCATGGTAAACTCTATAACTCCGGTCAGGCTCTAGAAAAACTCGTATCAGTGCTAAAGTCATCCTCTTTTTCTTCTTTTGAAAGGATGATTCACAAGATTATAACCACAGTTACTTCTCACACTTCTTAGTTAGGACTGTTAGTGGAACTGTTAAGCATGAAAGGTACCTTATGAAACATCTGTAGAATCTGGATATCCCTGGAAAACTCCATACCTAAAATACATACTTCACCTGCCCAAAGAAAATACTGGTCTCATTTTCCTTCGGTCTATTGATACTCCTTTCTCTGAGATAACATTACCCAAGAAGTGAATCTGGTACATCCAAAAGTTAAATATTTTGAGCATAGAATATAGCTTATTCTCTCTTAGTGTACTAAAAACTATCACAAGATGTGTGGCATGGTCAGGTCGAGATTGAGAATACAAGAAGATATTGTCCATGAAGTATACCAAAAAAGAATACAAGTATAGGTGGAACACTCAGTTCAGCAGTTCCATAAAAATTGTAGGTGCATTCATGGGACTGAACAACATATCCAAATACTTCAATAGATTATAACTACTCCGAAAGGCTGTAAGTGGTATATCAGATGGTATAACGCGCAACTGATGATAATCGGATCTCAAGTCAATCTTTGAGAACACCAGGGCTCCTTGAAGCTGATCAAAGATATCATCAATCCCCTACAAAGGGTATCATTTCTTGATTTTCAACTAGTTTAGATTTCGATAATCCACAAAAAGTCTGATGGTACCATCCGCCTTCTTCACAAAAAGGATTGGAGGACTCTAAATAGAATTACTAGGTCGGATGAAACCCTTATCCTGTAACTCCTCTTACTACTTATTGAGATCCTGTAAATCTGGTGTATCCATCTTATAGGTACAAATGTACACCATTTCCTCTCTTGTAACAAGATCAATAGAAAATCCTACCACTCACTCAGGAGGAAAACCTAAAAATTCCTTCGGAATAACATCCTTGAAACGATCTACCACTGGAGGAAATTCCATCTATGAAGTTCCCTATTCATCCAAATATTGATAAGAAATATGGGCAGTAACTCCTCCAAACCCATGATACTCAGTCCTGCTTTGCTCGCCTAGACATCCCATTCACCCTTTTGATTAAACAAGATACCCTCTGGTAATGTGAAACTCACCCTATGATGATAAAAATCAAAAACATTTGGAAGGGAAAAAACTAGTCCAACCCAAGAATGACATCATATCCATTCATCTTGAGGACATAGGGTTTCGATAAGAACTGAAACCCACTAAACTCAAGAGGGCACTTCATAACCTGATTTAACCTAGATGTTATTGTCCACAATGATGTATCCAGTGTTAAGATATCAAAATATGTAAAGATACTGAGCCCAAGGATCTAAAAAACAGAAAAAGATATGAAACTATGTGAATCCCCAGTATCGAAAAGTGCAGAAGCTATGATTGAGGAAACTAGACTCATACCATGAACTGTAGAGGGTCTGAGATCCTACTCTTGATGGGTCTACTCTATAGTAAAAGCTGGGCCTATACCACAGCCATGTGATCCATCCTGACCACCTTGAGCTTATCCACCCTGTTGTTGCTGAATGTCTAGAAATTGGCTACCATCACCACAACCTCCACCTTAGCCTGAACGACTGGATGAAATCCAATTTCCAAACTGATGATAAACTGGTGTTCATGGTCTTGAATGAGTCATAGAAGAATCTCTGTCACCACCTACTAGTGATAAAAAATGATAAAAACACAAAAGATAAACCATCTTTCCACAAGATCGGAACTCCACTCAATCTATCAAGCAATGTGGCCTCATATAACTACTCTTCCCACACTAGTATCACACCACCTAGCCACCAGAAGATGTATCCCGTCTCCTCGGATCTCTGCACATAGACTCCTTCCGGCGATTCCCGCTGTCTGTTAGAGGGGTACCATCTCCGGATGACGAACCGCCCTGGCTCACTGCTCCATAATGCCTCATATTTCACTCTGTGATCAGTTCTTGGTTGACTATAGAGGTGATATAATTCAACCTGAAGATGTTTACCAAAGATCAGATGTCATTCCTATGACCATCCTCAAACATCCTCACCAAGAATAACTCATCATCTCCTGATATGGGTGTGAAGCACTTCAGATATGTGAAGCGAGAAGAATACTCCATAACTGAAAGAGTAACCTTCTTCAGACTCATGAAATATCCAGCTTGATCATCCCTCATTGTGTCTGGGTTGATGTAATAATAGAAGGTATGTTGGAATTGATCCCAATCCATAACTTTCGAGCATCCAGCTAGTGAGATCACATCCCACTACTTATTGGAAGAATCTCGTAGCTTGTAAGTAACATGATTCAACCTTCTCTATGGAGGAATCTCCAAATTATAGAAGATTTAAATAATGGCTTCTAACCATGGTTCTACTTCATTTGGTCCTCCTTCCCCTTAGAAGGTGGGAGGATGTTGCTGCTGAAATAACGATATCAACATTTCCATATATGAGGAAGGAGGTGGTGCTCCTCGGAAGGTTTACATGAACCTCATAAATCGCTCTCGGAACTTTGCATCAGAACATGTATCTAGGATAATGGCTGGTGCCAAGACGGGCATGACTAGAGGATCTACTGGAAGTTCCAGATATGTCATGTCCGGTGTCTGGTCACTACCCTATAACCAGCATAAAACCGGAGTACATCTATGTGGCATGACTATGCAAGGTCAAACACACACCTTTGATCAAGATTCACAAGTACTGAAGCATAGAAGTTCAAGAAGGAAACAATATAAAGAAATCATTTAAGATTTCAAAAGGTGGATACACAATGTTTATAACTCTTATACGGCGTGTTGCCATGTTCTTTCAAATGGACGTGTACTTTTTCCATCCTTGGTCATGTAACACCCCCTACACATGATGTGTTGTGATAACACACGGTGTGTACTTGAATCCTCTTCCCCTACCTGATTTATTCTACATGAATAACCCACGTTATTCTACTAGTGTAATACTACATGTCATGTTTTTTCCGGACATGACATGTAATTGAAAGAACTTCACTGACCCATGTTCTTAGTCAAACGGCTGGTTACACGGTAGACTCTAGACAGCATGTTTGTTCCAGAAACTTCGTGTACTAACTAACCAAAATCCACCTATGTCATTAGTCACACAACCGGACACAAGGCTCCTATGACACGACGTGCACATAGTGTACACAACATGGCCCACCAAAAAAATCTCATCCCTATGTCTCTGCCCACAAAGCCATTAAAACGGTTAGAGACCACCAGGCATGTACATACTGTATAGGGTGTGTAATTAAGAAAAGTTGTTCCTTCCAGAACATAAGGAAACATGGTGGGTATTAAGAAATACACACCATTTATTCTGGGTTTTCCCAGACAGTAAGCCCTAGAAACTACTCCAGAACCCAGAAAAACACTGAATCAAACATTAATGTGCCAAATTCTGATCTTTGAGGGCCCATACTCCCCCCAAATATATTTTTTGAATCTTAAACATGTTATAAAGAATAATAATAGTTCAATGATCAACCAAATTCTGATCCATGTGGGCCTATAACCCATAGGTTGGAGGATCAAAACCTCCCTCTGATACCACTTTGAAACATCACGGTTTTGAGTGCCACCCAGAGGTGCCCTGTACCGAGTTGGCCACATGGCCTCAAGTACATTTCCCCAAATTCCAGAGGCTACCGACTAGAAATGAGGGCCTTGGGTGTGATAGTGGGGAAACTATTCCCCCCTTAGAAAAGAAATTCAGCAGAAAGAAATATATAACAATTTCCGAATAAGTAATAACATTAAATAGGTAAACAATGGAAGGATGGAAGTGATAACCTATTAGATCTCATATATATAAATTATGAATGATACATATCTCTAGGAAATCATACATACAAGTATCAATGTTGGAATATATTAGTAAAAAATATACAAAGAAAACAAATAAAGTCCAATAGCATCACAAGCCTCAGATTTTTCCCATGCTCTCTAGCTCCACAGAAATCAAGTACCCGAAGTAGAAGGGTGCTTTCCCTTATCTACTCCTACAACAATATAATTTGTTTGGGCCTAAAATCATGGATCAAAAAGGGTGTGAGATGAATTCTAGAAGGTTACCACCCAAATATCTATGCCTAATAGTCTGTGTAGATATATGACTTCCAATAAGAAAAATGAAGTAGTAAACAAGATGTACTCAAAAGTAAACAATCATACAGTTTCAATTGCATTAATTTTCATAAATCATGTATGTAGATAAAAAAAATATCCCCTTGGGAATTAATCATAGCCTAACCCCTTGGGTTCAACCAACCAAACACAAGAAACCCTCTAGGAAGTACTCACATTCTAAACTCTCTTGTTCAGCTTTAGAAAAGACTCTCCAAGGAAGCACTCGCTGTCATTTCCCCATGTTGTCTTTTATCAGTAAGATGTAGACACTTTGGGGAAGCAATCAACGTCAAATTTCTCATGTTGTCACACAATGTGGATCTATAGACACTCTGAGGGAGTACTCTAATCCATCCCCCCTATGGTATCGCAACGTGAAACGTAAACAGATACTCTGGGGAAGCCCTTAGCATCCATTACTCCTATGGTCTACTACACTAGGTTACCATAGCCATGTGTAAGACAATCGTGCATAATGATGTTCAAAAGAAAAAATAAACCTTACGAACTACTTGGCTAAAAAAATTCATGAAATACTTTTCTAAACAACTATAATCATATAAGAGCATCAGATAATATCACTCCATCATTACAACACTAGGCATGGAAAACAAGCATCCTAACCGGAAAAGCTAGAACAAACGGTCAATATCAAAACAAATATGAGAAACACATCCATATCATCGAAAATAGACCTATTCACAATAAAAAACCCTTTAATCTGGAACACAAGGCATCACATGCATTAACAGGGATAAAATCTATAAACACGCAATACCCTTTCTAGGATATTGGGAACTTTTGCATATAGTAATAAATGAATAACTATAGAAAGGCACAAACCACATACCTCGACATTACATGATCAATAAAATCTTGGCATCGGGCCTTGAATCGACCTAGAAAATGGTATATCTATAAAAATTCTAAAACGATCAACCAAAAAAATATCACGTGGGAGAAGAAATCAAAGAATGAGTGTTTAGAAGAACGGAGAACTAACTATGGAGATTCTAACTCAAGTGATAGTGGTTAATTCGGAGAACGGATGGTTGATTTTGAGATCTAGGATGAATCATATATATCCATCACTCATAGACAAGCTGATCCGAGATAAATATGTTTCTGTCAATTAGGTGCGACCCTGGTCCGTTTGATCAGCTAAAAATAAATATACATGGCATGTTTTATAAAAGTACATTACGTGTATATTCCATTACTAGGCCATGCAATAGGTATTTTCATGGTCACCCCACATGACCATGTACTCGGCCGTTACATTGCCAAAAGAAAGTCACCCGCGGTAACCTGATACATGGCTTGTACTCCAAAGTACACAGCGTGTACTCCTTAAATATCCCGATTCACCCCTTTTTCTCTAAAACACCAGAAAAGAAAAACCATTCCTGAAAAGAAGGTACAGGTTATTACAATACTATATAACCAAATAATATATATCATACTATATACGAATTTATTATGGAATTTTGTATCCTTTTTATTAACAAATCCATTTTAAATTCACATTTAAGGAAATAAATACTTTATTTTTCATGTATTTTTTTATTTTTTATTTTTGGTCATATTTCTTTAATCATGGTTCAATAAAATAAATAATTATAACCACGATATAAATATCATATATGTTCATTAAATATGTATTTATAGTAATTCTTAAAGGTAATAGATAGAAAATGAGATATATCATTCATGGAGATGACAGGTCGTACTTACTAAGGAACATTGATTCCATTTTCATGAAGTATTGAAAGAAATAAAGTTAAATAATATATTAAAATTATATAATCATTTTATTTTGATATATATATATATATAATATTTTATTTAAAAACATACTTGTTACATTCCATGTAAATCATGAATGAATCACATCGCTTCTCGAGTTTGTAATCTTCTGTACACATGAGTGACATTATCTAATTTCAAAAAATGGAATCTATGAGAGTATGTGTGATATATTAATTAAATAATTATAATAATAACATAATTATCACATAAGACTATTTATTACACAATTATAACCATCCATGAGATGTGTTAATTGACGAAAAAATGACATTGGATCATGAGGTGGTGGTCCTTCGTACACATGAATAATGATTTAGTAACCTATTTGATGGAAGTGGGTATTGTTGTTTGTAATTACATAATGATTTGATGTGGTTAAAATATGATAGAATAGAGATGAACCTGAACTTGACCACATGGTTTGGTCCTCATAGGAGGTTCCAGATCTAGTTGTTCATCATTTCAGTGCTTCACGGATTTGGATGTTTTAGAGGGTATGGAGCCAACCAACAGATCATGCATGTGCTTTGACACATAACACTTACTTTCCATTCACTAATGCAAGGATGGATATCTTTACCATGATTTTATGCTAGGGAGGATTGCTCCATGTTGTCTATTTGGTTTTTCTCTCTTGACCTTCGTGTAGTGATTGGTTTTATGTTAGTGATGTCTATTTGGGTTCTCCCCATTTTTCCCATAAAGGGGTGATTGCTTATAATAAAAAAATTAGGGCCTTCTAGCCATTTGATGGATGGTCACTAAATAAACATAATTTCATTAGAGTATAATTTATATATTTTTGTTTTTATTTTGAAATTGTTAATAAAAAATTTAATGTGGAAAAGGAATAAAAAAAGAAGGGGCCTAGTGAAGACAATTACCATCGCTTAGAAACACCCCTTTAGATATCTTAATAATGATGCCAGTGTTGGTATTTTAAGAGAAAATCAGATCTATAACAAGGATATAAATATTGGGGTGGTATTTTTACAGCCTAAATATAATTCATTATATGTGTGAATAAGTTAAATGTCATGGTAAACTTTTATATGTGGGGAAAAGTAACCCACTTTGAAACAACTTGAAAATTTCGCAAAAGAATCCAAAATTATAAAGTCATTCACCTGAAAAAATGTCCAAAATAAAGTAATATTTTTAATTTTAATTAATATATATAAATATTCACATAAAGTATGATTTATACATGTTTTGGTTCATTTTTTAACCAATATAATTTTTGGTTAACCTCTAGAAAATTCATTTTTACCTTAACCGTGGTAAATAATTTTTACAATTTTCACTATTTATTATGTAAAAAATTAATTTAACCATTTATATAATATATATTATTTTTATTCTAAATATTAAACCTGTTTATTTAAATTAAATTCAAATAAGTTGAAATTTTTAATTTAAAATTAATCCTGTAGTCGTGATGAGAAAGCGGGGTATCAAAGAGAAAATGTTCAAAAGTTTATAATGTTTTTTATATAAAAATTAAATATTAAAATGATTAAATTGACCTAAATTTTATTAATAGATATATAATTTAACTAATGTTAGTTGAAAACTAGTTTCAAATATAATTTAGCTCTAAAAATTATTTAAACAAAAAGGTATTTTTTAATTAAAATTTAGTAATTTTCATTAATCATCAACAAGTTAATGTTTTCGAAAAATTATCAACAATTCAACATTAGATAATTTTGATATGATGATTTTAGAAATGAAATTTTTTTCTAATAAATTTTATAAAATTATTTTTTTTCAAAATAATTTCCCAAAAAGGGGAAAAGCAGTTTTAAAAAAAATCATTTTTAAGCATTAAATTGGATTTATTCTTCTCACTTATCTTGAAACCACATAATATAAATTTGAAGCATAAGTTTTAATATATACTATATTAATTTAAATAAAATTATTCACCTAAAATGATATTTTTAATTTATTGATGTAAAAAGTTTTTGTGCATAAAAATAGTATTTCAAGAAAACACTTCCTTTATTTGGACTTATTTTTTATTTTCACTTATATTTAATCGGTCACAAAAGTATTCATTTTGTATAGATGTTTAAAACCTATATTTTTATAATTTTGTTAATCCTATTCAAGGTGGAAATATTAGTAGCAATATAATAACTATAATATTAAATAATAATATTTTAATAGTATGTTACGTTTCGTTTGAACTAATTGTGGCATATATCACAAGTTATGCATAGTGTTGCCCATAAAAAAAGATAAACATAGTGTTGTTTATAATGATAGATAAAATTAGTGCTTCATGTAACAAAAAATATTTAAAAGAATAAAAAATTTAATATATATATATATATCACCATAATATCAGGTTGTTATATTCTACCCCCCTAAAATGAATTTTTACCTTACAATTGATATGTTTGGTCAAAAAAGTAGAGGATACTTGTTCCTCATTACATAATCAGGTTCCAATGTAGCTTCCTCAAACTGGTGGTTTCACCACAAAACATTGACTAGGTGAGTGGTCTTGTTTCTTATAACTTTATCTAAATGATACTAAATCTATACTTATTTTTCCTCATAAGAACGATCTAACCCAAGGAGTATGACCTTTGAGTTTAGTACATGTGAAGGATCAGGTATGTATTTCACTAAGATCGATGAAAGGAATACATCATGAATATGAGAGAGGTTTCATGGATGATTTAATTGATAGGATTCCATCCCGATATGATCGATAATTTCAATGAAAACCATACACCAAGATAATAGATTTCATTCATATCATAAGGAAAATTACATCCTTTGGTTATTTTTTATCAATTTCCACTTCATATCTTACTCCACATAATTAGGATAAATTTTTATGCCTAAATAATTATTGGATCACAAGATACATAATATAATGGTAATTAATTCCTTCTATCACTAGTTACAAAAAATGGTTAGCACCAGTCATCCAATATGGATATATCATTATTTAGTGAAGTAATACATTAATATCTAAAACCTCATTAAAATTAAAACTTAAACCATTCAAAAATAGTCTTCCTTATAACCCTTCCAAGAGATTAAAATCCAAAACCTTAGAAACAAGGACACAAAATTTCCAAAATTAACTTATCATTAATCCCCCCAAAACCCTGAATTAGCTCTCAATTTTCACATACCAAACTTGTGGATAACTTAATCATGTATTATATTAAAACATTATAATAACCATAATTACTATAAGTAATTATTAAAATAAAACATGATTGTTTATTCCTTAAAATAAACATATAATACTGGATATATTCTATGAGTCCAAAAAATCCTTAAACTCTATCAATTATACCACAAATCACTTTCACAAAAATCATTAATATATTCCAAGGTCATCAATACTATCAAATTTAGATTATTCAAATCCATAATCACATTATCCAAGCATATTTATCTCAATATATAGAATATATTAATGGTTATATGCCACCAATCAAGTGTTTTTATATAAAAGGACACTGTACCATTAAATCACTTTTGTAGTTCATGAGTACCAAAAAATATATTCTTGAAAATCCTTAATGATAAACTTTTATTGAACAACCATTATACATTCCATGATTCATATAACATAATTCTTAAATTCCAATACATAAACACTCCAATAATTTCACTTTATTTTTGAACTATTAACTCGGTTGATCATATTATTCCTTAACACCTGTAACATAAAATTTGAAATATGAATCATGTATTAACATTAATTAATGTTAATTTAATCATGAATCTTATATTTAACATAAATAATTCTATTAGAATATATAATATCCTTTAAATTTTGTTTTTGGTCACTTCATCATCAGTATCATAACCATTACTTAAACACCATTGAAATTCTCTTGATGAGCATTCCCTCCCAAGACATTGATTTTTATAATACCCATTCTTTCTATTATTAAAAAATTCATCCATTGATAATATTTTATGGGACCAATATTCTTATCCATTTGGTTCAGTGAATTTTTTATTATTTTTTAATTATTACATATGCATAGTGTCCTCCACATAAAAATTGGTCTTCTAATTTCATTTTGACATTCGTTTTAGTTCTTTTTCCCTCATTATTGACATATTTGGAACTGAATGTTTCAACCTCCTTGGTACCCACCACCTAATAACTCAATGAATTATATCCTTCTATTATTTTTTGAGTTAGATATTTAGATAAGGTTTACGTTGTTAATCATATATAAAGATAAATAATTAGTAATAATAATAATATCATTTAATACACCCATCAAACTATTTTTATTCATCAATACACTATCTGTCACATTCAATGTAAATCAAGTTCCACAGGATTACCAGAATTTAATAAAACAAAAAAAATTATGTTTATGAAATTATAATCATATTTATAAATGATATAATCAATATAAATCACTTATAGTATGTCCAAATAAATACAAATTCTTTTAAATCTATTACACCTTAGGTTTAACCATGTTTATCCATGATCATCATCTATTTAAATCCATCATGATGGTTCACAAATAGTTTTTTAATTTTCAAATTATATCCCTCAGGAGCATCAAACTAGGTGTGAAGAAAGGCTTATTGTCATGCACCATGTGAAAATAGAGTCTATTTAAATCTTCCATTTTTAGAGTTTTTACCTCTCAGTACCTATGTTCTAGAGCCACATCCACTTGTAGTATCCAGAGATTGATCTAATTTATTTGAAACCACTTACTCTTTCCCTTACCAAAATTCCATGACATTTTCATATTGTCATACATAGACATATCATTAGATAAATACATAAAAATATCCTTAGAAATATCCCTAGGGGTATCATTAAATATTTTGTATCCTATATTACAAATTTTAACTAATCCTTTTTTTGGATACTAACTATAGAGACCTAGATTTTTTATACCTATACAATACATATTTTTTTGATAAATATTCAATACATTACAAAATCAGACACCTAAGGAAAATAAAAATTTAGTGTCTCTAGAGACTAGGTACATTGTCTAATAATTTGGTAAAAGGTATTCAATGTCTCAAACAATGATCTTCCCCTTTAGTACTTTACATAGACATACCCTACATAAAACCATTGTTTATAACCTATATAAAGGAAACATAATAAATATGGAGATTAGATGCTCAGTAAGGGTAAATATGGGATATATGTTAGCATAACATGTACATAACAGTATGAGAACATGAGGATAACATTTGAAAACCATACCCTACATAAGAAGTATCATAATATTTAGTCATGGCCTAAATATTGGATGTTCATAAGACATAAATCATAAGGGAATAAAATTAAATGAGTTATGATATCATAAAATTAGAATAAGATATAAAATTATGTCATAGACATCATATTATAACATTCTGAAAATTCATCAATAGAGACAGGTTCACTCCATAATTTTAGGACTTCAAATCAAACCCTCTCATAATATTATGGACATGCAATGAGGTCCACATATTACATAACAGATATAAAATTTAGGTCCACACATAACCCTATGTACATGTAATCCGGTTCACATATACCATTGTGAACATGTAATTAGGATCATACATAACATTGTGAACATTTAATAAACTTCATGAATAACATATTTACCCACGATTTATATATATTTACCCAATGCATTGGATGGAGATATATTTCCCACCCATCACATAAAAAATATATGTATATATTCCACTACATCATAAAATAGCCATCAAATCATAACCCATGAAATTAAATGGGTTTCATAAACATTTCATAATATAATAACCAAAGGAAAAGTGACAGGTTTCATAATCGTTTCATTATTTCAACGTTTCATTATTGCATAACCAATAGAAAATGAAATGGGGTTCACAAAAATTTTATCATGGTATAACCCATTGATTAGAAATGGGTATTATAAACATATTTTCAATATAATCCATTAGATAAATAATAAGAATGGTATCCTTGGTTCATATCCCTAAAAAATCATAGGTTACATCAAATTATATCATCATTGATATAGATTGATTTTTAAATATCACCTGTAACATTTCTTGATAAAGATTAATTTTATTTAAAAATAACTTTTTAAAATGAAAAAATCATAAATCATTTTGAAAATCCATTTCATTGAAAAAATATATATAAATTATAAACAAATATTCAAAGGAATTAATGGTAATGATAATGGAAAATTCCATTCATGATATACATGTTATAATAAATATTAAAATTAGATTTTTTTTAAAATCCCAACAAGCATTATTTAAAAATAACATGAAGAATACTTTAATTTTTTTCAAAATTAAAACATGGGTAAAAAATAATTTAATAACTAATTTTAATAATTTCAATAACATCTTGTAAAATATTTTTGAAAACATGGTTTTGGAAAAAATGTGTTCCTGACCCAAGAGATGAATAATAAATAATTTTATTAAAAACATTTTATATAATATTTTAAGTAATAAATAGTGAAAACATTTCAATATGAATTAAAACTATGATGAATAAAGAGAGTATAATAAAATTAATGATAATTAATTGGATTTAGATTATAATATTTCAACATTGGAGACAAAATCATAAAAATCCTAATAAACAATGAGATTTTAACCTAAAACCCTTACCACTTTTCTAACAATGAATTGTAATCCCCATGAAAGAATAAAACTATATTAAAAATAAAATATCAATAGAATAAATAAATTTATGATATAAAAAGTTAAATGGGATGTATATAAGCCTCATAAAATAATATAGGTGTATAATACAACATATATCTCAAAGAATGAAAATTGAGATAATAATCCCTTACCACTCTGGAATATTTTAAACCATAAAACCTGTGAAAGAGAGATCCTAAAAATGATATTTAAATCCCAATAATTTTCATTATGAATATGATAAAATACATTCATTTTCAGTATATACACCAAATAAAATAAATAAGTTGTGAATATTATATTTGTCTCATATAATAAAAAAGTGAGATGGAAAGCACATAGCATTTTATTAATATTTTGAATAATAATACCCAAAAAAATAATAACACCAAATAAAACATTTTTTATCATGAAATTAATGATTTTAATAACATAAAATTTTAAAGGGTTTGTATAAAAAACCACCCAAAATAAATGATTGTTGAATTTTCATATGTCTCTAAAAAAATAAATGCGAGACCAGAAATCCCTTTCCTTATGTCTCGACTTCCTTCATAAATGTTTGAATCTCATTTATAATAAATATAATATTATTTTAAATATATTAAATAACCTGTAATATATATATCATTCCATATATTACTTTTTTATGAATTTCTATTACCCATTTGATAAAAAATTTAATTTTAAGTCATGTTTCTGGCCATAATTACTTTATTGTTTGTGTATGTTTGGATTTTTTATTTTTAGTTATCTTACATTGATAATAGTTTCATAATATCAAGAATTATTACCATGATATAAATATAATATATATTTATAGTACATTTATTAATAGTAAATTAAAATATTTTATGATGGAAAATTAAATACACATTTGACGGAGATGGTGGGTCAAACGTACACATGAATGTTGTTTCAATTTTTTCAAAAGATTGATAGAAAGAAAAGAAAACAATATATTACCATTAAAGAATAAATTTTATTTCTTATATTTCAATTATTTTCATTAAAACCATCTTTATTACCGTCCATGTTAATCCTGAATGAATTACATCACTTCTCAAGGTAGTAATCTTTCTTACATAGGAGCGACATTGTTATATTCCCACAAAATGGAAAGTATAATGGTATGTAAGATATAATAATTTTTGAATTATAATAATAACATAAGTATCATATATAAACAATTAATAAATCATTATAACCATCCATTATAGTATGTAATGGAGAAATGAATGACATTAGTTCACGAGGTGGTAGTCCATCGTACACATAAATTATGATTTCGTAACCAATTTAATGGAAGTGGAGATGGTTATAGGTTATTAAATCAACATAATAACTTTTTATTTTATATTAAACAAATTATTATATTTTAAGTTTTAATACATAATATAAGGTATAAAATAAGGAAGAAAATGAAGGCTCTTAGTGAATACAATTACCTTATCTTAGAAGCACCTCCTTTGAATCTCTTATTAAGGTCCCTATTATTCACATTATGGGAGGACCAGAAGATCTAAAATACAGGTAAGGAGGTCAGAGATGTAATATTTTTATTGTTTTATGAAACAAAAAATATTTAGATGTCTGAATAAGTGAATTATTGTAGAGGCATTTTATAAGTGAAGTAATGGAACCAACTTGGAAACTATATAGTAATTTTCCAAAAGAATCCAAATTGATAAAGTCATTCAGATGATAAAATCTTCCAAATGAAACTGAATTAGAAATTTGTAGTTATAATTTGAAAATATTTCCCTGAATGTTTGTTTATATATGTTTTGGAAAAGTTTTAGCCCTTATCCTTTTAGTTTAACCCCACAAAAAACCATTTAACCTAATTTATAGTAATTATTTTTTTCGATATCACTATTCATTTTGGTAAAAAATTTAGTTGAAAATTTTAGATAATAAAAATTATTATGATTCAAAATATTTTATACATTTTGATAAATTCAATTCAAATAATTCAGAAATTTTAATTTAAAATTAATCTCGCAGATGTGACAAGAATGCATGATTTTTGAGGGGAAAATGATCAGATGTTTATAATGAATTTGATATCAAATTTCAAAAAAATTACTCCAATGAAGTAAATTAGACTAATAGATAAATTAAATTTATGTTAAATATTAAATATAATTTAACTTTATAAATAATTTATACTAAACAATAGTTTTCAATTAACATTTAGATTTTTTCTCTACTCATCAAAAAAATAATATTTTTAGAAAAAATATATAAATTTCACCATAATATAATTTTGATATTATTATTTAAAAAAATTATTTTATTTATTAAAATAAATTTTATTAAAGTTTAAAAAATATATTTTTTAAAAAAATAAGTGCACAAAAAATGGGACAAAACTATTTTTAAGAAAAATATTGTTTTTGAGAATAAAATTGGATTTATTTATTTTCACTTCTCAATAAAACAAATAATATTAAGGTTAAAATTTATTTAAAATATAATATATAAATTTCATTAAAATAATAAATAGAAAATTATTTTTTAATTTATTTATGTATGACACATTTGTGTACAAAAATAGTTTTTTTAGAAAAATATTTATATTATTTTCAAATAGTTTGTATTTTCATTTATAATTAATTGGCCCAGAAAGAATTAATTTCATATACATGTATAAACCATATATTTTAATAATTTATTTAGTCTTATCCATACCCTCCATTCTAAAGGCTAGGTGATAACTATCATATTACATAATAGTATTATAGTTGTATATTATGCTTCGTTTGAACTCAGGGTTTTTTGTATCCCAATTTACATTCAATGTTTTGTGTAAAAAAATATAAACTATGTGTTTCATGTAATTTATTATAATCGCAGTATTTTGTATAATTAAAAATAATTAAAATATTAAATTTACTTAAAGAATAGTATTTTACCAAAATCATTGGGTGTTACAATCATAACCAAATGATCAATGAAATACAAGAAAAAAAATTTAATGTGGTACATACATAATAAATATGATACATGGACACACACCCCCTTTCTATCACAATATAATAATAATAATACAAAAATGTAAATACCACATAACAAACTCCTTGTAAATCAATAAAATCATAAAACTTGAATATCATGAACAATAACCCCTATCCATGATAACATATAATTTCTCTTTTCATGGGTTTTATAATCTTATGCATAAGGTAAATACCAGGTTCTAAAAATATTATATCTTTATAAATTTTGGATAAATTGTATTAAAATTCAAAATTATGTTTTATATAATTTTATGGCATTCCCAACTAGGTTAGCCCAAACAACATTGATATGGGTGGAATGATATGACATTAGGCATGCCTCTATATATGCTAGTGGATATTTAATATCAATGAGTATTTGTCACTATTTATGGGGAGATTGTACCTTATGTTTTAGATAACCATCAATAACAGTAGATTAAAAACAATAAAAAACATCAAAAAAATGGTAGAATATACACATTAATGAGAAAAGACAACAATACAAATGTAAATATTTTATTTTATAACAAAATGTACCATAATTAAATATTAAATATTAATACATCACACGTAATATCTCTCATGGTTTGATCATCTATAATCAGTATAAAAAATTTCAATATATAGAGACCATTGAAAAATAGTTTAGAGTATCTACTTGGTCTTTTATCCCACTTCAACCATCTATCTCATTGATAAATATTTTGTCCCTTTACCTTAAATGGGTAAAAAACTATGAATTATTATTTCACAGGAATATTATCATATAGGGTGTGTGTATATCATAGTAAGCCCACACCAATGGTATCCCTAAACAAATATAATTTACATAAGTGTATTCCCCTTGTTAAATTCTATATAAAGAATAATAATAAAATAAACTCCTTTCATCATGGAGGGATCGATATCTAACCCATGTGTGACCACAGTCACTATGTTTTGAATTTTTATGAGATAATGTGACCATTTCTTGAACACCAAATTTTTGAAAATTATGTATCTCCCTTATTAATGATTAAATTTAATTAGTTATAAATATACATAATTTTTCTTGGTGAGTGATGTTTCACCATAAAATATTCCCCAAGGCAAGTAATAAATCACCTTAACATAATACCGAGGTGAATGATTTTTAACTACCACATAAATCCTTAAATGAATGATTCATCACCATTACATAATCCCATATGTGAATGAGTCATCACGATAACACAATACTCAAAATTATTGATTTTTCACAACCACGTCCACATGTGAATGAGACTTCATATTTATATAATCCTAAAGAATAATTATTCATAACCATCAAATAATTTTTTAGTTAGATGATAAATCATGTACCCAAAAGATATTATGAAATATGTATCACCCGGTGAACAAGGCATCACTACTGTACATTCAAATGGAGAATGATATATCAAATGTTTAAGAATAATGGTGAATGAGGTATCATCTGGTAAATTATGTTTTTACCAATGTAAATCCTAAATAGAATAATCTATCATTGAATTTCTATACCCTAGTGGATTATATAAAACAAAAATGAATTTAAACATTTTAAGATTTTCCATAGACAAAATTTTACCTTAGGTTTATGATTCATCACAAATAAAAATTCCTACCATAGATGATACCACACTATTAATAGATCCCATGTGAATGAAATGTCATCAATGGGAACATTTCCATGGAAAATGATTCATTTATAAAATTCAATAAAATAATATAAAAAGCATGACATTATGTGAATCAACTAAGTGAACAATTTCCCTCAAGGTAATAATACTACATGAAAAGGATAATTTATACTTATATAAAACCATTTCCACCAATCCTTCTATCATGGTATAGTCCAATAAAACTCACCAGAATCTATAAGTCAAACCTCTAAAGTATAGGCACCCATCATGGTTATTAAATAAAAATTCTATATCAATTATCACAAGGTTAATGGTCATCTGTGACAACGATATTGATTCATAACTGACAATGGACCCCTTATGGACTTTTTTTATTCACATCATTGGAGAATAAAATTAGTTTTAAATCTTTTTATGGGATGAATATTTTTTTGGAACCTCCAATACTAGACATGATATAAGAATGATCATGTAAACCATTAAGATATATTTAATACCACATAAATCAACTTATTAGGAAACAACTAATTGAATATGTATAGGTAAATCCACTCATGTGGATATATTTCTAAAAATAAAACCAAATATTTTAAATTGTAGACTTCCATTGAGAGGTGATGAAGAATAAAAATAAATAGGTATTGGAAGTTAGGATATCATTATACTTACCCATTTTTGTCCTTTTTAATAGAGGACCTGAAATTTGGATATGAAATTGTGGTGTTCATACTTATGATAGAGGACAATGAGAGGGAAGTTGGATGGGATAAAGTGGATGTTAGAGGTAAATAAGGGGGAGTGAGTGTAAAAAAATTGAAAATTAAAATAAATTTATACAAATTTTAAATAATACACCTTGAACCCATATGGTATATAATAAACCAACACCAGGTACCAAATTCCCATCAAATTATCTATCACAAGATTTTTTCATTAATGAGAGTCCTCTAAGTCATACCCCCTTCTACCAAGGCCACCAATTAACTAGTTAATCTTAATTGGGTACTAGATAATATATTTCATAACATATTAACCTCCCTCACTTTGTTTCATCTCCCAAACGTGATCCCTTAGCTTCAACCAACTCGTTCAATGACCCAAAACAATCAACACACATTAGGTTTGGTGAATGTTTTTTAAAACCATACCTTGTAATTGGTGGGGAGTGACACAAGAGATTATATAATTATATTACATTATAAATCTATATCTGAATTATCATTATATAATATTATAAATTGATTGAGAGGTTTGTATTTGTTACTATTAAGAGATGATGTGATTGGGGAACTGGTAATGTAAATATAGGAGGATTGAGAATAAAGGATAGAGCATGTAAGGAAATTGAGTTAAAATAGAATGGGAGATGACCATGATGAAATAAAAAATAAATAAAGAACTATTAATACTTCTTATTAAGAAATTAAAAATAAGATATATATAGTTCAATGAAAGCTTCTTGTATATTAAATTAATGTTGATATAGACTTATATTGAAACTATTATTTGTGTTTCTGGTCATTAATGAATGAAATGTCAACTATAGATTTATAATGTTTGAAAAAGATTATTATTAAAGAGATATCATTTGAAAGTATTAATCTATCTACGAGTTGATTTAATTATCCATCATTGTTTTATTTAGTATAAATAATTCCACAACACATTGTAATATCATATAGTTGATGAAGTTGATTGAGATCAGAATAATAGAGAAAAGATAAAATAGGTGATACTTTAATTATAAATCAATTAATCTTTATTATTTAATTTATTTTGGGATGAAAATTTAAATTAATTTTCTAGGATGTATAAATAAATTAAAATACCCCATAAAAGTATTTTTATGAATTAATGTGATATGGTAATTTTATTGAAATGAATTATGAAAGGCCAATAAATTCCTAGTCGTTTTTTTGTTGTAATTAAATGTGTATGAGTTTTGATGGAGATTAATTTAGAATGATAGTGTTTTTTTCTATTATATTCCTAGTTCATATATGATATCATGTTATTAAAACAATTGGTAAAGACATTACAAATGATCTATCATATAATAAATTGAAAAATTACCTAATTATAAAGGGATATGTAAGAAAAGAGAAGTTTATACTGAGATATGAAAAATATTTTAGGTGATAAGTAAAATTTACTTGATTATATTTCACATCTCACATTTTATATGGACATTAAAACTTATGTTCCTACTAAGAAAGATAAAATATAATGCTTTATTTTAAGATGTAAAATATCATAAAACATTTGTAATATTTTCGAGATGATACATAACACAGAATAGATGGTACATAATATGTTCTCAAAATTTATTTAGAATACACAAGATGAATTTTATCATTTAGAATATACTTTTTCTATATGTGATAAAAATGTAACATCACAAAAGTGGTATGTACGATTGGTTATTTTGTATAAGATATTAAATTATTTAAAAAAATTGGTAATTTTAAATAACAATGTTTGGATGATGTAGTTATATCCCTAAATGTATAAAAATCCCAATGTTGAGTTATTATATATTTGACTCCAGATGGGATATTTTGAATAATAAGTATATTCCTTGATGAGTTCCTTCACACCATAGGGAATTAATACATAATATAATGTATATGTTGATTAAAGATACAGTAAATTTTTTGGAAGTTGGATATAGGAGGATATTTTTTCCAAGAATAAATATATAAATTAATAAAAATAATGATAGGGTATTTACATAAAAACTCTATATATTTCGAATAAAATGATTTGAAAATCATTATTACATATTGAGGATGAGAAATTTGGTTGAATATTTTTGAAGTGTTTTAAATAAAAAGATCATTTGGTTGTTTTTCAATGTTTTTATAAATTAAAATATTGGATGAAATTATTATTTGAACATAGAGAGTTTCATAATTATTATAATATGAGAAGAAATTATAGAGAAAAATAGAGACACTAATGGAGTTTAAAATATAAATATTATATCTTCATTGAAGAATAATAAGCTTTTAGAAGAAGTTAATGTAGAGAGGTGAATATTGTTTTTCAGAAAAATTATTGGGTGTTAAAGAAGAAAAGGAGTGAATATATTTCAACCTACTACCACTATATATATTAATATTTAATGGAGGAGAATAAGAGTGATAGTGGAAAATATTATTCTACTACGTTTGAATATCCCATACATCGAGACTATTGAAGAACGAGAAGTTGATTCGAATGAAGATCATCAGAAGTCCCAAAGAATACTGAGGTAGAAGAATAAAATATATAGGATCTTGATATACCTATTCAGTGATCTTCATGAATATTTAGGAAAAATTTTAACATAGATGAATTGATTTATATTATATTCTTGTAGATGAGGACCTTATATTGATAAATAAGATGTGTCTATCAAAGTTGTATAATTAAGAAATACAAAGAAGTTATTTTTTACTAGAGTGTTTGATATTGTAATATAAATTGATGGAAACCAATATAAAGAACCATTGCAAGGAAATGACTATTGGGAAATAGTGTTATAGGTTAATGATGATACCTTCTTGATGTATACAACTTATTATATATGTGGATATTTGTGTCTATGACAAGACCTGAACATAGTAGGAACTTACTCACCCATCATGGGGTGATCTAATTAAATACCATGTGATTCATCCATTTTTCATTTACTTATTTTCATGTGGGGTGCTGTGTTGGGAATAAATAAATAGATTCATTAATATTAGATAATTTAGATGTTAGAATATTATTATCTGAAGTCACAATAAATTGATAAATAAAAAATAGTGGTTCATAAAAATTCACCACCTCTTTGTGTGGATATAATATATTACTAAAATTTTCATTATGATATATTATAGTTATGAGATGATATATAGAAACTGAACCAATCAGGTAGGGTTGGATTCTTGGTGATTTGATAAGAACATGATGACCAAACTAGTCTGTATGATTTCTGATTATATGTTTGTTGTCATATGTTATTTATTTTCATGCATGGAATAATATAAATTATAACAAATTATTAGGGGATTTTATCATTTTCCTATCTAGTTTCATATTCAAAGCCTATAAATATACAATAATGTATGTTTACACTTCATTTCACATGATACATTTAAGGGGAAGGGATTAATGGATGGTGGTAGACCTTTTATGGACTTGAAATGGGAATGTGGGACAATATATATAAGATAGAATGAGTACATTTTTGATATGATGACTCATATTATATTATTTCTATTTTTATATTGTTTTGAATATGGTCCACCCTTAGGTAATTTCATGATGCAAAAATATATAGAATTACATTAGAAAACATGATATTTAACCTATTATATTTCATTTATTTATTTAATGGATATTATACTAGGATTACACTAGATTTTTCCTACCAAATATTGTTATATATTTGCTAGTGATTGAACATGGTATGTGAATTTATTTAAATATTCCCCAGAATAAAAAAACATATATACAAGTTTTAAACATTGGTGGTCAGGGACAACATATAAGATCACATAACAGTCTTCCTTCAACAACTTGGTTCAGTTTTGGGTTTGTTCATTACAAAATAATATTAAATATCTTATTTTTTATGGACTTTACTTTTATCAGAAATTGGAATATAGAGATAAACTGGTCATGAACTTATAATGAATGTTATAATTGAATCCAATCTGTACCTTTATGGTTCATGTGTATGTTATCAAGGATCATGTGATTTAATTATTTTGTTTTACTAATTATGGATTGGTTTATTGAAATTTATTATTATTTTTGAGTTGTAAATTTTTTTGGTTTTCACCTTCCATATGGTAAAAATATTATTTGGCCACATTAATCATATAATGAATTCTAGATCACCAAACATGCACATAACTTATTTTAATTTCAATTTATTATATAATTTTTTTGGTTAATTTGTTTTTAGAAAAAAATTATATATATATTCTTAAGTAAATCGGCACTTTTATGATATTTAATTGAGGAACTTGAAAATATTATTTTATTCTGTATTATGACTAATATTTTTGGTAGGAATAAATATTTTTTTGGGATATATTACTAAAATGAGATGGTTTAGGGATTTGAGTTCTCAGGGTATAATATTGAATAAACAATGTATGGTTAAATTATATGGAATATTGAAATACATGTTGTTGAATTATCACGTTTGGTTGGTAATTCTTAAGTAGGATGAGTTATTATACTTATGGGATAGATTAAAAAATGAATGAAAAGGGGAAACATTGAAAGAATGTTTCTTATTTCATGTCAATTATTCAAATTTAAAATGATATATTAAAAAAATATATTATGAAGATGAAGATCTATAGATTATTCCACTTATACATCATAAAGTGACACACTATGATCTTGAGGAAGATCATTATTCTATAATTATAGATTTATAAATTTTGTAAAATTATTATCTTCTAATGATTATTCTCTATGTATTATAGGTTTTTGAATGAGGAATCCAATTTTGTGAGGACAGAACATCAAAATTGAATCCAAGATGAACTTTCAAAATATCTTTTTTGGTAATGTTTGATAATAATTCATAGATGGTAGGATTTATAGTATATACATGATATTTGATATGATCAGTACCCTAGTAATCGAAATGTGAAGTTGAAAACAATATATTAGAGGTATTATCAGGATACTGGAGGTATATCATGTCTTAGTCCCTGAATCACACAAACCTCTATTATGATGCATTTCATGTTCTCTCTTTTCACGAATTTTTTATCAAGGGATTTTTAAGATATATATGTATCTTAATAACATTTAAATATTTAAATGGTATTCTCTATTTTGAACAATAAGATGGTATTTTCTATCTTGTTTTTTATGTATATGTTTCCTTGATGAGATGTAAGCATAAAGGATTTTTGGTTATATATTATGTCGATGTGGGTTCTTCAAAATCAAGAGTGTTTGTAGATTTTTAAAATATATATTGGTGTAGGATAACTATCTTGTTACTAAAAAATGAAATTCAATGGGTTAAGGATCTAAAAAATCAAATTTTACTATAAACCCAGGCAATGTATCATTATAGAATAGATTGATGATGTGAGATGATGATAACTAAGGTGATGATTAATAGGGAGGCTTGGACAGAGTTTTGTATCATCCTTCTAGTAGAGTATGTGGATTTTTTTCATTAAATTATTTTAGTAAAATATGTTATAATTGAGATTATTATAGTTAATGAGTAATTGATTTTTATTCCTGTTAAAAGTTAATATGATTTCATTTTTTTATATAATTCCATAGAGTGATTGTTGATGTGTAATTTATTATACTCAAGAATCTCACATTGGGTCACGTGGGTCACCTCAAAGTAGTAGTGGAGTATTTTCAAGTAAGACATGATTATGTGGGTACTATATTAATTTATTATAAATTTTTTATTTCTCTTTTTATATTTAGGTATATCCCACTCCTTTATATATTTATTTTTGGAACAAGATTTGGGGACTCTGATACAGTGCTCAGTGGGTATGTTCAACCTTGAAACTCCATTACACAAATAGGAGTGTAAGATGTGTGGTAGGGGTCAGTGGGTGAAAACATTTATTGTTCTTCTTAATGTGATGAATTATTCATTTTTATGTGGTATTTGACATGGATAAATTAAAACTATTTTAATATCATGTAGATTTATATTTGAATTATTTTCCTTTTATTTCTCCACTAGCTAACTATTATACATTATTGTTATATTTATATGAATATTCAGTCAAGAATCACCTAGGATATGATATTAGGTGTCATGTATCAGATAAATGATATTATTCTTGGGGTAATTGAGGAGATGGGAATCACATCTTCCCTTTTTCCTTATATTATTATCAAGATGTATTCTATAAATATTTTTAGTTTACTTTTAAGAGGGGTGTTGATTTTAAGATTGATCTTGTTTTTAGAGTTGAGTAAGTATAAATACCACCTTATCATATTTATTCATTTAAAATAATGGTATTAGAGGTAATCTTAGATGAAATTTTGGAAGGTATCATTATTAGACATCTCACTTTACCATGCATATAATATTATTTTGAAGAGATGAGTAGATCCCAATTGTTTTCCCAGATTAGTCTTTGAATAATCTATCATCATCTCAAGGTATAATTTTATGATATTAAATATTTATTGTTTAGTGGTTAAAATAGATTTTAAGATCTTTTAGTGGTTATATATGGGTTTTCAACATAATCTAATTATAGATTTTATGAATAAGGTTATTCATCCAAATCTAAACTCATTTATGGTTATATTTTTTAATGATATATTGGTTAAATCTTAGACATAAAAACAACATAAATAATACCGAATAATTATACTGGAATCACAATGATTTAATTATACATACATAAATATAAAAAGAATCATTTATACATAAGAGAGGTTAAATTGATAGGTATATTCAAGTTTATGTTCGATATCTTAGTAGATTCCAATAATATTTATATCTTGGATTAAAATCAATACTGTATTTTATATCAAGTTTTTTACAGGTTGGATATGTATTGGTTTTTATTTATACATGATTTCACCGAGTTAGGTGTATCGATGAAAAAAAAATCCAAAGAGATGTTGATGTTTGATTTGGATGACCGATTTGTTATGTGTTTTAAAGATATTGTATAGAGTCTCACTTCTACATTGATTTTGATCTTAAATAATATGGGTAAGAGTTATGTGATATAATATGTAGCATTGGGTATTTTCATAAGAGATATATTATTGACTAAGGATTAAGTGGTAGCTTATGGTTCTTATCAATATAGGGAAAATGATAAGAAACACCCAACACACGATCTATAACTATAAATTATAGTTCATGATTTGAAAAGATATTTCCACATTCTCTTTAGTGATAGATTCATGAAATATACTTGACCTAGGAGCCTAAAGATTATATTTTCTTAAAGACACATGAACCTCAGACATAAGAGATAGGTGAAATATCTATAATATTATTACTTAGAGAATCAATATCTAGTAATAAATGGTAACATAGTTGCTGATTCACTTATAAATAATTCTCAATAATAAGTTGTTCATGAGTCAAATGACACTTACCCACTTACATTCATCATCTCAAATGTAAGAACTCGGTTCTTAGTTTTGAGGTACGGGTTTCTTCTTTTCTCTTTTCCTTATGTTTTTTTTAGAAAATAAGGAAAATGGGGAAAAATCCAAAACTGTGGGACTACACACCGTGTAATATTCCACACGCCATGTACTTTGGATGTGTGGGATGAGTACATAGGGTGTGTATCCATGTCGGCGACGAACGGTGTAAAAACGGACTACATGCAGTGTAGTGGATATTTACACGCCGTGTAGTCAGTCTGCAGGAAAATAGTAAGGTGGTGGAAGTAGCCACCAGCTGAGCGACAGTACTTGCCTTGTAATCAGATATACATGTCATGTAATCATGTTGACGGATGAACAGTGTGGTGGCGCCGCCAAAGGAACAATTAAATTAGAAAAGTACACGATGTGTGGTCAATAGTACATGCCTTGTAGTTTGTATTTTCGCATAAAATAGGATGTAGCCATCCCTATTAACAGGATTGGCTTACAACCAGAGGAAGGAGTCGGGAGAGGATGAAGGAGATTCGAGGATCAACAGATCGAGCGTCAGAAATCCATTTTTTCCTCTGACTATCTCGTTGGAACCGCACAAGTAAGTCATCCACTCTCCGTAAGTCGTTCTTTCCAATTCTTCCTCTGAGGGATGTTATTTGAGTTTTAATGGGGATTTATTTCACCTCATATCTACGGTTTTCTTGGATGATTAAAGGATAATCATTCGTGTATACCATTCAGGTGCGTTTAGGGTAGGTGTCTTGGTGTTTAATTTCCAACTGTTGTGTGTTTGTGTGTATTTTTATGCTAAAAACCCATGTTGGGGTGTCGTGTGGCTGAGGACTTGGCTATTTAAATACCTATAATTGTATAGGTAATTAAATGTGATAATAAAACTGTTGTTTAGGATCATTGCATGGATCCAGGACCACCCCAGGGGGTGCTTTCCTCTATTTTGCCGTTTGTCCAGGATACCCGAGGGTATGGCATGTTTACATTATGCATTACTTTTTCCATGAGAAGGGATTGAAAATAATTTCATGTTCAACTGTTGGGAATGGCCTAGTTACTTATATCCTGAGGGAGTGGTTACTTATTTAGCCCGAGGGCGGTGATATATATTATCCTGAGGGAATTTTGGATTAGCCTGAGGGCGTAGTTCCATTAGCCTAAGGGCAATTCCCGAGGGCAAGATTATGATCACCTGAGGGTTTCGTTTCAGTTTGGAATGAGGGAGTGATTCCATTTCACCTGAGGGCAATGCCTGAGGGTAAGGTACTATTTAGCCAGAGGGAAAGCCTGAGGGTGTGGTTTTACTATATTATCCTGAGGGAAAGATTTTGGTTGGCCTGAGGGCTTGGTTCTGTTTAGCATAGGATGTTATTAAATTACATGGTTAAAATGAATAATAAAATGGCAATATAACCGGTAAGGTTAGTAACTTTTGAGTATTTCTTAGTTTATTAAATTTTACTATTGCACACTTTTGTTGCATATTTTCACACAGTTGGACACGGGCCTTTGTTGGGTGCCTACTGGGATTTATTCCTCACACCTTGTTTGGGGTCATGACTTCATCCCCAAACAGATTAAATTTCTACAGGTGTGGATAAGGGCAAGGGTCCTTATATAGGTACTTGATTACTACTGAGGATTAGGGGAGCACGGGACTGGGCTTGGGCCCGCGATGCTACCAGCTATTTTGTTTTGTTCTGTTGTACCTTTACTTTCTATTATATCGTGTTGCATTTCTATGTGACATGTTTTGGCTGTTTTCAAAGAACTTGAGACATGTTGCATCATCATTTATATAATTTTTGGTTATCTTTTTATAGCAGTTGTTCATTTCAAATGTGTATGGTTTATTGCTTCCGTTGTTGTTGTATGTTGTATATTTTATTCCGTTGCGCTACACTTTGACAAATGATGGCATAATTTTCCCACTATCAGACTTGGTCCCTCGCTACTAGTCGGCAGCCTCTGGCATTTGGGGAAATGCACTTGAGGTCACGTGGAGAACCGGGTTCGGGGCACCCGTTGAGTGGCACCCGGGCCCGGGACGTTACAAAGTGGTATCAGAGGAGATATTTTCTTTGACTTACTATTTGGAGCCTTAGTCAAGGATAGTATGGAAATGGTAGTTGGTAATAAGATGTGCTCGGGCGTAGCTAACCCATGTACCAGGAAAAGCTAGTCTACCATGTATTATTCCAATTCTTCTGATTTTGTAAATTTTACAGTTGATTTGATTTCACCGTTGGGTGATGCACTTGGGATTGTGCTGTTTATATTTTTTCCATGGGTTCTATTTAGTTACAACCAGATTAGATGAGGGTATTCCATCTCATGCATCATTTAGGCACATGCTAGAAATCACATTCCATGCACAGTTCCATGTCATGTAGGCACATTAGAACTTTCATGTTGTTGTGATAGTCATTGTGCTATAAAAGCATGCTATTGTGATAGCTTCTTTGATAAAATACATGCAATGTGATAGGGTATCGTTGTATAACCTTGTTGATAAAATGGATGCCAAAATTTGGTTTTGGGGAGTATGGGACCTCATTGACCTGAATTTGTTGGATCATTGACCATTCATCTAATTGTAACTCATATAAGATTCCAAACATTGATTCTTGGGGAGTATGGGCCCTCACGGTTCGGAATTTGGTACTTAGGTGCTATTTTCCAGTATTTATTGGGTTCCGGAGTAGTATCTGAGGTTTAATATCTGGAAAACCCAAGATACATGCCGTGTAGTTCCTCGGACACACGCCGTGTGATCTTCTGTTTGGGAATAATAGAAAACTTTTTGAGTACACACCATGTACCCTTAGTACAAGCCGTGTAGTCTCTTCCCGTGTCATAGACTGTGTGGGAAAGGACACGGGGAAGGGGAATTCTTGGGGAAAACACACCGTGTACCAGATGTACATGTCACGTGGTGTTGACCTAGAGTCTGTCCCGTGTAACTAACAAACATGGACGGAGGAGACCTTAAGACATACACGCCGTGTCCACTATGGAACACGCCGTGTAGTCAGGCCTGGGATCTGGTCGTGTAACTAACAACACAGGTTGGCGTAATCCTTTCGTGTACACACCGTGTGTATATGAAACCTAATGTGTAGTGTGAGCCATGTATTCGACCATGTAACAAACAAAACGGGTCAGTGGAGCTCATCTAATACATGTCGTGTGCCTAAGGGACATGCCCTGTAGTCTTGACCGGTGACAGACCGTGTGGACCTGACCATATGGATGGGAAGATAGATTGGTGTACACACAGTGTGTGGGTTTAACACACCATGTAGAGTTAGCTGAGTAGTCCGCCATGTCACAAACAACACCAGAATTTAGAAAAAATTACACCATACACGATGTGTAGTTGTGTTCAACGGGAGTCATGTGTCTTAGCCATGTAGAAGGACCTGGGCGGGGGAAGAGAATTCAGGTACACATCGTGTATTCAGTATAAATGTTGTGTATTCTTATTTTGAAAATTTTTAATGCCTTCTTCCACATGTTCCCCTTTTGGTCACTTCGTTTTTTGTTTTTTATAATCCTGATCTAATGTGCGCATTGTCCTTGTAGTGGCATGCCGCCGAGACGACCACACGTTGTTCGCAAGAAGGGCAGCAACAATTATGCTCCAGAGATAGTGGGCCATGGGATACCAGTAGATCCTCCAGCAGAGCCAGATGTGGTGCTAGCCATTATACCGGAGACAGAACCGGAGGCACAGTTCCGTGAAGGCTTTATGCGGTTCATGCGGACCTTTCAGGGAGCATCGCCGGCTGCCACATCTATGGCCGAGCTGACTCATATATTCTAGCAGCATCATCTGCCTACATTTTCAGGGGATGGAGGACCACAGGCTATAGAGTTTTGGCTGGGGTCTATGCAGTCTATCTTCGAGCATCTTGAGACGCCTCCAGGGTGGAGGGTCAATCATGAAACTTATATTCTTCATGATTCCACCAAGAGGTGGTGGGACGTTACCACCCAGTCAGAGCATCACAGAGACATGGCTTGGGAAGATTTTCCGGAAGTCTTCTATGACTACTTATTTCCAGAGACACTGAGGGAGGATATAGCTCGAGAGTTCATGAATCTGTAGCAGGGTGCTATGTCGATGATGGACTTTTCTGCTCGTTTCACCGAGCATCAATTTTTTGCACCCGTTCTGGTGGGTGATGAGACATTGAGGGCTAGACGCTTTTAGGATGGTATTCGATTTGACATATGTGCACTGGTGAATGTTTTCAGGTTTTCTACTATACATGATATTGTGAACCGGGCACTGATTATAGAGAGGATACATTGAGAGGCTAGTGGTGCAGGCCATGGCGGTTTGGCACCAGTTTCTGGTACTATTTCTACTAGTAAGAAGATGTGATAGACGATTTCTCACATAGTGGAAGTACTAGCAAGACGATCTCTTCAGTTGGCTCGATCAGTTGCTACAAGTGTTGTAAGGAGGGGCACAAGAGACCACAGTGTCCACGAGACCCATTGGAGGGCCAAGCATGCGGCAAGATGGGTCATATGCAGTGCTTTTGTAGGCCGTTTCTACGAGTGGCTAGTGAGAGGGGTTCTGTACAGACTCCGCGTGTGGGATCAGGACCAGAAGCTTCTTACCAATCGGGAAACTGGAATATGTCAGGGTGTGCAAGCAGGGATGATAGTCGTGGCCATGGTAGCAAGACACCATGATCTCAGAGGCAGCAGGGCTGGACAACTCAGGGTAGTCAGGATGTGTCACAGGGTCGCGACACTGGGCAGACATATGCAGTGCAACAAACCCAGCATGAGCAGGATCCCGGACCTTCTATAGTTAGAGGTACTATTCTAGTATCATTTGTCTTATCTTCAATGATTTTCGATACGGGTGCTACACATAGTTTCATATATGTGTCCGTTGTGGAGAGCCTTGGGCTCTGTTTTTCTTCTTCTTCTATTGTTATGATGGTAGACACTCCATTGGGGATGAGAACGACATGTGTGCATCAGTGCAAGGAGTGCCCCCTTGAGGTTGGTGGGTGTCACTTCCTTTGGGATCTCTATGTCTTATAGATGACGAGCTATGATGTCATTCTTGTAATGGACTGGTTGGTTCCCTTATGAGCCTTTGTAGACTACTATCGTTGTAGGGTGAGTTTCACATCACCAGAGGGCGGAGAGTTTCTATACAAAGGTGAATGGGATGTTATGGCGAGTCGAGCTAGACCAGAACATCATGGGTGAGGTGGAGTCATATTCTATATTGTGAGTTTATATCTGGAAGATCAGGAGACTTGTTAGCTAGATTTCCTTCCATGGTTGATCGTTTGAGGGACGTCTTCCCAAAAGACTTTTCATGTCTACCTCCGGAGCATGAGGTGGATTTCACTATTGATCTTGTGCTAGGGGTTGCACCAGTGTCCATTCCACCTTATAGTATGGCAACACCAGAGTTGCAGGATCTTAAGAGGTTTTTAGAGGAGTTACACTCAAAGGTCTTCATCCGACCCAGTACTTCTCCTTGGGGTTCGCCTGTCATTTTTGTGAAGAAGGCAGATATTACCCTCAGACTCAATGTGGATTATCGAAAGCTGAACCAGTTGAATGTCAAGAACCGATATCCCTTGCCGAGGATTGATGATCTTTTTGATCAACTTCATGGATCACGAGTGTTCTCAAATATTGACTTGAGATCCGAATATTATTAGCTTTGTTTGAGACCATCGGATATACCACTTAGATATTTTCAGAGGAGATATGTTCTGTACGAGTAATTGGTTATTCCGTTCGGACTCACAAACGCACTAGCTATCTTCATGGCTCTAATGAATCGTTTTTTCCATCCTTATCTGGATTTTTTTTGGTACTATTCATGGAAGACATCTTTTTGTACTCTCACACTCGACACGACCATGCCACCCATCTTGAGATCGTATTGAGTAAACTGAGAGGGAATCTGCTATATGCTAAGCTCTCAAAGTGCCACTTTTAGATGGACCAGATTCACTTCTTGGGTCATATCATCTCAGAGGCAGGAGTTTCCGTGGACCCAGAGAAGTTGAGAGCAGTAGTTTCCTGGGAGAAGCCTAAGAACACGTTTAAGATACAGAGTTTATTGGGGATGGTTAGTTACTACATATGATTCATACAGTACTTCTCCCACTTAGCAGCACCGTTGACGGGTTTGACTAATAAGGGTGTGAAGTTTGTTTTGTCGGAAGCTTGCGATACAGCCTTTTAGGAGGTGAAGGAAAGGGTGACATCAGCACCAATCATGATACTCCCAGAGTAGGGGAAGAGCTATACAGTTCACTTTGATGCATCAGGGATTGGGCTGGGAGCTGTGTTGATGCAGGGCGATCGAGTTGTTGCATACAGGTCTCGGCAGTTGGGGCCACATG
The DNA here is from genome assembly GCA_963277665.1 of Viscum album. Classification (NCBI taxonomy): domain Eukaryota; kingdom Viridiplantae; phylum Streptophyta; class Magnoliopsida; order Santalales; family Viscaceae; genus Viscum; species Viscum album. The sequence goes on from OY728120.1 coordinate 792,031,741, forward strand.
AGAGGAATTACCCGACTCATGATCTCGAGTTGTTTGCAGTTGTTAATGTGTTGCGATGTTGTAGATATTATCTCTTGGGAGAGAATTGTGTTGTTTTCACCGACCACAAGAGTCTCAAATACATATTTACTCAGTGTGAATTGAATCTGAGGCAGCAAAGGTTGGTTGAATACATTTAGTCCTTCGACGTTGAGCTTTCCTATACAACCGGTAAAGGTAATGCAGTAGCTGATGCACTGAGTAGGAAGACTCAGATTCCGACCATGCAGGAGGCCAGCGGTGAATGAAAGCTTATGGATTTTTTCTCTGAGATACATCTGGAGGTGCATGATATTCAGGGGCAGACCTATCTTTCATCTATAGCTATGACATCTACCCTCCTGGATAGAGTGAGGATGAGAAAACTATCTGATTCAGAAGGCCTAGTTCTACAGGAGTCGGTGGCAAGTGAGGACCCTCATCCTTGGAGGACGATGGGCGATGATGAGGTACTGCCTTTCTATTGATGAGTATGGGTTCCAGTGGATATACGTGAGGAGTTGATGCAGAATTTTCATGCTTCATCATGGAAAGTTCTTCCCAGAGTTACCAAAATGTATCATGACATGAGACGTTGGTATTGGTGGCTCGGTATGGAGAGAGATAGCTAGTTTTATTACGAAATGTTCCACATGTCTGCAGGTGAAGGCAGAGTATCAGAGGCTAGCCGGACTATTACTGCAGTTTCCCATTCCAGAGTGGAAATGGGATGATGTTGCGATGGACTTCGTGACTGGGTTGCTGAGGTCACCTCGAGGAAATGATTCTGTATGGGTTGTTCTGGATAGACTTACAAAGGTATCTCACTTTATTCCGATCAAGTATACCTTCAGTGTTGATGAGCTCGAGAATTTGTATATCCAATAGGTCATACATCTTCATGGGGTCCCTCATTATATCGTTTCAGATAGGGATGTCCATTTTACATCTCGTTTCTGCCAAAGTATTCAAAGGGCACTGGGTAAACAGGTGCTTCTGATCGCAGCTTACCACCCTCAGACCGATGGTCATCCAGAGCGTACGATACAGGTTCTAGAGGACATACTACGTGCATGAATCCTAGACATTGGGGGATCCTAGGAGAAGCATATACCCCTAGTCGAGTTTTCCTATAATAATAGTTTTCATGAAACTATTGAGATGGCACCTTACGAGGATTTATATGATAGGCCGTGTCGATCACTTTTTTGATGGTTAGAGGTAGGTGAGGAAGCTTTACTAGGACCACGTCTCGTGCAGGATACTTATGAGCAGGTCCAGTTGATTCAAAAGCGGATTTCTATTGTGCAGCCTCGTCAGAAATCTTATGTTGATCGCTGTAGATGACCCTTGGAGATCATGGTTGGGGATCATGTTTTCTTGCATGCTTCACTGTGGTTGGGGCACAAGTGGATCATAAGACATGGTAAACATTCACGGAGGTATGTGGGGCCATTTGAGATTCTGGAGAGAGTCGGGCTGGTTGCCTATCGGTTGCAGTTACCACATAGGTACCGAGCCATGCATAACGTCTTCCATGTATCTCAGTTGTGTCGCTATCATTCATACCCATCTCACGTCTTTCAGCCCAAGGCGGTTGAGCTCTAGGTAGATGTGTCCTTTGAGGAGCATCTGATTTGTATCATGGATAGAAGCACAAAGGTTCTCCGAGGCCGGTCAGTTCCTCTCGTACGAGTGATATGGCTGCATGTCCAAGTGTAGGACGTAACCTGGGAGCGGGAGACCGAAGTACGTGCTCAGTGGCTAGAGATTTTCTAAGCTTTATCTTCATCACCCCAGGAAGGGAAATTCGGGGATTAATTGCTCTAAAGGGGGAAGTTGGAAGAACCTGATTCTTAGTTTTGAGGTACGAGTTTCTTCTTTTCTCTTTTCCTTAAGTGTTTTTGAGAAAATAAGGAAAATTGGGAAAAATCGTAAATTTTGGGACTACACACCATGTACTTTGGCCATGTGGGATGACTATACATGGTGTATAGCCATGTCTGCGACGAAAGGTTTAAAAACGGACTACACGTCATGTAGTGGATATTTACATGTTGTGTAGTCAGTCGGCATGGAAATAGTAAGGCAGTGAAAGCAGCCTCTAGCTGAGCGACAGTACACGCTGTGTACTCAGAAATACACGTTGTGTAATCATGTCGACAGATGAACAGTGTGAAGGTGGTGCCAAAGGAATAGTGAAATGAGAAAATTACACACCGTGTAGTTGGTTTTTTTCCTTAAAATGTGCAGTATCCAACCCTGTTCACATGATTGACTTAGAACCATAGGAAGGAGTCGGGATAGGAGTTCAGACCTTCGAGGATCTCCAGATCGATCATCGGGAATCCATTTTTCCCTCTGACGATCTCGTTGGAATTGTACGGGTAATCCCTCCACTCTCCTTAAGTTGTTCTTTCAAATTCTTCCTCTAAGTGATTTTATTAGTGTTTGAACAGGGATTTCTTTCACCTCATATCTACGTCGATCTTATATTATTAAAGGATCATCATTCACGTATACCATTCAAGGGCGTTTAAGGTAGGTGGATTGGTGTTTAATTTTCATACTGTTGTGCTTTTGTGTGTATTTTTGTGCTACAAACCCATGTTGGGGTGTTGTGTGGATGAGGCCTTGGATATTTAAATACCTATAATTGTATAGGTAATTAAATGTGATTCTAAAACTGTTTTATGGGATCATTTCATAGATCTAGGACCACCCCGGGGGTGCATTCCTCTGTTTAAACGTTTGGCCAGGATACCCAAGGGTATGCCATGTTTACTTAATGCATTAATTTTTCCTTGAGAAGGGATTGTAAGTAATTTCATGTTTAACTATTGGTCATGGCCCAGTTACTTATAGCCGGAGGGTGTGGTTACTTGTTTAGCCTGAGGGCAGTGATATATATTAGCCTGAGGGCATTGTTGATTATCCTGAGGGTGTAATTCTATTAGCCTGAGGGAAATTCCTAATGGAAAGATTCTTATCACCTGAGGATTTCATTTCAGTTTGGCCTGAGGGTGAGATTCTATTTCTCCAAAGGGAAATTCCTGAGGGCAAGGTACTGTTTAGCGTGAGGGAATTCCTGAGGGCATGGTTTTACTATATTAGCCCGAGGGCTTGGTTCTGTTGAGCACATGATGTTATTAAATTACATGGTTAAAATGAATAATAAAATTGCAATAAAACTGGTAGAGTTAGTTACTTATGAGTATTGCTTATTTTATTGCATTTTACTACTGCACACTTTTGTTTCATACTTTCGGACAATTGGACACGGGCCTTTGGTGGGTGCCTACTGGGATTTATTTCTCACACCTTGTTTGGGGTCATGTCTTCGTCCCCAAAAAGATTACATTTATACAGGTGTGGATAACTGCAAGGGTCCTTATACAGGTACTTTATTGCTACTGAGGAGTAGGGGAGCATGGGACCGGGCTTTGGCTCGTCATGCTACAACTGTTTTGTTTTTTTCTGTTGTCCCATTACTTTCTATTGTATCATATTGTATTGTTGTGTCACATCCTGACTATTTTCTTAGAACTTGGGACATGTTTCATCATCATTTATATAATTGTTGGTTATATTTTTACTGTAGTTGTTCATTTTAAATTTGTATGGTTTATTGCTTCCTCTGTTTTTGTATGTTGTATATTTTATTCCGCTACGCTACACTTTGACAAATGAGGGCATAGTTTTCCCACTATCAGACCTATGCCCTCACTCCTTATTGGAAACCTCTAGAATTTGGGGAAATGCGCATGAGGCCACATGGAGAAATGTGTTCAGGGCACCCATTGAGTGGCACCCGGGCCCAGGACATTACATCAAATATGTACTTGAATATGAAAAAAACAATGCGTTAGAGTAGTAATTGTACCTTTTAATATTAAATCCTAGTTAGTGGATTGGGAAAATGTTGGATGGGATTTTAATTTAGATAACTATGTTATTCATGAATGAAATTTTTGTAGGGATCAACTTATGGGTTGAAATCAAGATATCGAAAACTTCTATACATTCATGGGTGACTGAAAATCATGAAAAACCGTTGAGAGGATTTTTTTATTTTCACACGTATGGATTAGCTATTAATCATAAAGTAATAACAAATAATTATTTTATTTGATTCTATTTTTGGATTTTTTTACATGAAAAAATACGTATAGGGTTATTTTTTACAATGAATCACATATTATCTTGTGATGGTTGATCCCCAAACACCCATTGATTTACTATATCCACTTGTCTTACTTTAGGTAAATGAGATGTGGTTATGATGGATTTCATGAACGTACATTTGATGCATCATCTATGGAGATATATTTTGGTGGTCACAATGGATAAACTAATGATGGTGATACACATTTTTATTATCAGGTAGTCTACAATAGTTGATTGTCCATATAAAATGTATTTTTTTGATATAGTTACACTACATATATTTCTTATAAGATTTACATTTTATTGAGATATTTGTTTCGAAACACTACTTTCATTAGTGATTCATCAAGCCTTGTTCACTCATATAAATTTTAGTAGGATATTTAACTTCAGAAAGATGGCCTATCATAATATGGTCTTAGTATTCTAGAAGATATTTCACATTCTTATATCATAAATTTTGGAATATCATGAGTATATCATCTAGAATTATCATAGTTCTCACAACATAATAACCATCATGAATCAAAAAAATTGGTAGGAGAGGATGATTTCTTACCCTATGTACCATATTCAAAGAGGTGAATCAATTATCCTTACAAAATTAATCACATATGAGATGATATATTGTATATCTAATTAGAAAAAAAACAGTAAATACTCATTTTTTTAAATGTTCCTATATATACTGAAGAAACATACTATTATTATTCAGTAATAGGGACCTAGTATTATTATGGGTTTCACCATGGAATGTACATTATTTATTGAAGAAACATGGGATGTTAGCACCTTGAATAATTTGTACATTTATTCTTTATAAGAGTGTTAAAATAATTTATTATTGGTTAAAATTTTAATTATGTTATAATAAAAGACATTATTGTTTTCCACATATCTCAGTCAAGGATATATGAATTGGTCCCTTCACATGTGATTGATTATAATGAGCTTGATTTAATAGAAAAAAAATTATATGAGGAGTTACATGTATATATCATGAACTAGAGTAAAAAAATTTGTGGGCGAATAGTTATCTTTGGTTTAGGTGTGTGGAAACATGATGGATTCCATGAGAAAATATCTGATCAAGAATCATAATTTAGATCATAGAGGATGGGGAAATTCACTATTAAATATTAATGAAACTTCATAGGGAGGAAATATTTATGGTTCTGATTTTTTTAATGTATTTTAAGTCCTCATATGATATAATAACATAAAATTAATGCTTGCATGTTTAATTATTTTTATTTATTTATAGAAACAGAACTGTTAGATTTTGAAAATAGAGAATTTAAAAATAAGAGATCCCCAAAATCTGGTATGACAAGTGGATGTAACAATAAATATTTAGTAGGGATATACAAAAATTCAATTAGGTAAAAAAAATGGATTCTAAATTAGAAATAACCACCATAATATTCATATTACTCGATATTATAAGTTTGGTTTCATACCATGGTTCTAGTGAGTGCCACCATATTTCCAATGGTGAGCCATGACCCCTATTTTAAAAATAAGTAATTTCTCTTTATTATAAAATTATATGTGACCTTTTATATTTTTGTAAACAATCATAGTTGTAAATAATTCAAGATGATCAAAATATCATTGGGAATTAATTTTTTAATATTTCATATAGTCTATAAGAGTTGAGAAGGTTTTACATAGAAATTAAAAAATCACACCATTATAGACATTTGATTTTGTCACTAGTAATTTTATTCAATGTGGTAGATTGAAGTCATACAAATTAAGTCATAATTATATGTAGGAAAAATTCTTGAGGGTAACAATATTTCTTACATTATGATTTCATACAATTATGCTATGTATTTTAATGTAATATTTAATTTTTCAAGGAATTATGTATCTTAATGGATTAGGTTTTTTGGATCATGCAATAATATGATACCATTATCTATGGAGGAAAAATTTACAATGGAATAGAATGTAAGTGTGTGGATTATAGTGATGTTATTTTAATAGTAGTTTAAGGTCATAAACATTGAGTAGAAAGGCCTTTACACTATAATGAATTTTATTACGTCTCAATGGATTTATCATATATATTCTGTATATATGATACTGATATTAAATTTATAATATGTTATTATATTAGGCCTATGTTTTTATAGGTTTTTTTATTTTGGAATGATAAAACATTATTTTTCATCATTACACCATTATATTTTATGTATCTATTGATTTTAAAAAATATAAAATCCATTAAATTTGGTTGTGTCAAGATGAGATGAGGAGAAATTGTTTGAAACTATATATAAATTTTTTATATACACTAATGGGGAATGACATGATTCATTATCAAGGAGACTATATAAAAATTATGTAATAAAATCCATTGATCGTATCATATAATGTGGAGAAAATGATATAATGATTTAAAATATATACATTATTCATAGAAATATGCAAGGGTTGTAATTTTTTGCAAAATTATAGGAGAATAAAATTTCATTTACACACCTAAAATAGGTAGAAGCTAAAGAGTAATATGATAATCATCAGGATAAATACATAGATTATTTCAATACCGATAAAAGTATAAAATTTTCCCTATAATTTTGAGGTAATCAAAAGTGATAACATGTTTTGATAGGGATTAAATATGGTGATAGAGAGAAATGAGATATCAACATTATGTGCGTTTATAAACTTCTAAGGACATTAAGTTTAATTTAAACCACTATAATATAGTTTTATTAGTAACTTTTTGTAAAAAATTTTATTTTATAATTCATTGACATGGCCATGTATGGGTAAAACAAAGAAAAATATTATTTTGTTTATTTCTATCTCATCCATATTTCTTGATGTAAAGATATGTGTTCACAGTAATTATTGAACATGACCATTGTATAGTTAATTTCGAATTGAAAAACATTGATTCTCCTATCTCCAAGAAAATCATACCTATGTAGGAAAAAGAACTGGTAAATGATAAATGTTAATAATTGATAGAGGAATCAAATCTAACATTTCTTCAGATAAAATTACTCTCTATATTTCATTGTGATGGAAAAAATCTTCAATCAACAATTTATTATAATATTTATTAGAAAAAACCTGGTAGGAATATATATTAGTTATAAAATAATTTCAAGTGTTCTTAATAAAGTTGTATTGTGTACTTGGATAAACCACATCATCAAAAATGTAATCATATCATGTGATTATGAAAAAAAGAATATGAATTATATGATAATTTAAACAAACATATACTTCATCATATTAAATAGTATCATTAATGAGTCAATTTTATGATAAAATCGTAAAAGAATTTAAAATAAATAATTATGAGTGATAAATAATGTGAAGAATACTGAAAAAAAAAATATTTTTTAATTTTTTTTCTATATCAAATATTCATGTAGTTTTTAGAGACTATACTTAGTCCTTATAATAGGGTATGAAATACCATTTGACTATGGTGTATTATTATTTTCAATGAAACTCATTGAACTAAACTATACTTTAGCTCTATTTTTATTTAAGGAATTTATGAAAGGTTCTGGTAGAAGAAGATTATAATTAAGGCCTTCCTAATAATTTGGAGACATAAAAATTTTATGAATACCCTGTGAGGAATATGTCTCAACACCACTTCTCAATAAACAATGTCAATATCCTGTGAATGATTCTTTCTAGACCATATCATTAGATAATGAGGTATAAATTATTTTTTATTTAATAATTATAAAATAGATATTTCTTCTTGATGAATTATTATTCTTTATTGATTCTTCACACAATATAATGAAAAATAACTATCCCATGTAAAATTGATCAATGGTATTAAATTTTATTCCATTATATTTGAATTCAATTTTTACATAGATGGATAAATTGAATTAAATTATTTTTTCCATAACCATGATTTTTTTTAAAACTCACATGGTTCATTTTTTCTTAATAATAAATATTTTAAAGAAAAAATAAGCATAAGATTATAAAATTCATAAAAACACATCATGGTATGTGTAAAATTTGTGTATAAAATATTTCATAAACAATATAGCATTATAAAATGATATTATTATGTAATGGTTTACTATTAAAATAGTAATAGGTGGTAATGAAATATTTTTTCCATAAAAACAATATTTTCTCAGATCAAAACAACTTCATGGATTTAAATGTTTGAATTATTAATGATTTACCTGAAATGATCATAACGAATAAAAATAGTCATGATTGGACCCTAAAATACTTATCCTAATAAGGGTTAAAATTAAAATAAATATGAAATTTTTATATTTATTTAGATATTTAATGTATATAAGCTTATATATAAATTAATTTTTTTTTATAATTTCATTATTTATAAAATTTTCATTATTTTTTTTATCATGAATAAAATTATGAGTCATTTATTTATTTAGTTTATTACATGATTTACTATTAATGAAATTAATGTTTTATATGATTAATTGATGTATGTTTTAATTTATCATATTTAATTTCCCGTTAAAAATGACATACCATGAATATAAATATATACATTCTAGGTATGATTTAATATTTAGTAACATTCCAATAGTCTTGATTTTACATGTTATAAATATGAATATAAGGACTGATTATGATTTATACATATTATGTGTGAGTATCTTATTAGAGTGAAGTTATCTATTGAGTAATTATCCATGGATAGTGGGACATTGGATCAAACTACTCACTTAAATGGGGTATTAGAATCTATCTAGAAAATTATGTTATCTAATTATCACACAATTATTTCTCTTGTATGGATTACAATTATATTTGATTCCTAACAATACAGTAATTGGTTTTACGAATCTTATAAATGAGATACACATTGATATGTATGGATATAGTTTGACTTTATAATTGGGTAAGTATTATAATTCATGAGTTATATAATGTTTTATATATTAATAGGTTTTGAAATTATTAATTTTGATGACGGTGTGGGATACAGAACTATACCTTTAGAGGCATGCATACATAATGTAAAACATGAGATACTATGGTGAGATTTTGAAACCCCATAAAGACAAATTGTTAGAAAATTTCATATGAAAACACATGTCAACACATTGATCATCTAAATTGATAGTTTCAGTGTAAATTTTGGTGGCTATAGAATATAGTTTTTAAGGAATGTTGTAAATGGATAACCCTTCGATTTAGGTTGCAAAATCCCACAATGATTTTTGGGTCACACTTAGTATGGAAACCCTAAGTGTCAAGGTACTAGAGGAATATAGTTGGGACAATATATATGATGGATTTGTGTAAGTATTTATCCACTAAACTATCCAATATTCAAATATTATATGATAGAAATTATGGTTTATATAAATATTAATGATACAAGAGGAATACTAAACTATAAAAAAATCATAATGAAATTTATATCTTGTAAAACTAATGGGTGTGTTATTAATTTAAAAGGGATTATTATTTTTGTGGGAGTATAACTAATAATTTTATATACTAAATCACTATGTAATATGATACTCATTTAAAAACATTTATTATAATAGTTAAAAATAGAATATTAATTATATATCATGCCATTGAAATCAATACGTCAAAAGGATAATATCAATAGAATAGACTTCTTATATTGGTACAAGAATTTATGAATTGTTCTTAAATAAGAATGAAAATTCCATGCATTTAATAAATCCTTCCCTAAGTATAAGATGAGCTAAAGTTTAGACAAAATTGGTATAAATTCCTATGTTAATAATTTGAAGGATTATCTTTTCGTCTCAATAATTCGGATTTTATCTATAGAGTCTAATTGATAACACCAACATTATAGCATGGGAATATTCTACATGATAGATGAAAGATCAAGTCTGTATATATGTGACCACTAGGAGGGGGAGGGTTTTTTAATGGTCAACATTTTTTATGTTTTACTCTTTTAAAATTATATTCACCTCCAGTTAGAAATAAATTTCTATAAAAAACATTAAAAATAGTAATAACATTACAAATAAAATATTTTACAATATTCACTAGTATAAAATAGTATCTAGTCTTTTAATTGATACAGAAACAATATTATATCACATAGTTTACTATAAAATAGTCCTTTTGGTTTAAAATATGTAGGACATATCTATCATATCTGTTCCACTATATTTTTTTGATATTGAATTTTATCCTCACACAGATACTATAGTAAAAACTATTTTGGAACAAAAGTATGAACCTTCATCAATATAATTTCACACATCATCACTATGTTTCTTTAATCATCGAACATTCACTTCTGCAAGTAAGTTATTCTCATTCATCTTCAATTTCTTTCACAGTAATGAGAAATAACATCTTCCTCCTCTCTTTTATTCTGTATTATTCTTCAAAAAAAACCCATACTCTATACCGAAAGATCTGTAACCAATATAAATTTAGTTTATTGTGATGCATTAGTTAATTATTTTATTTCATATTTATTCAAATATTTAGAACACTACAATAATATATTCAAATTTAAATATAAAAAATTAGTAGATATAGTATTAACAATAATATACACATGAATCCACTTCCATTACTATGTGTAGAGATATATAAAATTATTGAAATATTTCAACCTCTTCATTCTACTTTATATAGAAATTTTCCATAATAAATAACTATGTATGCATCAACTAATGAATTATAGTATGACTGAATTTTGTCAGCTTCATTCTTGGAATTCATCCTTATATATAAAATTAAAATTGAACCTCTTTATTTCTAGGATAATTTTACAAATCACCATTTATTTTAATAATTCATAAATACATTTATAAAATCATACATTTCATATTTCATCCATAGAACATGTCTTTTGGTGAGACATTATAAATGTTTTGTTTTAAAACAATATCAAACACTTCTTCTTGAAAGTGAATTTCATGTCCATCTTTTCGTATCTTTCCCCTTCTTCCCTAGAAAATGAAATTTCAAAACACAATTATCTCTTATTATTTTGTTATGAGAACTTTAATATTTTCACTCGAACTCACTTATCTTTTCTAACTTATTTATGAATTTAATTATTCTTTTCAAGAATCATGATATTAATTTTCATGATATTTAAACTTTAATAGATTCTCTTACTTTTCATCACCATGATTGTCATCACTTTTTCTTCAATCAATATCCAAGACACCTTCCATGTGACACTCATGGTATCTCATCCTATTTTGTGACTCATAATTAACCATATACGTATTGAAGGTCTATGAATAGTGTGTTCTCAAATTCATACAAAGATTCATTCCCATGGAAGACATGTTTCACATCACATGGAGGTACTAAAACTCATGAATGACCCTTGGTGTTCACTTGGATGCTCCAAAACTCATAAAAGATATAAGATGCTTCTGAAGGAAGCACCGAAACCTGGATTTACCTCTTGCATGGAATGAATAACCACTCTTTGTCTTCATTGAATCATATTCCAATGAATCATATACTACGTAATAATAAAATAATTCATGCAGTTAGTGATAATTACCTATAAAATATCACCACATATATTTTTTCCAACAGGTGTGTAGTTATTCATGTGGTCAAATATCTTTGTCTCATACGAGTTTAGTGATATATTCCTTGAATAACATATGAATTTATTGGTTGATAGAAAAATAAACCACCTTGGTCATTCCAAAATCTTGTGGATTAGCATCATCATCGATCTACCAAAAAAATCCAAATCTATTAGTCTAAAAAATTTACCCCTTTGAATTTTGTTGTGAAAAAATGAAAATAAATAACTAAATTTTTGAAAATCATTCGATGAATCACTATCAATCAATTATATGGACCCATGAAGTAGATCAGTGAAAAAAATAGAATCATTAAATAATATTACCATGTTGTCGAAAAAGTACTGGTCCAAAAATATTCCAAGATTTTTTATTCATCATATAGTCACAATAGATGCTAACATTAACATGTAAGATCATTTTTTTCCAACACATTAAAAACTATCAAAAAATTTAAAACATGGTTACATCACACCATACCCCTTTTAAAATCCCATAAACATATACTCCCACTAAACCAGAAAATATCATATCTATATGTAGATTTAGGGTTTCATATTTCTCCCCATATGGAAATATTTTCAAAATTAAATATGAGAAAGAGGAAGGAAAATACCATACCATATCCTTGAATATGTTGAGTCTTAACATCCATTATTAACATCAATTTCTCAAATTTTTTCCTTTAGTGGTGATTTGGTGAAAATATTTTCCACATGCTCCATCATAGGTATAAAATCCAATGTTAGTTCATTTATATCCAAAATCTCTTTGATGAAGTGATTTTAATGTCAATGTGATTTAATCATTAATATTAAACCATATTCTTTATGATATTGTAAACACTTTGATTATCACAGATCAATAGAATGAGCTATTTGTAATATCTTGTTACCCACTTTCAAGTAACCATCTCCTTTATATTCTTTTCATATTTAATTGGGTGAATATTTGGACTCCCTAGAATGGAAAATATTTTCTATGAAAAATTACTTAATGTTCAGATGTGGATGTTATTTAGAATTAATAGTGTCTGAGAATAAATGTGTCTATGGATTTCCATGCTTTTCCCAAATTTAGTAGGATGAGTCGGTTGGTTTTATAGTTTTATATTGTGAAATGGGTGATTAAACAATGTGTAATGGGTTTAAAAAAAATGTACTCGGTCACTAAACCCAATTGGTGTATTGTGTACACAACGTGAAAGGATTACAAATCATGTAATTATTAAATTATGTGTAATTCTAAATGATTATATTTAATTAAAAAGCAATAGGTTTTTAGGCATACTTGATTGGCCTAGATTACATAATGTGTGATCAGATTACATGCCATGTAAAGGTATGAGAAGTACATTATAGGGAACTATGTGAATTATATTTCATTTAATTATTTCATATCACTCTTGGATATCAATTTAGAAGCCTTCTTAAATGATTTTTAGAGTCCTTATTCGATTGTATGGATTCTTTTGGCAATCAATATTCATGGTAGTGGATTTATGTCTCTACAACTAAGTGATCCATCCTACGTTTTCATTTCCTTGGTTATTGTACTTTCATTTCATTTTGTTATCAGATCTGTTGATCTGTGATAATGTTCTTTCTTTTTTATTTCTAGATGGATGGTGAGATCTCATTCTGGGGCCATTTCATCAGTTGGTTGTGGTGAGGTGGGAGTTCATTATAAGGTATGTGTCATTTCCTCTTCTCAGTAAACCCTTTTGTTAAATTGAATAAATTTTATGATGTGTATATTTATAATAGGGACTCCATTTCCATTGTTTCATTCTTCTTGTTAGTGGATCTTTAGTGGGCATGTGAGACCCTGAACTTTGAGGTAGGTGGTTCTATATCTAGCTTGTTTTGGTGAACTGTATTTCTTATGTTTGATAAATTTTTTATTTAATTGAAATGGTCTGATATGATTTATTTTTTTGGTGTGTGGAACTGGGTTTTTATAAAAGAACGTTTTCCCAAAGTTTTTAGTAATTGGAATGTGTTTTCAAATCCTTCTGAAATGGTTTGAGGAATTGGTTTAGAAAATAGAGAACATGGGAAGCCTTGGGTACTTTTGTGAAAGGTATAGTAATAAGTATCATCAAAATATGAAGAGATTTTTATCATATGACTTATTTATTTTCTCTAGGAATGTTGTTATAGGGACATGTAAGAACTATTGGGGGTTCACTTTCTAGGGTTTTACAAAACCCTATAGACTTAATGCATTTGTTTAGTGTCTTAATGTGTACACAAGTTTCTATATTAGTTATGATTTCTTTATATATCTTGACCTATTGTGATCTTTGTCTTGTTGATTCCTATTCTTTTTTGTATGATTTGGGATATTTTTGTCTTCTATTATTTTGTTATACTACCATGGACTTTATATGATATTTGAAGCATGATTTGTTTTGAAATGATATTATCTACTGATATATCTGTATATGAAAATAATAGAAATTAACTTACATATATTATTTTTAAATATTGAAAAAAGGAGGAATTAAACTATTTTTCCTTGCTTTTGATATAAAAACTATTAAACTATTATCATTTCTTATTTTCATTAATGTTGAGAATGCCCTGATAACTAATCAAAGACATTATATATGAACACCTGGTTGAGGCCCTAATGAGCATGTTAGATCCCATCCTACGCACTTCCTCATTGGTGTGTAGACCCAATTAATTCTTTCAATGAAGGGATTGGTATGTATTTGTAGTGAGGTGGTGCTTTTTTATATCAGTTGGGATGGGTAGTTATTGGTGAGGTATTGGGCGATTTCCTAGGCTTTCACATGAATAAGTTGGTTTCCTCTTTGGTTTTATTAGTCCTTTGTGGATGAACTTATACTATGATATTTTTTATACTCTTGAGTTTTTTGGTTTCCTAGGTTTCCTTTCAGTTATGGAATATATTAATCTTATTTTTTTCTATCTATTATATATATGGACCATGTATTTCCTTCCAGATGGTATAAATCATTCCCTCTTTTTTTAGATTCTCAGTTTCTACTCTCCAGCCTGCAGGGATTGGGAATTCCCATCGATAATGTGTATTATCGAGTCATGTACTATTTTGAGGGGTTATACAAGTCGGTTCATTAAATTTTGGTATCAAATTCTAGGTTATGGGTTTTCCCTTGTCTGGGGATACAAGATTTATTGGAGATACAATTTTTGGGACTTGAGAGGAATATTAAGGTGAGTTCCTAGCCAACTCTTGTAGAGAGGAGACTAAATTTACCTTTTTACATTGTAATGTACATCTCCTATTTTTAGTACTTATTTTTTTATCAGTTTTTTTCTTATGGGTTTTCATGTTTTAACTGAGGTTGTTCAATTTTGTGATCCGTTATTTTATTTTGGAGTGTACCCTTATGCCATTGAGACGTGTTCTTTTAGTTCCTATGGAAGGGGTAGTTAATTATATATGACATATTACTATAATGGATTATAACAATATCAAGGATCTCATGTGAGTAGTTCATTTAGTTGTCCAAAATGTTCCACAGGTTCAGAACATGGTTGTTGAGGTACATCTTGGAGCTGTAGGGGAAAGAGATTGCCCATGGGAGTTCTTGCATGAGAATACACCATCATTTAAATGTATGAATAAACCATAAAAGGAATAGTACTGTTTTTAAATGATCAATTATATATTTCACTTCCTATAAATACCTAATAATCATGAGTTGAAGTGTATAACGTTCAGGATTGTGGGGCATAGAAAGCATAAGTGGGAATACATGGTACCAAATGATAAGTATGTGAGCTTCTACTAGATGGGTATTAAGGATCTATTATTATATTAGTTTTTTTCATAGTCACTAATGATAGAGAATTCTCTAGAGTTCCGCTTTTTATAGTAGGGTTAGATTTCGGTGTCAGAACACCCCAATCAGTTTGGAGAACTGGTTTAATTTGAATAAAAGGTTATAAAGAATGACCAGCTAAAGACTTAAAAGTACCTATAGGGTTTTGACTAGATCTTAGATAGAAGGTATTCTTGTTAATGATTTTGACCTATGTGAAGAGATTATATAGGGATTTTATGGTAGATATGAACATGGAGGGAAATTATGGATATTTTTCTCCATCTCTACCACCTAATGGTAGTTTTAGTGGCACACCAACAAAAAAGAGAAACTGTCAGTATCATTTTTTGATAATTATTGGTGGTTCTCGATAGTAGGCCTCTTCATACCCTCCTATTGTATCAAGTGGTGCGCCTCTAAATTTCTATTAGGGTAGAATTTTGAGACTCACATAATGTTTTTTCCTTCACCTACCATGATGTGATACAATTGTGGACATTATGGTCATATTTAGTGTTTCTTTCAGGCTATGCTTACTCCATGATATGGTAAGGGATCATCAACTCCAAAGGATAATGTGATGTATTTTGATGCTTTAATTTTTGACCACCTCCTTCTACATGCCTCAGGAGAGAAGCACATTCATGTATCATATGTGTTTATAGTGAGGGTGGATGTGGGTCCAGCGAGAGTGAGATTTACCGTCTTAATTTCAACTTCATTAGAAATCCCTTTTTTGGTAATAGTTCTTCACACCCATTTATATCAGTATGTTTTTTATATATTATTAACCTTACAACACAACTCATATCCTTTGTTATGAAGTTATTAAAGACTCTTGGAAAGAGGAAAGAGAAGGGGTCTTGGTGTCCTTATGTGCTATCAATATCTAATATAGAGTTAGGCTGGGATTTTCTCGTTCTTGATCACTATATATTTTACGTCATCATCAAGATGGATTTTCATTTATCACATCAAGTAGAGGTTGATTGTTATCATTGGTTTGTTTATTTTATGGAATCCTATAGGAGCTCATGGGAGTTTCAGGGAGAGTGGGATCTTAGTTATGGTCTTGCAAGACCTTCCGGCCCAGAGCTTAGGATTTTGTTGTCTACTGTTTCAATTGATCCTGAAAATTATTATTCTATTATTGGGTCTCCTTCCCTTGTTTGTGATTTTCTTGATGTTTTGAAATAATATTTATCTTGGAATCCTCTATGTTGGGAGGTAAATTTTATAATCATCTTGGTTCCAAGAATTCATGTGATATCAATACCATCCAAAATCATGACACCGGAATTTTTGAAATAGGTCATGGGTTAGTTATATTACCTTGTAAAAAGAGGTTTTTTCTCCCTAGTGTTTCTCCATGGGAAGCCCTAATTATATTTTCCAAGAATTTAGATATATCACTCCAATTTTTTTCTGACTATCAATTGTTAAACTAGGTAATAATTAATAGTAAGTATCATTTTCCCCATGTTGATGATTTTATGATCTGTTTAAGAGGAGAAAGATGTTTTTTTATGATTTCTATTTATTCATGATATCATAAACTCTGATATCATAGTGTGATAAACCAAAACAAATTTCAAGAGTAGGTATGTCCATTATGAATATCATGTGATGTCATTTGGTCTAACCAAAACTCCTTTAGTTTTCATTAATTTTATGAATCAAATATTCCATCAATATCTCAATAGTTTTTTTGTAGTTTTCATAGAAAATATTTCAGTTTATTCATGATGTGAGAGAGAGCATGAGAACCATATATGAATGGTTTTGGAAATCATGGGAAGTAACCTTTTTTATGGAAATATTTCGAAATGAATCATCTAGATACTATAAGTGAAATTATTGGGGCATGTGATTTTTTAGAATGGATTTTCAATTGACACCAATAAGGCAAAGGTTTTATTTTCCTATGAAGAATAGTGGGATATCTTTTATATTTAGAGAATCCTTGGTCTTATTGGATAAAATTGATGGCTTGTCAAGGATGTATCAAAATTAACATCAAATATTTCACTACTCTTACCAAGAAATGGTTGAAAATAACATGGGATAAAAAGTTTTAGTCTTCTTTCGATGATCTGAAATGACTTCTAACATCTGCTTATATTCTGATCTTACCCAATCCCAGTAAAGTTTATGTGGGTTTAGGTTATTCTTTTGGTGATAATATGGGGTGTGTAATCATGAATTATGATAATGTTTTAGCTTACATATCTTGTCACCTTTGACTGCATGGGAAGAATTACACCCACTCATGATTTAGATATTGACGTAGTTATGCATGTACTTCTGTGTTGGAAGTGTTATCTTTTTAGGGAAAGGTTCACATTCTTTTCTTTTTATAAGAGTTTTATCTATATATTACCTAATAAGGAATTTAATATTATACATAGATTATGGGTGGAATACTTTTAGATTTTTGATATTGATATTTCATACACTTAGATGAAGGGGAATGTCATTACAAATGATCTTAGTAAGAATTTTCCATCTCAATTAATTTTGGAATCGAAGGAAGAGTGAAAACTTATGGGGATTTTTATCTCATTTTTCTCTAGATGTAAAAGAGGATTTTCAAGTATATTTTTAACAAATGTTAAGTTATCATCATCACTCCTTGATTCTATTATGAAAAGTCAGAAATATGATCATGAGTTCTAATGAATTTGAGAAAACCTTTATGGTGGGGAGATGGTTTCTATTTGGTCTCTCTCCTCAGATGGTATTCTTAGTTTTGGCCACCGTTTTGACATTAAAAAATATGTGAGGAGATTAGTTTTTTCTAATCATCACAATTATTTTGGGTTCATTAATCTTGTTGATACAAATATGTACTATAACATGAGACAACGATTCTATTGGATTGGTATAAATCATCACATTGTTTTTTTTTGTGTTCTATTGTTACACCATGCATCAGATAAAGGAAGAGAATTTGAAACCTTCTAGTCTTCTATAGCCTCTTCAAAAGCCTGTTTGAAAATTGAATGAGGTATTCATGGGATTCATGGTCAGATTACCACAGATTCCCTGAGGGAGGAACTCTATATGGGTGATGATTGATCAGTTGATAAATTTTAATCATTTAATTTAGATCAAATAAATGGTGATTATTGAATATCTAGGTAATATGTATGTGAAGGATGTTGTGAGGTTACATGGGGTTCCTTCTTGAGTTGTTTCGAATAGTGATCATGTGTTTATATAAAGGTTCTGGAGAAGTGTCCATGGTGAAATGGGGACTCAAGTTAGGTTGAGTATAGATAATCCTCAATTGAAATATGGTCTGAAAAAACATGTTATTTAGATCCTAGAAGATATTATTTATTCATTTGTCATGACTGTTTGTGGATTGTGGGATATCCATCTAGGACTGGTTGAGAATTCATACAAAAAACAGTTACCATTTGTCAATTAGAATGGTTCCTTTTGAGGATTTTTATGGTCACCCACACATATCAACACATTATTGGGTAGATATCGGAAATGCTTCTTTTGTGGGACCTAGTTTGGTTCATGATACATCTTCAATGATCCATGAAATATTTCAATGTTTGGTAATATCAAAGAGTTTTTAGGAATTTTATGCAAATAAACGATGTTTCCCATTGGAGTTTTCAATTGGTGATAGGGTTTTGATGAAAGTTTCTCTTTGGTTGGGTCACTACTAGATTTGGGAGAATGGAAAGATAGATTTGAGATATGTGGACCCATTTAAAGTTCAATGAGGGGAAGGGGATGGTTTCTTATCATTTTTCATTTCCAGCTAAATTGAAAGACATTCAAGATGTTTTCTAGGGGTCATTTCAATTATTGGTTGTTATGCTACATATCGGTGTTATGTGGTATGTATCATTTTTTCCACCAACCCTTTTATTTAATTGAATAGATTCTAAGATGTTTATATTGGTTCTAAGTCCTCTGTTTTAATTTCTTCATTCTTATTGTTGGTGGATCATTCATTGGCATGTGCGACCCCATGTTTTGATGTGGATGGTTCCGTCTCTAGCATGTGTGTTTGAGCTAAATTTAACTTTTTGATAAATAGTTTATTTAAATTTAATAGCATCATTTGACTGATTATTTTGTGTGTGTGGAACTAGGTTTTTATAAACGATGTTTTCCCTTAATTTTGGGTAAATGGAAAGGGTTTTTATAGCATTTAGAAAGGGTTTTATGAAATGGTTTTTGAAACATGAAATGATAAATAGTTTGATTAAATAGTTTGGAAAATAGAGCACAAGGAAATCCTTGGGCACATAGGTGGATGGTATAGTAATATGTATCATTCATTATCAAGGGATTTTCCCATGGGAATTCTATCCTCTCTCGAGGGTTTTTTTCTAGAGACTCGTTATACTAATTGGGGGTTGACTTAATGGGATGTTCCTATGCCATATTAACTCGAGGAAAATGCCTAATGTCTTGACGCATACACGAATGTATATATTTTATAGGATTTTCCTTTCCATCATGACCTAGTGTGAACCCAAACATGTTGTTACCTATGCTTCTTGGTTGATTTGGGCTATTTTTGGATTGTATTATATTGTTTTACTACAATGGATTTAATATGATATGTAAAGGATGCTTTGTTTGGAGATGATATATATGCATAGATATTTAGTGATGAAATTCATTGAAATTTAATTACAAGAATTATATATAAATGTAGAAAACATGATATTAAACTATTTTTTTATTTTGAAATAAAAAATATTAAAATTTTACAATGTGTATGTTTTCTTAAATTCTGAATATGAATGGATTATTATTTATAGAATTGATATGGAACACCTGTGTGGGACTGTATTGAGCCTATTAGATCACACCCTTCACAGTTCCATAGGGGTTTGTAGCCCTAGTTAAGTATTTATAGGAAAGAAAAGGAAATGAGTAGCAGTAAGGTGGTATGGTTTTATGTCAGCTAGGATGGGTAGCTATTGGTGAGATGTTGGGAGATTTCCCATGATATCACAAATATTAGTTAATTTTCTCCGGTGTTTTGGTAGTACTTTTTGGTTGAACATGTACTAGGAGATTGATTTTATTCTCAAGGTTTTGAATTTCAACTATTTTATTTTAGTTATGGAATATATTTATCATCTATTATTTCTCCCTATGGTATATATGTGTCACATCTTTGATCCAGGATTGGAAAAATTATTCACTCGATCTATTGTTCGATTCCTGGGTGTTAGTCTCTTGCTAGTGGGGATCAGGAACACCCTTCCGGTTTGCAGTATATCATTTCGGGTACTAGTTGGAGAGGGTTTTTTAGTTTTGTTTGTTATAATACTTCAAATCAACAAAAAAAATTTCCAACCCTATCTTCATCTGCATAAATTGTGTTCTAGATTTAGTGTTAGTTCCATACACAGCTTCTGTAGTGATGAATGTTCCTAAAATTTTCATCTTTTTATAACATCTCATTTATATTTTTCTTTGAATATACACACCTATAGATGTGGATCTCTTATCATTGACCAAAATATCCCATCTGTATATCAAAAATGATTTAAATTTCCATTGTTTTCAAACATTACATCATAATATATAGATCCCCTAATATATATAAGAATTACTTTTCCAAGAAAAAAATATGATACATTTGTTTCAGTTTTGAAATATGGAAAATGTGAATTAATATAAAGAAATATTTTTCTAGAAATTATTAAATACAATAATATTTTAATAAAATGTCTTAAATTATATAAGATCTACATCCATTCTAAAATATTCTTTAACATATTTATTCCCATAGAGATAATTTAATAAAGTTGTTTTGAGTCATCAATGAAAAATAATTAAAGTACCTCATTATAATATTTTTCACCTGATAGAAAAATATAATCCTTCCATTAATATATTTGAATTCCAAGAAATTATATTATTTCTCCCATCATAGAATTTTTAAAATAAAATCATCCACAAATTGGAAAACCCTTCATAGTCTTATTCATTATTCCGATCAAATATGAAATCATCAATATAAATAATCTCAATGATAAAAACCTGTTTCTTTTCTTATATATAGAGGATATTTTCCAATGTTCACTTTTTGAAATTCTATTAAATTATACCATAAGATAGATTTACATACTAAGATGTTGTGGATTTCTTACCCCAATTTATAGACTTATCCAATATACACGCATAGTTCTCTTATTTTCCTATCTATAAATCCTTTGGATTATCAATATATATTTCTCCATCCATCATTACATTGAGAATGGAAGACTTGAAATCAATTTGAAAAATTTTATATTTCAATTTTAAAGTTACTGAAATAATTATTCATACAATTTAATGCCTTGAAACTAGGGAAAAGGTCTCATCAAAATCAATGTCTTCAACTTGTGAGTTCCCTTAAAAATTGTCCTTTCCATTATTCTTAATTCATAAAAATTTTCATTTGAATTGTTCCAAAAACCCTCTTTATACATATCATAGTTTTATCATCATGTTTGGGTACTAACTCCCATTTCTGTTTTTCTCAATTTGATCAAATAATTCACTCATTGAATAAATACACTCTTGATTACCCAATGCTTCTTCAACGTCTATTGTATTAACTAATTAAAACAATATGTTTGTTGATGTAGTACTCAAATTTATTCTCATATGAAACTATTGTTCTTAAACTCCAATGATGTTTTAGATCTCTTTTTTATTTTCTCATATTTAGGTGTGATAAATAATGTGTTTTCCCCTAACATGAGATGACCAAGTCTTCCTATCATACTTTTAGAGTATGAATACAATTATTTATTGCAATGATGGAATCTTACTACTCAGTATGAATAGATGCATTTTCTCGACCTATTAAACATGTATTTTCTTTTGAAATTGGATTTTTCAAGCACTATCACATCATTAAAATCTATGGTTATTCATGTATCCTTGTTTGATAATTTTTATACCCTAACATTTGGAAGGAATCCAAAGATTATATCATCATATAAATTTTTTTAAAAAAAATCCACGACTATCACTATTGACAATGATAATACAGGGTATTCTAAAAATATTTATATAATTTTAACCAGTGGTATTCATATATTACATCACATTTGGTGACATGTTTTAATTTTGTATATTGTATTAGTGATTTTGAATATAGAATCATTAACTGTTAAATTTTCCCTAAAAGTATTGAGAAGTATCCAGTTCAATCAATATAGTATGATCCATCTCAATTAAGCCTCTATTATTTCTTTCATTCTCACCATTTTTTGGTGTGTATGGTGAAATAAACTCCAAATTATCACCATGATTCTCAAGATTACCATAAAATTACCACTTCAGTATTTACCATAATTACAATTTCTTATATTTTATATAGAGTATCCAAATTCATTTTTTCTCACCTACCTGAAATTTTTTCAACATTTCAAGAGACTTTTATTTATTTTTTAAATACATAATAGATTAAATATGAGTGAAATCATCAATAATGTAAAAAAATACTTATCTATATTGTCGCATTTATTCATCATGGGACCAAATAGGTCATAATGAATAATCAATAAGGGATTAGATGTTGGTATCTCAACATTTTTGTGTGAAGAATTTGATATTTTTTCCTATCATATAGAAGAACAGAAATATATAAATTTTATCAATTCAGAGACATTATAAACAATTCCTATTTGTGTTAAATTGTTCATTTTTTAGCAAATATAGGCAATAATTCTGTTCTATAATTTATTTTACACCTTCATACTCAAATAACATGTATTATATACATCACTAACTTGGCACAGGTTTCACATTTTTCACTTTCCTCATATCACAACATACCCTTATTCAAAACATTTAATGATGAATCCATCTATTATGAATATGAATTAATTTCCTTCATCACATGGCCATAATACACTCAACATATTTTATTAGTTCATAATAAAATATGGAACTTATTGATTTCAATATTTCTTTTCCAACAGTAGAAAATACATTGCCTTCGAATCTCAGAGAGTCATCATTTCCAAAAGTATGCATTCCTTCATTTTATTCATTTACCATATTCAAAAAAATTAAAATCACTAGTGATATTTAAATAACACCCATTATCCAGGATCTATGGATTTTTTCTTTTAATATAATTGATCAAAATTTCAACCATAATATTCTTCAATTTTCCCTTATCATTCGTCATTAATTCTTTTACATTTTTAATCAATTTTTTTAACATTTAGCATCATGAAAAAACATTTTTCAATGTTTATATGATGATCAGACCTATTAAAAAAGAGTTTTATGAAGTTTTAATCATTTTCAATCCTTAAATGAGGTTATTAAAATTGTACTTGAGTTTGTATTATTTGAGTGGGAATAACCCTTCACAAAATATTCCTCCAAAACCACCTAGATAAATTTTAGTATTTATTGTTTAACTAGTAAATTTCACCAATATGAAAAATCCTTTAATGTAATATCTGTATCTATAGAAATATTATTTTCCTTTGTACTATATATGTTATAAAAAATAATGTATCAGTATTCCAATGACTCTCTAACCCAAAATATTTTAACCTCTTTGTGAAAAAATTATATCCTCCAAAAATATTATTATTCATGTTATAATTATTCATATCATTATAAAATTCTCTATTTGTATATTTGTTTCATCAAATTTGGATTTCTCAAGAATTCATGGATTTTGGAAATCATTTGTTTTAGGTACATATATGGGTTATTATGGATTTTTTCCTCTTTTGAGACCCTTTTCAAAAGTCATTAGCATTCTTATTAACCCGAGTCGGTGATGTTTACTAATAATTCTAAGATTTAGACCCTATATATCATTCAGAAACATACAAAATTTAATTTTGGAAATTAAATATTATTTTTTATCTTCATCAAGATTCTATTGAATACGGTAAAATTATTTATACTTGTCCATAAAATTTTTATCAAGTGTTATATTGACAATTTTTTATTTATCAAGTAAATTATTTAGGTTTTTAGTCTATTTAAATTATCTATATTTTTCTTCTTCATGAACTGTTAATTGATTCATAATTGGTTGACCATCTTTCTTTGACATCTTATTTCCATTATCTAGATTTCCAATTTTCAAGAGACATTATTTCAATTTTAATTTTATCATCGACTATATTTTTTTCATTCATAATTTTATTATTCAATGATGCTAATTTTATCACTCATAAAAATCTCATCATTCATATTTTTTAAGATACTTTACATCACATTCATTGCTAGAATATTCAATGAACACTTATTCTTCACTTTCAACACCATCCTTAAAATTGGAGGAACATTTTCTATTAATATATTTATATAACTTCATTTCCATTCCTTTTGAATAATACTTCAATTTTTTGTCCCTCTTCATTATTGGTATTTTTGGCCTTCTATATTCTCCATCACTATCTTCATCTTCCTTTATTATTGGACAATTTTCTACAAAATATCTTATAGACCTACACTTAATTTACTTATATAGTATCTATCCTTTATAATAACATATGGATAATTTCATATTTGTATAAAATAAATACATGATATGATCAAATTTCATACTTTCTTCACCTTATAAATAAGAATAACTAACATAGTTATCAATAAAATCTTTTATTACATTTATTTCTAAGTGGATTTGAATGATATTTCATGATAAATGTTTCCCTCCCTTTTTATGAAATTATCTTTCCACTTCTCCCACATAATGAAAATACTATTAAATTCATCTAGAGAGGTTATTTTAGGCTCTCTATATTCTATAGATAAACCTTGGCATAAAATATATCATGAATAATTATGAATATCTTTTAAACAATTGTTGAGTCTTATAAGTTTTCACCAAGTCTTATTAATGTGTATATAATATCATCAATGCTTTTAAAGAACTCAAAAAAAGATTAATCATCTACAATTCTCAAATATTTTTATTTTATTCTTCAAATTTGTATCTTATATTAATTTAATTTTGTATTCCATTAATAAATATTCATTAACTTATCAAAAATTATATTATCCACTCCAATTACTTTAACCCATAAGAAATCTATTTCTATCCAATATGAAGGAATTACATATTTCTATGATCCATAATTATCTATATTCCTCTTTTGTATATATTCCCATTATCTATTGTTGTAGAATACTATTCCTCAATGGGGTACCCTATTATTGTGGAGGTGCTTTTGTAAATAGTTGGTAGTATTAAGCCCAATGGGGTTGATTTTATTAAAGGGGATGTGCTTGGGCTGCACTATTTCAGAACCCCTTATGTTCTTTCATGGGGGATTTCTCCTATTTTTATTTATTTTGTTCTTCCCTTACCTCAATAAAAAATTACTTAATGATGATGCAATTCTGGGAGAACTCCCAGTCGGAGGACTGAATCCATCTATATTTGATTCTAGAGTTTCTTTTACAATATATAATAGATTCGGTAACATTATGCCCTTCTACAAATGACCATTATTTCATTGAATAAAAAATAAAATTACTCGTAAATAATTTTTCAATATCAATGACTTTTTCTTCTTTTTTAGAAATAAAATATATTAGAGTTAATAATATAATTGTTTTATACTAATTACATGAAAAATCCATGATATGTGTGGCCACTTATTTGAGGGGAGGTGAATTAGTGGGAAACAGTTTTTTTATTCTTTTTTAAATGAAACTTAGGATCATATTCATGATAAATGAATCAATTGATCATAAAAAATCACACTGACATGAAAATAATAATTTAAAAGTTTATTTATTTTATTATAGCATCTATTACTTAGAATAATATAAAAAAATCTTAGATCACATTGTAGAATAGAAAAAAATCCTTGTGGTTTACAATGAGTAGTGTATATCCACCTCTTACATTGAAAAATATCACTTTCAAATTGTATGTGATCCTCCTAAAGAAAATATAATGAAATATATTTTTCAATAGTGGAATAAGTATTCATAAAAAGACTTCAACACATAATTTTTATTTTACATGAATTCTACACACATTTATTCTGTAAGTGAGTTCTTTAAGTAATTATATTTTTTATACAACATTGAGAAATAACCTCTTCCTCTAATTTCTCTTTCATAGTTCTTATTCCTCAAAAAAACACTATCCCACATGATCTGAACCAACTCTAAATTATATATATCCTGAAACAGTTATTATATCTTTTTTTTTATTTATTCAAATGTTAATGAAACCACAAAAATAGATTCAAATTCAAATCATTAGAATTATTAGATCTACACATTATAATAAATTATATATGAAATTGGTTCCACAATGTATTGTAACTATAGGTATACATGTATAAATATTTTTTCCACTTTATTATTCTGTAAAACAATATTTATTCCAAAATAAATCCTCATTTATGCATCAATATAGGAATTTTGTAGTGAATGGATTTTTCCAAATTCAATCTTGGAATTGTACCACATTAATACCAGTGGAATTAAACATATATCTTGTATTAATAGTTTCAAAATCTACCATTAATATTAATCATCGATAAATTAATTCAGGAAATATGCTATGCCATCATTCATTAATTACACAATGAATTTCATGATACTTTTTACCATGTTCCCTTAAAAATAGTGTCAAACACCTCTTCCCAAAGATGAACATCAATGGGAACTAGTCCAATCATTATTCTTATTCTTTTGGAAATTGTTATGAACAATACATTTATCTATTATTATATTCTTAAGTACACTTGAATAATTTATCTAAATCTCTATTATATTTTCTAGCATCAATCATCATACAAATAGCATGTTTTCAAACATTATGATAGTCATTATCATGATATTTTAACTTTAATATATTATCCAACTTTTAATCCCCATATTTTTATTGTAATATTCTTTAATAAATCTTTAATCCACCTTCCATGTGACACACATTATAGCTCCCCCCAAATATGTGATTAATAGTTGTTCCCTTTTCACTAATATAAGGCTCGTACGTAGTTTATTATAAAAAACATTGAAGATTAATAATTGAAATATTATCTTTGATTCTTATCATGAAATAAATTAAAATCATGGCAGTTCCATGGAGTTATAATGAAATCACCAAAACCTATAAAATATCTCTGATGCTTCTCAAAGAAACACAAAAACATGAAAGCTACTCACACACGGAACATCTTTTCACTGTCATATTCCATGGAAGAATATTCTAAGAATCCATAGTCCATATAAGAATTGAACACATAAGTATATAATCATTGATACCATTGATCATAATTAATCATATAATATCATCATACTAAATCATTGAAAATAGAAATAATGTTCTTAATTTGGTAAAATTTCATTATCTCATATAATTTCAGTGATCTCTTCCTCTCATAACATATATATTGATGGGTTTAGAAAAAAAATAAAACACCACAAGAATTCCCACATCTTTTTCATTATATTTTTCATCAATCCTTCAAAAACTACTCCAAATTTTGTATCTCAACAATAGTTAACATGAAATGTATTTATAATGGATATATGAGGTATGAGATATATTGTTTCAAAGGAATTATTTAGATTCAATTTTACTGAAGGAACATAATATATACTGGTTTACTCAATATTATTCTGTTATTCAATGATATGGAGTATTAGGGGATTACTTTAATTTAGTATATATCTATAAGATTTATTCAACAATAATTTCTGATAAGGTTTTGAAAAATTATTATAATCTAAAATTTTAACGAATTCAATAAATGTTTACCTAATATTATTAATATATTCTATATTTCAAACTACATATGGGAGGTAAAGAATCTAGCATAGTAATTATAATACCAAAGCATAAAGGATTGAACTAGATGGGGAATATTGGAGTGTCAAGTAGTTATACAAGTCATTAAATTCTAATAATGGTGTAAAGAAATATAGATAATACATGTTTTGTGGAGAACCTAGCCACATACTGTATAATTTATAGGAATACATGTGGGTATTCATGAAGTACCAATGAGATCTTGTTTTGGTGATAATGTAATCAATATTAAATTATTATTATATAAATTGGATATAAAAGATTTTTAAATTAATTACTAATATATTTATAGATATTTATATAAACATTCATATGATGAATCAAGAGGTTATCACTTCATGGGGGATAATTTATTATATTACTTCAAAGATTGATCAGATATAAAAATTATAAAAGTCTTACATTTTCATCTTGTTTTCTCGTATATGTTAAGGGAGATTTTATTTATAAAATTTATTTTTTTAGTTAAATAGATAATTTTTATATAAAAATGGTT
This sequence comes from Viscum album, assembly GCA_963277665.1. Taxonomy (NCBI): domain Eukaryota; kingdom Viridiplantae; phylum Streptophyta; class Magnoliopsida; order Santalales; family Viscaceae; genus Viscum; species Viscum album. Next base: position 792,060,576 of record OY728120.1, read on the forward strand.
TGGGATTTTATTCAATATATAAAATTTCTATAGATAAGATACTGATAAAGGGATTTTTATGTAAGATAAAATAGCTTATCTTAGATTTTTTTCAAAATACAAGGGAAATGAGTTTCTAAACCCCAATAAAGTCATATATTAAGGAATAAATCTTCATTCTATATTAATGGTTAAAAAAATATAATATACTGTCTAACATGTGATTATTAATAATTTATTAATTAAATATTATCACTAATGAAAATATTTGACCATTTTCATCAAAAAATAGATTTTATATTTGAAATATATTTTGAAAAACAAGATATGCTATAAGAGTATAGTTAGAGTATATTTAGTTTTTTAGAAGTTGAAAATGTAAAAAATCAATTACTATACTAGTATAATTAAGATAGAATGATACATTATAATGTATATGAGTTTTAGGTATATTGGTACTAAATGTTCTTATATAAAGAGATATATTGAAAATTTATTTTGAAAATTTCATAAAAAAAATTTTACTTGTAAATGTACCAAAGTGATGATATTGAACATTGAAATTATTCAAAGAAATTAAATAAAATTTTTTGAGCATCCTATCATTGATTTTGTTTGAATAAACAATTTGGAATACTTTGTTAATGGATTTTGACATTGAGATTGTGAAATATAATATCATTATTCTTAAAAGAGGGATTTTTCATAGATGTTATATATTTATATAGTATTTTGATAGTATTTGTTATATGGTCATATATATATATATATATATATATCATGAATTATATAGATATGTAATGATTTTAACAAAACCAAAAGAATATAGAAAACATAAGTGGTCTAGAGCAGTCAATAATATCATATTAGATTAGATTGGTTCCTATATAGGTTTTATTAAGACTATTAAATAAGTTTAATAATATAAAATGTATTATGTTATACAAATACTGACAACTTATCATTATTTCATTATTATTTCATATATTAAATGATGAGTAATTATAAATGACCTCTAAAAGTATTTATTTAAGATATCCCTAATTGAAAGTCCTTATAGAGTATTATACATTTTGATGACATGTGAATATTAGAATTCGTTATAATTCATATAAATATATAAAATTCACTAATTAGGCTTAAAATTTGTTTTTCTGTGATGGATAACACACTATGTAAACCTTATAAAATTTCATACATTGTGTATTTGGTATACAAGGTGCACATGTTTTATATTGAGGCCACTTTATCTAAGGAATTAATGATATCTACCATGATCACCTTAATACCTCAATAACATTCTTCGGTTTTATTTCAGGATTGTAAAACATATTAAGGGGATGGATGGGTGTGTATATTACTAATCATGTCAACGATTGAGATTTAACTAATATGATATTTATCTTATCTTATAAATGGTATGAAATAAGGTACCAAAATTTAGATTGTATTCATATGTTTTTGTTCATACCTATATAAGGTAATGATAATTTTCATATCCATTTCGGTGAGGATAATGTGATGTTCTCACATTCTTAGAAGAATTAAATTTAAGGTTCTTACCTATTTGGTTAGTATATATATAAGTTATTAATAATGCATGAGTAAGATATATGGGAATTGAATACACTGTGTTTCATGGAAAATAATTTTCTTAGAGAAAACAATTATAAGATTATTCATACTTGTATATGATAAAACTAGTGAAAATGTGTATATAGATACATTTTCTTGATGTACACCACACCAAATCCCTTCATAGTTAAATAAGTACAACAATTTTATTTAAACTATGGATTAGGTAATTCATAATTATTCTCTGCACAAAAAAGGTTTATAGGGCCCTACATTGTGATTGTGTGGATGGGTATTAAGTTTGTATTCAATATATATATTCAAAACCTAATGAACCACAAAAAATTAATTTTAAAAGAATAAAAAATAATTTTATGTTTTCTTAGGTTATAATATATATGTTGTAACATATAGTGAATATAAAAGATAAATATTCTGAAATGAATTTTAAAAAATATCAAAAAGTTGTTTTAAATATGTTTTTAAACATTATAACATATGATGTGACAAAATTTGAATGTGTGAAAATTATATAAGGATTTAGTGAATGTTGAAAATTTATAGTATTATAAATTAGATCTAAACCCCCATCAAAGTATTATTAAACAATTTATCATTTGTACTAGGATAAATCATGTTGTGTTTATTATATCATGGTTATGTTCAAGTTAAAATTTGAATTATATGATAACACACACCAAATATTGCATATTACTAATAAAATATAACATTATTATTTAAAAAATATGAGGTAAGGTTGTTTAAAATGAATTATTTATAGTGATAATTTATTGAAAGAAAAATATCCACAGAGGTTAAAAACCCTTATAATGTCCACTATTGTTATTAAACATTTCCGAATACTTTGGTGAGTTTCCTACATGATTATAAAATAGGTTCCAATACCCTTTCATGGTGGTACGTTATCTATTTCACAGAAAATCATTGAAATAAAGTATAATTTCTTTCATTTTATCATCAATCACTACATGAAAATGACCCTATACCCATTGTTTTGGAAAATTTAGTGAGTATAGGTCACCTCTATACAAACGGGTTTCCAAAAAATATGTTTATATGGATTGGTTAGGAAAATATATCCATATTTTTCTAGAAACCATGGATATATGGGTGACCTATATCCACAGTTTCCAAAAAAACATCGTGTATAGGGTTTGGTTAAAAACCTATACCCATGGTTATCCAAAACCATGGGTATAGGTCTGTCCTATAGCCATGGTTTTGGAGGACCATGGGTATAGAATTCCCATGTAAGGGAAGGAAAAAAATTAATGGGATAAAAAATTCCCTGAGAAAACTTGTTTCCATTGTTTTATACCTATACACACAGTTTCAAAAAATATATATAAGAAAATATATATTTATATATTGACAACTCAATGTGTAGTAGTGGTTTAGGGTGTGAATTTTATACAGATGGTCCAGGGATCGAAACTAGTGATAATAAATTCTTTTAATCATATACCCATGGTTTCAAAACCATGGGTATGGGTTATTAACATGGTGGAATAGACTTATTCCCATGGTGTATAACCGTGGGTATATCACTTTCAAACTGTGGCTATTGATCAGAGCTATACCTACTACTTAAGCTCCCATGGTTCTTTAAAACATGGGTATAGTCTATACCAATGTTTTTATGATCTATACTTAAGGTTCAGAACCAGTGGTATAGGTTCATTTTCTAATAGTTAATACATTAAACAAAGATTCTACAAAACCATGGCTTAAATAATATCTTTACCAAGCATTTAGAGATTCAAATTTCTTGTGGATTTCCTAGGAGGAAATACACAACTAGACTATTCTCAGTGATATCTATCAAGATCAATTATAAGATCCAAAATAGAATATATCATGAGAGACATTTTAACTATATATCCATCATCATATACACATAAAGTAAGATCGTTTTTATCATAAATTTAAATGGATACACCGTGATAGGTAGATGTCTAGTATCTTCTGGGAATTATATAAAATATTTTAAAAAATACTTAATATATCATTTATATTTTCATTATTTTTCCCTAATATCAATATTCTCTTATCACTTCATAAAATATCTTCATGACATACATATATAATGGGTGATCATAAAACCCTAGTAAAGGGAAATTAAATAAATCATGAAGGTGAGATACCATCAATAATATTACTATAAAAGAAAAAAATCAGAAGAATTTAGATGAGAATATGGAATGGATGTAATGATATTATAAAACATATAATCATGAAATCATGAGAAAATTCCACAATATAAATAATTTCATAAACATAAGTACAGGATCACTTCCAAGACATCCTAACCAAATGTGATAGGATAACTAACCATGATCTATACATGGTATCTCATGAGATTAAAGAATTAAACCATAATTTTGGGGATATTAAATTCCAATCCTACATTTCGGATCATAGATATATGCATATGTATTTTATATTGATACATAAATAAATCATTATTTTTAAACATGAAATAAACACATGGAAGGAAAATAGTTTACATAATTGTAACCCAAAACATAATCAGTCGAAGAATCACATAGGTACATTAAATAATAAATAATATTATATAATACAGATTCATGTTCCGAATAAACATGTGGGAATGTAACATTAGTCTTGGGTAAAAGGAAAATGTTATAATAAACTACATATAGGATTTGATGAGGGGAAGCATAAAATTTGAAGTGTTTCTCATATAAAATCATAGTATTTGTTTCTAAAAAACACTAGAATAATAATGGAATATATATCCCCATAATAAAGAGTCTTAAATGGTAGGATATGGATAATAATATAGTTTATAGGAAGAATTATATATAAAATATAGTGAGGAAAACAAAAGTTGAACATGATTAAAGGCTTGAAAATAACCCCTTATCTCAAGTACAAAATGTTTTAGATTCCCCAAATAACTCTATAAAAAGAAATTTAAAATTATTAATTACATTATTCATAATTAAATTCTGCTTTATTTTATAAATATTCTTCCTTTTAATTATATTCTTCTAAATTAATAGTCATTGTGAACTTTTGTTATGGATATTGAGATTTTAATCTCCTAGTACTAATATTTTTTCGGTAAGGTATTTCTTGGGTAATGATGTTTGGTACATGTTATATATGTTCTAGAGGTTTCTTAGTATTGGTAAATGTCATTATAGTAGTATAAATTATCAATAGTTACTTCGATTTGATAAATGGATTCAAATAGTGATGCATTTCTCGGCAATCTTCTCAATAGGATCATTTAATGTTTCTTTTATGTTATAACATTAATAAAAATAATTTAATATTTATTTTATAATTTCATAATCCAAAAAATAACTATATATGAGTCTTAATATTAACATTATGATATAAAACCATCTTTAAAACAACATGAGTAAGATAGTGATGGAAAACATTACCGCTCACATATGTGGTATAAATATATTATGGTGAGATTTGTTTTTAAAAGAATAAATAAAATAGAATAAAAATAATCAATTCATTATTAATTTTGTCTCATAATATTTTTATTATAATATTTAATTGTATTAATATAGTTTATTAAAAGATTTATATGGTGTTATAAGTGAATGAAAATTTAAAAGATATGTGGTGTGAAAATTTACCTTTGTTGAGACTCATCCATTAGACAATTCCATAAGGAATTGAATGTTTTTATTTAGGTTAACCAAAGACTATATAACATCATAAAGGGTTTTTAGAAAGGTAATTTGGTAGATATATTTCATTTCAGAGAGTTTGGAAGTGAAGAGGAGTTGGTGGATGTTAGGGTGTTTTTATAGGTGAAGGATATTGTTGTTTTTTAGAATAAAATATTGAGTAATTTTTTATTTTATCTCTAGTATAGGAATAATAAATTTTCTTATTATTAATAATATTTTTTTACTATAAAATTACTAGTTTTAGTAAAATTAAACACTTCCAAAACATAATTTATGCATTGGAATATTTTAATTAATGTGAAAAATAAAAAATATTATTTTTTAGAATATAATATAATTTTCACAACAAAAATTAATTTTTAGGTTTATAAATTAATTTGTACTGTTTTTAAATTGATTACATTACTCATTATATCTATTTTAGTAAATAGTAATCTTTTTAGAAATTATCGAGTATTTTTTATAACATTATGATGTCATAAAACTTAAAGTATACATTAAAACAGTTTTATTGCATCTCACCAAAAAAATTCATAATTTTCAAAATAATAACAAAAACATCACCCTAGGATAATTTTGAAAAGATGATTCCAAAATTATTTCCATTATATTGAAATAAGATATGATATTATAAAATTTTAATATGTAAATTTTAACAAAAGAACTAATATTTTTCATAAAACATAATGAAATACATTATTAAAAATGTGTGTATATATATACATATTTTGAGTTTAATTATTATAGAAATCAATTTATGATATTATAATAGTTATATTTAGTTTTTTTAACCATGTTAAATATTTAAAAGATATTATCATATTATTAATGATAAAATACTTTTCCCAGTGGTTAGTTTCTATTTTCAACAATTAGTTACTATTACCAATGGTCATATAGGGTTAATACCTTTAATAAATAACTCTTATTTTCTTCATTAATCATTAAATATAATTCCTCTTAAGGATTTATATTATTTAATTTAATCCTAATGAAATTTTGATGATTTTTTGCTTTTTTATAGCATTGTTCGTGTTCTTGGAATTTTTTGGGGATCATTACATATGAGAATATCACGTTCTAATTTTATTATATAAATATATTTATTTTTCTTGTATACTAATTTCAAATTTATGATGAATAATTATACTTCAAATGAAACTATCTGTATTGATGTAATAAAATAGTACTCATTTATGTTTTGGAGTGAATGTTATATAATTATATTATACCTTATATCTAAATAACACATTAATATTTTGGGAGGTAATTTTCATATATAAATTCTCTGATTCATTACAATATTCCCCCCATTAGATATTTCATCCCAAAAATTCCATTTCACATCCTAAGATGACAAATTATTAAGTTACTTCTATTTCATTGGATCTTTAGGTTCCAATGTTTTTTATTTATACTCTTGGTTTCTCTATTGTACTTTTAAAATCTAATGTTTCTTACTGTGTAGAATATTTTTTCTGTAGTGTAGTAACATAAAAGTCTGCTCCTCATCAGATATATCATTCCAAAACTCATCCACATCTAAATTCCGTAAATGTGTTCTATTTGGTATTTACATCTTCAATAGGGATATGCGGAACACATAATGTACTTAAGATGAGTTCTATGAGAGATCTTATGGATAGAAAACATTTACTCTATGATCAAGGATCTCAATGGGGAAAATGTAATGACCCAGATCTTTTTAAATAATATTTTTTTCCTAAATAAATGTTTGTTACATGTTACATAATATCATAAACTCACAAAATAAATATAAACCAACAAAATTTTATCTCATTAACAATGATCATTAAATTAGTTAGCTATGAAAGAAATTTAAATTCCCAACATTATAATTAGTCAAAAAATATAAAATAGAGTAGCAAGAATGTGAACATGTGAATCACCCTAAAATGCTAGAATCATTACTCCGAAAAAACCATATTGAAATAAAAAAAATATTAGTTAACCAATCAAAATATTATAAAAATTAAAATATATTATTAATAGAAATTGTAGTGAATTTCAAGTGAAAAATGAAGTTGTATTTTTAGGGTATAAACGAAAATCTAACCATTGTGATTCAACCGTGATATGATTTTTGGTCAATATAAACTTTGGTCAATATTATCGTTAGAAGTTATACCTATATTTGATAACTTTACCATTATAATTAGTGATTATAAGTAGTAATGAAAAAGGATAACTGATACATAAAGGATAATTGAAGGCCTTAACTAGTAGAGTCATTCCATTTTATGCCCATTTTTCAGAACATCAATGGGAGATATTTTCATTGGTGTTTTCCCATGAGCAATTCCAATATGAGCTTCAACAAGTGATGTTTGAATTATATATCCTACAAGAGAATTTGAAATTATTGGATATTTCCTCTCAGTTGATGTTAGTCGAGCAACCCCATGAATCTACGACCATCACACACCTCATCATTAGGGAATATGTGGGTGTAATAACGTGTTACATGTTCATCCCATAGTTACTTAATGTGTAAATTACATTGAATAAATAAAATTAGTATTCTATCAATTACTCTAAGGAATATTTTTTTATTAGAAAATATATGTTTAATTGGTATGAATTTTATAATTTTATTTTTGGACAAAAAGAAAACACAATTTCATTTTTCTAGAGAATATAAAAAAATTCTATATTAAAATAAGGTAATATGAGTAGTAATTTTTTAATTAAACAGTCCTTTAAATTTTTTTATTTATATAATAAAAGATAAAAAAAGTATAATGGACTACGAAATTTCTTATAAGTGTCCGAAATTTGACTATGCCTTAAAAACTACTATAATTAGATAAATAAGGATTTTTATACTTAAAAGTAAAAATTCTCATATTTAATGAATTTTTTTGATAAAATAAAAAAAATTAAATCAAAACATCAAAATTAGTTTAGTGTGAATTAATGAGAATTTATGTTAATTTTCTAAAAAACATAATTTTTTTAGGGATATTATAAAAAATTGTTTTAGGGCTTCAGTTTATTTTATGACATTATATAATATTCATATCGATTTAATAATTAATTAAAAACAATACAAGACCTTATATGTAACACCCCAAGATTTCACGATACGCTTCTCTTTCAATAATGCAATAGCTTGCATTGTACGCAAGTTCGAGATTCTAACACACCGCAACCAATCAAAGTAGCAGTTATGAATATTAATACCCACTTTTTGAAATTAAATATATTTTATATTTCAAAATGGACTTCATTTTTGGATTCAGAATATCAAAATTAGCCTATGTTGAATTTTTTGTATTTTTCTGAGAACTTCCAATTTTTTTTATGAATAGTGAAAAATACTTAAAAACAACTTTTTTAATCAAAATAATTTATAGTGATAAATTATACTATTGAGTGGTTTTAAAGTATAATTAGAATATATTTTTTACAATTTTATCCAATGGTGTTCATTATAATTAATTTCACATTGAAATTGGACGTAAACAATTGTCAATCTTTTGATATATATTGTTTCTTAAAAACACGCTATTTGTTGTGACAGCGGGAATTAGTTATAAAATTAATTAATGAAACTTATATTTTTTTAATTTTGTAAAATAGAAATCATTTTTGAATTCGGAATATCGATTATAGCTTAGGGTGAAATTTTGGCATTGTTCTGAAAAACATCAATTTTTGATGAATAGTGAAACCACTAAGTGGTAGTTAACAACTGATTTTTCGTTTAAATGAAATATTACCACTTCTGTGATTTGATTTTCAAAAATCCAACAAACATGGTTGTCATTAGGAAGTAAAATGTGGTTCAATGGGATTAAAATATTTTTTGGTGAATAGTAACTTTTAAGTTTAATTAATCACGATTAAAGGTAATTAGTGAAATTTAAGGTAAAAATGATGTTATAAAAATATGAAAATACCTTTACGCTTGTCCTATCCCTATTGGATGATTCATGGCCGACCGCAAAAATCCATGGGTCAACTTGGGGACCCCATGGTGCCACTTTGTTAGGAAAATGAACTCAAAAACGTTTTATTTAATGTTAAAATAAAAATGTCACAAACATGAGTTGTTTTACTAAAACAATTTTAGAATGAGGTAATACTAGTCATATTTTGACTAAAAAAATTAATTAGAAAGATAAAAATATTTCCTAGATCATGATAATTTTTTATAATTTTTAGACATTAAATAAATTAAAATTTTTATGACACAATGATGATGCAGCGATTACCTCATTAATTAACTATTTAAATAAAATGAAAAGATACTATAAAATATAAGTATTACACTTGTAAAAAACCTAACGGATGAGTATATTTCGAACCCTTATCACCTTATACTTCAAATATATCATTGTGGGATCTTTATAATCTGAAAAAAATTCATAATAAAGTAACATCTCAATCTTTCCAAAAGTGCCCCTTCTCTCCTCTTATAAAAGGCCCCCAACTCTACCACCTTATTCAGACCTTCAATGCCTTTTGGCTCGGCCAACCTCTGCCCAAATACGCTTTCAACATCCCCATATTACTCCTAGAAGCCTCACTTTGGGCATAATTCTTCCCAAGGAAGCCTTTGGCTCAAATCAAAAAAGATTTACCTGATTTTAAGGTAATGTCTTCTCTTATGTTATTTTGTTTTATTTTGCTTCTCCAACCCCTTAAAATCTTTTTATTCCTTTATTTGGTAACAAAACCAGTATCTTCAATATACTAGGATGTTGTTATAATAAGGATTTGAGCTACACTTACACACTCCTACATCCAATGGTTAAAGAACATACTGTTTCTGTGGGTGGTGAATTTCTGCCTCACGAAACGATGATTGTTCAACACTCATATAACACCTTCAAAGGTGGCCATTAAGATTTAAATATATTTATATATGATATATAATATTTTTATGCTTTACTTAAGATTTTGTATTTTTCATTTATGGCATACCTTTATGGTTTCCATTTTGGGTAAATGTGATAATTTCATTTTTGGAAGTGCGGACTACTGCCCCCTCAAAGTGATTTGAATCATTAATTCCATATGTGGGACGTATAAAGGATGGAGTAAATGATATTATATATTATATTATACTAGAATTATATAATAACGTTATATAATTATAATTTCATTCCATTAAATATGAAATAGAAATGAAAGTAGCGTTCATGCGTACGTACGGCTTACCGTCTCCATGAACGGTGCATTTCATTTCTTACCTCTAAATGTTATGTAATATTATAAATTCATGTATATACTGGATATATATGATATATATAATATCTACATCATTAATATAATTCTGTATATAATGGATATTTCACCACAAGAACTACTTGTAATTATAAGAAGTTTATTTTTGACTCAAGTAACAAAGATCGACAAAACGACCGTTATTAACTTAAATGACTACATAATTTTCATAAAATTGTAATAAGTGATATAAAAGGGATAATGAAATTGAAAAGGGTTCTTAAGAAAGTAGAGATTAACTCTAGTTTATTATTCATGAGGTTAAAGAGTGGTCGAATCAAGTCAGACACGAGGTAAGGGAACTTCTTAATCCAATTTCCATTCTTTGGGTTAATCTCCTTCTTTCAAACTAAGTCATGATATTACTATGTCCTATCTTGTATTTGTACTTTCTTTATGTGTACTTATAGTGAATACACATAATAGATCTATTTTATTTAAAAAATAATATTTGTAAAGGACTATGTCTCAATCTCCTTTCATTGAGGCATATTTTGTTTTATACACAATTTCCTTTATACGGTGTATAAACCCCTTTGACTTTTACTTTTATTAAAAGGAATATTTTTATATTAAGCGTTTTTACTAAATGACAAAAGGAATGTTTTTCATACGTATGCGGCAAAAACGCCTTCTCCTCCGCCGTGACTATTATTTGAGTTTTGGCTGCCTCTACAAGCCATAACTTTTTTTAAATGAAATATAAATACCAAGTTTTAATTTTCTTTTGTTTTGGTATTGAAAATGGTTTTGATAATGTTTTTATTATATCATATTGTTGTATTGATATCTTGTGATTGAAAAGTGGAAATTTTATGTTTCCTTTATGCATTTTTTTTTGTGATACAATTATGTTATGGTTTATGATATGTTTAAACCTGTTCATATGAGGAATGCATTGGACTTAATATGTGACAGGTGGAGCCCGCTATAGCTCCTCGATGCATCGGCAGGTCTCATGAGACAAACTAGTGTCTTAGCATGAGGCCTTGAAAAAATCTTATTTGTAGTCTTAGCTGGAGGCCTTATCTATGTGGGTTATAATAGTCTGGCATTATGCATTCCATCATTATGAAAGTGGTTATGGATATTGCATGTGATTATTCGACCAGTATAATATCCATGTGAATAAGTAAATGGCATTATTTTATTTTACTTTTTCCATATTATGCTAAAGTTCAAGTTTAAAAGGCTTTTGTTTTAGTTATACATTGCCTTAAATGTTTATCTTTATTTATAAAAGCTTCTTCTATATTGTTATCCTTACTCAGCATCTGAGCTCACCCCTTTCAATGTTTTAATTTTTCCAGGATGTGGAGAATTATTTTAGGAATGACCTACAGGGACAGTCTGAAGGGGATATGAGTGTGGAAAATGGAGACTATGTTATTGTATTTTTTCACTATATGATTTAATGTAACATTTATTAATTTATCTAGTGTTTCAAGGCTACTAAACTAATCAGTCTTTCGAGACTTGATCTTTGTGATCATGCCAATGTTACGCAATAATGCACCGACTCTGGGTAACTGGGGTCGGGGCGTTACAGTTGGTATTAGAGGCAGTTTAGTACTAACCTTGGAAGAATGATTTAGAAAAACTATGATTAGAGCAAATGTCCCTAAGATAGACTTTGAGGATTAGTATAGAAGAAATTCCTATAATTTTGGTATTATAGAGATTTTATGAGTTTTCCGAGCAATACCTCCCTGTATGGATATGAGCATGTAGAGGTGACTCTGGCACAGATGTACCTAGTGGTAAAACCTGAAAACACCGCTTTGAGCTAGACTCGAACGGGAACTGGTGCACGACAACGGGTCTGGCTGCACTCTTCTTTACGACACTCCCGGGGGATATTCTTAGGATAATTCTCATTTTCTTTACTGATCACTATAAAGGGTTATGAGTATATACTTCCTCAAAGAAATTTTTTTTTTCTGATTATGGATTATATCCATAAATAGTTCAATTTTTGTTAAGTGTTTTTCATGTTTGGAATTATGTATTTTGATTCATAAACTAAACTAGTTTATGCCATTGTTTAGAAATGGCGCCTAGTGGGAGGAATGGAAACTATATCAATGCACACACTCCATGTAGGGATTTATCTCCTTCGCAAGATAATTATAATGGAGTTGGTGATACAACTGGTGCTGATCATCTTATTACCATACTGGGACAACTCACTCAGGTTATGAATAATAACCTTACTCGTATGGAGCACCCTGATCCGCAACGTGGAGGATCAATGTTAGACCACTTCATGAGGCAGTAACCGCCAACATTTAATGGGGGTACAAATCCATTAGTAGCTGAGCAACAGATAAACTCCTTAGACAAAATATTCCACGCCTTGGGGGGGTAGTGAAAGTGAAAAGGTTATCATGGCAGTGTGTCGCCTCACTAGAGATGTTGATCCATGGTGGTCATTGATTCAAAACAAAAAGGAAGATTATGAAGTATCAAATATGTAATGGAGGGATTTCAAAGGGCTTTTCTTAGAAAAATACTTCCCTTGTGACCATCGAGCAGATATGGAAAGGCTATTTCTGAGTCTGAGGCAGAAGGAGGATGAGAATGTCGCAAAGTATGAGGCCAACTTTACAAGGTTATCAATACATGCTGCAGATTATATACGTAACCCAAGAAGTAAGATTGATCGTTTCTTTGACGGGTTAAAACCATTTCTACATCGAGATTTAGTATCAAAATCTTTATCAACATACGAAGATATAGTCTCGTGTGCTATCAAGACAAAAAAGTGAGTTCTCTAAGTCTTATGACAACATAGTAAAGCAATAGAAGAATAGAACGGTGGAACATGAGACAGATAAATGGAAAAAGGGAACTAAAGATTTTCCATTATGTGATAATTGTGGGAAGAATCACCCTGGTACTTGCCTAAAAGGAATGGGAGTTTGTTATAAATGTGGAGAAAAAGGTCACCAGGCACGTGATTGCAAGGAAAAGAAAGAGGCTATCAATGTTGAATGCTATAATTGTAGGGAAATTGGGCATTATTCAAATGAATGTCCTAAGTGTCAGGGAAACATTCATTAGAAAAGAGAATGGGATCAAGGACAATCTTATGTTGTTACTACAGTTGAAGTGGAATAAATAATGTATTGGTGTTTTTGGAAACAAAGATTATATTCTGGTTATAAGAATAATGTGATATATATAAGGATTGTACTGCAGTACTTGTTTTTTTCATTAAGGTTTTAATATGTTGAAGGTAATCATATTTTTAGTATGTGACAATAAGAGAAACGTTACTTTTCTTGGGGAATCTAATGTTACAATTGATTTTGGAATTTAAGGACCTTTTAGAGAAAGTCTGGAGGGAGGTATTTTGGATAACTATAAAGGTTGGAATGGATTAAGTTGAACTTTGGATAGTATTGTTTAAGGTTAAAACCTTTATGAAGACTATTTTTAGAATATTATAATACTATAGTATAGGAAAAGGATAACTTGTAGGTCGGGCGATAACCCATCGCGTCGGACAAAGCTATAGGAATCGAACCCACAACCATAGTGCGATAGGCCTTTATTACCTACCACTAGCCTACAGGAAGTCCCTTGTTATTACAAAAAAGTTTTCATAATCTAAATGGTATGTGTTAATAGTTGGAACCTTATACAATTAGGATAAATAGAATATTTTTGAGTTCTATTACCTTTTGGAGTGAATGATGGGTTTGTGGTAAAAATTTATTAAAGAATGAAAGTCTACGTGACAAGTAAGTATATTTCCTTACATTCTTAGTAAATCTCCTAAATAAATTCCTCACCTTTATAAAAGGAAACTTTAATCAAAAACGTTGCCGGTTAACATTTCCAACTGGGGATTCAATGACCGTTTAACCAATCACAAGTTTGTGATTTTTTTTGGTTAACTTTCTTCTAATCCTATTTTCTACAACTCTCCATCAGACATTGATGGTTTGTTTTTCTTCCATGTCCATATTTTCATATAATCCTAGTATGGGATATCTCGGGTGACGTTTGTACTTATATTTCTGTCTTTTAAAGTTATGTTTTTATTAACCTTATTTCAGATGTGGGTTTTCCACAAAGGTATTTTCTATTTTCAACCATTTATTTTCAAGGAACATTTTCAAATTGCGAGGACGCAATTTATTGAATGAGGGAGAATTTAACACCCCAAGCTTTTACGATACGCTTCTCTTTCAATAATTCAATAGCTTGCATTGTACGGAAGTTCAAGATTCTAACACACCGCGACCAATCAAAGTAGTAGTTATGAATAGTAATACCCACTTTTAGAAATTATATATATTTTATATTTCAAAATGGACTTCATTTTTGGATTTGGAATATCAAAATTATCCTATTTTGAATTTTTTCTATTTTTCTGAGAACATCCAATTTTTTTATGAATAGTGAAAAATACTTAAAAACAAATTTTTTAATCAAAATTATTTATAGTGATAAATTATACTATTGAGTGGTTTAAAAGTATAATTATAATATATTTTTACCATTCTATCCAATGGTGTTCATTAGAATTAATTTCACTTTGAAATTGAACATAATCAATTGTCAATCTTTTGATATATATTGTTTCTTAAAAACACGCTATTTGTTGTGATAGCGGGAATTAGTTATAAAATTAATTAATGAAACTTATATGTTTGGAATTATGTAAAATAGAAATAATTTTTGAATTTGGAATATCAATTATAGCTTAGGGTGAAATTTTGGCATTGTTCTGAAAAACTTCAATTTTTGATGAATAGTGAAACCACTAAGTGGTAGTTAAAAAACGGATTTTTCGTTTAAATGAAACATTACCACTTATGTGATTTGATTTTCAAAAATCTGACATACATGGTTGTCATTAAGAAGTAATATGTGGTTCAATGGTATTAAAATAATTTTTGGTGAATAGTAACTTAATTTTAATTAATCGTGATTAATGGTAATTAGTGAAATTTAAGGTAAAAATGATATTATAAAAATATGAAAATACAATTACACTAGTCCTAACCCTATTTGATGAGTCATGGACTACCAATAAAATCCATGGGTCAACTTGGGGACCCCATGGAGCCACTTTTCTAGGAAAATGACATTAAAAACTTTTTATTTAATGTTAAAATAAAATTGTCACAAACATGAGTTGTTTTACTAAAACAATTTTTAAATGGGGTTATACAAGTAATATTTTTGACTATAAATATTAATTAGAAAGCTAAAAATATTTCCTACATCATGATATTTTTTTATAATTTTTAGACATTAAATAAATTAAAATATTTAGGACACAATGATGATGCAGCGATTACCTCATTAATTAACGATTTAAATAAAATGAAAAGATAATGTAAAATATAAGGCTTACACTTGTCAAAAACCTATTGGATGAGAATATTTCGAACCCGTATCACTTTATCCTCGACATATATCATTGTGTTACCTTTATAATCCCAAAATAATTTCATAATAAAGTAACATTTCAATCATTCCAAGAGTGCCCCTTCTCTCCTCTTATAAAAGGCCCCCACCTCTACCACCTTATTCACACCATCAAATCCTTTTGGCTCGGCCAAACTCTACCCAAATACTCTCTCAGCTTCCCTATCTTACTCCTAGAAGCCTCACGTTGGGCATAATTCTTCCCAAGGAAGCCTTTGGCTCAAATCAAAAAAGAGTTACCCGATTTTAAGGTAATGTCTTCTCTTATGTTATTTTGTTTTATTTTGTTTCTCCAACCACTTTAACTCTTTTTATTCCTTTATTTTGTAACAAAAACAGTATCTCCAATATACTAGGATGTTTTTATAAGAAGTATTCGAGCTACACTTACCCACTCCTAGATCTAATGGTTAAAGAACATACTGTTTCTGTGGATGGTGAATTTCTGCCTCACGAAACGATGATTGTTCAACACTCATATAACACTTTCAAAGGTGTCCATTAAGATTTAAATATATTTATATATGATATATAATATGTTTATGCTTTACTTAAGCTTTTTTATTTTTCATTTATGGCATACCTTTATGGTTTCCATTTTGGGTAAATGTGATAATTTCATTTTAGGAAGTGCGGACTACCGCCCCCTCAAAGTGATTTGAATCATTAATTCCATATGTGGGATGTATAAAGGATGGAGTAAATGATATTATATATGATATTATATTGTAATTATATCATACCTTTATATAATTATAATTTCATTCCATTAAATACGAAATATAATTGAAAGTAGCATTCATGCATACGTACGGCTTACCGTCTCCATGAACGGTGCATTTCATTTCTTACCTCTAAATGTTATGTAATATTATAAATTCATGTATATACTGGATATATATGATATATATAATATCTAAATAATTAATATAATTCTTGATATAATTTATATTTCATGACAAGAACAACTTGTAATTATAAGAAGTTTATTTTTGACTCTAGTACCAAAGATCGACAAAACGACCGTTATTAATTAAAATGACTACATAATTTTCATAAAATTGTAATAAGTGGTATAAAATGGATAATGAACTTGAAAAATGTTCTTAAGAAAGTAAAGATTAACTCTAGTTTATTATTCAGGAGGTTAAAGAGCGGTCGAGTCAAGTCGGACATGAGGTAAGGGAACTTCTTAACCCAATTTCCATTCTTTGGGTTAATCTCCTTCATTCAAATTATGTCATGATATTACTATGTCCAATCATGTATTTGTACATTATTCATGTGTACTTATAGTGAATACACATATTAGATCTATTTTGTTTAAAAATGTTATTTGTAAAGGACTTTGTCGCAATCTCCTTTTATTGAGGCATATTTTGTTTTATACACAATTTCCTTTATACGGTGTATAAACCCCTTTGACTTTTACTTTTATTCAGAAGGAATCTTTTTATACGAAGTGTTTTTACTAAATAACAAAAGGAATGTTTTTCTTACATATGCGGTGACAATGAATTCTCCGCCGCCGTGACTATTATTTGAGTTTCGGCTTCCTCTACAAGCCATAACTTTTTTTAAATGAAAAATAAATACCATGTTTTAATTTTCTTTTCTTTTGGCATTGAAAATTGATTGATAATGTTTTGATTATATTACTGTGTTGTATTGATATATTGTGATTGAAATGTGTAAATTTTATGTTTCCATTATGAATGTTTTATGTGATACAATTATGTTATGGTTTATGATATGTTTAAACCTTTTCATGTGAGGAATGCATTGGACTTAATAAGTGACGAGTGGAGCCCGCTATAGCTCCTCGATGCATCGGCAGGTCTCATGAGTCAAACTAGTGTCTTGGCACGAGGCCTTAACAAAATCTTTTTTTTAGTCTTGGCACGAGGCCTTGGCTATGTGGTTAGGATAGTCTGGCATTATGCATTCCATCATTATGAAAGTGGTTATTGATATTGCATGTGATTATTCAACCAGTAGAATATCCATGTGAATAAGTAAATGGCATTATTTCATTTTACTTTTTCCATATTATGCTAAAGTTAAAGTTTAAAGGGCTTTTGTTTTAGTTATACATTGCCTTAAATGATTATCTTTATTTATGAAAGCTTCCGCTATATTGTTATCTTTACTGAGCATCTGAGCTCACCTCTTTCACTGTTTTAGTTTTTCCAGGATATGAAGAAGTATTTTAGGAATGACCTGCAGGGATAGTCTGAAGGGGATATGAGTATGGAAAATGGAGACTATGTTATTGTAGTTTTTCACTTTATGATGTAATGTAACATTTATGAATGTATCTAGTGTTTCAAGGCTACTAAACTAATCGGTCTTTCAAGACTTGATCTTTGTGTTCATGAAAATGTTATGAAATAATGCACCGACTATGGGTAACTGGCGTCGGGGCGTTACATTATATGTGTTATTTTATTAATATTATATATATTAATATATTTTAATTAATTTTTAAAACTAATATGGACATTCCAAATTCGAAAAAGGGAATTTTTTTTAGATACATTTCTTTGCGGAATAATTTCTTTTTCATGGATAGATAAGTAATAAAAAATATATTCAGTTACAATGGATTTATATAACATAATATTTTTCCTAGGTGTCCAAAACCATGGGAAAACTGTGGGTCTGCTAATGGTTATGGATTTTCCACAGTATAAATTTCTATGGCCTATATTTGAATATTATTAAACAAATCCTCAACTTTTCCTATAAATTCCCACCCATTTATCCATTTCCTTTTACACTCAATAAATAAAACATGATTTTATAGATATTTTTCATCCAAAGTTATCCTCAATACCCAAATGTTCTATCCCCTTGTTTTAGGAACAACTCTTCAAGTTATGGGAAATCTTCACTTCTATTTTCCATTCAAGTTACCTTTTCATTGTGAATATCTTATAATTTCAAAACTAGGAAACTTTTACAACTTTATATTATTTTATTTCATTAAATAGAGTATTTTATTAATGGGATACCCTAATTCCCTCTCATTTTACACTTTTTAATAACCATGTTTTATACCCATCAGGATTACAATTTTACATCACAAATTTCCTTCTTTTAAATGATAATATCTATTTTTCTCTTTTTTTGAATACTCAACAATATTTTTTAAAATTTTTATTCAACTATATTTAAATATAAAATTTTTATTTTTGGATTTACATATATGAAACAAAAAAATTTATTTTCATGGATACGAAATTTTTAATGATCATTTCATTAAAAACATTTTTTCTCCATGATTTTGAAAAGAAAATGATTCTTTATTCTCCACGAATTATTAATAAAATCATTTATTATGATTGATGTGTCTCACATTAATCAATACATATTAGGTGTTCACCCTGGTAGACCTCTAATTCATTGGGTAAATAATTTAATCTCTAGAGATGCATGTTTTATGATTCCTTGGTGAATAACCTTGGTAAATTTTATTTTGACATTGTGGTTATAAACCTTGGTATTCTTATTAATTTATCATTTAAATGTTTTATCCACATTTCCATGTTACGATTCATATTAATATTATTATTTTACTTCACTTGTTCATGCTTTATTGTTATAACTCATGTTCTTATTGATATTTCTCATGATCAAATTCTTTTTTCCCTTTCTTATTCACTTATGGGGTTTCACACTCTCCCATTTTAATTAATGTATGTTCACATGATATGTGTACAAGTAAAAGTTACTTAGTTTATCCCATTAATTAGTCTATCAAATGGATTTAGAAGGTTGTTTTATGTTTTTATCTATGATGTACCTGTTTTCCAAGAAACTAAACATTAAATATTCTTTATTTTTACCATGTACTGAAAACACATGTCATAATAATATGGGATTCCATAGTTGGTATAAGAGAATGGTTTGTTTATTTGTTTAAATTCGGACTTGAATATCATATTATGAACCCTAGGGACAAGTCTACATATAGGAAAATATCCTTGTATTTTGGTATGTATTAATTAAGTGGTTTCCAAAAAAATACATCATTTTATGGATACTATATGTGGATGTGGCTCTGGCATAAATATACTAAGGGGTAACACCCTAAAAAAACTTTGAACTATACTTGAACGAGAATGACTTCGTGAAAACGGTCTATGTTACACATCTGTGTTAATACTCCTGAGAGATATGTTTTCTGAATAAAAATATATTTATAAACCTTTATAAAGGATATATATAAAATGAAATTAATATTAGAAGATATTAATAAAATATTTAACCATGATAATTTGAGACAAAAAATACATTTTGGATTATAAGATTTATAAATGTAACACATTTTTTATTGAGTTTTTGTTCTTTTAGAAAAATGTAGGGAAGTAATAGGAAGCATGAAAATGATGAGAGAAATAGATGATGTACATGAATCCAAGAAGTGAGATCAATGAAATTGAATGGAAAGAGTTCTACAGAATATTTTTCAATAAATATTTCCCCATTTAATGAAAAAAATAATGCAGAGGGAATTATTAGAACTGATGCAGAAGAAGAATTGATAAGAGGGAAGCTATAAGATGAACTTTTCAAGACATGGACAATACATCTATAACTTTTTATGGATCTAAAGGGAACCATTGATAGATTTTTTCAGTGGACTGAGACCCTATCTGTGGAGGAATCTAGAAAACTAACACTATGAGATCTATAAAAAGATAGCATGGACTTCAATGAAGGTTATTTTGGAGTTTGAACAGATATATTGGTCACATAGTTCATATTTAATGTATATAGAAATGAATCCAAACTGAAGGAAGAACATTTAAAATGGAATAGGGGTATAGAAATTGTAACATCCCTTATGCAACACATATGAGAATAAACATTCGGTAAACTACTTACATGGGAGTGGATAGTGCTATAAGTGTAGATGATATTTCCATATATCATTAAACTATTGTGGTGAGGTGAGGCCTTAACTTTTCAACACTAACAAAAATGGAATATAGTAAATGCCCAACCAAAAGTTCAATTCTTCGTGGGTATAAATCATAGGATATTTTCCAATAAATGTCCATGTCAAACGATAATGTAGGGGAACTACCATTAAACTTAACATCGGCCAAGAGATAAAGTTTGGGCATTTTCTATCACAACAAATTAAGGGGATTCTGAGAATAATTTTGTGGCAGGTACACTTTTTGTTCTCTTAGACCTAAAAAGAACATTATTTGTTTATAGATAGATGTATTCATTTATTTCATCCATGTTTTATAAGAATATAGAATCCCTAAACATCTATAATTAGATTTATCAATCAATACTTTAATAGGAATTATCCTATCATCAATAGTCTATTGAAACTCTAGTATTAACATTGGTGGGTACAATATCATCGCTAATATAGTTGTCTTTTCCATGGTAGAATTATAAAATATACTAGGGATGGAATCACTCTCAATGTATAATGCTAAGATCAACTATAGAAGCAAGGAAATTTCTATAATATTGAATGAATAACCTATAGTCATTTTCAATGGAAATATTTCTTCGCCTAAACATTTTCTGGAAACACCTCCCATAGAATTCATTATAGATATGACCGGAGAAGAGGGGGAATGAAATGGAAGGGTAAAGAAATATAATATACCGATTATTTCGGAATACATTGACCTATTTTCTCAAAAAGTCACCTAGACCTCCCAAATTAAGAGATGTAGTTTTATCCATTTAACCCATACCTAGATGCATGTTGATATCAATGACCCCATATAGATAAGAAAATATGGAGTTATATGAATTAAATAACCAGCCTCAAGATATTGTAGCATAGGGATTTACCTAACCAAGTGTGACTCCAAGGGTTGTAACTTTCTATATGTTAATAAGAAGGATGTATCTATGTGTCTTAGTATTTATTGTACAGAACTTAATGATATCACAGTGAAGAACAAGTTCCCTCTCCCAAGGATTGATGATTTACTTGACCAACTTCATGGGCCTCAATTATTCTCCATGATTGACCTCCAATATGGGTTTCATCAAATAATGGTGAGGAGAGAAAATATTCCAAATAATTTCTTACAAACAAGATTTGGGAATTATGAGTTTCTTTTTAATCCCTTAGAGTTGACTAATGCTCCTTCTATATTTATTGATTTGATTAATAGAGTCTTTAAGGGCTACCTTGACAAATTTGTGGTAGTTTGTATTAATTATAATCGGATATATTCCAAAATTCATGAGAATAATTAGGATCGTCTTTGGGTTAATTTTATAACTTTGAAGTAGGACTATCTTTTTTGGTAAAATTACATAAATGTGAATTTTTATTATAAAAATTTTCATTCTAGGGGGGGACATTGTAACCAATAAAGGAATCAAAATTGAACCTGCTATGAAAAAAATATGTAGATGAGTGCCCTCATCCTATAATTGTAACTAAGAATCAAATATTAAACGGTTTTGATATATATTATGTGAGATTTGTGAAAAAAAATCATGAATTTATAATCCACTAACCATGTTAACTCTAAAAGTGGCTTAGTTCATTTGTAAAATGTAGTGTGAAGAATGATTCTATGAATTAAAGAAGAGATTAGTTTTTGTGGCGATGTTAACTCTACCATATGTGGAAAATTATTTTTTATTTATATTGATTAATATCTAAAAGGGATTTTGTGCATCATCATGCAAAATGAAAAGTGATTTCTTATGCATCTCGATAGTTAAAGCCTCGTGAGAAGAATTATCCAACAAATGACTTGGATCTAGTAGTGGTTATTTTTTCCCTGAAAATATGGAGGCAGTATATTTAATGGGATAAAATTGATATTTACGTAGAAGATGAATTTTTTAAGTATATTTTTCACCGAAAATAAATAAAAAATCAGATGACGAATATGGTTAGAACTTTATAAATATTTTGACTCTTTAATTCATTATCACCCCGGATGAGAACAAAAATCCACTGATGCTTTATGTAATAATGACCCCATTGTGATGGAAGTGGTGAGGATTAAAGGAGACCAATTGATAAAGGACTTAGTAAAATTGGACATGGGAATCATATGGGATGGGACATCATCAACCCTATCCTAAATTATTTATTAGCTATCATTACTAAACAAGATAAAAAATATCAATGGGAATATCCTTTGTTAGAAATTAATGTTAGAACCTATGAATAATGTGAAGTTTCCTGAGTTCAATATTAATCAAGAAGGTGTATTGAAACTTGATAAAAGGTTATGTGTTCCATCTATCAAGGATATAAAGATGGATATTATGGATAAATATCATAGATCTATATTCTCTAAACATCATATAATAACTAAAATGTATAGGGACTTTTGTGATCACTATTGGTGAGACAATATGAAATGTGAGATTTATAATTCACCAACCCTAGTTACCTAGAGTCAGTGTACTATTAAATAACATTGGCATGATCACAAGATATCAAGTCTAGAAAGGATGATTAGTTTAGTATCTTTGGAAGTACTATATAATACCTATGTTTTACATTACAAAATTAAATAAAAAAACAAAATTGTGTACCCTTTGAACACACTAATATCTTTTGAACTATACCTACAGGTTAATCATAATATACTTCTGCAAATCCTGGGATAAAGAAAACATATGAAAGGGGTGAGCTCATATTCTTAGTAAGGATAAAAATATATCAGAAACTATCATAAATAAGTATAAAAATTTAAGGCAATGTATAAGACTAAATCAAAATCCTTTTAATCTTAAACATCAGTATAATATGGAAAAGATAAATCAAATAATTCTATTTACTTATTGACATGGATATTCTACTAGTCAAATAATCACATGTAATATCAATAGCTAATTTCATAATGATGGAATGCATAATGTTGGACATCATAACCACATTGTCAAGGAATTATGCCAACACTAAAAATAAGATTTTGTCAAATACTTATTCCAAGACACTATTTTGTCTCATGAGACCAATTGATGCATCGAGGAGTTATAGTAGGCTCCACCCGTCACATACTAACTCCAATGCATTCAACATATGAAAAGGATTAAACATAACATTAACATTTGTATTAAAAATAAAATATGAAATGTTTATACATTAACCTTAAAACATCAATGTTATAAAAATAACACATCCATAGTCAAACATATCACAACAAATTCAATAAAATATGGAATATTATATCATAATAAATCAACTTCAAACAAACATAAAATCCAACAAAGGATGTTGAAAAAGATGAAATCAAAACTATTTGAGAGAAATATCTTTTTTTATTTTGAAATAAATTAAAAGTAATTAAATTATAAAAGAAAAAATTTATATTTAAAATATTCTTATAATCTAGTAAGGAATTCTGTGAAGGTGTTATATTGGAAGAAAATAGCCACACCATCCATATAAGTTTAAAAAAAATTAACTTAATTTGTAGAAATGGTCATAAAGTAACTTGTTTAGAAAATTATGGAAAGATTCCATTAATTTTTTTTATAGAAATTCAAACAAGGGTATAAATGACTTTAAAACATATTTCAAAAAATAGTACTAATTTTTTTGAAATACATTTTGAAGAAACACTTATGTGGATGATAATGAAGTTCTAGTAGATACTTACACATAAACAACCTCGGATAAATAATGGGATTGTAAAATTAACCCTTACCTTGTACTTTTCCTTGGTAGAGTGTATGTTAACCTCTGGTATAATATTTAAATCATTTTTATTAAATTATACAAGAATCACATATATAAATATGATATCACATATGATCTTCTAATATTGCTTTTTTAATAATATTTTAGCAGTATCATTGTTTCGGGTGTCAACTAATCTGTTTTCTTTTATATGTTTTGTTATGTAAGTCTGGTTTTTTATGGTAAAGATGTATTTTATTCATATATAGAATTATATTTAGTTCTTAAAAATTATTTTTAATCATAAAATTAAAATTATTCTTAAATGGATATGATGGGGAATTAATCTCATCGCGTTCGTGGAGATGGTAATCCATACATATGCACGAGCAACAATATCATTCTATTGTGGGAGAAATTGTATTTAATTGAATTGTATTTCATAAAAACCGAATTATTAAAAAGTTATATTTATTATATACATCAACAATACCCCTTATTATACCCATCCAAATAATTAAATGTTGAATAACAAACTATACCACAACGTGGAGGCGGTAAGACATACATACGCACATATGGTGGCTTTGTCATTCATAGGATGGATAGAATAATGAATATGGTTGTAAAAATTTTATAATAACATCAAATTATGTAAAAGGTAATGAATTTATTATTTTTTTATGGAAACAAAAAAGAATGAGGAAGTGTAAGAAGAAAAGAAAATTGAAAGAGGTGATGAAATTATTACCTCTTTTTTTGGTGATTCCTTTTGATTTGATAAAATGGGCTCCTTAGGTTGTATTTATGATCAAATTAAGGCCTCTAGGATGAAGTGAAGGTAGTTGAGAGGATATTAGAGTAGTCTTTAGCTGATCCAAAAGGCTTTGGATGTTTGAATTTGAGATATGGGTAAGTACCCTTTTATAAGAGAGGTGAGGGGCACTTTAGGAAGAGAATGAAATATTAATTTATTATACAATCATATTAACTTAATAATTTCTAAAAAAGGAATTATTTATAGTATAAGTCGGGTATGAGTCTATGTTATTTCTAAAAATAGGTTTTACAAATGTTTAGGTCACCATATTAACCTTATCATTTAGATTTAACTCTTAGTTAAATAGTTTATCATTTACCATGTCTTCTTGTATTATTATAATAAATGGTTAATATAATTAGTATAAAAATAAAAGATAACATCAACTATTTATTTATTGACATATATAACCTTATATAAGTTTTTTTCTGAAAGTTATATTTTTAGTAATATTATATCATTTAATAAAAAAGTATTTTTATTAAAAACCCGTTTATGTCAATTTTGACACTATTTAGTATTTGGTTTTTGTGAAAGTCATAAAAACACTATCGCTTAAAAAAAATTTATTTAATAAAAAAAATAATATCATATTAACTTATAAAATTCATATAATGAATTAAAATTATTAATTTTAATTTATTTTAATATTTATAATATCAATTATTTTAATCTTTCATTAATAAGGTAATTACTGCATCATCGTTGTGTGAAAAATAAATTCCATTATATATTGTCTGAAAATTATAAATAAAATACCATGATGTAGGAAATAGTTTTTTTTTTCAATGAATATTTATAGTCGAATTTATCTTATGTATAGACTTATATTAAAAATGGTTTATTTCTTAAAATGTGAATTTAACAGTTTTATCTATTCTTTAACAAAAATAATAATAAATAACCTAATCTAATCCATGTGGATAAAAAAGGATCATATATTATTCATAAGGTTGATTTAGGTCTAAATAAACTTATCCAATAGGATTAGGACATGTTTTATTGTAATTATAATTTCATTTTTTTCATTTAATTACCCTATATAATTATAACCGTGGTAAAAAAAATTCCGAAGTTATTATTCCCAAAAAATTATTTTCATCCTATTGAACCACATTTTACTTAATTATTTCAATTATGTCTCTATGATTTTTGATATTCAATTCAAAAAAGTTCTAAAATTTTGTTTTATGCAACTTTTAAAATGTTCCTAGAAGTTCTAAAAGACGATAAAAATTTCAATAAAGTTTTATACATCTAATTTTATTGTAAAATGAATCCAAAAAATTAAATTGAACTTATATAGGTATTATGTATCTATTTTGAATTAAAAAAAATTTAAATCAAATAATTAATTATTTAAATAAAAGTCAGTTTTAAACAATTATGTAGTGTTCTTCACTGTTAATCAAAAATTGAATGTTCTTTAGAAAAATACAAAAATTTACCCTAAGCTAATTTTGATGTT
Organism: Viscum album; assembly: GCA_963277665.1. NCBI lineage: Eukaryota > Viridiplantae > Streptophyta > Magnoliopsida > Santalales > Viscaceae > Viscum > Viscum album. The sequence continues at coordinate 792,087,455 of OY728120.1, forward strand.
CTGAATCCAAAAATGATATCCATTTTCAAAAATAAAATTAATAAAATTTCAAAAATTTGGTATTAGTATTCATAATGGCTAGTTTGATTGGTTATGATGTGCTATAACTCGAAGTTGCGTACAATGCAGCCTACTGCATTATTCAAAAAGAAGAGAATCGTGGAATCTTAGGGAGGTACATTATCCTCTACATTAAATAATTACATCTTTGAAATTTTTAGGATGTTACTGCATAAAAATATTTGGTTGGTTCTTCACCATAAGTTCATAGGGTCCCCACGTTGCCTCCTCCATCTTATTGTTTCTCCATAGAACTTTTACCAGACGAGTCATCTAGTTTCTCAACACATGTTCCCTAGTATCAAGAATCTTGACAAGAACTTCACCATTAGATAGATCAGATTCCAGTTCTATTTATTCATGTGAGTACATGCATTGGGTCGGGCATGTAATTTCTCAACAGTGATACGTTGAACACATCATGAACTTTACAGAGACTTGGCGGCATTTCCAAGTCGTAAGCTACAACTCCAATTCGATCTAGAATTTAAAAGGGTCCAATGTATCTAGGAATTAATTTACCCCTCTTACTGAATCGTATAACACCATTCCATGGAGAAATATTCATGAAAACATGATCTTCCATTTGAAATTCCCAATCCTTCCTTTGGTTATCAGCATTGCTCTTTTGCCTACATTGAGATGATTTGATGTGGGTTTGGATAATCATCATGTTTTCCATTGTTTCCTCAACATGCTCTGGGAATACGAGTTTTTTTCACTAATATCATCCCAACAGGTTGGTGTGCAACATATCTTTCCATATAATTCTTCATATAGATACATTTGAATACTTTAATTGAAGCTATTATTATAGGAAAATTCTACCAGAGGTAAATAATTATCCCACATACCTTGAAAGTCAAGTGAAAAAGATCTCAACATGTATTATAATGTTTTAATAGTCCGTTCTGATTGTCCATCAGTTTGAGGGTAGTAGGCAGTGCTCAAATGAAGTTCAGTATCCAGGGCCTTTTGAAAACTTTTTTAGAATTTGAGGTAAAATAGCGATTATGATCAGAAAAAATTGATTGGGTTACATCATGATATCTTAGAACTTCATTAAAATATATTCTTTCTAAACATTAATGTGGTAAATCTTCTATTATAGCATGAAAATGTGTTGAGTTGGTATGACTATTGATAATGACCCATGTTTCATCATTCCTTATAAGAGTATTTGGTAGACCCATGAACAATTCCATCATAATAACATTCCATTTAAACTAAGGTATGGGAATAGGTTGCATAACCCCTCTAGGATGTTTTCTTATAGCCTTCACCTTCTGAAAAACCATAAATATTGACACATAATCAGCTATCTCTCTCTTCCTGTTTTCCCACCAAAAATATTACTTCATGTCTTTATATATCTTAGTTCTACCAGGGTGTATAGAGAAATTGGAGCAATGAGCATCACCCAAAAAATCCCATTTTTAGATCAGGTATGCTAGGAACAGAAAGTCTCTTGGACAATTTCAAAATTCCATCTTTATGTACAAATTCGATCAATCTCCCATCATTCACAGTATTAATTTTTTTTGGAACTCCTTATCATAAATCTAAGAACTTTTTATCCTTTCTAGTAAATATGGTTTGGAGACCATTTAAAAATGAATTGATGTTTCACCATCACTTATTATTCTTATATACATTTTTACTAGATCCTTGAACATAGGATCCCTTTCAACTCTCATCTTGTTCGAAATTCCATGACCCTTTCTGCTCAAAGCATCAGACACATTATTTTTCTTCCTCAGGTGGTAGTGTCTACTATAATCCTAATCATTTAGTAGATCAATCCATTACCTATGCCTCATGTTGAGTTCTTTTTGTGAAATAATATACTTCAAACTACTGTGATTAATATAAATATCAAAAATCTTACTATAGAGATATTGTCTCCATGTCATTAGAGCTAAAATTAAAGCTGCTAACTCATGATCAGGAATGGGATAATTTTGTTCATGATTTTTTAGTTGTTGTGATGCATAATAAATAACCCTATTATTCTGTATATGGACACATCCTTGTCCTTTCATTGAATCATCACTATAAATAACAAACCCATCATTCCCTGATGGTTGAGTCAATATTAGAGCATTGACTAATCTTTTATTAAATTCTTCAAAACATTCTTCACATTATTTTGTCCAAAATAATTTAACCACTTTACGTGTGATATTGGATAATGGGTTATCCAATCAGGAAAAATTCTGAACGAAGTGCCGATAATAACCTGCTAAACTAATAAAATTGAGTACCTCAATTATAATCATTGGTGCTGGCCATTCTTGGATGTCCTTAGTTCTTGAAGGATCAACATAGATTCCATCCTTAGAGGCAATATGGACAAGAAAATAAATATCATGAAACTATAATTCACACTTTCTAAACTACCCATATAAATCATTTATAGTAAGTGTTTTTACAATAGTGCGCATGTGATTTTCATGATCTTCATATATTTTTGAGTATACCAAGACATCATCAATAAATACCACAACAAAATCATCAATATATTCATTGAAAAAATTATTCATTAGATCTATGAAAAGAAAGGGTGCATTATTCAGTCAAAAAGACATTACTGTAAAATCATAATGCCCATAGCTGGTAAGAAAATCAATCATTGGAATGTCGTATTTCTTCACGAACAACTTTTGATACCCATATCGAATGGAATATTTGTAAAATATTAATCTCTACGAATTTGATCAAATAAATCATCAATTTGATGTAGGGGATACAAGTTCTTTATTGTTATAGCGTTGATCTCCCTGTAGTCAATGCACAACCTCATAGATCCATCCTTCTTCTTAACTAAATGAATAGGGGTTCCCCGTGGAGAAACACTAGGGAGAATAAATCATTTTTTACTCAATTCCTCTAGTTGTTTCTTTAGTTCCACTAATTCCATAGTTGAAATTATTTAAGAGGTATTTGATATGGGCCTTGAACTAGAAATTAAGTCAGTGCTAAATTCAATTTCTCATTCCAGAGGATGTTCAGGTAAATCCTCTGGAAACACATCAATATATTCGTGCACAATAAGTACATTGTCTATTTTAACATTAATTTTCTCACCCGTAGTAATTTCAATCTCTTCTTCCCCGATAATTTAATTTAGTAGAGCTACTATAGGTGGACCTAGATGAGAATTAAATGGTGATGTTTCTGCACTAATGATAATGGATTCCTTATCATCATCCAAAATTGTAACCTCCAACTTCTTACATTAAATTTTCATATCATTGTAAGAAATACAATAAATACTGAGGATTATATCAAATTCAATCATTGTCATGACAATAATATTAGTAGAAAAAGCACATTTATATACCATAATGGTAACTGATTTGCAAAAATATGTTGCAAGGATACTTCCCTTGGGAGTTTTGACTAACAACTACCATGTTTTGTCAAATTGAAAATATCTAATTTTCTTGTAAAATTGAGATGATATGAAAGAATGTGATATTACAGAATCAAATAAAGCATTGCCTAATTTTGGGGAAATGATTAAAGTACCTTCCACCACATCATTCGGTGCTTCAAGCTCAGCAGTTGTGTTCGCATAAGCCTGGCCTTGCTCCCTTGACCTTTTTTGAGGTAGGTTTCCTTGATGCTTAGAAAATTCATTTTCATAATTCCCCATTTATCTAAAATTGTATCATTAATCATGGAAAACCTCTTTATTTCCCTTAAATCAAGAGTTTGGTGGATTTTTTATCCACAATTGTAAAAAAACTCACATACCTTTTAGGTAAGTACCGGGATGTTTCTTCCCACATTTACTGCATGATAGAAATTAAACTTTTCCCTTATTCCCCTTATTTCCACTTCTAGAGTGTTTAACAGATCACTTTTTATCATTATTCACATTAAAGTCATAAGACTTAGAGAATTCATTTTCTGTATTGATAGAACAAGAGAAAATATCTTTGTATTATGAGATGTATTGTGAGACTATTACTTGACGGAGAAATGGTTTTAACCAATCAAAGAATCAACCAATCATACCCCTTGGGTTAGGTATATAATTTTTAGCATGCGTTTTTATCTTTGTAATGTTAGCCTCATACTTTGTGACATTCCCATCCTCCTTTTGCATCAAACATAGAAATAGCCTTTCCATATATGCTCAATGTTCACGAGGAAATAATTTTTTTTAAGAAAATCTCGTTAAACTCCCTCCATTCCATATTTGAAACTTCTTCATCCTTCTTTGTGTTTTGAATTAATGAACAACATTAATCTGAATATCTTATGTGGTGATAAACATCTATGACATCATTTTACCTTTCAGTAACCCCCTTGCATAAAATATTTTATCTAAGAAACAAATCCATTGCTCAGCTACAAATGGGTTTATAGTCCCATTGAATGTTTGTGGATGTTTCCTCATTAAGCGGTCTAACATTGATCCTCCGCTTTTTTGATCAGGGTGCTCTATATAGGTAAGGTTATTATTCATAACATGAGTGATTTTTCCCAATATGGTTATAAGTTATTCAGAACTGATTGCATCACCAGCTCCACTATAATTATTTTGAGAAGGAGAGAAATTATTATATGGATACGTGCATTGATACAATTTCCATTCCTTCCACTAGGTTCCATTTTTAACAATTTAATACACTATAGTAGTTTATGAATAAAAATACATAATTCCAAACTAGTAAAATAACTATCATAAATTTAACAGTTTGTCAAAATAATCCATAATCATAAAAAATGTTTTTTTAGAAGATATTGACTCCTAAATAATTCATAATGGTTTTTAATGAAAATGTTAATTATCCTAAGTATATCCCCCAAGAGTGTCTTAAACAAGAGTGTAGCAAGGCAGGTTGTCGTGCACCAGTTCTTATTCGTGTCTCGCTCAAACTGGTGTTTTTGGGTTTTAACCCTAGAAATATCTGTGCTGGATCTATCTCTACCTGCTTGTATCCAGACAGGGATATATTTCTTGGAAAATTCACAAAATCACTACATTTTAAAATTTCTAAGAATTTCTTCTATAGTAATCCTTAATGATTATCTTAGGGTAATCTTCCCTAAACAGAGTTTTTCTAAAACTAATTTCCAAGGGTTTTTGTAAACTTCCTTTGATACCAAATGTATTTCCCCAACCTCAGTTACCTAGAGTCGGTGCATTATTACATAACATTTTCATGATCACAATAAATCAAGTCTTTAAAGACCGATTAGTTTACTAGCCATGTAATTACTAGATACATACATAATTTTTACATTACATCATGAAATTTAAAAAAAAACATTGTGTCCCATTTAAACACACTCATATCCTTTGACTTATCCCTACATGTTAATCATAATATACTTCTTCACATCCTGGGAAAAAGAAAACATAAGAAAGGAGAGAGCTCAGATGCTCAGTAAGGATAACAATATAGGAGAAACTATCCTAAATATGAATAAACATTTAAGACAATGTATTAGACTAAAACAAAATCCTATTAAACATACACTTCAGAATAATATGGAAAAGATAAATCAAATAATTCCATTTACTTATTCACATTGATATTTTACAAGTTGAATAGTCACATTTAATATCAATACCTAATATCATAATTATGGAATGCATAATTTCGGACATCATAACCATATAGTCAAGGCCTCATTCCAGGACTACAAATAATATTTTTTCAAGTCCTTGTAACAAGACACTAGTTTGTATCAAGATACCTAACGATTCATAGAGGAGCTATATCGGGCTCCACGTGTCACTTATTAAGTCCAATTCATTCTACATATGAAAAGGTTGAAACATAACATATATATTTTTATTAAAATTAGCATTCAAAATGTTAATACTTTAACCATAAACCATGAATGGTAAAAAAAATATCACATTCATAGTCAAATATATCTCAAAACCTTCAATACAATATTGAATATTGTATCATATTAAATAAACATCAAACATACATAAAATCCAACAAAGGATGTTTACATAGATGAAATCAAAATTATTTGATAGAAATATCTCTTTTTATTTTGAAATCATTTAAAAGTCACATAATTATAGAAGAAAACATTTATTTCTAGAATATTATTATAATATTTTATTTTAATTTTTCAAGGTTTTATAATGGTGCAAAATAGACGCACCCGCTGTATAAGTTAAAAAAACATTTTTACCATAATTTGTCGAAAATGTCATAAAGTACATTGTTTTAAATATGATAGAAAGATTATTTTTAAAATTTTTTATAAATATTAAAAAAAGGGTATAAATGAATTTAACCCATTTTATAGGAAATAGTAAAAATTTGTTGAAATACATTTTTAAGAAACACAGATGTGGATGATAAAGAAGTCCCAGTAAATACTTACTTATAAGAATCCTCAGATCAATATTTAGATTGTAAAATTAACCCTTACCTTGTAATTTTCCTTGGTTGAGGGTTATTTAACCTCTACTATAATATTTAAATCATTTTTATGAAAATATACAAGAACCATATACATAAATATGATATCATATATGATCTTATATTATTTCATTGTTAATAATATTTTAGTAGTATCATTGTTTCTGGTGTTACCTGATCATTTTACATTATATGTTTTGATTTGTAAGTCATTATTGTTATGGATAGGATGTATTTTATTCAGGTACAGAATAATATTAAGTTATTAAAATTTTGTTTTAAACATAAAATGAAAATTATTCTTTAATGGTTATGATGGGGAATTAATCTCATTGCCTTCGTGGAGACGGTAATCTGTACGTACACACAAGTGAAAATATCATTATATTGATGCTGAAATCTAATGTAATTTTTCTTGTTATATCATATAAATATAATCACTAAAATTTTATATTTATTATTTTCACCAATTATTCTCATTATTATACCAATCCAAATAATGAATTGTTGAATAAAAAACTTCCCCACGATGTGAGACGGTAAGCCGTACGTAAGAACATACGATGACTTTGACATTCATAGGATGGATAGAATAATGAATATGGTTATACCATATTTATAATAACATCACAGTATGTATAAGGTACTGTATTTGTTATTTCATAATGGAAGCAATAAAGAAATAGGAAGTGGAAGAAGAAAAGAACATTGAAAGAGGTGATGAAATTATTACCTCTTCTTTTGATGCTTCTTTTGATTTGATCAAAAGGGATCTTTATGTTGTCCTTAAGATCAAATTAAGGCCTCTAGGATAAATTTAGGGTTGTTGAGTAGATATTATATCTGGTTTTGGCCGATCCAAATGGAATTGTATGTGTGAATTTGAGAGAAGGGGAAGTACCCATTTATAAGAGAGGTGAGGTTCACTTTAGGAAGAGATTGAAATATTAATTTTTTATAAAATCATATTCAGTTTATAATGGCTAGAACAATATTTATTTATAGTATATGATGGATATGGGTATAAAACAACTCAAACAATAGGTTTTAGATGAGTTTAGGTCACCATATTAAACTAATATTTTACATTTAACTCTTAGTTAAATAGTTTAACTTTTACCATGTCTTCTTGTATTATTATAATAAATTGTTAATAAACATAAAATCAAAAGAAACTATAACACCTAGTGGTTAATTATTTACATATATAGCCTTATATTAGTACTTCGGAAGAACCATAGTTTTTTAGTAATATTATATAATTTAATAAAATAGTATTTTTTTTTAAAAACACTTTTATGTCAATTTTGACACTAATTAGTATTATGTTTTTTTGAATGTCATAAAAAAATTATCACTAAGAAAAAATTTATTTAATAAATCCTAATATTTCATATTAACATATAATATTCTCTTAATGCATCAAAAGTTTCAATTTACATTTATTTTAATATTTATAATATCAATTATTTTAATCATTCATTAATAGGGTAATTATTTTATCAACATTGTGTCATAAATAAATTTAAATATATATTATAAAAAAATATAAATAAAATAACGTGATGTAGTAAATATTTTTAGCTTTCCAAATAATATTTATAGTTTAATTTATCTTATTCATAACCCTATATTAAAAAAATTTAGTTATTAAAATGAGAATTTAACACTTTTAACTCTTTTTGAAATAAAATAATAATAAATGTCATAATCTAATTAAATTGGAATAAAAAGGATCATATTTTATTACAAAGGTTTATTTTGGTAGAAATACACTTATCCAATAGAATTAGGACATGTTTTAGGGTAATTATAATATCATTTTTTCTTTAATTTCCATATTTACTTTTAACCGTGGTAAATAAAATTCAAAAGATACTAATAACCACAAATTAATTTCATCATATTGAACCAAATTTTACTTACTAATGTATATCATGTTTCATATTTTTGAAATTTAATTCTCAGAAGAAATAAAATTATGTTTTATGCAAATTTACAATTGTTCCAAGTAGGTGGGTAAAAGACGTTAAAAAGTTCAAAAAAAATTTATAGATATAATTTTATTATAAAATGTATTCAATGAATAAAATTGAAAATATATTGAAATTATGAATATATTTTTAATTAACATAAATTTAAATAAAATAAATAATTATTTAAATATATGTCAGTTTTAAACAATAATGCAGTGTTTTTCACTATTCATAAAAAATTGAATGTTTTCAGAAAAATAGAAAATATTCAGCTAAGCTAATTTTGATATTATGAATCCAAAAATGAAGTCTATTATTAAAAATAATATTTATAAATTTTAAAAAATTGGGTATTACTATTCATAATGGCTAGTTTGATTGGTCGTGGTGTGCTAGAAATCGAAGTTGCGTACAACACATGCTATTGCATTATTCAAAGAGAAGCCTACCATGGAAGATTGGGGTGTTACTAGATTTCCAACTATACTACAAGGTTCTTGTTATGTCAGTATGTGAAGGTAGTGTGACAACTTCTTGAATGTGTTTTTCAACCACTACCCATACCAACATGGATGTGGGCCAATATCACTATGAACTTCATCACTGGTCTCCAAAGAATATCTAGAGGAAACAATGTGATATGGGTTATTGTAGATACTCTCACCTTCACAACACATTTCATTACTATTTTGAATGATTTAACTCTTTACTAAAATTCCATGATATATATAAAGGAAGTGGTGAGGATGAATGGGGTTCCACTATCATTTGTTTCATATTATGATCCTTGGTTCACAACTAAATTCTGGAAAAGTCTACAACATGCACTAAATATTGAATTGAATTTCAATATTTGGATATCACCCCCACACTGATAGATAAACTACAATAACTATTTAAATGATCAATGAAATGTTGGGAGCATAATCAATGGATTTTAAAGGTGTATGGAATCAACACTTACCAATAGTTGAGTTATCATAAAATAATGAACTTGACTTGATATTCAAATGGATCCATATAAATCTCCATTTGGAATGTGATATATAACACATACTTGATGGGTTTTAGTCTGTGAAGGGAAATTGATTTGGCCAGATCTTGGGAAAGAGATGATATAAAAGGTTCATGTCATCTAACAACATCAAAAGTATTCTAAATCCAAACAGAAGATCTATTATTATAATCATCAAAGGGACTCAAAGTTTGATGTTGGAGACAATGTTTCCCATGGAATATCACCATGTAAGTGAGTCAAGTGATTTGGAATGAAATGGACGATCAACCTTAGGTAAATTTTCCACTTTGAAATCATTGGTCATATAGGAGATGTGGCGTATCATCTATAAAAGCATTTACATACAGATCAAGTTCATTTTGTATTCCATGTATCAATCTTGAGGAAGTACATACCTAATGCCTCACATGTAATAAATCTATAGGTGGTAAAAATCGAACATGACCTCTCCTATGAGAAGCAGTAGGATGAGATCTTGGACAATATAGACAAGGTTCTACATAACAAGACAACCCACATCATAAATGTGTTATGGAGGAATCATAAATATGATGAAGTGATTATGGAACTAGTTAAGGAAATGAGACAAATTTACCCACAACTTTTATCAATTGAGAAATTATGTTTGAATTTTGGTGATGAAATTCATTATGGGGGGAAGAGTGTAATTACCCAGACCTTTTTAAATGATATTTATTTCCTTAAAAATAGTTATTATTTATTATATAATATCATACACAATAAAAATAAATATAAATAAAAAATTATCTCTTAAAAAATGATCATTGAACTAGTTATCTATGAAACCAATTAAAATGCAAGACATTACAAGGGGATAGAAAATATATAATATAATAGATAAAATGGGAATATTAGGATTCCCCTAGTCAACTAGAATCATCGCACCCACATAAAATAGTGTAAAAATGAATCAAAAAATTAGTACACCAATTAATATATTAAGAAAATGAAAATTAAACCATTAGATATTTTATAGTGAACTTTGTTGTGAAAGAATTCTATGGTTTTTATAGGCTATAAATGGAAATGTGACTATTTGGATTCAATTGTTATATAACACATGGTCAATATGGTCGATGTTCAACATGACCACTGGTCAATATGACCACTTGTAAATATGATCATTTATAAATATTACCATTGGAGATAATAAATTTATTTGATAATTTTACCCTTATAATTGTTGTTTATAAGTAGTAATTAAAAAGGATAATTGATAAATAATAGAGAATCGATGGCCTCAACTAGTAGAGTCTTATTGTTTGAAGACCATTTGTTAGAACATGGGAGGGAGATGTCATCCCTAGGATTTTTTATTGACCAAGCCCAATACGAGCATCAACAAGAGATACATTAAAGAAATATACTACGTGTGAAGTTTAAATTAGTGTAGATTTCCACTCGATCAATGTTAGTCGAGCCACACCAAAAAACTATGAGAATCACACACCTCACCCTTAAGTAATATGAATGTATAATAAGGGGTTACATGTATAGACCTTAGTTACATAATGTTTAAATTTTGTTCCATAAATAAAAATTTTATTCCATAAATTCCACTTAATAATTGTTTTTGAAATATAATTTATGTTTAATTGAGATGAATTTGATACTTTTATGTTTGGATTCAAGTTAAACCTAATTTTATTTTTCTAGAAAAAATATTAATTTTTTATAATTAACAATGGTTTTATGAAAATTATTATTTATAACTAAATAGTCATTTAAAATACTTTTATTCAAATAATAAATTATAAAATAATTTTTCAATTTCATAGGTAAATTTTTTATTAGTGTGAAAAACCGATTGTTCCTTAAAAACAACTATTTTTAAATAAATGATGATGTTTATATTTAAAATTCAAAATTCTAATATTTATAGAATTATTATGATAAAATAAACATAATTTAATTATTCATCCTGTGGAAATTAGGTTATGGTGAATTTATTATAATTCTCTAAAATACTTTATTTTTTCATTAATGGTCAAAAATATTGTTTTAGGGTTTTGAAATATTTTATAAAAAAGTATTTATATCATATTGATTTGATAATGAGTTAAAAAAAATCCAATACCTAAAATATGTAACCTTATTAATTTTTTTAATAGATTTTAATCAATTTTCAAAACTATAGTGACATTCCATAGTCTAAAAAAGTTAAATTTTATTTTTCAAAACATTTCTTGGTGTAATATTTACTTTTCCATTACAAAACATTTAATAAAAAATTGTCCACTTATGGTCAAATAAAATTACATAATATTTGCCCCAAATTTTAAAAAACATTGGAAAATCATTGGTAAGGAAATAGTTTTTCATTTTCCCCAACCTAGATTTCTAAGGAATATATTTGGAAATTTTCAAAAAAAACCTATCCATCTATTTTAAATCCCCACAATTTTATCAACTTAATTTCACATCCAATTCATCATCCATTAAATTCTGGTGGTTTTTCCACCCAAGTATTCCCACAATTTTCCAACCTAAAGTTTGAGGAAGAACTCTTCAAGGTAAGTGAAACATTCACTTGTCTTTTCCATTGAAGTTTCCTTTTCATGCAGCATATCTTCTAATATCAAAACCAAAATATTATTTATCTTTATATTATCCCATTAATGTAAAAAGAGTAAATTATGAATGTGAGCCCCTTTTCCTGTCTCATTTTACCAATTTCTATAAAAAAATTTATACCCATCATGTTTCCAAATTTAATTATCAAATTTCTATCATTTAGAAGATAAATTGTCTTTAAAAGTTTATTTAAATACCAAAAACACATTTATTTTCAATGTGTATTATACTAGATTTAAAAATAATATTTTTAATTTGGGTATTTACATATATGAATCCTGAATTTCCCTTTGTGAGTCAAAAATGGCGTAATTATCGTGTCTTTAAGCTCTTTTGTACGATATAATTTTGATAGTAAACCCATTCTTTATTCTTTAAGGGTTACTAATTAAATGATTGATTATGATCTATGTGTATCTTACTAAATAATAAATATTAATGGAACACCATTATATCACTCCAATTCATTGGGTAAATAATTTACTCTCTACAGATTATTTTTTGATTACTTTGTAAATAACCATCGTAATATTCATTTATGTCTTCATGGTGATAAAACATGGTGACATGATTATGAATATCTCATTTAAATTTTTTATAAAAATTTGAATGTTATAATTCATATTCTTATTATTTTTTAATTTATCTTGTTCATGCATTATTTTTTCCTCATGTTCAAATTGATATGTCTCATGATATCATGTATTTTTTTATCTCCCTTCATATTACCTTACTAGGTTTCATTCCCACCCCTTTCATTTGATGTATTTACCTAGCATGTGATATGAAGTAAAAGTAACTTAGTGTGAAAACATGATGATTTATTTCAATTGGATTTCAAAAGGATTCTTTTTGTTTTCTTATATTTTATACCTTTTTTCTGAGAAACTAAACATTAAAAGATCCTCTGTTTGTACCATGTAATGAAAATTATATAATAAAATGGTGGGATGCCATATATAATGAATCTAGTACATATATTTCCATTCTTCCCAAACATGATGAAACTTTTTATTGAGATATATAAAAGAAAATTATTATCTCAAAACTCAATCGGTATGTCTTGTAATTGACTATCATCATAGATTTTGTGTTAAATATATACTATAATACATTGATAATGAATTGGGCTGACCATTTCTTCCATTTATTAAAATAGTTCAGGAAAAGTATATTTTCTCTAAATTCATCACAACATGTTGGAGTTATACAATAATTCTAACAGATGGATTCATAAGGATATATCTAGATTCCTTAGAGGAAACTATTATTATGTGTAAACTCCACCATAGTAAGATGTCGATACCATCCTCATTTGGTGTCCATAGAGAAATATCTTATCATAGATCAGGTTTTTGGATAGTTAATTAAGATCAGAAATGAATTTGGTGGTGATAGGCCATACTGACATTCAAATCACTATCTAAGGAATCCTAAAAATTCTCCTAACCATTGTGAGGAACCTTGAATCTTGATCAGATAAAATAGATAACAGTATTCCATACAACATCACCACCAATCTGAAATTTATATTTCTTATTAAATCATGTTTGATGTATTCGTGAATATAATTTGATTGAGATTTATTTGTAAGAGAATATACTATAACACATATGGAATTTATTCCTTAAGTAGTATTTCGAACACCCATGAAAAAAATATGTGGTGATTTTCTCTCATTTCAATATTTGTAAAGGAAATATTTTCCTCATCCCCTTATATTTTTCTCAATTTTACCTAATTTATGGGATTTACAAACATCTTGATGAATATTTAAAAATATAGTATTTTATGTTTACTCACCAAAAGTTCTCTTGGAGAAATCTATACATCATTTTTCTCCTTAGGTGGATAGAGAATGTTGAGTTATGAGTATCATATAACAGTTCATTCCTTATATCCAACCCTAATTATATAAATTTGAAATTTATGAATCATATAAGTCTATCATTATCAATATTGATCTATTAGGATTTCCTATTCATTATTTCTTAAAATTTCTTCTATATCTCCACATCATCCCTTTTTTCTCCTTTATCTATAGGACAGATGGTTGAGAAATCACTTGAACAAGGTATGATGTTTTCCCTCATTTTATGATTCCTTTTTCCATCATTTTCTAGTATAATAAGACATAATCTATTTTAATGTTCAAAATTAATATGGGTTTAGATCATCTATTCATAGATCATATTCAAATTTATTCACATTTTAATTATAATAATTGGTCAATAGTCGTTGTCCCTGATTGGATCTAACAGTCTTTATTTCCATATGTTACGCTCTATTTTTCAATATATACTTATAAATTTTAAGATTAGTATATATGTCACACTTTTTTCCATAGAGAAAAAGTCTTTGAAACCTCAAATTTGATAATTCAATAGACAAATCTAGATTATTCATTGGGAAATATTTCTCATGAAACATCAAAACTCTTGATGAATAGTGTGAAAACCTTTTCTTAAGTATAAATTATCTATTTATAAATTATATGTTTTTTATTATAAAGTAGACTACGAATGTTGTAACACATATGAAAACAATATTATTATAGATATATATCATTACATAAGATGAGTAAATTTACAATGGGTCAAAAATAAGAAATATAAAAAAAATTAAATATGTATCATTTAAATTTGTATGAAATTTCAACTTTCTGATCAGGAAGGTTAGAAATCAGATGTTTTATAATGATGGAAACATAATGATTAATGGAATAATTATGGATTTTAGGTTCTTGTGTTTCAGGTCTCATTGTGATGAAAATATCATCCACCTATTATTCTAGGGGGGCTGGGTAGACTCAATTTACCAAGATTTTGGGGATTTCATAGGATTCTCTCTTGAAGAGCTCTAGGGGAGGCCATTTCTTGATCATTGGTTCCATGGTTTAGGATCATCTTGGTCTAAATTCATGGATTGGGAAATAGTGTTAGTGGAATGTTTTTGGACTATTTAGAAGGCTAGAAACTTGGCTTGATTTGATGGGGCCTCCAACATGGGGAAATCATTAGTTTCCTAAACATGGAATCTCTTGGTTGATATGGTTTGACTGAATAAAAACAAGAATGATGCCCCCAAACATATCCCCCATATGTCTCCCTCTTCGTCCATTCGTCAATATCATGTATATTTTAAGGTTCCCATGGTGTGTTGGATTTCCCTTTATAGAGGTTCTAATCTTAATACCGAAATCTCATGTTGTGTGGAGGTTATCAGAGGAGGCGGTGTGGTTCGAGATGAAAGGGGGTCCCATAAATATTTTTTTCTATGCACTAGGGGAATGTCTAGTCCCTTTAGGATGAATCTGTATCAATGATAACAGGACATCATCTCTACTATCAATGGAAAATCAGTCTTGTAGTGGTAGAAACGGATTCTAGAATTCTTCATGATTCTCTGTAGGAAAATTTTTCTCTATTTTGGGTATTTCATACTTCGTCTGAAGATGTTGGGAGCATATTAATAGCAATATGAACATCCTACACACCTAGAGTGAGGGAAATAAAGTTACAACCTTTTTTTCCTATATTCCAACCCATTCTGACATTGTTGTCTACTTCTATAGTGTGATGTATCTTCCATATATGGTATAAAATTTTGCAAGAATGGATGTTCTCATCTTTCACTATTTTAGGCCACCATGAATCCATGTTATCAACTTTCCCTTGTTTATATTCTTTTATATTGTATTTTTCAATAAATAAATAATGATGATGATATTAATATATGAAATTTACTAATATTCATTTTATAAATTTATTTATCATGTATATATATTTATTTCCTAACTATAATGATTAAATAAAGTCAATTAGATACAAAATATATGTCTTAAAAAAATTTACCTTATAAATGTTTTATTTTAAGGTCAAAGTGATTTTAATTTATTAATGTTTTTAATGACTTACATCATTATAATATATTTTATACTCATATTGATATTTTTTTATTTTTTATATATAATTTTATACAAGTTTTCCTATCAAGTGTATTATTTTTTTTATTTCAAAATATTTTTAAATAATTATTTTCTATAAAATAGTTTTTATTTAATTGTACATGATATTTAATTAAAATAATTATTATTTGAAAATTATTATAAATTAAAGAATTATACGAGAAAGAATTTTTTATTTAAATATTAAAAAAGGAATAAATCCTTAAATGTTATAGTACATTTCCAATTTATATGTATTTTTTCATAAAAACCTTTAAATATCATATAGATTACATTTATGCATTGAGGGGTAATTCAACATTTTTCTGCATTTCTCACCTAGTATGCTCTGGTGACCTAAATATATTCCATATTTTAATTTAATGTATCAAAGTGTTATTCTATACTTTACCAAATTTTAGTTTCCTCTTCTTGGTGTGGATAGATCTTCTTGATGTCAGATAAAAATTATTCTTCTCTTGGAATTTCATGGTTGCAATGAGACTTTCCTCTCTATAGTGTAATTATTATCTGTTCAAAACACAACATGAATAAAAATATCCCTTTGACTTATTATCATGTTTAATCCAGTGAATTACAACTTTAAAATTAATTTATTTAACTTATAGATCTATATTTTGTAATATTTTAATTTCTCCAATCCGTAATTTCGACATATCATCAATTTCAATATAATGATATCATATCTTATTATTTTTTGATTCTTAATTTCTATCCCATACATAAGATAATATTAATTTTCTGTATCAATTTGAGATGATTTCTTTGAAAAAAAAATCACACTATGGAAATGAACACCATTAATATGAGGATATTTTATTCTATGATTTCAATGAATCCCAAAATTTCATAACTGGTGACTCCTACGTAATGTCATACTCATATGTAATATTTTTTGAGTTTTCAAAAAACATGAAAAAATTTATACTCTTAAATATTTTTCCCTGAGTCACACTAAATTTACTATTCAAGAATTTGAAAATATAATGTATCCTTAGAATATTCTTCCCATTTCCAATTTCTATATCTCAAGTATATAAAAAAAATTTCAAATTTCTGACAAATTCATTGCAGAGTTTTCAATATTTTAGAATCATTAGAATATCTTACACATCATCCAAGAGCAAAGATCTTACTTATACCAGGAATATTTTTCCTTTGTAATATTTAAGTAATATTCAATTTCATACATGGCCATAATCCTCTCTCTCATTGCATAGTCGATCCACTAGGAGTTCCCTATGATATTTTGTATATCATTATTCATGGAAAAATATATTATCAATCATACTTTATGATTGATAATGGATGACTTTTATTCTTTAGTTTGATTAATTTTAGGTATACCTAGAACATTCATGCATTTTCTATATTTATTGGAATTCCAATCATGATGTGATCTATATACTCATGCCATGATTTTTTCATATAACTTATGAACATCTTGTTCCTCTAAAAAAACACTTTATC
This sequence comes from Viscum album, assembly GCA_963277665.1. NCBI lineage: Eukaryota > Viridiplantae > Streptophyta > Magnoliopsida > Santalales > Viscaceae > Viscum > Viscum album. The sequence continues at coordinate 792,104,945 of OY728120.1, forward strand.
TATATTTTATCCACAATTCTAGTCTACTCCTCCCTACATTTTGAATAATTATTTCTCTTGATTAACCTCTAATCAAGATTATACATTCATTCCTCTAGACTTATTCATCGTTTTTTCCAAAGCATCATCCATTGTTGCCTATGATTCTTGTACATTGTACATTATCTTCTCAACAATATGACATCTGAATACTCAAAAACTTATAACTATGATTCATCTTATAATATTTTACCTATAACTTTTGAACATACTTTTTTTATTCATAAATCTTAATAAATTATATAAATAATGTTTCTATAATTCATCTTTACCTGTCTAAATTAAAACCAATTTAAATATGGTTTTTTGAAAAATATAAAGAGAAATTAATCCTAAGATATTTCCATTATAGTGGACACAGATATGGAATCAAATTGTATTGGGGGTATAGTGAAATTAAAATGATTTTAAAATAAGGTAATATTATCAGTGTATGATTTTTCATAAAATATTTAATGTTACGAAATTATATAAATAAATTACATTATGAAAACCTGAGGATGATATATATAGAATTGTGGTATGTGAATCTCTTATTTCCTATCATTAATATTTAAAATATAAATTCAATAATATCAGGGAATGTTTTATAAAGAAAAACATTATGCCATATTAAGGAAGATCATAACAGTTTCTCCAAAGATTGGTGATTTGAGAATAAATTGGGGATATATGAATTAGGGTGTAGAATGGTATTAAAATGGAATATTTTATGATAAATATTTGATAATAACATTAAATGAAACTCTAATTTAAAATTAGTAGGAAATAAGATGATAAGAGAAGATACTGATATGAGAAGATCCCATATATGAAACTTGATAATTTCTAAATCCCATGTAGAATTATGTTTTGAATGTTCCACTATGGATTATATATAAAATGGGAACCTATTTCATCTAATTTTAATAATCCAATATGAGGTTTCAATCTATAATATACCCATATTCATTATCCTATAATTTAGATTCACATCTATTGGTTTTTGGTTATACTAAATATTCTACGGTGTTTTAACATAAAGGTGATCCTTAATGAAACATTCAATTGTGCTACGAGACTTATTGAAAGTGGTTGTGGTCATGGAAACATCTACTCAAATGATATATATTTATATTAATTTCATGGTTATTTAATTCATTCAAATTAGTTTTTAATTGAGTTGCCTAAAAATGATTATTTTTATAGATTGAATCATAATTTTTCATTATTTTTAATCCCTATTAGTTTTATTCATTTTATAATCATTGATGGATTTATTTTTATTTTCAAACTCATGTGGCACATATATTCATTATATTTTATGATAATGGGTGGGACTAAAAATATATTCCCCACCAACACATCTGGTAAATTGAAATATCTCATTAGATAACATATACAATAATGGGGTATGAAACAAATCTAATATGGGACTCTATCCACTAAGTTTATGCTAAGGAGGATGATAAATAATATACTATGAGTCTCTATTTTCTATGTTATGAAGACCTTGCAGTGATTGTTAACCTATGCATATGATTATATATATAATGTTTGTGCCACATCTTACGGTCTATCATTTTTATGATTCTCTTATAATATCTTACTCTTATAAAATTTTTATATATGATGTTTATAAATTTTTAATGTATCAAATGTTTGTTTATAAAATAAAATATATTTCATTAGTTTCTTATTTTACAAATGAGATTTTTTTAATTTCATAAGAAATGTTTTTATGAAATTATTTATAATTTTTTTTATTAATTTTAGAAATAAAGGATTATATAAGAACAATATTTTTATTTCAAGGAAATGATTTGTAATGGTTATCAAGTATTTTAATGTCCTTTATGTTATTCTAATATATTTTTAAATCTGTTATGGGATATTTATACTCATCCTATATTATATAATGGATATCATAGTGATTAAGGATGATTGGGAAGGGTTTGGATGTTTATGTTCCTTATTTTGAGGTTTAAACTGTAAATAAATCGTCTTTACAATTTAAATAATTCTTATATAGAAGAATAATATTCAATTTTTTAGTAAATATGTGGGTTTTTATTTAAAAGTTTTTTATAATTATAAAAAACTATAAACCAAAAAGATTATGGGAATTAAAGGGATGAACTATTTTATATAAATTGTGTAATTGTGAGATGATTATGTTTAGGTAACTACGTTCATGTAAGAGATGTGTTTACATAATATAATATGTTTTTATGTAATAAGTTGTGGTTAATTAAATATTTTTTTATACCTCCATGGGTTTATATATTTATGGGTGATCATATATTCAAAGGAATACATATTATTTTTAATACCTATGTAATAATATTTAGGGTGAATTATGAGATTTTAGAAGAATTTTATTGGGTTCTGAGGAAGAATACATGATATTGGTATAGATAAATATTTTTTTCTTTTGTAATATTTGAGGTTCAGTCAATTATCGACATTTGAAACAATGGATTACTTGATTTTTGGAATATAAGTTGAGCGGTCTAGTTAACCATGGGATTTAGAATCGACTTGATAACACAATGATTTAGGTAAGTTTCAAAAAAAGTTTGCAGTATATTTTATATTAGTTTATTATTGTTCCATATATAATTTTATGCTAAATTTGTTAACAATATTTGATGGATTATTATTGTAAATATTTTGGGAGCATATGTAATCAAGGTAATCATGACATTTTGGTTTAAAAATTTAGTATGAATGATTTTTATGAATTATAGGGTTGAGTAATTTTGTGGATAAAAATTATGATGATATAGGAGTTCATGATTTTTGGGTTTTGAATTTGGTAATGTTATTTTTTTGAGACTTTATAGGGTTTTAATGTTTATGGTATTTTAAGAAGTGTGGGTAGTAATTAAAATAATAATAAATCATTCTTGAACATGTGGTTTTTAAATTGATTATTTTGAATGCTAAAGTATTGTTTTTATAGTTTTGTTTCTCATGATTTCATTGAGAATTAGTATTAATCATCTATTTTAATTGATGGATGGAAAAAAATTAAAATAAAGTAATTATAATTATGGAAACATATATTTGATCAATGGTAAATTTAGAATTTAATTGATTATATAGTTGATTAATATCAATAGTTATACAACTAGTTATCAAGATTGTGAGAATGATATCTCTCACATACATCCTATCACATTCAAATTTTTTACATGTAATTATTATTGAAAATTATTGATAATATTATCTTGAATCATTTTCAAATATTCATGTCATATAAAATTTTTTATCATATATCAAAAACCACCTAAATAATGTGAAATTTTAATGGATTTTGGATAGTTTCTGATCAACTTTCAGTGTCTCAATGATCTCATCATTCTCAAAATAGATATTTTTATCTTGGTATCTTAAAAATATTTACAATACCAAAAAAATATGAATAACATAATGGATTTAAATTATCCATAGATGAAGGGAACCTTTGACTAGTCTATATGTGTTTAGGGTTTTTTTTAATATTTTTGATGTTTTAGTAATATCACCTTTTGATATTTTTAAATTAAATAATGTCAAATTATCATATAAAAACCAATTTCATTAATATGTTTTTAAACTATTAAAAAAATTACAGTTAAAATAATTCATTAATGTTTTGATGAGTTTATTATTACTTATAAAATTTAAACATAAATAATGGAAATGCCTTAAAATATTTTTTTACTTCATAGACCCATGCGCATTATGAAGAAATTGTCAATTGATATTAAGGTTTCTAGTTATTGAAATGGGGATTATGGAATAAATAACCCAAATCGTGGAAATATTTTAATGGGTAAGGAGAAGTGATCATTTTAATTATTTTTTAAAAAATATTAATTTGTCAGGACCCAATTTATTTAAGAGATTAGAATTTATCTAACAATGTTTAATCATATATTATATTTTTTTAAATTGTATGTTTTCTATTATAAAGTAGAATATTAATTCTATAACACATAAGAAATTAACATGACTAAAAAAATATAGTATCACATTTTATGTGTACATGTATAATGGGACAAAATTAACAAATATACAAACAAACTCCAAGATTAAAATATTAATCATTGCAATCTCCCATAATGATGATTCAATCAAAGATAAATATATAAATAATTCAAATAAGTGTAAATATAGAATGTATTTCTAGGATTCAATGAGTGGAAAACATGTGTGTTTGTTTATTGGTTAAAAATATTATTTTTATTGTTACTTAATATATACCATAATAAATAATCATTATGTTCTTTCATTATATTATCCACGAAAAGAAGAGATAATATATGATTTGTTATTTTAATAACAAAATTTTATTAATATTCATGTGAAGAATTTATTTATCTTATATATATATATATATATTAATTTAATTATCTCATAGATCTAATAAAGTTAATCAGATATAAAATATATATTTTAAATTTATTATGATTACATTATAATTTTTTACTCAAGGTTTCAAAGATTTAAAATTTTTAATCTATATATATAATTATATCATTATAATATATTTTATATTTGTATTTATATTTATTATTTTTTGAGATAATATCATATGGTTTTTAAAATGAAATATATTATGAGATTTTATTTTCATGTTATTTTAAAATAATTGTTCACTAAAAATGATGTTTTTTCTAATTATACATAACTTTTTTATTAAAATGATTCATGTTATGTGCTTTTCCTAATATTAAAATTTTTTATAGAAACCCATACATATTGAACTATTAGAAAATGAAATAACCCTTATATGTTACTGTACTAATCCAATATTTAGAATTTATCCCTAAAAAACATTAAATATCATCTAGAGTAACTTTATAAATTATAGGCAACATCAAAACGTTGAAAAAATTTATAGCCATTCTATTTTGGTTACGATTGTGCATTCAAATTTTTACTTTGAAATATCAAATTTAATCCTATCCCTTTTCAAATATAAATTTATTCTTCCCGATGTGGAAAACCCTCCATGATGTGAGCTCAATATTATTATTCTCTAGGGTTTTTGTATCTATGGCATAACTCTTCTTTTACCAATGTAAATATCATCGATCAAAACATCATCTTAAATCACAATATGAATTGGAATTTTTATGCTTTTTAATTAATTGATGAATATATTCAAGATAAATTTATTTCAATTTGAGATATATCTTATGAAATATATCAAATTTCATAAATTGGAAATTTTTTGATATCATATTGTTCAGTAAGGGGATATTATATGTTGTTATTTTCATATTACTATCCATTAACCCTTACATAAGACATAATTACTTTCACACAAAATATTGAGTCTAGTTTTTTTTCACACCAAGTCCCTTTACCCATATGATATGGGTATATCATACTCTATGATTTATATAATATTATAATTTAATATGTGTAGTCTCTTATAAAATATCTTTCTGATACATATGTTTTTGTTGAGTTTTTACAAAATACATAAAACATTATACATTTGACATAAAACTTTTCCTGATATTTTATAAAAGGTTAGATTCTAAATTACTAATTTCAAAATGAAAATGTTATTTTCCTCAAAAAATGTTTCAGTGTTAATTTAAAGGCATTTTTTCTATCATAACATCCTTCGATGTTACATATACATCATAGGAGATATGATCCTATGATGTTGTAAATATTATTTCTATGTATATTGTAGGAATATGATGATGAAATATTGTTGGAACACATTTTCCTTTCCATGGGTTATGCTATGTTGAAATGATAAATGTTTTAATGATCATATGACAAAAATATTAAAAACTCATAATTATCTTATTGGTGGTTTTGTTATATACATCAAATGAATTGGGTGAATATTAAATTTTTTTGTGATCAAAAGTTACATGAAATTTTATCCCAATACCAATAGTTCGCACATAGTATGTTATCCAAATCCCAATAGTATGTAAAATAGATATTATCCTAAGCCCAAAAGAGGTTACATGGAAGACTATAAAAATCTCAGAGTAGATACATGAGTTGTTATCCCAATATAATCATGTTATGAATATCTTGGTGTGTATAATTAACAAAATATTTCTATGAATATTAAAAGGAAACACTTTATGCTACTACTTTATGACATGATTTTATGATGATGTTATATTCTCATGGATCATGTTCTTTGATTTCATTATGATTCATGACTTATGAGATAATAAGATTTATTACATGACTCATGATTATGATCAATGAATTTTTGGGTATGATTTTGATATTCTAATCTCATGTTCTTATATCCTCCACTCCAATGGCCCGAAGGCCTTCATGTTATTATATCCTTATTTTCATTTTATTCTTAAATAATCATAGATATCTCCCTTGTTTACCCTTGCTGAATGTCAGAACCACTCTCTCCCTATTCACTCTCACACACGCCTCTCTCCCTATCTAAATTTTTTAATTGTTTTTACTCAAAATTATCTCCCTCTCTCTGATCACACCTCCCTCCAATCACACCTCCCCACTTTAATTTATCCCCTATGCATCCCCCCTCTTTCCCCATTAATTCATATCTATTTTATTCCATCCCTCCAATCACTCATCTCCTATTTTTCTCTCATGCCTCTCGTTTTTTATCTCATGCTCTCACCCCTTCCACATTCCCTTACACACCCCTCTTCCTCTTACCTCCCCCCTCACACATTCCCTCCTCCCCTCCAGCACTTATTCTAGCAGCCACCTCTCCCTCTGATGGTTCCGTCTAGTGAGTTCTCTTCCCCAAATTCTCCTCCCATCATTAAATTTCAAGAGTTTCATTATGGGGTTTCTTGTTTCCTGAACGCTAAATTTTAGGGTTTATGTGTGTCTTAGGTTTCCTTTGTTTTTAGGGTGTGTGATTCGTCTGCAAGGATGTTGTTATTCTACATGTGGAAGTTTAATTCCAATCACACGAGGTCTCGGTACGTGTTTCCATGTTTTTATTTCTTAAATCCTTTACTTTGATTCATTCCATTTTAAATAAATTTATAAACTACTTTCCCAACTCTATGAAACACTTTTTTATATTTTTTTTAGCAATTTAGAATTTATTTTATTTGTTAGAAATAGGTTTTAAATGAGTTTTAGTGTAAATTGATTAGTTTTATGAACCCTTGAAAGCGTGTATTAATTTCTTATGTTTTTTAAGAAGGAATTTGGCCTTAATGAAATGTATCACCTTTTTTATGTTGCAACAAAAAAATTTATTAATGAACCTAGTTTGGTTGTGTATGGCTTGGTTATTGTATTAAAAAACTTTCTTAAGGGTTTAATGGATTCAATGTTTTTAGTTAGAAATCCTTTAAATTAATGTGGGTAAGTAGTGATTTTATGGGCAAGGATTTAAAATATTTTCTTGGTGTGAATATTATTTCATAGGAGGATTTTGGGTGTCTATTGTTTTATGTTAGTATATCATGATAAATGTTTTAAATTTCATTAGAATGGTTTTATGATTTTAAGGAAATGATTTTGTGGTTTTGAAGTAATGAGTTGTTCTTTCTAAATAATATGAATGTGGTTGGATTTGATTGAAAGGAAATGGAGACTTTTATAAACGGTTTCAAATATCCTTTTTTTAGACTTGGCGTGCCATTGGATGTTGGCACCCCATGGGTGCATGAGGTGCACACATAGATGTGATTTCAAGTGAAGATAGTGTTTGGAAATGATATTTTCTTAAAACCATTATTTTGTTTTGGGATTAGTTTCCAAAAAAAAGTTGGTTTTCATTTGGTATATTGAAAGAATTTTTTAGATGAGTATTATAAAGTTTTACTTCATGTATCTCTAAAATATTGGTTTTTAAATGTCTTTTTCAAGGTTGGTCTATTTGTCCTTCACATGTAAAAGTGGTGTTTTCTTAATAGACTGATATTGTTTTTGTACATCTCTACTTGAAGGCCCATTTGGAACATTCAATTCATAGGTGATGTTTGTATGGGATTTTAACAATTATTATAGCCTAACAAGCATGTGTATTCCCAATAGTAAATGTTGAGCATTTTATGAATTGTTTTAAATGTTAAATGGTATGGAGGCCCAGTTGGAACCGTCATGAGATATGAAATGTATGTATAAAAATTTGGGGAACCATTAAAGGAGGGATATCCCTTAGGGGTTATTAGATATTGGTATTTGTGTTTGGGGTAGGAAAGTACAGTGAGATGAGTCACACCTGCGAGGGACTTCTATATAAATAGTATTACTATAACCACCATGGGTTCTTAGGCGTCTTATATATTATCAACAGATAGTTATTGACCAGCCCTGATTAGATGGGTCGGTTCCCCTGGTAGATAGAGAGTCCTAGTGGGATTTTCCACTCATTTTTTCATGAGGGATATTAGGGGATTATAGACTATGGGGCTTCACCATATGCCATAATTTGGTTATGAACCGAGTGAATCCAATGGTTTTTTAGGGATGTTCAGGATCTACCATGGTTACCACTTGTATTGCTTGTTTATTTTTCTTCTATATAGATTTATTTTCTTCTTTTATTTTTTACATGCCCCATTTTTCACAACCATATTTTTATTTGTTTGGTTCTGTTTGAAAAATGGTAAATGTTTTTTAATACCATATATGGCATGATCTGGTTCACATAGTGGGAAAGAGGTGTTATTTTGTTTAAAGGGGGAAAATTTATTTTTATAATTGTATTTCGAAAAATGTGTCATCATACAACTTTGGGTAAGTAAACACTTGGATTTACTGGTTTACTTTTAGCATCCATATTGATCATTTTTTGTGCTCATGCATATCCTTTACCATTGTAGTTGCAGGTTCAGCTATTGTTAAAGAATTTCCTCAGTGGATGCCCTTGTGGGAGATATTATGGGCATGTGGTTGGAGGTGACCAGGGGGTCACACAAAGATCATTTTAGTAGGGTCTTGTTTTTTGTTTTGTTCGTTTTAGTTTTCCTCTGTATCTAGATCGATTGTTTACTTTTTTATGATTTGGTTGTCATTTTTCTGCATGCCTTGTTTGTTCAATTTATTTATCTGGTCCTGGATTTATTTCTTGGGATTAAATCATTCCCTCAGTAACACATTTATTCCCAACACTAGTTGCCATCCCAAGGGATCAGGAATTCCCCTTGGGACATGTTGTGGACCAGCTCGGGTGATTGGTTCAGGGTCGACTCGGTATTGGTTCATGAGAAAATTATATTAGAGGATCCCTTGTTATTTGGGGTGTTTGTAGATATAGATTAGGAATGTAGAGTCTCAGGAGGTAGTTATGAGAAGGGCACCATGAACCCTTGATTATTCTAAACCTTGAGACTCTAGGGGTAGTCTGTGATTTTAGTCTTGTGCCTTTGTTTTGGATTGAGGGATGACAACGGAGGTAAGCCTGTGTCATGTCATGACCTCACACAGAGTACTGACCCATGTGGAGTACGATTGCATGGTTTTTTTACCCCTAGTTTTTTATGATTATGTGGGGCATGGCTCACAACCATTTCACTGGGATAAGTTTAATTACTAGTTCCTCATTCAACCTCTTCTTTTTATGTTTTACTCCATTTGGTTCTGGTTCGAAAAGGCGTTCTTTTGGAAATGGAAGTAGGTTTTTTAAAATGAAAATGTTTTCTCTAAAATGATTTCAAATTGATAAATGGAGTTCTAAAATTTTAAGTGTTTTAGTAAATTATTTGGTTTCAATGAGGAAAGGATGTGTCCCTTGGTACTCTTTATGGAAGATCATATGTGTGTGGGTGTGTACAGTAAGTGTTCGGGGGAACTTGTTTATGGGTGATGTGGATCAAAATGGGTGGACACACATGTGATGATCTATAGGATTCCTTGGGTGAGTTTTAAAATATAAAGGATTTAAAAATTGGTTTTTCCATGGGGATTATATTATATTGGATTGTGAAAATTGGCTTTGGAATTTGAAAAATGACCTTGGGATAAGGCAGTTTTGGAATATAAATGAAAACAGTGCTTTTGGAAAAGAGGGTTTTAGTTGTGTTTATATTTGATTGGATATCAATCTATTTGTCATATCATTGGGTGTTTTTTTATTGTGTTTTTTCTTGAGGAAAGTTACGGTTATGTGTTTCTAGTGTTCTTCTGAGTATTCTTCCATTAAAGGTCCCTAGTGTTTCTGATGATTCATTCATAGGTTTTGGTTATTTTATGTTTCATAACCCATTGAGGAGTTGGAGGCTTGTTAGAGGTGGTGGAATGACTTGTGGGATGTGTAGTGTGTCTTCTGGTAGTTGGGAACTTCCTAGGTTGTTATGGTTCATTCCATTTTAGGTCTATTTAAGGGTTCAGTTTGGGACTAGTGAATGTTGGTTGTCATATCATCGTTGGTGTTTAGGGAGTAGTTGGTGATAGTTAACTTTTTTAAGGTTCCCTATCTTGATAGGTGTACGTGTAGGAGGAACCTTCTCTAAGTGGTCATCTTCGTTGACTATGGAATCTAGTTCATCAAGATTCCTTCAGGCGTGCCATCGGTATGGATGGTTTTGGAATTCCAAGCCATCGGGACGCATCCCTCAAAACTTATGTGATCATTGTGGTCGTTCGGGTCACCAGGAGAGGTTTTGTGGGAAATTCCATTCATGGAAGGAGTTATTATTGGGAGATACTAGTTCCTGACTATGAGGCATAAGGTGCTTCTTCCATCATATCCCCAGCCTCATGTCTTAGAGTGAAACTCATGTATTGTCAGCATGTTAGAGGCATGTGAGACCTTTTATTGTCTCTTTAGCGTTTGTCTTGTAATAGATACATTCAGGGTTCCCTTATTCTTTTTTCCTTACTATTGTATGTTTATCTTTTTTAGTGATAGTGCAATGAACTTAAGGTTTCATTATCATAGTTTTTGAATTCTTTTAAATGTGACATCAATAATCATTGGATTTTCCTAAAAGTGTTTTTACCCTCAGATAGGTTGGTCCTTGTTTTATTGTTGATCGTTTGAATATGTGAGTTGTTGAAGAGTTTTAGATCGATGTGGGTAATTCTTAGTTCTCGTGGTGTTTTTATAGGGAGTTCCTTATTTTGGTTCCCTCGGATGTTGGGTGGACTTGTAGTGGTTTTTCGTCTAAGTCTCAGTGGTCCTTTTCAATTCATGTGGAGAAATCAATAAGTTAGGTTTGGTGGTTCTAGTCCCCCCCTGAGGTGGTGTGTTTGAGTTCAAATACTTATGTTAGGAGAATTATTATGGTCGGGAGAACCCTCTGATGTTCTCCCTTTTTTTGTTGTGGTTTATATTTGAGTCAGTCAGGTGTAACTTTTATAGTGAATAGACTACTTGATTCTTATTTTTTCCCAATGGTTTTTGTTGGGCATTGAACTAAGTTTTGGTTGTCTTTCAGCTAGGTGACCTTATGGGGGCCGAAAGTTTTTTGGTGGGGAGAATTGTCACACCCACTCTCTCCCAATTCACGCTCACACACATATCTCTCCCTATATTATTTTTTTTATTTTACTCACCAGTATTAACCTATATCCACTCACATCTCTATCTAATCACTCCACCCCAATTTTATTTATCCCTCACTCATCACCCCATCATTCCCCATAAATTCATCTCTTTTTTTATTCCCTCTCTCTAATCACCCATCTCTCCTTTTTCTATCAGAACTCCCCTATTTTTTATCTCAAAAAATCTACCCTTCTCAAATTTCCCTCATGATCCCCTATTACTCTTACCCCCCCCCCCTACACATTCCATCCTCCCCTCCTGTGCTTATTTCAGTAGCCGCTCCTCCCTTTGGCGGTTCCTTATAGTGTGTTATCTTCCAGATATTCTCCTCTCCTAACTCAATTTATAGGGTTTCTATATGGGGTTTCTTGTTTCCCAAACCCTAAATGATATGGTTAATGTGTATCTCAAGCTTCCTTTGGTTTTAGGGTGTGGCATTTGTCTGCAGGGAATCACTCTTACTCCCATTGAAATTTCATTCCAATCACACAAGGTTTCTGTAGGTGTTTCCAAGTTTTGCATTCCTATATCCATTACATTTATGCTTTCAATTTTAAATAAATTGATAAACAAGTTTCTCATCTCTATGAAACCCTTGTTTAAATTATTATTGCAATCTATAATTTATTTTATATTATAAAAATAGTTTTTAAATGAGTTTCAAAGTAAATTGCAGAGTTTTATGATACCAATAAAGCTTGTTTTAATTTATTATGTCTCTTTATAATCGAATTGGGCCCTTATAAAATGTATCTTCATTCGTATTTTTCAAGGACATTTTGTATTATTGAACTTTCTTTGGTTGTGTAATAGCTTGTTTATTATGCTAAAACACTTTTTTAAGGGTTTAATAGATTCAATTTTTTTGTTGGTGTTCCTTTAAAATAATGTGGGAAAGTAGAGATTTTAGGGGAAAGTATTTAAAATATTTTCTTGGTGTGCATTTGATTTCAAAATAGGATTTTGAGTGTGTATGGTTTTATGTTGGTATAGCATGAAAAAACTGTAAAATTTAGTTGGTAAGGTTTTATGATTTTAAAGCATTGGTTTTCTGGTTCAGAAGTAATGTTTTATGATTTCTAAATAATGTGTTTGTGGTTGGATTTTATTGAAAGTAAATGGGGACTTTTATAAATGGTTTAAAATATCTATTTTTGTCCTTGGTGTGCCACTAAATTTTGTCACACCCATGGGTGCACGAGTGCACACATGGATGTGCCCTCAAGTGAATATGGTGCTTGGAAATGATGTTTTCTTAAAACCTATGTTTTCATAGGGTTCAGTTTCCAAACAAAGTTGGTTTTATTTTGGGATTTTGAAAGAATGTTTTAAATGTGTTTTATAATGTGTTTCTTCATGAAATATGAAAATCATGGTTTTTAATGTTGTTCCTCAAGGTTGGTCTATTTGTCTAGAAAATGTAAAAGTGGTGTTTCCTTAATAGTTAGATATTGTTTTTGGAAATTTCGACTAAAAGTCCTATTAAACACTTTCAATGCAAAGGTGATGTTTGAATGGGATTTTAGAAATGATTGTAGCTTGAAAAGGAAGTGTATGCCCAGATAGAAACATTGAGATTTTTTTGAAATGGTCTAAATGTTTAATGGTATAGCGGCTCAGTCGGTACCTTCAAGTGATATGAAATGTCTGTATATAAATATGGGGAACCTTTATAAGAGGTATATCCCTTAGGGGTTATTGGATATTGGTATATGTGTTTGGGATAGGCAAGTGCAGTGAGATGAGTCATGCATGAGAGGTCCTCTTACTTACACAGTATAACTATAACCACGATGGTTTCTTGGGCGTTATATATATTATCAACTTACAGTTATTGACCTACCCAAATTAGATGGGTTGGTGCCCCTGGTAGATAGAGAGGCCATGGAGGATTTTCAACTAATTTTGTCATGAGGAAGATTAGTGGTTTACATACTATGGGGCTTCACCATATGCCAGTAGGTGGTTCTGAATCGAGTGTGTCCAGGGGTTGTCTTGGGATGTTCAGGATCACCCATAGTTACATCTTGTTTTTCTTGTTTATTTTTCTATTGCACTAATTTATTTTCAGCTTGTATTGTTTACCTGTGTCACTTTTTCACCTTAATGTTATTATTTTTTTGGTTCTATTTTTAAAATGGTAAACTATTTTTGAAATTATATATGGAGTGAGTTGGTTCTCATAGTGGGAAAGCGGTTTTATTTTCTTTAAATGGTAAAAACCTTATTTTTATAACTGTATTTCCAAAGTAGTATCATCAGACATCTTTGGGTAAGGAAACAATTGGATTCAATGTTTAACTTTTGGCATCCCAACTGAGTATTTTTGTGTTGATGCCTATCCATTACCATTCCAGTTGTAGGTTGAACTGTTGTTCGGGATTTTCCTTAGTGGGTGACCATGTGGGAGTAGTTTTGGTTTTGTGTATGGAGGTTACCAAGGGGTCACACAGAGATCATTGTAGTAGGGTCTAGTTTCTAGTTTTTTTCTTTTTAGTGGTACTTTGTATCTGGATCGGTTCATTTTTTATTTGAGATTTAGTTGTTGTTTTTCTTCATGCTCTATTTTTTCTATTTATTTATCTGGTCTTGGTTTTATTTCATAGGATTAAATCATTCACTATTGTATACTTTGATACCTGCCACTATTTTCCAACCGGTGGGGATATGGAACACACTTTGGGCCTTTCCACGGACCGGCTCAGGTGACATGTTTAGGGACGACCCGGGTTGGTTCATGACACTGAACATATGAGAAAACCCTTTACTATGTATTATTTTCCCTATAATAAGAATAATGGTTTAATGTCAGATATTCTTATGAAGTGTTTTAGTTGTGAATATGTTAATTGTTAATATTGTAGATATTTTATATACTTGTTATTTATGTACCCATGTTTATAATGAAATTAACCCTTTATAGTTCTGGTGTATATTGTAATGATATATAATTCACATTCATCTAATAAGCTATAATATTTATGTATTAAATTTTTAGGTCACCAGAATTAATTTTAAATCAAGTTTAAGTTACCAATGGAAACTTGGATGAGAAAAATTTAGTGATAATACATAGGATAATCCTTTGTATAGGAGAACATATTATTTTATGTTAAAGAAATGTGTGTCATTTTCATTGAAAATATATCCATATCTAGAAAATAGTGAGTGGATGTAATTTTTGACAAGTTTAACCTTACTGTAACAACTCCAAATTGGATATATTAGGTATTAACTTGTTCATCACTAGTGTATGATGATTAGGCCTGAGACATCCCATCCTTATAGACAGTCATTTAGTATATACATGGTCTAATTCAAATTTTATTTTTGAACTGATATCAATGATTAAAATAAAAATGAATAAGCATAACCTACATTAAACCTATACTTTCATATATTGAAAACAATGTTTCATGATTTACACGTCTTATAAATTATTTTCGTTATTATATGGATTTTCACAATGATTGTTGTTTCTTATACTATTCTTTTTAGTTTCAGTCAATGGATGGAACCTAATGGACTATATTGATTAAAAATATGATGTAAAATGAAATAATTCACCATATGAGAAAAAAATGAAGCGGGACGTTGAATATTAAACATTTTTATTATTCCTAACCCACTATCTCAATATATAATTATTAGCCACAACATAGGTGTTTTTATAACATGATAAATCCTAGAAAAATAGATCTTGATGAGAAGTTATTTGGTTATAACCATAGAGGAATGATGATTTATCTTTCTACATATTTATAATACTAAATGAAGAACATGGTAAAATATATCAAATGAATAAGAATCTATTTTTGTGTGGAAAATAGTGGCTTATAGGAAGTAATTTCTAGGAGAAAATGAAGAGTTTGATATAGAGAAGAAAAATTTAGTGACCCTGACATTTTATACACAAATATTAAATAATATTTGATGAATATTTATTTCATCTAATTATGATCTATATCAGAACCGTAATTGTTTAGTGTCTTTTAATTAATGGATACATCAACAACTTATACTTAGTTAGTCTCAAGTAGCATGATTCATTGGAATATCACACATAACACCTTTCATTATATCTATGGAAAAAACAATCATAATAAAGGGTGATATCAATGTCTCAGTAAGTTTAAACAAGGATGTTATCAACCAACGAGCATATGTTAGCATATCATGAGAATAAGGGTAAGATAACATGAGCTTAACATTTTAAAACCATACCCAACAATTCATATAATCATGATTCGTGGAACAATGATTTGATGTTCATAATAGATTGATCATAAATAATCAAAGAACATGATACATAATATTATAATATTGGAATAATATCATTCCAAAAAATAGTGGTATAAAATGTAGCAGAATCAAATTCATAGAAATCTTATGCCAATTCTAGCCACCAATACATTCAAAACATGATATTCTTTGAAATCCCAACCATGTACCTACTTCAAGGTTGGGATGACCCATTGTGTACCATTTGGTCTCATATAACATTAATCCTTACCTAATTAATTGGATGGATATAATTTTCCTTCCCATAACATAATCATAATTCATTTTTATGTATGCCAAAGGATCATGAAAATAATAATCATTACATTAATTTTTAATTTGTTGAACAGAAAATTATTTTCTTCAATATCTCATCTTAATAATCTTAAATAATACATAGAACCAATAATTTTGGTAACATTTTTTCATATCTCAAGAAAAGAATAAGAAACATAAAATTTTCTTGTTATAGATAAATATTAACATAAATGGTCACTCAAATGTTTCTTGAGGAAAGTATACTTATTATTTTGAAATTACTTGTTTAAAATATAAAAAATTTATAAATATTATGGAAAATAAATTCCTTGAATATAAAAATGGAGAATATTTAAGTAATATTTATAGAAAATATAATTCATGATGAAGGGAAAATTAGTTCATCTGGTGTGTGTTAAAACAAAAATCCCTTTCACATTTTTGGTAATATGTCCAAAGTACCTCATTGATAAAATGATAAAATTATTACTTTAAAAAATATTTTTAAAAACTATAACATGGGTAAAATATATATTAATAAATCATTAATTAATACTAGAAACATTATTAAATATTTGTAAAAAAATATAGACATAAAAGAAAAATATTCCTATCCAGGGGGATAAATAAAGTTAGTTTTCCTTAAAAATATATTTTTGCTATGTTGAGTACATAAATAGAGGATGATAAACCAAAAAAAGTAATATAGAGAAATAAACATAGGGGAAGAAAAGGTTTAATATTTTGGATAAAATATTTTAAAATTACATTATAATAAAAAATTTATAAACAAACTTGGTAAAAATGAGATTGTAACCTAAAACTCGTACCACTTTCTTAACTATTTATTCATAACCCCATGAAATAAATAAATTCAAATAAAAAACTAAATACCGTGAATATAATTATATTCCTGATAAAACATAACAAATAGGTAGTTGATACACCTCATCAAAGAATATTGGTGTGCAACATAACATATTTCTCATTGAATTAAATTTTTCATGATAAACACTTTCCAATTAGATAAATTTGGAATAAATTAAATTGGATGAAATAATTGAAATTTTAAATTTAATTAAAATAAATTAATAAGGGAATAAGATATAATATTTCAAGGTGTCATTATATACTTGTAAGGACCCGACCCATGTTGCTAAGAGCCAGTGCCTTGTTTACTTACATTGGCATATAAACTAGGAACAGGAATCCTGGAGGACTGAGTAGTTTAGTATTATTGGAATCAATAAACATAAAGAAGTTAAACACTACAACTTCAAAATAAAAATATCATAGAAACTCCTTAGAAAACATTCATAACTCCTAGGTTATTTTAGCAAGTTATTCATAATAAAATTCCTCAAATCCTGAGAAAATGAATCATAAGAAATTGTTGAGCTCAAACACCTTATAAGGTTATGAAATATAATGGAAGACATATAAACATTAGGAAAGATGAAAAATTAATACATATGCCTTTAACAAAAGCTTTAACACATTATTTCCAGAATAAGATCTGAGTAAGTAATGCTATTATAAAGAGTAATCATAAGTATTCTACTAATCTAATAACTACATGAACCACCAAAACTATTTTCATAATTAGGGAATTAATAATGCATGAAATCATCACCATACCATCAGGGCCTCGTGTCAAGACCATAAATAATCATTTTTGTCAAGGCCTTGTGCTAATACTATAGATTGTCTCATGAGACCTACCGATGCACCCAGAAGATATATCAGGCCCCACCCAACACATTATATGTTCAATGCATTCCTAATATGAATGGTTATAAATATAAACAACATATATTTTCTTATTTAATAAAACATATGAAATGTAAATAACTTTCTTTGAACACTAAGTATGAACAATAACCATTCAGAGTAAATTGATGAATGGTTTTAAGATAGAACATCCACAAAAAAATCATAAACCATTAAATTAAATATGGTAAAAGATACCATGAAATATTAATCCCAGTAATACATAAAAATAAACAAGAGTTTTGAAAGAGTTAAAGATACTATTATAAAACTGTCAGGTAATTCTGGAGATAAATACCCTTTTATTTTGAAAAGAAAATTTCATTTGGAAAAATATTTGTATAAAACCAGATGTGAAATATGATAGTATTTTCAAAACAAAATGAGTTATTTTATAAATTTAGTGGTTTAAAAAATAGATTTTAGGGAGCCCTTGAAAATGGGTGAGAATTTGTGAAATTTTCTTGAATTGGGCTTGTATTTTATGAAGGATTTTTGAAAGATCCTTTTAGAAAATATAACACTGATTAAATGAGAATAGGATTATATTTTATAAACATATATATGACACTCAAAAAAAATTAGTATGGTTACATAATAATACACGAAAATTTAATTGAGGTAATTAGGCAATATAAATAACCCGAATGAAAAAGGAGGTTCGGGTATAAAAAACCTTACCTTAATTCTGAATGTGTTATGATCTTAAACATAAGGTCCTATAATATGAAATTATAATTGTTCATAACTTATTTAAGAACCTATAAGACAGTATTTTAGTTTTTCATGATTATGTTTATTTCGTTTATTACCTTATTGATAAGTTATTATATTGAATTATGTCATTCCAGAGTGTTCGTTTTCTTGATTTCCTTAATCAGTTCACTTGTTTTTAAGTAATGGAGTTCACCTGGAATGGAAATAAATCACTAGAATTGAAATTAAATATTATTTATGAACATCAATAATTTTTAATGGTCATTTATATCATTTGGTTACATGGAAATAGGATGAATCATTCGATGAATTATTAATGATATACACATAGATTATTTTAGAAGTATTTTGATTATTAGGAACTAGTTTGGTCATATGATATAATAATATGTTTTCATAATGTTTTCTGAATATTAATTAGGTTATAATGTAATCCTTGAATATGAAAAATTTTCACATCTCAGATGGTGTTTTCATATATATTATAA
Organism: Viscum album; assembly: GCA_963277665.1. Classification (NCBI taxonomy): domain Eukaryota; kingdom Viridiplantae; phylum Streptophyta; class Magnoliopsida; order Santalales; family Viscaceae; genus Viscum; species Viscum album. The sequence goes on from OY728120.1 coordinate 792,123,947, forward strand.
AATAATGGGAAAAAAGAGGTGATGATGAATTATTAAATTATCAGAAAAAATCAATTACATGTAAGGTACTGGATCTATCATGAAATTTGGATGAAATTAGTTGAGGAAATAAATAAAATAATGGAACATGAAAAAAACAATTGATAGATCCATTACGAAAAGTTTACAGCATAACGGTTATGCAACATGTTTATAAAAAACATTAAAACAGCGGGAAAAAAGGTCAACCATTCATAAAAGAACCATAAAATAGTATAGGGATATAATAATATGTAAATAATAACATTGTGTGAAACTGTGAAATATGTACCACATAAAAGAGAACTTAAATGGAAAAAGAGAAGTTGAGAATTCTCTAACATCGTAGAGTAACTCCAATGATTAAAAGGTTGAGACCTTGGGAGCTTGAATAAATAATTAGAGAACTACTAGGTAGGTAAAACAACCTGATATTAGAAGATGGTGAGTTTTTAATAAAGGGAAACAAAGGAATGTGTAGGTATTTATAATAAATGAGATGGTGTTTTTTATTAATTTAAAAGAACACCTCATTAGAGGTTTCTGTAAAACCATGGGCTTGCCCGTGGTATTTTCCCATGGTATTAGGCACATGGGACACCTAATATATTATTTTACTATATATAAGTCTACCAGAATTTTGTTTTAATAAATACATTATTATGATTTCATTAAACATATCGAAAACTCAAAACTGCATTTTTACTATTCACGGAAAATTCATTTATCATAAAAAAATCTCAAAAATTTACCCTAACCATTTTTCAATGTATATATTTTAAAAATGAACTCCATTTTTCAAAAATATATTTTCTAAATATTATTAATTTAATTTTTAAATTAAATTATAGTTTATTCAAAAAAATAATAATTTTAAAGGTATAATTAGTTTTATATCACATTGAAAAATTAGTTAAGATATCATTGTCTTATTAAATTTATCAAATAATATAATATCATTATTTACTATTCCAAATGGTCATATTACTATTTATATTACTATTCATAATTGTTTGTTACTATTCAAAAAAATCAATTGTGTTCTATTAGACTCCAAATAATATACTGATCACAACTCTAGATGACTGTTTTTTGAAATTCAAAACATAGTAGAGGAAATGATTTATTTAAGGAGTAGATTATAAAATGTTTTGGTTTGTCGGGACACATTTTTTCATGTATTCAATATTTATTTTCAAAACCTTGGGGTGTAACATTCTCCCCACTTTACAAAAATTTCCTCCCCGAAATTAAAAAATTGTTATTTAAAAGGATTAGATTATATCGTCAACATATGATCCTCGGGTTCCCATGTTGCTTCCTCTATATTGTGGTTCCTTCAAGGAACCTTTACAAGATGAGTCATCCAATTTATCAATACTTATTCTCTGGTATCAAGAATCATGATAGGCACTTCACAATAAGACAGATCAGGCTCTAGTTCTATTTCTTCATAGGTGAGTACATGTTCTAGGTCTGGCATGTATTTCTTTAACATTGATAAATGGAACACATTGTGATTTTGGACAAACTTGGAATCATTTCCAAACGGTATGCTTCATCTCCAATTCGATCCATAATTTCAAAATGTCCAATGTACATGGGACTTAATTTCACTTCTTATAGAATCGTATAATACCCTTCTATGGAGATACCTTTAAGAAAACATGATATCCTTCTAAAAATTCCATATGGTTCCTTCGGTTATCAATATAGTTATTTTCCTACTTTGAGATGTTTTGATATGTGTTTGGATAATCTTCACCATTTCTATTGTTTCCTCAACATGTTCTGGGCCTATGAGCTTTCTTTCGCCAACATCATCCCAGCAAGTGGGGTGCGACATCTCTTTCTATATAACACTTCATATGCTTCCATCTGAATACATGAATTGAAGCTATTATTATAGGAAAATTCAACAAGAGTTAAATACTAATCCCACATACCTTTAAAGTCTTGTTAACAAGACCTCAACATGACCTCCTATGTTTGAACAGTCTGTTCTGATTGTCCATCAGTTCGTGGGTGGTAGGCAGTGCTCAAATGAAGATCTGTATCTTGGGATATCTAAAGAACTTTCCAGAATTGTCATTTAAAAGAGGGATCTAGATCTGAAAAAATTGATAAGGTTTCAACATGAAGTCTTACAACTTCATTAATATATAGTCTTGATAAACGTTCAAGTGGTAAATCTTCTCTTATAGTAAGAAAATGGGCTGATTTTATTAGAAGATCAACAATGACCCATATCACATCATTCTTTCTTGGGTTCTTTGGTATCCCCATGAATAATTCCAACGTAATATCATCACATTTCCACATAAAAATATAAAGGGGTTTCATGAATCTTTAGGATGTTTTCATCCATCCTTTACTTTTTTGGAAAACCAATCATCTCGACATAGAATCTGAAATCTCCCTCTTCTTGTTTTCCCACAAAAAATGTTCCTCTAGATCTCTATACTTATTTATACTACCAAGGAGTATATATAAATTAGAGCGATGTGAATCATCCAATTGTTCCTTATTTATCTAAGGAATAATAGGAACAGAAATCCTCTTTCAAAATTTCAAAATTTCACATTCATATACGATTTCAATCAACTTCTCATCATTTACAGCTTTCATTTTATATTGAAACTCCTCCTATTCATCCTAAGAACCATTTATCCTTTCTAATAAAGAAGGTTTTACAATCATTTGAAAAATTAGTATGTGTTACCTTCCTTGATATTTCCCTTACCCTTATTTACTTGATCCATGAACATTGGATCCATTTCAACACTCATCTTGTTTAGAATTATGTGGTCCTTTATACACAAAGCATTTGCAAAATTATTTTCCTTCCCCGAGTGGTAGTGTATTGTGAAATCATAATACATGAGTAGCTCAATTCATCTAATTCACTCATGTTGGGTTCTTTATGTGAGGAGATATATTTCAAACTCTTTTGATCTGTATATATCTCACATTTTTCACTATAGAGGTAATGCCTCCAAATATTTTGATCAAAGATTACTGCTGTTAACTCATGATCATGAGTTGGATAGTTTTCTTCATGAATTTTTATCTACCTAGATGAATATGAAATTAATCTATCATTATGAATAAAGGAACAACATAGTCAATTGTTTGACACATCACTACAGATCACAAATCCATCATTCCCTGGAAGAAGATTCAATATTGGAGAATTCACTAATCTTATCTTCAATTCTTAAAAACATTCTTCACATTCCTTTTCTATAAGAATTTAAGCCCTTTTATTGTGATCTTAGTCATTGGGATGGCTAAATGGTTGAAGTTCTGAATGAAACACGGATAATAACCTGCAAAACCAATAAATCTATGTACCTTAGTTATTTTCATTGGATTAGGAAATTCTTGAATAGAATTTTTCATCATAGGATCAAAAGATATTAGATCCTTAGAGACAATGTGGCCAAAGAATGAAACTGATCGAAGCGAAAATGCCCATTTGTTGAACTTCCCATATAATTCATTTCTTCTACAAGATTTCCGAATAGTGCACAAGCAATTTTCGTGGTTTTAAACTCGTTTAGAGTACACCATGATATCATCAATAAACAAAACAAAAAATTCATCATGATATTCCTCAAAAACAATACTCATTTGATAATTGAAAATAGATGGTTCATTAGAAAGTCAGAAAGGCATTATTGTAAACTGGTAATGCCCATACCTAGTTTGAAATGTTGTTTTTTGGAATGTCTTCCTTCCACACAAGAAACTAATGATATCTAGATCAAAGGTAAATCATTGAAAAGTATTTTTCTCCATGAATTTGATCAAAGAAGTCATCAATGTAAGGGAAGAGATTCTTGTTATTTATTATTATATCTTGTCACTTCCTATAGTCAATGAAAAACCACATCGACCCATCTTTATTCTTAACAAAAAGAACAAGGGTTTCCCATAGAGAAACACTAGGGTGAATAAATACTTTATCACTTAATTCCTCTAGTTGTTTCTTTGGTTCCAATAACTCCACTGTGGCCACTCTATAAGGGGTCTGGGATATAGGCCTTGAACCAAGAATTAAATTAACAGAAAACTCAATTTCCCACTCTGGAGGATGTCCTGGTAAATCCTCTAGAAACACTTCAAAATATTATTGAACTATAGGAACCTCCTATATCTATAAATTATTCTCCTCACCCATAGATTTTTCTTTTCCTTCCTCCCTAATAATTGAATTTAGTAGAGAAACTGAAGGTGGATCTATATTAGAATCAGATAGTGATGTTTCCACCCTAAAGACAAGGGATTCTACATCATCCTCAGAAATTGTAACAGCCTCCCTCTTTCCCAAAGATTATATCAAAGTCAATCATGGGTATGAAAATAAAATCAACAGATAAATAACGTTTATATGATATAAAGGGGACTCCCGGATACAACATTGTTACAATTATACTTCCCTGAGGAATTCTGACTGAAAAATCCCTTATTAAATAAAATTGGAAATATCTTATTTTCTTGGAAAACTGGGATGATATGAAAGAATGTGAAGATTCTAAATCAAATAATTTATTAGCTATGTTTGATGAAATGATTAACATACATGCCACTACTTCGTTAGGAACTTCAGCCTCTGTAGTTGATACTGCATAATCATGGCCTTGCTCCATTGTCCTTCTATGTGGAACATTTACCTCACACTTAGGAAATTAATGTACATAATGTCCCATATCTCTACAATTGCAGAATTACACAATGGAAGCTTCTTTACCCCTTACAATCCTGAGATAGGTGATCTTTTTTTTGAACTTGTAATAGACTTCCATTCCCTTCAGGTATGTGTCGGGGAGTTTATTCCCCCAATTACTACAATATGTAAATTCAAACCTTTCTTTCTTCCCCATTTCCAAATTTCTTTTCTAGAGTTTTCAGCATCCCTCATTTCTCTTGTTTTCCTTTAAAGTCATAAGGCATAGAAAATTCATTTTCTATCTTTATAGCACTTGAGACTGTATCTTCATATGATGATAAACTTTGAGATACAAGATCCATTTGGAGGAATTGTTTTAAACATCAAATAATCGATCAATATTACTTCTTAGATTACATTTGTTTTGCACAACATGCCTTTCCAGCCTTGTAAAGCTGGATTTATACTTGGGAACATTTTCATTCTCTTTCTACCTCAGATTCTATAATTTCCTCTCAATATCTACTTGTAGTTAAAAAGGGTAATATTTTTCATGAAATATGTCCTTAAAATCCCTCCATTCAATATCTTCTATTTATTCTTCCTCCTTTATGTTTTGGATTAATGACCACCCCAGATCCATATCTCCCAATTGATGGTAAACTGCCATGAAAACCTTGACACTTTCGTTACATCCCAAGGAGAGAAATATCTTCTCTACATAACATATCCACTACTCTTATACAAATGGGTTTGTAGTCCCATTGAATGATGGAGGTTGTTGTCATATAAATATATCTAGCATACTTTCTCCATATAGTGGATCCGGATTTTCCAAATAGGTAATGTAATTATTCATAACCTGAGTAAATTTTCCTAGTATAGTTATAAGTTTCTTAGAATTAGTCACCTAACCAGAGCCAACATCATTATCTTGCTTCAGAGGGAAATACCTACATGGGACATGCACATTCATGCAGTTTCCATTCCTTCCCCTATGCAAAATTTTCAAATAATTACATACACTAGATTATGATATGAATCATAATGTATAATCTCATTATAGAAAAATACTTAACATAAATCGATATTCTATGCATGGATAATCTCTTAATTATAAATATGGTGTCTTTGACAAAAAATTACATTTAAATCCTTAATAATGGCTTGTAATGATAATGTTAATTATCTAAAGCGTATCCCCCATGAGTGTCAATACCAAGAGGGTAGAAAGGTCTGTTTTTTGTGTACCAAGATACCCCAGGTCAAGCCCAAAACTCCTTGTCGGAGTTTTCACTTCTAGGTACATCGGTTCCCATATCACCTCTACCTGTTTTATCCAGACAGGGATGTATTTTTTAGAAATACCCACATAATATATTCATTACCAATATTCTAGTACATTCTTGTATCTTTGTCCTCTAATACTACCTTAGGTCTTTGTTACCTAATCTATATTTTCTAATATATTTTCCATGTTATCTACTAATCTTCTTTTGATACCAACTGTAAGGACCTAACCCCATTTTCCCAGATCTAGTGCCTTATTTTATTACATTGGAATATAAACAAGAACAAGAATCATGAAGGATAAAGTACTTTAGTTTAATTGGAAACATGATAGATACATATGTTAAACATTACTACTTGAAAATAATAACAATATAGAAACTCCTTATACAACTTCTATAACTCCTAGGTGATTTCAGAATGTCATTCATAATAAAATTCTTCATGTCCTAAGAAAATGAAACATAAGAGGGTGGTCAGTTCAAACACATAGTAAGGTTAAGTAATATATCGAATGATATATAAGCATTAGGCAAGTTGAAAAATTAATTCATATTCCATTAACAAAAACATGAACACATTATTTCATGAATAAGAGCTGAGTAAGTAATGCCCTAAAAACACAATCATGGGTATTCTACTAGTCGATTAACTAAATGAACCATCAATACTATTTTCATAATGAGGGAAGGCATAATATGAGACATAATCACTACACCATCAAGGAATTATGCCAAGACCATAAATAATCATTTTGTCAAGGCCTTGTGTCACGACCGTAGTTTGTCTCCTGAGACCTACGGATGCACCGAGGGGATATAGCAGGCCCCACCCGACACATTCTACGTCTAATGCATTCATCATATGAATAGGGTTAAATATAAAAAATATATAAATTCGTATTGAATCTAATATATGAAATGTAAATAACTTTCACCGAACAATATGTATAAACACTTACCATTCAGAGTGAATTGGTGAATGGTTTTAAGATAGAACATCCACAACCAAAATATTCATAAAAAATTAAATTAAATATGGTAGATGACACCATGAATTATTAATCCCATTAATACAGAATAATCAATATGAGTATCGAAATAGATGAAGATTCTCTTATAAAATATTCAAGTGATTCGAGAGATAAATACCGCTTTACTTTGAAAAGAATAGTTATTTTTAGAAAAATATTTTTATAATACCCGAAGATAAGTTACATAGTATTTTTATAATAAAATGATTTATTTTATGAAGATATTCGTTTGGAAAATAGATTTTAGGGTTCTGTTGAAAATGGATGATAATTTAAAAAATTTCCTTGAATCAAGCTTGTATTTTGGGAAGGATTTTTGAAATATCATTTGGGAACATATAACTCCCATTAAATAAGAGTTGGATTATGGTTTGTAAAAATTTATATAAAATTGCCAAAGAATTTATTAGGATTACATAATAATAAACAATAATTTAATTGATGTAATTAGTCAATATAAATAACCCGAAGAAAAAAGGAGGGTTGGGTAGACAAAACCTTAACATAAGTCTGAATGTGTTCCGCTCTGGAACATAAGGTCCAGAAAAAAAGAAATAATAATTCATAATCACTTATTTCAGAAAATATTATACATTATTTTAGTTTATCATAATTCTATTTAGTTCATTTATGTCCTTATTGTTAAGTTTGTATATTGAATTACGTCATTCTGGATTGTTCATTTTCTGGATTTCCATAATCTGTTCATTTATTTTTAAGTAGTAGAGTTCCTGTGGAATGGAAGTAAATATCAATAAATGAAATTACATATTATTTATGAACATAAAAAAAATTCATTGGTCATTTATATCATTTGGTTACATGGAAATTGTATTAATCATTCGATGAATTATTAATGACATACACATAGATTATTTTAGTAGTATTTTGATTGTTAAGAACTAGTTTGGTCATATGATTTAATAATATATATGAATAATGTTTCAAAAATATTAATTAGGTTATAATAACGATATTATAGTTTGTTTCAACCATCAAAATAGTTTCATGACAAGAATTTAAGATGGTGATAGTAATTGAATACCCGTTATCCTTGAATATGTTAAATTATCACATATCAGATGGTGTTTTCATTTATGGTAGAAAATAATGGAAAAAGAGAGATTATGATGAATTATTCCACTATAAAAACTAAAATACAGTACATTTATGGTACTAGAGCTATCATAAAATTTGGAAGGAAGGTGGTGTGGAAAGAAAGAAAAGAAAATAACTTAAAAATAAAAGGAAAAGTTGATAGATCCCTTATGAAAATTTTGCAGCATAATGGTTATGCTACATGTTTTTAGAAAACATTAAAAAGAGAGGTTATAGTGGTCACACATTCATAAAAGACCCATAAAATAGTATAGTGATGGAAAAATATGTAAATATGAACATGGTGTGAAAACATGAAATACATACCACATAAAATAGAATAGTAATGGAAAAGAGAAGTTGAGAATTTTCTTACCTTGTAGAGTTACTCCGACAATTTAAAGGTTGGGATCTTGGGAGCATGAGGAAACCTTGTAAGGAATACTAGGGAGGTAAAAAAACTAGAGATTAGAGGATGATGAGTTTATATAAAGGAAAAAAATGTAATGACTGGGTATTTGTAGTAAATGAGAGAGAGTTTTTTATTAACTTAGAAGGACACATCATTAGTGACTTTGTAAAACCACAGGCTTTACCATGGTATTTTCCCATGGTATTAGCCACTTGAGACACCTAATATCTTATTTTACTTTACACAAGTCACCCTTAATTTTATTCTAATTATTACATCATTATGATTTCATTAAACATACCAAAAAACACAAAATTTTGTTTTTACTATTCAAGAAAAATTCATGTATCTTAGAAAAATCAAAAAATATCACCCTAACCATATTTTGACATGTAAATTTCCAAAATGGACACCATTTTCTACAAAAAAATTCTAAAAACTATTAATTGATTTTTTAAATAAAATCATATTTAATTAAAAAATATGATTTTAAAGGTATAATTAATTTTATATAACATTGAAAAATTCATTAAAATCTCAATATCTTATTACCTTAATAAAATAAAATAATATCATTAGTTACTATTAATAATGGTAATATTACTACTCATAAGGGCATGTTACTATTCATCAAAAATCAATCTTGTTATATCAGACTCCAAATGACTTTCTGATCACAACTCTGGATGCCCATTTTTCGAAATTCAAAACATAGTATAGGAAAAGTTGGGTTTAACAGCTAGATTATAAAATATTTTGTTTTGTAGGGACACAATGTTTTATCCATTAAATATTTATTTTCAAAACCTTGGGGTGTTACAATAAACCTAAAAAACATAAATAGGTGCATAACATCAAACATGTATCAAGTAAATTAAATTTATAGGAAGAACAGTTAATTCAAGTTCAACATGCATCATAAGAACTATAAACTCGTATATAATAACAATTAATATATTATATTTATATAAAAACCACATTAATACTTATAATATCATATATTATCCATTTATAACATTTCAAAAACCATTTATAAATAATAATTTATTTAAATTCTTAATTCCATGTGTTAGCAATTTCATTTAACATGTCTATTTTTGTTCGACAATTATGGTCCTTGAAATTTGATCATGGAAACAAGATATCCTAAAAAAATTAAATTATATAAATATAATATATATTCCTTATATATATTTTTATAACAATTAATATATTGTGGTTATGAAAAATGAATTACATCACTTTAGGGAGACAGAAATATGTACGTACAAATGAGTGATGTTTCCACTGTTTAATGGATGAAACAGAAGAAAGGTAAATAATAATTCACATTTATAGAATCATTATTACATAATTAATATCATAAATATATATAAAATCTACACATATTTCTATCCATTTAAAGTAAAAAATTAAAAATGATTCACATCAATTCCTGGAGGTGATAGTCTCCACTTATGCACGAGCGATGTTATCATTTTTCAATAGATGAGATGGTAATAATGTAGATAATATATTTTAATTATATATTAATAATAATGTAGTAAATATAATATATAAATTATAAATCAATATTAATAATGAACTATTAATTATGTGTATGGAAAATGAATCATATCACTACGTGATGACAGGAGTCAACATGTATACATGCATGATACATTCATTTCCCATTTGACAGATAAGTGGTGATAAATGGTATTTAAATAATAATAAAAATTCAAATTATAATAATGATAAATTAATCATCAGTTTTTATGGATAAAAAAATTTATAGAACATGGAAAAAGAAAAAAAATTAAAGATCTCAATTATGATTTATGCCTCTTCTTTGAGAGACCTCCACTGGCTTACAAATTAACCCTTGAATTATTTGTATTAAGAGAAGAAATAAATCCATATTATTAATTGAAAAAATATATGAATGTTTTTAGGAATATAACGGATAATATATATGGACAAAAGTGATAGAATAAGGGAGGATAAGAGGTTCCCATTTATAAGTGAGCGGAAGTACACACATGGAATTACATTAATGATTTCAATAATATAATGTAAAATTCATGTCAAAGTGGCACCAAATATATATTAATTGGATATTAGTCTAATATAGTGTTCAAATATCTAAAAAATTAAAAATTAGAGATATTTTTATGGAATTCCCACCTTAATCTCCTTGTTTATCCCTAGGTAAACATGTTTTATTATTATCCATAATAACAAAAATTTACAATCTTTACTAATCGATTAGAAAAATATAAGTTCAACCTATTGAATAATATTAATCATATTAACTAAAAAAATTTAATACATTTTATAATATTATATTTATATAATTTTCATAATTTAATTTTAAATGTGCATGAAAAATGGAACAAGTATGTGTTTTCAGAAATACACATTTTTACGAAAAATCTATATATACATCCCTTACATAGCACGTAAAATCGATCAAAATAATTTTTAATTTTTTTATTTAATATATAATATATAAATTTATTTAATTAAATTATTCAAAAAATATTAACTTTATTTATAAGAACATTTTTCACTCCTAAAAAATCATTTTTTAGACATGTGTTTTATAACCAAAAATGAACTTATTCCAAATTCAATTATAATGTTTATTCCAATTTAATTAATTAAAATATTTATAATTAATGTATACATATATTACTCTATGATAAAATTAAAAATATAATGATACATTTTATGATAAAATAAATAGTATTTTTACAAAAAAAATTATATATTTTCACTATTTATTAAAAAATATATATTATTAGAAATATAATAAAAATTTAATACAAGATTAAATAGAAATTATAATTTAATATATAATATTAACTTACTCAAATAATTTTTTTAAAATAGGTAGAAATTAATTATAATTTCCAATTACAGAATTCAATAAAACAATTGTTGAGGAAAACCCATTTTTGTAGCATAAAATTACCTTACATGAAATTGATTTCATATTTATTATGCATTAATAAATAAATTTTACTTTTTAAAAACATTATAAATATTTTTCAGAATATAGATATTATTATTCATACCATTAAATTTAAAATATTGGTTATAACTGTCGCATTTATATTATAATATTTTTATATTATATAATAGTTCACTTAAATATCAGTGTTGTGTATTATGTAAGTTATAAACCATAGTATAATTTTAAACAATATTTTCAATATATTACATTACACCCCTTAAAAATCATCATCACACTTGTAATATCACGAGTCAAGGTTTAAATATTTATAAATATAATTACTGAAATACCACATCAACCACATGGTTAAAAAAACTTCTTTAAAAAGGGGAAGTGGGGAATATAATGGTTACATGAAGTTGCACATAATCTACTATTGTTATCCCACCCACCTCTTATCCATACTTTTTATTTCTTCTTAATAAATGGTCAAAAGTGTTGCTTCTGAAAAAGATATATTGGTATAAAATAGATCTTTTTGTCTCATTATGAACATGAGAATACCATGATCATATATTATACAAAAACATTATAATATTTTCCCAAAAGAACACGAATCACAATAAAACATCAATAAAAACATATATTCTTCCATATATTTACTATATAACTATTCCTTAAATAAAATCATAGACTATTGAATATCTTTCATAAATCCAGAAATGCAACCTTGTCAATTATATCATTAATCATTTCATCTTCTGATCACTACTCAATTTTAAGGCCCCCAACACTATCCAATTTTCTTTTTCAACACAAATCATATTTTTATCCTATATACCATTTCATATAAACATCTGATGCATATTATTTGTAAGCTATTCTATAATAATGTGTTTTCGAAAAATATCACCTTACCACTAACTCACTTTTCTAGGTTTTCAGTACCATTAAACATATTCTTCAAAATCCACAATGAAAAACTATTTGAGATAAATCCTTAGATGTTTCATTATTTTGATAATTATAATAACATTGATAAACTCTTCTACATCATAATGTTTAAATCCCAATACATAAACACATGAATCATTCAACATCAATATTAAACCATTAACGAGGGTTAGTCACCTTATTCTTGAATAACTCATTCATTTTATATTTCATTCATAGTCTTCACATCATTAATAGAAAACCCATTACTCACAAACCATTTCGTGTATTACACTATAGAATTCCCCTTAAAACATCTATAAATAAAATTACCATACATTACACATTTCAAACATTCTACCATTGATGATAACTTATGGAAACTATTATTATCATATAAAATTACATTTATGTGAATTATGTATTTTTATTAAGGTTTAATGATTTGGTTGTGAGAAGATGTCAATATGATTTGATGTGAGTGATGAATTTCGAGGATTGTTACAAAAAAATTCTTAAAAACAATTTTGAATAATTTAACGAAATTCTAAATGAAAAATATCTATGCTAATTGAATTGGTATAATTCACATTTATATATGAAAATAATGATGTTGAGGAAATTTAAATATATGTTTATTTAGAATTTTAATTAGTAAAATTCAATGGTTAAAAATGTTTTGGGATTTACAAGTGTCAATTAAAAAACAAATATAGTGTAGATTGTAATATTAAATTAAGAATTAGAGTAAAATATTGATGAGTGGAATACTTGAGATGGAATTTATATATATTTAATTACATAGTTTTATTAATTATATTTGAGGTTACCGTTATTAAAAAGGGGTCCACCATATCCCAAAAAAGGTTCCCACGCACCTATTCATAGGTGGGAAAGTGAGTCAACCCTATCAATCCATGGTGGTTGGTGAGGATACATATCACCCACAATTATTGTATCAGTGATTACAGTCATTGTGGATGCATAGAGTTCATAGGAGTGATCTTCACTGGGAGTCACAACCTATGAATCTAATGTGTGTAGGTGAATCCAACTAATGACATCATTGTCAAATCGAATAAAGGAACAAATAGAATGTTTTATTAAGGGGAGTGACACCAAAAAAATCAAAAAAAAATGACATGTTTTACAACTACATTATATATTCATTAAATATATACATAAAATGTATTCCATTAAATTTTTTGTATCTGGTCCATTAGATTGATGTCAGTGATTCACCTTCAACCTCATCCTTTAACTGATGGTTTTATACATGTGCTGAAATTTATTCATATCATTATGTCATTTATCCATTGATATATAATTTATATCATGATATTATTTCTTATTATCAGTCCTGAAGATGTCAAGTGTCGAATGATGTTGTTTGAGTAGAGATGAAGGCCAAACCACTCAAAATATATGTTTAGTGATGAGGATCATTTTCTGATGCATGTGTGTTATATGTTGATGCATATAGGTGGAGTATGTCATTTCATATTGTATAAAATGTTGGTGATCTTGGTCATTGCTTCCCATTAATAAATACCTCAAACCTCACTCATTTACAGGTATGAGGCTAATGAAAATGAAAGACTATTGTGAGAGAGAATAATGGAGACATAAAAGTGATCTACATTCTAAAGAGAGTAACATGTTATCATACATTGACGTGGAATTCCTTGTGAATATATGAAATACATTAACTATGATTCGAGAGAATAGATCGCACATATACTATTACTTGAATAATCATTATGGACTGCGTACTCTATAAGGTAATGGAGTTTAATATTCATGAATGTGTTAATATGAAAATTTGAAAAATTATGAGGTGTCATATAAACTTTGATAGTATAATATGTAGATAATGAAATGTGTTTTTTTAAGGTTTCAATATGATTTACATGAAAAATCCTACCATCAAGATCAAAATATGTTATGTTCTATATGATACATGCAATTTGCATTCTTGAATGAGGGAAAATAAATGTGAATTATTTATGTATTTTAAAATAATAAATAAAAACTGGGTTTTCTCAAGGATTTTTTAATGGAATTGACAGTATTTTTCATGTTTTTTCCTCAAATTTACATTGAAAAGGATTTTGGATTGTGTCTTACATGATTTTGGTTTTAAAAAAACCATGCGATATATTTTTTATTGATTTTGGTGAGCCATATTTTTTGACATTGTTTTTTATCAAAATTATTTCAATATTTATAGGTCAATATTTTAATGATGTTTTTACAATTCTTGAAGGATTTTTGATATCCCAATAATATTGAAGGAAAATCATGAATGTTGAATAAATATGAATCCATTCGAAGAGATGAATATTATCTGAAGTACTATGTCACATTATTTAATGCAAGGTGTTTACATGAAACTTGCATTAGATGATTTATTTTGAATTACTAAATATATTGTGATATTACCTTTGGAACATTTTAGAAAATTAATTTTTAAGTTAAAATATCATTTGGTGATTTTGAGTAATTCCATCTAGTTGTTGGATGATGGAAGAATGAAAAATATGGTATAATATGATATCATTTGATTATTACATGATGTTTTAATGATGGGTAGATATATAATGAATATTGGACCTGAGAAATTAATATTTTCAAGACAAGGCATCATTTCATGTTTTAGGAATGTCATCAAATTTTCTCAGAACTGGAGCTACTTCATTCAACTATACATCATGCATCAAATAAGTCGATGAAAAGTAAAGTGTTCCTACAGTTTTTAAATATCATGATAAAAGTTATCATAATTATTTTAAAGTGTTCATAAATTAATTTTTAATGAATGAGGAAGTCATAAACATGAATATGATGTTTTTTGACAATTAAGATGAATTCAAAGAGTTAAATGGTCATGTAGAAGATTCACATAACCAATTCTACCACATAACCCAATCACATAGCCGAATAGATACATAAAAGATTAAAATTTTTAATTCATCCACATAACCAATTCACATAGAAAAATTTTCACATATCTAATTGATTCACCAATCTATTTTTAGCGACATAGAAAATTGAGTAACATAGAAATTTTCAGCAATATATTGGATTGGGTCATAAAACCATTTTCAGCGATATAGTCAATTGATGTAGATAGATGAATTTATAAAACAAAGGTATAGCCATGTTTCTTAAAAAATTAATCATAAAAATCATGGAAAAAATTAAGGATGAATAACTAGTTTATTTGGGTTTTTAAATGAGGATTTATGGAAGAGTGATTATGAAAATTAAACTAAGTTGAGCCTTCAATAACGACAATCATGATAAATGGTGTGTGATTCATTATGAATTGATAAATACTAATTCTTGGATATTATACATAAAATAATATCTATTATTAATGAGAATATAATTAAGGATTTGTTCTTATAGAATTAAAATTAATAATAACTACTTTTAATGACATATTGTTACCAAGAAGAAATCATGGTTAAAATTAAGGGATATAAGATTATATGAAGAATAATTTTATTCTAATAATTATTATTATTTTTATCATATACCAATATATTTTAGGTTTCTAAATATATATATAAAAGGAGATAATTATAGAGTTATTAATTTCATACAGAATCTGAAGGAAATATCTACCTGTGTCAAAGAAGAATAAAGTGATCTAAACTCTAATTATTCAGACACGTACTAAAGAGTTTAAGAAGGAAAAGAAGATCAATTTTATTTTACTATAATTTGAATTGGATATAAAGACTAATATAATAATAGAAAAATATATAGTTCATATCAATTTATATAACAAGAAAAAGGATAAAATGAAGAGGAGAGAAGATGAAAAATATGTAATCATGACAATATAGAAGAATAAGAAGGAGTGGCATTTCATTTTTCTACTACAAATAGAAGAAAAATAATTTGTTTTATTTTTTTAATACTAAAAGAAAATGATACTTGCTACAATGTATGGTATCAAAAATAGGTGTTAGCACACCAATAATAGGATAACATTATATTTATTTATTATAATATCTTTTTATTTCCCCATAAAAATGTTATCATGGTGAAAAAAATTTCCTGACTTTAAGATACACAAAACAATTCTAGGATGCAGACTATACACTATATGGAGAAATACTTATAGTGCTCATAGGCTTTTACTACTGGGTTCTATGGCATGAGTTTTACTATATCACACTAAGTATTATTCAAATCACATTGAGAGGTTAACCTTATAAATCATTGTGAATATTATGTTTTCATTTTTGGTTATTCTTCTAGAAATAGGAAAAGTAAGGGGAGAGTGAACTGGAGAACCAGTTCACCTTAACAAGTGAAATAGGTGAAAGTGAAGGGACAAAAAACAAAAAATAATATTTCAAAGGACAAATTCATATCATCCCCCATCTTAATATTAGTTTCATCTCTCCATGTATCCTATAAGTTTAATCAGAATGAGGTTCACCACTTTTGGATTCTCAATTTGAAGTAGTTCAAATTTGATGATTGGAAATTTATTTCTAGAAAATATACTAAAGTGTAGTTTTGGTGTAGTTATTTATATTATAAATTGTAATTTTATTTCTATGAAGTGTTTGATTGATTGGAAAAATAATGAGAAGAATAAGATACAAATTTTTTCTCTATTATAAAAAGATAGGGAAATTTCTTATTCTCTAAGAAATAATGATAGATCATTCTTGGAAGGAGAGGAACTTTTTGTTTGATGTGTCCTCAAAATTTTGGAAAACATTTATAGCTTAAAAAGAACAAGGGATTCATGTTATCCTAAGGTATATGAAATTTCTTGTTCAGTCTATCCATAAGAAGAAGAATCAAGTGATTTTGATCACATGTCAATAGATTCATCTATTCAACCATTAAAATATATGTTTAATTCCTTTACCCATGAATAAGTTTTTATATTTGTGGGATTTTTTAATGTTATCCAAAAGAGATCACTCAACTTAAATGTGAGTAAAATAACATTAATAAGGTTTTAATAGGAAAATGTCATAGTTACATCAAGCTCTCAAAACATGTTTCTTTCAAGGGAGATGATCAGGAGGAGTTTATGGTGAGATAAACTAAATTTCAATAATAGTGGGTTAGAATAATCCATGACTTTGGTAATCCAAAAAAATAGTTTTAGATGAAGATCTATGCATTATACGATAATATCAAAAAATTATTTTAGGAATACACAATTGGTTATCAAATCCAAGAGGATCAAAGATCTTGATTCATTTTTATAAAAAAAAAATTCTATACATGAAGTGGTTATTGATAAGATAAGGAATGAATATAAATATATAATGGAATTAATTGAATATCAAAATAATTTCCAATTTGTAATATGTCTTGTATTAGTAATCAGATTGACCAATATTGAGAAGACTCATGTTGAGATTTCACAATCAAGGAAGTATAGAGGTACTTCTTTGTAATGAAATTTAGATGAATATTAAGAAAAAAATAAATACATCATATGAAATAAGATCATTAAATCATTTAAAAAGATCACACAAGTAGATTTTAAGAAATAAGAACCATTCATATCTAAATAGAAATTTTTTTCAAAATATGATCCTATAAAAATTGTAGGCTTAAAAAAAATTGATAAAAAAATTAATGAGGATAAATGAAGAAGAATATAAAACTGTACCCATTGTGTAAGGAATAAGTGTGGAAGTTGGTTCCCTATGATGGTCACAAAAAGTGGTGAAGAAGACCAAAAAATAGTATGATCATTATGTTGGATATTATAGAAAACATTTATTAGTTAAAAGATGATTACGTTTTGTGGGTTAATGTTGGTGCTGCAACATATTTTGGTATTATGAATTTGATTTTGAGTAAAATATAGTAAATAGAAAATCATAATAGCAGACCATGTTATGGTGTTGTGTTATGGAGAATAATAATAAACATTCAAAAAACAATAAGAATTTTTATATGTCAAATATATTTGTTGCACTCAAAAATTCATGTGATGTTGAATGAGCTGGTGTTCATAATAGGGATGTATGTTCATCTTAGTATTTATTAATAGAAAATAAGTATAGAATACCACACGGTATGAATGTTTTTCTAGTAATTGAACATAAACTGAATGGAACTATAAATCTAGATGTTCCCATAAAATGAAAATATTGCGAATTGTTTATTCTTGGATAATTAATTCAATGATATTTTCAATAGGAGTGATACATATCAGAGGAAGGATGTGAAAAAATTCACTTATGAGAATCCATGTGGAAACTCCAAGAAATATTCTAATATACCCAATGATATTATTATGACATGGCCAGTAGATTTGGAGAGAGAAATAAAGTATGATGAAACATATGAAAATGATACTCATAGAGGTAGAATGAAATATCCACATATATAATTCTACTTTAGTGGGATGTTTTTAACACATTATAAACCTTGTATTTATAAAGATGTTTTTTTTTGTGATATATGTAATAAATATGTTCGAATTTCAAAAGTATGTTTAATAATATTTCCATTATAAGAAGAATCCTAAAGAAAATGAGTGGTTTATCTTGTGATTCATGTGATTTGATGGATAAATGGTGATGAACCATTTCACATAAATAAATAGAAGGTGTGATGAGAGCCATTTTACCAAATTTAAAAATATGATTTGGAGAATACATACAGAATCATGAAGACTGGTTAAAATAGAGAAACATTGTAGAGAAAATATCAACCTTTCTATTCATATTTAGGAATAAGAAGATCCACCTTATTCCCTTAATATTTTAGGTATTGTATTTTAAATTAAAATATAAGTAATTTAAGGCACATCATGGAATCATGGGGAGAAACATAGAAATAGTTAGTGGTGGAAATTTAATTCATTATGGATAATGAAAAATACCATATCGGATTGATTTAATATTTTTTATCCTAGAGAACATGAATAATGTCATCCATGGGGAAGTTGTGTAAGTTGAAAAATCTGGACAACCAAAATTTAAAGATCCATTTTTGTATATTCTCTATATTGTAACATCATAAAATTTATTCTAGAATATATTCACCATTATCAAGATGTTGAGGAGTGTTTCCCTTTAATGGAGATAGGTGAAGAAGAAACATCTAGAGTTACTTGTCTCATTAAAATCTAAATAATCTTGAAGGTACTCACTTGAGTAATTTTATTAAAGAGTTATGTATTATATATAACGAATCCATTTTTAATAAAATTTGATTCCAAATAAAATGGGAAGAGAATTATTTTTATCAATGATAAAAAAATGAAATAATGAACAAGTTCAAAGGAGGATGTCAAATTAATCTTTTTATATTTGATGTTATTTTAAAAAAAATAAGTGAGAATAGAAGTTTCATATTTATATTATTCTATTTCATTTAGTATTTAAAATTTTCATTTCCTAGAATATAGTTTTAAAGTCCATGATGAAGATAACAGGTTCTCATTTAAATATGTACAATTCAATTTTATAAGGGACAATAATTTTGACTAGATCAATCCCGGTTGTCTTATACAAAGCTTGAATCAAGTAAACATATAGTGTAATGGTTAATGAAAATTTTCTAGAAATGAGGTGATACAATTTTTTTGAAATACATTGTATTTTTGTCAATATGGTGAATATAAAGATTAAATGAATTATTGATGATAAGGAAGGTAGAGATAAAGAATAACACAAATTAAAATATAATTTATGTAAGTTTATTAACCAAAAAATACAAATGTAGAGATTTTTTAGTACACTTTTTGTTGTTTTATTTTTATAATGTAATGAAAATATATTTAAATTAGTATGTTGAAGAGGTTTCTACAATTAATGTATATTATTCAATAACCCAATCATATCAAAGAATGATCAAGAATGTTTAAGGAATACTAACCCATGAGTGGAGTAGAAGATGAGCCTAAGTATTGGGTCACATTATTGTATATCGAGTGTTAACACGACACAATTCATAGATGAATGATTTGGAGTTATGAATAGATGTTTGACTTGCCATTTTAATTTTAGTGGCACTTATTATTAATGGAAAAATATCTTTTTTATTTATTTTTAGGAGTTCCATAATGGTTCTATTTGAAGGATGAAGAAAAGTTTTGGTAGGTGATGATATTAATAGATTCTTCCATAGGAAATTTCACTATAGGAGGAGCTATCATGAATATTAGAAAGAACTATTTGACTTATCATCCTCTAGAATCATGAAATGTTTGTAGATTTTCATGCAGATATCTAAGAGCTTATTTTAATATGTTCATATGTTCATCATGTAGAAAATAAGTTAATATAAAGTAAATCTATCTTATAGATTTTAAATATTTGGTAAAAGTTATCATGATTCAAATAAATATTTCTTGAATAAATTTTGAATGAAATATGAATTTTTATATCTAAGGAAGGTGATGTTTTGGAATTTAGTTGAATTAATGTAATAGAATTGTCACAACGAAAATTCACACATTTGATTCATCTATATAATGATTTACCAATGTAGACTGAACATGTAGATGATTCCAGTAGCGGATTAATACATATAACCAATTAAAACAGTTTAATGATAATGTAGCTAATTGGGTCATGTATTCATTTTCAATGATGTAACTTATTTATTCACAAAGCCATTTGTATCGGCGTAACTGAGGGAGTCACGAATCCATTTTATGTAACATAGCTGATTGAGTCATGTATTTGAATACATCACATAATGGTATATCTAAATATTCATGGATCATTCAAGGGTAAAATGTTTGGACAAAAATAAGTAAGAATACTCAATTCATTGGTGTACATAAATGAGGTGTGATGAAAGAATGATTATGACAATACAAGTTAATTGAGCCTTCAATGAAGATAATCACAATATATATACCTTGATTAACGACACATTGATTAACATTAATTCTTTTATATTATATAAAAAAATATAACGAATTAATGATAGGATAATTCAGGTTTCATATGGACCTAATTAAAAATAAGAATAATTATTTTTTACATGATGTTATGATAAAAAACTCATGGAGGAAAATAAGGGAGGTAAAATTGAGTGAAGGATGAAATAATGTTTTATTTATCCATATTTTTATCATATATATATATATTATTTTTGAAGAAACAAAAAATATATAAAATTTGGAGTTTTTGATTTGATAATGAATCTGAAGGAAAAATTAACTAGTATCTAAAAAGAATAAAAATACCCCATCTCTGATTATTTAGACTCATTATAAGGAGTCAATTATTAAAAATTGGATCCAGTGCAGCATGTTATTCCCTGAATAAGAAAGATGGAAGAATAAAAGTAGAGAAGAAAGTGTTGTTCCCATTTGTTTTCACAAGAAGAAGACGTCAAAAAAGAAGAATAGAGAAAAAGATCTTTATGTACTCATATATATATATATATAGAATAAGATTAATGAAAGGATCATAATATTGGTTTGATACTTTAATGATAATAAGAAGATATTGTGTGTAGTGTTGTGTATACAAACAGAAGAAGAGACATTCTATTGTGAATGGGGGACGAATAATGAGCAGCACATCAACAATAAAACAATATTCTATATTTGTGAAAATATATCTTATTTCTTTCCCGATATTATGTTTTAATGGTATTGGATATACCTTAATGTGGGATGCCAACTCTATACTACTGAACGTCATTAGTATAATGCTCTTAGGGAACTACTGGGTTGTGTGACAACCGATTTTACTAAGTCAGACAAAGGATTACTATTCTCATACATATAGGTGAACCTTGTAAATAGTTGTTCCTTTTAGGTGTTTGTGGTTTTTTGTTCATCTATAAAGAAAAAAATTTATGATAGAAATATCAAGATAAACAATTCATCTCAACTAGTGATAGAAGTAAAAAAAGGGATAAAAGGATAAAAGTAAAAATTAGTTATTTAAATGAACCAATACTGAATCAACCCCCCCCCCCTTGTGGAGACCCTATCTTGACATATATGGATATTAGATTTATTTTGAGGAATAATTAATACATGAAAAAAAAACAGATTCCCAAAGATCGTATTATATTAGTGTCTTTGGAAACTAAGAACAAAAATCTCTAAATCATGGTGAAAGATCTTCAACATCTCCCATAAAGATATACGCCTTTTGTTTTCCTACCTAAAACCCTTATTTATATCATGGGGGAAAAGAAAAAATAGAAAGGGTGAGATAAAATACTCAATAAGGGTACACATGGAGAACATAAAACAAACCATAAAAATTTTAACTTAATAACATAAACATAAAACATCAAAATCATGAGTCATGAAATAAATCATTGTAGTACATAAGGCATGGATCATAAAGGAACATTAAATATGGTATAATTGAATTGTAATAAAACATGTAATTGTGTGTAAATAATAAGCACATAATATGATATCTATAGTAGCCAAGGCATTGCTCCCAATACCATTATAGGGGAAAAAGATCATTTATTTAACTGGGTTTACTTGTCATTCTAGCCACGTATTTCTGAACCATATTTACTAGTCTTTCAAGTCATGTCTATATCATGATTTAAAAATCTTTACCCAATGAATTTAAGGGAGATGTAGGTCCCACCCATCACATAATGAAATGAGTCATACATGTTCCACAAAACCTAAACCATTCATCATAGCATAGCCCAACAAATAAAATGTGTTTCTTAAATATCATTTCATAATAACATAATCCATATAAAAGTTCATTGCATCAATAATGAAATAAAATACTATTAAAAATAGGGATAAAAATATAAACATACATAATCTTATATGAGAAATAATTTTGATACAACACTTGAGATTTATTCCTGAGGAAAATATCCTTTCTTCCTCAAAACCATTTTCTTTTTCAAAATGGCGTGCAATTTTAAAAGAAAATAATTGAGTTGAAAATAAAATTTTCAATGTGGGGAGGAATATTCAAGGAAATTATGAGTTATTAGTATGTAAAAACCCATTCATTCCATATATGTTAAAAAAATATTCTTCCCGTACTTTTGCTGAAAAATGTCAAAAAGTACCTCGAATGGTGAACAAAAGAAATATTTCATCCAAACCCTGTAGTAAAATTCAAAAGGGTTAAAAATGAAATTAAAAATACATAGAAGAGTGTTATAATTTTTATTAGAATATTTTTAGAAAACATGTATAGGGATGAATAATAAATCCCCAATAGATTCATACGATGAAACAATCTATGATAAAACATGATTGGAAAAGTTATCCCTGACCTTAATTCTGGTTTATTCTGTATGTGTAAAAAACCCTATATAGATGATTTAAACATATTATTAACATGAAGAAGTACCATAATAATATTTATGATACCACATATTATTTAGTTATGAATTTATATTACTTGTTCATTTGACAATTCCATGTTAATGCAATATTTTGGGTAATAATCGTTTTATTTATAGTATATGTTTTGAATTTTTATTCATGATATTATGACTTATAAAATGATTTAATTAATTAAATAATTTTTAACATGATTTATATATTATTTATATTCTTTATATATATATATATATATTAGATAGATAAATGAAATGGAATACACCATTCATAGAGACGGTGGGCTGTACGTACACATTAATGTTGTTTTCATTTCCTTATTAAATTGAATGGAATTAAGTAAATGATATATATAATTATATAAATAAACCTAGTAGAATTATTATGTAATATATTTCATGATTATTTATTATATATACTTTTTAATCATTCTCAAGTGGTTAATGTGGAAAATGAATCACATCATGTCGTAGTGACGGTAAGTTGTACGTACACACGAGCGATGATATCATTAAAATAATTGTTGAACGGTATTGAATTGGATATTGTATAATATATAATAATTAGTATCATGTTATAATAATCATATATATTCATTATTTCCACCATTATACCCATCCAGGATAGTTTGTGGTGAAAAAAAGATTACACCACAGCATGGAGAAGGAAAGTTGTACGTACCCATTCGTGGTGATTTCATTTTTTGTAGGATGGATAGAAGGTAAAATATGGTTCTTTCATATTAATTATAACATATAATTTTATTAATTATAATTATATTATTACTTTGTAATGAAACAACTAAATAAGAGGTAGTACAAGAAGAAATAAATTTGAAAGAATCGGTATAATAGATTACCTTTTCCCTCGACATGCGTCCTTTAAATTTCCACTTAGGGCACTAGAGTTGGTCTTTGGAGTAGAACAGAACCCCTATAATGTAACTAGAGAAGTATATAAGAGTCATTTTTAGGTTATTAAGGATGTTTAAGGATAAATGGATTGAATAGAAGAGGGAGGAGGTTCCCTTTTATAAGAGAGGAGAGGAGAAATTTAAGAAAGTCCTAAAATATTAATTTATTATAAATTCAATATAGATTTAAAACGGTAAAAAATTTCTTTAATTTGAATATAAGATGATTTTTATTAGAATAACCTTCAAGAAATAAATTTTAGAGAAGTTTTCAATATTGTTTTTCCCTTATATTTTGGGTTTAAGCATTATTGTTTCCTTTTTAATCTTAATGTGATGTCATGTTATTTACACATTGTGGGTTAATGTAATTAATATATCATGTCAAACGACCCAAAAAAATTATTTCTGATATATTTGGACTTATTTTAAACATTTTACCTAATATTATATTTTTATGAATTTAATATAATTTAATAAAAAAATTTATGTTTTAAGTTATGAATTATGTAAATTTTGGACACTATTCGTACATGACTTTTTTAAAAATTCATAACAAAATTATTACTTCTATCCAAAGGAATTAACTCATCTGTACTATGTCAATTTAATCCATAAAATTAGTGTGTGGCATAAACATTTTAATATTACATTTATTTTAATATTTATAAATCCATTTATTTGAATCTTGTGTTAAGGAGATAATCAAAAACTCATAATTGTGTCATAAATAAATATATCTATCTAATGCCTAAAAATAATAAATAAAATATCCTGATGTATGAAATATTTTTCAGTTTAAAAGGAATATTTATAGACCAATATATTAATTATATAACCATATATTATAATCTATTTAGTAAAAGATATATGTTTAGGTTATAATTATCTTACATTAAATTAATTATTTTAAAATGTCATTTTCAAATCCACGTGTATCCATGGGGTCCCAAAATAGACCCAAGGAATCCCATGGTCGCAAATATCTCATCCAATGGGATTAGGACATGTGTTAGGGTAGTTTAATATTATTTTAATATTATTTTTTACCCTTATTTACCAGATTTACCCTTTACCGTGGCAAATAAAATATTTATTAAAGTTACTATTCATAATTATAAAAAAATGAAAGGTTCATATTTAAACAATTTGAAATTTATAATTCCAAATATGGAATCAATTTTTCAAAATTCAAAACACATAAGTTGCATAAATTAATTTAAAAATAATTCCCATTGTCAAAACCAAAAAGCGTGTTTTTAAGAAGTATTAACCATGAAAAGGGAGACATTTGTTTATGTCCAATTTAAATGTGAAATTACATCCAATGACCATAATTGGATTAAATGATAAAATTATAATACAATTACACATTAAAACAAATTAAAAAGATATTCTAAATATATAAAAAATTTGATAAAAAGGCTGTTTCAAATTAAAATGCATTATTTTTCACTATTCATTCAAATATTAATTTTATTATAAAGATATGAAAAATTCCAGAAATGTAAAATTTTATGTCCCTCATCGAAATAATAAGTTTATTTTTTCAAATTTAACTTATAAAAGTGTCAAAAACATGATTTGAAATTGGTGCACCAGCAAAAGGCTGTAAAACTTCATTTTTTTGAAAAATAATTCTTTTATCTGAAAATTGATTTTATTCATATATAATGTTCTAGAAAATGTTTCATATAAATTATAATGTTATTTAAAATAAACAATTTGGTTAAAACTATTCATAATGGCTAGTTATATAATATTTTAATAATAAATCATTTTTTAGTGAAACTCTATATTGCATATAACAGAAGCTATCGAGGAAGGTATCTCTTGTGTGTAACGCAAGAGAAGTCAGTGTTGTGTGTATTACAGGATTCCTTGGGTGTTTTTTATAAAATAACCAAAAATAGTTCATTTATACACTAAACAATATGTACTCAGTGTTGCATGAATTGAATTCTATCAAAGGAACTTGAAATTGTGTGCAACACAAGCCATGAATAGTGTTGTGTATATAACAAGATAATACGGTGTTTCGTATAGCATAAGATAATATTGGTGTAGCATAAAAAATGAAATAAATGAAATTAAAAATAATCTACCTCATAAAATCTTGGGGTGTTACATTCCACCCCCCTTAAAATGAATTTTTCCCTCGAAATTCATCGGGGTTATAAATGGTTTACTACATGAAAGTTTCATTCATTGAAACCCACATTGTAAAAAGGAATTATAAAGATTAATTTTAAAAAGAAAAGTTTGAAAAATAACAGTTACCCAAATTAACACATCAATGGCCTTCCACATTGGAGAAAATAGGTGGGAATTATAGATATGGAAGAGAAATCTAACCATCAAGTTCTAATGAATTGTGATAGAGAATTAGGTTTGGAGAACTGTAACTACTAGAAATCCATAAATCTGTGATGATTTAAGGGACCATTTGATTCATTGGATAATAAGGTACAAGGAAAAAAAATTTGGTTTTAAAGATCCATTTCCTATTGTTGAATAAATTTATCATCAGAATAAATACTTACTAAATTTTTGAACAATCTCACTATTGATCGTTCCAAAAAATAATTTCACACCATCTCTTTTTTTAAGAAACGAAGTTGAATTTTTCATTCTTGATGTGTTATTAGATCATGTGATATAATGATAGGTCACTCTGTATGTCTCAACAAAGAGGATAGAACAAGTTATCAAATATGCATAAGTCCACCTATAGCGAGATAATACATTAATTTAACAAATGTAAAACTGAAAATAACATATACTATCAATTAATGGATAACATTACAATCCTTCAAATAGTTGAAAATATAAAACTTTGGGAGAATGTGAAGTAAATAGACTTAACATTTGTCTCCCAAATCTCATTACACAGTACATGGTTGTCACATTCCAAACATGTGAATACCTAAATCATGCATTCTCTTGAAACATGATAATAACAGGAATTATTGTAGAACATTTTTGAAAATATGCATTCAATGGAAATTACCTCTTTCAAAACTCAAAAATAAAAAAAATTCTATATACCCATCCCATGATATCACTTTGTCCTTATAACAGTAATGCTGTCATTGATACTATCAAATATCTCATTATCTTCTTATCCCTTCATTATGGGAATATAATGTGCTTTCCAAAAAAATCAATCAATTATCATGGTTATAGGTAACATATTCTTATAGAAAACCACAATGGACCTTATATATTACAATACTCCATATAACCATAAAAGTACCACTAAAAAATTATTCTGGAATAACAATACATAAACACTTCAATCCATCTTCTTCAATGATTGACATGGAATAGGTCCTTCCTCTATTTAAAAGTATCATCTTAGGTTGGGTCATTGATTTTGGTAATGCTCGTGTTCCCCACATATAAGTCAATGAACTCGATGAAATTTCTTCACCCTATGAAACTTTTCCTTTCAAAAATAACATATTACCCTCTATTTGTGGTATTCATCAAGGTTCATCTTCCCTTATTCTTGATATGTATAAAGCTTAACCATCCTTCATCTATGTTCCTCACCATGTGAACATGAATAAAATTCCATCTTCCTCTTATTTGATGACTTAGGAATACCCCAAATGTTCACCTTGTTAATCATCTATTGTGACGAATGATTTGGCATAATCACAATATCTTTCTCTATAGTCATTACACAATTTCATTTCTCATAGTCACAAACTTATACATCAGATTCAATATTGACCCAATTCCTTCTGGTTCCCTCTATTAACTAAAACCAGCAACCATATTCTAAGAAACCGTTAAAATAATGAGGAACCACACAATCATAAGAAGTCACTTATAGAATGTCAAACTTATGAAACCTTCTTTATTCCACGGCACATTAGCTTTACTCTAGGTTATTCATGATCATTAACATAATTACAGAATTGTGACCTATAGTGATACTTAACCTTAGGGATATCCCTTGACATACCTCAAAAATATTTCTTGGGATCTCACTAAGGTTTTCGCATCCTAGTTTCTAAAGGTTAACTAATCCTTTTAACTAATACCAACATTAGAGACCCAAGATTCATGTATATGGATATTATATTTTTTGTGGAATACATAATACATGACACAAACAAATGCCATAATATCGTATTATTTTGTGTCTCTGGAAACTTGGAACAAATTCTTCAAATCTTGGTGAATGATCATCGACATATCCCATAAATATATACACCTTTTGTTTTACTACCTAAAACCTTTCTTTATATCATGGGGGAAAGAAAAAATAGAAATGGTGAGCTCAAATGAATAGTAATCATAAACATGGAGAACATAAAACAAACCATAAACATTAGAACGTAAAAACATGAACATAAAACATCAAAATCATGAGTCATGAAATAAATCTTCTCCATACGTAAGACATGGATCAAAAATTAACATTAACCCTAATATAATAGAATTGGAATAAAACATGTAATTTTGGAAAACTAATAAGAACATAATATTATTTCATATTAGCCAAGGCATTGCTACCAAGTCCATCATAGTGGAAAAAGTCCATTACTGAACCGGGTTTACGCGTATTTCCAACCATGAATTATTGAACCTGATTTAATTTCCATTCCAATAATTTCGATCACATGAGATATAAATATTTACCCAATTAATTGGAGGGAGATATAGGTCCCACCCATCTCATAATGAAAATATTCTTACATGTTCCACAAATCATAAATCACTCATCATATCATAACCCAGTAAATAAGATGGGTTTATTAAATATCATTTTTTCAAAACAAAATCAATAAAAAATATAATTCCATCAATAATGAAATAAAATCATATAAATAATAATTATAGAAACATAATACTACATAATATTATTTGGAAAATAATTTTTATTAAACACTTGAGCATCATTCAGGAGGAAAATATCTTTTCTTCTTGAAAAATGTTTTCTTTTCTCAAAATGTCATGAAATTTTAAAAGAAAAGAATCGAGTTGAAAATCCACTTGTAAACATGTAGATAAATCTTCATGGAAACAATTAATTATGAAAATGTAAAAACATTTTCATGCCGTATAAGTTAAAAAACATTCTCCTCGTACTTTTTCCAAAAAAGTCAAAAAGTACCTCATATGGTAAAATAAAGAAATATTCCTTCCAAACCATGTAGTAAAAGTCAAAATGGGTAAAATGAATTTTAAAATATAGAGAATTATAGTAAACATTTTGTAAGAATATTTTTATAAAACATGGACATGGATGATAAATATATCCCCAGTAGATACTTACGAATAAACAATCTTGGATAAAATGAGATTGGAAATGTTAACCCTGACCTTAGGTCTGATTTATTCTGTATGTGTCTGAAACTCTTGTATAGTGGGTTTAAACATGTTATTAACTTTTAAAAGAACCATAATATTATTTATTACATCCTATATGATTCAATTATGACTTTATATTACCTATTTATTTGTCAGTTCTATGTTAAAGATACATTTTGGGTAATAATTGTTTTATTTATCGTATGTGTTTTCAATTGTTATTCTTAATATAATGACTTATATCATGATTTAAATAATTAAATAATGTAAAACATGATTTATGTATTATATATATTCATTATATAAATATATATATAACATATTGATAAAATAAATGGAATACACCATTCATGGAGACGGAAGGTCGTACGTACGCATGAACACGGTTTTTGTTTCCTTATTAAATTGAATGAAAGTAAGTAAATGAAATATATATATATATACATAAATAAATAGAATTATTATTTCATATAATTCATGATTTTTTATTATATATACATTATAATCATTCTCGAATGGATAACGCAAAGAATGAATCTCATCACGTCGTGGAGATGGTATGATGTACGTACGCATCAGAGATGATACCATTCCCATAATTGTTGAATGGTATTGAATTGGATAGTTTATAATATATCATAATTATAATCATGAAATAATAATAATATATATTCATTTTTTACACCATTATACCCATCATTGTAAGGTGGTGGTAAAAAATAGATTACACCACGGCGTGAAGACAGTAAGCTGTACGTATGCACGCACGATGATTTCATTTTCTGTAGGATGTATAGAAGGTGAAATAGGGATGTTTCATATTTATAATAACAAATAAGTGTATGAGTAATAATAATGATGTTACTTTGTAATGAAAAAACTAAAGAAGAGTATGTAGAAGAAGAATGAAATTTGAAAGAATCTGTAGAAGAGATTACCTCTTCCTCGACGTGGATCCTTTAAAATTTATTTTAGTGCACTACATTTGGTCATTAGAGTAGATCAGAACCTCCAGAATGTGATTAGGGAACTTTTGAAGAGACATTGGATGGGGTTATCTGATCTTGAAGGCTAAAAATGGAGTGAATAGAAGAGGGAGGAGGTTCCCTTTTATAAGAGAGGAGAGGAGCCCTTTAGGAATATCCTAAAATATTTATTTAATATAAATTCAATTTCTATTCTAAATGGTCAAAAAGTTATTTAATTATAATATATGATAATTTTTTTAGAAGAACCATCATCCAATAATTTTTCAAGATGTTTTGAATATTTCTTAATCCTTATCATTCTGGTTTAACCCATATTTTACACCTTTTAATCTTAAATGATATCATTTTTTTTAGAAATTATGAGTAAATGTAATTCATATATCATTTCAAACGACCAAAAAAAGTTATTTATGATCTTTTTGGACTTATATTAACCATTTTAATAAATATTATATTTTTAGTAATTTAATATCATTTAGTAAACTATTTTATGTTTTACGATATTAATGATGTATAATTTGGACACTATTCATACACGACTTTTTAAAAAATTCATAAAAACATGATTCCTTAAAAAATTGAATTACCTAATCCCGAATATGTAAATTTAATCCTAAAATCTTTTTGGTGAATCAAAATGTTAAAATAAAATTTATTTTAATATTTATAAAATCATTTATTTGAATATTTCATTAATGAGGTAATCACTAACTAAAAATTGTGTTATAAATAAATATATTTATATAATGTATAAAAATTATAAATAAAATACTATGATGTATGAAACAATTTTATATTTCTAATGGATATTTATATACATATATATGAGTTATATAACCCTATATATAAACTGATTTAGTAAAAGATATATGTTTAGGTTATAATTATCTTTACATTAAATTAATTATTATAAAATGTCATTTTCACATCCTAGTGAATACATGGGGTACATAAATATAAACAAGTATGACTATAATCTAAAATATCTTATCCAATAGGATTAAAACATGTGTTATGGTTGTTTAATATTATTATAATATTATTTGTTACCCATATTTTATTGATTTACTCTTTAACCATGGTAAATAAAATAATTTCTGAAGTTACTATTCATAATGTTCAAAAATAAAAGGTACCTATTTACACAATTTGAACATTTTAACTCAAAATATAGAATCCATTTTTTTCAAATTCAAAACATAGAAGTTCTTGAAATTAATTTAAAATTAATTCATGTTCTCAAAACCAAAATGTAGGTTTTTAAGAAATAATAACTATCAAAAGAATGACATGTGTTTATGTCCGATTAAAGCTACAAGTATAATCAGATTGTAATTGGGTGAGGGTCTAGAAAGTAACAATTTTAATCACATTTTTCTATAGTGGATAATCTATGTTGGATTGTTTTATAAAAATTTATAGGATTAGTCACTCAAATTAAGGAATATAATAGTAAATTCTTCAACTTTGTACCTTTTTATTTATACCATTTTCAAGGAGAGGATGATAGACATAATTATAGTGGATCAAGGATTTAATAGGCCTTAGTTGTTGAATTGAAAAGGAATAATTTTTAAAATAATAATGGGGTCACTAATTCATGCCCCACCCCACTAAGTGATCTCTCCCTGATTCTAGTTTTATGAGTGGTATCAGATTAATTGTATCCTCTAAAATATCCAACGAAATACTCGTGATTGTATAAAAGAATTAAATAAATAACTTGAGTTTTCCCACATTCAATGGTGACATCTATCATGGATGGAGAAATAATATGATACCTTAACTCCTATAACATGGTGTAGAAGTTATAGATGCAACTATAATGTTATTTTCACCCTCTAATGAGAATGATTCTATTAATTTTTTAGACAATATGAATATGGAAAATGAAGCTATATCAAAGAAACACATGTTGATGTCACTATATAGTAATTTATATAAGAGGTTTTAGGGACATCTCACTTCCAAAGATATTTTGGTTAAATTAATGAACTTTTATAAGGGAAATGTTAATGTGAATGAGACTAAGTTTCAATTTTTGACCATCTGGTTTGTGCATATCAAAATGGTAGATGAGGAAATTATTGGTGACTACAATAAAATTTTAAAGTGATGTGTAATTAATATTATATGTTTTAGTGACATGAAAGTTGTTTCAACTATTGTTAATAACATAATAAGATACTTTCAAAATAGATTTTATCCAAATTTTTCTACTATGGAAGACCGAGACAATATATTATTGGATGAACATTAATATATTCTCATCTAATGTGAACTAAGAAAAGAACAGTCAATAAATAATAATGAAAGATATGACATAGAATTTGAAACTATGATAAATGTTAAAGACATATTTAAATAAGAACAAGAATCATGGTATTCTAAGGGTAAGGAATATAAAGTGGAATTCATTCCAATAATGGATGTTTTAAAAGAATTATCAAATGGGTAAGATGGAAAGGAAATTGAAAAAAAACAAAAAAATTCAATAATTTCTACAACATTAGGCATTTTTCTAGTAACTATATATAGAAGAATAACATTAACACTAACTAAGATGAAGAATATAATAATCCCTAGAAAAGAAAAGGGAATAATCATAATAATATGATTACTCTCAAGTAGGGAAATGTTATTAGTAGAGAAACATATGAAATTTAGTTAATGTGTAGTGAGTTAGGTGATGGATTATCTTTTAAGAATCATGTGTTATTTATTGGAAATGACAAGAAATTTGAATATCATTGGAAGGTGATGAAGGTTATCAGATAACTGAATTATTATTGATATTAAAAAAAATATTGAAGCAATTATATTGGTCAATAAATAAACCAATAAGGAATAGAAAATAATGATGAACAAAATTCTTAAGATCTCCTTTGTGAATAAATAAAAAGTCAAGAAAGTGGTGACATAAAAATTTTAAATAATGGAATATGAGATGAATATGGATGAGTTATAATGAATTATGAAAAAATTTGAAGAACATTAATATGTAATGTAAGATCTTGAAAAGTAATAACAATTAATTTTATAGGAAAATAAACAAATCATAAAGAAGATACTGAATTTGAGATGATGGCGAATGACCTTAGTGAAACACTATCATAGAGAGAGGAAAATGTATATAAGAAAAAATCAATATTTCATTATATCAAAATGATTTGAAAAATATAAAATAAGTATTAAATAAATTTGTTAAATGTAAATTTGGATCATCACAAGATGCTATGAAGAAGGATTTAAAAACATATATAGTTTAAAATCCTAATCAATCTCAATGAACATCAATTATCTCTAACAGTTATAGTTTTAGATAGAAGTCTGAACAAGTCAAGGACAACGGAATAATTTGGAAAACATATTCTATAAAAGGAATTGTGTAATTATTCATCTAGAAGGATTCCTCATAGGTATAAATACCTAGAGTCTATAAAATGATAGGAATAATAATCTTTGTAGAAGAATTACTATTAGTTTGGGAGATTAAATTTCAAATGATACCACTAGTTTTGTAGAATTTTTTCCATAATTATTATTCATGCTAGAATAAAATGTCATTACATTGAAAGAAGAATACATCAAGGGTTTTCTACTCCAAATATATGAGAACATATAATTAAAAAAAGAATAATATGACTAATATCTACTCTAAAAAATTAGCACAACCCAATATGTGTTATTGAATGATGTTGGTGGAAGATATGGTTAAAAAGGTTACAATGTAGAGAAATACATACTTATCATACTGAGTGATATTCCTCAGAATGTAAATGAGAAAAGAAGTCAGAAAGTGAATAATTCAAGTGTCGCAATTGAAATATATGAAGAGATCAAGAAAAATAAGAACATTAAGAAAAAATGTTTATTTATATCGCCCTTCCAATTATACAAGGCTAAAAAATTAGGTAAAGACTAGAAGGTTTATCAAGGAATGTAAATAATTTTGTAGTATATGAAGAAATTAAAGTTGATGAGAAGTGACCTAATAATTATGACTTCAAAATCATGAGGCGTGAAAGGTGTAAAAAAACTAGGCATGACACAAAACATTTCATGAATGGATTACTATTCTAAAAGGAAATAATGAATATGAATTTTTATGTCAAAATTAATGAATAGTTAATTTAGAATAAGAATTCACTTATAAAATCACTAAAGGATAACTTAACCAAATTTGAGTCTATTTACATGACTTGAACCACCCAGTATGGTATGAAGTTTGACATTACCTCATAAGCTCCTGCCTATATGGAAGAGGTTGTCGACTAGTTGAGAGGGTCTATTTCCATAAATGGTGAGACTATAACCTTTGAATCATGTCATAGAGAAAATTGTAATGAAAAAAATTACTAATGATTAGATTAATCATGTAGAAACTAAACAATTAGAATATTACACATGTCATGTATATAATCAATGGCCTACAAAATTGATAATGAAAACTAAATTATATAGTGTGGTATGTAAAAAATATAAGAATACCATGGTATTTACTTAATTAATTGATGGTCCCACCTATAGCTCTATTCTCCACTGCTCAACCATCTTCCATGATCCCCTTACCCTTTCTTGGATCCCCATACAAGATGTTTTCACTCTCAATTAGATTCTCGTGTTTGGTGTGAGTATGGAACCCAATATGACACACCTAATAAACCCCTAACTGATGTACACTTTCATAACCAGTGTATTACATGAGAATAATAAATGTTTATACATGCATAACAGGGCACAATAACATATTGAGCGGTCATTCACTAACCAAGATTCCACATGCCCTTGAACATTCTTGATTTGGGTCCATTTCATAGGGATAATGAAGAGATTTTAAAATTAACCAAAACTAACCAATGGTATAGTGAACTAGTCACTTTTCATCCTCATATAACCATGCATACATGCTACTAGGTGTCCTTTAGTCATTATGTATGTCATGATTCTCGGCATCTTCTTGTGCTTCAGTAACCATGCTATGAGGATCCACTATGGATCCATGTGTAACATGGTACTTGAAATTGACTAGAATTCCCTGAGTGCATCCTCAATATGACAGACCAGGGATTCATCGTATCATCACCCTATACTCAGGTAAATCATTTTCATCATCATAAGTCATGTGCACTCCCCCTATAGGGACAACCATGTCATGATGATCTACCAATTCTGGGAATCAATAATGGTACCTCTAAAGGCAAGGCAACCTATATAACATGATTTATAATACAAGGAATTGATTTAATCCTCATAATTATATAGAAGAATGATATAATATTTTATCATAATCAAACACAGATACAAGAAATTATAGTAATCTCAACTAGAAATTGAACCATTTTCAAAGGGGAAATTGCAATGGGATCCCGTTGCAGAAGGCCATTCGTGACGGGGTCCTGTCGCAATTTCCCCATCACTGAAAGTAGCTGCACAGATGCTATTTTTTACGATGCACCATTGTAAAAAATGTTCTTGTAACGATAATTCTTCCCATTGAAAATACAAGACCCAATTTTTCTAAAAATCTATTTCGTGACGGGCCTATTACAAAAAATGAAAAATAATAATAATACTACTACTAATAATAAAATTTAATAAATTAATAATAATGATAAATATAAAGAATAACAAAATAACAAAATAA
Organism: Viscum album; assembly: GCA_963277665.1. Taxonomy (NCBI): domain Eukaryota; kingdom Viridiplantae; phylum Streptophyta; class Magnoliopsida; order Santalales; family Viscaceae; genus Viscum; species Viscum album. The sequence goes on from OY728120.1 coordinate 792,160,517, forward strand.
TAAAAATAAAACAACAAATTGTGTTAAATGTCCACAAACTAGATTTTTAACATGGATACTTAATTTTCCCTTCGGAAATAAATTCTAGTTTTGATGATTCAAAGGAAAAGAAATTTTCAACACTCTCAATATATACATTATTTATACCAGAACTATTTGAATTCATATACTAATTTATCCAATCGCAATCATCAAATAATGATTTTTGTCAACTTATTCCCAATTTCTCTAAAAAAATTATTATTAATTTGATTTTAGAAAAACAAGATCCAAAAAAGGAAAAAAAATTGTTAATTATTGAAAATTATTCTTTATTATGAGTAAGTATTCTTAAATATTTCCAATTATTAATAATTATTTGTATATATTGATAATTATTGGTAATTACTACTAATTATAAGTAATTATTATTAATTATTCATAGTCATTTTTAATTATTCTTTATTATTTGTAATTATTAGGAAATATTTCAAATTATTTCTAATTAATTAAAATTATTGATAATTATTCTTACATATTTCTAATTATTCCTAATTATTCTTACATATTACTAGTTATTTCTAAGTATTTATAAATATTTCAAATTATTGCTAATTATTGCTAGTTATTCCAAATTTTGATAAATTATTACTATTTTTTTATTTATTTCTATTTATATCTAATTAGTTCTAATTATTTTTAATTATTGTTATATATTGGTAATTATTCATAATTATTAAAAATTACACTTAATTATTGATAATTATTCAAAATTATTGCTAATTATTATGAAATTCTACTAATTATTCCTAATTACTCATAATTATTATTAATTATTTCTAATTATTTCTAATTATTTCTAATTTTTAGAAATTATTCCTAATTACTTCTAATTTTAACTGATTATTGGGAATTGTTAAAATTATTTGTAATTGTCACTAATTATTGCTCATTATTTCTATTTATTGCTAATTATTATAATTATTCATAATTAACCCTAATTATTGCAAATTATTACCAATTACTTGTAATTATTAGTAATTATGGCTAAATATTCTTAATTACTAGTAATTATTTGTAATTATTTGTAATTATTGATAATTATTTCAACTTATTTCTAATTATTTCTAATTATTCTTGATTATTCGTAATTATCAGTAATTATTGCAAATTGTTAATAATTATTTCTAATAATTGTTAATTATTACTAATTATTTCTATTTATTTCTAATTAATCATAATTATTGCTAATGACATCGAATTATTAGTAATTATTTCCAATTACTATTATTTATTAGTAATTATTTGTAATTACTGGTAATTAATGTTTATTATTGGTAGTTATTCCTAATGGTTGCTAATTATTAGTAATTATTGTTAATTATTGATAATTAATGATAATTTTTATTAACTATTGCTATTTTTTGTAATTATTTCTACTTTTTTTTAATTATTCCTCATTATTTTTAATTATCTCTAATTTTTAAATTATATCTTATTTTTGAAATTATTAGCTAATTATTTCTAATTATTACTAAATATTTCTTATTATTAATATTTTTGTCTAATTATTAATATTTATGCTAATTATTACTAATATTTTATAATTTTTAATAATATTTTGTAATTATTAGCTAATTATTGCTAATTAGTGATAATTATTACTAATTACTACTAATTATTACAAATTACTGCTAAATATTTCCAGTTATTGCAAATTATTGATAATTATTTCAATTTTTTAATTATTAATAATTTTTTTGTTATTACTATTTTTGCAATTGTTACTTATTGTTTGCAATTATTACTAAATTTTTTCAATTTTTACTAATTATTTATAGTTATTTCTATTTTGTTTTTGTAATTATTAGCTAATTTTTTGTATTTCTTAGCTAATTTTTGCTGATTGTTACTAATTATTACTAATTATTGCTAAATTATATAATTATTACAAATTTTTTTACTTATCACTAATTTTTTGTAATTATGACTAATTTTTTGTCATCACTACTAAATGTTTCTAATTACTAATTATTTATTATTTTTAAATTTTTAATATTTTTCTCTAATTGTTACTAATTTTTTGTAATTATTACTAGTTTTTTGTAATGACTAAATATTACTAATTTTTTATAATTATTACTAAATTTTTGTAACTATTACTACTCTTTAATTATTACTATTTTTTTAATTATTACTATTTTTTGTATGTATTGCTAATTTTCTTATTACTATTATTATGTTTTAAATTTTTTAATATTTTTTGTAATTATTACTATTTTTTTGTAATTATTACAATTTTTTGTAATTGTTACTATTTTTTGTAATTATTTCTATTTTTTGTAATTATTATTACTTTTAACTAATTATTACTAATACTAATAATTACTAATTGTTACTTATACTAATTGTTACTTTTTATTACAAATTAACATTAATTTTTATTATTTTGAATTAGTTTGCAAGAATATATTACTAATTTATATAATTCTTACTAATTATTACTAATTTCCACTAATTATTACTAATTATCACTAATTATTACTAATTACCACTAATTATTACTAATTTCAACTAATTATTACCAATTTCCACTATTTTTTATTAATTACCACAAATTTTTTGTAGTTTTACACTAATTTTGATTAATTATTACTACTTATTATAATTGATTATTACTAATCATTACTAATTAGTACTAATTATCACTAACGATAACTAATTAACATTAATTTCTATAAATGTATAACAATTTATTACAAATAATCACAAATTACATATAATTAAAATAAAAATTTTGAAATTAAAACTTCTTAATTTTCATTAAAAATATCTTTCCAAATTATACCTAAATATTTCTAGAAAATTAGTTTAAAAAACTAATTAATTTTAATTAAATTTAGTTACTCATATTCCAAAATAATTATTACTAATATTAAATGAATGAAATTATATAAAAATAAATAAAAATGCCTTGAAACTGAATCTTTGGGTGGATGTAAAACATGAAAGATGATCCCTTATAACATTTCAAACTCTAAAAATTTAAACAAATAAATATTATAGTAGAGAGGGTGAGAGATGTTTAGAAATGCTTTGAATAAAAAAAATCAATTGGTATATATAGGTTTGATCATTTTCAATAGGACTCTAGTCGCAAATAGTTAGGTGTTTATGAATTGAGGTGGAGGTAAATAATAGTATTTTCAATGGGTCCCATCACCAATACTATACTACCGACACACAATTTGTGATTATTCTTCACAAATATTAGTATTTTTCTATGGGATCCATAACAAATAGTTCAAGGATTATTAATTGTGGTGGTGGTGAAAGATTGTATTTACGACGAGACCCATCACAATTACTATGACAGATTAAAATTATTTGTGAAAGGGATTCCTCCTATCACAAATAACATAAAATTGGGAGGAGTATTTATGACTGGGGAAAATCCCCATCACAAATACTCTTCTCGCGCTTACACATACAGGAAACACAAAAGGTATTTGTGACAGATCATCACAAATACCTCTTTTTATTGACTATTTGCAACAGTTTATAATTCTCATCACAAATAGTCTTTTTCGATGGACTATTTGCGACGGACCCTATGCATGTCGTAATTTACCGGTTGAAAAAAGTTGAAATTTCCATAGTGAATACTAATGGAAATAAATAGCCTCTTGGGATAAACACACACATGTGATCATAATCAATCACTAACATCAAGAATATTAATCACATGAATTATACCATGAAAAACATGTGTATACAAGATCCCCCTTAGGTAAGGAACTTCTTACCTCAATTTCATTGATGAACAACATCAATTTTTTTCAAGGAAACATCTCTCGAGTCACATCCACATACTCTTCAACTCAATAATCTCTCCAATGATTCTTAAAACTGAATCCAACTTCTTTATTTCATATCGAAAATAATATAAAAAGTGATAATCAACTATTTCTATGGGATAATCCAGATTAAACCTGAAAATTCTGGAATATTTATTAGATAAAGAACACAATTCAGCATACAGTAATAGAGCCCCTCTCTAGGATAATCTGAGATAAACCAAGAATAATTCCTATTATTCTTTTCCAAATCTTTGGGTTATTACATTTTAAATAATTCCTAATCAATTTTCAAGAAATTTTCAAATTTATTTTAATCACATATAATAATAATTCGTTATGATTTTTATAATATTTAATTATTTTTACCATTTAATAATTCTTTATCATTATCTATGACAAGATGAAGAAGAAATAAATTTAAAAATTCACATTAAATAAATACCTTGATATTCCACCCCCTTTAAAATTAATCACCCAAAATAGTGGAGGGAGGGAGAGGTTCTATCACACCTAGAAAACTATAAAAGGAACATTGTTTGATCAATAAAGGCTTCTTCAATTATGAAAAGATGAATTATGTGCTGCTCAGACATAAAAATTCAACCAAAAAGGAAGGATGAAAGGGTTCAAATATATTAAAATATCAATCGCATACTCAACTATAGTATTAATGTCAAATACTAAATTAATAATATAATTTTTCCAAAAAAAAATCATAAAGGTTGAGTAATTAAATCTATATAATTAAATTCACTTAAGGAACAATGAATGAAAGGAATTTAATTCCATTATTTTTAGAATATTAATCTTTTGAAATAGTTTGCATTGTGATTTTTGGAATAATGAGCATAAATTAGGAGTTTTTAATATGTTCCTCTTTAAAAGGAAGCTGCATAAGGGTAATGTGGTTTTATCCTTACACAACTCCTAAATGTCATGCATGGGTAAGGACTTACACTTATCCACCCTATATAAACTATGGGTTACCCTTTTAACACTTATAATTTTGGTGTTACCTAATGTGGCATAGGAACTACCCTTTCACAAACATTCTTTACCCATATTCTTCTTTTATGATGTAAGGGTTATCGTAACATAGCACATCGGATACCCTTACGTATCATTTAAAAACATTGGGATACCCTTACATAACACCTTCTTACCCTTATGTATTACCCAAGTACCATTACACAATGCATAAAAAGATCTTTTCCCCTTATGTTACCCTTAAAAAATAAGGTTTACCTTTATGCAACACCTTAAAACAATAAATATGGGTGTCTTTATTGAAAAATTAAATTTTCTTATAAAAATACTTATAAATTAAATACAAAAGAGGTTTTAAAGATCAATTAAACATTGATAATATTTAACAGAGATCAAAATTATGAAATACAATGAAATTATAAGATGAAACTCTCAGCATGTCTGATATTTCTGATGAGAAAATAGGCCCCCCATTGTTCCATAATATATATTATTTTGTATTGACATACACTGAATTAAAGGAGATGGATGAGTCCGTTGAGGGGGAGAATATATGATTTATAGCTACCAAATATTCATAATTTCTTAATTTTTTAATCAATATCTAATCCATAATATAAATAATTTTAAAAATTTATTATAAAAATAGAATTTTTATTGAGATAAAAAGTGGGATCTTAATGTTTTTTAGCTTGAACATTATGATGTGTTTGTTCATATGAGTGCAGTAGAAAAAATATTTCTTTGAGTGGTTCTATAGTATGAAGTGAGAGTTATCTATAATTGATTTCACATTATTGTTTGTTTATAGAAATCATTGACCGCCACAGTCATACAATCTTTTTCGTAAACCAGTTCTTACAACATTAACAAAGAGTATCATAGCTAATTGTTGTTTGTAAAAGAAAATATGTGGTATAACTATAAATGGAAATGAATATGATTAATTAAAAAGTGATTTGAATGTATTTTCTTTATGCTTTCATTGTATTCACTGTTAATAAGGGGATGAGAAAAGTAGGTATTGTGACAAATATTTATTGAAAACATATCCAAAGGGTGAAATTGAATTCCCGTTTATTTGAATTGTATTTTTGGTCAATATGGTTTACTAATTGGGTGGTGAGAATATTTCATGATGATTTGTGCTGTGTGATGATATTGGAAATTTTTTTAGAAAACATATTGAATTTATATGTGATGATTTAATAGATGTTCTTAATTATCATGACATGTTATAATTGCATTATGAGATTTCATATTATTTTATACAAATAATTAAGTGTAGATGATTAGAAGATCAGTTTATTTGGAATATAAATTAGTAAATTCCATAGTAAAACATATTTTTGAATTTAATTGTGTTAATTCCCAAAAAAAATAAGTAGTATGCAGGAATTTTTATTTGATAATTTCAGTAAAAATTTTAATTGTGAAAGACATAAGATGGGATTTAAATGTAGGAAATTGATATATTTTATTAAGTATATTTAAAGTGAACTTTATTAAAAAAGGTCCCTCCATAGGCCAACCAAGGGATCAATGAAACCACTACTTGGGAGGAAAAGCAAGACATCCTTGAATAGAAATAGTGGAAATTGTGGATGTATAGCACCCAGAGGGAGCGCACGAGTGATTGTAAGCATGGTGGATGGATAGTTCATAAATGAGTGTGATGTTTAGGGAGGATGAACCCATGAATCTTGTGTGCATGGGTGAATCAAGGTGTTGTCCCTGGTTCCAACTCAAATATGTTAGGAAATGATAAGTATTATCAAGGAGAGAAAGGATGAAGAAATATTTGATGTGGGACTTGGATTCACTCTACACTATAGACACACTAAAAAATATAAAAAAAATTCAAGTCGTTGGATCTATTGTATCGGTTCCATTCAATCGACACCAGTGCCTTTTCATCATCCTCATACTTTACATGAGGTATTCATGTATGCGCCATAAGTTCTTCCTTTGTATATTTCCTTGAGCTATTTCGAATGAACTCAGATCATGATAATGTTTTTTATCATCAATAAAAGTCATATATTTTAAAAAGATATACTCTAATCTTAGATAAATGTTGAAAAATAAGGATGATATTTTTACTGAACAAATAGATTTTTTGAATTCTATATGATGTATGTCGATACATGCAAGTGGAGTAGGTCAATGCACCTATTGTTAAATAAAGTGAGCTATGTCAATGATGATTGACTACAAGTACTTGAACCCGTTATCATTTATAGGTACAAGACTAACAAATGTCCATGAGCGATGTGATAAAAAATATAAAGACCTGAAATTGCAATAAATTTGTAAGATAGTTCCATGTCATCATCATTTTCCTGGGAATTCATTGCTGCATGATTATCAGAAGAGTTTCACGATCATATGATTATATTAAATATATTCACTAAGATTCATGAGAATGTATAACATATATACTGTTACAAAAATAATCCTTAATGTCACCAAACTCTATTATGTGAAGGAGTATATGATGCATGGATGAGATAACATGATGAAATGAATAATTATGAGGTTTTTCTTAACAAAAATTATCTGGAGATCTTTATAAGGATTGATGGGTTTGAGAAGATGTCTATATGAGTTATCTGAAGATGAAAATCAAGAATTTGAAAATATGTTATGTGTTTCATGTTATATGTGATATGCATGCATTAATGAAAAATGTGCGGGTAATTGTTTTTAATGTTCTATGTATTTGAACATAATAAATAAGATATAGGGTTTCATAAAGCTCGTATGAAGAAATTTTGAGTCTTATTCCTATGTGTTTTTACGAATAGTACATTAAATAAGACCATTCATTGTATCTCGCATGCATGAGGTTGGAGAAAAGTACATTTGATATATTATTTAGTAATATTGTGTAGTGATGTAAGACTAAAGATAAACTGTTTTTAAAAGGAATTTTTTCTCAAGAATATTTGGATAGTGTTGTTGAGACCACATCAGACTTAAGGAAGAAATTCTTCTCAAGCATTGTTCTTTTAAGGAAATTGATCATACATAGGCCATCAAAAATATCTAAGTAATACCAGCATGTTTCAAAGTTACTTTAATAGATGTACATGAGAATGTATAATCAAATAAGATCATTGATAAGGACCATCATCAATTGGTGAAGAATCTACCAGGAGGTAAAAATGATTTTTCTATAGTAAATCAAACTATCTGAAGAAGAAGGGTGGATCTAGGGGGTCTAACCTATTATTGGAAGATTGTTATTAGGGGGTCTGACCAATAAATAAGTAATTAGGTGGGGGGTCTAACCCACAACCAAAGGTTGATTTGAGGTATGGGTATAACTATCATTTAATTGAGGGTATATCCAGTTACTATTGTAAAACCCATTTACTATAGTAGAGAATCTGTGTTGTGATGTCTGGCCAACCAAATAAATTTTTGTAACTTAAATTGAGTATGAACATTATAAATCATGGATTTATATTCCTTTTATTTACAAAAATATTCAAGGTGAGGTTGAGATATAGGAGAAGTGTGGGTGGTGGATTTTACCACCCATAAATGTTTAATTGAAATGGAAATTTTTTAAAAAATAAAACGTATCACTAATTCACCACCTCTGCTTATTAATGTCACAGTAATTCAAGTTATAAACTATTCATTAATTTTAAAGAACATTTAATTTTCCCTCATCAATTAAATATTCAATTTCCTTCTATTACAAACATAAAACATATCCTCATTCCTTGGAGATATTTCCCGAGGATCTTCTTCCCATATTTTTAACATCTTGAAAGCTTAATCCTATCACCTTTATGTTCTTAATAATACTCATGTTTTTTTTATTTGGTTCATCAAGTAACTCATCTATGTTCTGTTTTTTAATCATATATCATGATAATTGGTTAGGAACAATCATGATGTTTCTCATTACATCTTCCATTCCATTTAGTTCAATATGATTAAAATCACTACATCATCCATCACATTGAGTTCTAACATGATTTAACTTTGTTCCATCATCAAAATAAAACCAAAAATTATATACTAAGCAACTATAATCCTAAAGGGTAATCATATAATCATGAAAAATATTGATAGGATTTATAAATATTTCAACCATCATTTCAATATAATACACCTTATGATGAATCTTGGTCATCCATGGAAATTATGTATTTAAATCCATAATAAAAGATTATAAATAAAATGTTAAATAACCAAGGAATATCCCATTGGAGTGTCTAGTATGGTGTTTAGTATTAGGAATACTCATTGTATACTATTGATGATGGAGTTAATACGCAATATTGCTCATTAAAAGTTCACACCCCTAGTTCAATTTGGGACAAAAAATTACCCACATTCTTGTATCTTGAAAGAGAATTGTTTTAATTGAAAACCAATCATTATTCTTTACCATAACATAGGATTTTTTCCTATAGGCATGATTATCCTAATGGTTCTCGCTGATTTATTCTCATTATAGTTTCCAAAAATAACTAAAACATTATCTAACACCAACTATAGAGACCCCAACATTTCTTACATAAATATAACATCATAATATATTGATATTAAATTAATATCATAAGGATAAATAGTAGAACATAAAAGTTTTAGAACCATTAGAAATATGGATATGTAAAAAATTGGTATAGAAAAGATCAATATCATCTCCCAGTTAGTTATTCAATACTAGAACCCTTGACAGACATATAATACATAAAACTATTCTTCATATATGGGGGAAAAGACACAAAATAAATGGTGATCTTAGATTATCAGTAAGGGTAAACAAGTAAGATATCAATCAATAATAATATTTAATCATATCATGAGAAAAAGGGTATAAGAACAAGATCAAAACATTTGAAATTCATAACCAAATATTCATATAATCAAGAGTCATGGAAGAAAAGATTTGTACTTTATAATACATGAATTATAAATGAATCAATGAACACAATCCTGGAAAGTATGACATTGGTTTATGATCATATCATAAAAGTGTGGCATTAATGTGGTATAATATTAATCATAAAAATCTTATTTCAATGCTACCAACCAAGACATTCATCACAAGCTTATATTGGGATAACCACGCATATAATTTCTTTGGTCCAGGGAGAACCTCTCATCTAACAATTAAGCTCATAAAACATTAATAATTACCCAATTAATTTTAGGTATATAACATAATAGTCCATCACATAAACATTATCCATTCATATGTATTCCACATTATCATGAAACCATTTATGATTACCTCAAATATTAACCTATTTAATAAGAAATAGGTTTCATTAATATTTCATCCGCATAACCATAACCCATATAGAGAAAGAATAATTTTGGAAATATTGGTTCATATACCCAATAAAAAATAATAATCCTCAAAGGATATTATTATAGTTTAAAATTACTTTAAAATAGTATTGAAACATTTATTGATGAAAATACCATTTTCATTTAAAAATCACTTATTCAAAATATTAAAATTACTAAAATATTAAGGAAATAATTTCATTTTAAAATAATAATAGAAAGTATTAACATAATATCAAATTAAATATAATTCATTTCACTTTAAAAATTAAATCATGTGGTTCACGTTAAAATAAAAATTCCTTTCTCATTTATAACAAAATGAAAACATTACCCCATTTGGAAAATTATAAAAATATTCCATTAAAAAATTATAAAAATTAAAACATGGTTAAAAGCTAATATAATAAATAATTTTATAATATTAAAAAAATGGAATACATTTAATATAATATATGGGCATGGAGGAATAATATTCCTCAATGAATAGAGAAATAAATTTGGTTTTCCTAAAAAATAATTTTGGTATCCTCAGTAATTAAAAAGAAAAAAATGTAAGAAAAAATTTAATATCTAAAAATAACCATAGTATAATAAATTATATAATATTTTGTAGATATATATAATATAATTTCATCATTGGAAATTTAAGAACAATAAATCCCTATAAAATTATTTTATAACTTAAAACCCTTACCACTTTAGTGACATTGGATTCATATCCCCCATGAAATAAATACATTCAAATGAAAAATTAAATAACATTAACATAATAATTTTCAAGACATAACATAAAAAATTGGTATTAGATACACTATATAAATTAATATAGGAGTATAACAAATCAAATGTCCCAAAAAAGAGAATTTGAGATGATAATCGCTTAACACTTTTGCAACATTCTAATAAAATCCCATTGGTTGAAATAATTTAGGTTATAAAACAAAATAAAACGAATTTATAAGGATACATTATATGAATATATACCTAAATTAAAATAAATTGGTACGTAAAAACAAATATGGCTTAATAATAATTTGTTTTTAATAAAGAACCCTTACTTCAAGTGTTACATGATTTGTATTTAATATATACTTTTTTATAATATATTTAAATTTATTATTATTATTTTGAATAAAGATATTAATAATTATAATATATTATATTATCCACTTATAACATTTAAACACCCATTTATTAATAATTTTTCTATTAATATTCACATTTCTCAGTTTTATCAACATCACATTTTATATATTGTTCGATTTGGCAGTTATGGTCCTTGCACATTGATCATAGATCCATAATATATACAATATTAATAATTATATAAATATCATATATATCCATTATATACATATTTATAACCATTCATATAAATTATTGATGAAAGGTGAATTACATCACTTCAAGTAGATGGTAATCTATACGTACACAAGAGTGATGCTTCAACTTTTTCATGGATGGAATGAAATAAAGGTAAATAAAAATTCACATTTATAGAATAATTAATATATCATATATATCATATATATATATATATATATTAAATAAATCATTATTACCATTCATGCAAACTGGAAATGAAAATCAAATCACATCACTTCGTGGAGGTGATAGTCCACACGTTCGAACAAATAAGATTATCAATTTTCAACATATGAGATAGTAAAAAGGTGAATAATATATTATAAAAATATATGTATAATTTTTTCATAGATATCACATATTAACATTAAATAAGTCATAAAATCAAACCATGAATGAAGTTGATTGAAAATGAATCATATCGTTACATGGAGGCAGTAGTCCACATGTGTTCACAAGCGATACTTTCAATTCCCATTTAATAGAAGACATGGTAAATGGTAATTAAATAATCATAAAAACATATAATTATATTTATTATAATTTCTTAATTATGTTTTTTTGGATACAAGAGGATTAAAAAATATGGAAGAATAAAAAAAATTGAAAGAACTCAATTAATATTTAAACATCTTCCTTGAGTGACCACCATTGTATTATATCTTAATACTTTAATGTTCAATCATAGAATAATAATATAAGTTAAAATATGAAGATAAAAGATTTTTTAAGGTTTTCTATTTGGTATTGGGTGAGATAAATAGCTCAAATTGTGTGAATAAGGGAGTATAAGACTGACCTTTTATAACTGAGGGGTGGGATACACATGGAATTACATAAAATATTTCAATAATATAAGTTCACTATCTTGAAAAAGTTATTAAAAATTGGAATTTTTAATAAGTTAGTATAATATAAGGTTAATATAACTTCAATAAATAATAATTATATAGTTTTATATGGTATTCCTACCCTAATATCATATTTCAATCATTGGTAATGTTTTTTAACCTTGACTATGGTAACAAAATTTTACCCTTTTAACTATTCATTATGACCAATAAATAAACTAACCCGGTTAAATTATATTAATATAAATGATTAAAAATATGTAATCCACTTAAAAATATTCAGTTTATATTATTGGTATAATTTAAATTTAAAGACACGCGTAAAATACAATGAATACTGGTTTATAGAAAAATACACATATAATGCATAAAATTTAATTTAATTACATTATGTGCCTTGTAAATAACATAAAAAAATTTAATATATTTTATATAAGATATAATCTATAAATATCATTAAAAATTAATCAATATAAATTTATTTAATATATACTGACAATTTCCATAGAAAAAATAGTTTTGAAAATTTTTTATTAGGTCCAAAAATGAACTTATAAAACATTTAAACATGAGATTTATTCCCCTGTAAGGGATTATATTATTTATAATAAAATGATACTTATGTTAATTTAATATTATAATAAACACATAATAGGAAATTTTAAATGAAATAAATGGCAGTTTTATAAAAATCTCTATTTTTTATTATTAAACAAAAAATAACTATTTTTAGAAAAATCACTAAAATTCATACTAAGATAATATTGACATAATGATATAAAAAATTATATTAATTAAATAAATTAAATTATATATTAACATTATAAATTAATTTTATTCTTGGTGAAAAACATTCAATAAAAATCACTTTTGATGAAAACACAATTTTAAAGCATAAAATAACTACTAAAAATTTAGTTGTTGTTTATTATACATTAATCAAAAAAATCATTATTTAAAACCATTATTCAAATTTTTATAATTTCTCTATTACTATTAATACCTTCCAATTTATTAACTATTTAATAATGGTCATGTTTTTGTAATATTATTTTCATAGTATATCACAGATTGATTAAAACATGATGTATCATGTTAAGAAAGATATCGAGTATAGTATAATTTTATCATATATTTAGGCTGTTAAAAAATTATATGCTAATGTTAAAATTTTATTTCAATGTTTTATGTGTGTAGAACATGGCCCTTATCTGATTTTATGAACAAATACAATTGCTAACTCTTAGACCAAGAAAGGGTCCACAATATATTAATTTTTGATGTGGATCATGACAGATAAGGTACATTTATCCTCTACTCTAGAGTTAGGGATTTTTCATAAATATTTATAATAACATACCCAACAAAAATTTTATTATTCTTCCAATAGATGAATTTTATGTGTTTTTAGCATGATTATATATCTCTATATACATCCATTTTAAATTTCTAAATATTTAAATCACATTTGATATAATAAATTAACCTACGATATTCATTCAATGCGAGGATTAATATGATCTTACAACGGATGTTACCTACACTATATGGGCCTTACTATCTATTCATGGGAGATATTTATCTCAAATGGTTGGGTGAGAAAATCAACATTGAATATATTTATATTTTTCTAAATTATTCCAATGTATTCTCAAAATATTTTCCTAGTTATCCCCCAGATCATGAAGTTGAGTATTCAATAAAACTCAAGTCCAGTTATACGCCAATTTAAAATACTATATATACAATGGACTTGAGTGAGTGGTAGAAATTAAAGAATCAATTCCAATTGAATCGTGGTAATGGATTCATTAAATGAAGTGTGTCAACATGAGGTGAACCTGTCTATTTTATTAAGAATAAAGATAGATTAATGAGAATATACATTTATTATCAAGAACTAAACCAGATAAAAATCTATAATAAGTATCCTCCACCATGTATTGATGATTTGTTCAATAAATTCAGAGGATCTCAAATTTCTGTCAATATTTGTCTTCAATCATAATACAATCAATTTTGGGTTAAAAGATAAGTCATACACATGAAAATACTATATATGAGGTATGAATGGTTTGAGTTTTATATGTTTCTATTTCGTCTTACTAATTTACTTTCAATCATTATGGATTTAATGAATAGTGTATTTATAGATTACCGTGATTTATTTGTAGTAGTAATTATTGATGATATTTTTATATTTTTTAATATAATAGAAGAGAATTAAGATCAATTGATGATTGTAATGAAGAACCTAAAAATGATAATTTTTATGGAAAAATAAAAAAAATTCAATTTTGGATATATTATGATTATTTTTGTGTTGTATTATCTGAATAAATGTTATATCAGAATATCCATCAAAGACATAAGTTATTCAACATTGTATGAGACCAACCCAAGTAATAATGATCCATATTTTTTATGGTTTGAGTGGTTATTTATCTATTATTTGTGAATAATTTATTATCTCAATATAATCCCCTCCATAATTTTACTTATAAGGTTTTCAATTTTATTTGGATAAATAAATGTGAGGAAAACTTCAGATAACTGAAGAGAATGTTTTCTAGTGAAACTATTCTCGCACTACCCTGTTTTGGAGAATTTATAGTGATATAAAGTGATGCACCAATGAAGGAACATAGATAAATCCTCGTGAAGAATCATATGGTTATGACTTATTCATCACACAATTGAAGGTTCATGAAAAAAAATGACTCAACAAATGAACTTGAGATAACAATGATAATATTTGAACTTCTGATATATAATAATTATCTATATGGAAATATGTGTGACATATATAATGATCATAAAATTTTAAACTATATATTCAACTAGAAAGAGTTTAATATCTTCTAAACAAGATGGTTGGATTTGATTAAATATTATCTATTCTCAATGATTTACCATCCAAGGAATGTGAACGAGTTAGCTGATTCATTAAGTAAAAAAAATCATTCTTACTTATATATGATTAGGATAAAAAAATATCGAATATTTACATATTTGCAAATGATAGACCATAAAATCATAATATATGGAGAGAAATCATATCTTTCTTGAATGAGTTTCCAACTATCTATATATGTGAAGATTAAAGAGGCGGATATGGAAGATATAGATCCCCAAAAGACGGTCAAAAATGTTTTTTATAAAATCATTTATTGTGATTAAATGGTAACATTTAGGAATCGATTATGTGTCCCATCAATATAAGACTTCAATAAAAAGTTGTTGGATGAATTTGATAGCTCATAATTCTTAATTAATCTTGAAAGTACATAGTCTTATAGAGATATAAAAGATTATTTATGATAAGGAAATATACAAAAAATATATTTAAGACTACGTATCACTGTGCATGGTAAGTCAACAAGTTAAGGTTGAGAGACAAAAGTCTAAGGTGGTGTAATAAACATTAACCATGCCAGAATAAAAATTTTAAAACACCACTATAGATTTCATCATCAGAATCAATAAAAATTCAAAATACCATAACTTAATTTGGGTTTTAGTCAATAACCTTATGAAATCAATAAATTTAATTACTATGAGGGAATATTTATATATTAGTCATCTTTCCTGAATATACATTAAGGAAGTGTTAAGTCTTCATGGAGTACCAAATTCAATTATAGATTATTGATATTTGATAATTACCTTGTTGTTATTAAGAATACATCAGAATGAACTAGATACATAATTAGGTTATAGTATTACCTTTCATCCTCAAATAGATGGTCAGTATAGCAGAACCATTTAAATGTAATGAGATCATGTTCTCTAAAGTTCAAATGTTGTTCAGATCAATCCTATATTTTATTCCAGTTTTCTTAAATTAATAGCTTTCACTCAATCCTTAGATGGGTCCTTATGAATAACTCAATATAAAGAAGTAATGAAATATGAGATATTGTGGTTAAGTTAGAGAAAACGTTATTAGGACTTGAATTATCTAAAAAAGGGAGGAAAAAAATTATATGCATTTAGTCACAAATTAAAGTATCTCAGATTCTCCATAAGAGTTATGATGACAATTTCGTATGATATTTGGAATTAGAACATATTGATAAGGTATTCTTATGAAATGTTACATGTAATAAGGATTTGATATTTTAAAATAAGGTAATTTTTAGCCCTTGGTATTTTGTTCTCTTTGAGATTCATGATTGATTAGGGACTATAACATATCACATATCACATCCACTAAACCTCTCTCACGTTCAAGATGTGTTCCATGTATATCCCTTATGGATGTACATTAATGATCCTTCACATGTACTAAACTCATAGGTTATACAATTAGAAAATTATGTTTCCTAGAAAAAAATAACTAATATAAAAATTCAATCTTATAGATAATGTGATATAATACAAGACTAATCATCTCGTTAATGTTCTCTAGACGAATCATTAATTCAAAGAATCTACATGGGAACCTAATGAAGTGATGAAATATGTATATATAAATTTATTTTTTTAGAGTGACATAAATTTGAGTGTGAAATTCATTTTAAATGGATAAAATGTAACATCTTCATATTATATATATTTATATATAACTATCCAAACTCTTGTAAATCAAATTACAAATTTGATTTTACTAACTATATTATGATATAATATGGTTATATAAAATACATTTAGTTATTGTTATTTTATATCAAATTGGATTTAAATTACCATTAATTATAATAAATCTTGATAATATATTTATTGAATAGTGATCATATGGTTAGTATAAATATAGGGTTTTATCCAATATAAATAACCCATACAAAAGAAGTGGTGGCCTCAGATAATAAGATCATACACTATGAATCCCATTTATGAGAACTTACTAGGGAGATATTATCACTCAAATTTTTCTTTAACTATGAACAATCTGAGACATAACAACTTAAGAATGGGAAAACCCATTTATGAGAGAAGTTCAAGCTCCTCGAGATCATGAACAAATCCATGTTTGCTGAACCACCCCATGAAATTCCCACCATCACACACATTACGTTTAGTTCATTTTCTATAGTATTAATGTTATATGCACAAAGACCCTATATATATGAAAATATAAATTTTTTTGTATAGAATAATGGATATATTTTCATCTTATTATTTTTACTTTATAAATGTTTTTTATTTTGATACAATAAAGAACCAATTTTATTTTTGGTTAATATTAACATTCAATTAATTAATTTATGAATTAATGGATTTATAAAATAAATATTATTTTAATAAAATATTATTATTAAATAATTTTAATCAAAATATATATGATCAAATAGTTTTTATAGAGTGAAATGTTATTTTTATAAGGATTTAAAAACTATTATTGTCAAAAAACCCATCATTTTCAATAAATGTTGGCTATTATTTTAAAAATAAAAATTTTAATATTTATAATTTTTTTTAATTAAAATGTTTTTTATTTTTGGAATCATTATGTCAAAATTATCCAACAGTGGTTTTTTCAAAATTTTCTGAGGCGGTCGAATATTCAGGTAAAAATTAAAAACCATATAAATATACTTTGTGTATTATGACATCATAATGACACAAAATTGATGTAATAAAAATTATAAATGGTATACATGACAAAATATATGATATAAATTGAAATTAAATTGATTTTTTGTTTATTTTATTTATTTTGTGAAACTATTCTGAGTCCTCCAAAACACAAAATATATTTTTACGGTTTTAAAATTTCTTCTATAAGAGGGTGACTCACCTCGACATAATCAAGGTAATTTTTTTATTTTTTTCAAACATTGGAATTATAAAATATTTACAACCACTCCCATTTTTTATTAAACAATTGGATGGTTTGTGGAGTTCAATATTTTATTATGTAATGTCAAAAAAAAATATAATAAATGATCCCCAATTTTTTCCTATATAAACACACCAAAAAAACATTTCACATCACTAAAAAAATATTATAGAACATATATAATCTTCCCTATACTCTCTATGGTACTCCCAATGAACCCACAAGCTCTCATGAAGCCCCTCCCAATATTCTAGAACCACACACTCAATGTAAGGGACCTTCTGCTCCTCCATTCAAATTCATGTTACTTATTTGAAATTAGTTCTTTTAATATTAATTTGATTTATTTTAATTACTTCCCATTTTATGATATTTTAGTTATGGACCTTTTACCCTCCTTTATTTAGACCCTTACCTAAGTCGTTACTATCTAGAAATTCGATAAGGTGTCCTCACATTCCTCTCTTTCATTCAATTCAAGGAACGTCATTGATATTTGACTTTCTAAATTCAATAGTTTTTTTTTCATTCAATTATTATCATTAAATTATTTTCTAGCTAATTTTTTTAATTATATACTATTTATACCTTCACATTTTGACCCTTACATAAGATGTTACTATGCCAAAATTACGTAAGAGATTTCCCTCTTCTCATTTCCATTCAATAACATCGTTTATGTCATGTCACTTAAATTCCATTTGATGATGTTGTAATATGTTCTTAAATATTCCCCTTACTTTCCATTAAATTTATAATTTTTTATAACGCCTTTTAGTATCATTAATCCAACCATGATCCTTTATGTACACTGATTACCATACAGAAATATAGTTATGATTATTTTCCCTATTCAATATTCTTCACTACCTTATACCTTCTATTTCCAAATTTATAATATTGGGATAGGGTTTTCAATGTACCTATTACTACCCATTTTGTGTCTATGTGATGGGAGACCCTTGTCTCTTTCATAAGCCCATTTTTATGAATCTTTATGTGACACCGTTATGCTACCAAAATTTCACCATAATCATCCATGTCAAAAACAAATCTGTAGTAAATACCAAACCCATTTCATATCAACGGTGTTAACATTTAAGAACGTATACTTTATTGTTGGAAACTTACACATATATATTCCAAACTCCTTAATATTGTAATAAATTATGATGATAAATTAATCAATGTTCTATTATTTATGTTTCACACATAATAATTATATTCAAATGAATATGATGGGTCCTCTCATATAGAACTCAAACGCATTTAGTAATGTTTAGTAACAAAATGCAACAAGTTGGGACGTGGAGTGAACCAGATTAATTTATGGGAATTTTACACCATATATCTTAGATTTTTTAGCCTTGAAATTTTATTATGATTTGGTGTTTTAATATATATCCATATTTTCCATTTTGCCTTAATGATTATCATGCATTATCATGTCTCATTGCTAATGATCATGATCCCCACTCCTGTTATGCCCCATTGATATTCCTATTGTATAACATGTATTATATTATTCATTTTATTCAATGTTTATTCCCTTACTGAGCATTATATCGCACCCCATTCTTATGTTTTTCCACAGGATATCCCGTGGAGTTTTAAAAATCTATAATATTTTAGAGACATGTTTAGGAATGTTTCAAAAATACTGTAATATTCTATATTCGGGATGTTCTTCTATGTGCCTAATAACAGAAAAAACTCGAATTATAAATATTTTTGGATTTATTAAGTGTAGTTTTATGTAAAAATAATGTATTAAACTTTAATAAAGAGATGGGTTGTTATAGTTGGTATTTTGGGATCTGGTTATAACAAATATGCACAAAAGTGGGGGTGAATTGTGTCTTTTACAAATTCTTCATGAATCAAGATGATGACCAAATCTGTCGTATTATATTTATTAGATTATTTATGCAATGAAAAATACATAGTTAAAGAACTCAAGGATATATAGTAGTTCGGGGAACAGATGTATAATAGTCCACTCCACCAATGCTCTACTCCACGATCTTGGTGATTTTCACTATCTGGTCCTCTTATTAGCAGACCATCCACAACTAAGTGCAGGTAGTTGAAACCTTTTAAAGATAAGGATAAAAAAAGAGCCTTCTGATTTATACATAGAACTAAATATAAAACTTAGTAGGAGAAACTAATTACTCCAAATAAAAAGATTATTTGTCTTCAAATACATTCCAATTGTTCTTCATAGTTGCAACATCATGCAACTCACAATCAATATATCGGTGTCTTCAAAAAGAATGATCTTCAGGTTGAAGTAGTTTTGAGCTTATCCGGTTGCAATTGATAAAGAAATAAATTATAAAAATCTAACAAAAATGGATTCATAGTATATCTTTGATGTAGAAACTATGAATCTTCAATGTGTTTATTATAATTTATAAAACAGAGATCGATAGATCAGGATAGCAGCATATCTGTGAGACTTGTATATCTCTGTAAAACTGTAGTGAAAAAAACCTGAGGGAATTTTTCTTCTAATATTTTCACAATGATCCATCACACATGCTTTAATTCAACAATAACACATATATACATAATAAATACAATCGTTTTCTTTAAAATTTAGATCCATAAAAGTCCCCTTTAGAATCACGATTATTCAAAAGATTGAATAATATAGTAGTCGTAAATCCCATTAATAATCTCTATAAAAATCTCATCTTAAATTGATCATTTGAAACATAAATAAACGGACTTGAATCAGTCAAAGATGTGTTTTAAAATCGGGCTTCTAATCTGGCTTGAAATAAGCTTAATAATCTGCACAAAGACCATTATTCAATAAAGTTGTATTTTAAATCTCCGACACCAAACGTAGGGTTGAGATGCATAGCATAAATTCTTTAAATGTAAGGATCGCAACCTAAGGATAATTAGAAATGTAAGATTTGATGATCCATTCTTCAAACTTAAGGTTGATCTCCAACATAGGTTGATCGTCCATACTTTTCTCTCCAACTTTCAATCATATGGTACATGATCCAATGTAAGGATTTTTACAAAAGTAAGGTTAGTAAACCATACTTTTGAGAAGAAAACATGACATTCCATACTAATGTAGGGTTTTTCTTCCATATGATTCCAAATAGAAGGTTCCTTCCAAACTTATGGTTCTTCTTCCATACTTTTCCAAATGTAAGGTTACTTAACGATACTTTTATGATACTTTATGGTTGATTATCCATACTTTTTTGATAACCCATATGTGACAAATTCTATCATAATTCTACAATCCTCAAAAAATTTTATGAACAATGTTTCCAGAACATGCTAAAGTTATTTCCAAATACATATAGCATGAACAGTGTTTCCAGAACATGCTAATTCACTAAAACAATTTCTGAATACTTTATCAAATATTCCACATGGATTAAATGCTTAAATTTTATTCCAAAATAAAAAAAATAAATAATATTAATTTCCTAAAATATACTCAAAGTAAAATCATTAGAATAAAAAATAAGGGTATTTGTTAACATTCAAATAATGAAAAAGAGATAGAGTATTGTTCTCAATGATATCCACGTAATAAAATAGAGTGTTGTTTAAAACAACACTTTCTCAACAATCTTCGCCTTTTTGATGATCACAAAAACTATGAAATAGGAAATGAAATTATCTTACAAAATTAATTTCATATAATTTCGTTTTTCACAAAGGTAAAAAATATATTTCTTAAATTTTATATTTTTTTTCTTTATTAAGTTAAATAATATTTTCTCCTTTATAGATAAAGAATTTTGTGTTTATCCAAAAATTTCTCTTCATAAAAACCTTTTAGAAACATCTCCCCTTTAAATGAAAAAAATTCTTTTCTATTACACTGTAAGTAAAATATTTTTGTGTTTATCCATATTTATGTAAAAAATATGGTTTTTTATCCATATTTCTCCCCATTTTTTGATATATAAAGAATGATAAAAAAGGAATAAAAAACATTTTAATGTAGCACGGAACTAAAGTAAATTCTATGATACACTATTTATCAATATATAAATCTGGATTATAGGCATTCTAACATAGAAAGTTCAGTAAAACCTAAATAATTAACTCATAAACATTGGATGCAAATATATTTTAGAGAAAATATAATTACATTTTCAGTAAGAACAATGATAATAAAGGTTATGCTAAAAAGGTTTGAGAAATAGATTTCAGTGCCTCTAAATGACTTCTTTGAGCTCTGACATCTGTAATTTTAACCTTTTCACCCATCCTTCACCTAACTGGATAATGAGATCCCTTCCTTCCTGTTTAATATGGATGTATTCAGTCAAATTGACTCTGATAAACTCATGTAACCTCTCTTCCTTTTATATAAAATGATTGACTTTCTCTGTGAATTTTTTGAACAAAAGATTGATCCCTAGTTCATATAAGGTATGTTGGTCAACAAGATGCTTTTGATTATCCATAAGAATAGATAAGCGACCACTGTTACACTGTATGTCCTAAAATATGTCATTCAAATTTCTCATTGATGTTGTAATGGCCGGAAACCTACTTATCAGATCTGGAGAAGTACTTGAGGTACCTGCTTGATTGTACCTGATAGTTTCAAACTGTTGGTCCATTAAAATTTTTAAGTATTCCATATATGACTTTATTTCCATTTCAAATTATAGTTTTCCAACTTCATCTAACATTTCCTTCTTAATAAATTCCACTTCCATTTTTGAATCTAATCAATCTTTCATTTTCTGAAACTTTTGTCTCTCTTTTTCTAATTATTTTCTCAAAGATACACTTTCATCTTGAACATTATTAAATTTTTTGATTAACTCCTCTACATGATCATTATTTGAATCAGAGGCACCTTTTTCTTAGTTCTCAGTCTATGATTCGACTAGATTTATTAGTTCTAGAGGTAGGGAGTCATCATCTAACTTCTCTTCAACGTTCCTCTATACTGGATTCTCCAATAATTTTTCCTTCGAGTCTTTTCTTAACTCATTCACACGAAAATCTTCACCAATAATTTCATTTTAAATTTCTAAAGAATTTTATTATTGATTAATATCCATAGGTTCAAGCTCATCCTGACCATCATCTTCATTGATTTCCTCCAAGACAAGCTCCTCTAATATAGGTTCCTCTTGAGCTAATTCATCTTGAAAAATTTCAGTTATCTATATTGTTTTAGATCTATCCACTTAAACTTCTCTAGACTTTTCAAATGTTGGATGCACAATTTTTATTTTCTACATAAGGATTCACCTCAATATGAGAAACTATTGGTTGTGAAATTTCATGTATTATAGATTATCTAATAAATTTTTATCTTATAAGAGGTTCAGTTGCTCCAACATTTTCTTGAATAGGTTCCTTGATAGCTTGAACCACTCTATACCTTCTCCTATGAAGTCATTGACTTTCCTCATCTGCAGGTGTATCAACTGCCTCAAATCTCAGTCTTCTTGAGGTTCAACTTACTCTATATTTTTTCATTCTTTCATTAGATTTAGTAGCTTTCTCCCCCTAAGCCAATTCTTGCTCTTCTTCAGCTCCAACATGCATAATATTTCCTTTCACATTACTCAAGAAGAATCCAATCTTCCTTAGAGTTCCAACATTGAAAATGTTGTTGTCAGGACATCTAACTCTAGAATCTATTAATATCACCATATCAGACTTAAACAGTAATTTTGAAATGAGCCTTCCGTAGGAATATAAGTTCATTCTAGCCTCTGGTTGATAACAATAGCTGAGATATCAAACCATAGATCTCAAAAAATAAAACTTTATTTCACTCATAAGTTAAAAAACATTAAATACATTTTAGGAAAAAAATATTCTCCATCTCTGATATCCTAGGTGAAATCCCTGTTTCCACAAACATAGCATGAATCTTCTGATCAGGTTTGAGATCCTTTACAAACATTTTTCTTGTACATGTAGAACCAAATAAAAAAGACATAATGTCCTCTAACTTATGTTCATTATCTCAAATATTATTTACAATGAAATGATATACTCCCTCATGAGGGATGTTTAGGAATCTTTCTATTTCCGTAGGTGAGACTGAGAAATCCCGATCTTCAATTTTCGAAAATATGGTATCCATTTTATCTGTAATACTAAAATGAATAGTTTTGAAAAGGTAATGATGATCTACCACATATAGAAACATTTTATTTTCACCACTAAAAGTTTTCTAGAGATTATGAAAAGCGAGGGCTTGTCATACCATGAGATCCAGTTGATAAACCCATTCCAAGTCAATTAATTTTCCCTGTAGAATATTTCTTTCTTCCGTGTGTTGATACTTGGAGTCAGTATCTTCTCTTCCCTAAATTCTCTTTGTCTTTTCCATTTTGGTTTCAACGTTCTTAAGGCTTGATGGTTTAGGGTTTCGATGGTTTAGTCAATTGTAGATGAATGTGGTAAGGGTTATATGGTGATTTGAATGTTTTTTATAAAATGAAGGGGTTTGGAATTGGAAACAGTTTTTGGCATCCTTGATTCCCACGTCATTACACACATAGTAATTATTACATTAATTTAATGTAAAAACATACACGGAAAATGATTAAAGTAGAATAGATGAGGTTTTTTAAAATTATTCTGAAAACAAATAATAATAGAAACAAATAAAATAATAATTAAAATAAATAAATAAAAATAAAAATTTCATTTAAAAATAAATAAACCTTGATCCCCCTTAATAAAATCTAATCTTGCAGTGGGAGGTGGTTTAGTAAAAATATCAGCTAATTGAATTTCAGTACTTACAAATTCTAAAAATATATCCTTTTTAAGAACATGATCTCTTAGAAAATGATGTCTGATATCAATATGCTTAGTCCTAGAATGATTAATAGGGTTTTTTTGAAATATTCACAGCACTAATATTATCACATAAAATAGGTGTGTTTTTAAAATTTAGTCCAAAGTCCATAAGAGTGTTTTTCATCTACTAAACCTGTTCACAAAAACTGCCTATAGATACATATTTTGCTTCAGTTGTTGATAGGGAAACTGAGTGTTGTTTATTACTATACCATTACACTAAAGATTTTCCTAAAAGTTGACAAGTCCCTAAGGTGAATTTATATCTAAACTAAAACATCCAAAGTCAGCATCTGAATATGAAATTAAATTATAATCATAAGTTTTTGGATAGAGAATAGATTGAAAAACAGTTCCTTTTAATTATGTAAAATTTATTTTAACAATACTTAAGTAAGATTCTTCAGGATCAGATTGAAATATAGCACAAAGACATACTGAATTCATTGTATATGGAATGCTATCAGTAAGATATAATAAACATCCAATCATACATCTATATAACTTGTTGTCAACAGATTTTCCAGTTTCATCCAAATCATGTTTTATATTTGTACACATAAGAGTTGTA
Source organism: Viscum album (assembly GCA_963277665.1). Taxonomy (NCBI): domain Eukaryota; kingdom Viridiplantae; phylum Streptophyta; class Magnoliopsida; order Santalales; family Viscaceae; genus Viscum; species Viscum album. Next base: position 792,186,059 of record OY728120.1, read on the forward strand.
TATGTATTGCTATTTTCAAGTCCAAATATATTTAGTAAATCAGTAATGTATTTTCTTTGATTTAAAACATTACCAAAATATTTTGATAAATTTTATGTCCTAAAATAAATTTATTTCTCCTATTATAATCATTTCAAATTACTTTTGTATTAAATTTGAAAACTCAGGACAAAGGTTTTTTTGTTGAACCAAAAATTACATCATAAACATAAATTTGAACCAATAAAATATTAGAGTTGATAGTTCTCTTAAACAATGTTGGATCTACCATCCCAATAGTAAAATTATTTTTAAAATAAAAGAACTTAATCTTTCATACCAAGCTCTAGGTGCTTGTTTAAGGCCATAAAGAGATTTCATAAGTTTAAAAAAAGAATCTAGTTTTTGTGAATTTGCAAGACTTGGAGGTCTCTCAACATAAACATCCTCTAATAAGTAACCATTTAAATAGACGGGCTTAACACCATCTAAAATAATTTATTTTTTATATGAGATGCATAGGCTAAAAGGATTCTAATAGCTTATAATCTAGGTATGGGGGAAAAGGTCTCATCATAATATATACCATTCTCCTGATTATATCTTTTAGCTACTTGACTTTCTTTATTTGTAGTTATTGTTCCTTGATCATCTTGTTTATTTCTAAAGACCCAATTAGTTTTCATAACTGGATAGTTCTGAGGTCTTTCAACTAAATTACATGCTTCATTTCTCTTGAACTGGTTTAGTTACTCTTTCATTTCTATCATCCAACTTTCTTAAGATAAGGCCTTTTCTAACGTCATAGGTTGTAATTGGGATATAATGTCTGAATATTCAATAAGATTTCCTACATTTCTTAAAATTTGTATTCAAGTGTCTAGGTATCATATAATAGTTTCTAAAGGGTGATCCTTTAGGGTTATAGACTATCTAGGTAGTACACTGTTAAGTTCTTCAGTGTCACATACTTATGAATTGGACTGAATTTTATTTAAATATTTTTCAAAGACATATTTTAAGTTCTCAAGTCTCATGTTATCAGTAGCGTTATATTATCAATTTGGTCATTCCTTTTCTCAAAGGGATCGGATTCATAAAATTTCACATTAACTGATTCTTCAATAATCCTTGACATTTTATTAAAAACTCTATAAGATTTGGAAGTATCACAATATCTTAATAAAATTCTTTCATCATATTTTGAATCAAACTTACCAAGAGTTTCCTTGGTGTTTAAGGTGTAATCCTTCCATCCAAAAACATTAAAGTAATTTACTTTAGGTTTTAGGTTATTCTAGATTTTATAGGGCGTCCTTTTAAAAATTGGTCTGACTGAAACTCTATTCATTATATAATAGGCCATGCTTACTGCTTCTGCCTAGAAATAGGTAGGAAGATTGTATTCATTTAGCATAGTCCAAGCCATTTCTTGAATAGTGTTATTTCGTCTTTCAACAATTCAATTTTTTTGAGGTGTTCGTGGTGAAGATAAGGTGTGTTTAATAATCATATTTGAGAAAAATGATTTAAATTGTAGATTCTAAAATTCTCCACCAGGATCAATTCTTAATGATATTATTTAAGTATATTTTTCATTTTGAATAGCTTCTCAAAAACATTAAAATATAGTAAAAGAATCATTTTTATATTTTAGAAAATAAATCCATGTAAATCTAGAATAGCCACCAACTAAAACATATTCATCAAATTTACCATCCAAGCTTTCTATTCTTGAAGGTCCAAAAAATCCATATGGATAAGTTCTAGAGGTTTATATGTCGCAATTATGTTTATAGATTTTAAGGATTATTTGTGTTTCTTTCCAAGTTGACATGCATCAAAGAATCTATCACATTCAAATTTTAGAATAGGAAAATCAAAAACTAATTGTTTCTTAGATAACTAATGTAAAGCATATATATTGCAACGTCCAAGTCTACTATTCCAGATCCAAGATTCATTTATCTTAGCAGTTAATAATTTTACTTTTTGTTTACACAAGGAATTTAATTCCACGGTATAAACATTATCAGTTACGGGTGATCTACTTTTTATGAAAATTATATTTAAATACAGAAAAATAGTTATTTGAAAAATCAACAAAATATCCATCATCAAAGTGTTTAGATATAGTTATCATGTTATGTTTCAAACCATTTACATAGAGTACTTTATTTATTGAGACAACTTCTAGATCTCCAACAGTTCTAATTCCAATAATTTTACTTTTGGCATTATCACCAAATGTGACTAGACCACCATCCTTTTGACTTAATGATTTAAAGTTTGATGAATTTCCACTCATATGATTGGAGATTCCACTTTTCATATACAATATTTTAGTTGGGGTTCTGTGACCTAGTACATGCAAATGAATTTAAACAAAGGTTTATTTTGGTCCTCGTATTTTGTTGGGTCAAACAGTGTTAGCTAGCAAAGACCTAGGAATCCAAACTTTCTTTATTTTTCTATATTCAAAAGAATCATATAAACTGGTTGCAACAAAGACATTCTTAATAAAAATTATTTGTGGTCACCTAAAATAACTGTTTTTATATATGTGACCTTTTGTTCCATAGTAGTTTCAAATTTTACCTTTTCTACGTAGGGAAAAACTATTTCCTACACAGTTTAGGTTTATCACCATTACTACCTATTCCATATCTTTCCTTTTTAATCAGATTATTTCCAAGTATTTCATTTATTATATTTTCTCCTCTATAAAAAATAAGACCTACACTTTGGTCTATTTCTACATCTATTTTCATTGTTTTTATTTTAGTTTGATTATCTGTATAGTTTTTTTTATGAGTAATATTTTTCAATTAACTCTTGATGTTGTTGTATAAAATCGTCTCTTTCTCCTAAACAACAGTGTGAATATTTTTCAGTGATTTAGGATTCTTAAATAAGGAATAATATTTCTCTGTCAACATATTGTAGTAAGATGCCAATTTATCATTTGAATAGCTAGAACTATAATCAGAATCAAATTAGTAATAGGTTTGTACCTCATCATCTTATTATATAATACACATATTTTCTTTCATATTTTATTCTTCCTTTTCTGATTCAGACTTTGATGAGTTGTTGGAGTCTTCAGAAACACTCCATGTTTCTTTCATTGCACTTTCATATTTCTAATCATAATCATTGTTTTGGAAAAATTTATTCTTCTTTTATCCTTTTAATTGAGTATAGTTAGGTCTTATGTGACCCATCATTTTGCATTCATATCATATGGCTTCCCATGGATCTCTTTCATCATTTTTAATGGATTGTTTGAATTTTATATTCTTTCTATGGAATTTACTGATCATTCTGGATTGCTGAGCAAGTTTAACATCTGATTCAAATGAATCAGATTTCTCAGATTTCACTTTGATTTAATTATTCATTTTTCTACTTTTCTTTTGAGATGTTACCTTTAAAGCATTATTTTCCTTTCTCATTAAAAACTTTATGCTCATTTTATTCATCTTCCATCTCAGATTCATACATCATAAGATTTTCAATTAATTATCTCATTGAATGATCTTTGACTGGTGAGGATTGATTAATATTTTCCTAAATTCCATTCCACTTAGGTTGTAGTACTCTTAGAACTTTCAGTGTTTGATATACTTGTTTGATAGGATCTACTAAGGTGGTGATGTTATTAAAAATTTCTGTAAGCCTTCCATTCATCTGGGTGATTCTTTCCCCTTCAAACATTATGAATATATCAAATTCAAATTTATTTGTGGCATACATCATCTATCTGATATTGTCAGTTCCGTCATAGGAAATTGTAGTCATCTGCCACATTTCTTTAGCCGTCGGGCAATGAGATACTCTGTTGAATTCATCTGGTCCAAGACCACAGATGATGGCATTCCATGCTTTCGAGTTTATATCATACTCTACTACTTTATCAGCACTCCATGTTTCAGGTTTCTCTGGAATCACATAGTGAGTTATAATTTTTGAGTAGAATCTCTATCTAAGGTTCTTTAAATAAATGATCATCCTTGATTACCAACATCCATAATTTTCACCTTTGAATTAGGGAGCTCGAACCATTGACATACACTCTCATGTATCAACCATTGTGCTCTGTATAATCCAAAAAACTATCAACTTGTTATAGATTTACCAAAAGAACCACATCTGATACAAATTGTTGGATCGGGATATACCAAATTCCCACAAGAGGGGGAGGGTGAATTGTGTCTTTTACAAATTCTTCATGAATCAAGATGATGACCAAATCTGTCCTTTCATATTTATTAGATTATTTATGCAGAAGAAAATAAATATTAAAAGAATTCAAAGATGTATAGTGGTTTGTGGAACAGAAGGCCCCTAGGCCACTCAACCAACGCTCTACTTTACAAGTTGGGTGATTTTCACTATCTGGTCCTCTTATCAATAGACCATCCACAACTGAGTGCATATAGTTGACACCTTTATAAGTTAAGGCTAAGAAAAGAACCATCTTGTTCATACATAGAACCGAATATATAGATTAGTTGGAGAAGACAATTACTAAAAATAAAAAGAGTATTTTTCTATAAATACATTCCAATTGGTCTTCATAGATGCAACAACAACCCAGTGACATTCAATAGATCTTCATATTCAAAAAAGAATGATCTAAATGTAGAAGTAGTTTGGTGCTGATCTGGTTGCAATAGATATAGATATAATTTCCAAAACTCTAACAAAAACGGATTCAAAATAGAACTTTGATGTAGAAATAATGAATATTCAATGTGTTTCTTCTTCTTTAAAAAAAGTTCGATAGATCATTGTAGCATCATATCTGTGTGACTCATATATGTCTATAAAACTATAGTGAAAAAAAACACAATGAATTTGTCTTCTAATATTTTCACAATGATCTATCATGCACATTGTAATTCAAAAATAACACAGATATATACAATAAATACAATAGTTTTCCTTTAAAATTTAGATCCACAAAATTCACCTTTAAAATCACGATTATTCAAGAGTTTTAATAACAAAGAAGTCATAACTCCCATTAATATTTGGTATAAAAATATCCTCTTAAATCTATCCTTTGAAACATATATAAATGAACTTGAATCGTTCAAATTCGCGTTTTAAAACCGAGCTTCTAATCTGGCTGAAAATCAGCATAATAATCTGCACAAAAACTTTTTCTCAGTAAAGTTGTATTTTAAATCTCTCACACAAAACATAGGTTTGAACTGCATAACATATATTCTTTGAACGTATGGTTCCCAGCATAAGGTTGATCAGGAATGTAAGATTTTATGATCCATTGTTCAAACGTAAGACTGATCTCAACCGTATGGTTGATCATCCATACTTTTCTCTTCAACATTCAAACATAAAGTACATGATCCAATGCATGTTTTTTTTTACTAAATTAAGGTTGGTGAACTATACTTTTGAGAAATAAACATGACATTCCACACTAACATAGGGTTATTGTTCCATACTTTTCCAAAGGTAAGGTTCCTTTCAAATGTATGGTTCTTCTTCCATACTTTTCCAAATGTTAGGTTTCATAACATTAATTTTCTGATAATGTATTCTTGTTTATCCATTCTTTTCTGAAAACCATGTGTGACAGGTTCCATCCTTATGCTACACTCCTCAACGTAGTGTGTGAACAGTTTTTCCAGAAAATGATAAAGTAATTTATGAATATGTAGAGCATGAACACTATTTCCAAAACACGCTAATGCACTAAAAAGATTTCGGAATACTTTATCAAATATTCCAAGTTGATTAAACGCTTAAATATTATTCTAAAATAGAGAAATAAATAATATTAATTTCCTGATGTATACTTAATGTAAAACCATTAAAATAACAAATAAGGGCATTTCTGAATATCAAAATCATCACAAAGAGATAGAGTATTGTTATCAATGATCTCCCCTTAATAAAATATAGTTTTGTTGAAGACAACACTTTCTCAATATGTATGAGAGAAAGAGGTCCCTTATTTTTTGGGATTATGGTTAGAAAACAATAGTAAAATACTTATGTATAAGACTACGTATAAGAGAACTTCCCTAATTTTTTTAGTATATAGTAACTATTTTATCAAGAAAATAATTCTCTTCTTTAGAAACAATATGTGGATGTAGTTCTGGAACATATGTAATTAAGTGTAATAACATCGATAAGGTGTCTTGGAAATGACTCGGGGTAACCTTGTATTTGACAAAAATCCTTACTGCACACCTTGTTTGACACTCCTAGGTGATATTCTTTGGTAAATTTATATTCTATTTATGAACCATTATTAAGGGAATTAAAAATATACTTTATGAAAATATTTTATGAAATAAATATGGGATAATATTGATTGAAGCCTACAAATTGATATGTTAAAGAAGTAAATGTAATTTATAAGTTATCTGTTTAATGTCATTGGATTTCCATTTATATGTTTACTAGTATAAAATAATCATCCCTAATTTTCCCATTTATTATAGACAATGGCCAGAAATATGAGGAATTAGGTAAATAATCAATGTGACGGGCAATGTGATGGATCCTCCAACGAGATGCCCAGCTCGGTGGGAGAGGGAATCATGAAATCAATGATGATATTATCTTAGCTAACATTGTTTATGAATAGAATCCAAGATCAATAGGATTTCACAAACCCCCTAAGAGATAAAAATCAACAATTTATAGCTTCATATGATAAAGGCCTCATATATTCAATGGATTATAAAACCCCTTAACCATGTAATAATAGATCAACCCCATTGAGAATATATTCTTCATCCTTCAATTTTCTGAGAAAGAGAAGGTTCGAGTGATTTTTTATCATATGGAGGGAGAATCTGATCAGTGGTGGACATTGATCAAGAATACAAAACCTAAGTAAGAGATAAAAGCAATAGAGTGAAAGGAATTCTGGAAAATGTTTTTTGATAAATATTTACCTTGCAATATGTATCTTAAAATGGAAAGGGATTACCTTGACCGTAAGAAAACTATATAATGAATCTATCATGGGGTATGAGTAAAACATCACAAGACTTTCATGATACGCCTCCATAATTTTCGTTACACTCAAATTCAAGGTGGACCTTTTCTTTGGTTGGCTAAAACCTAGTCTAGAAACATCCCTAGATATATGTGACCTCGATAGCAATGAGAAAATTGACTAATGTTCTGTCAAAATCAAAATAGAGATCAAAAAATCCCAAAGGTATCATGGGGATAAGAAGTTTAAAGCATATATTAATTATGGATATCTGATAGGGAAATATAACGGTGCCAATAAATTTTAGCATCCCACTTGTAAAAGGTGTGGAATGAAGCACCCCAGAAATAGCATAAAGGGGACAAATAAATGATTTAACTGTGGGAAGGAAGAGTACCTAGCTAACAATTGATGACATGATAAACAAACTAATATTAATGAGGAAAATTAACTCTATCGTTAAATATCAGTGCATTATCCATTGCTTCAACTATAAGGAAACAGTGAACATTTCAAATAAATGACCTATGGTATGGGTTTTCAACGACTACCAAAAACATCCAAGGTACAGAGGGTGGATTTTTTCCTTCACTATTACTGAAGTGGATCCCGAAAAAGAAGTGGTGATAGGTACTCGAGTTATTAATTCATGAATAGTGAATTTACTTTTTGATTATGGTTTTATGCATTATTTCATATCCCAAAATTTTAGTAGAACTGTTCAAAACCCATCACAAATCATGGAAGTTGAGGTGTCATTTCAAATGTAAAATGGGGAAAAATTTTCATCTCAAGTATATAAATCACCCCTTATATAATTTTGGGGGCTGAAATTCCTATGTAACCCTTTAATACTACCTTTGGTGTAATTTAATGTAATTCTGGGCATGAATTGTATTTCCATAAATTTAACCAACACAAATTTCTTTGTGAAGGAAATAAATATCCATATTCTGAATCGACCCCTAATTTTATACAAGTGAAAAGATGATGATGCATACTCTTTACCCCCATCACCTCATTAAGGGATATTATTTACCTATAAGAAATTATATCTAGCTCAAATGAGTGATTTTATGGAAATAATCTTCCTTGAAGACATTAATATTTTGAGGGAATACATTGATGTGTTTTCTGAGAAATTTCCTAGTCTTCCTCCTAGCCAAGAGGTTGAATTTTCTATCGAGATTATAGATACGTAATTTCCATTATTTAATACACTGTATAGAATGGCTATTGTGGAACTAGAGGAGCTAAAAAACAACTATAGTAGAATCTAGATAAAGGGTTCATATGCTCAAGTGCTTCACCATGGGGTTCACCATTCCTCTTCATCAAGAAGAAGTATAGGTAAATGTGCCTTTGTATTGATTATCATGAGCTCAAAAAGAGAATAATAAAGAAAATTTATCATCTACCTCATATTGAGGACTTGGTTGATTAGCTACATAGAGCACAATACTTCTTTAAGGTGGATCTTTAGTCAGGATACTACCAAGTAAGGGTAAAGAAAGATGATATCACCAAGACCGCTTTCCCTAAAATATATGAGGACTATGAGTTCATATTAATGCATTTATTTCTCACTAATTCTCCAAAAAATATCATGGAATTGATGAATATATTCATGATGTTTTACCTTTATTTTTTTTTATATTCATTGTAGATGATATTCCATTATACTATAAAATAAAGGAAGACCATATGGAGAATCTGAGCATTGTGATAAAGACCCTATGAAATGAGATTCTTTATGTAAAGTACAAAAATGTGATTTACGGTGGATGGATGTCTATTTCATGTGTTATATCATCACAAGTAATGGGATATCTTTAGAACATTAAAATATGGAAGCAATTTATGGATGGTAATTATTACATTTGTGATTATTATCTATAGTTTCCATGGGTTAACCTAGTGTTGTCATTGATTTTTGAGAAATTTTTCATGATTTTCCAACCCTCTTAACAGGACATCTCAGATGGGAGTGAATTTTTTCTGGATGTAAAAATGTGAGGAAGGTTTTTTAGAGCTTAAAAAGTGGCTTGTCACCACTCCCATGCTCACATTACTAACAAGTGGCGAACTCTTTGTTGTATATAGTGATTCTTAAAAGAATGAATTAGGATATTTACTAATGAAAAATTATAATGTGATAGCATATGCCTCATGTCAGTTAAAAATTCATGAGTAAAACAATCCCATGTATGATTTGGAGTTGGAAACTGTGATCTATGCATTTAAAATCTAGAGGTATTATCACTATGGGGAGAAGTTTCAGATGTATAATGACCACAGGATCCTTAAATATATATTCACACAAAAAATATTAACATTCACCAATGAATATGGTTAAAGATCAACATTGATTATGATTACTCAGTCCACTTCCATCCAAGGAAAGCGAATGAAGTAGAATATTATATAAGTAGAAAGGATGAAATAATTATATCATAAATAAGAATTGTGAGGGATCTAATAATCTTAGATTTGAAGATCATGTATTGGTAATCATAAATAAAAGAACACCATCAATCCTTTCAAAAATTATTGGTTAAGTATATCTAGTGAAAAGGCTAAAGGATGTCTGAAGAAATGATGTGGTAATTCAAAAGAAAGTGGAAACTATAAAAAAAGGGGAAATTCTTGGAGATAAATGTTAATGATGAATTAATTGTGAGATTTAGGTCAAAAATATATGTTCCATAACATCCTGACTTATATAAGGAAATATTGGATGATTCGGATAGTTTTACACTCTCCATTTCCCCAGGAAGCATGAATATGTATTGAGATCTCCAAGAGAACAATTGGTTAGACAATATAAAGAAGGATATTTCTAAATATACATCATGGTTCCTGGTATTCATACATGTGAAGGGTAAAAGGAATATGTTTATGGGGATAATGAAATCATTACCCATACCCACATTGAAATGATAAAACATAACTATGGAATTTCATACTAGACTTCTGAAGACATCGAGAAGAAACGATTTTACATGGGTTGTTGTGGATTGTCTTACAAATAAAGATCACTTTATCACAATTCAAGAGGACTTATCAGGGTATCAACTTCCACAGATATACATCAAATAATTAGTAAGGATACAAAATGTACCACTAATGATTGTATCCGAAAGAGATATGAGATTCACCTCAATGTCCTGTAAAATTCTCCAACATGCCCTAAAAATGATCTAAACATCAGTACATCCTAACAACCTCAAACAGATGACCATTATGAGAGAACTATTTGAACACAAGAATGCATATTGCGACCATTTTCTATGGACATCATAGGATGATGGAAACAATATATTTGTCACAAACTATTCCGGGTCGATAACCAAACCGGCACCCGACTCCGTCAATGGCAAGGCCCATAGAGAATTCCCTATCCCCAAGTGCTCAAAAAAATGCTCATGGAGCATGAAAAAAGGTTTTTGATGGATTTTACTAAGTTTAAAAACATTAAATAACCAACGGTAATAAATAAATTGAATATGAGAATTCAATCCAAATAGGATTAAAAAACCATAATTTCAGTACATAGATTAAATAAAACCCACGATGGATACAATTAAAAATAATCAGTAATTCTAACTCAAAAACCACTGCATGGAAAGGTGGTAATCCCCCACAAACCATCTCCACAACACCGCACCTTGAATGGAATCTAAAAACCCGAACCACTGTCTCTAAGGACTCTGATGACCTTACCAATGTAAAACATTACCATATCTATTTACACCAAAAGGTGAAAATGTTGTGTAAGCCTAAGACTAGTAGGATTCCACCCCAAAGTATTCCATGTGATAAACATTTTAACGCAATAATATTATAGGTTTACATAAATAAGAAATCCTAGTAATAATTCATAAGAGATGAAACTATAAATAAAAATAGTTTTCAAGAGGGAAACATTAAAGAATGAACAATTTTAATGAAAACACACATGATTCTGAAATTACCAACCAAACACACAATATTATGATGGAAATTATAATATAATCAATGAGAACTAGTCATTTAAATACCCATAGGTACTGACTAATAGTGGAGCCATAGGTACATCCTATATCAGTGTAAAACTAACCAAAAACAACAACCAATTTCGTTCTCATGCATGATGCACTAGGAGGGGATGCCCCAATGGATTAGTGGTATTCTAAAATCATTATTATTTATTTATTGTTGTCATCATCAAAATTTCTATGTGAAACCAAGACAAGGCCAGTTCCAAATCATAAGAAAACTAGTCCTACTCGGACCACCTAAATACCTTGGCTTTCCTCTCTGTGCTAAATCATGTTTCACATGTTGTAAAATATCATTTTCACATAAAAACACCACTTCAAAATCATAAACACACCAAATAGTAAAAAACATTTTCCTCACCCTAAATGTAAATTAATAAACCCTTTAAGGGTTTTATAAAAACAATTAAGAGCTAAGACATGGGTTTGCACAAAATATCCATTCAGAAATCCTTTTTTAAGTCCAAAATCCCAACGACACCATACCAAACCAGATTTTTCAGCCCTAAAACCATTTAATAAAACAGTTTCATGAATCATAAAATTACCCCAAATGATACAACATGGAAGACACATAAAAACACCAAATTTCATGTAAAAATGTAAATTTAAAATTAAATTCCCAATCGATGTTTCCAAAAAATAGTTTTCAAAACACATAGAATGGATGGGAAACATGGAATATAGATTAATAAAGAAATATAAATTCATCAAAGAGTGTTTACACATGGAACCATCCACCTTGATTATCAAAAATTGAAAATAATTGTGTGAAACTTCAACCACACCACAAGTGAGTGAAATCCTACCCTAACTAAGATGATTGTACCCAAAACTCAATATTAAACAATAGGGATTTAAATATAGATACTGAACATTCATAACCTCAAGAAGGAGAGATGAAAACCAAAGGATAAGGAAGGAAAAAGTATGGAATTCACTTACATGAGGAATTGTAATGTTTCCCCACCGAAACCCCATTCAAAATGGGTTCCAAGGAATCTTAACGGAGATTTGAAGCCTTACATCGATGAAATGGTTGAATGGAAATGAAATGGGAATATTAGTTTTATTTCTAAGATGTAAAAATGGTGAAAACCCATTTTTTTAACTCTACGACACTGGGCACGGTTTAGTAAATCGTGCAGCCAGTTCTAGCCACCATCAAATCCTCATTTTCTCCCAAAATTCAAGGGAGACCAAGGGGTCATAGGGGAAATATAGGACAAAAATATATGAGATAAATAAAGTAAAAAAAGGTCATGTATGTGAAAATTATTTCCACAATGAAAACTTTCTACACCGTAAAGTTAGCCTGATGATGGATCAAAAAAAAGAATAGGTGCACTCTCACAACCCATGAATTCTTCTCCCATGTCTCATGCACATCATTCCCATGTTCCCAATGGACCCAGAACAATGGAATAGACGTTCCTAAAATAACCTTCTATTGGTAATCCACTATTCTCACTAGTTTTTCAACCATTGATAAATCAGGATCTATCTCCATCTCTTACCAATTCAACACATGGGATGAATTTAGATAGTACTTATTCAATTAGGCGACATGGAATATGTCGTGAATTGATGTCAACTGAGAAGGTATAGTTAAAATTTATTCCACCCTACCTATCCTCTAAGTGATCTAAAAAGGGATGATATACTATGGTGTGATCATTCCATGATTTCCCAAACAATGATGGCCCAAATGAAGGGCCACCTCCAAGAATACCTGATCACCCACCGAGAGCTCAATATCTTGCACAAGGCTCATCTCCAACAGTGAGGTCTCCCCTTCCTCATCCCAATAAATAGGTGTCCATCAAGTACAACCATAGATCACATCAAAAGAATCCATTTTAATAGAGGAGTAATAAATGTTATTATAAGGGAACTTTAACAATACTAAATGGTTATCCCACGATCCTATGAAATCCAAAACACAAGCATGAAGCATGTCCTCCAAAATCTGATTTTCCACTCCGTCAAACCATCTTTTTGAAGATGGTATGATATGATTATCTTAATCTGTGACACCAAATCCTTCCAAAGGCCATACCATAACCGATAGGTAAAATAGGGGTCTTAATTTGAGACAACTGCTAATGAGAAACCATGAAGCCTTTCAACCTCCAAAATAAGAAATCATCCCAACTCATGAACTATAGCTATCTATGATCAGAATGAAGTGGGATGATTTGGATAGATGATTAACCACTACCCAAAATAGTGTTCTTACCCCAAGGTTTATGAGGTATGATGACAATCAAATCCATGGAAACCTCATCTCACTTCCAGGTTGGAATGGGTAATGACTGTTGCAACCCAGATGGCCTTTGATGTTTTTCTTTTACCTACTAACATGTATAACAACTTGATATGAATTCATCTATTTATCATATACTTCCTAGATGTCATAACTACCAAAAAAATCAAAATTTATTTTTTTAGCTCCATGATTAATAGACCACTAATATTTGTGGCTATCTTGCATCACCACCTTCCTCAACGATAATGGTACCACTAAATGGAACTTGAAGCACAAGATACCCCTAGGAGTCAAAGACCAATAAGAAGAAGTCTTGCCACCATGAATACATTTCATAAACTACAGACACATCTCATCACTGGGATTATCTAAATAAATCAACTCTAAAAGATATGGAGTCAACTAAACTCTTTCCAAGAATACACATCCACTGTGCTCCTTGGTCTCCAAAAGAATTTGAGGAAAGAGTTCCTTCAGATTATACTCATCACTAGACTTCTTCAAAGCCTAGGCTAGCACATTTCTACTAAAGGCATTAGAGATCACACTAACTATACCTTTGGTATAGATAATATCAAAGTCAAACACCTATAAATACTCAATGCAACATCACCGACTCAAATTAAGATCTTTCTCTATAAAGATGTAGGCTAAAATATTATGATAATAATATACCATAAACATATAACCAAAGAGGTACTGATGAAAATTATTCAAAGCATGAATCACTACATTCAACTCTATGTCATGGGTTGGGAAATTATTTTCAATTGGCTGGATTCAGTGAGATTCATACACCACTACATGAGCATTCTGCATAAAAACACACCCAAGAACCATACATAAAGCATCAAAATACACCACAAATCCATTTTCAGATTCCATTATGTTCAAAATGGGGGGGGGGGTCATAGTCAAAAGTTGATTCAAATACTTAGTGGATGAATGACATTTTGGTCCCCATTAAAACTTCACCCCTTTCTAGGTAAGCATGGTCATCGTCGAAGCAAGAAGAGATAGATCCTGAAAAAATAGCCTGTAGTAACCTTCTAGACCAAGGGAAATCCTGATCTTGATGACATTCTTCAATTTATCTGATGAAATAACTGCACTTATCTTCTCAAGACCCACCAAAACTACCTATTCTGAGGTGACATGACCCGAAAACATCACCTTACTTTTCCATAAAGTGAAGATGGAAAACTTTTCACAAAGGCGATGACCCCACAGAGTGCCCAACAAGATCTAAAACTGATGTTCATTCTCTTCAATAGATCCAGATGAAACCATGGTATCTTCCATGAATACCACAAATAATGAGATGATATATTGGTGTAACACCCTATTCATGAGATCTATAAATACCATTGGATAATTGGTCAATACAAAATGCATGAGTAAGTACTCAAAGTTGTTGTACCTGATTCGAAAGGTTGTATTGATGATATCTTCCTCTCTCACCATGCATTGGTTGTAACCCAAATGAAAGTCTATCATGGAAAACCACTTTTCCCCCTTCAAATGATCAAACAAGTCATCTATTCGGGCAAATGGATATATGTCCTTGATGGTTACCTTATTCAGCTCTCTGTAGTCAATAAACAACTAGAAGGACCCGTCAGCCTTCTTTGTAAAAAGAATAGGAGTGGCCTAAGGAGAGACACTAAGGAAAATGAATCTTGTGGATTCCAAATCATCCAAATGTATCATTAATTCACTCAAATCAGTGGGTGATATATGATATGAGGGAATAGAAATCATTAGTTTTCCTAGTTCCAAATCTATTGAGAACTCCCCGTCCCACTCTGGGGGTAAGCCTAAAAAATAATCTTGAAATACCTCCAAGAACTCATCCACTATGTGTGGTAATCCACCTATAGGAGCACAAAAATATTCCGCTAGCAAGTGTGAAAATAAATAAAAGGTATGGTTTCCCAATTTTGGGAGTGGAGGTCTTACATGACCCAATTGGGGATCCCATTCCCCATGAAAAACCTAAGAACTTCCATAAGGTTCTAGAAAACTCACCTACCGCATAAAGAAATTAATATTCTCTTGGAAGTGAACTATCCAATCCATAACAAGGATCATATCAGAAGCTCCATATCCATGACCAGGAGTTCCCATTCCATCTCAACCCCTGACATGGAAAGCATACATGATGACCACCTGAGACCATGCTCATTCTTCTTGCCTAATGGAGTCACAAACTCCATCATGAAAGAAATCAGCTCAGTTGTCAAATTCAGCAGACTCAAAAGACATGAATAGATAAAAGTAATAGAATCAATAGTATCAAATAGAACTACAACAATATAAAATGTAATAACAATGGTACCTTGATCTTTCTAAGGTCATGTATCTGATCCCACTGGTTTCAGATCTATGGAGTGAAGATTCTTAATATCTACCTATGAACGGAAGCTCACCTATGGATTTTCCATGAACTATATCTGACCAAAAGACAATCCCACACTACCACCATGATTAACAGACTAAGATCCCACGATCCAAGATGGCTCTAACTGAACTGACACTCCCATGGAAGCCATGAATCCCACCCCACATTCAAGGGGATGTGTCACCAAGGAAAAGAGATAAAAGTTCCCCATAGCTCCACATAGATAATAAGGTCTTAGATTTGATGTACAAGATTTTCGTATGTGCCCTACCCACCATCAGGTTTGGCACACAATGTACCATTCATTAGAAGCCACAAATGAAAACCACCAGGTAGGATGTCTTGAACTACCATCTCACTTCTTCCCCTTAACATATCTCTTTTCATTCTTTACGGATGAAATTCTAGTACCCATCACTGATACTATTCTGGAGAAAATAGACCACATGTTTCATACAATCTCTACCGTACAAGCTCGATCAAGCACCTCAGCGTTGTTCTTCACCTTCAACATGAAGACCTGAGAATAGATCTCTGGTCACAATACCTTTTCAAATCTCCAAGCCTTTATCTATTCAATAAATACTATCTAAGGGATATATCATAATAGAACATCAAAGCGGTTGGCATACTCCATCACTGACTGGTCCCCTTGAACAAGATCCATAAACTCCTGAGATCTGGCTTATGTCAAGACATCAAAACATTACTAGTCATTGAAGATAGTCATTACATACTTCCATCTCATTTTCTCATTCTTCCTAGATTGCAGCACTGAATACCACCACCAATGGATAGGACCTTCTAGAAGAAATGAGGATCATTTTACCCATACCTCCTCTAGTGTGTTAAAGAACTAGAACTTGTGTTCGATCTTCTCAATCCATCTATATTCTTCCTGACGATTCATGCTACCTCGGAAGGTATGCGGATTTTTGTTTAGAAACTAATGGGATTTATCCTTTCAAGGAAAAGGTTCATCTTATCTAACTAGATAATAAGTAGGTCCCAGTCCCTTCCCTAGATCCTATAAATCCTAATCCATAGCTTCTATAAACCTCTGATCAAGTAGTGTGGGAGAACTCTCTCTAGATTCATCATGTTGGTGCATGGGAGCTTTCTGGGGAGGCATGTTTCTAAAAAAGGCAACAATAATTTGGGAAAACCTTAATACAACAATTATGAAACATTTCAGCAATAACATCATATGTAAATAAATAAAACTCATCACAACTATGAAATAAAAAACTACTTTACCCCAACCAATTTCTTCATGTAGACTCTAGCCCTCATGTCCCATAAAAAGATAATTAAACTATGAATCCTAGCATCCCCTGATGACTCGAGGTCTTTCATGAGAGGTGTGTGTCAGGAACCCTACTCACATTTATAACTCTAAAACTTGATATTAATAGATCATGTCTTACTAGACTCATCCCAAATAATATGAACAAAAGCGCTTAAACATTGTATGACACAATTTTCTAATGGACCAAGCTAGGTCTCCAACCAAACTGGTACCCATTCGAATCCATAGAAAGGTCCAAATGGAATTCCCTATTCCCACTGGTTGGCACAAGTTCTTGGGTATCCTGGGAAAAGGTTTTGAAATTATTTAAAAGAGTTTATAAAAATTAAAAAACCAAAAATAATAAATAACATGAAACTGAACATTCATTTAAAATAGGAATTAATCAAAAAGTGTAATTTCATTTCATAGTTTAAACAGAACCCAAGAGGTACACAAAAAAATAAGTAGCAATTATAACTCAAAAAAACCACACAGAAAGGGAGTACTACCCTCAAGCCATCTCCACCACACCACACCAATAAAGGCAAGTAACATCCCAAATCGTCGTCTCTATGGACATTTCCCTTACATGTGACAAACATTAACTAGTCTACATACACCCAAATGTGTATGTATGGTGCGAGGCTAAGAAAAAAAGGTTTCCACAAAAAATTATTCAATGTTATAAACATTTTGTGATAAAAATAAAGAAATATTTCATAAACATGAAATTCTAGTAACAATTTATATGAGATGAAACTTTAAATGAAATTAGTTTTGGAGAGTTAAACATTAAAGAATGAACAATTTTAATGAAACTACACAAGATACTGAATTTACCATCAAAACACACCTTATAATGATGGTATGTAAAATATAATAAATGAGCACCAGTAATGGGAAGTACCCCTAAATACTATAAAATAGTGGGGCATAAGATACATCATATCACAGTGTAAAACTAACAAAAATCCACAACCAATTTCGTTATCATAAACCAACAACTACGGGGACACCCTAATAGACTAGAGGTATCCAAAAAAATAATCATTATTTAGTTAGGATAGTCATTTTCAAACATTCTATGTGAAATCAGGACAAGGATACTTTTGAATCACTAGAATAATAGTCCTAGTCCACCTAATTAGATACTTGGGTTTCACTCCTTGTGCTCAATCAAGTTCCATATGTTCTAAAATATCATTTTCACATCAAAAAAAACTTCTAAAACTCAAACACACTAAATAATATAGAAACCTTTTCCACACCTTCAATGTAATTTAATAAAACCTTTAAATATTTTATAAATCAATTTCAAGAGGCAACAAAAGGGATTTTACACAAAATCCATTAAAAAATTCTAGTTAAGGAAAAATTCACAACCACACCATACCAAACTAGAAATGGAATCCATAACACAATTTAATAAAACATTTTTATGAATCATAAAATAACCCCAAATGATACAACATGGAATACACATTAAAACACACGATTTCATGTAAAAATGGAAATTTAAAATTATATGCCCAATTAGTGCAACCAAATTTTGTTTTCTCACAAAAAAAATGATGGAAAACATGACAAAGAGGTTAATAAAGAATGATAAATTAATCAAAGAATGTTTACGCATGGAAAAACCTACCTTGAATATCAAAACTCCAAATCTGTGTGTGAATATTCAACCACACCACAACTGAGTGAAAACAAACTCTAACCAAAATGATTGAACAATGAAACTCAATATTTAACCCTATGGATGAAACCCTAGCTTCTATAAATTTAGAACCTCAAGATGGAGGGATGAAACAATAATGATAATAATGGAATAAGAAAATAATTCACATACATGATGAATCTTGAAGTTTACCCACCAAAACCCCATAAAAATGGGTTCTAAAGAAGCTTGAGGGGTCTTGTAAGCCTTCCATGGATGAAATAGTCGAATTGGGGAAGAAAGGGGTGCATAAGGTTTATTAACAGAAGGAAAAAATGGTTAAAGTCCATTTTCTAAAACTTGGACACTCTGCAAGTTTTTCTGCATAGTTTAGTAAACTATATGGCCAATCCATGCATCCTGTTTTGGCATCCCAAAAACCATCATTTTATTCCATAATCATGGTGGATCCTAGGGGGTATAGGAGGGAAATTAGGCCAAGAATAGAAGAGATAAATATCTGAAAATAAGGTCATGGATGTGACATCTGCCTTTAGTCTATTTCTCATATAAATTTTTTTTCCATTCAAGCATCCAAATGGATCCCTATAAATCCTTTTCTGGGAAGAGGTGAAGAACCCCTATATACTGGGTTGATATTGGGGAACATAAACTACATGGTCCTAAAATGGTTGAGGTAATATTTCACAAGTTTAAGACTATTCAGCCACACATAATGGCTACCTAGAGTCGACAAAACATCTATATTGACAATCATCGATGAGACATAGGGTTTGATTTTGGAGACATTCTATTCTTCTATATATCTCCACGGAAGAAAGTAATGAGATTTGGGAACAATTGACTTTTTAGTCCAAGACACATTGGACCTTTTGAGATCCTTGATCACATCAGAGTGGTGTCCTTTCCACTAGAACTACCACCAAACATATCTCAAGTACATGATGTATTCTATGTATCCCTCTTGATAAAGTACATTCCAGACCCCACACATGTACTCAATTAAGAGGTGGTACCGAATGATCTTTATTATGAGGATCATCTAGTAAAAATCATATATCATAGAGAAAAATATATACAGAATAAAAAAATTCTAAGAATAAATCAGTTTTGGATGATCCAAAAATTTGAAGAATCATTGTGGGAACCAAAGGAAGATATGAATGAGAGTTAGACTAGTTTTTTAGTGCAGGATAAGAAAATTTTGGGGGTAAAATTTATTAAGGGGGTGTAATGTAATGACTAAAAATTTCATAAATAAAATTCCCCTTTTTGATTTAATTAAATGTATTGTGATATAATATGGTTATAAAAAATTCATTCAGATATTTTATTTTATTATATCCAATTGGATTTAAATTATCATTTTGTATCATTACCATTTATAATATTGTTCTTGACCAATTATCACATGGTGAGTATAAATATAGAGTTATAATAAATAAAATTGGCATAGAGAAAATAATTGATGACCTAATCCAGTAGCATCATACTTTATGAAGCCCAGTTATTAGAGCTTCTGAGGGAGATAATATCCCTGGGCATTTCCCATAACCAGTCCCAAGTTTAGATCTAAAAACTAAAGCACGAGTGAAACCATTTATAACATAAGTTCAAGCTCATTTAGATCACGACCCAAACCTTGTTCTTTGAACCACCCCAAGAAAGTACCACAATCGCTCACCTTACACTTAGAGATTTTTCTAGTGTATTAATAGGATATGTTTCTAAAACCTCTAAAAATGAGTATATACATTGTTTTTTATATAATAATGAATATTTTTTTATTCCAATTTTTATGACATTATAAATGTTTTTTATTTTGAAACAATAATGAAAAAAATTTACTTTTTATTAATATTAATATTCAAAAAATGAATTTTTGAATTTTTGAAATAATTAATATTTTAATAAAATATTATTATTAAATAGTATTTATCAAAATATAAATGATCACATAATTTTTAATGAGCCAACTTTAAATTTTATATGGATTTGAAAGCTGTTATTATCAAAAACATATCATTTTCAATAAATGTCGGTTATTATTTTAAAAGTTAAAATTCAAATATTTAGAAAATTATTTAGATATAATTAATTTTATTTTTGGAATTAAAACATTTAAATTATCCAATAGTTATTTTTTCATAATTTTCTGAGATAGTAGAATTTTCCGATAAAAATTAGATACCATATAAATATAATTTGTGTATTATAATAACTTAATGACCCAAAAGTGGTGTTATAAATACTATAAAGGGTATCCACATCCAAATATATTTTTTACCTTTAATATAATTTCATTTTATGTTTATTTTATTTATTTTTTAAACCCATTATGAATCCTCCAATACATAAGATATATTTTACAATTTTAAAATTCCTTCTTTTAGAATGTTACTCACCTCCACATAAGAAAGTTCAATATTTTCTATGTTCGTCCCTTTTACATATAAATTAATTAGATCCACTCCCATTTGGAAGAAATCATGGGTAAAAAAATTTAATAGTTTGTGGTATTGTATTTTCTATTATGTAGTGTCCAAAACATAAATAATAATGAATCCCAACCCTTTTCCTATATAAACCCACCCAATATATCACTTCAATTCACTTAAAATCCGTAGATAACATCCATACACGTAAATAAACTCTCTATAGTCCTCCCAAGTCACCCCCAAGCTCTCAAGAATCTACCCTCAAGCTTTTGGGGTCACACACTCAAGTAAGGGACCTTCCTCTCCCCCTTTCAAATTCAAGTGACTTCTATGAAATTAGTTCTTTTAATTTCAATTGGATATATTTTCATTAATATATAATCATTCCCTTACTTACTATTTGATGATATTTGAGTCAGGGATCTTTTATACTTCTTTATTTTAACCCTCAATTATGTCATTACAATGATTAAATTATATAAGGGATCCTCACCTTCCTCTCTTTCAATTCAAGAACCTTCATTAAAATTAGTTTTTATAATTTCAATTTTTTATATATTCAATTATTTATTATCATTCTCTTATTTTCAAATTCATGTTATTTTAATGTAATAACATTTATAATCATTCATTTAGGCCCTTTCTTAAGTCGTTACTCTGCCAAAAGTTCATAATTAATTTCCCTCTTTTCATTTCCATTCAAGAACTTATTTTATGTTATGAACCTTAAATTCCATTTTCATATATTAGAATATGTTCTTCCATATCCCACTTATTGTCCTTCAAATATCTAAATGATGAAAACCCCCTTTTCCCTACATTAATCCCCCCACGATCCTTTAGGTACACTCGTTACCATGTCGAAATCTATTTATGGTTCTTTTCTCTATTCAATTTTCATCAATACCTTATGTCTTCAATTTATAAATTTCTAATTTTGGGATTTGTATTTACATGTCCCTAATAATTCCCATTTTAGGTCTATGTTATGGTAAACCCCTTTTTTAAGATTTTTTTGTTTTTCTTAATGTATGTTTTTTTTATGTTTCAGTTTATGTCCTTTATTTTGGCCAAATAAGTGTTTCCCAAAGTTCCTGAGAGGGCTAGGGGGTGTTCTGGGGGTTAGGATCAAGAAAGATAAGGGAAACAAAGTTTTGGGCATGTTTCATGGTTTACACATGGTTAGTGAAAACCGTTTAGAGCATCCCAGGTAACTGTATATCCTTGGACTGAGGCTTGCACATGGGTACCGTATGGTTAAGATTGCCATGTGGAATTCCCAGGAAACCATGCATAGGGGTGATTTTGGGATAGTATCTCTTGCATAGTTTTCACACAGTTTGGAAAACTATGTAGGTAAACAATATATCCCAGTAATCTTATGAAATTTACAAAAATAGAATTTTTGTATTTTTAACCCCAACTCGGGATTTCCACCTTTATTCCCCCTTGAAACCCTATTGACGAGCCAAATCTCCCTAGAGCCTCCATGGGTGATTATACACCATCCATAGGTTGTTTGGACAGTCTTCAGTTGCAAATTGAATATCCGTGTAAGTCTAATCTCCCCATTATTTCTTCTTCTTCTTCCCTGTTAGGGTCTTTATCTATCATCTATTTCCTTCTAATGTCTAAAACTCTTTTTTCTGGTTAAAGATATGATAAATCATCAAAAGATGGCTGAATCCAGATCCAATTCCACATTTGGGAGTGCATTCATCAATGAATTCATGGTATGTCGTCTACATGTTATATCCCATAGTTTCGTTTGAGATTTTGCATGCTTGGGTTTATTTCTTGGTAACCCCTTGTTGTAATTATGATCCTTTGGTGAGATTTGGTATAAATAATGTCTAAATGATGAATAGAAATCCTCATGGTCCCCATGGGACACATAGAGGATGGCTTGAACTTCGTAGGGCCACCCATGGGGTGTGGGGATACTTTCTTGGCCTAGAATTTGATAAGTATGTTCTAGGTTGTTTTGTGATCATGTAGAGACCTTATTGAGTATATTGATATTCATAATGGAATCCCATGTAAGGTATTAGTTTTTTTCATTGGGGTAAGAGGCTAACGGAATATGTTAGTTATTCTTAAGATAGTTAGTTCATGTGAAGCGGTGAATATGATAAATTGAAAAAGGTATGTGAAATGGGAGAATATGTTAAATGTAATTTCATAATGGAATTGTTGAATAGTATTAGTAATCTGGGCTTCAGAATGGGAATTGGGATAAATGATCTATGTGATATAAATGGAAAATGTTATAATGGCTTGTGACACGATATGATTTACCATGTTTATTGTTATGTATTATTATTTCTATTTCAATTAGTTGTGTTTGGTTGTGTGTGGTGAATGGATGGATCACAATATGTGAATGGATTGAGGTGCGGGATAAAGGACTACGGCACCTCCCACTAGTCGAGTTGGAATGATTATTTAACTCCACCCCCAATGCAAGAGTTAGGGAAGGGGAAGGGGCTTTATTTCCCTAATAGTTGCATTCCACCAGGACTGAGGCTTCAAGGTGAGGATATTGTAATGTTGTGATATTTTATCCCTTGTTAGTTAGGGACTTAATTACTCCATTCTGAAAATGATGTATTCCATGAACCTTGTGTGATTGATTTTGACCCAATAATAAAAGAGACAAAATGGATTGGCACCATGGGTAGTATATCTAGGTAGAGATTGTTAACTAGTTTCCCATGAATTGAATTTAATTTGGTTGTTATTTACTTACACTTTCTTTCACTATCTGTTATATGAGATATTTGGTAGAAATTTTTTGTGGTGTACTACTGAGTGCTACTCATACCCTGGTTGTGCCACCATTATGTACCTAAGCATATTTTATGCTTGTAGGCTAGTACATGGGAAAGGGCCCTATGCTATGGAGTTGATTCGGAAATGGGACATGCATGGATGAGGTTCTATAATTGGAGATAAGATCGTTTGGGGGGTTCCTCTATTTGTCTTTATTTTCAGTTTTTTTCACTTTTCATTGTAGCATGACAGACATATTTATAGTTTCTTATGGTTTGTAATCAATTTGGGATATGTTTGGCTATGCATGTTATTGGTTGTTTCTTATTATTTCCACAATTTATATTGTTATATGTTGTGGATTACTCTGGTAAAGAGGGTATAGTCTCCCAATGTGACCTATTAGACCCTCACTGCTAGTCGAAAACCTCTAGTATACAGGGAGGCGCTCTTGAGATCATGTGATGACCTGGGTCTGGGATGTTTCCAAGTGGCATCATATGTGTTCTTTTCTATTTCATACAATTTGGGGATGGTAGAAGTGATATTAGTATAGTTTCAGGCCTTGTTAACGAGCTCATTCCCGGGAGTAGCTAACCAAAGTATGGGGTAAAACCCAAGTCTTCGAGGGCGGGAATTGTTATCCATGTTGTGTGTTTTATGATTTTATGATATTTCACCATTGGGTGATGTATATTTTGGTGTGATGTGATAGTTTTATACTATGTTTCTTGTGGTCATAATGGCATGAGTTTTTGCATTCATGCATCATTCTATGAACCAATGTTTATTACTAACTTTCATCATAGTAGGCTCACACACACAGGATGGGTGTGTGGAACATAGTGGGTATAATGAATTTAATTTTATTAAATGAGGAAAAAAATGTGTCTAATGATACAATACCAATAGGTTAAAAGGGGGAGAAAATGTTAAAACATAATTAAGTAAATATAATTGATAAGGGTATTCATGTGAGTTAGTTACCTCATGTTAACCATGACCTTGGTAGGGATGCTTGAGGGTAGTGTGTCGGGTATGATCATACATGTTTATGTGGTGTACATGAAATGATTTTTTTTGGATAGTGAAGATCCTTCCATCATTTAGTATGAAACATTATGGTTTGTCTTCTAAAACTCATGTATGTAATTGTAGAGAAATGCCTCCATAAATATGTGTGTTAGTTGGGTGATAGGAGGACACTAGTGAGAATTCTCCCCCAATAGTGTAGAAAGTGGTTTAAGTGGTTCAAGATAACAAGGAATCAATGTTCCATGAGAATCTTACTCGTTTTATATAGATGATGGAATGGGACCCAAGTTAGTTTGTGCTAATTATGATCGAAATGATCAGGGAGTTTTAGCTATAACACCCTCAGACCATTACTGGAGAGGGTGGGCCAGAGGTATCATAGTTTTGGATAGAGTTTTTCTTGAAAATTTTAGATCATATGAATACTCTTCTAGAGAAGCGAGTCAAGCTAGAATGCTACAGGTTAAGAGGGTAGGCCAAGCATTGGTGGAATCTTATGGTTCAGATGGATCAAACTAAAATAATTGTGTTGAAGGATTTTGAGGAAACGTTTCTAGAAAATTACTACCCAGAAACATTGAGGTAGGACAAGGTTTTAGATTTTATAAGTTTTAATAATGTGGTTGTGTTAGTGATGGATTGTGCTATTCGTTTCACTGACTTACGTAGATTCATTCCAATGAAGGATGGAGATGAGGCAAATATGTAAAAATGATTCTTGGATTAGAACATGAATGAGATTAGGTTCCAGGTGAACATATTCCATCTGAAGAGGTTTGTATAGGTAGTGGACCAAGAACATATCTTAGAAGGGACCCTGAAGGGAGATTTTTGAAGTGGAATTGTGGTTACAACTAGGTGGAAATATGGTAAAACCTCCAAGGGAAATAAGTGTAGTTTTGGTAGTTTCAAAAAAGGTGAAAGTGTGCAAAATAGTCAGAAGATAGGGGAAGATTCTCAAGGTGGTTATCAGGTGTTCTACTGTTAGTGAGGTAGGTCGGGACACATTCGGGGTTAGTTTCCTAGACCAATAGTTTATTGTTGATCATGTGGTAGGATGGGACATATAAAGAGGTTCTGTATGAACCCTCGAAAAACAGGCATGGATTGGAGTCAGAGGTAGATACCAAGTGAGGGTAGGGGATAAATCACCCCATATTAGGTAGGTAGTGGGAGCTTAACTGGGCGTACTAGTAGGGGTGGTGGAAGTGGAACTCTAGAACGAGACATTTTTCACCATCAGGGCAGTGCAGTGTAGGGTACTCAAGCTAGATCCCAAGGTGACATACAATATTTATCTAGTTTAGTCTATACCTGTAGGTGGCAAGGCTAGACCTTATACTATTTGATGAATAATTATTATAGATTCCACACTTTCTAATCCTTTGTTTGAAATAGGTTCCACACACTATTTTATCTCTACATAGTTCATGGTATTGTTGGGCCTAGCCATGGAACAAGTGTGTGGGGTTTTGTCGACTAATTCTACATTGGGGGTGAAAGATGAAGATATCAGACAGTGTAGAGGTTGTTCCTTAGAGATTGATGGAAATCATTTCCTATGGAACCTGTTTGTCCTAGAGATTCCATGTTTAGACCTGATATTGGGTATGGACTAGCTAGTGCTTTATCTGGACCATATCGACTATTACAGTCACAGGGTAGCATTCACATCTTCCAATTAAGTCACTTATTTCTTTTATTGTGATTGAGATGTATGATAATTCAATGCATGACTAATTTTTTAGGATCTTGGGAAACTCATATCCCATGTGGCATTCCATATTCTTGATGATGGAGAGGTGTAACAACATGTTCTTCCTCCAATGGTGGATCAATTTCCTGATATTTTTCCTGAGTATTTCTAGAGGCTGCTAAATGAATGGTTCATTGAATTAACAATTGAGTTTCTTCGAGGGTAGAACCAATTTCTATCCCACCATATCGAATGGTGTCGATAGAAGTCCAGGAACAAAATTTTTAGCTAGAAGATTTGTAGAAAGAGGGGTTCATTCAACCTAGTACGTCACCATAGGGATCACCCGTGTTTTCTGCTAGGATGGTTGATGGGTTGTTGAGGCTATGTGTTGATTACAGAAAGTTGATATAGATTATGGTTAAGAACCAATACCTTTTCCCCCAAAATTATGACCTATTTGACAAATTTAATAGTGACTCAGTGTTCTCTAAGATCGACTTGAGATCATGATGCCATCAGTTGAGGGTGAGACCTTCTAAGGTATTACAGAAATAATTTCAGAGTATGTACGTGCTATATAAATTTTATGTGATGTCGTTTGGGTTGACTAATGCAATTCCTATGTTAATGGTGATAATGAATCAGATATTTCACCACTATCTAGATCAGTTTGTGGTTGTCTCTGTCGATGACATATTGAAGTAGTCACGAACTCTTGATGATCATGCCAAACATCTTGACATCATCTTTAGTACACTAAGAGTGTATAGGATTTACAATAGTGTATCAAAATGTCCATTTTTTGATTGATAAAGTGAATTTCATGGGACACATCATTTATGAGTCAGGCATGTTCGTGAATCCAGAGAAGGTCTAGGCTATGGTTTATTTGGGGAAGCCTAACAATGTTTCCGATATCCAAGGTTTTCTGGAATTGGATAGTAACTACCGAAGGATCATTACAGATTTATCTCGTTTGTTAGTGCTACTCTCTACAATAACCATGAAGGGAATTAAGTTTTACTGGTCGATGGCATGAAAAAATGATTTTCAATAATTGAAATAGTGGTTTAATAAATCACTGATTCTGATCCTACCTGAACCCTGTATGAAGTAGACCATTTCATGTGACGTGTGTGGAGTGGGAATCGGGTTAGTGTTGATGCTGGATTATTGGGTTGTAGCTTATGGGACTAGATATTTGAGTACATAAAATCCTTTGATTTTGAGTTGGTTTACACATGAATAAATGGGAATATTGTTGCAGATGCACTCAGCCGGAGGACTCGAAATCAGGTGGATCAGAAATCCAACTCTGATTGGAAAATGATTTCTTTGTTTGGTGTGACGAACATGGAGGTGCAAGATGGGCACAGATAAATGACGATTACATCTATAGTGATTGATTCTATAATTTTGGGATGGGTCAAGGAGTGTCTGCTGGAAAATATGGAGTGTTTTTTCATGAAGGGATGTTTTAAAGGTGTGGAGTTTCCTTCTAGTTTGGTTGTTAGTGTTGATGGGTATTCCTTTTTTATGGAAGTGTTTTGGTATCAGTGAGTGTACATGAAGATCTGATGTCAGAGTTCTATGCATCGTACTGGGAATTTCATCCTGTTTTGACTAAAATGTATCATGATCTTCATTGGTAGTATTAGTGGCCTAGAATGAAGAAAGAGGTTGCAAGTTGTGTGGAACAATGCCTTACCTCTCAATAGATTAATTCTAAGAATCAATGTCTAGATTGTTTGTTACAATCATTAACCATTCTATAATGGAAGTTAAATAATGTAATGATGGATTTTGTTGTGTTAATTCCATGGATTCCCTGAAATAATGATGCAATCTAGGTCATTGTGGATCAGTTGAATAAGTTGGATCATTTCTGGGTAATCTCAAAAACCTATATAGTTGACTAGTTTGGTCAGTTATATGTCTAAGAGATTGTGATATTTCATGATGTACTGAGAACTATAGTTTAAGATCGTTACCCACATTTCACATCGTGCTTATGGTGGGGTCTATAAAAGGATCATGGTACCCAAGTGTTTTTACATACGGTTTATCAGCCAAATATGGATGGGTAGTCAGATCATACAATTCAAGTATTAGAGGGAATCTTGAGAGCTTGTATTCTAGATTTCAGTGGTTCGTGGGAAAAGCGGTTTCCTTTTGTTGAGTTTTCTTACAAAAAAGTTTTCAGGCAACAATTATGATGGCGCCTTTTGAGGCACCCTATTGAAGGCCATGAAGATCTATGTTGTATTGGATAGAAGCTGGGGAGTTTGAGTTGTTAGGACCAATTCTTGTGTAAGAGATGTCTGAGAAGGATCATTTGATTCATAAGCGGATAAAAATAATGCAGAGACAGAAAAATTCATATACAGATTGGTGTCACAGACCTCTCGATTTTATGGTATGGGATAGTGTGTTTTTTCAGGTGTCACAAAGGTTGGGTCACCATCAAATTAGAAAGCAAGGAATGTTGGCACACAGGTATATGGGCTCATTTGAGATTTTGGAAAGGATCAAACTGAATGATTACCTATTAGCTCTTCCATGAAGATATGTTGTAATACATGATTTTTTTCATATTTCACAACTCTAGAAGTATCAATATGATCCATATCATGTTATAAACATTTACGATGTAGAGCATGAGGATAATGAATCTTTTGATGAGAATTCGGGGAGTGTTTTGGATCACAAAGAGAATATCTTGTAGGGAAAGTTTGTTCCTTTTGTTCAATTTTTATTGAATAGTTGAAATTTCTAGGAAGATACTTGGTAGATTGAATATGATATGTGGGTTCAATAGACCAATATGTTTGCTTCATAGTCTCAATGATACTCAGGAAGAACGGCATGAGGAAGAGCCTTCTTAAGGTGGGGAGGTTATATGTTCTAGGGTTTTTTTTATATGGTATGTTTTTTATTATGTTTTATTTTAGGTCCATTATTTTGGTAAAAAAAGTTTTTCCCAATGTTCAGGAGAAATCTCAAGTGTGTTTTGGGTGTTCAGGGTTAGAATGCAGGGGAAAATTGAATTTCTAGGCATGTTGCATGGTTTTCACACGATTAGGGGAAAATGTGTGGAGCATCCCAAGTAACCATGAAGCCTTTGAAAGAATCTTGCTCATGGTTTCTTTATGGTAAATATAACCATGAATAATTACCCAAAAACCATGATAAAGGGTGATTTTCTGAGTGTATCCCTCCCATAGTTTGTGCCCAGTTTGGAAAACCTTGCGGGTAAATCAAACAGCCCAGTAATGTTGATAAATTTTCAAAAGTTCCATTACAGGATTATTAACCCCAACATGGTATTTCATCCTTTCATTCCCATTGAAACACTCTTAAGGATCCAATTCCCCCAATATCTTATAGGGGCGATTCTTCCTCATGTTTAGGTGTTTTGAAGTGTTGTGAGTTGCGAATCAAAGATCAGGGTACGTCTAATCTCCTCTTTTCATATTCTTCTTGATTGGGTTTTGTATATTTCTTCCAATTCCTTGTTAAGCTAGAAAACCCTCTTTTTTCTAGTGAGATTATGGATAATGATTCAAGAGGTGGTTTAATAAAGATCTAAGTCCATGTTTTGGAGTGTCCTCATCAACAGATTCATGGTTGGTGGTGTACAAGTTATATCCCATAGTTTCTTTTGGGATTATGCATGCTTGGGTTTATTCCTTGGTTAACCCTTGTTGTGATTGTGATCCTTTGGTGAGATGTCGTATAATGAATATCTAAATGATGAATGGAAACAATCATGGTCTCCATGGGATAGTTATAGGCAAACTGGACCTTTATAGGGCCACCTAATGGGTGCGCTGATACTTTCAAGAGGTAGAATTTGATAAGTTATAGGTTGTTATGTTATCATGTAGAGCACTTTTTGAGTATATTGATATTCATAATGGATGTACATGAGAGGTTTTGGTTATTTTTTGTTCAGGAATAGGATTATGAAATATGTAATATATTCCTAAGAGAGTTAGTGCATGTGAAGCGGTGAATATGATAAATTGATAATGGTATGTGAAATAGAGAATATGTTTAAGCGGATTACTGAATAGGATTAGTGAGATAAGATTGAGAATGGGAATTAGGATAAATGGGATAAGCGATGTAAATTGTAAATATGATAATGGGTTATGGAACAATATGATTTACCATGTTTCTTGTTATGGATTATGATGGCTATATGTGTCAGTTGTGTTTGGTTTTGATATTATTGTGTCTGGTGAAAGGATGGATAAGCATGTGAACATGGATTGAGGTGTGGGATAAAGTACTAAGGCTCCTCCCATGGGTCGAGTTGGATTGATGCACTGACTCCATTCGTATTGAAAGGGATAGGTAAGGGGTGAATCTCTATTACCCTACTATTTTCATTCCCCATAGAATGAGGCATCGAGGTGAGGATGTTGTGATGTTGTGATATGTTATCCCAGCTGAGTTAGAGAATTTTGTACTCCCTTTTGAAAATGATGTATGCCATGAACATTGTGTGATTGATGATTACCTATTAATAAAAGAGATATAATGAATTAGAACCATGGTTAGTATAGCTATATAGATTTTGTTAACTAGTGCCACCTGGAAATTTTCTTTCCTTTTAATATTTTTTATTTACACTTTCATGCACTATATGTTAGACTAGATATTTTAGACACCATTGGTTGTGACTTACTGAGTTTTACTCACACCCTACTTGGTCCTCCATTAGGTACCCTAGTAGATTTTAATATTGCATGTGAGGAAAACAGTAAGGGGCCTATACTAGGTGTTGAGTTGGATATTGGAGATACATGGTTGATGTTAAAAACTTGGAGTCATGACTGTTTTGGGCATTATGTTTTTTTTCTTTATTTTGGGTTTTTTCACTTTGCATTGTAGCATGACATGACATATTTACTATTTCTTGTGTTTTGTACTAAATTTTTGAGATGTTTGGATATTCTTGTTTCAGGTTGTTTCCAATTGTTTCCATGATTTTTATTGTCATCTGTTGTGGATTACTATGATAAAGATGGTATAGTCTCCCCATGTGACCTATTAGACCCTCACTACTAGTCGGAAACCTCTATCATACAGGGAGACATGCATTAGTTCATGTGACAACACGAGTTAGTGATGCTACAACTTTCTCTCTAATCAACCCATATTTATGGATCGTTAAGTGACATCAGTATGCTTTCAAAATTTCAATGCGATATTCCATGCCAAAACAATTGTGTAGTGAATACTAAACCCATTTTATATAAAGGATTTCACTAATATGTACATATTATTATTTATTAGCGGCTTACACGTATTTATTCTACACTCTGTACTCCTTGAATAAATTATTATGATGAATGAATCCATGTTTTATGATATATGGGTCACACATAAGCATTATAATGAAATTAATTTGAGGGGTGCACCATAATAGCTCTCCAATGCATTGGGTGCTGTTTAGTATCATGATATTCCACATTGGGATAGGGAGTGAACCAAATTTCATTATGGGACATTGTCCACCATGATTTCATAGAGGGATATCCTTGAACTATGTTTTTGATTTAGTGTTTTATATTGTTTTCACATTTTCCATGTTTCCTTTATGATTATCATTCTTTATCATATCACAATGTTCATGCTCAAGATTCCAACAAATGTTATCTCCATTGATATACATATTGTCTATCATGTATTATATTCTTCATGTTATACCACGTTTATTCCATTATAGGTATTTATAGATCACCCCTTTCGTATGTCTTTCCTAGGATACCCCGTGTAGTTTTAAAAAGTTATGGAAGTTTATAAGTATTTTATGGATATTTTCAATAATTTTTTCATATTCCTTGTTCAAAATGGTATTTTATGTACCTAATTCCTAAGACACTAGACTTATTGATCTTTTGGGTTGTATTATGTATAATTTTATATAATAAATCATGTATTAAAGTTTAATAAATATATTTTTTGTTATAATATATATATATATATATATTCCATTAAAATAAACATGAAGTATTTGATATATTGTTTTATATGAAACCTCTAGATAAAATCCACTATGATATAGTATACTGTTATAACGTAATCGTTATTATGGTGGTATGAATAATAATAAACTTGTTATGAGATATATCTAAAAAGGTGTTATATTGTGAGAATTTATAAATTAATTCATATTAAATAAGTACCCACTATTCATTAAAGTCATTTTTTTCATAAAAAATGTGTTTTATTAAAAATTCGTTTTAATGATTTTTTTCTGTGTAGATATTATAATTTATTTTTACTAAGTCTAAAAAATTGTAGAGCATAAAACTAATAACATTTGTTAAATCAACATATAAAAATTATCTTAAGGTTGAAATTTATTATTTTTGTACAAAAAATAATTGTTTAGTCAATAGTAAAAAATAAAAATTTTATAGAGAATTATATTTTCCAATCAAGTATTGAAATAGATCAAGTTTTTTTCAAATTGATTTTAAAATTTCATTAGAAAATTTTGATTGAGAATTATGAAATCATTGTTATGTGAATCCAAATTATTTTTAATTTTTATATGAAACATTTTATAGTTAAATATTCATTTTTCTGTAAAACCATTTTTTGATGTGTTTAGTTTAAATATAATTTATCCCACTAATAGAAGTTGAATTTTTATAAATGGATTATATATTTTTAAATTTAAATTTAAATTTTTTTAAGGATAAAAATTTATTTTTTTGTCCAAATGGATCATAAAAAGAGTAAATAATTATTATAATTATGGTTAACATGAGTTTGTTGGGGTGGGGGTTAAACTAATAGATAACAGAGATATTTAAACATAATCTTATAAAAAGACCATTTTGTGGCCATATTTAGACCATATATCATCTCATATTCAATGATTAGTAATTTTTTATCAATTTTTGTTTAATAATAAATTATTATATCATTAACATTTATGAGAAATTCGAAGTGTATCACCCCCTTACTTATAAAAGGACATTTCAACTCTTCTCTTCTCTGCAATTCAAGATCAACTAATCTTATAAAATTATAGGAATATCTATTTCATGAAATCCATAACCATTTCCTTGATGTTTTATATTGATCATAATACAATATTAGAATGTTTTAAGGTGCAAGCCAAAGGAGGTATCTTAGTGAATAGGTTTAACTCTTAACCGAGAACTTTTAAACTCATTTCTTTTTCCACATTATCTAAACTTATTGTAGCCTTTATAAAATTATGAATATAGTATCATAAAAAGATTAAAATTTTATTATGATTATTTCACAACCTTTTTACACTAATTTTATATCAAATTAAAAGTAAAATTTTTACTCATGTGTACATGTAGAATACCACATCCATGCAATGATAAGAATCATTTCCCCTCACCGCCTCACCTAGATTTTTGTAAAAATGGATTTTACAAATATATAATATATTTTTGATGTGATAATTATTTTAGAAATAAATAAATATTATTTATCTTTGTTTCTTTCTTTTAATAAGAAAATTAAATCAATGTTTATGTATAGGTACGAATTGCCATCTCCATTATTGGTGCGATTCATTTTATTATCTCAAACTTTTATGGATGGTTCTAAAAATGTTTATAATGAATATATATAATATTTATAACATGATTGAAATTATATATATGATTTAACCTATTTTTATGATCATGTATAGGAACTTCCAGAAAGAAACTTTCATGAAAAATAAAATAGTTAACAATAAAAAGCAACAATTTTAATAAATAATTATTAAAAAATTGGCATTGAAGAGCTATAGATGGGTCAAATAAGATGTTATAAGTGTGAATATGGTTTTATTATAAAATAATAAATTACTTAGATATATTATAAATTATTCTAAATTACTCGTGAATTAAGTTAAACTTATATTATGTATATTATGTTACAATCTCATCTATATCAGGACTATTTGTACATAAATTTATAATGATGGAATGAAAAGATATTTGTCTTCCAAATATTATTTATTTTATTGACCAATAGTTATTTAAAGATTTTACATTTTTTAAATTAAATTATCTTGTGTTTAAGTGCATAATATATATCAATAAGTTTTTTAAGGAAACCAGAATTTGTTTTATTATTCAGCTGGGAATCTTTTTCTTATGTTTCCAAAAAAATTTAAACTATTTTAAATAATTTTTTCATTAATATACACTAAATTTTGGCCTAATTTTTTTATATATTTTAATTTATATTAAAAAATTAAAAGAAAACTTCTTTCAATTTCATAATGATGTACTTTGGAGTTTTTATTGAAAATGGGAAAGGAATCATTGTTTTAACAATTATGACATGAATAGAATTTACTACCACCATGACAAATCAATGGTTTAGAGACTTAATTACATTTTTTTAGGTTTAATTTAAAATAAAACAATTTCCATAATATTTTGATAAATTTTAAATTTTAAACAAGTGATTTCAAAATGAAATGGTTATTTTCCTCAAGAATTGATTTGATGATCATTTAAAGAAATTTTTATCATTGATGACATCCTTTGTTGTTACTGTAACTTCATAAGCGATATGATGCTATATTCCATAGATATTTTTTCTCTGTATGATTTTAGATTGTGATGATGAAATTTTTATGAAACCCATTCTATTTTCTATGTCTTATTCAATAATGAAAAAATAAATGTTTTCAAAAACTTATAGAATACATATGAATAGATTACGATTACGTGTTTGGTGGGTCAGTTATATCGCTCCAATAAATTGGGTAAATATTAACCTTTTATATGATCAAATATTTTAAGGGAGGTTATCCCATTCCTAAAATAGGGTAAACGTGAGGTCAACCCAAGCCTAAAATTGGGTACCTGGAGGATATAACAAGCCCTATGTAGGTACATGAGTGGTTATCACAATCCTAACATGTGATTAATGTATTAATTAATATCCTTTACATAATATTTCTATGATTTTTATTATTCAAAAATCTATTCCAAAATTTTATGACATGATATTTTGCTAATGTTTTTCTCTCAAGGATATTGTTCTTTTGATTTTGTTAATATTCATGTCTTATGAAAAACCAAGATAAGTTCCAGGAATCATGATTATGATCGATGAATTTTAGGGTTTTATTTTTAAATATTATGATCATATTATCATAATATTATGTTATTGTTTTTCTTAATTTATCATTGAAATATCCTTTATTTACCCTTACTGTGCATCTAAGATCATATTTTTCTATGATTCCTTTTCCCTGAGATATAATGAAATATCCTCAAAATAAAATGTCTAAGATGTTTGATAGTATTTTATAAATTTATGGGATATGTTATAAATTATTTATATACCTATTTTTTATGTAACCATGTTTTGAAATACACAAAATTGTTATGGTTTTGGCATAGATCAAAATGATATATAATGAATGTTGATTTAATAAACATTAATTTTTATGTATGAAATATTTTGGTCTCTTAAATATTTTTCCTTTATATTAATTTAATAATCATAAACATCACAAAAAACTATAATCATATGTCTCCTCACATGGTCAACTTTCCAATTGTTCTTTATGACATATTGTTTGGTATATTCCATGATCTTCTATATTATCAATAATACTATACTTATTAATATTAAGAAACTTTTACAAATAGTTATGATTGTTTTTATGCAGACATGGAGGTTTCATGAATTTTATATATTTCTAATAATTCCTCTTTTAATGTGACCCTTGTACTTTAGCATTGGTTTGTTCTTACAAATATGGATCATCTTAAGCCTCTGAATACAAGGAATTTTCTAAAAGTGATTCACAAAACTCATCTGATCCACCCTACATTATAAATTTTAGTTTCTCATAAGCCACCCCTATTCAGGATCCATCTTACATTTTTCTTTACCGCTTCATGTTTTTTCTTGAACAATATCCACTACTACCTCAACATGAATACTCCATAATCTATCTTATTAAAACACAAACTTCAAGATAGAAAACTAATTTCATTTTTGATTCATCATATATATTTAAAACTATAACTTATGGACAACTTATGTGTTTTATTCAATGTGAACCACATCTAGAAATAATATTTTTAAAATTTAAATTTTCATTTCTAAAATTAAGTAATTGTAAATAATGATTTTTTGGGAAAACATGTGAATAAAATAATATAAAAATATCCACAATTAAATGGAAAAAAATATGTAATTAAATATTAATTTGGAACAAAAAAATTTAATGGAATGTAAAATAATATAAATTTTTCATTGTCTTGGTATTTAAAGAATAATTGAAATTATATAATTTTATATTTAAGATCAAATTAATAAAAAAATATTGATGATATATACATATATTGGTTATGTTAGTCCCTTATATCTCTTCATTCCCAATAAAAATAAATATTCTATAAACTCGTGAAATATTTATAAGGGAAAATATGACGTGATATAATCAAAATATTTAAACATGACCTTATATAAATATTGTTCTAAAAATAAATAGGGGTTATATGAATTGTGGTAACATTTTGGAATGAATGGAATATTTTATAAGAAAACAATAATAATTAAATTAAATAAATATCTATTTTGTGATCAATATGAAATCTAAATATGGGAGTACATATGGATATACGAACTTCCCCTCTATGAAATTTGATAATTTTTAAATCTAATATAGTATTATCTTACAAAAGATCAATTGAAGATTTTTTAAAAAGGGGGGAAATTAGGTTTCAAACATTATAAAATAAGGTGTATTTTCCATCTATAATATACATGTATTCCATTTCACATTAATTCAATACTTTTACAAAAATTTTGGTATCAAGAAAGAGTACTTAGTTTTTCTTCATCAATGTAATCATTAAATGATAATTAATTTTTTCTCGAGGACATAAGGTAAGGGTTGCATTATTCTTAACATCTAGTTTTAAGTAGCAAATTGTTTCATTAATTTTTTTATCAACGTATTCTCTATGAATTTTCCCTATTATATGATCTTTTTTAATATTTACATATTGTATGACCTATTGTTTTGAATTTATTTTTTTTGGGTTACCTAAACATGAATATTTTGTGGATTAAAAGATGCATTTTTAATATATTTAAACCATATGTGTTTTATTCATGAAATAATATTTGATAGATTTAGGATCATTTACAAACTCATGTGGGGCACATATGAATGATAAATAATGATGATAGGTGGTAATGAAATTCTGGGTCCCTATAATACATTAAGTAATGTGATATATCTCATGATATGAGAAGTAAGGTAATGTGGAGTGATCTTAATCCATTATGGGAATCTATTAACAATATTTATCAGAATAGGGAATAAAACTAGTCAACGTTCAGACTCTTATACCTATGTTATTTGGTCTTGATGTTTAGTGTTAAACTTTGTATATTATGACATGTCTTATGTTTGCACCACCACTTATGTTCTCTCTTGTATATTATGCTCTTATGATATTTGACTCATAGTATATTATATTTTTTTATGGATATATTATTTTAATGGATAGATGTTTGTTTTTCAAATAAAATATTTTTCATAAGTTTCATGTTTTCCCATGAATATTTCATGGTTATTTATTATCTTATAATATGGTTTTATGAAAAATTTATGCAAAATTTTATTTTATTCATTAAAATAAATGTTTATAGGTGACCAATTTTTTTCATGGAAATATTTCTCATGGGTTTTAATGTATTTTGAAGGACTAATATTTTTATATTACTTTTACTCCCATTAGTAGTCTCATTAGGTAGTCACCACATTTTTAAATGATATCAAAAAAGGATTAATGGTTTGTGCGAAAAAATATGATGTTAAATTTATATATTTTAATTTTATAACACTAAATAAATCATGTGTTTCATTTAAATAATTTTGGATTCGATGAAATAATTTCAATTTGGTGAAAAATGAATGTGTTTTTATGTAAAGTTTTTTTCCTATTTTTCTAAAAGTGTAAACCTAAAAGGTTTTTAGAATGTAAATAATGAATTATTTAATATAATCTATTTAATTTTGAGAAGATTATTCTTGGTTAGTTACACGTAGGATATCACTTTATCATTTTTCATATGTACACAACCTAATTACTTCTTTTATGTATCTCCATATATCACAAATACTTCCATAATTGATGGTATAGTGATAGTATATGTATTGATTAACCCCTTCATCAAAAAAAAAGATATTTGCATATTTATCAGTGTAACACCTTAGAAATTCTGAGGGTGAAAAGGCTAAATGTTTTTACTCATGAAAATATGGTTAGTATTTTTTTGGATCCTACATTATTAAAACACGAAAATTATGAATCTTGATATAGTGTTTAGGATTGGTGACTTCTTAGTTTGTTTCCTCGGGTGTGTGTGAGTGGAAAAATGGACATTGAAAGAACATGTTTTGGTCTTTTTGGATAGTCATTATTATGAAAATGTTCCTTGGTGGGTAATATCACGTGGTGTAATGCCATGGAAACCAAGGTATCATAGGAGACCCATGGGGTTAGAGGATAAGATTTAGGGCATGGGGGGTCAGGTTATGAAAAATTTTATCATACTATGAACCCAATTGGAAGTGAGGTCGCACTTTCTAGGTTGATAAGTAGGATCCAAAATGAGAATTTACTACTCTAAAGGGTGGGGAGTGATTATTAAAACCCATAAAATTAAATGTATAAAAGAATAAATATTAATATCTATGTCAACAGGGCAGAAATTTATTTTTGAGAGACTACCAAATTATTACATACCTTTCTTTTCATGTAGTAGTGGTCATGATGGCTGAGCTCTTGTGATGTTTCCTAGGGTTTGTGTGAGTGAGGAAAAAACACACTGAAATAACATGTGTTGTTATGTGGGGAAAATAATTAGTATGATATATGAACCAGATGGGTAATTTCATGTGGTGTGCTAGGAATAACACCAATGTATTACAGGATACACATGGGGTCATATGATCAGGTTCATGGATTAGATAGGATGGGTCATGAAAATCAATTAAGATAAAAAATTAATCATTTTCATGTTTTCTAGGTCAGTGTTCTCAAAAATCATGATAAGTTTCTCCCAAAATGGTTATTATAACCATCTAATTTAGGGAAACTACATATCATAATTATATATGTGGGTTTATAAAATTCCGCAACATATTTTTTAACTAAAGGGTCTATAGATAACTTTTTATAATAGAAACATGCACAAATAATGTGACTTGTGATATTTATAATTTATATTTACTCTACATTGTTTAAAACTTTTCCTTTTCAATGTATTTAGCACAACACTCAAGTGATACTTATGTTATTCTTTTTTCTTATAGTATATGAGAATGTCATCTATAAAACCCCAAAAAATCATGGTAATCTCTCAATATATTATTCATCATGTTTATGTATATTTCTAGAGAAATATTCAGTCCAAATGGAATCACAATAAACCCATAATGTAAATTTATTATAAGAACAAAATTTCTTATAATATACTTTTTATCCACCCTTAGTAGATTAAATCTTAATAAATTGTTGACCAGTTAGAAGTATTTATCCCCACAAAGTTTATTAAACAATTCATTGCTCATTGGAAGAAGAAATTTTCTATTTTCTTTTATATATGTAATATTTTCATATTTAATTATAAAATGAATTTAAACCTCATTTATCTTCATACAAAGGATTTTTAACCCCATTGGTGAATAATTTGGTGATATTAAACCTTTATTCTGGTTTTCATATAGTATCTTCATCAAATTTTCTAGTTCAATGGGTTTTATTATATATTGATTCTTGGATATGGGAATTATATTTTTATAATATCTATAGGAAACTATACCTCAAGATAATGAGGAATACAAGAAAACTCTCACAATGTGAATTTCTATAAGGGGGGTTCATTCCTCTATCTCAATCATTTTAGTTAAATTTAATTTCACAAAATAAATTATATACATTCTTGATAAGGAGTTCTCTATGGCGATTCATCATTATCCATGCAGTTGTGTAATATTAGAGGATGTTTTGGTTTATGGAAATTGATTTCCCTCTCCAAATAGACGATAATTGATCAATATAAGGACAGCCATTCCATTCCCATAATAACATCAATTTCTAAAAAATAGAGTATATCAATGTTTACAAATAAATTATTCAAAAAATTGTTAATTGGGGATGTATTATATACTTTCGCTATAATGATTTCACCACATGGTGTATTCATCAATAACTCAACCTTCATGTCTTGAGGCAGTGTTTGAATATTTCTCATAAAAATTCATGATCTAAAAGAAATCACATAGCTAGAACCAAAGATTGTATTTAGTATTCTTCAATTAATTATGATTAAAAATTTTACTATTTCATTTTCATTATCAACCATAATAGTAGTGATAGTGTAAGATCTTCATTTATAACATATATATAGAGGTTGTTATCATTGGTTGTCTTCAAGGACCTTTCAATTAGTGTATTGACTAGCATAGTGTACTTGTTCCTTGTATTCGAAACATTGAACCTGTATGGAGGAATAATATATTCATTCATTTCTTCTATTTTATTGATTTTATCTTTCATACTCATTTTCATTCATTGTCTACATTTATTTTTCTTCCAAAATTTAAAAATTTCCCCCTTACATTAAGTCAGTTTCATATATTCTTATTCCTGCACATTTGGATTATGTGGGAATGGATATAATTTTAACTATGATTTTTATCTG
Source organism: Viscum album (assembly GCA_963277665.1). Lineage (NCBI taxonomy): Eukaryota > Viridiplantae > Streptophyta > Magnoliopsida > Santalales > Viscaceae > Viscum > Viscum album. Next base: position 792,227,385 of record OY728120.1, read on the forward strand.
TTGACCCTACAGAGTTAAATTCTATTTATCACTACTTACCTACATCCTTATTAGATCATTTACAATAAAAAATATCCACATTAAATTTAATAAAACATTAAAATATTTCTCCATTGTTATCAAAATATCATATAATTATAGAATTATGAATACATAGCATTAATCCACTATGGAAATTATAATACTTTATTTTAGAATAAATGAAAATTTTAATTTCATTCCTTCTAAATCATAGGAATTTTTATTCAAAATATGAAATTGATTTACCCTCTCATTGCTTCATCTGATGAAATTCCCTTTAAATTTTTATACATTGTGTTAAAGAAAAGTATTTATTGAAAAATGTTTTTTTTAATTTTTTTTTTTAATCAACTCAATTTCTTAATTGGGATTAATATTATTGATATGTTTCCACCATAGATCAACATCTCCCTCTAAATTATATAAGATTAGTATACCATTCTCTTGCTTAGTGCATTAGAGGGAAAAAATTATTCACAAAATAATTAATCCATTGTTATATTATTAAGGAATTGAAATATCCAATAAATGAGTGAGGTATTTTCCCATATATAAATCTATCCCAAAAGGAATTATTTTTGGATATGTAGGTATCTATATTTGGTTCAGGATATTATTCATAACTTGATTGATATTAGTGAGTATCTCTAAGAGGTTCTTGACTCCCATACCCATAATATTAGGAATTTAATTTTTGGAAGTAATTACATTTCCTATAACATTGGTTTTTTACATGGTTCCACTTACTTCAAGTTATTCCATAAAATAAAGTAATGTAAGGTATGGTAATACCCAAATTAAAAATCTTTTATAAGGAAAAATATGAACATAGAATGAGTAAACCAAAAATGAATTTCATATCTGAACATATATCTTTTTATGATTCAATCAAAATTATTCATGGTATATTTCAAATTTGGGCCTCTATATTAATCCCCCAAAAATAAATAGACCATTATATAATAACAACTATAAGGACCCACATCTTATAAATAAAATATTACATCATTCCAATCATAAAGAGGACTTTTCTTTGATTTAATAATAAATGAGGCTTCAGCCCCAACCTTTAAAACAAGTATACCACTAAAATTTGATGTCTAGTGTATTTATGAGATTAGATACAACATTTTAAAACAAACTACCTAACATATAATTTAAATATGAATTATTTTTCCATATATTTCAGCCTTCTCCTATAAATATGTTTGATTTCATAAGGATAAATATAAAGTAGGGGAGAACATAAAATCCCTATAAAGGATTATATAAGAAAACAATATTGTGAAATACCACTAATAATATAATCATAATAGAGATTAAACATAAGTAGTTACATGAAGGTAAAGAATAAAAGGAATTGTATTATAAGTACATTAAATCATGAAATCAGTAGAATGTGGTTTAATATAAAACATTCCACAAATATAAGTCGAGTCTTTCTACCGAGACATTATAAAATAATGGTCTATGATAACTACACAAGCACTAAACATGGAATCCCGTGAGATAAAAGAATTAAAAAATTTATTAGGATGATACTTAATTTTTAACCCACCTTTTAAATGAATACGTATCATGCTTTTTTGGGACACATGTAATCATAAATCAATCATCTGCCATAAACATGAAATAAACCCATTAAAATAAAATGGTATATATAATGGTGTCATGAATTATAATTAGTTGATGAACAATATAGGTGTCCAAAATAAGATGTAAAATTTAATATTAAACATTTAATATTATAATAAGAATTTATTAATGGATTATAGATAATGGTGAAAAGGAAAATAATAAAGGAAACTACATAGAGGATTTGAGAAGTTGTAGAAGAAACTTTTATGTACTTATCATATAACAGCATTGGGTTTGTTTTTATAAAAAAACAATATGTCATAAAGGAATTTATAAAACCATATAAATTATTATAAATGAGTAGTATAATTATTTAAATAGAGAATAAAATAATAATAACATAGAGAAGTGCAATAACGGAAACAGAACATTAATAAGAATGAAGTGTTTAAAATATCCCCTTATATTGAGTCGAATGCACTTTGGATTCCACCCATAACATTATTAATAAAAAATTATAATTATTAAATATAAGGCTTATAATTTAAATAATTTTCATCATGTCAATATTATTACTTTTTATCCATATATTATTAAATTATAAGTTCTCATGACAGTTCATAGTGGTGTTTGAGATGTTCATCTTGTAGTACTAATATTTCATCAATAATGGGTTATTAGTCAATGATGATTCTTCTATAGAATATATGTTATGGTTGTTTCTTAGTAGAGATATATTTTATTCAATTATTCTAAAACAAATATATTTTTGTTAATTAGGAAAGTGGATTCAAAAGGATATGTGTTTCTTGATAAACTTCTCTTTTATGCAGTTAAACTAATTTTGAGTTTTATCATTAATATTATTAATGTCAGTTTTTTTATATAATTATAGAATCAAAAAAATTAATTGATTTTGATAAATTATTTATTATTCTAAAAACCCGTATTTAATAGCCTACTGTTTTGGTGAAGATTAAAAACATCATCTCTCACATTGCTAAAATAAGACCATTGCGGTGTGAGTGATGTTTTTAAGAATTAAGTAAACATAAGAAATAATAATCATGAAATTATTAATGTAGTATAATTATTCAATAATTATAGTATTTACGTATTATTATTAGAGTATTTTTGAGGTTTACGGGGTTTTATAAGTGAATGAGAATTTAAAAGATATTAGGTGAGAAAATTTACCTTCATTTTAAATTGTGCTTTAGACTCTTCCTTGAGTCCATGATGGTTTGTCATTAGGTTAGGATATGACCCTAGAATGTGATGAGGTATGTTTAGAGATTAAATTTGGTATAGAATAGTCATAGGATACTATTTATAAGTAATGATAAAAGGTTGGAATCAAGTGTGTATTTATAGGAGAAGGAGGGGTGTTTTTTGTATAAAATATTCTACATTATTTATTTTAACTGAATATTTTCAATAATAATTTTTATTGTAAATTAATTTTATTATCCTAAGATAAGTATTATTTTTTAAAATTTTACACTTTCAGTGTATTTTTTCGTCATTATAATGTTTATATTAAAAATAAATATTCAAAATTAGAATTTTTTTAGAATAAAATATAATTTTGACTTTATAAATTCATTGATAGGCATTAAAATTATCTGTATTATTTTAAAATCACTATTTTAATCACTAAATACATTTTACGTCATTATAAATTGGTTATAAATTACTGATTCATTTTTATATCATAATGATGTCATTAAACTTATGGTATATGTCGAAACAACCATTTCTTTATTCTGAAAAACATCAATATTTTGAAAAAAAAACTAAAATTGCACCCTAAGAAAATTACAATGTGATGATTCCAAAAGAATGGTACTTTTATCTAAATAAATTTCTATATTAGGTTATTTAGAAACTAAAATTTTAACATGAAAAATATTTTTTTCATAAATATGTAAGATATAATATAGAGAAAATTATACATATACATATTTTGAGTATTATGATTTTATAAATAATTTTATGATATTAAAATATCAATATTTATCTATTTTTTATGTTAAATATTATTTATTATATATTTCACTATTCCTAATGGTAACTTTATTTTCCCAATGGCCATTTCCTATCCCCGAATAACTATATGTGTTTATAACTTCAATAAATACCTATTATATTCATCTAAATTCATTCACTATAATTCCTCTCAGGATTTTATATTCTTTATTTTGAAAATTCTGATTATATTACTAATGATTGGGTTTTACAACCTTTTTTACATTTGTGATAATCATTAGTGACCATGATGTATCCGAATATAACTTAATACTTTTATTATTAACTTTTTTATTATCCCATTGTACAATTTTCAATTTTAGGGATTATATTAATTCTTTATTCTTAATTTCCTATGTTAGTGTATTAAAATAGTGATGATTTTTTATTATGAGGTTCGTGTGACTTATTTATAATGTAAATTATATCTAAATAACATAGTAATATATTTATAAACAATTTTACATAAAAAAGATAATTCATTGAAGGCACAAACATCATTTTTATTTTTAAAATTTAACCAAATAAAATAATATTGTGGAAAAATGGTTTTGTTTGATTCTCTTTAGTGTGTTTGGAAAAGTGTTATCCCTTAAAAATTTCTCACTACATTTATATTTAAATGAATCAAATGAATCAGTATATCCCATAACTAGGTTTGGATTCATACAAGGTCATCATAAATGGAATTACAATAAATAAATAATGTGGGGTTCTAAAGGAAACATATAAAATTTAATTATTTACTTTGATTTAAAATAAATAAATGATGTGGAGTTCCCAAGGAAAGATATCACAATGAATTAGTTACAAACACAAAATTATCCAATTCTCTATAGGAAAATTGTTTAACAAAATTTATATAAAAGTGATGTCTTTTTTGTCATAAAATAAATATTGAAAATATTTTTAAATAAAATTTAATGATATACACAGGTGAGATAAATAAAATTTAATAATTTATAGAGAATATATGAGGATTTGATGATACAAAAAAAAAATTTCACATTCTTTGACCTGGTGAACTTGATAATAAAAGGAATACGTAGAGTTAGAGAAGAACATGAATTTTTTTAGTATTATGAATCATATATTGTGAATATTTACACCTCACTTAAATTTAATTGTTCCTTTTGTTGAGGAAATGTTTCCCAGCAAGGTCTCACTATATGAATTAAAGATGTTATTATTGTATATGAGATGATGAAAAATCAAGATAATATTATAAATAAGATAGTTTCAGGGAAGTAAAATTCAGGTAATGAATGAATCTCATTATTGAGGATGCTTTCATTACAATGAAGTTGATAAATTGATTTAAAAATTTCCATTTAACAAAAATATGCGAATAATAAAATTCAAAGGAATGTTTCCACATTATTTCTTTCAATGCATAATGGTTGGGTATCTCAAAGGTAATTATCCAATGAAATTCCAAAATGATGTAAAGGAAATATTACCATAGAATTAATCCTATGAGTACATAAAAATAATGTTCATGAACAAGAAAATTTTCATTAAAAAATAACATTGTTTAAAAAAGGGTCATGGTTTTAAGGAGTTTTAAATCGAAAACAATTATGGATATTAAATATCATTGTGAATAATTTATTGTAGTTTTGTTTAGAAAACCACATAATGTGAAGTGCCCAGATCAGTGTGAATCACTGAGAGGGGGAGGGGGTGAATCAGTGATCCCTTAAAACTTTTTACTAATTTATTCTTATCAATTAAACCTCTATGGCTTGTTAAGGCCTCGATCCACTCTTCTTATGTCTCTCAACCTTTCCTGGATAATGCAGTAATGAAAATGCACAGGACACAAGGATTTACAAGGTTCGGCACCAAAGGCCTACATCCTTGCCATGCTCTCCCAGCATGGATTCTCCATTATAACCTGTTAAAATTACAATGGTCGATACAGAGTCCCACTGTATCTCTCCTGAGTCCCACAGGAGGGTCTTTATACTGCGTCACATAGTGTTACCAGAGTCCCACTGGCCTGCTCCAGAATCCCACTGAAGACTTCTTCTCCCTGAGTCCCACAGGGTCTTCTCTTGGCTCCTCGAGTCACACGAGTAGCTCTTCTTCTCTTTAAGCGTCTTCAAGTATCTTCAGCAGTCTGGGATAAAGACTGCTGGCCTTGCTCTGTACCTCTGATCACTTGAGTTGATCAGGTCTTCTCGTCTTGCTCAGGCTTTATCACCTTCTTCCAAGGATGACCTGGCCTCTCTCTTCAAGAATCTTCAACAGCCTCTGATGAGGTCTGCTGGTCTTGCTCACAACTTCTGATCACTTCTGTTGATCAGGCTCTTCTCAAATACTGAAAACTCAGACAAACAATATCTTTCACTTCTGTCTGGCTCAGTCTCACTTCAAAACAACTTCATGCACTGAGTGCATGGCAACTCTGTCTCTTCATGCAGTGATTGCATGGCCTTCTCAAATTCTTCAAGATCCTCTGGTCTTGGTCAACTCAAATGCACACAAGCATATTTGGCTTGTTTACGTGTGCACGTGCATGCATGCATGAATGCACTCCCCTGTTCTTCTTCTTGGTGCAATAAACCCTTTACGGGTGTAGTCAACTATAGCACACACCTTCTCACTTGAACTTCACACTTTGTTCAATGTGTTTACACACTTAAATGTGTGTTATACTTTGTGTGAGTATCCTTCTTTTCTTCTAAGTGTGTTCACTCCACTTAGTGCACAAACTAGGTTCGGCCACTTTGTTGTTTTGCACACACAACTTGTTCATTGATTTGCACACACACAATGAGTGTATATTTGGCCTCCACTCTTTTTGCACACCCCCAAGCTATGCCTCGGCCTTCCTTTCAAATGCACACACACACAAAGTGTGGTGGTCTTCACTCTTCAAGAATGCACACACAAATTCACTAAGGCCTCGGGTCTTCTTTGGTGCACACCCACTACCTTCTTCTTGTATTTGCACACACAACCCGAGTGTCTTCAAACAGAGGCGCGCAAGGGTCACTTGGATCCAAGGCTGGTCGGGCGCGCAAGTTCTTCCTACCGCTGGGCGCGCAAGTGCAACACCCGCGGGGTCTTCCTCCTGCCGCACAAGGGTGCGGGCAGAGAGGGAACAAGCCTCGGGCTCGCAAGGTGTTGCGGACACGAGGTCTTCCTGCGGCACAAAGGATTAGCGCGCAGGGTCCCCTTCTTCTTGTCGCGCAAAGGTGTTGCGCGCAAGGGACTCTAGCCACACAAGTAAACTTGCGCGGGGCTTCTTCTTCGCGAGGCAGAGGGCTCTCACGGATCAACAGATCTTCAACAAAAACATCATCAAGCATATTCATGCCTCGGGTGCTCCTTTTATAGGCAGAGAAACACTTCTAAACATCCACGTGATAATAACTCAAGTTCCCGAAAGTTTCGGATCTTTAAAAATCTTTCAAATCTTTATTTTTATCCTCGGTTCTCTGCGGGTTCTTCTCTTTTTATTTTTCCCTACGTGCATGCGCATGAAAATGCATGCATACCTTCGTTTAAAAACAATCCACGCAAAGCACGAATACACCGAGGCCTCGGCAACTTCGTTTTGCCTTCAGCCTCACTCGAATTCTCCCACTAGTTGCATGCAAGCTCATTTTAAAGCATGGTTGTGTTCATACGGCTCAGACGAACTCAATGGAGCCTTCGTCTTCGAAAATGGTGGCCGGGAGCTCGAAATCATCGTTTGGGTTGCTCCTGGTTCGACGGAGGACGTCGGGTGGTGCCTCGGCTGAGCTTGAGGAAGGAGACAACTCGCGGGCCGTTGGATCGGGCGATTGAAAGACATCGGACGGCCGCGATCAGAAGATCTCGCGCGAGATGCGATGAGCGGTCCAGATCGAGCGTGCGATGAGTCGGACGGCCAGGATGCGCTCCTGGAGATTTTTCCGCGTCCCACATCGAAACGGGGCGCGGTTTTGCCGCGGCTTATAACCCTGGCACTGCTGCTCAACTCTCTGTTGCACTTCTCCCTCCACGGTGCCGCCCCGCACCGTGTTCTCCCTGCGGGCGCGCTCTGCGCCCACTATGCTTCCTCGGGTGCGCGGGCTTCACCACCGCGTGCCCTCGGGGGCTTATACACGGCCCCTGCCGCGCTCCTCCGGGCGTGCCCCAGGCGCCCATGCGGTGTCCTACGGGTGCGCCCCTGCCTCAAGGATGCTGCCCTGGCCTTTGAGGGTTCCCCATGGGCGTGGTGACCTTGAGTCCCACAAGTGCCTTGGGTGATGACCCTCGGCTGTCCTCCTTGGTGGCCTTATTTTTTGTTAAGTATAGGAATAAAGACTTTGTATAAAAACAAAGTATCCCCTTATGCCAAATGCCACTTGAAGCCTTCTTCCTCATTTTTTCTCATCTTCTTCTTCATTTTAATTCCTCACTCCTTCTCAACAAATACTCATTACTTATGAGGGAAATTCTTGAAGGTTCTTTCTTCATCAACCGAGCTCTTAAATCACTTATAATCTTCAATGTTCTTTATTGATCTAATCAGATATCAATTGGAACTTTTTCAATTCACATGCACTAAGTGATAGTGCATGGACTTCATTAATGCACATCATCCACTTAGTAGTTGTGGATGGAACTTCTTCAACTCCTCATGCATTGTCACTACAATTCATGGTCTTCTAATCATGTTGTGACATTGTATCTAGTTGATACAAGTTCTTTGAACATAAAGAGTAGCTCAACAATCGTCTGATTTACATGAAGAATGTTTCAACCACAACATCCTATGTCACTTAGTGAATCTCCTAAGTGACATGTCTCTAAGTACCATGGCCATTCTCCATTCATTACCAACACCATCACATCCTTTGTCATTCACATATTGAACCTCCTTGACATCCATCCATTCATTCCTTGACAACAACATACCTCATTGACAACAAATGCAACACAGTGAACTTCAATCTCCCCCTTTGTATTTGTTGTCAATACACTTCTTTAGCACATATGAATGGGTCAATATGTGTGCCAATATTTTCTCCCCATTATTGGAAATCAAATGCAAAGGTGTGGTGTGGTTCACTTTCAAAAATATCTTCCTCCCTTTGAATAGCATCTTCTTGAAAATCACTAAGAGAGGGATGATGCCACATGTTCTTCTTTAGCAAAGAACCTTTAGTAAATCAACTCTAAGTCTACTTGGGCTAACTCGGTGTAGAAAAAAAGAGTGATATGACCAAGGAATTCAAAGCTGTCCATAATTCTCTACACATGTGAGATCATGCTTAGGGGTTGAATTTTTTCAGATATTCAATGAATTGCTGAATCCTGCACATACTTCACAAAACTCATTAGAAAGTTCAGGTGCAAAGATAAAGCTCCCCCTTTCAACCATTTGTCTTCAATCAATACTCCCCCTTAATTTTCATGATGAATACAATTAAGAAACAAGGGATGAAAGTATGATTGGAATACCCTCACTTTTCTCAAGATGGTATTAAATCTTAGAATACCATCTTCTCCAGATTGGCTCCCCCTCAAGGGGTGCACTCCGTTCTGTCCAAACCATCCTCCAGATGAGAATGATCATCATCTTCAATTCCCTGCAATGTTAGCACATGTATATACCAAGAGTATAAGGGAATAAGATGGAACCTCCTTGGTTCATCAATGTGAACAACAAGGTTGAGAAGATTCTCTCAACCGAGATGTCCCATTTTCACCAGTCTTCACACTTGCACATTTGATCTTCATTGATGATTGTGCTGGTGTGGATCTCAATACATCTTCATGTGAAATCTTTTGTTTCCTTTTTGCCTTAGCAATTGCCAGTGCTTCATCTTCATCTCTTTGCAGTTCTCTGGCAAGTTGCAACTGATTTGTCCATATGACTAACAAGTCATTTGGAAGTGAGGCCTCAGTTTTGGAAATCCCACATGGTTCTTTTGATACTGTTAAGCCACCTTTCTTAGGAAACTTATTTTCAACCAATCCCTTCTGCTTCTTCTGGATTGATTGTCTTTTTGAGTCCAGTCTGCTTCTATTTAATTTCATGGCTTCTTTACAAATATCCATGATATTTCCTTTCTTCCCACAGTAGAAGCATTTCTTGGTGGTCCTTCTGGATGCATCACCCTTCTTGGATTTGAATTCCAAGGACTTCTCTTCCTTTTTCATAATCTTCTTGGGAGCATCTTCAACTTTCTTCTTGCTTCCCAAGGATTCTTTATGAGCCAGGTTCTGTGATCTTTTCTTCTTTTGAGCTCTGGATACAGTTGGAGACTGACATGTATCTTTTTGACCACTTTTTCAATCATCCCAGATATTGTCAAGTAATCCAAATCTATTTGCAGTAAAAAGATGTCTCTGGACCTGTGGATGTTGCTTATTTCCTTCTGGCTTTCTCCCCCTTGGCATGGGCTTCCTTTGTGCTTTGACATTTAGTGGATTGTACCAACAATCCTTTGCACAGTGCCCATACTTATTACAACACCAACATTGACCCACAAATCTTGACTTCTTCAGTTCTTCTGATTGTAGGGTACTTTTCTTGACCTGTTGTGCTGTTTCAGGAGAGCTCTTCTTCTTTACTGTCTTCATCCATATTTGTTTGGAATTATTCTTCCATCCTGCACTTTTTGTGGAAACATAATTAGAAGCATTAGTAAAAGATGGTATGGATGGTACCTTCTTTCTAGAAGATGTTTCACTTTTATTAGAGGATGTCTTTATCTTAGAATCATCCTGCTCAAAGCATACTTGAGTAGCAACATGTCTTCTTCCAGCTGACTGGGAGGATTCAGCTTTAGGTGATTGCAGATGTTTCAATATCACCTCCAGTTCTAAGTATTTCATGTTGAGGGAGTTCTTCTCATCCTCAACAGTTCTTAGCTTTCCTTCCCAATTTTCCACCAGTTGTTTCATCTGGTCTTCATGCACCTTCTTAAATTCTTGCAATGAGTTGTCAAGCTCCTTCCCCCTGTTTACTTTGTCTTCAAGTTGAGCATCTCTGACATTCATTGAAACTTTGTGCCTCTTTACCAGTGCATGGAAAACATCTCTGACCATTATTTTAAAGAAATCTTTCTCAGAAAGGCTTCTTTGCAATTCTTCAGCAGTGTCTTCATATATTTCATTGCAAAGAGAAACGGTTTCATCTTTAGCCTTCACCAGCTTTCTGAGAGTGTTGGTTATGCCAACCCTTTTAGCCAATTGATCTTCCATTGCATTGGCTTCTTCTTCTAACTGTGATTTTTCTTCTTGAAGATCAAGGATGCCTGTAGCTATACACATTGCTACTTCCCTGGGGACTGTCTTCCGAAGATATTCGATTGCATTTAGAAGATCATTGTTTCTTCCATCTTCATCACAGCTAGGACAGGCTTTCTTCATCTTCTTGGCCTGTTTCTTCTTTCTATTTTTCTGAGTCTTGGCAGATATCTCCATTTGAGGCTGGTCACTCATTTCCTCAAATCTGCACTTCATAAAGACTCCCTTGGATCTTTTAGAGGTAACCTTCCCTCTGATACCAATTGAAGTGCCCAGATCAGTGTGAATAACTGAGAGGGGGAGGGGGTGAATCAGTGATCCCTTATAACTTTTTACTAATTGATTCTTATCAATTAAACCTCTATGGCTTGTTAAGGCCTCGATCCACTCTTCTTATGTCTCTCAACCTTTCCCGGATAATGCAGTAATGAAAAGGAACAGGACACAAGGATTTACAAGGTTCGGAACCAAAGGCCTACATCCTTGCCATGCTCTCCCAGCATGGATTCTCCATTATAACCTCTTAAAATTACAATGGTCGATACAGAGTCCCACTGTATCTCTCCTGAGTCCCACAGGAGGGTCTTTATACTGCGTCACACAGTGTTACCAGAGTCCCACTGGCCTGCTCCAGAATCCCACTGAAGACTTCTTCTCCCTGAGTCCAACAGGGTCTTCTCTTGGCTCCTCGAGTCACACGAGTAGCTCTTCTTCTCTTTAAGCTTCTTCAAGTATCTTCAGCAGTATGGGATAAAGACTGTTGGCCTTGCTCTGTACCTCTGATCACTTGAGTTGATCAGGTCTTCTCGTCTTGCTCAGGCTTTATCACCTTCTTCCAAGGATGACCTGGCCTCTCTCTTCAAGAATCTTCAACAGCCTCTGATAAGGTCTGCTGGTCTTACTCACAACTTCTGATCACTTCTGTTGATCAGGCTCTTCTCAAATACTTAAAACTCAGACAAACAATATCTTTCACTTCAGTCTGGCTCAGTCTCACTTCAAAACAACTTCATGCACTGAGTGCATGGAAACTCTGTCTCTTCATGCAGTGATTGCATGGCCTTCTCAAATTCTTCAAGATCCTCTGGTCTTGGTCAACTCAAATGTACACAAGCATATTTGGCTTGTTTACGTGTGCACGTGCATGAATGCATGCATGCACTCCCCTGTTCTTCTTCTTGGTGCAATAAACCCTTTACGGGTGTAGTCAACTATAGCACACACCTTCTCACTTGAACTTCACACTTTGTTCAATGTGTTTACACACTTAAATGTGTGTTATACTTTGTGTGAGTATCCTTCTTTTCTTCTAAGTGTGTTCACTCCACTTAGTGCACACACTAGGTTCGGCCACTTTGTTGTTTTGCACACACAACTTGTTCTTTGATTTGCACACACACAATGAGTGTATATTTGGCCTCCACTCTTTTTGCACACCCCCAAGCTATGCCTCGTCCTTCCTTTCAAATGCACACACACACAAAGTGTGGTGGTCTTCACTCTTCAAGAATGCACACACAAATGCACTAAGGCCTCGGGTCTTCTTTGGTGCACACCCACTACCTTCTTCTTGTATTTGCACACACAACCCGAGTGTCTTCAAACAGAGGCGCGCAAGGGTCACTTGGATCCAAGGCTGGTCGGGCGCGCAAGTTCTTCCTACCGCGGGGCGCGCAAGTGCAACACCCGCGGGGTCTTCCTCCTGCCGCACAAGGGTGCGGGCAGAGAGGGAACAAGCCTCGGGCTCGCAAGGTGTTGCGGCCACAAGGTCTTCCTGCCGCACAAAGGATTAGCGCGCAGGGTCCCCTTCTTCTTGTCGCGCAAAGGTGTTGCGCGCAAGGGACTCCAGCCGCACAAGTAAACTTGCGCGGGGATTCTTCTTCGCGAGGCAGAGGGCTCTCACGGATCAACAGATCTTCAACAAAAACATCAGCAAGCATATTCATGCCTCGGGTGCTCCTTTTATAGGCAGAGAAACACTTTTAAACATCCACGTGATAATAAATCAAGTTCCCGAAAGTTTCGGATCTTTAAAAATCTTTCAAATCTTAATTTTTATCCTCGGTTCTCCGCGGGTTCTTCTCTTTTTATTTTTCTCTACGTGCATGCGCATGCAAATGCATGCATACCTTCGTTTAAAAACAATCCACGCAAAGCACGAATACACCGAGGCCTCGGCAACTTCGTTTTGCCTTCGGCCTCACTCGAATTCTCCCACTAGTTGCATGCAAGCTCATTTTAAAGCATGGTTGTGTTCATATGGCTCAGACGAACTCAATGGAGCCTTAGTCTTCGAAAATGGTGGTCGGGAGCTCGAAATCATCGTTCGGGTTGCTCCTGGTTCGACGGAGGACGTCGGGTGGTGCCTCGACTGAGCTTGAGGAAGGAGACAACTCGCGGGCCATTGGATCGGGCGATTGAAAGACATCAGACGGCCGCGATCAGAAGATCTCGCGCGAGATGCGATGAGCGGTCCAGATCAAGCGCGCGATGAGTCGGAAGGCCAGGATGCGCTCCTGGAGATTTTTCCGCGTCCCACATCGAAACGGGGCGCGGGTTTGCCGCGGCTTATAACCCTGGCACTGCCGCTCAACTCTCAGTTTCACTTCTCCCTCCACGGTGCCGCCCCACACCGTGTTCTCCCTACGGGCGCGCTCTACGCCCACTATGCTTCCTCGGGTGTGCGGGCTTCACCACCGCGTGCCCTCGGGGGCTTATACACGGCCCCTGCCGCGCTCCTCCGGGCGTGCCCCAGGCGCCCATGCGGTGTCCTACGGGTGCGCCCCTGCCTCAAGGATGCTGCCCTGGCCTTTGAGGGTTCCCCATGGGCGTGGTGACCTTGAGTCCCACAAGTGCCTTGGGTGATGACCCTCGGCTGGCCTCCTTGGTGGCCTTATTATTTGCTAAGTATAGGAATAAAGACTTTGTATAAAAACAAAGTATCCCCTTATGCCAAATGCCACTTGAAGCCTTCTTCCTCATTTTTTCTCATCTTCTTCTTCATTTGAATTCCTCACTCCTTCTCAACAAATACTCATTACTTATGAGGGAAATTCATGAAGGTGCTTTCTTCATCAACCGAGCTCTTAAATCACTTATAATCTTCAATGTTCTTTATTGATCTAATCAGAGATCAATTGGAACTTTTTCAATTCACATGCACTAAGTGATAGTGCATGGACTTCATTAATGCACATCATCCACTTAGTAGTTGTGGATGGAACTTCTTCAACTCCTCATGCATTGTCACTACAATGCATGGTCTTCTAATCATGTTGTGACATTGTATCTAGTTGATACAAGTTCTTTGAACTTAAAGAGCAGCTCAACAATCGTCTGATTTACATGAAGAATGTTTCAACCACAACATCCTATGTCACTTAGTGAATCTCCTAAGTGACATGTCTCTAAGTACCATGGCCATTCTCCATTCATTACCAACACCATCACATCCTTTGTCATTAACATATTGAACCTCCTTGACATCCATCCATTCATTCCTTGACAACAACATACCTCATTGACAACAAATGCAACACAGTGCACTTCATAATGAATAAGAAATTAAACAAGAATAACTATAATTTGAGGGAGTCTTGGATCTATATATTTATATTGAGGATAAACATTAAGAGATACATATTTTGAGACATAAAATAATGAATACTAATGTAGTTGTACATATCATCAAACACTATAGATAATAGAAACACAAAGAGAATGATGAGATAAAGGAAAATATTAAAAATGATGAATATTATAATATAAAGAATTTATAAAATGTTGTTGAGTTAAATATCAATGTTTAAGGACATGAACAATTTATATAAGGTTTAAACAATATGGGAAAAAATAGAGTAAATTTTTTTTAGGACCAAAAGTTAAATTCATTCAAGTGAGACAAAATATGAATAAAATAGAATGATATAAAACTATTAGAATGACATCACGTATTTTCCTTACATGGTATATTGAAAATGTGAATGTGAAATAAGATTATGTCTAAAAGGAACGTAATGATTTTATTCAACAAAAATAAATTTTTTATAAAGGTAAACAATATTGGTAATTCATCGCAATAAATAATTCCTCATATTTTTACCAAATGGACATGTTTCAACATGATGTAAAAATAATTATTTGAGTGATACCTAATAGAATACTAAAATGCATTTTAAGACACAATATAATACATAGTATATTATGTTTTGTTATTATTTAATGATATTATATTAATTTAATGCATGCTATATAAAAATTTAGTACTTCAATTGTTAATTGAAAAGGAGAAAGGAAATTATTAGTGAATAAATTCATAATCTCTTTAATGGGTACTATTTTTGCAATGAAGGATATGAAAATAAATCCATGTATTTCTCAACATAGCGATAAAGTAGTGTGACAAGGGGGCCAAAATGTATAACAACATAAAAACAGATGAATTCATTATGAAATACAAAAAATAAAATTGGTTTATAAATTTACAAGAAGAGAAGGATTTATCATATATAAATGAATATTATATTTTTTAAACCTGAAAAATAATAAAAAATGAATTATTAATTGGAATAATTTTAGTGAATCTAATTTAATTAACTTTTAAATGGTTGAACTTTAAATGGTATTGAAATAGTTGAAAAATCCTTCATTGGAGGATAATTTAAAAAAAAAAGAATATATACAAATAAATGGTCCATTTTGATGAATTTTTTAAAATAATAAAGTTTTTAATAAAAGCATTCAAAAAGAAAAAAAAATTTAAGAATCATGGAATAATATAACATAAAAATGATATGTTCATAAATAAAACTAGATAAATAATTGGGATAAAGTGAAAAAGTGGGGAATACAAATAAATGTAGAGAAAATAATCTATTATTCCTAATGTATATAAGTGAAATATTTATAATGAGATGTTATAAAGTCATATAAATAGTAAAATGGATATGGAATACATCCATGAAATGATATAAAGATACTAGAAATGGAAGGAGTATTCCAATTAAAATGAGAGAATAACAAAATTTCACATACGTCTTTATTAACATATAAATCAATGATAGATAAAAGATAAAACATGAAATAAAATTGTAAAAACCCTAAAGAAAAGAAAATTTTGATTAAAGATGTAATTTTTGTTATACATACTCTAAAAAATTATAAAATTGGTTGGAAATATGGAATACATCTCAAAAATATGAAATTTAGATGATTCACCCTTTTAAAAATTATATTATTTAGATAAAGTGTAATGGTTTGATATTAAAATGAGTAGATTTGTAAATAAATTCAAAAAAAATCAATAAAAATTAATATATGAATTTAATTTGAAAATACATAAATATTTTAAAATAATATTTGAAAAATAAAAATGTATCTTAAGAGATGTTTATAAATAACACCCACTACAAACAATATCTGGTATAATCTATAAATCCTTATGTGTGGTAAGTGACCATTAATACAATAAAAAATGGGAACATAGTAAGTAATATATTAAAAAAATTATGGGATATATAAAATTTTATTTAATATAAAGAATCAATATTAGAAAATATTATAGATTTGGTTTATAATCCCTTACCTCGAGTATCGACACACATCATATATAATTTCACCATTTGAATAATCAAATTACATTAATTTAATTATTTCACTAAAACCATCTTGATGTTTTTATTAATTTTGTTTTATTATTAAAAATTAATTCTTCATATAGATTCATTTCATTTATGTTGATCATTCATTGATGTTCAATTCATAGTTCCAAAACCTCTTCAGTGTAATTTTAGTGGTCATGGGATATTATCTATTGGTTTTATGTGATCCATAAGTGTTATGTTATTGGGTTCATATCATTATTTAAGAAAAACAATTCAATTTTTTAGTATGTATGTAAAAACAAAATAACATTTCATGGTAAATTTAACATCCCATGTTTTTAAATATAAAAACTATGTTCAATAACATTCATGATGTGCCACATCGAGCTTAAACAAACAACTAAATACTATTATTTAAATGTTACCTTTAAAACCTAGCTATTAGAATGAAGAGAATGAATAATATTAACTCAATTATCAAAATATGGTTTAAAAGTGTATATATATTTAATTATTTAGTGGAAAATTAATAATAAATGAATGTAAAACCATTTTTAAAATAAAATGAATTTTGTTTTCTGAAAAACTATTTAAATGTCCACAAGTGTATTTTATATTGAAAAAATAATAAATCAATATTTTTGGATTATATTATTGTAATATATATGTATATATAATATATTTTATTTCATATTTTAAAATCATATTATTTGTTTTGTATAAATTATACCTGAAAAAATTTAGTTTTACGAAAAAATAAGTATTTTTCAAAAAGGAAATTTTGCGGCCTTTTGAGGGTGAAGGCATTTTAAATCTTGTTTTTGGTGATTTTATAAATTATTTTTTATAAAATAATCTTTTTTTGAAATTATATTATAAAAACTGAATTTATTTGATTTTTTTGGTATTGTTCTGATAAGATTCATTTTTTGATGAATATTTAATAAATAATGCATTTTAATTGAAAATTGTTTTTTTCATCAAATTTTTTTATAGTTTTTAATTATATTTTTTAATTATATTTAGATCATATTTTATCATTTACTTCATTTTATTTCATTGAAATAATTTTCAAATTTAACTTGGATATATATAAACATTTAAATATTTTGAAGGTTTTTACATTAAAACTCATTTTCTAGTTTTGTCAACAGGATTAATATTTAATTAATTTCTACAATTTTTTATTTTTAATAGTTCAAAATGGATTCCAAATTTATAATCATTATTTCAAAATTTATAAAATATAACCCTTTTATTTTTGGAAATTATGAATAGTATCATTAGTAATATTTTTTGTGAACGTTTAAGGGTAAATCAGGTAAGTAAATGTAAAAATATTATTATAATATTAAAAAACTACCCTAAAACTTGTCCTAATTTCATTTTATGTGATTTATCTGACAAATATAATCCTCTTTCCAATATTATAACCTTTTGAAGCCACTTGGGGTGAGATTATGAAAGTTATAATATTATATTATAGGAATATTCAATTTTTTTCACATCCTTGTTTTTAACAAATAAAATATTTTTGATATGGTATATATAAGATATATCTTGGAATATAAATAGTATTTAGAAATAAAAAAATTTACCTATATCATGGTAATTTATTTATAATTTTTTTGAAATAAATAATTAAATTAAATGGTGAAACACTAATGATGTAGTAATTACTTATTTAAGGATAGAATCAAATAAATGATATTATAAATATTAAACTAAATATAATTTGATATAATTTATTTCATATAGGAATCTTTTTTATAACTATGATATGTTAGAGAGGAGATATTTTAGTTTTTTTCTAAGTTATAATGTTGTTATGATATTTTAGAAAAGTCAAACAATGAATAGTAAATAAATTGACTTTAATGATATATCAAAAAAATTAATATTTTATTAAATGATATAAAATTTACAAAAAATATAACCATCATAAACCTAATTTCTATATGTCTCAAAATGTCATCAATGACTCATTTATTAGACCTTTTTCATTTTCTAGTAACTATATTATCCTAGAAAGTGTAAATTAGATGATATCACAGTAAGAATTAATAATGGTTAAAATAAAAAGATGAGGATTAAAAAATATTAAAACAATTGTAATTTTTATTCTATGAATTTATTTTGACCCATAATCATCATATATTATAAATAAATCAGTTTGGGACCAATGTTTTTTAGAAAATTAATTTATATTAATTTAGTAATTTGAAGAATTTCAAGAGTGCCCATCCCCTTTCCTATAAAATGGCGCTCATTCTTATCTTTTCATCACAACTAAAAACATATTTTTTTCTACCGATATCTTACCTAATAACATTAAATAATCACTCCAATCATTCTATATTTCTTATTTTAGGAATAAAAATCACCTTAGAGGTGTTAAAGTGTTAATCAAAATAACGTTTCCAAAGGAAAGGTATCATTTTTAAGTGTTTTTCTTTTGTTTCTTCTTCCAATTCTGTAATATCACATTTGAATAGGATAAAATAATAACTAAATTATTTTAAATATATTTATATGTATTATGTTTTTCATGATGACCCATATCTATCTCCAATTCCATTTTATCAAAAATTAATTAATCAATCATGTGTTCGTTGGAACTATCACCTCCATGAACTGAAATAATTTGTTTCCATTACCGACTCTCAAAAATGCTTATAATGATGGAATTAACATTTATATATTATATTAATTAAATATTTATCAATAAAATTTAACTATATATAAATTAAATTCTTAATTTCCATGCACATAAAAAATATAATGTCGTTCGTGCGTATGTGTGAACAATGACCTCCATGAGTCAATATGATTCATTTTTCATCACCACATCACAAGGAAGGTATATATAAGTAAATTTAAATTATTAATATTTTATTAACGATATTATGATCATTTTTAATGATAAAATAATACTTACCTTCTTTCTATAATGATCTTTGAATAATGGAAATGTTACTCATTTGTATGTACGGTTTACCGTCTCCATGATTATAAAGTAGTTTGTTTTTCATATCCATATTTAATCCATTAATTTAAAATTTTAATTGATATATATGAATTATAATTATTTCATGAATATTATTATATATATGATTTATAAATGAACACTTTTACTATTTACATCATACAAATATAATTTTAGACTCATGTACCTAATATCGACAAAACATCTTACATGAACTTAAATAAATATGTAATATTTATATCATGAAAATAAGTGATCTAAAAGTAATAATAAACATGGAAAATATTATCTAGAATGAATATAATTAACATAATTTTATTATCTAGGAATACAAAAAATGCGCATGATGAGTCGGACTCAGGGAAAGGGACTCTTTAACTAAAATATCATTTTAAATGTTTTAAAGATATATTATTATAATAATTTCTCGTTCATGACCATTTATTCAAAATGGTCTAGTAGATTTATTTATTTGTACAAGAATGTTTTAAAATGTTGATTTATTTCAAAAGATTCAAAGTGGTAATGGACATCCAGATTTCGAAATATCATTTTAAAATTTTTTAAAATATGTTTTGAAAATGGATTGGTTATTTCAATAACTTGAAATATTTTATTTTGTGTAAAAAGGAAATTTTATTAGTGACATATTGTAAATAGAATTATTTTATCTTTTCTGAAAATATAATTGTTGTTTTACATTTTATGTGTGGTTACATGATACACTAAGTATGGGTTTTTACATTATAACCTCCAATGTATTGGGTTTGGAAGTCGGCCGTATGTAAATTCCATTTGTGAGAGTGGCTTGTTTAAAAATCATTTGCATGGATATTCTTTTTAAAAGAGTGAAATGTTTGAAATCCGAGCCAATGGTTATTAAATATTAGTATAATTATGTCCCAAACTACCTAATTTTGTATTATATGATTTCTTATGAGTTTTCATTGAAATCATTTGATATTTCTAAGGAAAGATAATGATCTCTTTTAAATGAGGATCCTTTATTCAAGGTAAAATATATGTTTTTCTAGAAATGTTTTATGGATTTTCATTGGACTAATTGTTTCCTTTCTATTTTTCCCTTAATAAACATTTTTTTTCTAATCCCATGTTTTAAAATGTTTTTTAGAGGTCTTAAGATTGGAAAAGAAAAAGAATATTCCAGGAAGAATTAATTTACGACGCGTCTTTAAATGAAATCAATTTTTTAAGGGTTTACTTTGTTATGAAAAATGGATATTATATAACTGTACACATGTAATTTTTGGATCAAAATTGTAATAGTTTATCTTAATAATATAAAACTCTATGCTGAAAATATAATCGAAGGTTAATTCTAGTTCAATAAGATGAGAATAAGTTATGTTTATGTCTGGGTCCTTATAGTTGGTATCAAAGGAATAGTTTAGAAAATATTTGGCATTAGGATGTTTCCTTAAGAGTTAGGGATATCATTATGAGTTTATTATTTTAAGGTTCATCATAATTTCAATTTCCTAGAAACCATTTTTATGATTTAATTTATGAAATTTTAAGGTGAATAACGATATTTTTGTAGACAATTTTTTAGGTAATTGTGGTTTATTACTTTTTTGGATTAAAGATGAATGGTATGAGACAAAAATTTAGTTTCAAACATGTTATGTTTATTTATGAATAATTTATCATATTTTAGTAATTTTATAAGATTTATAAAATTTATAAAAAGAGACAAATTTATGTTAGATGATGACTAATTGCGTATGTAAAGGTCATATAAATCAAACCCACAACAGAAGGGTAACAAGGGTGCATCACCTACCAATGGCCTATGTGAAGACCTAGTTAGTGTGAATTTTTATTTTTAGTTAAATTTTTTATGGATTAATAGTATATTTAATTTTATAACATATTTTTTATTAAATAGATAACCATGTGATTGGAAAATTATTTGGTGATTAAGTTATTAATGTATTTATAGAACACATTTACTATTTTCAGAACCCCTTTTGTTTGATGTAAACAAAATAATATCAGATTTTATTTGTGAATTAAAGGATGTATTATATTTTGATAAAATATATTATTTTATTTTGGAATTTTTATGATTTGGGTGATTTATATAAATAATTATCATATCATAGATATTATATGATTTAGAGAATGAAATTTATTGGAATAAGATATTAAGGTTGGTTGAGTTTATTTTGAGATAAATGTTAAAATATATCTTGAAAGACTAAATTTTCAAATCATTCTAAATTTTGGGATTCAATATTAGGTTATATTATTTTGAGGAATTTTAAGGACAGTTATTTATCAAATGGACTTCATTGATCTTTGGATATTACTATTGAATTTTGTAGATTGGGGTAGATTTTGGTTATATAAGTTTTATTAATTTTGACGAATTATATTATATTATCCTAACCAATTTGGTGTTGTTAATATATAATGGTTGTAGGAATTATTATTTTATTTTTTTGGATTCTTTAATTCTCTATAAGTTGATTCTAGAGCTACAGGCGTGAAAAATTCATCATAAATGTTCATAATTTGGAATAAATATGAGTTTTTACTATAAATTGATTAAAGGATGAAAATAAACCTTTAAAGTAAGTATCATATGTTATGTTATTAGTCCAGGATGTATATAATTTCTTCCACTCTATCAAAAAGGATCATAAAAAAAGTTATTCATTTAATTTTTTTACTATGAAATCAATGAGCATTTAACAAATCACGAATTTATAGTTTTTTGATTGTTAACATTCTCATGACCATGTTTTCTAAAACACTCCATAAGAACATGATAGTAAGTTTCCACTTCCATTTATATGTTTTCCTACCTTTATCCCCAATATGTGTTATCTTTGGTGACCATCATACGTATCTCTATTTATTTTAAAGTTTATGTTTCATCAAACCTTTAACCAGTGTGGGATTTCAAAAAATGTCTTTTCAAAAGTCAAACCCCAACTTTTTTATCTTGAGTTAAAATTGAGATGTTTAAATTTATCAATGGGGGATGTAACATCCTGAGTTTTGAAAATTAAACACCATGTTCTATAGCGTAAATGATATGCCACGTTGAACACAAACAAACAACTAAATATTATTAATTAATTGTTATTATTAAAGCATAGCCATTAGAATGTAGGGAATGAATAGTATTAACTGAATTATAAAAATATGGTTTACACATGTATATATAATAACTTATTTGGTCAAATTTAAATTATAAATGAATGTAAACCCCTTGTTAAAATAAAATGAAATGTTTTTTCTAAAAAACAATTAAAATGTGTACCAGTGTGTTTTATATCGATAAATTAATAAATCACACTTTTTTGGATTATATTACATAAATATATATGTATATATATATAATATTTTATTTAATGTTTTAAATTCATCTTATGTGTTTTATAGACATGATACAAGAACAAATCAAATTTTATGTATAAAAGAAGTATTTTTCAAAAAAGGCAGTTTTGCCACTTTTAATAGAGAACCCATTTTAAATATATGTTATTACAATTTAATAAATTATATTAGATAAAATAAAATTATTATATAAAATTAAAGTATCAAAATTTACTTTTGTTAAATTTTAGGTATTTTTCGGATAAGATACATTTTTAGATGAATAGTGAACAAATAATGCATTTTCATTGAAAAATAGTTTTTAATTAAATTTAATTACAGTGTTAAATTATATTTTTGAATGGTTTTAATTAATATTTTGAGATTTTTTTATAATTTAATCCAATTTAGGTCATTGGAATCATTTTCACATTGAATTTGGATATAATAACATTTTAATCTTTTGAAGGTTTTTACTTTAAAACTCATTTTCTAATTTCATCAATAGAATTAATTTTTCATTAATTTTTAAATTTATATGTATTGAATTTTAAAAATTGAATTAAATATTTGTAATTATATTTTCGGAAGTTTTTAAATAGGTCACATTTATTTTTGAACATTATGAATATTATCTTTACTAATATTTTTTATTACCACATATAAGAGTAAATCCGGTAATTAAAGGTAAAAATAATATTATAATATTATAAAATTACTATAAAACTTATTAAAATTTAATTGTATATGAATGTTTCAACCTATATCATCAATTGGATGGTATTATAACCTTTGGAAGCCACTTGGGGTGAGAGTATGACAATTATAATATTATATTCAATGGAAATTCAATTTTTTCAGACCATTGTTTTTATCAAATAAAATATTTTTAACATGGGGTTATATGAGAGATATTTTCGAAAAAAATAGTCTTCATAAATCATATAATTTACCAAAATCATGTTAGTTTTTTTATATTTTTTTGGAAATAAATAATTAAATTAAACAGTGACACAATGATAATGTAATGAATGCTTAATTAATGAAATAATCAAAAATATTATATTATAAATATTAAAATAAATATAATTTGATATAATTAATGTTATACAAGAATATTATAGATAAATATTACATTTTAGGGATTATTTAATGGAGTTTTTTAAGATTTAAAGTTTTTATTATATTTTGAAGAATTCAAATAATAAATTGTTTCAAAATTGACATTAATGGTATTTTAAAAAAATAAATTTTTATTAAAGGATAAAAAAATTCATAAAAATATTACCATCATCCAAATAATTTATATATTTAAAAAAATTTCACCAATGAATCATTTATTGGTCATCTGTAAATTTATAGTAATTAAATTAACCCTCATTGTGTAAATTACATCATATCATAGAAATAATTAACAAGGTTTAAAAAACGATAAGGATTAAAAAATATTTAAACATGTATATATTTCATATTATGAATTTACTTATACTAATAATCATCTTATATTCGTGAAAAATTAGTTTGGTACCATTTTTATTAGAAAAGTAATTTATATTAATTTAAAATTTTGATAAATTCCAAGAGTGTCCCTCCACATTCCTATTAAAGGGAACCCATTCTTCTTTTTTATTCACACCCAAAAACCAATTTTTCTCAGCCATTATCAACCCAAATGCATTCCTATAAATAATACCCACATTATAGAGCTCCTATTTTAGGCTTAACACTTACCTTTGAGGTGTTAATGTGTTAATCCAATGAGATTGTCCAAAGGAAATGTATCATTTTTAAGTGTTTTTGTATAGTTTCTTCTTCAACATCCTTAAAATATTTATAAAGGAATATAAAATAAAAACTAAAGTATCATAAATATAATTATATGTTATTATTTTTGTATCATTACCCATATACATCACCATTTCTATCAAATAGTAATATAATTAATTGTTCATGTGTACGTGCGAACTATCACCTCTACAAACTTATATAATTCATTTTCCATTACCAAATCTCAAGAATATTTATAAAAATGAAATTAATGTTTATATATGATATTAATGAAATATTTTTATTTATAATTTAATAATATATCAATTATTTTTTTACTTTCCATGATCATAAAAATGATAATGTCGTTCGTGTGTACGTCTAAACAGTCACCTCTACGAAGTGATGTGATACTATTTTCATCAACACATCACATGGATGAAAAATATAAGTATATTGAATTTTTTTTATTATATTAATGATTTTATTATCATTTTTAATGATAAAATAATAAATACTATCTTTTATAATGATCCTAAAAAATGGAAATGTTACTTATCTGTACATACAACTTACTGTCTCCAGAATTGTAACAGTGTTCAATTTTCATATAAATAATTAATGAATGGATTTAAAAGAAAAATTCATATAGAAAATTTATTATTGTTACCTAAATATTATTTTATAGATGATGGAATAATTAACACATTGACTATTTACATCATACCATTGTAATTTTGGACTCATGTACTGAATATCGACAAAACGTCTCACATGAACATAAATTAATAAGTAATATTTATAAAAAAAATTAGAGATATAAAAGTAATAGGAAACATGAATATGGTTTTCAAGAAATTAAATAATTAATTTAAGTTTATTATCCATGAAAATAAATAATGTAGGTGACTATTCAGACACAAGGTAAGTGGCTCTTTATATATAACATTATTTTAAATGTTTCAAATATTTTTCATATAGAATTTTCTCATTAATATACTTGTTATCAAAATTGTTTTATAGATTTAATTATATAGAAATTAATGTTTTCAAATGTTAATTTATTTCAAATAAATTAGTGTTGTATGAGACACTTTGATTCATAAATATATTTTTTTAATATTTTAAATTGTTATTGAAAACAGATTGGTTATATCAATAACTTTAAATATTTTCTTATGTGTGAATTTGTAATTATATGAGTGAAATTTTTTAATGGAATGATTTTATTTTTTATGATTATATAATGTTAATTAGAAATTTTAATGTGGTTATGTGATAAAATATGGATGGGTGGTTACGTTTTAACCTCAATCGCATTTGGTATGGAAGTAAGCCATATAGATATTCCATTTTTAAGAGTGACGTGTATGGAAGTAGGCCATATGTCAATTCCATTTTTAATATTTACATGTAAGGAAGTTAAATGTATGGTTATTCCATTTTAGTATAATTATTTCTCGTGTTAATTACTTATATATTATTAATGTTTTTATGAATTTTCATGGAAATCATTTGATTTTCCAAATGTAAGATAATTATCTTTTTCAAATGATGATCCTTTATTTAGGTTAAAAAGTTATTTTTTCGGGAAATGTTTAATGGGTTTTCACTGGACTATCAATTTTCATTCTAAATGAACATTACTATGATTTTTGTGATCATCCAATGTTTTAAAAAAATTCACAGGTCTTATGATTGATGATGACAAATAATATGGCATAATGAAAGAATTGAAGATGTGTCTCGAAAATGATTAATTTTGTTAAGGGTTTACTTTGGTGGGAATGAATGGATACTATATAAGTGTCGGCATGTAATGTACGGATCTACTTGATATAATTTTTTTCCTAATTCTGTAAAAATGTAACCTAGAATGTTCCTCGAATATTAATTCTACATAAAAACCAATAGAAATATTTACGTCTATGTTTTGGACCTTATAGTAAAATAGTGTTAGACGCATTAACTGAGCATTATCTATTATTATTAGTTTCATTAATATATGAAAAAATTTCTCTTTAAATAATCATAAAAATAATTAAAACTTATTTTTAATACTATATTTATAATTGGAAATCCTATTAAGACCATAAATGAATGAAATAAGTAAAATATGACACCATTGTTAAATTAGGTGGTATTAACTTACCATGGGAGAATTATGTTTTAAATAAAGTTTAAAAGAATAGAAAAACTAATCAATTTCATATTTTCCTAAATAAATTAGTGAATATTTTTTTTAATATTTAAATATTAATTTAATTATTACTTACGTGATTTAAGGGGATTGGGGAAAATGGAAAAGGAATTCATTGGTTCTGAAAAATTTACCTCCCTCATTTTGAAAACCAACATTGAAATATGATATAATCCTTTAGAGGAGGTAATTTCTATCATACTAGGGCCTTATGAATGTTTATAAGAGGGTTAGTAGAATAATTTTGGAGAATTGTATTCATATTAATATGTTTTTATGTGAGTAAAAATGTTTTTATAAGAATCTTTTTATAGGAAACATTAATGGGTAACATTACATAAAATATTGTATAATTTTTTATATTATCATAAATATATAAATAGTGTTAATTTTTATTAATATTAAAATAATTGGTAAAAATTAATCTTTTTGTAGACATTTTATCTCATTGAAAATTGAATGTAATCATTGGAATATTCAATTCAGAGTAAATAATAAAATATATTTTTTATTAGAAAAAATATAATTCAAACATCAAAAATTATTTTATAGATTTCGAAATTCAACATATTATTTTTAAATAAATTAATTGATACATTAATTTCATTAACTTATGAAATATTTCATTTAAATTATTGAGTCATATTAATCATATAATTATTACTGTATTTTAAAAATAGTAATATTTCTTATTCATATAAAATTCATGTTTTCTTGAAAGGTATGAAAAATTATCCTTATATAATTTATAAATGATGATTCCAAATTTTGAATCCATTTAATCAAATCAAAAATTAAATTATGAATTATTTAACTTTTAAACCAAAATATATAATTCGTATAAATAAAATCATTTAGAATAGAATAATCATATTTATAAGTGATTATATTTTTTTCATTATTACTTAATTATTATATTAGTTATAATTATTTATTTATATATATATATTAAAAATATGTTTTATAAAATAAAATATGTATTTTAATTTATTTATCACTATGTAAGTAATAAAATTTATTTATAGTAACAATACTATGATATTTACCATTGATGTTTTATTTGGCGGAATTATTGTTCAATTTTAAAAAAAATGCATATATATTACTGTTAAACTAAAATCACAATTCTCATTTAACACCCAATCATCACAATTATATATATAATCTACAAAAATTAGCTTTATTTCATTATATAACGAAATTTAATATTCTATAATGTTAATTTTATACTTTGAATAATAAAAATAACAAACATTTGAAAATACATATTTTAAATTTTCCATAATGAATTCATAATTATGTTTTTAATTTTTCATTATATAATCAATATATTTGTATCCGATAAAAACATTGAAAATAATTCTAAAACAGTTATATGAACTACATATATTTATTTTAATACATATAAAATATTCATAAATAATTGATATTGATTAAATGTTAATATGAAAATTAAATAGGGAAATGAATAATTATTTATTTCATTTAATAAAAATTAATATTTAAGAAATGTTATGGGTTGTTGTTGTCATAACATGATGATATTGATTGGTGTATTATTGATGAATCAATATGGTTTGTATCTCATGATAGATAATGCCAATTTATATCGATAGAGTATAAGTAGAGTGTCTCCAATGTGCCCTTGTGCCTGCATGTTTTGAGTTGGGGAAAATATTCTTTACAAAGGGATGTGGTCACTGAGACATACTAATGAAACATTAGTTTCCACATTGGTTAAGGTGATGGGTGGTATCCTCATCCTTCAAGGGGTTAAAATTCAAATTTTAAGACTCTCTTAAATTTTTAATAAATTTTTGTGAATAATTCCCAATACTAACATTAAAACAAGTTAAATTCATGCTAGAAATCAATCAAAACCATGAATTGATTTGAACGTATGTTGGAATAAAAATTTATTCATATTTAATTTTTTAGTGATTATACTATGGTTTAAATATATATATATACACGCTATAATTTAAATCCTTCCATGGAGGTGGTAGGTGTTGTGATGTTGGGATCAGGCCCATGAGAGAGGCTTAATATAAATCTCTATAAAGAGAATTAGAACCAAAATAGTTTAGTTACACATAATTGGACACATCATACCTTTAATTGTCATTTCACACGTACCATGGTGTTTAATATTTTGTTTGTGTATCCCAAATAAAGGGACTTTTCTTTTAATTTCATGTGGTAAGGGCCTATTGAAGTTATTTTTAAGGTCATGCGTCGTGGACCGTTTATAGTGTTAGGATTTCACCTTCGATTTGAATCCTTAGTATTTGGATTAACATAAATCAATGTACATATTGTTGAAGTTTCATAATTTAAGGTCATATTGCAATACAATTCCATATACTTTTACTTTATATGGTCAGAATGCCTATACTATTACTGGAGTGAAAATAGGAGATAGAGTTGGGCTTATCCACAGGATCCCCATAAAATTCATCATAGTCCATGTAAAATGGCTATAATATTATATGGTTAGTTTTCACCCATAGTTGGTGTTCAAAATGTGTTTCTACATTCAATCTAATGATAACTCGACAAAGAGGACTCGACTCATAAAGAATATGACACAAAGAGGATGTATTGGGGGTACACCAGATATGAGGGAGGTATGGAAGTATATGGCACATGGAGTGGACCGAGGATGCGGTCATAAATGAGTATATTATTTGGGATAATATTTATTAATTGTCCCTTTTTTAGTCAACTTTTTTGAGGGATACAGTGAAGGTTGGTTTTAAAGGTAACACTGTAGTCGAGGTCCATATGTGTATGGATTTTTGAGTTGACTAAAAAGTCCCATTGAATAATTGGGTTGACAATATTCTTGATAAAAGATTGTCAATAAAATCACATTGATCCTAAAAAATGTTTACAAAGAACCTAACATTATAGACCCTTGTTATCAAGAGAATACTTGATTATAAATACTCTGATGATCTTATAAATTAAGGGATAAAACTGGGAAAGATCCATTATCAATAGAGTACGTGATATAATGGTAGAACACTATCATGCATAATTGAATCATGTAACTTAATATGAAATATATGGGTCATAGGTGAGTGGGAACCCAAGTAGGTGACTGGGGTGAGTGGAGAACATAGGTTAGCGACATGTGTGAAGGTTAATCTAGTATGAGACTAGAGAGAGTGAGTCACCTAGTAAGAACTTAGGCATGACTCTACATTGGAGGTTAATGTGGATTTATTTTTATACAAATTTCATACAATTTATATACAATATTTTTTAAAATTAATTATGAATAAATTGTTAAATTATCTTTTATTCAATAATTAGAATTATTATTGAATTTAGTAAAAACTTTAATTTTATGTTAAATTTTTATTTAATTTCTTAATGTACAGATTAATGAATAATTTTTTTAAACCATATTTTATTATATTTTTTTTTATTTTCTCCTTCTATATTTGGTTTTATTTATTTATTTCAATTTTTTATTATTTCACAATATCATAATTTTTTTCTCCCTTTTTATTAATTTATATCATTTTATGTTGTTTCTTTCTTGATAATTTTTTTTAAAATTTTAATATTTTTATTTTAGAGAGGTGGATAGTAGAGGAAAAACATTTTTATGATTCTAAAAGGAAAATGATTTAGAGGAAATCTAGGATATTTTATGGACATATTAAAGAATATATGTTCTCGAACATGGTGATGAATATTTTCTTCCTTTCATGTTCCTAGATCAAGGTTTCTTCAGTTTTCCAATGGCCAAAATTAATGGATTCAAATTGCAATGTATTCCAATATTTTTATATTTTATATTTTTCACAATTGAAATTATCTCCAAATATTTGAACATTGGGAATAAAATAGCTAATTAATTTCAAAATATTCTTTCATTTCAATGATTATTTTCTTCCATTCTGAGAATGGTTCATTTATTTTTTGGAGTGTGATGGTTATTGAATATTGATAGCTAATTTGAGTCAAGTAGGATTCATTACCTCTATTCTATTTATTTAAATTTATTATTCCTCAATTAAGGATTATAGGTACATAGAGATTCAATCATTTCATTATTATTTGTGAACATTAAGATCATTGAAGGACTCATACTAAAATGATATATTCCGCCAAGGTCTAGGTTGTTAATATCAATTTAATAAACTAAATGAGGCTCATTATTTAATATTTCAATCATTGAATTGAGATAGTTTTAGTTGATAAATCATTTTCCAATGAAGACGAAATACTAAACCTGAAAAATAATTCAGATAGAGCACTAGTTCCAAATTTTATTGAATAAGATTCATGTTCAAACTTTTTATATTTTTTCTCATTTATAAATAGTTTAGATAATTAAAATTGTCTCATTTTCTAATATAGAGAACCCAAAAAAATATAATAGAAAAAATAATATAAAATTGAAAAAAAAAACTTGAAAAATAAATGATTTAAATGCAACATCATTGGGTGAAAATATTTGGTGTTACATTAAAACAACATTTAGGATATAAAAACGTAAAATTATGTGCTAATAAAAATACACCAAAACCCCACTCTTCAATTGGATCTACTTTTGGGGAGGCTTCCAAGGAGTTTCAAAATAAATTAAAAATTAAAAAATTCTAAAAAAAGAACAAATCAAATTCAACCCTCCCTAGGGAAATATATTTAAAAATTTTGACTATAAAAATATGGATAATTTTAGAACACTTAATGAAAATGTATTTAAAATAATGAGGTAATAATGTGAAGAATAATTAAATCTCTATGTGTTATAATAATATGTTAAAGAACATAACATGTTTTCACACTTTTTACTTGAGTTTACTGTAAGAGATAATAACATTAAAAATTCTAAATAAGAAATCAAAGAGGATTAGGATAATCATAAATAACAAAAAAACCATAAAATTATTAATATTCCCAAGGATAAGGATTATGAAAATTTGATTTCCAATAATTCATTTCAAGGGGATTTAATTTATTTAAGATTACAATATTGATCTTTTTTAATTAGAGAGTTTGATAGAATACACTTGTTACACTATAAAAAAAAACGCCCAATTAACATGGCCTTGATTAAATTGACGTGACTTTTTAAAGAAAATAAATATTTTTGATAGAAAAAAAAAGAGGAACTATAACTATAGTGGGTCTCAGTAAAAAATTGGTTAGATATAGGAATAGAAGATGACATTGTCCATTTTTTCAATGAATAATATATTTTTTTATATTAAGTTATTCATTGAATTAGTTGATAGACTTCAGAAAAACTATCCTATAATAGAATAAAGGGGGGTATATATGTTGTTTTTCTAAACCAAACTAATAAATTCCACTACAATATGAGGGGTCTGTGTATATCATATTTTTTTTCAAGAAGTATCGATGAAGAAGTGAAGATTAATGACTATGGAAATTCCATGATATGGAGGTTCTTATTGCACATTTCCTATCCAAAAATGGATTAAGGATAAAAAGAAGTTATCCAAATATGGATGGAGTAAAATGAAGAACCCATTAGGGTGTTTAACCTATGATTTATACTCTCTGGACTCCATTTCCATTTACTTTTAGTTAATGAATTTATATTTCAATAAAACATTTAATTTTTATAATTTTACCTTTAGGTAACAAAGTGGGAAAAAAATTTCAATCATATTATTTTTTTTCAACATGAAAAATAAACTTGGGGACTCTTTACATCATTTGGAGCTAATGCTTTATAGTTTTTATGATAATAAAATCCACAATATATAGAATTTTTTAATCACACCAATTTTAATTCTGAAACATTGATAAATTTACATGATTATAAATTTATTGAATTTAATGTTGATTTATTTTCACCTTCAGGGAGATTTAAATTTGATAATATGAACTATTTCAAACTAAAGACGGTGTGTTTTTTATTATATTCAATGAATAATTAAAAAACAAATTTTGGGAAGTTATCACT
The DNA here is from genome assembly GCA_963277665.1 of Viscum album. Classification (NCBI taxonomy): domain Eukaryota; kingdom Viridiplantae; phylum Streptophyta; class Magnoliopsida; order Santalales; family Viscaceae; genus Viscum; species Viscum album. The sequence goes on from OY728120.1 coordinate 792,260,102, forward strand.
TTTCATTTTTTTCTTATTTTCTTTTTTATAAATGCCTCTTTATTAATGCAGGAATTTTTTACTTACCATATTTTTAAGAAGAGTATAAGTGGTTGAATTTTTTTCTTGATGATTTTAATGGTTAGAAATTAATGTTACATCAATTAGTTTAGTTTTTTTGTGTATTATTACTAAATAAATATTGATTTTTTTTAAGTCTTTCTTCACACTTCCTTGAACAATAACTAGCAAAAAAATTTATTTTTGAGTTGAATTATTTAAGTGTTAACTTACAGTGAACTTTTTCCATGTTATATATTGTTTTAATTATTTGTGTTGTCAGGAAAAATTAATTTTAACATTCTGGTAACACTTCAAATATAATTCTAATCTACTAAATTGCTAAATATTTCATGAACATTAATTTTTAATTTGTATGTTTCTTCTCCAGGGTTTTAACATTGAGGACAATGTTGAGTTTTAGTGTGGGGGAAAGTTTTTTTCACTATGCTAAACTATACCTCAATTTGATCCAATTAAAAACCCTCTAAAATTATTTGTGATTGATTTATTTTTCATGTTTTAATGTATCATTTTCAATGGTTTTAAATTAATATTAAATTTGAATTTTTTATGACCTCTTTAAGGTTTTTAATTCTCTTATACCACATGTATTTAGATGTATAATTCATTTTTCAATTCCCTCCTGAAAATTAGTTTACTTTGGTTAGAAAATTGATTGTTATACTATTATTATTACCCTTTAATTTTAGAATTTGTATTTTAAATCATAATTTATGCATTCAAAATAATTAAAAAATGAATGTCTTCATCCATGTGATCTCTTTCAATTATTATCTGAAATGGTGGATGAGTAATTTATTATACTTTTTGAATTATTTAATTCCATAATCCAAATAGAGTTTCTAATTTGTTTTGGTTTCAAATAATGTCAACCTATTTTCATATAATTAAAAATAATTTTTGAATTCTAGTGAAATACATGTTGAATTTAGTTTATTTTATTCAAAATTTTATGGGAAGTAATCTATTTAAAACAAAAATTAGTTTTTCCCTAAAAATATTTAACTTCTAAAGGGTAAATTTATTCACTTATTATTAACAATACAAGGGGGGTCATTTTTAAACCCAATTTTTTGTGTCTATATAGTATTTCATATAAGTGATTAATTTCATTCCACTAAATTTGGATCATTTTTTCTTTAAGGATATGAAAAATCATAGTATTGGGGAATTTTATGTAGCATTAATTTGATATATTTTTCTGCATTTGTTTTAAAATAATTATTTTTAATGGGTTAAATTATGTATTTATTGAATAATTATAATTTATGTTGAATTTCATAGAACTCTAAATTTTCTTTCAAAATGATTATTTAATTTGATAATTATAGTTATTTCAGTTAGTGTATAGATTCATGAATAATTTTTTCAAACCACCATTTATTTTATTTTTTTATTTCATCCATAATTCTTATTTTTTTATTGCTATTTTTTATTATTTATAAATATAATAATTTTTAAATGATATAACCTAAATATGAAATTAATAAATTTAATTATTAAATAATTTTTACCATGTTATTATGCTTGAATTTATTTTTTATTTATTTTCATATATTAATTATTTCCTTTTCTTTTGTTTCATATAAAATAATAAATTCATCTTTTTTATTTTGAATTTTTCATTTTCTTAATTTAATCATTAATTTTTCAATAAAAATAATTAAATTATCATTTTTTTTTAAATTTTTTTTTTCATTTTCTTGTTTTGTTTTTAATTAATTAATTATATAATTTTTTAATATAATTTTTAATATGATGTTATAAATGATATAATAATTTGTAATATTAAATTTTATTTTAATTTTGTAATTTATTATTATGTATTGGTTTAATTTATTATTTATTTTTTTCCCATAAGAGATTGTTGTCCACTATTTCTCACTATAATGGGTTTAATTATCACAAATAATTTCATATATACACATATAATTTACCACATGGAAGATCCTAAATTATGTCAAAGATTATCTTGTATATCTAGTCTTTTCAATCATATAACAAATTATGTTTGTTTAATTATAAACAAAATTATTACTGATTATCTATGTGTAATTATTCGTATTAATATTTTATGAATTTTCTACAATGTAAGAAAAAAATAACATCAAAAAAATTCTAAGTATAAATCACTGACACTAACAGAAGAACTGAGTCCCTGACAAACAAATGGCTCACTGATGCATATGACTTACTGACATAGATAGCCTGCTATTTTATACAACTAACCAAATCAAATGACCTTCTGATGAAATTTACCTACCATCAATACTGGTTACATACCAATGCATGATTCTACAGATGCCAGGACTCGCTGACACTTAAAAAAAGTCACTAATGTAATGATTCACTGATGTATTGTAGGTCCGACTGAATGACATACTGATGGGTTTATTCACTGACACAAGGATATACTGATAAACGAATCACTAATAGAATTAATCATCGATAGATGAGTCATTGATAGAATGAATCACCAATAGACGAGTCACCAATAGACTATTTAAATTTCCATTTGTTAACATTATTTCTAACAGTCATATTTGAGTCATTTAATGATACTAACATATTTTATAATCATTTTTATGCCTTTTACCAGATAGTATAAGGTATGATGGACCTATTCATGTGCAAAGAATATTCTCTTTATCATCCCTCACGGATAAAAATCATTTTTAAATATATAAGAAAAGGAGAATAGAAGAGAAGTGTGGTATGCCCTGCATGTGATATATACAGAAGAACATCTGCGACTATTATGCACCCACTGTGAACTCAATAACAAAAGGAAGAACACACAGGGAGATCTCAATCGATCTATACATTAGACTATAAAACTACTTCATCATATCAAATAAGGATAAGAATATACCTACAGAACCATACTTGTACCTAGAAGCCAGAATATGAAACTCTATTTTTGTGTCAACTTCCAGAAGAGGACTCAAACCACATCTCAGCTACATTTGAAGAATCTAGAGCTACATACTCAACACAAAGAGCCTTCTAAATCCTTTCTTATATTTATTTTCCCTTTTTTGTTCATTTTTACATACTTTTGAGCAGTGGGTGTATCTCTCTGTAAATTACTCAATGTCTCTTATATAAAACTGAAGGATACAATATATCCTTCCACTCATACCTTATTAAACATTTTTAGTCCAACGGATAAGTGTGGAAGAGGTCCTTGTGTGACCAGGTAGTTTGTACCCATAAAGAACGGTTGTAGAGGTCTTATAACTTAGAAAACATGTGTGTTATTGTGAACCTCAATCCAGGGTGTGGATCAAAAAATTTATTAAATTAAACCTCTTGGTGGAAGGTGATCACTATGTGGAGAAGATTAGGACTCTTCCTAAGACTGAACATCTTATTTCATTTCCGATGATTTTTTTAATTTTATTTTTACTATGTTTTATCACATATTTCATAAAACTAAATTGAACTTTGATAGTTAGTCTTAGCAAGTATTTATAATAATATTGAATTATATAGTTAGTTTCAAAAATATATATTAATTTTTAAATTTATATAATTGTGAATTAATCAGTCTTTTGAGAAATTAATCGAACAGTAAATCTCTTATAAATTTACTACTGGCTATCTGGCCAAATTAATTTAAAATTTGGGTGAATTTCAAATTATACATTTTAAAATAAATTTTTATTAGAACTAAATTCACCCACTATTGAGTATCTTACTCCGATAAACATTTTCTATCAATTTTTTTTTTGAATTATATGTTTTCAAATGTTTTTCAAACATTTCAACAGTGATTTTAGTTATATTTCAAAGATCTTAAAATTTCTATTAATACCAAATTTGTATCTCTTCAAAATCTATTTCTAAAATTTTATTATGTAAAATACGCTAGAAGGTACTTCTACTAATATACCTCCATTATTTAATGGATCCTACTATGCACGATGGAAAATTAAAATGAAAATGCAGTTTGAAAGTATAGGTCTTGAAAATTGGTCTTCAATTTTATATGAATATAATATTCCTGGTACTACTAAAACAACATGGGATGACACAACTAATACTTCTTATTATATTAATTGAAAATATGTGAATTAATTATACTATTATTTAGGAGGTGAAGATTTTAATAGAGTTTCTCCATGTAAAACAGCCTATGAAATTTGAGATAATTTGTCTGTTTCAAAGGAAGGAACAACTAATGTCAAGTAAATGATAATTAACACCTCTACCATTAAATATGAAAACATTAAAATTATGCTTGATGAGCCTATTTAAGTCATGTATCTTCCATTTAATGAAATATTGAAGACAATTATCTCTCTGTGAAGATATTTTTCTACCAAAGAGAAAATTATGAGGATTCTCATATGCTTACATGATATAAGGAGAGGAAATTCTATCGTTATTAGAGAATCATGTAACATCAAAAAACAACCTGTCAAAGAACTCATTGGAAAAATTATGATATATGAAGAAGAGTTGAAATTCAACTATGAAAAAGAGGAATAACCTGAGGGAAAATATTTATCCTTCAATACTTTTACCTATAAGAAAAAGGAAAGCGATAAGTTTCTAGATTCTGTTGATATCTCCAAGGATGATGAATGAAAATCATATAGTGATGGAGTGATAGATCTGCTTTCCATAATATTCAAGAAATTCTACAAAAAGAAGATGATTTTTAGGAAACCCAATTATAAAGAAATATGTGATAACAAGGGAAAGTAAAAATGGACTAGAAAGGAAATTCAAAATCATATTAGATTGTATGGTATGAATGTAAGAGGAGAGGACATGTCAAATAATATTTTCCAAAATTAAAATACAAAATGAAGTTAGAAAAAAATAAGTATTAAAATGTTATAAAGGACACCTATAGTGCCTTTAAATATTGATCTAGTGAATCAGCATCATCTCATGATGAGAGAGATAACATGGAAATTATGTGTTTTATAAAAAAAATATTTGAGGTAACCTTAGATTATCTTATACACAACTATTAATATTCAAGATATGAAAGATACTCTAAAAATAGTACAAGTGAAGAACTATTTGAATATTGTAACATGTTGTAGGACACATCCAATGAATTGAAAGGTAAATATAAATCCTTAATGAAATATCATGCTCTCAGTGTAAATATTATGTTTTAACTTACTACTTACAAGGAAAACAATTATCAACTGCTCTGAGAAAACAATTAACTAAAAATGTCTTATGAGAAATTAAAGAAAGATCAAGAAATTATTACCAATGTAAAAAAGTTCACTTACTCAAATTCTTGTTAAACATATCACTTCTAAGTACACTTATAGTATTGGATATCTTTCTGGATAGAGAAACCTATCTAAAATCCATTTTTCAACTAAATTTGAAAATCTATTTTTCTACCTAGAAATTAAAATTCAACTACTAGTTCAAGTTATAAAAAATAATTTACAACCACTAAGTTTTCTGGACCAAATGGATTCTATTTTTCAAATATGTTATATAATTATTATAGGAAACCCATGAAGAAAATGTGGGTACGTAAATCATTAATTACTAATTCCACGAGACCCAACCAAATATGGGTACAAAAATATGTTTGTGTTTTATTATTCGGTAGAAAAGATATCTAAAGAGCTCTTGTAGGAGTCAGTGGTACTTAGACAACAAATGTTCAAGGCACGTGAAAAGAGACTATTCAATCATTATGAATCTAATAAATATTTATGGTGGATAATTCACTTTTGGTGAAAATTCTAATGGAACAATAATTGGCTCATTCTATATTGGTAACCCTAACTCAGTTTTAATTCCAAAAGTACTTATTTTTAATGGATTGAAATATAATTTCCTTAGTATTTCACAACAATTTGATGATGGATTTCATATTAAATTTGAAAATGGTGCGTGAATGGTTTTTTTATCTAAAAATGTATTATTATTATCTACACTAATTAATAAAAAATTATATGTTGTTAACTTAGATTATTTAATATCTCAAAATGTCTCATTATTAAGTTTATTTCACAAAGAGTCTTAGATTTGGCATAAAAATTTAGGAAAATATAATGTAAACACTCTTAGAATGATTACTAGAAAATTACGAGTCAATGATCTACCAAAACTTGAGTTTTCAAATGATAATGTATGAAACCGTTGTCAAAAGGGTAAACATCACAAGATATCAAAAAAATCACTGAAAGATGCATTAACTTATCAACCTTTAGAGATGGTTCACAAGGATTTGTTTGGACAATCTTGAGTATCTTGTTTAAATGGGAAAAACTATGTATATGTTATTGTAGATGACAATTCTAGGTATACATGGACTTATTTCTTAGCTCACCAAATTTAAGCATGTACTTACTTCACCAAGAATTCTAAAATAGTGGAAACTCTAAAAGTACATATAATAATATCCATTAGATGTGATCATGGCCATGAGTTTGAAAATCAAGAATTTTAATATCTTATCTCACACAATGGCTATAATCATACCTTCTTTGAACCTAGGACACCTCATAAAAATGGAGTAATAGAAAGAAGAAATAGAACCTTATAATAGATATCCCAAAAAATGCTTATTGAATATGACCAACATTTTTTCTTTTAGGCTAATGATGTAAATACATATTGCTACATAGTTAATAGAGTTTTAATTAGAACTATCCTTAAGAAGACTCCTTATGAGTTATGAAATAATAGAAAACCCAGAGTTAGTTACTTAATTTTTTTGGTTGCAGTGTCTATATACAAAATACCAAGGAAAATATTGAAAAAATTTCAACCAAGAGTGATGAAGGAATCTTTCTGGGATACTCAACTTCTAGTAAAGCCTAGAGAGTCTTTAATAAAATAATCATGTGTGTGGAAGAATATGTGCATATAAAATTGGATGAAATTGATACACATGAACCTAATACCCCCTAGACAACCTTGAACATGATATGCCAAATATGTACATAAATTCTAAAACATATAATACTCTTGTCAAGAACTCCGTCAAATCAAATAGTTCTAGAAATTATTTAAACTCTGTACATGATGAAATTGAACATGTAAATGAACATAAAACTACTAGACCCCCATTTTTTTACCAACTAAAAACCTGAAGAACCATCCTTTAGATGTTGTTGTTGGAGATTTAGATAAAGTAGCAAAAAATTGATCTTCTCTTAGAAACCAAGTTGAACATCAATACTTTTTTTCATAGTTAGAACCTAAAAACATCAATGATGAAATTAAATATAAATTTTGGGTGATTGAAATGAAATAATAACTTAGTCAATTTTAAGTAAATAACATTTTCAAACTTGTAGATAGACCCAAATATGCCTTTACCATAGGCACTAAGTGGGTGTTTAAGAACAGAGTAGATGAATATGGTAATATTGTTAGAAATAAAGCCAGATTGGTTGCACAAGGTTTTAGTACAGAAGAAGGAATTGACTATGAAGAAACTTTTTCACCAATTTCTAGACATGAGGCCTTTAGATTCATGCTTTCTTATTATGCCCATCTTAATTTCAAGCCATATCAAATAGATTTTAAAAGTTCATTCATAAATGGGTATTTAATTTTGGATGTTTTTTTTGAACAAACCCCTAATTTTAAAAACCCTAATTTTTAAAATAATTTTTTTAAATTATTAAAAGATTTATATGGTTTAAAACAATCTCCTAGAGCTTGGAATTATAGAGTAATTACTTTTCTCATTACAAAATGCTTTATAAACGAAAATTATGATCCTACTCTTTTTTTAAAACTAATTTCTAAATATGATTTAGTAGATCAAATTTATGTAGATGATATTATTTTTGGATCTATAAGAAATTATTTATGTATTGATTTTTATAAAATGATGTCATGTGTTTTTGAAATTAGTTTTATGGGTGAACTCAAATACTTTATTGGATTTCGGAATTTTCAAATAAAGAATATATACTTTTAAAGCATTGTAAATACACAAAATACCATTAAACAATATTTTTCTTCGATAGAATTAAAATTAGTTACACCTCAATGAGTACGTATTGTAAGTTGGATCTTGATGAAGATGGTAAATCTGTTGATCAAACCACTTATAGAGTATTGATTGGATGTTTTCCCTACTTGACTGCTAGTAGGACAGATATAATTTTTAGTTTGTGTATTTGTGCCCATTTTCAAGATAATATCTAATAATATCACTTAAATGCTATTAAATGTATTTTTAAATGAATTAAATATACTATCATTTTTGGGTTGTTTTGTCCTAATGGAAAATCATTTGATATTGTGAGTTAGTCTGATGCTGATATTGGTGGATGAACATTATATAAAAAGGGAACATCTAGAACATGTCACATCTTGGGAAAGTATTAATTTTCATGGTTGAGTAAGAGAGACTATTATGTCGCATTATGTGCTACTAAACCTAAATACATAGATATTGGTAGTTGTTTTGATCATATTTTGTTGATAAAACACATTCTACTAGACTATGGATATAAATTTAAACATGTACTTATAAAATGTGACAATACAAGATCTATTGACATTTATAAGAATCAATTTTCTCATTCCAGAACGAAACATATTGACGTAAAACATCACTTTTTGAGAGATCATTATCAAAATGGTGATATAACTTTAGAATTTATTGGCACTTAATATCATCTTGCTGACATATTCACTAATCCATTGAACACTGAAAGAATGAATTATATCAGACATTATTTAGGCATTATCAATCTATAAGACCTTGTGTTTCTTTTTTCCTTTGATATTTTTAATTGAAGTTGTCATGTTGACATAGACTCTATGTAATGCTATCATAGTTTTCTTGCTGACACAGATGTTATTTCGTGCTGACAGAGTTGTCAGGATGACATTGATGTTATGTCAGGTAGACACAGTTTTCATGCCAATACTGATGCTATGTCATTCAGACACTAACACTCTTTCTTACCAACACATTTGTCATACTGACATTGACGCTATGTCATGACGACATCACTGGTGTTATGAATAATCTATCATGATGACACTGATGAATCACTGCTCTTATACGTTTTAAGATTTTATCAAAAAACATTGTTTCATTAATTTTGTTAAACCCAATTCAGGATTTCATGATAATGTAATTTGAAAATCCCAAAATGATATAAATTTGAATCGATCCCCTCTACTCCATTAAATATACTCTCTCTTGGAAATTACTCTCTAATTACCCCAACCATTCACCTTCTAGACTTTAAACTGGACAGATTGGAATAGTGTGTGTGATGTGTGTACTTGATGATGGAGAGTATCATGCTTCTTTGAAATGGAAAGGTGAATCGAGAAAATCATCCACACTTGTAAGTCCTGATTTGGAAAATATTGTTGTAACTCTAGAAAAATAAGTTCTTATGGAATGGTTTTTAGAAATAATGTCTCTTCTCCTCATGTTACTACAAGATAAAGGTTGACTTGAGTGGTTCTCAAATAACTAATAACCCTTTTACCCGAAGCTAGTAAATGAGTTTTACATGAATATGGAATTTCTGCTAGAAATAAGTGATGTTTAATGTATTAAGTCCATCATAAAAGGGAAGATATTATTATTCCCTTCATGACATTGGGATGAATGTCTTATTGTTACTCATGATGGTGAATTTGATGATTATGAAGTTACCTATCCACCTGAGAGTGATATGTTTTTCCTTGAGACAACATTAAAGTAAATTATTAGAAATGATGAGAACAGAAGACCCATTTCTCTAGAGTTAAGTGAAGAATGTAGTATCATGTTTATATTTATCAAGCATCAAATCAGCCCCAAGAAAGGGGAAATTTATTCTCTGAAATATCAACATGTTTACTTGTTTTATCTACTAAGAAAATTGATCAATATAAATTTGTGTATACATATTACTATGTACATGAATGAGATGATCAAATCATTCTGAAATCCTAATTCAATGTTTTATCCAGGGATGATCTGAATAATTCTAAAAGAAAAAAGTCATTTAGATGAAGGTGAAGAAGTTGTTTATAAATGTAATGGGATCTGCCTCAGTAAAAAGATTTTAAAAGGATATAAATCAATTTTATCCCATGGAAGAGAGAATCGTTTGGTGATGAATATAAGGTCAATGACAAGTTCAATCTAGTGGATCATCCTACTATACCAAAAAATATTGATGATCATGGTCTGGGAACAAATGAGGAAGTTGTTTACTCTTCATAGGAAGAAGAAGATCCTGTCACTCGTGTTAGATATCATGGATCACCTATTTAAGAAAGGAGTGATCCTGAAACAACTAGAACTTATGAAGGTTTTCCTTTGGACCTCATAGTCCTCCACAATCCTTACCATCTAATAAGCCCTCTCTGGATGATAATGGGGATGAGGAGACAAAATTTTTAGGCACTGTGGAATATGTAAGTAGATCTAGTAGATCTGAAGAAGAAGATGAAAGTGAATATCGAGAAAGTGGTAGTGGTTGTGATGAGGAACAAGATAAAGAAGATGGTGATAAAAATAAAAATGAATAAATTGTTATTGATATGATTATGATGGAATAAATGGATGTGGTAATTACCATTATAAGAATGACCAAGGTGAAGATGTTGAAATGATTCAAGATGTAGATGAGGCTTGGTTGGAAGAACACCCAGAAGTTGTTGTTGAAGTGAGAGAAAATGTTGAAGTTTTTGCTGAAGTGGACGGTCAATAAATTATTGTACCTCATTTGGTTTATGAAAGAAGATAACCAAATTGTGAATATGAGAAACTAGTAAGGAAAGCTTAGATTGTGGGGAGCATCATGAAAGATAAAATCAATCCAAAGAACAGAATCAACATGAAAGAGTATGTCTTGATACTCTCACTTCTCTAGATGATGATATAATGGCTGAATGGGTGAGGAATCCAAGGTATGTGGCACTATGAATATATTATAAAGATTCAGATGATGATTACTTTGTACCTACTGAAAGAAAACTAGTGGTTGAAACCCTATTCTAGTGACTATGTCATTAAGTTAGACTAGGTAAAATTCAACGAAGTCATATTTTAATCATTATGAAATTCATCACAATCTTAGATGAGATATGAGATTGATGAATATAGAAAAGAAAACTCCAAGCTTATGGATAACTTGAAAGCTATATAGTCTATGGATGAAGGTGTACGGAATACTTGAACTTCTATTTTTAATCCTACCTCAACTAGTGTATCTCAAGATGGTGTTGTTTCAGTATCAAAGTTGATCATAATGGAAATTCCGCAAAATTTGATTAAAACTGCTGAAAACCATGTGGCCATAAACACCAATATGGGGAATGAGATGAAGAAGTTAACTATTGGAACCAATGATTTAACTATTGAATGCAGAACTACAATGGATTGTGTCTTAAAAGGACATAAAGATCTTGTTTCTCAAATTAGAGTTCCTAATTTTTCCAAACTTTAATGGAACTGAAGGAAAATTTGAAATCCTCTTCAACCTCCACTCCTTCTACTATTTCTCACCCTTTTGGTCGGACCTCTCAGACTCTGGTTATCGAGGCAATCAGAACTATTGTAAAAGAAGAGATTAAAGCTCTATTTGATACATCTAGCTTGATCATCCTAGAAAAAAATTAAGAAGAACAGTGATCGGGTGCATGATATGGTAACGTTATATACCATGGAAGAATCTTCCACTCATTAAGAACTTAAAAAGGGGATAAATTGATATATCTACAAGATTTTCTCCAAGCACCAGTTGACACTAAATTTATTTATTTGGAAGAAGATTTGACTTTACCCCTATTTAAAAAACCATTCAAAGAAAAAGTGAAGAAATTAAATGACTTTAGTCCTCTATTGGATAAATTTATGGAGAATAATGATGACTTTGAGAATGCAATGAAATATGGTCGTGAGATTGTTGAAGATTTTATCAAACTATTAAATCCATATCTTTATGTTCATTGTGAATCCATTGTTGTTCCAACTAGTACTTATATTCACACTACTCTGCCAGTGTCTTCCCCTCCAATGCTAGTTGACCAAGACTTGTCCAAGATATGGGCTGTTATCCCAGAACAACATCAACCATGGCTATTGTCATAGCACAAACCATACATGGACCCAACTATTCCAAAAATAATTCATTTACCTCCACTGAAGATCCCTAAATATGCTTAGGTTTCTCCACCACCGCTTACTAGACCTATTGTTGATTCAGTTGATAAGGGGAAGGTTCCCCTTGACCATCAGAAGTAGTGTGGAGTTTTTCTTTTTTATCAGGATGAGTACTTGTAATTTTTACCTTTCAGTGTGATTTGATAATTAATGCCAATGTAGTGTTTCTACATTTATGTTTTAGTTTTTATCCATCCACTTGTTTCTAATCCCAAAAGGGAGAGAACATTATTAAGAATTTTTATGTGTTTATACATTATTATGTGGTTATGTTTCTCTAATAAATTTCACTTCTCATAATTATTTTTGAGCCTATTCATAAATATGGGAGCTAGTAATCCAATTGTTTACATTATACATTCTATAATGGAACATAATAATCCCTTGATTTTTTATCATAAAAAAGGATGAGATTGTTGGCACATAAGATATTGTTGGGAACTATCTTAGACTATAATGGTTTTAATTATCACAAATAGGGTCATATACTAACATATAACTTACTACATGATAGATGATAAATTTTGTCAAATCTTATCTTGTATATCAGATATTTTAATTCATATAACTAATTTTTTTGTCTAAGTCCAAAAAAAATTATAACTGATTATCTATGTGTAATTATGGGTATTATCACTTTCCGAATTTGTTGTACTATAAGACATGTAAAACTTCTAAAATTTTATTAGTATGAATCATTGACACTGATAGAAGAACGAAGTCACCAATAGTCAAATGGATCACTAATGCATATGACTTACCGATTCATACAACCTACTAATGCATATGACTGACCAATGCAGATGACCTACAGATGCAATCGACCAACCGTTAGAACAAGTGACCTACCAATGCATAATGTTATCGACACTCAGACTCACTGATAGTTAAAACGATTCCCAAATGTAATGAGTCACTGAATTATTGAAAGACCAATAGAATGAAATATTGATGGGTTGAGTCACAAATAGAAGGATATACTGACATATGACTAACCGATAGACTAACTCACAGAATGAAGATTCACTCATATAATAACTCACTGGAAGATGAGTCACCATTAGACTGTTCAAATTTTTATTTATTAAAATTATTTCTAACGATCGCATTTTTTTCATTTAATGATAATGAAATATTTAATAATTTTTTTATGACATTTAGCAGATATTTTTAAGTACCATGAACCAAGGGACATGGAAATAACATGCCCTTTGTTATCCCTCATGGATTAGAAAAAATTTTAATGAGAGAAAAAAATGGAATATAAGATAAGTGTGGTGTGCCCCACGTGTGATATAAACAGAAGAACATCTGCGACTCGCATGAACCAACTATTATCTCATGAAAAAATATAGAACACATGAGGAAATATCAATCAAGTTGTAAATAGGTTTTAAAAACTACATCAACATGTCAATGAAGGAGAATAATATACCTGTAGAACCATACTTGTACCTGGATGCTAGATTATGACACTCTATTTTTTGTTTCAACATCCTGAAGAGGACTCAAACCTCATTTTAGCAACATTTGAAGAGTCCAGAGTTGCATCCCAAGAAAAAAACAGCCTTCTAAATCCTTTCTTTGATTTATTTTCTCTATTTTGTGTATTTTTACATAATTTTGAGCAGTGTGTGTATCTATCTATAAATTACACATTGTAACCTATATCAAATTGAAGGATACAAGATATCCTTACAATCATACCTTATTTCACCTTTTTAATCCCATAGATAGGTGTTAAATTGGTCCTTGTGTGACCTTATAATTTTTACCCATGAAGAATTGTGGTAGAGGTCTTATGACCGGGACAACTTGTGTGATATTTTGAACCCTGATCCTATGTGTGCATTAAACAATTTATTAAATTAAACTACATGGTGGATAGTTATAAGCAAGTGGATAGAATTACGTCTCTTCTTGAGACTGAACTGATTATTTCATATTTTCTATGTTTTTAATTTTATTTGTACTATGATTTATCACATACTTTATTAAGTTAAATTGAACTCTAATAGTTATTCTTAGAAATTTTTTATAATACTATTTATGTATTAGGTAAGTTTCAAAAGTTTTATTAATTATCAAATCAATATAACTGAGAACTAATCACTCTTTTGATAAATTAATTGAATATTCAAGCTCTTATAAATTCACTACTAGATGACTCGCCAGTTGAATTATAAATTTTGTGGAGTTTTAGATTATAAATTTTAACAGAAAATATATAGGAACTCAATAAACCCCCCCCCCCCCCCCCCCGTCTTGAGATTCCTACTTTGACCAAAATTTATTTATTTATTTATTTAAATATTATTTACAATTTTATTTTTGATATAATTTATTATATACATCTAACATTATAAATCCTCCACAAATCTGCATATCCATCTTCAATTATTCACCATGTAGACAATTTTAATTTTCTACTCACGTAACCAAATTCACAATGAAACAAAAATACATTTTCCAAAATGTTTTATGTGGCTACTTTATACTAAAATTTCATATGAAAATACATGTGTATTTGAATGATCATGTACACAATTATCCTATGAATCTTAAAATTTGTAACCCATTCATAAGAATCATGAGCTGACTAGTGTTGCCAAGAATCGAAACCATGATCCCATCATACTCGTTGAAGTTTGACGGTTGTACACCAATAGTATATTTTGGCATAGCGATGAAGAAAAAATGAATGATTATGTGGAGGAATCTAGATTTTGTTTCAAACCAAATTTTTCTATTTTCTGATATCTATCATGGCTGAAAATGGGTGTTCAACAAAATTTGGATATTGCGGCCTCTTTAGATTAAAGGATGGAAGTAACTCAAGATGTTGAACAACATCAAGATGGTGAAGTCACAAATATATGTTACACTGATAAAGATCATCAATATCTCAAAGAACAAATATCTAGAATCCCATTGAAGATGAAAAACTACTTCAAAACCCATTGTAACACCATGATATATTATGAAATATGTGTTTTCTAAAAAAATAATTGATACCTTGTATTACACACAACACTGAGTTTTAATGAACCACTATATATTATTAATCTTATTTTTAAAAATTGTCCTTTATAACATAGATTTTATAAATTCTGGTATGAATAAGAACAACCACATATTAAATTTAAGGTATAATGTTTTTATAAAACTAAAATATATTGTCCAAAAAGAACTTAATTTATAGTATATTATTTATATGTTTCAAAAATACTAATTTACTCAGTAAATGATTTATATTTAATTTTTTAAAAATGTAATAAATGTAAATTCTTCCAAATTTAGATAAAATATTTTAGTAAATAAACTTTATTTTTTAATTCTACATGTCAAATTTTTCTTGGACTGAATTTTTGATTATTTTTTGAAAAGATTAATTTTCGATTAATATAAAAATAATATTTTTTCTAAAAATTCACATTTCGTTTATATAATAATCAAGACACATTTTATTTATGATTGTTTTAAAATTAATATAAGTTCAACTATATATTTATTATTTTATTACTGGATATTGGAAGCATTTTCATATTGAATTTGATAATAAAACATTATGTACTTGTGAATATTTTCCCTTTTTAAAAACCAATTTTTCATAACAACAACCAAAATAATATTAAATTAAATTTAACAAATTCTTTGAATTAAATTTAAAAATATGGATTATATATTTTAATAATCATATTTAATATTATATTATATGCTCAGATTAATTTTTTTCAAAAGAAATAGTAAAAAAAATTAAAAAATTAATTATAGTGGTTATGGTTAAAATGTGTTTACTAGGGGATTATACTAAAAAGATAAGGGTAAAATGGCCTAGAAAAGTGTAAAAAACATAGTTATGGAAACATTTATATCATGAAACCTATAATATGTTATAATTTCTTATTTTGGATCCTTTTCTACTATAAAAAACATTGGTACACTTTATACTTTTGAAAAATTCCAAGTGTGTCCTCTCATCCACTTATCAAAGGCCTCCTCTCTCCTCTCCACTTCACACATCAGAACCCATTTGATTTAGAAAATACCTTTACATGTATATTAATTAGTTCCCTACCCACAAACTAGAGGAATTATTTTTTTATTAAACCCTTATAAGAAGGGTTTAGGCATAAACCTAAAGAGGTTCTCTAACAAAGAGGTAAAATTATTAACCTTGATTTTAGTTTTATTTCATCCTCCACCTCCAAAAATTTAAATTTAAATATGATGATATAATAAAAAATATATTACATATTCTGAGATATTATTTTTTTAGTGTAATGACATATATCTATCTCCTCTTCCATTAATTGGGAAACAAAACCGTCAATCGTGTGTAAAACGGACTACTGACTTGCAAACTGATGTTATTCATATTACACCACCACCTCTCACTGCTAGATAAAATGATTATTTTAAAAAAAATATGAGATATTTTTTATAGAATTATAATTATTAAATTGTAATATCTCATATTACTTCTTACATTGAATTCAATGGGAATACAACAACATCGCTCATGTGTACGGCGGATTACCGCCTCATGTAGTGATGTGATTCTTTTATCACTAACTATATGAATGGAAGGTAATAAGGATATATTTAATTAATATATGTGATAAATATTAAATAATAATTACCCTGGAAGAATGATTTTTTTTAATTTCCTTTTGTTCGATATTTTGATAAAATGGAAACAACGTTCATGCACATGTACGGTCTACCATCGCCATGAATGGTGCATTACATTTTATATCTCTCACTTTTATGGATTAATATAAATACATATATAATGAAAATATATTATATTTATATAATGTTTAAAATTATGGAAATTATTTATCCTTGACCGTAGTAAAATGGCTAAGAATACCAAACAAAAAACTATATGAAAAATGAAACAATTATTACTCGAAATGTGATTTTTGTAATGAATTATTATTAAATTGGTATTAAAATGTCATAAGTAAATCATATATGGTATGATAAATATTACTATTATTATTTAATATATTTATGAAAAAAATTATAATTATTATATAGGATTCCCAAATGTGTGCTATGGAAGTCGAGACTTAAAGTAAGATATTTCTTATCTCAATTCTCCTTCTTTGAGACATATGTTAAAATATGAACTAGTTATAGATTATGAAATATTTACAATTGACCTTTTATTGGTTATATAATGAATATAATTAAATTATTGTTATTTAAATATTCATTTGATGTTAATTTTTAATCAGGATTGTGATTCAAAGGTTACCAAAGTGGTACGGCTTTGATGATTCACTCTTATTATTTATCAGTATTATTTATGATTATTCTTTAGATGATAGAATATTATGATCTATTTATCAAGATCAAAATGACTTTTCTTACCATATAGTTATTTCTTCACAAAACATGTTTTCCCTTTTTTTCCTTTGTTTATCTAATATTGGTTCTAAAATAGTGTTTTAATAAAAACTGACAATATTCATCTCTTTGGTAAAAAAATATTTTTTTTCCATATCCATGATTTCAAAAAACATTTTAAATAATTTTTTAATGTTATTATTTTATTTTCAAATTTAATTTAACTACTTTATAAATGTTTAAGTAATTTTTTTGAAAAGAATATTCGTTTAATTTTTTAAATAATTAATATTTGGATTTAATCGAAAAAGTAAATGGAATCATTTTTTTCATATACAACATGAATGAAATTTTCAACTATCATGAACAATAACTATTTTAAAATTTTTTAATAAATTTTAATGTTTATTTTCATTGAAATTTATTTTCACAATGTTTTTTAAAATTTAGTTTAAAATTTTTTATTTTCATAGTGAAAAGTTTATTTTCCTCAGAAACATTTGAAATGATATTTCAAAATAATTTTCCAACTAAGATAACATCCTTTGATGTTATATAAGCTTTACTAGGTATATGATCCATTAACATCATCCTTATTATTTTTATGGGTGGTTTATTATTATGATGATAATATTTCCATGATACTCATTCTGTTTTTTTGGGTTTTTAAATAATGAAATGATTAAATGTTTATAAAGCACGTTACTTTTCCACGGGTATCCTATGTTGAAATTTTTATAAAATTCATTTCATTTAATGATTTTTCATACGATGAATGAATTATAAAAAATAGTAATCTTCATGGGTTATGATATGATGAATTTTTTATGATCTTGTGGAACACTTATGTACAATTTTCATTAGGTGATGGTGGTTACATTATAACAAAGTAAAATATTAATGTTATAACTAAGGAAGGTGGATAAGTAATAACTAATTATGGATGGGACCTATATCACCCCCAATCCAGTAGGTAAATATTGAAATATCAGGAGATAAACATTACAAGAATGTGAAGTTAATATAGTTAATTAGGGGTATTCATACCCTATGACATTCATGAGAATGAAACATAACAACTATGATTAAGTCTTAAACAAATACCCTATTATTGTTTTGGGAGTGAACATTTACTACTAGGATGTTAGAGGTATTGACCCCCTTTCCACTGTGATGGTTCCGGAATTTATCATTTACTAATAATAAAATATTTCTATACTTATTTTTAGGCCAGAAATCTATATTTTATATAAATGTTATGTTTTGAGGGCTCAAGTTCTTTTATTAATTTTTAAGTAATGTATTTTTAAATGAAAATACATATTCCATGACTCAAACATATTATCTATTATATTTATGGTATGGTTTTTAAATGTTAATCTCATTTTATCATACCCTTATACTGATGTTATTTTTATGTAACGAATGATATCTCCCTTGTTTTCCCTTACTGAGCATATAGGCGCACCATTTATTATGTTTTCATCCACCAGTTATAAATAAAGGTTATATGTATGATATATATAATAAGTGTGCTAGATATGAATAACTTAGTGGGAGAATATGTAGTTCACCTTTGAACCAGTTGTTTCTATTTCCATGATTCCAAAGGCACTATACATTAATGATTATGGTGTGTATTGTTATGTTAAGTAATTAATGTTGAAATATTCAGATTTAATATTTATGTACTAGGTCTTTATAGTTGGTATCAAATAAAGTTTTAGTTTTCATTTTGAAACTAGGACGAGAAAAAAATAGTTAGATCCCTTATTTATATCCTATGTATAGAAGAATGTCTTAAGTTATGGTAAAAAGGGGGGTAATTTTCCTAAATATACATCTCTGTCTAGATACTACATGTGGATGTGCTTTGTGAACATATGTATATAGGGGTAATAACTCTAAAAAATGAATTTCATACTTGACTCAACTGTTATATATTACACGAAAATGGAACTTATTATGCACCTGGTTTGAACCTCTCGAGGATATGCTTTAGAAATTCACCTACTCTTTACAAACCATCACAATGTATTTAAATAATAACAATGAATGGCCTAGGATAGTCCAAAGTATATATTGAATGAAAATAAGGTTTCATGATTTAGACATCTATAAAATGATTTTTCATAAATATGTGGTTTTCCACTATGAATATTTTTTCTCACACTATGGTCTTTGCTTTTAGAAAATGTCAGAAACAATAAAGACCTTGGTTAATAATGAATGTGATTGAAAATATGTTTATGATCAACAAAATAGGTTGATGACTAGATTAAATGATATTATGATTATACCTAATCAGTAATAATGATGTATGATTAACTAATTAAACCTTATCTAGCTCTTAGACCCACCCAAGAAGAGATGGATAGAGATTATGGAGAGCATTGGGGGTGGATACCATGAAGTAAATAATATTTATCTTCCTATAAAATGATAATTTGTGAAGAATAACTCATTATAATGACTTAGAAGAATTTGAAGACGTTTTATGTGTGGAGAATATGGCCACATAACTATAATTTAAAAGGAAAATTTATTATTTCAGTTAAAGGAATGAATGAGAATAATGGTTTCTCTAAGGCATCACAAATGGTTGAATGTTATAAATGTGGAATGTATGGAAATTATAAAAGTCAATTACCTAGTGGGAAATATTAAGAAGAGGATCAGAAAGGTGGTATATGTAATGGTTTTGTTGTTGATGATGAATATATGAAAAATGAAATATTAAAGAAAGTAGTTAATAAGGAAAAAGATTATGAAGCCCTATTACTTGTTTAATAATGAAGTGGGATGATTTAAGTGTTTATTTATTAGAACACAAAAATTATGAAATAGGATATATTTAAGGGTTGTTTTGTAGAAATTTTACATTAAGTATTTCCAATAATATTTTGAAAGGTAATTTAATGGATTGATGAAATTTTATGATTAAGGGAAATATAACCCTTAATATATTTCTAATGCTGAGATAATAGTGTTTATTTGAGATAAAGAGATGATTGATATGGATAAATTCAATTGGATAGTATTGATTACCATTGATCTAATTAATCATTTGATGAAAATTTGTTTTATGTTATCGTTGATGGAGTTTAATAAATTTTAGGATTTATGGAATGTACTAAATAAGTCGTGATTTAATTAAAGGAATGAGGATAAGAGCTAATTATTGAAGGAATACATGCTTTCATAAAGGATTTATGGTTATTCATGATATTACCATTATTGGGTCCTAAAAACCGTATTCTTAGAGGAAAGTGATATATGAATTTGGAAAAGGGTAGAAATAAACCCAAAAGAAGAGTTTGAAAAAAAAAATATAAAAGGATTCCTATCCATGAAAGAGAACAATGGTCCATATAGAGAACCCACTATGCAAATAGCCACTCTGAATGGAATTTTTCCGCTCTCTGAGACATCCCAAGAATGAAATCAGTCACAGGAAAAAACAATGGCATTGATTCCATTAATGAAACCAAATGGTTTGCATGGATTGATTCTGATTGTCATCCCTTGAAAATGAAATCATTTACAATCTGGGATGTCTTTAAATTGGCTCCTAAAAATGAAGGACCTGCAGCCCACCATAGGTGACCAGCCATCCTAATATATAGTTCTTCCATTACTCTATAAAAAATATAATGGTGAACAAGAAAGGGGATCCCATACATGGAGAAAAATTAGAAAAATACTAGATCTTTTGATTCTAAGAATGTAAACTCCTCACATAAAATTAATATAGAAAAGGAATTCACTCGATCATCTAAAAACCCATGACCCTTCAAGGACATAGTCCCTTGATGTTTAAGTGGACCAACTCTTTGAAAACCATTTACCCACATTGGAAAATGGTATGTGGAGGGATCCTCACCCCTCATAGAAAAATGATATGTTGGAGGAATATGGGTGTGTGTGTAGAAGGATTTTATATGGATGGAAATTCATCCCGCATATCAACTAGATATGTGGAGTGAACCGAGTGTCACATAGAAAAGGTTACACATATATCCCCCTCACCCGTGTAGTGCCATGCAACATAGATCGAACCATATACCATAGAACAACCCACTTTAAAAAATCGGTAAAACTAGTTTTTTCTTCTCTCCGTCACCCATTGCTTCCCTCTATTGTACTATTAGATCCCACATTGGCCCCTTAGTGAAAAAATCAAATAGAATTGAGCCAAGAAATATTCCAAAGTTACATGATATGTATGATAAAATCCTTGGTCACCTCATGGTGTGCACTTGGGTCTTTATACCCATGGTAAGTGGAGTCACATGGGAATCCTACTTAACGTGGGGGATCCTCAAAATGTTATCATGTCGGTATTTATATTGTAATGAGGTTCCTTAACTTTTATGTGCTCACATTATCCTCACCATTACATTTGGGGAGAGGTGGGATCACTCCCACCTTTCCCTTTACAGTGTTGTGTCATATTATCCTCTCTTTTTTAGGAACTAGTAGGGCGTCCCTCATGGAATAAACCAATAATATTTCTTTCAAGAGGCAACAATATTTCTCCTCTTCACCTTCATGGGTCGTAACTAAGAGTTTATTTAACTATCTTGATTATAAAAATAATAGGGGACATGGGCACACTCAGAATCCTCTCCCTCTCCCTTTGGGATGCATCATCCATCCACCAAAAGAAAAATTGTTTTTTATAATCTTCAAATATAGTGCTTCCTCTTATTTCTCACTACATGCATGAATCATGTGGGATTATATTTTATTGTACATCCTAACATCCACACAATCCTATGCATCTAGTGGTAATCCCACATGGTATAACCCTCAAAACCATGTCACTACCCTTTAAAGGTCCATATTCCTAATAAAGAAAGAACCTTGGCCTCTTATCTGGTATAAGACAAAAAATAATACATACCTAAAAGGGTCTCCTTCTCATGTACAAGACCCTACTGTATTCTCTCCATACATGCATCCATTCTATTTCATGCCCCTATAATAACCTACTTAACTATGATAACTTTGATTCTTATCCATATATGAAACATAGAACAACTTCTTAAGGCCTAAAATCCAAAATGGAATCCTATTAGGTTCATCCCCAACCTTCTTAAATATGTGGGAATTGATTTCGACTAACTGGGATACATAAGAAGCCTCCCTAAGGTCTGAACCCGACATCCCAAATACACCCTAATGTTCTCTAGGCCATGTTCCTAGTAGGGATGCATCTAACCTAGAAAGCCATATTTTTTCCATGCCACAAAAATAAAAATCTTATTTAGGACATATTTGTAATAGTATCATACCCCCACATGGTATCTCACTTATCTTATAGGTTTCTTAGGCCACCTTAGCATAAGTACCACACAAAGCATTAAATACGAACCTTCCACCTCGACATCCTAACCACATGATGTTAAATAGAATCGTTGGGTCCATATCACATGACCAAAAAAGATATGATGGGTCCTGGTATGGGGTACTAGACTATGTGGGTTTGGATTGATTTCATGAGAATATGTTGGAAGCCTATCTCATGTGTTTGATCCCTGCATAAAAACAACCCATGTATCCATGCATGACAATGAACTCCAAAGTGCCGCACCTTTTGGCTTAAAATGAGTATCATAATAATAAACTACTTAAGGATCTCTGGTTCACCAGTACCATTGATGGAAAACCTCATATACATATATATGATTCCAATCCGACCATGCTAAAAATTGATTATTAATTCAATGGTGAATCATTTAATTCATGGGAATCAACCAAGGATTCACATATATGTCTTAAAACTATAAGAGAGTCACTGAGCATACAATAATTACCCCCAAAAGGGAGTGATAAGACCGACCTCCCATCCTCATGAACAATGTGATTTCTTAAGTACTGTTGGAAAATTTACCTAATGAGTGTCTTCCAATGGAATGATGGTCTATGATTCATCATGGATATGAGAATCAGTTGTATTTTTCAGTTCCATGATTAAATCCCATTGGAAACTGACCTGTTGGCTACGATATTAGAGTGCGTAACATGAAATGAATGATTGTGAAATATTCAAACCCCCCATAATCAATCATATCTAAAATTATACCTTAAAAACTCTACACTGTGATACAATATGTAAAAAATTGTGAACTCAAAGAGAATCCTTAACAAATATGACTGTGTCACATTCATGTCAGTCCCCTTTCACATCTAAAAAGAAAGATTTCCAAAGGAAACAATAAATCACACATGGGTTCATTTATTGAGATTCTGATTTTATGGGGTTTCCTTCATTGTTTTTTTCATATATATTATAGGGGATTTTCACGAGAACTCTCTTTAGTTCAAATGGAATCACATAATTTCTCACAGATGTATGCATTTGGAACTGAATAGGCTAGGTCCTCACCTGAGCTAAGGATTCCATCACCCACACAACATCTTGAACTTTGTGTTTCAAATGCATTGGTTTGAGGGTACCACTAGAATGGAACTCTCCCAACCCTAGAGGAACCCCTATATACCCTCCGTCACATGAATCCCTATCCACCGTCTGCTCAACGACAGTTGGTGGTCCAAAACCAAATGACACCCACAGCCACCTCAAACCGTTTTAGGAGCCTATCCCTGGAATGTGATAATGAGATCATCTTTAACCGTAGGGAGTCTTATGAATTTCTCATCACAATCTTCCTTTCAAAAAACACATGGGTCCCTCCCGAGGGATTCTACAAATGGTCGACGCCAACCAAAACTGTATGACCCAACATCCTCACTATGAAGAGAACAAAGCCCCATGGAATTTATCAGAATCCACTAAGAATAAGTCCATCAAAGTGGAACGTAGAGGGATATAGTCGAACAAATTAGAAAAATCAATCATTTTAATTTTTATTAAGGAAGTGAATCTTGAAAATATAGTGGCAAGAAATGAGTTGATGGAAATCCTAGGTCATGAAAATCAATCCTATATTGAAAATACGTTGTCAACCCATGAAAATATGAAAATTCTAGCTCAGGCATGTCAAGACCATTATGATAATATGGTATCAAGAATGACCAGAAGAAACTCCCTTCTCGGTAATATCAAGACACTCATGAAAATTTATCGACAACCATTTAGATGAGGAAATTTCCTAGTAATTCATATCAAACCCATCATGAAAATATGGTGGAAACCCATGATAATATTCAAATTCTATCTAAAAAATATCATTCCCATTATGAAAATATAATGGAAAGAAATGGGCATATGAAAATCCATGCTCAGCATATCAATATTGTCTTGAAAATAAAGAGTAAACCCACGAGAATATGCCAATTCATACTCATGCATATCAAGATAATTATAAAAATACAATGGTAATCAGAGGTCCTAGTTGACACACATCATCTAGGAATCAGTGGTAGCATAATATTTCTCCCCAACAATGAAATGGTTATACATCCATGTTCCATCTAAGGAAGATTCATAGAATGTCCTAATAATTATGGAAGGTCAAACATCAATCCTTGACTACATACTATAAACCATCCAAGGTGTAATCTCACCATGAGAAACATCCTGGAGTTAGGGTCATTGACCCACCTCTTCATGTGGGGTGAATCATCTAAAAAAATGGTTGATTACTCAGGAGTATACACACATTCCATAACATTTTTAGAAATTTCTAAAATAATATACCATGTTAAATGGACAACCAGATTAGGCACAAATACCCATTCTAACTGCGGATTACCATCCCATCTTAGGCATTTCTCTAGGGTAGGTATATAATCTTGCTAAAATTTAGAAGCTCATCAGCATACTCCAACAGCTACATGGGAATCACCTATACTCACCCTCGTACTTGGGGATCTCTATTAAAACATACAGTTACAACTTCCCAAAAGATAATATTGAAGGAGATGTCACACTCCAGGTAGTGGAAGATTACAACATGAACTCATGACACTAATTTGTTAGAATATGGAGTTCTTTAGGCCATGAAATATTTATCAATGGTGGCCCATGATCCTGATAATCCATTACAATATTATGGAATTGGATATAGCAGTTTCAAAATTCCTCCCTGTAGGCCTTCTACAAGAATATCTGGAGGTCCCCCCCAAATTATTCATCGTGAAATATCACTTCATAGTCACAATTTGAATAATCATTAGAGAGAATATCATTATGAGTTCCACGATTGCCTTTCTCCTGGCTAGAAGATCAATAAAAAATAAGGTATACTCGTCGTGTCTGAAAATCTATCCATGAAAGGTGATATTCATTCTCAATAAGAATATTATAATAGGTAGAGATAATCCTCTAAACCTACTTTGAAAGATTTCCATTTCAATGAGATCCCAACTAGCCCCACTACCTATGAAAGAACAGTCAAGTATCACCCATGTTTGGCCGATCAGGTGGAGGAATCTCTAAAAAAAGATTAAAAAGTTATGTTGCTCGTGAGAAGAAACTGGTGAAAGATTATATACCCATCCTAAATTTTCCCTAATCCACATATCATTTCGATGTCCCTGATACACTATTAGAAGAATGCATACACAAAATCTGTCTGAATCTCTAGATGAATCTTCACCCCTTAAATGTGGTGTTCATGCCTTATAATGGGTATGAAAACCATGTCAATGTATTATTATAATTCCATCATCAATAAGACTTGGAATCCATTACATCCAAAAAGAGATCATGATCATAGAACCGACAGAAAATATATTTAAATATAATGCCTCAATTCTAGTCCCATGTTAGGTCACCTAATCATTGAATCCCCTACTAGAGTTCACATATGAGGATGGGAAAAACATGGATATTTTCACTTCACCTCACATACTTTGTCAAAAAATCCACAAGAAGTGAAATATTATAATGTTATCAATTCAATGAAGCTACCATAAAAATATTCATTTAGGGAAGATGGTACACATAGTAAGAATCAGCCGCAAATATGTCTAAAAAGCGTTATTCCGAAAAAGACCAGACCATTGAAATTATCCAATGAAAAGAATCTAAGAACATTATGAAGGATTCTCACCTAAGGGAAGTCAATCAACATGTAGTGTTGATGTCCTCAGAAGTAATTTGTTCGAATACAGATAATGCATCACACCTAACTTATGAATGGAAAAATATGTGCAAGATCAAGAGAGAAACCCCCACAGTATAGGATCAACCTAAGCGCATTGGTATGAGGTCATTTTTAAAACAAAAATTCACTAGTTATGAAGATGAATTCATCCCAGTAAATGGAAATTGAATAATGAGAGAAACCCCATCCCACAGGGCAAGGGGAATTTTCACCTCAACCCATTATACAATGGAAATCTATCTTTTCCCATTTAGGGGGAGTAACAAGGAATGAATCATACCATGTCATCTGATATCACATCATATTTCATTCAGAAAGGACACAAACAACATTGTTATGTGATGCTTCCCTCCAAGTCACTCTTATTCAAGAATCATAAAGAGGGTATCAAAAAGGAAGGAAAAGGCCAAGAAAAGTGTGAGAAATATAATTCTATCATTAAATGGTTAATATGACACCAACAATGCATTATGAGTTGGTGAGTGTTATGGGCATTAATCATGTGGATGGAATTGAAGATAACTCTAATGCTAAAGAGAAATGGGAGGATGGTTCCATCCAAATTTCAGTCCACAGTAAAAAAAATTATGGAGTTTTTCACACCTAAAATCAGATACTCTCCATGCATATGAGTTCTCCATCAACCAATCCATTCATGTCTCCTTATCATACATCTAATATTAAAAAAATATAATTAAAGTTGAAGATGACCCGTCTCTCAATGATATTGATACCCTCACACTTGAAGAGAGATTCACATGGTAGGGGGAAGAGATGAAATAGTTGAGAAGACTCAATTCAAAACTACTTTGAGGAATTATTCCTTCTGAATATGATATAATAGAAGAGCCTCAACTCGAATACCCAACCAACCAATCTCAAGGGTTCACCCTAGAAAATGAGGTAGAGTCACGAAATCCACCCAATATAGTTCCTTGAACATGGTTTTATCTGGATCCAATCATGGGTGGATATCAATAATTCTGTCAATTATTGAAATAACCTATGTATATTCTAGAAAACCTGAAAAATATGTCTCCTGTATAATGTTATCCACAAGGAATGGCAGTGCTAGAGCCTCATTCCCTGTCTATTAACACCTATTTTCAAGACCATGTACATCCCAACATTAATTGAGGGATAATTGACACCAATGAATGATTTTCCACTTGAATAGAAAATGTGGAAGTGTTCCATAGACCAATACAGATAGAATAGAAACCTTACCCCCAATAGGTGACCAATGTCCTGCCCACACCAAATTATGGGAGTGCTACATTTCCAATATTCAATGGATTAGGATACCAAGAACAACACCTAACCCACTTCTTGTGCCATTATGATCCAATGATGGGAACCCCTTTGCAATAAGAAGCTTTCAAACTTAGATGATTTATAAAAACCTTGTAGTATACGACCTTTATATGCTACTCCAGTTTACTAGATTAGTCCATCGTGGTGTGGAAAGACCTCCATCTGATATTTTCCTTAAATTTAAACTCAAAAAATATATAATATAAAGATACATGAAATCTCAAATAGTAGACGATGTGGAAATGAGAGAGTCTTAGATTTTATTTCTGCAAATAAAGGATCGACTGACTTATGAACCTATAGCTTCCCTAAGAAGACCTAATTTATCTTTTTATAGAGATCCTTCATGATAGGTTATAAACACCACTCATATCATATAGATATGCTAGTAAAATTAAGGATATAATCATGATTTATCAATGAATGGAATATTTCATAAAAATTACTAGTCTCAAGTCACAATTGTCCCCACAAGTCCAATGGAAAAGAAATAAGAAGGAAGTGAATGCATATATCACAATTAATCCAACCCCCGTGCTACCTTTAGCTCCCAATACAACACCATATCATGTGGAAACCCAAGGGTGGAAATAAAAAAGGCTACATAATTATGAATATTGAAGGAGACCCATGTGAAATTAGATTGAGGAACAAAGGAAATTTTTTTACTCATTCCAAGATGAAAATGACTGTGGCTACATTATAGCATCAATAAAAAATCATTTAATCTACCTTCCAAGGCCTAGGAGGCTTGAACATGTAGGTACCAATGGAAAACCATATTATTTCCCATTCTAGGAAAAATTGGGGCAAACATTCAGGAATACATCATCATTATGTCATCCTACTAAAAATAGTGGAATCTCCCAATGTGAAGCTAGGGAAACAAACATCACATGTATTATATGTTTATGCTGCTACTACTGATGAAGGAGGTAAATGGAAAAAAGTCATTAGTAAAAGAATGCAGAATTTTGAGTTTTGGATGGATCAAAAGACAATAAACCAAAATCATGGAATCCTACAAGCATAGTTGAAGTAACAAACTATGCCTCCAGCCACATTCTAAATGACACAACCATCGACATCTGCATCACAATTCTCCAGAAGTGAGTCTTTCAAGAAATGGTATGGCCTGAACGGGAGAGGAAAATTTCAGGAATATAAATCTATGCCAAGGTAAAAACTGGATTTTTTTGACTCTGATAGTATGCCCTCATAACCGAAAAAATGGGAATTGGGATCCAAAATTGTACCACCAGAAGCGGTTAGCCAGACAGAACTCTCATCAGAGGAAGGGGTAATATTTTTTCAATTAATTTAATTAATATAATGGAACCCTTATCTGATGATGATAATGAATACAAACCCATATTCCCCACACATGATTGGGGAACTCGAGGAAGAGGCTGCCCGAGATGAGGACACTAGTTAATATATAGTCACAACAGAAACTATAATTCTAGCTGCGTCCCTACTTGGATAGTCAGTTCTATAGAAAATCATAGAATAACTATGAAGTGGGTCTAAAAATTTAGGTAGACTACCTTGAAGATACAAAAAGTCTCCAAAACCCAGTAATTCTGAAATATCAATCAAAAAAGTTAGGTGTATCTAACTTCCCTCAGTGTGCGAGGAGATTGGCCCAACCTAACCCACCAAGTACAAGAGCACCTTTAAATCTGTTTTTGAGGGACAACCTATAATGAATCATATTTTTGATATATTATTTTTAATATGATATAATTAATTTTGAGACCAGGAAGTAAGACAATGTGAGATCCTAGAGCCCAGTGTTCCAAGAAAAATTGATTGAAATATATTAAAAACATTAAATATAATAGAGTCATAGTTTCCATAAAAAGTGGAATAAATTTTGAAAGGGGTACTAGATAAAAAATCATATTGAATCATTGAGTCCAAAACATGTGTTTTACCCTATGAGCGCCATAAAGTTTGTCTGCGTGGGCCATTTGTGAGAAACTCATTATGGGAATAATAATATAAAATAAATTAATAAAGTAATTTATTTTTTTGTTCTGATAGAGAAAGTGAATTCTCCTTTAAGTATAAAATTATAGGATTTCCTCAGGGCTTCTTGCTCAAAACCTAGAGATGAACACAACTATTGGAGAGCATTCATGGAGAATGATGAAGGATCCATATCAGATCATGGATCATTATGCCAAAAGAGTCTATGGATCTCATCAATGATGAAAACACATCCATTATTCATCAAAGATAGATCCAAAATCCTAGTAATATGTCTCCTTTTCTGATTTCTATTCAATTTCTTAATTATAAATGAATGCAAATCAATTTGAGAAATATAATCGATACTCACAACATCAGTAGAATTAAATCTATGAAAATATTATGTTTGTTCATTAATTATTTATCCTTATTCATTGGTCTCTTTCTAGGAAAATGAATCAAGGAAAAATGAACAATTGTTGATGTTCATTCCTTAGGTATTATAGATAATGGATTCCTCCCCAATTTTTTTCACGTGATCATCATTAGTATTTCTTTTTGGAAATTGTTCGACCAATTCATGGTTCCTGGTCGTTGTGTGACATTATTCAGCACAACAGATCAAAAACATGGGTTCAACATAATATGGATGATGTAACTAGAAGATTTCCAGAGGTCGTCACGGCCCTCAAAATTACATTTATTACTCCTACACTAGCACAGTGGTGCAGGGTCGAACCACAGAGAAGGAAGACGAGTGATTTCTAAGGTTTTAAAACTAAAACCTCACTGTTCTCAGTAGTGAGGGATGCATCTTTTTACTTTTTATAATTTTTTTATTTTATTGATTATATTGAAACAGGATGAGGAAACTAGATTTTATAACAAAGAAACTAAAGTTATACTAAGAACTTTTAAACTAAGAGTAATACAGTATACTAGTATAAAGCAGCAAGACAAATAAGCGATATCAGCTAAGTACTCAAAGGAATTCTAAATTATTGGTTCGAATGGATGATCTCCCCATAGCTCACAATCAAATCACACTTCAAGAAAATCTGAAGAATTTCCCTCGCCAGGAAACTCAACAGGAAGATGACTAAGTTTTGGAGTTCGCCACACCAAAACTCAACCAAACTGCAAAGTAGTTTTAAAAGGTAACATTTGGAAATAAACTCACCATAAATATCCAAAGTTAATGACATTTAAGTTCTGAAAAATGCATTCAAAAACAACCTCTCCGGTTGAAATTGAATTATGAAATTGAAAAAAAATTGAACTGTGAACGATCAAAGATTAGAAACAGAATCAATCTTGCCAACTGATTCTAATTTCGTAAAAAGATAAGCATATGAAGATTTAACGATAATAACCACAAGGTTTTAAAACTCCCGAGTTTAGAAGGTACAATCAATGATCATATTGATTCAAGAAATATAAAACATCCAAGAATAGAGTACAAATATTAAAGACAGAGGGAAGATGTACTCCACGAGTACTGCTCTGAACTCTGGCTTCTTGGTCTCCTGCTCGTCTCCAGTGCTGCTCCCGGGAGTCTCCGTCCTCGAATTGGTGTTGTCGTGGAATGTTGAAAGAGAGTCCCCCCCCCTTTAAATTTTGTTGCTTGCTCTATTTTAATGTCTTGTTTTCATCTACTGCATGTCACTGCTCGATTTCCATGGACTTCAAGAGTACTTCACCCACGCACTACAAAACGTCCATTTTTTTTGCGACCAACATGCCACGCTATCCTTTCTCACGTAACTAACTTCGGTAGGTTAGTTTTATGTATCTGGACACATTTTCACCTCTCGAATGAACCTGAAGACGTTATAAATATAATAAATCAATTAAAACTCAAAGGAAAAAAATAATTATTAAAAATTTAACTTAAGTAAAATAGAAAATATCGTAGATGATAAATATTATTTACTTTAATATTATTATGGTAATAAATTATTAATAAGTTATTAATTTAAATAAGTAAGTAAAATAATTACTAAGTTATTAATTTTATTATTTTTAACTAAATTATTAAAATTGACAACATGTATAAATAAATAAATAGGTTAATACTTAAGATTTAATAATTTAGTTATTACTATTAAATAAATTAATTAGTTATATTATTTAATTAATTAGTTAATTTTAATTTAGTAATTAAAATTATTACTTAATTTTTAAGAATTTTAAATTAATTAGAATATTTTATAGTATATTTATAATTATTTTTAATTAAATACTTATACTATTAATTGTGTATTAATTTATTAATAATACTTATTATTAAGTTAGTTTAATATTTTAATTTATGAATTATCTTTTTTTTTAATTATAATTGTTTTAAATTATAATTTTTAAAAATTCTACTTTATTCTTTTGACTTTTTTTTGAAGTTTACATTAACTTTAATGTTTCTTCACATTTTGTCTTACTTTAATATTATTATTAATTTAATTATTATATTTGTTTAACTTCTTTATTTTTTTGTTTTTATTATTATATATATATATTTTAATCTTATCTCTTCCCTCCCCCAAATTCGGCGCACAGGGGGAGGGTTTATTCTTCCTTTGATGTGGCGGCTTCTTCTATAGCAGTGGAGTCTTCTCTTCCGTCCTGACACCGGCCTCCTCAAACCGCAGCAACCCTCCCTTTTGGGGTATCTCTCCAGTGGCGTGGCCACGGCTCGGCTCCGGCAAAAACGGTGGAATGTTGGCGGACTGAAAGATGCAACGACGCGATTTAATTTTCATCTGCTCAGCGGCGAGGCCCTTCCATGATTCCAGCGTTACCCTCAGCTCAAGCCTCCCACAACAGCACAGCGGCAATGGGATTTGGGCGCGACTCCAAACTGGTCGAAATCTCCTCTACTTCAGCAAAGTGGCTCAGCCTCTCGATGGACCTTGGCTCGGGTTCAAGACCACAGTGGCGGAAGGGGGTCTTCGACCTTCAGCATGTGCAGTGGCTTTCCACGACTCCAGTGGTATCCTCCTCTGTCCAAAACAGAGACTCGTGATTAGGTTCTCAGTTCCTCCTCTTCTTTGCAGCGGTTCAGCAACCAGGTGCGGTGCAACTTGCAACAACTTTAGATGTGCAGACTCTTTGGCTTCATCGATGACAACACTCCCCACATGGCGCAACAATCTTGACCAGATCCGCTCCAACCAAGGTGGATGGCTCACGGTTCTCCATTAGCAGTGACGTTCGGCCCTGAATCCCCCTCAAATAGGCTCGGCAGAGACTCCCCAGACTTCATCAGCGATGGATTCGAATCAGCGATGGATTCCTATCAGCGATGGAATCCTCGTGGCGTGACATTTTATTTTATCAACTTGCATCTCAGAGGAACTCCTAGGGATTCTCCTTGAAATAGCGGACAGCTATTTACTGCTTAAACAACGGCAAGGAACAAATTCATCTTGCGACAGTGGTTTTAGATTCGATTTAGAGAGAATAATTTGTTAGAAAACTGGATTGAGTCTGTTTTATTGCGCTACTTTGATTGTGTGTGGAGAAACATCAGTGAGTGGTCTCTGTGAAAACGAGGAAAACAAGATGTGAAGCCAATCGTGATTAGGTCTACTGCACATCGGTGCATCGGTGGATGGAAAAGAGAGCAAAGAAACCGATATTGTATCGGTAGCTGAACAGGGGAAAATCACATTAGAGGATCGGTGAGACATCAAGGAAGTGAAACAAGTGTGGCACCGACAGTTTTAAAAAAATGAACTAACGGTGTCTGGATGAAACTGATGGTGAGGTAATAAAGAATTGGGGTAAGGGTGAGACGGATGAGGATCGGTAGCAGAAAAGAAAAGGAAACAGTAACGGTAGCAGTGGAGAAAAATGAACTGTCGGTAGCACGGTGTGAATCGGTGGCAGTTGAATTAAAATACATTGTCGGACTCACCGTCAGTTCAAAATAGTCATTGGTGACTCATATTTTTTTCAAAGAAAAAAATTAGATCAATTAATTAATTATAATTATAACTAATTTAGAAGATCAGTGAGTCATTGACTCACAGATAAGAGCGGAACAAAATAAAATAAATAGAACGATGAGTGAAGACTCTCCGATAGTTAAAATATATGAGAAACTGATAGATAAAAAATATAAAAATTGGAATGACGTGAAACCGATGGAAGGATAATGGAACGGTGAGTCATTGACTCACCGATAGTTTAAAAAGAGAGATCGATGGTGTTACAAAGTGATCAGTGGGTGACGACTCACCGATAGTTATAAATATTTTCGGTGTGACATAGCATCGGTGAGATAGTCACCGATAGTTAGAAATTAAAAACGAAAACAAAAAAAATTAATTTGCAACAAAAATTAGAATGAATAAAACATTAATTAAAAAAACAAATTAACTAAATTGCTAAAGACTAATTAATTGATTGTAACTAAAAACTGACCAAATTATATAAACAAAGTAAAAATAAAAGAAACTAATTATTAAATAAGACTATAAATGCTAAGATTAATTCAATAAATGTCTAAATAAATTCAGAACTCCTAAAATTAATTAACTTCGAACATAAAATTAAAACAATTAGAATTAACTAGAGTTATTAAACAACAAAATTAATTAAATAGATGACAAAATGAAACTCTAACATTAAAAACAAGTTATTTAATTAAACTTTAACTTATTCACAACTTAAATTATTAATTAGATAACACTTAAATTAAAAACAAATTAAATAATAGACTACAATTATAAAAGACTCAAATTATAATTACTTAAAGAACAATTACAAGGTAGTAGTAGGTGAAAAAGAGAAGCAACAGTGACTCTTTATTTCACCGAAAGCTCTTATCTACCTCACCGGTGGACTAAAACAAAATAAAAAATGAATTAATAACCAATCTGCATACAAAAAATAATATAATTAATGTTTAAAAACTATTAATTAATTAATTATTTGACTATTTGAACTAATAAAATTAAAAGAGAACAATTTAATATTAATTTAAAAGACAGATTATATACTTAAATGATTGGCAGAACACATTAATTAACAAGTTAACCTATTCTATTGTAACTAAATTAAAAGATAAAATATTAAAATAAGGTCTAAGTTAATTAAATTGAATTACATAGATTAAATAATTGTTTATAATAAATATTAACTATTAAAAAGTTAAGCAGATTTAAATTAACCAAACTAAATAAGACATAATTAAAGTTGAATAGTTTTTTAAGATTAAAATTATTTATTTAAAGACTAAAAACATATAATTAATTATTAAAAATGATTAATTAACATATTTAGTGATAAAATTACAAAAGTGCCAATATTAATTAAAAAGTGTCAAAATAATTAATTAAATTGATAAAAATTAAATAAAAGATGTGGTAAACTGAGTAAAAATAAAGCCACATCAAATTCCCCCACACTTAAACATTGTTTGTCCTCAAAAAATCCCATGTTTTATTTACTTTGAAAAATGGTAAAGTGTTTATCATTTTAACTCGAAATGTAACATGTCCAGCACTCAAAACAGAGGACACTACATAACAGTAGGCTTTAAAAAATTGAGTTACTCAGATGAATATTGCCTAGAACAAATTCTCACTGGTAGTCTTGAAAACTATGAATCGTCAAGTAATGAAGATGTCGTGCCTCATATGTGACACAACTTAGTGACTCATTTCAATCCAAACTCAGGTTCTAATTCAAAGAGTGACATGAGGTAAAACATCAATGGAATTAAGACTACAACCAAGGAACTTTGTTCTTCTAATTTTTCACCTAGGTTCCAAAAACAATTAATTAATTTTTTTGAATAACCTTAATGATACAACGTAAATGATTTCCATATAAACCCATTGATCCCTTCTTCATTTGACATTCATCATTCCCCTCACCTTAATGAACTCATTTTTGACCCTAGACACTATATTTATTTTTCCCAATCCTTGTATCATTATGCTGAGCATTGTGCAATGCACTTATTCAAAGTGTACAGAGGGCTTATAGTTAACAGAAACGCACCCAGCATCTAGGGTCTCAGAGACTCACCATGGGATCCCAGATTCCCAAACTACTCTAGTTTCAAAAGATTTATATAAAATTCATTTACATTGGCTCATTAAAGAAATTACTTTTAATAAATTAAAAATGAATGAGGCCCCAAGAATCAAAATCAAATTTCCAGTTCCAAGGCTATGATCATAACTCCATAAACATGTAACCCAAATCACATTCAAAAGTAGACTCTAAACAAGATTTCCATCAATTCACTAAGCAAGATCACTCAGAAATCATCCAAACTCGTTAATTTCAGATTCAATGCAAATCTTAACTTCCAACAAGATACTTTTCCTAAGGCAAGACCCAATTGAGAAAAAATTGTAAAGCCTAAAATTATGCAAGAATTTTGAAAAAAAATTATCCACTTTTAACAAAGAGTATGAATTTGTAGTGGGAATTGATGGGCTTTCAATTAAGAACAGTTTAGCACAGTCAAGAATTGACCCCCTCCCCCACACTTAAAACCCAACTTTGTCCCCAAAGTTGACTTCTAAATATGGAGAAGAACAATTAATCAATTAAGGTTCAAATTAGATTTTCTATTTAGGAGATTGATGACATGTATAAAGGGTCTCAATGAAGTTCAAAGATAGTGTTGTTTGCCACAAAGGTTAAATTAACAGCAGGTTCATTGACAAGTACACCCATAAACATTTCTGTCCAGTAATAAAAATATTCAATGTAGTACAAACAATTTCATGTAACTCTTGTGGGTGAACAATGACAAGGGTGTAGCAAGTTAATAGATTAGGTTCAAATGGGTTTTAAATAAAGAAGAATGATGCATGATCACACCCATCATCCAAAACAATTTCAATGAAACTAAATTTACCCTCTACATGTACCCCCACACTTAGTTTCATGCAGTGGACATATTTTATCAATGGGCTACAGATTCAAAAAATGAGGTACAAGAATATTTTTTCTCCCTCTAATACAGTGACATGCAGTAGAATTTTATAATATAAGCAGAATTTATTAAATCACACAGAAGCAGAAAATAAAATGCAGAAAGTGAAAACTTCCCTGAAATGAAGTGTCTTCATAAAACCTCCAGCATGGGAATTCTACTCTTTAGATGACAGCAGCAGCATCCTGAAAAAAAAATGTAAGCCAATAACAAACTTCCAGCAGATATAGAGCATAAGGAAGACAATCAAAGAAGCGCTTTATTCAACACTAAAGAGTAAAAAAATGAAAACAAAGAAGAAGCATGGGTTGACTCCCATGAAGTACTGAATTTAAATTCTTCTGTTAGACTTTATTTAATTACAAATTTTTATTTATTAACAAAACAAAAACCACGGGTTGCCTCCCATGCAGCGCTAGGTTTAAAGTCCCCAGCCAGACTCACCTAGCAACTAACTGTAGTCACTGGAAGGATGTGGTTTCCTCAGTAGGAACCACCACATGTGTTTGGCCCATTTATTTTTATTAGAATAGTAAAGATTGTGGGCACCAAAACATAAGCAGATAAAAATGGAATTCTCATAGCCTGAATTAACCCCTATGTAGCACCCTTTAGAAGTAATGGAAATAGTGTTGTCCACTTCCAGTTTTGTTTCAGATTTATCAAGATTTGAGTTCACATGAAGGGACACCATAGTATTAGATGCTTCAAAGGGTGTGGCATTATTTTCATGGATTTATCTCTCATCTTCAACACTCATAGGTTTAAATTCAAGGCTGCTTGTGGGTGAATACTGAATAGTAGGTTCAAAAGGGGATTCAATAATGTTCTGAACAGAATCATGAGCATTGGAACTCAAGTCTAATTCCCCCTCTAGACTACTATCAGTATCATGAAAAAGCTCAGAACCCTTCACAGGTGAGGATGGAAGTGAAAAACAAGAAAGTGAATTTATTTTATCACTAAGTGGTTCATCCCTAACAATGTTATAAATCTCTTCCAAAAGATCATCATCTATTAACTCACATTGAACATCTACTCCTTCTATCAAATCAGTTCTGCAACCATCATATAATGTGTGTTCAACCACTTTTTCATGTTCAAGTTCAAAAGGCTCATTTTCTAAAACCATTTGAGTAGTGTATTTAAAGAAGTTCAAATCAGGGGAAGTGGTGTTCAATTCGGCATCAGTGAAGTCGTGTTCAAGATTGATCAAATTCAAACAGTTTTCCCTAAGAATGAAAACAATACTTTCCATTTCAGTACACAAAGTCTCAGAAAAATGATCACTATAAGAATAGGGAAATGCAAACTCATCGGTTAATTTTTCATCAAATGTCATTTCATCTTCCTCATAATCCAACATCATTTCAGAATTAATTGGGTTTACAGTTTCAAAACATGGAAGAGATGTTTTCA
Organism: Viscum album; assembly: GCA_963277665.1. Taxonomy (NCBI): domain Eukaryota; kingdom Viridiplantae; phylum Streptophyta; class Magnoliopsida; order Santalales; family Viscaceae; genus Viscum; species Viscum album. The sequence goes on from OY728120.1 coordinate 792,298,392, forward strand.
GTTGAGGTTCAGAAATTTTAGATTCTATGTTATCCAGCATAAGGTTCTCTTCCAAAGTGTTCCCAATTTCAATTTCAGACTCATTGTTCAGAATTTCAGAAAGATTGGGTGAAGAGTTTTTAACATTCAAGTTTTTAGTTTCAAGTATATCATCAACTCGAGTGACTTCATTCTCAAAGCTTCTAAAATAGTTATTTTTCTCAATTGTAGGAATTATTAAAAGAACTGGGCTATCTTTTTCAATCTGTTTTAATTCAGTTTCAAAATCGTCCAACTCAACACCATTAAAGACCTTTTTGTGGTTTTCAATATTATTCTCTTGATTCAGTGAGCTGGTTATTTCCAGATTAGTTTCAACAGTGTCAGATTTTTCAAAATGAATGTTTTTTTGCCCAATTTCACAGTCACTCTCTTCTTCAACATGATTTTAAAATCTTTTATAAACATTTACTTTTTCTTTTTCTTCAAATTATTCTTATTATTTTACCCTTTGTTTTAATTCTAAGAGCATATCTTCCAATTTTTTAAGTCTTTGATCTCGCTCTTGAGAATCTATAAGTTGTATTTCATGGGTTTTATTTAACCAATTATTAATTTGTTCCACCCTAGCATCTAGTTTAGAATCAATTAATTCAATTTTAGCAAGGGTGTCAGGACTAAACTCACATTGTTCATTTTCATCAGTGTAAACATCTTGTTGTGGCTAGTTATAGACACAGTGCCAAGCAGTATGTCCATAATCACCACAACAAACACAGTTAGGTCCTGGTTGATTCCAATTCTGATTAACATCCATTTTAATTCAAAATTAAATGAGCTTAAACACACAACAGTTCTCTGTGAAGCATATTTTTCTTTTCAAAACAACAAAATCAGCAGATACAGTTCAAAAAAGTTTTTTTGAAATCATATTTTTCTAAATGGTTTTTTTTGTGATTTTTTTATTTTTTTTGACCCAAGACTCTCGGTGATTGCCTCCCCCGGCAACGGCGCCAAATTTTGAAGATTGCCGGAGGTCATCACAACCCTCAAAATTACATTTATTACTCCTACACTAGCACAATGGTGTAGGGTCGAACCACAGAGAAGGCGGACAAGTGATTTCTACAGTTTTAAAACTAAAACCTCACTATTGTCAGCAGTGAGGGATGCATCTTTTTACTTTTTATAATTTTTTTTATTTTATTGGTTATATGGAAACAGGATGAGGAAACTAGATTTTCTAACAAAGAAACTAAATTTATACTAATAACTGTTAAACTAAGAGTAATACAGTATACTAGTATAAAGCAGCAAGACAAAGAAGCGAGATCAGTTAAGTACTCAATGGAATTATAAACTATTTGTTTGAATGGATGATCTTCCCATAGATCACAATCAAATAACACTTCAAGAAAATCTGAAGAATTTCCCTCGCTAGGAAACTCAACAGGCAGATGACTATGTTTTGGAGTTCTCCACACCAAAACTCAACCAAACTGCAATGTAGTTTTAAAAGGTAACTTTTGGAAGTAAACTCACCCTAAATATCCAAAGTTAATGACATTTAAGTTATGAAAAATGCATTCATAAACAACCTCGCCAGTTGAAATTGAATTATGAAATTGAAAAAAAATTGAAGTGTGAACGATCAAAGATTAGAAACAGAATCATTCTCGCCAACTGATTCTAATTTCGTTAAAAGATAAGCATATGAAGATTTAACAATCATAACCAGAAGGTTTTAAAACTCCAGAGTTTTGAAGGTACAATCTATGATCATATTGATTCAAGAAGTGTAAAATATCCAAGAACAGAGTACAAATATTAAAGACGGAGGGAAGATGTACTCCCCGATTACTGCCCTGAACTCGGGCTTCTTGGTCTCCTGCTCGTCTCCAGTGCTGCTTCTGGGAGTCTCCACTCTCGAATTGGTGTTGTCGTGGAATGTCGAATGAGAATCCCCCCCCCCCATTAAATTTTGCTGCTTGCTCTGTTTTAATATCTTGTTTTCATCTACTGCATGTCACTGCTCAATTTCAACAGACTTCAAGAGTACTTCACCCACGCAATGAAAAACATCCATTTTTCCGCGACCAACGTGCCACGCTATCTTTTCTCACGTAACTAACTTCGGAAAGTTATTTTTATGTATCTGGACGTGTTTTCTCCTCTCGAATGAACCTGCACACATTATAAATATAATAAATCAATTAAAACTCAAAGGAAAAATATAATTATTAAAATGTTAACTTAAGTTAAATAGAAAATATCGTAGATGATAAATATTATTTACATTAATATTATTAACGTAATAAATTATTAAAAAGTTATTAATTTAATTAAGTTAGTAAAATAATTACTAAGTTATTAATTTTATTATTTTTAACTAAATTATTAAAATTGACAACATGTATAAATAAATAATTAGTTTAGTACATAAGATTTAACAATTTGATTATTACTATTAAAGAAATTAATTTGTTAGATTATTTAATTAATTATTTAATTTTAATTCAGTAATTAAAATTATTACTTAAGTTTAAAGTATTTTAAATTAATTGGAATATTTTATAGTTTATTTATAATTATTTTTAATTAAATACTTATACTATTAATTGTGTATTAATTTATAAATAATAGTTATTATTAAGTTAGTTTAATATTTTAATTTATGCATTATCTTTTTTTTATATTATAATTGTTTTAAATTATAATTTTTCAAAATTCTAATTTATTCTTTTGAATTTTTTTTTGAAGTTTACATTAACTTTAATGTTTCATTACATTTTTTCTTACATTAATATAATTATTACTTTAATTATTATATTTTTTTAACTTCTTTATTTTTTTTTGTTTTTATTGTTATATATATATATTTTAATCTTATCTCTTCCCTCCCCCAAATTTGGCGCATAGGGGGAGGGTTTCTTCTTCCTAGGACGTGGCGGATTCTTCTACAGCAGTAGCGTCTTCTCTTCCATCCTGATATTGGCCTCCTCAAACAGCAGCAACCCTCCCTTCTTGGGGTATCTCTCCAGCGGCGTGGCCTCGGCTCGGCTCCGGCAACAACGGTGGTATGTTGGCGGACTGGAAGCCGCAACGGTGTGATTTAATTTTTGTCTGCTCAGTGGCGAGGCCCTTCCACGATTCCAGCGTGACCCTCAGCTCAAGCCTCCCACAACAGTGCATCAGCAACGGGATCCGGGCACAGCTCCAAACTGGTGGACCACTCCTTTACTTCAGCAAAGTGGCTTAGCCTCTTGATGGACCTCGGCTCGGGTTCGAGACCACAGCGGCGGTAGGGGGTCTTCGACGTTCAGCATGTGCAGCGGATTTCCACAAATCCAGTGGTATCCTCCTCTATCCAAAACGGAGACTCGCGATTAGGTTCTCGGTTCCTCCTCTTCTTCGCAGCGGTTCAGTAACCAGGTGCGGCGCAACTTGCAACAACTCCAGATGTGCAGACTCCTTCAGCTTCATCGACGGCAACACTCCCCACATGGCGCAACAATCTCGACCAGATCCGCTCCAACCAAGGCGGAAAGCTCGCGGTTCTCTATTAGTAGCGACGTTCGGCCCCGAATCCTCCTCGAACAGGCTTGGCGGAGACTCCCCAGACTTCATCAGCGATGGATTCGAATCAGCGATGGATTCCTATCAGCGATGGAATCCTCGCGGCATGACGTTCTATTTTATCAACTTTCAGCTCAGAGGAACTCCTAGGGATTCTCCTTGAAATGGCGGCAACACCTATTTACTGCATAAACAACGGCAAGGATCAAATTCATCTTGAGACAGTGGTTTTAGATTCGATTTAGAGAGAATAATTTTTTAGATAACTGGTTTGAGTCTGTTTTGTTGCGCTACTTTGATTGTGTGTGGATAAACATCAGTGAGTGGTTACTGTGAAAATGAGGAAAACAAGATGTGAAGCCAATCGTGATTAGGTCTGCTGTACATCGGTGCGTCGGTGGATGGAAAAGAGAGCAAAGAAACTGATACTGTATCGGTAGCTGAACAGGGGAAAATCGCATAAGAGGACCGGAGAGACTTCAAGGAAGTGAAACAAGGGTGGAACAGATAGTTTTAAAAAAATGAACTAACAGTGTCTGGATGAAACTGGTGGTGAGGTAATAAAGAATTGGGGTAACTGTGAGATGGATGAGGATCGGTAGTAGAAAAGGAAAGGAAAAAGTAACAGTAGTAGGGGAGAAAAATGAATTGTCGGTAGCACGGTGTGAATCAGTGGCAGTTGAATTAAAATACATTTTCGGACTCACCGGCAATTCAAAATAGTCATAGGTGACTCATATTTTTTTTGCAAAGAAAAAAATTAGATCAATTATTTAATTAGAATTATAACTGATTTAGAAGATCGGTGAGTCATTGACTCACCGATAAGAGAGGAACAAAATAAAATAAATATAACGACGAGTGAAGACTCTCCGATAGTTAAAATATATGAGAAACTGATAGATAAAAAATATAAAAATTGGAATGACGTGAAACCAATGGAAGGATAATGGAACGGTGAGTCATTGACTCACCGATAGTTTAAAAAAAGATATTGATGGTGTTACAAAGTGATTGGCGGGTGACGACTCACCGATAGTTATAAAGATTTTCGGTGTGACATAGCATCGGTGAGACAGTCACCGATAGTTATAAATTAAAAATGAAAACAACAAAAATTAATTTACAACAAAAATTAGAATGAATAAAAAATTAATTAAAAAATATCAAATTAACTAAATTACTAAAGACTAATTAATTGACTGTAACTAAAAACTAACCAAATTATATAAACAAAGTAAAAATAAAAGCGACTAATTATTAAATAAGACTATAAATGCTAAGATTAATTCAATAAATGTCTAAATAAATACAGATCTCCTAAAATTAATTAACCACGAACATAAAATTAAAACAATTAGAATTAACTAGAGTTATTAAACAACAAAATTAATTAAATAGATGAAAAAATGAAACTCTAACATTAAAAAAAGTTATTTAATTAAACTTTAACTTATTCACAACAAAAATTATTAATTAGATAATAATTAAATTAAAAACTAATTAAATAATAGACTACAATTATAAAAGACTCAAAATATAATTACTTAAAGAACAATTACAAGGTAGTAGTAGGTGAAAAAGAGAATCAACAGTGACTCTTTATTTCACCGAAAGCTCTTATCTACCTCACCGGTAGACTAAAACAAAATAAAAAATAAATTAATAACCAATCTGCATACATAAAATAATATAATTAATGTTTAAAAACTATTAATTAATTAATTATTTAACTATTTGAACTAATAAAATTAAAAGCGAATAATTTAATCTTAATTTAAAAGACATATTATATACTTAAATGATTGGCAGAACACATTAATTAACATGTTAACCTATTCTATTGTAACTAAATTAAAATATAAAATATTAAAATAAGGTCTAAGTTAATTAAATTGAATTACATAGATTAAATAATTGTTTATAATAAATATTAACTATTAAAAAGTTAAGCAGATTTAAATTAACCCAACTAAATAAGACATAATTAAATATGAATAGTTTAGTAAGATTAAAATTATTAATTTAAAGACTAAAAACATATAATTAATTATAAAAAATGATTAATTATCAAATTTCGTGATAAAATTAAAAAAGTGCCAATATTAATTAAAAAGCGTCAAAATAATTAATTAAATTGATAAAAATTAAATAAAAGATGTGGAAAACTGAGTAAAAATAATGCCACATCATAACTTTAGAATTGATGGTGATAATGGCTAGATTGAGGAAGGATGAGGCCAGATTTATGGTTTTTATCCTTCCCAGGGGTGCATGGAATATTTGATGAAAAATGTGTTTTCCTAATGTGTTTCAATTGATGGATTCTGAAAACCAAGTGGAAACATGGATCACTCTTCTTAAATAATAGATCTGTAGAGATATTTATAGTGAGAAATGTGGCATGCATGGTGTATGAGGAAGAATTAAGGAGAAACATATGGATCTGGAAAATCCCGGTCAAATGGTGTATTAATCTAAATTACACGCCATGTGGGCCCTATTAAAAAGTTGATAGGGTTTCAACATAAATATAATGATTGTACGACATGTGGCTCCTATAACATTAAATTTTAACCATTCTATGAGGATCGGTATTTACTTGAATAAGTACATGGACATAGGAAAAGGTATATGGCCATGTGGTACACTATGTACTGGAACACAGATATGGAATTTTGTACATGAGCTGGTACACATATGTAGAAATCATACACAGAAACAGTAAGGTGACATGAGTAGGGTTCTGTGTGTCTTTGAGCATCTTGTACTGCTTCTACATTCCATGTATATGGAGGCCTATATTCCATACGGGGTTTTTTCACACAGAAGAATTGGTGTAGCTGGACAGGCTGTGTACCCCCAGTACACGTTGTGTACGCCCTTCTAGAGTGTTTGTAGCTCCTCTTTTCCTTAGTTTCGACTAGTCTAGGATGAGCATGTTCCCATGGTCCATTTTCAAATGTGTATAATGATGAAGTACAACTACATTATAGGATTGTGATCTATTATATAGTCGGAGTCTCATATTGAGTTGTAGTGTCCCTCTATGAGACTGGAGTGTGATACTCTATCTACTATGTTTGTCTAAGTGGGGTTTTTGGAATCAGTGTGACCTCCCTAAGCATGTAATTGATCCTACTACTATAAGGTCTTATTGGTGAAGTTTATGGTATTTTTTACATTGGTTCCCTATGTAGAGAGTTAATTCATATTGGGTTTTTGGTGTCCCCTAGTGGTTATTTCCATGACACACTATATATGAATCAGGGTACTCTTAGACCTGTGAATATCTTTAGGAGTGGCACAATGATCTAGACCTATTCATCATGTGTCTTTGAAGATTTCATATATCATGGACTGGGAGATCCATGAATGAGCATTCTTTCAAGAAAAATCATGTGGCTGATAGTTGGTTATTGCAACATGGTGGTGTGGTTTCTGTCTTGAGTATATCTAGGTATTTCTATTTTGTATTTATTATTATATCCTATATTCAGATTACTCTACTTGGTGCTTCATGTTAACTATTTCATGGGTGTCCTACTGAGTATTTTTATACTCAAACCTTCATGGACATTTCTCACACGTGTCGCGTCTGATGGAAACAATGACCCATTTGATGGTGTCATGGGAGAACATGGAGTGGTTGGAGAATAGATGGATATTTTTAGAATGAGGTGATTTTCTATGATATTTCATTTGACTTTAGTCCTCACCCTTACTGAAGTTTAGAATGATTATAGTTTTTGGTTGGTCTTGTATTTGGATCCTTTTTCTCTATTCAATACTTTACGGTCGTACTCTATTTTGGGATCGTAGAGGTACACACACATTTGTTTTCATTTGTTTTGTAATTTAGCATTGTGTGTGGTTGGAGATGTGTGACTGTGTACAAGTACATTATAAAAATTCCTCCCATTTTTGGGATACACCTACACAACACTGGCCTCTAGCCCCTAGCATATTCGAGACGAGCTCTAGGTAGTCATGGGTCTGGCATCGACAGGTCAAGTTGTGACCTAGTGGTGTAGAGAAGCCGGTTCTACCATAGGACCACATTTTGTGAAATTGGTTTGGTGAAACAATGTTTAGTGTTTAGATTTCTGATTTTAGGCTAGGGACTATAGTGTTGGTTTAGAATCCAACATATCCATAATCTAGGACATTGATTACCTACCTTATGAATCGATACATGTAAATAGTAGTTGAAGGAAATTTTTTTGGTATATAAATCAGATAGTAATGGTCAAGTTTTCCATGTCCTTATAGAGTTATATCACTAGATATTCTCTTTTGATGGTGGTACATATTGTTTTCTTTTAGGATTCATCTATATAGATAGATATGTAGGATTATACAAAATGATCACGAGGATGATCCAACTAGTGATGTGGCATTGGGTCAAGGGATTGTACTGGAGATAACACATATGGGTGTTTTACCATCCATACCACCACTTATTAAGAAATAGATATAATTGGAAATACCATTTGAGGATGAAAACATGATGAGTACATTTCACAAGATTCATAGGCAGTGACCTCCTAGGATTCAAGGTGAGATATACCCCTTGATGGCTAAAGACTTCCTAGAGGCAGTCAATTGAATTTTTCACCTTGTGAGGACAATTCCAGATCAGATGGTGGTCATTTTGGTGAGTCGTCTTGAAGGATATTCTATGAGATGATGGAGTTTAGTGACTTAGTAACTTAATGAAATAAATATCTCCTATTTAGACTTTGAGCTTCCCCTCAAGGTGGAGTTATATCTTCCCAAATTGTAATCAGTATACAAACAACATATTATTCATCTGTAGAGGATAAGTATTAATGTAGAAGAGTAATCAGCGAGGTTTACTGATCTCTCACATTAATCATTTTATATGGTGTTTGATCAGTTCATCAGAGCTAGAATTTTTAATTATGTCTTACACCAGAACATTGGAACCTCATTAGTAGCCCTTTGAATTCCCACATACACTGGGGGTACTTGAGCATGTTGTGGCAGTGGTGAATATTCTAGAAGAGAAAGAACTAGAAGTGTGATCTATTAGGGGGAATCTAGTAGATGAGACCTTGGTAAGAAGCATATGACGATAGTCACAGGGATCCATGTGTGTTAGACTATTTTGGAGGTGATCCCATGACATAGGCTTAGTAAAATTGGGCCATCAATGTTGATTGAATCATCCACGGGAGAGGTGGTGTTTCACCTATGATTTTAAGGGAGATGTGGATCTGGATTTTCCAACCCGTCATGTAGCTGATCACGAGATGGTCAAGTGACCGTATATGTAGATAAAATGGTAGGATCAAGGTGTTACATAGGGTAGAGGACGTGGAAGAGGGGCTAGAAGGGAAGCCATAGGTGGTTGGTGGTGTGACCTATTACCACCACCACCCCCAGGAGGTCTATGCCAAGCTCATGGAGCTACTGGAATGGGAAGAGATGATTTTCAAGCAATGGATGCCTATGACTCTGAGGTTTTAGGAATGATATGAAGTAATATCTATGTCCCTTATAGTTTAGATTTAGTAACTATAAACAAAGTTATTAGTCATTCCTTCCTTTCCACTTCTCTAGTTTGAGACTTAGAGATTCTAATTGAGCCTTTAGATCGACCATTATAGTAGGAGACTCTAATAGGTAGTGACTCATCAATTGAGAACAAGTATAGATAGTTCAATTTGATGATTGGATGAGAGTTTTTTTCTTGGGTTCCCTTTGTAATAGCAATGAGTCTATATGATTTTGTCTTGCTTATAGACTTGTTATACATTGTTCCTTCCCAGATTGACTCTTTTTTGCAAAGGATGAGGCATGCCTATTGTAACAGAACATGTTTTTTAATTTATGTGTGAAAAGGAAATTTGGGTTGGACAATATGAGATTAGGAGTAGGATAGTGTATCAAATTACTCACAATTTGTATACCATGACACTTGGAGTAGTGGATGCTTTGGGTTACCAGTTTTGTGTTGTGGTGGCAGAGTTTGAGGATGTATTTGATGAGGACGTACCATTTTTTTCTCCCTGTCGAGAGCTAGAATTCTAAATTGACTTGATTATCAGGATGACATAGATATATGCACAATCATAATAGATAACTCCAGCAGAGCATCAAGATATGAGGATGTAGTTAGAGGACTTTTAGCATAAGGTCTTTGTGAGACCCAATGTTTCACCCAGGTAGTCCCTATTTTGTTTTCCAAGAAGGCATGTGGGAGTATGAGGCTACGTGTATACTACCATAAAAAAAACCATGTGACCATGAGGAACAAGTATCCACTAAGGATCATCAATTTCATCTTTAACTAGTTAAAAGAGGAGTAGTGGTTCTCAAGTATCGAACTCTGATCAGGATATCTCTATCTACAAGTATGAGACAGGGATATACCAAATATGGAATTCATATGTCATTATGGTCACTATGAGTACTTGGTGATTTTTTCAGCATGAAAAACATCTTAGAAGTGTTCATGGGACTCATGAACCAAATATTATATCCCTTTCTGGATTATTTCATAGAGGGATTCATCGATGAAATCCTAGTGTATTCTCTATTAGAGGAGGACCAGAAGAGACACTTAATGATGGTGTTGAACACACTTTAGAGAACCAGATTTATAGGAATCTCTAAAAAATTTAGTTTTATATTTTAGTTTTTCTCTCTCTAGGAAACATCATTTAATATGGTATAATAGAAGTAGATCTATAAAAAGTTGATGTAGTGATTTCATGGGAGTCACACAAGTGTATTACCAAGGTGAAAATTTTCCTTGTTTTGGGAGGGTATGATCAGAGGTTTGTACCAAATTTATATAGAGTAACAAAACCCTTGATACCATTTAATAAGAAGGATAAAACTTTCTTGTATACTAAAATACGTTACTAGTACTTTTAGTAGATCGGGTAGAGGATGATTAGCACTACAATCTTGAGATTTTCAAAGGAGGGTGAAGAGTATTTAGTGTTCTATGATGAATCTTGGAGAATCATTAGTTGTGTTCCAATGTAGAGGAAATAAGTTATTTCCTATGGTTCACATTAGTTGAGATGAGCGGAACTACGAGACCCTTGATCTTGAGTTAGTAGAATTAGTCTTTCCACAGAAGATGTGGTGACACAACCTAATGGGTGGGCAGTTTGTCATTTACTGTGACCATAAGAGTGTAAATTATATCTTCTAACAGAAGGATGTTAAGATGAGATACAAGATATGTATTGAGTTACTATAGGATTACCAATATGAGATAATATATTCTCTCTGTAAGAGGAGGGTTGTGGTAAACAATCTCAGCAAGAGATCTTGTTCTCAGCTGTTTCTCAAGGCGTAAACATAGTTATCCTCAATGCAATTTTCCATTGTTGTCAAGGATGGTGTTACATATCTTAGTCGATGGTTGTTCCCAAACCCCTTTCCCATTTTTTTAGGTATTCTCGTAACATAGATATAGATTTTGAGACCATATTTACCCAGATATCCAAAGGATAGGCCCCTGATGGATTTTTTGAAGGTTGGAAGCACTCTATCCTTTTCAGGGGATGGATGATAGTACCATTTATGTTTTGAGAGGAGGTCATGTAAGAGTTTCATACGTCCCCTTGAGAAGTACATCCCAGTGTTTAAGATATGTACCATGACCTACGATTTCAGTTTTTGTGGCCATGAATAAATAAAGAAGTTGCCCAGTTTATCTTTTGATGCCTCACTTTTCAATTGTTGAAGTTTTATCACCATGTTCCAGTGGGATTAATGCAACCCCTTGATGTTATTGAGTGGAACTAGGATGGTATATCAATGGAAATCATGATGGTTTTACCATTTATTTCATGGGGAATGATCAAATCTATGTGATCATAGACCAAATATCCATGTCAGACCACTTCCTAGCAATTTGAGACAATATTTTAGTAGAGAGATTAAGATGCCACTTTGCGCAAGAGATAGTATGAACCCAGGGAGTCCCCTCAAGGATCATCTCTACCCATGATTCTCACATCACATCTTAATTAGTGAGGGGGTTTTAAGAGGATTTTAGGGCTCAGTTTCCCTTGAGAAGAGTGTTTCACCCCCATAATAATGGCCAGAAAAAGCAGAACATTCAAGTTCTATAATACATGCTACAATGACTCATGTAAGACTATGGACATAGTTGGGAGGATCTCCAACCCTTGTTGAAGTTTTCATACTACAATATCTACCATTCCAACATTTTTATGGAACTATTAGAGGACTTATAAGAGAATTAGTGTAGGTCACCCCTTTGTTTGACCGAACGAGGAGATTTGTAACTGACGGGGCCTAGATTTGGTGAGAGCTACTACATAGAAGGCATAGATCATTCAGCAACATATAAGGACAAAAAAGATCCATCATACGTCTTATGTGGACTGACAATGAAGAAATATGGAGTTTAGGGAGGGAGAAAATGTTGTTTCTAGAGTCTCACCAAGATGTGGATTGAAGAGATTTGGTAGTAGTCGAATGTTATCTATGAGATTCATTGGTCTATTATAGATACTATGTAGAGTTGGAAAGGTGGTTTATTTCTTAACAGTACCATTATAGTTGGAACAGGTAAAATAGATCATCCATCTGTCACAACTGATGAGGTATTTTCATGACCCATCATAAGTTATCGACTTGGGTGATCTAGTCATAGATGATGGAGACACCATTTAAGAGTACCTAGTGAAGATCAAGGATCATCAGAATATTATCCTTCATAGGAGGTCCATTACCCTTGTGTGTGTCTAGTGGAAGCATTGAAATGTTTTGGATAGCACCTAGGAGTGGTAGAACCAAATGCAATCCCAATACCCTCATATATTTGAGTTGGGTTTTGTATTTTTGTAATGAAAATCAATAATTTGGGGAGAATATAATAACTCAAATTTTTTAGGTATTATTTTTGGACATTATATAGACTAATTTCAAGACCAAAATTTGAGATGTCGTCCAATTCTGGGGCCTAGTATACCCAAAATAAATATTTGAATATATTAACAATATTATATAGTATGTGCATGAATTTTCATGAGAAAGTGTAATAACTCCTAAGAAAGGGCATGAATCAGAAATATGAAGGAACCATTTAGTTTTAATCATAGGTTTTAACCAATGTTCTACATAAACATGTTCTTCAACAACATTTGAGAAAAAATCATCTCAGGTGTAATTAAATAATATAAATAAAATATTTTTTTTATTTTTATTATTTTGATTTAGAGAATGAATAATCATTTCTTTGTATTGTTATAGTTTTTTCTTAGGGTTGGCTACTCCAAACCTAAATATTTTGAAAATAGTTGGAGAGCTTTCATGGTTATTGATGATGGATTGGGATCATATGATGGTGTTTTGTGCTAACGGAGTCTGTGGATCTCATCAATGATGGAAATGCGACCATTATTCATCAAATATCGATCCAAACTCCGAGTATGATGTTTTTTGTGATTTCCATCCCATTTCATTATATCACATAAATGTGGATCAATTACACAAATAGAATTGATATGAGAATCATTTTTAAAATTAATTGGGGAAATTATTATTTATGTTCATTGAATATTTATCCAATTTCATTCATCTTTTTCTAGAACAACAAATCAATGCCAAAAAAGTCTATAGATGTGTATTTCATGACCCATTAACCCCATGATGTATGATTTACTTCCTTGAGAGTGGCCTAATATAAACCCTAAATTTCCTTTGAATATTCAGTCAGTTGGGTCTTAATATGCTGAACCTTAATACTCGTGCAACTATGTTGCAATAATTTCTTTATCCAATCGTAGAGCATAATAAAGGAATTTTCATGAAAATGTTGGACCAATGTTTTCTCTGAGGCTATTATCAAGTCTCCTTCTAATGGAGAAACTAACTCAGTATCTTCCCATATATTGGATGTGGGAAGGAATTCATCAAACATATTTGAAATGTAGGGATTTCCTTCGAATTGGTAGACATACCATAATCTAATTAAAAATTCACCTTGAAGTAAATGAAAGGTGTTAGTTCTAGAACACCAATGGCTGGTAAATTTAAGTAAGATCTCGATTGGGGAATATTCTACAAACTAGGAAATCCATACATACCGATATAGGTTGGAAACCTCCAAATGATTGGAAAATTCCATACAGTTTATGTACACAAAAAATTCCCATTTCCTTTTATCTAAAAAGAACCCTCTGGACCGTATATCCCACTTAAAGCTCCCCGCCTCCATTGTGGTCACATTGCGAGAGGTTGAATATGGATGAATAATCATGAATGTAATACTATAGGGATATATTATCAGTATGATGATTACCCTAGGTATATAGGGAACCTTCTAGAATGGATACATATGATTCATTTTTTTGAAGTAATTCACCCTAAGGAGGATATGTTTACTTGAACATGATCCAAAGACCCCTTGAGCACTAGAAATGGAATATTTGGATCTGATGATGGGATGGGAGAATTATCTTGAATAAAAATTCTATATATCAGTAATATATTCTAAAACATATATTTTAGAAGCTCTATTGAATGTAGGGTCTTCAGAATACCCTCTTGAGGGATGATGTGATGTCTAATATTATCCTCAATGTTCTTAGTAATGAAATTTCTACTCCTGTTCATAGACATCGAACTAGAATTCATGGACATGTTAACCCTATGATAAAATAAAAAATATGTGTGAGATTTATTAAAATCATGCATCACAAGGTAATTGAATGCTTCTCTAGGTGTACCCGTGAAGGTCTAAAACATTAACTATTGACCGATAAAGCATCAATCCACTGGGAAGTCAATCCAAAAGTAATCTACCCATTATGTAGACAATTGAAGATACCTTTCATGGTTAAGAAGTCCGAGTTCATTGAAAATTAAGATGCAAGGGAATAATACTATCAAGAAGCACCATGTGATACAGAATATATGGGTGGATCCATTCAAAAAGGGACACTTTAAAGGGAAAATTATTTTGGAATTCCTTTTATAGGTGTGGTCCCTTCCACGGGTCCACAAACATACCCAAAAATGGTTTACAATAGGACCTATTTCTTCATTATAATCACCTCATCTTCATCCTAATCTGAGAAAATTATGATGCGGGGCATTTTTTGGGTCATGAAAACTCCATATACATGCAAGAAAGAGTTACATGATTATTAAAAGGGTATAAATAATCCCAAAATAATAGTTTGAAGAAAATGATAAAATGATTACATGTCATGAAAGAGGACTATGGTCCGTGTAGCAAAACCATTATGTGCACTGCCACTCAGCATGGTGTTTTGATTATCAGTGAGGAATCCCAAAAAAAATCATTCGTGTGATGAGACTATTCCCAAGAACCTATGAATAAACCCAAATCATTTTTCGATACCATACTATGATTTCTAAACCCCACTAATGACTACCACCAACAAAAACTGACTATTTTATAGGCTGGGGCGGTGATGTTCGTCCCTAGGAAATGAAATTGTGTGCGAGAATGAATGTCTATATTTGGGATCTTAACAAACAATGCCCCATAGGCCAATAAAAAAAATCCATTACAATAGAGATTTTCTCCATTCCTCTATAAAATCCTCAGAGGGGAACAAGAAAGAGGAGCCCAAACTAGATCAGAAACAAAAAGCAAAATCAGAACAAAGGTCTGATCCTTCAACTCAATGTAGTTAATCCCACCACCTAATATTAATTTAGAAAATAAATTCAACCATCCATCTAAAAAACTAATAAAGTTCATAGACATAATACCAAAAATCATATGTGTATTTCCCCTTTACAGCATATCACCCCATATAGAAAAAATCTATACCAAGGGATTCTAGCCCCGCGTAAGAAAACACTACAGGGGAGGAACTTGAGTCTGCATAGAAAGAATATACATGTAATAAACATCATCCCATGTACTGATATGGTACACGGATAAAACACATACCTATATAGAAATTCTCTACACAAATTTGGCCCTCATCTATATAGTGACACACTACAAGGAGCGAACACCTTCCCATATAAGTACCCACTCTATATAATGGGGCACCCTAGGTTGTTCTTCTCTCCAACTCCCATTGCTTCATTCTATTTTATCATTCCATACAATATTATATCATACAAGAACCATTCCAATTGTGTATGTGAACTGAATCTTCAAAATCCAACCAATATGTATGATCAAATCATTGGTGACATCAGTGTGTCCTCTCAAGTCTTCATACAGATGGTAAGTGGAGTAACTTGGGAAACCTCATTAATAATGTGGATCCTAAAAATTTTATCAAGTCTAAATTACCATGGTAAAAAGAGTCTCAACCTTGAAGGTTCTCACATGAACCTCCCAGTTCCAATAACGGATAGATATGATCACAATCACCTTTCCCTTTGAGGTGTAGTATCATATTCTCTTATATTCCCCAAGAACTAGTAGGAAATCCCTCTTGGTGTAAGCCCCTATTATTTCTTATGGGAAGAAACACTCTTTCTCCTCTTCAACTACCTGGGTCGTAGCCAGTATCTAGTTTGAATATCCCAGTTATGAAAATAAGAGGGGATATGGGCATGCTATAATCCATCTCCATGTCTCTATGAGCTTCAAAATCCACCCACCAGCAAATAAAGTTGATTGCATGATCGTCAATGGGATATACTCCCATTGAAGTGATCACCTAGACCTCTTAATTGGTATAATCCTCACAATCATACTTACCTAAAATTTCCTCCTTATCATATATAATCCCTCAAAATATTCACTCCATATTTCTATCCATCCTAGTTTAATCCCCTAGAAAATCCCACTAAACTACAAGAACTATTATTCCTACCCACATAGTATATGTAGGACGCCTTCATAAACCCCAAGATCTATATGGGAATTCTCCTGAATTTAATCTCCAACCTTCCATACATTGTGGGATTTGATTCTTGACTCACTAGGATACATATGAAGACTCTCCAGGTTCCGAACTAAACATATGAAATATGCCCTAATGTTCTCTGGGTCATGTTCCTTGTAGGGTTGCATCTAACCTGAAGGTCCATATTATTTCTTGTCTACTTACATAACCGTAATTGTTGGTTCATATTCTTAATATGATCATTCCCTCACATAGGGGACCACTTCCCTAATAGGTCACCTCGTCAACCTTGGTTTAAGTTACAAAACCATATTTGACTAGGAAAATTTCTCCCTGGCATCCTCTCTACTTAAGGTAAAACTGTATGGTTGGGTCCTTATCACATGACCATAAAAGTTATGTTGTGTCCCATTAAGTGGCATTGAACTCTGTGGGTTCTTATTACATTCATGAGGACACATTGGAATATCATCTCATACATTCTATCCTATCATTAAAAACATATCATGTATCCTTGTTTTACAATAAACTCTAGAGTGTCTCACTATGTCGCCTAAAACTAGAATCATAATAACAAACAATGTAAGGATATTTGTTTCACTAGTACCATTGATGGATAACCTCAGATTCATATAGATTATTCTAAACCAACCATGATAATGATTAATTTTTAATTTAGGGGTAGTTTAAAACCTACTTCGGAATCAACCAAGGATTTGAGAATATGTCTTAAATCTATAATAGGGTCTTGACATTATATGTAATTCCTCCCAAAAGAGTTTTATGAGACTTACCTTCCATCATCTCGACAAATGTGAGTTTTTATGTATCATTAGAAAATTTACCCAATGGGAACCATCCTTTGGAAATAAGTTCCATATGTCATCAAAAATATGAAAAAAAAATTGGTGTTTCTTATTCCATGAATAAACCCCATTGGAAACAGATCCATTGGGTGAGAAATTATAGTGGAACACTTGATATGAATTATTGTGAAATATTAAAACCCCCTACAATCAATAGTATCAGGTATTTATACCAATGAACCTCACCACCATGATTCCATTAGAAAAAATCATGATTATGGATAATATATGATCAATTTAATCACATAATTAATATGTGACTTATGAGAAACAACGTATTATTTAATGGATTAATGATAATTTATTGTGGAAATTTTTTATCCTTCTTGATAAATTTAGGTAATTCATTTTTTTCAGATATATTCTAGAAGATCCATAAGGTTAACTATTCATTTAATAGATTAAGTTGATCTTTGGAAGTTATTGTATAACTTGTTCTCACCTTTTCAATTTTGGCAACTTTTTAGAGGCTGAAGGAATGACTTATGGACCTTATGACGATTTTAGTGCTTTAGGAATCAAAAAATCATCACGAATATTCATTTAATGAATGTAGTGGAAATTGATAGATTCACAACCAAATCATGAAATTTTCCTTATGATATAAAAGAAATATGATCCCTTGATAGTTGGTTCCCTAAAAAATTCATGATCATATCGGGATAATCACTTGTCATTTTGTGTTGCCATCAAATTTATCTCATGTTCATGACGTATTCCATATATCTATCTTTATAAATTACATACCTAATTTTTAAAATATACTAAAATCAAATTTCATAATGATGGAGAGTTATAATTATTATGAGTAATAACCTATGGAGATTCTTGATCGTAAATATAATTTTACACAAAACAAGACCATTGGCATAGACAATGATTTGTGGTGAAACCGAAAGCTTAAGGAAGCTATATGAGAACATGAGGATTTAATGTGGTAGAATTATCCTAAATTCATTATAGAAATTTAATGGAATTTATAGGGTGAAATTAATCAGAAGGGGTATAATTTAACAACTTGATATTTTATAAAATACATTTTTTTCAAATAAATTTAATTTCTTTGATAGTTTCGGTTATATGAAACACCGAGTTTTAATGAACCTCAATATACTAATAATATTATTATCTAAACATGAACAATATAACATAGCCAGTAAACATGTATATATGAATAAAAATAACCACATTTTAAATATTAAATATAATGGTTTTATATAAATCAACACATTAATAAAAATGTACTTAACGTTTAGTAATTTATTAATATGTTTTAAAAATACTATTTTTCTAAACAAAATGTTTTTATTATTTTTTGTGATAAAATAATAAAAGTAATTTTTTCCATAAATATAAAATAATTTTTTTAAATATACATGTCAAAATTATCATTGACTGAATTTTTGATTATTTTCTGAAAAGATTAATTTTTCAATGAATAGTATGGAAATACTGATTTATATTAAAACCAATCATTTTATTAGAAGTATTTACAAGAAATATTTTATTTAATGTGGTTATAAAAATTATTTTATTAATTATATATTTATTAAAATTATTTAGTTCATTAAAATATATTTCACATAGACTTTTTACATTGAAACATTCCATACCTTTAAAACACGTGTCTTTGAAAAACTTTTTTTGTCACTTCTGCGAGATTAATTTTAAATTAAAATTTCCCACTAATGTGAATAGAATTAGGAAATATCGATTAATTATTTTAAATAACCATAATTAATATTATATAATATCGTCATGTTACATTTTTGTCAAAATTAATTTTAAAAATAGTAAAAAATAATTTCCACAGTTAATGTTAAAACAAGTTTATCGGAGGTTAAACTAACAATTTAAGGGGTGAAATGATATAACGTTTTTTTCAACACCAACTAAATTTCCATTTTTATACCTTTAAAAATATAAAATTTGATAATTAACTACTTTTGAGCCTTTTTTAATCTGAAGAATGTGGGTTCACTTTATTCTTTTAAAAAACAACACTTGTGTCCTTTCCCTCTCTTATAAAAGGCCACCCCTATCCTCTTGTGATAGCTCTTAAAAACTATTTGTTTTGTAAAATAACTACCATAATATAATAATTAATTACCTTAACACATCCTAGAGACATTTTTTTATTAGTAAACCCTCCTATGAAGGATTTAGCTATAAACCTAAAGAGGTTATTCGAAGAAGAGTTAAAATTCATTACATTTCATTTTATTATTTATTCATCCATCTCCATAAAATATTAATAAAATAATATGATATAATAATCCAGTTATATACCATATAAATACAATATATTATGTTAATGTAATAACCTATATCCATCTCCTCTTCCATCAAATGGGAAAAACCGTTGATCTTGTGTACAACAAACAACCACCTCAAGAATGGATGTTATTATTTTTCCATCACCACATGTCACAACTAGATATAATGACTTATTTAACATATTTATATTATATTTATGACATAATTGTACTTGTGAAATTATTATATTTCAATAAACTTCTTAAATTCCATTACATGGGAATACGCTAACATCACTCTTGTTTATGGAGGACTACTGCCTCGCGAAGCGATGTGATTCATTATTCACAAAATTTTTCATGGAAGGTAATAAGGATAACCTTAAAACATATATGTGATATATATGAAATAATAATTACTCTATATAGTGATATATTATTTAACTTACTTTCGTTCAAACCTTTGAGAGAAAGGAAACAACATTCATGCATATGTATGGCATATCGTTACCATGAACAATGTATTACATTTTTTGTCTCTAAAATTTATGGATTAATATAAATAAATATATATTATATTTATATTATATTTATATCATGTTTAAAATTAAATAGATTATGGAATGATGATTAATGTAAATGGATATAGAATACCAAACCAAGACATACATGGAAAATGAAATAATTATTACCAGAAACATGATTTTAGTATAGAATTATTAATAAATGGGTAATAAAAGGAAATAATTAAATAATATATGATATTATAAATATGATTATATTTATTCATTAAATTTATAATATACTTATATTTGTTATTCATGAGGTTCGAAGATGTACGAAGGAATTCAAGACTCAAGGTAATGGATTTTTTCCTCAATTTTCCTTCTTGGAGATATATGTTCTGTTATAAACCAGGGTTTTTTAATGAGGTATATAATAATTCTCATTTGACATATTATATAATGAATATAATTCTATACATGATATTTATATTTTCATTATCTTTTATTCTTTAAGCGAACTAACAATTCAAAATTTCCGAAGTGTATGAGTTTGATGTTAAAATATTATTGTTTATAGTCATTGTTTGTGATTATGAATTCAATGATAGAATATTATGATATATTTTTTAATAGATTCATTATTTCATTATAATCTGGTAATTTAATGTGATTTCATGTTTTCCTTTCATTTCTCTCTCATTATGTACAAAATATTTTAAAATAATGTTTCTATATAAAACATAATTTATTTATCTCTTTAGTCAAATCCACCTTTTAAAATATATCCAAGTATCTTTAAAATGTTTTCATGAATTTTTTAATTTTACTACAATATTTTTTAATTTAAATTTTTCCCTTGTATGGTTTTTTTACAAAAATAAGTTAAATGGAATCCTTCTATCATTTTTCAAAAAATGATGTTTTGGCTTTTAATAAAAATTTGAATGGAATAATTTTTTTTTGTACATAATGAATGTAAGTTCCCACCAACATGGAGACTATATATTTTAAATAATAATTTATAATTATCATTCTCTAATTTCAATGATAATTTTTTACACAATTTGGTGAACTTTTAGTTTTAAAATGGTGGTTTTCAAAGTGAAAAGGTTATATTCATTAAGAAATGCTCTAGCTGATTTTCAAAATAATTATCCATATAAGATGAAATCCATTTGTGTTACATAAGTTTTACTAGGGATATATTACATAAATACCTTTATTAGTATTTCTTGGTGTGGTTTATTATTAAATTGATAATATTTCAATGAAACCCATTATATTTAGATTAGTTTTTCTATGATGAATGGATGGAATTTTTATGAAACGTTTTTCTTTTCCACATGTTATGATAGTATTATGTTTTTATGAATCTTATTTATTTTCATGGGTTTTTATATGAATTATTTATGAAACCCATTTATTTTCATGGGTTCTGATATGATGATTCTTTCAAAATCTTATGTTACACTTTTTTATGGTCTTCATTATGTGATTGTAGTTACGTTATATCAAAGGAAGGTGGTTATGTTAAAACAAAGGATGGTGGTTGAATTATAACCAATGATGGGTAGTACTTTTATCTCCCTCTATTTCTTTGGGTACAGATTGAAGTCTCATGATCTAAACAAGATTTTAATGGGGAGTAAACCTAGTTCAGTAAGGGAATTTTTCCACTATGATAGTCTAGATAATGAATCATGCCTACTATGATGGTTTGGGGAGTGTACCTAATCCACTGTGACATTATTTGGAGTGAATATTGAGTACTAAGATTGTTTTGTAGTAAACCCATTTCACTATCATAGTTTTGGCATTGATCATTTCCTACTAAAGAAATAATTTATATACTTATGTGTCAACCAAAAATCTATAAATTATGTCAATGTTATGATATTAAGGAACATTTTATTTGATTCCTTTATGATTCATGTCTTATGAACTACCATGATTTATTCCATGATACACGTTTAGGATCAATGTTTTATAGGGTGTAGTTTTTAGATCTCGGGATCATGTTCTCAAACATATATTCTCATTTAATTATTATTTGACTATTTAAATCTCACCTATTTACCCTTTCTGAGCATATGATATCAACCATTATTATGTTTTCATCCGCATGTTATGAATAATGATTTTATTTGTGATAAGTCTAAGAAGGTTTCAAAATATAAATAACATAGTGGGAGAAGATGTAGTTCACATATGATCATGTTTTTTTATGTTTTGATGTTTCCATAATCACTAGACCAAAATGATTATCAAATGGATCGTTATGTTACGTAATGAATATTCATATATTAATATGTAATATTTTTGTATGATAATTTTTTCTCTTTATAATGCTACTGACTTAGGTCTCCACTGTTTAGAGTTTCAGTGTCAACTTAAAAAAACTAGTGTCAAGGTTGGGATATGTTTTCAATGAAAAAAAAAGGTTTGAGTATGAAAA
Source organism: Viscum album (assembly GCA_963277665.1). Classification (NCBI taxonomy): domain Eukaryota; kingdom Viridiplantae; phylum Streptophyta; class Magnoliopsida; order Santalales; family Viscaceae; genus Viscum; species Viscum album. The sequence continues at coordinate 792,320,889 of OY728120.1, forward strand.
ATGATGAGTTAAATATAGATTTATCTCATCAAGGAATATAAAAACAATGAAGGTGATAACATTTTGATATACTGAACAAGGTATTTAAAATATGTTAATGGATTCATGATGATGATTTAATTTTGTTTCTCTTTCTATTATAGGTTCGATTGGTCTTTGTAGATTCCTAATGTTACAAACATCTATTTGAAGAACAATGTGTGTATGGTTCTTGAATAATTAGATGATTGAAGATTTTTTTTGAGGATTTAAGACATGTATGTGAATAACAATCAAGGTAGAGATCCATTGAAGTATAACAAGGGACAAACAAAGAATTTACCCAAGTTTCTTATAATCAAAATCGACCAAGGTGGAGAACAACTAATTGATGTCTTATCTTGATATAGTGCATTAGAATCTAAGACTCCTATTTGGAATGAGGTCATGTATTCTTCATGTGTTTGATCAAGTTTTTTGATAATGAAAAGTGTCACTATATAAATTTGTGATGGTATATTGGAATAAATATAGCGGGTGACCTTTTCATATGTTATGTTTGACAGAGTTGAACCCAAGAAGGATGGATGATACTCGAGGGATAATTAATACTATTGGTAATTGTGGTCTCTGGCTGAATTATAACATGATTATTTTTCAAAGGTAATGAGCTATATGCACATTAATATATTAATTTATTTAAGGGAATGTTTCAATTGCCTGAATATTGGTTAAATTAATGATGTATCCAACTGGAAGATAACACCTGGTCAAAATATTTGTGATAAATTTAAGATGATAGAAAAAATAAAAATAAAAATAAATAAATAGATGTGGTTCACACATAAATGGAATGAAACAATTTTTTGGAGTGGAAGACAACCTATTAGAACCATTTTTACAATGATATAAGTGGAGAAATATAGAGGAGCATTTGAATTTTTTTTGGAGAACTCAAATAAATCAATTCCTGATCATGGATATGGATCTTATTGTCCTTTCAAATTCCTCGATCTTAATTGGATGAGTTTTCTTGTAGAAAAAACAAGTTGATTTGAATTGTAATATCTTCATGAGTTTTTATATTTTCTATTTTACAAAATTTAAATTCAATCCAAATATATAAACATTGATAATATGTTTTTTAACTGGTGTTTAAATATTCTTATATTTCGTTGTTTATTTTTCCTCAATTCTGTGAAAAATATATTTTTTGATTGGGGTGTGATGGCCATTGAATGTGTCTTTTTAATTTGAGTTGAGTGGTAGTTATTTCTTAAATCCTCTTTAATGAAATGTTTTAGACATTACGCATGGATTGTGAGTATATAGGGATTTGGTCATGTCATTATTCTTAAGAATCGTTGAAATAATTAAATAAACCATATAGAAAGGATATCTTATTCCAAGATCTTGGTTATTAAACTCATTTTAATAAAATAAATGAGAATAATGATTATATAATTCAATATTTAAATTAAGAGTGTTTTAGTCATGAATTCTATTTCAAATGATGAAGAATGATTTAACCTGAATAATCACAAGGATATTTCATTAATTCTATATTTTCTTGAATCTTCTACCTATTCATCAATGTTTATTTTTTTTTAATTTCTAAATATTTTAGGAAATTATAATAGATGAATCTAATATCTTAGTGATACCCTAGATATATAATACAAAAAATAAAATAAAAATGGAAACAACATGAAAAATAATCGCTTTCAATGAGTCCTCATTTGGTGAAATCCATGGCTTATGCTTTATTTTTATAGGTAGAAGATAAAAATGATGTTAGTAAGTAATAACAACACACCAAAACCTCAATCATTAGAGGAAATTGGAAGGATTATTATTTTTCAGACCTATGTGTGGCTCTATATAGGGATACATAGTCACGAATGTACATGGGGAGACCTGGGTATAGATCCCTTGGGGAGACAAAGGAGTGGATTATATGTAATGGTCCTTGTGATCCAATTTAATGATGAACTGGGTGCCTATATATCACACTATAATCACTCTAGAAAACTTATTTAAGAGATTAAGAAACCCTATTCATGGTTATAACTTTGTAAATGTATTCTATAAATGTGTTTACCAATAAAAGATGAAAATAACCTCTAATAAAATCCTTTTCCATAATATTATAGCCAAAACTATATTAAATGTAACTAATATGAGAGGGGTGTAGGTTTCATGAACTCACTCAACACACTATCCCTATTGGATTCACTTAATGAAAACTTTTGGTGTTTGGGGGTCCATATATAGGCATTTGGGGTAGGGTTCCCAGGTAATATCAATTTTCGCATCAGGTACCTGGCTCTTCTAAATAGGGTTCCTGAAATGGTAATGAAGAATACTGATCAAGCCACATGATGTGATCATAAGTATAATTCGGAATGATAGTGCTATGTGAATGAGGTTTATAGTTCCTAAAAGAGCTAGGCATGAGATTAATTATGTTCCCAACCTGCCTCTCTCTCCTCTATGAAAATTATCACCCATCTCAAAGATCATTGGAGGACTGACTTATTCAAAATTGAAATATTGGGAAATAGAACCTTATAAATAGATATGAATTAACTAAAGATGATCATTTATTTAGGTTAATATATAACCAAAATGTGAACTATAAATTTTATTCTTTATTCGTTGATTGATCAGTCATTCACTCTATCTTGAACATGTATTTTAGCATGTTATCTCTAATTTGGTACATGGTCAATAAATAATAAATAAGGGGAACCCCAATATTAAGGTGAACCTAAGTCCAGAAAAAATACTATAGAAAAAGGTGTCTCTTTTTTCTCAACATATGTAATAAACATGGAATGTCAAAAATGCCACACCCTTTTCTATGTTGGTGTATGTAAGAGAACATATGATTAATAGAATATAAATGGGAATGAATAATTGGGTTCTCACTGCATATGTACTAGAGCAAGACATTGATGAATATGAATGATTACCTGGTTATATGAATCTAGGAATGAGATACTAGAGTGAGAAAAAATGAAAAATTTTACCCTTGTTTTGTAACCTGGGTGAAAGGTTTTGGGGATAAATCACACCTAATTAAATTTATGCCTACATAATTTTGTTCCTTACATCATGTTCTCCATATTTCTTCCCGCTTTTATCATAAAATTCGTTTTATCAGGAATATGAACCTATTTTTACATTCTTATATATGGAATGACTGAATCCTTAAACACTACCCCTTCTAATGCTGTAGATTCCTATATCAAATAGATGGAAAATTAAATTTATTGAAGGTATATTAGACTATTTTACACATATATGTAATATATTTTAGAGATTCTATCAAAGCACCATTAATAATGTACCATGTTGTAATTCTATCCATGGTATGACCATGGGTTACCAAGAAACACCATGATCCCCCAATAAGACCATAGCTAACCATTATCCATTTTTCCACTACATAAGTCTTGTGAAAGTGATATCTTGATGAATTTTTTTATATATTGTGGATCTTTCTATATATCTATAATACATCATGTGGTATAAAAATGTAAATCCTAGAAACTATAAGTTTTATTTGGATCTCTAGACTCACTGATATCTATCAATCTATCATAATGAAATTACCCACCAGGTGTAAAGGTAAATAATCAGCTAGAACTATCCTGAGCAGAGGCCTCAGTTCAATGTGGATGGGGTCCTTCATGGTATGGAAAATGTGAACAGTGTTAGAGAACTATAATGGAGATATACTTTTATATGATTCTATCTTGGTGTCATATATATATTATTATAATAAATTATACATCTTTTTTGATCATATGAGACAATTTAACCTGAAGACTAATACCTTCCATTTGGTTCATTGAGAGGTTGGGATCAGAATGTGGTATGTTTAGAATATTTACTTGTAAAAAACTATTCAGATACATTTGTAGAGAATGCACCCCATACAAGGTCTATTAGAGGGATGTTTTGTAGTTATCACCACTAGAACATGATATATTGAGTGAATATGGGAATGTTTGTAGAATTATCTGATTTTTAAAATGGAATCATGTTTTAGAGATGGATCAATATATATTTCATGAAGCCTGAAAACAGACAAAACTCCAAAATTACCAATGGAGTCCCCCGCGACGAAGAAGAGGCTAAATCCAAGTATTTATTGGGATGAAATAGTGTGAAGTTTTTATGGGTGATGGGTTTATAGAGTCAATATAGACATAGATATCTAATAATGTCTTATAGGCATACTGTACATGTGGATCAGTAGGTATATGATTCCAATCCATGACTCATAAACTTCCATGAGTCTAATGTCATTTCTCATTTCAGTGAGGAAAGAGGATGAGAATATGAAGCCAATAGATTTGAAGGTTCTAATTATAAATATGATATTTAGATTCCTTATCAATCTAATTAAGGTAATAACCCATTGAACTTCTATAGGATATTCTAGGTGGTGTCTAGTTGGATAATGACACATTACACAATTTATGGAATTTATAACACACTCAGTATTCTATGGTGAAAATCAATGCCTTAAATTTAGGTAGTTTCTAACATCTGGGTGTTACCAATGGTTAAGTGGATGGTTTCAAGACTCTTGGAATATACTCAAAGATAAACTTATTTCTATACGGTGAAATAGTACATGAATAATTATAGATGAAAATTATGGGGGATGAAAAAAATTGATCATATATAATGGATATATGGTTAGTATAGATTCACTATTATATCACTTATAATGCATTTTCACTAAACCATTTCTCTAACTAATTTTGGTTTATTATATGATGTGTTCAGACAAATTTTTAGAATTATTTATTGGTGATTAATTCTATAGGGATAAGGAATCTTTTGTTGAAGATGATTTATGTGGATTCCCATTTCAAGATCAATATTCCTTCCATACATGATGGTATTAGGTTGATGAATTATCATATTGATTCTTTCATTTCAACATATATTTATAACTTGTTTTCCCAAATCATAATGACATTCAATGCGTCAAAAATCACTTTTAAGTAAATGTCTAAGACTAATAATCCAAAAAAGGGGAAGGTTATGACAGAAATTTTTGGCCACCCATGTATAACACAATGTCAATCCCCCAGCATTTAATTTTTAAGTAGCTGATGTACCATTATCGTAGAATGGGGAAATCAAGTCATAAAAGGAATGATATCTCCAGGTTAGTAGTTCATCATTTGAGAATGTGTCTAAAGGTGAATGAGACTAAGGACCCTTTATGCTATGTATACCATGAGGCATTCAATTTATATATTTTTTCCAACCAATTATAAGTCTAAGGATCTCTGGTTTTTATTTCGAGTCAGTGTGTTGATCCTATATATTAGGAGTTTTAAATCTCCAATGAGAATTGTGGTTAATAAAAACATAACAGAGGTCGAATAATATATTAGGGATCATAATGTACTGATACAATAATCTAGGATAGAGTACCAGCAACCAAACATGTGAATAACATACTAGAATATTTTAATATTTAAGGGTTTGTTTAGTAATTAATCAATGAAGAGTTTGATAAATCCCTTAACCATGATTACATATGAAGAATATACTTTTAAAATATTGTATTTAATTATATATCTATCTTTGACATATTTATCCTTATTTTCTTTTATAGTGGAAATATGTGTTTGGGGTACCAATGAAGATACATCAGTATGTTGATGGTGGAACCCCAGTAGGTATTTCTATAGGTATGACCACCCTAGAAGGTGAAAATGTTTTTTTATAGGGGATTATAGAATCCCATACCCACACACGAGAATCTGGTACAAAAAATTTTATCTATAAGCACTATATTTGAAACAAAGTGAGATGAAATTATCATTATTTTATAAATATTTCATAAGATAAATTGAATATCTCACAAATAAAAACCAAATCCATCGAATGGAAGGTTTAGTATCATTTATAATCATCTATATAAGAAAAATATTTTTTGATATATATATAAATTTCTCTATAATTAGACCACACTATATCCCTTTCTAAATGTCTTATAAATTACATTTACCTTCATAACCTGGGGAAATGTAAACATAATAATGGGGGATCTAAAATGACCACTCATGGTTGAAATTAGTAGTAATAGTCATTTATAATAAGTGTTTATAATATTAGAAAATTTTTATAATTAAATTACATATTTAAATCATACCCAACAATACATAGATTATAAAAAATGAGTCGTAGAATCTGGTAGGGAAAATCAGGAGAAATGAACCCGGAGTGTGTGTAAATATGATTCAATTAACATGAGACATTAGAGCATAACATATTCATAATAATAAACATAATCCTTTTGAATAAAAATAAGTATTAGAATTCATTTTGAAATAAATCTTGGAATGTTAACCATTTTATATAGTAAACAAATCCAATTATGTCCACACATATTATCTCATTAGATATAAATCATTAACCAATGAATTATAGGGTATAATGGGACCCTGAACACTATCATCCATATATATTTGTTCAATAATATATCAATCATAAAACATAGTGTGATATCTTATGCAAAAAATGGGTTTTACATATCACAACATAATGAATAAATGGATTGAAAATAATGTCTTGAAAAATTCCTTGATAAAATCACCAAAATTGACCTCAAGATTATAAGAAACTAATACAAAAAATCCAACCACAAAAAAATATTATTTCACAAGAATATTTTTAAGGTTATTCCTAAATAAATATGTTCCAATGAAATAATTCACTTAGAGATTAAAATTAAAATGATATAAATCCCATAAATGTTTTTAAAAACATTTTGAACATTTTCATAAAACAAAACGTTCTGGATCACATTAATGCTCTATTATTGAAATGGTGAAGTGAAAACATTCAAAAAAATTACATATAAAAACAATATTAAAAAATAGATAATTAATAAGGTAAAAAGGTTACCAAAATTAAATATGGTAAGAAAGAGAAAATGTTGGATTATGAATGGATAGACAAACATTCTAGCTTTTGGAAATACCTTTTCCAAAACCCACATTGTAAAGTAATTAACAACAATTATTTTTAAAAAATAGGATAATTTAATTATTTAGGTCACATGAGATATCACATAAATGGGTTTCTATATAATGATGATAATATTGAAGGGAAAGATAAATATGGACAAATAGGGAAAACCATCATTAAAGTGGAGGAGAATTAAATTACAATAATGATAAAAGTTTTCTAATTACATTAATCATGGTGAAATTTTAAATTATAATCATCACATTTTCTAGAGTTGGAATAAATTATAGTGTGATCATATAATAGAATAAAACCATATTTTAAAACCTTGTAAAAATGTTACAATAATTTCTGAAGAAAATAATTTGACTATTGAATAAACCATTATGGTGAATTCAACAAAATAATCAAAAGAAAATAATAGGGTTACATTGAATGGGACATTAAAATATCATGAAATGAAATATATCCATTATACATGATTTCAATTGGGTAGTAAATACTCAAAATAATTAAAATATGGTGCTCAATAAAAAAATATCTCATGGAATTTAAAATTGTGAAATATAACCATTATATCTTTAGAAAGACATTAATGAAACCCCATGAAATATTTTTACTGAAATTAAACATCAACTACCATTAATATATTATTTTTCATGATAATATATATCAAAACGGTAGGATACACACCACTTAAATGAAATTCAGTGCATATATTAAAAAAATATCTCAATAAAAACAAAAATGAGATGAAACACCCTCATTTTTTTTTAATCAAAAGTCCATAAAATATAAAATATGAGGAGGGTTAATAAGACCCTTATATTTCAATAAAATAATTAAAAAATCTATGGACAATATTTACACCATAAAAAAATTTATGATGAAACTAACCCATAAATTATTTCTCCACTTAATCAAATGTGATATAAACTCCTACACAACAAAAATAACTATAATAATATTCACATTCTGAACCATATTCATATCCAACAATTTTTATATTCTTCCTTTATGTTCATTTATTATGAATATATTAGTTATTTATTGCTTATTTTTACCCTCATTTGTTAGTAACTTCAATTATTTATTGCGTGATTTATGAAGTCAATTTTGATGTCTTCCCATTGATACCAGGTTTATCATTCCAATATAATTTAATGTACCCAAATCGATAACTTATAATGTCCAATAAATTTATTATATCATTCATTAAGTGTTCTATTTATGTTGTGTGAAAATGGAATTAGTGTCGACTTATATCAGTACTTTTAGCGATTGAAGATGATATTTTTATAACATTTCAAATACATAATATAAATTTTTCTAAATTATAAAAAAATATTTATTTTATTAAGAACTTATAATAATATTTTTAATTATATTACTATAGTTATCTATAAAAAAGTTACATATCGTTGTTCATGAATCTAGTTAAACTGACACAATCATGAACACATTTTAACGTGGTCGATGAGTGTGGTTTTTTATTTTTATAACATTATTATAAAATTATAATAATGAAAATACTTATTTATATTTTAATTTTTGAATCATATTTAAGTGGTATGAATAATGGATGAAAATAAAGATGAAAAATGAAAAATGCTACATCGTGGAGCTGGTAGTCCACACATAGACATGATGAGGTTTTCCTTTAAGTGGATAAGAAGGAATAAATAATGGTTCTTACATGAATATAATAACACTTTGGTATACAGATTATTCAAAGTTATTTATATTACAATTTTTAGGGTAGGTTTTTAATAGTAATATTAGGAATAAAATATTAATGATTAATTAGTACTCATGTTCGAACCTTGAAATTTCTCTTGAATTTATCCATAAAAATGTAGGTATTCGGTTATTTTAGAGTGGAAATGGAATTTAGGACGTGTAAGAAACATATAGAAAAGGTATGTTGGAAAGGGTAAAATGTAAATTACAAATGAAAATTGGAGCAATTAAATGGTTGAAGTAATCCCTTTTTATTAGTGAAGAAAATATATCTTTTGTGAATGAACATTATTTTTCAATAATGTCATGAAATTATTCATGGGAAAAAACATAAAAAGTGATAAATAATGAATTTTGGGGTGATATAAGAATTATAAATCCCCTACCACTAGTTTTAACAGTTTTTTAAGCATGTTTCAAATCATTTATATTTTTGTTCACATTTTTCAATTTTGTTTTTTCTTTTGTAACTATATTTTTACTGGGTATTTTATGTTTTATTAAAATGTATAATATAAAAAATCTTACAAAATTTTGTTTTGATGATTAAAAATTTATGACAATATAATAAAATTAAATTTCTAAATAATAGGAAGATAAATTTCATATTAAAACATTTTATCTATAGAAAAACTATTTGGTATAAAAAATTTATTATTTACCATTAAGCGTTCGTAGTCACATTTATTATTTATTAGTAATTCACTGAGTGTTACAATAATTATATATATGTTAAAAATATTTTTTAAAATTCATTATTTAATTTATTTTTTACGATAAAAATAAAATAATTTTAATAATATAATTCTAAAAAAATAAACATTTAAACATTATTATTGAGTTTAAATTTACTCTCAGTAGTAGTATTTTTGTTTCTAATATGAAATTTTTTTTGTAAAAAAATATGTACATGTTGATATAAAATATAAAATCCATTTTATTAGATTTACTTCTTAAATGTGATGAAAACTGTAATGACCACAACCCTAGTAACCTGGATTCGGTGTCTGATTTATTACATTGTTATAAGATAGAAGGTACAACATCATGAAGTATCATATAGTTTATTATCCTTAGTAAACTAGATACACACATGATTCCCATTTTATATTTGAATAAAAAATTTAAAACATATTTTTTCTCTCGATAATATCATTATTACCTATAGAATATCAATTCATATCATTCATAGTACAATTCCTAGATTCTTAGGAATAGATACCAAATAAGGGTGAAATCAGATGCTTTGGACAAGTTACATAAAGAAGAATTTTCATGAATCAATAAGGATAATCAACATTGTGTGGTAAAAAAATGAACACACGTTCCATTTAAATATTTTGACTATAGTGATTAGATAAGGCATAATCAATATGGAAATATAAATAACTGAATGTACAAACCATTTAAATAAATTGACTCTCAGATGCTCAGGAAGAGTTACATAAAGAAGATGTTTCATGAATCAATAAATATAATCAAATTGGTGTGGTAAAAAAAATGAACACACATTCCATTTAAATATTTTGACTGTTGTGATTCAATAAGGCATAATAAATATGGAAATATAAATAACTAATTGTACATACCATTAAAATAAATTGATGATAAAAAATATATATGGATTAATAAATATGGAATGGAAAATAATATATCTCATGTTCCATTTAAATAACATGAAAATCATGAATAAACATGGATTAACAAATATGGAAGTGTAAATAAATGAATACACATTCCATTTAATACTTAAGATGACTGTGAAATATATCTTATGATAATATAATTGTTAAAATATAATGGATAAAAATAACTGAATTCTTAAATAATTAAATGATTAATTATTGGGTTTATAGATCTAGTGAATTGTGATACCTCTATTATGAAGACTATTCACAATATAGTTTAAAATGGATGTGTGGGTATACACAAAAACCCCATTTAACTAGGGATAGAGAACTTAATCATCTCATGAGACTACCAAATCATTGGGGTGATATCTATAATCAGTCTTCACTCTTATATTCATGTCCAAAGAATTAATCATATATCAATTAATCGATTTAATTCATCAACAATATGTCTTGTCATAAAATATCTATGTTGAGTAAAGAAAATAAATTTGTCAATATTTACCTGGATAATAAAAAAATGTTAAATATAAACACCATATCTACAAATGGTTTATGTTTTAAGAAATAATCATATCCATGATAGAAAGAATATGAATATTAAATAAAAATTTAATTTCTAATGAAATATGATCTTAATAACATTATTGTATCGAGAGAAAGTTAACCATCACAAAATTAAACAATAAATGAGAGGTGACTATATATTCATCACAAACATTAGTTCATATAAATAATTCATTAATAAAGAGTTATTATTGTCAAATACATAAAATGGGAAGTATATACACCATAGAAAAGAATACAGGTGTATAACCTGACATATATCCCCAAGAAGACAGTTAGATATTAGAAACCATTATAATGATCATAACATTTGTTGTCACCAAAATTTGGGAAGAGGAGAATCAAACGCGAAGCCCTTGGGGCTTCCTTGCAATGCTCACCCACGGAGCCCCGCCTCACCATGGCCGGTGTGAAACTCCCCCACTGCGAAGCCGCCATAGAGCAAGGAGGCGAGAGGCTCCTCGGTTATGAAAAAGAGACACATGGCTCAGAGCTGAGTGAGCTCGGCTTCGCGGTGCCTCTTTCATATAAATAGCATGCTCCAATCAAGACCAAAGTATGAATCCTATAACCTTTCTCCTTATTAGCTCTCAAATCATGAAGCAATTTCTGATTTTCTAACCATGAGCTCTTCAAGGTACTTTAGCATTGTGAAGTGCTTTTCCCATTACTTAAATCCAACCCCACTTCAGTGGGGTATGCCCTTCATGGATCCCACGAGCCTCCGTGAATGAAGTAGATCCCCAAGGGGACTCAGGTCTTCAGGGAGTACTTATGCATCATGAATTACCCTCTGTGCACATGTAACCCACATGCTAAGGCAGGGTCACTATGCTTTGAGATGTACATTGCTTCACAATGCTACACTTTGCAGGGCACCTTTGCTTGGTGAGGCACTGCTAGGAGAAATCCTTACCACTTTTTAAAGCACCTTCCATATGCACCTATTCATTATGCCTATGATATTCCACTTCACTTTGCAAAGAATACCCCTTCGTGAAGCCCCTCCACTCCAAGGAGCACCAAAGCCTCACGAGGCTTCTTCCTCTGAGCCCCCTTTCCCCATAACTCATTTTCCTGTGCGACCCTATTGGTTTTCATGAAGTGATTTCAACATCACATGGGTGGGACTTCATGTGGAATTGATTATCCTTATGCTTCTTTGCACAGGCACGCTAACGTGGTCCCCTCAATGGATCACTCCATAACACTCACTTCATCGCAGAAGTAATTATTCCTTCCCTTCCCAAAGGGAATGTGAGTATCAGTTATGTATGTCCTCCGGGGTGTGGAGTGAACCCACCGTGTCTATATTATAGGATGTTAAACTGCCAAGTGCAATCATCCTCAACACATGACGTTAAACTGTGGCCTCGCCCTGTGTATCACACATGAGGTTCCCCACCTCGTTCATTCTCCATGCTCGCTCGTCTCCACGGGAATGAAATATTCCTCACATGGAGTGAGAGCTTTTTTTCTAGAACAGCGTCTGTCAGCGAGGGAAGGACAACCATATTGGTGTTTTCCTATAGACATTCTTGTAAGAGGTAGTGTCCATACTCCTCCTTTTTTCTTTCATGCCAATGACCAGAGGGGGGGTGGGCACCATAACCCTCTTCTCTTCCATTCCAAATCCCTCTCCCATTGGGATTTGTCACCTCCTAGGCCTCTATCCTAGATTAAGACCCAATATTTATGGGCTTCTCACCACGTGTAATCCCATGTTTCCTCTTTGGGTTACTAACAATGTGTAAGCCCTTGTTTCCTCTTTGGGATACTTACCACGTGTAAGCCCCTATTTCCTCTTTGGGCTACTAACCACGCGTAATCCCCTCTTTCATATTTGGGTTTTTTACCACTCATAAGAACATATTACCTCTTTGGGATGCTAACCACATGAAGCCCTTGTTTCCTCTTTGGTCTACTAACCACATGTTAGCCCCACTCCACTTCCCATGGACTCACCTTTTGCAATGTGATCGTCAGGTATTGTCAGACTCTTGTTTCCTACACCGAGCATGACTCGCATGAGCTTAGAGAATGCATGGACCATGGTATCCTCTATGGGTCACCTTGGAGTGTAATCCCTAACACACCTTCTGAGCTACGTGGACATTGATCCATGTCCAGGAAAGGTACATATAAAGCCTTCCCGAGGTTCAATCCCAACACACCTAGTTGGACCCTAACCCCTTCACATCGGTGCACAAACTCCTTATGAACTACATGGACTTTGATTCTTGACATGGTGAGGTACATATGAAGACTCTCTAAGATTCACGCCCAACACACCCAGTTGGTCCTGACCCCCTTCACTTAGGTGCACCAACACCTCCCGAGCTATGTGGACTTTGATCCTTACCAATGAACGGTACATAGGAAGCCTCCCTGAAGTTAAAGCCCAACATCTTTTGGTCTTGGACCCCTTGAATTCGATTCACAAACACCTCTTCCAAACTATGTGGAATTTGATCCTGGACAAGGCAATGTATGTAGGAAACCCCCCAGAGGTTCGAGCCTAACAACCATTGGTCCCGACAACTCCATGTCGGTCCCCCCCCCCTCATCCTACATGACATTAAAATGAACTCTCCTTTTGTCCCACATGACACTAAACTGTCCTCTATGCAGCGGTATGCCATTGTGGTCCCCATTCAGTGGTAATTCATTCTGCACCCCATTCAACGGTAATCCATTGTAAACCCCATTCAGTGGTAAGCTCTTGTGATCCCCATTCAGTAGTAAGACATTTTCAACCCCATTTAGTGGTAAGCCATTGTCAACCCCAACCTAGTGGTATGCTGTTTTCATCCCCTTCATTGGGACCCTCATATTTGGTATTCCCCATTAGTGTCAGACCAACTTGGGCTGCTAACCACACATAATCCCTAGTATATCATCAGGTCATTGTACTATGTGCACAACAAGATTCTATACCCCAATTTGAGCTGCATGGACTTTGATCCTTCCCTAAGGCAATGTATGTGGGAATCCTCCCTGAGTTTCCAGCCCATCACCCATGCCTAACCCTAGGCATTCCCTTGATCCTATGTGTTTTCAGAAGGTCATACCCCAACCCATGGGTTCCACATCCTCTGGTTCCCCTTTATATAGGTCACCTCCTTAGATGTCCCATTGCCTCACTGAACTACGTCGACTTTGATTCCATCCCATGGGGATACATTAGAAGTATTTTCATGGCTTAAGTCAAATACTATTGTCACCTTCATGATGGTTTTGTCTCATTCCCCAACTACTTCATTCAACACTCCATCATATATCCTGATTCTTACCCGGGACACCACATCCTGGTGAGATCATGCTGAATCACCACTTCACTACTCCTAGAAGAAACTGGGTAACAAACCACGTGTTAGACCCAACATCATGGTTCCCATCAGGGGTTGCAGTCATCTAATCCACTCCAGTCAATGTTCTGATCAGTCCAATCCATCTCTATTAGACGTTAAACTCATGTCATACCCTGTGTTTAACATGGGAAGCTGAGGAAACCTCATAGACATGCCTACGGAATATAATTCCCTACATTTGACATGGGATGCCTCAGGATTCCGTTCCCTTGTAAAGCCCTATAATAAGGGGAATAATCCCATACACACCCATGTTCCAACACCTACACATTCCAGTGATGTCCAACATGACTACTCCCCTAACCGAAGGTTGCTGCCCTGACTGAACCCCTTGGAATGTCCCGACATAAGTAGTGTAATTAACCGGAATCTGTGAAGATATGGAACTGGGAAACGTTTTACAAACAACATCTTAATATTTAAGGGAGACCCGTACTAGGTAATGAGAATTGATTAGGAATCCACAGAAGGAGGAGATGACAGCCCATACTCCCATTTCGATCAGGGAACAAACATCCCTGAATAAGTTATGGATGCCGCCAGCCTTTGGAATGCGGGAATGCGCGCAACAAAACAGTGCATCCTCAACATAAGGATGTGTTCCCCGACCAAAGCGTCACAAATAGTAATGTTTAACCCAACAAGAATATATTTTCCTGAATGTAAACATTAGTATCATTCGATACATCTATGGACTAGCATGTCACAAGATCTAGTTATCTGGTGCTAGGTCCCTCCAAGAAAATAGAGGGCCTCGCCTGAAACTCAATAAAAGATGGGGTAGTAAAATGTTGGACATATCAATATGTGATGTTGTCAGTGTGGATCCTTATGAACATTAATGGAAGACAGAATGATGTTGGGGCACAGGATGTCGATTTCCTCTTTTCATCACTAATGGTTTAATATCCCTGCCTTACAGGACCCATGATTCTACAATAAGAAATTGATCCCTTCCCATCCACAGAAATAGGGGTCGGGGAAATGTCAATGTTGCAACCCCACATGGATCCAACACTTCTGCAACAATATCCACTTCCATAACTGGTTGGCGCCCACGCCCCATCTCCCCTTCTAAGTTCGCCCAAAGAAGGGGGATAAATGTCCTTGTTTGCTGATACGAGGAAGAAGGGATCATCCCAACTAGGGACATGGCCTGGAAGGACCAAGAGGAATCATTCAATTTTCACCACCACCTCCCCCAAGGGCCATCCAGGGAGAAACTTCTCCCTACTCTGACACACAATCATTTTGTGAGACACTCCCCGGAACGCTTCTATGACTCCCTCCCCTACGCTGATGAGGTGGGGGATGTCCTAGCCCATTTAGTTGGGATCCCCTTCCAGTGGCTCCCAAGGAGGGCCCCCACAAGGATGTACTAGTGCCGCCACCTGACCCCATGAGTTGAGGAGAAGGTAATATATGCGCCTGAACCATCAGCCCCATTCCAACTGACCCAATGCCAGTGTCGGTTGTAAACTGAGGAGGATTCCCACCAATGGGCATCAACGTCAGTAACTACCATGGCTCGGGCCACTGCTGATGTATTCCATCTGCCCCCTATGTATTCTGAGTAGGGGGCCGCATACACCCGGCCCAAATAGAGGCCCCAACTACCCCATGGGCAGGCTGGGTCCACTCTCTTGGTCGCTGGTGCAAGGAGTGCATGTCACAGACCGACTTGCAACAACAACACCAAATACAAGGTTCCTCCCCATATCGCCACCTAGAGAATGTGGATCATCCATGCTTCTAAGCTCAGTGTGGGGGTCTACCCCATGCCACCATCAATCTGAATGAGGGTCCTCCCCATGGAAATGAAACTCCATACGGAAGCCACTTTCGTGCTCATGAAACCAAGTATGGGGTCATTCCTCCTACCATAGACCGCTGGTATGGAGATTTTATGCATCCGATCAATCTACATATTCTGGGATTTTTCCGTATCTTTACAATGTTCGGTGATGTTTCTCCCTGCCTCATCAATCAGAGGAGTGAAGGTCAGCTTCACTTTATCAGCACCCAGCATGGAGGTCCCACCCATGTTCGGCTTGACCAGTATGAGGACCCTCCTCGCACAGACTCTATTAGGAGAAATAAGAATGGAGGGCCCACCCATGATTCAACCATCTCTGGTGGAGGTCCTTCCCACTCCCGCACTTCCCACGAAGGTTCCCTCTACACATCATCCAATAGACACAAAGGTCCTCCACATGTTCCCTTTGACATCTTCCTAAGCACTCCTCACACCCCATCTCACTCACGTGAAAGTTCTCTCTGCCCTGGATCTAGTACGATAGAAGGTCCTCCTCAGGCCGGAAATCTACCTTATCCCAAAGAACCATCCTATGGTAGGAAGGAGGGTCATCTCCACCACAAAAAGAATACTAGGAAGATCCAGACTGAGATTAAACCCATATTCTTCTCATATTGTAGGGCGGAATATGATTCAACAATGGAACCCCCACTACAAACCTCTATGTTTGGGGTTGGTATATGAAAGATTCATATCAGCCTCATTCTTCTAGAATGTGAGGTCCATCGGACTCCCACCTCCTTCCATAGATACATACAGGAGAACAGAAATTTGGCATCTCCCTAGGTTCGGCCATTATGTTGCCACTATCATCACCAGAAGAACTCTCTACCCCAACAAGATATCATAGAGAGTTATCTGAGGGACCAATGGAAGATGAGAAGTAGCGTGGTCCATCACCAGTATCTATAGTCCCAACACTATAAACTATAGTTTCAAGCCCATGTTACCATGAATTGGTGGCCAACTCACTGCACTCTTCGTAGGATAGCCACAAATGCAACATTTTGTCATCCCTCTCTTTGTATTATCTACTGGAAAGCTTACCATCTCTAAGATATGATTCATTACTACTACCAGTCCCCCAACCACCTCTAGTTGATGAGTGGGGAAATGAATGGCCATACCTCATGTCCGGACAAAGGAGCTTGTGGGATATTTTTGCTGCAGGCCATTTCTCGGAGATGTTTTGGCCTGTTGCAGCACTAAATTTCAGTGCACCGGTTTCTCTCACCCTGGAGGAAGTTGGATGCCTTCATCAAAACCTTAGGGTAACATAATTATGTCTTCATCATCAGCGGGTGCCTTACCCCAAAATCCAAGCACATTTCGAAGACATCATCCAACAATGCGTTTGGGTTGATCTGGTCGTAATCCACATGGCTCGGCACCCTGAGTCACCAGTCCAGCATAGGACCCTCCAAGAGAAGTGTGTTTAGAGCTCTAAATGGATCCGTAGGATTATCAAGGAGGCTCCCCACACCCATGTGTAGATCTATGGATGGGGGCATTATGCGGCCTTCCATTTAAGTTCTATTCAATTCTAGCCCAATTGGTCGGGTGACATAGAGGATATGCCTCCAGGAAGGGTCACAGTTAACATGGTCGACCTGCCTAGGGATGAGAAAGAGCTAGAGCTTCATGGAGAGGACCTACCCACTGGGGAAGTATCACACCTATTGGATATTTTGGGAAGGATTACTTGGAAACAGAGAAATATACTAGGTCTTCCTGTGCCCACTGAGGAATTGGTCCTCATCCAAAATCCCAACAATGGTTTGGATCACCTAAGAGCCATCAAACCCTTCGACCCGTATTGCTCAGTACGGAAGGTAGAAGACAATCCCGAAAAATCCACATTTCATCAACAACTCACAAATCATAAGAATATGGTCGACAACCTCATTGCTAAATGCACTACGGAGCAATGAAAGACTACGGTGATCCTTAGCTGGGGAAGTAGGGGCAGACACCACTTCATCATGGAGAATTGCCTCCATGTGATAATGACCATTCTGCCCACACAGAAAGGTTTGAATCTTGAACATATGGGAATAGTTTGTGGTATGTGTCTCCAAATCTATCAGAGTGGCGTGACAATTCTCGGGACCCAACTCAGTTCCCCCAGCTACTCCACAGGTCGTTCCACCAGCCTCTCTACGATCCGTTGAGACTTCTTATCATGTTGAAGAACCTACAAATGCCATGGTGGTCAGGGATCCCCATCAAGATAGAAACCCTCACCCAGATGATCCAATGACAACACTCATTTCCCACCTCAAGACATTGGAGATGTGACATGTGGAAATACCACCTGATGGCATGTTGTATCCAGCTTTGGTGGATGATATGCAAGGACCCTCGATTTTAGAAATCTAACCTTCTCTCCATTCAATGTGATGGGTGACCCACTACAGCATCTAGACCATTTCATCTCAAGATGCAAACCCATGTTGGGAACCCCAATGCAGCAAGAGGCCATCAATCTATAGTGTTTTTTGCAGACATTGGAAGAGTTTGAATTTGTCTAGTACAACTAGCCACCCATCAGATCAGTAGCCAGCTTGAAAGATCTTCGCAAGAAATTTCATTACCAGTTCATTTACACCACTCAGAAGACGAGTATTGTAGACCACCTCAAGTGCAAGAAGAGGCATGATTAGTGCGTCACAGACTTTATCGCCTAGTGGAAAGGGCTCACAAACTCCCTTGACATGACATTGACTCAGTAGAAACTGTTGAAGTTGTGTGTGGGGAATTTCAAGAAAAAACTGGTCCCCTACCTTACCACTCAAAATTTCCTTGGGGGATTTTCAGACGTCTCTAATAAGGCCCATCACCTAGAAGAATCCTTGAAACAATCTACGAGGCACATATGTTTCCTCCTAAAATCCCCTCAAGAATGGCCTCTAGGGCCAAGCCCACCACAGTGGACCAAATAGAGTCCCCCAGGAATGTGGATTTGTTACTGGTGGAGCCGCCTCTA
Source organism: Viscum album (assembly GCA_963277665.1). NCBI lineage: Eukaryota > Viridiplantae > Streptophyta > Magnoliopsida > Santalales > Viscaceae > Viscum > Viscum album. Next base: position 792,339,984 of record OY728120.1, read on the forward strand.
TATCCTCTTAGGGGACCTCCACCTCTGGCGAAGTCTCCATCCTAGTAGCACCCACCTCAGAATCGGCAGGCATCCCTGCGTAATGCACCTCCACCACCCTAGAGAGAAAACCAGGTTCTACCTCATCGACAGGATCCTCTAGCCCCTCATTCGGGCCGGGCTCCCAGATCCCCCTTCCTAGATAGGAGGAACTAGACCTACTCATTCAACGAGGATTAGGTCCCTAGGTATTTTAATATTTCCACAGAATAGGGGATAGTACATTTTTCTGAATGCAGGAGGCTAGAAGTGGCAAAACTCACAAATCAACCTAATTGCTGGCCCTATCACCAGATCCTAGGTAACACCCTAAAACAATTCTCTATGTTTAAAGACTAGATTCAAGACTATGTGGATAAAAACATAGTTTGGTTAGGCCCAGCCCTAACACAGGTCACATGTGTCTTAGTGATGTCGGACAGTAGCAGTGTCATCAAAGGTGAGTGTCCCCAGGTCTCTATCTACGGGTACCAAAAGTATGAAAATTTGATGGCTCATAAGACAATTTCTCATGCCCATGGTATTATCAGTGAATTCTTGAATCGATCCAAACCATCAGAAGAAGCCGCACCATCCCCTGACAGTACTACTGTGTCAATGGCTCAGCCATCCTATTTCCAGAAGAGCAAGCATCGGCTGCCTAAGGGAAAACGATGTCCCCTACCATTACCATCGTCATCCTGTACTCTTGTTGATTTCATTCCCCCCAAGATGGTGATTCCTCCCAGAATACGTCATATAGTGGATTAATCTTCAAGTGATAGTCAAGGGTACACCTCGATAAACACTGTAGTGCTGGTAAACCCCTACATGATTTTTGATGGTGAGGAAATCCAGGCGGATCCTCCCAATGTTCCCAAACATCTACAGTGTTGATGGAGCTGTGAAAATATGTGTCCTCGGAGTTCCTTGGTCAGTATTTCTAGCCAGGTTGTGCCTACCACCAAAACCAGGCAGCAGGCCCAGCGCAGAGCTCAGCATGCTCAGCCCTCTCCATTGATGTCACCAAATCCACCTTCACCACTGTTTGTGTTTCATGATCAGGTAGAGCCACCTTGACTGTTTCATGATGTGTCACTCCCTACTACGGTCTGGTCTCATTCATCTAGAACACATCCAGTGTTCACCCCACAGACATCGACTAGTGAGCAGTAGGATATTCCGTGCACCAGTCTGCCACCGGTCAAACTGGCAGGGCCCACCATACCTCCTATCACAGAGCGACCCCCTATAAGTAGAATCTTAAGCTAGGAATGGAAGTATGATTTCCTAAAACATCATTCTAGCATTCCATCATTGATCACCATCCTTGAGGCTGTTCACTTTTTCGGTGATATGCGTTAAGCCCTTGCTGAGACTTTATGAATCCCCCTCAAGTATGAGACATAGGTAGCAGCCACAAAATCCTTCCATATTGTGGTGGTCAAGCATTCTGAATGCCAAGCCATCATCTTGTTATTTTGAGAGGATGAAGGCTCACCCATAATGGGGAACATTTTCCCACTATACATCACCAGCCAGTTTGATGACGCAGAGTTTCGCCGCTGTCGGGTCTAAAGAGGATTCAGGATCAACCTAATCCTGACTCAGACACTATAGAAAATGGTGTTGTCTAATGATTATCTGAGTCCCTCTGACATGAAAATCCATGGTTATGATAGTATAGAACAGATACCAGTCAACAAGATCTTCCTGATGACCCAGTTTTGTGGCCTAGTTTCCAGCACCAATTTCATGGTTGTATCCTAGGACACCGCCTACAATGCATTGATGGGCATGCCATGGATCCATCTAAATGAGGTGGATCCTTCATTGTACCATCAGTTCCTCAAGTACTCTCTTGATGTTCGAGTGGGATTAATCCAAGGAGACACATCTCCCTTTTCCTCTTGTGAAGCCCACTACTTGGATGTTGTCTATTACAAGAGCATGGACAAGTAGATTCAGGATAACGAGGTTGAGCAGGCTCTGGCTGCAACCGGCCTGTGGGTAGATCTAGGTGATGCCTATATCGTTCCAATCCACTGATTGGAGGATACAACCCCAGAAATGGGAAAATGATTCATTGTTTCTAGAATGAATGGGATCACATTCCCAAGTATAAGAGATATCGGACGATCACCTTGTACTCCTACACAAATCATGCTTGAGTAATATTGGACCCCCTACTCCCATAAGGTATCGGGATGTCCACCCCATGGAGAATGCAATATGACATACTTCATTTTTTCCCGGGGTTGGTATAAACTAACACAATCCGATGTGCCACAATTGTTTCAATATCCTCAAGTCCGGCCCCTTAGTTCGAAGAACAAATGGGAACGGATCAACAGCCTTCATAGATTTGGTTTTGGTATCATATGAGTCCACATATACAGTGTCCACTACCTATCAGGCTGGTACTGGTCTCCCATTAGGATTTTTTGACTCAAAGTAAACTCCTCCCACAGAGGATCCCTCCTCCATATGTGAAGAATATGATTTAGAGGATACTCTCCCTTCTTTGGAAGATCTCATCTACACCACGATTGATGAATTGGTGCAGGTGAACCTCGGTAGAGAGCTGGACCTAAATCCCACATTGATCAGTTCCACTATGCACCTCAAGGAGCAACATAAGTATGTGGAATTCCTCATAAAACACTGTGATTTATTTTCATGGAGTTGTGATGAGATTCCAGGATTAGATCCTCATGTAGCCATCCACCACCTCAGTCTCCCAGCAAATCACCATAGGTTTAGGTAGCCTCCCAAAAAGATGCATCCTTCTCACGGTTCCATGGTCGAGGAAGAAGTTGATAAGATAATCATATCCAATATCATTAAGGAGGTCCATTACCCCAAATTTATATCCAACATTGTGCCAGTCAGGAGGAAGAGCGGACAAAACAGAGTATGTATCGACTTCCGAGATCTCATCCTTCAGTGTCTGATAGATGATTTTCCCCTTCCTGTGATGGAATTGTTGATCGACGCTACATCTGGCTTTCATGCCCTCTCCTTAATGTATGGGCACTCTGGGTATTACCAGATCTGAAAGGATCCCATGGATGAGGAGTATACGGCCTTCAGGGCACCACAAGGTACTTTCTATTGCCAAGTCATGCCCTTCGGTTTAAAGAATGAAGGTGCCATGTACCAATGGGTTATGCATCACATATTTTATCCTATCCTCAGGACATTTTTAGAATGCTATGTGGATGATATTTTGGTCAAATCTCTCCTGTGTAAGGACCATCTCAAAGACCTTGAGAAAGTTTTGACTTCCTCCATTATTTCCACCTAAGATGAATCCATTAATGTGTGCCTTCGAGGTCACCTATGGAAAGTTTCTTGGCTCCCTTGTTAGATACTGAGGCATTGAAATCCACCCAGAGATGATCAAGTCCATCATCCATATATATCCCCTGAGAAACCTCTAGAAGATTCACTGTTTCCATGGCTACTTGGCCTATATAAACCAATTCATCATGAATCTGGCTAGAAAGTGTAATCCATTTTCTCATCTCATAAAGAAATGAACTATCTAAGAGTGGGATGAATAATGTCAGACTTCCTTTAATGAAATCAAGTAGTACCTACTTTGGCCTCTGTTCATAATGAAACATGTCTCTGGAAATATGGCGGTCCCTTATGTGACTGCCCAGAATGATCTCTCGACACCCTTCTCACCCAAAAGAACAATGAGGGGGTAAAGAACAATATCTATTATCTAAGTCCCATGATCCTTGATACGGAGACTAGATACTCCCCTATCGAGAATATATTCCTTGCACTGGTATTCACAATACATAAGTTGTGACATTACATAAAGCACCACAAGGTACAGCTGGTGTCCCGGGTAGATCTGCTGAAGTACATCTTGAACCGCCCAATGTTGATAGGTTGTCTAGATCAGGGGGCAGTGATTCTCCAGCTGTTCGAAATCATGTTCATTCCTCATAAGTCAATTAAGGTAAAAGCATTATAAGACTTCCTTGCTTCACATATAGCTCTTGTGAACCAATCCCTTGACCTCGATTTTCTTCATGAAGATATTGTCTTGGTAGACCAAGCCATACCGTGCTGGAAAATGCACAATGATGGTGCTTTCTGAAGCCCCACTAGCATAAGGCTCAATGACCCTAGGCTCAACCAAGTAGATCTGGGTATTGTCTTCATTATCCAATCATAATTCATTCTCCTGTATTAATTCATGTTGTTGGAAGGCTCTACCAACAACGAGACGGAGTATCTGGCTCTCATTACTGGCCTCGAGCTGGCCCTTAAGATTGATGTTCCCCACTAGAATGTGAAAGGGGAATCTGAACTAGTCATCAAGAAGATCAACGGTGACTATGTTGTTAGAAATCCAGAGCTCGTACCACTATTGGAACACACTCTCCAGCTAATGGTCCAGTTCTCATCTCGGATAGAAGTTACTCATGTCCCTCGATCCCAAAACAGTTGAGATGATGCCCTGCCCAGCCTAGCCACATCACTCACAGAGCCTTTGTAGGGTGATTTTTTTATCCTTGTGGCACACTGGAGAGTCATCTATCTCATCACTTCAAATGACAATGACAACCCGTAGGTGAGCCACCTTACCACCGGTGCCTCCACATTAAGAACTTTAGTTCCCCAGGGTGTAGTGAGTGAGGAGACTCCTGACTGAAGAACCCCCCTTTTCAAGTATCTCCAAAATGATAATCTCCTAATGGATCAAGATGAGCACAATGGAATATGATGTCGTGCATTGAAATTTACCCTCCAGAGTGGCCCTGTTCCTGAGAAGATCCTCTACAAGAGCGGGTTTGATGGGATTATCCTCTTTTGAATTCAAAGAGTTTATATTTATCATGTCATGTAAGAGGTTCATCCAATTCTCACAGGTCTCATTAGACCAGGACAAAAATATCACACTTGATCCGAAGACTAGGGTATTTCTGGCCCTCCTTGATTCGTGATTGCATTGAGTTTTCCAAAAGGTTCCATGCATGAAAAATTCATTCCAAAGTTACGCATCAGCTACCAGATACTCTCCACACAACTAAGTACTCTTGGCCCTTTGTGGCCTTCAGACTCGATGTAGTTTGACCATATCCGTCGGCGACATCTCGCCACTGCAGGTTCATCCTGACTACTGCCTATTTCTTTTCCATGTGGGTAGAAGTAATTCCTCTCAAGGAGGTTAAGGCCTATTCTATCATCGACATTTTGATCTCCAATATCATCTACCGGTTTGGAGATCCTCATGTCGTACTCACTGATAACGGCACCAACTTCTAGGCGGTAGTATGACAACCCTACTTTTATTACAAACTTAAATATGATTTATTACATAAACTATTCACTTGATAAAACATGGAAGATCGAGAGGTATAGGGTCTTTGGGTCTTAGGATCATTACATAATAACATAAAACATGAAATAAAACATCTTTATTGAAAACTTCCTTTACATGACCACTACATTTCCTCGTACTTAGCATTGCATGGGATAACCTGAGGACATGCATAAGAAAAGTGTGAGCTATAAAGCCCAGTAAGGGAATAAACATGGAATACATGAGTACTAAAATACATGATAGACAATAGGAATATCAATAGAGCACAATAGAAACATGGACACAAATGCATGATAAATCATGATAATAATAACATGGAAATGTGGCAACAACACTTAACATGGAATTAGCATGAGCCAGGGCCCATTGCACATGAAGCTTGAGTAAATCCTCATTGAAAATGAAGCATGAGTAAACCCTCATTGCACTTGAATTAGAATGAGAAAACACTCATTACACATGGTTTATCATGATAATATACTTTAACCAGTTCATTGGAGCACTAGAAGGGCACACCCTTCTTAAACATTTCATTTCATGCACAAGTGTGCCACATGGATCATAAAACATGGATTCATAAAACATAATAATTTATTCCATGAAAAAGAAATGTGGAATTAAAATTTATAATTAATAAGTAAATGTTCATGAAGTTGAATACCCTTGATGGGGAAATGGGCGTGGTATTCACTACACAATGGCATTGGATTAGAAAATTAATGCAATTTCTGCAGTGTAACAGCGTGATATAAGAATTCATAAAAAAGGTTGACGAGCGGAAAAGGGGTGTCTCATAATATCTACATGAAATGGATAGTAAGGGGGTCATATAGATACATGTACCAACAATTTTAATGTCATTAATATTCATGATACAAAAGTATTTCTTGAATGTTAATGAGAAGAGAGAAGTTCCTTTCAAAATTCTGGCATAGTAACAGGTGTACATGGGAGGCATTTAATGAGAGAGAAAGGGTTCTACAATCATTAAAACAATAATAGGGAAGTATGGGGAGGTGAGAAACCATACCACATCATTTATAATTGAAATTAAGGGGGTATAACAATATTAATAAAATTGGAAAAAAAAGTGGAAGGAAGAAAAACGCTTACTTGGAAGTGTGCTTCCAAAGGCTTCAGAGAGGATTGAGAGAGGATTTTTGGGAGCTTGGGGCACCTTGGGAGGATTATAAAGGGAGTAGGGCAGAGTTTGGATGAACTCCAAAGTCTTTGAGTGAGGTTGAAGTGGGATCTTGGGTGGTTTTATATAGGAATGGTGAGTGAATTCATTTTTTTTTGGTTTGGGACACCTTATATTAAAATAATCCAAAAAATAAATCCGCTCATGGTTTTTGCCCATGGTTTTTGGAAAAGGGGAGTGAAAAACAATATTTTACAAGGCCAAAGTCCGAAATTCTTAAAATAATGGGGTTTCTTATGTGGAGGGGAGTCACACTCCCATGGAAAATAATTTAAAAATACAAGATGTTTAATAAGTCTTGAGGGGTCCATTAATGATTTGAAAAGTAAGTCAAACAAACCCTAAATCACATTATTTTAATGGTAAAACATATATTGTCCGAACATAAAGCTTATAGTATTTTATTACATCACTATTGGGTCATTATGATTTCATAAAACACATTATATATTTAAAGTGTATTTTATTTTTACCCAAAAATTTGACAGGCTTAGAAAATTATGAAAAATTCACTGTTGGATAATTTTGACATCCTGATTCCGGAAATATCATTTATTTTATTTAAATAATTTTCTAAATATTTTATTTTTCACTTTTAAAATAAAAACTGACATTTATCGAAAATTCACGAGTTTTGACAGAAATGGATTTCAAACCTTAATAAAAATTATAATTTCATTCATAAAATTATAAGATCATTTATATTGAATAAAAATTAATTTAATAATAATAATATTATTATTTTATTGAAATATTACTTAATTCAAAAATCCATTAATTTAATAAAATATAATTCTTAATTAAATAAAAACTAAAAACACTATTTGTACTTTAAAAACTATTTACAATGTATCAATAATGAAAAGAAAGTATATTCATTATTATATACAAAAATAATGTATATGAACATAGTACTAGATATTTGTTACATAGCCCCTTAAAACAGATGTATAAGACCTAAGGGTAAGGTGTGCGATGGTGACAGACTTTTAGAGTGGCTCAGACAACATTGCTCGAGTGGTAATCTCTATCAACAACCACTTTTCCTGTAGATGGTCTCATTTGAGATTGACATGATGAAGCTCATCTTGGTCTTGGTCAAGAGAGAATACCAAATACGCCACCTCTTTTCTGAGCTCTGACAAATGGGCTTCGTATGTAGCAATTCTACTGGATGAGGCCATCACTTCCTTTGTCTGAGTAAGTTGTATTTGTTAATGCCCTATATTTATACTAATCATGTGATCACTGTTCAATGGCTATAAAAGAAATGATAAAAATTATTAACATACAACCAAAGAAGTTGAAATTTTGTATAAACATTTTACATAAAGAGGAATTTAATAAGATCTAGAGGTATTTCCATTAATGAAACATTGGGTCATCACAATATTCCCCCCTTATGAAATTTCCCCCTCAAAATTTCCTTTTCCCACACTAAAACAGATGTGGGTAACTTAGCTTCATTATTTCCACTGATTCCCAAGTCGCTTCTTCAAACTTTTGGTTTTTCCACAACACCTTGACATGTGGCATTTTCTTATTTCGTAGAACTTTTTCTCTACGATCTAAGATATTCACTAGTTTATCCTCATAAGAAAGATCATATTCCAACTGTACCACCTCAGAAGAGAGTACATGTGAAGGTTCTGGTATGTACTTCCTTAAGAGGGATACATGAAAGACATCATGTTCTTTGTCCATGGTAGGTGGAAGTGCAAGTCGATAGGCCACAGCCCCGACACGCTCAAGAATCACGAAGGGGCCGATGTGCCTTGAACTTAACTTCCCTTTCTTTCCAAACCTCATGACCTACTTCCACAGAGATATGCGTAGAAAAAACATGTATCCAACTTTAAACACAAGGTCTCATCGATGAATATCTACGTAACTCTTCTATAGACTCTGGGCTACCTTGATATGATGCTGAATAGTTTTCAACTTCTCCACCATTTCCTAAACCACTTCCGGTCCAAGCAGCTTACGTTCACCAACCTCATCCCAACACGGCGGTGTTCTGTACCTTTTCCCATAAAGGGATTCATATGGTTCCATTTGGATGCTCGAGTGGAAACTATTATTATAAGAGAACTCAAACAGAGGAAGATGTTGATCCCATCCTCCTTTAAAGACCATTGAGTGAGCTCTCAACATGTCCTCAAGTGTTTGGATAGTCCGCTCGGATTGGCCATCAGTTTGAGGATGACAGGTCGAACTGAAGTTCAGTTCAGTATCCATAGCATGTTGAAGACTCTTCCAAAACGTAGAGGTGAATATTGGATCTCGGTCAGACACAATAGATAGTGGTACTCCATGCAACCTTACCACTTCCCTAATATATATTCGTTCCAGTTGATCCAATGAGAAATCTTCCCGAATAGTAATGAAGTGTGTAGTCTTTGTAAGATGATCCACCAAAACCCACATTGCATTTTTGCCTTTGGATTTCCTCACAAGTCCAGTGACAAAGTCCTTGGTGATGTTCTCCCATTTCCATTCTGGTATTGGAAATGGTTGCATCATCCACTGAGACTTGTTCCTCTTTTCCTTTACTTTCTGGCACCCCAGGCACTTTGATGTATATACAGTGGTCTCCATCTTCATATTATCCCACCAAAAGTTTTCTCGGAGATCTCGATACATCTTTGTGCTCCCTAGGTGAATAGAGAAATTTGAACTATGTGCATCATCCAAAAGTTCCTTCTTCAGCTCTGGACTTGGTGGAACACATAGTCTTTTCCCAAATCGCACAATTTCTTCTTCATTAACATTAAACTCAAATGATTTCCCTTTTTTGATATCTTCTAATTTTTCTTGAATTCCCACAGCATCCTTTTGAGAATCCTTTAACCTTTCCAAAAGAGACGGTTGAGCAATCATTTGTCGATGGATTGATGATGTTTCCTTCTTTATGATCCCCATGTCCATCTTCATCAAGTCCTAAAAGATTAGATCCTTCTCAATTCTCATCATTGATAGAATCGCTGGGTCCTTTCTACTTAGGGCATCTTCCACCTTGTTCGCTTTCCGAGGGTGGTAATGTATTGAACAGTCACAATCCTTGATGACCTATATCCATCTTCTCTGGATAATATTATGCTCTTTCTTTGGGAATATATATTTATGACTCTTGTGGTTAGTATATATCTCACATTTATCCCCATGGAGATAATGCCTCCATATTTTCAAGTCAAATATCATCGCCACAAACTCCATATCATGCGTTGGATAGTTTTTCTCATGGATTTTCAACTCTCTTGAGGCATAGGATATCACTTTATTATTCTGCATCAACACACAGCCTAAGCCCTTCTTCGAAGCTTCACTGAATACCAAAAAAAGTTTCCCCACTAGTGGGTAAAGTGAGCATGTGCGCAGTGATAATCCTCCTTTTCAACTCCTTGAAGCTTTCTTCGCATTAATCACTCCAAGTAAAATTTACTCCCTTTCGAGTTAGCTTGGTAAGATGGTTGGACAATCGTGTGAAATTTCTCACAAATCGTCGATAATATCCAGCTAACCCCAAGAAGCTACGGATATCTATTACCAATGTTGGCCTTGGCCATCCCTCAATTTCATCTGTTTTGGAGGGATCCACATATATCCCTTTGCTTGTGATGATATGTCCCAAGAATGAGGCCACCTTCAACCAGAACTCACACTTGTTGTACTTTTCATAGAGCTTCTCCTTACGTAGAGTCTCTAGTACAGTTCTTCAATGCTCCTCATGATCCTCCTTGGTTTTGGAGTGTATTAGAATATCATCTATAAAGACTACCACAAATTTGTTGAGGTAATCTCTAAAGACTCTATTAATCAAGTCCATGATGATTTCTGTAGCATTAGTGAGTCTGAAAGGCATTACTATGAATTTGTAGTGCTCGTATCTTGTATGAAAAGCAGTCTTGGGGATATCTTCCTTCTTCACCCTTACATGATAATATCCCGACCACAAATATACCTTGGAGAAGTATTGTGCTCCACGCAGCTGATCGAACAAGTCATAGATCCGTGGAAGAAGATACTTGTTCTTTATTGTGATTTTGTTATGTTCACGATAATCGATGCAAGCCACATTGAACCATCCTTCTTCTTGACGAAGAGGACTGGTGCACCCCATGGTGAAGCACTTGGGCTTATAAAAGATTTATCCAGATTCTCTTATAGTTGTTTCTTCATCTCTTCAAGCTCCACGATAGCCATTCTCTATGGAGTCTTGGATATTGGTAGCTCCCCTGGTATAAGTTCAATTGAGAATTAAACATCTCTTCTAGGAGGAAGACCAGGCAGTTCCTCGGGAAACACTTCAGTGAATTCCCCCACTATAGGCATTTCTTCAAGGATGGTTTCTTCGTTGGACTCAATAATTTGACCCAGATACGCGTGCTCATAGGGCAATAATATTTGTGCTTCAAATGATGGAGCTAAAGGAGATTCATCTTCCTCCTTACACTTGTAAAGAATCAGGGGTCGATTCTCCATATAGAGTGTGATTTCTCTCTCCCAACAATTTATGTTGGCTCTATATAAGGAAAGTCAATCCATGCCATGAATTGCATAAAATTCTACCAGAGGGAGTATGAAGAGGTTTTCCATGAAATTAAATCCACAGATTATAACAGGGGAGGACTTATATTTATGGGATGCAATGATTTCCCCATTTTCCATACTCACCGACATCTTCACTTCCATGATTTTTGGTGGTGCTTGAATTGTTCTACTAAACTTTCGAGATATAAAAGAATGCGTAGAACCTGAATAAAAAAGTATGTTTTCTATTCTTGAATGAATAACTAGTGTACCTATCTCCACTTCATTGTCAGGGTTCACTTCGGTAGAAGTGATGGCAAAAACTCTTCCTTGCTGCCTTGGAGGTTGTTGGTTGCCTCCGAAAACCCTTGGATTAGGGCACTAATTTGCAAAATGTCCCGGTTCATGGAAGTTGTAGCAATGAACAACACGTTGAGATTCGAACAGAGCATTAATCTACTTTGTCACGGCCGCGAGTCTTTCTTTCTGATAGGTAACAGCTAGGTTCCCTTCTCTTCCACACCTAATGCATTTCCTTGTCCCCTTGAGGTAATTTCCAGGGTGCTTCTTTCCGCACTTTTGGAAAGTGGGGTGCTGGATCTTCTTAGCACTGTTGGATTTATCCATCGGACTGCCAACATTGAATTCCACCTTAGGCTTCTTGTCCCCATGATACCCCTTTGATTCCTCAATCTCTATTTCGACCTTGAGGCCACATCGGACAATTTCCTCATAGCTGTCGAAGTCACGGATCGCTAATGCTTTCCATAGGCTAGGATTCAGCCCACCAAAGTAATGGTCAGCTTTTCATTCGGGGGTAATGACAAAGTCGGAAGCATATCATGCAAGCCTTGTGAAGTTTTCCTCGCATGATCCAATAGATTATTCATCGTTTTTCATGAGGAAAAGGAAGCCCCTTTCCATCTTAAGATGGAGGGTGCGCGGAAAATATTTATCGAAAAACATCTTCAATAAATCCTTCATTACAACGCCTCGATCTCCTCCTCATGCTTCGTATATTTGATCAACTTCCTCCATTGATCAAATTCACCCTCCATACGATAATCTACCATGAGAACCTTCTCTTGTTCAGAACATTGAAGGATGGAGAAGATCTTTTCAGTGGAGTTGATCCATTGTTCAGCGATCGTGGGATCAGATGATCCAATAAAAGTAGGAGGCCTTCGTATCATGAATCTATCAATAGTTACTTGTTCCTTATTAGGGGGGTTTAGACATTCCTATTGACCCGTGTTTCTATTTAAATCTTGAGTTAACTGAGATAGAAGCCTAACAAAGTTCGTGATTCCCACTCCCATTGGATTGGGCATATCATTAGTATAGTCATCACACTGATCTTCACATCGGTTGTTAGCCCGATTCCTCCTATTACCGGCCATTGGATGGATTAAAATTAAAGTTAGGGGGTAACACATAAAGGGTAATCCAAATACAAAAGTTGATGACTTATAAATTCAGTTTTATTTCCTAAACTTATGAATCTATAGGCTTTAATATAGGATTTTTGTGATCTAATTTCTAACATATATTCTTAGTGTTTTTTATTCCCTGAATAAGGGTTCATACCAAGCTTATGAATTTACCAAATCATATCCCCCAAGAGTGTCATAACCAAGAGTGCGGCAAGACTCTTTGTCGTGCACCAGTTCTCGTTCGAGTCTAGCTCAAAGCGGTGTTTTCGGGTTTAACCCCTAGGATACATTTGTGCCAGAGCCGCCTCTACCTGCTCGTATCCATACAGGGATGCATTTTCTTGATAACCTACTTACTCAATACTCACCAAAACTTAGGGACGTTTTTATTGTACTTAGTCTTGTATCTAAGGATTTATAGGGTTTTCTAATCCTAATCCCAAAAATAACTAAACCAATCCTCAGATACCAACTATGACAACCCTACTTTTATTACAAACATAAACTATTCACTTGATACAACATGGAAGATTGAGATTTCTAGTGTCTTTGGGGATTATTATCATTACATAAAAACTTAAAACCTGAAATACAATATCTTTATTTAAAACTTCCTTTACATGACCACTACATTTCCTTGTACTTAGAATTGCATGGGATAACCTGAGGACATGCATAAGAAAAGGGTGAGATATAAAGCCTAGTAAGGGAATAAACATGGAATACATGAGGAGTACAATACATGTTAGATAATAGGAATATCAATAGATCACAAGAGAAACATGGACATAAAGGCATGATAAAGCTTGATAATCATAACATGGAAATGTGGCAACAACACTTAACATGGAATTAGCATGTGCCAAGGCCTATTCCACATGAATCATGAGTAAATCCTCATTGACATGAAGCACGAGTAAACCCTTGTTTCACTTGAATTAGAATGAGAAAACACTCATTGCACATGGCGTATCATGATACTATACCTTACCCAATTCATTGGAGCGCTATAAGGGCGCACACATCTTAAACATTTCATTTCATGCATAAGTGTTCGACATGGATCATAAAACATGGATTCATATAACATAATAATTTATTCCATAACAAAGGAATGTGGAATGAAAATTTATAATTAATAATTAAATGTGCATGAAGTTGAATACCCTTGATGGGAAAATGGGCATGGTATTCACTACACAATGGCATTGGCTTAGAAAATTGGTGCAATTTCGGTAGGGTAACGACATGATATAAGAATTCATAAAAATGGTTGATGAGATATAAAGGGGTGTATAATCATATCTACATGAAATGGAAAGTAAGTGGGTCATATAGATACATTTACCATCAATTGTAATGGAATTTAGATTCATGATACAAAAGTATTTCTTGAATGTAAATGAGGAGAGAGAAGTTCCTTTCGGAATTTTGGCATAGTAACGGGTGTACATGGGAGGCATTTAATGAGAGATAAAGGGGTCACCCATCATTAAAACAATAATAGGGAAGTATGGGGGAGGTGTGAAACCATACCCCAGCATTTATAATTGAAATTAAAATGTCATAACAATATTAAGAAAATTGGACAAAAAAGTGAAAGGAAGAAAAACCCTTACTTGGAAGTGTGCTTCCAAAGGCTTGAGAGAGGCTTGAGAAAGGCTTTTTGGGAGATTGGGGCACCTTGGTAGGATTATAGAGAGAGTAGGGAATAGGTTGGACGAACTCCAAAGGCTTTGAGTGAGGAGGAAGTGGGAGCCTAGGTGGGTTTATATAGGAAAGGTGAGTGAATTCGTTATTATTTTGGTTTGGGACCCTTTACATTAAAGTAATCCAAACCATAAATCAGATCGTGGTTTTTGCCTATAGTTTTTGGAAAAGAGGAGAGTAAAACAATATTTTACAAGTACAATGTCCTAAATTCTTAAAATAATGGGTTTTCTTATGTGGAGGTGAGTCACACTCCCATGGAAAATAATTTAAAAAGACGAGATGTTTAATAAGTCTTGAGGGGTCCATTAATGCTTTAAAAATTAAGTTATACAAACCCAAAAATCACATTATTTAAATGTTAAAACATATATTTGATGAACATAAATCTTATAGTATTTTATTACATCACTATTGGGTCAATATGATGTCATAAAACACATTATATATTTAAACTGTATTTAATTTTTACCCAGAAATTTGTCTGTCTCAGAAAATTATGAAAAATTCATCGTTGGATAATTTGGATGTCCTAATTCCAGAAATATCATTTATTTTATTTAAATAATTTTCTAAATATTTTAATTTTAACTTTTAAAATAAAAACCGACATTTATCGAAAATTCACTTGTTTTGACAGAAATGGCTTTCAAACCTTAATAAAAATTATAATTGCATTCATAAAATTATAAGATCATTTATATTTAATAAAAATTAATTTAATAATAATAATAATAATAATAATATATTATTAAAATATTATTTATTTCAAAAATCCCTTAATATAATAAAATATAATTCTTAATTAAATAATAACTAAAAACACTATTTGTACTTTAAAAACTATTTACAATGTATCAATAATGACAAGAATGTATATTCATTATTATATACAAAAATAATGTACATGAACATAGTAATAGCGTTTTGCGACATAACCCCTTAAAACAGTCGCATACGACCTAAGGGTAATGCGTGCGATGGTGACAGACTCTTTGGGTGGCTCAGACAACATTGCTCGAGGGGTAATCTCTATAAACTTCCACTTTTCCCATAGACGGTCTCATCCGAGCTTGACATGATAAAGCTCAACTTGGGCTTGGTCAAGATCAAAGGCCAAAGATGCCACCTCTTTTCCGAGCTCTGACAAATGGGCTTCGTATGGAGCAGTTCTACCGGATGAGGCCATCGCTTCCTTTGTCTGAGCAAGTTGGCTTTGTTAAAGCCCTATATTTATACTAATCATGTGATCACTGTTCAACGGCTATAAAATCAATGGTCACAATTCTTATCATACAACCAAAAAAGTTTACATTTTATATAAACATTTTACATAAAGAGACATTTAATAAGATCAAGAGGGATTTCCATTAATGAATCTTTGGGTCGTTACAGGAAACGTTTATGAAAATGTACGCCAAGTACAACATCCATTCTAACCAAAACTCCCGGTACCATGCTCAAGCCAATGGGAAGATCGAGGAATTCAACAAAACCCTCTCTAACATTCTGCATATAATAGTTTTTCAGAACAAGAAGAGTTGGCCAGAAAAGTTCCCCAACTCTATCTGGGCTTATTGTTTGATGACTCATAACACCACATAGGTAACCCCATACTCCCTAGTGTACGGAACAAAAATTGTCCTTCCCATGGAAATTATGTTCCATTCATTGCACACAACAATCTATGATAAGGAAGCACCAAATAAAGTAGCTGAAATCCATCGGGCTGAGTTGGAAGCACTCTATGAGAATAGTATTCGTGCCCAGAACAATCCTGAAAGTCATCAGAATATGATAGTTAGAGATTTCAATAATCATCTTTTCCTATGCTCTTTCTTGTAAGGTGACATGGTGTTGGCCCTAAAGACACCAATGATACCTGGGTAGAAACCAATGAAATTGGAACCCAAGTGGGAAGGACCTTAGGCTATTCACAAGGTTTATCCTCATGGCGTATACTCCCTAATTTCCATGGATGGTGAACATATAACTCCTCCCACTAGTGACAAGTTCCTCAAGAAATAATTTTCCTGAGCGAATTCGGTCATACATGAACTTAAACTATTCATTCCTATGGGACCTTAAAATTTCTGGTCCTATGTGGGCTTAAATTTTTCCGTCCATACCACAAGATGTTAAAATGTGTGATTCATCCGAACTGAAGGACATAAAACAATTCATTGTTTGTCCGGTATGATGTTAAATTGTGATCGGCAGATACATTTTCATGTCCCGTGTGACATGAAACTATATATCGTTTCGCATGACGTTAAACTTTATAGGGTCCTACATGGCCTCAAACTGTTTCATTGTGCATGATGATAAAATATACTCTCAGAACTATGTGTGGCTTGATTCTATCCTAATGGGATGCATAGGAATTCTCAAACTCTTCTTCTTGAGTCTAGCCCCCAATTTCCACTTTAAATATTCTCCATGGGTATAGTTCTCTTGGAAGATCCTGCATGTTGTCGTGTAGGATTCTTTGGCCCCACTCATGTCAGGATTATGATGATCGCACCATGTGCTCCCCTCCATGTTCTTCTACTCTACCACGTACCTGCCGTATGGTGTTAAACTGCATGGCCTTAAAGAACAACATATTGCTTGATTCCCATCCTCAAGGGATACATAAGAACACCCAAACATTTGGTCTTTTGGACTAGCCCCAACATCAAAATCTCCCCTTAGGATGGAAATCATGATGTGGTGCCAACTTTTTTCCACCTTTACGATAGATTCATCATGACCACATCTTATATCCCCTTCTCCTGGAGATCTACACATATTTCACCATCATGCTTGATGTTAAATTTCACTGGCACATTTACGCTTCACTCACTCCCTGTACTTGGGACTCCATCACTCTTGACATCAAAAAGGCCCCCCAAACGGTACAGATACATAGCCTAAGGTTTCTCCTATCGTTTTGAGATATCTCCATCAAGGACCACGAAAAAAAATTGATAAAATTATCACGTTGTGAATATAGCATGTGGTCGACGCTCATTTGTTTTCCCCAATTCAGGTTAAATGATATAGATTCTGTGTTTTGAACCTGGTAAAAAGCTATCATTTGTTGTTTTCACCACCCCTATATGTCCCAAACTTTAAATTTAGTTGTTCTTTCTGCCCTTCTATCTCTTCAAGCTTCAGTATGCCTCGGGTAGGAATGTGAGTCCAGCTTTCAGACCCTTATATGATTGGTAGATCCTAGTCCTACTGCCTGTATCCCACACCAAGCATTGCTCACATGGGCATAGGAGTTGTAGTAAAACAATACCCGCATGAGGGGTTATATGGAAAATATTTTCCAGAACTCGCTACCTCTGGTCCCTTGACCGTTTCGGCCTCCTGGCCCAAGTTCTCATTAAAGATTGTGTGATGCGGTATGGACCCATATTCTCATTCAAGTAGGGCTATTTTACCATGCCACACATATCCCTTGGAGACATCCCTCTTTTATCTATCATCTTTTTCCATGATAACAAGCCCTGCCATGCTTTGCGTGTCCCATCATTTGGGTTTCCATCATCTTATATATCCAAAAGGGCCCCTAAATAGTGTATATGATTGTACCAAGGTCTATTCTACCAATTCAGGCCAACACACCCAAGGAATTTGAGTGACAAATTGATACAAGTACCATGTACCGAATACTATCAATAGTAGATACTCAATTATCTTCCCCCAAATCCTGGACTCACAAATACAGATACTGTGTTGTGAACATGGTCAAAAGTTATCCTCTTTCGTTGTTTCCTTTTTGTGGTTTTCCATAGGGGCAATGATTTCACCTCCCTACTCATCTATCCCATGCATATGAAATTAAACTAGGCACCTAATGTCCGAGCCCTACAACCATAAACTAAGAGCACCATCGTCCTCATAGTAAGATGTTAAACTATGAGGTGGTTGGGACTTTCCATTTCAGGTCCCTCAAATTTTTCGTCCCCATGTCCTAAGTTTTCATTCGATATTGTATGATGTGGTATGAGCTTTTGTCTTAATTCAAAATGGGCTACTCACCATTCCTTACACATCCCTTGTTGGGGTACCTTGCCCTTATTTTCATCCTTGTTTCATGACGTTAAAATTCACAACATCCTTCCTCATAACTACTTGTGACTGGATTCCCATCCTTATGGGATACATAGGACCACCCGAATGTCCAATCTTTGGGTCTATCTCTATTTCATAGAAACCCTCTTATCATTATATCCTTTTGACCCGAGTCCTTCCAGGTTAGGGGTACACGTTGTGGAATGAGCTTATATCCCCATTCACCTCGGGTTTGTAACAACCATGAGACTTACCTCTCTCTCTTGACTGCCCTTCGATCAATTTCCCTACACTCATCTTTTCAAAGTTAAATGCTCTTAAGTTGTGCCCCTTGACCATCTTAATTGATTCACCTATGTGCCCAGGAGTACTCTGGTTTAGAACATAGAGTGTATGATACTACTTGGACATGCTTTCACACATTATTATGGCTTCGTGTTCCCCTTAATATAGGATTTCATCACCTTTCACTTATGAAGGGACCCCCAAATGGCATGGATTCTTGGCCCAAGGGCTCTCCTACCATTACGAGCCAA
The DNA here is from genome assembly GCA_963277665.1 of Viscum album. Classification (NCBI taxonomy): domain Eukaryota; kingdom Viridiplantae; phylum Streptophyta; class Magnoliopsida; order Santalales; family Viscaceae; genus Viscum; species Viscum album. The sequence goes on from OY728120.1 coordinate 792,358,824, forward strand.
CATTATTGAGGGTTTCTAACAACAAATTGATACAAGTCCCGCATTGCGAATATTGTAATTTGTTGAAACTCATTTTTTGTTCCCATTCCATGTCACACAATATGGATACTGTGTTTTGAACATGGTAAACAGTTATCCTCTATCGTCACACCCACCCCATCAAGCCTTAAATGTTAGTTTCATGATTCACATCATTTTCCATCCCGTCATGTCCAAGTAGGATTTTGACAGTCTTGGTATTATCCCTCAGCACGTATTTTCATGTTACGATGAAAAAATCCATGTTAAGGAATTATTCAGTGATATGCACTGAGTTTCCCTTTATGTGTATCCCAAGTAGTGAAAATTTTTCTTCCTCCCTTGTTTCCATCCCTGAATTTGACTCGTATGGGATTAGGGATTTGATTAAGGTCTACACTCGCTTGGAAGAATTTTTCTTCTTTGTGGTCTAAGCTTTCAGACCGTAAACAAAGATCTCATTATTCATCCTCCCCTTAGAACAATGTATAGATTGATTCCTATGATCATGGGATACTTAGAAATGCCCATACATATTTTCTTTGGGTCCAGCTCAAGTTCCACTAATAATTTCTTTTGTTTATCCTTTTAGGCCCCCACTCTTGTTGGTTTGTGTAGTATGGCCAGTGTGGGATTATGTTTTCATTCACATCATATTTTTCAATAGTCGCACCACATACTCTCCTTCTAGAGGTTGGGCCCTCCTACCTCCTTTCCGGCATGACATTAAACTTTATGTTATCTAGCAAGACGTTAAACTGTATATGGTCCTACATGACTTTAAAATGTTACGTCCTACATGATGTTAAACTTCACTCTCAGATCTACGTATGTCTTGATTCCCATCTTCAAATGGGATACATAGGAACTCCTTGACGATTCGTCCATAGGTCCAGCCCCACATCTTCTGACCTCTGCAAGCCCCTTGGCCTGAATTTTCTTCTTCGGAATCCTGTGTGGTGTGATATAGGCCCCATCCTTATTCACATCACGTATTCTTTATCATTTCATGAACATTCCCCCTATAGTCTCACATGACATTAAAATATTGTGTCTTTATTGCACACTGTTAAAATGTATGGTTGGTCCAACCACATGACCTTAAACTATGAAATTATCAGCCTAGCCACACGACGAAAAAAAAGTCACTGCATCATGGTGTCCTCAATCAAGGGGATATCATGTTGGTCATTGGTTACCCACTAAACCATTTTTCAATTAATACATATGGATTTATTCCTATATCGATACTAGGATTATCTATCCTAGGATTATCACTTCAAAAAAAACACACATCTATCTCAAAAGAAAAAATAGGACCTATCAAATACCACTTATTTTATTAGGAGGGATGGACCCACATGACCTATGACTAGAACTAGTAACATACCTTGCACTCTAGAACTACATATGGCTTGATTACCATTCTCATGGTATAGGTATGAACGTCTAACCACATTGCCTCGAGCCTATCCTAACATTCTCATTTGGTCCCTCGACCAAAAAGTTTCCCAGGGAGCACACTGTGATGATTTGGACATTTTCTGTCCTCATTAACATCGGGTTTAGTAATTACTTCATCACGTGTCTTCATACCTCAGTTTCATATGGTCTAATCTCTATAAATATTAACTAAGACCACTCATCCTCCTTGTAGCAAGACATTAAATTGTATGAAATCTTCCAGAACTACGTATGGCTTGATTCCCATCCTCATGGGATATATAGTAATCCCCATGCATCTTTCCTTCAGGTCCAGTCCCAGGAATCTTAAAACATGTCCTCTCTTTTCCATCCCCTTGGCCCGATCTCTTTTGGGAACAAGTGGTATGGAGAGTACCTCTTGGGTTCTCATTCACGTCGGGTTTTTTGACAACCGCACCATATTCCACACTTGCCTTTTTCCAATTGGGGCTGAGTTCTATGATCTTAAACTAAGATCTCCCTATGGGAACTACACGTCAGGTAGGGATACTTTTCCGCCCTATGCGCAGTCCTTTAAATCCATCCCCTACTTAATGGCCCATCCTATGACCTAAACCTAGAAGCGTGAAACCCCAAGATCCATGTTCTTGGAACGAGACTCAACTCCCTCTATCAGATATATATTATTGTCATACTCAGATTCATTGTGATAAAGAGCCTGACGTGTGGAATTTTTACAAGGACAATCCCCCGTTCCATGTCCAAGCTTCGTGAGCCCATTATTAGGATCCTCATCCTCTTTGACATATAAAGGGACCCCCTTTCCAACCTGGTTTCATGCCACATTGGATTACCTACCATCTTGGGCCAACGTCCCTAAAGACCTTAGATGAAAAATTGATACAAGTATCATGTTTCAAACATGGTCAACAGTTGACCCACATTTGTCTGTCCCTATTCTAGGCTAATGCGATACAGATACTGTGTTTCGAACATGGTCAATAGTTACCCTCCATTGGCACATCACTATCATTGTGGTCTAGATATCGAGCATCATGATTCACATATTTCCACTCCTTTATGTTCAATTAGAACTCCAACATACCTGTATTTATCCCTTCGTTCATCTAGGTGTGTTTAGTAGGTAGATAGGTATTGAGATGTCATTCACCTAGGATCCCATTTCCCCTAATGTGTACCTCCCAGTACTAGGAATTTTCCATCACTAATCCTTGTTTCCCACATTGACCACACCTCACATGGGCTTAGTAGTTTTGGTAGGATGTGTACTGGCACAGCCATGCCACACATGCCTTTCATTATCCTGCACGACATAAAACTATGCTCTTAGAACTACGCATGGATTGATTCCCATCCTCATAGGGTATGTAGTAATATCCAACCTCTTTGCTTCGGGCCCATCCTAACTTTCAGTTTTTGTCCCATGACCTAAAGAACTTCCTCCAGGTATACGTGGTGTGGTGCAGACACATTATGTCCTCATTCATGATGGGTTTATAGCTACCACATCACATACTACCTTCATGGAATCTCCAGTTTCCCTCCTCATCCTATATTATGAAGTTAAACTGCATGATCGCATATGTCCTGGATGCATGACATTAAATTGTAGTTATACCTTGAACAAGTTCAGGATGCCTCATGATAACTATGGGATGCACTAGCTCCCTCGCTAGAGAGGATTTCTTCTATCAGTGTTGTCCTCCAGCCATGCCGTGTGTAAGAACTACATTTGGATTGATTTTCATCTTTATGGGATATGTAGCGACGCCCAGGAATTCTACCTCAGACCCACCCTAAGGGTTATTAACCCTTTTGGCCCCTTGACCCAGATATTGGTCCATGCAGTATGACCTTTAAACTATGTTCAACCTCCTCACCATAAGACGTTTTAACTATGTGTTTATCATCATTATTGGTATGATGTAAATCTACAAGGCATTCTAGGTCCTTGGAAGATAGTTCCTATTCGGAAGTAGGCATGATCCCTGATCAGACCGATGTGCCCACCTAATGTGTCTTCACCATAGTATCGTAATTTCAGGAGTTTTGGACTTCATTCGAACAATAAATCACCCCACACTCCATGCTTTTCGTACCCTTTATTTGGACTCTCTCCCTCTTTCACATCTAAAGGAACCCCCTAACAATATGGATGATCATCCTATGGATCACCTACTATCATGGACTAACATTCTAGAAGAGAAATGGATGACATTTTGAGTCCAGCCCCATGTTTCTAACATGGTTAGCGGTTATCCCTCATTTTTCATCCCCATTTCAGGATAACACAATAAGGATGATGTGTTTTGACCACAGTCAACATTTATCCTTTGTGGTCACACCATACCTAAAGTGTTCTGAATCTTAGGTATCATGATTCACACTTTCCATCCCCATTTGTTTGGATATATTCTAACACCCCTGGTGTTACCCTGCTCGTGCACTAGAGCACGTTGGGAAGATAACACTTCAATTGTTATGAGACCTTCATTCTCCAGTCAGGCCTCTCCCTTCCTTCCCTAAACTTTGGATGTGTTGTTCAAACCCCAGATTCCCCAAACTATGTTTTCACTCTTATATTTTTAAGGAATAACAAGGTTTCCATTCCTGGTTTCTCACATCGAGCCCGACCCACGTGAGCTTTGGGATTGATCACTGGATGTTCCACAAATTTAACGGGAACGCAATAGACAAAAAACGAACAAAACAACTCACACATACATCCGGTATAAATAATTAATTCATAAAATTATGTTCAAAATCTACGTTCTTCACGTCACCCAAGGATTGACCCCTCCCATGGATGGGATGACCCATCAACAGAGAGTTATAGCTCTACCACCCTAATGATTGTGGTGTGTAGAATTCGTTATCGCCTGTCTAGTTCTTGATCCTCCATGGAAAAAATGGGGCACATTTTGTTAGCTACAATCAGGATTCACTCCTCATTGGCTCGAATGATGGTCATCTCCTCATTGGAATTATCCATGCGCTCTTCGGCCTCTGCCAACTGGGCCTTCAGATGTAATATGATACCTGATTGTGCGGTGAGGAAAGTTGAATACTCATCTATCCATACCTGCAGCCATTGAATCTCTTTTTCATCCTCTTGAAGCCTCTTGATGTTCACTGCTTTTCTCTGATGCCATACCACACCAAGGCCACAATCATATTTTTGAATCTTCTCCACCATGAGATCTCAAACAAGCATGTGAGGACATTGGGCATCCACTCCCCCAGCACACATTTCACAAAGTTGGGACTGAAGCCTCCCCATATGGTCTATCCATTATTCATGAGGGGATTTATCGATGAAGATCTTAATCAGCTTCCATGACTAGTAACAGACGATCTCGCTATCCTCCTCATCAGAGGCCATCTCGTCCAGATCTTTAGGGTCGGCAACTTCGTATGTGGGAAATGCCCCAAACAATTCATCAACAGGTTCTGCATCTGGATTTTTATTGGGTATGGTTGGACCTGTGTTGTCTAATTGGTTTTCATCATCGGATCCCACCTCAAAGATTTAATGATATATCTTTCTAACAGTCCCATCAGTGATTGGGAGCATCGCAACTTGGTCAGTTTGGGAGTCTACTTCCATGACTACCGATATTCCATTGGGAAGGGCGCTACTAGGAGTACCAACCAACCATAGGCAACCCATGCCATTTAAAGAATTGTGCATACCGTGAAGTGCAAGGACATCAGTTAACCTGATCAATGGGTGGGTGGCATGAATTTTTTAAAGGAGGATTACAGAGATCAAATTGATTGTCTCCCTTATGGGTGGTTGTCATAGGGACCCCGAGGCATGGTCCTCTTTAAATTGTTGGGATGTTTGAAAACTCTGAAATAACTACCCTAGCTATCTCATTCCCCCGATACGCGGTACTTTCCATGGCCACGGGCGTAGATCTTAAAGGCCCCACAGCTGTGTCTACAGTATGGCGTGAATGGGTTATCCATATGAGACACTCTTGCAAAGTTAATATATTTTTGAGGAATCCAAAGTAACTTTGAAGTAGACCCCGTGGAAATTACATAGCATTTTACCTCGAGAGTCTCTGAAAACTCATCATGTTCTGGGTCAGAATCACAAACATCACCCTCTTCTAGAGGACTTCCTCTACTGGCCTCCCCCCCCCAAGAAGTCTCGTCCAATTATTCTATCCTAGTGAAGACTTCCCTCAATTCAACAGACGAAAAATATGGAGGGTTCGTTCGATCCGGTAATAATTTTTCCCGATTCGTCATTGGACGTGGGGAACCCCGGGAGTGGACGAAGTCCTCCAAATCGGCTAGGTATTTCTCTACTTATTCTTGAGATATTGAAAATCCATCCCTGAGGGTCGATCACCAGAAAATCCATCCCGAGATGGTTCAGTTGATACCCCATATTGTACAGGTTGATGAATTTTTTGTTGACATACCATATGTCCCGTGGTTCTAGGAAGACAGTGTTCTATGGCATGTCTATGTGGCATAGCCACTTCCCCTGAGCTCAGGTGGATATCTTGCAGAACCCCCTAGGTGGCCCCCCCTTTGGATGACTCTGCTCTTATGGGACTGGTGGGTCTACCACTTCTACCTCCCTTTCGACCAGTAAAGGCATCACCTCCACTGCATCCCTGCCACCATGAGACATCCCCGCAACCTTCCGGCCCCGGCCTCGAGGTCGGGGAAGTGCTCTATCAGTGGCATGAATGGTTGGACGCTACATCATCTTCCTAGGGTAGGCCACCTCCCAGATATTGTCTTACTCCTTCACCAGACCGAAGATGGTCGTGGGTGGACGCAACTCATTCTGCATCTTTCCATCCTCACATGTTAACATGAGCCACATATGCCTCATCACACACGGGTGATCCTCGTGGCACACCGCCAAATAGGCATGTGGGGTCAACCACTACATTCACTGAAACTACCTTGCAAATTGGAACGAGGTGTATGACTCATAGAGGGACTTGTGGTCCACTTGAACCACCAGGAATATGCCCTAAAAATCCAGGAGGTAGGAACAACGCTCTTCCATTCCCCAGTTGTCATCAGTGAACACTCCTATTGGCAATGGGAACAAGTGAAAATTGAACACAACTTCCTTAGAGACATGGTTCTGCACCGCCTACTTGGTCAAGTTGGCTGAAAAGCTCCCCAAAATATTTAGGATGGATGGGTAGATGTTTGATTCTAGGGGGAGATGAGGTTTGGATATTAATAGAATCCATAGACATGTGCTGCAATCAACCCATACAGGAGGTGGAATGGACTGCATATTCTCTATGGCTTTTTCTGCACGCTGATATGCCACGTCATCTTGTACATCTTTCCGTGAATTAGGATCCCAGGGTTGACCTATCCCCTAGTCACCAACATGGACACCATGATAAAGGTGCTCAGTCGCACACCTATGTTTGTGTCTCTCACCAACACGATCCAACAGCAGATGAGCACCGAAATGAATGCAGCCAACCTGAGTATCGGTTTTTGCTCAATAAATACACTGAATCCCTATATATTCAACTATCTATCCTCCAAGAGATGACATTATGATTTCTCTTTGTCTCATTTATCCCCCTTTCGGAAAGTCCGAGGCCTCACATGGAACTGCCTATTTTCTAGGAAGTTCATGAACTACTTGAACCACCGTTTAAAATGGACATCCCTCACTGACTACTTGTCCTCCCCCAAAACTAGGTCCATCAATTCCATTGCTAGTGGTGTCATCTACTGTGGATCATCCCACACACCCATAACGGAGAGGAACCTATCATACAACGCCCCCAGTATTGGGACCCCAAAGATCTAGGCAGGTCCCATAGACTGATGTCAACCTCTTCATGATGAAAATGAAAGTTATTGGTCCTTGAAAACCATCTTCTCTGTAACTCCGGCATCAGCTACATCGGATGATCGATATGGAATTGTGAGTCCCAAGACGCCTCATACAAGACTACTCTCTTTAGATCTTCCCCGAATTCTTTTCACGAGGCACCCACCTAGTTGGCCCAGGACCAGTAATTTGTAATGTTTTCGCCCTGGCATAGATCCCACTCATCGGACCACCACTTCTCCGGATTCCCCAGGGCTGTCTTCTAGATTTTATGGTACAACAAGGGAGATTTCTCTAGTTTTAGTTCCTTCCTGTAGACATTTTTCACATTATTGTATAGACATTCGACATTGATAGGCTTGATATCCTCCCAGTTATGGTCGTCAGCCACCCTGAACCACTGGCATTGGCATGGCGTGCTCCGAAACCAGTAATATGGCTCGTCCCTGCTCGCATCAAGTATGAGGATGTCATCCCTTAGGCGAAATCCATATAAAGGTAGACTATAACACAGTGGATATTCCTCCTGACTCTCTGGCAGTAGCTCTACCAATGCATTATGGTCATAATGGCTTCGTACGAACTCCCATTTACCCAAGATATCTGCCATTACCTCCATCCGTGCAGCATCCGCAAGGACCCACTGATAGCCTCCTGGTGAGCCATTCAATTTTTGGAAATTTGTGGATTTTTGTTTTTGGTTCATGAAGCAACTTCACAAAGCGCATCCATGAATCACGTTAACGGAGCTCTGTCCCAGCAAAGGAAATCATGAAGTCCTACCCTGAACTTCATGCACAATCCATAGAGCACACCACGATGGAGACAAAGAATTGTTGTGTGCTGCGAAGTAGAAATCCCAATTCAAGGACATCAATCGCATAGTATGTTGAGCTTCGTGAATCCAGTGTCTAATACGAAAAAATGTAGATGTGAGAAAGGACAAAATAGAGGTCAGCGTCCCCAATTTATAGGCAACGATATCTTGTGCTTCACGGCGTGCTCATCCCACATGTCGCCTCTCGAACTCGAAAGCCTCCTTCATGAGTCTTCTTCGCGATTGACCATGGATTTTTCTCTATTAAACCTCAAACATTGAACCTTGATTTATATTCGACTCAAAGTAGGAGGAAACATTGGTTTGTACCATAATTTGGGAAGAGGAGAATCCAACAAGATGCCCTTGGGGCTGCCTCACGAAGCTCTCCCATGGAGACCCACAACACTACAACCGGCGTGATGCTCCCCCTTTGCGAAGCCTCCATGTAGCAAGGAGGAAGGAGGCTCCGCGGTTACGACAAAAATACATTTGGATCAATTCCAAGAAATCTCTTCTTCTTGACGTCTCTTGACTCTATACATCGGGCTCCCCTCAAGCCCAAAGGATGGATCCTAAAAACATTCACCTTTTTAGCTCTCAAATAACAAAGCAATTTCAGCTCTATGAACCATGAGCTTATCATGGTACTTTAGGATCACGATGTGCCTTTCCCTTTCTTTAAATTCCACCCCTCTTCAAAGGGGGATTCCCTTGGCGGATCCCACGAGCCTTCATAAAGAAAGCAGATCCAAAAAGGGACTTGGGTTTTCATAGAGCACTTATGCTTTTCAAAGTACCCTCCGTGCACATGTTACCCACATGCTAAGGTAGGGTCACTGTGCTTCGCGATGCACATTTATTCACAATGCTACACCTCATAGGGCACCTTTTATTCATGAATCATTGCTCCGAAAAATCATTTCCACTTCACTAAGAACCTTACATATGCACCTATTCCCTATCCCTAGGATAGTACACTTCACTTTGCGAAGAAAACTCCTTCGCAAAGCCCCTCCACTACATGGAGCAAGAGAGCATCACGAGGCTTCTTCCTGTACTCCCATTTTCTCCTCGACTCCTTTTCTCGTGCAACCCTCTAGTTTTTCAAGAAGTTAATTCAACGTCCGGTGGGTGGTGCTTCATGTTGCATTTTTTAGACTTATGCTTCTTCCCATAGGAACATTACCAGATATTGCTTCTTGGCATAGTCATGCTAATGTGTACCCCTAAATGGATCACTCCATAACACCCCATTCATCAAGGAATTATTGATGCCTTCCATTCCCAAAGGGAATGCGGGTATTAGTTATTTAAGTCCTTGGGGGTGCGTAGTGCACCCACCCCATCCGAGATGTAGGACGTTAAACTGCCAAGTGCCATCATCCTCGGCACATGATGTTAAACATTGGCCTTGCCCCGTGCATCGAACGTGGGGTGCCCCACCTCAGACATTTTCCACTCTCGCTCATCTCCATGGGAGTGAAATATTCTACACATGGAATGATACCCTCTTTGTTGGAGCGTCATATTTCCACAGGGGAAGGTCAACAATCTTGGTGTACGCCCCTATCCTTTCTTGTGGGAGGTAGTGTCCCTACTCCCCCTTGCTTCTTCCATGGAAAAGACCAGAGGGGGATGGGAACTGGAACCCTCTTCTCTTCCATGCCAAATCCCTATTATGTTAGGCTTTGTTGCCTCCTAGGCATCCATCATGGAGTAAGTCCCAATATCCATGGGCTGCTAACCACGTGTAAGCCCTTGTTTCCTCTTTGGGATGCTAACCACACATAATCCCATGTTCCCTCTTTGGCATGCTAACCACATGCATGCCCCTGTTTTTCTCTTTGGGATGATAACCACGTGTAGGCCCTTATTTTCCCTTTGGGATACTAAACACACGTTAGCCCCTATTTCATCTTTGGGATGCGAACCACGCGTAAGCGCTAGTTTCATCTTTGGGTGGCTAACCAAATGTATACCCCACTCCACTTCCCACGGATGCACCTTTTGCGACGTCATCGTTAGGTCTTTATCGACACTTGTTTCTCACACCGAGAATGACTCACATGATCTTAGAGTAAGAATCAACCAAGACATACTTTATGGACCTCCTTATAGTGAATTCCCCAACACACCTTCCAAACTATGTGGACTTTGATCCTTATTAAGGAAAGGTATGTAGTAATCCTCCTGGAGGTTTAATCCCAACACACATAGTTGGTCCCGACACCCTTCACGTCAGTGCACCATCTCTTTCCGAAATTCATGGACTTTGATCCTTTCCAAGATGAGGTACGTAGGAAGCCTCCCTGAGGTTCATGCCCAACACATCCAATTGGTCACAACCCCCTTAACGTCGGTGCACCAACACCTTTGGAACTACGTGGAATTTGATCCTTGTTAAGGCAAGGTACATAAGAAGCCTCCATGAGGTTCAAGACCAACACCTATTGGTCCCAACCCCCTTCACGTCAGTTCAAAAAAACCTATTCCGATCTATGTGGACTTTTATACTTTCCAAGGCATGGTATGTAGGAAACCACCCCGAGGTTCAAGCTCAATACCCTTTCATACCGACAACTCCACGTCGGTCCACCCCCGTCCTGCATGACGATAAACTGAATACCCATTTTGTCCCTCATGACACTAAACATCCCCTAGGTTAAGGTAATCCATTGTGATCCCCATTCCGCAGTAATACATTTTCAACCCCATTCATCATTAAGCCATTGTCAACCCCATTCATCGGTAAGCTATTGTGATCCCTATCCAGCGGTAAGTCGTTGTAAACCCCATGAAGTGGTAAGCTGTTGTCAACCTCAACCCAGTGGTAAGATATTGTCATCTCTTTTGTTGGAACCCGCATCTATAGTCCTCCCTAGTGGCATTAATCCAATTTGGGCTTCTAACCACGCGTAAGACCCAATATATCATCAGGTTGTTTCCCTATGCACACACCCCTATTCTATAACGCATTTTGAACTATGTGAACTTTGATACTTTCCATGGAAAGGTACATAGGGATCCTTCCTAAGGTTCAATCCCATCACCCATGCCTCACCCTAGCCTTTCACTCAAGACTATATGTTTTGGTAAGGTCGTTCCCCAACCAGGAGGTTTTACTTCCTTTGGGTCCCCTTCATACGGGTCGCCTCCATAGGTGTCACATCGCCTCACTGAACTACGAGGACACTGATTCCCTACCACAGGGATACATATGAAGTCTCTTCAAGGATAAATCCCAATACAATTATAACCATTATAAAAACTTTGTCTTATTCCCCCACTACTTTATTCAACTCTCCATCATCCATACTAATTTTTACTCTGGTCGCCACATCTCGGTGAGATCATGTTAATTCACCTCTTCACTGCTCATAACATAAAAAAGTTTACTAACCACACATTATTCCCAACATCAGTATTCCCTCTAGGTGTAATACCCCAAGAATCCACAATAATCTTCTCTTTGAATAATACAATAGCTTGTGTTGTACGCAACTTCGAGTTTTAGCACACCATAACTAATCAAACTAGCCATTAAAAATAGTAATAATTTTTTTTTTGAAATTTTATTAATTTTATTTTTCAAAATGGACTTCATTTTTTTATTCGGAATATAGAAATTTTCTTAGGGTGAATTTTTGGTATTTTTCTAAAAAACATTCAATTTCTGATGAATAGTGAAAAACACCGTGTTATTGTTTAAAATCATCTTTTATTTAAATAATAATTATTATTATTTTAATTTATTTTAATTTAAAAATAGATACATAATACCAATATTATTTCAATTTAATTCATTGGAGTCTTTTTATAATAAGATTAGATGTATAAAATTTTATATAATTTTTTAACTTCTTTTACCCACCTTCAAGGCACATTTGAAATTTGCATAAAACACAATTTTACCACTTTTGTGAATTGAATTTAAAAAATTTGAGAGACACAGTTGACATAAATAAGTAAAATTTGGTTCAATAAGATGAAAATAATTTTTGTTGAATAGTAACTTTTAAAATTTATTTAACAGAGTTAAAAGTAAATATGGTAATTAAAGGTAAAAGTGGTATTATAATTACCTAACACATGTCATAATTCTATTGTATATGTGTATTTAGACCAAGATCAACCTTAGTAATAAAATATGATCCTTTTAATCCACTTTTATTAGATAAAGACATTTATTATTATTTTATTTAAAGAATAGTTAAAAGTGTTAAATTAAATGTTTATTAAATAATCCATTTTTAATATAGTGTTGTAAATAATATAAATTCGACTATAAATATTCTTTATAAAAAAAATTCCAACATAATTGTATTTTATTTATAATTTTTTGATATTAAATAATTAAGTTTATTTATGACACAATGATGATGTATCAATTACCTTATTAAGGAATGATTAAAATAATTGATATAATAAATATCGAAATAAATGTAAATTGAGAATTTTTATGAAATTAAATAATTTTATAGGTTAATATGACATGTTTGGGATGATAAAATAAATTTTTTTCTAAGTGATAAATTTGTTATGACTTTTAGAAAAAAAAAACCAAATAGTGTCAAAATTGACATAAATGAATTTTTAAAACAAATACATTATTATTAATTGATATTGTATTACTAATAATATAGGGTTCAGAAAAAAAGAAATTATATAAGGTTATATATATCAATAATGAACCACTTGGGGTTCTCTTATATTTTTATATTATGTTTATTAACCATTTATTATAATAATAAAACAGTACATGGTAAAAGTTAAACTATTTAACTAAGAGTTAAATCTAAAAAATATGGTTCATGTGGAGAACTAAAATTGTATAAAACATATTTGTTGAGGGGTTTTAAACCCATCCCCACATTAGTCTCTAAATAAATCCTTATGGGGCCATTATATACTGAATAAAATTGTATAATAAAATAATATTTTTAGATTTTTCTAAAGTGACCCTCACCTCTCTTATAAAAGGGTACTTCCCCTTCTCTCAAAATCACACCTCCAAATCCCTTTTCCTAAGCCAAACCCAGCTCAAAAATCCTCAAAATTACACTCAATTAGACCTATAGGACATACGTTTATCAAAAATCCAACCATTGGCACCCTTTTGATCAACTCAAAAGGAAACATTCGAAGAAGAGGTAATAATTTCACCACCTCTTTCAAAGTTCTTTTCTTCTTCCACTTACTCTTTCTTTGTTGTTTCCATACCAAAATAATAACTCCAGTACCTTATAGAAACTTTAATTTTATTATAAATATGGTACAACCATATTCATTATTCTATCCATCCTATGAATGGCTAGTCACCATACGTGCGTAAGTATGGCTTACTGTCTCCACGTCGTGGTGTAGTTTGTTATCAAACACCTCATTTTTTGGATGGGTATAATAATGAGTAAAACTATTGTAAATAATAAATATAAAAAATTAATTTTTATGTATATATATTATAAAATCCAATTACATATTATTTAACCATCAAGAGAATGATATTTTTGCTCGTGCGTACATACAGAGTACCGTCTCCACGAACGCGACGAAATTCATTCCCCATCATAACCATTCAAGAATGATATTGATTTTATGAATAAAAAATGACTATGAACATAATATCATTATGGATATGAATCAAATACATCCTATCCATAACAAACATGGCTTATGTAACCAATAATATAATGAAATACGAATCATTTCACACCCAAAACAATGATAGTTCTGAAATATTATTAACAAAGAAATATTAGAATATAATATATGATACCATATTTATGTATGTGGTTCTTGTATAATTTAATAACAATGATTTAACTATTATAAATTATGTTAACGTACCCTAGATCAAGGAAATGTACATGTTAAGGTTTAATTCTACAATCTCTTCATTATCTGAGGTTGTTTGTATGTGAGTACTTATTGGGACCTCTTGATCATCCACATCCATGTTTCTCAAAAATGTATTTCAAAACATTTTTACTATTTCCTAGACTATGGTTTAAAATCATTTATACCCTTGTTTGAATTTTTATAGAATGTTTATAAAAGAATCTTTCTGTCATTTTCCAAAAAAAGTGTTTTTCGAATTTTTTGACAAAATTAAGTAATGATTGTTTTTAACTTATACAGCGGGTGAAACTATTTTCAACTATTATAACACTTTTGAAGATTTCCTTAAAAGATCATTTGAATATTTTCAAAATTAATATTTTCTTTTATAGTTATGTTACATTTAAATTATTTCTAAGTAGAAAGAGATATTTCTATCAATAAAGTTTTGATTTCATCTATGTCAACATCCTTTGATGGATTTTACACTTGTTCGAAGTTGACTTATTATGATACAATCATCCATATTGTATTGAAGGTTTGGTGATATGTTGTACTGTGGATGTGTTATTTTTATACCATTCATTGTTTATGTATAAAGTATTGATATTTTGTATTCTAGTTTTAATATTAATGTTTATGTTATGTTTCAAACTTTTCATATGAGGAAATAGATTGGACATAGTAAGTAATGGGTGGAGCCCACTATAGCTCATCGATGCATCGGTTGGTCTCGTGAGATAAACTAGCGACTTTCCACAAAGCCTTGACAAAATATTATTTGTAGTCTTGGCATAAGGCCCTGACTATGTGGTTATGAGGTCCGATATTAGTCTTTCCATAATTTTGAAATTGTATATTGATATTTCATGTGATTATTCGACTATAAGAATATCCATTTAAATAAGTAAATGTAATTATTTGTTATATCTTTTCCATGTTATGATAATGTTTATATTTAGAAGGATTATGTTTTAGTCATAAACATTTCCATAAATGTTTATGATTATTTATGATAGTTTTTGCTATATTTTTATCCTTACTGAGCATCTGAGCTCACCCCATTCTTTGTTTAATTTTCCCCAAGATGTGAAAAAGTATATTGTGATTAATCTATCGGTATATACCAAAGGATATGAGTGTGTTAAAATGGGACACAATGTTGTTTTA
Organism: Viscum album; assembly: GCA_963277665.1. Lineage (NCBI taxonomy): Eukaryota > Viridiplantae > Streptophyta > Magnoliopsida > Santalales > Viscaceae > Viscum > Viscum album. Next base: position 792,373,952 of record OY728120.1, read on the forward strand.
ATTTATTTCATAATGTAATGTTAAACTTATAATGTATCTAGTACTTCAAAGGCTAATAAACTAATCGGTCTTTCGAGACATGATCTCTTGTGATCATGCCAATGTTATTAAATAATGCACCGACTCTGGTTAACTAGGGTTAGGGAGTTACAGATTTTATCAGAGGATGTTTAGTAAAATCCTTGGAAACTATATTTAGAAACACTATAATTAGAGAACATTACCCTAAGATAGACATTAAGGATTAGTATATAAGAACTTCCAAGAATTTTTTTAATGTTGAGATTTTGGGTATTTTCCAAAAACTAAATCCCTATCTCGATACAAGCAAGTAGAGGTGGCTCTGGAAAAAATGTACCTAGGACTAAAAACTCCAACATGGAGTTATGGGCTTGACCCGGGGTATCCTGGTACCCAACAACAGGCCATGATGCACTCTTGGTTATGAAACTCCTGGGAGATATTATTAGGATAATTACAATTTTATTTACAAACCATTATAAATGATTTATGAATATATACTTCCTCAATGAAAACATTCTTGTGATTATGGATTATATCCATAAACTATTCAATTTATGTTAAGTTCTTTACAAGTTTGTAATTATGTATTGCGATTCATAAACTAATCTAGTGTATGCCATTGTTTAGAAACGGTGCCTAGTGGAAGGAATAGAAATTGTATCAACACACATAATCCATGTAGGGTCTTCCCTCCTACTCATGATAATTATAGCAGATATGGTGATGCAACTGATGCTGATCATCATATCACCATATTAGGACAAATCACTCAGGTTATGGATAATAACCTTACTCGTATGGAGCACCTTGATCCACAACGCAAAGTATCAATGTTAGACCTCTTTGTGAGGAAACAACCACCAACATTCAATGGGACTAACAATCCACTTGTAGCTGATAAATGGATATGTTCCATAGAGAAAATATTTCATGCTTTGGGGTGTAGCGAAAGGGAAAAAGATGTCATTGCAGTTTATCACCTCACAAGAGATGCAGATCAATGGTGGTATTTAATTCAAAACACAAAGGAATATGTAGAATTATAAAATATGGAATAGAGGGAGTTTAAAGATCTTTTATTAGAAAAATAATTTCCTCATGACCATCGAGTGGATATGGAAAGACAATTTCCAAGTCTGAGGAAAAAGGAGGATGAGAATTTTGAAAAGTATGAGCCAAATATTACAGGGTTAGTAAGGCATGAAACATATTATATACGTAACCCCATGAGTAAGATTGACTGATTATTTTATGGGTTAAAACCATTTTTTCGACGACCATTATCCCCAAAATCCTTCTCATCTACGATGATATTGTCTCATGTGCTATTAATACAAAAAATAAATTTTCTAAGTCTTAGAAATTTAAATCAAAGGAAGAGAAGAAGAGATTTTTTGAACACTCTAGAAATGGAAATAAGGGGAAGAAGGTAAAATATGAATTTTCATCCTGTAGTAAATGTGGGAAGAAACACCCTAGGACATGCCTGAATGGAATTGGGGTCTGTTAGAAGTGTGGTGAAAATGTCCACAAAGCTCGTGATTGTAAGGGAAAGAAAAAGTATATCAATGTTGAATGCAACAATTTGATAGAAATGGGGAATTATGCAAATGAATGTCCTAATAACCAATTAAATGTACCACAAAAAAGGACGGGGCAGAAAGGGCATTCTTTTATGATCACTACTGCTGAGGTTTAAGCTCAGAATGACGTGGTGGCTTGTAATTTAATGGTTTCCACAAATATATCCAATTATTTTTTTTTATTCTGGATCATCAAATTATTTCATATCTTCCCAATTTACTAAGAAAATTATATATTTCCAATGAGATTTAAATAGTGGGTTTTAGTCAAAACTCCTAAGCGAAGTATCATTGCAACAATGTTTTGTGAATCATTTCCCATTAGAGAATATAAATTCTCTTCATCTACATATCTCATCATCATAACCATGATTCAAATTGTTATAATCTTTTGTATTGATTGGATTCCAGACCATGATGCGAAAAAAAAAATAAAAAAAAAAGCAGCTGCAATTTTTGATGATGATAAGAAGTACCTTACCTTTAGAGAAGATATTTCATCACCTGATTCTTATCTAGATCCACCCCCAGTAGCACTAATAAATTCAATTATTGGGGATTAGGAGACTTAAATAACTTTGGGGGAGGAATTTAATGTTCAAATGGAGTATGTACCTATTTTTCACGAATATATTGATGTGTTTTTAAAGGATTTACATGGACATCCTCTAGGACAGGAAATTGAGTTTTCCATTGATTTAATTCTTGGTTCAAGGCCCATATCGAAGACCCCTTATATAATGTCCACTGTGGAATAGGTGTAACTAAAGAAACTACTAGAGGAATTGGGTAATAAAGGATTTCTTCCCCTAGAGTTTCTCCATGGGGATCCCTTATTCTTTTTGTTAATAAAAAGGATGGATCTGTGAGGTTGTGCATTGACTACAAAGAGATCAATGTTATAACAATAAAGACCAAATTTCCCCGAACTCACATTAATGATTCATTGGATCAACTTAATGGATATCAAAAAAAATTAATGATTGACCTACGATCTGGATATCATTAGTTGTGTGTGATGAAGGAAGACATTCCAAAGAAAGCATTTCGAACCAGGTACAAGCATTACCATTTTACAGTAATGCCTTTGGTACTGACTAATTCACCCTCAGTTTTCATGGATCTAATGAATAGAGTTTTCAAGGAATATCTTGATGAATTTTTAGTGGTATTAATTGATGATATCTTGGTATAATACAAAATCTACAAAGATCATGAAAATCACATGCGCATTATTCAAAAGACTCTTATAAGAAATGAATTATATTGAAAGTTTATCAAGTGTGAATTATGGTTTTAGGAGATTTCCTTTCATGGAAATATTGTCTCTATGGATAGAATATCTATTTATCCTTCAAAGACCAAGTCAATCCAATAATTTCCAGAACCGACAAGTATAACTGACGTACGTAGTTTTATTGGTTTACCAAGTTATTATCGGTGCTTCGTCAAGAATTTTGTCTGATTGGATAACCCATTAACAAAGATGACACGTAAAGGGGTTAAATTTGTTTGGACAAAAGATTGTGAAGAATTTTTTAAATAATTAGAGAAAATAATAGTAAATGATCCTATATTGAATCTAACATCAGGGAATGACAGGTTTGTTATTTATTGTGATGCTTCAAAGAAAGGAATTGGTTGTGTCCTTATGTAGAATGACAGAGTTATTTTTTAAGCATCATGATAGATAAATATTCATGAAAAAAACTATACCACTAATGATCTTGAGTTTTAAATTTTAATCTTTTCTCTGAGGATATGGAGACACTATCTATATAGTGAAAATGTGAAATTTATAATGATCACAAGAGTATGAAATATATTTTCTCACAAAAATAACTCAACATGAGGCAAAGGCAATGGCTCAATCTACTCAAGGATTATGATTTCAAAATACACTACCACCAGGGTAATCCAAATTAGGTGGAAGATGATTTGAGTAGAAAGGATGATAGAGTTTTGAACAAAATGTGAGTTGAAAGTGGCCTTATGTTCATGGATCCCATAAAGATGGATATGGGAATAATCATGGAAGGTGAAACATCAATAAATTTTCAAATGGTTTACAATCCATCTTTACTAGAAAGGAAAAAATGTTCTTATACTAATGATGAGGAGTTTCACAATAAAATTAAAGCTATAAATGATGGGAGATTGATCAAGTTTATCTATAAGATATAATTTTGAAATTTGTGTAGAGACTTTGTGTTCTTGATATACATGATCTAAAAAGGAAATTATTGGATGATGCTCATTACTCCAATTTCTCTATACACCCTGGTTGCACTAGGATGTATAGATATTTGAAGGAACATTTTAGTTGGGAAAACAAGATGAGAGAGATTTATAATTATGTGTCAAGATGTATGTTTTTTCAACAGGTGAAGGATGGAAGAAAACAACCTTGAGGAGTCAGGAAACCTCTTCAAATACCTGAGTGGAAATGGGATGATATTACGATGGAATTTTTTATGGGGATACGAAATACTCCTAGAAGAAATGATGCAATATGGGTCATTATTGATCATCTTACCAAGTCAGTACATTTTCTTGCTGTAATAGAAGATTAAACACTGGAACGTTTAGTATGAACATATATTAATGAAGTTGTAAGACATCATAGAGTACCCATATCGATTGTTTCTGATCTTGATCCCCATTTTAAATCTAGATTCTGGAAAAGTCTTCAGAAGGCCTTGGATACCGAACTTTGTTTGAGCACTACTGACCACCCTTAAACAGATGGACAATCAGAATGGAATATTCAAACCATAGAAGAAATGTTGAGATCTTACTCACATTACTTTCAAGGTATGTGGGATCAGTATTTACCTCTGGTAGAATTTTCCTATAACAATAGCTTCCATTCAAGTATTTAGATGGAACCATATGAAGCATTATATGGAAGGAGGTTTCACACACCAACTTTTTGGGATGATGAGGGTGAGAGAAAACTCATAGGACCAGATCATGTTGATGAAATAATGGAAAATGTGAAGATTATCCAAACCCACATCAAAGAAGCTAATTGTAGGAAAAAGAGTTATGCTAATAACTGAAGGAAGGATTTGAAATTTCTTTTAGGAGATCGTGTTTTCTTGAAGGTATCTCCATGGAAGGATGTTATAAGATTTGGTAGGAAGGGTAAATTGAGTCATAGGTACATTGGATCTTTCGAAATACTAGAAAGAATTGGAGTTGTATCTTATCGGTTGGCAATGCCCCCAAGTCTCTCCAATAATCATGATGTGTTCCACATATCATTGTTGAGAAAATATATTTTCTGACCCAGCATAGGTACTCACCTATAAAGAAATAGAACTGGAACCTTACCTCTCTTATTGCAAAGATCCTATCAAAATTCTTGATACCAGAGAACAAGTGTTGGGAATCCAAATGAATCGTCTGGTGAAAGTTCTATGGAGAAACCAAAAAATGGAAGAGGCAACGTGGGAACCAGAGGAACTTATGATGAAGAACCACCCAAATCATTATATTCATTAGTATTCTATAAATTTCTAGGATGATATTATTTTAATAAGGGAAGAATTTAACACCCCAAGCTTCCACGGTATGCTTCTCTTTGATTAATTCAATATCTTTTGTTGTACGCAACATCGAGTTCTAACACACCACGACCAATCAAACTATATTTATGAATAGTAATACCCTATTTTTGAAATTTTATAAATTTTATTTTTCAAAATGTACTTCATTTTTGGATTTGTAATATCAAAATTATCTTAGAGTGAATTTTTTGTATTTTCCTAAAAACATTTAATTTTTGATGAATAGTGAAAAACACTACGTAATTGTTTAAAATCGACTTTTAATGAATTAATTATTATTGTTGTTTAAATTTATTTTAAAGTGAAAATGGATACATAATACCTATATTAGTTTAATGTAATTCATTGGAGTCATTTTATAATAAGATTAGATGTATAAAATGTTATTTAATTATTTTACGTCTTTTAAGCATTTTCTAGGCACATTTGAAAATTGGAATAATACATAATTTTACATCTTATGTGAATTGAGTTTCAATAATCTAATTTAAATGGTTTAAATAAGTAAGAAAAATTTGGTTCAATAAGATGAAAATTATTTTTGGTGAATAGTAAATTTGGACTTTTGTTTACCACAATTAAAAGTAAATAATGTAATTAAAGGTAAAAATGATATTATAATTACACTAAAACATGTGTAATTCTATTGGAAACAGTTATTTCTTCTTAAATCAACCATAGGTATAAAATATGATCCTTTTGGTCCAGTTCGATTAGATTAATAAATTTATTATTATTTTATTTAAAGAATAGTTAAACGTGTAAAATTCAATGTTTAATAACTAAACCATTGTTAATATAGGTTTATACAGAATATAAATTTGACTATAAATATTAATTGTAAATATAAATATATTTCCTACATAAATTTATTTTTTTTATAATTTTTAGACACTAAATAATTAGATTTATTTATGACACAATGATGATGCAGTAACTACCTTATTAATGAATGATTAAAATAATTGATATTATAAATATCAAAATAAATATAAATTGAGACTTTTTAGGAATTAAACTAATTTTTTAGGTTAATAGTTAATTCTAGGGTTGGTTAAATTAATTTTTTTCAATGTGATAAATTTATTTTGACTTTCACAAAAACAAAATACCAAATAGTGTCAAAATTGACATAAATGAATTTTTAAAATGGATACTATATTATTAATTGATATAATATTTATAAAAATATAAGGATCTGCCAAATAACTTAGATATGGTTAGATATTTTAATAAGGAACCACTTGGGGTTCTATTGGCTTTTTATAGTATGTTTATTAACCATTTATTATAATAATACAATAATACATTTTAAAAGTTAAACTTTTTAACTAAGAGTTAAATCTAAAAGATAAGGTTAATATGGTGACATAAATTTGTCTAAAACCTATTGGTTGAGAGGTTTTCAACTCCATCCCATATAAGTATCTAAATAAATCCTTTTGGAGCCATTATAAACTGAATATGATTGTATAATAAAATAATATTTCATGTTTTTTCTAAGGTGACCCTCACCTCTCTTATAAAAAGGTACTTCCCCATCTCTCAAAATCATACCTCCAAATCCATTTCATTTGGCCAAAAACTGCTCAAATATCCTCCCAAATACACTAAATTTGACCTAGAGGCCTTAATTTGATCAGAAATCTATCCTATGATTCCCTTTTGATCAACTAAAAAGGAGACACCCGGATAAGAGGTAAAATTTTTACCACCTATTTCAAAGTTCTTATCTTCTTCCTCTTCCTCTTTCATGGTTGTTTGATTACCAAAACAATAACTCCTATACCTTATACATAATTGGATATTATTATAAATATTTTACAACCATATTCTGTATTATATCCATCCTATGATTGAAAAGTCACCATACGTGCGTACGTACTGCTTACCATCTCCCCGGCATGGTGTGGTTTTTTATTCAAACACTTCATTATTTGTATTGGTATAATAAAGAATATTTCTGATGTAAATAATATATATAATATGTTAATGATTATATATATATGATATACTGTCCAATTACATACGATTTAACCATCAATATAATGATATTGTCGCTTGTGCGTACGTACAGATTACCGTCTCCACGATCACGATGAAATTCATTCCCCATCATAACCATTCAAGAATAATTTTCATTTTATGATTAAAAATAATTTTTAAGAACAAAATATAATTCTAGATATGAATCATGGACATAATTTCTATAACAAAAATGTATTACGTAATCAATCATATAAAGGAAAACAAATCAATTAACACCCGAGACAATGATACTATTGAAATATTATTAACAAATCAGTATTAAAAGATCATATATGATATCATATTTATGTATCTGGTTTTTGTATAATTTAATAACAATTATTTAACTATTATACATGATGTTAACGTACCCTCGATCAAGGAAACGTACATGTTAAGTGTGTAAGAATCTAGATCTTCTTTTCAGGTATGTTTTTCTTTTCTTGTTGTTTTTGAGAAAAAGAGGAGTTTATGGAAATTTTAGGAGTACTCGCCATGTTCTTTTAAGTACATGTCATGTACCCAGTTTCCACTGGTGACTGTGTGATATCCGTTTAATGGCCGAGCACATGGCCATGTGTGGTGACCTAGAGACCACCTAAAGCATAGGCTGGAAAAGGCAAGTACACGCTGTGTACTTTTAAAGAATATGCCTTGTACATTATTTTTTTCATTAAATGTACCAGGGTTGCGTTTGATGGACAGAACACACATAGTCTTTGTCTATCTCATCCAGGAGCATTTGTACGACCTCAGATCTTCTCTGAGCCTCCAACTTTCCTTCTGTTCTCCAAATCGACCGTCGTCAATTTCATTGGAATCACCACGGTAAGTTATTACTTCTTTTAGAACTCCATCTCCAAATTTATACACTCTCACGAGTTATCCTTATTTGAACATTTTAAGTATTTTTATAGATCTACAGCATTCTAGGGCAATTCATAGCTTGAGGTTCACAAATATCGATCTCACAATGCTAAGGTAAGTGGTTTGTGTCTTATCGTAGATATTATTTGAATTTTTATGTTCAAATGTTTCCAATACCCAAGAATGATGTATTTTGTGTTTAGGGTTTTAGCACTGTTATTACCTGATATTACTTTTTTGTTTAGAGAGAGGTTAATTTTTTTGAATAGGGTTAACTTTTCCATGATATGGATTTTTTCCCCATGTTTTCTTATTTTTGACCGTCTGGTCTAGCTTTGAATGTTAGGTTGCAGATTTGCTTCTCATGACTAGTATTGTTAGGATTGAGTTATTTTATCTGACATGCTATAATTTTTTGTAGATTGTTTAGCCTAGTAGTTCTTGAATATTACTCTGGCTGCCATATATCATTTGTGCATGAATGACATACACAAGACTATGGGAACCTGGTGTAGTAGACCATAGGGAGAATTAATGTTGAGGGCTTCTCCAGAGTTTCTGTTTACTCTTAAGTTGCGAGACCATAGTGGGTATGGACTTATGTTCTCTCTTAAAGTGTCTATAGTTTCCTTTATATGTCCCAAAGTGGGAATTGGATGCTGAGTGCTTCTCCATAGTTCCTATTAGTTACCGATATGAGACCACTAGGGGAATTGACGGTGAGTGCTTCCATAGAGTGTCTTTGCTAAAGATGAACCAGACGGGTTCGACTGTTTGTACATCCCAGAGGGTTTTTTATGTTTTTTTTTGTTTAACCAGAGGGGTTAGGCTATGAGTGCTTCCCAGAGGGTTACCTACTTTTTATTAGCTACATATTTGATATAATAAAATGAATGCATTTGAAATTATAGGATTGTTACTATGTTTAATTCTATGTTTACTGCTTCATTTTGTTTATTTCCTGCCATATATATTCACTGACTGTTAGGCATAGATCATTGGGTGGTTTCCTATTGGGATGAGTCTCACACCCTTTTTGGGTCAATTTTTTGGGCCCAAAGAGATTATATTACTGCACGTATAGATAACTGCAAGCACCCTTCTACTTTAGGTACTAGATTGCTACAGAGCTGGGGATCATGGGACCATGATGAGGCTTGTGATGCTACGGAGAATTTTATCTATTTTATGTTGCAAATTAGTTGTGTATTTTATTCCATTATTGTTAATTGTTTGGATGTTTTCCTAGACATACGTATCATGCATCATATATATGTGTGTGCCCCAGTTTTTTATTACTTTCATTGTTTACCTATTGCATGTTTTACTGCTTCTACTACTGCTATATGTTTTACTTCCACTAAATTACTCTGCCTATGAGGGTATAGTTTCGCCACTATCACACTCAAGGCCCTCTATACTAGTCAGGATCCTCTGGTATTCAGGGAAATGCGTTTGAGTCCATGTGACCAACCGGGTACAGGGCACCTCTAGGCGGCTTCCGGAACCATGACATTACAAAGTGGTATCAGAGTAATTCTTTTCATATTGATTTACTATTTGAAGCCTATAGCTAGGGATAGGTTGGGAATAGGTACTTGGTAATAATTTGTGCCCAAGAGTAGCTAACCCGTGTACAGGGAAAAGCCAATTTACCTAGTTATTGAAATTTTCCTACTTTTTCAATTTTACAGTTGATTTAATTTCACAGTTGAGTGATTCATATGTTTTTTACTGTTATTATTGATATTATTGAAGTTCTATTTATGTTCACTACGGGAAAAAGGGGTTTTTGCAACGGATTATTTGCGATGGGGATAAATCTCGTCGCAAATATTATCGTTAGAAACTTATTTGCGATGGGGGCATTTTTCCGTTGCAAATAACTACTTATTTGCGACGGGGAAAGCTCACCCGTCGCAAAAGGATTGGCGTGAAATGCGCGCGAAACCGCAATAATGTTATTTGCAATGGGGGGTTACCACCCGTCGCAAATAACCGGTGGCGGTAAAAAAATTTGCGACGGGAATATACTCCTTGTCGCAAATAGTATGTCGGCAGGTTATTATTTTTGACGGGTCCCATCGCAAATAACTATTTAACCGTTCACCATGACAAATGCGGGCTAAAGTATTTGCGAAGGGTCCTATCGCAAATAATACTATTTGCGATCGGATACCCGTTGCAAATAGTCCCTTCGCAAATAAGCTAACCTATAAATACCCCCATCTGTTTTTTTTCATTCTCAAACTCTATCTTCTACTTCTCTCAAAACTCTATTTTTAGAGTTCAGAGTTTCTTAAGTTTAATTTTTATTTCCGGAGTTGATATTGAAGTCTTCAAAAACTATCAGCGATCAACCTCAGATCAATTTTAAAGGTGTTTATGTTCATTTTAATTTAATATTTATTTTAAATTTTTTATTAGTTTTAATTATTTGTAATTAGTTGTAATTTAATTATGTTTAGATTGTTTTATTATTTAATAAATTTAAATTATTAGTATTCATTGTTCATAGTTAATGGTAATTAGGAATAATTAATAATAATTATATATAATTAATAATAAATAGGAATAATTAATAATGGGGGAGGTTTATTAATATTTATTAGTAATTATTAGTAATTATTAGTAATTATTAGTAATTATTAGTAATTATTAGTAATTATTCCAATTTTTTCTTATTTTTCCTAATTTTTCCTAATTATTTCCTAATTATTCAAAATTATTTCTAATTATTACTAATTATTACTATTTATTCCTAATTATTAGTATTTATTACTAATTATTAGTATTTATTCTTAATTATGACTAATTATTAATAATTATTCCTAATTATGACTAATTATTATTAATTATTCCTATTTATTATTAACTATTTATAATTATTACTAATTATTCCTAATTACCATTAACTATGAACAATGAATACTATTAATTTAAATTTATTAAACAACAAAACAATCTAAACATAATTAAATTACAACTAATTAAGAATAATTAAAACTAATAAAAATTTTAAAATAAATATTAAATTAAAATGAACATAAATACCTTTAAAATTGATCTAAGGTTGATCTCTGATAGTTTTTGAAGACTTCAATATCAACTCTGGAAATAAAAATTAAACTTATGAAACTGTGACCTCTAAAAATAGAGTTTTGAGAGAAGTAGAAGATAGTGTTTGAGAATGAATGAAAAAAACGGATGATGGTATTCATAGGTTAGCTTATTTGCGACGGGACTATTTGTGATGGGTATCCTATCACAAATAGTATTATTTGCGATGGGACCCGTCGCAAATACTTTAGCCCACATTTTTCACGATCAAAGGTTAAATAGTTATTTGCGACGGGACTCGTCGCAAATAATAACCTACCGACATACTATTTGCGACAGGGGTATTATTACCGTTGCAAATATTTTTTACCGCCGCTGGTTATTTGCGATGGGTGGTAACCCCCATCACAAATAACATTCCTGCGGTTTCGCGCGCATTGCGTGCCAAACCTTTTGCGACGGGTGAGCTTTCCCCATCGCAAATAAGTAGTTATTTGCGACGGGAAAATGCCCCCATCGCAAATAAGTTTCTAACGATACTATTTGCGACGGGATTTATCCCCTTCGCAAATAACCCATCGCAAAAACCCCTTTTTCCCGTAGTGCTTGAACATGTTGTGTAGTGTAACCCATCTATCCAGCCGTGTAGCGAAAAACATGGGTCAGGAAAATCTTTCGAGTACACATTGTGTAGAGTCAGCTGTGTAACTGGTTGTGTAACTAAGAACACAGGTCGGTGAAGTTCATCTAGTACATGTTGTTTTTTCACTAACATGCCATGTAGTGTTTTCCTAGTTAACCCATGTGGATTATCCGTGTAAAAGAACTTGGGCAGTTTAAGAGGATTCATGTACACACTGTGTGTTAGAACAACACGCCATTTGTATGGGTGTTACACAACCAATTTTGGAAGAAGTAAATTACCATGTGAAGGCTTAATGGAACACACCATGTAGGAATGGTACACGCCATGTACCCATGTTTTGAAAAACATGAACTCTTTATTTCTCTTGTTCCCTTCATATGCTTCTATGTTTTAGTCCCTATTAATCTTAATATAATGTGTGTGCTTGACCTTGCAGAGTCATGCCACGGAGACTTCCTCTGGTTTCTTTCTAGTTATAGGGCAATGATCAAACACTAGATATGAATGATCGGTGACTACCAGTAGATCCTCCAGTTGTGTCAGTCTTGGATCTAGTCTTCGTTTCGGACACAAGTGCTGAAGCATAGTTCTAAGAGGGATTTATAAGGTTTATGCAGACATTCCATGGAGTAATATATATTTCCCATTCTGTGGAAGATTTGATGTGGGTTTCCATCAGTATCATCCTCCCACCTTCACATGGGATGGAGGACCTCAGGTAGCAGAGTCATGGTTAGAAGGAATAATATCTATCTTCGGACATTTGGAGATGCCTCCAGAGAGGAGGGTGAAGCTTTCTACATATATGATTTGGGACTCCGCCAAGAGATGGTGGGATGAGATGTCACAGGTGGGTTGCCAACTGGTTATGTCTTGAGATGATTTTCAGTGTGCCTTCTATGACTACTTCTACCTAAAGACATTGAGGGTCGATCAATCCCAAGAGTTCATGAGTCTAGAATAGGGTACTCTTTCAGATACGAAGTATTCTTCTCGCTTCATAGATATGAAGTACTTCACGGCTATTCCATAAGGTGATGAGTTATTTCTATAAAGGAAGTTTGAGGATGGTCTTAGGCACGACATCCGATATCAGGGTAACAGCTTATGGATGAATTCCCTCTCTTCCATAGTCAACCAGGAGCTAATCACGGAGTGTAATCTGATGGATTCTGGAGTTGTGAACCAAGGTTTCTTGACATCCAGAGTTGGTATCCCTCCTACTGATAGCAGGAAGCGCCGTATGGAGTCTATGCGTGGAGATCTGAGGATCCAAGAGACATCTTCTGGTATCCATGTGGTGTTCTACCAGTGTGGGATGAGTGGGTATACAAGACCACATTGCCCGAGAAACCCAGTGGGGTGGAGATCCTGTGGAAAAATGGTTCATCTTCAGCGTTTCTGTTAGTTTTTCTCAATAGTAGCTAGTGAGAGGAGTTTTGATATAACACCACATTCAAGAGAATCACCACCAGTTTCTCCTTAGTCAGGGAACTGTAGCTCTTCTAGCCATTTAGGCAGAGGGGAGGTCATGACCCTGGTAGCCAGTCGTCAGGCTTTTAGCGATAGTAGGTTGGATCAGCTCAGGATGGTCAGGTAGGGTCACAGGGTCGTAATACAAGATAGACTTTTTTGGTGGATTTGACCCAGCATAAGCAAGATCCTAGACCCTCAATATTTCTAGGTAAAATCCTAGTTTCCTTAGTTTTTGTTTCTGCTTTTTTCAACATAAGGGCTTCCCAGAGCTTTATATTTGTTTCTTTTGTGGAGAGCCTTGGGATTTGTATATTTTCTTCTACAGATATCATGATTCTAGACACACCTTTGGGGACAAGAATGGATAGTGTACATTAGTGCAAGGATTACCCTCTAGAGGTTGGTGGGTGTCTCTTCCTATGGGACCTTTATGTCCTAGAGATGATAGGATATAATTCCATTCTAGGAATGTACAGTTTAGTTACCTTCTAGGATATTGTTGATTTCTATCACTGTAGGGTGAGTTTCACATCACCATAGGGCTAATCATTTATTCATAGGGGATAGTGGGATGTCCGGGTGAACAGAGTAGGACCCGAGTATCATGGGTTGGGAGGAGTTACAATCCAGATTACAAGTCTATATCTGGATGACTAGGTGAATTAAAATATGTACTTTCTTCCAGTGTTGTATCGATTCAGGGATGTCTTTCCAGATGACTTTTCAGGTTTTCCACTAGAGTGATTGGTGTTCTTTTCTATTGATCTTGTGCTAGGGGCGGCGCCGGTGTCCATTCCTCCTTATAGGATGGCTACACCAGAGATACAGGAGCTCAAGAAGTTGTTGGAGGAGTTGTAGGAAAAGGGTTTCATCTGACTCAGTACTTCTCCTTGGGGTTTACCTGTCCTTTTTGCGAATAATGTGGATGGAACCCTCAAACATTGTGTGGATTATCAGATGTTGAACCATTTGATGATCATGAACTAATATCCTTTGCCGAGGATTTATGATATCTTTGATCAGCTTCGAGGAGCCTGGGTGTTCTCGAATATTTACTTGAGATCCGGTTATCATCAGTTGCGCGTTAGACCATCAAATTATCCTCTTATACCCTTTCAGATAAGGTATGTTCTATGTGAGTATGTGGTCATACCGTTCGGTCTCATGAACGTGCATGCAATTTTCAAGGAACTGATGAACCAAATGTTCTATCCATAAATGGATTCTTTTTTTATAGACTTCGTGGATGAAATCTTGGTGTACAATCACACTCTACATGACCACAAAACACATATAGAGATCGTTTTGAGTACACAAAGAGAATCAGTTATATTCTATGCTTTCAAAATTCCACTTTTGGATGGACCAGATTCACTTCTTGGGCAATATTATCTCTATGACAATAGTATCAGTAGACTGATATAAAGTGAGAGAAATAGTTTCCTGGGATCATCCGAAGAATGTATTTTATGAATGGGGTTTTCTAGGGATTAATGGTTACTACATGCATTTTATAAAAGACTTTTCATGCTTCGCAGTTCCACTAAAGGGCCTGACTAAGAAGGGCGTGAAGTAGTTTTAGTCAGATTCTTGCGAGTTATCCATTCAGGATATCAAAGGGAGGATCACTTCAACACTAATACTAGTATTACCAGAACCAGAAAAGAGCTATACTGTATACTGTGATGCATCAGGTATCGATATGGGAGCAGTTCTTATGCAGGGGGAAGGGGTCGTTGCGTATGGTTCTCAGCAATTGAGGCCACATGAGGGGAATTACCCAACACATGATCTTAAGTTGGCTATAGTTGTTCATGACTTACGCTATTGGATACATTATCTTATCAGAGTGAATTTTTATGTTTTCACCAACCAAAAAAGTCTCAATTATATCTTCACTCAGCGTGACCTAAATTTGAGACAGCAAAGGTGGTTTGAGTACCTTCAGTATTTTGACATTGGTCATGCCTACATGCCTAGGAAGGGAAATGTAGTGGGTGATACGCTAAGCAGGAGGACTCAGATACAGGCTGTTCAGGAGGCCAGCAGTGAGTGGAAGCTAATGGATCTATTCTTTGAAATGAATTTTGAGGTGCACGACAGATAAGGGAAGACATTTCTATCTTCTGTAGTTGTCACCTCTACTCTACTTGATCGAGTGTGAATGAGGCAACTATTGGATTCAGAAGTCCCAGTCCTATAGGAGAGTGTGTCAAGAGAGGACCATATTCCTAGATGGATAGTAGGTGAGGATGAGATCTTTCATTTTCATGGATGTGTTTGGGTTCTAGCAGACAGATGTGAGGAGATGATGTAAGACATTCATTCCTCAATTTTCGTTTTTTATCCTCGTGTCATCAAGATGTATCGAGATCTTCACCGTCCATACTGGTGGCCAGGTATGAAGGGATATGTTGCTGGTTTTTTCATGAGGTATTCCACCTGTCTGCTGGTGAAGGTAGAGAATCAGTGACCAACAGGGATTTTTCATTAGTTACCCATTCCCGAGTGGAAGTGGAACAATGTCACGATGGAGTTTGTGATGGGTTTACTAAGGTCACCTCGAGGGAATGATGTAGTATGTGTTATCATTGACAGAATCACGAACGTTTATTACTTCTTTCCGATCCAGGATACCTTCAGTGTTGATGAGCTGGGAATGTTGTACATCTGAGATATTGTGTGTTTATATGGAGTTCCACACTCCATTGTTTCGGGCAGGGAAGATTATTTTACTTCTCGGGTCTAGCAGGGGCTTCAGAAGGCTTTGGGTACACATGTACATTTGAATACAGCTTACCATCTCAAGACAGATGGCTAGTCTAAGCATACAATTTAGGTTCTTAAGGACATGCTTCGGGCATGCATTCTATATTTTTCATGTTCTTGAGAGAAACACATACCTCTTTTGGAATTTTCATACAATAATATTTTTCAAGAAACTATCTAGATGACGCCTTATGAGGCTTTGTACGATAGGCCATTCTGATCACCTATATATTTCATGGTGGTAGGAGAGACAGCTATGATGGGACCTCATCTTGTCCAGGAGACCACAGAGCAGTTAGAGTTAATTCGAAAGAGCGTGACTACCGCATAGTCTGGATAGTAGTCTTAGGCTGATCGACAAAGACGACTTCTCGAGTTCAAGGTCAGAGATCATGTTTTATTGTGTGTCACACTGAGGTTGGGATACAGGATGATTAGGTGATAGGTTAGGCTTTCGCCGAGATATTCTAGTCCATTTCAGGTGTTGGAGAGAGTTGGTTTGGTTGTGTATCGGCTTTAGTTACCTCTGAGGTACCGGGCTATGAATGATGTCCTCCATGTTTCTCTACTTCGACGTTAATTCTCAAACCCATCTCATGTTTTCTAACCTGAAGGGGTTGAGCTCAAGGTGGATTCCTCTTTTGAGGAGCATCCTAGCAATATTTTTGATCGTTGTGTGAAGGTTCTTCGGGGCTGGTCTGTTCCTATGGTATGAGTGCTATGGCAGCATGGGAAATTATAGGACGAGACTTGGGAGAGGGAGGTTGATGTACGATCACAGTGGCCAGAGCTTTTTGAGGATTATTCTTCTACACTGTCTTTCTAGGAAACTTCAGGGATGAATTTCTTTAAAGGGGGAAGTTTTTATGAACCTGGATCATCTTTTTAGGTATGTTTTTCAATTCTGGTTGTTTTTTGAGAAAAAATAGGAGTTTCTAGAAATTTTATGAGTACACACCGTGTACATTTAAGCACACACCATGTACCCGATTACTGTTGGTGACCATGTGTTGGCTGTGTAACGGTCGAGCACTTTTCCATTTTGGAGACCTAGAGACCGCCTCAAGTGGAGTCCAAAAAATGAAAGTACATGCCATGTAATATTAAAGAACATGATGTGTACTTTATTTTTTTCATTAAACAGACTGAGGTCATGTCTGACGGACAGAACGCACTTCTTCGTCCATCTCATCCAGGAGTATCCATATGACCACATATCTTCTCCGAGACCACTACTCATTGTAATTTATCTGAATCTACCGTCGTCAATTGCGTTGGAATCACCACGGTGAGTTCTTCCTTCTTATAGAAATTCATCTTGTAATTTCACCTCTCTCACAAGTTACCCTCGGTTGAACTTTTTAAGAATTTTTATAGACCTACAGTTTTATTGGGAGATTCATGGCCTAGGGTTCATTTATATCGATCTCACGATGCCATGGTAGGTGCTTTGTGCCTTTGTGTAGATATTCTATGAATTTGTATTTGCAAAAGTGCCCAATTCCCAATAACGAGGTATTGCGGGTTTAGGGGTTTATCCCCGTTATTACCTTTTATGAATTTTTTGTTTGGATAGAGGTTAATTGTTGCGAATAGGGTTAACATTACCATGCTATGGATTTTTTCCCATGTTTTCCTATTTTTGACCATTTGTTCCAGCTTTTCCTGTTAGGATTCTAGTTTGCTTCCCTTTCCTAGTACTGCTAGGATTGAGTGATTTTATCTGACATGCTATGATATGTTGTAGATTGTTTATCCATGTTGTTCTTGAGGTTTACTTTGGCTACCACATGTCATTTATTCATGACTAACTTAAACAGGTCTCTACGAACCTTGTGTAGAAGACCACAGGGAGAATTGACATTGAGGGCTTCTCCATAGTGTCTCTTTACTTTTACATTGGGAGACCATATTGGGGTTGGACGTAAGTCCTCCCTCAGAGTGTATGTAGTTTCATTGATACAATCCACATGGGTAATTGGATTTTGAGTCCTTCCTTAGAGTTCTTATTATTTATCTATACGAGACCATAAGGGGAATTGATGGTGAGTGCTTTCTTAGAGTGTCTTTGCTAAAGCTGAACCAGAGGGGTTAGACTGTGTGTACTTCCCAGAGGGTTTCTTATGTTTTTTAATTGAACCAGAGGAGATAGGTTGTGGGTACTTTCCAAAGGGTTCCCTTATTTTTATTATCTTCTTACTTGATATATGAAAATTAATGGATTCGAAATTGTAGGATTGTTACTATGTGTACTTCATTGTTTACTCCTTCATTTTGTTTATTGCCTTCCATATATATTCCCTGACTGTTAGGCACAGATCTATGGGTGGTTTCCTACTGGGATGAGTCCCACACTCAGTTTTTGTCATGATTTTGGGATCAAATAGATTATATTGATGCAGGTATAGATAAGGGGAAGCACCCTTCTACTTTAGAAAGATGATTACTACGGAGCTGGGGAGCATCGGACCAAGATGATGCTTGCGATACTGTGGATCATTTTATCTATTTTCTGTTGTAATTTGGTTTAGTATTGTATTCATGCACTGTGACTTTTTTTTGGTTCGTTCCTAGACATATATATCATTCATCATATATATGTGTGTGCTCTAGTTGTTTATTACTTACGTTGTTTACCTATTTCAAGTTTTACTGCTTCCGCTATTGCTATGCATTTTATGTCCACTGTGTTACTCTACCAATGAGGGTGTAGTTTCCCCACTATCACACCCAAGGCCCTCACTCCTAGTTAGTAGCCTCTGGAATTCAGGGAAAAGCGCTTGAGGCTATGTGACCAATGGGCTCTGTGGAACCTCTGGGCGGCTCCCAGAACCAGGATGTTACAAAGTGTTAATTATAAAATATCTTCATTATTTGTGGTTGTTTATACGTGAGTATCTACTAGGACCTATTTATCATCCACATCCATGTTTCCTAAAAATGTATTTCAAATTTTTTTTACTATTTTCTTGGATATGAGATAAAGTAATTTATATCCTTGTTTATATTTTAATAGAAATTTTATAAAGGAATCATTTCTTTTTTTTCACACAAGGTTCTTTATGACCCTTTTGAAAAAATTACAGAAAAAATGTTTTTTTATCTTATACAGCGGGTGAAGCTATATTCCATCATTATAACAACTTAGAATCTTCCCTTACAAGCTAATAAAAAAATCAAAATAAATGTTTTATTTTCTAATTATTTGACTTTTAAATTATTTCCAAATAGAAATAGATATTTCTCTCAAATAGTTTTTATTTCTTATATGTCAACATCCTTTTATGCATTTTACACTTGTTTTAAGTTGATTTATTATGATACAATATTCAATATTGTATTGAATGTTTTTTGATATGTTTTATTTTGAATGTGTTATTTTCATACCATTCATTTTTTATGGATAATTTATTAAAATTTTTTATGCTAGTTTTAATACAAATGTTTATGTTATGTTTGATCCTTTTCATATGAGGAATGCATTGGACTTACTATGTGATGAGTGGAGCCTTTTATAACTCCTTGATGCATCATTAGGTCTCATGAGACAAACTTGTGTCTTGGCACAAGGCCTTGAAAAAATTTTATTTGCAGTCTTGTCATGAGGCCTTGATTTTATTGTCATGATGTCCTGCATTATGCATTACATCATTATGAAATTGGCTATTGATATTTCATGTGATTATCCAACTAGTAGAATATCCATGTAAATAAGTAAATGGAATTATTTGTTTTATCTTTTCCATGTTATGCTGATGTTTATGATTATAGTTATTGTGTTTTAGTCCTACTCATTTCCTTAAATTTTTAATCTTATATATGATAGTTTCCTCTATATTGTTATCCTTACTGAGCATCTAAGATCACCCATTTCTATGTTTTATTTTTTACATGATGAAAATAAGTATATTATGATTAACCTACATGGATATGGAAAATGATATGAGTGTGTTCAAAGGCAATACAATGTTTTTTTCTTTATTTCATGATATAATGTAAAACTTATGTATGTATCTATTATTTACAAGGGCAATAAACTAATCGGTCTTTTGAGACTTGATCTATTGTGATCATACCAACATTATGTAATAATACAACTAATCTAGGTAACTAGGGTCAGAGCATTACACCAGGGGTTGCACCCATCTGATATACTCTAGTCAGTGTTTAGATCAGTCTGATCGGTCTCTATTAGACGTTAAACTCATGGAATACCCGGGGTTTTACATGATAAGCTTAGGAAAACCTTAGAGTCATGCCCATGGCATATATTTCCCCGGATTCGATGTGTGATGCCTCGGGATTATATACCCTCTAGAAGCCCTATAATAAGGGGAAGAAACATAGACGCTCCAATGTTCCAATGCCTAGACATGCCAGTGATGTCCAACATGACTACTCCCCTAACTGAAGGTTGTTGTCCTGACAAGACCCCTTGTAATGTCCTAACAGAAGCAGTGTAATTAACCGGAATCCATTAAGATATTCCACTAGGAAGAGTTTCATGAAAAACATATTAATCATTTAAGGAGGCCCAAACTAGTTAATAAGATCTGAGGAGGAATTCATTAATGGAAGTTCTGACATCCCATCATCTCATTTAGTTCAAAGAGAAAACCTCCCTAAATAAGTGACAGATGTCGCCTGCCATTAGAATACAGGAATACTGGGAAACAAACAACGTGTCCTCGAATTTCGGATGTGAACCCAGATGAAAGCATTGGAAACAACGTTGAAGTGAGAATATATCAATGAAATAATTATGTGTATCACATTTTTATCCACATAAAATAATTTTATATAAAATATAATATATTCAATTGTTATTGCACACATAATCCAATAACATTAAAGGCAACAAATAAGTAACATAAACTGATGAAAGTAAATTGAATTATGATGTTATTTACCACTTGGTAAATTTTTTATCAAATATACATGGATGTAATAATTAAAAATAAAACATAAAATACCATGATTTATTAAGGAATCATAATATTATATTTCAAATGGGTATTATTTACAACATATAAAACACATTCAGGGCATTTAATTTCAATATGACTAAATGAATGGAAATTAAGACAAAATCCCTTAACACATCCTTAATTTTTTAACCATAAACCCCATGAATGATAGATACTAAAATGGATAATATATACAACACATAAAATAAATGGGTGGTGAATATGGAATGTGTCTCACATAAGTAAAAAAGTTAAATAGAAATCTATAACCTCCCAATTCATTTAAGGTGAACACGCTTTAACCTCTTGTATTTTGGTCTTAAACTATTTATTAACTTATAAAAGAACCGTATTAATATTTATAGTATTATATATGATCCTTTTATAACATTATTTTACCTTTTGCTTAATATTATTTCATTATTACTATTGTTTCTAGTGATAACTCCCTTATATTCTCATGCATGTTTTAACAAGAAAATTATAGTTCTTGAGATTATTATATAGTTACATAATATAAAGAGTATATTATTGTTATAAATATTATTTCTTTCAATAGATAATATGTTATCATCATTATTTAATTTTAAACATGGAGAATGGATCACATCGTTTCTTGGTTATGGTGAGTCATATGTATGAATGAGCAACGTTATCATTTCTTTAATAGGTGAAATGGTAACGAAGTATGTGATATATTAATTTTATAGAATAAATATCTTGATATATATATCAGATATATTCATTAACCTTATCCTTATTACATTCCATATAAATAATATGTGAAAAATTAATCACATTTATTTGCGATGTGGCACTCCACCATACTTACGCGTGACATTATCATAATTTAAATATCAGGAAAAGTATGAAATTATTTGTTATATAATAATTATATAAGTTTAATAATACCATAAATATTGTATATATTCAATAAATAAATCATTATATACAATTTTTGATGTAATTCACTCAAAGAGGGGTTAATTGAGTTCCCAAAAAATATTTCTGTTAGAAAAAAGTTTATTTAAAATCCCCCAACTTAAAAATAAAATAGCCAAGTTAATTTGAGTATTTTGATATATGATTTATCTTTTAAAATATTTCTTAATGATTTATTATTTCTCATTTAAAACAATATGCGAAATTAATTTAAATTTTGAAATCAATTTACACATGAAAATCGTTATACAAACACAATCATAGACTAACTATCAATGTACCAGTTTTGTTTATAGATTAAAATTTTTTTTTTAAATCTTTAAAACAATGAACCAAATATAAACACAAAATGGAATAAAATAAGGGATTTAATATGAAGATAATACCTAATCCCTTTCCAACTGTAAATCACCCACTTCAAATAATATTACATAACTATAATTTGATCCCCAACCTATATCAGGTATACAAAAAATATCTTACAAGATGTCCAAGACACATGGGGACCTCTTCCATAGTAACCGTGGGATGAAAAACAGTACTATCCACAGAGGTACCACTATTGAAAATTACGTGTGAGTACATATTAAAAGAGAATAAAGAAAATATGTAGTATTCTTTAGTACTAATTTAAGATTTAGTATGTGTTGATAAACAAAGAAAACAATAGACTCCTAAAAAGTAAAATCAAATGGTAAAAATTGACAGAATTAAGATATATAAAGAGTATTGATTCCTGGTATATTGATCCTCGTATTCTTTAGTCTCCTAGAATGTGTCTTGGAGAGGATCTCAAAATATTTTTTGAAAGTAGTAGGAAAAAAAAGCATCATTAAGTTATCTTTTCTCACTATAGGAAAGGATCTTGATATTCAATGAAATTCCCTCTTTCACATTAAAAAGTCAATTGTTATGCAGTGTTTAACCTGGCAAGTGATTGATGACTTTAGGATTTATAAATATGTTCACACCCATGATCCATGTAATTTGACAACAACTTTTTTACGAAGGAGTTATCTAAAAATATAATGCACTACAAACATATCTTAAAGAATAATCTTCTATATATTTTGGATCCTCATACTAAGGTTTGACATTATATTTAAGGTTTCTTGAAATATTTATGAATATAACCATAAAATCATGTTTTCATTAATTACATTAATATAAAATTTGTATCATTTTATTAATAATAGGTTGAATAATGATGGTGGCTCTTCTAATGGTAAGACATCTATGGCGGTGACTCATCCTATTGGGGAGTAATATAATCTAAGGTAGAGACATTTTTTATAGTGACTCATCATGGAAATTATTCATTAAAACTAATAGTGAGACATCTTTGGTGGTGATTCAACATTATGGTGGCTCATTTGAACTAACATTGATTCATTTCATATAGTGAATCAAGCTACCGGTATCTCAAAATATGGTAGTTAGAAATTTTGGACCAATGGTGACTAATGTTGGTGGTTACTCAATCTAGTGATGAGATATTCTAGTGGAAATACATTCTTGTATTGAATCAATTTAACTAAAGGATTTAAATTTTTTACACTTAACCAAAATTTCATAAAATTGTATTATAAGATAAAATTCCATCTTAAAATAGTAATCACATTAGAAACATAATAATCTAGGATTGTGAGCATTAAAATAATAATTTTCAAAAAATATCACCCTTTTTTTGTTAAAAAATCATTTCACTTTTATAAACTATGAATTTCATAATCGTAGATATATATAAATGAATTTAAAGTACAAGAGTCTTCTAAACATTTCAAATGTAAAATGCGACATAAAATATAAATGGTATTAAAGATAAACAATTTTGGTATCAATGATAAGTGTACAGAATTTGAATCATAGGTATCATATCAAATGATAAAAGTGTCATAAAATCTAACATACGAAATGATATACTAAGGTGGTAGACAATAAAAAGCTAAAAATGAGTCAGTATAGTATCAAATGTAACTTAATTTTGATTCCAATACATAAGAAGTTTGGTATCAATGAAAGAATAAATAAGAAGCGGTATAAAATTCCATAACTAATCTCCCCATTTTGGAAATATCAATATGTTAAAATATGACATTGAAATTACATAGAGATAAATAATAATGATTATAGAGAAGTAAAGAATCAAATGAGAAATTATCAATGAGATAAAGAATAAAATAGATATTTCATTTAGCACAAAAAGAGTTATGATATTACATCCCAAATAGATACAGGAAAAAAGCAAAAGAATACATACCAATGACTAATGTCAATCAAATTCGGTCTCAACTCTAGAGGTAGGATCATAAGGGACCATTCTCTTATCCGAGGTAGAAAGGATAAATGAAAAATTTGAGGGTGATGTGGTGATGGTTAGACGTACTAAAGGAGGTCGAGGAACATCTATGATTATCACTGGCCTAAGATGTCAGATGGATTCTATGGGAGACATGTTGAAAGTATGGTACTATGGAGGTACATGGTTTGAATAAGGATAATAGGTGTATTCTTTCATTGGTATAGCCTCTGGAGAGACCACTATTGTTCCTGATACATATAGAAATGAATTTATAAGATACAAAAAATACATGATAATATTGCATCCTCTCCAAAAAAACTAAAAATTATTTAAATTATTAAATAAAAATATTAATAATATGTTACAAAACCTCTAACTGGTTGACATAATCCTTGAATTTTCTCATGATAGGTGGTATCCTGATATTCTCTACCAAAAACAGGAAATGTTAATATAGATCATGTTTGGTATACACCCTAGAAAGGTAATATTTAATGTCCTTTTGGATGGTTTCCTGATCACTTTGGGATTCATTTAATCCATACCTTACTAGTTTGTGTATGTGATCACCATGTTAAAGAATCTATCTCATATCCTCCTAATGAGTAGCATGAACATCCACTACTAAAAAACTGGACTTTAACAACGCCAAAATATAGCAACGTTAGACAAATGTGCTAAGAAATTCCATCATTATCAGCACTAAAATAAGCACTAATAAAGAGAGACCTTTATCAGTGATAAATGAAAGCCCTGATAATGGATACTGATTATTATGACCTTTTATTTAGAACTGATAAACATTCTACTGTATTAGTTTATTATTTTAGCATTGAAAATAATTTTTTTAGAAGTTCTTTTGAAGAGATAATAAATATTAAGATATATCATTGATTTTTTAGTGGTGATAAACATTACTTTTAATAGTGCTTATAAATTTAACACATATAAAATGTATATTTATTATAACTTTTATAAAATAACTATTAAAAATTTTGCTGTTCTGTTTTAAAAAACCTAAACTCGAACTCAGTCATTGCGATGCTGAAACACTTTCAGAATACCTCTACTACCGTCACGACTGTAGAATGATCTATCGGGTGAATCAAGAATATAATCAAAGGTATGTTATTTTCAATTTTTCCTATATCATTGTTTTATCTTTTTGGGTTCCGCAATTTTACATTCTGTTCTATTACGAACCCTACATCTCATCTCCTTGCTGCTGCCAGCGTGATTCCTCTAGAGGACCAATACAATTACTTTATAGATATACAATCATTGAAAATAATATATTTTGAGATTAATTACAATAATTATTCATTTATATTGTGTATAAAATATATTATCGAGTCTCATGTATGTTTCTTATGGCCATGAATGAGTCAAATAATATTTTTTATTAGTTTCCTAATTTCCTTCTAGAATATCCCTTTTGTTTACCTCATCTAATTTCCTTATGGAGGGCTGCCTATAAAATTTTTATTATAGACATTATCCTTAAAATTATTTATCTTCAATAGGAGACACTCATTTACATTAGGAATTAAATTTGATATAGTCGATTTGATTCCAAAAGAAAGTGTTTCCCTATATTATGTAAACCACCTCTTTATAATATTTGATCAAGGATGACCCCTTCGTAAATGATCCTTTATGTGGTATATAAAAATATTACCCTTGTCTCATATAAATGGAGGTATTAAAAGATTTAGAAGTTATAGAATAATACATTATCTTCTTGGGTCTCCAACCTTATATGATCTGAATCCCTATGTGTTGATGGATCAAAAAACCATTCAGACAAATTATTTACTTGGTTAAAACCATATAAGTGTATTTTATTAAGGCCTCCTATGAAACAATTTTACATGGATGGGTAGAACATAGTTCCCAAGATATAAATAATATTTTACATTTGATCACAAGAATATTAATAAATATTTTATATCATTATGAGTGTTATTATTTGTAAAATTAATGTTATAATGTATTTAGAATATCTATCACATAAAAATGTTAATTCTATGAGGGGATGGCGATAAGGGAACCCCATGTCTCCCACCATCTTTATTCTATCCCAGGAGGCTCTCTCGTGAACCTTTAATCAATGGGTGGAGGACAGAACCGTAGCTTCATTCAGAGCAAAGACTAAGTCCCTTATGATTTATCATTTAATGTTTTCGGATCATGCATTGTTTTTCTAGGAACAAGATAATGAGGTTGCTGTCTTATTTTAAAAAGGTTCTAGAGGTTTATTGTAGGTGGAGTGGACTATGGGTGAATAAGGAGAAATGCATCATTTTTCTGCCCAGGCAGTGCTCAAGTAAGAGGAGGGGGAAGATTAGGGAGAAACATTGAATGCCTTTTAAGATCTAAATATTAATATAGGTGATCAATTAAAATATGGGGATGAATAGTATGTTTAAAACCCTTCATTTTTAATCATAAGGAAAACTATGTTAAAAAAAGTTAAAAAAATATAAATTCACAAGACCTCTTATTGTTCTACTAAAAAAACTGATAGGTTATAGAAATATGATTCCAGAAAGAAATCTTAAGGAATGTTTACATCGGTAATGATTCTACCTTAAAGCATATATCATCTTATTTATTAGAGTACATAAAAGAATAAAATTTATAAGAATATTATAAATTCTTCCATTATAAATATACATAAGAAATAATCTTGAAACAAAACAAGTAACATTTATAAAATCTTCTAACACAATGAGAAGGGTATCCAACATCCATGGATAAAGTTCCGTTGATTTATATTTTCAAGAATGTCTCTCTTACCTACACCAGGGTAAGAAATTGATAGGAATATCGGAATATAACTTTATATCCCTACTAACCCTCGACCTTTAAGGTAGTCGGAACCTTTTCCTTCCTATCCCCGTATGTCCTCAAAATTTAAGGTAGTCCACGCCTCTATCTTCATATCCCCAGAATCCCTCGATTGTACTTAGAAACAATTATATTTGTAAAAAGAAATATGAACAAGATTTTTAGTATGTAAATGGAAAGAGAGCCTCTCTCTATAAATCAATTCAACAAGATGTAATCTCTAGATTGATGAAATAGTTTTCTGAGCTCATTCAAATGAGCTCTGATTTTTAATAACTTCTCCAATGGTCAGATCTCTCCTCCAATGATCATATTTTCCATGAATTTCAGAGGGACCTATACATGTGTAACTCAATCAATGGTTATTTAGAAACAAATTGTATGGTATCATTTCATAACAAGTGTAAGTAAAATGAAGTTACATAACTATATCAATTTTTTGGAGTCTATGGAAAAATAGAATTTTGAATCTAACCAAAGAAACATTCAGATTATACAAGACATGGGTATCTATATTCTATTTTACAAATAGTTGTAATATGAATTATATAGATTTCAGAGTCTAATTTCCAATAAATTCAGAATTTTGAGTATGAATTATGATGAATTTGGAGTCTGAATTCTGAAGAATTTTGAGTATGAATTCTGAAGAATTTAGAGTCTGAATTATAGAGAATTCAGAGTTGGAATTTTAGATAATTCATATTTTGAATTGCATAGAATTTAGATTCATAATATTGCAGAATTTGGAGTCATAAATCTAAGGAATTCGAAGTCTGAATTTTGAGGAATTAGGAGTCTAAATTCTGAAAAATTCGGAGTCGTAATTTTGAAGAATTTAGAGTCTTAATTTGGAATAATTCAGAGTCTGAATTTCATAGAATTTGGATTCTAAATTTTAGAGAATTCGGAGTCGTAAAACAAAACACTATATATCCAAGGAGTTAAAAGATTATGAGGTTTTACATAAGAATTAGAATTTTAGACATTGTAATAATATGTATTTTATTTAGAGAGATTGTAAAATTAATCAATGAAAAAATATGGTAAAGATGAAAATTACATTAGAGAAGGAAAACATTCCTTTTTAAAACAATCTTTAGGGGAAATAATTTTCCTTAATATAATGTGTTTGTGATTTTCAAAACATAGAGGAATGGAAAATTCATAAGGAAACCTTATTGACACAAAAATCTCCTCCTTTTGGAATGCACAAACATCCTTATGAAAAATAATATAAGGACTTAGAATTTTTCATTATGAAATTAAAAGAAAAACTTTTCTCTCTTATCTTATGGATCATGGTGAATATGACTAACCCCCAATTAGGATTTGAAATCACTAAGCATCATATTCTTGACTTTCTAAAATAGATTTTTCTTTTTCTTACATAAATAAATATCCTTTGATAAAACTCCCCATTAGATATACTCCCCCTTATATAGGGAATTCCCTTATTTACATAGTATTCTTTTCGTCATTCCATTCTCCCCATTTGTGATTTTCAAAAGGGAGTAAAGGGAATGGAAATAAATGGTACCTGAAATATTAGTAATATACAACAAAATACATGAAGGACAATGAAAATTTCATTATTATTGGAATAATTTTTACAAGAAAGTTAATACAACCAAATATTGGTGTTCGGCAAATAATCATCCTTCTTTTTTCCTTCATCATAAGATTCTTGAAAATGGTCTTCATCTTTTTAATCTCTTTATTATCCTCTTCAAAACATTTGAGAGGTTGATTCTGATGTTCATTTTTATTCTCCAAATCTTTGATCATTTCTTCTAGAGACTCAAGAATTTCAGCCTTATTATTCAAAATCACTTCTTACTTACTGATCTTTTCTTCAAACTTGATTCTGAGATCACTTTCCCTTTTCAGATTCAAAGAAACTAAATTAAGCTTCCCATTCAGATCCTTGTGTTCCTACTTCTGAGATGATTGTTCAATATTGAGTTTCTCATTGAAACATATAATAAGATCTTTGATCATGAAATCTTCAGTATTAAAAGAACCCTTCACATTGTCTTGAAATTCATCAACGATTCTCAGATCTTCATGTATCTTCTAAGAACACTTAGTGATTTTCTTGCACGACCTCCTGTGATCATCGTACCCGATGTAGAAAGAATTAAAATCGTTCACAAGCCTGAATAATGTTTCTAGAAGCATAGAAACATAATCTGATTTCTGATAAACTGAATTCTAAAGCATCTGGCATCTCGAGTGAATACATGGAAACAGAGTAATTGTATCGACCAATTTCATCACAGATTGAACAACAAAATCATGACCCAATGAGGATTATTCTGAGTCACATTGCCCTATTTATTAGGATTCTTTCTCTATATCATCATTATTTCTTTTATAATATCCACTAATATCTTTTTTAGGAACCTTGACCTTCTTAGGTATATCATATAACACCTTTTTTCCTTTATCATCTCTTGGAATGATATCTTCATCCTTTGGTGATTCATGTTAACTATCTGATAGTTGGACTATCTTTTCTTCCTCAAACATTTCCTTTTCAGCATATTCCACCAGATCCTCTAGTTGAACCAAATCATGGTTTCCGCTCTCTTCTTCTGATGGTTTGTGTCACGACCCATCTCCCAGGGCCGGTGACTAGTAGAAAAGGCATAAATCCCTAAACCGGGAAGGCATTACCTTTATAACAGAAAAAACACACAACAAAGTGCATAGATGAATACAAAACACTAAGTAAAACCATATAACAAGAGAGTGCTGAAAAAGTAAAGGGGCCGAAAACACTATCCCAACAGAAAGTACAAGTACAACTAAAAAGGACAAAAATAACTGAAAGGTGAAAGGAATCTCCTAGATTTTCCACCACAGATCCTACCTGAAGGGTAGGTACATATAGCCTCCTAAGTACTACACATATGTTAGTCTCCTCTTGGTACTGACTCGTCATGACGTCAACCACTGGGTACCATCCATTCCTCGTACACTTCGCCTCAGTCAGCATTGTCTGTCATCTAAATCCAACATAATGAGGTGCGGGCATAGCCCGTGCAGGGTTGAGTATAACGATACTCAGTAGGGACCCTGAGACCACCAAGGTCTCTCAAAATCCACCAAGGATAAACCATAGAGTATGAAAATCAACAGATAGCCATTACATAGGTATATGTTCATACATATACCTAAGTTATCAAGTAACCCATCTCAGTCATGAGGAAAACATAGATGTCACTAACTTAGCTAACACATGTATACAACTTTTTTAGAGAGATAGAGATGATTAGATGTAGCCACTGAATCATCTAAGCTGTCAGACCCACACAGGATCCAAGACTAGCATTTAGAACTGTCGGTCCCACACAGGATCCAGGAACAGTAGTCAGAGCTTTCTAACCCACACAAGATCTAGGACTAGCGTTTAGTACTGTTAGACCCACACAGGATCCAGGAATGGTAGTCAGAGCTACTGGTCCCACATAGGATCTAAGACCAACATTTAGTACTGTTAGACCCACACAGGATCTAGGAATAGTTGTCAGAGCACAACTAGCCTCATGGTTTCCACTAAAGAACGCTTGATTCTGGGTGGGTCTTCTCCTCAAGCCAAGATTCAATACATCAATTCTCACAATGTCCCAAGTTTATTTATACAATAGATCCATATTCTCATAAGAAACTCAACGTCATAGATGGTGCATCAATCGGACGCCTGATCTAAGAGTTATTGGCATTTCCATTCCTAGAGCCTGGTTGGATTTAGGTTCAATCCAACCCGACCATACCCCAACTGCATCCAAACCTCAATAGAACCATCTCTCCCCAAGATTTATGTCATTGTATAGGGTTTTTCAATCAGATAATCGTAACCCATGTTATGGGTGAAAAGGTGAAATCGGGTCAAACGGGTCCGGACTGGGGTCCGACCCAGTCCGCGGGTCCGACCCGGTTCGCGGATCTTACCCGGCCCGCGGAGGTGGCCTGGCCCACACTGGGTCCAGCCCGGCGGCCAGCACTTGGTCCGCCCTAGCCACGTCCAGGGGGAAGCCGCACCCCTAGATCCCGAACGGCTTATCCATTCGGGTGGGAATCAAACTGGCACCACATGGAGATGGTTCGCGTCACGCGGGACCAGCTGGGTCCTGCTCCTCCTGGTTGGGCGAGCATCTAGCTACCTCCCTCGTGGTGTCGTTGCGTCGTGGCACCTCCGGAGACCCGGTGGCTCAGCCCACCATTCTTCATCACAGCCGGCCGCCACTACATCGCTGCGGCCAGGGGCCACAACCCCCTTCTACTCCACCGCACGGCGCAGTTGCGTCGTGCCTTCTTCGGAGACCCGGCAGCTTGAGTCTCCGGCTTCCTTCACGAACGACCATGCACCGGCCACCGCTACACTACCGTGGCCAGTCATCCACGGCCTTTTACAATAGCGGTGTGGTTGCGCAACCGTATTCCATGCGATGCCGATTGTCGTACCATTCTCCATGAACTTTCCGTGGGTAACCAGATGAGTTTCGGTGGCCCGATTCTCGTTCTAGAAGAATCCATTCACTCCTCAAGACGTCACCTTCAATCTGCAAAAAAAATTGATGAGAGACTCTCAACCCATACTCATGTTCGTTGGGTGTCAAAATACATAATAATGTCGAAGGGGTCGGTCCATGTTTGTTCAGCCCCCACCCTCCGTGTTTGGGTGATATCATGCAGCTTCGAATTCTAAACCATGATAGGAAATGAAGAATGAGGAACAAAAAAATGTTGAACCCCTACCTTGAATTCGTTGTTCATTGACGATGTCGTGGAAAGGCGGATGTCGATTCATTGACATGAGGAAAGAAGATGAAGAAGTCGAGGATGACATCGTCAGTGTTCTTTAAGGACAGCCCTTCTTCCCTTGTTCTAGTTGAAGATCGTTCATCGTTGGCGGAAAAAGTGTTCTTCGTTGGAGAATTATTTTTATCCCAAGCTATTTTTTCCCAAGCTCCACCCAAATGAAAAATTCCAACCCCAAAAATAATGGATTATGTTAATCCATTATTTAATTTTTGGCCCAAATATTCAAAAAGTTTAAAATGAATTAATTAATGCTCCATTAATTAATTTGAGTGAATTGGCAACATAAACTGGGCAGCTCAAGAGGCTCTCCCCACTTAATGGGAAGTTCAAGAGACTTCCAACTCATGTGGTCCCCACCAAATTAATCCTCACATGGGAGGTTGAGTTCAGGTGGGTCCCACCACCATAACCTCTCATGGGAGGTTAAGGTGTGGCGGTCCCCACCGATAACCTCCACATAGTGGTTAAAACAAAAAATAAAATAAAATAATCCATGAAATTATTTTATTTTATTATTCGACATAAAACCCAAAATCTATCATTTATTATCAACCATCTGTTGTTTAGGTGAAAGACTTTTTAAGTGAATACTGGTGCTGCGAGATCAATGGTGCCCTCAGATTTTAATTCCGACCACCGGTTCAAAAGTTATAAAATCTCACTCGTATGTTTACTAAATGTACCTGAACAAAACTTCAGAAATTGATTCCAGGCACACCAGGCCTCAGAATCATAGGTCGTCAGTTTTCACAGACTCGTAGAATTCCCATGATTTTAAGAAAAAAAATTCCAAGGAATTTCTAGGTTCTTACATTCTCCCCACCTCAAGTATTTACGTCCCAATAAGCTACAACTCGAACTAAGGGAACAAATGGGGGTACTAAGCACGCATTTGAGCCTCCATCTCCAATGTGCTCTCCTAAATGTTCTCTTACTGCAAATGAATGTGCACCCAAGGTATTGAATGTACACAAAGGACCTGCTACTGTCGATCCTCAATCTCCACTGGAACCTCGGTAAATTTCTCCCCATCATCGATGTCTAGCTCCCCATGGTCGTTGATGTGATAAGGTTAATACATGTATCTCCTCAACTGGGATACATGGAAGAAGTCGTGCACCAGTGAAACTGAGGTAGAAGAGTCAATCCGTAAGCCACCTCGCCTACTCTATTGAGGACCTAGAAAGGTTTGGTGAATCGCGGAAACAACTTGCTACCTCGGGAAAATCTCGGTAAACCTTTTCAAGGTGAGACCTGTAGAAAGATGTGGTTCCCATATTCAAACTCTAGAGGTCTTTGTCTCTTGTCAGCATACGAATTCTTCCTGCTCTATTCATTCTTCATCATCTCCTAGATGATCTGCACCATCTCTGTGGTAGCCTGTACCATCTATAGTCCCACTTGTGCTGACTCCCCAAAGTATGTCCAGTACAGTGGCGATCTGCATGGTTGACCATGCAAGGCCTCAAAAGGTGTCATCCCGATGGTGGAGTGATAGCTATTGTTTTATGAAAACTCTACCAAAGGCAAGTGATCCTCCCAGCTATGACCGAAGTCGAGGACGCATTCATGGATCATGTCCTTGATATTCTGACAGGTCCTCTCAGTCTAGACATCCTTCTGAGGATGGAAGAAAGTACTCAAGCAAATATGCATCTCGAAAGCTTCCTACAACCCCATCCATAGCCAGGAAGTAAATCGTGCATCACGATCGGAGACAATCGTCGAGCATATACCATGTAGCTGCACAATATTCTACATAAAGAGGCATCCCAAGATCTCTACTAAACCCTACTCTCTGATCGGTAGGAAGTGGGATGACTTGGTGAGTCAGTAAACGATCACCCAAATCGAATCATGAATTCTGGATGTACGTGGTAGCCCCATCACAAAATCCATGGATATCCTATCCCACTTCCACTCTGAAACCTCTAAAGCCCGAACCAAGCCTGGTGGTACCAGGTGCTATGCCTTCACTTGCTGACAAGTGATGCATCGAGAGACAAATTCTGCTACTTCCTTCTTCATACCTAGACATCAGTGCTATTGTTAAAGATCCTGGTACATCTTCGCCACTCCTGGATGTACCGCTAAAGGGGATGTGTGGAACTCCTTCAACAATTCCTCCTGAAGTGAAACTGGGACCATATTACATCCTTTGAAGAGGATGACGTGATCCCCATCTTCAGAAAATCAATCAGGTTCCTGCTCTGTGGATATCTGTGCACATCATATCTCGCAGTTAGCATCCCCTTGTTGTGCCTCCCTAAATCACTGATGAAGTGGAGGAGTGACTGTAAGAGACTGAAAGAAAGATGCTCCATCTCGGTCCACATAAGAAATATTTAAAGCAGTCAGCTGCTCTGTCCCCTCTCCTAGTTGTTGTATACCAGATCTCCTGTTGACTGCATCCGCAACAACATTCCCCTTCTAAGGAGTATAGACTATCTCAAAGTCATAGTCCTCGAGGAACTCAATCCAATGTCACTACATCAGGTTTAGGTCCTTCTGAGAGAAGATATACCTGAGACTATTGTGATCTGACTATATGGTAAAACGTTTTCTCATAAGATAGTGTCGCCACATCTTCAAGGTGAATACCGCTGCTACTAACTCTAGGTCATGGGTAGAGTAGTTCTGCTCATGTTGTCTCAACTGCAGAGAACCATATGTGATCATTGCTTGCTCCTGCATCCGGACACATCCGAGTCTGGTCCCTGATGCGTGTCAATAAAATATATACCCTACGCCCTCCTCTCGAAGCATCAAGATGGGGGCACTAGTCAGCCTCTGCCTCAGCTCCTGAAAGATCTTATAGAATCTCACCGAACACACAATGGGTTTCCTCTTCTTCGTCAAGGCTGATATTGGTGTTGTAACTCTGGAGAAGTATGGAACGAACCTTCGGTAGTTCCCATCCAAACACAGAAAACTCCATAGCTCTGTCACACACATGGGTGGCTCCCAAGCAAGTTTCTTCCTTAATCTTCGCTGGATCTATTGCAAATATAGCATCTGAGATGACATGTCCCATAAATTGAACCTCTCGGATCCAAAACTGACACTTCGATAGATTACCATAAAGCTAGTTCTCTTAGAGCATGTCTTGTACTACCTGCAAATGGTATCCATGCTCCTCCTCAGTAGTCTAGTAGATCATAATGTCGTCAATGAAGACTACGAAAAAGTAATCGAGGTATGGCTGGAAGATCATTTTCATGAGTCCCATGAACACTACAGGAGCGTTAGTTATATTGAAAGGAATAACCAAGAACTCATAGTGGTCATACCGACATCTGGAGGTTGTATTTTGCACGTCCTCATCTTGAACTATGAGTTGGTGATAGCCTAATCTTAGGTCTATATTCAAGAACCAACATTCTCCCTTCAGCTGATTAAAGAGATCTTCAATCCTTGAGAGTGGGTAATTGTTCTTCACGGTCACCTGGTTCAGGCGAAGGTAGTCTACACAAAGCCTCAAGCTTCCATTCACCTTCTTGGTTAATAGAATCGTGGCTGCCCAGGGAGAAACAGTAGGCTGGATGAATCCCTTCCCCTTCAAGTCATCTAGTTGTACCCACAGCTCACGATGTTCTGTAGGAGCCATCTGATATACTGGTGTAGATATCGGTGCCATCCCGGGGTACAAGTCAATGTTGAAGTCCACTTCCCTGTGAGGAGGTAGACCTGGGACATCATTAGGGAAAACATCCATGTACTGGTCCACCACTATAGTATAGCTCGGACTCTTCACATCAACTACTCTGAGGGTAAGGTAGGAAACTGATGAGTGATCAGTTGCACCCTCCTCTGAGTAAGTCCGTCCTACGCTTGAAAGGCTCCCATATCGTCGGTGAAGGTAAACCTGGTCCCATCTTTCAGACACACTGCACTTTTCACCTAATATAGTCGATCTGAGCATGGAAAATAGATAACCAGTCTATACCCAAGATGAAGTCGTAAGGCCTCGATGCCACTATGAGGAGATCCCAACCAAAGCTCTCACCTCTTATAGTATTCATACACTATCGGCACCAGTGTGTAGTAGTCGAGTCTGCTCCCATAGCAGTCTATAGCCATAAGGATCGAGAAAATGGATCCATTGGAATCTTTGAGCTCCGAACGAGGGTAGTTGCAATGAATGGGTGACTGGAACCTGTGTCTATAAGAACTATAGCTAAGCTGGATTAGACAAAGATTGTACCTCAAATCATCTTTGGAGCGCTATGGTGGTAAGTCTCAGCTGCCTGGAGATGGGCTCTAGCCTGCCCACCACCTCCCCGCGGTCGGGGAGGACCTCTTGGTGGTGGTGGCGGTAACACCTCAAATCGTCATCAACCACCAGCTACACAACCAGCTCCTCTTCTACATCCACCTTCTCCCTATGGTCCGCCTCAACCGAATCCTTGTCTCTGCCTGGGAAGTTTGTCAACCATCTGTTGATCATCAGTACGATGGGTCGGACAGTCACGAGCAACGTGACCCTACCCACTGCAAGATTATCATTTCCCGATCCAGGAATTACTAGCTTTGTCTCGTGTTCCCCGCACAACTAAACCCATGTCCTGAGGTCGTCCACCAGATGGTCTGGTCTGCTTGGACCTCTGCGACATCTATCTAATGCCAGCTACAGAAGTCTCTGTTATGTGGTGCCCAGTGGTGGGTCTCGCTGCTGGTGAGTTCTCAGCAAGGAAACTCTTCACTAAGAGGGCTTGCTCCATCACCCCTCCTGTGTCGGGATACTGAGGGAGATCATCAAAGCTCTGATCGCTCGCCTGAGCCTCTACTCGAAGGTCTAAGCCTAGAAGAATGGGTCTCGCACCATATCTGTGGAATTGTGCAAGAGGTCGATGAACCCCACCGAGTACTGTTCCACTATCATGCTACCCTATTGTAGATTCATTAGATCCTATATCTGCACCACACGTAGAGTGGCTGGGACGAACTCCGCCCAAAACATGCTCTCATTGTTTTCCCAGAGTAGTGTCGCCTCGTCATGCACCAGGAGCATCAGGCTCCACCATCTTCTTGCTGCTTCCTAATAAAGGCTCGCGACATGGATCACCATAAGTTTGGCTGGTGTCCCTCCAAGTCTGAAGTCTCTGACCATAGCCTCCATCAAATCCTTAGATTCCTACGGGTCCATATCACCCCTGAACCTGGGCAGCCTCTGGCGCTGGAACTCATGTAATTCTCGCAAGCGGTGTGCACTCTCTTATGCTAGGGCTGGTGGTTTCGGTGGATAAACGGGTTGTAGTACATCTAGTGCCTCCTCTATGATAGGGCCCTGCACCGGGGCCTCGTCGCTCGGTGGGTTATCATCTTGTACAACTCTCGAAACCCTGGCTGGCTATCTGCATGGGGCCATCCTGAAAAGAAACAGGTGCGCCATGGTCAATAAGTTATACCGGGCAAGCTGACTCAAAGAGATCACAAAGAAAACTCATGAAACACACACGCAATCAGTGTTTTTTTGCACTGGGTCAGAAATCCAAAGTTAGGGTCCTGGTGTATGGATATGTCGGCTACCGAACCAAAACTGGACTCGTTGAACTGAAAACCACACTCACTACACTTAACAATATTTCTTTATAGAAAAGAAAGATCAGAGTCCTAAGTTCTGCAGTAGAACTGAAACCTTTGATACCAATTTTTCATGACCCATCCCCCAGGGCCCGTGTCGTGACTACCACAAGACAGTCCTCTATAGGCCAGGGGCTGGAGACTAGCACCAAAGGCATAAATCCCTAAATTGGGATGGCATTGCCTTTATATCTAAAAACACAAAAAAAATTACACAGTTGGATAAAAAACACTAAGTAAAACTGTATAAAAAGAGAGTGCTGAAAAGTAAAGGGGCTAGAAATACGAGCCCAACTGAAAGTACAAGTACAAATGAAAAAGAAAAAAATAGAAGAAAGTTGAAAAGCAGCTCCTAGATCATCCACCGCAGATCCTACCTGAAAGTTAGGTACAGATATCCTCCTCATCACTCCACGTCCGTCGGTCACTTTCAGGTACCGACTCATCGTGAGGTCCACCTCTGGGTACCGTCCAGTCCTCGTACACTCATCCTCGATCAGCGTTGTCCATCATCTGCATCCAAAACAATGAGGTGCAGGCATAGCCCATGCAGGGGTGAGTGTAAAGATACTTAGTAGGGACCCCGTGACCACCAAGGTCTCTCAAAATCTTCAAAGGATAAACCACAGAGCATGAAAATTAAGCAATTTCCATTTCATAGTTATATGCCCATAAATATACCTAAGTTATCAAGTAACCCATCTCAATCATTATGAAAACAGAAGAAGTCACTGACTCAGCTCACACATGTATACAACTTTTGTAGAGAGATAGAGATGATCAGATGTAGCCACTGAATCATCTAAGTTGTAGGACCCACACAGGATCCCGGACCTGCAGTTAGACCTATAGGGCCCATACAAGATCCAGGAATAGTAGTCGGAACTGTCAGAACCACATAAGATCCAGGACCAGTGATTAGTACTATTGGACCCACACAGGATCCAGGAACATTAGTCAGAGCTGTCAGACCCACACAGGATCTAGGACCAGTGATTAGTACTATCGGACCCACACAGGATCCAGGAACTGTAATCGGAGTACAGCCAGCCTCAGGGTTTCCACAAGAGCATGCTTGATTCTGGTAGGGTCTTCTCCTCTAGCCAAGAGTTGATATGTCAACTGCCACAAGTTCCAAGTTGATGTATCCAAAAGATCTGACTTTCCATAAGAAACTATATGGGACAGATGGTACGTCAATCGGACGCCCGGTCTAAGGGTTATTGGTATTTCAATTCCGACAGCCTGGTTGGATTTAGGTTCAATCCAACCTGACCGTACCCCAACTTCCTCGAAACCTCAAGTGGGGTATTCCAAAAAAATAGCCTCGCTCCATGATTTCTGTCTCCATAGACGGTTCACCAATCGGACACCTGTAGCCCATGTTATGTGTGAGAAGGTGAAATCAGGACAAAAGGGTCTAGACTGGGGTCCGACCCGGCCCGCGGAGTCGACCCGACCTGTGAGGGCCGCCCAACCCACGCTGGGTCCGGCCCGGTGGCCCCTCCTGGTTCCTCCCTAGCCACAACCCCCGACATCCCGAACGGTTTAGCCGTTCGAGTGGGAATCAAACCAGCGCTACTTGGCGCCGGTCTGCATCACGCGGGACCCACTGGGTCTCCCTCTTCCTAGATGGCCGAGCGGCCAGCCACATCCTGTGAGGTGTCGTTGCGCCGCACCACCTCCGGTGGCTCGGGCCGCCAGTCTTCAACTTGGACGGCCTAGCATTGGCTGCTGCTGGATCACCGCGGCCAGGGGCCACGCCCCCTTCTTCTCCACTGCGTGGCGCAGATGCGCCGCCCCTTCTTCGGCGACCCGACGACTCAGGCCGCCGACTTCCTTCGCGTCTGGCCTTGCGTCGGCCACCGCTGCACCACCGCGGCCACTCAATTGTGGCCTTCTCCTTTGGTGATGTGGTTTCACTGCCGCTATCCATGCGGTGTCGATTATCATACCATTCTCC
This sequence comes from Viscum album, assembly GCA_963277665.1. Classification (NCBI taxonomy): domain Eukaryota; kingdom Viridiplantae; phylum Streptophyta; class Magnoliopsida; order Santalales; family Viscaceae; genus Viscum; species Viscum album. The sequence goes on from OY728120.1 coordinate 792,413,414, forward strand.
GAGAAATTTCCACGGGTCATCGGACGAGTTCCAGTGGCCCGATTCTCATTCTGGAAGAATTCGTGCACTCCTTGGTATGTCACCTTTGATCTGAAAACAAAATTGATGAGGGAATCTCAACTCGGACTCATGCCGCATTGGGCATCAGAATCAATAAGAAAGGTGGAAGAGGTCGGGCCGTGTTTTTTCGGCCCTCACCCTCTGTATTAGGGTGATATCATGTGTCTTTGAATTCTAAACCATGATAGGAAAAAAAATGAGGAACAAAACAAAGTTCGAACCCCAACCTCATATTAGTTCTTCATTGATGATGTTGCATAGAGGAGGATGTTGATTCGTTAATGTCGGTAAAGAAGATGAAGAATTCGAGGATGACGTTGTCGGCATTCTTCAAGGACAAAACCTCTTCTCTTGTTCTGTTTTATGATCATTCTTCATTGGAAGAAGAACTGTTCTTCGTTGGAGAATTCTTTTTCTCCCAAGATCTCCTTTTCCCAAGCTCCACCCAAATGAAAAATGTCAACCCCAAAAATAATCGATTAAGTTAATCCATTATTTAATTTTTGGCCCAAATATCCAAAAATATTCAAATTAATTAATTAATGCTCCATTAATTAATTTGAGTGAATTGGCACCATAAAGTGGGGAGCTCAATAGGCTCTCCCCACTTAATGGGATATTCAATAGACTTCCAACTTGGGCGGTCCCCACAAAATTAATCCTCACTTGGGAGGATGAGTTAGGGTGTTCCCCACCACCATAACCTCTCATGGGAGGTTAAGGTGTGGCGGTCCCCACCTCCGACATCCACATGGTGGTTAAAAAATATAAGACATGAACTTATTTTATTTTATTATTCCACGTAAACCCGAAATCTATCTTTAATTCCCGACCATCTACCGTTGAGGTGAAATACTTTTTAAGAGAATACTGGTGATGTGAGATCAACGGTGCCCCCATATTTTAATTCTAAGCACTGGTTCAAAAGTTTTAAAATCCCGCTAATATGTTTATTGAACGTACCCGAACAAAACTTTAGAAAATGATTCTGGGAACCCCGGGCCTCGGAATCACACGCCGACAGTTCTCATGGACTCGTAAAATTCCCCTGTATTTAAGAAAAAAAATACATATAAATTCTAGGTCATTACAGATTGTTTACTTCTTATTTAACCTCTTCTTATTTTCTAGGGGTAACCAGTTTAAAAGATTCATCCTGGGATGTCCAAGTCAACAATTTATCATATGGATTCTCCATCTCATGATATTCTTCAACTTTTCTTATCATATAATCAATATCATCACTTCCTTCCTCTTCTTCTTATTCAACATCCTCTTCCTATAAAATTTCATCCTCTTCATCGGGTTTCAGAATGACCATTTTCTTTCATTGTTCCCCTGGAAGTGATTCTTGTAAAATTGATTCTGGTACTTGGATTTTTTAAGATACTTTTTCTGTATCTTTGAGAAGTGCTTGAATTATTTTAGCCTCAGACATATTCTTCTTTTACTTCTTCGATTTTACTTGTTTTTCATTCTCCTCAGTATCCTTAATATTCAATTATTTTGCCTCGGTAGGGTCCAGGCCAAAGCTAGGCTCCCCTTCCGTATTCTTCTTCTTATCTTCTCTCTACTTAGCATCAACTTCATATGGATAAGTCATTTTCTTCTTAGTTATTGGATGTTCTTATTGGGTTTCCTGGACTATATGAGTATTTTATTTTACATCTGATTCCTTCCTCTTTCTATTCTTTCCACCCTTCTTGAAAATCTCAACTAATTTAGGGTTCTTGGATATAGCTTCGATATCCCTTTCAGAAAGGTCATAAAATTATCCATATTTGCTATTAAATATAACCTTCATGCTTCTTAGGTTATCATCACTCAACAACATAACATTTAAATTACTTGTCTTAGAACTACATGGATGTTTGAATGAATCTATACAAAGGACTATGATCTTGGAAAGAATAACCAGATAAATAATGACTTGCGATTTTAGGGTCCCAGTCTTGATATTCATAATTGTATGCAAGATATACTTAACTAGATTAATCTTCCTGATGTTCACAATAAAATCCCGCATATAGATATCACACATTCTCAAGGTATCCTTATCAACATTTCTGGATATGAGAAATCCCTTAACCCATAAATCTAGAATCTGAAAATTTGTATAGAGATGATTAATCATGATTTTTTTCACCCCTGATAAACCAAGGAACTCTATAAAATTCTCCTTAACAAAAAGTCATGATATTTCTGGTAAATTTTGGGTGCAGAAATCAGCTTCCCCCTCATAAATAATTCTTATAATGCTTGTATCTAAGATAAAGGAAAGGGAACAAGTTTTCCCATAACTCATGAAAGAAAACATGTATTTCCCATATTGAACAAAAAACATATGGTCTAATAAAATTCTACCAGCAACTCTAGATAAACTGGATCATGCGCCTTTGTTTTGGATACACACAAACTCTCCCAGTCATTCCACATGAAAGTATTTGAAATAAGTGAATCATACCTAGTGAAAAACTTCAAATCTAATAACCTCTATCTATAGATCTACCTTTCAGATATTTCCTTAACTGATGACAATTTTTTTTGAAGGGATGCTTCAAAAGAAATTTGGATTTGAGAAAACCAAAGAAATTCAGAACGACCCATAAGTAGAGAGAAAGAGATTTACAATTCAAGATCTTGAAAACTGATGTAGGAAAACTATTAGAGGGGCCTTTATATAGGCATTGAGGAAACATTTCACATTCCCAGGTTGAAACAATCTTGTTAAGATAATATGGTTGATATGAAAGTCGAAGAAAGATTTTGGTACATTCCAATATTTTGAGGTTTTTTTATATAACTTCATATTTTAGGAATGTGAATCTAAAATATTTTCTTCGAACTAGATGAAAAAAACCAAAAATTAAAAATTTGATTATGAAACTTTATGTACGGAAACTTACCTTTTGGATTGCTAGAAAAATTATCAGTAATGATGAAAATTATTCTTGAAGGACTTTAGGTTTCAGAAACTTTAATTAGGAAAGAAAAATTAATATACCAAATATATATTAAAATTAGAAAATTTTGGTTAAAAAAAATTATTACAAAAAATTTTGAATATGAAAATTTTGATTAGGAAAGATTTTAGTTATGCAAAATTTTGATTAAAAAAATTTTAATTATGAAAAATTTTGATAAAGGAAAATTTTAATTACCAAGAAAATGTACCCCCTATGAAAAAGACTTTCTTTTTGTAAGGAAATTGGTTTATAAAAAAGTTAATATGGAATTTTACATTATGGTTAACATTATTAACATTTTTTTAATGTATTCTAACATATTGGAGGGTAAAGAGTTTGTAAAAATATTAGAAAGTTGATCTAGCATTCAGATAAATTGAATAATGTTGTCTTCTTTTTGTGTGTGATCCCTTAGAAATTGATTCCTAATATCTATGTTTATTTCACCAGAGTGATGTGTAGGGTTTTTTCATAGGTAAATGGAACTATTGTTATGATACAATATATATTTTTTAGTAAAAATCATGTCATAGTCTGTGAGATTGTGTTGCATCCACAATACTTCAACACAACAAATTCCAGGTGATACATATTCAGCTTTAGCAGTGGAAATTCCTATTGATTCTTGATTTTTTTCATGAAAAAGAAACTAATGAATCACCATTGAAACTACAAGTTCTAGATAAACTTTTAATATGCATTATACACCCACCAAAATCAGCATTGGAAAAAAAAATTAAAACAAAATCATTTACAGAAGTATAAAGTGTCCTAAATTCAGGGTTCCCTTTAAATAGTGAGAAATTTTTTCCATTAATTTTAAATGAGATTCCATAGTATTGTATTGATATATTGCTCATAAGAATACTAAAAAAATTAATTTTGGATGAATAGTTGTCAAATATAGTAAACTTTTTGTCATACATTTAAATAATGTTTGATATACTGCTTTCCCAGCATCATCAATATCAAGAGAATTTGAGGTACCAATGGGAGTACATATACTCATAGTGATTTCAAATCCATAATTATTAAGAAGATATTTAATTTAATTATGTTGAGATATATATGTTCGTTATGGTTTTTGAGATATTTGAAAACCTTGGAAATATTTAACCCAACCATCATACTCATTTCAAACTTAGATTTATCTAGATTTACAAACTAATCTGTTAAATAATGCTGAGTTGAACAAAATATAATTCCATCAACAAAAATTTGAAAAATAAAAAAAAATTATCTTGCCTTAAAAAAATAGTTGGATAAAAAGTTCCTTTAACATATATATTTTTATAAAAAAATCTATAAGTCTATCATACAAGGCTCTAGGAGATTCTTTAAGTCCATATAAAGCTCTAGTATGTTTGAAAACATGTTCAAGATGTATTGTGTCATTAAGACTTGGAGGTTGTTCAACATAAACTTCCCATTGAAAATATCCATTAAGGAAAGAACATTTTACATCCATTTGAAAATGTTTAAAATTAAATAATGATGCAAAGGAAAGTAAAAAGGGAATAGATTCAAGTATAGCTACTAGAGCATAGGTTTCTTCATAGTCTATTCCATCTTATTGATTATAGCCTTTAGTAAATAATATAGATTTATTTCATAAAATGATTCCATTTTCATCACACTTATTTATAAATACCCATTTTACTCCAATGATAGTGGTTTCCTTAGGTCATTCAACTAATATCCACACATTATTCCTTTCGAACTCATTTAGTTCATCTTGCATGGCTTCAATTCAATCAACACCACCTAATGAATCATTAGTACTTTTTGATTCTAATTTGGAAATAAATGCTTGATGTTCTAATTCATTCTTAAGTAACTTCTTGTCCATATTGGTTGAATTAAATAACCAATTATACTATCACTAGGATGATTCTTAAGAAACAATTTATTTAGGTTATTTAAAACCCGTTAATCAACATATGGTTGAAAATTATCTGGGGTAAATGCATCAGTAACATTCTCAGGAAAATTTTCCTTATAAGAATGATATTCTATCAAGGGATGATAGTAAGTTTTCGAAAATACATCTAAAGATATTGGTCGGGGTTGTTTAAAAATAAAAGAACCAGTTTCATCAAATTTAATATGTATTTTTTCTTCAAAAGAACAAGTGTTTTTATTAAAAACACTATAAGACTTAGAAGTTGTAGAGTAGCCTAGGAAAATTCCATCATAAAATTTGTGTGCAAATTTATGTAGATTATATTTAGTATTCATAATTAATACTTTGTAACCAAATACCTTAATGTTTGAAATTATAGGTTTTCCACAATTCCACAATTCGTAAGGGATTTTGTAAGAAAAGGTTTAATCAAAACATGATTTATAGTATAGAATTCAGTACTTATAGCTTCAGCACCAATGTGTTTTGAAATAGAATATTCACTCAACGTGGTTCAAGTAAAATCTTGAATAATTAAATTTCTTCTTTCAACAACACCATTCTATTGAGTAGTTCTTTGTGTAGAGAATATTTGAGTAATTCATTTTTCATTAAAAAAAGTTTCAAAATTCAAATTTTTAAATTATTCTCCATGATCACTATGAATAGTTATCAAAGGAATGATTTTCGCATTTTTAACATGGGATCTAAATATTTTGAAATAATAAAATGATTCATATTTCTTTACTATAAAATAAACCCATGTAAATCAAGTGTAATCATCAACTAAAAAATATATTTTCCTCCAATAATTTCAGTTTGTGATGGACCAAAAAGATTAAAATGCACTAAAATCAGTGCATCAGAAGTTGAGACTTCACCGATCGATTTAAGACATGATTTATGTTTCTTTCAATATTGAAAAGGATCAAAAACATCTGAAGAATCAAATCTAAGCTCAGGTATATCCTTAACAAGTTTTTTCCTGGAGATTATCCATAGGTTCCTAAGGTTACAATGTCCTAACCTTCTATTCCATTACCATGATAGACCTGCCATATCACTAAGGCAAGGTAGATCTGGGATCCTTAGGTATTCTATGTTTAGTGTGTATACATTATCTTGCCTATGGGTAGAAAGTATAAACTCTTCCTTAGAATTGTGTACTTCGAACTTATCATTCCTAAAATTTATAAGGTAACATTCATCACATAATTGAATTATGCTATTGTGGTTGTGCATAAAACCCTAAACAAATAAATCATTTGAAATCAACAGTTTTTCAAGAAAACAATGTTATCTATACCAAAAATTTCTTCCTAAGAATTATCTATGACAGTTACTTTTCCTATTTTCGTCTTGATAATATTTTTAAAGAATTTATTATTACCAGTCATATACTGGGAACATCCACTATCCACGTACTATGTATTTATTTTGGTACATTATTTTTTCATGAAAATAAAAGATTTAGACTTTCATAATAAATATTTTCTTGGATCCAGAAATTTCAGAAAGTATGATTTTAGGGATCCATTTTTTTCTTAAAAAAATAAGAATTATGAAAATTTAAAGATTGGGTTTTGTTTAAAGAACAATTTTTCTACCAATTTCCACCATACTGTCATTTTGTGAAAAATGGAGAACTTTGGGGAACAAAATAGTTATTACTAAAAACTGGTTTAGAATAGGTATAACCAAATCTAGAACAATTACTTAAAGTATGGATTTGAGAAGACATCTTGTCAAAGTTTTTCTTACTAGAGGTGAAGGTTAACAAACATTTCCCTAAAAAAATATTTCTCACATTTGTTTAATAACTAAATTTTTATCCTCAAAAACATAATTTTTAGAACTAGAGTAAGCCTCTAATGTATTTTTCTTAGAAATTTCATTTTCATGATCCTTAGAAAGTTTATCCTTATCAGAATTAACTTCCTCATGGTTTTTAGAATTTTTTTCATAATTAATTTTTTTTATCAAGATCTTTTGAAAAATCTAAAACTTCATTAGTTAAAATAGATATTCTAGAATTTTTTATTTATAACTTCTTCTTTATTTTTGAATTTTCATTCTCATGAAGCATGGAAAACCTAGACACTTCTTAATAAGAAAGTAAAGTATTATCTTCTGATGAGGAAGATTTATCATCTGAAGATTCATAATATTTATCATCAGTATAATTTCCATTCAAATATACATTATTAATAAATTCAGAATTGTGTACCTTGGCCATTAGACAATGATTTTCAATGGTTTTTTTGGCTAGTATACCAATATTTTTCTATCTAGAAGATTCATACTCTGAAGATTAATTTGTAGAGTCACCACCACTGGAACACCAACTATCAGTATCCTTCAAAAATTTCTTAGCCTTAGTCTTGTAATACATCTTTCTATTTCTCTTAGAATGCTTTTCCTTCCTATCTTTCCTTTTGAGCATGGGAAAATCTCACATTATGTGTCCATCCCTTTTTCATTCATAGAATGTAAATTTCGAGTCTTTCATGTATTTTTTTATTACTTATTATATATATACTGAATGTCTATCTTTCCAACTATCTTGTTTATCCTTCGAGCATGATTAGCTAGCTCATTCTCAGAATGTTTAATTTCACTTCATTCAGATAGAAAGTGACATTCTTATACATGGATCTTGTAACCCTTTCAAGAGTCATGGATTTAGTAGTAGTAAAGGCAACACTCCATTACCATTCTTCTTTTTATTCATATCAACATCTCCTTTCGTTCTTGTCTCATGTTGAAGAGTTACAAAAACCTCATCAAGTGTAATTTGAGATACATTCCTATTCTCATCAATATCTGTCCTTTTAGATTCCAACTCATTAGGCATAATATCTATAATCTTTTGCACAAGAGCTTCATCATTAAGACCATTATCTTCCATAAATTGTAAGTTGTTGATGATATTCATAAAACATTGTTGAACCTTTCATACTGGATTCCCATAAGGGAATAAGAATACATGATATCTTGGTCTAAGCATAGCTCTTCTAGTTTCTATCACTTTGGAAGTACCAAAATGAGTAGCCTCAAGTTTCTCTCAAATGATATTAGCATCTTCACAAGATGAAATTTTACTATATATATTCTTAGTCATAGAACATAACAATGTATTTCATAATTGGTAATTTAGTTAATATTCTTATTTTTCTTGATTAGTAATGGTTTTGACTTCTTTATAAGGATTTTTGTAATCTCTAGTAAGCATGAAAAAAATTTCTACTCTAGTATTATCAAAAAAAATTGATTATGTCTCTCATGTACTAATAATAATTACCCTAAAAATAGGGGGTTTGGTAGGATTTAGATTTTCAATTTACCCAACATTCATTCCTATCATTATATAAGAATAAATCTTTCCACAAAAAAATTATTAATAGTAAAAGTTTGAAAAAAAAGATAAAAATCTCAAATCAAATCTTAAGAAAGAAAATTTAATCAAGAAAAATTTAGAACAATGAAAACTTGAGTAAGAAAACAAAGATGTAAATATAAGTATTTCAGAGACCTTATTTTATACCAATTGTTGGATTGAAATATTAATGTAGATGCACAATTATAAGAGGGGGTGAATTGTAAGTTTAAAAATGTTTGTTTTTAACTATAAGGAAAACAATTTTAAACAATTTTAAACAAGGTAAATTCACAATACCTCATATAGTTATACTAAAAAATGTTATAGGTTCCAGAAATATGGTTCTTGAAAGGAAAATTATGAAATTTTTTCTTCAGTAAAGATTCTAACGTAAAGCGTATAAATTCTTATTTATTATAGTACATAAAAGAATAAAAATGTATAAGAACATTATAATCTCTTCCTTTATCAAAATATATCAGAAATAAACTTGAAACAAAAAAAAGTAACAAGTATGAAATATTTTAACCCAAAGAAAAGGGTATCCAATAACCTTGGATAAAGGTCCCTTGATTTATACTTTCAAGAAAGTTTGTCTTACCCGCACCGGGGTATGCCCATGATAGGAATATAATAATATGTCTTGGTATCCCCACAATCCCTCGATCATTAAGTTAGTCAGAACATCTATCTTCTAATCCCCATAATTCCTTGAACTTTATGTTAGTCGGAATATCTCTCTTCTTATCCCTATAAGCCCTTGATTGTACTCAGAAACAATCGAAGTCGTATGAAGTAAGCTGAATAAGAAATTCAGTATGCACAAGGCATGAGTGTCTCTCTCTCTATAAATCACTTCAATAGAATGAAATCTCAATATTGATGTAACAGTTTTTTATCTCAATCAAATGAGCTCCAATTTATAGGCACTTCTCCAACGGTCGGCTCCCTCCTCCAATGGTCATATTTTTCCTTGAATTTCAGAGGGAAATATACACATGTCACTCAAACAACAGCTAGTTAGAAACATATTATAGAACATTATTTCCTAAAAAGTGAAAGGAAAATGATGTTACTAACCTAAATCTATTTTTTGGAGTCTAAGGAAAAATATAATTCGGAATCTAACCAAATAAATATTCAGAGTCTATAAGACAATGATATTAAGATTCATTTTTTCAAAGAGTTCAAAATTTAAATTCTATAGATTTCAGAGTCTTAATACCAATGAATTAGGAATCTTAATTCTGAATGATTCTAAGTCTATATTCAAAGGAATTTGGTGTATAAATTTCTAAGGAATTCGGAGTCTGAGTTCTGACGAATTCAGAGTATGAATTTCGATGATTTTAGAGTCTGAATTCTAAAAAATTTGGAGTCTGAATTTTAGAAATTCAGAGTCTAAATTTTTGTGAATTTAGATTCTAAATATCATAGAATTTGGAGTATGAATTCGGAGTAATTTGGAGTCTGAATTATAAAGAATTTGGATTCTGAATTCTGATGAATTCGTAGTCTGAATTTCATAGATTTCGGAGTTTGAATTTCAAAGAATTCAGAGTCTTAAAACAGAACACTCTATATCCAAGGAATTATAATATTCCTAGGTTTTACATAAGAATCATAATTTTATACTTAGTAATAAAATGGATTTGGTTTAGAGTGTTTGTAAAATAAAACAATGAAAACATATGGTAAGGCTGAATATTTTTTTATAGAAGGAAAATTTTCCTTATGATAATAATATTTAGTGAAAAACAATTTACCTTAAGATAAAATATTTTTTATTTTCAAAACATAGAGGATTAGAAAAGTCATAATGAAACATTATTGACTCAACATGCATGTGAAGAAGTTTTCATTTGTGTATCTGGGAGTTACCTTATCTAACGGTATGGTTCGCTAGGAATTGTTTGATGGTTTCATTAATAGTATCATTGCACACATTCATAACTGGAAAAATTGTTTCCTTTATTTTAGAGGAAATATAACCCTTGTTAACATTGTTCTTACCTCTATAACCATGAACTTCTTGACTGTTGTCAAACCTCTAGAAGGTACGGTTCTCTTTATGGAATGTTTTTTGGATGGCTTTGTGTGGGATGGCCCCCAGACCAAAAAATGCCATTGGGTGTCCTAGGCTAGGCTTGCTAAACCCATAGAGGAAGTAGGCGTCGGCTTTTAGTGTTCTAAGGAATACTTGTAGGATCTCCCTTCTATAATTTCCTGGGACATCATATGAAAAAGGTACCTCTAGGCTACCCTCATGTGAGGGAGATATGGTGATGACTGGAGGAGTTCGGGTACCAACAACAGGGGTAATTGAAGATGGTCGGAGGCCTAGCGGAGTGCCTGAATGTTTTGAAAGAAAATGTTAGTTGGGTTGTTGGTAGGGTTGAAATTCAGTTATGGAAGGATTCATGGGATATGGATGATCCTCTCCTCTACCCGGGGTGCCCAGTTCCTAATATGTCCTTTAGGGATGCTTTTGACCATGTTCATTTCATTGAGGTCATCATCAACTCTCAATAGAAACTTGTTTTTAACAGCATCGATCTAGGGGTGGATCAAGACAGGTGTTGTTTTTTTTAATATGTTTTAGGAGGTTATAGTAGAAAATAATTCCATGAGGGCGTGTATAAGTTTCTAGGTTCAGATGTTCTTTCAGGAAAGTTGTCGGTGAACTTCATTCCAACAAAACATAATTTCCTGGTTTGGAGGTTGAGGCATTGCATGCTTACAACTGATGATAGTATCTAAATGTAGGGGATCAGATTGTGTTCCCGATTCTAGTGTTTTTAGAACCTAGGTAGAGAGATTCCCCATGGAACCTATTCTTTGGGGTCGAGTGGGTGACATTCCTATAGTCTTTTGTCGCGCAACTTCTTGGCATGGCTTCGTGTGGGGATTTTGTGGATGAGTTTTTGGGATCTTACTTTCACAAACTATGTTCAGCGAAATAGAACACCAAGGAATGTGTTGTTGTCATCTCCAATGTCTAATGGGATCTCTAGGAGGCATGGAACTCCAAGAGGAATGATGTCTCTATTTCATTCCTTGGTTTGAAGGTGCACCAGATTATGCTGGTGTCTAAAATTCAAATGCACAAGCGTGGGAGAGGGATCTCGGGCCTGTTGTGTTGGTTGCTTCTTATTTTGGGGAGGGGTCCCCCACCGGTTCATCCATCTCATCCAAGATCTTGGGTTCGGTTGTTGTCCCCTAGGCCATGTATGAATTTGAACATTAATGGCTCTTGCACTCATGGTGTCATGCGTAGATGTGGGATGTTTCATGATAGCATCATCTTGGTCCTTATTCATTTCCGCATCTACCATGGGCCTGGAAATTCAGTCGGTACTAAAGAGAGAGCCCTACACTGGGTAATTTCCTTGTGAGATCTCTACAGCCTCAAGCTCAACAGTGTGGAGATAGATTCTGAATTCCTTATAATCTCATTGTCAATGACAAGGTCCCACCCCAGTACATTTCGTAAATCCCTAGGGTGCACAGAGAGTGGATTGGTAATGGTCTAGAGGTAAGGTATATCTTCTAGGAAGGTAAATAAACATATGATGCTTTGGCCAGTTCTATAAAAGATGAGGCCGCCTTCATTCTATTTCATACTTTTCATTCCCATAACTTCGCATGTAAGGGGTCGGATTTTGGTGATGCCTTGGGCCTCCACCACATTCATCACTCATAATTGTCCATGTGGTTTTGATTCATTCAATAAAAAAGGGGAATTAGAGGAGGAGGAACTATTAGTTTTTTGATGCTTATAGGTACAGGATAATTATTCTCATGAATTTTAAACCTTGTAATCATCAAGAAGGGGGTTACGAGGACATACCCTGAAATAAAAAATACCCATATTATATGTGTCCTCGGGTATTTCTAACTATATATGTGTGTATTTGTATATATTTAGGATATTATAGATGATGAATATTATAATCAACATATATTGACATTTTTATGTAAATATTGGAAACATATTTTCATGGTGTGTTAGGATATATTCAAGTTTTGATAACATATATGACATTAATTAAATAATTCAAGAAATTATATTTTTTATTTAATGTTATAGAAGATGAAATTTATACCATTTAGATTGAAATTTAACTATCTGATTAAATCCATAACCCCCATAGTTCATTGATGAGTTCATATCCGAATATCAAGTAAGGATAAGTCACTAATATAGGTTAATAACAAAAGTTTGAAACATTTATTATGAGATATAATTATAAAGGGATTTCATTTAATAGTAAAATTTCATATGATATAGTTATCATTGCGACATTATCTTATTTCCATATGGGTGTCTTAATGTATTTCTAGATTTCATTTATAGACTTTAGTAAATTTATACTAATTGGACAAAGAAATTTTCCTATAAGGTCACACAATAACTCTTTCCCAAATCTCAGAAAAAATTATTTTATATTTAATATTATGATTAATTATTATTCTTGATTTTTATAGAAACCCCATAATCCAAAATTAAGAAAAAAATTTAGATATAATGAAATAAAACCATAAATATAGAGTTTAAAAAAATTAGGATTTTCATAGATCTTGATGACTCGTATAAATTTTTATTTTGGTATAGTAGCCTCATATGAGCTCCTAATCCTTGGTTTAAATTTTTTTGGCTTACAATCCAGTTGATTTGGACCGAGATGTTCCTTTCGGTTGTGTTTTAGGTTGATTCTGAACCTAATTTTATGATTTTTATGTTATTCAGAATATGCCTCTTAGAAAGGTCCCTGATGTTTATAGTGGTTCCTGCCATATTTATGGTTCTCCTTAGTTTCTACCCATCTTCCATGGAAATTGTGTTCTGTTAGAGGCAGTAAAGTGGTTTGAGGATGCTGAGCATGTCTTCAAAATGTTTGGAACTCCCAATGTAGTTAGAGTTCTTATTGTTCTATGTCTATTTGGGGGGGTCTATCTTTGGATGAATGTATGTTTTTTCCCACCATAGATGAAAGTTGGGATGATGTGGGAAGATATTAAGTCCAAAATTATCTGTTGGATTGTACCCGAGGAGGTGAAGATGAAGAAAAGGGAAGAGCTCATGGGTGTATAGCAAGGTCTGGAGGTAGTGAAGGATTTCTGAACACATCAATGGCAGAGTTCCTTTTGTCCGAAGGTGGTGTTATAGGATCTATTGAATGATTATCTTTTCAATTTGGGTCTTAATCATGAGTTCTTGGAGAAAGTCCTCATCTCCAAAGATCTCTATTTTGAGAAGTTTATAGAGGAAGCGTCTTTGGCCATGTTTTTTTTGAAAAAAGCATAACCACATTGTCTCAGTTGTTTTCTACCGTGTTGGGGTGCTCATTCCTACAATTAGTATTGTTTTTTAATGTATGTAAAAAATATTATTTATGAAATTTTATAAAATGATGTTTTAAATGATTATTATATAGTGTTTTTCTGGTATTTGTGTTGTAAATTAAATTTCATTTCAATTATATATTATGATGTGTTTTTATTAATATTTGGTCTGTTTTTTGGTGTGTTTTTGTTGCTACGTTGCAGTGTGCTATAATAGTACACTATATCAGTTCTTTTAAAATCACCAATAATGAATACATTTACGAGAAATTTTAAAATTTCGGATAAAAATTCCTTTATCAGTGCTTATAAAGAACTGATAAAGGATACCTTTACTAGTGAAAAAATAACTAATAAATGGGACCTTTATCGATACTTCAAAAATCTCATATAAAGTTCATACTTATCTGTTCTATAGTTATCACTGATAGACGTACCCTTTATCAGCGATATTTGGGAACTGATAAAATTCAAGGGTTTTTTTAACTTTTTTCAAGTATTTAGCACTTTTCTAGAGATGATAAAGGCTATTTCTAGCTCTATTAAAGGCCAGTTTTGTAGTAGTGATTTCCCATAGAAGCAAGAATTTCCTCTGGAAATATAAACCAGATCAACTTGACATCAACTTAAATTGAGGGAGGTTGATCAAAATACATAGAATCCATTGAAGTTAAACTCTTCATCTTATCCAATAGAGAAGCATTACTGGAAGAAAATGAGGTTCTTATAACATCCATAGAAAACCTCAAAGACTCCATATCACTTTTAAATTTATGATTATAAATTTACACATCTGGAATGTGATTATTATTATCTAGATGAATAAGAAATAATACAATCTCAAACAAGTGATTCACATCAGTCTGATTGAGCTGAGTAACTAGATGTTCATAACACCTCAAATATATGTCAAAATCAGCAATAAGACTGTGTCTTAAGAACTCCAAATATATCCTAGAAATAGAATCTGTTTTCATTGGTGCAACAACAAGTGTGGGCACAATATCCTCTATAGGCTTTGGTCTAACAATAGGATAATATTAACCAAAATAATGAATCCCACCAATATGATCAATGTTCTCAACCATATATCCCTTAGGATCTATTCCATCTCTAGTAGAGAAACCTGGTCCTCCATCCTTTGGTGGAATGTTGTGGTCATCAATTGAATCATCATATGCATACCAAGATTCTTGGAACCTAGGGAAGGTTCCCCCTTAGAGGATAACATACCCTCATATAAAGATTACCTTTGATTCTCAATAACTTCCCCTATAAACATATTTGGACTCTGAATAGTCCAAACCAAACAAAATAAAACTTGTAAATTTCTCCCATTCATTATTAACATCATCCACATTGATAAAACTAGGTGATTTATCCCCCTCAGAAGGAAATATGGTTTCTCCACTAGAAGAAGCATCATCATCATCTAGGTAATGTAAAACTAATATATCCAAGATCTTAGATCTAGTTGAACAAGATCTCCCTATATGTGTATGTCTAGGTGAGCTAGGTCTCTGCATAGATCTTGTTAGAGAAATAGAACCAACAAGCGATAGATGATGTATATGTATCCTTTCACCATCAATACCATGATTATGTCCTCTACCATCATTTTCCTCATCATCATCTTCATCACACTTATATCCATTATCATCATTACCATATTTTCTACTATACTCATTAAAAACCTCCAAAACCACATTAAATGATTTAAAAGAAGAATTTGTAGTCCTATCATCTCTAAAAACTTCTATATCATCATTATCACCATCATTATCACATAACAAACTCTATTTTACTAGAATAGAGGAATAAGGATTTTATAACAACCCGACTTATTATTTCACATTAGTAATTGATTTATTACATAAACATACACTCAATACACCCCAAAATATTGATATGTATAGTGTATTTTGGAATAATATACGGAACATAACATATTGAATATATGATATAATGATATTATTGAAAACGTCCTTAATATTACTCTAAAATTTCTATGTATTTTAAAACTACAAGGAATATCCTAGGGAAAAACATAAGAACAGGGTGAGATAAAAATCCAATTAATGGTATAAACATGGTATAAAAATGATTCATGTTAGCAAATATGCATATAAATGGGGTATTAAAAGATTAGTAATCATAAAAAATGAATAAAGAGACATTATAAAGCCTGATAATCCAAAATTCAACATGGGAAATGTCGAAAAAACATAAAACATTGAATCATAAACATTTTTCAAGGTTAAACCTGAAAAGAAATTATGGTGGAAAAAATAACATATAGCAATCATGGTCACTCCCTATCCCAATGTGACATATCATGATATTATACATTACCCAATGTATTGGAATATCTAGGTACACCCATCAAATTCATTTCATTCACATTCTTACGTGTTCCACATTGATCATTAAACATGGATTCATTCATCATCATAATATGGTACATTATTAACAAGTGTGGAATATATATGTGTAAGTCCCCAATAATAATTTATATGTGTATATATTTTTACAACCTTGATTATAAATTTTTATGGTATTCAAAACATAATTTTCTTGGTAGGTAAGATCAAAGTGAAATTTCAGCAGTATAATGGCATCACCTAATGATTTTTAAAAATGTGTTGATGGATAAAAAGGCATATAACATCTCATAAAAATATAATTTTCAGTTTTAGAGACATGAAATATTATAACCCAACATTATAAATATAGAAATATAGGGAATAGGGTAATGAAGAAACTAGAATAGAGAAAACAATTGTAACTATATTTTGGCATGGTAACGGGTGTATAAATAAGATCATGGGATTATTAATGAGGGGGGAAGGGGTATATAATAATTTATATATTAAATGGAATGTTATGGAAATATATAATAACAAATTTCAATATAATAAATTGTAATTTAAGAGACATAATATAACAGATGTTCTTGAATGGAAATGGGAAAAGGGAAATCCCTTACGAAATTTCAGCATAGTAACGACTAAGGTGAGGGTAAAAATGAGAGAGTATAAATTTTTTACCATTAAAATACCATTACATTTAAATATAAGTAATTATAATACATGAATTAAAATATAACCAATTGAAATTATTAATTCTAACTTTAAAAAGGTTTCTTGAATTGAAAGAAAGATAGGTAGGTGAGGATCCTTTACTTGAGTGTGTGACTCCAAAATCATGGAGAGGCTATTAAGATATTGGGGTTACACTAGGAGGACTATAGGTAGAGGAATAAAGAGTATGGTTGTGATCAATGGAGTTTGAGTGATGAGAAATGGTATCTTGGGTAGGATTATAATGAAAAAGTGGTGGATTTATTTATTATTTATGTTTGGACTCTCAATAATAAAATATACAAGCCCAGAAACCAAAATAATGTTTTTCCTATGGTTTCTACCAAATGGGAGTGGTATACATTATTGTATATGTTCAATGTTAGAAATTTAAAAAATAACGCCATTTCCTATGTGGAGGTGTGTTATACTCCTAAAGAAATGAGTTTAAAATCATAAAATATAATACATGTTTTAGATGATTCCAAATTTATTCATAAAACAAATAAAATAAACATAAAATCATATTATTATAAATTTAAAACATATATTTGGTCGTTCATATCCTTTATAATATTTATTACATCACTTTTGGGTTATTATGATGTTGTAATACACAATGTATATTTATATGATATTAATTTTTTACCTTAAAATGTGACTATATCAGACAATTTAAAAAAATGGATAATTTTGAAATTACTATTCAAAAAAATATTCATTTTATATAAATAATTTTTTAAATTTTTAAAATTTCCAATTGAAAATAATTATTCTCATTTATTGAGAAATGTTGGGTTTTTACATATAACAGTTTTTCAACCCGTAATAAAAATTACATTAGACTCTATAAAAATTATATGATAATTTATATTTTATAAAAATTCGTTAATAATAAAACATTATTAAAAAATATTTATTCAAAAAATCTATTTATTCATAAATTCATTAATCGAATTTTAATATTAACAAAAAATATAAGTTGTGCTTTATTGTTTAAAAAATCATTTACAATGTAAAAATAATAGAATAAAAATAATTTTCTAATTCTAAAAAAACAATTTAAATATTCATATATCTAGTGTTGTGATACATATTCCCATAATACACTCATATACGCCCTTATAGTAAGGATTTAAAGGGTTGGACTTTCATTAGGTGGTTCAAAAAACAAGGTTTAGGTCGTGATCTCAACGGGTTTGAACTTCTCTCATTAACGATTTCTCTCATGATTAAGTTAGTAGATATCAGTTTGGGATTAGTCAAGGGTGAATCCAAGAAATTATATCTCCCTTCTATGTTATGATAAATGGGATTCATACGGTATGATCCTACTATATGAGGCCATTACTTCATTTTTCGCTGTGAATATGATTGGTCAAAACTGTATATTTATACTAACCTTGACCATTGTTTAACGGTTATATTATCAACAGTAATGATACATAATGATTACTTAAATCCAATTACATATAATAAAAAAGTAACTTCATGTTTTTTCTATTGCAATATAACTTAATAATACATTTAATTAAATTATAATGGGAATTTTATTTATAACATTTTAGGTCTTTACAATCTTCCCCAATTAAGAAATTTCACCCTCAAAATTTTTGTTCCCCACCCTAAAACAAATGAGTGTAACTATGCTTCATCACCTCATTAGGTTCTCATGTTTCTTCTTAAAAATTTTTGTTTCTTTATAACACTTTTACAATGTGTATTTTCTTATTTAATATAAATTTATCTCTAGGATCTAAGAATTTCACTTTTTACTCTTTGCCAGAAAGTTCATTTCTTAATGGTACCACCTGTTTCATGAGTACATGTGAGGGGTATCATTGGTAATTTTTCAAGAGGGATATATAGAATACATCATGTACTTGAGATAGTTTCAATGGGAAAGAAAGTTGATATTCCACTGCTATAATGTAATCAAGGGTCTCTAAATGACATATGTATATTGGTCTAAGCTTTCCATTCTTCCCAAATCTCATCACTTTCATCCATGGAGATATGCGGAGGAATACCATGTATCCAAAATCAAACTCTATGTCTCGTAGACTATTTTCCACATACTCTTCTATCAACTATGAGAAACCTTGATGTACTACTAAACCGTTTTATCCTTTTCCCACCATTTACTCAACCATTTTATGACATATCTGATTGTGTTCCCCAAATTCATCCCAACATGATGGTGTTGTTCAAATATTCTCATAAATGGCTTCATAGGGATCCTTTTGAATACTATAGTGGGAGATGTTGTTTTAAGTGTACTAGAATAAAAAAATATGTTGTTCTTATCCTCCATTGAAGTCCATAGAAAATGGTTACAACATGTATTTCAGCATCTGAATAATCATGTCAGATAGTCCATTAGTTTTTGGATGATTGGTCATAATGTAGTTCATCTTAGTTTTTAGAGTATGTTGGAATCTTTTCCAGAACATAGAGGTGAATCTTGGATCTCAATTTGATATAATAGATATTGGTATTCCATGTATACTTAACATTTCCATAATGTATATCTATGAAAGTTTATCAAGGGAAAATCCTATCCAATTAAAATGATGTGTGCAGTCTTTGTAAGATGATCCATAACAAACCAGATAACATTATTTCCTCTGGATGTCTTTAGAAGTCCTATGACAAAGTCCAAGGTTATGATTTCCATTTCCATGTTCATATGTGTAATTTTTATATCATCCCCTTAGAATTATACCTTTAATCATTAACTTGCTAACATAATAGCCACATTGATATATATTCAACGATCACCTTATTTATATTGTCCCACTAATAGTTCTCATGAAGATCTTGATACATCTTTGTGCTTTATAGGTGAATGTAGAATGTTGAACTGTGTGAATCTTCCATGATTTCCTTCATTAACTTGGTCTTTGATATAAAAAATAGTCTTGAACTAAATCTCACAATTCCTTTTTCATTAAAATTGATATATGAGGATTTCCCTTTCATTTTGGCATCCCATTTCTTCTGAATTCCCACATTATTTCTTTGATAATACTTTATTCTTTCCAAAATATATGGTTGTGCAATAATTTTTAAATGGATTGAAGATATTCCTCTATTTATGAATCACATGTACATCCATTGTAGGTTTATGAATGTCAGTTCCTTATCAATTTTCATCATTGAAAATGATGTATGATCCTTTCTTCTTCGAGCATCCACAACCTTATTTACTTTACCAGGATGGTAGTGTATTGAGAAGTCATAATCATTGATTAACTATAATCATAATCATTGGTACATATTAAGCTCTTAACTATTAATATGTATTTTAGGCACCTGTGATTAGTTTTAATCTCACACTTCTCCCCATAGAGATGATGCTTCCAGATTTCTAATTAAAAGATCACAACTAGCAACTCCAGATCATGAGTGGGATAGTTTTTCTCATGAATTTTCAAATTCATGGAGGTGTAGGATATCAAATAATAATTTTTCATTATTAAACTACCTAATCAATTATTTTAAGCATCACTATATTCCACAAAGAGTTCCCTAGTTTTTGGTAGTGTGGGAACTGGTGTATGGATACGATTCTTTTTGATCTCCTTAATGATTTCCTCACATTAAAATTTCTTAAAAAACATCACTCCCTTCTATGTAATCATGGTAATAGGGTTTGAAAATCATGAGTAATTTCTCAAAAATTGGTGATAATACCCAGATAACCCAAGTAAACAACATATATTTGTCATAGATGTTGGCATTTTCTATCCTTCAATTGCTTACATATTTGAATGGTCCATAGTAATATCCTTTCCTGTTTTGATATTATCCATGAAAGTCACATATTTGAAGAGTAATATACATTTTATATACTTTTCATAATGTTTCTCCATTCATAGGGTCTTTCGTATAATGATCAAATTCTGTCCATGCTCGTTCTTTGTCAGGAACCAGCCTAGGTACCCCAGTAACCCGATAACCAAGCCATTCCTAACATTACTTGAAGGGTGTTACCGATCCCCACAGGTCGGAAACTAGCACCAGACATAATACAACATACATGGGGGAATGATTTCTACCACAATAACATGGAAGAAAAGATAAAAGAAATTATGCATGTAAATAGAAAAAATCCACTGGATGTAAAAGTACCAGAATACAAAGAGACATAAAATCCAAAGTACCAAAACCCAATGTACTAAACGAGAAAACATCCCCAAGGTCCTTAAGGAAAAAAACCAACATTTAAAAAGCTCAATGGAAGGATCCACCTCCAAGATACCCCTTCACATTTCACATGCCTAGAAGAAGAATGTCTACAAACACCAGATGGAAAAAGTATGGAGTTAGCCTAAGCCTAGTAGGATTCCGAAAAAGATCCCATAACAGATTCCAAATATTGATTATCTTAAGATAAGACTTCAATTTCTAAAATAAACAGGTTTGGAAATTAAAAAGCAAATTTAAAAAAACATGCTAAAGAGTTTCCAAATGATGGAAATTTACATTAAAGAACAGGATTTACCTTACACGAGATGGAACATTTCTATAAAAATGACATAAATAATACATTTAAATAAAATAGTTTATATAAATTCAGTGGGCATGTAATGAAGTTCAAATAAACATTGGCATACAATTATATCTCAAATATAAATAAATAAGTGAGCAACATGGTCATTTTCCAAAAGGTACAATAATATTAACTAGATATAGGATTATCCACTCTCTATGTGAACACAGAAAAATGTTTATACACACATCACCATGACACTAGCCAAAGAAGACTCGTTACCAACTCATCAGGGATGTGACCCACTGCATGTACGTTTTAGAATGTTGTAATTGTATAGAGTGTATCCAAATAACTGACTAACAACTTAATGCTCGCATGCACTCTTACATGATTTCTGAACTATTTTAAGACCGCTTAAAAATATTATCAACCAATTATTACTTTTCAAAAATTCCAATTTCTCTCCATTAAAAAACTAAAATGGTTTTTTAAATCAACAACATGTCACTTTCACAAGATAAAACCACAGGGTTTATATCAAAATTTTGTTATCCATTTTCTATAGTTTGAATTACATTAAAAACCAATTCCATCATTTCAAAATTCATTTCCAAAATTAAATTCAATAATTTAATTGAAATCGTTTCCTTCATATCCATAATTTAAATTAAACAATTAAAATCATCAAATTTCCATAAACACACCCAATTTAATAGAATTGGGTTTTTTCCAAATTTGTATACCCGAACCATTTCAAGTATCCTGATTCACTAGAATCAGGTTTTTATCAATTTAATTGATTGAAATTTTGATTAATTGAATTTAAATAAATATTTTTTTTAAATCAATCAATACGAGGATAATCAATTTAGCTAAACGGGATGGAACCACCTACTGAAAACAACAGATATCGCAATGCTAATCCCAAATAGGGATTTGTCCATGATGAATTAAGATCACACAAATGGGAATCAATCCTAGGTTTAAGATCACAAAAAAATGTATTATATCCATAAATCAATACAAAGATCTATGTAACCATAAGGTGAAAGAGGGGGATTATGGGAGGAAGATAATGGGTGGAGGAAACTAACCAGAAAGAGATTGAAAATCATTTTCCTAGATTCATATATTTTTTTAAGGAGTTTTAAGGGACAAGAATACTTCTTCGGAGATCTATGTAATGGAGAACCATATTTGGGTCGAAGGAGGTCCGTTCGGGACCTAAAAGGGGGCTCGGGTATTATTAAAAAAATGGATCTTGGAAAAATCGGCCACATAGTTTCCTGGGAAACTGCACATGGTTTAGGAAATACATGAATAGAATGTGTGGAGCCCATTATCCAACACATGGGATTGGCCCACATTTTTTCCTAACCATGTGTAGGCCATAGAAAAACCATTCCCCTAACCAAAAATATCAATAAATTTTTTGAAAAACCCTCAAAAAACTCCAAATAAAACCCCAACCAATGCTCAACCGAAATAGGGGTTTAGGAATACTGTAAAATAGTAACGATGTGTTACAAACTCCCCACCATAAAAACTAACTATCACTAGAAATCCTATGAAGTGTCCTACATGACCAAAAGATGAGTGTACTACTCTGTCAATAGTGCATATCTCTCCCACATCTTGTGGGAATCAGAACTGTGATTCCATAGAACACGAACCAAAGGTATCGTTCATCCAAGAAGTACCTTGGTCTCACAATCAACTATCCTAACTGGACATTCAGTAACGGATAAATCAGGTTCATTTTCAAGATCACAGCAAATTAGAACATGAGATGGATTATATTGATACTTTTGAAGATGAGATACAGGGAACACATTATGTATCGACATCTATTGTGGTGGTAGTGCAAACTTATATGAAAATTTCCCCAACTCCTTGAAAAACTCGAAAGTTCTAGAAAAACACCGAGCAAGAACCCCTTGCATCCCAAGACATCAATGACCCAATTAAGGATAAAATTTCAAGAACTTCATGTCACCAACAGAGAACTCCAAAGGTCTATGGTGATGATTATCATAAGACTTATATCTTCTTTGTGCAGTCAACATCCTCTGATGAATCAGATGAATATTTGATGTCATCTCCTGCACAATTCATGGTCCAACTAAAGAACATTCACTGACCTCTGACCAACACAACATAGATTTAAATGGATGACCATATGAGGCCTAAAAAGGATCTATTCAGATCGAATACTAGTTACTATTATTATAAGAAAACTCAACCATCCCCAAATGATCATCCCATGACCCACCAAAGTCGATAACATAGGTTCATATAATATCCTCTAGAATTAGTATAGCCCTTTTGTTCTAGCCATCTAATTGAGGATGGTATCTCGTGCTCAGAAGAATGTGAGATCCCAGTGCCTCCTGAAGGCCTCTCCAAAAGAGAGAAGTAAACTGAGGATCTCTTTCAGAGAATATATAAGATAGAACCCAGTGAAACTGAACAATCTCTTTCACATAGATACATCCCAACTCCTCAACTTTGGTCATATCATAAATGGGTAATTAATTTGTCAATTTCATCATCCTATTGATCAAAAAAAAATGAAATTCTTTTTTCCATTGGGTACATGCCAACCCAACCACAATGTATATTGGGATCTCATCCCACTTCCTTGTAGGGACTATATGTGGTTGAATTAAACTTGAATGTTTTTGGTGCACAACATTCAACGGTTGGCATGTATAGAAACGAGAAACAAACTCACCAATTCCTCACCTCATATTTGGCCCCCAAAACTTCTGCCTCATGTTATAGAAAATCATTGTGGTTCTTGGGTCCCCATACCACTATGAGTTATGGAAACCCACCATCACAACATTCCTTATCGAATATGGTACCACAAAACAATTATGATATCATATCATTACTTCTTTGGAGAATGACCACTAAGGAACTATTCCCACACCATTAAGAGAGTCTATATTGCCACAGAATTATTTATTATGTTGTTGTTAATGAAGAATCATTTCAAGAAGAGAGGATTTCAACTGCACAGTAGCAAAGGAATCCTAGACCAATGCCTCCTAAAATACAATATTAAATTGTGCAAAGAGATCCATCATGTTCCACTCTTCCAAAGATTCGTTCACTACATGGGTTAGAATCTTCCCGATCAATGAATCATCAATGACATTCCCTTTCCATGAGGTATAGGATATGTAAAAGTCAAAATAATATATCTATTCAACCTAATGCCTTTTTTAGAGATTAAAATATTTTTTTAGAGGAGATATAATTCATGATTTTGAGGTCTTATAAGACAGTAAACCTTTTTCCATAAAGGTAATGTCACCTACTCTTGAGATCCTACATCACTACAACCAGTTCAAGGACATGGGTTGGAAAATTATTCTTATGCGGCCTAAGCTAACATGATCCATAGGAAACCACATGAACACATTTCATAATAACACTACCCAAACTTGAACCTAACACATCATGAAATACCAATAGCCCTACTTGACCACTGGAAGAGTCAACACTAGTGTAATAGTAAAAAGATGTTTCAGCTCACCAAAGGAACTCTGACATTTCTCACTCCACACAAACTTCATTCCCTTATGAGTAAGTGTAGTCATTAGAGAATCCATCATTGAGAAGTCCTTCATGAACCAACGGTAGTATCCAACTAAAATGATGAAGCTCTGAATCTCCAATACATTCCATGGTTGTTACCAAGGCATTAATAATTCCATTTTTTTAAGTTCAAATGGAATCCCATGTCCAAAAACCACATGTACCAATAACTTCACATCCCGAATCCAGAATTCACACTTTGAAATCCTGGCATAGATTTGGTGATTTCTCAAAAAACACAACACTGTTCATATATGATTCACATGATCCTCCTCAGATTTAGAGTAATCAAGGATATCATCCACAAATACCATCACAAATGTATCGATGTACACATGGAAAATCCTATTCATTAATTATTTGAAAAATTATGGAAAGTTTTTTTACAAAAAAGGGCCTGACAGGGTACTCATAATGTATATACCTGCTCTAAAAGGTGGTTTTCTGAATGTCAGATTATTTTACCATCAACTGATGGTAACCCGGGCGAAGATAAAAATTTGAGAAACACTTCTCCCTCTTCAACTGATCAAATAGATCATCAATCTAAAAAATATATACTTGTTGTCTGCCATTACTCAATTCATCTTTTGGTAATCAATGAAAAGGCGGAATGAACCATCATCCCTCTTGGAAAAGAGTACTAGCACAACCAAGGGTGACATGCTCAGGAGTGTAATGAATTTCTCAATAAGATCATCCAATTGAGACTTCAGCTCTTTCAATTAATCTAATTCCATTTGGTAAGAGGGAATTGAAACTAGTTGAGTACCAGGAATCACATCAGCGGAAAACTCAACCTCTCTTACTGGTGGGAAACCAGAGAAGTCTGTAAAAAACATGTCACAAAACTAAACTATGACTTCAAGAAGATCCCAACTCCATTTTTCTCACTTCATGTCCAAGGCCAAGGTTGATATTACTTTCCCCAACTCTAGATAATAAGGTCCAGACCTGCTCGACCATGGGTCCCTTTCTCTTTGATAAACAAGAGGCACACAACTAGGTGTTGTAAAGTAGACCCATCGAAGATAAAAATCAATTTATGCTTTGTTGGAAATGTGCCAATCAATCCTAAACATGGAATAAAGAGATTTTATATTAAGAAATAGAAAAATCGATTCTAGATCGACATGAGATAGAGAGAAGACATATATAGGACTACGGAGGCCCTGCTCTCTCTTCGTAAAAAGGGGTGTACAAATATCCAATGTAAAAGATAGTTTCTCTATAGGAATATTAACTAGATTAAGAATACGGGTCGAAATAAAAGAGTGAGATGTACCAGTATCAAATAGATAAGTCACTAATGACGATGAAATGGTAATGTTACATCTCACAGTTGATGGACTCGTGTATGCTTCCTCTAGAGACTCTTTTATTATGTGAATAAGAATCATTTTGGATGCCTGTGGATGGAACCCTTTTGAACATCAATAATTTTATTTCCCCACAGTGATAATAGGAGTTGATGATCATGCCCCACTAAATAGAGTATTTAAATGATGGAAGAACCTCCATAAGTTTCTTGAACGTCCGCATAAGCAACAGTTCTTGGGTGCCTCAGTGCAAACCCTCCTAGAATGTCCAAGAATGCCACAATGGTAGAAAGTCAAAGAACTTCTCCCTAGAGCTATAAGAGGTCTGGATTGATACTACTATTAAGGATCAACACACTTCCATTTTCCTTTGAAGGAACTAACTCTACCCCTGGTAGAAATAGGAACTGCCATCAACCATGACTTCCCTGCCAAGTCCATCTCAACCATCATCACCCTATCCAACATATCAACATATGTTGGAAGATTCAACAAGAAAACCTAAGAATGGATATTTGATCGAAGTCCCAACTCAAACATTTGAGCCTTCATCCTCTCAATAGAAACTATCTCGGGTGAAAAAAGAACAAACTATGCAAGGTAATTTGAATACTCGGTCACGGTTTTGTTGGCCTGCTCAAACTTGAAGAACTCCATAGCCTTATCCAACACCATCGACTCTAGATATAACTTATTGGTGAAACGAATTGGAAAGTATTTATACTGTATTCCATCATGTTTCCCTCCTGCCTCCATCATTTTCCACCATCTCCTACTCGGTCCCTCCAACATGAAGGTGGCACACCTTACCCTGATTACTTCTTGTGTCTCCAAAAACTCAAATAGACACTCTATCTTTCCCAACTATTCCTCAACATTTTGAGGTTCAATGGAGCCTTTGAATACTGGTATCTTCTAGAGAAGGAACTTTGTATAATTATTCTAAAGAAAATCACCCTGAGGATCCATAGCTAGATCATGAGCGAGAACTGAAGGTTGTGCATATCCCAGAGTTTGGATAGTGTGCACAACTACCTCAACCAGATTCAAATCAATAACAAGATATTCTTGATGAGGTTCAACAAAATTATTTTCTTGTGTTGGATTTACACATATTCTCGGAGGCATGATGATATAAAACATCAGCTAATAAAATGATAGCATTATATTAACACTCAAATTGAATAGAAAGAGAGAACATTCTCAATAGAAGGGACCAACACAACTAGAAAAATGGGTGATTGCCACAGTTCAAAACCATGGACATAGGGCCCAAAACCATGGACATAGCCTATGGACATGGTTTTTTTCAACTGTGGGTTCTATCATCGTGGAAGTATAGCCTAATATTTGGCCACTCTTTTAATCATGGAAATCGGTGGCCTATTACCATGATTTTGAAAACCGTGGCCATAGGTGTCTCTGTTGTCAATTGTGGCAGTCAACCTTTGGCCATGGATTTTACCATGGAAATAGGTGACCTATTTACATTGTTTTAACTATGGATATATCCCTAGAAAACTGTGGCAATATCCTAAATATAATGTTTGTCTAGCCAGATTTGATCCCAGCACCTTCCTTTCACGTTCCAGAAACCTAACCACTACACCAGCAAGGCTTTTGTCTATATACATCTATAATATGTTATATATATTATTAAAAACCAAGGTAGTATCCTAAAAACCTTGGAAATAGTTCTTCCCACCATTGTTTGGTGGGAAATGTTTTCTCCCACGCAAGGGTGTGAGACCTATAGCTACGGTTTTCAAAACCATGACTATAGGCCACATAACCATAGACATTGGTTTGGGAAATAGCCATGGTTTTGAAAACTATGGCTATAGGCCATGAAAAAAAGACCTGTATCCATGGTTGTGGAAATAGGTCCATGGCCATAACCTATTTTTCTAGTAGTGAAACAAGATTCAGATTACCTCCTATCCAATTCTCAATAGGGAAAAGACTAGAACTAATCCAGAAGATGTATTTCCCTGACCACCCCGAGCAACTTAAGGATTATTGCCATGAGAGCTGGTCATGCACTCACTCTTATCTACTTCCTATGTCCTACAAATATATCAAAAATTATGTTGACTTCAAGAAAAAAGAAATATTGATAGCCTCAATTGATACCAATTTTTCACGAACCAGCCCGAATACCATAGTAAACCGATAACTGAGCCGGTGCTGAAATAACCGAAAGGGAGTTCCCAATCCCCATGGGTTGGTGACCAGCACCAAGCATCATACAACATATGAGTGGGAATTATTTCTACAACAAGAAAACAAAACCAAATATAAAAGGAAATATGCATGTTAATAGGAAAAATACAGTATAAGTAAAAGTAAAAGAATACAAAGAGACATAAAAGCCAAAGTATTACAACCCAAAGTA
This sequence comes from Viscum album, assembly GCA_963277665.1. Lineage (NCBI taxonomy): Eukaryota > Viridiplantae > Streptophyta > Magnoliopsida > Santalales > Viscaceae > Viscum > Viscum album. The sequence continues at coordinate 792,441,966 of OY728120.1, forward strand.
CTAAAATGGAAAACAACTACACGGTACCTATGGAAAAAACTCACCATGTCCAATGCTCAACAATGAGATCCACCTCTAAGAGATACCTTCCTTTTGCTCGAGCCTAGAAGAAGAAGTTCTACAAACACCCAATAAAAAAATAGGGTCTTATCTTAATCCCAATAGTATTACACCAATGATTCTATAACAAATACCAAATATAGATTATCAAAAAAAAATTTAATTTTTCAAATATACAGGATTGGAAAATCAAAAGCATATTTAAATAAAACATGCTAAATAGTATCAAAATGATGGAAATTTTCTTTAAATCACTGTATTTACTTTACAAAAGATGGAACATTTCTATGATAATGGATTAATTAAAAAATTTATAAAAAATAGTTTATATAAATTCATAAGTCATTTAAATTAGTTTAAACAAACATCAACATACATTTATATCTCATATATAAATAAACAAGAGAGCAAAATGGTTATATACCAAAAGGTACAATAGTATTAACTAGCTATAGGATTATACACTAACTATGTGCACTAAAATAAATGTTTATACACACACCCCTATGAAAATGAAAAAAAAGGAGACTCATCATCAACTCTCTAATGATGTGACCCACTACATGTATGTTTTAGGATGTTGGAACAGTGTAGAGGGTATCCAAATAACTCACTAACTACCTAAGTCTTGCATGTTCTCTTACATGATGGGTGAAATATTATAATACTACTTAAAAATATGATCAATCCCATAATAACTTTTAAAAACATCTAATTTTTTTCCTTCTTAAAAAAATGGATTTTTAAATAAAAAACATGCCACTTTCACTAGATAAAAACACTAGGTCTCTATAAAAATATTTATAATCCATTTTCAATAGTTTAAAGTCCATTGAAAACCAATACCATCATTTAAAAATTCATTTCCATAATAAATGTCAACAATTTAACTGAAATAATTTCCATCAAATCCACAATTTCAATTAATCAATTTAAATAATCCAATTTCCATAAACACACCCAATTAAATTGAATTGGATGGTTTTCAAATTTCAATTCCCGGCCCATTTCAAATATCCTAATTCACTAGAATTTGGATTTTGTAAATTTAATTGAAGTACATTTGAGCAATTTAATTTAATACAAAAATTGAAATAAATAAAGAAATACAAAGATAATCAATTTTGAAAATCAGGATGGAACCAACTACCAAAAACAATGGATCATGCAATGACAAACCCAAATTGGGATTTTTTTTCCCCATGAAGAATGTCGATAAAAGAAATACGAATGTAACCTAGGATAAATATCCGGAAAGAGAAGGGTATTAGATCCACAAATCAATACCATGATCTATCAAAACCTATGGAGAAAGAAGTAGATCACAGGGGGGAGGGGTGCAGAGAATGGATGGATGAAACTAACCTAAAGGAGACCAACCATTGGTCACCTATCTTTGGATCACTTCTGGAAGGGTTTTTAAGGGAAATAATTTCTTCTTGGGAGATCCATGGAACTAAGAACCACATTTGGGATGAAGGAGGTTTGTCTGGAACCTAAAAAGGGGGCCTAAAAAATTTTAAAAAATACATCATTTTTTGGTAAAACCCATCCACACAGTATCATAGGAAACTACACATGATTAGGGAAAATTGTGCACAGACCATGTTGAGCCCAAAATCTAACACATGGAATAGGAACATGGTTTTTATTAACCATGCACATGTCGTGCGCAAACTGTGCCCCTACCAAAAAACATCCAAAATTTTAAGAAATACTCAAGAAGAAACTACAAATGAAACCCCAACAAAATATCCACCAAAAGAGTTGTTTAAGAATACATTTAAATAGTAATGGTGTGTTACATCCTATATTTTGGATTATATAAGAATATAATTAATAAAGACTACCAAAAATTTCTCGAGTTATTCTCTAAAGACTCTATTCATAATGCCCATGATGATTGCTGAAGCATTAGTGAGTCCAAATGGAATCACTATTAACTAATATTGTTGGTACCTTATACAAAAAGCGGTCTTGGGGATATATTCCTTATTCAGCATTACATGATAATATCTCAATTGAAGATCCACCTTAGAGAACTATTGTGCTCATATTAGGTTATTGAAAAAGTATTTAATCAATGGAATAAGATGATTGTTCTTTATCATGATTTTAATAATCTCATGATGATCAATGGAAGGTGACATCGACCCATCCAAGGAGGAACGGTGCACACCATGGTGAAGCACTTGGGCGTATGAACCCTTTATCAAAATTCTTCAGTTGGTTTTTCTAAATCTCCACAAGTTCCACAACATAAATTCTAAACAGAGTCTTGGATAAAAGAAACTCCCCAGGTATAAGGTCGACTGAATATTCAACCTCTCGGCTTGGAGGAAGACCGTAAAATTCATTGGGAAACAAATCGGTGTATTTCTTCACAATAGGCATGTCTTCGAGGATGGTTCTTTCCATAGACTCAATCATTTTACCTATTTTTTCTTTCTAAAGGGGAAATAAAATACATGCTGGAGATGATTTTTCTAACGAAGATTTGTCATCCTCCTTGAACTTATACAGAATCGGGGTTTGATTCACTAAATAGAGAGTCATTTCCATCTCATTGAAATTAATTTTAGATACATATAGTGAATTCCAATCCATTTTTATAATATCATAAAATTACACCAAAGGGAGTATAAAAAGGTTCTCTATAAATTAAATAAGACAAACGTTCACATGGAGGTGTCATATAATTAGGATGGAATAATTCCCCCATTTTCTATTATCATTAACAAATCTACTTTCATGGTTTGTGGCGGTGTTTGAATAATTTAACTAAATATTAATGATATGAAGGAATGCATAGAAATATTGAAGATAACCCTAAAATTCACTTTGTGCATCTAGTTCTACACTAACTGATATAGATATAGGGATGTGTACTTTAAAATTATTTAACACATAAATGGGAAAACAAAGACATTAAATGAATAACTTTTAAATTACATTTATTTCCATAACTTATGAACTTTTAGGATTCAATATTTTTCATCCATGATCTATTTCCCATATTATATTTTTATTATAATTTTTTTATTCCAATAATAATGGATTGTAATGAGCTTAAAATTTAACAAAGCATATCCCTCAAGAGTGTCAAACTAAGAGCATATTAAGACCTGTTTTTGTGTACGAGGTTACCCCGAGTTAGGATAGGAACACCTAGTTGGAGTTATTACTACATTGTATATCTCTACAAGAACCACGTCCACTTGTAGTATCATTACAACGATATATTTCTTTGAGAAGAAACATACTCTATACTTTACAGAATTTATAGATTTCTTCTTACACTTAGTCTTATCCCTAAGGATTTTCCTATAGCTTTATAATCATATTCGAAAAAATAAATAAACTTTTTATCTAATACCAATATAATAAACCTACACATTATTTCACATTAATAAATTATTTATTACATAAATTTACACTTAATAAAACCCAAATGATTGATAATTATAATGTCGTTGGGAATTAGGTATATAGCATAACATCTTGAACAAGGAATATAATGACATTTTTGAAAACATTCTTAACATGCTTCTAAAATTTCCATATCATTTTAAAATACATGGGATATCCTTGGGAAAAACATTACAAAGGGGTGAAAAATAACACCCAGTAAGGGAAAAAATGGAATAAAAATGATACATGTTAGACAATTGGAATATTAATGGGGTATAAAAGTGTATTAATCATAAACATGAATGATGGGACATGTTGTAGAATTATAATCATAAGGGAAACTTGGGAAATGTGTAAAAAATACAACACTGAATCTTAAACATAGTTCATGGCTAAAACCACAAATAAATCAGGGTGGAAATTTCCCATAAAGTAATTAGGTTCACACTCTATCTTAACCTAACGTATCATGACTCTAAACATTACCCAATGCAATAGAGTGATATATGGGTGCACCCATCATATTCATTTTATTTTAAAGCTTAATTATTCCATATAGATAATAAAACTTAGATTCATTCATCATTATAATTTATTCCAAAAAAAATTAGTGTGGAATAAATATGTGTAAGTACCAAATAAAATTATATATATTCATAAATTTGAAAACCAATAATAGTAAATGGGTATGGTATTCACTACATAATTGTTTTGTCATGGAAAATTGCAGTGATGTTTCGGAAGCATAAGGAAATCATATAAAGATTCATAAAAATGGTCTGATTAGTGAGAAAGGGGTATCAAATCACATAGAAATAAAATGGGTAGTAATAGGGACATGTAAAATCATAACACAACATTATATATTTAGAAATATAAATCATGGTGTAATGAAGAAACATGAATAGAGAAAAGAATCATAACAATATTTTGGCATGGTAACGAGTGTACATAAAGAATAAAAGGTGGATTAATGAGATAGAAAGTGGGATATCTTCATTTATATATTAAATGGATAGTAATAGTATTATGTAATAATATATTCAAACATAATAAAATTAAATTTAAGATACATAACATAAAGGAAGTTCTTGAATGTAAATGAGAAGAGAGAAATTACTTATGAAATTTTGAAATAGTAATAGATTGGGTAAGGGTCAAAATGGGAGAGTATAAATGGTAAATATTTCAAATAACATTAATTGGAAAGTACAAGAATGATAAAAAATGAATTAAAATATAAACAATTGAAATTACTGATATTAATTTCAAAGAAGCTTCTTGAATTGAATGAAAGAGAGGAATGTGAGGCTCCCTTACTTGAGTGTCTGACTCTAAAAGCATGGTATGTGATTATTTAGAGCTTGGGAGAACCATGGTAGGTCTTTTTGGTGTGGAGGAAAAAATATGGACATTTTCTAGGGAGTTTTAGTGAAGAGAAATCAATGAATGGGTAGGTTTATAAATGAAAAGTGGGAGTGTCTTTATTATTTTGGTTTTGGACTATACTTAATAAAATATCAAAAACCAAAAACAAACCCACATTTTTCTTTTGGTTTCTACCAAAAGTGATTGTTTTAATTATTTTATAAATTCAAGGGATGAAATTATTTAAATAATTCCTTTCCATATGTGAAGGTGAGTCATAATCCTAATGAAATGATTTTAAAATCCAAAAAAAATAATACATGTTTTGGAGTATTCACAATGGGTTTGTAAAATAAATAAAATAAACATAAAATAACCTTATTATAATGGGAAAAAATATATTTGTTCATGTATACCATTTGTAGTATGTGATACATCCCTTTTGGGTCATTAGGATTTCAAAATATTTAATGTATATTTATATGGTATTTAATTTTTTCCTAAAAATTCAACTATCATAAAAAATTATGAAAAATTAAATGTTTCATAATTTAGACATTTTTTATTCCAAAAAATATATTAATTTTATCTAAATAATTTTCTATATATGTGAATATTACCTTTAAAAAAAACTAACATCTTATAAAAAATATGGGTTTATTGAAAAATATATGGTTTTCATACCCTTAGAAAACTTATATCTGAATCAATAAAAATTATACAATCATTTATATTTTCTAAAAAAAATAAATTTTTTTATTAAAATATAAATTATTTAATAATTAAATAAATTCAGTAATTCAGTAATTCATTAATTAAATTTGAATATTTACCAAAAATAAAATTTGTGATTTAATATATCAAGATAGAAAACATTTACATTGTAACAATAATAGTATAAAATATATTCATTATTTTATAAAAAATGTACATTTTCATATTTATATGGTATTGATACATATACCTTTAATACACCAGTATATGCTATAATATTATGGTGTGTGATGGTAGGACTTTCATGGGGTGGTTTGACAAAAATGGTATGGTCGTGATCTCAATGATCTTGAACTTATCCCGTAAATGGTTTCACTGAATCTTGCGTTTTTAGATATCATCTTCGTATTGGTCAAGGGAGAAGCCAAAAAATGTTATCTCACATATATTTTCTATTAAATGGGATTCATAGGGTACAATACTACTAGTTTAGGCCATTAATTCCATTTTATATGTCAATTGGATTTGTTAAAAACCTATATTTATACTAAACATAACCATTGTTCAACCGAAATATTATCAACTGTAATGATACATAATAATCATTTAAATCTAATTTTATATAATAAAAAATAATAATTTTATTGGTTTTTGGTAACTATATTACCTATTAATGCATTAAATTAAATCATAATGGAAATTTTAACTATATTAGGTCAGGTCATTATAGACTTATAGGTCAACAAATAATAGCATGTCTCTTTGGAATTCCAAGGTCACTACCCACTTTAACTGAGGTAGCCACATCATAATCAACAAAAACATCATGTTTTTATTCCTCATTTAAGTACTCTATTACCTCATCTAGATTCAATCCACGATCCACCAAACTCACGGGTTTGTTAGGATGATCTATAGGATTAAAATTATCAGAGATCTTGTCAATATCTCTAACACATTTCTTCACCCAAGGGTTCCCTCTCACCCTAATTCATAAATAAATAACCATAGTCAAAAAAAACTCCACATTTAATCCCAAATTCTTCCTCTTCATATATCACAAACATTTTATCTAATTTAGAACAAATAAACAAAGGATAAATTATAGAGTTGGATATGGATGATGACATACACATCTCCATCATGTGTAGCATAAGGAATATGCAAAAATTTATCTTATTCCCACATTTCATAAGGAACATGAGGTACAGATCCTAGTATCTTATGGTATTGAAGTCATTTTTCATGGGAAATAATAGATTTTGAAAAAAGTTTAATGGAAGCATGAAATATCCATCCATCTCAGTATACGTCGGCATTATTAGTGTTTTATCTCGAGTAAAATCAAGAAAATAATTCTCATACATGAAATATTCCCTATCACTTCATATCACACCCTAATAATCTTCAAAATATCCTCAATATTTCACATTCAATAATATTTCCCATTAATTTGAAGAATATTTTAATTCTTTAACATCAATAATACTTTGAATTAGATATTTATTCTCCACAATATTAAACTTGGCATACTGGTAGAATTGATGAACCAACCTAGGATAGAAATGTTTCATTTCAAGAGAAACAATATACCCACACTTATTAATGGATCACCCACATAACTATTTATTTAGAAAAATCAAACACTTTTCATCCACCTCCATTTCAGTAACAACTATATGATTTTCCATCTTTGGGTTCCTTGGCTCAATAGAATATCCACTCAGTTATCCATTAAATCTCTTAGATGGCCCTGATTCATCAAGAGATGACATATAAGGGTTCTTATTCCTCACCATTTTAGTGAAACAAATAATGAAACAAGGGAACAAGAAGGATAAATGTTATAAGAGAAAGAGTGAAGGAAAAATGACTCAAAGGAATATACATAAGTGAGAGTGACTCAGGATTCAAACATTTAAGACTAATATCACATTTAAGAATTTTAAATAATAAAATATAATAAAATAAATGAATAATTCGAATAATAATTTAATAATTAATATTTGAAAATATAGAAACACAATAAATAGAGACTGATCACACGTCCAATAGTTACACATCAACGATGCATCTTCCAACTGTTAAAATATAAACTAAAATTAACCATTCATATTTCAGGTTTGATGTAGTTTAATATCATATAATTCAATGGATTGGTAAAAATATTAGCATGTTGATGTTCTATTACAATGAATTCAAGAGTTAAATTACCCCTCAAAAAATGATCCCTTAAAAAGTGATTTCTTATATAAATATTCTTTAATCTAGAATGATAAGTATGTTTTTTAGAAATTTTTATAGCACTTTTTTTGTCACAGTTTATAGTGAAATGACTAAATTTATATATTCATTCTAGTAGAGTGTGTTCCAAATAATAAATATGAGCAAATAAAATACCAACATCTATGTATTTAGCTTCCGCAGTAGGAGGTGAAATTGAATTTTTTTCATATTAAACCACGATATTGAAGACTTGTACAAAATATGACATGTTCCATAGGTTATTTTTTAATCTAACTTACAAACACCTAAATCATCATAAGAATAATGTACAAAGTCAAATTATTTCCCTCTATGATAGAACGTTCCTAAATTTGTTATATAGTTGAGGTGTTTGAAAATCCTTTTAACAATAAGTAAATAAAATTATATAGGGTTTTCTTGAAAATGGTAACACATACACACACTAAAAATAATATTAGGTCATATATTATTTTAATAAAGAATAATTACAATCATAAATTTATAATTGGTCTGAAACACAGATGTCCAAGCTTTTTCAAGATAATGATTACAAGGGGTAATCAGGGGAGTGTCACTAAATTTAGTTCTATCAAAACCAAAATGTTTTAATGTGTATTTATTTTACTTACTTTGATTTAAAATAATTATATTATTATTATGAAATATATAATAACTAATAAAGAATTTATGTAAACCCATTAAACTATTTAAAATTCATTTTTGATCGCCTTTTAAAAACCATGAAATAATGTATTTTTAGATGATCAAAAAATAATATCATCAACATAGATTTAAAAAACTAAAAAATATTTAAAATTATTTTTATAAATGAGGTAGAATAAGCAATTCCTTTTGAAAATATTTTATAAATTAGAAAGAGATAAGAATATAATTCCAAGCTCTCATAGCATGTTTTAAACCATATAAATCATTTGTTAAGTAGAAAACATGAGTTAGAAAATGGGGATTTATAAATATAAGGGGTTTTTCAAAAAATAAATCATCAACTCTATAAGAATTTACGAATTCACTTTTGAAGTCGATTTGAGTTATTTTGAAATATAAATGTTCATTATATGAAAGAAGTTTTCTATTGGCTTCTTGTTTATTAACAAGTGAAAAGGATTCCTCATATTCAATGCCCTCTTCTTGACTATATCCTTGTTCAACCAACCTATCATTACATTTTACTATAGTTCTAGATTCATCAACCTTGTTTCTAAACACCAATTTAATGAAAATAATGATAGTGTATTTAGGTCTAAATAAAATTTCCAAAACATTATTTCTTTCAAATAAATTAACTTCATCTTATGTTTAGGTTTCCAAGAATTAATCAATAATTACATCATTGATGTTATTTGGTTCAATATGTGATAAGAATTATTGGTGATAAACCGGGTTTCTAAGAGTATCTATAGTCTATGAATACAAATCTTCATATCCAACTACATAATCTAATGGATGGTAATTAAGAGTCCTAACCTATCATTGAAAATATCTGTTTTTCACCTCATGGACTTTTACAAATTCATGTTTTGGATGTCAATATTCTTATAAACTTGGTGATTTTTCTTTTGGATTCACATAACTATCTAAATATTTGGAATTTATGTTCATATTTGAAAAATAGACCTCATGATTTTCTAAAGGTTGTTTAAGAACATGTGGATATATATAAAAAAACATGACATTAACAGACTCTTCCACAATCATGGTACTTTGGTTAAACACTCTATACAATTTAATAGGTGTTGAATATCGGTGTAAAATTCCTTCATAACTCCTTGAAAAAAAATTCAAAATGTTCCTTCGTGTTAAGATTAACGACTTTTCAACCTAAAACTCTACAGAAATTAATCATGGGATTTTTAATATTTCATATTTTATAAGGGGTTTTATTTAATATAGGTATAATTAAAACTCTAATGATTATATTGTAGGTTTTATTCATAGTCTCTATCCAAAAATAATTAGGAAGGTTATATTCATAGAGAATTATTTGGGTAATTTCTTGAAGTGTTTTATTTCTTCATTCTGGAACAATATTCTATTATGGGGTCTTGGGAGAAGAGAATTTATGATTACAACCATTTTTTGAGAAAATAGATTCAACATATGGATTTTCCAACCATGGATGTAATCAATTCTTAATGTCTCAATCTAAAGTCCACTATGATTTTCTACATGTTTGTTGTACATTGTAAAATAAGAAAAAACTTCACTTTTGTGAGCTAGAAAGAATAACCAATTATTCCTGGAAAATCCATATAAAAATTCATAAAAAAGAGTACTTCCCATTAAAAATAGAATCTCATGATGGTCCAAACATGTAAATTTTAACAAACTAAAGGATTTTAGAAGATGAAACTTCATTATTTTAATTGAATAATATCATGTTTTGTTTCCATTTTTGATTAGGGTTACATACTTTGTCACTTGGGAATTCTTGTTTGGGTAGATCTTTGTCTTACCATTTTTATTGATATTTCTAAGTGAGTTAATATTTTAGTGTACTAGTATTCAATCCCAAATCCAAGATTCATTGTTAGTGGAACATTGATGGGAATTATTTTGAGAAAATAAAGAATCCAAATCAACATTATAAATATTTTCATTTCACTAATAAGCAATAACTAAGACATTTTTAGTATCAAACATATTAAAATAATTATTTTAAAATTTCACATAAAAACCATAATCACATATTGGTGAAATTTTATGAAAATTTTACTTTAACCCATCTAAAAATAATAATTTAATAATTGAAACTGATACAGAATTACTGATTTGGCCAAGGAAAATTATTTTCCCTTTTTAATTATCACCAAAAGTGACATGTATATATCATCCCTCCTTTTTATAACATAACTTTTCATTACATTCTACAAAACCGTGGATCTTTAAGGTTTAGTGTCTTGGAAACCATGAACTTATTACATGAAAAAAAAACATTCTTCTTAAACACTTGAAAGGCTTCTCCTTAAGTTCATCCTAGGTTCATTACTGCATCTCATAACCTGGGGACATACATCAAAAGAAAGGGTGAGAAGAAGGCCCAGTAAGGGAACAAGAGAAACATTTAACATGTGAACTTGAGATACATCAACTATGTCATGAAAAAGAACTTTAAGGCATGAGAAAGAAATCATGTGGCATATCATAATAAAAATAACCTTTTTCATAACCTTAAGATGTGGCTGCATAATTTAACATAGAAAATCATGAACATATCACCAAGGTCCATCCCCAATGTGTCATTTGAAAATTACCAAGGTTATTCACCAAGATATCGTGAAAATTGTAATCTCTAGTGGTTACATCATTACCCAATTCATTGGAGCGCTATCAGGGAACAACCTTAAATTTTAATTTATTATCATGTGAGCCACATATATCATCATCAAAAATTTCATAAATAACCCATATAGAATAAAATAAATGGGTTTCATTTCATAATCATAACGTTTTAAAAAAACTGCTTTAAAGACATGATCTTTACGTCACTTTAAACCCACAGAAGGGGAGAGCGGTCACATGTATGTAACTCCCAGAATTTAAAATAGAACATTTTGATATATATGTGAATACCCATGTAGAAATAAGATCTTTGAGTATTCACTTCATAACATAAAATAATTTTGAGAAAAGAGAGAGGCATTTTGTGACGAAAATTTTGCAGCACAACAGCTATGTTTCGGGTTTTTAGAAAACATTGAAAAGAGAGGGGACATGGGTCAAACATTCATAAATGACCCATAAAACAGTGGAGGGACAGAATAAAAAGGATATATGAACATGGTAATGAAATTTGAAGGAAATACCATATGAAATTAATAACATGGAAGGAAGAAAAAAATTAGATTTCTCTTATGAAAGTTCGGTAGCCTAACGGCGTCACTTAAACTTCAACAAAATTGATTTGAAAAGATCAAATAGGGTCTCTCATAATGTGAACATAAGAGTTCAGTATGATAGATATAGAGATCATACCCAAACATAATTCAAAAAGTAACTTGAAAAACTTGACATGAAAGTAGAACTTTGAAAAGAATGAGAAGGGTGAAAGAATCCCCTTAAAAATTCGGCAGCCTAACGGCGTCACTTGGAAATTCAAAATACTGAATTGAAGAGATAAAATGGGGTCTCTCATCATATGATCATAAAAGAACATTATTATAGATATAGAGATCATACCCCAAAATAATAAAAAGGAATTTGAAAGACTTTTCAAGAAAATAGAACTTGAAAATGAGAAGGGTGAAAGAATCTGTTACAAAACATTTGGCAGCCTAACGGCGCCACTTAAACTTTCATAAAATGAAATGATGAGAGTAAGAGGGGGTATCTCATCATATGAACATAAAAAGGAAAGTATAATGAATATAAAATAACATCCACCAACATAATAACCTGGAGCATAAAAGAAATTACATAATAGAGATCACTTGAAAAGAAAGAGAGGGGTCAGATCCCTTACCTTAAAACGTAACTATTAAAACTCAAAGGTTTGGACCTTGAGGGCTTGGGGGCACCTTGGGAGGACTCCTTGGGAGGTAAGGAGACCAGAACTTCGTTGGGGGAGATTTGGGAGTGAAAACTAAAGGAGGAAAGGGTGGATATTTATTGGGAAAGTGAGGGAACAAGGCATTAATGGCCAAGGGACACCTCACGGGTGATTTTCTCAAAACCATGTGTTCTCCCATGGAATTTACCATGGATTTAGGCCACATGGGGCCCACAATATAATACTTCATCACCTTTGTCCGGCCAACCCTTAAAATATCTCATGAAATCATCATGATACAGTTATCATGTCATTAAACATACCGAAACCCTAAAACTGCATTTTTACTATTCACTGAAAAATTCATCTTTCTCAGAAAAATCCCAAAATTTCACCTTAACCAAATATAGATGCTCTAATTACATTTATGAAATAAATTTTATAAAAATAATTTTCTAAATATTTTTAATTTAATTTTTAAATAAAAACACTATTCATCGAGAATTCATTTTTTTCAGAAAAATCCCCAAAAATTACCATAACATAATATCGATGCTCTGAGTTCAAAAATAAAGTCCATTTTATTAAAATAATTTTCTAATTATTTTTAATTAAATTTTTAATTAAAAAACACTATTCACTCGAAAAAACTAATACTTGACTAATAATTTATGAAACCGTTATTTACCCATTTTATTGAATCTCATTACTTAATCAAGGTGTCTAAATTATATTAAAACTTTATTTAAGTGAGATTTCCAATCTATTTGGTCACATTACTAATCCTAAGTGTAAAATCACTATTCATAATTTACTATTCATCAAAAATTAAGTTGATCTTTTTAGACTCTAAATTTCGTACTGAACATAATTGTAGAAGAACATTTTTTGAAAATCATTACACATTTTCAATTATTTAAGGTTTACATAACATTTTTTAAAATATCCTTTCTCTAAAATTCACAAAAAATATGCATACTATATTTATCCGGACATTTGAAAAGTCATAAACATCATCATAAGAAGAAATCCCAATTTTTATTTAAAACAAAGGATTACACAAGGCAGTTAAGGTCTCCTTACATAGCCCCTTATCACACCAGCATAAGACCTAAGTGTAAGGTGTGCTAAGGTGAGAGAATCCGATGGATGCTCGGCCAACATCGCACGAGTAGTAATTTCTATCAGTTTGAACTTCTCGCAAAGTCGATCCCATTCTAGCTTCACACGATGAAGTTCATCTTGGGTTTGGTCCAGAGCAAAGCCCAGTGGTGCTACCTCCTTCCCAAGTTCTGTTAGATGGGCTTCGATCGGTCCAAGACTACTGGGTGAGGCCATCGAATCTTCTTTCTATATTAATTAACCAAGATTAATTGTATTTAGAGACAATAATCAAAACGTTTAGTTTCCAGCGGTCATATTGACCAATGGTTATATAACAGTCAAAACCCAACGATCTCATTTTAATTATACTCATGTTATCAAATCAAACATTTTTGTTGAGTATGAAAAATAAAATAACACACAAAATTAGGAAACAAGATTTATTCAAAATTTTGGGTCGTTACAATCTTCCCCCCTTAAGAAATCGCGTCCTCGCAATTTTTTTAAATTTGGGTTTTGAAATTTCATTGAAAGTCCCACATCGGAAAAAGAGTCAGTAACACTATTACTTTAAAAGACAGAAAAGGAAGTACAAAGGTCACCCGAGTTAACCCATACTAGGATTCAATGTAGGAAAACATGGATATGGAAGAAAAAACAAAGGGTCAAGTTCTGAGGGAGAGTGATAGAGAAAATGATTAGGAGAAAGTTAATAATAATAAAATCACAAACTTATGATGTGTGTAAATGGTATTTGATTACCCAGTAGGAAACGTTAATAGACAATGTTTTTGTTTTACATTCCTTTTCATAGTTTTGAGGAATTCATTTACTACATAGAATAAAAACATAAGGAAATATACCTACCTTCAAGTAGAGTTTCATCATTTAAAAAGTTTCTACCAAAACTAATATTTTCTCCAAACGATGGCATTCAAAATTACATGGTCTCATCAAAACACAAGAATCATCTTCTTGAGAGTCACTTAATCCACAAAAGATTAACTATCAATTTCATCTATCTTTAAACATTATCCCAAAAACAGAAAGGTTAAGGTAAAACAACTCTTCAAAAAGAATGACTCCCATAGGAATGGAAACTACTTTTAAATCTTCAAAGTTCCATGGTACTACCCAAAGTTCATCATAGACCATTCCATAAATAACGGTCCTTAAAATTCCTCAAAATAAACCAAACTAAGATTGAAACCCAAATACAAGAAGGATTTGATAACATAGTCTTCCAAAATAAACTTCATTATTCATCTCCAAACAACATCAACCACTCCTATCATCTTATAACAAAAGTAGCTAACCTAGACATTTTTTACCCAAGATAGGTTAATCATTCCCATTGTAACATAAATTACTATAAGTCCACCTTAAATTTATCGATTCTTCAAAATATAAGTCAACCTTTACTCCTCAAAGAAAATACCGTAGTAATCTATTACCTCGATCATATAGGGTCCCCAAAATAGTGAATGTATTCCCAAATAATAATCATCTTTTAATCCCCTAATCATCTCTATCATATTAATACAGAAATCATCACATTTCTTATCACATTGTTTGTTGGGACATGTTCTTCCATTTCTTACCATTAACTAAGAAGATAAAGTATAATTAGGGGCTTAAATACTTAGCCAATAATCATGAAAAGGAACTTAAAGCATATAAGGATAACTTGTAGAAGAAAAGTATACCCTAACTTGTGATCCCCTAGGTTTCAAACTAGGTTATCAATGATCATATATTCTTATGTGAATCTTTATTTTATTTTATCTTTGTTCATTTAATAATGGTTCATACTAAGCTTATGAATTTACCAAATCATATCCCCCGGGAGTGTCATAACCAAGAGTGCAGCAAGGCCCGTTGTCGTGTACCAGTTACCGTTTGAGTCTAGCTCAAAGTGGTGTTTTCGGGTTTTACCCCTATGTACATTTGTGCCAGAGCCACCTCTACTTGCTCGTATCCAGACAGGGATGTATTTTCTTGGAAACCCATTACTCAATACTCACCAAAATAGCTGGAAGATTCCCTATATATAAACTTTTCTATAGGTTTCTTACTAAAGTTTTCTTATCCTAATTTCCACAAATAACTAAACCATCCTTTGATACAAACTATAGAATCCCGCCTTTTTATAACAAAACTTTTCATTACATTCTACAAAAATGGGGATCTTTAAGGTTTAGTGTCTTGGAAACCAGGAACTTATTACTTGAAAAAAAAAACATTCTTCTAAAACACTTGAAAGGATTCTCCTTAAGTTCATCCTAGTTTCATTACTGCATATCATAACCTAGGGACATACATCAAAAGAAAGGGTGATCAGAAGGCCCCGTAAGGGAATAAGAGAAACATTTAACACGTTAACTTGAGATACATCAACTATGTCGTGAAAAAGAACTTTAAGGCATGAGAAAGAAATCATGTGGCATGTCATAATAAAAATAACCTTTTTCATAACTTTAAGATGTGGCTACATAATTTAACATAGAAAATCATGAACATATCACCAAGGTCCATCCCGAAGGTGTCATTTGAAAATTACCAAGGTTATTCACCAAGATATCATGAAAATTGTAATCTCTAGTGGTTACATCATTACCCAATGCATTGGATCTCTATCAGGGAGCACCCTTAAATTTGCCTTTATTATCATGTGATCCACATATATCATCATCAAACATTTCATAAATAACCCATATAGCATAAAATAAATGGGTTTCATTTCATAATCATAATGTTTTAAAAAAACTGCTTTAAAGACATGATCTTTACGTCACTTTAAACCCACGGAAGGGGAGAGCGGTCTCATGTATGTAAATCCCAGAATTTAAAATAGAACATTTTGATATATATTTGAATAAAACTATAGAAATAAGAGCTTTGAGTATTCACTTTATAACATAAAATAATTTTGAGAAAAGAGAGAGGCATTTTGAGACGAAAATTTGGCAGCATAACGGCTATGTTTCGGGTTTTTAGAAAACATTGAAAAAAGAGGGGACATGAGTAAAACATTCATAAATGACCCAAAAAACAGTAGAGGTACAGAATAAGAAGGATATATGAGCATGGTAATTAAATTTTAAGTAAATACCATTTGAAATGAATAACATGGAAGGAAGACAAAAATTAGATTTCTCTTATGAAAGTTCGGCAGCCTAACGGTGTCACTTAAACTTCAAAAAAAATGATTTAAAAAGATCAAATATGGTCTCTCATAATGTGAAAATAAGAGTTCAGTATGATAGATAGAGAGATCATACCCCAACATAATTAAAAAAGGAACTTGAAAAGCTTGACATGAAATTAGAACTTTGAAAAGAATGAGAAGGGTGAAAGAATCCCCTTAAAAATTCGGCAGCCTAACGGCATCACTTAGAACTTCAAAATACTGAATTGAAGAGATAAAATGGGGACTCTCATCATATGATCATAAAAGATCAGTATTATAGATATAGAGATCATACCAAAAAATAATAAAAAGGAATTTGAAAGACTTGTCAAGAAAATAGAACTTAAAAATGAGAAGGGAGAAAGAATCTGTCACAAATATTTCGGCAGCCTAACAGCGCCACTTAAACTTTCATAAAATGAAATGATGAGAGTAAAAGGGGGTCTCCCATCATATGAACATAAAAAGGACAGTATAGTGAATATAAATTAACATCCAACAACATAAGAACATGGAGCATAAAAGAAATTACATAAAAGAGATCACTTGAAAAGAAAGAGAGGGGTCGGATCCCTTACCTTAAAACGTAATTCTTAAAACTCAAAGGTTTGGACCTTGAGGGCTTGGGGGCAGCTTGGGAGGACTCCTTGGTTGGTAAGGAGACCAGAAATTCCTTGGGGAGAGTTGGGAGTCAAAACTAAAGGAGGAAAGGTTGGGTATTTATAGGGAAAGTGAGGGGACAAGGCATTAATGGCCAAGGGACACCTCACAAGTACTTTTCTAAAAACCATGTGCTCTCCCATGAAATTTACCATGGAGTTAGGCCACATGGGCCCCAAATATAATAATTCATCACCTTTGGCCGGCCAAAAATTAAAATATCTCATGACATCATCATGACACATTTATGATGTCATTAAACATACCGAAACCCTAAAACTGCATTTTTACTATTCACTGAAAATTTCATCTTTCTCCGAAAAATCCGAAAATTTCACCTTAACAAAATATCAATGCTCTAATTACATTTAAAAACTCCATTTTATAAAAATAATATTCTAAATATTTTTAATTTAATTTTTAAATAAAAACACTATTCATCAAGAATTCATTTTTTTCTGAAAAATCCCCAAAAATTATCATAACATAATATCGATGCTCTGAGTTCAAAAATAAAGTCCATTTTATAAAAATATTTTTCTAATAATTTTTAATTTAAATTTTAATTTAAAAAACACTATTCACCTGAAAAAACTAATACTTGACTAATAATTTTTGAAATCGTTATTTACCCATTTTATTGAATCTCATTACTTAATCAAGGTGTTTAAATTATATTAAAACTTTCTTTAAGTGAGATTACCAATCCATTTGGTCACATTACTAATCCTAAGCGTAAAATCACTATTCATAATTTACTATTCAACAAAAATTAAGTTTCTCTTATTAGACTCTAAATTTCGTAATGAACATAATTGTAGAAGACCATTTTTTGAAAATCATTACACATTTTTAATTATTTAAGGTTTACATAAATTTTTTTTTAAATATCCTTTCTCTAAAATTCACCAAAAATATGCATACTATATTTATCCGGACATTTGAAAAGTCATAAACATCATCATAAGAAGAAATACCAATTTTTATTTAAAACGAAGGATTACACAAGGCAGTTACGGTCTCCTTACATAGCCCCTTATAACACCAGCATAGGACCTAAGTGTAAGGTGTGCTAAGGTGAGAGAATCTGATGGAGGCTCGGCCAACATCGCACGAGTAGTAATTTCTATCAGTTTGAACTTCTCATGAAGGCGGTCCTGTTCTAGCTTCACACGATGAAGTTCAGCTTGGGTTTGGTCCAAAGAAAAGCCCAGTGGTGCTACCTCCTTCCCAAGTTCTGTTAGATGGGCTTCGATCGGTCCAAGACTACTGGGTGAGGCCATCGAATCTTCTTTTTATATTAATTATCCAAGATTAATTATATTTAGAGACAATAATCAAAACATTTAGTTTCCAGCAGTCATATTTACCAATGGTCATATAACAGTCAAAACCCAACGATCTCATTTTAATTATACTCATGTTATCAAATGAAACATTTTTGTTGAGTATGAAAAATAAAATAACACAAAAAATTAGGAAACAAGATTTATTCAAAATTTCGGGTCGTTACAATCTTCCCCCCTTGAGAAATTGCGTCCTTGCAATTTTTTTAAATTTTGGTTTTGAAATTTCATTGAAAGTCCCATATCGGAAAAAGAGTCAGTAACACTATTACTTTAAAAGATAGAAAAGGAAGTACAAAGGTCACCTGATTTAACCCATACTAGGATTCAATGTAGGAAAACATGGATATGGAAGAAAAAACAAAGGGTCAAGTTCTGAGGGAGAGTGATAGAGAACATGATTAGGAGAAAGTTAAAAATAAGAAAATCAGAAACTTATGATGTGTGTAAACGGTCTTTGATTACCCAGTAAGAAACGTTAACAGACAATGTTTTTGTTTTACGTTCCTTTTCATAGTTTTGAGGAATTCATTTACTACATAGAATAAAAACATAAGGAAACATACCTACCTTCAAGTAGAGTTTCATCATTTAAAAAGTTTCTACCAAAACTAATATTTTCTCCAAACGATGAGCATTCAAAATTACTTGGTCTCATCAAAACACAAGAATCATCTTCTTGAGAGTCACTTAATCCACAAAATATTAACTATCAATTTCTTCTATCATTAAACATTATCCCAAAAACAAAAAGGGTAAGGTAAAACAACTCTTCAAAAAGAATGACTCCCATAGGAATGGAAACTACTTTTAAATCTTCAAAGTTCCATGGTACTACCCAAAGTTCATCATAGAACATTCCATAAATAACGGTCCTTAAAATTCCTCAAAATAAACCAAACTAAGATTGAAACCCAAATACATGAAGGATTTGATAACATAGTCTTCCAAATTAAACTTCATTGTTCATCTCCATACAACATCAAACGCTCCTAACATCTTATAAAAAAATAGCTAGCCGAGACATATTTTAACCAAGATAGGTTAATCATTCCCATAAGTAACATAAATTACTATAAGTCCACCTTAAATTCATCGATTCTTCAAAATATAAGTCAACCTTTACTCCTCAAAGAATATGCCGTAGAAATTTATTTACCTCGATCATATAGGGTCCCCAAAATAGTGAACGTATTCTCAAATAATAATAATCTTTTAATCCCCTAATAATCTCTATCATATTAATACGGAAATCATCGCATTTCCCTTCACATTGGTTGTTGGTACATGTTCTTCCATTTCCCACCATTAACTAAGAAGAGAAAGTATAATTAGGGGCTTAAATACTTAGCCAATAATCATGAAAAGGAACTTAAATCATATAAGGATAACTTGTAGAAGAAAAGTATACCCTAACTTGTGATCCCCTAGGTTTCAAACTAGGTTATCCATGATCATATATTCTTTTGTGAATCTTTATTTTATTTTATCTTTGTTCCTTTAATAATGGTTCATACTAAGCTTATTAATTTACCAAATCATATCCCCTGGGAGTGTCGTAACTAAGAGTGCAGCAAGGCCTGTTTTCGTGTACCAATTCCCGTTTGAGTCTAGCTCAAAGTGGTGTTTTCGGGTTTTACCCCTATGTACATCTGTGTCAGAGCCACCTCTACCTGCTCATATCCATACAGGGATGTATTTTCTTTGCACCCATTACTCAATACTCACCAAAATAGCAGGAAGATTCCCTATATATAAACTTTTCTATAGGCTTCTTCCTAAAGTTTTCATATCCTAATTTCCACAAATAACTAAACCATCCTTTGATACCAGCTATAGCATCCCGCCTTTTTATAACATAACTTTTCATTACATTTTACAAAACCGAGGATCTTTAAGGTTTAGTGTCTTGGAAATCGGGACCTTATTACCTGAAAAAAAAACATTCTTCTTAAACACTTTAAAGTCTTATCCTTAAGTTAATCCTAGGTTCATTACTACATCTCATAACCTGGGGACATACATCAAAAGAAAGGGTGAGAAGAAGGCCCAGTAAGGGATCAAGAGAAACATTTAACACGTGAACTTGAGATACATCAACTATGTCATGAAAAATAACTTTAATGCATGAGAAAGAAATCATGTGGCATATCATAATAAAAATAACCTTTTTCATAAAATTAAGATGTGGATACATGATTTAACATAGAAAATCATGAAAATATCACCAAGTTCCATCCCCAATGTGTCATTTGAAAATTACCAAGGTTATTCACTAAGATATCGTGAACATTGTAATCTCTAGTGGTTACATCATTACGCAATGCATTGGAGCGCTATCAGGGCTCACCCTTAAACTTGGATTTATTATCATGTGAGACACATATATCATCATCAAACATTTCATAAATAACCCATATAGCATAAAATAAATGGGTTTCATTTCATAATCATAACGTTTTAAAAAACTGCTTTAAAGACATGATCTTTACGTCACTTTGAACCCACGAAAGGGGAGAGCGGTCTCATGTATGTAAATCCCATAATTTAAAATAAAACATTTTGATATATATGTGAATACCCCTGTTGAAATAAGATCTTTGATTATTCACTTTATAACATAAAATAATTTTGAGAAAAGAGAGAGGCATTTTGAGACGAAAATTCTGCAGCATAACGGTATGTTTCGGGTTTTTAGAAAACATTGAAAAGAGAGGGTACATGGGTCAAACATTCATAAATGACCCATAAAACAGTAGAGGGACAGAATAAGAAGGATATATAAACATGGTAGTTAAATTTGAATGAAATACCATTTTAAATGAATAACATGGAATAAGACAAAAAGTAGATTTCTCTTATGAAAGTTCGGCAGCCTAATGGTGTCACTTAAACTTCAACAAAAATGATTTGAAAAGTTCAAATAGGGTATCTCATCATTTGAACATAATATTTCAGTATTATAAGGAGAGAGAACATACCCCAACATAATTAAAAAAGGAACTTGAAAAACTTGACATGAAATTATAACTTTGAAAAGAATGAGAAGGGTGAAAGAATCCCCTTAAAAATTTGGTAGCCTAACGGCGTCACTTAGAACTTCAAAATACTGAATTGAAGAGATAAAATGGGGTCTCTCATCATATGATAATAAAATATCAGTATTATAGATATAGAGATCATACCCCAAAATAATAAAAATTAATTTGAAAGACTTGTCAAGAAAATAGAACTTGAAAATGAGAAGGGTGAAAGAATCCGTTACAAAAATTTCGGCAGCCTAACGGCGCCACTTAACATTTCATAAAATGAAATGATGAGAGTAAGAGGGGGTATCTCATCATATGAACATAAAAAGTACAGTATAATGAATATAAAATAACATCCACCAACATAAGAACAAGGAGCATAAAATAAATTACATAAAAGAGATCACTTGAAAAGAAAGAAAGGGGTCAGATCCCTTACCTTAAAACGTAACTCTTAAAACTCAAAGGTTTGGACCTTGAGGGGTTGGGGGCACCTTAGGGGGACTCCTTGGGGGGTAATGAGACCAGAAATTCATTGGGGGAGAGTTGGCAGTGAAAACTAAAGGAGGAAAGGGTGGTTATTTATAGGGAAAGTGAGGGGACAAGGCATTAATGGCCAAGGGACACCTCACAGGTGGTTTTCTCAAAACCATGTGCTCTCCCATGGAATTTACCATGGAGTTAGGCCACATGGGGCCCCCAATATAATAATTCATCACCATTGGCCTTCCAACCCTTAAAATATTTCATGACATCATCATGACACAGTTATGATGTCATTAAACATACCGAAACCCTAAAACTGCATTTTTACTATTCACTGAAAAATTCAACTTTCTCAGAAAAATCCCAAAATTTCACCTTAACCAAATATCGATTCTCTAATTAAATTTATGAACTCCATTTTATAAAAATAATTTTCTAAATATTTTTAATTTAATTTTTAAATAAAAACACTATTCATCGAGAATTCATTTTTTTCAGAAAAATCCCCAAAAATTACCATAACATAAGATCGATGCTCTGAGTTCAAAAATAAAGTCCATTTTATTAAAATAATTTTCTAATTTTTTTTAATTAAATTTTTAATTAAAAAACACTATTCACCTGAAAAAACTAATACTTGACTAATAATTTATGAAACCATTATTTACCCTTTTTATTGAATCTCATTACTTATTCAAGGTGTCTAAATTATATTAAAACTTTCTTTAAGTGAGATTACCAATCCATTTGGTCACATTACTAATCCTAAGCGTAAAATCACTATTCATAATTTACTATTCATCAAAAATTAAGTTGATCTTATTAGACTCTAAATTTCATACTGAACATAATTGTAGAAGACCATTTTTTGAAAATCATTACACATTTTTAATTATTTAAGGTTTGCATAAACATTTTTTAAAATATCCGTTCTCTAAAATTCACCAAAAAATATGCATACTATATTTATCCGGACATTTGAAAAGTCATAAACATCATCATTAGAAGAAATCCCAATTTTTATTTAAAACAAAGGATTGCACAAGGCAGTTACGGTCTCCTTACATAGCCCCTTATCACACCAGCATAGGACCTAAGTGTAAGGTGTGCTAAGGTGAGAGAATCTGATGGAGGCTCGGCCAACATCGCACGAGTAGTAATTTCTATCAGTTTGAACTTCTCGCGAAGGAGATCCCATTCTAGCTTCACCTAATGAAGTTCAGCTTGGGTTGGGTCCAGAGCAAAGCCCAGTGGTGCTACCTCCTTCCCAAGTTCTGTTAGATGGGCTTCGATCGGTCCAAGACTACTGGGTGAGGCCATCGAATCTTCTTTCTATATTAATTAACCAAGATTACTTGTATTTAGAGACAATAATCAAAATGTTTAGTTTCCAGTGGTCATATTGACCAATGGTCATATAACAGTCAAAACCCAATGATCTCATTTTAATTATACTCATGTTATAAAATGAAACATTTTTGTTGAATATGAAAAATAAAATCACACACAAAATTAGGAAACAATATTTATTCAAAATTTCAGGTCGTTACAATGTACACCATCCAAATTTATCAATTTTTTTAATCTTTATTAATATCCAGTCATGTTTCTAAAATATCCACTATCTAGGTACCATATGTTTTTACTAATTATTTTAAAGAAGGTTCCCTACAAAACATGCTTACACCAAAAAAGACTTTGGTGCTGAAATCTTCTTGGTCCAGAAATGTCAGTAATTAAAGATTTAAGAACCAATAATTTATTGATAGTTTTTCTATAAGTTGTTTGTATAATATTTGAAATAAAAAAAATTAGGTCTAGAGGAATGAAAAAAATAACACATTTTTCAGATCTCAATTTAGGATTAAAACCATTCTTGAATATTAATTTATGTACAGGTTGATGACCAAAGCTAGTAGTGTTTTTAGGTTCTACATATTTTCAATGCATATGAGTGAGATTATTTCTATCATTAATAAATCATTATAAAACCTATTTTATTTACTAATTGGACAATTTTAATTCATTATTGTATTTCAAAATTTGATCACTTTTCTCTTTTTCAATACCATTTTCATATTTAAAATAAATAATTAAAGAATGTGGTTTATTCAGAATCTTATAATTTTATTTATTATTGTTAAATGTATCTTCTAACATGTTACAATAATCAAAAACTTCTTAATTATTCAGGTTAAAATCACTGGCTTCATCTCATGAATGGTCTGAAATATGTGCAGGAGAAGTATGAATGACATTAGATGCCTCAGATGCGTCTGTCATGAAACACATGTTAGCTCGGTCCTTCTTTTCCTCTTGGGTTTTTTCTGAAACACTTCAGCTTTCATCAGAGTCACTCAATGTATCTTTAATTTATTTTATGTACATTTTATCATTTTCATCATATTTATTTTTTTACTTTAGTTTGGTACATAAAGAATTCACATTCCCTTTCATCTTACATTTATATAAAAATATTTTATTTGAAGTGTAATTCCTCTTCCATTCCTTCTATAAATTTACTCTGTTTCCATATTTAACTTTATATGTTGTTTTACAAAAGAAATTATTTTTTATTTAAAATAAATTATTTTTTCTAGCCCTATGGTCCATTTATTCATCATTATTAGCTGGTGATTTTTTAACACTAGAACTTTCAGCTTGAACATTCTCATTCTGATTTGTGGAAGTAGTCTTGAAGGAAACTGATTTCCTCTTTGGTTCATTATCGACTTCTCTATTTACATTATGATCCTAATTATACATCACTAATTTTAAGATAATCTTATTAAAGGGTATATTAATAATATCACAGGACTCTCTAAATTGATATAGAGTTTCCTCTCCGTCTTTTTAAAAGGCACCTCAACATGCACATTATCTTTTCTTTATCAGAGATAAGATTCTACAATGAGTGCATTGTATTCACGATATCATTGGAAATGATATACATGTAAAAAACAGTCTCATAATGTTTTTTAATAGTATAGGTATTTCAGATCATTTCTCTGACATTAGTTGTTCCTTCATGAAAAATATCTAAAGTGTCACAAATTTCATAATTTTCTCTGCATGAAGATATTTTATTGAATTCAACATCATATAAAGAACAATATAGGGTATTGATGGATTTAAAATTTTTATTATATGAAAATTTAGTTGAACCATCTCATGTGTGTCTATCAGTATTAGTTATTTCATATTTATCTTCTATAGAAGTCCATACTTCAATACCCATGATGTAAATTTGCATTTTCATCTTGAATTTACTCTAGAATATTTTGTTCTATAAAATAACGAAGGTATTTTTTTATCATAACCTTCTTTAATATTATCCATAAGAAATAAATTTTAAACTAATAGATATTTGAGATCAACAAAACTTAACTAAAAGAAAATTTGAAATGATTTTTGGAATTTTTGATACAAATTGTTTTAGAGTGAGTAACTTAGGAGGGGTGTGAATTGAGTTCTTAATAAACATTTCTGTTAAAAAATGATTATATAAAATACCAAAATTTTAAAGATACAAACATATTAATCAAAGTAGTATTTTGATATAGGTTTGATATTTTAATGGATTTGTAAAATCTTGATTCATGCTTAGTTAAAACAATTTTGAAAATTACATTTAATTTTAATATTGAATTACTCAAGTGAATCCCTATACAAACACAATCTGAGACTAAATATCAATGTACCGATTTTGTTGAAAAATTAATACCAAATTTCAATAATTTGTTAAAATGAATAAAAAAACATAAACATAAAATGGAATAATAAAAGGTTTTAAGTATCAAGTTGAGTTTTAATCCCCTCCGCTTGGAAATCACTCGCTCTCAAGAAGAATATATAACAATAATTTGATCCATAACATAGACCGAGTATACAATTAATAGATTACAATATTTATAGGAAATGTAGGGACCTATTCAACAATAACTATTGGAAGAAAGAAATTTCACACATTGAACTATTCCAATAATATCAATGGAATATAGATGAAAAGAGAGTGAAGAGAATATCTAGAATACCCCAATTCTGGCATAGGAGTATGTGAGTGCTAATAAATAGGGAAAAAATGGAAAACTTAAAATTAAAATAAAAAATAGAAATAGTTATTAATAATTTATTGAAAGTGTAGTTCCTATCATTCTATAGATATTGAGATACTGATGTTTCCCCTTATGTTTCTTGGATAGAAGCTCAAACTATTTCTCTAAAAATAGAATAAAAACAGATCATAAAAAATATCTTTTGTTAGAAAGTATGAAATGATCTTGATATTCAATGATGTTCCCTCTCTCATAGTTAAACATAAGTAGGTATTCAGTGTGTAATATCTCATGTTAATGATAATATTAAGATTATCAAATTTTCTGACACTCGTGATCCACATAATTTCACAGTAACTTTTGCATGAGGGAGTCTTCTGAGAATATAATGCACTACATGAATCCATTGAAGAATAATCTTATACCACATCTAGACTATCATCCTGAGATCAGACACTATCTTTAATATATCCTAAAATAGATAAGAATAAAATCATAAAATAATCTTTATAATAATTATATTAATATAGTTGTTGGAGCATTTAATTTAAAATAGAAAAAACAACGGTGTTGTCTCTTATGGCGGAAAGACGTGTCGAGCACTTAGTCATCCTTGCGATTAGCCATTATAACTAATGGTGATACATATCAGACGGTGGATGATCTTAGTGGTGAGTCATTTTAACTAATAGGAAGACATATCTTTAGGCAAGTTAGTCTAACGATGAGTCATTTGAACTAATGGCGAGTTAGGCATGGCTGTGAGCCAATCTTACGGTAGCTAAACTATGGAAGTAGGATATTTTGGACTAAAGATTACTCATCCTAAAGTCTTTAGTGTTAAATTATCTTCTAATATTTGATTCTTTGGTCATATAAATTATCAAACATGATGTTACTCTTTTAAAATATTAGTGTGTTATGTTCTCTCCACCTTCAATAAATTGTGTTCACAGAATTTGAACTTGAAATTTTAAATCAAGAGTGTTATATTTGAAGATTACATTATTGAACTCTCACATCTTAATAGGTTTAATAAAAATTACTCTTAAGCGAAAGTGAGATAAATATTAAAGGTTATCTAAAATAACACTTATCTAGTTTTAAAAGTAGGAGAACATAGGTGTGAAGTGAATAAATGAACATTTAATGAAAATGAAATCCCCCAATAATGATTGATGGTGGTAGAGTTCATTGATCATAAGAATGTGAATGATTAATATAAATTTAATTAACCAAAAACCATAAATATGTGATGATTTAAATTACCATTGATTCATCTGATATGATGTTAATAGATAACATTTTTTTAGGTTCATTTTCATAAAGTTGTGGAATTATTTTACTCTTTAAGAATGTAAGGAAGTTTTATTACATGATATATTTATATTTCATAATCCTAATTTCATCCTTTGATTATTATTTGATCAATTTAAACTTCATATATTAATCATATAAATGAATATCAAAAAACAAACTGTTTTTTAAATAAATAAAATTATCTTTTAATGGATCATAAGATCCATAAAAGAGTGGAAATTCTTTCCACCTATTTTGAAATTTTCTCTGATACAAATACAGTTATCACAAGTTATTAATATTTAATCCTAAAAAATAACACAACTGGTTCAAAAAATTTATTTATATATCAAATTATTTATGTAATAACAATACCATATTAACAAGAACATCCCATATGCTAGTGTCAGATTCTAAACCCTTATCATGCTTTAGTTGTGGGTTAAAGCCCCCTGAACTTACCAGATACGATGTGCTATCACCTAGTATGCGGGTTGTCCTTTTTCTAAAAACATATTAATATAATTACTATAACCTTACTAAATTAAGATAATCCACAATTTTTAAAATATAAAAGATAAGATAAATAATAACATTCACCAGTACATTTAATTATAAGTCCAAAAAATGCTAGGGCATTCTTCCAAAAATAAAATTTTCATATACTAAACCAATAGGTTGTAATCCCATTAATGTTTTCAAGAAAAATTCTTAAAAATGATATATTCCTACAAAAAAATTAAAAGGGTTGTTTATGACTTTGAACTTATAATCAACCTTAATCTCATAAACCCATAATTGTATCGATAATTCTTAATTTAATAAAGAAATTTATTCATCTAAAATTTGACAAAATACATATATTTTTCATGATTATTATAACCAAAATTCCATTGGAAATACAATACTTCTCCAATTTAATTATTGAATCCAAATCAATAAATACTTCATCAATTTTATTTCATCACAATTCTTTATTTAGTTTAAGGGTTAATCTTTAGAAGATGGAATTGACTCAGATAATTCATAGGTTCCCCAAATCTACTACAATGTTCCATAAATGGATCACTACGATGATATTTATTTCCTTACATTTAAGGAATTAAGGTATTTAATATTCTATATCAATGAAATATGGCGTGAAATATCAATCCAGTCTCATGGAATTGAAAATATTGACAAATAACACTTACAACATAAGAAACACTTTAATATAAAACCCATGAAAGAGTGATATTGAAATTTAATATCCCTTAACATGAATAAATTATAATTAATTATATTATATATAAAAAATTTATTATATTCCTAATATAAATTTAATTCAATGAAAAAACAAAAAATTTACCATTGAAAGGAAATTGGGATGAAACACCATTACAATATTGGTATACCAGGAATTGAAATCCCATTAAAGATAAGATGTGTGAGGGATTTTAAAATAAAATTATGTTAATTAAATAATAATATTATTATTACATATCCAATATATACACACATAAAAATGAAATAGTATATAGGTACACGTCGTAACTCAATAAAGAGAAATTGATATGTGAAAACCCTAACCCTGTTTTGCCTATTAATCGAATA
This sequence comes from Viscum album, assembly GCA_963277665.1. NCBI lineage: Eukaryota > Viridiplantae > Streptophyta > Magnoliopsida > Santalales > Viscaceae > Viscum > Viscum album. The sequence continues at coordinate 792,471,035 of OY728120.1, forward strand.
TGACATAACAACCTATAAAACAAACATAACTATATTAATAATCAACTAATGAACATTATACATAAAAATTACCATTTACATAAATTATTTTTGATCAATAATAGTGAATATTTAAGTTAGTCATGTATTATTTTTACCATCAGGTGTCTGTAACATTAATTTATTTGTGCATGCTTTGTGATATTAATTTTGGTACTTAAAATTTTATTCCAATTTCATCATAAATATTTTAAGGTTTTTAATTTGGTATATTATAGTGATTTATAAATCTATTATTTCATTCAATAAATGATTTATATATGTTGCGTGAAAATGGTATTGGTACCGGATTAATTCAGTATTTTTTGAAATCAAAGATGATATTTGAATAGTAAGTTAAATATGTAATATAAAATTTTGAAAACCATAAAAAATAATTAATATTTTTTATATTATAATATTATTAGAAATTTAGTTCTCTTTTTCATCCATGATATGTTTTTATAGCATCATTCATGTAAGGTGGTTAAACTGACCTAGAAAATAATACATTATAAATCGATGGGTGAGTATGGATAATGAAGTGTATAATATTATTATATCATAAGACCAATTATATTATTAAGAGTTTTTTGGAGAATTAGATTTTATGTTGTCTGGATAAATAATTAAAATCAAAATAAAAAAATCATTAATTTGTGGGGGTTGTAGTCCACACCTACACATAGAAACCTTACTCTTGGACCGAATAAATATTAAAATATTAGTTAACAACATTAATTTCAGTCAAATTGGTTGGTTTTAAACACATAAACCTATATTTCCTACCCAAATATTAATATCACACTCCTTTCGATTTTGGACATCTTTTTCATGGAGATGGTACATTACGAGGGAATCATATACAATACAGCTGAGGAACAATCCCCCCTAAGTAATGAACCTACAAATGGTAATGTAGTTCCCAATTTTTTATTAGATAATTTATTTTCTTTCTCATTAAAATATATTTATTTTTTAATTTTCACCTCAATAACATAGGCATATAGCAGTGAAGACCTAGATTTTTGGGAGAACCCAGATACCATGAATTTCTTCATTGCAAAGTTAGAGCCCTACCATTCAAATCTGCCACTAATTTTTATGAGGTCACAATTACTCAGGCCAATTTTTAAGCTATTGAGAAATATAGTTTTGTATAATAGGGTCTCATTTCTACATTTTGGCCTCCAATTATAATAGGGGAGACATTTAGGGTGGTTCCACTGATCATCCTCGATTATCGGGATGTGATTCTTCTCTGTACATAAATTTTAGTTAATAAAGACATAATATGATGAAACATTATTTCTTATAATAACAGAACAATTTTTATTAATGAGTCTATTATATATCAAATTAGTAATGAGGGTTTCCATATAATTGGATGAATTGAATCATAATACACATCTTCAAGAACTCCTGAAATAATTTTCTGAAAATGATGAGAATAATCTACTTTGGGGAAATGTTCCAACACACCAACTAATGAGATGGTGAGGATATGGGTTATTGACTCTCATTATAAAACTAACATATCCATTTGGTAGGAATTATTGACAAAAAGGATGTTTTCATTGATCATCCTAGGTGAGCAGTGATGACAGGGGATCTTTAAAATCCAAAAAATGAATATATAATATGATGTTACTTACAATCCAATGGGATATCCATTAAATAATATAATTGTTCATGATAATACTCTATACAAACAACACCATAATTGGTGATGGAATATATGATATGTCAAATAGCTGCTACAAAATCATCCTCATTAGAGAAGTTGGTGATCATAAAAAACATTGATCTTATATTCAAATTAAGTTACTATATACCACCTTATATTAGAGTCACCATAGTGGGATGTTGTTCAACCCATAAGTTCCATACAATTTATAAGTCTATGAGAAGATAGTCTTGTAGGATATCTCGAAGATAATTTTCGTTCTAGGCAAAATAAAATTGTGTGATGGGTGGTGCCCATCTTTTCATTTTTCCATGATCGATGATAAATCTAAGATTTACACAATGATAAATATTGTGATATATTGAATTGAATCAAAGAATATAAAAAAGGGAAATCAGACTGGAACTGGAGGGAGGTTTAACACATATTATTTATAGTTAATTTAATTAAATAAGAATAACTTTAATGGAATTCCTTCTACATTGATGGATCTGGAAATAGATTTTAAATGCACCATCATTATGTTGTATAAATCAAGTGAATCTTTCTTATAGCTATGATCAAAACATTTTCCATGATTCTTCAAATGTCACCAAAATAATCTCTAGGTTCTATCATAGTAAATCCTTATTCTTGTGTCTTCCACCTTTGATTACTTTGATAATTCCTTCCAAAGAATTCTACTTGATCTAGGGTAGGAGGATTGATCTCTGTTCTTGGGAGTGATCTTGGAGAGGAGATATCTCTAGGGAATTAGATAATTCTCCAACTCCATTTTGACCAAACCAAACAAATGAATTATTCTATTTTGAAAATAATATATATAGGTTTATATATTGCTTGGGTTAAATTAAAATAATTTAAAAAGTGACCTTAATTATTTATTTTACCCTAGTAAAACCCCATGTAAAATAATAAAATTATTATTTTTATTATTTATCTACACACGCTTAACATGAAATTTAAAATTAAATATCATTAAATAATAAAATCAATATTTATTATTTTATCAACAGACCATTTAAACTCGATCCTCCAATCCTACAAAATAAATGTCAGGCCTTGAATAATGACGATTTAATTATTAAATAAATATCACTACTTTATTCCAAAATAAATAATTAAATATTGTATTCACTAAATAAAAATAAATATTTATTAAATATTCTGATCACATTATATTTTCTTGAATGACTAGTGATAGAATATATGTGATCTGCAAAACAAGAATAATTACTGAACCATGTGGGGGAATAATAATTATTTATCTTGATAAATAATAAATAATAATATATTATTTAACTATGATTTTGGAAACACTTACTGTGTGACCCTCTAGGCCTTTTTCTCACTGGAATTAGATAAAGTAGCATAATGTACAAGGATAGTGTTTAGAGACACGTCATAGCACCGATAGACAATGAAGATAATGCTGCAAAAACATTTTACCTCATACGAAAACTTACTATGAAATATAATCCCTTTATCATGATATCTCTAATCAACAAGGATGTATGTTAGTTCCATCAACCAAAGTGATTGATGTCTCTTTCTATGATTTCTTAGAAAATGGACTTGCATATCAAATTTCATGGCCATGGATTTATTTTTTCTATATAATTTCTTTCAAAGGACTTGTGATATCATCTTTTTTTTTAAAAAAATGGGATGAATCCCTTATAATGTTCATTAATGCAATATTACTCATGACACAACTAATGTATCATACGTCAACATGAACATATGTCATCACGGTTTTTGTTAATACAAAAAATTATAAGACTCATAATATTCATTAATAATAATCATAAATTATAAGTATCAATACACACATCTACTGATAGGAATATTCAATGACATAAAGACACGTGGATTTCCTACTAGAGGGTCTCATTCCCATAAAATCTTACAAGATATTACCAAGGGATTTCACCATGAGAAGTTGTCTCAAAGTCTTATGAGTATCCACCACTAATTCCCTATATCATTTTTTCCCCTTAAATGATATTTTCCAGATATATAACATATATTCAAGAATAGTGTCGTAGAACTTCCCGGTTCTCATCATAGTGTGAAACTACTATGACCATTTAGTATGAAAACAACTCTTAAGGAATTATCACATAAAATGTAATGAGATGTAAAATCATGATGTGATAATAAGTTTATTAAAAATCAAAACAATGAATAAATGTTATCATAGAGTCCAAAAATATGGTTCTAGGGAACCAACTCCAATAGACTCCCACTTTCATTAGAGACTACTTATAACAACCATTAGTCTGCGAGCTCTCACATGATACTCATGCTTATGCTGAGATAGACATTTATTCAAGGGGTCCACCATGTTCTCATATATGGGTACACTACTTACTAAAACTTCAATACTATTATAAAAGTCACTCAAGATGTGATAATTCTAGAGTATATTATTTTTCTGTTGTTGTGACCTTAACTCTTTATCAAGAGAAACTGTTGTAGTTATCAAAATACAATATGATAGGGTCTTTACTACTAGGTACCACATCATGATCCATGAAAAATTTTATGAATCCAAACAGCTTCCTTGGATGCATCACTAGTCGCTATATACTCAAAATCCACTATAGAATCTGTAACAACTGGCTTCTTTGAACTCTTCTGACTCCCAGATCCTCCATTGATATGGAAAACATATCCTAACTGTGACTTTTGATCATTTTGACTTATCTGAAAACTAGATTTATTATAAACCCGGATAACTAGCTCCTTGACTATTCCATATGACAAGAATATATCCTTTGTTCTTCTTAGATTCTTATTTATAGCTTTTGCAGTAATCTAACATGATTCTCCAGGGTCTTCTTAATATCTACCAACCATTTTCAATGTATACAAAACATTAAGTCTAGTACATAAAAAGGGATTCATGGTTGATCCTATCAATAAAGCATCTGATATCTTACTCATTATCTCTTTCTCCTATCATGTATAAGGACACATTTTCTTAGAAAGATGAAAACCATATGAAATTGGATACAATGTCCCCTCAGATTGACCAATACTAAGTCTCTATAGTATCTGGTCAATATATTTACTTTTAATTAGTCCAAACAACATCTTGGATCTATCACGAATGATCTTAATCCCTAAAATGTAGGCTACATCACCTACATCTTTCATGGAGAAACATTTTTTTTACAATTCCTTAACAAACTATATGACTGGTATGTAATTTATAATATTTAATATTTTATCAATATATACTAGTAGGATAACAACCACATTTCTATTAAACCTCTTGTAAACACAGATATCACATTCATTCTTAAAGAACACAAATTCATTTATGGATTCAATCAGTTAAAAGTTCCATGACTTGGATGCCTGCTCTAATCACTAAATGGATCTCTATAAATTGAAAATCCATTTGAAAAAACATGGAGTCACAAACCCTTCTAGTTGTGTCATATAGACATCTTCTTAAAGATTACCATTAGGGAATACAGTTTTTACATCAATCTATCAAAACACATAGTCATGGTAAGCTACTATGGAATGTATAATTTTAATAGACTCAGACATTGAAATTGGTGAAAAATGTTCATATTAGTCAATTACATGATGATTTTTGAATGATTTACCAACTATCATTTCTTTTTAAGTATTTAAATTACCATCCATGTCCAGTTTTTAATAAATACCCATTTTTAAGTAATGGGCTTTACATCAACTGTACCATTGACTAGAACACAAACGTGGTTCTAATACAAGGAATCCATTTCATAATTCATGTATTCTTTCCATATTGACTCTTTAGATCTCTCTATAGTCTCCTTGTAAGAGATAGGTAAATTATTATCAGAAAATAACTAGTCACCATCTTTGGTGACTAGAAAACAATATCTCTATGAATCTCTTACCAAGTCTATTCCCTTACATAGTACTTGTGTTTCCATAACTACTTCTTCCATAGGAACCTGTAGAATCTGTTCCTATACCAACACTTGTGTATTTGTAGCATCAACTTCATTGAATTAAATATTTCCCCCATGAGTATTTTTTAGTGTGTGCTACCTCTCAAGAATGAAATCTTTTCTGGCTATAATAACTTTTTTGACTAAGGGGTTGTATAAGTAGTATCCCTTTGTTTAAATGGGATACCCTATAATGGAACACTTTGTTCTATAGGGTTCTAGTTTGTTTCATGAGAAGGCCTTAACAAACGCCTCTCAAACCCATACACATGTATGTGAAAAAATGTTCTCCTTTCACTAAATAACTCAAAGGGAATTTCATTTTCCATTATTGTTGGTAGTCAGTTTAATTTGAATTTCATATTTTGTATTGCATATCCCCAAAAGTATAATAAAAGATTTGTATGACTCATCATCAACCATACCATATCTACCAAGGTATGGTTCCTCATTTCACTTAAACTATTCCACTGTGGTGTGTAAGGTGTAGGGAGTTGATATATAATCCCAAACACCCGTATAAAGTCAATAAACTAAGGGTTAAGATATTCCCAATCGTTATCCAATAAAATCCTCTTTATCTTCTTTCCATGATGATTCTCTTCTTTCTTATGGAAATATTTGAATTTCATAAAGGACTTGAACATATACCTCATTATGTATATATATTCATATTTAATCAAGTTATTAATAAAATTGGTGACCTAATAGTATCCACCTCTACCTTCGATTGGAAATGGTGCACACACATCAGTGTGTACCAATCCTAGAAGATTTGTTTTCCTTTCACCCAATCTACAAAATGGTGTTTTTGTCATTTTCCCTTCTAAAAACCATGACATATTTCAAGTGTTTTTAGTTCATAAGTGTCTAAATAACAATATTGATATAGTTTTGTCAAAGGCTTCTCGTTTACATGAGTAATACAATTATTTAATAGTTGGTGTTATATGGGTCATTTAAACATGTTTCATAATAAATTGTCAATACATGGTTATCATAATTTAATATATAAACACCCTTATTTAAATTTTCCATTCCATAAAATATGTTTTCCTTATAGTAGAAACAACTTTATTTCCAAACATGAAAATAAATACATTTTCATATAATAATTATACAATTATTATATTCCTGATAACCATAGGTATAGAATAACAATATTTTAAAACCAAAATAATTCTCATTGGATGTGAAAGGTGGTATTAACTAATGCCTAGGGCCGCCAACCTCAATCGATTAATAGCTCCAATATCCAACTCACATCTATCAATATTTTGAAATATACTTGGTTTCTGTATTATGATATAGATGTGATCCCCACAAGCAGTATCTATTACCCAATTTGAAGATATTGAATGATTAAACTCCATAACAAATGCACCTTTAGGTCACTATGCTTCTGGGTGCAGTTCCTCTTCAAGAGGTCTTACTTTCCACATGGAAAACAAACTGCCATATTTTATTTTCCCTTGAATTGGATCTTCATCCATTTTAAAGGATAGTTCTTGGGACCATTAGAGTGTTTATAAGTCGTGGGCCCAATTTTCTTATTCTACATTTTATTATTCACCATATTCACTATAGGTTTATAATTCTCTGGGTCCTTATCCACATTGTTAATTCATGTAAGAAGTTCCAAAATACAATTGTCATTATTGATCATATTGTAATTAATAATAAAACTAGAGAAGGTATTGGGAAGTGATGAGAGTGTAATATCTATAAAAAAACATCAAGAAATTTAATCCCTAAGATATCAATGCATTTAATGTTGCTAAAAATCATGACTACATGTGGTCCAGCTGAAACATTCTCTCTAAGATTAGTTTTAATCAAATCACTGGACATGTGGTGCCTCTCTTGTCTCACATTCACTTGATAGATATCCCAAAGGTGAGAAATTATGATATATGCATCCATATCCTCTTGTTTAATTAAAATCACATTCGACATGGATGATAACATGAAGTACTGAACAAATGTAGCATCATTCAAATATTTTTCATTGAGATATTGTTATTCATCACCTACCTCATTACCAGGTAATTTAGTAAAAGGTTCTCCCAGTACATGTAATTTCTTTTCATGGCGAAGGATGACATATAACCGCCTTTTCCATTCATTTAAATTTATTTTGTTGAAAAGGTTCTCCTTAAAAATTATTTAATGAAATGATATAGTTTAATTCATATTTATTTCTATTTATAAAAATATTATAAGAATAATTTTAGTACTTTTCCTGATAAAATTTTGAAATATAAAAAAATAAAAAAATTATATTTATAAGTCTGTAAATTTTTTTTTCAAATCCCAATAACCCCCACCATTGTCTTCAAAATATCCTATTTGTTGGTCATTATAGTGGAAAATCCCATATTCCCCATGTCATTACCCAAACATTGGTTAGTCGAGAAACTTGAATGGTTTTAGGTAAGAACTCCAAATGCCAACTACATTAACTCAGAGTTCCTTAATCTGATGAGTGGAATCCCCAATCATGAAATCATTAAAATTTATTTCCTCAAACTTTTCCTCTCAGTTGCACCAAGTCCTACCTTGGTATTCAAACCAAAACATCATGTTATAATTCCCCAATAATTGAAATCACCCCAATAATGGTTGGTTAAGAACATTGAACTATGGTTTTATTTTAACTGAATTAGTTGAAGGATATAAGGACTAAATATATATAATTGATGGATTTTATCATTTTATGTGTAAATTACCTATTATTATCTTTAATAAATGCCTTTTAATATAAATTTCCTTTTATTAAGTGATTAACCATGCCATACACAATATGTATGCATAAAATAGTCAATTTTTGTTATATCTTACATGCTCATTAATTTAATTAAAATATGTGATAATGAAAAAATACCCAATTAAATAACCATAAAACATGACAAAAATAAAATACTAAAGAGGTATAATCATGAGATTATACTAATGGGTTTTTATCTTGCTGTTGATAAACTGAATGCTGACCTAAGGTAAAAAACCTAGAACCAATTAAGCTTCATGTTATAACTTTTCACAAGTCTATCTTTGTATCTCTCTTAGATGAGTTTTACCTCAGCACAAAAATTTAACCACTTCCACTTTCATGGGAGCTCCATCCATTACATGTGATTTTACTCAGAGTAGGTGAGGGGAAAAGAGTTTACATGAAGGAAACCATGGGAATTAAATCCCATATATAATACGAGGAGATAATGCACGCAAGAAAAAAAATCTTTTAAAATAAAATAAATGAAAAAAATCACATACAAAGGTATATTCTATTCCCATGATCAAAAACATGCATGAAAAGTATTATACATTTAATTAAACAAGCATTCAATTTATAACCATTTCTATTTATGATTAATCATGATCAAATGAATTAATTATTGTCTTTAATTAATCAATTATTTTTTCTTAATTCTCATACAAATTTCCTTGAGATTATCATCCACTATAATTTTAAACAAATTTAATAATTTCATTCAAAATTAACTTTGTATATAAATTTACCATGGAGGAAACATGATGAATACCCTTCTGCTTCAACCCAACATGTATTATACTCATATACTATTTTACTCTTGTGAAATATATAATATATGACTTATCATGTACTTTCAAAATCTATACTTCACAGATGATTACATGAAAAACAAGATTTTTTAGTCAAGTGTTATGCTTCAATGTACGTAGAGTAACAACTTATAATATTACTCATATAAGATATGTATATATTAACATTATTTAGAGATTAATTAAACATATATATATATATTAAAATATATGACATTATGTTTCCTATTTTTACACCCACACACAAGTACATGTCTCAAGTATTACATAGTATAAAAAATAAAATTTAAATATTTTCAGTTTGGTATAAGTACATGACATGTACATATCTCACTGTCTATTTGACGTACATCCCTAGGGACTTGGAATGTAAATTGTACCTCAAAAAATATATTACATGACATGTAAAAGGGACTACATGGTTTGTGGACTCCGAGTTACATGGTCACCAGTTAGGTAGGTCTATTATGGTAATACATGGCCCATATGTGACTAAAAGTGTCTACACGCTATGTGCAAGGGTTACACTGTTGTACACTTATTAACCATGTGACACCCTATCCTAGTCAACACACTGTCTAAATAACCAATGATCCATGTGTCATCGATACACATGGTTTGGATTATTTTCCAAATTAATTCTTCATACATTATACACAAGTACATGACATGTAATTCTAATTACACATCGTGTACTATTGTGTTACCCGAACAAAATCCTTTCCACCTACAACTGATATTTTTTATTTTAGTTTATGCATAAAATCTATTGCATTGATTATATCTATTAATAATGAAGGGGGAAGAAGAAGATATCATGATTCAGATTAAAATATCGATTAAAATTATATTGAAAAGAAAAATTAAAATGTGAAAATCACTAAAGATCATTAAATAATTATAAATAATTATGTGAATTCTCTAATAACACTTGTAGGTTCTGGTTTTAGTGGAATTTTGTGATTGGTGGTTCCCATATTTGATCAATCCATGATTTACACAACGATAAACATCATTATTTACAGAACTGAATCAATAAATATAGACAAGGGAAATCACACCAGAACTAGTGGAAGGATAGCCACGTATTATTAATAATAAATTTAATTAAATAATAATTACCTTGATGGAATTATTTCTTTTTTATGTATCTGGTAATAGATCTATGATGCGCCATCATTGCATTGTAGTAATCAAGTGAAGATTCCCTCTAGCGGTGATCTACACATGTTCCACTAATCTACATATGCTACTGAAATAATCATTGGGTGCTAGCATAATAGATCATTTCACAGGTGTCATACTCCTTTAATCTCTACAATAATTGCTCCAAAATCATTATACTTGATTGGGTGGGGGAATATTTCTCTCCATTCTTGACAGTGATCTTGGATAATTTAGATCTATTGGGATTGAGATAATTCTCCAATTCTATGGTGCATTGCAAAAAAAAATTGAATTGTTCTAATGAGAAAATAACATAACTAGGTTTATATATAACTAGGGATAAAATAAATTATTGCACAAGTGCCCTTAATTATTTATTTAATCCTTGAAAAACTCACATGTCAAATATTAATAACATTATTATTATTTATCTATATGATATAAAGTTGATAATTAAAATTGAAGAATATTTAATCAAATTTTATTCGATATTTATTATTTTCTCACACAATGTTTTAAACTCAGTCCATTATTCCTCCACAATATTTATCGATCCTTGAATATTTACTATTTATTTATCAAATAGATATCATTATATTATTCTTCAATAAATAAATAAATATTATATTCAATAAATAAAAAATAAGTATTTATTAAATATTACACTCAGATTATGCTCTCTCGAGTAACTAGTGACAGAATATATGTGATCACAAAATCATGAATAAATTTTAAACCATGTGTGGGAATAATATTTATTCAAATTTTAAAAAAAATTAATAATAATATATTATTTAACTAATATTTTGGATACACTTTGTGTGTAACCCTCTAGGTCTCTTTCTCAGTGCCATTAGGCTAAGCATCCTAATGTTCTAGGTTATCACCTCGCAACATTCCAGGGAACCCATATAGAATGAATTTAATGATGTAATGACATTTTACCTAAATTGGATGTTTATTGTGTAATATAGTCCTTTTATCACGATATCTCTAATCAAATAGGTTGCATGCTGGTGCCGTCAACCAAATTGCTTAATTTCTCTTTCTTTGATTTTCTGAAAATTGAACATGCCTATTGAGCACCATGGCCATGGATTTATTTATGATATATCATTTCCATAAAAGGTCTGGAGATATTAATATACATTAAAACACAAGTTTTAAATCCTTTCTCACGTTATTCATTAATTCAATATTAATCGTAACGCACCTAACGTATCCTCCCTCGCCACAAACATATGTTTTCGTTGTTTTAATCAAAAAATAATATTATTAAACTCATAATATTAATTCATAATAATCATAATGTATATGAAAAAATACACACATCCAAAGATAGGAATATCAATCAACACATAGATACATGGACTTCCAACTAGATGGTCTTGTTCTCATAATATCCCACTTGATGTTACCATGGGCATACATAATAAGAAGGTGCCTTAACGTCCAATGATTTTCCACCCATGATAGCCCTTATTAGTTGTGTCCCTCAAAAGATATTGTCTGGATATAGAACATATATTCAAGAATAGTGTTGTAGAACTTCCGAGTTCTCATCATTGTGGGGAACTTGTATGACCATTTAGTTCGACGAATACTCTTATGACATTATCACAAACTATGTCTTGTAGAATAAAAATAATGATTTGATATGTAGTTTTTTAATATTCAAAAAAGGAATAAAAGTTATCATAATGTACACAGAATTCAGTTCTAGGGAACCAACTCCAAGAGATATTTCATGAGATTCCTAATAGGTAGTTAATATTTCAATAACACATGGTTGAATATACATTAATAATTTTGGAACTACCAGAATAAAATATTTCCATGGGGATATTCCATTGAGAAAAAATACTTACAGCAATCGGTACCCTATATCCATAATGAAATTATCTTTATGATTATAGATACCCTAAATCCATGTTCATTGATATTTGTATTTCATGCATGAATTTTATGGTATTTTAATACATTTATTTCTATAAAATGTTGATAAATCATTTCAATTTTGGGATAGTTTTAATTTTTTAATTTTTTAGGGAAGGTTACAAGTGATAGTTGAAAATATTCAAAAATAGCTGAATATTAGAGATAAAAGATACTTTGTTCTATGAGAAAAGTGAAACCATGTGACACCATATTTTTTATGGAGAATAATTAAAAAAACTATAAGAAGACCATTTATACATTGTGTAATCCATTATATGATGTGTGATTTTATAGAAGACACTACCAATCAAAGAATTTCATAATGTCCTTACATGTTTTGAAAATCAATTACATGCCATGTAAACTATACATGATGTGAAAGTTCATGAGGGGGAAAGATATGTAAAATTATCTACTAACATGGATTACAAATCGTGTAATCATACAAATCAAGAAATATAAGTAAACTAAAAAATAATGATGTTGGAGGTAGATGGTTTGATGAAGAAACCTTTATAATCATGCCTCGACCTTATAGTTAAAGAGTCTTGGACCAGGAAGATGAATGAGGGGATCCAACATACGATAGCTAGAGAGATTACCATTGATTTGGATCTCAACTTCACCATTGTTGTTCACAAAGATTATTTCTTGAGTATCCGGGCTCCTAGGTCTCATCATTCCTAGCATGATAGAGTTGTTTTATTTCTATTGGGTGGCATGATTGTAGTGGGATGTGTTGTCTGGGATGATTTTTATTTTTCTATTATTATTTTATATCGTTACAACTATATTTATAAATTAAAATTCATTTTCATATTATATTTCTTGATCATTGTGTGTTATTTTTGGTGTTTAGTTTTTTTTAATCAATTTATTACCCTATTATTTGTATGAGCATTATGAAATCTAGTATGGTTATGTTTAAATAGGGTTTTAGGTTGCTTGTTTTGAAATTTAACCTAGTAGATGACCATTCCAATAGTGAAATCAAAGGACTAGCATAGGGTACCGAGACCAAGGATCCATACTCACCCAATTCTAACACTAAACATGAATTAACCCGAAATCAATTGATTCTATAGTAAAAAAACACAAAAATCAATGAACCTAAATTTCTTCCAATATTTACTTAGAACCTTGTATTTCATGAACATTCCCTATTTCCTCAATCAATCAAAAAAATATAAATTTAAATTTCACTAATTAATTTAGAACATTTGGATCATCCTTGTGGGTATGAAACTCATACATTCTACACACTAATTTTTTAGTTAGGTTGTTTGAGTTATATAAATTATTAAATTTTTGTAGCCCTATATGAATTTAACAATTCCATATAGGTTTTCAAATTTTTTGTGATGTTATCTGGGGTGGTTTCCTCTATGTTTAAATTAATTAGGAATAATGATAACTATTTTTCTTTTAACTCATTGGTTTAATATTGTTCTAGTTAGTATGTAGTTTTAGGTAATAATCCATTGCAAGATTACTCTACCTACATGATGGAAAAAGTGGATGATCATACATTTGAACCAATGAAGAAAAATGATGAAGATGACCAAAAAATGCACATCATGGTTGGAAGGGATCAACATCATGTAGTAAATCAAGTGTTGAGATGGAAATCAAGACCACATATCATAGGATGAAATCAATGGGGAAAGTGCTAATCAATAATAGTATACCATCAAACCTAGGGGTTAATACAAATATTCATGTACCCCCTATTGCTACTCAAAATTTCGAAATCAAGTGGACGAGCATCCAAAACATCCCACATTTGCTCTAATTTTCTTAGCAACCTCATGAATAACCCAACTGTCACATTGGGAGTTTCATATAAATTAATGACATGTTACAATTACAAAACATCACAAATAATGCGGTAATATTACACCTATTTAGATTACCATTTAACGAAAAAGCATGCAATTGGATACAAATTCTACCACCCCATTAGATTAAAATAAAGGGTGATCCATTACAAATTATTTTAACAATGTTTTTCCCACCCAAAAATTCAATAAATCTAGGGGTCACTATTTTAAATTTTGAGATATTAAATGAATAGTATTTATACAATTCATAAAAGGGATATAATGGTTTGATAATATGATTCCCTCATCATGACATCAAAATTTGGTAATTAATTTAAAAGTTCTATAAAGGATTATCATAGAGAAGTTGTTCAATCATTGATGACTCTATATGAGGTTCCCTTATAATAAATTCTATAAGATGAGTTATGATTTTTTGGAAGAGATGTACAATAATAGTTTTCAATGGAATCTATAATATGACTGAGAAGGAGTTAACATTGTTGAAAATTGTTGTGTTTCCATCAAAATGAATTTCATGTCAAAGAAAAACGATTCCATGAGGGATAATCAAAATCCCCAGGTTACGTATTGTGAAGATGCAAATTATCTGGATTATAATTGATAAAATTATGTATAGGGATGGAGGCCATAATAATTATAAAAAAAGAATAAAAATCAAGGCGAAGTATTTTAGTTAAGACAACAAGGTTTTCAACCTCAACATCAAGGTCTATCACTGACCAGAATGGTATATTCACTAGAGGAGACCCTTGAAGAATTTATGATCAATATAGGAGATCCAATTAAAGAGTTAACAACATATTCTAAGGATAAAGTTACTACAATCAAAACAAATGAAAAACAAATCACAAAACCATCAATCTACAATGAGATACATCAAAATTCAAGTCAGTTAGATCACTAAGAATCTTTGGGAAAGACCTAGCAGAGTTCTTCTGGGATACCTAGACTAGTATCCCCACTAATATTTTAAATATATATTCAATAAAAGTGGAATGTAGGTACAAGTATTTGGTAAAATATTCTGGTGAAATAATGGAGAACAACCAATAAGATCAAGGAAATAAAAGCATAGAGAAGTTAAGGAGCATAATAAAGAAGAAGAACCACCACTGTACCAACCACCACTAACACATCTAGATTGATTTAAGAAATTATATATTTATGAAATAAAACAAAATTTCTTAGATATTTTTATAATGACAAATATAAAAATTTAATTTTTTTGAGGAAATCACAAGAATTATTGTCTACAAAATGTTCATGAATTAGTTGGTGACGATAAAAAAGGAATCATGGATAATTAGGTTTCATTACACTAGAAGGGGAATGTTTAGAAATAATATTATTCATCCTACCAATGAAGTAAAGTGATCATGGTAGTTTTTTAATTCTAATTAATATTGTTTCTAATGATTTAGGTAGTATTGTATGTGATTTAGGTTTTTGTGTAAATAAATTGTCTTTTGAATCATTCTAGAACCCATGATTGAGATATATGAGACAAACTCAATTTAAGATTCAATTAAATGATACAAAACTGAGACACCCTTGAGGAATAAATGAAGATTTAATAATCAAATTAGATAAGTTCTATATTCTATTGGATTTTATGTTTATGTACATGGATGAAGATAAGATCCCAATAATATTGGTAAGAACATTACACGATATGATAGGTAACCGATTGATGTTCACAGTGGAAAACTGAGTTTAAGAGTTGGAGAATTAGTGGCGAAGTTCAATTTATACCAGTAAATTAAGAAATAATATTAAAGGGTTCATGATATTTTAGAATATATTTTTATAGATTATGTGGAAACAATTTTCAATGGAAGAATAGATAATGTATATGTTGTTTAATATAATGAAAAATGTAAGAAACTTTACCAAAAAGAGGAACATTATGGAGAAAGATTCATCCAAGAGTAATTCAAAGAAGTGTAACATGTTTAATAAGTCTATCAATTTTCATTTTATTATTATAAAAGGTCCAAGAATCATTGGATTTGACCACTGGAAAATGCGATGGTGTTTACCAACAGAAGAATAAAATTAGTTTTAGAAAAAGGGAGAGGATCCGTCTACATGGAGGAACCAAAACCTCCACATTTTGTAGATCCAAACAATGTAACCCATTTCCTACCATTCATCACCATATATGAAGGAGGTAAGGTTGGTCCAACAACATTAACCAAAAGAAATTGTGGGATTCAATCCATGTTTTTTTAATTTTTATTATTATTTTTTTTTGGGGAATTACTCTTCCCTAAATATATTAAATTTCTTATATATTTTAAATTTCCTGGTTATGTCATGTGATTTCCATTGGGTATTTTTATTTTTGGAAGAACATGAAGCTATTCAAAATTAAGTAGAAATCTATAGGAGAAAAATCTTCAGAACAATTACTTGTTGTGAAGAACATACACATCATGAATCATGGTGTTGGAAAAACCTGCACAACCAAATTTGATTCATTATAAAAATGGGGAGTAAGTGTTTAAATTATGTAATTTTATACTATATTACCCACATTTTAATTATTTTGAAATTTAATTTCCTATTTTATTCCCACAAATTATTATAACTTTACTCAACTAAACTAGGAGACACAAATTTCCTAAAATTATTACCATACGATGAATTTATATTTCGTTATCAATAACATTGAATGAAAATAATAGGGAAATTATTTAGTATAGAGGAGTATTTGGATTAGGATTTGAGAAATCCTGATTTAGGGGAGCATGATGATTTTTTAAATGAAATATTTTTATTATTTGGACATGCATTGAATTTATGATATTTTCATTAATTTATTTATTTATTCATATACATTGTAATGAGTAGTCTGAAAATATTTTATCATTATTGAGGGATTTTTTGAGCCAAAATTTCCCCTTTACTTCTATATTATATTTCTTGTAAAACTCGTGCATTATTTCTTAGAGAACAGTCTTAACATATAATCATATCTAGGACTGAACATAATTATTTTTAATATAATTAAGGAATTATTTTTTATTAACCCTTTATCCTTGGACCTGCCTTAATTTTATTCTATTTAAGCCTATAAAATACATGAATATACTTTTTAAGAAATGATACATGTTGTAATCTTATCTTATCTATTCATACCAACCTATAAATATATTTTATGTAATTTAAATGAATTAGTGTAGGGGAAGGATTTTCCAGGGTATACTGGGTTATACATTATTGAGGATATTTTATTGGGGAACTATCCATTATTATTTGGGTAGAGGTAATGTATTTTTTATTATATTTTATTATTCATCTCTATTTCTCAAAAAATATATAATAATAAATGCTGAAAAAATATGAAAAAATCGGGTTGTGTCTTGGGAGGATAAAAAATCACAATTTTCCTTACCGAACATCCTTTGATGGTATGTGGTCAGGTAATGGATGTGAGATTTTTCTGAAGAATTGTTTTCTAAAAATAAATAAAACATAAGTGAGGATGATTCATTCATTGTTCCTATATGATCATGAGTCCAATTTGAGAGTTTTTGGGGAAGAGAGAGATAACATATGTTAAGGGAAATTTTATTGATCTTATATTTTTATATCATGAATTATAATTTACAGTTAAACATTATTTTATATATTTATTTAATACATCGTTTACCATCCTAACCTAATAATTATAGTTGTTTAATCTGAAATGCTGAAGAACTCATGATTAGTTTTTCTTTTTTGTCTTTCCGTGGTGGAGATTATAGATGCCTTGCCAGCCAATACTATGTACACGTTATTAAGGTATCTATTAAAATATATTTTCATTTGTACACTGATGATGATCATAAAAATTAAATATAGTTTAATTATAAATTTCATTCACATTAATAATGAATTGAAAAACAAAAACATATGATTGATAAGGATTGGTTATTTCGAAGGGAAAAAGTATGAAAATTGGGTAAATTATTTCATTGAAAAGTGAGGTATTGATGAATTATCTTATGTGATTCTTGAATTTTTAATTTTCCATATGATCAATCTATATTGTCAAAATTAAAATGGTAGCATGCTATGGTGATTTCCCATTGTAGTATGTTGATATTCCATCCTTGAGGACAAGTATGAATTCAACAATGGGGTCTTTTATATCTCTATTTATTGAATGTATTTTATAGAATTTTTATAAAATTATTTCTACAAAAATTTGAAAAATATTTCCTATTTTAATATGGTTTTATTTTTTATGGTTTTATGGTAGGAAATAAAATATAAGAGGAAAATAAATGAAAATAGGTGAATATTAGAGATAAAATACATTTCAAACCATGAGAGAAGCAATGAATTATGACACCATATTTTAAAGGTGGAGAGAGATGAAGAACTAGAATGATACCAATTACACATCATGTATTCCATTACAAGATGTTAGATTATGGAGAATACATTGCGGCTTAAGACAATTTGTGATGACATTACACATAATTTAAATAAATTAAATGTCATGTACACTATACATGATGTGAAATATTTAGATAGATAAGGTTACAAAAAATTCGTTTCTGGTAGATATTACTCATTGTAAAGACTTACACGTAATGAAAATATTAGGAAATTGAAAAATAATAATGTTTTAGGGTGATGGTTTGATGGAAAATTCTTTATATTCACATCTCCTTTACATAGCCAAAGCTTCTTGAACCAAGAGGATAACCAAGGGGAGCCAAGAGATGATTGTTGGTGTGACATACACCAATTAAGATCCCTTTTTCACCAATATTATTCACAACCATTACTTATTATGTATCCATGCTAATCATTTTCATCATGTATAGAATGATTGAGTAGTTTAAATTTTTCTAGGTGACGTGGTTGTAGGGGGAATTTTCATTAGGTAATATTTTTATTTTTCTATTATTCTTTTTAGATTGTTGAAATGTTGTTTAAAAATGCCAATTCATCGGTTTTATTGTATTTTATGACCATTCTCAACGATTTAATGTGATTGGTTTTATTTCATTATTTTATTTCCCTATTTTTATGAACTTTATGTAATCTTGGATTTTAATGTTTAAATAGGTTTTGTGGGATGGAAGTTTTTTAATTTCACCTATTAGATGACTATTCTCATAGTGTAATAATATTATTAGATTAGGGTACCTAGACCAAGGATCTATATTTACCAAATTCCAACACCGAACAAGAATAAACCCCTAATAAACTAAATTCCTAGTGCATAAAACTAAAAATACATGGATCTAGATTCCCTATCATCTTGAATTAAAAACCTGTCTTTACTTCACTTTCTCTCTTTCCTCAATCAATCAAAGAATTTCTATTTAAATTTATTTAATTAATTTTTGACATAGGTATTTTCCTTGTGGGTTTTACAGTCATCATTTATAAGTACTAATTTATTATTTAGGTTTTCTATGTTTTATAAATTATTAAATTTATGTATACTAATAAAAATTTATGGACACCTTGAGATTTGTAAAATTTTTAGCTACTTTTCCGATGATGGTTTCATATATATTTATGTTAATTAGGAATATTGATAAATATTTTTATTTTAATTCATTTTTTATCTTTTATTTATCAAGATTTTGGTTTAGGTAATAATCCATTGCATGAGTACATTACTCATGAGAAATAAAAACTCAACAATATTTCATTAAAACTAGATATGGAAAAAAATTACAAGAAATTAAATGAGAAGGAAGAATCTGACCAAGAATAGGACTCATGTCTAGAATGGATTAACATCAAGGAGTGGACCATGATCTGGGCCAAATAGTAGGATCATAACTCCACAGAAGAAATAAAGGGGGTAAAGTGATGATCAATTATGGAAGACCCTTTGACATGGGGACTAATACAATTATTAATATACCTTTTTATACCACTCAACATTTGCAGATCAAGATACTAGTCATTCAGATTATGACAAATTCACTCTAATTTTCTGAGCAAACTCATGTAGCACCAAATCTCACATTGAGAATTTATTGGAAATCTAAGACAAATTCTAATTTTAGAATATCAAAAATTATGTTACAAGACTACACCTATATTGATTCTAATTTAAAGAAAAATAAGGAGAGTGGATTCAATGTCTTCCAACCAATTCGATCCCAACCTGAGAGGATATGTTATGAATTTTTTAATATGGTTTTTCCCACCCTCAAAATCAATGGATCTGAAGGTAAATATTATAAATTTTTAGAAATTAAATGAAAAAAAATTATAAAACTCTTGATATATATTTAAATGTTTTATATGATGATTCCCCTATCATATCATTTAAACTTGGTTATTATTTCCAACACCCTATAAAGGATTATCACAGAAAATAAATTTCCACCACTAATATTGTTGAGGGAGGTTCCCTTATGAGAAATTCACCATAGGAGATCTATTAGTTGTTGGATGAGATGTCTAATAATAGTTTTCTGTTGAAGACAGAGGAAGGGAGAGAAAAAGTAGTGCACATGGGGGACAATATCTGGGTTTCCACCCAAATAAAGTTCATGTTAAAGAAACTCAATGAAATGATGTCCAATGAAAATAAAAAAGGTATGTATTGTAATGAAGTAAATTATCTGGATTATATTCTCCAAAATTTATTATAGGAATGGAGTCTAAAACAAACACAACAACAAAATTAATATCAAATATAGTTATTTTAATCTAGAAAATAAGGTTTTCAACATCAACATCACGGTTCATCACTTACCCATTAAGTCCATTCACAGGAGGATAACCCTACAATTGTTTTGGACACCACATAAGATTCACTTAAAGTGATAACACCCTATATCAAGGATATTGGTACCAAAATAAAATAATTGAAAAAATCACTCAAAACTAACAAGTTTTAATAAGGATCATGGAATATATGGTCTGTTAGGTCACTGATAAACTTTTGTAATGGTCTATAAGAGTAATTATAGGATTCCAAAATTATAATACTTATGAATATTTGAAACCATTATCACCTAAAAGTAAAAAATAAGGCACAACTAACTGGTAAATAATTTAAGGAAAATAATGTAGAATAAATAGTGAGAGAAAGGAAAGAAATGTACATAATGTTTATAAACATAATGAAAAAGAATCACCACTATTGTACTGACCACCACTAACATATCTGGATTAGTTTAAGAATGTAAATATTGAAGAATGAAAAAAAGTTCCAAGAGATGTTGAAAAAAATACGTATCAACATTCTATATACCGAGGAAATCACAAACATGATCATCTACATAATGATCATGAAGGATTTTGTGATGAATAAAAATAATCTTGAGGAATTAGCTACCCTTCCATAGTACAGATAAAGTTTAGTAGTAGTTTCAATAATCCTACCAAATAATCCAAGTTATTCAATTATTTTTTCGATTCTAATTAATATTGGTTCTAATGAGTTTGGTAGTGCATTATATGATTTAGGTTCCAGTGAAAATATAATTTCCTATGAAACATTCAAGGGATTAGTATTGAGAGAGATGAATCCTAATTTATTTATGCTTTAACTAGTTGATACAATAGCAAGAAATAATTGAAGACTACTTGAATATGTCTTCATAAAAGTAGATAAGTTCTATTTTACAATGTATTTTATTATGATAGACTTGGATGAAGTGAAGATATCAATAATCTTGGAAAAACCTTTCCTAAATATGTTAAGGGAATTTATTAATGTAAACAATGGAGAAATAGGTTTTAGAGTCATAGGATTCCAGTTGAAGTTCAATTTTCACCAGTCAATGAAGAAGTCAGATGAAATGGTTGATCAATTTCCAAAATATAGTTTTCTAGAAGCAGAGGACAATATTATATATTGACAAAGAGATGAAGTATCTTCTATAGAATGTAAAGAAAAATATATGAAATTGATTTGTAAAATATTAAGATAGTTGAGGAAAATTCATCCAAGAGGAATTAAAATATGGAGATATGGTTTGGGAAGTCATTAAGTAGCCATTTGACTATTAAATAACTTATAAGAACCAGTGGATGGGGACCATGGTGAATGAGGAGGTGCTAACCAATGTAAGAGAAAAAGTAGTTTTAGAAAAAGGGAGAGCACACACCTATACATAGGAATAATTACTTCCTAATTTTTTAGATACATATCCAGTAAACTCTTTCCAACCATCATCCACATAAGAAGAAGGAGATAAGGGTGAGCCAATGGTGGTAAACAAAAGCACTTCTGGGAGGAATCCTCAGTTCTTAAATTATTCTTTATTTATATTCTATTTTAGGTGAAATCAATCATCCCTAAAGATTTTAAATTTCATTGTTAAAGGATATGATTTCACTTGTTTTTTTATTACCACTAAGGTACTAAAAATAATATAATAAGCTATTCGAGAAGAATCTATTGAAAAATTACACGACGTGAAAAACAAACAAGTTACGAATCATGGTGGAGGAATAACCTTTAAAACTGAATTTTAAACATTAAATCGATTGGGATTAAGCATTTTAAATATTAAATCTTAAACTTTATTTCAAAAAATTTATTTTTTTAGTGAATTAATTTCCAATTTAATGCCCATAATTGATTCTTTCTTTACTCAACTGAACATGGAGACAAAAACTTCCTAGGAGAATTACCATACCATGAATTTAGTTTTGTTTTTCAAAAATTTTGAATGATAATAATTTTTAAATGAATTAGAATATATGAGTTTTTGGATTAGGATTTGTAAAATCATGATTTAGGGAAGCATGTTGATTTTGGTAAATGAAATTTTTCTAAGATTTCACAATGCTTTAAATTTGTGATATTTTCATTAATTGATGTAATTATGTGTATGAATTTACATTATCAATTTTCCAAACCATTCTTCTCATTATTGAGACATCTTATTAACCTAATTTTTTCTATTTTTTCTATATTATATATATTATGAGACATAAGAAATCATTATTCTAGATCGTTCTTAACATCTTATAAAATCTATGGCTAAACAAATAAGTTTTAATATGATTGAAGAACACTTTTTTATTATGAATTTATCCTTGGAAACTATTTTATTTAATCCTTTTTAATCCCATATAATTTTTGAATATCATTTTTAGTAAATGATTCATGTTACAAGACAATATTATCTATTCATACCATCCTTTAAATATATACATGATTTTTAAAATAATAAGTATGTTGGAGGTATTTTCCAAAGTATACTAAGATATAATTTGTTGAGGATATTTTTGGGGGAATTATATACTATGATTTTCTAGAGGCTGTGTATTTTTTATTGTATTTTATAATCCACCAATATTTCTAAGAAAATATAAAAAGATAAATAATGAAAAAATATTAAAAAATTAGGATGTGTCTTGGGAGGATATAAAGTAACCATTTTCTAGAACAAAAATATTTGGATCTTATATGGTAAGGTAATGGATGTGAGATTTAACTTATGCATATTTTTTAAAAAAGAAAAAATGAGAAAAAAGTGAAAGGGAGGATGATTCATTGATTTTTCTTACATGACCATGAGCCCACTTTGAGAATTTGGTGTAAGAGTGAGATGAAAAATATGAATGGTGAATTATATTAAACATACCTTTCGATATCATTAATTATGATTTATAGTTAAACCTCTATTTTGAGATGTATTTAATACGTCATTTACCATCCTAACCTAAGCCTCCTTGCCATTTGATCCTAATCGATGAATCCCTTGTGTTTAATTGTGATTTCTATATTTATGTGATTGACGTTATAGATTCCAAGAAAGCCTATGGTATGTGACATGTTCTTGACATATGTTTTATTCTCTATTTTCATTTGTAGCATGATTATGTGAGAAAAAATTAAAGAGTGAAAAATTATAAATGGAATTAATATCAATAATTAATTTTAAAATAAAAATGGATGATTTAAAAGTATTGGTTATTTAATAATAGAATATTATTATACTTGGAAGACTTGTTTCCTTGAAAACTGAGGCATTGATGAATTATATTATGTGATGGTTGAATTATTAATTTTCTATTTGATAAATCTTATTTGTTGAAATTGAATTTAAAACATGTTAATGTGAGTGTAATTTATAGTATGTTGAGATTCTATCCTTGAGGACATGTATAAATTAATGTCTAGGGGTTTTTGATATTTTCTTTTATTATATGTATTTTTTTGTATTTTAATAAATTGATTTCTAAAAAAAGTGGATAAATCATTATAATTTTGGGATAATTTTATTTGTTTTATGTTTTATGGGAAGTCACAAAATGTAAGTGGAAAAAAAACAAAAGGAGTTGAATATTGGAGTTTAATGATACTTCATGTCGTGATCTATGAAAAGTAGTGCGACACCAGATATTTGAAGGATGAGAAATATAAATAACTAGAAAAAACCATTTACATGTCATGCATTCCCTTATGAATCATGATATTCTCAATAAATATTTTCCACTTAGGTCAAGTCATGAAGTCATTAGACCCTATGAAAAGAAATTACAAATCTTATACAATATACACAACATGAATGATCAAGACATAGAATGTTGTGGAAAATTCATTGCTGACATGGATTACACATCTTATAAACTTAAAAGTCATGAAAATATTAGGAAAATGAAAAATGAAGACACTAGTGTGGAGGTTTTCACAAAAACCCATTATATTCACACCTCGACATCACAATATAAGTGTCTTGGACCAAAAGGAAGATCGAGGGGAACCAAAGGACGACTGCTAGAGTGAAGTTCACTGAATTCGAGCCCTTCTTCACTATTGTTCTTCACCAAAATTATTTCTTAGGTATCCATGATGCTTGTTCTCATAATTCCTATCATGATAAAGTTGTTCTCTTTTTGTCAGTGGATGTTATTGAAGGGGGAATTTCAATTCGGGATTATTTTTTGGTATTCTTTTTCTAAATTGTTGTAACGAAATTTATCAATTAAAATTCAGATTATTTTAATATAGGATGATCATTGTGGGTGATTTGAGGTGATTCATTTTATTACATCAATTTATTTTCCCCTTCTGTGTATGACCAATAGAGATTCTAGGTTTTTTATGTTTAAAAAGGTTTTGGGTTGCTAAGTTTTTTTATTTCACCTAGTTTATGATCATTCTAATAGTACAATCATTGGATTAGCATTGGGTACCCAAACCAATGGTCCCTACCCATCCAATTATAAAAACGTTCATGGATAATACAATAATAAATTGAATCCCTAGATCACAAACCTAAAAAACACTGAACTCAATATGCATCTCATCTATAATTATAGCACTATATTTTTTCAATTTCACTCTTTCCACAAAAACAAATTCGAAAAATCCAATTTTAATTTCATTAATTAATTTATAATATACAGATCATCCTTATTTTTTTAACACTCAGAATTTACATGTACTGAATTTTTTGTTAAGGTTGTCTTTGTTTTTTAATTTATTAAATTTGTGTAGCCCCATAAATATTTAGCACTTCTCTGTGGGTTTTAGTCATTCATACACATGGTTATATGTTATAATGTGACGTTGTGTGTGTGGGAAGATAGTAGAAATATCTTATTTCCATGAGAATTCATTTTTGGTGGCTATATCCACTTGTATCATACCCATATATCCATGGTTATAGTGGATCATGTCTATAATCTCTTATACATGATATTTATATCCATGATACTACTTGACTATGGATATATCCCCTTTCACTACACACTTATATCCACGATAATAGTTTTCTGTGGGTATAGGCCCACGTAGAAAACCCTAATAGAAACAATGATTCATGAGTGTTATGATATCCCCTTACACCTAAACCACAAATCCATGGTGATATTGAACCATTTCTGTTAACTCATATAGTCAACCCCTATATTCATGGTCATAGTAGACAGTGGATATATGCCATAGTACCGAGTCCCAGTAACCATAATCATGCTGGACCATCGATATATTCCCTTAAATATGACCCCTATAGCCATAGTCATAGTGGATTGTGGATATAATCACATACACTGGACCCTTATAGACACTTTCATATTGGTCCAGGGATATAGTCTTGTGTAGTCCACCCATGTAGAATTATTCTTCAGGAAATATAGATATATTCCCATTAACCAGACCCCAATAGCCATATTTATATAAGATTATGGATGTATTCCTTTGCACGAAAAACCTATAACCACAAATCATAATGGACCATAGACATAGTCTCTTTCACCAGACCCCTATAACCATGGTCATATTGGACCCTCGATATTGAACATTACATCAGACTCCTATAGCCATGGTCATAGTGTACTATGGCTGTATAGCCTTCCACTGGATCCTTATAGACTCCAGAATTCTTCTTGTAGATCAAGGTAAGAGAAAAATCGTTGTGGAATTTAGATAATAATTATTTAATTATAAAATTTAATTTTTTTGATATATATACATATTTTTGTACTTAAAAAATTTAAAACACTAATATATTGGATTCATTAGGTTCCTTGATGTTTATCCGGAACACATGAGATTAAATCCTTATCACTACTGATTTTTTTTATTTTTTTCACTATATAATTGTGGGATGATTCTTGGGACTATAGGTTTTTTATATCACCAAATGAATTCTATAACATACCAACCTAGGTCAACCTAACACATGACATGAGTACACTCAACACAAGGCCTGATGTGTGTCCCCGATCACTACACGATGACGATAAGAACTTGTGTATCAAAGTACAAACCAAGATCAAATTAATGAATAATTTTGTACCATAGGGTTTCACAATTCTCCCCACCATTAAAAAATCTTCTCCCAGAAAGATCTCCAGATTCCAACTTCACAAAAATATAAGGCCACTACTGCAGCATAAATTCTTCCCAATCCCACATATCATGGTTATCCCATCCACACTAATACAATATAAAAACCAAGGGAATTATTTCTCCATGTGACAAATTAACTTGGAATTCCATCACCTAAACTGGTTTGTCAACCAATGTGGTATCTGGATAATGATAAATATATTCCCATTCAATTATATATGAATGATATTGTTGAAGTGTCCTCAATTGGGAGACCTGAAGAACATATTGAATCAATTTAAATAAAAAGGGATTGTTAACCCAAATGATTACATTTCACCTTTAGAAATACCTGATCACCTACATAAACCTCCAATAGAAAATTATGGAGTCTTGGATAACATATTAGGTGGAGCAGAACTACCTATCAAAATTTTGAGAAACCACTCTCTCCCCATCGTCTCTAAGACATACTCAGACCTTTTAAAGGCCACTCCTATACCATTTTCCTAAAAAAATTAGATCAATAAGGAATCATATATCACAATTAAATGTGGGTATCCTTAATTGAAAATAAGGAAAAATGATAAATCCAATACCCAGAAAAATAGATATACCTACAATAAATATAATGTAGATATTTGTACGCTTCCTATAGTTTAAAAATCTATTTAAATATTAAATGTTTTGGTTTACGTGAACTGAGAACCCATAGCATTCAACAATTATTTCTCGTATTATAATAAAATTCATGCGTGTAATTTTGAGATGGTAACCATTGGTAAATCAAGGAGCTTCACTACCCCTTGATTATAAAATTTAAAATATCATTAACCATAATCACATCCTTGAAAAGATATACATGATTTCATTTCATAAATACTATAATTATCACCCAAAAAAATATAATTCATTATATTGGGATCCTATGGTAGATAAATTACAAATTCCATGGGTCTTTTATCTAATATATATAATTGAATTGAAAAGGCCGCATCAAACTGGAATGTTTAGGGTCTTTCACATCACCTTTATAATAGGAATGGAATCCAGACATAATGTCTATAATAAACCGGCTAATTATTGGTGTCTAATGATGATGTATTAGAACATGAAAAATAATGGTAACTTAAGAGTGTACCAAATAAAAGACTTATGTTCAAGATATACCAGACCAAGAATCAGATAAAATAAAACAACCAATAACCACTAATGGCACAAACTACCATCAAGAGAGTACACCAGAACCTGATGTCACCCCACTATAAAACGTTTCATTAAAACTATACCAACCATTTAACTCTATTTTATAGAGTTGAATTTTATTTCATTAAGAAGAACCATCTTACTCATATATAAAAATAAAATCATAAATAATTCCTCATTGGAAACTGGTATAATTTCTAAATTATGTTCAACATTGATCCCTACTCTTGATTTTTTCAATGTCAGCATGTGTAATTCAGTAGTCATAACATTTGTCACCCAAAAAAAATTTCTAAATTTTTTCCCAATATCAAGCTCAAGGATTTAAAATTATTAAACCCAATTTTTCTGTTAACATATTAGATTCCACTGGGTAAAATTGCACTTTAGGATTATATGATCTAAATGTATTATAAACTTCTCTCTTAAGGCATATTGTTATCCTGTTGTGAATGTATTCACATCTACTACCAACACAATTTCATTGTGATATAAAATCATTCCAAGAGGGTGTCATTATGGAAAGACCCAATACATCACCCATTAATAAAAACATCATGACATATCCCAAATCCATGCTTACGGTTTTTATGTTACATTATAATGACCCAAATTTTCTAAGAATGAATCAACATTTGAGTTGAATTTAACATCGATTAAAACTTTTCAATAGTTTCCTATGATCTAGGTTATCCATCTCAAATCTATGAAGAGAAATAATACCTAATATGGGTCTCCTCCCCATTTGTATTCATTAAAAGTTTTTTGCTAATGAGAAAATAAATTTATTTAAGAGTGTATCAATAATATAATTCATGTTTCACCTTCCATTGAAATTGAACCGCTAAGAATCATTAAAAATTTCATTGGGTCAAGATCCACCATGATCATTATGATGTCATGGTATAGAACACTCAAACCACCATGTCTATGTTAACCATGAGATAGTAAATACAAAGAAATTTTACACTAGTAAATTACATGTCTTTAGTATTGGTTCATGATACAACATTCACAATATATAATTTTTTGAGAATATAACCAACTGGATATTTTAATACAAACAAAAAAATTCTATAGTGGATTAATTTTCCTTTCTAGTAACCAAACCAAACCTATCTTCACAAGAGTATATACAAGGATCACCATTCATAGAACATAAATCCCAAACTTAGGGAAGAAGTTTCTCCATAAGGCTAGACACCATCACTACCTATGGCTATATCGCTGATGTTGTAACCATGAAATTTATATCCACAAAATTTGTGCTCATGGAAATTGGCTATAGCCATAGGCACTTGGTACATATACATGGTCATGGAATATGGCTGTTTCCCACTTTTGATGATGCTCTAAAGAAAATTACTTAAGAGTGGGTGAATAATGAGAAAACTGACTAGAACTTATAAGGAAAAATGTTATCATTCTCCATACTAATCATTAGTCTATAGAATATCATAATATTTCTCAACATGTAATCATTGTGATAAAATAGTAAAGATTTTCTTTAGAGGGGGTACCCATAGAGGGATTTATTCATCATCAACTACTTAAAATAGAATGGAAAAAACCTAATAGTATGTCTTATTTATGAAGAAGAAAAGTAGAGAGGGAATTCCTTTATTATAAATCAAAAGATAATTTTAAAGGTAGATGTGGTTCTGAAAGGTTGGCCAAAAATCATCATGACATTAATGTTTTAGAGTGATCAATGATACAACTATGAAATTTCACATAACTCCTATTTAGTGGAAAATATATATTGTATCCTTTTTTTAGTTTGTAATGGATTTACAAGATATTATAATGTTATTGATATTACTTCAATTTTATTTAAAAAATGACAAAATCCCCAATCTCAATCCATTATCAATGTTTTTCCTCATATGATACCTCCACTATCAACTCTTGATTATTTGAAAAAATCATAAAGAGTAATATCATTATATCTAAATTGACATGATTATTATATAGAAATGGATCAGGTAAATCATAATTTTAGAACAATTGAGTAAATGATGGAATGTATGGATCAACCCAATATCTCTTGAACATATTCTCTAAGATGGATATATAATGATCAAATAGATTAAAATATATATTATAATTGTAAACTAGGGATAGTCCCGGAGATTAAGGACTATAGAAAATGATTTACACTTAGTCATGTACTCATTGATAGATATAGTTAGACTTGATATTGTGACACATATACATTCACCATGATCCATGGTAATTCTATCAGGATATGGAGGAGTTAAATTAAACATCACAACTAATAATTTAATTATTTCATAGATGAGTAAAGTCATAAATGTTATGAATTATTCTTTTTCTTAGACCTACACTTATATATTTTTATCCTTTTTTGGATTTACATTAAAAAATGTACTAAAATTTTTCATAAGAGAGGCAAAATACATACTTATATAGTGGAGACTATAATTTTTCCTAGGATTCGTTTAATGAGCTTTAAACCATGCGAGTATTATTTTTCTTTTATTTGTAACATTTAGTTCATGTATGTCATACCCACAAAGTATATTTTTATAGTCAAAAAAATTCACTAATATATATGTCAGCCTTCATGGAAACAATGGGGATAAGAAACCCAACAATATTGGGAGGAAGTTAAACAAAATTTTTAATACCCCAAGATTTCAAAATATGTTTTTCATTCAATATAAAATATATCAATAGATTGTTTTACTCATAACATAAAACTAATACGATTAATAACATAATAAATGGATTTTTTTTGAAGCATTATGAATAATAAAAAAATGTGTAAAGAAAAATATTTTAATCAATAATAAATGCATATAAAATAGTATTATGAATTATTAATGTTTTAAAAGGCCATTTTGATTAAAAATGGATCTTATTTATGTAGTGTATTTTCATTTATAATTTAGTTTATATTGATTGTAATTTTAATTTTGTAAAATGAACATAATTTATTAATTAAATATTTAATAAATAGTCTATGTTGATTTTTTTAGGTTTCTCAAATATATTTATTTTTAGGTTAATAATGAAAAATACTGATTTTGTTAATACCATAAAATTTATGAAATTAATATAATACAAGAATAAATTAAATGATTTTGAAGAATTTTCTATAGAATTTTTATATATTTATAAAGTAAAAAATTAATTTATTAATAATTTCTTGAATTTATAAATACCATCTTTATTGTTATTCAAAGTTGAGTAATATTATACTATAGAAAGTGTTTTTATTAAAAAAAAATTCATTACTTATATAAGTAAAATATAATTTTTTTCATATTTTAGTTCATGTTTTTCATATCATTTAATAATGTTAATTTAGTTTTATAGTAATAAAATTTTGATTTATAATATTAATGTAAATTACCACAATAAAATTGAAAGGGTTATTTTCAATTATTTATCTTATTAATATTTTGTAATGTTTAAATAATAAAGTAAATTAATCAATTTTATGTAATTAATTTGATATGATATTAAAAATATATAAAAATATATTATCTCTAATTTAATTGGTAATTAATGTTTTATGGGATTAACAATACTTAATGGTAAAAAGAGTATTTCTGCAAAACATGTTTTACTATATATTAAATTTTTGGTTTTAAAACTTAATTTTAAAATATTTATAAATTGAATAAGATTATATGCAGCTTAATTTTTGGTTCATAACATAAATTTTTTAAATAGTTATAACCTTATATTTTAAATAAAATATAAATAACTTGGGTGAAAACTAGTTACCAAAGTGAGAACCAAGACAGTTATATATAAAAATATAGTGTTAAAAGACTTAAAACGGGATTAAAACACATTAGAAAGTCAAAATTAGAGGCTTGATCAACTTTTTATAACCCTAAGATTAACTAATTCCTTTTTTTAGAGCCATTTAAACTAAGTGGATTAATTATATCATTGAAGGGTATTTACAGGAGTGTCATTTTATTCACTTATAAAAGAAGATCACTCCCACCCCATTTATCCACCCACTAAAAAGACCTATCTCTCCCAAAAATATATAATAAAATTTCAAAAAACCTCCCAAAATAACTATATTCCCTGGAATTTTCAAAATCCATAGAAAAAATCATCAAGTCATTACCTAAGAGATAACATCGAAAGGCATCGATAATGTTCTCGAATGATATCACTTAATTATTTTCTTTCTCTATCCACTAAAATCCATTTTATTACATTAAATAAATATAAAATTATTATTATTAATATCCAAAAATGTTAT
This sequence comes from Viscum album, assembly GCA_963277665.1. Taxonomy (NCBI): domain Eukaryota; kingdom Viridiplantae; phylum Streptophyta; class Magnoliopsida; order Santalales; family Viscaceae; genus Viscum; species Viscum album. Next base: position 792,503,448 of record OY728120.1, read on the forward strand.
TATACACATTTAAGGTCATTTGTATTCCTTTCTACAAAACCATTTGAAAAATGAAGATGTCTTCATGCATAAGTGAAGACTACCATATCCATGAACTATGTATTCTATTATCAAATTAATTACTAATATATATGACATTGAAAATGTATTTAATGGATATATATGATATTTATGACACTATTAATATTTTAAAATTATAATATTTGACATTATATAATTTATTTTAACAGAATACTATTATAGAAAACTTAATCAGCTAAAAAACATATCAAGGTATCGTTTTAATTTGAATCAATTTTAGGAAATACAGTGAAACTATATAAATGATGTGATTATGTAATTAAAAAAATAAACCCACACAATTCTATTGATTATAATTTTTTTCAACACCACTTTACCAAGGATTTTTCAAAGAAGGCGACTGAATAACCTCACGTAACCAACGTATATGAAAACTATTTAATAATTATTTATCATATTATTATAAATAGGCCATAAAATTTAAATATAGATTGAAAAAAAATTTAATAATTTTTTTAATAATCTTAATTTTTTAATTTAGGATGTTAAGGGCATACGTATAATGAATCTGGACCTGATGTAAGGTTTACTAGTCTCAATTTTCAATTCCATGAGACATGTTTGATATTTTTCACCTTATGTTTTTATTTTTTGTATTGAAATTACTATTAAGATATATTATAATTAATATCCATAATTATATGATATTATAATTCCCATTTAATTATATACTTATTATATTTATTTGATTATTACATTACCATTACCACAAGGGTTTTTTATCATAGTATTTCTTTGTTGAGATATGATGTTTATTCCCCACTTGTTTCCTTTTATAGGGTATATTATCCATGAATTTTAATTTATTATTTTTTTTTCATGAAATTAAGGAATATTAAAATACATCACTTTCTCTTCCTTTCATGGGTTATCAATTTCAAAGCTAACAGAGATGTAAGGGTTTTTGGAAACTCAATTCTCATTCATTGTGTTGTGATTTCACTTCTTGATCTAATTTCATATATGTTTTTAATATTCTACTCTTCATTTTTGATGCTCTGTTTAATATTTTATTTCAAGGTATTTATATTAATACCAAATAAACCCATTTGTAACTGTCTGTCAATTTAGGACTTATGATATCCATAAAAAATTCTGTTCACTCAAATTTCTTTTATTTGGGTTGAAATATAATTCATTGATCATACTTATTCTAAATTTGATAAATTCAAATAAATAAAATTTATTAATATATTTCTTTGTTAATATTTTGGGGAATTCTTTTTAAACAAAGGATGTTTCTCAATGAAATTATTTCTCATAAAATGAAAACACATTTATGACAAAAATATACACAACCTTAAAGAAATTTTTTTATTAATTTCATTGTTCCTTATTCCCAAAAATGTATTTCTTTTCTTATTTTGAAAAAGAAATATTTTTTGACTCATTTGTAATTATTATTTTCTATATTCAGATTCTCCCTATATCACTCCATCTTTTTATGGTCACTCAATAAAAATATTTTTTCCATCATTATCTTACCTTTTCTGGGATATATATGTTTTATAATGGAGTTTATGTCAATCAAATTTTATGCAAATGAACTCTTCTTTCAAAAACTCACCTTTTATTTCTCAATCAAGGTTGATGGTTATTGTATCATGTATGGTATTCCCCTTTTCTTTTGGGAACCCAAATTTTATGAATGTATACTTATGAGATGAAAACTCATTACATTACATGGATTAGTTATGTTCATTTTTTATATATGGTTTTTGTGTTATGCCTGATAATGATAATGTTATGTTGTGATGGGAGTACCGAGAATTATAAATCCCAATATGAATGTTACAATGTGACGGGTGCACCCAGAATTATACAGTGCTCAAATGTATTGGTTAGTGTGAATAATTTCATGATTTAAAGTGAAATGATGTTTGAAAAAGATGCTAGGTTTGTTCACAACTATGTGTGTTAGTTAACCACTAATACACAATGTTTAATTTTTTATGCATTTCCACAGTTCAAGTCCTCTATTAAATGTTTCCTCTCATGTTAATGATCCTTTTCCTATTTTATAATTATGCTCACCCCATAGTATATTGTTCATATCTATCCTATTACTAGGATTTTAGAACACCCCTTTTTGATGTATATCCTATGGTGACTCCCTGTACTAAGGATAGGTCAAGTTCTAATAAGAATCTAGAGAAGAAGGAATTAAATAAATTTCATGCTTGATGTTTTAAACATTGTGTTTAGTGCTAGTTTTTCCAAGACACTAAACCTATGGATCCTCATGGTGTAATACTATTATGTTTTTTCCTTATATTGATGCAATATCAATGTATAAAAAGGAAGGGTCTCTATATCACCCTAGTCAATGATGTGTTATGGGTCATGTTTTTATATCATTTTCTTTAATAGATGAAAGATTTTTTTTGCTCTGTACAACTAGATGGGAAATGATGGGTGGTTAGAAACCTCACCCACCATACATAAGATTATGTATATATCGATGAAAAATGGGGAAAATCTTACTTCCCTGACTAAATCTCTATAATATATTCCATGGAGGGACCTCTAATAACACATTATCTCCCCCAAAAAACTCAAATTTCAACTATTTTTGATCTTCATGGTAATTATTATGATTCTAATGTTTCATCGGTTACTCCTAGATCACCAACACATTTTCTATCATCTCACGCATTAACAATGATCCCACCTATGATGACCCTCCAACCTACCTCAAACACTGGGGAGACATATACAGTCTTCTGTATAGTTTCTCTAAAGGTGAAATTCCAATGGTGGAGTGGTTACTACAATTTTTTGAAAACAACACTAATGATTAGTGGTAATCCTAATTATGGAAAAAATCTAATAGTAAATCTTAAAACATTTCCTTAAGAACATTAATTACATTCTAATTGTGTCTATAGTTTGACCATGTAACACTATACAAAACGAAAACTATGTCCTTAATACCACATGAAAACCCCTCCCTAACCAGGGCACTAATCAAGATTATCATTTTGAAGAAATATTTGTGTGTATCTCACGTATATGGATTATATTATCCTTATAAAAGCACACCAAAATCTCCACACAACTATACTCTTAAATAAAATTAATGTGGGAGGATATAGTTAGTTGTACAATGATCACCCTTGTAACACCATGAAATTTTTTTGATCCTGGGATCCTCATCATTAAATCCATTTATAAATCATCTCAAATCTAGTAAAAAACACAAAGGGTTGAACCCAATATTCTTAGAACTGATTCCCTTTCATTACCTATAAATTGGTGAGACATTGAAAACTAAAATTTCAAACATTCTATTTCATTCATTCAAACTAAAACAAGAACCTAAGGCATTGGTATATCTTTTCAACACTAGGACATGACACTAATTTTATTCTATGAAACTCTTGTTGTACCTCCTCATGTAGTACTACTGGTACCAACATCCATCCTCTAAGTAGGATGTAGTGCACCCCAACACATAAATAACCATTATGTTCATATACCATGGTTATTAAAAAATATGTAACCACACAATCTATGTATCGATAATGGGCCTCCCTAGTGTGCTAAAATTCCCAAAGGACCACCACCATTGATCAAAGATAAACCACATCTCCCTCATATACTATGGATAACTATAATGATTCCAAATTCTCAGATACCTCCCTAAAAAGTTGAAAATTATACTTACTACTAAGTGAATAAACCACCATATATCTCTTTATTATAGTATAGACTTTATAAATGTAAATGACATTAAGAAACACCATTCAATTCCATTGTTTTAGGTTTTGATCATTAAGAGTGAGTATGTAGTTGATACATTTCCGCCTATTTATAGCATGAATAACCTTATAAGAAGGTAGTGCCTTCATATTTCTAGGATGAACACTATAACTAATAGTTCAAAATAATGGGTTACATAGTTCTATCATACATTATCCTCTATATGGACCCATAATAAATAACATTATACCACTACCTTAGCACATAGTTATTCCCAGCTCTAGAGGCATCTTAAAACATCACATACCTGACTCAATCCTTTGGAAACCTAATAAATGGTGACACATTAACCTCCCCTTCATCCCCTCAAAATCATTCTACCAGTGGTCTATATAAGATAATGGATACCCATTCTGAGTAATGGTGGACATGGGTCTTTGAATTCTATAGAGATTGTTCATGAATATTTGATAATACTTGCCTTCCCAAGAAATATTCTCACCCTAAAAATTCTCTTATGTGGCTCCCAATCTAGAACTTCATAAATATTTATGGGTTCTATAACAACTTTTCCTTATGTGGTTAATAACATAAGTAGTTGACCTCTCAAATGAAGAACTAACACTTGGAGAGATTTTTGTATAGCTAGTGATCCCAAAGTAAGACAAACAAAATACTTATATGATTAGAATTATAAACCTCATATATGAAATAGATGAGTATTTCAATGATGTTTACAAAGAAGAAACAATCAATGAATAGTTTAATGATATTGTTTATAAGGGTCATGAAAAAATATAGAGAATATATAATGTTGAAGCGAATCGCAAAAAAATCATAATGGTTATAGTGGAATCAAAACTCTTTATTTGGAATGCTCTTGTCGTAAACATAAATTTAGTGATAACCAAAAAATATATCAATATTCAACAATCATCATCCTCCCTTTATTTGGTTGAAGAATTATCCTATCCCCACCATAAGGTGTTTATTTTTAATTCGGTATTGATTCAAACGAAAATAATAAATAGAAAAACCAAGATTAAATCTTCTTTATTAAATAAATATACTAAATATCCCTAGGGGACACAATAGGCCTAATGAGACATTACTTGATAAGGTCCTCCAACAACACCTTAATCTTCTAAAGCATAGTTGTGGATAACCAAAAAATTTTAGAAGATATCAAAGTGATCAATGTGTGTAGATAAATGGATAAATTAATATATTAATAAAGGGGAAATAATGTTACATCACTGTGCATATACACACAAAATTGAAGTAATCTAATCATATGAAGATTCTAGAAAACATTGAGACAAACCCACAAAATCATGTGTGATCCAAAGTAAATTATTATACATAGAACCCATTTGTATTGATTAACAGTTTTTCTCACCCATAAAAGATAATATTGATCCACAATCTCAAAAGCACATCACTCTCTGATGGTTGTAGTCTATCTTGGAACAAACCATGGATATCTAGTCCATACTATGGATAATGTCATAGGGATTCATCAAATACACTAAAAGGACCCCTCATAGAATCTCTACATTTAAATAAATCTCTCATTCTCAAAAGATATTGGTGATTATGTGATCACTTATGGGAGGATTTTCTAGCCAAATGGGACAAGATAGGTGATCCACTATGATTTTTAGATATTAAAATGGGTATTTAGGTATAAAATAATGTCTCTTAGTAATATATACTATTATAGGTTATAAATTATAGTAATCATATATTTTACATCAAACAATGTCATGAATCTCTTAGTTGTAACCCTACATCACTTGTATCTAGCTGCATCCCTAACCTCTAGCCCTTAATCCTAACAAGGATTGACTAGGAGAAGTGTTATTGGTAGAGGATCATAGAAAAATACAACTCTAGATTCTTCTATTGATTCTCATATAGATTCATTTCCAAAATGGTGTCCTTGAGGATATCCTTAACCACCTATAAGAGGTTACTTGTTAGGTCAATGCCTTTATTGAAAGGTTCATCTATTTCTTGACTACCAAGTACTATATGATATATCCATTTTTAGGTTCCCTGTGACTTAATACTCTACAAGAATAAAAAATCATGTACCCTAGTTGAATGAATCCTATTAGTGACTTCAAAGGTACTGATCCTATGTTTTGTGACTATTTATAAAAATGAATCTTCTGCCATGACCCTAATGCAAATCATTGGTTGGCTACAAATGATTACTCTAATCCTAGATGACTGTAAAAATTTTATATTACCTTCCATCCCATTACCAAGAAACTCTACACCATCAAAAATATTTCAAAAACATTATAATTGGTGGGGATATGTGTGGGAAGAAGTTAGCACAAATATATCAATAGAGGAAACACTAAAACTTTTATACTCAGAAAAATCCACCAAATGTCAGGTCAATGGAGTACCTCAAGATATTAGTGAATCTTCATGTGTATTCATTAATATACATACTGTTATACTATAACTATTATGTTCCATGGATTCAAGGTCCTCCAGTTACTCACCTGGAAACTTATATTGATAGATTCTAGCACAAAAATTTTTTATATGAATATTATCATGTTTGAATACTTGATCCCCCATCTCAAATAGTCATCAGATTCTTGAGTGTATAGATCCCCTTGAAAACAATCAATTTTCTATCATTGTATTACATGTAGCACACTCATACTGTGCATACAAATTTCTATCCCAGTAGAATAATTTTTTCATAGAAGGTGGATGAACATCCCCCTTTATTGTGATATGTGGATCTTCTCATTGCACAATGTGCAAAGGTATTATGCCCCAACACATCTTACAGATTCACTTTACGGATTAATCTATATATGGAATCCTCACCACTCTTCCAGTTGATGATAGGAGGCTCAATTTCTGGAATGTGTATATTATGACCCTACCTTGAAATTTTAGATTAATATCTATGGAAGAATTCTATTATTGATAATATTATGTCGGTAGTAGATAATTTTTGGGGAGATAACTTTATAAGTAAATGGAAATTAGTAAACAATTATTATATGATTCATGTACCATTTTTTGTTACATATAACCAATTCCTTAGTGTACCGAGCTGACAATAAGATTTTCAAAGTCAAGGATAATCTATATATCATCTACTGCACTAACACTAGGTTCCCTATACTAAAAGTAAACATGAAACCCTTTAGCAATGTTTCCCTAATATCCAAAACCAATTAACACTATTAATCTATCACCAAACTCCAACCCTATAACAAACCCACATTGATACCAATCTAACATGAAACAACCCAACATGAATCATCCTTCGTGTTGATAAGCTATATGTTCCACCTCATTCCAACCACCAACTGGATAAATTCTATTGACTAGGACCGAGTAGACATATCACACTTGATAAGACATCTTACCACAATACATCAATATACAACGAACACCTCCACAAAAGGAATAATAGTGGAAATAATATAATAAAACTCAATACAATATATAATTTATGATAAAAATTAATATATATAAAAACAATTAACCCCTATATAAACAATAACAATCAAGGAGAAGATACATTATAACAATATGAGATTTTGGATGTTTTAAAATATATAATATGTCCAATAAATTTTTCCAAATGCTACACCCAACATATAAAAATAATGAAATATTAAGAATAAATTATCATTAAATCTATAAAAAAACTCTAATATGGTAAAACAATAATAGTTATTACTTTTAGAAGGTAAATAATTAATATTAGTTAATATTAAAATTATTATTTTCAATAAAATTAATTTAATTTATATTATAGTTTCTCATTTAAAAAATCTAAATTTATAAATTTTATAATTTAAATATGGTGAATTAAAATTTATTTCTGAATTCCTCATGAAAAAAGTATATTAGAATTTATTTTTAAATTTATTCTAAAATAATGGATTTTAGGTCAATAGTGAAAATAACAATTTTTCTAATACCGCCCCTTTTATATGAGTGATAATTTTTTGAAATATTTTTAATATAAAAAATATTAATTCAAAATGTAAAATAAAATAAATAAAATAGATATTTTTAAATATAAAAAACCCAAGAATAACATTTTATTAAATTAAGTTATATTTTTTGAAAACTATTTATCGTATATTTAATTAATTAAATTTATGCATTAAGAAATTTGCGTTTGGATTTATTTTAATATAAATATCTATTATTTTAATAACATTTATTCTTCTTAATATCATTATATTCAATAAAAATGATAATTATAACCTATACATAAAACATTATGATTAAAAATTAATTATTCTAAAAAAATGGGTTTTTATGTGTTACATGCACTACCATTAAAATTAATTTCCCGATATATAGAATGTTTATTTAATAAAATTATTATTATATTAAAGACAATAATCTCTATATTATTTAATTTTACTAATTTAATATTTTCATATAAAATGTAAATTATTATGATTGATGATAATTAACATGATAATGGTTAAAAATTATTTAAAAATCATTTATTAATTAATATCAATGAATTTATTTCAAATAAGTTAAATAGAAATCTATGAAATAATTGTTATAATATGACTTTTAAAAAATTAAATAAATATATTCACACTAACAAAATTTCTATTCAATAATAAATATAATTAAGAATCATTAATGGTGAAAATGTCATTTTTCTACTAAAACAATTTTTCTACACATTCCTTTTTAAATTTAAAAGTTAATTTTATAATATTAACAAAATTAAATTGGATTAAATAATGTTAAATTTTAGTTACATTGCACCAATATTGTTCTAAATTGGTAATGTTATATTTTTAATAAAATATAAAATCACTTAAATAAAAAATACATACCATATTTAGAAGTAAAATAGTAAAATATAAAAACATAATGGTAAAACCCATATAAATTTTTTATAACATGATATAAAACACATGGTTGAGACTTTATGAGAATAAAAATAACCTATTATCCACTATTTTATTATATTTTTTAATTAGTTTCTGAAACAAAATAAAACACAGTTAAATATAAAAAATAATACTGTCATTATTATATTGGTATAAGGCTATTATGACAAAATTAAATCCACCTTAACCATACATTCAAATCTAGTTAAAGCATTTTCATGATTGGGTTGGTTTAACCACCTACTTAAAAGATGATATAAAACTCTATTATAGATTTATATGGGAACAATAAAACTAATATTATTATAATAAAATAATAAAATCATGATTTTTATATAGTTTTTGGAATATTATATTAAGTTTTTACATTATTATTAATGTATCTTTTTTGTTCGCTTAAAATCACCAAAATATAAAAACCCTAATTCCATTTTCAAAAAACATAAATCAAAAACTTATGAAATTATATAATATATTTATAAATAAATATAATATATATATAAAAATATATTAAATTATATAAAAATGATGAAATTTATTTCATTGTATGTCTAACGACATCAATCATATAAAACATGTGGAAATGGTTAATGTTATTAAAACTTAATTATTGATAATAAGTTATTACAAACCAATATACCCATGAAAAAATATAAATGAGGTACATAAAAGGTAACATGTATAAATAAGTTTATTAAACAAATTATTAGTGTATATATGTTTTTTTCTACTAGGTTTGAGAGTCAATAACTCTGCAGGGAAAAACGTTAAGGGTTTTTCATCTCAACATATCTTAAATTAGGCATGATTTTATATTTTGCAACAATTTATTATTTATATGGTGTGTATCCTTCCTAGTGTTTTTTTAACATAATCACTTGTTTAATTAATTTTATTTTTATAACCATAATATTTCATGCATCGAATAAATTTTTATTGAAAGATTACAAATTCTATAAGGGGTTTTTGGGAGTAAAATGTCCTATATAGATTATAATCACTATTCTATGACTATTATCTTTCAATATTTACTTATTATATCCTATAATATTGTTATATTTTATGTCCACCTTATTTTACGGGGATATAATGTTTTAAACCAATGCATTATTTATTCATGATTCTTTTGATTTTTGAAAATGCATTTAAATTTTCAATAATTTAGATTTATTTTACTGCGGTTTTCTCTATATCCCTGTTTTTACTTTCTCATAATGTTATCCTTTATCAAATGGGAAGAAATTTATCTAAAATTATTATATTATTACCCATTTTTAATTTTAACGAAAATTTTTTTTTATCCTTTTAACAATGTTGGTTTTTCAATCAGGTCATTTCAAAATATTCAAAATGTTTTCCATATTTTCAAAATAATTTTTTTTGTCTTTTACAAGAAGTTTATTGATAACATTTATGGATTTTAAATAATATTTTATTTGGAAATCAATATAATTTTTTTTCGAAAATATTATATTTCCCTTATCAGTTTTTTTAACTTATTTTATCAATATCTTTTAGAACAGTATTTACGAGGTTTTTCAAAAACATTTATATTTTCAAATCTATTTTTCCTCCATGGGTTATCTCTCATGATGTGATGTTTTTTTAACCCAATATATTTTATTATGATATTATTCCATTTGGAAAATGACATTTTTTATATCCTATAATATTTTATGTTTATATTATGTGACTTTTTTTAATAGTTTCATAAACCTATTCTTTTTCCATGGGTTCATTAAGATATGTTTGTGATTGATTTAATGTGGTATATTTATCTATGGTTGAGGAAAATTAGGGTCCTATATCACCCTATAATTAATTGTTTTATGTTTATGTATAATGATACAAAGGGTGCACGTGAGGATTTATCCTAAGGAAATGGGTACACAAGATGATTTATCCCAATCCAAAGGGTACACATGAAGATATATCCCTACACAAAGCATACAACACAAGATTTATCCTAAGGAATAGGGTAAATTAGATGAATTATCCAAAGAAATATAGGTATATTAGAGGTTTTATCCCAAGCTCAAGGTTACATGTGAGGATTTATCTCTATCCAAAGGGGTACACATGAAGTTTTATCCCAAGCCCAACGGTAAAAAGGAGGATTATCCCTTTCTCAAGAAGGTATAGTGATATTAATGTTTATAATTTTATTTTTCTTATTATTGGGAAACATTACCAATTTATGTATCATGTTATGTAAATATTTCAAGATGAGTTTAATTTCCATGAAATTCCATGTTTTCATGATTATTACCCATTTTTAATGTATTCCGCACTTATCATTCATGATCACATGTTTTATGATTACTGTTATATTTTTTCAGGCTAGTCATATGTTTTATACAAATGATATTTTTATGATATTTTGTTATTCAGTGATGTTTTATGATTATCATATAAAGTATTTTAATGTATTATTATAATATTTATGTCGTCCCTATGTTCTCCTTCATGTTTATAATCTAATACATTAAGTTATGTTGTTACATTTCTAATAATTTTATCGAATCCCTTTCTTATGTTTTCATTCCCTAGGTTATGAAAATTATTTTATCACGTGAGATGTCTAGAAAGGCTCTATAAAAGATTTATTATGTATAAAAACATTCAAATATTTTAGTTTAATATATTAATGTAGCAAGTCTCCAAGACACTAAAACAAATATTTCGTGATTCTTATGACTATTTTTGAGATTTATTAATTAAATCATGAGATTATTGTATTATTTATATCATGTTTTTCTAGGGTTTCTGTAGTTTTTATCCAAGATATGATCAGTTATTTTTGGTGATTACTTCAGAGAACATTAGATAAACCCTTGGGATGGATCTAGTTGATATGTATAAGTATAGGATAACATCATGAAATTTTGGTAAATTAATTTTCATGTGGTTTTACAAGAAAATATATTCCGATCTGGATATTTGAAAATGGGTGTAATACTTAGACAAGTTGTAACAAGGGGGAACAACCCTGAATAGGGTGTATTTGGTATTAACACCACTGTGATCAGGTTCATGACAAATAAGCCTAACTACACACCTAGCTCGAAACTCCTGGAAAATATTCATTGGTGAAAAAAATTCTATGAATTAAACCTTTAGATGGATTTGAATATTAATAGGATAGATAACCTATTGATATAGTTTCCATGTATAAAATATATTAAAATTTAGAGATTCTTAGGTTGAGGTTAATATTTATTAATACATTTTATCCTAGAGAAATGATAAGTTGGATTTTTATAGCATATATATTATTGATTTTAGGGTTTAGAATATTTTAATAATGTTCATGTTATTTTTTTATATACTCCAAATATTTGTTTTTCACAGAAGCCGCTTTAGGGTTGTGGGAGCGAATCGACCGAATATACCATTTAGTGGGACATTCAAAATTCAAAAAAAACAAATCACACATATCAACGCTATCCCAAAAATCATATGATCTGCCAGAGAATATAAGGAACCAATGTGTTGAAACCACCATCATCATCACTTTCATCTGCAGTATATCACCTACCATTTTAATCACTAACATAGGAAACCACCACCAGTGTTGATTCCCATCACCAAAGAAAAACAAAGTGCATCCTTCAACCATTCTCACTGTCGAACTTCAACGGGAGGACCATAGAAAACCATCGACCCGCCGTAAAACAACATCACCTTTCCGTCATCTCCAACCACCATAGAAAAAATCCATACCTTTTTCGTTGCACCTTCATCGTCACTACATCAACAATATAAAACATAAAAATCAATTAGAAAAACTCACAGGAGAAAAAAGATTAAAGTCAAGCCAGGAGGACAAACAGCTGCTGAGCCACACATCCCAAAGCCTCAATTTAACCATCGCTCCATATCTGACTAGGAGAGGTTTGGAGGAACACAATCCTAGAGTAGGGCTTTGAGCAGCTGTGTACTCAAAACACCAACATTGTTTAAGTAGAAGAAAACTTGTATTAGTAGAACAAAAATAGGAAAAATCGGATAGTTCCATAAGGCACGCAGACCATCGATCCACATAACCCAAAACCTCTTTGTTACCACTGATCCTACTCAGACCAGGAGAGGCTTAGAGGAAATTGAGGCCAGAGCAAGGATTGAGTGGCTGAGGGCTCCATATAAGGCAACTGTTAATGATAATACTGAAAGAGTTGAATAATAAGATCCACAACATTGAGAATCAATGCAAATAAGGAGAAATCCCAAAGAACCAGGGAACCGCTGTGACTAAGGAGAATGAAGAAAATGAAAACAATAGAAAATAGGAAGGCTGAAGTGGAGATCAATCGCTTCTGAATTGGTCTTCAGAACCCCTAAGAGGGAAACCGAGAGAAGATAAGAGAGCCGGGCGATTTGGGAGCCATTGGGTTTTATATATATTTTGAGTATTTTGTTATAAATCACGATAGAAATCTACTCAAGGTATCCTAGTATAATCCTAATAAGATATATGTTAAGCTATGGGTTATATATTTTAATATAAAAGTGATATAGTTTGAGCATAAATAACTATATTCTAACAAGGATGATTAATATCAATATCATATAAGATAAATGAAATAAGGGGAAGCCTGTGGTATTTTTACTATTTGGATTTGGTCTTGAAAATCAAGGGAAGAAGGTAAGCTTATCATCAACTCTAGTGTTGTATATTCATTATTAGAATCTAGTTATATCCACCATAGTAGGTCATGTAATTGTTCTAGGAGTATAAAATCAATGGACGGATGATTTGATATTATATTCTATTAGTATTTTATCCAAAGAGTAATTTTATGTGAATATTATACAATATAATATTATAAATTCATCCTTTGGGGGAATTTAATTTCATTTGGGGAATTGAATATCACTCCTTTAATGTATCACAAATAAATTTTGAGAATAAGTAATTCACAATTCATTTTTCAAATCTACATATTATCATCTATTAATGGAAGGATGACTATGAAATCTCAAGGTGAATTCACTATGAGGGGTGTATAACTTGAACGGTTTGAAATAAACTCAAGATTTGGATATTCATATTAAGAGGGAATAGAAGAGTTTCATAACCTCACCATAAATAGTATGGTTGATTTGGATATTAAAATTAACTCTCAAGTCATAAAAATGTTATGTAAACCCTTAACTATCTTCACTGGTAAGTGATAATTAATATTTCTTAGATGCTATTTATTTTAGGGGGGAATGCAATGACCATGTATTTAAGATAAATTAAAAAACATACTATGTACTATAACTTATATCACATGAAAAACTAATTTAAATAAACCAACAAATACTAAAATAAATTATTAACAATGTTATAATTAACACTAATTTGAAAAACATTAAAATTTTATACCTTTTGAAGGTAAATAACTAATACGAGTTAATATTGATAAGGTTATTTTCAATAAAATGTGGTTTTTTTATATAATATATTTTATATTAAAAAAATATTTAATTTAAAATTTTAAAAATTTAAATATGATACATTAATATTCATTTTTTAATTGCTTACAATAAAATTATTTTAGGATGGATTTTTGAGATTTTTTTAAAATAATTAAATTTTATGAGAATTGTGAAAAATAATGATTTTGAAAATACAATCACATTTAAATGATTTTTATGTTTTTAAAATATTATACATATAAAAAAGTATTTATTAAAATATTTAAACAAAACATCTTAATGAACTATATTAAATTTATAAAACTCAAGAATATAATTTTAGAAAATCAAGTAATGTTTAATGACAACTATTTTTTTCTATTTTCATAATTAAATTTACTCATGGAAAAGTTTGGTTTTGGATTTATTTTAATTTAACATAACACTTATTTAAAAAAATTAAAATCTAATTAATATTATTAAAATCAATAACATTGGTAATTTTATTCATATATATATAACATTAATCATAAAAATACATTTTTGTAAAAAATGGGATTTACATGTATCATATGAAAACGTTAAGTTTAATTTCACTAAAAATTGAATGTTAAATTGAAAAAATTATTCTAATATTTGAGGTAATAATTTTCATATTATTTAATATTTCCAACTTCATTTTTTGGTAAAAAATTTAGATCATTAATATTATTATAAATTTCCTAGATAATAAGGAAACACATATATTAAAATTATTGTTTTATTAATATAAAAGAATTTATACCAAATAAATTAAAGTTAAATAAATTAATATAATAATATAATTTTTTTATAAATAGATAAATAAATATATTAATATTTTTAGTCAATACTAAACAAGATTAAGAATCCATAATCATTGAAATGTCATTTTTATACTAAAATGGGTTTTCTACACATTATATATTAATTTAAAACATAATTTTATAATATTTTTAAATTTAATTGGATTAAATATATTTAAATTTTATTTATATCACACCCAAATTTTATTATTTAGGTTATGTTATATTTTTAATAAATCATAAAATCACTTAGTTAAAAACGAGTTACCAAGTATAAAAGTAAAAGAGTAAAATATAATAACATAATGTTTAAAACCTTATAACATGTTTAAAAAATTTTAGGAAAAACATGGTTGAGCCTCTACTGACCTAAACATAATAAAAAATAAATTATTTAGAAACATTGGATACTTGTACTATAGAATAGTGTCAATACATTATTAAAACAAAAACGGTGTTTCGAAAAGTGTTGTTTTTCACAATTATAAAAGGGGTTCACTTACACCCTTTTAAAGATAAACCACCCATTATAATTTCTCATTGAAAATATTAAATTTATCTCTATTTATATCCCTATGCCATGTTCATAATCCCAATACCACACATATCTATCATATTACCTTCAATTTCAATGGAACATCCAATGAAAAATCAAGTCTTCAATGTAAGTATTATGTCTTTCTTAAATTTTCTATCTTAATCATACTATTCCTAATATATTATCCAAATAGTAATATTATTCACTTATTAACATTATTTTACTAACAAAGTTTTATATGAAACATTCAAAATATATTTATTCATTTACATGAACTTATAAAAACAATGAAATTTCAATCGTATGTGTGTGCAGACTACCACCTCCATCGAAAAACAATTTTTTCTTTTTTCCTTATTGTTTTAAATTATTGATACAAAAAAATAATATCTGGTTTTTATCATAAAAAACTAAAAAAAATATCATTATGATTTTTCTGAAATTATATTCTATTAAAAGGAAAACCATCTTAATCATACTCACCAATCTAGTAAAAGTGTGTTCATGTTTGGGTTGGTTTAACCACCAACATGAATTATGATATAAAAATCTATTATGGATGACTTTTTGAACATGGAAACTAATATTATTATAATATATTATAACCCATTATTTTTATATGGTTCTGAAATACTATAATAATAATTTAACTTATTATTATAGTATCTTTTTCATTAGATAAAAATCTCCAAAATAATCCAACAATGATTCTATTTTCATGAAGAATAACTAAAACACTTAGAGAATTATATAAAAATTTTATAAATAAATATATTATATATATTATTATTTGTAATTATATATTAATGATAAAATATGTTTTAGAGGATGGGTATAAGTTATGATATAGATGATTTAGGTTGCTATTTTTTTTACTTGAGGTTCGAGTGTGATCAAAACTAAGTAAGCCAAAAATGGAATGGGTTTTTTCGTATCAAATTATCATCATTGAGATTTTGTAATTTTAATAAATAATTTCATCTTTTAACAGTGTAGGAACTACCCAGATATGTTTTTTTAAGTAATCCATTTTTTAGTTTAGGGTATTTATAGAACAATATTATTTCAATTTTTCAATTTTTTATCCAAAAATTTCTGAAGTCGTAAGGTTTTTTCAGGACTCAAATAACTTCCTTGGGTCACAATCACTCTTATTTGAAAAATATATTTCAATATTAACTTATTATAACATATATGATGAATTTATTTTGTTTCCCCTCATTCTTTTATGAGGAAATCATGTTCCATAATAATTATTCTTCTTTCATGATCCTATTGATTTGTGAAAGTATAGTTATGTTAAGAATATTTCTCATTTATTATTAAGGTATTATCTTCCATATTATTGTTTTTTAATTTTGTTATAGTGTTTATATTTCTCCAATGGGAAAAAATTTTTATATATCCAATTTTCCTTTTATTCACCTTAATTTATTTTTAATAAATTGTTTTTTATCCTTATAATGATGTATGATTTTACATAAAGGTGTTTCAAAATATTAACATGGTTTTAAATATTTCCAAAATAAAATTCTTAATCTTCCAGTATACATATTTTGAAAAAAAAATTGTCTTTTCATGGAAATTTTATTTGGAACTATTTATAATAAGGATTTCAAAAAATTTCTGATTCCCTTCTCGATGTTATTTTTTTAATGTGATTTGGACATCATCTTTTATACACCGTTTAAATGTGTTATTGAAAACATTTATATATTCAATTATATTTTTCATTCATATTTTATCTCTCATGAAGATATGTTTTGATCGACTACTTTTTTTGTTATGATATGATTCAATTTAGAAAATTAGATTTTTTATATCCTATGATATTTTACATTTATTTTTTAGGATTTTAGATTATGTTATTCATTCTTTTCCCATGGGTTTATTAACATATGTTTATGATTGATTTTAAGTGGAACACATATGTGTGGATGATAATATGTGGGGTCTTATATATCCCCATAATGCATTGGTTTATGTTTATATCTCATGAAAAAAAGTATTGATGAGATGATTTATCCCAAGAGAAAGGTTACATGGGAGGATTTATCCCAAGACAATGTTTACATGAGAGGATATATCATATTCCAAATGGTACATATGAGAATTTATCCCATGTGAAAGGTTACATGGGATAATTAATCCCCATAAATAGAGGTTCATGGGATGTTTTATCTAAGGCCCAAGGGTACCCGAGAGGATTTATTCCAAGCTAACGTGGGATACAAATTATTTTCTTCCCAATACAAATGGTATATGGGAGGATTATCCCAATCCTAAAAAGTTAAAAATATTTTTTAATAATATTTTTCATATTCTTATTGTTATGCCACATTCTCATAATGTTTAACTATTTATTAAAAAAATCAAGATGAAATTAATTTCCATCAAATTCCATGTTTAAATTATTATTCACTATTTTTAAATTATTCTTCAGTTTTATGTCATGATAAAATATTTTATTATTATTTATTTGTGTTTAAAGATTGATCATATATTTTATGATAATGATTTATCTATGATATCATGTTACTCAAACATGTTTAATGATTATCATCAAAGGTATTTTCTTATTTTATTATTATATTTATGTCTTTATCATGTTATCCTTTCATTTTTAGTATTTAATAACTTATGAAATGTTTTTACTTTATTGAGATTTTGATCTCACTCCATTATTTTGTTTTCATTACATGGGTTATAAGGATTATTATATCATGTGATATGTCTTGAAAAGTTTTATAGAATAATAATTACTGGAAGAAGATTGTGAGTGTTTTAAAATAATATTTTTATGTATATAATCAATAAGACACTAAACCAATCATTCCTCAAGTTGTGTAACAATTTTAGAAATATGTTAAATAAATCATGAGATTATTGTACTAATTATTTCTTGTTTTTTTAAGGTACCTATATACACACCAAATTACCTAAAATAAAAACCACCATAAATAGTATAGGTGATGATATCCACACAATGGAATAACTCTAGACAAGACCATCGTCTATGAATATCACATATGGGTACTACTAATCTCCACTAACACCATTTCCACCATGGTATCCATCTAATTATACATCTTATATATAAGACATGATTCATGTCAGATAATATTCCCATAAATAGGTTAGTATATATATAGATAGTAGGAAACAATAAAAAGTAATTGTTTAATTAGAATATTTATCACTGTAAAAAGACAAAGTAAAGAATATGGAATGAAATCCATAAAACCTATATTATTATATAAAAATGAGACCCCTATACATAAAATATAGTGTCTCCCTCTGTTACCTATCTATTTGAGTGTCAGTAAGAAACACTAAGAATATGAACAACCCATCCTAGAATGAAATGTGGCTTCTCTAAAACTATAGTGGGTGACCCATTCCATAATAAATGATAGGTATTAATCAATGGAGTTACCAACCCTAGAAGAGGACCTTATCCTAATCAATGTTCAAAGATGATGGAGTACCCAACTACATAAATAGAAGAACAATTCCTTTAGTATGTGTTTCCTAACTGTATTTGTAATGTGGAAGAACCCCCAATTTTCAAAAACACATTTCCAAGGGAATTATGAATTCCATAGTCTATGTACCTTATCCATATTTTCAACCATTTAGATCTAATAATACTAAGATACTTTTATTACCTCAAATCACACCTATCATTTTGAATAGAAGATTCCCATCACGTTCTAAATGGTAAAATGATCTGGATGGATTACTCATGTTCCAAAATATGAGTTTCTAGAAATGAGATACACTAATTCACTGTAGATATAAAGTTACACATCATGGTATATAGGGGTACATGTCATTTATTCCCATAGTATCATTCTTATTATGTTATAACTCACAACATGGGGGTATAAGTTTACTTACATGGTGTGTTCTATAATGATTGCAAAGTTTTGTACTAGATGGGTACTAATTATGTACAACACCATCTCATGTTGTGTGAGAGTTTATATACATGATATTTCCTAAGGTTACTCAACATGGTGGTATATCCATCTCACTCATCACATACCCCCTGAAACATTGGACCAATCCATCTTGTTATATATGCTTCACCCATAACAGGTATAAGGTGTGTGATACCCATTAAGGAATCGCTCAATTTAAAAAATATAAAATATACTCCAAGATATCCTAACATGATATACATGACATGTGAACTTGGTTCACATGATGCATTGATCTTATACTAAAATAACTCACAACACCAATAAGAAAGGTATAAAAAATATGTTTCAAGGATTATAGGATTTTTGATATTGGAAACCTATCCTCGAAATTGTATAACTATCATAACAATTCCACAGTCACCATTAGGGCCTCAAATCAATAATAAAATCCACTAAATACCAAACCCAATTATTTCATGACTCTGGTGGTACATTTCAAGGATTAAATCACATTAATAATAGATTAGAAGAGGGCCTGCTTACATCCTTGATTCCCATTCACACATCTTTCTTTCATATACTCCATGTCTTCATCCCTATAATCATTATTCGTGTCCCATTTTCACTAATTCATCATTTATATTCACTTCCATAGCCAAATACACTAATATTTGGCACAAATATGATCATACATAGATTCAAGTCTTTATTTACTAATACATTAAAAAAATTGATGGTTGTTTGTGATGTTGAGAAGAATAATATGAGAATAACTGAAACCTCATAACTAATTCATTCATGTTTGATCCTAGGATTATTATGGGTCTTCTTGTTTTCCATATTTATCCTTAGTTGTTCCTATTTTTTCTTTGTTTTTACTTCATGTTTGTGCATTTGGAGGGTTTAAGAGTGAGTTATGTTTATTTTTTTATAGGATGATAGGCATCATAGGGGAATGTATTATGGTTGATCTCAGGCCTATAGCTAGGAAGTTTGTAGGAGTTCCACCAAATATCCTGTGAGGGACACATTCTAGCAGGTTGAAGGATGGAAGTAGGGGATTCATATATGAATCCCACAGTCCAGCATATGGGATGGTGAATGTTATAGGAATTCTACCTGGAACCATTAGATAGTTGTTAGGGACAATGTCTAGCCAGTGATGCTAGTCTTGTTGGTATGGGTGGAATGTATTGTAATTATACCTACTAAAACACCCATGTTATTTCATTGATTGTATCCCTCAAACCAATTTTGACAAATTAAACATTGGAGACTCCCATGAGTTTTTTCAGACTTCTAGCCTTTAAAATTTGATGATAAATGTTATAATTAAATAATTTAAAATATTCTTGTACGTGTAATCTCAATTTGATCATTAATTCTCTATTCCTCCTCCTCTCTCTCTCTATGTCTCTCACTCCATATGTGATAGTGGTGGATCCTTATTTTTTTGATGGATTTAGATTTTAATTTGGTTATTGTGGATATAGGTTTGTTTCTTTATTGTTTCTTTCCTTGTTGGCTCTCTAATTGAGTAACTCGTGGTAGTTATTGATGCTACCATTATTTCGATAGGAGGTTTCACAATGAAATTATTATCAATTTAAATCGATATTGGTTTCTAGGTTGGAAAAGGAATCCCAATTTATTTTTCACAAATGATTTAATTATGTGATAAATGTGTTCATAATGAAAAGGTTTATGTGATTAAATTCCTTTGACAATGGGTTTTGAAAATATTTTTTTTAGTTCTAGAAAATTATTTTGAAATGAATTGATTGATTTTAAGAATGATTTTGATGATTATTTTTTAGATGAGAATGATTGAAGTGTTTTATAAAATTTAAATGAAATGAATTATTTTGGAAGAAATTATTTTTTATGAAAACCATTTTATGATGGATTTTTAAATGAAATGAGAGGTTTTGAGACTTGAACATGGGGCCGATTGAAATGACTTTTTAAAGTGGTTTTAATTTGAAGGAAATGAATGACGACCCCTTATATGTCTAATTAAATTGAAGTGCATGAGATCTCTTGTAATTATGAAGAAATATATGAATTATGGTGATTTTTTAACTCTACCATGCAATGTATCGATGATGAAAACATAAACTAAAACTTCCTGATGGTAGGGGGTATACTCATTATTATAGATCAATGTGCCCCTTAGGTTTGGGATCTAGGGATGTGTGGACACTAGGATCCATAATTCACAATTATTATAGAAAAACTTGTGAATAAAATAAATGACTCTATGGATAATAACAATGGTTATAGGATTAAAATTATTTATACATTCTAGTGTGTATAAAATAATTTTTTCATAATTTTTTCATATGAATTATTATTCATGTTTGTTTTGATGGAAATGAACTATTGTACTTTTTTTAAACTTTCCAATGAAAGGATTTGTAAATAATATTTTATATTTAATTGAGAAAATATTATCTTGTCATTTCCTTAAAAAAATTGATCAAATTTGGTTAATTTGTTATGGAATTCTTCTTAAATTTTTGGTGGGATCCTATTGGGATAGTGTTTCTCACAACATAACTTTTACTTCGGGTGTTTGTAGACTTTTGTATTCAAGGTTCATGAAAAGGAAAATTGCATCTTGATGGAATTGGATGTTCTTAATAGTAGGATATTAACAGTTACTTGTGTAAATAAATTTTTTTTTCAATTTTTTGAGGATATCTTGTTTGGATGTTGTCTTTGAGTTTTTTGACATTCCTACTTGTGGTGCATTTTTATCGATGAGTGATTTGTAATACCAATTTTTTAGGATTATTATATAATTATTTAATTTTTAATTATTATTATGGTGAAATAATTCTTTTTTCATTATTTTTTCTACCATGACACTTTTCACGTGTACGTGAGGATCATAAATACCCTTTGGGCCATGTCAGTATTTATTTGGGTACCCGTTTTGAAGGTTATTTAGGTTGGATCATGAATCATTTGTATCAAAGAAATTTGATTATCCTATGAAATATATATATATATTGGGATGTTACTGTTGATAGGATATAAAATTTTTGAGACATATGGAATATTTTTTAATTGAGTTTCAAACCATATCTCATTGTAACGAGCTATAAGTCACTGTGGGATGTTAGAAAAAATGGTCCTTAATGGCTTGTTTGATCTACTTCTAGAATTTTTTAAAACATTTATCTAATATTTATTTCCCCATATATAATTATTATTTATATATATTATTTTCTTGTGTCTCTTGACTTATATTTCCATGTTATATATAGATTTTATGTAGTAACATACCCCCAAGAAGATGTACAAATAGTATTTAGGAGGGAGCTACGGATTAACCACAACGAGTGAACCCTCTAATCAATCAGAACCTTTTAGAGGTTTTAGTGAATGAAATTATAGATCTAGGTAAAGGGTTTTAGTATTCCCCCATTGAGGCTATAAAGTTTGTACCTTGGAGAGATGATATAACAGATCAAGGCTTGGTGTTTCTTCAGCTGAAACAACCATTATTCAATGGAATGAACGATCCTCAAGAGGAAGAGTATTGATAAAAAAATGATAAAATGTTTTAGTTCATTGTGATATTGTATTTCCTTATGGTGAAGTGTGTTGTATTCAATCATAAGGGGCCTAAAATGAGCTAGTGGGATTCAT
This sequence comes from Viscum album, assembly GCA_963277665.1. Lineage (NCBI taxonomy): Eukaryota > Viridiplantae > Streptophyta > Magnoliopsida > Santalales > Viscaceae > Viscum > Viscum album. Next base: position 792,526,492 of record OY728120.1, read on the forward strand.
TAGTAATGGAAAAGATAAATGAGGGGTTATAGTGGAAGGAAATTATGTCTATTTCTGTGGAGAAATTCTATCCAAGTATGATTGTATTGGAAAATTACATGGATTTTATATACATTTATTAAGGTGATTGGATACTGACCCACTATTACAATATTTTTTTTGAACACACTCAATTTTCACTTCAGTTCATATCGAATTTGAGGTTGAAAGCCCAATGGTTTCTTATGAGTATTTGATTAGATATATGGTCTCAAGTCCTCATGAAAAATATTTCCCCATATGATGATATTCTTGATAGATCTCTAATGTTATAAAATTACCTATTAGGTATGTTAGGGTTGATTAGAGTACCTCATATACTAAATGAAAGCTTTAGAGGTTCCATTAAATGAAACAGAGACTGGAATGATCCTCACAGTGGAAATAGTATTGGTAGTCCCCAAAAATCTACTATATCTAAATAATATCTATTATCTTGTAAATAAAATTTTAATTGTATCCAATTTAGTCATATTTGAAACTCAAATCATGACTGCATTGAGGCACCCATGATTTATAGCTCATGAAAATTATTTGGTGACATACAGATGTTTTTCAATTTTTTACTACTTTCTGTAGTTCTGTGGTCTAGTTAGTACTATGAGGATTTATGTAATATTATAATGCTTTATAAAAAATTATGTTCTATAAAAATTTACAATTAATAATGCATCTTCACACAGTGGATGAGTCTCTAGTGGGAACTAATAAAGGTCTTATTACATTGTGGGGTGGCATTACTATTTATTCATCTTTAGTGATTCAAATGTTTGATATTGGTTCCACTAATTCTTTCATATCAATGCACTCCAAGGAATTTTTTTATATTTATATGGAGTAAATGTCTTATGTGATAGATATTATAACACCTATCAGGATAAATTTAGATAAGCGTCTTTTATGGACCTCTTGTGTTTTTTCATTATAAAAATTGAGCTCCTCTGTGAATTTTTTGTTCTTTCGATGGCCCCTCATGATTTCATTCTCATAATAGACTAGTTTTTATCTCACTATGCTTATATATTAGTTTATAATTTACAGGTTTCCTTTAATTATCTAAATGGGGAGTCTGTAGCCTAGATTATGGAAATGGTGATTCATAAATTTTTACCTCAAGAACTACCCTTGTTGTAGTACCATTATGACAAATTATTATTAATTCTGGTATATCATTTCAATAAATCCCATTGATTCAGTCAGTGAATTTTTAATCAAATCCATTATATATGATGCATCTAATTAAATTTTATTACTATTAGGAAACCATATCTATATTAACTTTAATAAATTATAATCTTTATGTGGTTTTTGTGCACAACTCACACATAGGTTCTTGGATCATTCCTTCTAAATATATAACCTTTCTATATTCTGTTACATTAAAACATATATCTCATTTTATAATGTTATAGTTTATGAAGATAGAATGAACTATTCAATGAACCTCCTTTTAATATACACTAATATTAAAACTTCTATTGCGTGTATATTATATATCCATTCCTTAAATACACCATAAAGAGATAAAATGAATTATTTCTATATAAATTTTTCCTTAGATACACCTTTTATCTTTAAATATATACATATAATTGTGAATTAATTAATATTTTTATAATTAACTTCTCTAAAATGGTATGAGATTTAAAAAAATCTATATAAGAATAGTTTTATGGGTTTTTTGAAAAACATTATTTGTTAAGTTGTGTTTATTGATAAGAATCATTAAATGATACAAAAAAATAATTTTATATTATTGTTTTATAGTTTCAAAGAGTTCAGGGGGAGTATAGAAGGTTTTCTTCAGAGAGGGAAAATAATTTTGTAACAAAGACACACACACACAAAATATTATTCTAAATAAAATTTAATGATGTGATTGATATTATGGATATAGGATTGAATTCAGATTTTTAATTAATGTTTATGTTGTTTTTTGGTTGAGTATTCAAAAATTGATAATAAATATCTTACACCAAAACATAAAATGATTGTATGGTGGTTTTATTATAATTTTATATAATGAAAATATAGTTTAATTCTATATATTATTATAAAATTGTTTTGAAATAATATTATTCCATGGAAATTGTGTTATATAATGAACCATTTTATTGTGAAAAAATGTGAGATTCATTAATATTTTCATATGTTTAGTCATAAAATGATATTTTAAAGTATAAATTAGTTAAAGATATGATTTTAAAGGATTTAAGGCATTAAAACATTATGGGTGTTGTTATATTTTAATGATTTAAATTCAAGTAGTTTTTCTGGATTAGAGTTCCTATAAAAAATGGTGGATCATAGATTTTAATTAGGGATTTTGACTAAATTTTAGATGAATAATTGGATATAGTTTAAAATATAACTTGAAGAGGATTTAAGACATAAATTATGGGACACATATAGTTAATCACTTTTGATTTGAGAAACACTATCTCATATTAAAGGAATATATATAAAAAAATAAATAAACAACATGAGCAAGACAGAGAGAAAATTTTGGATGAAATGTTTCACGAGCAATATAAGGATTTTCTCGAGAGAGAGAGAGAGAGAGAGACATAGATAGAATTCGATGAGAGGTTTCATATAGTAAATTTTTATAGATCATAGGATTGAAAATTAGGAATCATATTTCTACACAAATTATTATGTAATCTATTTTTTTGTTTTTAGATTCCAAGGTGTTCACTTAGAAAAATAGTGAGTTCATTTATGAGATAATATATTCCTGTTATGATTCATTTTTTTATTTATAACATAACCGGATTATGGGTACACTGTATTTTTTTTAAAAAGATTCACTAATATTGAATCTTGTTACTCCATCACATTACATTTTATATACATTAGATATATATCCCCATGAGTGTGAACCAAGTAAAAATTAGATTTGTCTCGTTAAGATTTGTTAATTCTATTTTTTTGTGGGAGATTGTTATAATCATGTAATTGTAAAAAAATAACATCAAAAACTTTCAATTTAATTTTTCATACCCTAAATCATTCCCTCTATGGTTATATTTCCATATATGTGAAAATAATTGGTATTATAGTGGATTGTTTATTTTGATGTGGTTTTCTATTTTTGGAATCCATGTTAGCCATATTGAATCTATGGATCCTTGAAGTGATTAATGAGTTAATAGATTTTCGAAGACCAATAAATTAAATTGGCAGTAGGGGAGATATATGTTGATCTAAATTTATACATGGTCAATATTACCTTCATCATTACATTTATAGCTTATATAACTCTCCAACCCCCTGAATTTATATGGTTTGACATTTAGATATCTTTTACATTAGATTCAACTATAAATTCATTCTTGATAAAATTCAATTGTGTGTTTGGATCACGTTTTCATGTTGCATTTATATACAATATACTCATTTATGAGTGAAAAGATTTTTGGATTTCATTTGGATTCAATGGAATGGAGATAATTTTTATGTGGCCTTATACATGAAATAATGATAACCTAAAATGGGAATTATGAAAATAAATTAATGTATTTTGAAATTTTACTGGATTCATGAACATTTTAGTAGTTTTTATAGTTCTATGGATCTTGCATCATGACTTTGAAAAAGTGAAATACCCATAAGAAAATGAGTTACCTCTTGATATCTGGTTAATAGGATATAAGAATGATCAAAACGGACATTTCCAAGTTCCCCTCATGCTGTTAAATTTGGGGAAAATTACAATTGTTATGTTGAGCCATGTACTAAAGGATAACCAATAATAAATTATGAGGAAACTAAAAAGTGATGAAGATAGAACTAACATTTCAATGATAATTTTATAACTCATTTCAGAAGGAGAAAACTATATGTGCCATACACGATAAAAAATGACGATAAGAAGTATTAGATTAAAATTAAAACTGAGGAAGATTATTTTTTGGCCTATATGTGAGTATATAATAGTGAATCTAGTATTTTTATAGGATATTCTAATGATGGTACATGAAGAGATGTTCCCATAACATGCATTTTATTTAGTTTTTTAGTTTATTTTTAAGTCTTATATGATGTCATCATTTAGACTATATCCTTATGATATAATATTTAGATAACATGATGGATGAAAAGTGAATTAAAAATGGCTAGATAAATAAGAGATATGGGTGGGTAAATAACATTTGGTCTATAACTGATTAAAATTTTCATTTTATATGTATCCATATCATAGTAGAGTTATCCATTAAAAACTGATTGGTTTTGATTTGTTTTCATGTTACAATAATTTTATAAAAATAACCTCCCATTATATGGATTAATTAAAAAATATTTTGGATGGGACTAAGGATATGATCATGGGTGAACAGGTAATCTAAACTCTAGAGGCACATTAGGCCAAAATGTAAATATCGTTTAACTTATTGATTCTAATATTTATTTTATTGACTTGAATTCAATAACCACAGTCCTACTTGATTCCTTATTCTTAATGATAATAATATAAGAACATGAATGAAGATTTTTAAATTAATTCTTACTGAGGATTAAGAACTCATATGAAAGAATGAGTGAACCAGTAAAGATCCATGTTCCATGATTCTAAATCATATGATGGGGATTGTGAATATTATTATAAGGGATCATAAGATGAAGGTACTCCAACATTCATAGAGAACTCAGAACCATAAAATGGACCCTATAGTGGGAAAGAAGAGGGGATATATGAGGAATAATGAAGTTATGCTGAGACACCAAAGGAATTATAATTTATAATGGAACATTTAGTGTACTTGAAAGAAAATAGAAATCTCAAAGGGGAGAAGATGACTTTGACAAAGAAGAGTGATTCATCAAGGAAATTTTATGACGATTAAAAATATAAGGATATTAATATGATGTAAATTGAGTTCACATGATTGATAATTTATCTCAATTCAATCATGTAATTAAGGGAGAATATAATATAGATTATAATTGAAAATATGGTAAAAAATAATGTGGATTTAAAATCCCTTGAGATAAAATTGGTTGATTCTAAAAATCCCATGAATCTTTCTGACATTAATTTTATAAAATTATCCAATGAAGTTATATTTATTATATAGTTCCTTTAATAATCATACGTGAAACTTAAACATGAATTAAAAATTATATAATTATAGTATGAAAGGATGGAAGGTGGTTACACAACCCCAGATTGAGAAAAAACATTTTTAAGATTACTAGTAGTTTAAAAAATTCCAAAATCATTGAAATATAGAAGAATATAATGGTTGAGAAAAATACTAAGGAAATATATATAGTGAATGAGTATGATTTAATTCCTTGAAATCCACCAAGTATGAAGCATATCTCAAATTTTATGGAAAATCAATGTGAAAATAGCGATGAACCAAAATTGTAACAAAAAATATTTCACATTGAAGAACAATGTTGGTGATTTATAGATTATGGAAATAAATCCTTCATGTGTTAGTATAATATATAATTCTTCATCTATCATTTAATGAGAGGATATGGGTCATGTGGAGCCAATATGAACTTCCAATAGGCTAACTAAGACAACATTTAAATAAGTTTTTATAATTTTAGTACTTTTTAAATTCAATTATAGAAACCAAGTGGAGGTGTGTTCAACTAGAAAACATTTAAAACAATTATCATTAAAATATAAAATATATTTAAAAGGAATGTGAGATAAAAATATTCCAATATGAATTGTGATTATGAAAATGAATCCGTAGTTGAGGTTTACTACAAAGCAGTGAAAGATATAAATCCTTGGTTACGAGATATTGGTTTCTTTTGATATATATATCTATTAGTAAAAAATATTGAATGATATAAAATTTATTAATGTAGTATTTTTTATATTAGAAATTATAGATAACAAATTTTCAAAGGAGTTATAATTTTAAAATTAGTTTTATGAAAAATTAATAATGTTATAATCTCTTCATTGATGTGTTGAGGAAAAACCTATGGAATGTATCCTATTTTTCTAATAATTTGAATGACATGATATTTCACTGGAATGGATTTTTAATAAGGTGAATGTAGGATGAAAAAATAATCATGAAGGGATTGTGAAACAATAACTACATATTTTATATATCCAACGATCTTTGACAATGTTTCTTTAGAATGAAAGAGGATAATGAGATTTGGAATAAAAGAATTTCCAAATTGGGATAAAAGAACATATCTAAGATTAAAAATGTAAAGTAGTGAGAAATATATCAAATATAAGTCTTAGAATAAACAACACTTATGACATATTTCACAAATGAAAAATAGTAAACTATAGTCCTAATATATTGGATATCAATACAGAGAGTCCACTTGAGTTGATATATTCATATGTGTGTGGTATAATGATCTTATAGTCAACTAATAGTGATAATAATTCCATAATTTTTCATAATTATTTCACTCATATGACTTAAGTATATTTTATATTGACTAAAAAATTATATAATGAGAGGATGATGAATTTATAGAGGTGTACTATAATCCAAATAGTATTTTCTATCATATCATTAGAAAATTGATCAGAATATATGAATAAATACATTCAGTCACATATTGAAAAATAAGGAATATTTTGTGAATATAGTTCTCTATACACTTAAGAAAAGAATATAGTAGATGAGTAAAATAACATGAATCTGTAAGATATGAAATGGAAAATTATGTTAGATCATGAAACCATGTATTACTTTTAGAGACTAGGTAAAACTATAGTTATCGACATTCTCAATCACTATTAACTATGACTAAATTTCAACAACAAAAATTATGATATTTTTTTTGGAATGAAGCTAATACTAAATAGTTTAAAAATTTTCAATAGCCTTTGATTCATGATGATAAAATGACTAAATTTTGTAATGTTTAAGGATATAAACGATGAGGGAATATTAATAGGATATACACTCAATAGAATGTGTTATTTTTTTCATAACATGAACATAGAGGGTAAAATTAATAGCATTAATGTAATTGTATGTCACAGGCATGGAATCCACTAACTGGTGCTCTGGGCCAGGTTACCACATGACTAGAAGTGTTCCACTTCATTCTCCAAAGGTTACTGAATAGTGGATAGGGTCTAATAGGATAGATGGGGAGACAATACCCACTTTACCAGATTAAGACACATCATATAATAATATAAATAATGTAAAAAATATGTCCTGATAATTAAACACACATAACAAAATGTCTCCCAAACTGAATGAAAATAAATACCAACAAACAACAATGTCATTTCAAACTAATAGTGACAATAGTGAAATAAACCCGAAGTAAAGATAGAAGTAGAACTACCCAATGGGACCTGACTCCATGATCAGATCCTCAACCCAGCATATCCCAATCCAAAATCAACTCCCAAGAATATGGCCTTTTACCTTGTCCAAACCCACAACCATGAGATCTTATTAGGTACCCAATGAAGGCCACAAAAGGGTGTGAGTAAAACTCAATAGGCCACCACCAATGGTTTTTACAAAATATCAAGTCTAAAATGATAGTGGATACATGTAATAACTAAATGGAAATCAAATAAAATATTATTATGGACCACTAGTTTATAGACCTTACATAAATATTAGTAACCATAGTGCCAAATTAATTACTTACATCCTATAAATTACTTAGTTCATCATCAACATAGAATCCATGGGTTCAACATTAACATCATTCACACAAAGGTTCCTGGTATATATCATTATGCATAAGACAATAAGTCAAGATCCTATATCACTAGGGATAATCCATTGCAAAATCACAACATCCTCACCTAGAATCACTGGTTTGGGTGGAATAAAACCATTTGGGGGATATAGCTGCATCCCCTTCCCTAACTGATGCATTATTGGAAGAGTTTATAACATAAGTCTATATCAACCCATGGTAGGAACCTCAACCCTTTATCCCCACATCGTGCCATGGGAACATGTAATATATCACTTCACCACAGATATCTGGGTGGGTTTATAGAATCAGTCCAAAACTGACTTATGGGAGGATCCTCAGCTGTTAATCCCACCAAACATAAACCATATCATAACCAGACAAAAAAAATATAAACAATAATTATTTCCCATCAAAATCACACGGTAATTATTATTATGACACAACCAATTAACACATTTTCAATTTACATTATATAATCATTTAGCCCAATTCACATTCCCATGACTTAACCCTATAAGTGTATTATACTATTCCCATAAATTACACAATATTCATCAATTACCATATTGTAGAAATTTATCCCATTAATAATTTCTCATTCATTTTCCAACATTTTCATTTAAATTTCAATTCTTATATCACATAGCACAACCACTTTATTACATTCAACCCATTAGGTATACATCATAATACACATATTTTTAACCATTCATCATATTAATCAATTCTCTTATTTAACCCCATTTACATGTCCTTTAATTTACAATCCATTTTCAATAACATGTTCATCATTTCATATATATTAACCCCTTTTGTAATTTCATCATAATTCAAAAACCATCTGACACAATCTCAACTAATCCAAATATCTCATTGTCAAGTCATTCCAAAAAACCCTTGTGCCATTATAAAAAACTAAGCCCAAAAATCAATATTTTATTTTCAATTTAACCAATTTTTAAATCATTCTCTTCACGGGATATTCATTATTTCACGTCAACTCTATACTTAATATTACAAATTACTAGGTTCTGGAAGGCCGACGCACCCCATGGGTGGCCCTAAATCATTCCAATCATCCTCAATGCATCCCACAAATATCAGGAGGGGTCTAAATCATTAATTATCCAACCAATTTATTGAATCATACTGAGGGTTGAAATGAACAACAAGAGGGAATCTGGATCTCAACATGCATGTACTAATCTATAACAAAACTATGGGATGTAACTCATAGAGCACCTACCTCAAGTCCAATGAAGAACGCACTCGTAATCATATTCCAAGATCTATATTCAAACTCCCTTTGAATAGACATCCTAGATATAATCCGAAATAGATTGTTTTATATCGTTAGATTAAGATAAGAGAATGATTCAAACCCCAAACCAAAAAGAGAAGAAAGAGAGGGATTAGACTAACCCGGAGCAACGATCCACAACCAATGGTTCTCCAAACATATTTGGATTTAAGGATAATGACCTCTTAGAAGCATGGTTCACTAGGGTTGATCCCTAGGGTTTCAAGATGTGAAATAGAGGAGAATATTGATTTGGAAAATATAAAGATGATGGGGTTATTTAGGAATTTCCCAATTTTAAAGGTCTCACAGTTTACTCGCACGGTTTTCCAAACTGTGCGCAAAGAAATGTGCAAGACACAATCTAAGGGGAGTTGGCTCCCATAGTTACTTGGAAAATCCACATATTTTGATAAACCACACACCAACCATGTGATATTCCATTTTCTATTATTGCACAGTTTTCCTGGGAAGGCTACACGATTGGCTTAACCATGCGCCAAATGTGTGCCTTGTAAGGATTCGCCTAGTTTTTATTACTTATATTCCTAGATTCTTCGAAACATCTGGTGGCCCCTCCATAACATAGAAAAAATTTATTGAAAAAAAGTAGAGGATGCTAATAGCAAAATATAACCCAAAAATATCTCATGAAGATCCGATATCTTTCAACCACCAAACCTTATAATGGATCGTCTTCAAGGCACTCAACCGAAGTATCACAGAGCTTATAAAAAAGAGAAATTAGGACACTATGCACACCTATCAATTACTATGTTCCATGTTTCTCATCCAACATCATGACGATACTAAAAACTTTAATCAAAATAATTGTCTTACCCCACATGACTTTCTCACTACAACCCACAACACGAACCAGAGACTCCTCATATGACGTATCGACTTCAACCATTCCTCAACAACTAGAAATCTATATGAAACCCTTGGAAACACATCCTAAGTAACATTTATGGGGAATTTTCACACATTAGTTTACCATTTTTGAAGAATCAATTAGTATCCCATCAGTCTGATTCTCTTTACAACTCATTACCCAAATCACTTGACATTCTCTTATTCGATTTCCAAAACTCTAACAGTGACCAAAACTCAATAAAATGCTAGAATTTAAGGTATTTACGATGGGCTATTTGAGATGGGAACCCATCACAATAGATCATTTTCAATGGGTTCTGATTGTAGAAAACGACATGGAAAATAGTATTTATTGCGATGGGCCCGTCGCCAAAAACAACAATTTGCAACGTGATGATTTCCTGTCACAAATAGTTCTGTGATTATATATATATTATATATAAAAACCTATTATGATGGTCTATTTTCCTTTTGAAAATAGTTCTCTGATTTTATATATTATATATATATAAACTTGTTGCGATGGGCCCGTCGCAAAAAAAGTGTTTGTGATGGGCTCTTTTTTCCATCGTAAATAGTTATTCAAAATATATATAAACTATTTGTGATGGGGACCCATTGCAGAAGCTCCCATTGCAAATACTTAATAAAATAAAAAATAATATATTCAATAAAATTAAGATAATTTAATATTAGAAAATATTAATAATATTAACAATAATAATAATAATAATAATATAATATTAATATTAATAATATTAATAATATATAAAAATATTTTTATAATATTAATAACATAATAATACAAATAATATAATAATGTCATTATTAATTTTAATATTATTAAAATAATTAAAATTATTAAAATTATTAAAATTATCAATATTCACAAAAAAATATAAAATATTTAAAATATTATTATTTTTATTATTAAAATAACAAAATTACAAAATATAATATTAATAATAAATAATTAAATATTAAAATTTTAAAAATAATAAAAAATAAAATAAAATTTAAATTATGAAATATTCGCACCAATATAAAAGACAGATACTGTAAATTGTTAATATTAAAACAAAATTTGAATTCAAATGTCTTTTACATGACAAAAAAATCACTAGGGGTAGCCTTCCCAAGGAGGTGGAGGAGATGGTGAAAGAAACTTCATCCCTAAACTTATAGTCAGACAGTGCATGTACAACAATTGATCGTGATGCTGCTACTACCATCAATACATCTCCTGCTCAAATTGTTGTTGTTGCTACTGACGCATCTCTTCCTGCTATTGCTACGGCTACCGCATCTCTTCCAGTTGCTTACGCAAAGTCTCTATCATCTCACTCTAATCTTGCACATGCCCATGGTACTGTGATCTAGAAGATGGTTCCTCTCCATAAACTCCTCTTGACCTGGACAGCAACATCGCAAAAATATCATAATATTTCATAGGAGTCAAATGGCAGCTGATACCTACTACTCAGCCCTTCTCGAAGCCATACTTGGTCACCTGCATCCATATTGTCTCATCGAAATGGTGGGAACTAGTGTGATCAGCTGTCTTGGCTGGACTCTTAGCCTGCGTATGAGAGGTCGCAACCTTATATGACTCCTTAAATTCTAATTTGATTTTAAAAAATTGAAAATATTATGTGCAGTTAATTTTAAAACAGAAAAATAAATAATACTAACCATAATCTAATGCTAACGATCACCTATAATCTCTCCAATTCTTGATCACTAAACATCCTTCGATAAACATTGTACTCTGTAAAATCCGTATTCTTGATTGCATATAAGAATATAAAGTAAACTATTTATAATTAAAATAATATAAAATATTTAAAAAAAGTACTTACCAGATGCTCTCTATGCATTCTGAATGTATGACTACCAGCTCGATGCGTCACCTCATGTCTCCCCCAGTTCTGTCAGCCCAGTGAATATCTCCTCTGATATCCACCTCTCAACCAGTGTGAACATAATCCATCCCAAATGTGAAATAAAATGTACTCTAGACGGTGGTCTCTACATGACACATCAAGTACTGCCACTCATGATTTCTTCAGGGTTGTCCTTCTCAAATTGTGAAAAACCTAATACAAATGGTCATGCATAGACACCTCCCATGACATCTAGATAGCGTCGTACATGCTATCATCTATTGGATACCATAAACCCTACAAATAATTTATAATATTAAGTTATTAATGAAATAAATTTCAAAATATATATTATTTTATTACGTACCATCCAATGATCGAACATGTCGAGCTGCACATCAATGAGAATCTATTCCCATGTGATCTAAGGATGAAATAAATAATTATGTAAGATAGCACCCCCTGTCCAATATCTATATACAAAAAGCAATGAAAAAGAAAAAATAATCAAACAATTAGTATAAAAATAAATTAATTAAATCTAATTAAAATGCATAGGTTTTCATACCTCTGCATGCGTGGATTGAAGCCAAGACGTGGATATTGCTTGGGGATATGGTCAAGAATCATCAGTCGCGCTAGACCATGACCCCTCCATGTACCCCCTGAACTACCAGTAGGATGAGGCTCAGATTATCCCAAATACTCCTCATCAAAGGTATATCACCCTCCTACAACTAACAAAATAGACGATCATCTATCTTAAAAAATAAATTATTGTTGTTAAAAAATAGTTGAAAATAACAATTATATATAGATATATATTAGTTATGATTATAACCATAATTTTACTATGTCAATGTTCAACTTCATCATCATCTTCATATCAAATGATGTCAATGTCTTCATATTCCTCCCCTGCATCATAAATATCTATATGAGTTTCAGTTTCATCATCTCAGGCCATTTCAAATTCATTTAAAACATTATTAGAATCATCGTCACTATCGACCCTTAAATTTGGGGTGTCATCATCGATATTCACATCTCTTTGTGAAAAGGATTGATTTTAGTAGACTTTTGAAACAATTTTATTCCATGAACTTCAATGGGACCACATTCACTTTGAGTAAACTAATTTTACTTAGATTTAATTTTTATTATGCTCTACGAATAACTCAGGTCTCTTGAAGTAGCATAGTACATTGTGTAATAAAATTTATGTTCCTATTGTGCTAGTAAAAATTGTTAATTTACAACCAGTATACATTAATATTTAACATCAATGATTCCATGAGTTAGATGACCACACAAGCCTCTCTCAGTATCCAACCACCTACATTTAAATATCGTTATGTAATTTTTTCCAAGATAACACAGTGTGATAATTTCATCTAGCATGTCTTAAAATTCAAATTTTGTTTCTCTATGATGATATCCTTCCAAGAAAACTTCGTTGTTCATTGTTTTTTACTTCCCCATATGCACGTGTATGAAATCGAAACCACTCACCACATATTCATTATAAAATTTAACCATTTTGGAAGGTGGGTTACCCAATACACACTGTCGGTTATTAATTTTATCAGCATTTTTAGACACTGGAAAATTTGTAAAAAAATTATCACTATAATAATTAATAAACAGAATTGATATGTTAAACCATAAATAATTTATGTTACCAGTGTTTGAAACCATTGAGGATTTTTTTGCTGGTGTTATTCAAGGGAAACTGCTGTAATTTGTGAAAGTTATTTCTTGATATGATTATCATATATAATACATATAAACTAATTTTACATACTGTAACATAAATTGTATAATCAGTGATAGAAGAACTCATAGTACAAATGAGGTCAATTTTTCACAGTTGAGCATAACATGTGTATAAGCTCTATGATGTTCATTATCTGAAAGAAATCATTCAATAACTCCACTGAATCCAAGCTATGGCTAACTGAAAACTGTTAATTTATTTTCCTTTTCAACATCAACATTCCCCTCGTTCCATCCCATACGGTTTTATTTTGAGGTATATTCAAATTCAAAATAATGAGAGTAGAAAAAAGAAATTTCCACTTTCAAATTATTCTTAATTATTCCTGATTAAACCTACTTATACTTATTTATTGCAAATTATTGCTAATTATTTCTAATTATTACTATTTAATCCTAATTATTCTTAACAATTCCTAATTATTACTTTTTTCTAATTTTTTCTAATTGTTTCTAGTTATTCCTAATTATTCTTATTTATTATTATTTATTCCAAATTATTCTTAATTATTCCCAATTATTGCTAATTATTGCTAATTATTGATAATTATTTATTATTATTTATAATTTATAGTAATTATTAATATTTATTCTTAATTATTCCTAATTGTTCCTAATTATTTTTAATTATTCCAAATTATTTGTAATTATTGCTAATTATTAATAATTATTGCTAACTATTTCCAATTATTGCTAATTATTGTTAATTATTGCTAATTATAATGAATTATGGATAATTATTATTAATTATTAGTAATTTTTGCTAATTATTTCTAATTGTTTCTAATTATTTCTAATTATTTCCAATGTTTCCAAATTATTCCTAATTATTCCTAATTATTGATAATTATTGCTAATTATTGAAAATTATAGCTACTTACTCCAAATAATTTTTAATTATTCCTATTTATTTCTAATTATTTCTAATTATTACTAATTATTCTTAGTTATTTGTAATTATTACTAATTATTGCTAATTATTGATAATTATTGTTAATTATTCCTAATTATTTCTTATTATTTTTAATTTCTTCTAATTATTGCTAATTATTAGTAATTATTGCTAATTATTAGAAATTATTACCAATTATTGCTAATTATTTCTAACTATTTCTAATTATTGCTTATTATTATTAATTATTGCTAATTATTAGTAACTGTTAGTAATTATTGCTAATTATTATTAATTATTGATAATTGTTCGGAATTATTAGAAATTATTGCTAATTATTAGTAATTATTGTTAATTATTGCAAATTATATATAATTATTAGTAATTATTACTTATTATTACTATTTATTGCTTAGTATTACTAATTAGTACTATTTTTTTTCTAATTATTACTAATCACTAGTATTTAATATATTTATTAATAATTATTAGTATTTATTACAAATTAATACTAATTATTACTAATTAATACAAATTAATACAAATTAATACCAATTTTTACTAATTTATACTAACTACTAATATCTATTACTAATTATTAGTAATTATTTCTAATTATAACTATTTATTACTATTTATTTCTATTTATTATTATTTATTACTATTTATTACTAATTATTAGTAATTATTAGTAATTATTACTATTTGTTACTAATTATTAGTATCTATTACTAATTATTAGTATTTATTACTAACTATTAGTATTTATTACTAACTATTAGTATTTATTACTATTATTTACTAATTATTACTATTTATTCAAAATTATTAATAATTGCCGCTAATTATTATCAATTAATGTTAATTATTATTAATTACTCCAAATTAACATAAATAACAGCAATGAATTACTAATTACCGCTAATTATTTATATTCATTACTAATTATCGTTAATAATTCTTAATTACTTCTAATTACTAATAATTAGTACTAATAATTTAAATTTATTGTTACAAATAAATACTGATGACAAAACAATCTAAATCTAATATAATTACAACTAATTAACAATAAATAAAATTAATATAAAAAATGAAATAAATAATAAATTACAAAAAACAAAAATAACTTTAAACAAGATCTTTTATAGGTGTAGATGACTTCAAAACTTGTTCATAAAAAACTCAAAGATATTTTTCCGCAAAAATTTGAGTTTAGGGAGAGAGAAAGTAGGAATGGGGAGGAAGAATGGAAAAATGACTAGGGGTATATATAGGTTAGAGTATTTGCGATGGGACTCCTATTGCAAATACCTTCAGTCACATTAATTACAGCCAGTGGTTAAAAGGGTAATTGTGACTCGTCTCATCACAAATAGTCGCTTACCAACATACTATTTGTGATGGGTGAATATCCCATCACAAATAGTATTTACCGTCGCTGGGTATTTGTGATGGGTCCCATCACAAATAGTGACACACCAAAGCACTATTTGCGATGGGGGTGGATCCCATCGTAAATAGTACTTACCGACGTCGGGTATTGGGGACAAGGAGGCACCCCTCATCACAAATACCCCTCCCGCGGTTTGGCTGGAAAACCGCGCCAATGCTTTGGTGACGAGACCCACAATCCCATCGAAAATAACTAATTATTTGTGACGGGTTGATGTCCCTATCAAAAATAACTCGTCACAAAAGGTCTTTTTTTCCGTAGTGATATCACAAGAATGAAACACACAGTGTTTGCAATCAATTTTCTCAACATACATTACTCCACCACTTGTGTCTCAAAAATTTCATTCCATGACCTTATATCCCAAACGTTCCCAAAACTCTCAGCCTCTCAACATATCAAACTCGATATAATGCTCGCCATCAGAGTCAACTCACCTGAACTGTGATTACTCTAGCCCCTCCAACCCGAATGTCCAATCATGTCATCTATCAACCACTTGCCTGCTATTGTTCTCTCAATCATCTTTTGTTATTTAGAACCTTTTAAATCGACGAGAGTCCACCAGAATATCAACTCAACATCCTCATCATGCCTGACATGTCCCCAACTCACCGCGCCAGAGCATCTATATTGACTTGTCCATGTATTGACCACCCACCTTTATGTTGAACCACCTGAGAGGACATTCCTTCAACTCTAATTTAAGGACTAAGATCAACATGACCTTACTCAAATACGACTTCATTTTCATATACCATTTTCTTCTAAAAATATTAAATTGGAGATGGGTTACACTCACCATACCCATTACCATTTACCACATCGTTTAAGATCTTCCTACCTGGCTTGTCTAGGAAAACTCATTATCTGCTGATGGTATGCATTACCATCATTACCATCCGATGGAACTTTCTAACTTGAATCCTATAAATTTCATCCAATGATCCTACCAAATTAATTTACTAACTACTGGTATAATTACACCATCAAAACATCACTATTCTTCAAACCATCGTCGGGCACCACCACCCCCATTAACATTCCCAAAACAAGCACTCCCACCATCATAAACTAATTAAAGATGGTTAGGTTCTCACTCAAACTCATTACAAAATATTAAATGTTCTTATCACCCCCAACATCCACTGAAGGTTATTTACTACTATAACAACTCAATGTTCTGCTTCCCATATTTTGGACTGATTCATCACTGACCACCACAAGAGTGTAATTACCATCGCTTTACTCAAGTAATTCCAACCACCACAGTTCACTCCTAGATCCTAATATGAACCTAAAAACTTGGATGTGGATTTTTGGATTTTTCTAGAACAGGAAAAATAATGTCTCCAATTCCCATTCTTGGTTTCTGAGAATCACACTTATAGAATTTGTCGACATCTAGTCCATCCCAGAGAACTCACCTGAAAACTGTTAATTGTTTACATCCCATCAACAACCTCCACATATACCACCACAAATTTGTAATTTTGTAATTTCCATCATCCAACCAAAAAAACTTCGAGTTACATGGCATAAATCCAAATCTCCTCAATGTACCTGGGATGATGTCAAGATGTTGGGCGTGATGGACACTACATGAGGTAAGCTATTAAGTTTTCAAGAATAGAAAAACAAACTTTTCCATTATTGATTTCACCTCCCACTATAGGACATCATGACTTTCAATGGTTTTCAGGCTTCCCTACCACACACAACTCATAAGCACAAAAATATCACCACTCAAACATGATTGTGAACAAAGGCTCACCATTACTCCAAGAATATCCACCAAGCAGCTAGGAACCAAAATTTCATTTAGTACTACTTCTATCAGAGCACTCGAGTTATTTTGGTACATCCCTGATTATTAAGGACCAAACATGATGGTGCACCATTCCAATCAAAACCACCGGTCTCTCACATGACCACACTTCCTACTTTGGTTTCATAGAGAATTGAATATTCTTATCCTGATCTAAATCTCCCCCTATCGGTGCATGCCTGCATCAGGGCCTCTTCATGCCCCCCATGGTTTCACACTTTCCTTCGAACACTCTTACACAGACCTTAGTTTCCACAAGCCAACCATCACCTGAGCATAACAAAATTCTCACTTACTCACCTAACCATGCCTCTTATTCAGTCATCCTCATCGGTCCCAAGGCATTCTCAACATCTCACCCTAAAAAAAATCATTCATACAAATAATATAAGACATATGACCACCCTGACCTCTGGTTTCACCTTCAAAACAAAATCATCTAACTATGCTTCATGCACAATTGTCCCTTCCACAAAAAAACAACATCAAGATCTCTATTAATAATCATCAAAATAGGAAGATAGGCATTCTTTATGATACAACCCTTTGAAACCATCCTGAAAACCTACTACAATCACTCAATATTACTTTAGGAAAAACCATGGCACAACCATATCATTTACTGAAACATGCTGTTTCTCCTTATGCATTGGTTCCACCTTTGAAACATTTATCATGCCTCGTATTCCAAATCACCTGCATCACTGGGATATCCTCCCATGAGTTCACCCATGATTTCAAAAAAAATATCAATACATAACCAAATCTCAAGTCAAACCATCAAATCACTAACCTTACGACTTATCCCTCTAGGCCAAAACCAGACCAGGTAACACTTCCTATGTACCATTGACAATGTCCAAGACATCCACCTGTGTGAAACGCAACCCAAAGAACTATGAAAAACATCTAAACTCACTAATATATCACCTCTATAAACGAATGATTCCAAACCCTTAAACTGGAATCAAAAAATGAAAAATCCATTTGTCCTCTTTCCAAACCATATACATTGAGTTACGAACATGTTAATGTTTTTGAACATCACTCTCACCACCATCTTGATACACACTACACATATCATTTCAAGTTACTATTTTATCTTGGTTACACACAATAGGTAATAGCACACATACATAAACACCACGATCCAAGACCCCCACTCTATAATATGAAATAATGCTCCCATGTTCTGAACCCAGTTGGGTCACCACACACATGACAAACCCCCATCACTAATGAATGTACAACCAAGACACTCATTATTATATCCATCATGAAACCCATGAAATTACAACCCATAATTATTAATACATTCACATTTTCAGAAAACCCCTTAAAACTTCAAGGCCACCACCCAACTAATGATACAATGAGGAAAACCCAAAGGTTCATGCTTTATAACATTTTATTTAACATAATCGTTCAATATCCCTACTACCTTGGATTCTTATTCCCAAATATTTTTGTCAAAAAAACATCTCATGTGGCTTAAAATTGGAATAAAAACAATGGATAATTCCCTACCTTATATACTTATCCCACTCCACATAAACTTTTCCAACGGATGTGTTAACATATCTCATACAAACCTCAACCCATCCTACTATGGGAAATGGTCAATAAGGGGTAATCCAAATTTTTTAATCACAATCCTTTCATTAAACACCACTTTCAACCATTTACTATTCTACAACACCAATATTTTCTCTTAGGAACATTTTTCATCTCAAAACCTGTTTCAATAATCATATTAACTCATTTAAACCTTTCATTATGCAAAATTCAAAAACAATTTTACTATCACTACACATACCTTCCTCTTTTAGACACCATTAAATCATTGTAATTTATCACAACAAAAAATTTTAACTCATTCATAACTTTTCATTATAAACTATTATCCTTAAGTATTTATTTACATTATATTTCATTTACCCATATTCATCACCACCATTAGACACCATTTTCATCAAATTTTCTACGGTAGTATAATTCATTGTTCTCTTTATTCCACACACAACCATACCACATGTTTCTATCATGATTCATGCCACCTAAAACCTTAGGATCCTAAAATGATACATGGATGAAAAAACTCATGCCACTCTAGCCACGTTAAAAATATCATAATTCAGTAGCATCACAGAATAGGTGCATCACCCAATGGTAAAATATCACTCAACCGCAAAAAACAAATTAAGAACAACAATTCCCACCATGGGTGAATTTGGTTTTCCATTTTTCATGGGTTAACTACCCCCTAAGAAAGAGATAATTACAAAGTCCCAACACATCCTAACCTCCTATTTACCATCCCAAAAAAAAGAAACCTGAAATTAAATTACTTGATACAACATTTTAATATCCCAGACTCAGAACTCACTAACTGGTGTACCGAGATGGGTCTCCACATAACCTCAAGAACACATCCCCATATTCTAGAGGTTTAAAATTAGTGTAAAGGGTATAATAAGCCATTTGGGGAGACTATACCCTCTTTTCCAAAGTAATCCACAGAAGATAAAAATTTAAATAATGAAAAAAATATGTCATGATCATTAAACATGCATAACCTAAAATCTCTCAAACTAAATACAAATCACAAACATAAAAATAATAATTTCACGTGATGTTAATAGTGACAATAGTGAAAAAACCCAAATTAAAGATAATAATGAAATCATTCAATGAGTTCTAACTCCATGTTTTGATGCTCAACCTTGCATATCCAAAGTATAACTCAACTCCCTATGTAAAGACCTGTAAATTCCAAGTAAATTTTTTTTCTTAATTTTCTTTGGAATTTTACAAGAACGCAGTTTCTGACAGCACCTGATTCTGAGGCCCGGTGTACCCGAAATCATTTTCCGAAGTTTGGCTCGGGTACGTTCAGTGAACGGACGAGCGGGTTTTTATAACATTTGAACCAATGCTCAGAATAGAATTCTGAGGGCACCGATGGAATCGCAGCACCGGTAATTGCTTAGAAACGCCTCTTCCGGAGTTGCGTTTTCTCGGGTGTGGTTTTTAATTTTTTGGCTTAAAGTTAATAAATAAAATAAATTGTACGACAAACTTTATTTTATTTCACTTAAGCTGCTTGGAAGCCACTTGAAGCCACTTAAAGCAGCTTAAGATGAGTTGATGCGGATAGGGTGCTATCCAGAAATATCCTACCCTCTTGGTAGGATATTTGTGAGGTGGGGCCTGCACGATCCCCACCGTTTCTTTCTGTTAAGTAATGCACCCGCAAAAACCCATCATTATGAAAGTCAACTGACGCGTTTTCTTAATTTCTTAACGCCCCAATTAATTTGGGCGGTTTTATTCGTTGAATTAATTGGGCGGTTTTATTCGTTGAATTAATTCGATGAATTAATTTAATCGTTTCTTAACCTGTTTTTCAGTCCGTTGGTGTAATTATAAAATAATACCAACGCACGACTTCTGGAAAAATGCTCGTTGAGAGGTTTTGACAACATTTTTCCTTCATCCTCCTTTGTGAAGAACGCGAAGAACTCTGTCACCCTTGGAGATTGACAACGCTTCTTCCGAGACGTTCTTACCCGCAACGATCTCCGATCACCAACTGCTTGAGGTAGGAGAACTCGGGTTTCTTTTAAATCTTCTTTGTGGTTTATAACAACACATGGATTTAATCGATATAATTAAATCTTTATGTTTGTGAACCTCGGAGTTCGTCGACGCGTCACCGTATTCTGCGACGATACAACGCCCTTCTGCGACGACGCGACGCCTTTCCGCGACGCGACGATCGCCTCCTTCCGCGGCGATCAAATCCGCGAATAACGCGCGTGCGATGACTTGACGAGGTAGGGGTTCTTGTGAAATAATTTATATTCCCGTGATCATTTCTTTTAAAATGAAGAACCCAGTTCATAAGAACAATTTTAATTCATTAGAATTATTTTTGGTTATGTTTTCTATGTGTTGATTAATCCTCCCGATTGATACCGCCTAACCGGAGGGTGCGGGCCAAACAAACACAGCCCGACAACCCTCCGTAGTTCTTCGTTATTGTGCGGATTTGGCGGGCGACGACAAAACGTAGAGCAAGGGCGATTTGATGTTTCCGCAGTGAAGAACGGAACCCGGGAGGAGCAGCGGCGCAGACGGGAAGAAAAACGGACCACCGGAGCAACTCTGGTGGCCCGCGGAAGCCTCCGGCGGCGCGGGTCGCCGGCGAGGCGGCGCCGGAGGCCGGAGGCGGCGGAGCCCCGGCGCGCCGCCGAATAGGGCCGCCACGGCTGAACCCGCGTCCGCGCGGGTCCGGCCCTCACGCGGGATGCGACAAAAGCAGCGTCTGCTGATCTCCAGTGCGGCCCCACGCGGGGTCGCGGCTCTTCCAACCCGCGGGGGCAGCGCCCTGCGGTTGCCGCGCCCGGCCGCTCAGCCGAGCCGAGCCGGGCCGGGCCGCACCCTGGCTGGACCGGACCGGGTCAGACTGGGTCGGGTCGACCCGGTTCGGCCGACCCAAGGGGGGTTGAGCCGGGTCGGCCCGGGCCCTAACTCCCCGTCTTCGGACCGTTTTTGGTCTTTTTCCCGTAACATTAGCTACGGGCCTCCAATCGATGCGCCGTCAGCAGAAACACAATCCTTGGATCGAGACGGTCATTTCGGTATATTATAATAAAGGTTCCGGAATACTTTGGTTTCGGCTGGTTGGTTCATCCACGAAACCAACCGGGCCCTCGGAGCGGAAACACTCATATCTTGAGCTTCGGACATCCGATTGACGTGCCGTTGACATTGATGGATTCCTCTAAGGGAGAAGGATCTTTTGGCTTACTCCGCTCAAGGTTTGGACGCAGTTGGAGTACGGTCGGGTTGGTTTTGACTTAAAAAACAACCGGGCCCCCGGGACGAAAAAGCCAATGACTTCCAGACCGGGCGTCTGATTGACGCTCCGTCTGTTGCGTTGCGTTCCTATTGACGATACGGAAGTTTTGGAATTCTCTGCCTGAGGTTTGGATGCAGGTGGAGTACGGTCACGTTGGTTTTTCCTTAAAAACCAACCGGGCCCCTGGAACGAAAAAGATGATATCTTTCAGACCGGACGTCCGTTTGACGAACCGTCAGCGGCGTTGGTGATCTTGTCGAGAAACGGTCCCTATGAGTATACCCTATGAGAGTTCGGGGTACAGTTGAGATACGGCCGGGTTGGTTCTCTTACGAAACCAACCGGGCCCCTGGGACGAAAAGGCCAATAACTCACAGATCGGGCGTCCGATTGACGCGCCGTCTGTTGTGTTGAGACCCCTGTAACGAGGAGGTCCTTTGAGATACTTCTTCGTGGGACTTGTGGTGTTTTGGAGTATCGAACAGTAGCCCGTGGAGCAGACCCTCCCGGAGATGAGCGTGCGGAGTACGGAGACTGTGTAGCCGGCTGAGACCTGATGACTGCTTGTCCGATTCGACTCAGATTGACTTGCATAGCCCAGTGGGGAGCACTACTTTGTGAGGTGGCAGACCCACAGCGGAGGAGCACTACTGTGTGAGGTGGCAGACCTGCGGTACTCGAAAGGAGGAGTACCTATGTAGGCTATGAGGGGGAGCACTATTGTGTGAGGTGGCAGACCCATGGCGGGAAGCACTACTGTGTGAGGTGGCAGGCCTGCGGTACTCGACAGGAGGAGTACCTCAGCAGTATTAGGTTAGTGAGCAGTACCTCGGAGTCGTGACAGGACCACTGTACACTCTAGAGACGAGGTTCTTCGGCAGTTATGATTTCGATAATGAAAATCTTGGCTTGAGCTGAGTCTATGAACTTTGTGTTTCCTCATGATTTAGATGAGTTACTTGATAACTTGGGTATATGTATGGGCATATACCTGGGTGGTGGTTATCCGTTGATTTCATAATCCCTGTGTTTTCTCATGATTGAGATGGGTTACTTGATAACTTAGGTATATGTATGGGCATATACCTAAGTAGAGGTTATCTATTGAGATCTTCTTTGTGGTTATCCTTGTTTGTTTTAGTGAGACCTTGAGGGTCTCGGGGTCCCTACTGAGTATCGTTATACTCACCCCTTCACGGGCTTTGCCCGCACCTCGTTGTGTTGGTTGCAGACGACGGGCAGTGCTGAAGGAGGCCGAGTGTTCGAGGACTGGACGGTACCTGGAGGTGGACTACACGACGAGTCAGTACCCGGAGGTGGACTACAAAACGAGTCAGTACCCAGAGGTGGACTACATGACGAGACGACACACGAAGGAGGTTGACGGGCGAGAGCGTTGAGGAGGCTATTTGTACTTACCCTTCAGGTAGGATCCGACGAGGACGACCCAGGAGCTGCTTCCTTTCTTCCAGCTGTTGTCTTTTTCTGTTGTACTTTTTCAGTTGTAGTTGTACTTTGATTTGGGTTTGTATTCTGGCCCATTTACTTTTCAGCCCTTCTTTTTTTGTACTTAGTGTTTTTCTTCCGCTTGTGCTCTATGGTGTTTTGTTTACTTTTATAAGGGTAATTCCTTCCCAATTATCGGGATTTACGCCTTTGGTGCTAGTCCCCCGCCCCTGGCCTATGGAAGGCGGGCTTGGGGTAGTCACGGCACGGGCCCCGGGGACGGGTCGTGACAAATTGGTATTAGAGGAGTTTGGTTCTACCACAGAACTTGGGACTCTGGTTTTTTTCCCTTTCTGTGAAGCAATAGTGTTAAGAGTACCGAGTGTGGTTTTCAGTTTAGAGAGTCCAGTGTTGGTGTGGGCGGCCGATGTATCCATACACCAGGACCCTGACAACTTATTTCCGACTTTGTGCATGAAAAAACTGATTGCATGTGTGTTTCCAGAAGTTTTTAAAAATCAGCTCAAACCAGGTCAGCTCACCAGGTATAAATCGTTTGACCGTGTCCCGTTGTTTCTTTCAGGATGCCTTTTCACAGACGACCAGCTAGAGCCCAGAGGGATGTGCGTACTGACAGCCTACTGAGCGACGATGCTTCGGTATAGGGCCCTCTTGCAGTTGAGGCACCAGCGGAGGCACCAGCGGTACTACCATACGTTGGGCCACCGATGCCACCAGCCCCAGCAGTAGGCAATGCACGCCACTTGAGCGCGCTGCACGAGTTCCAGCACTAGAGACCACCCAGGTTCCGGGGAGAGATGGACCCGCAGGTGGCTGAGGATTGGCTGGAGGCTGTGGTGAGAGTCTTCAGGCTAGTGGGGACACCGGCAGACCTCATGGTGATCTTTGCTTCCAGCCTTCTTCAGGAAGCAGCAGGCAGGTGGTGGAGCCACTTTTTCAAGTTTTGCGACGGAATTGCCTTCACATGGGAAGACTTCGAGACCTTCTTTAGGGTGGAGTTTGTGCCAGTAGCTCTACACCCCGAGCATGTTCAGGAGCTGCTACCTTTTCCGCGTGTTTTTCGATTAGTAGCCGAGTCATCAGTGGGCAGTAGGCAGATGATGCAGAGGTCCAAGAGGGCCATAGCCAGCCGTACGAGGAGTAGTAAGTGTTATGAATGCGGCGGAAAGGGTCACCAGGCACGTGACTATCAGACTCCTCGTGCAGTTGATCCGCAGGCTTTGGAAGAGCCACCGAGGCAGAAGCAGCAGCGGGTGCTTGAGCAACAGCCGAGTATTGGACAAGGCAGTAGAGCTCCGGGAGCAGGTGGACAATAGCGTAAATAGTGTATACGTCCCTTGTACTCTAGTTCCATTTTTTTGTTGTATTCTTGTCTTTGTACTATGTGCTGCAATAATAAAAAGACACTTATCTTTGTTTGCTTTCATGTCCTTTTGTTGGGTTGATACTGAGTGGTCCCGATTAAACTGGTGACTTGACCCTCACTTTCGATATTTCTACTGGAGGAGACCCAGTGACCTCACACTGATGCCGACAGTGTGACTCGACCCTTGGAGGCGAGAGTGATAGTTGGATCTCTTAGTAGTTACGTCAAGGCCTTACGACATCATCCATGGCATGAATGCATCATTCATGTCAGGATTGAATGTATTAGGCAATGGGCGTGGTTCATCCAGGGGATGAGACCGAGTTTCTCTTTTTGGCAAAGGGGAAATTTTAGCAGCTCTTCCAGATCGTAAGCAAAGAAGGTGCAGATCATCCAGGAGCAGATGAAGACTGCACAGTGCAGTAAGAAACAGGAAACTGGCACCAGTCTTGGAGACTTGGGCATGTTAAATGTTTCCATAAGAGGAATCTTAAAGGAAAGATGAGTCTGCGAAGCGGCAGACGTGGAAGCAGAGCTAGGAGAGCAGCATGAGGTGGTGTACATCTTAACATGCTACAACCACCCGCCTTAGTTATCCCCGCCAGGCTCAGGGAGCTGGAGGTCGGAGGAAGAGTGTGACTGCATGCGGTCAAGGAGTGTGACCCAATGGCTCTAAAAATGATTCAAGGGACGGTCTGTGTCCACTACTAGTTGTTGTAGTAACAAACGTCGATATGAATCATTTCTTGCTTTCACAAATCTTGTCCCTAACCTAGAGTTTCCGGTAAGCGGTGGACTTGACCCTCACGTCTGGAGATACCTTGGGAGGAGACTTGATAATCACACTTATGCTGATAGTGTGGTCAGACCCTCAAGGCGAGAGTTTCAGTTGGAATTTATTGGTAGCAGCGTCGAGGCCTTACGACGTTGGTTTGAGTATGGACTGGGCAATCGCAGTTCATACACAACTGACCGTATTAGGAAAAAAGGTTGTGGTTTAACTACAACGTTAGGATGGGTTTTCCTTGGTCGGTGAAAAGGAAACCCCAGGAAGCACATGATAAACTCTTGCATAGGCGGGTGTGACAGATCACTCTTGAGTCGGTCAACCTTACCCTCGTGGCAGCAGTCATTTTGAGTTTCAGTTATAACAGGAATTGGAGACCTCTAGAGTTCGAGGATGACGATCACGTCCTTATACGGGTCTCACCACGATAAGGTTTACAGAGATGTGGCCGAGGCGGAAAGTTATCTCCAAGGTTCAATGGACCTTTCTAGGTCCTCAGCTGGGTAGGTGGGGTGGTTTACCGCTTGACCCATCCACCTCAGTTGCACCAGGTGCACGACGACATCCACGTATCTCAACTGAGGAGATACGTGCTCGACCCTTCGCATATCATCGACCATGAGGAGCTGGACGATGGCGATGAGGTGACTTCTACGGAGGTTCTTGTGGGGATCGAGGATCGACAGGAGCGGATCCTAGGAGGATGGTCGATTCCTCTTGTGCACTTTCTTTGGAAGAACGGGAACCTCCAGGTGAGCACATGGGAGCGGAAGGCTCAGATGCATGCTCAGTACCGCCTTTGTATCCCTAAGTTTGTGATGAAGCTTTACGGGGACGTAAAGCCCTGAGGTGGGAGTAATGTCAAGACCCGTAAATTCCAAGGAATTTTTTTTTCTTAATTTTCTTTGGAATTTTACAAGAACGCAGTTTCTGACGGCACCTGATTCTGAGGCCCGGTGTGCCCGGAATCATTTTCTGAAGTTTGGCTCGGGTACGTTCAGTGAAAGGACGAGTGGGTTTTTCTAACTTTTGAACCGGTGCTCGGAATCGAATTCTGAGGGCACCGATGGAATCACAGCACCGGTAATTGCTTAGAAACTCCTCTTCCAGAGTTGCGTTTTCTCGGGTGTGGTTTTTAATTTTTGGGATTAAAGTTAAGAAATAAAATAAATTGTATGACAAACTTTATTTTATTTCACTTAAGCCGCTTGGAATCCACTTGAAGCCACTTAAAGCAGCTTAAGCTGTGTTGATGCGGATAGGTTGCTATCCAAAAATATCCTACCCTCTTGGTAGGATATTTGTGAGGTGGGGCCCGCACGAGCCCCACCGTTTCTTTCCGCTAAGTAACGCACCCGCGAAAACCCGTCATTATGAAAGTCAACTGACGCGTTTTCTTAATTTCTTAACGCACCAATTAATTTGGGCGGTTTTATTCATTGAATTAATTAGGAGGTTTTTTTGGTTGAATTAATTCGATGAATTAATTTAATCGTTTCTTAACCTGTTTTTCAGTCCCTTGGCGTAATAATAAAATAAGACCAACGCACGACTTCTAGAAAAATGCTCGTTGAGAGGTTTTGACAACTTTTTGACTTCATCCTCCTTCGCGAAGAATGCGAAGAACGTGAAAAACGCGAAGAACGTGAAGAACGCCGTCACCCTCAGATATTGACGACACTTCTTCTGAGACGTTCTTCCCCGCAACGATCTCCGATCACCAACTGCTTGAGGTAGGAGAACTCGGGTTTCTTTTAAATCTTCTTTGTGGTTTATAACAACACTTGGATTTAATCGATATAATTAAATCTTCATGTTCTTGAACCTCGGAGTTCGTCGACGCGTCACCGTATTCTGCGACAACGCGTCGCCCTTCCGCGACGACGCGATGCCTTTCCGTGACACGACGATCGCCTCCTTCCGCGGCGATCAAATCCGCGAAGAACGCGTGTGCGACGACTTGATGAGGTAGGGGTTGTTGTGAAATAATTTATATTCCCATGATCGTTTCTTTTAAAATGAAGAACCCGGTTCATAAGAACAATTTTAATTCATTAAAATTTTTTTTGGTTATGTTTTCTATGTGTTGATTAATCCTCCCGATTGATACCGCCTAACGCGGAGGGTGCGGGCCAAACGAACACGGCCCGACAACCCTCTGCAGTTCTTCGTTATTGTGCGGATTTGGCGGGTGACGACAAAACATGGCGCAAGGGCGATTTGATGTTTCCAAAGTGAAGAACGGAACCCGGGAGGAGCAGCGGCGCAGACGGGAAGGAAAACGGACCACCGGAGCAAATCCGGTGGCCCGCGGAAGCCTCCGGTGGCGCAGGTCACCACCGCGGCGCCGCCGGCGGCTGGAGGCGGCGGCGGCGGCCAGCAGACCCATGACCACGTGGGTCCGGGTCTCACGCGGGACGCGGCAAAAGCCGTGTCCGCTGATCTCCAGCGCGGCCCCATGCGGGGCCGCGGCTCTTCCAACCCGCGGGGGCAGCGCCCCGCGGCTGCCGCGCTCGGCCACTCGGCCAAGCCGAGCCGGGCTGCGCCCTGGCCGGACCAGACTGGGTCCAGCCGGGTTGGACCGGGTCGGGTCGACCCGGTTCGTCCGACCCAGGGGGGGTCGGGCCGGGTCGGCCCGGGCCCTGACCCCCCGTCTTCGGACCATTTTCGGTCTTTTGCCCGTAACTTGATCTACAGGCCTCCAATCGACGTTCCGTCAGTGGCAACACGATCCTTGGATCAAGACGGTCGTTTCAGTATATTATACTCAAGGTTTCAGAATACTTTGGGTTCGGCTGGGTTGGTTCATCCACGAAACCAACCGGGCCCTCGGAGCGGAAACGCTCATATCTTGAGCTCCGGATATCCGATTAACGTGACGTCGACTTTGATGGATTCCTCTAAGGGAGACAGATCTTTTGGCTTACTCCGCTCGAGGTTTGGATGCAGCTGGAGTACGGTTGGGTTGGTTTTGACTTAAAAACCAACCGGGCCCTCGGGACGAAAAAACCCAATAACATCCAGACCGGGCGTCCAATTGACGCGCCGTCTGTTGCATTGCGTTCCTGTTGACGATACGGAACTTTTGTCATTCTCCGCTCGAGGTTTGGACGCAGGTGGAGTACGGTCAGGTTGGTTTTTCCTTAAAAACCAACCGGGCCCCTGGAACGAAAAAGATGAAATCTTTCAGACCGAACGTCCGTTTGACGAACCGTCAGCGGCGTTGGTGATCTCGTCGAGAAACGGTCCCTATGAGTATACCCTATGAGTGTTCGGGGTACAGTTGAGATACGTCCGGGTTGGTTCGCTTACGAAACTAACCGGGCCCCTGGGACGAAAAGGCTAATAACTCACAGACCGGGCGTCTGATTGACGCGTCGTCTATTGTGTTGAGACCCCTATAACGAGGAGGTCCTTTGAGATAATTCTTCGTGGGACTTGTGATCTTTTGGAGTATCGACTAGTAGCTCGTGGAGAGGAACCTCCCAGAGACGAGCGTGCGGAGTACGGAGACCGTGTAGCCGGCTGAGACCTGATGACTGCTTGTCTGATTCGACTCGGAGTGACTTGCATAGCCCAGTGGGTAGCACTACTTTGTGAGGTGGCAGACCCACGGCGGAGGAGCACTACTGTGTGAGGTGGCAGACCCGCGGTACTCGACAGGAGGAGTACCTCTGTAGGCTATGAGGGGGAGCACTACTGTGTGAGGTGGCAGACCCATGGTGGGAAGCACTATTGTGTGAGGTGGCAGGCCCGCGATACTCGACAGGAGGAGTACCTCAGCAGTCTTAGGTTAGTGAGAAGTACCTAGGAGTCGTGATAGGACCACTATACACTCTAGAGATGAGGTTCTTCGGCAGTTACGGTTTCGATAATGAAAATCCTGGCTTGAGCTGAGTCTATGACCTTTGTGTTTCCTCATGATTGAGATGGGTTACTTGATAACTTGGGTATATGTATGGGCATATACCTGGGTGGTGGTTATCCGTTGATTTCATAATCCCTGTGTTTTCTCATGATTGAGATGGGTTACTTGATAACTTAGGTATATGTATGGGCATATACCTAAGTAGAGGTTATCTGTTGAGATCTTCTTTGTGGTTATCCTTGTTGGTTTTAGTGAGACCTTGAGGGTCTCGGGGTCCCTACTGAGTATCGTTATACTCACCCCTGCACGGGCTTTGCCCGCACCTCGTTGTGTTGGTTGCAGACGACGGGCAGTGCTGACGAAGGCCGAGTGTTTGAGGACTGGATGGTAACCGGAGGTGGAATACACAACGAGTCAGTACCCGGAGGTGGACTACACGACGATTCAGTACCCAGAGGTGGACTACACGACGAGACGACACACGGAGGAGGTTGACGGGTGAGAGCGTTGAGGAGGATATATGTACCTACCATTCAGGTAGGATCCGACGAGGACGACCTAGGAGCTTCTTCCTTTCTTCCAGCTGTTGTCTTTTTCTATTGTACTTGTTCAGTTGTAGTTGTACTTTCATTTAGGTTAGAATTCTGTCCCATTTACTTTTCATCACTTCTTTTTTGTACTTAGTGTTTTTCTTCCGCTTGTGCTCTGTGGTGTTTTGTTTACTTTTATAAAGGCAATGCCTTCCCAGTTATCGGGATTTACGCCTTTGGTGCTAGTCGCCAGCCCCTGGCCTATGGAAGGCAGGCTTGGGGTAGTCACGGCACGGGCCCCGAGGATGGGTCGTGACACCCTAGCATATGAACTTTTCTCTTGTCTTGACCTGCAACCATGATATCTACTCGGGTACCCAACAATGGCCTGAGCAGGGTGTGAGTACAACTCAGTAGGCCACAACCAATGGTGTCTACAAAATATCTACTCTAAAAAGATACTGAATGAATGTAATAAATAAATTATAAGAAAATAAAAGACAGTTTTGAGCATCAAGTTAACAATATTTACATAACTATTACTTACTATAGGGCCAAATTAATTATTTATATCTCCTAAATTACATAGTTCATCATCAAAATATAATCCATAGGTTAGGAATTTACACCATCCATAGAAATTTTCATGGAATTTATCACTATGCATAAGGGAATAAGTCAAGTCCCTGTCTCACTAAGGCTAATCCATCACATCATAACATTATCCACAACTCAAAGCCTCGGTCTGGGTAAAATGAAACCATTAGGGGAATAAAGCTTCACCCCCTTCCATAGCCCATGCATTTTGGGTTGAGATCAAAGCATATGTCTAAATCAACCAATGGGAGGGTCCTAAATCCTTTATTTGTCACCTCAATCTATGTGCACATGCTTATATATCCATTCATAACATATATCAAGGTGGGGTTAGAGCTTCAGTCCAAACCCGGCCCGTGGGAGGATCCTCAGTCCTTAATCCCATCACACACATACCATATCCCATCCAAACACAACTAATACAAATATCAATCATGGACCATCATAATAAACATTGAAATTAATACTATTCCATAACCCATTAACACTTTTTCCATTTACATTACATAAATGTTTAACCCAATTTCCATTCTTGTGCCTTAACCCACTAAGTATATTCAACTATTCCCAAACATTATCCAATATCCATAAATTACTATACATTATCCCATTTATCCCATTATTAATTTCACAATAATTTACCTCTTATTAATTTCATGTACAATTCAAAAATAACATAGCACAATCACTTTATTACAATCAACCCATTAGGTATACGTAATAATTCCCTTGTATTTACCCATTCATCAATTCCCTTATGGAACCACATTTGTGTGTCCTCAAATTTAAAAACCCATTATCAATTTAACATTTTAATCATTTCATATACACTATCCCTTTTTTCAATTTCCACATAATTCATAGACCATTTAACATAATATTTATTAACCCAAATAAACCATTATCAAGTCCTTCAAAAAAAACATTGTTTCCATTATCGAAACATAGGCACACAAAAAATATTCTAATTTAATTTTAATGAAATATTAAATCATTATCTTTATGGTCTTTACTTCCTAGAAACCAACTCTACAGATATCTTTACCAACTACTAGGTTCAGGAAGGCCGGTGCACCCCATGGGTGGCCCTAAATCATTATATTCATCATCAACACATCCCCTGGGAATAATGAGGGGTATAAATCCTTAATTATCCAACCATTATACAGAATAATACTCAAGTTGTAAATGCACAATAAGTGGGAAGCTAGATTTTAACACACATGCAAACATATATAACTAAACTATGCGATATAACTTGTAGAACACCTAACCCAAATATGATAATGAACGCACTCAAAATCATAGATTTAGATTCGGATTCAAACTAAAATTAAATAATAAACTTATATCTACCTAGAAAAATAGGTTTTTAGAGCTTCAAATTAAGATAAGAAAATATGCAAGCCCAAAATCAAAAAGAGAAGCTAGAGAGGGATTATACTCACCCGATGTTTTTATCTGCAACCAATGGAACTCCAAACGGCTTGGATCAAAGGGTAATCACCTATTGGAATCTCGTTACACTAGGGTTTAAGGAAGTTAAATAGTGGAGAATCTCAAATTATAAAATAAAAAAAATAGGAGGAAAATTTAGGGATTTACCACTTTTTAATAGTCACACGATTTACGCGCACTGTTTTCCAAATCATGTGCAAGACATTGTATAAGGTGAGTTGGGTCACATGGTTACCTCATCAATTCACAAAGTTTGAAAATTTGTGTGCTAGACGATAAATAATCTATTATTCAATGTTGCACTGTTTTCTTGGGAAGATCATAATGTTTTCTTAAACGTTCCTTAACTGTGCGCCTTATATATATCGGCCTGGTTTTTCTTCCATTCATTCCCCAATACCCCAGAACTCCCCCAATTCCCCTCATTAACATAGAAATAATTTATTTAACCAGAAGATAATTGGATCAAACAAAAATATAACTGAAAAATATCACATGAAGATCCATGATATTAATGTAATTGTGTTGGAAAATAAAAAAATAGCACAACAATATTTTCAATTCATGATGATATTGATCATTCTAAAGGTGAAATAATTAAAATAAATTGAAAAAAAATGAATGTTTCTAAATATTTTAAATTTAAAAACATTTATTCTAAAATTTATAATGATTTAGAATGAAAATAAAATAAGGATCTAGGTTTCAATGTCTTGGATGAGATATTGATCCTAAATATATTCCTAATGATATTAGTAAGGTTATTAAAATGTAGAAATGTATGATTAATTTAATTCACAATAGATTTACTTTACTAGTTAAACCAATAAAATATTTTTATGATACAATACAGCATGGATATTGGATAATTATTATTTAATAAGTGTTGACTTTTATTGAGATGAATGGAATTTGGAAATTGGTTCTCTATCTGAAAAAATAAAACAGGATTTAGATGATTTCGGACTTAAAAAATATTCTCAACGAGTAATGTTAATTAACCTAGAAAAAAATTTATATTTTTTTTTTTAAGGGTAAAAGGCATTTTATTGATAAGAAAAAAAGTTACAAGAGGCGGAAGGATGGAATTCTTTTACAATCTCTATCAAGCAAAGATGAGAACTCCGCAGGTAAAGAGGTCAGCCAAGTCAAGGACTGATGAATGCCTTTGTTGGCAAGAGCATCTGCAACATAGTTCGCTTCCCGATAGGTGTGAGTGGCTATGTAGTCTATCCCTTGGAGAGCGTTGAGACAATTCGTCCAAAGAGAGGTGAGAGACCAAGCCAGATGAAGGGTACCGTTCCAGATGGCCCGAATGATAGTAGTAGAGTCACTTTCAATCCAGAGTTTTTTCCAGCCTCTTTGAAGGGCAAAATCAACGGCGTGAATGACACCCAGCATTTCAGCTTCCAGGGAAGAGGAATGGGCACAGCCAGCGTAGAAGCATCCCTGACAAAGACCAGCCGAGTCGCGAAATATAGCACCACAACCAGCCGGGCCTGGATTACCCTTGGAGGCACCGTCAACATTCACTTTGATCCAACCTGACATCGGTGATTGCCAGAAAACTTCGAAAGATCGTTTGGTTCGAGGATAGACGCCGGGCACACGAAGGTGATGAAGGATCTCAAAATCGCCCACTGAATTGGTGCAACATTCTTTTTGAATTGACGCCGCTTCATGTATCGCAAGAAAAAAATTTATATTTTATTGCTGATATACTATAAAATTTGTAGTATAGTCATTTATGAAATATTTTATCCAATCACAAGGCATGAGTAATTCATAATCTTATATGTTTTTTTCACAATATATTTATAATGTTTTCTCGATTTTAATGAAGCTAGAATACATTAATTTTCAATTTGATGATGAGGTTTAATTTAAATAAGTATATGGTTTCTTTTCTTGAAGGTTATGACTCTAGAGTTTCTATGTTAAATATAGATTCATATGGGATAAAGTAGGGGCATCAGGCATGGTATTAAAGAAGGATAATAGCTTAAAGAGCATGGATTTAAACATAGTCATTGGGCATTGTAATCTCTATATCAAGGTAAATGCTATAAATTAACTCATTTTGATTTTGTATTTCAATTAAATTACTTATGTTTGAAACAATGTTAAATAATGTGTGGAATTTACTACCCAAATAATTATAAATTTTGAGATGTCAATGATCAAGTAGATAATATTCTTATCGAGGTTTTAAGTAATAAACTCAACATATTTTATCATTTTATCATAAGATAAGTATTATTTTGAGAAATTATTGAGTTTTATAATTAATTTTTAAATATATGTATATTTTAATATATCACTTTAGAAAAATTTCTCCATTGATGAATAAATAATGAGTGTTGATCAAACAGAGTTCCAAGGACACATAGGTTACAAACATTATTTTATTGTGTCCAGAGTGGACAATGTATTTTATATTTCTCTTTATGTATGATTACAATGTAATCCAAATTATTTGAATCATTCATCAATGTAGTAGATCTAGGAATATATAATTGTTTGTTTTTATTATGGATTGAGGTATAGAAATAACATTTTTTTCATAATTATGTAATCTTGTATATAAATTGGGAAGGTATTATTGGTATTGAAAATAATACTTTTATTATAGTAAGGTTTTTTTCATGATAGTACAAGAAGAAACATTTAGTCACTCTAGTCATGAAAAAGATTATTATATCATGGCCTCACAAGACATAACCCAATTTAAATGGATCAATTTGAAACTCAAATACATGATGGGGAATTTTTTATACAATTTGATTATTGGGTGTGATAATGAATGTGACATCAACTTGTAAAATAATTTGTTACAACATTTGAGGAAAAATATATTGATGTTTTATAACACTTTATAAAGGATAATATGGAACAAATATGTATTTCATTATATAATGTCTAAATGAATGGTAAAGTTATGGTAATCTTGACAATGACCTAGAAAAGGATCCCTTCTAGCACTTGAGAGTGATTTTGGGAATGAATTATCTCCCAAAATCACTATATATTTTCTGGTTTATTTTACATCTTTCATTGTAATTTTTTTATAAAGGTTATAATCCAAAACATGCTCATATTTATATGGGAGAGAGAATATATTTT
Source organism: Viscum album (assembly GCA_963277665.1). Classification (NCBI taxonomy): domain Eukaryota; kingdom Viridiplantae; phylum Streptophyta; class Magnoliopsida; order Santalales; family Viscaceae; genus Viscum; species Viscum album. Next base: position 792,562,276 of record OY728120.1, read on the forward strand.
ATTCATTATGGTGATCATTTAGGGGAAAGTAAATATGATTTTTTCCTTGTCAGGGTACTTGAGCATTTGGTAGCAGGATCTTGGAGAATATCTCATACATTGATCCACATTCTTCCAACAAATAAAATGGTGTATTTTTAAGAGAACATATAGTTATTTATGAGGTTAGTGATTGATAAATAATATTTTGTATTTAATTAAAAAAGGGGCAGTTGTGATTTGATTTCAATTTATTAATGATTAATATAACATTTTTCATTACACAAAGAGGTTGGAGAACTATCAAAACAAAATTAATTCATATGCTATCATGTTTTTATAACCTTCACATTAATTTTTTCTATGAATTGTTTTATGGGAAATATTTTCATAGGTTTTGAAGGTGTTTTTTGGTTATTTTTATTGAAAACATGATCACTGATGAGATGTAATCTTATTATAGTAGATTCCAAAAAAATGCAATGAGGAGAATTCTAACATGGACATAAAAATAGCATAGGTATTTCTTTAAAAAAAAATTAGAATGAAGAAAAAATATATTGATAAGGATTCTATGTTAAATGAATGTTTTATTTGTTTTTCTCAATTTTATGGATCTTTCACTATGTCTTGGATAGGGTGAAATACCCATTAGAGAAGGTGATACCTCATGATGATCTGGAATTAGGAAATGATATGACATAAAATGGGTATTTTCCAATGCCCCATATGATATATTTGTTTTATAAAATTAACATAGTTATTTTGGTAATTGTACTAGATGATCAAAGATAAAAATAGAGGTGGATTATGTGAATTGAAAATAAGGAAATGATTTTACAATGAGTATTTTAAACCCCCTTTTAGAAGAAAAATGTTCTTGTGTGTTATGTGAGGAAGAAGACTCTAATAGTAGGTATCCATTTTATATTGGAGTTGAGGAATCCAAAGTTTATTCCGGGCCAAGAACATGACATAATAAATATGGTATTTTGTGGGAAGCCTCAAGATATAAACCATAGGGATTTGATCCTCAAATGTAAATTTCAATGATTTTTTTACTTAAGATGAGGTAATTTATGACATGGTAATTTGGACAATTTTGTATTATTAAAATATTGATTTATTATAAAGGAATAATTGACCATTCAAAATAGGTGGATAGATAAGATATTTTAGTAAAGAAATAGGATCTGGATGACTTTAACATAAAAATAGACATTTTTTATATCTAAATGTCATGGCACTATCTTGTTTTAAATAAAATATTGGTTCTTATTTTCCTATGTTATGAAATTTTGAGAAAAATTCACACCAACCCCAATGAGGATTCCTTTGTGATTTTAGCTGGAACTGAGGAGAATAACAATGTTATATAGTTAATTTTATGTTTAAATGTGTGTTAGATCAGTATGAAATGATTGATGATTTTATTGACTCTTATATTTATTTATTGTACATAGAGATCAAGACTACATTAATACTATGTTATTTTTTCATGTTGATAATAATATATAAATTTTCATATATGGATCACAATAGATGGTCACTAAGGACTACATACTTGGTAAAAAGAGTGACTAAACCGTGTAAATACCCTCATGACATGATTATTATTTCAATCTTGATATATTATTATTTATTCACAATGTTTGATATACACTCACACTAACTACTGAAGAGATAGTAATTTTATTATTTTATTTATTTTGGTAACCACAAATTCACCACCCTATCAATTGTAGTCAACTCTCACATGGCCCCTTCAGAATAACAATTGAATTATTATTATTTTTAGATATATTTTTGGGATTTCGTTGATTGAGATGAATGTTTTTTGATTATTATATATGGATGTGTACATAGTTTTATTATAGATAATTACAATCAAAATTAAGGTTCTATATCTATCGGAATGATATTATAAGTAATTTGATTCCCACACCAATGGATTCAATATGTTATACAGTGTAACACCATTTGTTTAATAGATAGATTGGGGTTGTTTTTGGAAGAGATAAAGGGGATTTTAAATATTTTATTAAATCAAATCCTAAAATTTGGAGTTATTCTTGAATCATATATTTTTTGGATGCATTTTTTTAGGGAACTATAGTGTAAAATCTAGGTTTAAAGATTATGGTTGTTTTTACATATCTTCTTTATGGAGTGTTGTTTTTTTTTGGAGAATCGAAGGTTTAATTCAGAAACTTATACCAATTTTTGGGCCACTATTCTATGGAGTGATGGATGCTGATTAGTGTCCTTGAGAGGGATATGGGCTATATTTTAGTGATGTCCATTGTTTATTGTTCTTTCTTTGTTTTTTAGTATATTCCCATTGACCAAAACATGGATTCATGGGATTCTTTTGACCGAACATCACTACAACATGGCCAACTTCCTAGAATAAAAATAATTTCTTTTTTGTGGATTATTTCTACATAGCCCTATTTAATTCATCATGGGTCTATTTTTTCATAATTTCTATCAATATTTGGGGCCCCTCAAACCCATCCTTCTTTGAGACCTACCTCTTAAACTTTGGATGTCTCTTCATCTAGACATATTCAAAACCCTAGGCTCTAGAATTCATCCTCAACGATGTTGGACAGACTCTGGAAGATTCTATGTGATTTATTTCCAACAAATCTATTTTTTCCTCCTTCTAATTATGGCGTATTTCATATCTAATCATATACATCCATATCCTTCCTAAATCCTATTCTAGAATCTCTTTTGTTATGATTTTGAGAGTAGTTCTAAGGATTCATAGTTTTTGTGACTGATCCTATTGGTGTGTGGTTTTACTTTGGTATTTGATCTTAAAAAATCATCAATTTGACATAAATACCCTTAAGGGACATTTTTCTATGCCATTTGAGGGCCCTTAATACTCTTTTTTCCTTGATTACATATTTTTATGGTATAGCATGTTGACCATTCATGATAATGATTTCTTGTAGGTGTGTTTGTAACCTATGGGACCCATATGTGATGTTTTATTCTAGGAATATTGAATGTGTATCTTGTTAATGTGTTTGATGTTGATCACATGTGGTTAAATGTTTATACTATATTCTCATGAATACTTGATATGTTTTTCTTATTATTATCTACCTTGTTGAGTGTATTTTCCAATCCTTAGATGTATTGAATTGGTATTTGTAATAGGGGGAATATCATGGATTGGTTACATCATAAAGGGTGTGTTCAAATGACATGTGATGATGGTGTTAGTCGACTAATACATAGGTTAGGGGCATAACAACCTTGTTTCATGACCCTTGATAGTAACACTTTCGCTTGATACCTTGAGGATATAGAGTAACATGTTCATATTTTTTCCTTTCTCTTAACTCAAAACTCGATTAGTTTTAGATTTCTAGTATCATTTTCATCATACTTTATTATAGTTCTTAAAAACTTTTGGAATTATTTGACTAACCTTGTTGAAAGGATATGAAGCGGGTACGACTAGGGATCACAGTCTCTTGGTTAGAACACAAAACTCCATGTAAGTTTCTTTTTACACTTCCAATACCTTTAATATTATAAAATAATACACCTATTACACTTTTTAAAACATTATAATGGGGAATTGGTGGTGCCCTATATGGTTTTATTACTCACACCCCATATGAGAATCTTGATACACAGGTAGAATTCATGTATAAGAATTCTGATAAGGACAAGAATACCATATAAAATATTTGAGAAGGTAATCAAGGATCTATTAGTGATACCAGGAATGATTATAGAGGATTATTTATTGTTACTTTATTTATTCACCTGAACCTTGTATACACTATACTGGATTTTCACATTGTGATCCTGGTTATTTATTTTTCTAACATCCATTACATCTTATATTACCTAACGATTCTTGTCTTCCAACTTGATTTATCTTTGTTATATTATGTTTTTGTCTTATAGATATGATAAATTTGGTATTTTTTTCCCCATTGATGGGTTTATCACCCCCACTACTGGTTGAAATCCTCTTTTGTATAGGGAGGTGCACATGAGGTCATGTAACTCTTCAGCTCAGACCTAGTGGTTTGGGTCGGGGAGTTAAATAGGGATATTTTTCCAATGAAATCATCACTAAAGTGATTTCATTTTAATAAAAAAAATATGTGCTAAAATTCATCATATCTATTAAGGTGAAACAAAACTATAAGAACATAAATATTAGGATCAATGGAACATGTGAAATTATTTGAGGATAACCCTAAAAAAATATATTAATAAATTATTCAATTTGGTAAATGTAGTTATAGAGGACATTAATAGACTTGGATAAACCCTAAATGTGGTAAATATTATGTGTATGATCATTATAATATTTATGAATGAATTTAATATGTTGATTTTTTTTAATGTGTAAAATCATAAAAAGGGTGTTTCTTATGGGTTTTAGGGGATCAGTTGATGATCATAGGTAGTAGAAGAAACCACTAAACAAGGCTCAATATTACTACCAAAGAGTAAAATATAATATCAGAAATAATAAAATAGTGTACGTGAAACAAATATTATTTTATCTCGACCTTTATGATAATACAATCTTAATGAATATCCTTAAATCAATAAAAAATTACTCCTTCCTCAAAGGGAATTACACCATCATTTGGATCCATGATCTCATTGTGAGGACACAAAATCACATAAAGGGTGGTAGTGTGACACCCACTGTGTCATTGGTAAGTCTTATTTGAGATTTTATGTATCTATTTATAAATTAATGGAGTTCCTATAAATTGTTGTTTTAAATTTTATTCTTAGGGAAAACAAAATATGGTGCACGGTCGATTTACTCATGTGGCTAACAGAATGAGAGGGATGTTTGGGAGAAGTGGTGTTTTCTACGTGTTGAGTATAGTAAGTATAACTATGTGTATACTTCCAATAATTATGATGCTTTGGTTTTGTTAGTAAAGTGTCCCATATATAGTTATAATTTAGTTTTTCTAACCATGTGGAAAAACCATTTGTTTTTCTCAGTTATCAAAAATGTCATTTTTTTTAAAAATCCCCTTATGAGTTTTTTATGTTTATCTCCCACATTTTTCCTCCAAATCATATACTTTCCAATCTTTGTCTTGGGATTTCTTCCTCTTAGGTTTTAGGTGGATCTCATACATTCATTGGTGATATGTTTCCATGTAATCTTGATTTATTCTCCTTTTTATCGTTCTCTCTCACAAACCTCCATTGTTCATCCATTTTGATGGAGTTGGGAAACCCTATATTTAATATTTGATGTAACTAGGGTTTTCAATGGATACTTTAGATTTATTCACCATGTTTTAGGTGGTAAAATACATTTATTCCTTAATTTAAGTAGTTTTCATTGAAGGAGAAAAGTTTTAAAACTATATTGAGGCAGGGGCATCTATTTGAGGGTACATTTCCATGGTTAACCTTTGATTGTTGACTTAATTTAGTTTTTATTAATAAAATTACCTTTAAATTGATTTAGGATTGATTTTTTTATCCATGATTGATGTGATTATTTTCTTGTGTTGTGAATTTAATGTTTTAATATGTATTTTCAATGTGATTTTGATTTAATTCACTGAAGGTATTTTTGAAAATTTCTCAAAGAGTTAGTAGGATTTTAATTTGTTTTTTTTAAGGATTTTAAAATAGTCCTTTAATGTTGTTCAATGCTTGACTTATTATGGGTAAAAATGTTTTATAAACATTTTCAGGGAATATATGATTGGAAATTCTTATGGATTAAATAGTTTAGGATTCATTATCACATAGGGGGCTTTGTGTTTATGTGTGTGCATGATTTAGACAAAGATTATATTGCCTAAAGCAATGAGTGAGCCTTTGGGAGGAAGCATGAGTGAGATTATGAAATGTTTTCCAAGGGACATAGTAAGCCTTTGGGAGGAATTATGAGTGAGCTTATATATTGTTTACCAATTGAATGAGTGTGCTCTTGGAAATTTGGACCCCAGGAAGACAGAGAGATCTTTTAAACATGTTACGCTTGCATAGCCATATATAAAACCTTGTTTTTTGAATATGTCACACTATAATATAATTATTAGATACCATGGTATGAAATAATTAAGATCGGTTGGTTTATATAAGATTAATTTATTGTATTAGTTCTGGGATTTATTGATATGTTTATTATTATCCCAATATTCCATAATTTGGTTATATGATAGTGTTTATGATAATTCTCGTGTTGTTATCATGTGTGGGGGAGTTGGTAATTCTCATGACAGGTGGATTATTTCCTTTATTTAAGTCATGATACCCATGATTTTCAAAATAATATTTGTGTTTTAGTAAAACTCAGTGGATTTATAAAGTTTTTATTCACTTGATCTTGTTTTGAAGAGTGAAATTGTCTTTGAAAAATGTGTTTTCAAACTAAGCTTATTAGTTTTCATGGATAATGATTTCCACTTATTCAAAGTTTTATCCTAATAAGCAATGTTCCTGACACCCTACATATACCTTTTGGAATGTATGATGAATATATTTTATAGGAAATAGGTAAAGGTAAATTCATGATGAACATTAGTGTCACTTATTGATTATCACCATTTTGGTTTTTTATGAGGAATGAGATATTATCTCACAAGGATTATCTCATGAGGAGATTTTTTGATATTTTTTTAGTTTTTTTGTTATGTATTTCTATTTTGGGTCATAATTCCTATTTTTCTTTTTAAGTGTTTAACTATGGATATCATGTGTATGTATTATATATGACTTATAATATATAATTTGTTGATGAAATATATGATATCCAGCTTTAGTAATTGTTTGGATTATAATATTGTATCTCAATATCTAATGATCATGTCTATTTAGCTGGTGTGGCCATTATAGAGGCCCAATATTAACATACATTGGCATTACATCATTTTTTTGAAATATATAAATCATTACAAAAATAGATTCCCAAAGACCATATTAGTTTAGTTCCCTTGCAAATTGGAAAACATAAACACTCAAACATTAGTGAACTACATTAACTCCCAATAGGTTAATAATTAATACAAACTTTCTTAGAAACATCATACATAATACATATCTTTGTATCATGGTGAAGGAAACCTAAAAAGGGGTGAGCTTAGATGCTCAGAAAAGGGTAAATCGGGGGGAAATTTAAGTATAAACATGAGAAAATGGGTATGAAATGTCATCATAACATTAGAATATCATACCCTAAATACTGAAGATCATAAATATGAATCATTTCACATTTATTGTAATTTCATAATACATGAATCTTAAGGGAAAGAAGATCACAATACATAAATTAATAACAGTGGAATAAGACTTGGAATTGTGGCATAAACATAAGAATTTAAAGAAAATATATGTCAAGTATTTCTACAAAGACCTTCATAACATGTTAGTATTGGGATAAAAAACAGCTTAACTACTTTGGAATTGGGATTCCCTCCCATGTACCCTCTTGTTTTGGGCTTGAGATGCCCTCTTGTGGCCAGTGGGTGAACTCAAACTGAGAATCGACCACTAGTGGGGACCAAAAAATTGGAAACGTGTTCCCATTAGGAAAGGGTAATTTCAAATTATATTAAACAATAAAAAGGAATTAGTTTGGTCTTGGAAACATTTAAGTATACATTCAAAGCCTGGTCTACTTTGTTTGGAAACTTGGTATTATGATTTTAATCTATTCATGCATAGGAACTCCACAGCTCAAATCTGGGTGTGATTACATGTCCTTATTTGGCACTTTTGGCACCCGAAAATACTGAATGACCTCACTTATTTCATATTAATCCCTCTTAAGATATACCAAATAACATTGAATGGTTATTTCGGTTTTTATGTAAGATTCATGGTAGAGGAAAATCATGAAACAAAATTGACTCATGTCAATGTATTCAATGAAAATGATTATATAACTGAGGTCAAAATAGAATATTACCATAGAACACAATTTTTTTATACTTTCAAGATCATTGGTAACTCTATAATGAATTATATATTTGTTAAGAAACAAGTTCTACCTCATACCGATAAGAATTGGACTAATGTTAGAAAAAATAGGAAGAACAAAAAGCCTTTCTTGGAGATACATGAACCACACATGAAAAAACATGAGACATGGAAAAAGAAAATTGATAACCCATCTTCATCAGGTGACCCTTCTTGGAAATATTGGGCTGATCTGGTTGGAAAATGAAGAAAATTTATTTTCGGAAGAAATAGTTTCCATGGTTTTGAATATTGTCCAATAGAAGGAGTTGGCATAGGATGATACTGCCCAACCTGGTAAGGAGTTCAATGCAGAAATGAATCTTCAAGGACCAATTTTAGAAACTAATATTGATGTCTCCACTGAGGGTTTTCAGGACACTATTTTTTCAGGTAATGTCACATCCTCCCATACTTCTACCTTTATTACAATAGAACACACTTCTCTTAAGAAATCTACTAAAAACTGAAAGACACTAGACACTCACCCTGATGTCTAGGCCTCCCCTTCTGGGCCTGAAGCCACTAAAAATATGCACATTACTTCCTCACCTACACTCATTGTGAGTAATCTGGAGAAAGAGACTCTTCATAACAATAGGTCAAAGTGATTGCGGATTTATTTTTGAAATAAAATTGCAGCACTCAACTACTTGATGATATCAAGGAAGACGACGTGTAGGATTGAGAAAATCACCTAGATGATCTGAAAATGAGTGAATATTCTAATATATATTTTTTTAATGATGGATTGATTGGTGACCCATCTTATTAAAAGAATTATAAGGACCAGGGAGAGGATGTTAACACCCAATATGGTGTTGTCACTGCTTTCCATTCTGCTCTTGACACTTATGCAACAGTCCATCTGGATAAGAAGACTCTATATGTCAATGGGGGAAAGGGATCCTGCACTAAATCCATGTAGAAACACTAAAATATTTAATGAGAATAAGGTATAAAACATTCAATATGAGGGAAATCACATAGATATTTAGAAAGTCATTGAAACTACTAATGGCATTTTCGAGTCACAGAACTCCAACCTGCTTCCTGGTGAACCATCATTTGAAACTAAACACAAGTTTTGAAACTCACATGCGTACAGTGGGGAGAAACTAGAAATTCCAAATGTCAATGAATGTAATTCCATCATCCCGAAAGAGGAACATTTAGGTAAACAAGATATTGTTATGCACACTAAAAACTCTATGACATTGCAGTACAAGAGCTCACCCATTCTCAAAGGAAAATCTCCAATGCACCTTCGAAAATCCACTTAGGAAAAAAAATATGGAGGTTAAAAGGCGGGAACATCTCGAATCATAATTATAAATGAATATATATTATTGGAACTATTAGTGTATTTCTAACCCTAAACCATCAAAACCTTAAAAACATCTCTTTATACTCATAAACCATCGATTTTTTCAATTTCCAATCCCCTAAAAATTGTTTTTCTATCTTCAATGGTTTAGAAAAATGAAATAATAATTTTATTGGTTACTCTTATAAAAATATATCTCTCTATTCTCTTTGGGTAAATTTCCATGTCTCCATAAATAATATTCATATCTATAACATTGATAAACAAGCTTTCACTTGTGATTTCACTTTTCATGACTCTAACCTTTTATGTACCTTTGTTTATACCAGTATTCATTACCAAGATAGATAATCTCTTTGGAATAACCTTTATTATCTAAATAAAAACATCCAAAACCCTTGGTTCATTATCACAGATTCCAATGTTATTCTTGGATGGTCCCTTTATAATCGAACAACTCTTCTTGAGAATTTCAATGTTGTATATAAGACAATAACCACATTGATGTTAATCTAGGTGGTTCCAAATATACTTGGTATATAATATGTCATAATAAAACCATGTACAAAAAATTATATATACCATTCAATGAAAACAATTCCCTTTATAATTCGAATACCATCTCTAGTATTAATTTGCCTCATCTAAATTATGATCATCATCCCATTCTAGTGAGGCTCACCACTAGAGACTCCAAACCCCTTATTCCTTTTAGATTTAATAATGCATGGAGCACATTCCCTGAGTGTGAATAAATTATTAGAGACACCTAAAATTCGATGAATTTTAACTTTGATGCTTTATCCTGTATTATGAAGCCTAAACATCTTTAAAAAAAGATAAAATATTGGTTCAAGAACAAACTGAATCAAAATGATCAAGAAATTAACTCTATTGAACATGCCCTTAAAAAAATTCAGGTGGATTCAACTAACACTAACATTTAGATAGATCCAACTCAAGAACATGATCTTAGCACTATTAATAACTCTCTTCTTACTTTAAAAGGCAACATTAGGAAACATGCCTTCAAAATAAACTAGCTCAAGGATGGTTATATAAACTCCAAATTTTACAACACTCATCAATGAACTTGAAGAACTAGTTAACCTCTTAGCTTTTTTAATGATGGAGACAACATTATTGATAATGTGGATGATTTGATCAATCATTTGGTTGCCTATTTTTATAATATCTTCAATTTTCATGATCTTAATAAATACATAAACAATGATATAATTACACACAGGTTTGGAGAAAATGATAACAATTTTCTAATGAGTGTACATATAGACCATGAGATAAAAGAAGCCTTCTTCCTCTTAAAACGTAATAGGGAAATTGGTCCTCATGGTTTCACACATTCTTTTTTTAATAAATATTATGTTATTATTCAAAATGATGTTTTCAGCTCATCAAATCCTTTTTCTATAATGTTTACCTTCCCCATGGTATTAATTCCCAATTATCTATTTAATCCCATAGTTGACAACACCTTGTAAATTAGACTATTTAGGCCAATTTCTCTTATTAACATGATTTATAAAATAATATCTGAAATCCTGGCTATTAGATTGGCCCCTATTGTGAATAAAATTGTTTCTTGGAATCAATTTGGATTATTTAAAGGCCGAAATATCCAAGATTGAATTACCTCACTTAAAAAAGTACCAATATGATAAAAAGGCTCAAATAGGAGGATGTGTCGCCATTAAACATGACATCATAATATCCTTTGACACCAGTGACTAGGGTTTCATTATCAATGTGGTCAATAATTTTTTATTCAATTATTCCTCTATGACCCGAATTAAAACTCTATTTAGATGTTTTCAAATTTCTGTTTTTATTAATGTTTTATAAGGGTATATTTCAACTGCTCCAACTACATGAGATAGGGTGACCCCTCCATTCCATCCTTTTCGTTCTTTTTTAAGAATATCTTCGAAAACATATTATCGCTTCAGTTGAGCAAGGAACGATTAAGCCTATCATTTACTCTAGAACCCTGAATCACCCCTCACATCTCTTGTATGAATAGGATATTGTTATTTTCCTTAATGGACAAAAGAAAAATAAAAAAATCACAATGTGGTCATCTATCACTTTTAAAATGTTTCTGTTCAATCAATTCATTGGTTGAAGTCTTCCATCTTTATTAGAAAAAATTTATTTGCTTCTATGAAATCAATTATTTTGAATGAACATAGAGTGAATGAAGGATCTCTACCCTACACTTAACTTTGATTCTCCATTTTTTGGTGGATTCCTAAAAGAACTCATTTTTTCATCATTATTGTTCAGATTACTAACCAACACTCCTCTTAGAAGGGAAAATTTTTATCTATGGATGGATAGATCTACCTTTTCAAATACACCATTTTTTCTAAACTGGTTTACTATATGATAGTGTATAAATGGCTTAGGGTTTTGATCTAAACAATTAACATCAGAATTAAAAAAAAATTCTGGTTTGGAAGAACCATTGAAAGAAAACTTTTCATTTTCCCCTGGTCTAAATGTTCAACTCCTTCGGATAACAGTGGTCGCATTATAAAGAGCATCAGTCTATTCAATGAATCCTTCAATTGTTAACTCACATGGAACATTTTACATTACAATTCATCAACATTGGTTTTTCTTAGTGTAAGATTTTATAATAACCTTATAAATGGAAATTTCCTTCATATAGACTCTTCTATCTATCCTTCCATTAAAATAATTTTCCCGAAAATATTATCTCACTCCCAATGGATTTTTAACAAATAATCTTCTCTGAAAATTTTGTTGGAAAACTGGAATGGATGTCATCTTAGATATATGGTCACCCCTACAACAGATATTAACATTTACATAGTTTATAGAATGCAATCTTCAAATTTAGAACTTCCTGATTAAATTAAAACTATTTTTAACTACTACCCTTTTGTGAACACTAATTATTATTTTTTTGGGAACCTAAGGGAAATGGTATTGTAAAAGAAATTTTTTTACAATAAAAATTTCATTGCCAGTACACAAGATTTGTACATTTTAAGAAGCTTCAACAAATAATTGGTTTGGCCCTCCATATTCACACTGATTTGGATAAATTCTCACAATATAATTCCTAGTGATTGCACTCTTTAGCTGTTTGGTATTCATCTTTGTTCGAGATGTTGTCTATGTAAGTAGCATAGAGAGGATGTTGACCATCATTTTCTATCTTGTGAAAGTTCTTCTGCTTTATGGAATTATATATATAACATTTTTGATCTCATATGGGTAGGTGTGGACCATATTCTCCATCTGATGAACAGATGCACTACTATGGATGCATCCCCCCAAATTGGACAGATTTCCATCGTCGTAGTGGTTGAACTGCTTCATATTATCTGGTATAGAAGAAATGTTTTCATTCACAAAAATAACACAATTAAACTTCGTTCATCTCAAATAAAGATCCTCACTATGATCAAGGAATCCAAGATTGTGAAAACAGGTACATGCCACAACTTCATCTGGGGTTTCAGTATCCATCATGGGATTGGTGTTGAGGTAATATATAGAAATCCAAAAAGATTGATAGAGGTATCCTAGAACCCCCCTTCCAAGGTGGATCAAAATAAATGCTGATTGTGCCTCGAAAGGAATCCTAGGACTAGCAAGATATGGTATCATGTTCAGGGACCACAAGAGAAATAATTATGGATATTATTATGGTAAATGTGGGTATTCCTCCTCCCCTGATACATAGATGTACAACATTATTATTTGAATAGAGATCATCCTTAAAAAGGGATTGAGCATGGTTTCGATAGAATTTGATTCAACTACTACTATCTAGGCCCTTCGACATGGAGTATTTCATGTTTCATGGACGCTCACAACTAGATGGATCAACTGCCTCCAACATCTGTCAAAGATCATTCATATACTCACTGATCACTATCACGAGGCAAATAGAGTCATATATGGCCTTTCCAACAAAGGAGTTGACATTGAAGAAACACATATAGATTTCTTTCCACCTGATATAACCCCTTTTCTTGAAAACAATTGTAATAAATTCCCCTCTTTCTGAGTTCTATAATTTGTTTTTGTATTATTTATATATTTTATTCCTTGGTCCATTGAAAAAGAAATCAACTTAAAAAAAGTACTTTTGTAACCCAATAAATGAAATGGGTGGAATAAACCTGTGATAATATCTTAACATTGGGATGAAGATAGGCTCCATAATAATTTTTTCAAATCATAACATATGAAATGAAAAGGTTTTTATAAGTATAAAACCTATGAAATGACGTGGGTTTCATAAAAATATAACCTTTTAAAGAAAAGTTTTATTTATAAAAATCATGACATTAAAACTTAAAACATTAAATGAAATAATATAAATTTATCCTTTATATCATTTTCTATAAAGGTATGAATGAATCCATTGGATTCCATATTTGAATGTTTTCCTGGAATATTTCTTATGATAATAAAACCATTATTTAAAAATCAATTACATAAATCCAGTTCAAAAAATTATTTTCTTATAGAGAATGATTTACAATTTCATTTAATACATTTCTTGAGGATAATTTATTTTCCTCTTTAAAAAAATTCATGTTAATACATAAGTCCTTTTGAAACCAATTTTCTTTGAATAAACTTCACAACATAAAAAATTATTGAAATGATTTTGAAAACCTTTTTCCATGAATATATATAAAATAAGGTTCAAAAAAATTTGAAATAATTTTTCTTTAAAAATAATTTTAAAACTTATAAAATAATTATGGAAAATTTTGAAATCCTTTTCTTTGAAAAAAACCAATCGAATCATATAAATGGATTTTTAAAAAAAATTTAAAAAACTTTTAAACATAAAATTTTTTGAAATTATTTTTCATTGAAACCCACTTTAAAAAAATGAATATAAAAAATATTTGGAAAAAAATTAATTAAAAAATAATCTTGAAATACTATAAAATAATCATCAAGGGAATGATGGCCATGTGAATGGGTAAATCCGTACAGGCTGAACAATCCTTTTGCACCATAAAATGTTTAGTAAAGTGACATATCTATAAAATTATAAGAAGATTCATATTGAAAAAATTGATTTAAAATGTAAAACAATTTTAAAATTTCTTTTAATTATCACGCGATAATACTAGAATATTATCTGAATCTTTTTAAAAACACTATTTTGAAGGAACACAAATTTCCAACCAAGGAGAGAGGTAAAGTCATACTTTATTAAAAATAAATTATTAATCGTTTTATTTACCAAATAGAGGAAAAAGGTACCATTACATGGATATAAAATGAATAACCAAAGGGTACTAAAAATCAATAGATTTCATTATATTTGGATCATAAGGTTTCATCAATGATAGCATAATGATAAACAATCTATTTAAACAGTGAGATTGTAGCTACAAATTGTTACCCATTTGTTAACATTGAATCATAATAAAATAGAAACAATAAAAATACATGAAGTTTCCCAAGTAATGAAAAGAATTAGATTCATGATATAAAATTTCAATGGTAGTAAATGCACCTCATTGAAAAATATAGGTACATAACATGACATGTGTCTCAAAGAAAGAAAATTGACATAAAATTACATTACCGATTGGATAACATTTGAAACATAAACCCCATGAAATAATGATATTAAAATGTATATGTAAATAGAAATAACTTTATGTACAATAATCTTAAAATACATTCAGGGTCAGTATAAACACCTCACAATAGAAATTTTGTGTGAATAAGGCATTTATCTAGATGAAATAAAAGGTGAGATGGAATTCCCTTACCTTATGTATTGTCTCTCATTGCACTCATACAAAACTCCTCTATAATAAAAATAAGATTGTTATATATATTATTAAGAATAATTTTATTATATATAATAGAATATATTATTTTATTGTGACTTTATATTATCCTCTTATTAATAATTACATGTTGAGGTTTCGCTTTGGGTAATATACTCTTTATTCATTGTACATGTTTGGACTCATTATTCTGGATCGCCTTACAAAGATGATGTTTTACATTCATCCACAATGTAAAAAATTATATAAATAGAAATAAATTAAATATACATGTTTTTATAATAATATATTAAATATATAAAGATGAAATGGAATACACCACTCATAGAGATGGTAGGTCGTACATATGCATGAACGATGTTTTAGTTTGGTTTTCATATTCCTAAAAAGTAATTTAGATATATGAATATATGTATATAATATCATTTAATTAGAATTATTATTTTATATATTTCATATATTTTCACTAAAAATTCTTTAATAAATTCCATGTAATGTGTGAACGAATCACATCTCTTTGAGGAGGCGGTAGTCCACACGTCCACAAATGATGTTATAATATTTACAGAAGATGGAAAGTATAAATTCATGTTTTATAAATGAATTAAAGAAGAATAAATATATAATAAATATAATATATAACATATATAATATATATATATAAAATGTGTTTCTATCATAATTTAAACCCATTAACAGTGCTACGAGGAAAATGAACAATCATCGTTTTGTGAGGTTGTTGTCTAGAATACACATAAATGGTATGTTTGTTTCCCATCAGATAGAATGGTGTGTAAGTGTAGGTTAAAAACATATCATAACTATATATTTGTATATTTAAGATACTAATTTTTATATAATAATTGAATAAGGAGAGTTGATGGCGCTGGAGAAAGATATAAAACTAAAGAGCTTGAGGAAAGTTGTTTCATCTGCTTTGGGTGTCTCTTTTTGGTTTCCGCCAAAAGGATTCCTTGGATAGATTTCATCCAAAGGTTAGGAATATATTATTTGGGGATGTATTATTAGCATATATTATATAATATACTGTTTTGGAAATTTTTCTTGAGAGGTTTGAGTAAGTTGGAGGAGAGGAGGTCTTTTAATAGTGGGGAAGGTGTGTCACACTACTAAATTTTTGGAAAGAGAATTCCAACCTCATTTTTCCCATATCAAGTGGAACAAATGATGATCCAAATTATATCCTAGGTACAATAGGGTTTCAATAAGGCCATAAAATGTCTTTTTGAAATTTTTCAAGGTCGTTTTGGGCCTTATGTTTAATGTTTAGTTATTTTTTATGCTAATTTTTCTGTTAATCACTATAATTTATTTTAATCACATTCACTAATATTTTTGGTCCAAAATTATGTTTACATTATTAGAAATTAGAAATTAGAAATTAATCTGAATATCAATATGGAATAATTTTTTTCCAAATTAAAATAATAAAAGTGGTATAAATTTATTTAAAATCAATCCCATGGACAGGACGACACTATGAAGTTTTAAAGTGAAATTGATCAAATATTTTCTGTGTTTTTATATCCAATTTTAATGTGAAATTGGTTCCAATCAACTGAATTATATTAAGTGATATGTATATATTAAGTAATTATACTTAAAAAATTTAAAATATAATATAGCTATAAAAATAAATTAGATGAAAAGGCAGTTTTGAATTAAAATTCATTATGTTTCACTATTTACCCAAAAATGAAGTTTCTCAGAAAAATTCTAAAAATTAACCCTAATCTAATTTTGATGTTATAAATTTAAAAAGAAACTTTATTTTATCAAATTAAATTTCTATGGGTGTTTGAAATTAGTTTTATTGTTTCCACAAGAGGATATGAAAAAGAGATCATCTGAGAAAATAGTATTTTTAATTATATAAATACTTTACCATAAATTATATTTTTCATTATAAATATTTTTTATTTATATTAAAAAATTATAAAAAATATTTGAAAATAAGTTTCTAATATTCATATTAATAATTTTAATTTCGAGGTTATAAATAACTAATTTAAATAATTATTATAATTAAATGATGTTTCATAGAAACTCGGTGTTGCGTGTAATGCAAGCCAAGTCGGTGTTGTGTGTAGAAGACGATAATCAAAGTATTTTTTATATTGTATACATGAAAAATATTATTGGTTTAAAAAAACTATATTCAGTGTTTTTTGAAATAAAAAACATCAAAAAGATTAAATTAATTTTGAAAAAACAAATTTCACAAAATCTAGGGGTGTTATATTCTACCCACATTAAAATGATTTTTCCCTCAAAATTAATATGATTTCTCAAAGTATTAATATATTAATTTTTTTACGGAAAAAAAATCATAAAAATGAACACTAAAACATTCTTCAAATAGAGAATTTTTTAATCTTAACAATTACCCAAAGTAACTCAAAACTAGGTTTACACATCAGAGAACGTGGGTTTTCAGTGAAGATTGGATGTGTAAGAAAAATGTAAATATTTATAGGGAGTGATTGAGGTCATAAATTAAAAAACAAGTGATTGATAAATGGAATATTGGGATCCTCAAATTCATAAGTATTTGATGATATAAAATGTCACGTGTTCAAAAAAAATTAAGGTATTAAAAAAACACTTTTTAATCATTTTCATAATGTTTAGTGATTATTTTATTAACAATTGATATAAAGAAATATACTTTATTGATATATTCCTAAAAACACAATTTCATTATTTTTTTTCTTTAATCAACTTCTAATTTGACCTTTATTTCAGGAAATGGATATTAAAAATTAACTTGGATTCCAAAAGCACAAAAATACACTTTTAATGGTTATTAAGGCCCATAAAATATTGAAAAATCTATCCATTTCTCTATAAATGTTCTCCAAAGCCAATATGGTTAACACATTACTCTTTAAAATTAAATATTAACACTACTAGATCATCATTAATACTTATTTATAAAAAATATTTACACATTAACCAAGACATCATGTAGGACAGTGGTAGGTGTGGAGCCCTTATCATCCTTAGGTCATGGGTTCAAGACCCACGACCTTTTCAGACTTAATGGGTTCTCACCCAACACAATGTTTTTCATTTTCACATTAATATAATTTCAAAATTAAATATGATATAAATCCATTAAATAAGGATAATTATTAAATAGCCTTTTAACTATGATTTTTAATAAAACCTCAATACATAAATACATCATCTAATGTTTCACTTAAACATTTCATAAATGGTTAAAATTATAACCATTCAGAAAGATGAAAATAAAAATCATTAGAAATAAATTAATGAAATATTTTGAACATTGATCCCCCATATATCACAAAGCATCTATTGATTTTCCAATTCAAATCATGTGAATAACCTCATGATATATTCTCTTTAAACCTGCTAATAAATTGAATTACCATGAATCCTTTTGGAAAACATTCATCATTACTTATTCTAATGTTTACTAGATATATTAAATAAATCTAATAAGTTGTAAACATTATCCATGATAACAAATAATTCTTTTTCAACAAATACTTTATTAATATTGAGGTAACTAGTACTGTCAAACATATATTTATCTGAACCTCATTATCTCAACATCAGAAATAAATTTTGGGATACCTCTATTTAATCAAAATATCACCTTTCTATGTATTCATCACCATATTCATATTATTTTAGATACATAATGAAATATTATACTGAATGTACTTGTATAAATCATTATTCAAAATCATTGAATTACAAAACATAAATAGATCATTCATCCACTATTATTATTAAACCATTACTCGGGCTTCAACAAAAAATTACTTAATACATCATTCCTATAACATGAAATATAAATTATTTTATAAGGTTACTAAACCTTAATATAATCATGCCTCTTTTTTTAATTTTAATAATACTTTTATAACATGACATAACATTCACATGTCATTTTCGGTCCCTTTATCCTCAGACTTATAAAAAATATTCATAACACCTTCTTGATTATTTTTATGAGATTTCAAATTGGTAAATCAATTTTAATAATTCTCATACATTACACATCTAAAACCGTCAATGATAAACCTATTCTTTTTAGTTCTCTCTATTTACTAAAATCATAAAGTATTTGGTGAGAAACACATATCATAGAAGAAAACCACATAATCATGAAAAATTACTAATATGTGATCTAAATCATGAATCCTACTTTTAAATTGATGAAACCATAGGTTTATACAAGTATATTCATAGGAATCTTCTATTCAAATCCATCATGATGGTTCATAAAGATTTTTTGAATTTCCAAAGAATATCCCCTAGGAGTGATAAAACATGTGTGTAGTATGGCCCATTTTCATGTACTAGGTTACACTAATTTAGGCCTGACACACCTTTTTAGAGTTATTAATCCTATATAAATCTATTCTAGATCCACATCCACTTATAGTATCAATATAGGGATGTATTTCTTGGAAACCATTCACTCTATCTTTTTTCCAAAATTCCATGACATTTTCCTATACTTTTCCTAATCCTTAGAATTTTCCTTAAACATATCCTTAGGGATATCACTAAGGTTTACTCATCCTATATTAAAATAGATAACTAAAACATTTCTCTAAAAGAAACTATAGTGAACCAGTTCAAACGTACATAGATATTACATCATTTTTGAGTAATATATAAAACATTAAAAAATAGACACCCAAATGCCATATTATTTTAGTGTAATTGGAAATATAGAAACATAAACAATTGGACATAAGTAAGAGGAATTATCTCCTAGTATTTTTTTCATGACTATCACCCTTCTTAGACACATCATACTTAATACATATATTCATAACCATGGGAAGGAAACATAAAAAGGGTTAAGCTGACATGCTTAGTAAGGGTAAATCGAGGATACATGTAAGAATAAGCATGATCATATGAGTATGAGAACACCATCTTAACATTATAATATCATACCTCATATACCCAATATCATAAATATTAATCATTTCATAAATATAGGATGTTCATAAGACATAAATCATTAAGGAAATAATATAACAAGACATGAAAGAATAACATAGGAATACGAGATGAAATTATGTAATACACATCAGTATGAAAAGAAAACATATCTCAAGGATTCCTACTAAGGCCTTCACTAAATTTTATGGATGGGGTAATCTCCCATGTACCTACTTCAATCTTTGGATTCAGTCCCATTTACCCACTTATTTTTGGGCTTGGGATTCCCTCCTGTGTACCCTATTATTTTGGGCAAGGGATGACCTTCCATGTACCCTATTTTTTCAGGCTTGGGATTCCCTCCTGTATACCCTTGGAGCTCCTAAAACATTTATAATTACCCAATAAAAAGGAGGGAGATATAGGTCCCACCAAACTCCAAATAAAATCGTTCATACATGTGACATAATATATTAAAATATTCATCATATCATGACCCGTAAAAAGAGACGGTTTTCACCAATATACTATCATAACCGATTAAACAAAATGGGTGTTGTAAATAAGTGATCATATCTTATCCTATATAAAAATACATTATTCATAATCATTTAATTAAATCATAACCCATGAAACGAAGAGGGTTTCATAAGCATATAATCTATGAAAACAATTGGATTTCATAAACATATAACCTAGGAAATCGAAGCGGGTTTCAGAAACATCATTCCATAAAAACATAAAACATTAAAAGACAAAATATAAACATAACCATTAGATCATATCTTGGAAATTTATGAGTGACACCAATGGATTTCATCTTTTAAAGTTAACATGGAACATTTATTATTGTAAGTTGATATTAATTGAAAATAATTTCAATAAATCAATTCCAAATATATTTTTCTTATAGAGAAAGCATTACCACTCCATTTAAAACATTTCACGAGGAAAATATCATTTCTTCTTTAAAAAATTATTTTTAAAACATAAATACTTTTAAAAACCATTTTCTTTGCAAATAATCATGGAAACATAGAATGAAGGGTTGAAATACTTTTGAAATCATTTTCCCTCGATAACTAGTAAAAGAAGCTTAATATGTTTTTGAAATCCTTTTTCTTTAAAAATAATTTGTAAATTTATAAAATAATCTTGAAAATCATTGAAATAATTTTTATTTAAATAAAACATTTTTAAAACTTATAAAGAATGTTTTTAAAATCATTTAAAATACTTTTTAGACATAAAATAAATTTTTAAAACCATTTTCATTGAAAACCACATTAAAAATAATTTAAAAAATACTAGGAAACTATTTTGTTATTTTTTTTATAATCTTTTAAAAGAAGAATAAATTTAATTATGTTCATGAGAGAGGGTAAATTCATACACTCCAAACATTCATTTTTCACCATAAAATAATTAGAAAAGAGTCACAATTGGAAAACAAAAATAAGATAGTTTTTTTTAAACAATATTTATTAAAAAGGTAAAATATGGGTAAAAAAAGTTTCTCCAAAACATTGGATAATTTTATAATTCTTTTGGAATTCTTTTTAAAAACATGGTTTGAATAAATATATATTTCAGACTGAAGAAAGTGGTAAATTCAGAAATTATTAAAAACACTTTCTTGACTATATTTTGTAGAAAATAGTAGAAAGAATGAACCATTAATTTGATTTAACATGAACAAACATAGGGTAAAAACCTGAGATTTCATGATACATGGTTAATAATACTATAAAAATGGGAGAAAAATCATAAACAGTCATGTTAAACAGTGAGATTATGGCTAAAATCTGTAACCAATTTTGTAACATTGAATCACAATTAAATGGAAAAAATTAAATTAAATTATTCATAATATATCATCAAAAATAATAATAATATTTATATAACATTTCAAATCCATTATGTAAAACTCATGGAAAAATATAGACGTATAACATGACATGTGTCTTAAAGAAAGAAAATTGAAAGAAAATTAATTTACCAATGTGGTATAATTTGAAACATGAACCCCATGAAAGGAAGATCAAAAAATATATATGTAAATACCAATATATTTAAGTATATGAATCTTATAATTCCTCTATTTTAAGTTTACATACCACAATAAAGTAATGGTTGGTGAATATGGAATCCATCGTGAGGAAATAAAAAGTGAGCTTCAATTCACTTAACTTATGTATTGACTATCATCATACTGAAATAAAACTCATGCATAGAAAATATAATTTTATTATAAATATTTTAAAGAAACATATTATAATATCTATTAAAATATATTATTTTATTATTACATTATATTACATGACTATTAATAATCCCATGTTAGGGTTTTTCTTCTAGTAATACCAGCTTTGTACTTCCAACATGTTTTGGCTATTTTTTTGATCATGTACTTAGATCTAGATTTAAATACTTTTAGAATGTAAAATAATATATAAATATAAAATATATTCATTATATATGTGTTTATAAAAATATATAAAATATATAAAGATGAAATGTAATACACCATTCATGGAGATGGTGGGTCGTGCATACACATAAATGATGTTTCTATTTTGTTGTCACATTGAAAGAAAGAAAGTAAATGAAATATATATATATATATATAATATCGTTACAGTATAATTATATTTATATATATATATCATATATTTTTACTAAATCCATCCTTAAAATATTCCATTTAAATTGTTAATGAGTCACATCGCATTGAGGAGGTGGTAGTGTACACGTCCACAAATGATGTTATCATATTTACAAAAGATGGAAAGTATAAAGGTATGTATTATTAAATAATTAAAAAGAGTAAGGAAATAATAAATATCATATAGAAAATATATAATATATATCAATAGCTTGTCCATCATAATTCTCAACCATGAATGGTGGTAAGGGAAAAACGGAAAATCATAATTTCGTGAGGCTATAGTTTCCCCTACACCTAAACAGTTTGTTTGTTACCCATTATATGGATTTGTGTGATAGTGTAGCTTGGAACCATAGAATAATAAAATATTATTATATTTTGGATAATTTTTTGTTCATATAATTATAGGACAAGGAGTGTTGAGGGGGAGGAGAAACAAATAAATCTAAAGACCATAAGGAAATATAATATCTCTTCTTTGGGTAACTTCTTTTTGTTTGCACCAAAGGGAATCCATGGATGGATTTATCCTAAAGTTGAGTCTTCTAGTACATGTTTAGGGATGCTTATGATCTGTTTGGATAGATATTGGTTGAGTTAAAGTGTCTTTATAGGTGTAATAAAGTGGGAGGAGAGGAGCCCTTTTTATGGTGGAGATGGAGTGGCACTAATGTAAATTTTTGGAAAGGGAATTCCACCCATGTTTTCCCATGTCATTTCGATCCAATAATAATACAAATTTTTTAAAAGATGTTATGGAGTCTAAATAGGTCTAAAGAATTTATTTTTACAAGTTTCTAGGTCTTTTGGGTCTCATGATTTAGATTTAGTTCTTTGTTAAGCTAATTTTTCTTTTATTCACTAAAATTAATTTTAATCAATTTTAGTAATATTTTTGGTGAATTTATTTTGACCTTATTTGAAATTAGAAATTATTATATTTCTAAAAAAATTAATCCATTTATAAAAATTACAATGACATTAGTGGAAAAAATTAATTTAAAATTAATCCTACAGACGAGACGACTTTACGAGGTTTTAAAATAAAATGATCAAAAGTTTGCTATGTTTTCATATTCAATTCCATGTAATTTTTTTATAATGACACTAACAATATTTATTAATTTTATTTTATTTAATTATTCTTTATAATCAAATTAAAATATAATTTTACTATATATATAAATTAGTCAAAAAAGAGTTTTGAATTAAAATTTAGTATTTTTAGTATTCACCCAAGAATGATGTTTCTTTGAAAAATCCAAAAAATCACCCCAAGATAAATTTTACATTATAAATTAATAAATGGTGGTTATGTTATGAAATTCAGTTTCTACATGTGTCTAAAATTAATTTTATTATTTCTCATAGGAGGACATGAAAAACAGTTCCTTCGAGAAAATGGTTTTTCTAAAAATATAAAGACTATCAACAATTATATTTTTCATTATCAATTTGTTTAATTTATATTAAAACATAATATATAATATTTGAAAATTATTTATTATTATTTCTTATTACTATGGTTAATGGATAGGTTATAACAATCTCATTTAAATAATTATAACCATAAAAATATTTTTTGTAGAAACTCATTGTTGCATGTAACGCATGCCAAATGAGTGTTGTTTGCTGATCAGGACAATCTATGTCTTGCATGTGTATACTCAAGCCAAAACAAGTGTTTTAGAAAATTATATTTTGTGTTGCAGGAAATAAAAAATATCAAATATATTAAATTAATTCAAAATAATATTTCACAAAATCTCAAGATGTTACAGCCATCCATTTCATGGATGGGTCATATCAAAATTTCAATGTTGAAAATATTCCCAAATAGGATATATTTGATTACCTTGTGCTTGTCTCCACCCTATGGTGTCCGAGAACATGTTGCGTAAAGGTCCTTAACAGATTAGAAGTAACCTTTGATGATATAACCAAATTAGATTTTTGTTTTAATTTACATGTTATCATTGTTTCACATGATCAAAGTGACATGTGCAATGAAAACTATATATTACTTGAATTGATTAAAACTCTAGATCCAAAAGTATAGTATCATCACCTATCATAATTGATTAATTTATTTGAATATCGAGAATTACCTTAGCTTCTAATTCTAATTTTGTTGATGATCTTGTAAAGAATATATTGACATGCCAACGTTTTGTTTTAGGATCCAAATGTAGAATCCATATAGAGGATATACACAGGTGCACCATAATTTCTGAATTATGTTACACAATATTGGGGTTATAGAATGGACGATCCTAAACTCTTTTTTTGTTTGTATTTGATTGCAACCGTATTCTACTCCAAGGAGGAAGAACTCTTGATATTATATCGAATGGTTGAGAGATGAGGAAGAGAGAATTCACTCTATTTCTTGATCATGTCACTATCTATCTGCTGTTCAAACCAAAGTTGATTTAATATAGGGTTATAATTAGATATTTGTTATGATGGGTTTAGGGTTCATAAATCACAAAAAAACTCAAACCATATTTAATATTCTTATTTGACCCCATGTCCATTAATAAAAATAATATTATTATTAAACACATTACATAAAAATTAAATTATGAATATAAATATATATCATTTATAACTTATCGATCGGACCATTAATCTCGGTTCACATTCACTTATCGACATTTATAAATCGTTTAATAATGACAATTTAAAAAATATATGTCACTGCATTATTCTACTATATATATATAATAAATATTATATTTTAAAAAGATAAAAATAAATATTTATTATTATTATTTATCTAAAACATCCTTTTATATGACTTTTGATTAAATCATGGTGGGAAACCGAAATATTATAAATATTATTTATTCTAACTGGTGAAATTAAATACTTTAATTTAATTGAGATTGTGATTATACTAAGTGTGTGGCCCTCTAGGCCTCTTTTTATGTGGAATTAGGCATACGAACCTAAATTAGAAGTTTATCAAATAACAACACATCTAGGATACCATATTGAAATAATTTAATGTTCTAATGAAATCCAACCTCTTAAGAATTATTATTGTGTCATATAATCCATTAAACTTGATATTTCTAATGAAGTTAGTTTCATACAGTTTTCATCAGCCTATACGCTTGTTTTCTCATTATATGATTTTTTTAAAATGAATTACCCCATTGAAACCATTAAAATAGATTAATGTAAGAATTTTTATTCCCCAAAAAGGTAATGAGATATTGACTTATTTCAAGGTAAAAAATTGATCAATCATTTCTCATATAATCTATTAATTTAATATCATAGGTTACGTAACCAAGGTATTCTACCTCACTATGAGCATATTTCATCGTTGTTTTTGTCAATACATCAATGTGTGTTGGTCATGATATACATGAATGATAATTTTAAAGTCTAAATATCAATGAACTCATCAATATATAAGAACATCTAAGGACACATGAAATGTTTATTTTTATTGAAAAATCTATTTTCATAACCTCATAGATTGGATATTAACATATTAAAACACCATGATATGGTGTATCAAAGTCTTATTAGCATCCTAAACTTGGTAGCTTGTATCATCAATTTCCTGTCAGATTATATCATCTGTACATAGAACAAGGTTCAAGAATAATGACATGAAATATCTTGGTTCTCATCATTGCAGGGAAATATTATGAAATCTCATCACTAAAGAATTTTTTCTAGGGCCCCAACTCCAACCGACACCCACATTCATTAAATTTTACTCACAATAACTTTCAGTCAATTAGGTTTCACAAGATATTCATTCGTCAATTAAGATAAATCATTGTTCAAGGTGTCTTCCACATTTTCTGCCATGGATTTTATACTCACCACAACATCATCTCATTATGGGAAATCCATCAAGAGATGAAACTTATAAAGTAAGTTCTTTGTCTTTGGGTGGGAACCTGGTTCTTTGGAGAGAAACAATGTTGCAGTTTTATCATAGTAAACTATGATAGGGTCTTCACAAAAGGGTACCACATAAATTTCATTGAATCTTTTTAATCCTAACTACATCCTTGGATGTATCAGAAGTCGTGATATACTCAGACTCTCCTATAAAATTGGAAACAAGTAGCTGATCTAAAAACATAGAGCTCACAGATCCACTATTGTGACAATGGTTATTTCCATATTATGACTTCAGATCATTTGGATCTATCTAAAAGCTAGCATCAATATAACACCTAATAACTACATCTTTATCTCCACCATACACCAGGAAAACATCCTTAGTTTTACTCATATACTTTGGGATAACATGAATAGTAGTCCAATGTTGTTAACCATGAACTACATTACATATTCTTTCCATTATCAAATAATAGGAAACATCATGCCTCGTACATAAAATGGAATATATGATGGATCCTATCGTAGAATCGTATGTGATATTACTCAATATCTCTCATTACTCTTATGTCTAAGGATACATTTTCAAGGAAATATGTATACAATGTGACACTATAAGTAATCCCCTCTAGGATTGTTCTATATTAACCTATTTATAATCTAGTAAATGTATATACCTTGAGTTAGTAAAAGCTTCCACTAGAATCTATGATTCATGATCTTGATCCCTAAAATATAGGATACTTCACATAAGTTCTTTATAGGTAATCACTTTTTCAACCATGAATTAACCTCATTTAAGGCTTATATATCATTTCCTATTAGTAATATGTCATAAATGTATAATACTCTAGAAAAAAAATTGTTCACCTAATAAACTGTTTGTAAACACATGGCACACATTCATTATGAATGAATCAAGATTCTTTAGGGATTCATCGAATTGAATTATCCATTACCTAGATAATTAATTTAATCCATAAATCAATATAAATAAATTGAATACCATTTTACCATTTCCCTAAGTTGCAAACCCTTTTGGTTGTGTCATATACACATCCTCTTAAGGATTACCGTGAATGAATGTTTTTTTGATATCCATCTACCAAATATATTATTCATGGTAGGATATTATTGAAAAAAACATGATAGATTTAAACATGAAAAATAGAGAAATTTTTTCATCATAGTTATTGTGTTGACATTTTCTAAACCCTTTATACCCCAACATTGATTTATAGGTATTTAATTTTACTTCCTTGTCCATATTTCTCTTGAATACCAATTTAAACCCTCTAGGAATAACATTAACTGGTATTCTGATTAGAACACAAAATTGGTTTTCATACATGTAATATATCTTATTATTAATGCCTTATTTCAATATTTAAGATTCTATGCTCCCTAATTCCTCCTATTAAGAGCGATAATCGTCATTGTTAATCAATAACGATTCATCATCATCAATTACTAAAAAACCATATATCCCTGGTTCTCTTACCTCTCTTGTACTCCTACTCCAAACTTGTTCTTAAAGAATAAACTCATTCCTAGGGACCTATAAAATCAGTTATTGTACAAAGTATTTTTTATCTTGATCATCAAATTCATTGAAGTAAATATTTCCCCCACTATCCTCCTTGAGGATGTGCTCCATGTAATGAAAAATGTAATGTATTTTAACAATTAATTTCTTGTGTAAAGGTTTGTATGGATAACATCCCATAATTTTCTATGTATACCCTATAAAAATACACTTCATGCCTTGGGTTTCTAGTTTATTTCTTAATATATCCTTAAAAATGTCTCGCAACCCCATTCATGAACATGCGACAAAATAGGTTTCTTTCCACATATATCTCGTTGGGAATATGATTTTTGTCATTAATTGGTACTCAGTTTATTATGTATAATATCGTATGTAATGCATATTCCCAAAATACTAATGGAAGGATTGTATGATTTATCACTAACAGTATCAGGTCAAACAAGGTAAGATTCCTCATTTAATTAAAACCACTCCACTATGGTTTATAAGGTTGATTGAGCTAACATAAAATATCATACTCCCATAGAAATTCGATAAAGTCTTGGTTAAGAGATTCCGCACCTCGATCCTACTAATGATTATTTATCTTCTTACCAAGATGATTATTAATATCCTTCTTGGTCTCTTTTGTATTCTAATAAGATTTAGACTTGTACCTCCTCAATTATATACAACCATACCTACTCAATTAATTGTTAAAAGTTATAAATTATTAGAATCCACCTCTAGCATTTACAAGAAACGTTCCACACAAATCAATGTGCACCAAATATATAAGCTATGTGTCTATTTCACCTTGACCATTGAATGGTGTTTTGTTCATCGTTGCATGTAAACAAGCAAGAAATATTTCATGTTGTTTAACCGGAAAAGAGTCTAAGTAACATTTTTTATAGTTCTTTCTCAAACACTTCCCATTTATATAGCCAATATGGTGATTCCATAACTAAGTATTTTATTAGTCATGTGTATTTTTTTCACTATAAATTTTCAATATTTGGTTTTAATAATTTAATACATAAATACCATTATTTAGTTGTTTCATATGGTAACATATGTTATCTTTATAAAATTACCAAGATTTATCTCCAAATCATAAAATTAATCAATTCATATCTAAAAAAGTAATGGAAATATTGTTCTTAATAACACTTTTTAGATAATAATATTTCTTTACAACCAAATAAATCATTTCTAAAGTGTTAGATAGTAGTCTCTAATGCATAGAGCAACCAACCTTACTCCATTGACATACCATGCATCCACCTCATCTATGGTAATCATCTAAAATCTATATGGTTTGGGTATTGGATAAAAATTAGGGCACTATAGGATGTATCTAATACAGAACTTGTAGATATGATAATAATACACTCAATAATGGATGAACCTAATTCTCCCCCTTTATAATTTGGTTGGACACTATTCACCTTCTAGTGGCCCTAATTGGCACATGTAAAACATACCACATCATATTCCTTCACATGACTTTGAATCATCATCTTCATGGAATGATGGTTATTCGGATCCTTAGAGATTTAATGATTCTCCTACCCCTTTTCCTTTGTCATCGTCTTCTTATTAACCATAAGGAAATTGAGTTTTTCACACCCATTGCATTTTTCAATTTGGATAATAAGTTTAGGAAGTTATCATGGTGTATCCTCAAACTAGAAAAAAATTCAATATTTATAAGGGGTTATTTTCATATTTAGAGGGGGTTATAACCTCATCTAAATACATTAGAAGCAGTTATGAAGAACCACCACTAATGTATGAACATGGTGTTTTAGGGGTGGTATTAAAGAACCTCTTATATAGTTTGATCAAATTTAAATGATGTTATAATATAGGGGGTTTAAAGCCTCTATAATTTTGGTCGGAATTTTCAAGAAATAGAAGAAATAAGGGCATTTCCAAAAATCACTTATATTTTCAGGTATTGATAGTTGGTTCTAATAACTTATAAATATGTTTTAAATAGTAATTTAGGGGCTGTTAAAAACCATTGGTATAGTATGATCGAATATATAGAAATTTATATTATAGTGGGTTTAAACCCCCTCTAATATTGGGCCAGATTTTCAGGAAACAGTTGAATTATGGGCACTTCCAATATCCCCTTATATATTTAGGTATTTCGATATGATTATAACCACCTCTAAATGTGTATTAAATTATAATTTAGGAGCATGTTTTTACCACCACTAATTTAGAATTTGTAGGGGTGGGTTTTACAAGTTCCCCTAAACCTGTCCTCTTTTTTTAAAATGTGGTCTACCCATCTAGTGTTATTAGGGGTGGTTTTGATGAACTATTCGTATAGTAATATTGAATTTAGATGAAGATATTTTATAGGGGGTTTAAACCCCCAATATTTTTTTCCCAATATTTTAATAAGTGAAGTAATTAATGGAGGTTCATATTACCCCTTATATATTTAGTTGTTGAGAGGTTTTTCTAATCGCCTCTAAATGTATTTTAAATAAGATTTTAAGGGTGGTTAAAAATCCATTAGTATAGTGAGATCGAATTTAGAAGAAGTTATATTATAGGGGTTTTAAAAACGACTATTTTATTTTGGGATTTTCAATAAACAAAGGAATTAAGGGTTTTTCGAACAACCCCTTATATATTTAGGTATTGAGAGGAAATTAGAACCGCCTCTATATGTTTTCTAAATATGAATTTAGAGGAAGTTAAAACCCACCCTTATTTTAGAATTTTTGGGGTTGGTTTTACAAAAACCCCTTAAACTTGTCCACCTATTTTTAATCGTGGTCTGAAAACCTCTATCTATAGAGATCCCCCTCCTCCATTTTCCTATCCAGTGCACACCCCCATAATGTAATTTTCATCCCCTATAATTTTGGACCATATTTTCACGAAATGGAAGAATTAAGTGTTGTTCCAACAACCACTTATATATTTAGTTATTTATAGGAGATTAGAACCACTTATAAATATTATTTAACCAAGAAATTAGGGGTGGTTAAAAACCACCCATAATTTATAATTTGTATGTGAGGGTTTTACAACGACCCCTAAATCTGTCCACCTTTTTAAAATGTGGTCTACACACCCCTACCTATGAAGAACCACCTCCCCCTCCACCATTTTCTTATCCTATGTGCACTTCCATCCCATAATTCTCATCTCATATGGTGCACCCCTACTAAATTTGGCCTAACTTCTCATGAAATAGAGGAATTAAGGGCAGTTCTAACAACTTCTTATATATTAAGATATTGAGAGGGGATTATAACCACCTCTAAATTTGTTTTAAATAAAAATTTAGGGGTAGATAAAAACCTCTGAAAATTGGTAATTTTTAACCCATCTAATCATTAGTATCCCATGTAGAGTGACCCCTCTAATTTTGGTCGGGATTTTCAAGAAACGGTGGAATTAAGGGTGGTTCCATCATCCATTTAAATAGTTAGATATTAAGAGTCGATTAGAACCACATATAAATGTATATTAATAGGTATTTTGGGGTAGTTAAAAACCATTCCTTATTTATAATTTATATGGAGATTTTTACTACTTCCCCCTAAACCCATCCTCTTTTTTTAAACATTTTTCATATTCCCCTCTCTATAGAGCACCCCCTCCCCCTCCTCTCATTTCATGTACTATGTGAACCATTATCCTGTCATTTGAACCCCCCCTATGGAGTTCCCCCACCCCTCCCTCTTACTATCCCATACGCCTAAGCCTTCCCTCCCATTCCCCACACCTATCCTCTTGTACACCATATCCCATACATTTCATTATGGACCCAACTATATAAAATAGTTCCTTTGATAATATTTTCATCCCGTAAGAATCATACCATCATCCTCCCAAAAATTAATAGAAGTAGTAAAGGATTTCGGTAAAAATCAAGGTCTTTGGTCCTCTTAAAGGCCATTGGGCCACATCATTCAGATTAATAAGTGAAGATTAAACCAGATAGACCAAAGGATCTAGGTTCAGATGAGGACTCAAAGTATGAAGTTTCAACAAAACAAAGCTATCCATATTAGGGAGAATGAGAGGGATTGAAAATTTCCATCAGGACCAGGTAGGTGAACCTCTTCATTGGTATTGCTAGCCGAACAAGCAATGGGAATATGGGAAACTGACATCATGATCTAGACGCTGGGTTCAGGAATTCCCAAGTAGTCATGTCTGGGATGAATTCCTCAACGACCTCCGGATAATGTAATCCACTAAGCCTATGACCTTATAATGGTTCCCCCTCTACCCTTGAAATGAGGATTATCAGAAAATAAATAAAAAAGAAGGCCTTTGTACCATTTGGGTATATATATTTATATATTACAAAAATATACTATACACACACAAACACACATATATATATATATATATTTATATATATTTATACATAAAAATGTTTAAAAATAATAATAATATATATATTAAATATTTATATGAATACAATATATTATATATTTTATAAATATGTTTATATGTACACAAATATTATATATATATATAATATCTATATTATATATATACATATAATATAATATAATTGTTATATATGGATAAAATTTTATGAATATTTATATATAATTATATTTTATATATCAAAGTATATCTGTTAATATATTTATTTTCATATATATATAGTTATATGTATTTATTTATAAATATTTATATATGTATATAATATATTTATACAATTAATAATAAGATATATATTATAATATATACAAAATATAATAACATAATATATACATAATATAATTCTATAATATATATATGAAATATAATATAATATATATACTAATATAATTATTTATATATACATACATTCATGTTTTTATATACAGTTTATTTCTTTAATGTATTTATATAATGTATTTATATAATGTGTTTACAATGTGTTTAAGTACATATATATAGTGTCCTTATAGGACACATAGAAACACATTATATAATCTGATATATTTTTAAAGTAGTAAGAAAATATTCTAGGTGGTTCAACACCCAATATTCATAAAAATTAGCAGTGGTTATGAACCCCCTCTAATTTTATGCATGTTTATTTATAATCTATTATTATTATTATTATTATTATTATTATTATTATTATTATTATTACTATTATTATATAAATTATAAAAACTACTTGGGTTTTTATGTGAATTTTTAAATAAATTATTCATAGGTGTATATATATCTATAAAATATATTTATGGTTTTATATAATTATAAATATTATATGAAATAAAATTTTAATAAATATTGGTGTTATATATTTAAATAGATTATTATATTTTCTTATTCATATTTTTGGATGTGTATATACATAACATTAACTCGAATTTCTCTAACAAAATAGTGGGTGTTCTGAACCCCCTCTAATATTGGAGATTTGAGGGGGTTGTGAACAGTCAATATTTTCTATAAAAATTATTCATAATATATATTTAGATCCTAAAAAATCCAACAAAAATATTAAATATATATCCTTTAAAATCCAAATGAATATATAATTCCCATAATTATTAAATTAGCAATGTTTTTGACATTACTGTATCTAAATTCCAACCAAATACTACACAAATAATGATAAATTTTTTAGGGGGTTTTGAACACCCTCCAAATTAGATGATTAATGGGTGTTGTGTATAACCCCCCAATAACCTATATAGGAAATTAATTTATAGGGTATTACACATAATCCACTAAAAATAACTACGACAAATCTGCTATTTATTTTTTGTTGTGTCATTATTAATCATTTTATAATTGATAAGAAAACTACATAATTTGTTAAGAAGTGAGGATATAATTTGATTTGTTTACTTCTCATAATGTATCTTAAAACCCAAGATATCTAGGTTCTTAATGTATTATATCATATTGACCACATGGGCTCCATCTGGCACTGACCTTCCATGTTTTTACATGAATTGTGAATTGGAGGTCTCAAATATGTCTGATCTCACCTTCTCTTAATAGAGATACTTATGGTGATAAATCATGTTATATGCATCCAATTACTCACATTTATTTATAATATCATGGTAAATGGATGATATTGTGAAAAAATTTATATCCATAACATCATACATATGTTTTACATAGAGAGATACTTCTTCCTCATTAGCCTCTTTGGAATGTGACTTCAGAAGTGGGGTTTCCAGCATGTATGATTTTTGTTTGTAACATAGTATCACTACAACATTATTAGCCTTTAGTGGTGATTTTTAGGGGCAATTTAATAGGCCACCGATAAATATTTTTAAATAAATTATTGTTATTTTTTAATAAACCTCCATGAAATGTGTTTTTTACAGCTGTGAAACTTCTCCCCATGACTCCCCCAACTACCCTGACACCCCTAACCCCCGAACCCCTACAACCCCCCGTAACCCGAGGAACCTGGTGACCTGCACGACCCTAGAAACCCCCCAAGTCTCTCACCATGCCTCACCACCCCTCAATGCACCTCGCCACCCATCTCGACACCCATGACCCCCTAAATCCCTAGGAGCCTGTTGTCGTAGAGACCCCTGCGGCCCCGACGACCCCCTGAAGCCCTTAAAATGTCTAACCACCCCTCACTGTGCCTCGACGCCCATCACCCACCCTCACTGCACCTCACGGCCCATCAGCACCAGTATTTTCTGAATAATTATAAATTTTGTTACATGTTACGTAACATAGTTTTATATATTTAAAATTTTGAGAGGTTTTTGTCCAATTGGTATGTTCAATGTAATAATATGTTATAATGGGGTATGAAGGAATATTGATTATAAACCCAAATCATTACTAACATAGATAAAATTTATTGTATACTTATATAACTTTCATTAAAAATCATATTATATGATATGATTATGTTATGTTTCTCATCATAAAGAATAATATGTTCAAGTTATTAGTTTTGATATCTATGATATATTTAAAATCATGTATTTTATTTGTATTCATCCATAGTTCAATCATTAAAACATTTAGTTAATAATTTTAAATGATATTTTTTTATCACAATGAATGTTTAATGTGCCAAACTATTAAAATGATATTGTAATGATAGATCCCAATGGATCTATATGAGTAAGAAATAAATTGGGGATAAAATATATATTGATTAATTTTATGTAATTATTATAAATTAAGTATTTATATGCTTTATGAGAATGTATCTCTATTATCCATCTAAGAAAACATATTTATTAATGAAATCAAAATCATACTAGAAAAAATATTTTGGGATGTTTTTTCACTACTTTAGAATAATAAAACATTTGGATGAGGCTAATTTGTATTGAAAAATTTCATATATGCATTAAATATAAAATTATAGTATGTATATTCGGGTGCCTTAATCTTTACAATATTTTTGGAGTCCCCCAAATTTATATCAGCACCAATATTGCAAAACATGAGTCTCTCATGGTTTCATTTAACTATTGATAAATTCAAGAAGAATAAAAAAAAAATTAAACCTCATTATTTTTAACCTATAGTAGATGGATTTATTAATGGAATTAATTATTAAATATGATTACTCTTTAAATATAAAAAAATGAATATTCCCATATATAACCACCAAATATTTTAAATTTAATAATGGATACTAAAACACATCCTCATCAATATCCTAAATCCTATTTTAGGTCAGTCATATGTTTTTTATTCTCTCTATTATTTTATGGATATTTTTAATTTGAATGATTTTTTTTCTAGTCGGTGGAATCATTATTTACCATATGTATTTATATATGAAAACAATATATAAAATATTTGTATATTTTTTCAACTAATATATATGAATCTCTTTCCCTATTTAGTAATAGTCATCGGTTTTAATTTTTTTAATATTGTGTAGGCACATTGTGATATACATGGATAATAGTTGGATCATATTACTGAGGAACACACCTCATTATTCTAAGTATTTGAAATAGTTTTTAGATTTATCAATTTCCAGCCGATATGTTAAAGGGAGAGTAAAATTTACATGTCTTAAATGTAAATTTAGATGATGGTTGAAGAGAGATGATATTTATGAACATTTAATATTGATGAAATTCCCTGCTCAATATTTCTATTGGATTTTTCATGGATGATCGAATGTTACAGAAAGGTTAAGCACTGATATCAATCCACAAAATGAGTTCTGAAATTATTCAAAAATGGAAAATGAAATGAAAAACCCAATAAATGATTCATTCAGCATTGAATGTACCCACCATCTACATCAAAAAATTTCAGAACAACCAGATGAGGGTGATACAAATAGAAACATGAAAAGTGATGTTTTAGAGATAGTGGGATTACTAGATCAATATTGTAACATATCATTGGATCCTCCACATGATTCTGTAGAGAATAATGTAAGAGAAAACATCACTAAAAAATACATTTCATGATTTAGTTGACTATGTAAATCAAGTGTTTTATAGTGGATGTTTGAAATATTCAAAACTTTATTTTCTACTGAAGTTGTACCATATCAAATGTCTATGTGTAATTAGAAATAAGGTAATGTCCATGATATTGGAATTGTTGCATGATGCATTTCCTAATGAAAATTTTCCCGAGACTTTTTAGGATATGAAAATAGTTTTTAACAGGCTTGGTCTGAATTATAAAAAAAATACATGTGTGTCCTAATGATTGTATGTTTTATTGGAAAGAGGATTAATGTATACTGCTAGAAGTTACTATTTTATTATATGACCTTATAACCCAGGGATACACGTCACGGAGGACGAAAGTAGTGAAGGCCAAGGGAGTCCTTCCGGATTACATTAACACATTCGAGTGGTAAAGAGTTAAGACTATCATAAACTATCAAAGTCTCCTCTGGCCTGCCCCCACGGGCCATCGTATCAGCCGCAAAGTTGGATTCTCGTACACTATGATGGATCAACCTACCCTGGTTGGTCTCCGCTTTTCACCTTCTATAAATATATATCAGATTCCAAGAAATGTCACAAGTCCCCTGGAGTGATCTGACCAAGACCTCTGAATCAGATTCGATCTCCGACACCCGAAGACCCCTCCTCCTGCAAAGCGTTACACCCGAGAGAAGGGCTCTAAACTCCGCGGCCATAGAATAGCATGGTCCATAATAAGCACTGAACGCTATGTGTATTGATCCCCAACAATCCCGGAGAACACCACCACCCCTCATGATCCCCCCATGCATGAACCGTCTACGTTCAGTTTCAACCCGCTAGCCGGAGGCAGCCACCTTACCCATCTTCCTCTCTGCACGGTCTGAGTGAGCCGACCCTTAACAAGGTTCCCTAGAATACCTGCATGCACTCCATTCTTGAAAAGTGCAGCAAGTTCAACGATGATCAACCGCATACAGACCTGAAGAGCCAACAAAGATCTCCTTCCTTCTAACCGCACCTGGTTATGAGCTTCCCAAAGGGTCCAGCAAACAGCTATCAGGATGATGAATCCTGCCGAACGTTCCTCTGTTCTGTTACCAAAGCCCGAAAACCAAGATATAATATACTTGCGAGCTGAGAGATGTTCCCCAGAAGGAAATCTGGAATATGGAAATTGGGACCAAATGAACACTGCCCATCTCCCCTGAAAAAACAAATGTAATGTTGTTTCCGAGTCCGGTCTCTCGCAGTAGTACCAACGCGATGCCATGGAGATCCCTCCCTTCTGAATGTTTTCCTATGTTGGTAACGCTCGGTTTTGAATCCTCCACATGAGGAAATGCATTCTCGTTGGGATTTCTTTACACCACGTGAGTATCTCCCATGCCACCCCATTACCACTCCTCTACTCAATTCTCCTAAAACCATTCAAATTAAAATGCCCTGATCCAACTTCTGTAAAACAACACCGGTCTGGTTCTTCACTCATGACAACACTGTTAAATAGATTAAGTTGTGATGGGTTAAGGTTATCTTGTATATATTCATACCTCCCGCACGCCTCCCTGAAGGATATTTCGGGCAGAGGGCATCCCTCAAAACAGAGCCTCTCTTCCGTCTAAGCATCCTTCCAAAAACTGATCTCCCCATGTCCTATCACCCATCTGGTGTAGTCCTGAAGCACCTCCATATGGGAGGCAATACACTTGGTGAGGCCCATCACACCACGCATGAAAGGAACTCCATGGACACCATATATTGATCTAAAAAACTTTTCCCAGATATTTTTACCTTCAATCACCTCCCAAGCCAATCTTTCTTGCAGTCCCCGAATGGATTCGTGAATATCCTGAAGACCAACCCCACCCTATTCCACTGGTCGGGCCATCCTCTTCCAAGATGCCCAGTGGCATCTCCCCTCCCTCTTCGCATCCCAAAGGAATGACATGAGAATATATTCGATCTTCTCCACCATGCCCTTCGGGGGTTTGATGATGGCAAAGACGTGCATGAGAATCGACAGAAGAACGCTGTTAATAAGCATGATCCTACCCCCAAAGGAGAGCATCTTGTTTTTCCAGTTAAAAATCCTTCCCAGGATACGATCGACAATCTTGTTGAAGTGGTTCTACAAAATCCTCCCACTCGACAAAGGGACTCCTAGGTATATAACAGGAAGTTGTCTCTGTCCACAACCCAAGGTCTCCTGGATGAGTCTGCATCTCTGTCCTGAGCATTTGTTGGATATGAACAGGTGACTTTTCGACCAATTGATCGACTTCCCACTTAGTTCTCCATAATTAGACATAATTACCTTCAGAGTGTTCAAGGACCTCTTCCCTCCATTCGAAAACAGTAAAATGTCATCCGCAAACATCAGGTGAGACACGATCGTCACATTCCTTCTACCGTAAAAAGGCCTCAACCTTCCCTCTGCCAAACCCTTCTTCAAGTTTCTGGATAAGGCATCCAGCAGCAAGAACAAATAAGATAGGGGATAGTGGGTCTCCCTGTTGAACCCCCCTCACCGATTTAAAAAAACCAAATCACCTCCCCAGCATAGATATTGACATCCAGGGGGAGGCAAAACACCTGAAGCAAATATCACAAAACTGCTCCTGGAAGCCAAAACTCCTCATGACCCGTAAAATGAAGCCCCATTCCAGATTTTCATAGGCTTTTCTCATATCCACCTTCCAGATGACATTGGAGCCTACTGTCTGTTTGTTCATATCATGTACCAACTCGCTTGCAATTCCTACCACTCCCTGTATACCCCTCCCTTTAATAAAATCGTGTTGTTCTTCCGAGACTAACTTAGGAATCACGTTGGCTAATCTTCTGCCAATGACCGTTGCCAGAATTTTATAAGAAACGTTACACAAAAAAATCGGTCTGAAGTGACTAACCAGCATGGGGTCTTTGATCTTCGGCACCAGCACCACCCTAGACGAAGAGATCCCCCTACATAAGGAGGCCCCCCGAAAGAAGTCTTGTATAGCCTCCACCACGCATGGTCCCACGAATTCCCAAGCGGTGCTGAAGAAAGACGCCGGGTATCCATCAGATCCGGGTGCACTCTCTTTCGGCATACTTCCCAGGGCCTCCCTAATCTCCTTTTCTTGCGGAATAATAGACATATACTCACTCTCGGATTGGGTTATCATCGCAGGTAGACCCTCCAAGAAGTCAGAGTCCCCTAAAGACTCCCTGCGGAAACTAGATGAGACCTCCCCTACCCATATACCCTCGAAATGATTCAACATAGCATTGACAGCCTCCATTAAGTCTAAAGTGAAAACTCCGTCCTCCCTTTTAATATTAATCTTTATACTCCTCCTCTCTTTGATACATGCCTGAAAGAAGGCAGTGTTCTGGTCTCCCTCCCTCATCCATCGCACTCTAGACCATTGAAGATAAACTCTCTCCATCTCCAATAGTTTCTTAGCCAACACCACGTTTTTATCACAAAGGATAGCAAAAATTCCCTCATCCCAGGACATCTGGAGCTGTTCTTCCAACCTGCTAACCTCTTCTTGTAAATTAGTTACCCTGTTGTGCCAATCTGGTTGCTCCACAAGCCACTGTCTGATGCTCTGTTTGAGCCTTCTGAGACGATTTACCAGGCCTCCCCACGACCCCTCCCTCTCCTCCAGCAACCATGACGCTCTCATCATCTGCATGAAAGCACTGTCTTTATGCCATTCACTTGAATAGTGGAAACCCTGGCCAACCATAGCTTCACATTTAATCTCTAATAATAGTAGAGCATGATCCGATAGGATACGAGGAAGATGTGTGACTGAGGTCTTTGAGTACATATCCAGCCCATGCAAGTTGGTAAGCCATCTGTCCAGATGACACCAGATCATGTTCTGCCCTCTCCGGTTATTGCACCACATATACTTTGACCCTCCAAAAACTAAATCCAGTAGCCCCGCATGTAACAAGCACTCCTTGAATTCCATCATTCCATCCAGAATATCACCCCTTCCTCCCCTCTTCTCAGCAATGTCCACCACCGTGTTGAAGTCACCTCCCACGAACCACGGTAATGAGCCAGCTTGAACCATCTTCAAATGAGTCCATAGCTCCCTCTTTTCCAACTCCTTGTTACTCGCATACACAAGCGAGATTATTCATGTCATCGAAAACCACCAAACACATGAAGTAGAAATCTGTAGATAATAACAATTATGGGTTAATGCGACATCAAAGAGATTCATATTCACATAATAAATTTGATTCATTACATCAAAAAAATTCAACTGGTCCTAGGAATTTTCTATTGGGATTTTTTTTTGATGGATTAAACCCATTTGGGACTTTGAGTACTAGTTATAGCATATGGCCAGTTGTTTTGATCCCTTACAATCAGCCTCCATGGATGTTTATGGAACCAAGGTCATTTATCATTTTGATGATTATTCATGGAAAAAATGCCTAGAAATGATATTTTTATATACTTAAATCCTTTAAGGGATGAATTGCAGGAGTTATAAAGAAACAGTGTGGATACATATGATGCTTCTTCTAAAACAATGTTCAAAATGAATGCTACTTTAATGTGGACCGCTAATGACTTCCCAGGACATGAGAGTTTATCTGGTAGGAACAGTTACAAGGGTTTTTATTTTCTTATTTGTAACATTTATTTTGAGTCCAAACAGCTACGTTACAGTAGAAAATAGTGTTACCTCTTCCATCAATTATTTCTTGATGAATCTCAAATATTTCTTCTGAACAGATCAAAATTTAACAATTTCATTGATCGTAGCCCACCAACAAAGTTGTTAACTGGTTCTGAAATATTGTCACAACATGAAAATGTTGAAATAGAATTTGGGGAGTTTCATCATTTGAATTATCATTGAAAAAAAGTATGAAGTGCATCGTTAGGTGAAATAAAAACACAACAATGGAGGGAAAAAAAGTTAATTAGTCAAACTACTGTATTGGGAATTTAATTATTTGAGGCATAATCACGATGTGATGAATATTGAGAATAATTTATGTGACAATTTTATCATCACATTACTTAATGATAATGGAATGTTGAAGTATCATCCCAATGCTCTGAATAACTTACAAGTAATGAACATAAAACATGATCTCTAGAAAGATGATAATGAAAAGTATGCCACAGAAATTTTTGCACTGAAAATTATAGATAAAGATACATTCCATTGAATTCTATAGAATGTGAAGTTATCTGATGGGTATTCAAGTCACATCTTGAGGTGTGTTGACTTGAAGAATCATAGGTTACATGGATTGAAAAGTCACAATTTACATATTTTGTTACATTAGTTACTACCAATGGCATTGTGTACATTTTTACTTGAAAAACATACTCCTGTTGCACTCCATTTCTTCCCATTTTTCAGACAACTATGTGAGAATTTTCTACATCCATTTGAGCTTAAAAACCTTCAAGAGTGGTTTTTATTGACACTTTTTTCAATGAAGATGTTCTTCACTCTGTCTTTTTTTCATGAGGCATTTAACTGTGTATTTGGTTAATGAATCTAAATTAAGAGGCCCCGTACATTATTGATGGATGTATCCAATTGAGAGGTACTTTATTTATATTCTTCTAGTTAAGTAAAAAATTCTTGGAACTATATTAAATTCATAATTATGTTTGTTTATTTTATTTCACAGATATCTTTGGAATTTGAAATCATATGTGAGAAATAAATCTCAACCAGAAGGCTCTATTCTTGAAGGCTATTTTCCAGAGGAGTGTCTTAGCATTTTATCTAGATACATGGATGATATTGGGAAAAGATTTAGTTGACTTTGACATGTTGACAACACATCTACTCAATCTCCAATACATGGGAAATCAAAAATATTTCTTGTTATCGGCCGATCAGTTGGGAGGAATTCAAATGTTACACTGATAGAAATAAAATTATTATAGTCTCATAGATATGTCCTGCTGAATAGTGGAATTGAAAATCTATTTATTGAAGATTTGCTTATATAAACAATGATAACAATGATATTTTGTACACGAAATGAGAAATATATAATGAAATATATCAATAAAGTGATCGTAGAATGGTTTTCAAGACTTGTATGTTCATAAATATTGAAATAAATATGGATATTAGGTTGACACATGAATTTTTTAAATCTAATATTG
Source organism: Viscum album (assembly GCA_963277665.1). Taxonomy (NCBI): domain Eukaryota; kingdom Viridiplantae; phylum Streptophyta; class Magnoliopsida; order Santalales; family Viscaceae; genus Viscum; species Viscum album. The sequence goes on from OY728120.1 coordinate 792,604,953, forward strand.
TATATTTATTTTTTTAGATCATAAATACTAATACTCGAGAAGATTTTTTAGGATATTTTATGTTTCTTTTTTGAGTTCCTCTAAAAAAATTTAGAATGTTTTACGCTTAAGATGTGAATGACTTTAGATTTCGTACATTCGAGTGAGAAGTGGGTATGAAAACACCGAACAATGTCATATAAACATTGTTCAAATGGGATTCTATAGAAAGATTACTAATATTATTTAATTAAACTACCATGTGAATTTTTCAGTTATCTTATTCAAATGCAATTGGGTTGATATGATCAGAGGCATTAAAAGAGATTCCATGAAATTTACATTTGTGACCCTATCTCACTTGATGGATGTTGATGCTCATGAATTGCATGATCTGTATATCTTTTCATCATATGAGAAAATTGTATATTATGTGAAATATGTTGTGGATGAAGGGTGAAGTGTAGTTACACATGCAAAAAAAAGTGATTTGTATGATATGGGTGATGAAGTGAAAGATTTGACCTCTGATATTGAATCTCATCAATAGCATAAAGCGCACTTATTTTTCCATCATGATATTGAAAATATTAGTCCATCAAGGTTGGATGATGTGGATGAAGTAATGGACCATGAAACTGATATGATTGAAGGGTAAAATGATTATATTTATATTTATGCATTCATTTAGAAACAACATATTTCATTGGTGCAATCATTCATTATCATTATTATGTATATTTATTTTGTTAGTACAGTGCTTATGTTATCATTTTTGATTTTTTGTATTCATAAAAGTTTTGACATATAGGTTCTGAACTTAATTTTACGTGTTTAAATAGTAGGAATTCTATGGAGTAAGCGTTATACTATTTCATCGACCATTGCTACATATGACAATCCATCTTTCTCCCTCCCTATAACATCTAAGCCACCATCCGCTTACCCCCTGAACCATATCCCCATGAACTATCTCTTAAAAACTCTATGAGAATCCCATCAATTCCTCAGTATTCACCTCCCCCTTCAAGTGCCTCATCAGTGAGGGAGTGGCGCACCACTTCTAGTTATTCATGGGTATACTATAGGGTTATTTTTATAGGAAATTTTTTTAATATGAATAAATTTATTGCACTTTTTTATACTAACTATTTTTTCATTAAATAGATAAATTATGAAATTATAGTGAAAAATATAAAATGTTCATATGTATGGAATCTGACTGGATAAAAGATAGTTGTCCCATTTAATTCATATAGGGTCCCTATGGATAACGCCACGTGATTACTTGGCCATATTCTAGGATAGTTGACCAAGGAGCTGGTTTTGCTTCCTATTTTGTATGATTATTAGAGGAATAAGCCTTCAACTGGGAAAAATGATGTTATTTATTTCAAAATAAAGTTAATTGTTATATTTTATAGTGTTATTGAATTTCATGTTATTAAATTATAATATTTTCAAAATGAATTTCTGGGTCCAGATGTTTTTCCAATTTATGGTTGTTGATGTGCCAGCACAAAAGTGGTACATGAATAATATGGGAAAGAAATGGAAAGACATTAAATAGATATTGTTGAGTGATATCAACAATAATTCATTGACCACCTAAAAGATATATGACAAGCTACCTGATGGGGTACCCAGAGAATAGTGGAATGTTTTTCTTGAAAGACATCGTGATGAGAACTAGATGGTATTCAAATAAATATTATTATATTAATATCATTTTATGTTTATAAATGTATATAGAGAGGAGATTACATTGAATACATTACTATAATATTAAATTTTATTTATTTCAGGATCTTTCATGGAAGAATGCATCAATCCTAGCTAAGCAAGACATCTCTCACACTACAAGGTCAAAGTGGTTTTCTAGAAGCCAATCGACTATGATATTCTTTACATTTGTTTAAATATTTATAATAATATATGATATTTTTAATATATTAAAATATTGATTTATCTTTCTTTAATATTTTCACCGAGTTTAGGGCACCAATATTCTTGAACACAAGTGTGGTTGAATGTGCACAAACAAATATGTTAGAATTTTTTTTAATGATCCTACCAAAGAAGTTGGGGTACAAACTGATTTTTCATTATAATAAATTATTTTCAGTTTTTAATAAGTTAATATATAATTCATCTAAAATGATTGATATTTTATTTAGAGGTAAAAATTAATTAACTATGGGATGTCAATCCAATGCATTCCTACTCAGTCTCCCAGGATCACCAATTTGCAAAAGTCCTAGGGAAAGAGCATCTTGGTGGAGTATGTAGGATGGGTTTGGGACCATTAAAATATGAGGTCTTCGGTAGGCCACCATGGATTTCAGTAGCATCTAGTCCTTGTTTTCATCAGTCTATACCCTTAGATACTCAAAGATATATGTTTTCTCAATTAAACACAGTTTAAGAACATGGGTCTCAGATATCCTCTTTGGTGAATACATTGATAGATTTATATCATAAGGAAACCGAATATTCCCCTGGTGGTATTGCATCAACTGGTGGTGAGAAAATAAATAAAAAAAATTCAAAATCATTTATTTTTCAATCATTTATTGGTTTTATATTGAAATATAAATATAGCACCATATTTAATTTTCAATATACTCTTCTTGCAGGTTGTATCATGTAGTGGAGGTGGAGGCGGAAAGGGTGATGAGATTTTTCATAATTGGATAGTGATTAGTTGTATTGTTGATATGCTGGTAAAATAAGGTAATAGTTGGTTTTTATATGTATCATGCCTGCCATAGGTTTCCCTCCAATCATTTTCATGACCTAAAATTTTCTTGATTTCTCATGTTTCCCTTTTTTCATTATGAACTGTGTCTTCAAAATACACAAGGAATTTATGATCCTTATGTTGTATTAATAGATATTTATATTTATGATTCATATGATAATATTTAAAAATTTATAGGTTGTTATATCTATGGTGTAGAGGATCTGGAGGAGGTTTTTAGTGTTATTTATAAGATCATTAAAATGTCTTTAGATATATTTACAGCCTTCTTGGACTTCCCACATGTAATCATCTAAGTTTCATTATTTTCATGAATCATTTTTTTGATTTATTTTTCTTAAATTTATTATTTGTGTCACCCAAGGATTAACGATATACCTTCTGGTTTATTTTCGTGGGAATATCCAATTTAGTAACTCCCTTCAACTTTTTTTAGTGGATATCCATTATTTTTTCAAATATTATATTATTTCTTATAATGTGTTATTGTTGTCATTTGATCACTCCCATATATTATTTCCTCGTATTTAAAATAGTTTTGATAAGAATTTACAAATATCTATTGAACACTTTAGTGTGTTGATCCTGGTAAGGTAGAGGGATTGTCAGCATCATTAATAGTAAAATAAGCCAACATCACTTCTATTTATAAACTAAATCTGTCATATTTATCATTCTATTAGTAAGAAACATATTCCATACTCAATAGGTACATCTTTATAATTTTCTTCTTCTCTTTATTTTTCATTTTTATCAAAGTGATAGAAGGAACTAAATTCTAATCAATGACAAATCATTCTTATCTAAAACTAAAATCCATCGTAAATCATGAAATAAAATTCGAACAATAAAATTGAATAAAAATCCAATATACAACCCAATAATATATAAAACTATACTATAATACCAATTTATAGTATCCAAGGAGGGATATGATAAATATTGAGAGGGGGGTTGAATCAGTGTTGGAGTCCAATTAATAATTTTTAATCCCAATTAACTTTTACTTTGTCAGATTTACGTGAGTGATTTTATTATTGTCTCACTCAATTTAACTTTTTTATTTCTATAAACACAACCCAATACCCACACAAGAGACACAAAGATTTACATGTTTCACCTTTAAAAACAAAAGGATATTCTTTGGCATGATCTAAAATTTCATGAAGATTATATGATCAACCAGTGTTGTGATATGAATATAATAGGAAAAATTTTATACAAGTATCCATATATAATCCATACCACACTTGACATAATCACACTAGATCATTATACCTTCATCATAATAGTTACCTAATTATAGAGAAAACAAACAAAGATCCCTTCACCAGTAAAACATGATGTAGGTACTGAAAAGAGGTAGATTGAATATTTTTTGCACAATTTCCCATTTTTTTCTCATGAACTATCTAAACACCCTCCATAATAAGTGGCATGAGAATGGTTGGCAAAAAAGTATGGATAACCATGTAGAAAAATTTTTAACCTCATTAAATAGGACATAAATTACAAAATATCCCCTACTTCCTTATTTATTTTCACCCTGTATTTATTTCTCCTTCATGTGCTCAAGGGGGATCCCGCTAAGGCTACTACTATCCTCTCCTCTCAAAGGGTTGGATTTATCCTTATTAGCTAGTGTTGAATTCAAACTCTATCAAGTGATTTTTATATCACTCAGTGTGTCTAGTAATCTTCCTTCTCTCATTCCACATTTATCTCCTCTCTATATGCATTATTTTGGTGAAACTGAATTCACTATATTATGAGGCCATTCATCTATTTCCATAATTTCTCACTATATGGATAGAAACATGCATTTATATTGCTCACGTCGGTCATCCATGGTATTTGGTAGGTTGTCTATTGCATTTACCTTAGATTCTTGATGTTTTATAAATTGTGTCATTATTATTTCTGGAGGGACTTCCATATAGTGAATTGTGAATTTGTTTTTTAATTTATTGAACATAGTTTATAAATATTAGTTTCCCTTAATTATTAAAATATCTGTGTTAAGGACAATGAACCTCAAATTTTAACCACACATAATAGAGTAATCCTTGAATGACATAACATAATTAGTATTTTCTAATAAAACATCATTTTATGTGTATTGTTTTTTAAACAATCAAAGTGAAGTTCAAATTAATTGTTGGAGGATGGGACAACCCCCTATGTATGTCATAGTGACCAAACCCTATTTTAGGTGATTTGGGCCTAATTATTATTGATAGAACTAAATGATCTCAAAATGAATTCATGATACCATGGCCTACCACATACCATTGCATGTATGGTGTTAACTTCCATGGGTAGTCCACATGGACATATTAATTTTATTCAATTCTCAGAAACCATTAATTATGGAATGGATAGCCTAATTAATTTAATTAAATTATATGAGTTATGGATTGATTACTCCATTTCCCTTATGAATTTATAATTTAAATGGATTATGGGTGTGAACCTCATTAAATCCACTTGATTTATACGATGGCATGGATCTACACCTCTAATCATTAGTATTTAAAACTTAAAAAATCAATGTATTAGTTACACCTTAAAAGACACTTGTTTACCTCTTTGTGGAAGACTAAGTATGGGATCATGTGTTTTTGATTTTTTGTACTTTAGGGGTGACACATGTTATATCATGTATGATCACATTGTTTGAGTTAGTTAGCATCATATGAGTAACATTGGTTCCCAAGGGGGAACACATGGATAGGCTCGGTGGAAAGATTATTACACCATGTAATGAGTGATACTCAGACAAGTTTTTGTGTATTTGAAAGTTCCTTTTTCATATTAAAATGATGGTTTCCTTGTATTATTTTGGATATAGTATGTATGTTCATGTGAAATTGGAATGGGTTTTTTTGTAGGGCACTAGTGCTGGGGATGCAGAATCAGCCGCGTTTTTTTAAACTCGCTTTAGAGGTGGTTTAAAACATTTCTATGTAAATTGATCATATTTAGAAGTAGTTAAAATAGCCGCTATAATTTGGTAATCTACTATCGGTGGTGGTTAAACCAGTAGCTACATACAATAATTTAGTGGCGGTTAAATCTGCCACTACAACCACCAATAACCACCTAGAATTACGGTTAATATGACATTTACCGTAAACCGCTACTAAATTGATGAAATCTCCATGTATTGTAAGCCGACACACAATTTAGCACTATTTTTTGAAACCACCGACATATGAAAAACCATCGATATGTGGTGATTTTCCTATATTGTATAATGTGCAAGAGCCTATTACATTCCAAGATATTCACACTAGTTAGATGGTTATCTTTCTTTAATATGGATCACAATGATATTTTTGATGTCATTTGAATTTCCAATTTTGTAAATTTAGAACAGATAATTATCACATGTTTTGATTACAAAAAAATAATATTAATACTTTTTAAATTAATTAAATTCATATTATTCTACCACTATTTTTCAAAACATAATCTCCTTGACCTTCAATTTTTTAATATATTTTCAATTATATATTCTAGTGGAAAGGATCCATCTTCCCCTTATGATGACCATGACATGGTATTGAAAATTTATTTAAATGGTTTTAGGTGGGTGTAATATACTAACTACATTAACTCAAAGTTCCTTGAGCCATTGAGTGGACTCCTTAATCCTAAAATCCATTTTTAATATTTTCTCAACAATTTCCTACTATTTACATGAATCCCTACTTACGAAGCCAACCCTCATTTTAAACTAATTTATTTAAACCCAAAACATCAAGATAAATGTTCCATGATAATTGAAGGAACCCCAATATATGTTTTTAAAACACTTTGAACAATGAGTCCATTCTAACATAAGTTGTGGAAGGCTAAGACAACATAATATTTTACATTGATGTATTTTTATACCTATGCATAAAGGTTATTTTATCTTTTCACATGACTTGTTAATAATATGGTCATTTTAAATAACTGATTAATCATGAGTGATGAAACTTTTATGCCTAATATATTATAATTTATTCCATAATTCATGATTAGTAATTCATTTTTTATTTGATCATGCAACATTCACAAACATAAATAATTAACCATACAGCTAACAAAAATAAAATATATGTGGCTTGATTATTTGATTCTCTAAGGGTTAGATAATCTAGTTGATGATAAAATAAACTAAAACCTATAGGGAACGACATTATTTTTATATTTTTTATTATTATAGTATTCCACTTTGTCTCCTATCTATCACCTCGATTTTTTTTCCTTGTCTCCTTTACTCAGATCACCGCTACTCGCATGGGAGCTCTATCCTTATGGAATGTTTTACTCAGATGAAAGTGAGGGTATCCAAGGGATTGGATAAAGGTGGTTTATTTAAAATAAATCATGGGCATTAAATCCCATACAAAATAATATGTAGGGGATAAATCATAGGACATCAATGATAATTCACTAAAAATAAATTAATTAAATAAATACAAGGAAAAGGGCTAGTCTAATCTCATGATCATCCACACATTCAAGAAACAAGAATACATTTGAAATCTTGTAATCAATTACTTCAATTCATTATTTAATTAAGACAATGAAACATGAATTATTCAAATAAATTCAATTTATATGAATTCCATCCAAGCATCCTTAACCCACAGTCATCAAAATTAATTATATTTAAAATTGATAGGGTACACAAGTGTACTTATATGAAACATTGGGTGATTATCCAAAATTTTATCATAGAATATATATAATATATAATTATCTATTCTATAACATGGCCTCTAACTTTTTATATAAATTACACATTTGAAATGGTTTGATTATATATCAAATTTTTTTCCATGAAAAACTGGACTCACTTTCTGTAGTAGACTACATGGTGTATAAAAAAGTTCACAACATGTATTATATTTTTCAAATGTTCACAACACATGCCAAAAGTCTGTAAGTTTTTTCATACATGGAATATCTTGAAGTACATGATGTGTTATACGATATAAAAGTCTCCCACTATCACCTTACATTGTATATATAACATGACTTGTGACTGGGTGTGTCTCCTATAGGTGGGCAATCTCAAGGTACACAACATGTTCTAGGAATACACAAGGTGTGTTGTTTCATTTTCATGGCTCATCAGTATATATGATTTATATCCAATAAAAATCTTTAGAGGACACCCCATGTTCTCATTAATGATATAACATGGACTATACATCATTTAAAATGGTTATAAGACATTTAGTTATTCCATACATGTTCCAATCTATCCGGATCTACAAGCCGGTCATATTTTTTCAGATCTTAAAACTAATTAACTTGGGTATACCTGATCTAATAATGTGATATATACATGAAAATAAAAACCCATAGAATTAAAAACATAACTAAACACCATTTAATCTAGTTTTATCTAGAAAAAGACTTTACCATCTCTACATGGTTTGAATATAATGCTTTAAAAATTTTAATCATTATCAGATTACAAGTTATGTTATTGAGAATGAATAAGGGAAGATACAATGATGATTTTATATTAAAATGAGTCATTTTATGTAAAATTAAACACAGACACATGGAATCAATCTATAAATAATAAATAATTATAAATTAAACATGTGACCACTCGGATATCATTTTAATGTTTTGGGAATAATAGAAGTGTCATTAGATGGTTTGATCGACTCATTATCGATTTAATTTATATGGTATCACTTCTAAACATGGTCAAATAATCATTTCCATTGAAACCCATGGGTTACATTACCATATTAAAATTCTAGAACAAAAATTAAAGGATCTTCACATGTAATTTTTAATTGATATTCCGATAATGAATTACCTCAACTGATAATTCATATTTCGTTGATGTTTTAGTAAACTAGATCTTTTCATACAACTATTCTATTGTAGGATCCATATACAGAATCACTAAAGAGGAGATCTACATGTGCACCATAATCTCAAAATGATATTGAAGAATCATCAGCTGCTAACACTACCGGTCCTAATTGTTTTTGTTGTTCATGATTGGTTGTAATATAATTATTTTCAATGGAGGACTAAATTTTCGGGTTATCATGAAATGTATATAGAGTATGAAGAGATAATTAATTATAGTGATTTATAAATAATTTCCCTATAAATTTTCACTCTAAATGTGATTTAAGAAGGAGTTATAGTTATATATTTATTGTAGTAGGTTTAGGGTTCTCAAATCACAAACAACCCCAATCCATATTTATTATTATTAGTTGAGCCCATGTCCATTAATAATAATAATGTCATTATTAATAATTTTACATGTTCAATGAATTAAGAATATAAATAATGATCTTTTATACCATTTTAATCAGAGCATTAATCTTGATCTTCTTTCCCTCATATACATTTATCGATCCTCGAATAATTAATATTTAATAAATATATGTCACTGTATTATCCCATGATAAATATAGTAAATATAATATTCTCTAAATATGTTAATAAATGTTTCTTATTATTATTATTAATATTTAACTCTCTTATTATTTTCAATACATTGTGATTAAACTATGGATATCAACCAAACCTGGATATATATTATTTAATATAAATTTTTAAATTAAACACTTGAATTTATTTGAGATTACAAAAACACTTAGTTTGTGGCCCTCTAGGACTCTTTCTTAGTGGAATTAGTAATAACCTCCTAATTTCAATGAACAACATCTAGCCACCCACCAAGGATCCCATAGAGAAAAAAATTAATTTTTCAATGACATCCAACCTCATACAAAGATTTAGCATGTAATTTAATCCCTTTATCGTGATATATATAATCGAACATGTTACAGCATGATGTCATTAACCTATAATCTCGATTTCTCATTCCTTAACTTTCACGAAATTAACTCTCCCACTGAACTACATGGACATGAATTTATGTAATCATTTCCAATCCCATAAAAGGGCCTAAGATATAAACATAAATCAAGGGATGGGAGGAATAAATACTTTATCACATTATCCATTATTTCAATGGCACTTGTTATGCACCTAATGTATCTTACATCACCAAGATCATATTCCATCACAGTTTTCATCAATAGATAAAATTGATTGATTCATGATATCCATTAATGTTAATATTAATGTATAAGGATCAACTCATATAATTTCATATATGAACACCCAATGAAACATTAAATATTGATTTCCTATTAATGGATCTTTTCTCCTAACATCATATCTGGGAGACTTCCAATGAAGAACACAATTGGAGGGTGTATCAATGTTTTATAATACTCCTATAGCTGATATCATTTATAATCTATGTCTTACTACTAAATATCATATTTCTAGAGAAAAAGGATAAATAATATATCCATGGTACATCTATGATCTCATCATAGTAGTAAACTCTTATGACTCTCTGTCTTTCACATATTCCTAGGATATTACCACATAAAAATATCATGCAGAGGAAGAATAATAATTTGATAAAAAACATCATTAATATTGAAAAAATGTAATCAATTAATAAACAATTGGTTTTAGAGAACTAAATACAATACTTAGAAACTTGTAGAAAGTCGGATATGTTGATAGATTTATTTGTCCCAAGTTGGTTTATAACTAAATTTTTGTAAAGAAATATTTATTTGGGTTTCAGTGGTACGATAAATCTAGGAGAGTTAATGCATGATATGTAATATTGTAAAATTGTCTGGTCATGTAAGAACCTAGATCTTCTTTTTAGGTATGTTTTTCCTTTTTTGGTCATTTTGGGTAAAAGGGGAAAATTCTAGAAATTTCAAAAGTACACACCATGTACTGCGTTGCTACAAGAGGTCGTGTGCTGGCCGTGTGCTAACCACACACACGGCTATGAGGGGGTGACATGGAGGCTGCCTAAATCAAAGTACGGAAATGGAGAGTACACACTGTGTACATCAAATGTACATGCTGTGTATTTTCTTTTTTTCATTAAACGTACCGGGGCCACGTCTGACAGACAGAACACCCTTCTTCTAGGTTTCATTCATCCGAGAGAACTCGTACGACCGTGCTTCTACTCCAAGCCCCCGAGCCTCTGTCTGATCTCTTATTAGACCGTCTTCAATTGAGTTGGGATCACCTAGGTATGTTCTTCCTTCTTCTTAAGCATCATTTCATGATTCCTCTTATTTTCCATGTTATCCTCGGTTGAACTTTTTTGTAATTTTTGTAGATATATAGTGTTTTGGGCTATTCAAGGCTTAAGGTTCACATATATTGATCTTTCAAATCTGAGGTAGGTGGTTTTTTCCTTCTTATTGAATGTATTTGAGTTATATGTGCAAATTTTCCCAATACCCATGAACGGGGTATTTTGTGTTTACCATTTTAGCCCTGTTGTTTTCCTTCTATGCTTGAATGCTTGAGTAGAGGTTAATTGTATGTGAATAGGGTAAACTGCTTTGCTTTGGATGTGTTTTCCCATGCATGTTTTTCCTATTTTGATCGTTGGGTCTATTCTACCTGTTAGGTTGCTGTTTATATTCCCATTCCTAGTTGTAGGATGGTGTGACTATTGTTCTGACATGTTGATATGTTGTAGACTTCTAGCTAAGTAGTTCTTGAGGTTTTCTTTGGCCGATACGCGCTGCTATACTTTCTTGACTTACAGAGGGATGTGAGAACCTATTGTAGTAGACCATAGGGAGAATGGATGTTGAGGGATTCTCCAGAGTTTCTATTTTACTTATGATGTGAGACCACAGTGGGAATTGACATTTAGTGCTTCCTTAGAGTGTATGTAGTTCATCAACACAAGACACATAGGGAATGAGATTTAAGTTCTTCTGTAGAGCACCTTTAGTTACTAATACGAGATGATATGAAGAAATGACGGCGAGTGATTCCTCATAAAGTCTATGCTTATGCTGAACCATTGGGGTTAGACTGAGTGTACTACCCAGAGGGTTGCTTGTACTTGTTAGGTAGTACCACAGGGGATAAGATGTGACTACTTCCCAGAGGGTTACCTATTTGTGTTTGGCTACTTACTTGTGTTTCTAGGTAGGTCCAGAGGGGATAGGTTGTGGGTACTTCCCAGAGGGTTACGTATTTGTGATTATCTGATTTTATTAGCTATTGCTGGATATTTTAAATTGTGGATTATTACTACTGAGTAATTCCTTTTTTACTACATTTATTTACTTACTTCCTGCCATATATTCACTGAATGTTAGGCACAGAACTCATGGTGGTTTCTAACTGGGATTTAGTATCACACCCTATTTGGGCCATGCTTTTGGTCCCAAAAATATTATATTGTCACAGGTATAGACAAGGGAAAGTTCTCTTTCTACTTAAGGTACTTGATTTTCTGTGGAGCTGGAGAGCATGGGACCAAGCTATGTCTTGCGATAATGAGGAGTTTTTTACTTGATTTCTTTAGTACTTTGGTTTAGTACTGTTGTATTCCATCATTGTGACTTGTTTCGATGTATTACTATACATATGTATCATTCATTATTTATTTAGTTGCTTTAGTAGTTTCATACTTTCAGTCTTCCACTATTTAAATTTGTATAGATTATTACTACTTCTACTATTGATTTTGTTTTCTTACACTGTGTACTCTGCCAATGAGGGCATAGTTTCCCCACTATCACTCTTAAGGCCCTTGCAGCTAGTTGGCAGCCTCTGGAGTTTGGGGAAATGTGCTTCAGTCCATGTGACCAACTGGGTATGGGGCAGCTTTGGGGTGCTTCCGGAACTAGGATGTTACAAAGTGGTATCAGAGGAATTATTTTCTCTTGACTTACTATTTGGAGCCTTAACCTGGGATAGGAAAGAATAGGTACTTGGTAATAAGTTGTTCCTAGAAGTAGCTAACCCATATACAAGTAAAATCCAATTTACCTTGTATATTGCAGGTTTTCTGGTTTTTCAATTTTATGGTTGATTTGATTTTCATTGTTGGGTGACTCAAATATTTTTTTCTATAATCATTGATGTTATTGAGGTTCTATTTATGTCGAAACCTAATGAGATGAGGGTATTACATCTCATGCATCATATAGGAACTTTCTAGAAATCACTTGCCATGCATTTTTTCCATGCCATCTAGGATGCATTAGTGATTGCATGTTGTTGTGATAGATATTGTGTAGAATATGCATGCTGTTGTGATAGACTCTTAGATTAAATACCTGATTCTTTCCAGGGTATTTTTTGTGAAAGTTTTTGTTTAAATAAATTCCAAACATTGATTCTTGAGGTGTTTTGGTCCCTCATGTACTGGAATTTGTTGGATCATTGCCTTGTTTTTCTTGTTATAACATATATAAGATTCCAAAATTTGATATGCGGGGAGTATGGGCCCTCATGGATCATAATTTGGAACTTTCAATGTTCGTTCAGTGTTTTTCTATGTTCCAGAGTAGTTCCTGAGGATTACTATCTAGAAAAAACCCGGAAAACATGGCATTTAATGTTAAGTACATGCCATGTGTTCATATGTTCGGGAAGAAACTATTTCTCTTAAGTACACATTGTGTACTTTATATAAATGTCATGTAGTCTCTAACCGTGTCGTAGGCCTCCTGAGCAGAGACACGGGGTAGGAAAATTCTGGTGGGAACATGTCGTGTACCAGTTGTGCATGTCGTGTAGTGTTGACTCTGTGTCCGCCTGTGTGACTAACAACACGAAAAGATAAACCTTAAGCTATACACACTGTGTCAGCATTGAACATGCCGTGTTGTATAACCTAGGTACCCATCCATGTCACAAAAAAAACGGGTCAGTGTTATCCTTCCTCGTACACACCGTGTCCATCTGGAACATGCAGTGTAGTGTGAGTCATGTGTTAGGCCGTGTCACTAACAACACGGGCCAAGTGAAGCTTGTCTAGTACATGTCGTTTCTATATTCAACAAACCGTGTAGTCTTTTCTTAGGTGAGTCATGTGGATTAACTATTTAGAGGGACTCTGGCAGGGAAAGTGGATTCAAATACATGTTGTATGTTAGGAAAACACACCATGTGGTTTGGGAGTTACACGACCAGTTTTGGTAGAAGTACACACCCATGTGATTTGCTTAAGGGAACACGCTGTGTAAGAATTGTACACACCGTGTAGTCATGTTTTGTAAAACTTTAATGCCTTATTTCTCCTATTCCCTTCCTATGATTCTAGTTTTAAGTCTTTGATAATCGTGATCTAAGGTGTGCGCTTGACCTTGCAGATTCATGCCACTGAGATGTCCTCTAGTTGTACCCCAGTTGCCATGTGGTGATCAGACACCAGATATTGCTGATCAGGGACTTCTAGCAGATCCTCCTATCGTGCCAGTTTTGTCACCAGCCATTATACCTGACATAGGTGTTGATGCATAGTTTAGGGAGGGCACTCTGAGGATGATGTATACTTTTCAGGGAGCACTACTTCCAGCCCCATCGATGGCAGATTTGCTGTGGGTATTTCAGGAGCAGCATCCTCCCACTTTCTCAGGAGATGGAGGACCCCAGGCTACAGAGTCATGGCTATAAACCATGTTGATGATATTTGAGCATCTAGAGACGCCTCTAGAGATGAGGATCAATATCGCTACATATATGCTTTAGGATTCCTCCAAGAGATGGTGGTATGTGATCTCACAGGCGGGATGCAAGCAAGTCGTGGACTGTAATGAGTTTCAATGCATCTTCTTTGAATAATTTTATCCAGAGACCTTGAGGGCCAATCAAGCCTAAGAGTTTATGAGTCTGTAGTAGGGAAATCTTTTTTTCATGGATCATTCCTCTCATTTTACTGAGATGCAGCACTTCACGCCTATTTCGGGAGGAGATCAGTTATTCATGGCAATGAAGTTTGAGGATGGTCTGAGGCACGATATCCAATCACAGGTGAACATCTTATGATTGACTTCTATCACTTCTATAGTCAACCAGACGCAGATCACAGAGTGCAATCTAAGGGATTATGGAGTTGTGAGACAGGGAGGCTCGGTATCTGTATTTATTATTCATCTTACTAACAGCAGGAAGCGTCATAGGGAGTCCACGTGTAGAGACCCGAGGAAGCAAGAGACACCTTCTGGTAGCCAGGTGGTGTGCTACCAGTGTGAGAAGAGTAGGTATACAAGGCCACATTTCTCGAGAGACCTAGTGGAGTGCCAATATTGCGGCAAAAAGGGTCACCTTCAACGCTTCTGTCAGATCTTATCACCAGCAGCTGGTGACAGGGGTTCTTCTATGACTCCTCGTTCAAGAGAAGCACCATCAGTTTCTCACCAGTCTAGGAACTGGAGTACTTTCGGCCGTTCAGGCTAGGTGGAGGTCATGGTCATGGTGGTCAGCCACCAGTCTTTCTGCGGCAAAATGGTGGATCAACTCAGGGTGGTCAGAATTTTGCAGTGGAGAAGACCCAACAAGAGTAGGATCCAAGACCCTATACCTTTCGAGGTACGATCATAGTATCCTCAGTTGTAGATTCTCCAATTTTCGAAATAGGGGATTCCCATAGCTTTATTTCTATTGTTGTTGTAAAGATCCTTGGTCTCTACATATTTTCTTCTACATATATCTTGATGTTATACACTCCGTTGGGGACTAGAACGGCTAGTGTACATCAGTGCAGGGAGTGCCCTCTAGAGGTTGGTGGGTGTCACTTCCTATAGGACCTCTTTTTTCTATAGATGATAGGATATGATGTCAATCTCATAATGGATTGGTTTTTTCCTTTATAGGCATTCATCGACTGTTATAGTCGCAGGGTGAGTTTCACATCACCTGAGGGCGTATCGTTTCTTCTTAAGGGAGAATGGGATGTCTAGGCATGCTGAGTGGGACCTGATAATCATGGGTTGAGAGGAGTTATATCCCATATTACTATTCTATATATGGATGTCCAGGGGAATTCACAGTTAGACATTCCTTTGGTGGTGGATCGTTTCATTGATGTATTTCTAGAGGACTTTTCTGTTTTGCCTCTGGAATGAGAGGTGGAATTTTCTATTGAGCTCATGCCAAGAGCGACACTGGTGTCCATTCCTCCTTACAAGTACTCTACACCACAGTTACAGGAGCTTAAGAAGAAGTTGGAGGAGTTGCAGAAAAAGTTTTTGATCCAACCCTGTACTTCTCCTTGGGGATCGTCTGTCCTGTTTGCGAAGAATGAGGACGGTACCCTCAGGATTTTTGTGTATTATCGAAAGCTGAACTAGTTGACGGTCAATAACCGATATCCCTTGCCTAGGATTTATGATCTATTTAATCTTCTTAGAGGAGCCCGGGTGTTCTCTAAGTTCGACTTGAGGTTCGGTTATCATCAGTTGTGAATTAGACCATCTGATATAACTCTCAGAGCATTCCATAGCAGGTATGGTCTATACGAGTATTTGGTTTTTCCGTTTGGTCTCACGAACGTTCCTGCAGTTTTCATGGCACTGGTGAACTGAGTGTTCCATCCATACCTGGATTCTTTCGTGGTGGTATTCATGGATGATATCTTGGTGTACTCTCACACTCGACACAATCATTCTAAACATCTTGAGATCATCTTGAGTACACTGAGAGAGCATAATTTATCCACTAAGCTCTCAAAATTCCACTTTTGGATGGATCAGATTCACTTATTCGGTCATGTTATCTCAAAGAAATGAGTGTCAGTTGACCCAGAGAAAATGAGAGCAGTAGTTACCTTGGAGAATCTGAAGAATTTCTTTGAGGTACAAAGTTTCCTAGGGCTGGCTGGATACTACAGACGCTTCATATAGGACTTTCATGATTAGTAAAACCACTTACGGGTCTTAATAATAAGGGTGTGAAGTTCTTGTGGTCAGATTCTTGTGAGTCAACCTTTTAGAAGCTGAAATGGAGACTGACATTAGCCCTAATACTAGTCTTTCCAGAGCCAGGAAAGAGCTATAATTTTTACTGTGATGCATCAAGTATCTGGTTGGGAGAAGTGCTTATGAAGGGAGAAAGAGTCATTGCATATGGGTCTCGGCAATTGAGGCCACATGAGAGGAATTACCCGACGCATGATCTCATGTTGGCAGCAATTGTTCATGCCTTACACTGTTGGAGACATTATCCTCTGGGAAATCATTTTTTGGTTTTCACCGACCACAAGAGTCTCAAGTACATATTCACTCAGCATAATCTGAATTTGAGATAGGGAAGGTGGTTTGAGTATCTTCAGTCCTTTGATTTCAAGCTTGCCTATATGCCTGGGAAAGGCAATGCAGTAACTGATGTGCTGAGCAGAAGGACTCAGATACAGGTAGTTCAGGAGGCCAGCAGTGAGTGGCAGCTTTGTTGGGACCTCTTCTAGTTCAGGAGACCACAGTGTAGACAGAGTTGATTTGGAAGAGGATGGATACTATACAGTCTTGATAGAATTCTTATGATGATCAGAAGAGATGGCCTCTGGTGTTCGAGGCCAGGGATCAATTTTTCCTATGTGTCACATCGAGTTTGGGACACAAGAGGATTAGGAGACAGGGAAAGCTTTCACCGAGGTATGTCGGTCCATTTGAGGTGATGGAGAGATTTGGTCCGGATGACTATCAGTTGTAGTTACCTCAGAGGTACAGGGCTATGTATGATTTTTTTCACATTTCTTAGCTCCAAAGTTACTTTTCAACCTCGTCTCATGTCTTTCAACCTGAGGAGGTTGAGCTTGATGTGGATGTGTCATTCGAGGAGCATCCTATCCGGATTTTTCATCGCAGTACAAAGGTTCTATGTGGCTAGTCTATTCCTCTAGTACGAGTGCTATGGAATAACAGGTGAGTACAGGATGAGACTTGGGAGAGGGAGGTCGATGTACAAGTACAGTGGCTAGAGCTGTTCAGGGTTTTTCCTCCTATGTTGCGCTAGGGAAATTCGGGGATGAATTTCTTTAAGGGGGGAAGTTTGTAAGAACCCAGATCTTCTTTTGAGGTATGTTTTTCCTTTTCTGTTCATTTTTGGGAAAAGGAGAAAATTCTAGAAATTTCAAAAGTACACACCATGTACTTTATCAGTACACACCTTGTAATGTGTTTCCGTAGGAGGCCATGTACTGGCCGTGTAATGGCCACACACACAGCCATGTGGGGGTGACTTGGAGGCCACCTAAAGTGGAGTTCAGAAATGGTGAGTACATGCCGTGTATTTTCTTTTTTTTCATTAAACACATTGGGGTCACGTCTGATGGACAGAAAACCCTTCTTCTAGGTTTCGTTCGTCCGAGATAACCCTTACAGTCACGCTTCTTCACTGAGCCTCTGTCTGATCTTCGATTCAACCATTGTTGATTACGTTGGGTTTGCCTTGATGTGTTCTTCCTTCTGCTTTATCATCATTTCTTTATTCGTCTTCTTTTCCATGTTATCCTCAATTAAACTTTTTATGTTTTTTTATAGATCTACGGTGTTCATGGGAAATTCAAGGAATGAGGTTCACTTATATCAATCTCCCAACACTGAGTTAGGTGGTTTGTGCCGTACTATTTAAATCCTTTGAGTTATATGTGAAAATTTTCCCAATACCCATGAACGGGTATTGAACATTTGTAATTTTAGCCCTATTGTTTTCATACTATGCTTATATGCTTGAGTAGAGGTTAATTAAATTTGAATAGGGTTAATTGATATGATTTGGATGTGTTTTCTCATGCATGTTTATCTTTTTTTGACTGTTGGGTCTAGTGTGCCTGTTAGGATACTGTTTACATTCCCATGCCTAGTTGTTGGATGGTGTGACTATTGTTATGATATGAAGATATGTTGTAGACTGCAATCCAAGTAGTTCTAGAGGTTTTCTTTGGATGATACATGCATCTAGGTTTTCTTGACATGCACAGGGCCGTGAGAACCTGGTGTAGTAGATCATAGGGAGAATGGACATTGAGGGCTTCTCCAGAGTGTTTGTTTTACTTATTATGTGACAACATAAGGGGAATTAATGTTGAGTGCTTCCTCAGAGTGTCATTATTTCCCCAACGCGGGCCACAGAGGTAATGAGATGTAAGTGCTTCTCCAGAGTGCCTTTAGTTACTGATACGAGACTATAGGAGGAATTGATGGTGAGTGCTTCCTCAGAGAGTCTATTCTTAAGAAGAACCAGAGGGGTTAGACTGAGTGTACTACCCAGAGGGTTTCTTGTACTTGTTAGGTAGGACTAGAGGGGATAGTTTGTGAGTACTTCCCAAAGTGTTACCTTTTTGTGTTTAGCTGCATGCTTGTGTTGCTAAATAAGACCAGAGGGGATAGGTTGTGGGTACTTCCCAGAGGGTTACCTATTTGTGATTATCTGCTTTGATTAGCTGTTTCAAGATATTTGAAACTGTTGATTGTTACTACTGTGTACTTCTTTGTTTACTAAATTTATTTACTTACTACTTGCCATATATTCACTGATTTTTAGGCAAAGATCTCGTGGTTGTTGCCTATTGGGATTTAGTCTCACATTTTGTTTGGCCCATGCTTTTTGACCCAAACTGATTATATTGTTGCAGGTATAGACAAGGTCAAGTGCCCTTCTACATTAGGTACTTGATTTTATGTGGAGCTGGAGAGCATGGGACTAAGTTATGCCATGCGATGCTAAGGAGTTTTTTACTTTCATTCTTTAGTACTTTGGTTTAGTACTATTGTAATCCACAATTGTGACTTGTTTGGATACTTTATTAGAAATATGTATCAGGCATCATTTATTTATGTTCTCTGATTGTTTCATACTTTCAGTCTTCCACCGTTTATATTTGTATGTATTGTTACTGCTTCCGCTATTTCTTTTTTTTCTTCCGTTGTGTACTCTGCTGATGAGGGAATAAATTCCCCACTATCACACCCAAGTCCTTTGATGCTAGTTCGAAGCCTATAGAGTTTGGGGAAATATTTTTGAGGCCATGTGACCAACCGGGTACGGGGCTCCTCTGGGTGGCTTCCAGAACTGGGACATTGCAGTTTAGCCCTTCTTCATGTCAAACCTTGAGTTACCATGGGTGTTCTAAGACTATGTTTCTGTTTTTAGACCAATTATGGGTTGTTTTAATGGGATTTGATGTATATAAATATTTAGTATGAGTTACAGGGTGTTATCTTTTGTAATTTTGATATTTAGAGTCAAATAGGGAGGGAGGAAGGAGGTTCACCATTGAGGATCATGGATAATAGTAACTATATAGAAACTGTGCATCTGTGTGTTTTATATTATACTATAAATTTTATGGTTGGAAAAAAATCTACCTAATCCGGTGACCAAACAATCCATATTTGATGAAATGATAAAATTATGATGTTTCCCCCCATTTTTATTTGAAGTTGATCTTGATTATAATGCTCATTGTTTGAGATTTATTATGGGAGATATTATCATTTAGTTTATGTAGATTTAGATTTAAGTTTGTATTGAATGGGCTTGTTTATAATATTTTTTATAGAATGCCTCACAAAAGGTCCTTATTAAGGAATATAGAGGGAGATGTGAATCATGCCCCCTAGGTGAACCTAGAAGTTGATCCATCTTTAGCAGTGTTGATGGTATGTATGAACCAATACTTTTTCCATGAGGGTAATAATGATCAAACATAATAAGTGGACCATGATCATTATTTTACTATGAAATATCTAATGGTATTCCACAGTGAAAAAGGAATCTAGGACCCTAATGAGTGACTATAATGTAATGAGTGAATCTTTTAGTTTTTGAATACATTTGAGACCTAAAAATATATATTTAAAATTTATATGTTGTATAGACTTGGAAGGAAAAGGTTAAAATCAATGGTGCTATCAAAGAGGTTTGAAGACCTCACATGCACTACTATTATAGTATATTTTAATTAGAAGTTCTATCCAGAGACCTTAAGGTTATAAAATGGACATGACTTCTAATGATAGAATAATGAAACTATTCGGTGATGGATTATGATGATTAGTTTTTTATCTAGTTAATGTGTCTCAAATTCTCTAGTATTTGTATTATTATAAAGCCTGCTATTTTGAAATGGGATCAAATTATGAGATTGGATCAATTCGTATATATCCTTTTCTAACAACTTATGATTAGTTGGTTCATATGTCGGTTGTAGTAGAGGCATAAATGGCAAGGAATTTGGGTCTTAGTGGTGTTCCTTCACTAGGTTGTAATAAGAGAACTTCATCTAGCATGAAGAGGAAGTGGTATATGTGATTTGAAGTCATTGGGATTAGTGTAAGTGGTTTCTTTAGGGTGTTATTTGGTGGTCTATTTTTTGTCTGGAATTCTATCCATACCAAGATTGGTTATTTATAGGATCTAAGTTAATACAACCAATGTGGGATTTTGGGTCATATTTTTTGCTTCTACCATAATCCCCAATAGGGGATTATAGTTGGTTTCTTATACTCTAAGGGTTCTTTGGATTGATATGATGCTTCCAGGGGTTCAGGATCTTTACCTCGAGTTAAAGGAGATCCTTAGAAGGTAAATAATCATTAGGAAATTCCTAAATTATGATGTATTTATGAAACCTATATTGCACCAGGGGATTCTAAATTCAGTCTACCCACCATAAAAGATACGGTGTTTATTTCTTCATCCATGGTATTTGTTTTCATTTATAGTGGATATTAAAATTTATTTTTATCATCAACGTTTTTTAATGCCTAGAGTATGAAAGTGGATTATATTATATTTATGGTGTATTTGTTAGACTCGTTGTGTGGGAACAATGAGTGAGGGGTTTTAGTTTTTGGAGTGGCATGATTTAATCACTGATGTGGATTTTCTGTGGGATTTATTTGTATTATTCCTATGAAATTTCAATATCTTCATTGGTATGCATTAGTTGGTTAGCATTAAACATTGTGTTTTTTATATCATCGTGGGTTCTTATTTTTGTCTCCGGATGGGAGAACCCATATCTTCTAGAGTGATTGGGGTCCATAATTAGTGAGGGAATGACCCACTGTTTCAGATATGATATTGATCTCAACTCAAATATCATGGGTTTTCCTTGATTATATGATGTATATTTTAGAAGTTTTTATTCCATTTGACATGAACCAATACCATGATGTACATTTTATAAATGATTTTTTGGGGTTTCCTACATAGTGATAGGTTGAGTTAACTATCGATATGATCACTAGTAGGAGTCCCATTTAATAAATATATTAACAGATGGAACCAGATGAGTTGATAGAGTTGAATGCCCAGTTGGAGGACCTTGAGAGAAAGGGGTTTATTTTTCATATTATTCCATAGTGTGCAATGATAGTTCTATTTCAAAATAAGGATGATGAGAGTCTCTAAATTTTCATATTTATCAATAAGTTCAATTGGATGACTGTAAAGAATAAATGTCAGTTTCCCAGAATAGATAATCTTTTTTATCATCTCAGAGGAGTTCTTTGGTTTTCTAAGGTTGACTTGACATAAGGGTTCCACAAGTTGATGTTTTGGTAGAAGGATGTTCTTAAGGAAACCTTTTGACCAAGAAATGGGACATTTTTAATATATGGTTATACATTTTTTACCATTCTAATAATCTTATTCCTATTACGTACTTGATAAAACCAATCCACCATCTATTTTGGACACTATCATGGTCATGTTATTTGATGGAATCTTAGTGTATTCCATGATGGAGGGGGCCAGGATGACTATAAGGAATAATATTTTAGAATCTTAAGAGATATTCATCTATATTTCATGATATTCGAATATAAATTTTGTATCCAATAGGATATGTTCTTGGTACATGTTATTTATGAGGAAGAGGTTTCGATTGATCCTAAGAAGATTCATGTTTTTGGGTCTTAGGAGATGACCAAGAACATGCCTAAGATCAGGTGACTTTTTTGATTTTATGGGTATGGTGGAAACATTTTTGAGGACTTTTATAGGTTAGACTCAATACTAGTGACATTTACCAAAAAATATGTGATGTTTTAGTGTAGTGAGAAGTTAAAATTCTCTTTTGAGGAGATGAAGGTTTGTTTGACATATTCTATAGTATTGATTCTTATAGAGCTTGGGAAAGGTGATTTTGTGTATTTTTATGCCTCTGGTGTGGGTTTGAGGTGTGTATTGATATAGAAAATGTATGTTGTGGGTTACGGATCATTAAAAATATGGAAATAATAATGTAATTACCCCACCAAATACCCATGGGTTTCTATTATGATGCATGCATTAGAGTACATGGCACTATTACCACTTCAGGGAGGATTTATCTATTTACGATAATAATAAAATATTATAGTATATCTTTTCTTATATGGTAATAAAATTTAGGAAGATTCATTAGGTAGATTATATATATTCCTTTGGTTTTTATACATTATAAACCCTTATAAATAGTAATGTGGTCACTAATTCATTGAATAGCATTTTTATTGTTTAGGATCTTTGAAAATAAGTGGAGGAGGGGAGTACGGTGATTCAATTTTCTGATCTATTTATACATAAATAAGAGGATGGATAGTAGTTATTTTTGCTAAATTTGTAGCTCACACCCTCTCTTTTCAAATAGATTTGTTGTGATAGGTTTTCTGACTTTGGGTAACAAAAGATTATAAGAGTGTTAAATGGTAAGGAGGCATCATGTGATTAGTCCTGGTCTCCTGATTGTTATATCCTCTTCATGAATTAGCTATTGGATCCACTAAACATAACGATTGATGTGATCCATGTGGTTAATTATTCTTGTAGGGACATTCACCATGATACTAAAAAGAAGTTTTATACATTTAAGGTTAGGATAAATGATAATAATTAGATACCATTAAATATGTTTAAATCTAATCTTATTCGAGTGTGGAAGTGGGATAAAATTTCTATAGATTTTTTTGATAAAAAACCTAATACATTAATTGGTAAGGATTCCATATGGGTAATTGTTGATTGTTTAAACAAATTAATGAGTTTTATTCCCATCAGAGATATGATAATGGCATAGGATCTCGGGTACCTGTATATCTAATAGGATGTTGGGCTTTATTGAGCATCATAAGTGATAGTTACTGACCACGATTATCTTTTTTTATTTATCTGTTTTGTAATGGAATCTAGGATTGTATGGGAAGAAAGATAATGTTGATCATAATTTACCTCCACAAGATGGATGGTCAGCCTTAGTGGAACATCCGTATTCTTGATGATATTCTCTATTCATGTGTTCTTTCCTTTAGGGGATCATGGGAAAGGTAATTTTCAAGGATATGTATTCATAAAACAATAGTCATTAGGCCTTGATCAGTATGTTCATGTTTTATATGTTGTATAATTGTTCGTGAAAGTCACTATCATGTTGGGATGAGGTGGGTGATAATCCAATGTATAGCCTAAGTTTCACCTAGGATATGATAAAAAATTGTTGTTGATTTGGAAAAGGTTATATATAGTTGAGAGTCCCACTAAATAATATTTAGATCTACATCATCAACTATTATAGTTTGAGTTCGGTGATTGGGTATTTTTTAGGTGGTTGTTCGATTGGGACACCATCTCATAGGAAAATAGTGGAAGATGGCCCCACCATATATAGGGAAATTTCAAGTTGTGAAAATTCCTAGGAAGGTATACTATCGGTTGTAATTTCCATGGTGGTTATCCTAGATTAATGAAATATTTTACATATCCCGGATGAAAAGATAACATCAAAATTCTTATAATGGGATTGAGTGGGAAGATTAATGGGTGGGGCATAATGTAATTGTTGGGGAGTAGCCTATTCATATCTTGGGATATCATAATATCATTATCTGTTGTAAGTTAAACTTATTGTTCTATGTGCATTGGATGTTTTTTATTGATATCCATGAGACGTGGTAGTGGTAATACCTTGTAATGGAGAAGTGGTCACACTTTTTTATTATAATGATTCCTAGGGAATTTATGTGGGTAGAAAGTGATGTATTAGGGTGGTTCTTCGCACTCATTGAATCACTGGTATGTTTAATTTGAGTATTTTTATCTATTCATTAAATCTGGGAATTTCCAGGTTTTGGGTTCATATATCATATTTTTTTGGAAAATAGACAATGGTGCATGGTTGGAACATGGATTACTTAACCATGCAGATAACTGAGAAAGAGTGATGTTTGGCCTACGAGTAGCCTCTCCAGAGTGTTTTTATGCATCGAACCTAATGGTATACTTTATAGAATATTTTGATATATGTTTCTTGATATTTAGAGTGTGATTCATATTTATATTAATCTCGACGATTGTAATGATTGAGTAGGATTTTCAGAGAGATTCATGGAAGAGGTGGTACACACATGTTGTACCACAGTGTGGGTCCTCTATCCAAGGAGATAGTACTCCCCTATTTCACTAGGGTGTGGTTCTTCCATATTATTTATATAAGTAGAGGCAGTACTCTCCTACATCGGTGAGGGTCCTTTATCCCTAGATAAGGAACTCACCAATCACCCAAGTGAGGGGATACTTTGTAATTGTTGTTCAGATAAGAATGGTACTCCCATTTTGTATTCGCGAATGATTCATCTATCTATGTTGATGGTACTGCCCAGTTTTTATACAATTAGGGCCCTACATAATTGTTTTTCTTGGTAGAGGTAGTACTCCCATGTTTTACCAAGGTGTAGGTCCTCTATCCATGGGGATGGTACTCCCCTATCGGCACTAGGGAATGGGTCCCACATACTCTTTTTACCGGAAAAGGCGGTACTCCCATATCGCATTAGGGAACATGTACTCTATCTACATATATGGTACTCTCATGTATACTATAGGGTTCTAAAAACTAGTTATTCCATATATAGATATGGTAAATCCATAAATAGGCATGGGACCTCTATTTATGGGGAGGGTAATATTACAAACACGGAAATAGAGATGGTGATCCCCTATATGGGAGTAGGTTCTCAATATAGTTTGTGGAATCACCGTATCATTCTTGGGAAGGGTTCCTCAATCTTTTGGAGGTTTTACTCCATTAGGATGTGGAGCAGTGGTAAGGTGAAGGCCCTCCTCATGAGTTCCTTAAACAAACATGCAAGATGATGAGAATTAGTGATAGACCTTTGGATATTTATAAAGATTCATAATCCTAGGTTAGGATGTGTGATTTAAATCCCCTTTATCTATCGTTTGGTTTGTTTATATGAGTATATATATCTCTATCATTGGGTTTTCATTCCCCCTTATTTGGGGTGAGATGACAAATTCTATCATGTCTTATATTTCTCTATCTTTGTTTTTTCAGAATCCTACTAGGTATGTATATACCCACCCCTACATAGTCTATTACCACACATGTCATGAATTATATAGATAGTGGATAGTTCATTGGTGTCATTGGTTCATATTAGGGATACATGGTCACATATGACAATGTTTGGTGGGATAGGATTGTAGATTAGCGGTTGGGAAGTCTTATCTTTCTTTATTTCTATATTTTATCATGTTGGGTATTCATTTTTATTTGGAAATTTATTTTTCAATTTTATTTTAATATTATACTATCAAACTTTTTTTTATTCCCTAGATGTTATTACATGTACGGAATTTACTCTAGATGTTTATGTATTTTATTTTTATTCATATGAAATTTTCCAAGGAGATAATTTGGTGCATTTATACAAGTAATTTTGGAAAAGGTCTCTAATTTTAGTTATACCTTATCAGAACAAGACATTATCCCCTGGCTTATGGAGGGGGTCTTGGTGTTGTCCAAGCCTAGTCTTCCCACAACCATGCAAGACATGGTGGTTTGGTTCATTGTAGATTTCTATTAGAGGTGATTCAACCACGATACGATGTTATGATTTTCCCCCTTATAAGGTTTTTTGGGAACATTTGGAAATAGCATCAAAGTGTATCAAGTTTTAATTTTAGGATTGGTAACCTAGTGATGGTGTGGTGGATAATGCATCCATTCACCAAGACTCTAACTACCTACTTGTCAACTCGGCATACCTAGACATTGGTTGCAGGGAAAATCGGTACATGCATCATATATGATTGATTCCTTTAACATCACTTCATGAGTTGTATCCCCATATATATATTGTCATTCTACATTGTTACATCTTTATTACTTTAAAAATGAATCAATGAAGATAGTCATCTTGGTTACCGATTCAGTATTGTGATGATGATTTGATGAGTGGTGAGGACTCAGTTCAGGGGTCATCATGAAAGATTGTTCCTCTAGGTGGGAAGGTTACAACACCCCCACCTATAAAAAAGCATTTTATACTAGTAGAGAAGGATAAATATGAACACAAGATTATCACACTCCCATAATTCTAGTTCTAGAGGCCACTAAGGTTCCATGGTCATCCATATCCTAAGGTACCAGAGGATTTCCTTTAGATGGTGATCCATGTTTTTATAATATTGTGGATCTTGAACAACGAGAAGGTTGCACTCCCAAAAAATTATCTTTATAGAGAGTATATTTATTCATGTGGTACCAAAATTTGATTCACCTATGATGACTATACATTTTCAGTTCTAGATATAGAACTACCCTTGGTATGTTGTTGATCTAGAATCTATTATCATGTGGATATGGTCAGGCCCGATCTTGTGGTTTGAATTTCCATATGGGATATGACACCCTCTACATGGTGGTCCTCATAGTGATTACTCTCTAGTATTACATTATTTGTTAGTAGAACCCTATGATGGATGTTGTTAGTGTTTCTTCAAATGGGAAAGGATTAGGGACACGTCCACCATTTATAGTCATTCTTTTAACATAATTTCAAAGTGGTGATGGTGAGTTAGTGTCACCCAAAGCAGATAGTGTCAAGGTATGGAGTATGAGTAATTTTTTACTATGTGTTTGTGGTAGATTTTTTTGCTTAGGTGTCAGAACAGGCCCAAGTTTAGGAGATCTTGAAAGTAAGGGAATGGAATAGCTTTTGGTATAATGGGATTCAAGCCTAGAGGAACAATTGTGGTTCAAGGTAGGACATGTGTCTCCACTACTCCATTTGTAGTTTTAGAATAGAACCATAAGCCAAATTTACCTGTATGTAGCCCCTATTTGAGACCTAGTGATACCATTTGAGGCTTTTTTTCTCAACCCATATGTTGGATTCTCTGGAAGAGAGTATCTGTGATCAAATTTTTCTTTTGATGATGTGAACTTACTCTATGAGGATATAGATCCTCGCATGAAATAATTCTATAGTGGTAGTGGGAACCTATGATGTTTTTCCTTGGTATAGTAGTGATTCTGATTTATGGGATTTATTTTTCATCCTTTGATATGGAGTGATCCCTAGTATGATCAGGGTCAGCTTATTCCTTGGAGGTTGCAACCAATTTATCAGTTTTAAAGTATTATCCTTTGAGTAGTGGTTGTTATGAGATATCTACTTCCTAAAATGATGGAGGGGTATTATGATGTCTTTCCTAAAGATGTATTGGGTTTACCTCCACACCATGATACATATCTTTACATGTAATTTCACCAGGTGTGACCTCATGATACAATATTATTTCATCTTAGGTATGGACTGGTTTTCCATAGTATGAGCCGAGATGTATTGTCACTGCATACGAGTCAAATTACTTTAGATAGATGGGGTGAGATTCTAATTTGGGTGTGAGAGAGATCGCATGGCATAGTTAGTGGGTCTTGTGATCCAAATTCTACAAACAATAACCCATTAGTTGGAAAGGTTATCACATGGAATAGTGGGTTCCTAAGGCATATGGGTTCCATTGTTCAAGTAGGATTTCATGGACATCTTCCCCAGGGATAAAATGAGACTTATTAGGTAGTGTGAGATGAATTTTTGCATCAAATATCACCCTAGGACATGTTTCATATCTACAATGTAATATTGGATATACTGTATGAAGCTCTGAGAGCTATGTACCTTTGAGATAAGGGTTTTATCATACCCATTGTGTCTCCCTATGAAGCATTAGTTTTTTTCCATAAAATATGAGGAAGGGGGAATATGGATTTTTGTTTATTATCATTGCATAAACTAGACCATGATACTATAAATGTAATCCTTGCTGAGTATTGAACACCTAATCGATTATTTATGTGGCATGATATGGTTCTTGAAGGTTGATCTCGGGTTTGGCAACCACCGGTTAGGGGTTCATGAGGCTAATATTCCTAAGATACTATTCTGATGTAGCTATGGATGCTATGAGTTCCTAGTGATGCCTTGGGGTGTGAATAATTCCCCCACTATTTTTACAGATCTAATCAACCATATCTTCGATCCAGACATGGATCATTTTTTTGTATTTATTGATGACATATTCCTCTACATTATGTTAGAGGGGGATCATGCAGAGTACTTGAGGATTTTCCTAGACAAACTGTGAAAGCACCAGCTATTTAGTAAGCTCTTGAAGTGTTAACTTTGTATCCATGGGTTAAATTTATAGAGAATTTAATTTTTGAGCATAGATTAGATATGGACCCGGTGACGATTGATGTAGTGCTTTATTGGAAGCCACCTGAGAGTATGTTAGAGATGTAGAGTTATTATTGTCTTGGAAAGGAACTAAAGGAAGTTTGTTGGAGAATTTTAGAGGATTTAATCCCCTTTTACATCTCTAAATTATAAGGGGTGGTTGTTTTTCCAGAATGAGCAGTTTCAAATTGAATTTTAAGAGTAGAGGATGATGAGTGCACCTATTTTTGAGACTATATAAGGAGATCATAGAGTATATTGTGTATCATGATTCCTTTAGAGCTACACTCAGATACATGTTGATAAATATATAGAAAGTTATCATATATGGTTCATTTAATTTGAGACCCCATGAGGAAATATATGAGACTCGGAACCTAGAGTTGGATGCAATTTTATTTTCTATGAGGATGTGAAGGAACTGTATTCCATAAAGGAATTTGGTTGTTTGACCAGACTATCAGAGTCTGAGGAATGTCTTCACATAGTGATATTTGAACCAAAGATAAGGAATTACATGGAGTTTCTAAGGAAATATGAATTTTAGATAGTCTACACTTCATTAAAGTGAAACTTGGTTTTAGATTCTGTTATCTGGAAGTCCATGTTTTCCTTTATGGAGGAGGTGTCTGGGTAGTAGGATTTGTTAAGGATAACACAAGTAGGAGAAGGAATAGTTTTTCTTTAGTAAATGGTGTTGACTTACCCAATCCTCCATAATTCCAGGGAGTATCGATTCTAAGACATTGAATGTGAGGTCTTACATGATGAAATATCATCATGAGATTCACTAGATGGATTCTCTTAAGAAGGAAATCATGTCATACTTTTAAATGGGTGGATAATTGTTCTTGTCAGGAGGAGATGAGGGAGTTTCATACATCTCCTTTTAATATGAATATCAATATATGGAATATATACATATATATTTGGTGAATGTTTTGGTGGGCTAGAATGAGTCATATTGTTGTCGAGTTCATCTGTCTATGTCTCATTTGTTAGCAAGTGAAGGCTGGGAACCATGTTCTAGCGGGTTTGTTGCAGCCTCTTTAGAACACAAAGTGAAAATGGGATGAAATATCCATGTATATTGTGATATGGATTCCAAGATTAGTGATTGGAATCGATGCATTTTATTTGGTAGTTGAATGACATAAAAAGTCGGTGCACTTCCTTTCTTTTTGGGAGCAGAGTTTGGTAGAGATTTTTTGGAAGTTGTATGTGATGGAGATCATATGACTTCATGTAGACCCATCAATACATTTCTTTTACCAATATGAATGGTTCGTTTCAGGTTTTTTGAGAGGACTGAAGGAGGCATTGATGACCCATTTGAGGATGTGTTTATATTTTTACACCAAACAAATGGGCAAACCAAGCGCCCTATCCACGATTAGGAGGATATGTTGAAGGATTTCATGTTAGAATTTAGCCAAATATGGGAGGATCACTTATCATTGGTTCAGTTTTCTTACAAGAATAGTTTTCACTCTACTATCATCATCGAACCTTTTGAGACCCATTATGGGAGACCTTGAAGGCCACCCTTATGATGGACTGAGATCGGTGAGAAATATCTTATTAGGATAGAGATGGTGAGACCAATAAAGAATATGGTCCATGAGATCCATGAGTGGATGAGGATATCCTAGATCTGACATAAATCTTATTATGATCATCTTCATAGTACCTTGTAGTTAATGTAAGGTGATAACATTTTCTTGAGAGACTCTCGATGATGAGGATTGTAGACATTTGGTCAGAGAGGCAATCTATCCCTAAATTTTATCAATCAGTTTTATATCATGAATAGTGTTGATGAGGTTTCTTACCGCATATCCTTACCCCTCACAGATGATGTGGGTGCAATATATCTTCCATGAGTCAAATCTAAGGAGTTGTGTTCAAGATCATATTCATGTTATTGAGTAGGGTGAGATGGAAATTGAAGATTGAGACAACTTTGTAGAGTACCTGGTGGCAATCAAGGATTAGAAGGAAATATCCTTGGAGGATGGACCATTCCCTTAGTCCATGTAATGTGGTTGCATTGGAGCATGCAAGATATCTCATGGGAGTGGGAGATCCTGGTGTGGGCTTGGTTTCCCCAAAAAAAAATTGTACATTTTTTATTTAAAAATTGAATATATTTTAATCATAGAATGATTTATAGACTCTATTTATTTCTTCTAAGACATTGAAATATATCAGGGAATATTTTTGGATCCATGCACTGAGATGGTGTCTGATTCTGAGGTCGGATGATCCCAAAATTTATTTTCTAAAAAATATTAAATATAGTAATAATAAGAACACATAGTTTTTTAGAAATAATATAATATAAATTTTATAGAGTCTCTGATTGAAAATCTAAGACCATAGTTGAATCTAGAGTGAAAATTTTACCCTATGTGTGACCTTATATTGGTTGGCACTAGGTGTTCGGATAAGGAAACCCTTGATGGGTACGTTAATTGGTTTAATTAATTGATCTATTTAATGAATTAATTTATTACTCATAACCTAATTTATTCATTAATTATCTCATTATGGAAAATTTACAGGGCTATCGAAAAAACCCTAGGATTTTTTAGAGGAAGTTTCATCATTCATCATTGGAAGATCAGGATCAGACGATATTCAATGATCATATTGAGGTGGATCGATAGATTACAAACACATAAGATCTTCCCCATCATTAGAAAACACATTCTTTACCAATGATTGATCCATAATTGTGGTAGGGATCATCAATTTTGGTTTCTAACATTGATTAAAATATTTATAATTTTCTTATATATTATTCTTTGATTTGTGATCAATTGACATTCACATGATCCAGTTTATCAAATTAAATTTTTTTTGATTTATTCTTTATTGTTGCATGATTCTCATTATGAATAACCATGATCTATGATCATTGGTCATGCACACTTGTACAATTTATTGATGCATAATTTTTTGTGCGTTTCGCCCATTTTTTCCTCTTGTTCTTCTCCATTGGTCTATGAGGACATTGTCATATGGGTCTTAGTGAGGTTAGACCCCAAAAATTTAAAAAGCATGTCCACACAATTAATGGATCAGTGATTTCTAAATATATCAGGTTAAAAATGAATGATACTCCAGGTATATATGATTTGGAGTGAAAACGAGTGATCGAGGAGTGGAATTCATGGAATATCTTTATTCATTTAGATGATTTCCAATTTCCATCCACAAGAGGGTCAGAATCGACTAACTGAGGAGATTTCCATCGATTTTGGGTGCTCAGATTGTATGAATCATGCAACAGGCCATGGATCTATAATTCGTGTGAATAATTCCTTGGATTTTATAAAAATATCAACTACATGATGTCTATTGGGATAAACACACCCTGTGTAGTACTCTGTTTGTGTTGGTTAGGGTTTTTAGGTGGATATAAGTATCCCATATCATGCAGGACCCCCGCATGATGTGTGACCCTATGATGGTAGAAAAGTGTGTACTTTGGGAGTACAAAAGCATGGGAAAGACCATAAACATTTACATGTCCAGGTACATTGGAATTAATCAGTACGTGAGAACAAACAGGTATATGACACAGCTAGACAGACACAAGCATGCCCAAGAGCACACTGGCAGGCCCTTGGTGGCTTATACATGTTGTGTTGTCCTCGTACATGATGTGTAAAATGACATGGACACTGATCCATTTTCATAGGATAAATTTTCATGTGATGAGGTGGGGTCACATTCCATTTGAATTAATATACACATCATGTACATACCTCTACATATTTTTTCGACAATGTATCCTTCATTTGGACTTGGATATTATCTGATGATTAACCTATCCAATGTTTTTTTTTCACATTGAATGTGATGGTATCCTTCATAGTGACTTTTGAAAAAAAAATTGAGATTTTACATGAATGAGGCTTCTTTTGGTGATGTTGTAAAATGGAAATTATTGGGTAGGATCATCAAAGAGATTCTTGGTCGACGTGGTACTCCCCTATTTTACAAGGGTGAGGTCCTATATCTATGGAGATTATAATCCACTGTTACACTAGGGTGTGGGTCCTCTATATTATATATCCAAGTAGAGGTGGTTCTCCCCTATGAGGTCATGAGTCATCTATCCCTAGAGAAGATACCCCCTTATCGCTCTA
Source organism: Viscum album (assembly GCA_963277665.1). NCBI lineage: Eukaryota > Viridiplantae > Streptophyta > Magnoliopsida > Santalales > Viscaceae > Viscum > Viscum album. The sequence goes on from OY728120.1 coordinate 792,638,216, forward strand.
AGGAATGGGTCCTTCGAACTTGTTATTCAAATAGAGATGATACTCTCTTATTGAATTATGTCGGGGGTCCTCTATCCATAGAGATGGTACTACCCTATCTTAATTGGGTGAGGTTCCACTATAATTGTTATTCCTGGTAGAGGTGATACTCCCCTCTCGTACCAGGTGGGATTCATCTATTCATGGGGAATATACTCCCCTGTCGGAAAAGGGTATGGGTCCACCGTACTCATTATACAGGCATGGGTTATACTCCCCTATCACACCAAGGCGTGATTCCCCTATACATGGAGACAATACTCCTATACATGGAAAGATGTTCTTCGTACATGATATTCTAGATATTGAGATGGTACTCCCCTATATATTCATGTGTCCTCTATCTATGGGAACAGTACCACCTATCGTATCAGGTTACAAGTCCCCCATATTCTTTACCTATATATAAAGATAGTACTCCCCAACATGGGTTTGGGTCCCCTTTATACTGAATGCAATCACCCTGTTTTTCTAGGTCATAGGTCCTCTATATTTTGGAGATTATTCTCCCTCAGGATAGGGAGTTATGGAGAGGTGTGAGGCCTACTAAATAATTCTTCAGAAAAACATGCGAGATGTTGGGCATCAATTATGGACCATTGGGGATATAATAAGACTCATAATCCTAGTATGAGATGTGATATAGAGACCTTATTTCTCTCTCATTATAGTTTCTTATATGAGAATGTATATATGCGTTGTTGGGTTTTCCTTCCCCATTACTTTCGGTTAAGTTGACTTATTTTATAGTGTCTTCCATTTACCCCTCTAAGATTTTTGGGGAGTCCTATTGGGTATGTATATAATGACCCCTAAATTGTCTTCTTTAGCATGTTTCATGTTTTATGAAAATGAAATACAGATTGTTGGTGGAATTAGTGGAGCTTAGGGATACTTGGGTGCATTTGACCGCATACTATGGCATGTCTTTGAGATTATTAGTCAATATCTCATTGATTTCATTCCTTCTAGTTACAATCAGGTTCTGACAACATTTCTTATTGGGCATGTATTCTTCCCTTTTTCATTTTAGAGTATGCTATCATAAAATTTTGTATTACCAATAGGTTATTATATGGATGGTTTTTTCTATAGATGTTACTATATTTAATTTTTATTCCTTTACACTTCTATGTAGATATGTTTGGGTGAATGCATATAGGGACTTTTGTAAATGTATTTTACATATGTATTATTGATGGTTTTCATCAGACCCTAGCCTATTGAGGTGGTCTTGGGTTTGTGGCAGCCTAGTCTTCCACTTGATAGGGAGGCCCAAGTTGGTGGGGCTATTATAAGATGTTTGGTAACATAGGTATTATTCACATCTTGAGCATGGTTTTTTCTGACTGTGTGGGTGATACATATAACTTTACAACTTTTTTTTATCTGAGATAGTGGATACCTCATGGTTAATGCATGGATTTCCTAACCATGTGGCCAAATCATATTATTTCATTAGGTTATTAAAAACATGGTTTTCACCAAAAAAAATTGAGAGCTTTTACATTTCCCTCCCTCATTTCTTCCACATAATTATTAACCCTCTATTTTGTCCTCTGATCTCTTCTTCTTGGGTTTTTGGTTGATTTCTTACTTCCTTTGGTGATATACTTCAAAGATAGCTTGATTTAATCTTATTTTATTCATCATCTACCATATTATATATTTTTAATTCATTTTGATGGATTTGGAAGACCCTATCTTGTATTTCGGAATAAATAGGGTTATTAATGGGGATTTTTGAATGATTATTTGTGGTTTAGGTGTGTGAGGACCTCCCTATATTGATTTAAGTGGGTTTAGCTTAAGGTAGTGAGTCTAAAATCTATTTTGTGGTAGGTGTCTCTATAAAATGGTGTTTTCCAAGGTTATCCATTGATTCATGATTTCTTATCAATTATTTTGTCAAATTTACTTCAAATCGATTTATTATTTTTTTATCCATGTGTGATGTGATTCGTGTCTTTTGTTGAAAATTTAATGGTTTATTGTGGATTTTCTAAGTGATTTTGATTTCATTCACTTGTAGTGTTTGTGAAAATGGATCAAAGAGGATTTATACATTCAATTGGGTTTTCAAAATTCATTTCAAATATGTAATTCATGATGTCAAATTATTAACATAGAATGGGAATTAAGGTTTTCTAAACATGGATTTTAATGGCTTATGTGATCAGAACATGTTGTCACATTACATGTTTGGTCTTGGAAAGAACATGGTGGGTCATGGGGGTGTGTGCGTGCATGTACGAGAATTGGAGAAGGATTATGTTCTCCAAGGAACAAAGTGAGACTTTAGGATTCTGATCATGTAAAATTATAATTTTTTTCTAAGGGGTCGAGTGAGCATTTAGAAGAAATAATGAGTGAACTTCTAAATTTTTAACCAAGAGATCATGTGAACAATTTATGTTTTGGCCTCATGAAGAATGACAGACCTTCATAAATTGTTATACATTCTAATCCAATAAGAAAACCATGTTTTAGACTATGTCACACTAAACCCTTATGTTTAGATCCAATTGTGCATATTACTTTTACCTGAATACATTATATATGCTTGATGCATGATATTAGTACAAAGATAAACTAAGATGTTTTATACTTATACCCATGTTCCATTATTTGGTTATATGCTAATTTTTTTTATACTCTTATTGATTTTTGATGTGGTTGACCTGATCATGCTTATATTCGGTGACTTATTTCCGTTATTCAATCCTTATTTAACATGTTTTTTAAAAAAATGTTTGTTTTTTAAAAACTCCAAAGGGATTTCTAAATATTTGTTTCAACAAAACATGTTATAAAAACTGAAATTTTTTCTAAATAAATAGTTTTCAAAAAATAATTATTAGTTTTCATGGATAAAGTACTTAAATATATCTATGGTGGTATACAATTTGGATTTATGCCTCAAACCCTACATATGCTTTTGGGGGAATATACAGACTTTGTTTTTTACGACCCAACCAAATGCTAGGGAGCAATTATTTTCATTAGAACTTCTTGATTACTATCATTTGAGGTTGTTTATTAGAGAGGTTACATGTTTTTATAAGGTTTATCTCAGGAGGATATGTTTTTGAGATTTTTATTATTTGTGATGTAATAAATTTCCCATTTAGGTCATGATCCCTATGTTGAGTTTTGAGATTCTTTCTATGGATATCATGTGCATATATCATATATGAAATTGATATATATGGTGAGCTGTTGATGTTTATGATATCCACATTTAAAAAATATTTCATTAACATAGTTATATCTTTATATCAATTGATTCTATTTATTTATTTTTATTTTTAGTCCAATTTATGGATGGGTCATGTTGGATTTTCAAGAGATAAACACTATAAAGAAAGGGTATTTGTGATGATATAGTTCTTATTGCCAACCCATTGTGATCAATAATGCACTACGAGGATGGTAGTATGTTGATTCGAGTGATTTTTTGGGTTAACCAAAGTAGGTTCCCTATAGGTATCATTTTCTCATGGTGAAAAAGGATGTTTCATGCATAAAGATGATTCACCTATCTCTCATGAATCCAAGTTAAACCAACAGTAGTGATTTCATCACTTATATTGTCTTTCCAAAAGCACTTCATATAATGAAGAGCATCATACATATCAAATGTAGTAGGTTCCATCCCAAAGAACCCATGAATCATTTACCATTTTAGTATTTTTAATTGAACACATAAATGAACACATTTCATTTCATTAATAAACTAATATCATGGTTTATAATTGACAAATCATTGAATGAGATGAGTCATATGTTTATAGAACCTAAACTGTATGGAAATAATAATCTACAATTGATGCTAACAAATGTGTCTCAAGCATCATGAAAAATTGATATAGCATATCCTAGTAGATTCATTACAAAAATTTCATATATTTTGATATCGGAATTTATGTGGATTTATTTAGATATATGTTTTCCACATCTATTTTAGGAAATTATAATTTTGGGGCATCAAATATGTAATAATTGGAAATAAATTGAGTCATCCTCATTTTGAGCTGAAAATGCAATTCATTCAATATCTGCGTGAATGATCAAATGTTTGGTTCTTGATTGATATATATTCAATTCTATATTTTTATGATATCTTTAGAACATGAGTTTTTCTTGTTTTTGGGTTAAACATTAATTGACCTATTGTACTATAAATATTTGAAATGGTTTTAGGTTCTTGATTTTTTATTTTATTATTCCCCAGTTTTTATCTCAATTATATTTCATTGGAACTTGTTTTTATTGGTAGGTGCATTTTTTATTCTAATTATATGATATTTAAAATTTTAAATTAAATTTTTTACTTTTTTATAGATTGTTTGCATAGTGTTTAACTCTATTTTTTAGGTCTTAATTTCATAAGTGTATTCTTCAGGGTTATTTTATGTATAATGTGATGATTATATATTAGTAAGACTCATATAAAAAGTGTTATATAAATTTGTGTGAAATAAGCTATACTACTCTCTATAAATGTAAACCGAGTTCAATGAACTAAGTGTCGATCATCTAAGACTAGTTGAAATTTTTCTAGTCAACTATGAATCAGTTCTCATTATTGGTTATTTTGATGGAAAATATGGATCTAAGAAGTGGGAAGTGAAATAAATAGGATCCATTTTAAAACAAATTAGATTAAAATAGGTCGACCAATACTAGAAATTATAATACCTATTGTGTTTATGATAAATCGATTTGAAGTTGAATGAGTTTGAGCACTGAAGCTAATATATTCTGTTATTCTTGATTACTCCCCAACGAATTTAGTTGTGGATTTGAGGATTTTTTATCACTATTTTTATATTATTTGGTTTTCATTTATAATTATTATGGTGTCTCATATTTTCTGTTTCTAAGTCTATTATAATAGAGGTGAGTGCACAATAGGTGATTAATACTCTGTATTAGTGTGTACGGCAGACTACCACCTCGCGAAGTGATGTGATTCGTTTTTAACTTATGAGTTAAATGTAATAAAATAAGGTAAAAATTATTGAATATATGTAATATATATGTGATTATATTTATATTCTAAATTTAATATATCCCTAAATTAATTACCCTTTCACTCTTTAAGGTAATGATATCATCGCCTGTTGGCATGTATGGTATACCATCTCCACAAAGCAATTCGATTCATTTTGCATATCCAACATTCATAAATGTTTGTAAAAATGTATCTACATATTAAATATTATATTTATAAAATTAATATAATGTTTGAGAAGATATATATATATATATATATACTATTCACAAGAACCGGGACTTTCAGGGAAAAAAGACAATGAGAAAACAAGACAGTTGATACCCGAAATAAAAAGAATAATGAAATATTATTTACAAACTGGTTGTAAATTGTTATAATATTATAATATATGATATTTTATATATTAATAGGTTTATTTATTATATGTTTAATAAACTTTTATTTATTATAAATTTGGTTCTAATATGTACAAATTAATTTGAGACATAAGGTAAGATATTTTTAGTCTCTGTTTTAAATTCTAAGAGACATTTGAAAATTCACCACTCATTACTTTAGTGTGGTGTATATAGTTCCCCTGTGAAATTTTATATCCTAAATCTCATTTTTTTTCATATTTTATGTTTCATTATATATTATTATTTATTTGGGATTATGATTCAAAAATATTATTAATGCGATAAGGGATTTCCCTCTTACTTTTTACTTTTTTGAGACACATGCCATATTAACCAACTATTTATTTTATGTGGTGTATATATTTCCCATAAATGTATTCTATTATTCTTCTACTCAAAATTATTTTTATTTAAATATCTATTTTATGACCTTTCTTTTATGGGGTTTAGGGATCAATGTTACCGAATCTGTAAGTGATTTTGGTCCCAATTTTCCTTCACTGAGTCATATGTTATATTATGTACTTATCTTCATTCATAAGATATATATACAACCTATTTGATATGTAATATCCTGAATTTATTTTTTCTTAGGAAATTTTATGTTTCATTTAATGTAACTCTTTCATGGATCTTATAATTCAATGTTACCAAATTTGTAATGATTTTATATTATAATATCATCAATTATCAGGATTTTTTATGATTTTGTTTTGGTTGATAGAATATTATGATAAAAATCTAAAGAAAATCATGAATTTTCATGTAATATATTTATTCCCTGATAACACAATTTTTCCTTAATTTTTATATCTTTTTGTACAGAATATTTCAAAATAATTCTTTTATGAAAAATAAACTTTATTTCTCACTTCGGTCGAAAACCCATTTTTTTCTAAAACTGTTTTTCTAAAAAAATTAAAAAATTATTCAACATTATCCAAATGATTTATTAATGAATTTTTTCCCAAGATTCACTTTCTAAAAAATGTTTTGAAATCAATCTTGATGTAATTTTTGAAAAAAATCGCATTTATCTATTACCAAAATTCTGAAAGGAATATTTCTTTTAAATTTTTACGATATGAATAAGATTTTCACTATCATGACCAATAAATGGTTTAATGTTTTTATTAGTTTTAAATTTTATTTTCAATGAAAAATATTTTAAAAATATTTTATGTTTTAAAAAAAATTAATGTGAAAAGGTTTTTTTCCTCTAGATATGTTTTAAATTTTTTTAGTGATTCTTTTATATTTTTTTAGGCCTATTTTTATATAAACTAATTTCAAAAATATTTTATGAATTTTTAGATTTATTTTTTTTCAAATTGAAAATGTCATTTTCCTATAGAAATGTTTTAAATTATTTTTAAATATTCCATTATAATTTTTCAAAGGTATTTTCAATTAACCCCAATTCCAAAATATTTTATGAGTTTTTAGTTATAAAAAGTGATTTTCCAAGAAAATTATTTTTCCACCAGAAATTATATAAATTAACTTTCATAAATAATTTTCCATGTAAGATAACATATATTGATGTTAGTGATTCCTGAATGGGGTTATGATCTATGGATATTGTTTTTATTCATTATCTATATGATTTATGATTATGATGGAATAATTTTTATGAAACCTGTTTCTCTTCCACGGGCTATAAAATGACAAAATTATTTTCCCATGGATAATTCTATATTAAAATAATGAAATGATTATGAATTATATCTTCTTTCTACGAGTTATGTATGATGAAATGATTATGAAACCCATTTCAGTTCATGGGTTATGGTATGATAATGTTTTATAGTCTTGTGGAACACAAACCTATGATTTTAATTATATATAATGGAGGGAACTATATTTATCTCCAATGATATGGGTAATGATTTATATCCCATGAGATAGACATGACTAGAATGGAGATTGTACCTAGTTTAGTAATGGATTTTGTCTGTAATGATTGTCTTGGGAGTGAACCTTGACTACTATGATTGTTTAAGGATTGGAACCATTCCAGTATGATAGCCTTGGATTTTATCCTTTACTTCTATCTAAATGGTTTTATATTCTTATGTGTATTCCACAATGCCATGTCTTATGCCAATGTTATGCTCTCATAGCTCATGCTCATTGATTCATTTAGTATTCATGTATTATGAACTGAAAACAATTGTGTCATGTCTTAGGATAATGATATTTGATATATAGGATATGGTTTTAAAATTATAATATCTTGTTATAATACCCTTATCCTCATGTAATTAATATGTGGTCTTAAATATCTCACTTTCATACCCTTACTGAGCATCTGAGGCCACCATTTTTTATATATCTTTTCCCTTGGTTATGAAAGAAGGTTTTTATTGGGGTATATTTGTGAAGAGTACTAAAGGGGAAGATATTTATGGGATATGTCGAAGATATTTCACCAAATTAGAAGATTTTTTACCTAGTATCCAAAGGAATTATACCATTACGGTCCTCAGGTGTGTATTTGAATGATTAATGATAAGTTAAATTTTGAAATATAGTAAACTTTTTATAATGTTTTGGATTTTAATAATTTGGTAGAGTCTTATGATTAAAAATTTAGGAAATGGCCTATTTTTAGAATAGGATGAGGTTTTAGAGATTCATACATTACATAACCATTTGGATATTAATATGTATTTGATAACTCATGTTAACAAATATTTTAGGGTGATAACTGGAGATATAAGGAATTATGTTCATTCTATCATGGATCATGTGATTTCTTATTTCATTAGGCATAAAAAATTAATCTTCATTTTATATAGTATGAAATGAATTTGAAATTGAAAGAAGAACAACCAAAGGAAAAAATTGTTATTACGGTACAAAGGAAAAGCTAATCCATAGGTATATTAGTCCCTCTGAAATTCATGATCATATCAAGATGGTACCCTATCCATTTGAACTTCCACTAAACCTCTCTCAAGTCCATGATGTGTTCCATGTATCTCTCCCAATGAATTATATGCATGATCCTTCATATCTACTAATCTTCTTGGTCACACGGTTGGAGCATGACCTTTCTTATGAGGAAAAATCGGTGGAGATTCCATATCAATGAAAATTGTACGAAACAATAGGTCACATGGTCAATGTTTTATACGAATAAACCACTAGATTTAAGAAGTTATGTTGGAACCTGAGGATGTAATGAGACAAAGGTATCCTTGTTTTTTGTACCAAGGTGAAAAATTTCAAGGGTGAAATTTTTATTAATGGGGGTAGAATGTAACAACCAGAGATTTTGTATAATATATTTTTTCAAATAAATTTAATATTTTTTTTACTTTTCATTCCACTCAACAACATGTAAATAATTCATTACACACAACACTGAGTGTAGCTTGCATTATATGAAGCATTGTGTTTAAAAAAAACCTAACATAATATTATAATATTATTATTTAATATGATAACTATCACCTGACTATTGGAATGGTGGGTATGAATTGTATTAATTAAATTATAAAAAATATATGATTTACACATGCAAAAAAAATTATGTCTTTGAAGATCAAAAAATAAAAATAAAAACAATTTCAAAATAAATAAAATATTTTTCTAAAAAACTATTATTATACACATAAACATGTTCTACATTAATAAATTAATGAAATCAATTTTTTTGAGTGATTTTAATAATATTTATATATTATATAGTAAATAATATGTTTAAAATTCATCTTATTTTTTTCTATATAAAAGATAATAATAAATTCATTTTTATGCTTAAAACGGTATATTTTTTAAAAATCTGTATATTTTTTAAAAAATAGTTTTATCTCTTTTTTGCGCACATATAATAAATTTAATTTCTGAAAATTTTATAAAATTAATTTTCTAACATAAAATAAAATTTTTAAATAATAAATTAAAAATTTTCTTAGGGTGAATTTTTAGGATTTTTGTGGAAAGATTAATATTTTGATGAATAGTGAAAATACATGTTTTACATTGAAGACTGTCATTTTTTTAAATAATTATATGGTTAATTTTTTAAAAAAATGGGTTATAATATAATATTATTTATGTTATATATCTATTAATCCAATTTAGTTCATTGGAATCAATTTCATATTAGATTCTGATATAAAATCTTTTTAAACCTTTGAAGATTTTTTCTTTGAAAACTCGCTTTCTCATCATGTTAGATAGATTAATTTTAAATTAAAATTTTATACTTATATAAGTATAATTAAAATAATGGATTAAATATTTATAATCAAGATTAATTTATACTATCTAATAAGGTAAAATTAAATTTTTACAAAAAAGAATAGTGAAATGAAAAAAATTAAGTACTGCAATTAAGGTAAAAATGTGTTTACAAGGTGTTAATCAAAAAAGATAAGGGTTATAAATGACCCAAACATATATAAATATTATTTTATAGAAAAATTTCCATATTATACTTCCATAGATATAATACCGGGGAATTTTGAATCTTTTTTCTTGTGAATGAATATCATTTTGGATTCCTTTGGGAAATTTCCATGTAGTTTTCAAGTGGGTCCCTTCCACCCACTAATAAAAGGCCACATAAAACATTCAATCATTCACACATATCAAGACAAATAGATTTTATAAGCCCTAAAAATTTCACTCACCAACATCCTTATCCATGCATTAATGTTTTTGGTCCTACCAAAAGTCTAACGACATGGTCCTTAATAATAGATCCAATGGATGTTCTTCTAAACGAAGTTAATTTTCATCAGTAAGCTCTTTATTTTTCTTTATTATTTTTTCACATAAAATTATTATTCACATATAAAATATAATAAATCCATTATCTAACATATAATTATATGTTATTATGTTTAGATAATAATATTTATGTGTCTCTGAATCCATCAAAAGGGAAATGAAATAATTGGTTGTGTATACGGGTGGACCACCGTTTCACGAACTGATGTAGTTTGTTTTCCATCCCCACCACTCAAATATTGATATAATGATAGATTTACCACATGAAAAAAATATTCATGATATTATTATACTTATGGAATTTTAATATCACATATACCTTTTTATGTTCAAATCCATTTCAAATACCAAAATGTTTCTCGTTTCTACGATGGACGACCACCATGGGAAGTGATGTGATTTTTTTTCACTTAAACTTTACATATAATGAAATAAGTATAAAGTAAATTAATATATGTAATATATATGAGATTATATTTATTATTTAAAATTGTTTTATCACTAATTACTTACCCTTTTACTCGTTATGGGAATGGTATTTTCGGTCTTGCGTACGTATGACATACCATCTCCATGAAGCGATGTGACTCATTTTTCTTGTTCAAATTTCATAAATGGTTCTAAAAATTCAAATAATGAGTAAATATGATATTTTTAAAATTATTATAATTCATTTAATTTTATATATATATCATATTTTCTAGAATTTATACTTTCATGAAAAACACGTATGAGAAAACAAGGCAATTAACACCTGAGAAAATGAAAATTTTAAAATATTATTAACAAATAGGTGGGAAAATGTTATAAGAGGATCATAAATGATATTATAAATATGATTATTTTTTTAATATATGTTAAATATAACTATATTTATTATACATGATATTATAACATGTGTGAAAGAATTCATAATTTATGGTAAGTGATTTAAATTCTCCCCTTTATTTTTAGGAGACATATGCAAATTCACTAGTTTATTTTTTTATGGTGTGTATACTACCCATTTGACATGTTTTATCATTAATATAATTATGTTAATGATTTTTAAAGTTTCATTTGATTTTATTCTTTATTGGGTATTACGATTCAAAAGAGAACTATATTGGTAAGGAATTTCTGTCTCACATGTTACTTCTATGGGAACCATGCTATATTGTCTACCAATTTATTTTACATGGTGTATAATTACCATGTATGTATTTTATGATTATTATTATAAAATTTATTTATATTTACATATCCACTTTAATATCTCTTTTTCATGGTGTTTATCGTTAAAATGTTACCAAATTAGTAAGGGATGTTGGCCTAAATTTTCCTCCCTTGAGACATATGTGATGTTATGAACCTATATTCTTTAATAAGGTGTATATACAACCCCTTTTATATTTAAGATAATTTATTTATTTATTATCATGATATTTTATTTTTCATTTAAGTTTATTCCATCGTGTCTCTAATAATTCAATGTTACCAAAGTGGTGCTGATTTTCTCTTAAAATATCATCATTTATCAGGATTATTTGTGATTAAGATTCTAATGATAATATTTTATAATCCTCATCTCAAGAAAAAAATAAATTTTATTAAAATCATGTTATTCCGTGATAATACATTTTTTTTCTTTAATTTTACTCTCATTATATAATCATGAATTTGAATTATTTTTTTAATAAAAACCATGTTTAATTATCTCTTAAGTGAAAACTTGTTTTTTTAAACCATCTTTTAAAAAAAGTTTTAAATTTTTTTTAAATTATCCAAAATGATTTATTAATTATATTTTCACCCATGTTTCAATTTTTACCAAAATTTCTAAAATGAATCTTCATGTCAATTTCTATACAATTCCCTTTTGTATTTTACCAAAAATGTGAAAGGAATATTTGTTTTAAACTTATATGATAGGAATAGCATTTTCCACTATCATGAAAAAAACGTTTTTAGATTATTTTTTCTTTTTTTATGGTTATTTTCAATGAAAAGGATTTTATAAATGTTTTATGTTTAAAAACATTCAAATAGGAAAAGATATTTTCTTTAAGAAATGTTTGAAATAATTTTTAAATATTCCATTATATTTTTTCATGGTTCTTTTCAATGAAGGGGATTTAAAAAATATTTTATGAATTTTTAGTTTTAAAAATTATTTTTCAAAATACAGCAGTAATTTTTCTCAATAATGTTTTAAATGATTTCTAAGTCTTCCGTTATAATATTTCATTAATATTTTCAAAGAAAAGGATTTCAAAAATATTTTATGATTTGTTTTGTTTTAAAAAGTGATTTTTCAAGAAAATATATTTTCCTCCTGAAAATTTTTAAATGAAATTTATAATATCATTTTCTATCTAATTTGACATCTGTTGATGTTACATATGCCTTAACGGTATTATGATCCAAGTATTCTATTCTTATTTTATCTCTAAATACTTTATGTTTCTGACAGTATTATTCTTATTAATCTTGTTTCTCTTCCATTAATTATACCATGATAAAAATATTATCAAGCCTACTTCTTTTTCAACTTTTTATTCTATGATACAATAATGAAATGATTATGAAATTTATCACTTTTCCATAGGCTATGATATGTTAAAATGTTAATGAAACACATTTCATTTAACATGTTATGATATGATGAATGAGTTATGATATTATGGGACACATATGTATGATTTTCATTATTTTATGGGTGGGAAATATTTCTGACCCCAATGTATTGGGTAGAGATTTATTTATAATGAGACAAAAATGATAAGAATAGGGATTGAACATATTTCTATAAATGATTTTTTCGGCTTCAGTGATTTTGGGTGTGAACCATGAATACTATTATGGTATGGGTATTAAACCCATTCCACTATGATAGCCTTGGAAATGAGCCTTGACTATTATGGAAATTATATTTGATTCTTATGTGTATTCCACAATTCCATGCCTTATGCCAATTTTATGATCTCATGTTTCATGTTCATTGATTCGTTTAATATTCAAGTCTTACAAACTTCCATGTTTTCGGTCATGTCTCATGATTATGATCTTTGATATATAGAATATAGTTTTTAGATATTATCCCCATGGTCTCATACACTTACATTAATTTTATGCTTATATGATCATTGATATATCACTTTCTTACCTGTAATGAGCATCTGAGATCACCCTTTTTTATGTTTCCTTTATATAGGATATGATGAATGGTTTAATGTAGGGTACGTATCTAAACATGGCTAAATGGAAAGATCTTTATTGGATATGTTCAAAATCATTCACCAAATTATTATATTGTTAACATATTAACTAATGGAAATATACTTTCAGGATCCTCTTTCATGTGTTTGGGTAATTTAATGAATATTTATCTAGAAATATATGAAATCTATATTTGATATTCCCAGGTCTCTAGAGTACATGTTCATTTTTTGAATTTGATTTTTTCTGAATTTAAAATGAATACCTATAATGAATCATTTTTTATGAGAGTTTTATGTGCTAAAAGTTTCAATGAATTCAACCTTTTATTTTTTTTAATGTGTTTCATAAAAACTAATTTTTGGATTTTTTTTTCCTTGAAAAAATCATTGGGTTACTTAAATATGTCTTAGGAAAAATAATTTAAATTAAAATTTTTCCATTATATATAGAGCCATACTTTAAATAGGATGATGATTATTATTTTTCCAATATTTTTGATTACTTTCATAAAAATTTTATCTAGTATTATTTTCTAATTTAAATCATTTTATAAAAACACCCCACGCCACATAAATATTTGGAGATCTTATTTTTTACTCACTTATGGGAATTCCATTTACGAATGTTTTATAATTATATTTTTTTTATCTTCTTGTAAATTTATTGATATTGATTTATCTACTTTGTTTAAAAATGAATATATTTAGTCAAAATCACATGTTCTCCTTTATAAGTATATTTATCATTGTGAATCCATCCTCACCATGTGGAGCCTACCATTCTCATGCCTGATATGGAACCACCATCACACACTACATGGTTGTCTCCTAGTTATCCTTACGATATAAAATGTGTTTGAATGATTCGAGGACTGATACTTTTCATACATAAAATTTATCTACTAAAAAGTGTAGTTTACCCAAACATTCCCACTCCTTCCACATTCTGAGGTAATTATTGAGCGTTGTATTAGGTCAAACATAAAACATGAGGGAGAAGAATCCATGTTCTACGTATCCTTCATGCTCCCATGGGCTAAAATCAAAAAAATATTCTCATTTTCTTCCATTACTTGAAAAAATAATCCCACACCTTTTTATATTTGTTTTACAATGAATATCTATGAAATCATTTTTAAACATGAACTGTTAACCTCATGTTCAGTAAAAAAATGGATTCTAGTATGAATAATAAAGAAATTATAGTACAAAATAGAATGTTTTAAATCATTATTATGTAGGTTAATTAACCTATTTTTTATTCATGAATTCCATGATCTATAAATTTTCAGTACTAGTAGTTCCCCCCTTCTGGCCCTATTCAAAACATTTATATCTACTTATATTATAATTAAACCTAACTCTTGGTTTCCACTCAAATTTTTTTCCGTAGTTTATATTCTCTATTGGTTCCAATGAGTTTGAGTTTTTTTTAGGCGATATCAGGTAGTTAGGAATATACTCAAATCAATAGTTTGAGATGAGACTTTCTACTAATCCCATTGGGACACTTCTTTAACTAGAATTTTAGTTGATTATTTCATAATCTATTAAAATATTATAAACTTTACTTCCAAATAACCTTGTCACTAAAAGACCACCTTACCCACCCCATAGAAATTGAAAAAATGGAGAAACATAAAATCCTCCCTCTTGTTGAACTCCCACCTATCAAATTTATATAAAATATCCTATAATTACTTCTTTTGGTATAAAAAACCTCAAATCGATAACCTGGAAAAAGAACCAAATGTTTATCCCAGTATGATTATTTTCATGTAACCCTTGTGTAAATTGATAACCTATTTGGAATCATCACCAATAGCCTTAAATTTTTTGGTTTTCTTTATTAGAATTATCTTTAACATTCTTTTTTGATTTTGTGTAAATTTGGTTTGTTTATTTATTTTTTGACCAAAATTAAATTTTATGAACCAAATTGGATGAATATTAATTTTAAATTGATTGGTTCTAATAAAATGAAAAAATAGTATGATAATAAAGATAAATAGTGCAACATTTTTTCAATGGATAATACATCGAACCCTTTTCAAATCCATTTTTTTGTAGTATAATTTTTTTTACATCAATCATTTATTTGTTGTCATGCATGTTAAAAAATGCATTTTATATTGTTATTGGAACGTTTCTAAATATTTTTGACAACAAAAAATATGGAATCAATGCTAGGTTGTACTTGATTTACATGGGGATAAAAGAAGAGTTGGTACCAGTGAAAGGGGGAAATTCATAAATTTCTTCCTTGAGCAACCTACACTCTATCCATATAAGAAAAATTATAATTTTTCAATTTCATTAATGGTATAAATTTTACATAGGTGTATTCATAAAATATCAAGAATTTTGTTTTGGTTAGTAATTTGAAGTTAAAGGGTTCTAGATCACCAAGAATCATATTTTGATGCAAGATTTGATTCCATCTAATTTACATTGTATTCTTCCTAAATATGTAGGACATATATTAACCAGACTCTATTTATTTTTCAAAGCCATGTGTAAGAAATTTTTTGTCCCAAAAAATTATTAATCAAGAATATGGTGATTATAGTATTATTATGTGGATTGGAGATGTTCTTCCAACCATTTTTTTAATATAATTATCCTCTTAATGGTTCACTTCATTAAAGAGGTTCAACTATGTGGTTCTGACCATTATAGATGGATATAAACAATTGAATGATATATGAATACTTTAAATGGGTGATATATACATATTACATATCATATGTTCATAGAATCTATCACCCAAAATCTAATTATATAGTATTTCTTATGGCTGAAGGGATTTATAGAATAGTTTTTACAATTACCATAACATATTTGGAGAAATATCACCTTTAAATTTAACATATTATTATTGAGGTTTCTTCTAATGTTGAATCAAACAATGTAATTCTTAGAAATTATAATACATCAATAGCTGAAGGATTGTAATCAAATACACATAATCGAAAACTTATATGATGGTTATTCGATCATATTTATAAGGAGTTATCTGAAAATATGAATTTAATTGCCAATCGACTTCGATGGATATCCAAGGGACCAAATGTAATTGTTATATCTTAATATGATTTTTTAATTAATGGTTATACATTCTATACAATGTAATAAGTTTAACATAGTACGATGAAAAAAATTGGAGTCATTCTTATGGAGGAAGTGAATTAGATATCTGATTATATGGATATAAATATAATTTATGTGAATATGTGATATTTAGGCATCATAAAATAGATATACGAGTTATATTATACAATATTTCAAGAATTGATTTTCCCATGTTAATGGGTTAAACACAAGAGTTCAACAAAAGTTGATGAACATGGATTTATGATGGTGCAGTTTAGCACAAAAGGGTATAATGACAATCTATTCATTATATAATCACAATTAGTTAATGTATTTTATGTCTCATATCTAATGAATGATAATTTTTCAATTTTCCTATCAGTGACTAAAAAAATTTCAGGGTTAGAAAAAAATTCAATAGAGGATAACCCTTTCATTTTGAGATCGCAATCATTTAATATACTATGATTTCCCTCATAATATTATGTGTTCTCTATTGCATTTACATAATGTAAATTAATGTTTTGACTACTCATAAAAATAATGAATTCTAAGCCTGATGATGCTACCAATAATGAGGAAGAAAAAATGATTGATGATGAATCTATGGAATTATTAGTGTATAAAAAACTTTTTTAAGGAAAAAACAAGAATGACATAGAATTACAGCAAAAAAATAATATTATCAAGTACAGATGTAGGGGTATAAAATTTGAGTTTAGTTGGAATCAACATGGCCAACCTATTGACCCCTATAAGTCGATGTTAATTAGTTATGTGGTAATCACAATGATAATTGATGTTCCAGTTGATATAGATTAGTGGAACTATATCTTACCAGTATTGAAGGAAAAACTTTGGGAATATACAATGTTAATGTTATGATATACTTATCAATTTTACCAAAAATTAGTTTAATAAAATTTTGATTTAATTTTCATTATTCAATTTATTTTTAACTTATTTTAGATTATTTTCATAAAAAATAAGTCTTCATGGTTACTAGAAAAGATTATAGTGTAACAACTCGATGTTTTATAAATGAAATTCTCTTTTTAAATGAATAAATGACTTATTTATATAATGTTTTTATAGAAACAAATGCACTACATTGGTTAATTTGGATTCAAATGACCATTAGGAATAAAAATACTTGATAATATAGCCATTTAATAGTTATTGAATAATTTGTATATATTAGGGTATATGATAAGGCCTATTGATATAGAAAAAATAGGGGACGACCTCAACCCATAGGATCATGACCTATGAATCCCATTTATCAAAGATTCCAAGGGATATAGAATCTATGTGATTTTACCTTGACCAATACCAATAAATTATTCAAAACCCAGGCATGAGTGAAACTATTTATGGGAGAAGATTAAGCTCATTGAGATCACAACCTAATCCATGTTCGACAAACCACCCCATGAGAATCTCATCATCGTGAACCTTACACTTAGGGAATCCTCTAGTGTAATAAAATTCTATGTATCTCAACCCTAATAGTATGAATATGTATATATTTATTTCAATAAAATAATGATTACATTTAATCCTTATTTTAATACTTGGTAAATAATTAAGAAATCATTTTGATAAATATTAGATTTTGATATAATAATAAAAATTGTATTTTAGGGTAATATGAAATTCCAATTTATTCATCAATTTAGTTGAATTAATGAATTTTTGAAATAAATAATATTTTAATAATTAAAAATATTATCAAATAATATGTATTATATATAAATGATTGTATAATTTTATGAAGTGAAAATATAATTTTTAAAGGGTCAGAATATTTTTATTATAAAAAAACATGTAATTTTCAATAATTGTGGATTTTAATTTAAAATTTTAACTTATCATATATAAATAATTATTTTCAAAGTAAATATTATTCTCACAATTCATATTTATAAATTATCCAATGGTTAATTTTTCATAATTTCTTGATATAGTCAAATTTTTAGGTCAAAATTAAATACATTATAAATATACTGTGTTTATTATGGCATCATAATAACCCCAAAGTGATGTAATAAATTCCATAAAAGGTATCCCAGAAAAAATATATATTAACCCTTTTAAATAATGTGTTTTTTCTATTATTTGAATATTTTTATAAACACTTTTTGATCCCTCCAAAACCAATATTATATTTTATGGTTTTTGAAATCATTTATTAGAAAGTAGGGCTCACTTCCACATCCCTAGGTGTAATATTTTAATGTGATCAGTTTTTTGACATATAAAATAATTTATGAAACTTCTATTTTTCAAAAAACATAGGAAAAACCATTTTAATTTTTATTTTTGTGATTACATTATTGTATAGAGTTAAAAACCTAAATTTGAAAAATAATAAAGAACTCCCTTCTGTTTACCAATATAAACCCACCCAAGATCCCATTTAACTTTACTAAAAACCAATATAACTAGACTATACAATTAAATTTCATATCTAAACCCCTCCCATAGTACTACAATTATCTCAAGATGTTCCCCCCAATATTTTTGAAGCACCCTTTCAATGTAAGGGATCCTCCCATTCTCATTTTTTTCAAGAACCTTCTTTATGTAATATCTTTTGACTTCCAAATCCTATCAATGGGATAATATTTTACACATCCCTTTTAAGTACCTTATTATTTCCATGTGATAATAGACCAATTTCAACCTCATTAATCTCTACCCTGATTCATTATGTACCCCTTTAATACTACTGATATTATCCTATGATATTTCCCTACCAAACATTTATTCAAGAACCCCTTTTTTCTAATGTCGTTAATTCCCAATTATTTTGATCAAATTATATTCTTACATATATATTATTTTCCATATGATTTCCATGTGATTAAAAACAACTTTTACTCTCATTATTCCTTCACATGATTCATTATGTACACCTATTATGCCTCCAAAATTATCCTGCAATTTTTTTCCATGAAAACCCATTTTATTATGGATTCCTCCACTATTTATTCTCAATGGTATTCACCGATACATACAAATTTTTATTTTAATTGGGAATTACATGTATTTATTTCACACTCATTAATATGGTGGTTATATGTGATGAAATATGTTCCTACGTTGAATGATATTTGTGGCACACTTATGCATGTTCATGATATGATAGTGAAGGGTTCACCCATAATTATATAGTTCTCCAATGCATTTGGTAATATTTTAGTCTCACGAGACATTATATATGGGATTAAAGAGTAATAAAAATCTACTATGGGAATTTTTCTACCATGTTATGATGTCATGGATGTTATCATTTAGCTATTTTTATGATTTCATGTTTGATGATGTGGCCACATTTACCATGATTTCATTATGCAATTAGGTTGTATCATGCCACATTATTCATGATTTTGATTATCACCCATTTTATGTTCCATTTAAATTTATATATACTAACATGTAATACCATTATCATTTTATGCTTTATTTATTCCCATACTATGCTTCATATCATACCCCATTTTTATATATATCCCCACATTTACCCAAAAAAATTTAAAACAATGGAATATTAGAAGAATGTAAAGGAAGTTTTAGATAATGTTTTTATATCCATGTTACAAGTTGATATCCTGTGTACCTAATTCCCAAATACACTGGGCTTATATATATTCTAGGTTATACTAAGTGTATTTTTATGTAATAAATCATGAAATAATGTGTGTTAAAGACAAGGGTAGTCACAGTTGGTATAAGAGGAATGTCTAGTTATTTTATGGATTATGATTAGAAAACATTAGAGAAATACTTAGGGATAATATTAATCATAGGGGACATATTTTAGTTGTGTTAAAGTATATAGTAAGTGGTATCCAAGAAAATACATCCTTGTATGGATACTACAAGTGGATGTGGTTCTAACATAGTTGTGCCAAGGGGAAATGACACCAAAAACATCGTACTCGGATAGAATCGATTGGGAAATGGTATGTAACAATAGGCCTATCTATACACATAGTTTTACACTCTTGGGGGAAATTATATTTTAAATTAACTAGATCATTACAAACCATTATTAAGGGAATAAAATTTCCCATGAGATTTTTTATTATGAAATAGATCATCTATTACATAGATTGAAGCCCAGAAATTATTATTCTAAGGAGTATAAATTATTTATGATTTATAAATTTAATGTTAATACTATCACATTTATATTTTTAATAATTTTAAAATTATCAACCTGAATTTTCCATTTATTCTATTCAATGGATGGAAATACTAATATGGGAGTCAATAACCAATGTGAGGGGAAATGTTATGATTTCACAAATGAGATTCACAATCCAATGGGAAAATGAATCATACAATTCATGACTATAATTTCTCAATTAACCCATGTTTTTTACTAGAACCTGAATCATGAGGAATTCAAAAATCCCCATAAGAAAGATAATGTGGTAATTAAGACCATTATGTGACAAACAGATCCATATTTTATTGGATATTATGATCTATTAATTAAGTAAAAAATGATCAAATCAATTGAAATGATATTTTTTATCCTTCATTTCATAGCTAAAGAGAAGATTGTGCTAGTAGGTTATTATATGCAAGGAGATACTGAATAATTGTATATGTTGGTCAAGAATATGAATCCCGAGGAGGAGATTTAAGTGATAGAGTGGAAGAATTATTGAAAATGTTTTTTGATACTTTTTCCCCTCTCACTCACTAAATTAAAATGGATAGGGATTTTCTTAGCTTCATGATAAATGACAATAAATCTATCAGGGAATATGAGTAAAACATCACAAGATTTTCATCATACCCCTATGGATTTTTCATTACCCTAGAATGCAATGATGATCACTTATTTGGAAGATTAAAGAAGATTTTATGAAATTCCATATCTATTTTGTAATTTTAATGTTATGATGAAATTGTTCAATGTTCCCCTAATGTAGAAATGGAGATCAGTTAATCTCATGGGTCACACATGGATAATAAGTGGAAAGTGGCGTTTAATTATATTTCATTCATGGAGAAATTTAATAGTGGAATTAAATTCCCACACTATCACTTCCATGACTTCTTTTAAAGGTATTTTTAATTTAATTTTCATTCTTACTTTGATTTGGATGTTTCCCGAGCATTTTTTTGGAAATTGTGGGTATATAAAATTTGGGACAAACCGGGAGCCCATTTCCAGATTTAAAAATAACTTTTTTTCTTTTATAACCCCTTTATTTTTAAAAATTTTACACTAATTCCAATTTCTAATTATAATCCCCTGGAATATAAAAACCACCACAACAATTTTTACCCCATATTAATCCATAATAAAGATGTATTTGGGTTTTTTATTTAGGTTTGGTGCCAGCCCGTAAGCCCATTTCCTGCTTTAATTTTTTTTAATTTCAATATCTCGTATATTGTTTACTTTTTTTCAATGATTCCATATCCCAACCAAAAACAAAATCTTTAATATAACTCTCATTATCTATTTATCCTCTTTTGAGCTCATTTTGATTGTGGATTAGGTAGAAAATTCTTAGGGTTTCTCAAATCATCCATATTTGAAAAGTTAATTTGATTCTTTCATAAACCTTTCAAATTTCACTCTTTCTCCCACATTTTAGTTCTCAAATAACCTAATCAACCTCATTCGATCCTACATATCAATTTTGGTTTCTTGGAGATTCAACCTTTAGTGGATTTGGGGTGATTTCTTTAAGATTGTTCAAGGTAAGTGATTCCTTCTTGGTTTCTTACATTTTCCTTAGGGTTTCCTCCCTCTTTCAGGATGTTATAAAATTTACAGAAGTTAGGGATAGAAAACATGGTTTGATTTATTGTATTTTTGGTCATATATTTTGTTTTAGGGTTCTTTTTTATCCCCTTTTGTTGCGGTAGTGGTGCGGTTGATGTTTCACACCATGTTTTGAGGGTTTTGACACCAAAAGGTAGGTTGTTCCATGTGTATGCAATTATTTATGAGTTATATTACTTGATTTATGGATTTTAATATTCATTATATTATTTATGTAGTGAGAAAGCTTTTTTTGATGGATTTGGTTAAGCGTTTAATTTTATAGTTTCACTTTAGCTTTAAATTGGGTGTTTTTCATCTGTAACTCTTGGGGTAGTATTCGGGTGTATTTTATAACATATGAAAGTGATTTACTAAATGTTTTTTTGAATAAAAATTATCTTTTGGTATGGTCTTGGTGTGACTTTGGGTTTAAAATAGGGGTTTTGAATGGGTTTAATGTGTAAAACCATGATATGCCTCTTGAAAGTGTTTTATGAAAATGTGTGTTTTTCATGTGTATCTTTTGTGGTATTATTTAAGGTAATTTTATAACACTAAAGTGTGGTTATGTTAATATTTATAGGGATGAAAATTATGTTTTGGATTGGTATTGGTGTTATTTGGGCTTAAAAAGAGGGTTTTGTAATGGGTTTTGTGCAAAACAAAGTTATACCCCTTGGGATTGTTTTATGAAAATTGTAAATGTTTTATTGGTTTAAAAAGTGGTAAAAGAATGTATTTGTACTATTTTAGTGAGTGTATTCACCTAAAATGAGTTTTTGATAGATAAATTGGTCAGTTGTGATGTCCAAAGTTTTGATAATGTTTTCTAATTTGTCTAGGTGATTTATGAAATTGTGATGTGGGTGCGAAACTTGTTTGAGGGCTGTTTTGTGTGAGTGTCATGTGAAAAACGGTTTTTTGTTTATGAAAAAGTTATTATGTAACATTTGAGTGGGATTTTATATTATTTTTATCATCTTGGGAATGATTTTATAAAAAAATTAATGGATTTGTTTAATTTTAAAAGATATGCAAAATGTGGTGTGGGCTATTTTGGTGTGAGTTTGATTTCAAAATTAATTTTGAATGAAATGGGGGTGATGTGACTTGTGTGATGCACATGTGGGGTTTTTTGTTAATTTTTATTATGGATATGGATTGAGGGAAGTTCCTCTCGTTATGTGGTGGCTCTTGGGCTGTCCTTTTTGGTTTTAATCATTTGTTATAGTCTTTGAGATTTGTTTAAAACCATGAAATTCAGTTATGAAATTTTGTAAAAGATGGTTTTGTTTGAAAAATCATGATTCGTTTTATTGGACTTTTTTATTGTTTTATTTTTATAAACTCAGGTAAATCATTCCCAATTTTTGTTTAATGATACCTGAGCACTTGTGCTAGCCCGTGGGGATTGGGAACGCCCTTCGGGCCTTGGCACGGGCCGAGTCGATTTTCGAGTATGATGGTGACCAGATATGGTTTGTGATAACATGGTATCATAGGAGGTTCAGGTTCACTCATTAGGTCATGTTATTTTGGGAATATTATGTATATTATATATCCAGGATTGTCAAGAGTTGACTTTCTGGTTATGGGTAGTGTTCTTGGACAGCACACCTCATGACGGGAATCGATTCACCCAGGGAATTTGGGAATTATCTAAGTCATTTGGTTTTCTTAGTTTGATGATGATTCAGAGAAATAAAAAAAGAGTTAGGTTAATGTTC
The DNA here is from genome assembly GCA_963277665.1 of Viscum album. NCBI lineage: Eukaryota > Viridiplantae > Streptophyta > Magnoliopsida > Santalales > Viscaceae > Viscum > Viscum album. The sequence goes on from OY728120.1 coordinate 792,662,233, forward strand.
TTAGTTAGCACGCAGGGCCTGACATGCCATGTGGATCTAGGGATATTTCCCTAGAACACTCTCCATGATGGTGAATTTATTGGCGTATGGTCTCCAACAATATGTCCAATTCACCCACGGAAAGTAGTTCCCACTCACATTGTCTTGTGTTCTTTAGTTTTGAAATCTTGGATGTTCGGTTTTAGAGAAAAAATGACATGGTTTTAAGAAGCCTAATGTTTTTGAGAAATGATTTTCTAATAAATATGGAATTTTTTTATTTTTGAAATAGTGGAATGGAATTTAAATAATTGTTATGAAATGTAAAATGGTGTGATCAAACCTCTTTTAAAATAAATAAATTATGTTAATGTTGGATTTGAAAATGTGTTTCAAATCGAGTTTTCTAAACTAATGAAAGGAGTTTTAATGGGATGAGATGTTTTGAAATTGAGTTGAATGATATGAAATCAAGTTCTTATCTAAATGGTAGTGTCTTTATGAAATGTTTTGTAAGATGTAAATTAGTATTTTGATTTCATGGTTAGCAGCCTTGAGAAAAATAATGTATTGGTTGAAAAATTTTGTTTTGAAAAGTGGAAAGAATTTTTCTTTTAGATCTTGGTATCTTTGTGAGAGACCAAATTTATGGGGTTATATGGGATTAGGGATGGTTAATGGCACCACTGGATGAGTGTTGGGATAGATATGATATGGGAACCCAGTGTGGCATAGAAACATGCAAGTGTGAGGCCCATGGGGTACTAATGGTTGATACACTAACCGTTGAACCGTATGTTTTCAAAGGGATGATTTTAAAGGAAAACATGATGTATTGATGATTGGTTTGGGATGGTGTGTATTATGTGTTTTTGAAAATTTTGATGTTTTGGGATGTTTTGAGTCCACGAACCCCTCATGTTTGAACAATGTTTTGGGTTTGTGTTTGGTCGGTATGTTGGGTTGAAGGGTTGGTTAGTGGTCTCTTCAAAGAAAATATCTGGAAGACTTTATGATGGTTCCCATCATGTGTTAAGATATATTTTTTGTCATGTTTTTTCTAATTTAACATCTTGGTTTGGTCCTTGGGTTATCTATTTTGATAAGTTATTCCCCCATTAATAGTTAATGCACGACTAAAGTGCAACCCATATTGTTTCACCATTGGAAGATCCTCTAGTTGATCAATATAAGGAATATTTTCTTGAGCTTTAGATATTGATTCTAAAAAATTTCCTTTATTTTTTTTTTAGATTCTCTTGTAATGGGAGAGTGCTTGTGGTAGGTTGAAAGAGACCTTATTTTCTTATGTTACCCGATTTTTCAAAGGTGGAAGTAGTCTGGGGTTGTTAGTGTGGATGGTGTCAAAGAGGGCCTTTTGGTCCTTCGTAGTCTCTTAGAAGATGGGGTTTACATTAAACCAACAATGTGGGAAATACAGTCATGAGAGGATATTATGGCCACTTTCTATAATTGTGTAATGTTTGGGAACATTTCATAAGGTCCCTCTCCATTTAATGTTTCTATCAGTCACAATGGTCATGTTCGGTGCGGCCTTTTGATGTCATGTGCTCATTTGACCGTAATGGTTATGTTGTACAATCTTTTTTGAGACTTTGTTTATTCATAAGTGTTTCTCCTTTCAAGAAATCTTGAAAACCTTTGTTTAGAGGAATGTGTTTCTATATATCCTTTCCCATTCTGTTTCTCATCTGAAGAAAATAAGGGGTGATGTGTGTGCATCTTTTATGCCCTTGTTTCAGTGAAATATAGGGTTAGGGTAAAGTGAGTCTGGGAATGTAGTATGTATTAATAAATCCATTTGGGGTTGCATTGTAGTTATTTATATCACTAGAAGAAAAAGTTTCATTTAGTAGTTTCCAAATCCTAACTACGAGGCTGAAGATACTTCAATCCTTTGAGCTCTAGCCATAGGCCCCAAAGAGAAGCTGGCACTTAGTCAGAGGAAATCCTAGGGTCGTTCAAACACTTATTCAAAGTCATATCCTCATTATGAGAGATTGGAATAGTTGAAACCTCTCTTTTATTCATTGTTAAGCACATAGTTTGTGCATGATTAGTAGTGAACATGTTCCAGGAATCCGTGCAGAATGAATGATCTTCATGGTAAGCTCACGAATTCCCAAACTATGTAGACTAACTGTGATGTCTTCTCAACTCTTTACGTTTTGGGATCTTTCTATGTCGTCCTATGCAAGTCAGTTAAAATGGACGGTTCTTATGGTGGTGAGAACCAATATGAATTTTATGTAAATTATTTTTGGAAACATATAATTGGAGTTTACTCCCATACCCAGGAGTATGTTCAAGCCCCACTGTTAGAACACTGATCCTATTTCAGAAAAATATTATTTTTCTCTTACAGTGGCGAGCCCATTTATGTCTCCCCATATTAGTATCTCAGATTGGTCATTGGTCTTGGCTCAGTAGTGGATAGTCTTGTTTGAAGCTATCTAACTACCGACATCTTACATGGGTAAACTTTGGGATTAAGTAATTCCCAACATTTTAGTTATAGCAAGGTAAGTTTAAACTTGTTCATTGTTGTTTTTTGTTTAGGTAAATTGCTTGAGTATTTTTCAAATATTCATTGAGGATATTTATTTTGGTATAAAGTCCGAATGTGCTTCATAGTTTTGGTAATGGGGTGTATTTTTTGGTTGGGGAGAGTATTACTTCCTTGATTGATCAATTGGAGGTGTTTTGGCCATTTGGGGCGGGCAAAACTTGGCAAAGAAGTCTATTTCCTCCTTTCAGTTGGGTTTGGATTTTATTGTTGGCATTATTGTGGAATTCTGAGGTCATAAGGATTTATAGTGGGGAATATTGTCACATCAATGACTTCTTTTAAAGGTATTTTTCATTTAATTTAAATTATTACTTTGATTTGGAGTTTTTCCATGCATTATCATGGAAATGGTGTGTTTTCAAAATTTGGGCCAAACCGTGAGCACATTTCCCGATTTAAAAATAAATTTTGTTTCTTTTATAACCCCTTTACATTCTACACTAATTCCACTTCCCAATTGGAATCCCATTGTATATTAAAACCTCCATATCAATTTATACCCCATTGGAATCCATAATAATGATGGATTTTGGATTTTTATTAATTTTTTGGGCCATCTCGTAATCCCATTTCCTTATTTAAATTATATTTTTAATTTTTCAATATCTCATTCATTGTATAATTTTTTTCGATGATTCTACTTCTGAATCAAAGAAAAAAAAATTAATATTACTATCATTATTTATTTAGCTTCTTTAGAGGACATCTGGATCATGGATAAAGTAGAAACATCTCAGGGTTTCTCAAATTGTCCAGATTTGATAAGGTAATTTGGAAAGTGAGTCCATGTTCTAGAAATCATCTAGTCATACTGAACTTTCCTTGGATCTGCTTCTATGTTCAGAGGATGAGGTGACGGAGCAGGTATTGTTTCTTAATGCCTCGGAAGAGGAGGCGGCCAAGATAATGGGTCAAGACATTGGGATGAATATAAGTGAGGATCAATATTCCTGGGATGACAAATAGGACACGATACTAGTTGGGGGTTTCAATAAGGGGTTGATCATACTTGAAGAGTATATTGAGGTCTAGGATAAACTAACCTCTACATTTTAGGTTCTTTTAAGTGACGAGCCACTCACTCAGGTAACATCTATTTCTTGGAAGTTGTTCAAGGATATGGATTCTGGAAGAATTATATTTTTCTTCAATGATTCTGATTTAACATTCTCTATGTAATAATTGGTTTTCTACTCTCACCTTCTTTGTTCCTATTTGGAGGCTTACTCTCAGCTTGTGCTACTAAAGATGTTTTGGTGTTTTTTTTTTCTTCTAGTTGCATGGATATACTACAGATGGGGTTTATAGAATAAGGTCGCCACTTCTGCATGGAACTTGGAGTGGAAGACTGAGAGGGTATGGCATGTCCATCGGTTCTGTGCCTGTGCATCCTTGCATGGGACTGGTTGCTGAGTACTCATGCTTGGTGGGGGCCTAATCTTGAGGTAGTTGTTGGGGTGAGGCAGGACATGTGTTGTTTGGGTTCTTTTATGTTTTTGTTTTTGTAGTGTTGTTGGACTCTGTGGTTCTCACTTCTCCGTTAAAAGTGATTCAATAATCAAATAAAAATAATAATTTTCTGTGATAAGGTAATTTGATTATTCCATAAACTTTAAAATTTTCAATCTTTCTCCCCTATTTCAGTCCCCACATAACATAATAATCCTCATTCCAGCCTAATTATTAGTTTTTATTGCATGTATATTCAACCTTTTGTGGATTTAGGGAGATTTCTTCAAGATTATTCAATATAATTTATTCCTTCTTGGTTTATTCCACTTTTATTAGGGTTTCCTCCCTCTTTCATGATGTACTAAAATTTCCAGAAGTTTGGGTTCGAAACTAGGATCTAATGCTTTGGATTTTTGGTCAAATATTGGGGTTTATGGTTGTTTTTTATCCCCTTTTGTTTTGGTTGTGTTGTGGTTGATGTTTCACACCATGTTTTGAGTGTTTTGACATAAAAGGTAGATGGTTCCATGTGTAAGCAATTATTGATGAGTTAGCTTACTTGATTCACTAATTTTCATCTTCCTCGTTTTTTTTATGTGGTGTGAATACTTTTTTTATGGATTTGGTTAAGAATTTAATTTTGTAGTTTCACTTTAGCTTTAAATTGTGTGTTTTTCATGTGTAACTCTTGGGGTAGTATTTGGGTGTAATTTATAACATATGAAAGTGATTTAGTAAATGTTTTTTTGGAAGCCAATTCTTTTTTTGTAGGGTCTTGGTGTGACTTTTTGTTTAAAATAGGGGTTTTGAATGGGTTTTACGTGTAAAACCATGTTATGCCTCTTGAAAGTGTTTTATGAAAATTGATGTTTTTCATGTGCATCTTTTGTGGTATTACTCGAGGTAATTTTATAATACTTGAGAGTGGTATAATAAATAATTTTAGGGTAGAAAGTTTTGTTTTTTCTTGGTATTCATGTGATTTTTTATTTTAAAGAGGGTTTCGAAATGGGTTGTGTGCAAAACAAAGTTATACCCCTTGGGTTTGTTTTATGAAAATTGTAAATGTTTTATTGGGTTCAAGAAAATGGGAAAAGGATGTATATGTAATATTTTTGTGAGTGTTTCCACATAAAATGAGTTTTTGAAAGAAAAATTGGTACTTTGTGATGTCAAACGTTTTGATAATGTTTTGTATTTTTTTGAGGTGATTTATGAAATTGTGATGTGGGTGCAAAACATGTTTGTGGGATGTTTTGTGTGAGTGTGATGTGGAAAATGTATTTTTGTTTATGAAAAAGGTATTATGTAACATGTGTGTGGGATGTTATGTTATGTTTAGAATCATGGGAAATATTTTTAAATATTTTTAAAGGATTTTTTGAATTGTGAAAGATATGAAAAATGTGTTGTGGGCTATTTTTGTGTGAGTTTGATTTCAAAATCAATTTTAATGAGAATGGGGATGAAGTGACTTGTGTGATGTATATGTGGGTTTTTTTTTTGAATGTGTGTTGTGGAGATGGCTTGAGGGTGTTTCCTCTCTCCATGTGTAGGTTCTTGGGCTATCATTTTTTGTTTTATTCAATTGTTATAGTCATTGAAAGTTGGTTAAAACCATGTAATTCAGTTCTGAAATTTTGTAAAAGATTGTTTTGTTTGAAGAATCCATATTAGTTTTATTAGACTTGTTTTTTGATGTATGTTTATCAACACAGTTAAATCATTCCCAATTTTAGTTTTATGATTCCTGGGAACATGTTCCAGGATGTGGGGATCAGGAATTCCCTTTGGGCCTCACCACGGGCCAGGTCGGGTGTCATTTTGATGGAGACCAAATTTGGTCCATGACACACACCCCACTTCTCAAATGTGTTAGAAGAATCACCCTATAAATTTCTTAAAGGGAATGAGGAAATGATTTTTGTGTATGCATGAAGGATACATAGTTAGTGATTACTGATGGGAGAAACACGCCAATGAGATTGAAGATAGTAATTCTATGATCAACCGTCATCCCATGGTCTAATGATTCAACTAAAATAAACATGGACACTATATGAATCATGTAACTAAAACTTGGTTTTTCAATGAAAACTGATGAAAGAAACCCCCAAGGCCTAGAGAGCATTGGAAAGGTAATTCTGTCCCAATTTTGGAGGTTGATCCAGAATATATAGTACTGGAAGTTACGCTAGTCATTCATTCAAGAATAGTTAACATAATTTTTCATTCTTGTCCTACACATTCTTTCATATCTCACAAGTTTAGTAGAACTATTCAAACACCATAAAAAACATGTAAGTAGATCTATGAGTGAAAACATTAGAGGGTAAAATTATTTCCTCCCTTGTATGTAACTCCTACCCTATCAAAATTTGTGGGATGAAAATCCTAGAAAACCTTATTATACTCCCTTTAGTTGAATTTTATTAAATTCTAGGTATGTATTATATTTCCTTACATATAGAGTACATAAATTTATAATATAAGGAGATATACCTTCATACCATAAATCAACCTCTAATTCTATACCAGTGAAAGGAGGTGGATGAATCTTTTTTAGTTCCAAATTCTCAAGAATATATATTATTTCCCTATGAGAAATATTATCTAGCTAAAATGATTGATACTAAGGAAAATATCATCCATGAATACCTTCCCATTGTGAGGGAATACACAGATGAAATTGTTGAAGAAACAGTGTATCTTCCTTCTCACTGAGAGGTTAAATTTTTAATCAAGCTTATACCTAGGAATTTTATAATATCCAATACTCTATATAGAATAGATATTAGTAAACGTGATTATATAAAAATGAAACTATTAGATAATTTTAACAAAGGGTTTATATGACCATGTGATTTAGCATGTGGTGAACATGTTCTAATCCTCAATAATAATGACTATTCATTGTGCCTCTGCATTAATAATCATTATCTTAATAAGATATTGATAAATGAAAATTATCCACATCCATGGATTGATGAATTGTTTGATCAACTTGATGGTGCCCAATATTTCTCTATGATAAATCTTCAGTATGGATTTTATCATGTAAAGGTGAAAGATGATATCCCCAAGACATATTTTGAAATATGTTGTGGGAATTATGAGTTCATAGTGATTCCATTTGGAATCACTAATGCTATCAAAACATTTATATATTTGATTAATAGAGTCTTTAGGGATTATCTCAATAAATATTTTGTAGTTTCTGTTGAAGGTATTATTATGTACTCAAAAAGTTTGGAGGAAACTGAGGAGTATTTGAAGACTATGTTAATCCTTTAAATACTCCACACTTATTACATATATAACAAATGAAAAATTAAAAACTATAGTCCTAAGGTTTTATATATCAACACAGAGACACCTCTTGAGTTGATATATTCATATGTGTGTGGTAAAATGATCTTATAGTCAAATAATTTGGATAATTATATCCTAATATTTTTTAATGATTTCACTTATATGACTTAAGTATATTTTATACGGATTCCAAGGGTGTACAATAAACCAAACATGATGTTTTATTAAATGGTTATAAAATTGATAATATTAGAAGTATAAAGACATTGGGTCATATATTTATAATTACAAAATATTTTGTGAATATTGTGCTCTATACACATAAGAAAATAATATAGTAGTTGAGGAGAATAACATGAATCTAGATGTTATAAAAAGAAAAAAAAATATATTGGAACAATGTATTACTTTTAGATACAAGAAATAACTATGGATATCGATATTCTCAATCAGTATTCACTATGACTAAAAATCAACAACACACCATATGAGACTTGGTTTAGAAAGAAGTAAATATTAAAGAGTTTAATGGTTTTCAACTACTATTTTTTCATGATCATGAAATAAATAAATTTTAAAATCCTTTAGGAGATACATGATAAGGAATTTTACTTGGATATACACTAAAAATAATGAGTTATTAGTGTCATAACATGAATGTAAATAAGACCATTGATATCTGTAATGTAATTATGTTTGAAAATAAAAAATTGTACTCAAATATTTTCTAATGATGATGATACTGATGATTATCAAGGACAAATCGTTAGAATACATTGGAAAAATTTGAATGTTATTTAATATTTTAATTCTGCATCTATTGATTCTAAATATTTTAGTGATATTGAAGGAAACGAAAAGAAGGATCTAAGTTAAAATTCCTTAAAGATATATTAATCAAAAATATATTCACGAAAATAATAGTAAGCACCTTAAAACCTAGAATTTATTGAGGAATTACATAAATAATAGGTTAAATTTACATGTTAAACAAATTTTTTAAGTTATATTAAAACATGGGGATTGGATAATAAATATTGAGGAAATTATTGTTTTTATTGAGAAAAATAAATTTGTAAACTGGTGCCCTATCCAAAAAAAAATATGACTTGGATTATGTATGAAAACAAAAATAAGCTTAATGAGAATGGTGAAGAAACATAGAAAAAAAGGATTATATATTATATATGAGATATAGTCAAATTTATAGTTTAGTCATTTATGACACATTTGACCCAATCACGAGGCTTGTGAAAATCATATTCTTCTATGTTTTTTTGATTAATGAAATTATAATGTTTTCTAAATAGAAATTAGTCTATAGTTTCTTTGGGTTTAACTTGAAGATGAGGGTCACATTGAGTAAACAGTTGGTTTTATTATTGAAGGTGAAGATTTCATATTTTCTACGAAAAAGATAAATTCTTATGGGACGATGTATGGGCTTCGATAATGGTATTCAAAGTGGGATAATATCATAAATAACATGTATTTAAAGAAAGTATATGTGGATTGTGATCTATATATCTACATAGATGAGATAAATTCACTCATTTTGATAGTTTACTTTAATGAAGTTATTTATTTTTACAATAATGATAAATCTTGCGAGGAATTAACTACCAAAATGGGTAGACAATTTGATATGTAAATAATCAAGGAGATGACATTATTCTTAGGATTTAGAGTAACAAAATCAACTTATTTTTTCTTTCTATCATAATAAAATTATTCTTCTATTTTTTTAATTAGTTTTATCATTGAATTTTGAAGATATTTTCTTATTTCTATAGAACTGTAGAAAAAGTTAACCAATGATGAAGAAATAAAGAGTGTTGATCAAATAGAGTTCCATGGAAACTTCTGTTCCCAGCAGTATTTGATTGTGTCTATAGTAGACAATGTATTTTATATTTCTCTTTATAAATAATTCCAATGTAATAAAAATTATTTAAATCAATCATTAAAGAGTTATACATGTTAATATATTATTTAATGTTTTCATAATATATTGAGATATTATAGAGACATATTTTTTCATAATTATGTAGGACAGTATTGTTGGGGATCATAATTCTATGTGTATTATAGGAAGGTGTGTTTCATGACCCTCCTTGAAGGAAAATGTAGTCACTCTAGGCCATAAAACGATGCGTATTTTACATCCTTACAAGACACAACACAAATTATATGGATGAATTTTTAACGTAAAGACATGAGTGGGAATGCTTCATACCATTTGATAATTGGTTTTGATGGTAAAGGTGATATCAACTTGTAAAATAATTTGGTACAATATTAGAGATGAAAACATATTTATGTTTTATAACACTTCATCAATGAGAAGGTGGAACATGGGGAGATTTCATTAGAGAATGTTTCAATGAAGTGAATGTTTTGGGTATCTTGAAAATGAACCTATAAGTATTACTTATTTCACATGATAGTGTTTATGGTGGTTAATTATATCCCAAAATCACCATAAGTTTTTGGGTTTATTTTACCTCTCTCATTCATATGTTTTTTATAAAGGTTAAAATAAAAAATGAACTCTTATTTATATGTGGGTAGGGACTCTATTTTTTTCATTTTAGTGATCTCCTAGGGAGAAGAGAATATAAATTTTTTCATTATAAGGGTTATTGATCATTGGTAGATGAATCTTGGATAAAATTTCATAAATTGATTCACATGTTTCTAACAAATAAAAAATGTGATATTGAAGAGACCTTGTTGTGATTGATGATATTAGTGATTGAAGAATCTCTTTCTCTACTGAATTAATAAAGGGGTAGTTGTGAGTTGATCTCAATTGATTAGTGGTTCATATAGTATTTTTCTTTACTCTAATAGGTTTTAGATCTCTAAAAAACTATTAATTCCTTATCAATCATATTTATATAACTATCACTTTAATGGTTTTCTATGACTTATTCCTAGGGAAAATTCATTCATAGGTTTTGATGGTATTTTTAGGATTTATTTATTGAAAACATACTCATATATGAGTTGAAAACTTATTGTTGTGGAGTCCAAATCAATGTCATGAAGAGAATTATGATATAGATATTAAAATTGCTTAGTTATCTCTTAAAATAAGAGTTAAAATGAATAAAAAATATATCATCAAGAATTATAGGTGCAATGAGTAATTTTTTCAATTCTATGGATCTTTCACTATGACATGGATAGGGTGAAACACCCTCATGAGAAGGTGATACCTCATGATGATATGGTACTATGAAATTAGATGTCCTAAAATGGGTATTTTATAATTCCCCTTATGTTATAGTGGTAGGATAAAATGGTCATGGTTAATTTTGGCATATTACTAGTTGATCACCTAGAAAATGTGAGGGGATATTGAAAATTGAAAACATGGAATTGATTTTACAATTAGTATTCTAGTAAATTTTTTAGAAGTAAAATGATATTGTGTTCTATGTTATGAAGAAAAACTATAATAGTAGGTATTATTTTTATATTAGAGTTGATGAATCCAATGTAATATCCCAACCGTGAACATGAAATAATAATTTTGGTATTTCGAGAGAAGATTATACAGATGAACCATAGGTATTTGGTCCACAAATATGAATTTCAAAGGAACTGTTTCAATAAAGTTTAATAATTTTATGACATAAAAATTTGGACTATGTTTCATTATTCAAATATTGATTTTTTTAAGGATAAATTTTCCATTCTAAACTGCTCAATAAATAAGATATATTGGCATGGAAATATGATCTTAAAGAATTTAACATCAAAATAGAAATTTTGGATATATAAATTTCATAGTGGAATATTTTGATAAATAAAATATTGGTTTTGATTTTTTTTGGTGATTTTATGAAACACAAGGATAAATTCCCACCAAATCCAGTGAGGATTCCAAGGTGATTTTGGATTTATTGAGGATAATAACAAGGTTCTATAGTTTTTCTGAATTCTGGAGGCACGTTAGATCAATATGAAATTGTTGATCAACTTATTGTATCTTATATTTATTTTTTATATATAGATTTTAAGACTATATTACCACTACATTCCTTGTTCATTTTTTATAATAAGATAAGAATTTATATAAAGGGATCATAATCAATGTTCAATAAGGACTATAAAGTTGATATAAAGAGGGATTGAAACTTTTAAGAACCCTCATGACATGTGTATTATTTATTTTTCAATATATCATCATTCTATCATCATGTTTGATATCCAATCACACAAACTAGTGATGATATAATAATTTTTATAGTTTATTTTTTGGTAACAACAAATTAACCACCCTCTTAATTGTATTAAACCTTCACATGGGGCCTTAAGAATCATAATTGAATTGTTTTCCTTTTGGATATTATTTTTAGATATGGTTTATTGAGATTAAAATTTATTTTTTATTTTTTATATATGTGTACGTGGTTTTATTATATAGAAATATAGGGAATATTCAAGGAATATCTCTATCAAAAATAGAACATAAAGAATATTATTCCAATACCAAATGAGTCAATATGTTATACAGTATAATGCCATTAGTTTAAGATATACATTGGGCTTGGTTCTAGAAGGGATGAATGGAATATGAACTATTTTATTGATGTCAAATTATAATATGTGGAGTTTTTCATAAAACCTGGAGGTATTGGAATTAAAATTGTTAGGGAAATATAGTGTATAATCATGTTTTTATGCTTCTAATTGATTTGACATAGCATCTTTATGGAGCGTTTAGAGGCTAGAATGTGTAATTAAAGATGTTATTCCATTTTGGGGTCTCTACATGATGGATCAGTGTCTGTGGATTAGTCTTTATGGGAAGTAATAGAGGCCATGGTGTAGTGATGGACATTATTTCACAATCCTTTCCTTAGTTTATAGGATATCTCTATTGAAAACATCATGGATTCAAGAGAATATTTTGTCCAGACATCAGTATTTCATGAAAAACTTTTTTTCACTATACCTGTTTTCATTTTGGGTATTATTTTCGCATAGTCTTATTTACTACATCATGGGGATGGTTTTTTAGAATTCCTATAAATATTTTAGGCCTCTAAAACCCATCCTTCTTTGATACTATTGTCTTAAACTTTGGGTCAGTAAAGTGCATCCTCAATAGATCTTCAAGACCCTAGGTTCTTGGATTCATCCCCAATGGTGGTGGATCGACACTAGATGATTCTAGGTGAGTTATTTTATACTCATCTCATTTTTACTCCATAATTTTTTTGTGAATTTCATATCTAATCATATACCTCGATCTCCTTCATGAATTATACACTAGAATTTCTTTTGTTATGATTTTTGGGATTGGTTCTATGGATCCTTATTCTATGAGCTTGATATTTTTGGTGTGAGGTTTTCATTACGGTATCAACTCTTAAAGAACCATAATGTTGAAATCAATAACCTTGAGGGATAATGTTCCTTACCATTTTAGGACCCTTCATACACTTGTTTATTTAATTAAATATTGTGTTGCTATATCTTGTTGAGCATACTTAATAATGATTACTTTTAGGTGTGTGTGCACCATGTAAGGCCCACATATGATATTTGGTTATATGATTATTTCTAGTGTATCACGTTACCAAGCTTCATATTGATCACATATGGCTATATGTTACTATTATATTCTCATCACAACATGATATGATTTTTCTTATTATTATTTAATTTTTTAAGTATATTTACCCTACCTAGGAAGTATTTTCCTGGTGTTTTTAATATGTGGAACATCATGGTTCGATTATATCATATAGGGTGAGTTCTCAAGACATGAAATAATGATGATGGTGGACCCATATATAGGGTTTGGGAATGAAATTTTTGTGGCATGACCCATGATTGTAACACGTTCACTTGATACCTTTATGATAATGAGTAAGATGGTTGAAGTAGGGTTTTGTTCCAACATGAAACCTAATACCATGTAAATGGATTGTAAAATTTTTATCATCCTTTTGGATAGTTATTTATCACTTATTAAATAATTTTATTACCCTTATCACAATGATATGAAGTCGGCACGACTAGGGATCATGGTGTCTTGTATAGCACACACTCAGTGTATGTTCATTTTTTAATTTACAATAGATTTACTATTATCACGAAATACACATATTATACATCTAAAATCATTTTAATGGTGGATTGGTAGTGTCCTATATGGTCTTATTACTCACACTGAACACGGGAATCTTGATGTGTATATTGAATTCATGTATAGAAATCAAGATAAGGGAAAGGGGCCCACTAAAGATCGTTAAGAAGCTAATAATGGAGCTAGTAGTGATACTAGTATGTAATCCATAGGATACTATATAGTTACTTTATTTATTTACATGCACCTTATATAATTTTTATTAGATTTTTACATCGGGATCCTAATTATTTTTTTCTATGACATCCATGCCATCTGATATTACTTTATGATTCTTGTCTTCTACCAAGATTACTCAGGGTTCTGTTATGTTTTTGGTTTATGGATATGATACATAGTGTATTTATCCCCATTGATATTGTTCGAACACCCACTAAATATCATAAACATCTTGAATATGTGTAAGTGCACATGAGGTCATGTAGCTCTCCATCGCAGACCTTTTGGTTCAAGTCGAGGGAGTAAATATAGATATTTTTCCAATTAAATCTATACTAATGTGATTTCATGTTAATATTACAAAAATACATGGTAAAATTAATCAATATCTATTAAGGAGGTAAATATGTAGAACAACAAAAATTGTAAGATCAATGAAACTTGTGAACTGATTTTAGGATGAACTTAAAATAATTTGTTGACAAATTATTCAATTATCTAAATATGGTTATAGGGGAAATTTTCATACTTGGAGAAACCCTTAATGATGTCAATATTATATGTATTATCATGAGAATATTTATTCATTAATTCATTATGGATGTTTCATTGATTGAGGTAAGTCATCCAAAGGGTGTTATATATGGGTGGTAGGGGATCGTTTGATTATCTTAGGCAGTAGAACAAACCCTTGAAAAGGCGAAATTTTACTTAAAAATATTAAAAAACTAATATAATTATATAAATTAAATAGTTTATATGAAATAATTACTATTTTATCTTAACCTTCATGATAATAAAATTATAATAAATTACATCAACTCATAAAAAATGCTTCCCTCCTCCAAAGATATTACACCATGATTTGGATCCCTGATCTTATTGTGAGGACCCCAAATCACATAAGGGGTGGTAGCTTGACACTCACCATGTCATTGGTAAGTCTTATTTGAGTTTATATTTATCTATTTATTAATTAAATGAGTTTCTATGTTCTGGGGGTCAGAAATTAAATTCTTTGTGAAAATAGATTTTGGGGCATGGTTTGTTTAATCATGTGGATAACTATACGAGAATGATGTTCGTGGGATAGGAGTGTCTTCTACATCTTGAGAATTGTCGGTATAACCCTATGCACACATCCAATAACCATGAATCTTTGTTTTTGAGGATGTAGTGGATCATATACAGTTGGAATATATTTTTTTTAACCCTGTGGCTCAACAATGTGGTTTGTACATGACTTAAAAATTTGTCTTGTTACCAAAATTCTCTTATGAGTTTCTTATGTTTATCTTACACATATATAACCACCATCAGGAATTTTCTTCTACTTTTTCTTAGGAGATCTTCCTTGTATATATTAGTTGTATATCTTATGTAGAGACTCAACCCCATAAAACCTATATTTAGTAACTACTACCATTACATTGTTATAATATATAAGTAAATCATGTCCTAGAGGAATGAATAGTATAATAGTTTTGGTAAACTAGATATATTCATGACTATTATTTTACAAATTAATATAATAATTAAAAAATATTTTTTTTCTTTTAGGATACTAATTTCATTCCTTATAGAGTATCATTTCTTATTATTATTAGTAATCTTCATGGAATACTTTGGAAAATAAACATAATAAGGGTGGGTCCAAATGCTCAGTAAGGGTTAGTACAATAGAATAAATGATGAATCAATGATAATAATAATAATATAACGGTAAACAACTAAGAACACAAGTCATGTAGTCAATAACTGAGAATTATGTGAGTAAATAATATAGTAAGGTAAACATCTAAAAACAAATTCCATTTCAATTACCAGATAAGGAAAAAATTAATATATCATGGTAAGAAACTAAAAATGAATTCCATTTAATCAATTAACTAAGAATGAAATGCATCCATAGACTTTTTCATAGTAAAAATCACATATATAATAAATACTAAATCTAAATTAAGGAAATTCTCTAATATTTTATGTCATGTATAAGCCCCGTGAAAAAATATAATGTCATGACCTTTTATAAGATGATTTAAATTTGCTCTTTGAAACCCACATATTCTTCTTGGAATCATAATTGAGGGGTTTAGCACTAACTTATTTTGACTCATAAAACTATTTATGAATCATAGGGATTACTTTAAGTGGTCTTTAACCCGTAGGTCTTGCATTAACCAGTCCCCAACCCATATCTTTCACTTCCAAAGAATTCCTCAATTATTGAATAATCAATTTAAATAAACAATTTTCCATATTAAATATCAATATTGATTAAAGGATATATATTTGTCAATATTTATCCATTCAATAAAATATAATTCAATGTAAACATCGTATCTAAAAATTATATACAGGTTTGGAAATGAACATATCTATGATAAATGTTATGGATAATTAGGGGAAATTTAGTGTTTAATTATCATATAAAATAGAATATTTCAAGGGGACTAAAAGAAATGGTGGTAGGGAATTTTAATACTATACTTGGTCAAATAAATCATAAACCAGCTAAAGGAAGAATAATAATAGTATTAATAAAATATATCCCAAGTGGTGTAAAAATAAAGGGATTTTATCATTGATGGATGGAAATACTATAAAATGATCTTTTAAAAACATTATTGGGGAACATATCATTTTTATTTGGAAAAAATATTTTTTTTTTTTAATAAAAAACAATTTTAAAACATTTTCTTCAAAAATTAATATTTTAAACTTACAGTGGATGATTTGGAGAAATTCCAGTGGGTACATATGTACATGTCGTATAAGGTAAAAAGAAAATTTCCTTTCAATGGTAAAAGGTTATAAAAATAAATTTATCTAAAATGGACAAGAATATTCCATTGAAAACATTCATAAAATACAAAGAGGAAGAAAATTTATTTAATAAATCATTTTGGAATGTTTAAACCCCATTTTTTAAACCTTTTTATAAAACATGGTTTTTAGAAGAAAATGGGTTCTCTGACTAAAAGAGAAATGAATTCAAGTTTTCATGAAAACATTTTGAGTAAAAAAGAGTGTTAAAGTGGTAATATTGCATGAAAAAAGTAATTAATAACAAGATAATAATAAAATTAAATGTTTTATGGAAAACTTTTCAAATAATTTCCTCTAATGGAAATTCAAGTCTATATAATTCCGAAAAAAATGAGATTATGACGTAAACCATTAAATGACTATAACATTGATGTGAGAATAAATAAATAAATAGATTATGTGTGTTAAATATAAATAAAGATAAAAAAATTAAATAAAATAATAGATATTAAAAAAATTATTACACACATAATATTATAATATTAACGATAATGAGGAAGTAGTATAACACATTGAAATGGAATTGGGTTATGAAATGTTTTACCATGTGGTAACTTTTATATCTAATACTCATAGAATAAATAAATCAAAATGAACCTACAAATACCATGAATATAATATAATTAATGATATAATATATCAAAATGGGTAGTAGATACTCCACACAAAATAAGTAAGTGATGAATATGACATTTTTCTCACAAATTTATAAAGTGTGATGAAAATCCCTTACCTTGCATTTCTATTTGGGTGACTATTGTTTAACATTATGTATAATGGTTTTAGACATGTAAATAACTCATAAAATATACATAATAATATTTATAATGTCTTATATGATCTTATTATAATATTTTATTACCCATTTGTTAATAATGTATCATTATTTTCACTATTTCTAGTGTCAATTGCCTAATTTATTGAGTATGTTTTAACTTGTTTCTTACGATTCTTATTATTTATATAATTATTTAATAAGGTAAATAATGTAACTAATTATTTAAGAATAATATATATACATTATATTTTTATTTATAATAATCCAAAAAATGGGGATAGAAACATGAAATGCACAGTTCAGGGAGATGGTACCTCATACTTTTACATGAACGCTACATCCATTTCCATATTGTATTTAAAATAATGAAACGTAAATGATATATATTTATATGTATATTATAATTAATGTATAATATTTATGTTATATATGTCATGTAGGGATATGAAAACTATCTTTTATACATTCTACGTAGAGTGTGAATGAATCACATCGCTTTGAGGAGCTGGTTGTCCACACTTCCACAAATGATGTTATTGTTTTTCCAAAAAATGGAAAGCAAGATGTTATTTTTTTTATAATGATTATAGAAAAATAATTACATAATAAATATCATATATATAATATATAAATATTTTTTACATCATAATTACTAACCATGAGAGGTGGTGAAGGAAAAAACAACACTGTTTTGTGAGGCTGTAGTTCCCCATACAAAAATGGTATATTCATTACCCATTATATGGAATTGTGTGTAACTTTAAGTAGAACTAATAGACCAAAAAAATAATTATATTTATTATAGTTTTTTTATTATATAATAATTTATTAATAATAAACTAAGGGGTGGAAAAATAAATTAAATTAAACTGATCATTGAATAATTTTACCTCATTTTCGGGTAACTCCTTTTGGTTTTTACCAAAATACATCCTTCATTGGATTTATAACCAATTGGAGGCTTCAAATATTGGAGGAGGGATGTTGGGATATTATTTTATCTTGGTTATGGTGAGACAAATGTCTTGGTATGTGTGAATGAGTGGGAGGGGTGAGTGCCTTTTTATAGTGCATGAGGAGTGGTATTCTAGTAAATTTTTTAAAACAAAAATCCACCCACATTTTTCGATGTAATTTGGATCCATTAATGGTAAATTTTTTATCCAAGAGATTTTATGGTAGAAATATTATACATAAAATGGATTTTGGACATGTTTACATGTATTTTTAGATCATAATATTAATGTTTAATCCCTTTTAAAGTTAATTTTTCTATTAAATATTATAATTAATTTTAATCACATTCACTAATAGTTTCGAAAAATACTAAATTTAAATTATTAAACATTATAAATTATGAGTTTCAAAATAATTTAATCCATTTTTCCAAATTCCTATCACATATGTGGCAGGAATTAATTAAAAATGAATCTCTTAGGTGGGACGACATTAGAAGTTATTAAAGTAAAAATGTTCCAAAGTTTTCTATGTTTTTATATCCAAATAAAATTTTAAATTCATTAAAATGACATAAATTGGAAATATATATGTACAATTTATCTAATTAATATTTAAAATAAATAAATAAAATTATTTTAACCGTATAATTAAATTAGATGAAAAATCATTTTTGAATTAAAATTCAATATTATTCATTATTCGTCAAAAAATGAAACTTCACTGAAAAATACCAAAAATTAATCCTAACCTAATTTTTATATTTCAATTTAAAAAATGAAGAATAAGTTTTCATATTAATTTCATAAATTCTTCAAAATTAATATTTATTTTAGGTGTTCCATTAAAAGGTGTTAAAACTGCCTATATAACAATATAGGTTTTTATGTATAATATTAGGTTTTCTCTTATATTATGATCACCAGACATATTAGATGAATGAAAAAATATTTTATTGAATATATAAAATATATATTTCATTAATTTAATTTATTTAATTTATTAGGATAATACACTTTTGTGAACATGGAAACAAAAATATATCCTTTATATTCAATTAGTTTTTATATTCATTTAAAATTAATTGGTAACCTATGAATTAATTTTATATTATTATAAACAATATATTTTTATAATTTATTCAATACAATTCATAAATTGTAATTTAATGGATAGTTTATGTATTATTTTTATAAATAATAATATATTAATATTACATTATTATTTAGTAAAACTCAGTCATTCATGTAATTCATGCCACTGAATAAAGTTATTGTTGCATGAGAGATATGATAAATCAGTATCATGTTCATTTAAAGCTATATCATAAATTAAATTTATTTAAAATAGTAAATATATTTTAAGGTATTGGGATATTACTTTTCCTTTCTCACTTGGTGTTGTGTGTCATACACAAAGTCAAATATAATGTTCTTACTTTAGAATTTTGGGGGTGTTACATCTTACTTTATATGGTGATCTATTTCAGTCTAATAATTATGTATTCTTATTTTCTTCATCCCCTATAACTAATCTACCTTTTTATTCCATTTTTATAGATTTTGGAAACCCTATCGTTAATTTTGGATGAACCTAGGCTTGTTAATGGACATTTCAGATAGTTTCTTTATGGTATAGATGTGCAAAGCCCTATCATTTTTTATTTAAGTATTTTTCAAAGAAGGAGACAATTTTAGAATATATTTTGAGGTATGTGTCTCTATATGAGGGTTATTTTCCATGGTTAATAATTTACTCTTGAATACCTTTGGTTTAAATTTATCAAATTACCTTTAAATTTATTTATGATTTATTTTTTATCCATATTTTATGTGATTCATGGATTGTGTTAGAAATTTTAATTTTTAAAATGTCTTATCAAAATGGATTTGGATTTCATTAATTCAAGGTATTAGTGAAAATGTATCAAAGAGGAATTAGGATTTAAAATTGGGTTTTAAAGGGTATTTAAATAGGTCTTTAATGGTGTCAAATTCTAGAAATATTATGGGTACAAATTGTTTATGAAATTTTTTTAAGGATTATATTATTGGGACTAGTTATGGATTAACATGTTTGGGATTGAGTAGCACATATGGGGTTTTAGGTTTATGTTTGTGCATAATTTAAACAAATAGTATGTTGTATAAGGGATGGAGTGAGAATTTGGGAGGAATAATGAGTGAGATTAAGAAATATAGTCTAAGGAACTGAGTGAGCCTTTGGGAGGAAGAATGAGTGAGCTTCTAAAATTTTAACCAGTTCACTAAGTGTTCTCTTGGAAATTTGGTAATGAGGAAGGCCAAGAGTGCTTTTGAACATTATACAAATGATTACACATTTATAAAACCTTGTTTTTTAAATAAGTCTCACTAAATAGTTATTCTTAGAGCCTATGGTATGCATTAGTTATGATTGGTTGGTTTCAATATTCTTTATGTATGATATTAGTTCCTTGATTGATCGAGTTGTTTTATGCTTATCCCAATGTTCCATTATTTGGTTATATGATAGTATTTTTTCTTAATCACATGTTAATATCGTGTGTGGGTTAGTTGAGAGTGCTTATGATAGGTGGATTATTTACATTATTTGAGTCTTTTTTCCCATGTATTTCTAAATATGGATTGTTTTTTATAAAAATGAATGATATTTCTAAAGTACTGTTTCAAGTGAACTTATTCTAAAAGGTAAAGTTATTTTTGAAAAATGAGTTTTCAAAAAAGACTTATTAGTTTTCAAAAATAAGTTCTTTGTATTGATCCATAGTGGTATACTAAAAGGATTTTTACTTGACACCCTAGATATACCTTTTGGAGTGTATGATGACCTTATAATGTGGGATATGGCTAAAGGTAAAGTCATAATTAACTTTAGTTTCACTTATTGATTACCAACCTCTAGGGTGGTTTATGATTGTAACACCCAATATTTTATGAGATGTAATATTTTTAATTTATTTTATGTCTTAATTTGTACACTGTACAAAGATTGTATTACACTATATGAAACACTGTATTAGCATGTAGTATACACAACACCATTATTAGCTTGTGTTGCACACAATTTCTTGTTCTTTTGATAGAATTAATTTCATGCAACACAGAGTATTAATTTTGATTAATGTATAAATGAACTATGTTTATATTATGATATACTAAACACCAAAAGAATATTTCACTACACACAATAATTACTTGACATGCATTACACACAAGAACGTCCTTCCTCAATAGCTAGCATTGTACGCGATACTGAGTTTCAATAAACAACGATATATTAATAAATTATTTTTATTTGATGGGATATAAACTATCCTTTATGAATATTATTAACCACATAAGTAATTTTATATAATATTAGAATTCATCTTTACCATTTTCTAGAACATGATATGAGAAAAAAATAAATTTTTTGGATAAAAAAAGATTTTTTAAATGTAGTTTTACCACCTTTTGATAGAGAACCCATTTAAAATATTGTTTGACACATTTATAAGTTAAATTGGACAAACTAAACTTATTATTTTGATATAGGATGTAAAAATTTACTTTTTTTAATTTTTTTGTATTTTTCTAATAAAATTAAAATTTTAATGAATAATGAAAAATATTGCATTTTAATTCAAAACTACCTTTTTATCTAATTTATTTATATAGTTATATTATCTTTTTAATTAGTCTTAAAGTGTAATTATATTATATTTTTATCATTTAATCCAATTGTGGTCTTTGAAATTAATTAATCTTTTAAATTTGGCATAAAGACAAGTCAATCTTTTGATAGTCATTACTTCTTTAAAAATCCAATTTTTGATTTTGACAACCAGAATTGTTTTTAAAACAATTATGGATGCTTCTGTAATTTGAATTTTGAAAAATGGATTTCATATTTTGAATCCTAAGGTTTAAATTTTTTAAATAGGTTCCATTTATTTTGGGACATTATTAATAGGAACTTCAGTAATTATTTTATTTACCATGGTTAAAGGGTAAATCGGGTAAATATGGGTAACAAATAATATTATAATAATATTAAAATTCCCTAACACATGACCTATTCCTATTAGATGATATATTTCAGACTATGGGAAACCTTTGGTCGATTTTGGGACCCCATGGATTTACATGGATGTGAAATTGACATTTTATAATAATTAATTTAAAGTAGAGATAATTATAACCTAAACATATATCTTTTACTAAATTGATTTTAATATAGGGTTATATAACTAATATATATTCCTATAAATTTTCATTAGAAATATAAAAATATTTCCTACATCTTGGTATTTTATTTATAATTTTTATACATTAAATAAATATATTTATTTATGACACCATTATGAGGTTGTGATTAACACATTAATGAATGATTCGAATAAATGAATTTATAAATATTAAAATAAATTTAACATGAACATTGGGATTCCATACAAGAATTTTATGGATGAAATTTACATATTAGGGTTTAGTTAATATTTTTTTATGAATGAATCTGGTTTAAAAAGTTTTTAAAAAATCATGTATGAATAGTGTCCAAAATTGACATAATTTCTAATTTAAAATACAAAATAGTGTATTATATTATATTACATTCCAAAAATTATAAGATCAGTATAATTTGTTAAAATAGTCTAAATATTTCATAAATAACTTTTTTTGGGTCTTTTTACATGATATGGTAATTAAATTGACCAATAATGTGAAAATAACATGATATCACGGTAAGATTGAAAAGCATAATATAAGGGTTAAACGAAAATGATAAGGATTAAAAAATATTCAAAAAATTTCTAAAAATTATTGGATGTTTGGTATTTGGACCAGAATGATCTTATATTTTTATCAAATAAGTTTTGGAACATTTTTAATCGTAATGGAAATTATAATAAATTGATATTTTGAGAGATTCCTAAAGTGCCTCCTCCTCTCTTATAAAAGGGCACCTCCTCCCTCTTCTCTTCACTCCATTTTGAGCATCAAAGCTCATCCAAACCCTTCCAATTTCGATTATAAACATCCCAATTTAAATTCTATGGGTGATTTCCTTCTCAAATTTCCATTTATAGTGCCCCAGGGGGGAATT
Organism: Viscum album; assembly: GCA_963277665.1. Lineage (NCBI taxonomy): Eukaryota > Viridiplantae > Streptophyta > Magnoliopsida > Santalales > Viscaceae > Viscum > Viscum album. The sequence goes on from OY728120.1 coordinate 792,685,543, forward strand.
TAAAGGAGGCACGTCGAGGAAGAGGTAATCTCTTCTATCGATTTTTTCAAATTTTGTTCTTCTTATATTTCCTTTTATTTAGTTGTTTCTTTATAAAGTAATAATATCAGTATAAATAATATAATGATATGTTATTATAAATATAATATAACACTATTTCAAATACTAACCATCTATTGAAAAATGAAATCATCACACGTGCGTACATATGGCTTACCATATCCACGTTGTGGTGTAATATGTTTTTCACCACCACCATACATGGATGGGTATAATGGTGTAAATAATTACTATATATTATTATTATAACATTATACTAATTCAAAGATATTATACACTATCCAATTCAATACCATTCTACAATTATGAGAATGATATCATCACTCGTGCGTATGTATGACTTACCGTCTCCATGACATGATTAGATTAATTCTCCACATTAATCATTCAAGAATGATTATAAATTATATATAATAAATAATTATGAAATATAATACATAATAATTCTACTTTATTTATGTATATATATTTCATTTTTATACTTCCATTCAATTTAATAAAGAAACGAAAACAGAGTTCATGCATATGTACGACCTACCATTTCCAGAAATAGTGTATTCCATTCCATTTAACTATCTATTATATATGTATTTATATATTGAATATAAATAATATATAAATCAGGTTTTACATTATGTATGTATTAAAGTCATTATATACGTAATAATATCAAGAATAAAAATTCAAAAACATGGATGATAAATAAAATGATTATTAATCAAAACGTTGATTTAACATGGAATTTATATATGAATGGGTAATATATAGTCATATGTGAGTCATATATGATATCATAAATATTATTATGGTTCTATTAAAAGTCTATAATATGTTTAAATCCACTATAAAAATGTTTTGGTCACATATAGAAGAAATCCTACCTAATGTAATGGATAATTTTCAAATATCTTTTTAATTTGAGGTTGTTTATGCGTAATTATTTACTAGGATTATTTTTTTCATCTATGTCCATGTATTCTAAATATGTTTTCATAAAATGTTTACTATTATTCTATGTATTTTAAAGTCATTTTACCCATTTTTTACTTTTACTACTTGGTATGGAAGGAATTTTTTTATTCGTTACCATATGAGGTACTTTTTGACTTTTCCGACAAAAGTACAAGGGGAATGTGTTTTTTAAATTATAAGGCATGAATAGATTTTCATGGTTTCAGGATGCCTTATTTCCAAAAAAAATCCTCTGCTCTATTTCAATTTTATTTTCAACTAAATTCTTTTATTTTGAAATTGTGCAGCATTTTGAGAAAAGGAAACATTTTTTAAGAGGAAAGTATATTTTCCTTAAGAACTAAGTTCAAGTGGTTTATCAAAACTATTTTCCATATTCGATGATAATATTTTAAATAGGGTTATGTTTCTATCCCTATTATTACTATGATTTTATTTTATTAATTATGGAATGATTTTTTATATGGATTATGATATGATGTAATGATGTTTAAGAAACACATTATATTTTATTGGTTATGCTATGATGAATTATTTATGTTTTTTTGGAACTTGTAAGAATGATTCTATTATGGGATAGTGGGACCAATATATCCCTCCAATTCATTGGGAAAAGATTTATATCTCATGAGATAGAAATTATTATAATGACCAATAAATCGGGTTTAGTAATACATGACTGGAATGGTAGGTAAACCCAGTTCAGTAATGGAATTTTTCCACTATGATGGTCTGGGAAGAAATGCCTTGGATACTATGAAAATAATATTATGTTATTATTATTTTTCCACAATTACATGTTTTATGAAAATTATATTCTATCATGTTTAATGTTACTTTATGATCTATGTCTTAGGTACTACCATGATTTATTTCATGACACAAGATTTTGATTTTTAAACGTTATGTTCATTTTTTTATGTTCAAATTTTTATGGTTTGTTTTATGTTCTCCATGTTTATCCTTACTAAGAATTTGAGCTCACCCTTTTATATTTTTCCCCTAGGATATAAAGAATGGTTTTAGGTATGAAAACAAAAGGGTAAAATCTTTATTAGAGATGTTTAAGATCATTCACCATGATTAGAATATTATGTTATGAGTTTTCAAAGAAACTAAACAAATATTATCAGTGGGTGCCTGTTTCTGTGATGTATTAATTATTCAACAAAATAGATGTAATGTCTATGTATATCAAGCTTCAGTCTCTACTGTTAGTATTATAGCAATGTTTTAGTCAACCTTTGGAATCTATGATGTGAAAACATTATTGAGAACCCTGTATATATTTCTAAGTATGTGTCTAGGGATGTCTTATACATAAGTAAAGTATAGGTTATAATCCTAGTGTTTTTGTGATAATCATGAATTACCAAGGATTAAACCTAAGATATCATAGATTGAAATATTTTAAGAAATTTACCTTACATATGTTTTTTTAATCTCTGATATTTATTTATCACACATTTCATTCTAGTATTATTGAATATCCATCACTATATAGAACATGGCTAACCATTAAATGATTCAGATGTGGAAATTATGTGAGTAATGAAGATCAATTTCCTATATAAAAATATTATAAATAAAATCATGATGATGGTATGATTTTTGGTCATACATGTAGTACCCCAGTTTCTATTATGTAGCCCTTAATTTATGATTTCCTTGGTTTTAAAAGTTAAGGGTGACATATGGGAGAGTCGGGAGATCCTGGATTGAAGTTTGAAGCAAAGGGGAAGCCGCACGGGCAGCGCACGGTTTGTCTAAACCGTGCGACCGAACCGTGCATGGAGGACTGGGGAGGTAGTGGCTTCCGCATGGTCAGTGCACGGTTAAGGGAAACCATGCGACGAGGTCATGCGAGAAGGGTGGCTGAGGCAGTAGCTAACGCATGGTTAGCGCATGGTTTCTCAAACCATGCGGACTAACCGTGTGGTCACTTAAATTAGATCATTAAATTGTGGATCTAACTCGTTTTTGCCTCTAATTGCCTCATTAGAGCTCTTAAGCATCCATAACTCAGGATTACTCTCCCTTGAAGGTTGGAAAACTTCTCCCAAGCATTCTGGAGGCAATCTGAAGGCTTCTCTTGGCAAATCGAAGCAGGATTCTTGAGGTATTTGATCGTTCTCCTTCGTTCTTGAATCGTTTTTTAGATCTACTTAGATCTACTTCTCCCTTTATCTAGGTTTCTTAGATCTATGTCTGTTATGGGTAGACCTAAGTATGTGGATGCCAAATATGTTGAGATTTGGTCTTGGTTTTATTAGTAGAAGAGATCTAAAAAGTATTCATGGAGATTTGACCCGGTGTTCTTGAGAATTCTTCGTATCTTTCTTGGTTTCACCTTTTGTTGAGGTATGTGGCTTCACTCTCGGCTCCTCTAGTGAGAATTGGTTGTCTTAGTTTCAAATTGGTTATTTTAATGGTATTTATTGTGAAAATCATGGAATAAATCTTCTTGAGTGATGATTTATGGTTTTGATGAAATTGAAAAATCTTGGTGAATTGTCTTGCAAAGTGAATTGACTATTTGAATTTAAAATGTTGATTTTAAATTATTAAATTGCTGAAATTGTAAATGGTTTGATGAGAAATGGGATTTCAATAAAAAGGATGTTTTATTGAAATGGTTTGAGATTGAAATGACTTTGATGGATTTGGTTTTCAAAAAAAGGGAGTTTTATTGAAATGGTTTGAATTGGTTGAACACACTTGGTTTTGATGGAAAATGGTTTTCAATAAAAGTTGTTTTATTGAAAGGATGGTTTTGGCATGATTGTTGGGAATATGTGGTGTGTGTGTTCATGTTTCATATACGAGGCTTGGTTGAAATAGGACCTTGTGCTCGGTGCCAAACATTTAACGGAATATGGGACTTTTAAGTACAAGGCTTGGTTGAAATATGACCTTTTGCTTGGTGCCAAAGGTGTAATGGCACACGATAAATAATTACCATGTGATGACTTGGTAGATTGACGAGAGACTGCTCATGAGTATGGAAATTTCATAATGAAGCATGCATGTTTGATTTCACGGGTTTGTGAAATGGTTGGGTATGTCAAAACGGGATGTTTGTAAAATGGTTTGGAAATTTGTTTGGTTATTTTTATGGAAAAATAACGTGTTGGAAAATTTGGTTTAACTAGAACTTGGAAGCTTTTGAGCATGGATGATTTTGGAAAACTTTTTTATATTTCTTTATAAACTTTTTTGGAGAAATTGTTTTGTATAAATTGTTTTTATATAAATGTTGCTAACTCTTCTATCCTAGTGGCGTGAGTAGGGAAGTCATTGGGGAAAACCTACTGAGTTTTATACTCACCCCTGCTTTGGCACTTTGGTGCTTTTGTAGATGTTGTATTCCGAGACACAGGTAAAGGTAAAGAATATCGTTACTAGTGGCTCGTGGTGATGTGTGGGATATGTTGTGTAGCTTAGAGCTTGTGGACCATGAAGTCGTGGTGTCTTTTGAGAGACTTGAGTTGTTCTTCCTCTTTGTATTTAGATGTTTGGTTTGGTCTTCCGCTATTATGTACTCTAATATGGTTTAACATAAATGAAGTTGTTGATTGGTCTTTCATTTGTTCATGCTTCATATAGTTAATGGTTAATAGATGGGTTTATTTCTTAAAGGGTAAATCGTCCCCCACTTGCATTGAAACCCTCTGGCATTTATTTCCAGCCTTTTTCACCTTGGGGATGTCTCTTAAGGCCTAGTAATGACTCGTTAAACTCTCAAGACAATGGGAATTGGTGGGTCATTACAAATGGTATCAACTTGTTCGGTCCTTACCTAACAAGTAGTCATCAATGTTCTCGGTCATGGAGTTGAAATTCCTTTTCATCTATTCCTTGGGTTGGAATCTTAGACAGAAGTAGGATTGTCGGAACATGAAATGTATAGCATAAAAGGACTTAGCTAACCCGTTTATGCTGAACATCAAGTTACCAGGGTGTTGGGTACATAAGTGTTTTGGATACACTTCTAGAGTCTTGGTAACCTCATTGTCGTGGGTTTAGCCAATGAGAGGAGCATGACATTCATGGTAGAGGAATCTCTTCCCACTAAGATTTCATATCTCATTGTGAGAAATGAGTAAGAATTTTGTGAAAGGTGACAATTTTTTAAAAATGCAGGAATTGTTTTCAACCAAAATACTTTGAAAACATGGTATTTGGTGTATTTTGAAAATGGATTTATTTCCAAAAAATTGTGTTGAATGTTTTCAAAAATAGTAGAACATGGAAAAAGGTTTGTTTGAGAACAATGTTCTGATAGTTGATGTGATAGAATTTGAAATGCTAAAATAACAGTTTCTAGCGAGTGAGATTGATGGAGTTTGTTGTTGGTTTAGAAAAATGGAACCTGGTAGGGGTCGTCGAAACCAACCCGAAGAAGCTGCGGAAAATGTGGTTGCACCGGAACTACGTGTGAACCAAGAGCTGGTTCAGATTATTGTCCAAGCTTTTCAAGTTATGGATATGGGGAACCAGAGGAATGAGCCATGACATGTGGATCATACCATCCAGATCATGAAGCAAAATCCACCGAACTTTCGGGGTGATGCTGAACCCAAGAAAGCGGAGGTGTGGCTATGCAGGATGAATCGTATATTCGATTTCATCGGCACACCAGTAGAGCTAAAAGTAAAGTTGGCGACTTATATACTCGAAGATCTTGCATGTCAGTGGTGGGATTTAGTGGTGCAGGCTAAATTAGATGAAGGCCTTACATGGGAGGATTTTGAAGAATTGTTTAACAAACAATTCTATCCTCACATGTTCAAGATCCATAAAATGATGGATTTATTCACCTTGAAATAGGAGAGCCTCTCTGTCAAAGATTATGTAGCTAAGTTCATGAATTTAGTCTGTTTTTCACCAGAGGTTGCGGAAAGTGCTTCTTTGAAGGCACGCATCTTTGAATCGGGGCTAAGGCAGAAGATTCGATCGAATATTCCGTTGCTCTGTATTATAGATTATACAGAGATAGTGAATAGAGAAACAGTTTCTGAACGTGATATCTCGAGATCGATAGGAGGAGGCATGATGATACCCATGGGAATGGGTGGGAACTCCAATGTTGGGAACAAGAGGAAGAGGGACACTAACTTCTAAGGTGGGAGTGTGAATCAGAACCATACGGCGGGATCAGTCAACCTTCCTCCATGACCCCAGAGCAAAGAAGGTTGATTTCAATGTGTTTCGACTGATCACATGAAACGAGAATGTACAGCACCACCGAGAGTATGCCACAATTACAAAAAGATGGGGCATCTTTAGTGATATTGTCGTAGTGCTCCACGGTCGGGTGTTTGGGACACTTCTTTGGCATCATAAGCATCGTATGCTTCGACAGGGCGAGGACAGAAAAATCAGTCTCTCCAGAAGAACAGAGCTAGTTATGGTGATTCTAGGAATACCATGAATCCTCAGGCAGGGAAATCTCAACAAGGCAATAATGAGAAAAGTGTAGCAACAAAGCAATTGTATGGAGCCAAGCAGATGATGGTCGATGATCAGGCTGGACCATCTACAGTGAGAGGTATGATTCTTTTGAATTCTACCCTCATGAAAGTGTTGTTCGATACTGGTGCATCGCATTCTTTTCTTTCTTCTCGTATTTCTTATTTTCTGAACTTAAAACTGGAAATGATGCCTTCTGTGATAAAACTTAAAACTCCTCTTGGTAAAATATAATGTAGAGCCTTTGTGTATAAATCATGTTCCATAACTATTGATGGAGATGAACTGAAATGGGATTTCTCTGTGCTGGAGATGGATGTCTATGATATAATCTCGGGTATGGATTGGTTGATAAAGTTCAGGGCTCACATCGACTGCTATAGCAGAACAGCCAGTTTTGCGACTGAGGATGGCGTTGAGCATCTATTTATTGAAGAAAGAGTGGTGAAGGCAGGTGCAACAGGCTTGTTGGCACTAGTAGTGGAAATGATCGCTTACCAGTTGGCTACATTAAACTTGTAATTGATGGATGAGATCGCGAATAACAGTTTTCCAGTAGTCGTAGATCAATTTACTGATGTTTTTCTTGAAAACTTCTCAGGGTTACCACCTATGAGAAAAGTGGAGTTTTCGATTGATCTCCTTCTGGGGACCAGTCATATCTCACTTCCATCTTATAGGATGGTACCAACGGAGTTAAAGGAATTGAAAGTGCATTTGGAAGAACTGGAAAGTAAAGGTTTTATTCGGCCAAGCATGTCTCTATGGACAGCACCAGTTTTGTTTGTAAATAAAGTAGATAGAACTTTGATGCTATGTGTGGATTATCATAAACTGAAACAAGTTACGATAAAGAATAGATATCAACTTCCATGCATTGATGACCTGTTTGATCAATTGAGGGGAGCTCAGTGGTTCTCCAAGATTGACTTGTGGTCGTGATATCACCAGTTGTGAGTTTGGAAGGGGATATTCCGAAGACAGCCTTTAGAAGTAGATATGGCCACTATGAATATGTACTCATGCCTTTTGGTCTTACGAATGCACCAGCGGTCTTCATGGATTTGATGAATTGGATATTTCATCCATATCTGGATTCTTTTGTTGTGGTGTTTGTGGATGCCATATTGGTGTATTCAAGAACAAGGGCTGAGCATGAGCAACACTTGGCGATAGTGTTGGAAATCTTGAGAGACCATCAGTTGTATGCCAAATTATCAAAGTATGATTTTTGGATATAAGAGGTACATTTTCTAGGCCATGTTTTTTTTGAAAAAGGTGTTTCAGTGGATCTAGAAAATATAGAAGTTGTTCTTTCATGGCAACCGCTGAAGAATGTATTTGAAATATAATGTTTTCATGGTCTAGTTGGTTATTACCAATGCTTTGTACGTGACTTCTCATGACTAGCTTCACCTATGACCGCATTAACAAAGAAGAACATTTCATTTCAATAGACTAAGGAATGTCCGAGATCTTTTCAAGAGTTGAAATTTGATCTTACATCAGCACCTATCTTAATATTTCTAGAATTAGGGAAATGATACGTGGTGTATTGTGATTCTTCAGGATCAGGGTTGGACTGTGTTCTCATGCAGGGAGACCATGTTATTGCTTATGGTTTAGGGTAGTTGACGGTGCATGAGAAGAATTACCCAACACATGATTTGGAGTTAGCTTCAGTCGTCCTTGCTTTGAAAACATGGAGACACTATCTCTTTGGTGAGAAATTTTCTGTGTTTATGGATCACAAAAGCTTGAAACACATTTTCTCATAGTAAGATTTGAATCTGAGGTAGAGGAGATGGATGGAGTATCTTCAAATGTTCGACTTTGACTTAATGTATACACCGGGTACGGGCAATTTGGTGGTCGATGAATTAAGCAGGAAGTCGTATGCTCAGTTAGAAAAGGAAGATTTAGATGAATGGTAGTTGATGTCAGTCTAAGCCGACATGCATGTGGAATGTGAAGACTGAGGTGATGTTGTTGTTTTCTTTTCAGCTACACTTGTTCCTGATTTGGTAGAGATAGTAAAGGAGGCATAAGCATCCGATGTAGACCGTGTTGCATTGAGTTCAAAACTCAATGGTGGGGAGACTATTGAGGTATGGAAGTTGGATGGTAGTTCAGTCTTGTGTTTCAGAGATCGGATGGTTGTACCCATGGTTTTTCAGGAACAACTCCTTCATGCTTACCACCATTCGAGATGTGTTGTACATCCAGGTACACAGAAGATATATAAGGCATTGAAGGTGCAGTTTTGGTGGAGCGGCATGTAAAGGAAAGTGGCCGAGTTCGTCTCGGGATGCTTAACTTATCAGCAGGTTAAAGCAGAGCATCAGAGACCAGATGTTATCTTAAAGTATTTACTGATCCTAGTGTGGAAATGGTATCATATAGAAATGGATTTTGTTACAGGTCTTCCAAGAACGGTATGGAAACACGATGCCATTTGGGTGATAATGGATTGTCTAACCAAGTCGTCCCATTTTATCCCTATTCGTGAAACTCATATGGTTGAAGATCTTTCAAAAATATATATCTGAGAAGTGGTAAAAAGGCATGGTGTACCTATGTCTATAGTCTCAGATAGAGATCTGAGGTTCACATCTCGTTTCAGGAAATCATTACAGCAGCCATTGGGACTCAGTTGACAATGATCACGGCGTATCATCCTCAGACGGATGGGCAATCCGAGCGGATGATACAAACGTTGGAAGATATGTTGTGGGCTTGTGTAATGTATTTTGGTGGCTCATGGGAGGAGCATATACCCTTAGTGGAATTCTCATACAATAACAGCTATCAAGCCTCGATACGCATGGCTTCATTTGAAACATTGCATGGGTGTCCTTGTCGTTCTCCACTATGTTTGTTGGAAACTGGTGAAACTTCACTAGTTCGGCCAAGCCTTGTCCAAGGAACAATGGAGAAGATTCAGTTGATTTAAAAGAGTATGGAGATGATACATAGTTGTCAGAAATCTTATGCGGATCATTGCTGAAGACCGTTATCATTTGCGGTGAGTGATCATGTCTTTTTGAGAATCTCTCCAAGGCTTGGACATCGTCGTTTTGGGAAGCAGGGAAAATTATCTCCTCATTATATAGTCCCTTTTGAGATACTGTAATGGGTTGGAGAGGTGGCATATCGGTTGTCATTACCACCACGGTTTAGTGCAGTGCACAATGTGTTCCATGTATCTCAGTTGATGAAGTATCAACCCGATCCTGACCATGTGATCTTATGGGATCGCGTTGACCAAGATCTAGATGCTTTGTTGGTACATATCCCGGGGCAGATTGTAGATAGGTAGGATAAAGTCTCTCATGGAAAAATCATCGGTCTCGTATGGGTTTTGTGGCATCATGGTCAGATTTAGGAAGAGACTTGGGAACATGAGAAAGAAATGAAAGAGCAGTGGCCAGAACTCTTTCAGACAAGAAATGGTTTTCTACTTTCCGGGGACAGAAAGTCCAATGGTGGGGAGAATTTAGTACCCCCGGTTTCTGGTATTTAACCCTTAATTGATGCTTTCCTTGGTTTTAAAAGTTAAGGGTGATGTATGGGATGGCTGGGAGATCTTGGATTGATGTTTGAAGAAAAGGGGAAGGCGCACGGGTGGCGCATGGTTTTTCTAAACCGTGTGACCGAATCGTGTGTGGCTAACTGGGGAGGCAGTGGCTTCCGCACGGTCGGTGCACGGTTAAGGGAAATCATGCGATGAGGTCATGCATGAAGGGTGGTTGAGGTAGTAGCTAATGCACGGTTAGCGCACGGTTTGTCAAACAGTGCGGACTAACCGTGCGATCACTTAAATTAGATCCTTAAATTGTGGATCTAACTCGTTTTGGCCTCTAATTGCCTTATTAAAGCTCCTAAGCGGCCACAACTCAGGATTACTCTCCCTTGAAGGTTGGAAAACTTCTCCCAAACGTTTTGGAGGTGATTCGAAGGCTTCTCTTGGTGAATCGAAGCCGGATTCTTGAGATATGTGATCGTTCTTCTTCATTCTTGAATGGTTTCTTAGATCTACTTAGATATACTTCTCCCTTTCTCTCGTTTTCTTAGATCTATGCCTGTTATGGGTATACCTAAGTATGTGGATGCCAAATATGTTTAGATTTGGTTTTGGTTGTGTTAGGATAAGAGATCTAAGGAGGATTCTTGGAGATTTGACCCGATGTTCTTGAGCGTTCTTCGTCTGTTGCTTGGTTTCGCCTTTTGTTGAGGTAGGTGGATTCACTATCGACTCCTCTTGTTAGAATTGGTTGGCTTAGTTTTAAATTTTTTATTTTAATGGTATTGATTTTGAAAATCATGGAATAAATATTCTTGAGTGATGATTTATGATTTTGATGAAATTGTGAAATCTTGGTGAATTGTCTTGAAAAGTGAATTGGCTATTTAAATTTAAAATGTTGATTTTAAATTATGAAATTTCTGAAATTGTAAATGGTTTGATGAGAAATGGGATTTCAATAAAAAGGATGTTTTATTGAAATGGTTTGATATTGGAATGACTTTGATGGATTTGGTTTTCAATAAAAAGGGAGTTTTATTGAAATGGTTTGAATTGGTTGAACACACTTGGTTTTGATGGAAAATGGTTTTCAATAAAAGGTATTTTATTGGAAGAATTGTTTTTTCATGATTATTGGGAATGTGTGGTGTGTGTGTTCATGTTTCATATACGAGACTTGGTTGAAATAGGACCTTGTTCTCGGTGCCAAACGTTTAATGGCACATAGGACTTTTAAGTACGAGGCTTGATTGAAATATGACCTTGTGCTCGGTGCCAAAGGTGTAATGGAACAGGGGAAATAATTACCTTGGGATGACTTCGTAGATCTATGAGAGACCACTCATGAGTATGGAATTGTCATAATGAAGCATGCATGGTTGATTTCACGGGTTTTTGAAATGGTTGGGTATATCAAAACAGGATGTTTGTAAAATGGTTTGGAAATTTTTTTGGTTATTTTTATGGAAAAATAAAGTGTTGGAAAAGTTGGTTTATCTTGCACTTGGATGATTTTGAGCAAGGAGGGTTTTGGAAAACTTGTTTATATTTAGTTATAAACTGCTTTGGTGAAATTGTTTTATATAAACTGTTTTTATATAAATGTTGCTAACTCTTCTATACTAGTGGCCTGAGTAGGGAAGTCATTGGGGAAAACCTACTAAGTTTTATACTCGCCCTTGATTTGGAACTTTAGTGCTTTTGCAGATGTTGTATTCTGAGACACAGGTAAAGGTAAAGCATCTCATTAGCAGTGGCTTGTGGTGATGTTTGGGGGATGCTGTGGTGCTTAGATCTTGTGGACCATAGAGTCATGGTGTCTTTTGAGAGTCTTGAGTTGTTCTTCCACTGTGTATTTTGATGTTTGGTTTGGTCTTCCGTTGTTGTGTAATATGATGTTTTTTAACATAAATGAATTTTTTGATTGGTCTTTCATTTTTTCATGAATCATTTAGTGAATGGTTAATGGATGGGTTTATTTCTTAAAGGGTAAATCGTCCCCCACGTGCATTGAAACCCTCCAGCATTTATTTCCAGCCTTTGGCGCCTTGGGGATGTTGCTTAAGGCCTAGTAATGACTCGTTGAACTCTCAAGCCAATGGGAATTGGCGGGTCATTACAATACACCTTAGGATAAAGAAATTTTAAATGACAAGTGAAAGGTGTGTGATGTTCTTTCAGTACTATTTACATTAAAGATAAGAATATTAGGTTGAGAAACCTTACGACATGATTCATATTTTAGGAAATACAAATATTATGGATACTGAGTAATGGTTTAAGAATAATGTTAGATTATTGAGGAGTATATGTTTCATAATTCAAAGATAATGTTATATGAATCATGAAATATATGATTGTTTTCAGTATATTTTTTTCATTAAGGATTGGAAAGGATATGTTGAATAGTTATAAGGAGCCAAAAAGTTTGATTTAAAGGTAATATGATGTACTTAGAGAACATGCGATTAATGGAAAGATAACCCTTAATATCCCCCTTTTATTCAAATAATGATTTCTAGATAAAGATATGTTAGATTTGAATAAGTAAATTGGATGATGCTATTTTATTGGGATCTAATTAAGGGATTATTGACATGTGGGTTATGCTATCATGGATGAAGTATACTACTTCTTTAGTCTTAAGGAATATATCCAATAAATTTTGGAATAAGGAAACTTGCATGTTTTCAATAAGGATATATGGTTATTTTGGTTATTACTATGAATCAATAGAATACATGATTAAAGTATTAAAATGTTTGTAATGTGATAACAAAGAACCATCTTATGAGATATAGGAGATAGATGTTATTTCAATATAATTTATCTATTTCTAAAGTTTTATATATTTAGTTTTTGGAAGGATTATAATGTTATCCGTTGATGGATAGAATATGTTATATTCTGATTGAAGTTTGTTAGATTACTGTATTATCTCACTATTTGTGGACATAATAATATTTGATAACATGTTCTAAGCTTTTGTTGAGACATATGTAATAACCTATCATTCTATCACATGATCTGCTAACACTTCAAGAATAAAAATTTTAACTTCATTTCATTAAATAATATATAATGTGTAAATTGTTCATGGAATGACCAATGGTGAGATTTTAATGAAATAAATTATGTATTTTTTTTAATTAAAAACTTCCTCAAATTTAGGAAAAAGATAATAAAACCAAAAAAATTATACTAGTACCTTCTTATCTGAGGAATAAGATGGTCCCTTAAATCATCACAGATTTATGTATTTCTGGTAGTTAACTTTTTCAAAACCTCATTCTCTATCAATATCTATCAGAACATGACGATTATATTTATATTCCATATCCATGTTTTCACTCCCCACCTATGTTCTCTTACATGGAATCTATGAGTTTAGTTACTTTGGGTAACCATTATGTTTCTAAATTTACTTTTTAAACATATGTTTTAGTATTACTTTTTAATATGTGGGTTTCCATGAATGAAATTTTCTAGTAATAAACCATTTATAACCCCGATGAATTTCAAGAGAAAAATTCATTTTAAGGGGGGTAGAATATAACACCCTGAGATTTTATGAGATATATTATTTTTAATTTCTTTGATGTCTTGTATTGTATGCTACACCAAGATTAGAATGCTTTATACGCAACACCGTATTATATTGCAGTATACGCAATACTATTCTTGGCTTATGTTGCACACAATTTCAAGTTCTTTTGGTAGAATTCATTTCACGCAACACTGAGTATAGATTTTGTTCAATATATAAATGAAATAATTTTTTATTATGTTATATGCAACATCAAAGGGATATTTCACTACACACAACACTAACTTGTCTAGCGTTACCCACAAGAGCATCCTTTATCGATAGCTTGCGTTGTACGCGATACTGAGTTTCGCTTAAAAATGATATATTATTTAAATATTATTATTTAATAGGATATAAACTAGACATTATGAATATTATTAACCAAATTTTTAATTTTATATATCATTTTCATTCATCTTTCCCATTTTCTATAACATGATCTGAGAAAAAAATAAATTTGTCGGATAAAAGAAGTATTTAAGAAAATAGTTTGTTGCCTTATAATGTCGCTCCCATTTTAAATGTAGTTTTTGACACTTTTATAAGTTAAATTTTACAAAATAAACTTCTTATTTGGAAGAAATACATAAAAATTTACTTTTTTATTTTTATAATAAAAAAAAATTTAATGAATATTTAGAAAATACTGCCCGAATGGCCCGAAGGCCTTCATTTTATATTGATTTTTTGATAACCCTCCTTTAAAGGGATGAGGGGGAACCCTTACAAGGCCCATAGGCTTAGAGAATACATGGAATATAGGCTTAGGAGATTACATGAACCAAGGGTCTTAGGAAGTTCAACTAGACTATCTACAAGGAACAGCCCCTCCCCAGCCTCTGCATCATGATAGTAGCTCTCCACCTTCGCATGGTCATCTGTCTAGGATTACTATGTAATCACATGCTGGTCATGATGGCATAGTCATACCCTCTCATTCTGACAAATCCATTTGGTTCTACTATGGTGAGTACACCTACTATAAATCCTCTTCTAGGGCTACTTCTTTTTTGTAGAATCTATCTGGGTCAATTGCATGTGGCCCGAAGGCCTTGAGGTGGCCCGAAGGCCTTCATGGTGGACCAAAAGCCCTACTGACCCGAAGGCATGGGTGGCCCAAAAGCCTTAAGGAATCCAAGCCCAAACCGGTGGCCCAAGGTGAATAGTTTCAACTGCTATAACACTGAACAATACCTGCTACAGTAACTGCTACAACACCTGCTACAATACCCGCACAGTGTACAGTTCTGCTACAATACCTACACAGTGTACAGTTCTGCTACAGTACCCACATAGTGAACAGTCCTGCTACAGTGCCTACTACAGTACCTGATACGGTACTTCTACAGTACCCACGGAAATATGCCTCTACCTAGTTTTGAACCTGGGTCTCGTGGATGCACTTAAGGATACCTCACCAACAAGGATGAGGCTCATGTGCGAATAGTTAAAAAATATTGCATATTAATTCAACACTAATTTTTTTATTTAATTTATTTATATAGTTATATTATCTTTTTAATTGGTTTTAAATTTTAATAAGATTATATTTTTATCATTTAATCCAATTTTGGTCATTAGAATTAATTTCACTTTAAAATTGGACATTAACACATGTCAATATTTTGATAGTTATTACTTCTTAAATAACAAACATTATTTAGTTTTGACAATGTGAATTAATTTTAACACATTCCCTAATACAATTTTATGTAATATTTCTGACCATGGGAATCTTTGTGTCGATTTTGGGAACCCATTTATTCACTTGGATGTGGAAATGACATTTTATAATAATTAATTTAAAGTAAATATAATTATATCCTAAACATATATCTTTTACAAAATTGATTTTAATATAGGGTTATATAATCTATATCTATGTCTATAAATAGTACTTATATATATATAAATATTTCCAAAATCATGGTATTTTATTTATAATTTGTAGAAAATAAATATATTTATTTATTTATGACAAAATTATTATGTAGTGATTACCTAATTAATGAAAGATTCAAATAAATGAATTTATAAATATTAAAATAAATTGAATTAGAACATTTTGATTCCATAAAAAAATTTATGGATGACATTGAAATATTAGGTAAGAGTTAATTCCTTTGGTTCGAAGTAATAAAGTTGTTATGATTTTTTAAAAAAGTCAAGTATGAATAGTGTCCACCATTAACATAATTCATAACTTAAAACATAAAATAGTTTATTAAATGATATTAAATTCCTAAAAATATATGATTCAGAAAAATGGTTAAAATAAGACCAAATATGTCAGAAATAACTTTTTGTGGGTAGTTTTACATGATATGGTAATTACATTAACCAACAACGTGTAAATAACATGATATCATGGTATGATTAAAAAGCGTAAAATAAGGGTTAAACCAAAACGATAAGGGTAAAATAATATTCAAAACATGTCAAAAAATTATTGGATGATGGGTATTTGAACCAAAAACATATTATCCTCGAATTAAATACATTTTGGATGATTTTTAATCTAAATTGAATTTATTATAAATTAATATTTTGAGAGATTCCTAATGTGTCTCTCTCCTCTCTTATAAGAGGGAACCTCCTCCCTCTCATCGTCAATCAATTTTGAACCTTCAATATTGGCCAATCCCAACCCATTTCTCTTCTCAGATTACATAGTTATATTCTAGAAGTTCTTTCCTTCTCAAAATACCAACTGTAGTGCCCAAAGAGGAAATTTAAAGGAGGTACGTCAAGGAAGATGTAATCTCTTCTATCGATTCTTTCAAATTTCTTTCTTTTCCTATTATCTCTTTTTTTTTGTTTCATTATATTTTAATAACATAAATATAAATCATATAATGATATGTTATTATATATATGAGGCAACCCAATTTCAACATCTATCCATCATATGAAAAATAAAATCATCGCGCGTGCATACGTACTACTTAGCATCTCCACAACAAGGAGTAATCTATTTTTCACCACCACCTTAAATGGATGAGTATAAGAGTATAAATAATGACTATATATTATAATTATAACATTATAATAATTATATTATTTTATAAACCATCTAATTAAATAATATTCAACAATTATGATAATGATATCGCCGCCCGTGCGTATGTACAGCTTACCGTCTCCACAGCGCAATAAGATTAATTATCCATGTTAACCATTATATAATGATAATAAATTATATATAATAAATATTCATGAAATATAATACATAAAAATGTTACTGTATTTAGGAATATATTTTTTATTTAGTAAATTCCGTTTAATTTAATATGTAAATGAAAACAGAGTTCATGTGTACGTACGGCCTACCGTCTCCATGAATAGTGTATTCCATTTCATTTATCTATCTATTATATATGTATTTCTATAATTAATATATATAATTAATAATTTTTTTACATTTTGGAATTAATTAAATCCTGATATAGGTAATAACATCAAGAATAACAATTCAAAACACATACTATAAACAAAATGATTATTGCCCAAAATGTTGATTTAACATGGAATTGATATATGAACGGGTAGTATAGGTTTTTAAGTGAATAATATATGATATCATAAATATTATTATGTTTCTATTACAAATTAATAATTTTTTTAAATCCACTATACACGAGTTTCATCCACATATGGACGAAATCAGACCTAAGGTAAAGGATAAGTTTCCAATCTTTTTTTATCTGATATTATTTATACGTAATTATTAACTAGGGTTATATTTATCATATATGTCCATGATTTATAAATATGTTTTCATAAAAAAAATTCTATTATTCTTTGTATTTTTATATTAATTTTTACCTATTTTTACTTTTACTACATGGAATAGAAGGAATCATTCATTTCTTTACAATATGAGGTAATTTTTGACTTTTTTGAAAAAAGTACAAGGATAATGTATTTATTAACTTATACGGAATGAAGGGATTTTTATAGTTTCATGATGTCTTATTTCGAAAAAAGTTTACTCTACACTATACCAAATTTATTTTCAACTAAATTATTTTCTTTTTAAATTTTTCCGCATTTTGATAAAAGAAAGCGTTTTTGAAGAAGAAAGGATAGTTTCCTCAAGAACTAAGTTCAAGTGTTTTATCAAAATTATTTTCCATCTAAGATGATACTATTAAATATGGTTATGTTTCTATACCTATTATTACTATGATTTTATTGTTTTAATGATAGAATTGTATTTTATATGGATTTTGTTATTATGGTATCGTGTTTAAGAAACTCATTTTATTTCATGGTTTATTCTATGATGAATGATTTATGTTTTTGTGGAACATGTAATAATGATTTCATTATGAGATTGGTGGCACCTATATCTCCCTCAAATTAATTGGTTAATGATTTGTATCTCATGATATAGACATGACTAGAATAGAAAATAAATCAAGTTCAGTAATACATGAATGGAACAGAAGGTAAACCCTATTCAGTAATGGAATTTTTCTGCTATGAGGGTATTGGTAGAAATGCCTAGGCTATGGTGGAAATCATATTATGTGATTATTAGTTCTACACAATTACATGTTCTATGCCAATTCTATTCCATCATGGTTAATGTTCCATTATGATCAATGTCTTAGGTACTGACATGATTTATTTCATGACCCAAGATTTTCATATTTAATATTTATGTCCATGTCTTTATGTTCAAATGTTTATGGTTTGTTTTATATTCTCCATTTCTACCCTTACTTAGAATTTGAGATCACCCTTTAATATGTTTCTTTTCCCGGTGTTATAAAGAATGGTTTCAGGTTGGAAATGAAAAGGGGAAGATCATTATGGGAGATGTCCTAAATCATTCTCCACAGTTAGAAGATTATGTTCTGATATTGAAAAGATAGTAAACTAATACGATCATTGGGTGTCTATTTCTGTGATATATTAAGTATTCTTAAAAATAATTTCAATGTCTATTTATGTCACACTTGGGTTTCTACAGTTGGTATTAGATCAAAGGTTTAATCAACCATTGGAAACTAGGATTTGAAAACATTAGTGATATCCCTAGAGATATTTATAAGGATGTGTCTAGGGATGTCCTAAGCATAAGTCATTTATAGGTTAAAATCCAAAAGTTTTTTTGATAATCATGAATGAACTAGAATTAAACATAAGATATCATAGATTGAAATATTATAAGTAATTTACCTTTCTTATGTTTTTTAATCTCTCATATGTATTTATCAAACTTTTCTTTCTAGACTAATTCAATATCCAGTACTATATAGAACATGGTTAACCATTGAATGTTTCTGATGTGGATATTATGGGAATAATAAAGACCCATTTACTAAGGAAAAATATCATGAAGATAATCATAACAATGGTATGAGTGTTAGTCATACTACTGAGGATAAAGATATTGTAAACGACATGTGAAAGTAATGTGATGTTCTTAAGGTATTGTTTACATTAAACCTAAGAATAATGAGGTTGAGAAACCCTAAGACATGATTCATATTTTATGAAATACAAATATGGTGGATCCTGAGTAATGGTTTAAGAATAAATTTGGATAATTGAGGTGTATTTATTTTGGAATTCAATGATTATGTTATATGAATCATTAAATATATAACTGTTTTCAGTATAAGTTTTTTCATTAAGGATTGTAAAAAATATGTTTAATAGTTCTAAGGAGACAAAAATGGTAATTTAAGGGTAATATGATATACTTGGAGAACACATGATTAAGGGAATGATAATTCTTAATATTTCCTTCATGTTTAGATAATGATTTTTGGATAAAGATATGTTGGATTTGAATAAGTAAATTGGTGATGCTAGTTTCTTGTGAACTATTAATGGAGTTATTGAAAATTGGGTTATACTATCATGGATGAAGTATATATATTTTTTAGACTTTAGGAATATAACCAATAAATATTGGAATAAGGAAACATTCATGTTTTCAATAAGGATATATAGAAATTTAGTTTGTTACCATGACTCAAGAGAATACATTATTATAGTATTAAAATGTTTGAAATGTGACAACAACAAACTACCTTATATGATATAGTAGTAATTGTTATGTTAATTTAGTTCACCCCTTTATAAAGGTTTATATTTTCAATTTTTGGAAATATTTTAATGTTATCCATTGATGTATAGTATAAGTTATATTTTGGTTAATGTTTGTTAAATTACTGTTTTATCTCATTATAGGTGGACTTAAGCATATTTGACAACATGTTCTAAACCTTTGTTGGGATAGATGGAATGAACAATCATTCTATCACATGATCTTTTAAAACATCATGAATGAAAAATTCAACATCATTTCGTTAAATAAGAGATGAAGACGAAAATGTTCAGGGAATGACCAATAGTGAGATTTTATAGAAAATAAGTAAGTATTTCTTCTCATGAAAAAATTCATCAACTTTAGGAAAAGGGTCTTGAACAAAAATATATTACACTAGTACCTTCTTGTCCGATGAATCAGATTGTACCTTAAATCATCACAAATTTATGACTTTCTAGTAGTTAACTTTATCCAAACCAAATTCTCTATAAAACATACATCAAAACATGATGATTAGATTTATCTTCTATATCTATGTATTCAATCCCAACCTATGATAACCTACTTGAAAATTGAGTGATGAGATACTTCTTCTAGCCATTATGTTTCTAAATTTATTTTTAGAATGAACTTTTAGTATTCCTTTTTAATATTTTGGTTTCTATGCAAGAAATTTTCAAGTAGTAAACCATTTATAATACTGATTAATTTCTAGGGTGAAATTCATTTTAATGGGGTAAAATGTAACACCATGATATTTTATGTGATATATTCTTTTTAATTTCTTTGATGTCTTGTATTTTACTAAACACCATGATTATTTTGATCTATTGAAAACACCATATTAGCTTGCATTATACAAAAAACTGTTCTTGGCTTGTGTTGCACACTATTTTAAGTTCTTTGGATAAAATTCATTTCACACAACACTGGGTATAGATTTTGTTCATTTTATGAACAAACTAAGATAGTATTATGTTATACGAAACACCAAAGGAATCTTTCACTATACACATCACTGACTTGGCTTATGTTACATGCAAGAGTGACCTTCCTCGATTGCTTGCGTTGTATGCGATACTGAGATTCACTAAACAATGATATAATATTAAAATATTATTATTTAGTGAGAAATAAACCAGTATTTATGAATATTATTAACCAAATTTTGAAATTTATATAACATTAGTATTCATCTTACACATTTTCTAGAACATGATACGAGAATAATATAATTTTTTGAAAAATGGAATTATTTTTTTAAAAATGGTGTTTTACTGCCTTTTGACGGAGCACCCATTTTAAATATAAATTTTGAAACTTTTTTAAGTTAAATATGAAAAAATAAGCATATCCTTTGAAAGCGGAACATAAAAATTTACTTTTTTTTAGTTTTTTGTATTTTTCTAATAAAATTAAAATTTTAATAAATAGTGAAAAACACTGCATTTTAATTCAAAACATCTTTTTTATGAAATTTATTTATACAGTTATATTTTCTTTTTAATTGGTTTAAAAGTTTAATTGGATTATATTTTTATCATTTAATCCAATTTTGGTCATTTGAAGTAATTTCAAATTTAAATTGGAGAGAAACACATGTCAATCTTTGGGAAGTTATTACTTCTTAAAAACCCCACTTTTTGGTTTTGAAGAAGAGAATTAATTTTAAATTAAGTACTGAAACTTATATATTTTTAATTTAGAAAATGGATTCCATATTTAGAATCAAAATTTTTTAATTGTGTAAATAGTTACCATTTAGTTTTGGACATAATGAATAGTAACTTTAGTAATTATTTTTTTACCATGGTTAAAGGGTAAATTTGGTAAATAAGGGTAAAAAATAATATTATAATAATATTAAAATACCATAACACATAACTTAATCATATTTTATGAGATATTTATTTCCATGTTCATCCTTTGGTTGATTTTGGGATCCCATTGATTCACTTGGATGTGAAAATGACATTTTATAAAAATTAATTTAAAGTAAAGATAATTATAACCTAAAAATATATATTTTACTGAATTGATTTTAATATAGGGTTATATAACTGATATATATGTCTCTAAATATTAATTAGAAATATAAATAGATTTCCTACATCATGGTATTTTATTAATAACTTTTAGACAATAGATAAATATATTTATTTACGACACAATTATGATGTAGTGATTACATCATTAATTAATGATTCAAATAAATGAATTTATAAATATTAACACAAATTTAATTTAAAATTTTGATTCAATCCAATAATTTTCTAGATTACATTGACATATTAGTGATGAGTTAATTCCATTGTTTTTAAGGAATCAGGTTTTTATAAAAAAAATTAAAAAAGGAATGTATGAATAGTGTCCATAATTGACATATTTTATAACATAAAACATAAAATAGTTTATTAAATGATATTAAATTAATAAAAATCCAATATTCTGAAAAATGGTAAAAATAATTTCAAATATGTAATTAATAACTTTTTTGGTTATTTTGGAATGATATGGTAATTACAATAACCCACAATGTGTAAATAACATGTTATCACTATAAGATTAAAATGCGTAAAATAAGAGTTAAACCAAAAAGATAAGGATAACAAATATTCAAAATCTTGTCTAAAAATTATTGGATGATGGTTAATCAAAACAAAATCATTTTCTCTTCGAATTAAATAAGTTTTGGACCACTATAAATCAAAATTATATTTATAGTAAATTAATATTTTGATAGATTCCTAAAGTACCCATTCCTCTCTTATAAAAGGGAAGATCCTCCCTCTTCTCTTCACTCCATTTTGAGCCATCAAGTTCGGGAAAACCCTAAAAATTTCTATAATAGGTATCCCTAGCAACATTTTAGAGGTTATAACATTCTCAAATGACCAAATCTAGTACCCTATGAGAAAATTTAAAGGAGGCACATCGAGGAAGAGGTAATCTCTTCTACCGATTCTTTCAAATTTATTTCTTATTCTATTACTTTTCATTATTTGTTTCATTATAAGTTAATAACATTAGTATCACTAATATACTGATATGTTATTATAAATATTAGGCAAAAATATTTCACCTTTTATCCATCCTATGAAAAACGAAATCACTGCGCATGCATACGTACGACATATCATCTCCACGCCATGGTGTAATACGTTTTTAACCACCACCATACATTGATGGGTATAAAGGTGGAAATAATCACTAAATATGATTATTATGACATGATACCCATTCTTAGATATTATACAAAATACACATCAAACCCATTCAACAATTATTGGAATGATATCGTCACTTGTGCGTACATACGACTTACCGTCTCCATGACGTGATTAGATTCATTCTCCACATTAACCATTCAAAAATTATTATAATGTATATATAATAAATAATCACAAAATATAAGAAATAATAATTCTTCTGTATTTCTTTATATATATGTCATTTATTTTCTTCTATTCTATTTAATAAGGAAACAAAAATAGAGTTCATGCGTACGTACGATCTTCTGTCTCCATGAATGGTGTATTCCATTTCATTTATCTATATTTTATATATATATATATTTATATAATGAATATATATAACATATAAATAATTTTTAATATTTTTTAAGTATTTAAATAATGATATAAGTAATAAAATCAAGAATAAAGATTCAAAACACGTCCGATAAATAAAATGATTGTTACCCAAAACATTGATTTAACATTGAATCGACAAATGAATGGTTAATATAAAGTCGTTAGTGAATCATATATGATATCATAAATATTATTATGGTTCTTTTAAAAATTAATAATATGTTTAAATCCACTATACATGAGTTTCAGACACATATGGAAGAAATCAAACCTAAGGTAGGGGATAATTTTCCAATCACTTTTTATCCAAGGTTGTTTATACGTAATTATTTACTGGGGATATATTTATCATCTATGTAAATGTTTTATAAATATTATTTCATAAAATTATTACTATTATTATATGTATGTTAAAACCTATTTTTACCCATTTTTACTTTTATTAAATGGTATGTATGGATTCTTTCTTTTCATTTCCATATGAAGTTCTTTTTGACATTTCCAACAAAAGTACGAGGAGAATTTGTTTTTTAACATATATGGAATGAATGGAATTTTAAGGTATCATGATACCTTATTTTCACAAATTTTTCACTATACTATTTCATGTTTATTTTCAAGTAAATTTGTTTCTTTTAAAATTATTGTAATTTTTAGAAAAGAAAACGTTTTTGAAGGATAAAGGATATTTTCCTCAATAACTAAGGTCAAATGGGATTTCAAAATTATTTTCCATCTAAGATGATACTCTTTAAATAGGGTCATGTTTCTATCCCTATTATCACTATTATTTTATTTTGTTAATGATGGAATGGTATTTTTTATGGATTCTGTTATAATGGATTGATGTTTAAGAAACAAATTATATTTCATGGGTTATGCTATGATTATTGATTTATGTTCTGTGGGACATGTATGAATCATTTCAATATGAGATGGGTGGAACCTATATCTCCCTATGATGAATTGGGTAAATATTAATATCTCATGTTATAAACATGAATGTAACTACAAGTAAATCAGGTTTAGTAATGCATGACTGGAACGGTAGGTAAACCCAGTTCAGTAATGGACTTTGTCCACTATTATAGTCTTGGATACAATGCCTTAGATACTATGGAAATCATACTATGTTCTTATTATTTTTCCAATATTACATGTTTTATGCCAATGTTATTCTATCATGGTTAATGTTCAATTATGATCCATATCTTACGTACTATAATGATTTATTTCTTGACTCAAGATTTTGATATTTAAACTTTATGTACATGCTTTTTTTTCAAATGTTTATTGTTTGGTTTATGTTATCCATTTCTACCTTATTGAGAATTTGATCTCACCCTTTTATATGTTTCTTTTACCTAGGATGTAAATAAAGGTATTAGGAAGGAAAACAAAAGAGTCAGATCATTATGAGGGATGTTGAAGATCTTTCATAATGATTAGAATATTATGTTCTCAGTTTCCAAATACACTAAACTCATATGATCGTTCGGTGTCTATTTTTTTTATGTATTAAGTATTCTGAAAAATAAATGAAATGTCCATTTGTGTTAAAATTGGGTCTCTATAATGATGAGTAGATGTGGCCTCACAAGGATTAGCTCAAGAGGAGCTGTAAGTGGGTTTTTAGTTGGGTTGTTATGTATTTATCATTTGGGTCATAATCACTATTTTTAGTTTTGAGAATTTAAATATGGATATCAAGTGTATGTATTATATATGAATAATAATATATAATTATGTGATTATATTAATGATATCCACCTTTAGTAATTGTTTGTTTTACTCTATTATATATTTATATCTGATGATGTTGTCTATTCGGTCGGTGTGGTCATCCGTTTAATGGATGAGTTATATCAAATTTTTAAGTATAAAACTATTACAAACTAGGTTATTTGTGATGAACAAGTTCTTATTGTCACTGTATGGTGACTGAGAGTGTGTTTCATGAAGGTTATAGGTGAAGTGAAAGAATCCTTTGATGATATGACAACTCATATTTTAGTCTTAATTTACATGTTCTCATTGAAGCACATGATCAAAGTGTCATGTCTAATGAAAACTATAGATTATATGACTAGATTAAAACACTAGAACCAGAAGTAGAGGATCATCACATAAAATTATTGATTAATTTATTATAAAATATAGAATTACAAAAACTTATAATTCAACATTCTTTTATGATATCATACAAAATATCTTGATATACCTTCATTTTATGGAAGGATTCAAGCATAGAATCATTTTAGAAGAGATCCAAAAGCTCACTACAATCTCGAAATGACATCATAGAATTGCAGAGTGCTAGAACGACAGATCCTAATCATTTGTGTTGTTTTTAGTTAATGGAAACATTATTTTTATTAAAGGGGGAAGAACTCTTGATGTTTTATCGAATGCATGAGAGACGAGGAAGAGAGAATTCACTCTAGAAATTGAGCATGTCTCTCTCTATCTATTTTAAAACCCAAAAGTTATTTAAAAAAGATTAATAATTAGATATTTATTATTATTGGTTTACAGTTCTCAGGTCACAAACAAACACATAATCATATTTAATATTCTAATGTGTCCCCATGGCCGTTAATAATAATAACATCTTTTTAATCACATGAAATTTGAAAAACATTATGAATATAAATATATATGATTTATACCATTTCAATCGGACCATTAATCTTTGTTCTCATTCCCTAACCAACATTTATCAATCCCCAAACAATGATTATTTAATAAATAAATGTAAATGAATTATTATACAATAAATTTAATAAATATTATATTTACAAAACTTGCTAATAAATATTTATTATTATTATTAAACTCTCATATTCTTTTAAATAATTTGTTATTAAATTATTCTGATCAACCAAACCAGAATAAATATTATTTATTCCAATTTGTAAAATTTAATACCTAAATTTAACTAAGATTGAAAATACACTGAGTGTGTGCCCCTCTAGGCCTATTTCTCAGTGGAATTTGGTATAACCACCAAATGTCTGTGGTTAACATCTTTAAACACATCAAGGATCCCATATAGAAATAAGTTAATGTCATAATGACATCCAACCTCTTATGAACACTTTTCACGTAATATAATCCTTTTACAATAATATCTTTAATCACATAGGTTGCATGACGGTGCCATCAACCTTAATGATTGATTTATCATTTTGTGAATTTTTTAGAATAAACTCCCCTAGTGAACAACATGGACATGGATTAATGTAATAAATTATATTCCCGTAAAATTGACTGATATATTGGCTTCTATCAAGGGAAATAAGGGATATATCCATTCATTATTTTTTTATTGATGAAATATAACAAGTAACACACCCAATATATCCTACCTCACTATAAACATATTTCATCATAGTTTTTTTTCAATACATTAATGAGTGTGAGTATGGATATCCAATAAAGATAATCATAATTTATAAGGATCAATACACACATCCATATATAAGAACATCCAATGACACATGAAATATAGATTTCTTATTGATGAATATATTTTCCTAACCTCCTATATTAGATATTAAAAAAAACTGAATGCCATGAGAGGGTGTATCAATGTCTCCTTATCCTCCTACCCCTGATACCTTGTATCATCTTTTTCCATTCAGATATTATCATCTGACCAAAGAACGAGGTTTAAGAATAATGTCATGGAACCTCTAGGTTCTCATCATAGCATAGAACTGTTATGAAATCATAATGAGACTTATATAATTAGGAAATTATCACATATAGATGTCAGGAAGAGGAAAAATAATAACATGATAAGAAAAAACCATTAATATTTTAAAAAATGTAATCAAGTACTTAATAAGTTAGTTTTAAGGAACCAAATCAAACTGACTCACACATGGAATAGAGTTTACTGAAAATAACATTCAGTCCACTAGCTTTCACATGATATTCATTAATCTTCTATGAAATATACCTACATAAGTGGTCTACCATTTTTTCCCATAAATATACTCTACTTACCACAAAATCACTTCATTGAAAAAAATACCTTAAGAGACAAAACATCAATGGTGTGTTCTTTGTCCCTTAATGTGACCCAACTATTTGATGAGAGACATTGCAGTAGTGTTATTATATTAAACTATGATATAGTATTAACTAATAGGCACCACATCAAGATCTTGTACAAATTTTGGAATAAAACTACATTCTTAGTCGTATTGGAAGACACAATATACTCGGAGTGTATTGTATAATTTCAAAGAACTCAATTCTTTGAACTATGATAGCTCACAACTCAACCACTGAGAAAAAATATATATCCATATTGTGACTTCAGATAATTTTTATCTATCTAAAATCCAGAATCTGTGTAACCCTTGATTACTAGATTTTAAACTTCTCCATATTCCATGAAAATATCCATAGTTTTCCTAAAATACTTATGGATATACATAATAGTAGTCCAATGTTGTTCACCAAGATCATATTGATATATTCCTTCTATTCTCAAGGAATGGGAAACATAAATCCCTGTATATAAAAAGGAATACTTGATTGATCTTATCCTAGAAGCATATGAGATCTTACTCACTCCCTCTCATTTCTCTTATGTCTTAAGACACATTTTCATAGAAAGATGTATACCAGGTGACATTGGAATAAATCCCCTCTTTGATTGTCCAATACTAAACCTATTTATTATCTCGTAAATGTATATAACATGACTTATTAAAATAAGCCTCTTGAATCCATCATGTGTGATCTTGATCCCTAGAATGTATACTTCTTCACCTAATTCATTCATGGAGAAGCAATTTATCAACCATTCCTTAACATATTGTATGGATGGTGTATAATTTCAAATTAGTAATATGTAATTGATGTAAACTTATATGAAAAAAAATTCTCTCCCACTAGACAATTTGTAAACACATGTCTCTATTTCATTCTTAATGAAACCATATTCCTTTAGGGCCCCATCGAATCAAATGTTCCAGGACCTGGATTCTCAATTTAATCCATAAGTGATTTTTTTTTACTTGAATAAATTTTTAGAATTTCCCAAAGTCACAAAACCTTTTGTTTGTATCATATACACATCCTTATAGGGTTTTGGGAGGCTCCCGGTGGCATCATCTCCTTCTCCCCCTTCTTTGGCATTCTTCGACCTTCTTCAATCCAGGTTCTCCTCTTTTCTTTCCCTTCTTCCTGGTGAACCCTCCCTTATAGGGTTCCCTTCTTCCTGGATAGGGTTATCCAACCCCATATTCTCCCCTATCTAGGTTTCTTTCCCTTGGTGATGGCGACCATCTTCTCCCTTCACGGATTCACATTTTTCTCTTTATCGGTTTGATTTGTTATTGTTTCTCTTTCTCGGTTCGATTCTCCTTTTTCGATATATGTTTCCCCCCTTTTCACCTTATTCTCCCTCTCCTTTTGCAGTTATCCTTTTCCTACTATATGCGCTGACCCTCATAGTGTTATTGGATTTCCCCTTTTTGAATCCTTATTCTCTTTTTCCTCATTCCTGTTAGGTTTTTTTGGTGTCTGGTTTAACTGGTGACATTTCAGGGTTTTCACGCTTCGATTTATGGTTTTTTCAAATGGTCCAATGTTGTATTTTTTGTTGGTTCATCTTGTTGAAGAAAAATCCTTCTATGGTTTGATGATAATTTTTATGTGGGGTTCTAGTGCTGGACATGGTGTGGATTGTTGTGGTGGTCTGACTGCTCCTACAGTACTCTAGCCTCCAGATCCATTGATTCATTCTAGGTCGGTTGGGTGACATGGTTCCGATGAGGCCATGGGATTAGATCTTCTTTATACGTTGATTTATGTTTCAAGTTGTTTTTGATTTTTTCTTTGGTGATGAAAATGGTGGTGTGTGATGAGGTTATTCGAAGATGTTCTGAAGTTTCTCTTGCAAGTTTCCATCTGCTCGCACTCTTTGTGATATTTTGTTAACCGAGGCTGATGCTAGTGGTTTGTGTGATATCTTCAATTTGAAAATTTGAATCTTGGCTGGTGGTATGTGGTTGGATCTTTTTATTTTCGTGGTAGAAAGTTTTCCATTGTAACTATTTTGGTATCTGTGTTTGAAATTTGAATTTGGTATTTTGAATGGTCTGTTTTGTTTGAATTTTGATTATGAGGTTCCCACTAACCCAAAAAGTGGTTTTCTTGGAAAATGAAAAAAATGGTAAGATTATATAGAAAACAAATTTCTTATAGGTATAAACATGGAAAATGAAGAAATTTTTTCTTCTTAGTCAATTAATTGGTGTTTTATAAACCATTTTAACCCCTAGAATTGATTAATAGGTATTTATTTTACCTTCATTTTCCATGTTTCTCTTGAATACCCATTTACACCCAAGAAGATTTACATCAACTATCAGATCTATAAGAACCAAAAATAGGTTTTGATGCATGGAATATGTCACAAATATTCACGGATTCTTTCCATCTTGTAGATTGTAAGATCTATACATCCTCATAGTAGGAGTGAGGTTCATAATTTTTTACCAATAATGATTCACTATTATCATTGACTATAAAACCATATCTCTTTGGCTATTTAACCTCTCTTGCACTCCTACACAGTAATTGTGTTTCAGGAATAACTTCTTCTAGGGGGTCCTATGTAATCCACTCGTGTATAAACTCTTGTTTATCTTGACCATCAACTTCATCAAAGTCAAAATTTCTCTAACTACCATCAATTAAGATGTTCACCCACTCAAGAATAACAACATGTATTCTAAAAGTTCATATCTTGTCTAAAGGATTGTATAGATAGTTTCCCCATATTATCATGGGATGCCCTATAATGATACACATTGTTTCTGGAGGTGATAGTTTATTTCTTGAGATTACCTTAACGAATGACTCACAACCCCATGCATGAACATGTGACAAAACTATTTTATTTCCACTATATATCTCAAAGGGAATACCATTTTCAACTTTAAATGGTACTCAGTTTTGTATATATAATGTCGTATGTAATGTATATCCCAAAAATAATAATAGAAGGCTTATGTGACTCATCTATGACCTTACAATGTCCTACAAGGAATGATTCATCTTTTCATTAAAACCATTCCAATGTGTTGTATATGGTTGGGTAAGTTTAGATAAAATATCATACTCTTATAGAAATCCGAGAAATTATTAGTTAGGATATTATATACCTCCATCATAATGAAGTTTATTTACCTTATGAAAAATTTGATTCATATCCTCATTATTAAACTCCATGGACTTCATAGAGGATTGAGACTTGTACCACATCAATTATATATAACCATACCTACTCAAATCATTGGTAAAATAAATAAGGCATGACATTCCACCACTATATTCTACATGAAAAGGTATTTATACATCAATGTGTACCAAATATAGAAGCTATGTGGACCATTAACCTTGACCACTTAATAGTGGATTGGCCATTTTTATTGTAAACAAGA
The DNA here is from genome assembly GCA_963277665.1 of Viscum album. Taxonomy (NCBI): domain Eukaryota; kingdom Viridiplantae; phylum Streptophyta; class Magnoliopsida; order Santalales; family Viscaceae; genus Viscum; species Viscum album. The sequence continues at coordinate 792,716,288 of OY728120.1, forward strand.
ATGAAATCATTCAATTGTTTAAACCTCTAAAGTGTCTAATTGACCTTATTAATAGTGATTTTTCAAATTCTTATCATTTATATATCTAATATCGTGATTTGATAATTAAGTATTTTATTATTCAGGCCTATTTTTTCATTATCAATTCTAAATATTTGGTTTTCATAATTTATTTCCTAAATACCATTATTCAGTTGTCTCATACCATAACATATGTTATCATTATAAAATTACATAACTTTATTTTTAAAGATGAAAATAAATCCATTCATATCTAAAACATTAATGAAAATAATGTTTATGGTAACACTAGGCACATAATATTTATTATTTAAAACCAAATAAATCATGTCTGCAATGTGAGATACTTGTCTACAATGGATAGATTAGCCATCTTTACTCCATTAGCAACCCATGTATCCACCTAATATATGGTAATATTATTATATGTATTTGGTTCCAATATTTGGATACAAATTTTGTCACTAAATGAGGTATCTAATACCCAACAGGTAGATATGAAACGATTACACTCAATAATGATTTCAACTGAAGCTTCCCCTTACTTATTTTTTTGGGTACAATTATTCTTCTAGTTTCCCTTCATTCCACATGTAAAAAACCCCAAATTATGTTCCTTTCCTTTTCATTAAATATTCTTCATCCTCAAATAATGGTGCTTCAAATCCTCAGACATTGCATGAATCTTCTACATCTTTTACTTTTTCTTCCTTTTCTTATTCACCATATGGAATGTGAGTTTATCACACACCATGTCTTTATCAGCATCAAGAATAAGTGTAAGATGTTATGATAGTGTATTCTCACACTATAAAAATATGTAGTTTTAAGGGATATTTTTTAGTTTAGAGGGGGTTATGAACCCCTCTAAATACATTAGCAGTAGTTATGAAGAACCACCACTAATGTACTCATATAGTGTTATTAGGAGTGGTTTTCAGAACCATTAGTATAGTAATATTTAATTTAGAGGTAGTTATATTATAGGAGGGTTAAACACCCTCTAAATTGGCCTATATTTTCATGAAACAATGGTACTAAAAGAAGTTCCTACCTCCCCTGGTATATTTAGGTATTTAGAGGTGGTTATAAATGAATATAAATGAGTTTTAAATTGTAATTTATGTGTTTTTTTAACAGACCCTAATTTAGACTATTTAGGTGTGGGTTTTACAACCACCCCTAAACCCATACTATTTTTTTAAACATGGTTTTTGCACCCATCCCTATAGAAAACCCCTCCCTCCTCCCTTTTCATGTCCCATGTGCACCCCCATCCTATCAATGTTATCCCCTATGGAGCACCCCTTACTCTCTTAGTGTCCCACACACCCAAACCATCCCTCTCATGCTCCTCCGGTCTGCACACCATCACTCAGGTACATAGAGGTAGTTTGAACCAACTCTAAATGAGTTTTAAAATGGAAGTTAGGGGTTTGTTTTTAACCTCCCTTAATTTAGACTTTTTTAGGATGGTTTTTACGACCACCCCTAAACCCATACTCTTTTTTGAAATTTGGTTTTCACACACCTCTATGTGGAGAACCCCCTCCCTCTTCCCTTTTCATGTCCCATGTGTTCCCTCATCATATCGATGTCATCCTCTATATAGCACCCTCCCTCCCTTACTATCCCATACACCCAAACCTTCCCTCCCATGCCCCACCAGTCCACACACCATCACTCAAGTAGTTATAGGTGGTTAGAACAAACTCTAAATGAGTTTTAAAAAATAATTTTTGGGTTGTTTTTAACCACCCCTAATTTATATTTTTTAGGGGTGGGATTTACAACCACCCCTAATCCCACTCTTTTTATAATCAAGGTCTGCATGCCCCTCCCTCCTCCCTTGTCATGTCTCGTGTGTGCCCTTATCCAATAAATGTCATCCCTTGTGGTATACACACAATCACTTAGGTATTTCGAGGTGGTTAGAAAAAAATATAAATGAGTTTTAAACAAGAATTTAGGGTCTTTTTAAATCACCCCTAATTGTGACTTTTGAGGGGTAGGATTTACCAAAACCCCTAAACACATACTCTTTTTTTAAATGTGTCATGTGTGCCCCTTTATCACCCCTACCTCCTCCCTTTTCATTTCTTGTGTGCCCCCATCCCGTCAATGTCATCCCATAATGAGCATACCTCCCACTCATATTATCCCATGTGCCCAAACCATCCCTCACATACCCCTATTGTCCGAAAATCATCAGTTAGGTATTTATAGGTTGTTATAACTAACTCTAAATGGGTTTTAAATAGGAATTCATGGGTCTATTTTTAACTTCCCCTAATGTAGAATTTTTAGTGGGGGGGTTTACAACCACACCCATTCCCATACTCTTTTTTAGGTGGGTGTAACTTACTAACTTCATTAACTAATAGTTCATTGATCCATTGAGTGGAATCCCTAATCATAAAATCATGATTTAATATTTATTCCACATTCTCCTATTAGTTACACCAATCAACAATTAATAAGACCACAATTGATGTAAACTAAGTTATTTTAACTAAAAACATCATGCTCAAAGTTCCATAATAGTGAAAGCACCATAGATTAGGTTAGTCAAACAGATTGAACTATGAGACCATTTCTAACATAATAAGTTGAAGGATAAGATGACTATATATTTTAATTTTATGGATTTTTATCCATATTCATAAATACCATTTAATATTTTAACATGACTTGTTAATATTATGTTGATTTTATTTAAGTGATTATCCATGTGTGATAAAACATTTATTTATAATCTTGTAATATTTTATTCCATCTTTTATGCCTATTAATTAATTTTTGTGGTGATAGTTCAACATTCATAAACATAAATAATTAACCATGTAGTGAATAGAAATAAAATATAAGTTTCCTGACCCTGAGATTCTATAATGGTTAGTTTATATAGTGGGCGATAAACTAAATTTAACCCTAGGGGAAAACACCTTGAGTTGTATCTTTGTTTTTGTTGTTGTATTCCATCTTGGCTCCTATGAATATCCTAGAATAGTTTTTCCATGGATACTTGATTCAGATCACCACCACTCATATGGGAGCTCTATCTTTATTTCATATTTAACTCACATGCAACGTGAGGGGATCCAATGGACTGGATAAAAGATATTTACTTAAAAAAATTATGGGCATGTTATCCCTTAAATAATAAGGAGATGAAAAATTGAAGGCCATCAATGATAATTTAATCAAAATAAATTAACTGATATCAATCCCAAGAAAATGACTATTATAATATCATGATCATCCACACATTCAACCAATAATCATTTATTTAAAATCTTTTTATCAATTACTTCAAATAATTATTTAATTAAGCAAATGAACCATGAATTAATCCAATATATTCAATTTATATTAATTATATCAAATCATCCTAAACCTACCAACATTAAAATTAATTTTCTTTAAAATTAATAGTGTACATAAGTGTACATGTTGTAATCTTTATGTTCTTGTCAAAAATTATAACAAAAAATATATTTAATATATTATTATAAATCCTAATACATGGCATCTAAATTTTCAAATAAATGAAACATGTAACCTATGTGAATTTTTTTTTATTATGTGTTTATTTTTTCTACATGAAAAACTGGACAAATTGTCTACAGTAGACTACACGGTGTGTACTGCCTTTTTCCAATGTCTACAACTAATTCCTTTAGTGTAGTCATTTTTCCTACCATGGAATATTTTTTAGTACATGAAATGTTGTTGGATATAAATGGAATGTACTATCACTTTCCAATGTTTGCATAACTCAACTTGGGATTGGGTGTGTCTCTTACCTATAGACAATCTCAAGGTACAAAACATGTACTTGGAAAACATGTCATGTTACCTTTCATTTTCATGGATTATCATTCATTGCGTCATATATCAAATACAGTACTCACTGGGACACCCTGTGTTTTGGGCCATGAGATAATAGGGACAACACATTTTTGGCGCCAAAATATTGGATGAAAAGAAAGAAGAAAGATGGGCCTCGCGACCTACCTCGCGAAGCCACGGCGCGAAGTCCCCGCAAGCAACATGGCCACCGTGAATCAAAGGAGGAGATACGCTCTGCGAACGCCCCTGACGTTCACGATCCCGCCACGAAGCAAAAGAGGCCATACGCTCCGCGAACGCCCCTGATGTTCGCGATCCCGCCACGAAGCAAAGGAGGTGGTATGCTCCACGAACTCCCCTGACATTCGCAAGCCCACTGCAAAGCAAAGGAGGCGGTATGCTCCACGAATGCCACTGACGTTCGCAAGCCCGTCGTGAAGTAATGGATGTGGTACGCTCCGCCAACACCCTTGACGCTTGAGACCCTCCACGAAGCAACTGAAGCCCTCTTCGTGATGTGTTAGCTCTGCTCCACGGTGCATCTTCCCTATAAATACCAGAGTCCCCCAGAGCCCAGGGGACAGAAAATCTGACCTTTTGGCTTCTCATCTCCCGAATCACGAAGCACCCTTTTCTCTGCGAACCATGAGCTACGTGAGGTATTTTTTATTCATGAGGAGCCTCTTCATTGTCTCATTTTGATCCCATATTCCGAGAGGGATGCCCTTCATGAAGACTAAGGGAATTCGCAAAGGAATGGGATCCCTAAGGGGACCCGGGTTGTCGCGGAGCGTTTATGCTTCGCGAAACACCCCTCCTATACACGTGATCCACATTCCAAGTGAGGTTCAATGTACTTCGCGAATCACACTGCTTCATGGCACTTTGCTTTGCAAGGCACCTATGCTCCACGAGGCAGTGCTCCGCGAACACCCTTCCACTTCGAAAAGCACCTCCCACTTGCACCACCGCCCCATGCTAAGGAAAAGGCACCCCACCTCGCGAAGCACACCCCTTCGCAAGTTTCCTTCACCACATAGAGCAACCGAGCTCCACAAGGCCTCTGCCTATGGACCCCTCTTCTTGGAAATTCCTTTTCCCGTACGACCCTCCAGGTTTGCATGATGTGATTTCAAAGTCCCCTAGACGATACCGCCCATGGAGTTGCTTCGGCTAATGCTTCTTTACATAGGCACGCTAATGGTTATTACTTCTTCGCATAGCCATGCTAATGTGAACCCCTCGATGGTTCGCTCTGCGACCCCCCTTTTACATAGCATTTCTAGTACCTTCCCTCCCACAAGGAGTAGAGGGTACCAGTTATGTAAGTCCTAGGGGTGCAGAGTAAACCCACCTCATCCAAGATACAGGAAGTTAAGCTGCCAAACACCCTCGTCCTCAACACATGATGTTAAACTGTGACATCGGCTCGTACCTCTCACGTGGGGTCCCCCCACCTTGGACATTTTCCATGCCCCCTAGCCTCCACAGGGGATGATATCCTCCTTTTGGATCACAGGGGATGATATCCTCCTTCTGGGAGTGGCATTTTCCATGGGGGAAGGGCGACCATCTTGGTGTAATACCCTAGTCCTTCTTACGGAAGGTAGCACCCACGCACCTCCGTTCCCCCCCCCCCTCTACACTTTGTCACCCTTGGGCCTCCATCCTGGAATAAGTCCCAGCACCGTGGACCGCCCAACGCGTAAGCCCCCCTTCGCTTCCCACGGACGCACCTTTCGCAGAGTGATCGTCAGGTCTCTGGTGCCTCTTGTTTCTCACACTGATCATGACTCATGTGGGCTTAGAGTAAGCACTGACCCTGACCCCAACCGCATAATCCCGAACTATGAGGACTTTGATCCATGTCAATGCATAGTACATAGGAAGCCTTCCTGAGGTTCACGCTCGTCACCCATCGAACCAAGGTCATTCTTCCTGTCGGTTCACCGGCATCCTTCCCGAACTACGAGGACTTTGATCCATGTCATGGAACGGTACGTAGGAAACCTCCATGAGGTTCAAGCCCAACACCCAATAGACCAAGGTCCCCCTTCACGTCGGTTCACCAACATCCTTTCTGAACTATGGGGTCTTTGATCCATGCTAAGGCATGGTACGTAGGAAGCCTCCCTGAGGTTCAAACCCACCATCCACTTGGGCCAAGTTCCGTATTCACGTCAGTTATTCAACACGCCCTTGTCCTGCATGACGTTAAACCGCATCCCAATCCAGCGGTAAGCCGTTGTGACCCCGCCATCTAGTTGTTCCGACACCCCTTCATGTCAGTTCAACAACCCCTTTTCAACCCGAACTACGAGGACTTTGATCCATGTCAAGGAATGGTACGTAGGAAACCTCACGAGGTTCAAGCCCAACACCCATTAGACCAAGGTCCTTCTTCATGTAGGACCACCGGTGCCCCATCCCGAACTACATGGACTTTGATCCATGTTAAGGCATGGTACGTAGGAAGCCTCCCTGACATTCAAGCCCACCACCCATTGGTCGCTCTGAACCCTCTTCACGTCGGTTCTTGCCAACTGAACTATGCAGACTTTGATTCCCTACCACGGGGATACGTAGGTGGTCTCTTCGAGGCTCAAGCTCATCTCTACCGTCATCTCCATGATGGTCACATCTCATTCCTCCACCACTCCATTCAATTTTCCATTACCCATCCTGATTTTTTCTTGGGCCACCATATCTCGGTCAGATCATGCCACCTCATTCCCCCCCCCCCCCCCGCACAGTATTCATGAATCTTTCCACGTGTTGGCCCCAATATCGGTGATCCCTCAAGGGGGTTCCTCAATCTGATCCACTCCAGCTAGTGTTCTGATCAGCCCGATCCATCTCTGCTGGACGTTAAACTTGCGGCATACCCTGTGTTAAACACAGGAAGATGAGGAAAACCTCAGATACATGACAATGGCATATGATTCCCCGCACTTGATGTGGAATTCCTCAGGATTCCGCGCCCTTGAGAAGCCCTATAATAAGGGATAAAAGATAAACACGCCAATTCCCCAGCATTCAGACACGTTAATGATGCCTCGACGTGACTACTCCCCCAACTGAAGGTTGCTTCCCTGACCGAACCCCTTAGAATGTCCTGACACAAGCAGTATAATTAAACGGCGTCCATGGAAACATGGCACTGGGAAGAGTTTCATGAACAACGTATTAAATCTATGAGGGAGACCCGGACTAGGTGACGAGTTCTGAAGAGGAATCCATGGAAGGAAGAACCGACATCCCATCATCCTATTTCGATCAAGGAGCATACATCCCTGAATAAGGAGTGAATGTCACCCGCCTTTAGAAAGTGGGAATGCGGGGTAAGAAAAAGTCGTGTCGGTCGTGCCCTAGCAGACGGACGCGCGCGCCCCAGCGAAAGTGTCAGAAACAGAAATGGTGAACCCGACATGAAATTATTCTCCTCATTATGAAGACTAGTAGCGCTCGAGACATCAGTAGATTGACGTGTCACCGGATCCAGCTATCCGGCATCGGGTCCCGCCAAGCAAATAGCGGGGCTGGCGTGAAACTCACTAGAAGTTGGGGCCGTAGAGCATTGGGAATTCTATTCTGCAACATTGTCGGTGTGGATCCCTCTTACTAGCCATGGAAGATGGGATGGAGTTGGGGCACTGGTTGTCAATTTCTTGTCCTCGCATTGCTGATGAGTTAATCTCCTTGATTCCCAGGAATTAGGTTGCTGCTATAGGGACACGATCACCGCCCACCCGCCTATGCAGGGGTAGGGGAAACATCAGCATAGCCACTCCATGTGGCTCCACTACTGCAACAACGGTGTCTTAATCCACGAAAGTGGGGTGCCCACGCCCCATCTCCCCATCATAAGTCATCCAACGAAGGGTGATTAACGACATCATGTGCCGTTACGAGGAGGAGGGAATAATACCAACCCGGGATATGGACCGCCTGGACCTGGAGGTGTCTAGGCCTTGCCGTCAACACCACCCTCGAGGGCCGTGCACGGAGCCCCTGCTCCCCACCCCAATATTCAATCGTTTCGGGAGCCTGTCCCCAAAACGCCTTGATGACTCCCTGCCTTACGCTAATAAGGTGGGTGATGTCCGGATCAGCCCGGTCAGAGTCCTGATTCAAGGGATCCAACCAAGCGCCCCCACCCGACCGCATCAGCGCCACCGCCCGGCCTTGCCAGAGGAGAAGGTAGGCTATGCGCTTACCCCACCCGCACTGGCTTGCCTGACCCGACGCCAGCGTTGGGCCTGAGCTGAGGACACCCACCAAGGGGCATTAACTTCAGCAGCTACTGTGGCCCAATACACTGTCAACGCATATCATAAAGTCCCTACCCACACTGAGTAGGGGCACTCCTATGCCCAACCGGGATCGAGGCCCCAACCGCCCCACGGGCAACCTAGGTCGACTCCCCGGGTTGCAGGCATGAGTGGTGATCGCCGCGAACCAACCCACGGTGATGTCACCGCATACGGATTTCCTCCCCGTACTACTATTCCACAAAGCATGGGCCTTCCCCACTCCAAAGATCATCATGGGGGTATTCCATGTGCTACCCCCAACCCAAATGAAGGCCTTCCCCGTGGCAGTGAAACTCGGTGCGGATGCCTCTCTCATACCCACCACACCAGGTTTGGAATTATGCCTCCTGCCCCTGACCGTCGATGTGAAGGCATTTCCCATCCGGCCCCTATCCAAAGTGGGGATCCTCCCTACATTCTCTCCATAGCTGGCGAAGGTCCTCCTTGCCCTGGCGATCAAAGGGGTGAAGGTCAGTCTCGCTCCACCAGCACCAAGCATGGAGGTCCTCTCCATGCTCCTGCTGGTTCCGACGGAGGTTCCTCCCACTCAGGTGTTATTCATGGAGGTCCTCCCCATGTCCCCTTCGACATTTTTCCCAGTTCTCCTCGCACCCCGGCTGTCTCAAGTGGATATACTCTCCACCATGACACTAGCGCGGCCCCAAGACTACATGTCAGGAATCAGCATTGTCCCGGGGAGCCGCCTAGGGGCAGGAAGGTGGGTCTTCGTTGCCACAAGAAGAATCTTGGGAAGGCCCGGATGGAGATCAAACCAGCACGCTTCTTGGATTCTGAAGCAGAATACGACTCGGCAGTGGAACCCTCCCCTCGGTCCTTTGTGTCAAGGACTAGGGCAGGAACAAGGCGTGTTAGCCTAATCCTTCCAGAATGTGAAGTCCACCGGATTCCCACCTCTCTTCGTAGGTACATCCAGGAGGAGGAAATTTTGGGAGTCCCACAGGTTCCGATCGTGCAGTCACCACCGTCGTCACCAGAAGTGCCCTCTACCTTGACTAGAGATCACGGAGAGATATTCTGAGGACCGATGGCAGTTGAGAAATAGCGTGACCCATCGACGGTAACCGCAATCCCTACACCATAAGATGTGCCTATCAGCCCTTCGTATCGTGACATTGTGGTCAGGTAACCGCACTCTTCGGAGGATGGCCCGGAATTCGGCGGCCAGTCAGCTCATTCGCCGTATTCTCCGCCGCCCAGTTTACTGTCCCAGTGGTCCACCTTAGTACCTCTACTAGTTCCTCAGACAACTCCGGTTGACAAGGGAGGAAATATAGGGCTAGACCATGAATCTGATCCTAGGAGCTTCTAGAACATTATCGTGGAGGATCACTTCCCGGAGAAGTTCTGGCCGGCGGCAGCATCGAACTTTCGTGTGCCAGAATCCCTCGCCCCGGAGGAAGTCGAGTGCTTCCGTCAAACCCTATGGGAGAAGCACTTTCGTCTTCGCTATCATAGGGTGACATAACCTAGGATCCAAGCGCACTTCGAGAAAATCGGCAAGAAATTCTGTTTGGTCAATTTGGCTGCACTCCCTGTGGCCCAGTGCCCTGAGTCACCAAGTCGCCAGACGACCCTCCAAAAAAAATGTGTTCACAGTTTCAAGGTACTCCACAAAATAATCAGGGAGGATACCCCCCACTTGAAATTTCATGGCTGGGGAAAGTACGCTGCCCTCCTCTTCATCCCTATTCGACAACATCCTGACTCGTTATGTGTTATCGAGGACATGCCCCCAAGAAGGGTTGCAGTCCACATGGCTGACACAGTGGAAAAGGAGGAAGAGATGAGGTTTCTTGATGAAGACTTACCCCCTGAGGATTTGCCACCATTATTGGACCCATCAGGGAGGATTACCCATCAGTAGAGGAACCTCCTAGGTATCCCTACACCCACCGAGTTGTTGGTGCTCAGCCGGAATGCCGGTAAGGGTAAAGAGCATGTCGGAGCTGTCTAGCACTCCGACCCGTCCGCCTCAGTGCAGTAGACGGAGGAAGACCCTAAGAAGGCCATATTGCGCCAGCAACGTGCCGAGCAGAAGAGGCTGGTCAACGAACTCCTAGTCGGGCATGCTATAGAGCGGCGACCCGACTATGGTGATCCTAGGTCGGGGCAGCAGGTGCATGAAAAACTCCCCCCGGTGAGATGCCTCTGGGAAACCCTGATCATACCGCTCCAGCGGATAGGGATGAAGCTAGAACGCATGGCAAGAAGGCGCGATACGTCTCACCAAACCCTCTCGAACAACGCGACAATCTGAGGAATCCGGGCCAGGTTCCTCCAGCCACCCCGCAGGCCACTCTTCCAGTCGCTCCATGAGCCGTTAAAGCCATCTATCATGTCGAAGATCCTGGAAACACGCTCGTGGTTAGGTATCCCCGCCAAGACAGGGACCCCCACCCGGATGATCCTATAGTGGCACTCATCGCCTGCCTCGAGGCATTGGAAATGCGACAGGTGGCAGTCCCACCATATGGAAAGCCATATCTCGTGTGGGTGGATGATATGTCTGCACCCTTGGGTTTTGTAAATCCCACTTTCTCACCCTTTAATGGGACAGGGGACCCACCACAGCACCTGGTCCATTTTTCTTCTAGGTGTGGCCCCATGTTGGGGACCACAGCACAACAGGAAGCCGCCAAGCTCTGATATTTTGTTTAGACATTGGAGGGCCCTGCGTTTGTCTAGTACAGCCAGCTCCCTATTGGATCGGTGACCAGCTGGGAGGATCTTCGTAGGAAATTCCTATACCAGTTCAACTCCACCATGTGAAAGACCAGTATTGCAAACCTATTCAAGTGAAAACAAAGGCCTAATGAGAGAGTCGCGGACTTCATGGCCTGGTGGAAGGGTCTCACATACTCCCTCAACATGCCACTGGATCAGGAGAAATTACTGATGATGTGTGTAGGGAATGTCAAAACAGAACTGGTTCCTTCCCTAATAACCCAGAATTACCCTAGAGGGTTCTGAGATTTCTCAGATAAGGCCCAGCGCCTCAAGGAAACTCTACAACAGGCTAGTCAGGCATGTTTGTTGCCCCCTGTGATCCCAGTAGGAAGGGCTGCTGGAGCTGAGCCCGTCGCGGAGGACCAAATAGAAGCCCCCAAGTAGCTAGAACTGCTACCATTAGCACCGGCTCTACAAACTCACAGAGGCCCTCCACCTCAGGCACAGCCTCCTTCCCAGCAGCGACCGCCTCAGAATCGGCAGGTTCCCCCACGCAATGCACCACCGCCGCCTAGGAGATATAATCAAGCTATGCCTCCACGGAAGGCCCCTTCGGCCCCTCATCAGGTCCAGGCTCCCAGAGCCCCCTATCCGAAAATAAGGCACCAGACTTACTCATTCAATGAGAATCAGGTCCCCGGTTACTTCTGTAGTTCCCTAGAGCAGGGGATTGTGTGCTTACCCGAGTGTAGAAGGCTGGCAGAGGCGAATCTCACCGATCGCCCCAACTATTTCCCCTATTATAGGATCCTGGGGAACACCCTAATGTAATGTTATGTGTTTAAAGACTAGATACAAGACCAGGTCAATAACAACATAGTTAGTTTGGGCCCATCCTCGACACAAGTGGTGGGTGTCTTTGTGAAGTCAGAAAGCAGTAGCGACAACGAAGGCGAGTGGCAGCAGGTTCCCAGCCACAGATCCTAGAAGTACAACAACTGGATGGCTCCTAAAATAGTTGCCCATACCCACGGTATTATTCGTTCATGCTTGAATCATTCGGAGCCTTCAAAAGATGCGACCAATACCTCTACGTCATCATCTCAGCCGGCCTCTTACCAGAAGGGCAAGCAGCGGCGGCGCAAGAAGAAGCAACGCGCTCCACCACTGTCGTCGTCATCCCGCACTCTCGGTGACTTCATGCCCCCTAAGATGTGGATTCCTCCCAGAATCTGCCCAGTGGTGGATGAATCCCCAAGCGAAAGTTAGGGGTACACTTCAGTTAATAACATGGAGTTAGTAAATCCCTATATGACTCCTGACGAGGGGGAATGCCAGACGAACCTCCCCAATGTCCCCAGTCGACGTCAACATCGGTGAAGCCATGACTACATGGGTCTTTGGGGTGAATCAGTTGGCACATCCAGCTAGGTCGTGCGTGCCACTGAGACCATACAGCAGGCCTAATGTAGAGTTCAGCACACAGAACCTTTTTTTCTGGTGCCCTCAGATCTACCTCCACCGCCGTTTGTGCTACTAGATTAGGAAGAGCTGCCTCATCCGTACTGCAGCCAGTCTCGCCCTACTACAGGCCAATCTTAGTTTCCCAACCCACATCCAGCAGCCGATATTCAAGCCTCAACTAGAGATCAATGGGGCATACCTAGCACTAGCCAGCCACCGGTCCAACCGGCAGGCCCCGTCGTGTCTCCAATTGTAGAGCGGCCTCCTGTAAGCAGAGGCTCGCATCTGGACCAGAAGTATGATGTTTTGAAGCACTTTTTTGGCATTCTAGAAAGGCTTTATATCCTTGAGGCTCTTCACCTATCGTCTGAAATGCTTGAGGCACTTGCTGAGGCCCTAAGGAGCCCCCTCCAGTTTGAGATGGAGGTAGAAACTGCAGAAGCCTTCCACGCCGAGGCAATTGAGAATGCTGAATTCCAGGCAGTTATCTCATTCTCTGGTGAAGACAAAGACCCTCCTATACAGGGGCACATTCATCCACTATAAATCACTATCCAGTTCAATGGCATGGAAGTTTTCTGCTGTCTTGTTGACATGGGTTCTGGGATTAACCTAATCCCGACTTGGACATTGCGAAAGCTGGGGTTGTATGAGGATGATCTAACTCCCTCAGACCTCAGAATCTTGGGATACGACAGGACCGAGTAGACCCCAGTTGGAAAGATCCGTTTGAAGACCCAGTTTGGTGGCCAAATTGCCAGTACCGAATTCATGGTTGTCTCCCAGGACACTGCGTACAATGCATTGATGGGAAGGCCATGGCTCCACCTGTATGAAGTTGTCCCTTCATCGTGTCACCAATTCCTCAAATACTCCCTCAATGGTCGAGTAGATTTTCTCCAAGGAGATGCGTCTCCTTTTTCCTCTTGTGAATCCCGCAACTTGGACGCTGACTACTACAAGAGAAAGGATAAGCAGATTCTGGAAAGTGAATTTGAACCCGCCCCGGTCACAAGTGATCCCTGGGGAGGTTTGGATGACGCCTATGTCTTCCCAATCCATCGACTAGAGGCCACGACCCCCGAAATGGGGCAATGCTTTGTCATTTTAGATATAATAGGAACGCATATTCCCAGGTCCAAGCGATGATGAAAAATCACCTCGTACTCCTACACCAACTAGGCTCGGGTGATCCCGAAACCTCCTACCCCTGTACGGTATCGGGATGTCAAGCTCATGGAAACGGTGGTATATCATACGTGTCTGTTTCACCGGGCTAGAATAACCATATCAAGCCGATGTGCCACTATAGTTTTGATGTTATCAATCGCGGCCCCATGGTCCGAAGACCAGATGGGATTGGATCGACTACCTTCATCGCTATGGTCTTAGTGGTGCATGAATCTCCTGACATGATGACCACTGCCGGTAAAGCTAGAACCAGCCTCCCATCAGAGTATAATGTCTTGGAAGTGACTCCCCCTGTGGAAGATCCCTCCAAAAGTGGAGAAGAGGACCTAGAGGATTCTCTCCCCGCCTTTGAAGAAGGTGTCTCTACAACAGTCGATGAACTAGTATAGGTGAACCTTGGTAGCGAGGCAGATCTGAGACCCACATTGATCAATGTCGCCATATCCCTTGAAGAGCAGCAGCGGTACATGAACTTCCTTAAGTAGCACCGAGATGTGTTCTCCTGGAGTTATGAAGAGATGCTAGGACTAGATCCCCAGGTAGTCATCCACCGCCTTGGTCTCCCAACAAACCATCGTGGGATCAAGAAGCCTCCCAGAAAGATGCACCCTTATCATGGTTCCATGGTTGAGGCCGAAGTTGACAAGATTATCAAAGCCAACTTTTTCAAGGAAGTCCAGTACCCCAAGTGGCTAGCCATCATTGTGCCAGTCCGGAAGAAGAATGGGCAGATCAGAGTCTGTATCGACTTCTGCGATCTCAACCGCCACTGCCCAAAGGATGATTTTCCCCTCCCAGTGACAGAGTTGTTGATTGATTCCACGATTGGGTTCCAAGCCCTCTCCTTCATGTATGGGTATTCTGGGTACAACCAGATCTAGATGGGCCCCAAAGACGAGAATTCCACTGCTTTTAGGGCCCCCCAAGGTACTTATTGTTACCAGGTTATGCCCTTCGGCCTGAAAAATGCAGGTTCCACCTATCAGCGGGCCATGCACCGCATATTCAAACCAATTATCAGGACATTGGAAGAGTGCTATGTAGATGATATGGTGATCAAATATCATCAGCGCCAGGACCATCTCAAAGACCTTGAGAAAGTATTTGGATTCCTCTATTCCCGCCACCTGAAGATGAACCCGTTGAAGTGTGCCTCTGGGGTCACCTCCGAGAAGTTTCTTGGCTTTCTTGTCAGATACCGAGGCATTGAGATCGACCTAGAGAAGATCAAATCCATCATCCAGATGCCTCCCCCGAGTAATATTCGGGAGCTTCGAGGTATTCAAGGCCACTTAGCCTACATACGCTGATTCATTGCGAATTTGGAAAGCAAGTGTAAGCCCTTTTCTTGGCTCATGAAGAAAGGATCCACCTATGAATGGGATGAAGAGTTCCATACCGCTTTCGAGTAAATCAAGTAGTATCTGATCCATCCTCCGGTCTTGATTCCACCGATCTCCGTAAATCCGCTGGTCTTTTATGTGACCGCTCTGGAATGGTCTCTCGGCACCCTGCTCGCCATGAAAAACAATGAGGGGACAAAGAAAATCCTCTATTACCTATGCCGCATGCTCCTTGATACAGAGACCAGATATTCCCCCATCCAAAAGAGCTGCCTTGCACTTGTATTTTATGTACATAAATTTCGACATTATTTGCAGCACCATGAGGTACAGTTGGTCTCTCGGGTAGACCCACTGAAGTATATCCTGAACCGCCCCATGTTGACTGGCCGACTAGTATGGTGGGTGGTGATCCTCCATCATTTCGACATCAGGTTTGTGCCCCGGAAGGCTATCAAGGGGCAGACGTTAGAAGAATTCCTAGCTTCCCATCCAACCTCCGCAGATCAATACCTAGACCTGGATTTACCTGATCAGGAAATCCTCTCAGTCAATCATGTCGTCTCATGTTGTAAAATTCACTTTGATGGTGCCTCCCGGAGCCCCACCAGTAGGAGGCTCAATGATCCTAAGCTCAACAGAGTGGGTCTTGGTGTCATCTTCATCACTCCAGCGCAAGTCGTTCTTCCATACTCATTCCTATTGTCAGAAGGATGCACCAACAACGAGGCAGAGTATCAGGCTCTCATCACTGGCCTCGAGCTGGCCCTTGAGATCGATGTACCCCATTTTCATAAGAAAGGGGATTCCGAACTATTCAACAAGCAGGTCAATGGAGACTATGTTGTCAGAAAGCCAGAGCTCGTTCCATTATTGGAGTGAACCCTCCATCTAATGGCTCGGTTCCCTTCTAGAACAGAGGTTACCCATGTCTCTCAGTCACAGAATGGTCGAGCGGACGCTTTGGCTGGCCTAGCTGCATCACTTGTAGAACCCAAGCTGGATGATCTGATTATACATGTGGCACACCGGAGAGTCATCACCCCCGTCACCCTAGAGAATGACGATGGCATGTGGGTAAGATATCTTACCTCCAAATCCTCCACACCAGGATCCCCAGGTTTTTCAGATGTTGTGGTTGAGGTCACTCCTGACTAGAGGGCACCTTTTGTCGAGTATCTCCAAAATGGTTGTCTCCCAGATGATCGGGCCGAGCGTGAGAGAATCTGACGCTGCACACTGTAGTTTACCCTCCAAAGTGGTCCCAGTCTTGAGAAGATCCTCTATAAGTGGGGATTCTATGGTGTTCTACTCCGCTTCATTCACGGATTCAAGATTTCTCAGGTCATGCAAGAGGTTCATGTCGGTTCCTGCGGTTCACACCAGGCTGGGCCAAAGCTGTCCCATTAGATCCGGAGACTGGGGTACTTCTGGCCCTCTATGATCCATGATTGTATTGAGTTTTCCAAGAGATGTCACGCATGCCAAGTTCATGCTAACTTCCTGCATCGGCCACCAGCGCCTCTCCACTCCACCAAGTACTCTTGGACATTTCTGGTGTGGGGACTCGATGTCGTGGGACCATATCTGTTGTACCTCTCGTACCCCTCGTGGTTTAATTTTCATGATCACAATCACTCTCTTATTTATCTAATCTTGTTTTAAGTGTTTTTGGATGATAGGCATGATTTCAGGTTGCCAAGGAGTTGGGCCAAGAAGACCAACAAGGAAAAAGTGGACTGATTTCAGTCCACCGGCCAACCGGTGGATGACCACCGGCCAGCCGGTGGAACCCAGACAAAAGAGGTTGCTACTGACTCCTCACCGGACAACCGGTGGCCTCCTCACCGGCCAGCCGGTGGTGCCTGAACCCGAGCCCTCTTCCTTTTCCAAAGCACCGGCCAACCGGTGGCCAAGCACCGGTCAGCCGGTGGAGCCAGTCAAACTAGCCGTTGGGCTTTGACCAGGCTTGTCCACTTGACTCCCAACGGCTCCGAAGGCCTCTCCAACGGCTCCGAAGACCTCCAAAGGCCATATGAGGGTTCCCCCTCTATAAATAAAGGACTAGGAAGCCTCGGAAATGAATGGTATCCCACGGGAACATTTTACGATCACTTGGCGAACCTCCGGCGGATTCCTCCAAGGAACCTCAATTGCTCCAACCCACTTCCACATCCAAGGAGCACCATAAAAGAAGCTTGGGAGCACTCTTCATCAACTCCAATCAATCAATTGGCACCCAAGACTTCTCCTCTTATGGTTTTTCTTGTTTTATCATTTTGAGCATCAATTTGGGTTTGTTCCTACAAACCCCTCTCTTCTCTCATCTTCCTTCATTTGGGTTTTCACACAACCTTCAAGGTGTGAAGAGGTTAGTCAAGCCTTCCCTTTAAAAGGCTTGAGTAATAGGTGAGCTAGCCTTCACCTGTAAGAAGGCTAGTGGGTTCGTGCTCAACCATTAAAAGAAAGCTGTAATAGGTTCTAGACTACCTTAAAGTCTAGTGGGTTTCTTGCTAAAACCATTAAAAAGCAAGCGGTAGTAAATCTCTCAATGGTTGAGTTGGGAGCAGAGACGTAGGCTTTGGTTTAAGCCGAACTCCGTTATCAAGTTTTGTGTCTTTCCTATTTTATTTTTGCTTCACTTTTTACTTTGATTTTAAATTGTTAATTATTTTTTAAAAAGGAAATTCACCCCCCCCCCCTCTTGCCATCACTCTCCGCCCAACAATTGTTATCAGAGGTAAAATTTGAGTAATACCTTCACCGGTTTCAAATTCAAGATCCTTTGTGATGTCTTCATCTTCTTTCGCCCCCGAAGGTTATTAATTGGGTCGTGCTCCATTCTTTGATGGAACCGACTATACTTATTGGAAAACCCGCATGACCACTTTTCTTAGAAGTATAGGTTATCCTATTTATAAAATTGTCATGCATGGTTATTCTCTTTCTTCTCCCGATGAATCCAAATGGACCCAAGCCGATATTAAAAATTTCGAGCTTGATGGCAAAGCCATGAACGCTCTTCATTGCGGCCTTGATCGTAATGAATTCAATCGAGTTTCCACATGCACTTCATCTCATGAAATCTGGAAACTATTGGAGGTTACCCATGAGGGGACCAACAAAGTCAAGGATACTCGATTGGATATGTACCGTCAACATTTTGAGTCTTTTACCATGCATCCATCTGAAAATATAACTGAAATGTTTACACGTTTTACTGATGTTTGCAATGGGAGAAAGTCCCTTGATGATGATGTGTCTGCAGAGATGATGGTCAAGAAGATCCTTTGGATCCTACCAAGCTCATGGGCACCGAAAGTCACGGTAATCCAAGAAGAAAAAGACATCAAGAACATGCCGGTCGAAGAGCTCATCGGACCCCTCATGACCTACGAGATCACCATGAGGAGGCAAGCTGAAAAGGAAGGTAAACCGATCAAAACTCCAAAGAACATCGCCTTCAAAGTTCAAAAAGAAGAAATCTCATCCTCCTCATCTTCTTCCTCTTCAAGCGGCGATTCTGAAATGGATAATCTTGCCCGCAAGATGCACAAATTCATGAAAAAGCACAAGAAGAAGAAATCCTGCAAGGCTCAACCCAACGAAAAATCCGAGCCCGAGGTAATATGTTACGGGTGTGGCAAGAAAGGCCATTACAAGCCCGATTGTCCACTCAACAAGAAAAAGGCCAAGAAAAAGGAAAAGAAGAAGGCATTCAAGGCCACATGGAGTGATAGCTCCACATACTCATCCTCCTCCTCCTCAAGTGACAACGGTAAAAAATGCCTAATGGCATTTCATGAGGTAACCTCTTCCGACTCCTCTTCCTCTTGTTCTACAAATTCTTTTAATAATTTATCTTATGAGGATCTCCAACATGCTAGAAGTCAATTGGAGGAAGGTTTTCATGAACTTTCTTCCAAATTCATTGCTTTAAAAAAGAATTTCAAAAAACTTTCTTCCGAAAAGGAACAACTTCTCAAAGAAAAGGAGGACTTGTCCCTCAAAATCCAAAACCTTCCCGATGTTGATTCTATGGAATTAACAATCAAGGATTTAAAGGAATACCTTGCCAAGTTCACCCAAGGTGAACAAAATTTAACCAAATTACTTGGTTCCCAATGCGTATCTAGAACCACCCAAGGGCTTGGCTATTCCAAGAAAGCTTCCTCTTCCCATTCTCCAACTTTTTTTGTAAGGGGGAGCTCCCAATATAAATTTTGCAACTATTGTAAAAAACTCGGGCACTTAATTTATGAGTGCGATTGCAAAAATGCCCGGTATGGAAGGCCCAAAACCATTTCCTTTAATGATGAATTTTTTAGGAGAAGACCCGCCACTAGACAAGTATGGATTGAAAAATCCCTTTTAGCGAGTCTCTCCGGGCCAAAATTTGTCTCGGTTTCAAAAACCTCTCCCCGGTGATTTGTTGTTTTTATTTAGGGGGAGTTAGGATCGTTTAAGACTTTTTACTTTCAATTTCAAAAACTTCAATTCAAAACCTTTAATTCAAAACTTTCAATTCAAAACTTTCAATTCAAATTTCAAAAATTTCAATTGGTTTAAAAAAACTCTATCTTGTTTTTCAAACTTTCCCTCAATCAAGTTTTATGCCCCGTGCTATTTTGATAATCACAAAGGGGGAGAAATTCTTGGTTGATTGGGGGAGAAATCTATTTCTCTCATGATTTGATTTTCAATTTATCCTTTAAAGCATGCCTTTCATTTCAGTCTTTTACATTACTTGTTTTGGTGATTGTGATCATCAAAATAGGGGGAGATTGTTGTACCTCTCGTACCCCTCGTGGTTTAATTTTCATGATCACAATCACTCTCTTATTTATCTAATCTTGTTTTAAGTGTTTTTGGATGATAGGCATGATTTCAGGTTGCCAAGGAGTTGGGCCAAGAAGACCAACAAGGAAAAAGTGGACTGATTTCAGTCCACCGGCCAACCGGTGGATGACCACCGGCCAGCCGATGGAGCCTGGACAGAAGGCATCCCCTCTGTCCAGACCACCGGCCAACCGGTGTCCCATCACCAGCCAGCCGGTGGAACCCAGACAGAAGAGGTTGCTACTGCCTCCTCACCGGCCAACCGGTGGCCTCCTCACCGGCCAGCCGGTGGTGCCTGAGCCTGAGCCCTCTTTCTTTTCCAAAGCACCGGCCAACTGGTGGCCAAGCACCGTTCAGCCAGTGGAGCCAGTCAAACTAGCCATTGGGCTTTGACCAGGCTTGTCCACTTGACTCCCAACGGCTCCGAAGGCCTCTCCAACGGCTCCGAAGACCTCCAAAGGCCATATGAGGGTTCCCCCTCTATAAATAAAGGACTAGGAAGCCCCAGAAATGAACAGTAGCCCACGGGAACATTTTACGATCACTTGGAGAACCTCCGGCGGATTCCTCCAAGGAACCTCAATTGCTCCAACCCACTTCCACATCCAAGGAGCACCATCAAAGAAGCTTGGGAGCACTCTTCATCAACTCCAATCAATCAATTGGCGCCCAAGACTTCTCCTCTTACGGTTTTTCTTGTTTTATCATTTTGAGAATCAATTTGGGTTTGTGCCTACAAACCCCTCTCTTCTCTCATCTTCCTTCGTTTGGGTTTTCACACCACCTTCAAGGTGTGAAGAGGTTAGTCAAGCCTTCCCTTTAAAAGGCTTGAGTAATAGGTGAGCTAGCCTTCACCTGTAAGAAGGCTAGTGGGTTCTTGCTCAACCATTAAAAGAAAGCTGTAATAGGTTCTAGACTACCTTAAAGTCTAGTGGGTTTCTTGCTAAAACCATTAAAAAGAAAGCGGTAGTAAATCTCTCAACGGTTGAGTTGGGAGCGGAGACGTAGGCTTTGGTTTAAGCCGAACTCCGTTATCAAGTTTTGTGTCTTGCCTATTTTATTTCCGCTGCACTTTTTACTTTGATTTTAAATTGTTAATTATTTTTTAAAAAGGCAATTCACCCCCCCCCCCCCCCCTCTTGCCATCACTCTCCGCCCAACAATATCCATGGGCGATAGCTCACCAGTGTAGGTTCATCATGACTGCTACAGATTTCTTCTCCAAGTGGGCAGAGGAAGTTCCACTCAAAGAGGTCAAGGACCGTTCCATCGTTGACTTCGTGAGCTCCAATATCATCCACCAGTTTAGAGTCTCTCACATTGTCCTCACCAATAATGGCACAAACTTCCGAGTAACAGAGCTGAAGAAATTGTACGCCAAGTACAATATCCATTCGAACCATACCTCTCGCTATCACGCTCAGGAAAATGGACAGATCGAGGCATTTAACAAAAACCCTTTCTATCATTTGCAGAAAATGGTTGTTCAGAACAAGAAAAGTTGGTCAGACAAGCTCCCCAACGCCATGTGGGTGTATCGGACGACGACTCGCAATTCCACCCAGGTGACTCCATATTCCCTGGTATATGGGGCTGAGGCCATCCTGCCCATCGAGATCCATCTTCCATCCTTACGCACTGCAGTCTATGACCAGCAGGCGCCAGATATGGTGGCCAAAATCCATCTAGCTGAATTGGAATCACTCGACGAGAATAGTTTTTGTGCCCTGCACAATCTAGAAAGGCATCAGAATAAGATATCTAGATCCTTCAACAAGAAATTTCTCCTTCTCTATTTTTTGCAAGGCGACCTGGTATTGGCCCTCCGAGCACCAATGATCCCCGGCATGAAACCACCCAAGTTGGAGCCCAAATGGGAAGGACCTTACATCATTCATAAGTTCTACCCCAATGGATCATACTCCTTGGTAACCATGGATGGTGAGCACATAACTCCTCCCACCAATGCTAAGTTCCTCAAGCAATAATTTTCCTGAGCCTCGGGTTCCCGCATGACCCTAAACTGCACCCTGGTCCTACATGACCCTAAACTGCACCCCGGTCCCGCATGACCCTAAACTGCACCCCGGTCCCACATGACCCTAAACTGCACCCCGGTCCCGCATGACCCTAAAATGCACCCCGGTCCCGCATGACCCTAAACTGCACCCCAGTCCCTCATGACCCTAAATTGCAACCCGGTCCCACATGACCCTAAACTACACCCCGATCCCGTAAGACCCTAAACTGCACCCCGGTCCCGCACGACCTTAAACGGTATGGTCTTACATGACCCTAAACTAGGTGTTCTCGCACGAACTTAAACTGTATGGTCCTACATGACCTTAAACTGGACGGTCCCGCATGACCCTAAACTACACGATGGTCCAACATGACCTTAAACTGTCTAGTCCTGCATGACTTTAAAGTACAACATCGTCCTGCACGACGTTAAACTACATCATCATCCATCATGACGTTAAACTTCTCATTATCATCCTGCATGACAATAAACTTCAAAACAGTCCAAGCTCTATGACCCTAAACTAAGATCTCCCTCATCCTCACTGCAAGGCATTAAACTACAAGCTGGTTAGGTCTTCCTGACCAAGGCCCAGCCTCAGGCCCCATGGCCTTTCCCCGATCCAGGCTCTCTTGTGGGATTGTATGGTGTTGTATGGGATTATGTCCTCATTCACGTCAGTTTACTCGCCGTACCATACACATCCCCATATGAGATGTGTTTCATCATCCTACATGATGTTAAACTGTGCTTCAAGAACTACATATGGCTTGATTCCCATCCTCATGGGATACGTAGGAATGCTCAGACGCTTCATTTTGAGCCCAGCCCCAAAATCTTCTCTTTGACTATCCCCCCTAGGTATAGCTTCCTCAGAGGGTCCTCACATGATGAAGAGTAGGCTTCCTTCTCCCCACTCATATGAGTATTATAATGGTTGCACCATGTGCCCACTCCCGTTCTTCTATCCTCCCCCGTCTTCACCACATGATGTTAAACTGTATGGCCTTAAATAACTACGTACGGCTTGATTTTCATCCTCATGGGATACATAGGAACATCTAGATATTTTGTCTGTTGGCCCAGCCCAAAATCCAGAATCTTCCCCTCGGGTCAAGACATATGGAAAGGTTCATACTTTTTCCCCAATTCATGTTGAGCTAGCCTCGATCTGGCTGTAAATCCCTCTCCCTGGAGATGTTAACCTCTTTCATAGATGGGTACAGCTTTGCTTCACCCACTCTTTGACTGGGATTCCATCACCTTCCCCATCCGGAAGGGCCCCTGAACGATATGGATACTAGGCCTAAGGTCCCTCTTACCATTTCAGGCCAACTCCCTCGAGGGTGCCGAGCAACAAGCTGATACAAGTCCCGAATTTCAAATGTGGTCAGTGGTCTATGCGCATTTGTTGCTCCCATCTCAGGTCACCATAGGGACACTGTGTTTAGAACATGTTCAACAGCCACCCTGGATCTTCAGGTCCACCCCTAGATGTCCCAAACACTGAGTGTAGTGATTCGTTCTGCCCCGTACCGAAGCGACGAACTCTTTCCGAGTAGGGCCAACTATTGGGCCCCTATCCCAGGTTCTCTATGATGGTATTTTGTAGTGTGGTTTAGGATTACGTCCTGATTCACGTTGGGTTACTTGCCGTACCATACACACCCCCAGAATAGAAACCTTATCCAGCCTGCGTCCTCACTGCATGACGATAAACTGCAAGCTAGTCAGGCCTTCCTAACTGAGGCCCAGCCTCAGGCCCCTTGGCCTTTTCAGGCCCCTTCGCCTTTCTGGGCCCCCGTCCCCCATCCTTACTACAAGACGTTAGACCGCAAGTTGGTCAGGCCTTCCTGACCGATGCCCAGCCTCAGGCCCCTTGGCCTTCTCAGGCCCCTTAGCCCAAGTTCATACCCGGAGTGTACGGTGTGGTGTGGGATTACGTCCTCATTCATGTCAAGTTACTCACTGTGTCGTATACCTTCCATGTCCACAAAATCCTATTCCCTAACCCTCTTCCTCACTACAAGACGTTAAACTGTGAGTAGGCCAGTCCTTCCTAACCAAATCCCAACTATCAGGCCCCTTGGCCTTTTCTGGCCCCTGGCTCAGGTTCTCTCTTACGAGACTGTGCGGCGTGGTGTGGGATTATGTCCTCATTCATGTCGGGTTACTATCCACACTGTACACATCCTCGTTAGGGTATCCTGCCCCCTGGGTATCTTCGTGAACTATGTGTGGCTTGATTCCCATCCTTATGGGATACGTAGGACCACCTGAATTTCTAGACTTCAGGTCCAACCCCATCTCATGGAAATCTCCATCCCACCTTGGCCCCTTGGCCTACCTCTCCTGAGCCGTTTCATCGACCCTTTTTGATGGTCTACCAATGTGCCTAAGGGTACTCTGGTTTATTACCTGGAGTGTCGGACTCTTATCAGACATGTTCTCACCCGCTTTTCAGGCTTTGTGTTCCCCTTCATCAGGGCTTTCATCACCTTTCACACCCGGAGGGACCCCCAAGAACGGAATGGATACTACGCTTAAGGGATCACCTACCATTATGGGCCAACGCCCCCTGAGGGTTTTGGACAAAAAATTGATAGAAATCCCATGTTGTGAGTATGGTCAGCAGTCGATGCTCATTTGTTGTTCCCACTTCAGGATAACTTGATATGGAGACTATTTTTCTGCCACAGTTAACGGTAATCCTCCATCGCCATGCCAACCCCATTAAGTCCAAAATGTTTGCTACATGATTCACATCCTTTTTCACCTCATCATGTCCCAGTAGATCTTCGAAACTCTTAATACTATTCCTCAGTGCACATTTGCGCGTTAGAAGGACAAAAGTCACGGTAGGGTGTCCTTCGGGGCTCTGCACCAACTTCCCTTTGATGGACGTTCCGTGTATTTCAATATGGATCCTCCTCCCTTGTTTCCCACACTGAGTTTGACTCACGTGGGAATAGGTATCGAGTCGAGGTTTGCGCTTACTTGGAAATTTTCCATCCATTCCTGTTCTGAGCTCTAAGACCATAAACTAAGATCTCTTCAAGAACTATGTGTGGCTTTATTCCCATCCTTATGGAATATGTAGGACCACCCGGATGTCTAGACTTTAGGTCCAGGCCCATCTATTCGAGATATCCCGATCTCCTGGTCACCTAGGCCCCTTGGCTTGTCCCTCTCCATGAGGGGGATGTATAGGTGTGGTACAGGGCTACGCCCTCTTTCGCGTTGGGTTTTTGGAACCATGCATCCCTTATCCCGGGAATCTGCCATCTCTTGGCCACCCCAAGATGAGTCCCTCGACCCCTTGCAGTGGTTCGCCCTTGCGTTAAGAGTACTCTGGTCTAGGACCAAGAGTGTCAGATTCAACTTAGGCAAGTTCATTCCATTTGTCAAGATTCATGTTCCCCTTCATTCAGACCTCCATTATATTTCATACCTGTAGGGACCCCCAAGAACGGCATGGATACTACGCTTAAGGGATCTCCTACCATTACAGGCCAACGCCCCTGAGGGTTTTGGACAACAAATTGATACAAATCTTACGTTTCTAACATGGTCAGCGGTCGATGCTCATTTTTTTGTCCCCATTTCAGGCTAATGCAACAGGATGCTGTGTTGCGAACATGGTCAGCAGTAATCCTACGTCGTCACACCAGCCCCTTCAGGCCATGAATGTTGGTTTCATGATTCACATTATGTTCCACCCCACCATATCCAGGTCGAATCTCAACACTCTTGGTGTTATCCCCCAGTGCACCTCTATGCGTCAGGGGGACAAAGCTGCAATACGGCATCCTTCGGGGCTCCTACGGCCTGAGATCTAAGACCATAAACTAAGATATCCCCAGAACTACATACGGCTTGATTCCCATCCTGTTGGGATATGTAGGAACACCCAGACCCGGGTCCAGCCTGAGTTTTGCTAATTTGTCTTTTCTATCCCGCCTTCTGGACTTTGACTACGAGACCATGTGGCGTGGTACGGGATTATGTCCTCATGCACGTTGGGTTTACAATAGCCGCACCACGCGCACCCTGTTCTAAAAATTATCTGTCATGTTTCTTGTCCCTCTTGTCCTGCATGACATTAAAATGCATCCTCCATAACTATGTATAGCTTGATTCCCACACTTATGGGATTCTTAGGACTACCCGGACATCTCTTTTTTGGGTCCAGCTCATTTGGGAGCTAGTCTCTTCTCCACTTTACCTCTTACCACTATGTAGGGCCCTTGTCCTGAGGTCTCCCTCTCAGAATTGCGTATGGTTTGATGTGGGATAATGTCCCCATTCACGTCGGTTATTTCGCACAGCACTAAACACACTCCCTGCCTAGCATTGTCTCTGCTACGTCTGTGTTACGTGACGTTAAAATGCATGCTTGGTCCTATCACACAACCCTAAACTATGAAATTATCGTCCTGGCTGCATGATGAAAAACGGCACCGCATTGTGATAACCTCGTCATAGAGGACGTCGCGTTGGGTATTGGTCATATCCCATTCCATTTTTCAATGCCTGCTATGGCTTGATTCTTATGGTGACACCAGGGATTTCTACCCTAGGCCTTTCACTTCACAAAAGAAACCACTCACCTTAAAGGACAAACAAGATTATCAAATATCGCTTCTCTTAGCGCGAGGGCCATGCCCGCGCACCCTTTAATCCTTTTCACTGGTACCTTACAGTGTCATTCCACCTTTCAATAACTATGTGTGGCTTGATTCTCGTCCTCATGAGATATGTAGGAGCACCCAAGCACTTCCCTGCGGGGCCATCCCAACTTTCATGTTCGGTCCCTCGACTCGAGCACTTCCCCAGAGAACACATGGTAAGTAGGGCTTATGTCCTCGTTCATTCTGGGTTTTGTAACCACCTTACCACGTGTCTCCTACTCTCATTACCCATTCATGGTCCGAATTCTAAGACCTTAAACTAAGAACCTTTTGAGAACTATGTGCAGCTTGATCCCCATCCCCATGGGGTACGTAGGAACACCTTTGAATTTTGCTTTATTCCCAGATCAACTCTCATTTTTGGTCCCTATACCTAAAACCTCCCCCCGGGAACACGTGGTGATCGGAACCCACGGTTCCCATTCACGTCGGATATTTGAGTTACCCCACCACGTGCCTCTTGTGTTTCCTCCCAACCATGGTCCGAACTCTATGACCCTAAACTAAGATCTCCCTATGGGAAGGGACTCAACTCCCTCTATCTAATACGTCTCATTAACGTATTCAGATGCATTTTGACAAAGATCCCTAAGTGTGGAATCTTCATGGAGACATTCCTCCCATTCCATGTCCAGGCTTTGTGAGCTCACTATTTGGATCCTCATCCTCTTCCACATCCAAAAGGACCCTCGGACGGCATGGATGCTAGGCTTAAGGGCTCTCCATGGATGTTGGGCCTAAGGGTTCTCCAATCATTTTGGGCCAACGTCCCTACGGATATTTGACAACATTTGCGACATGGTCCCGTGTTTTGAACATGGTCAACAGTTGACCCTCATTTGTCTATCCCCATTCTAGGATAATGCGATATGGATGCTGCATTTCCTCCATGGTTAATGTCTATCCTCCATCGTCACGCCACCATCATTGTGGTCGAGATTTCGAGCTTCATGATTCACACATTTACACTCTCTCATGTTTAAGTGGAATTCTGACATACTCGGCTCTATCTCTTCACGCGTCTAGGTGTGCTTAATGGACGTGTTAGCATCATTGGGCCGGTATTCACCAAGTGTTCCTTCATCCTAACATGCCCCTTCCTACGTCGGGAAAGTCCTGCCATTAATTCTTGTTTCCCACACCGAGCACGACTCACGTGGGCTTAGTAGTTTTGGTAGTATGTGTACCAGCGCAACCAGGCTTCTTATCATCCTGCATGATGTTAAACTGTGCTTCTAAAACTATGT
The DNA here is from genome assembly GCA_963277665.1 of Viscum album. NCBI lineage: Eukaryota > Viridiplantae > Streptophyta > Magnoliopsida > Santalales > Viscaceae > Viscum > Viscum album. The sequence continues at coordinate 792,743,960 of OY728120.1, forward strand.
ACGGATTGATTACCATCCTCATGGGATACGTTGAGACACCCTGGTATTTCACCAGGGTCCAGCCACAGGAATCGTAAGTCATGTTCCTCCCCATTTCTGGGTCCCAGGTCTAACCCCTCGGGGGAAAACTATGTAACTGCAATTTTTCCCTGAACAAGTTTGGGATTCCCCACGATGATATTGGGAAGCGATAGCCCCCCCTCACGAGAGAGGCCCTGTCTAGAAGAAGGAATGATCCATGATCAAACCGATGCGTCCATCCAGTGTGCTTCCACCATGATGGTGTAACCTCGAGAGTGTTGGATTATGTCCGAACAAACCCTCACTCCACATTCCGCACTTTGTGTGCCCCCCTTATTCGGACCCTCATCCCCTTTCATGTTTGGAGGAACCCCCTAACAGTATGGATGCTCGGCCTATGGCCCGCCTATTATCCTGGGCCAACGTTCTGAAAGACTAATGGGTAGCATTGTGAGTTGGGCCTCGTGTTTCGAACATGGTCAATGGTCGGCCCTCATTTTTTATACCCATTCCAGGATAATGCGATATGGTTGCTGCGTTTCTACCATAGTCAACCATTATCCTTTATTGTCACACCATCCCCATAGTGTTCTAAATTATAGGTATCGTGATTCGCACCTTCCACTTCCCTATGTTTGGACTAATCTCAACACCCCTGGCGTTACCCCGCTCGTGCATCAGAGCACACCGGAAGAACAGCTCGTCGATTGTTCTAAATCCAACCTCGATAACGAAACTCATGTATTCAAAAATCAAAACATGAAAGTACATTTGAGAGTTTTTTATCCTTACAACACTTAGGGGTTTATTCCCCCCATGGATGGGTTGACCCCGTACAAGGAGAGTTGCAGTTCCGCCACCCTCCAACTTATGGCATCCAGGAGTTATTGTCACCGGCTCAGCTCCCGCTCCTCCTCAGTAGTGATGGGGCGCAATTCATCAGCCTCAGTTTGGTCATGTTCTATGTCAGCCTAGATGACGAACATTTCTTCGGAAGATTGCCTTAGACGCTCTTCCGCCTCTGCCAGATGGGCCTTCAATCGCAAGATCAACTCTGATTGTGCATTAAGAGAGGCTGAGTGCTCATCCACCCGGATCCTTAGCTGTTGGATCTCATCTTCAGCCTCCAGGAGCTTCTTAATGTTCATCGCCTTCCTCCGCTGCTAGCCTACACTGAGGCCGCGATCATACTCCCCGATCTTCTCCGCCATAAGATCTCGGATGAGCAGGTGAGGAAGCTGGGCATCCACTCCCCCAGCATACAGATCGCACAACCGTGAGCAAATTCTGTCCATCTCATCCTGCCATAGTGTCTGGGGGGGCTTTTAGATAAAGCGCACGATCAGCTTCCATGATCGTCAGCGGACTATGTTGTTGTCCTCTTCGTCAGAGGCCATTTCGTCCCAGTCTGCGTGATTGGTAGGCTCGTATGCGGGGTACGCCCTTAGGAAATCTTCAGTGGGATCTGCATCTGGCGTGGGATCAGGTGTGGAATCTAGCATTGGATCAGACACGGCGGGACTCAAGTTGACCGAAAAATCCTCATCGTCAGACCCCACCTCAATAACCTCAGGCACGACCCCACTGGTGGTCCCGCCAATAATGGGTGGACCTGCAGCTCGGGTGGGTTGGGAAACTATCTCCATAATTACCGGCATGCCTCTGGGAGGGGCACTACCAGAAATCCCATCCAGCCTCGCCGCAGAAGCCCATGCCAGTCGAAGAACTGTACGTAATAGGGAAGTTCATGGACTTCAGTTAGCACGACCAACGTGTGACAGTAATGAATTCAGTGGAGAGGACTTACAGAGATTTAACTTCTGGTACTACTCCTGAGTTAATGATGACGGGACCCCGAAGCATGGCCCTCTGTATATTTTCGAGAGTGAGGTCTGTGTACAATTTCCTCTTGCGCGGTTCAAATATTGGTGAGAAGTCCATAATGTCCTGAGAGCAGACCCTGAGTAAAGAGACTTGGAATGTTACCTCGAGAGCCTCTGTGAAATCGTCGAGATCCGAGTCTTGATCGCCAACTTCACCTTTCTCCAACGGGCTCCCTCTACCGGCCTCATCTCCCTGAGAGGATTCATCTGAATCTTTTGATAGGGGGAAGTGCTCCCTCATCTCAGTGGCTGATAGTTGTGGGGGAACCGTCTGATCTAGAAGTACCCTCACCCGGTCTATCATTGGATGTGGGGCACCACTGGAATGTACGTAGTCCTCCAGCTCATCCATATATTTCTCTGCCTCTGCCGGAGACACCGCGAAACCGGCCCGGACAAGGCCTATACCTGGTAAATCCATTCTGAGTTGGTTCAGGTGTTCCCACATCTCGAATAGACCGAGGTGTTGCCGGTTGATGTCCCAAATGTCCCAGGACTCCGGGAAAACAACTTTCTCTGGCATGTTGATATGGCGCAGCCACTTCCCTGGGACCTGAGTGAATATCCTAGGGAATCCCCTCAGTGGCCGCCCCTCTGGATGGATTTTCTCTTCTGGGACCATCGGATCAGCTGCTGCTACTGGATCTGCCGCCACAGCCTCACCCTCATTCAGTGCAGGTCTCACCGCCACGGCAGCCCCGCCACCGCGAGAAGCCCTTGCCTCCCTATGACCCCGACCTCAGGATAGAGGAGGCCCACCATCACCAACTCGAACAGTTGGCTGATTCAGCATTTCCCATGGATAAGCTGCCTCCCAGCTTATGGCATACTCCTTCTTCAGTCCAAAGGTAGCAGTAGGTGGAGGAAATGAATTTATCATTTTCTCGTCTTCTCATGTGATCATGAGCCACAATTGCCTCATCACACATGGGTTCTCCTCGTGGTGCACCTCCCAATAGACCTGCGGGGTCAACTGCTGCAAGCACCGGAATTTCCTTGCAAATCGGTGTGGGGTGTACGGCTCGCAAAGAGGTTCGCAGTCCACCCGTTCCACCAAGACTCCACCTAATAAGGCTAGGAGATAGGCCCGATTCTCCTCCGTCCCCTGATCTTCATCGGTAAGTACCCTTGTCGGCAATGGAAACGAGTGGAATTTAAACTCATCTGCCTTCCACACCCGGTTTAGTACCAACGGCACGGCTAATTTCGCGGGAAATCTCCCAGCAGCATTTAGAATGGATGGGCAAAAGTTTGACCCCAGAGATGAGATGGGGTTTAGATATTCAAAAAACCCCCTGATGTGCACCGTGATCCACCCATACAGAAGATGGAAGGGCCCGCATATCCTTGGCGGCTTCTTGCCCTCACTAACATGTCGTAGCATCTTGTACAATCTGGTGAGCATCAAAATCCCCAGATTGACCCACCTTCTTGTGGACAACATGGATGCCATGATAAATGAGCTGGGTTTCACACTCATTTTGGTATCCCTCACTGGTAGGATCCAACCGCAGATAAGGGCCACAATAAACTCCTCTAGTCTGACTATTGGTCGTTGTTCAGTGCTGACACTGAAACCCTAGGTCTTCCATTGGATGTCCTCCAAGATCCGCCAATACGAGTTCTCCTTGCCTCATTGAGCCCCCTTCGGGCAAGTTCAAGGCCTCGAGGGAAACTCTCGATTCTCTGGGAAGTTCAGGAACTGCTTGAACCACTTCTTGAAGTGGACATCCCTCACTGCTTCTTTGTCTTCTCCAAGGACCAGCCCTATCAATGCCAGCACCAACTACAGCATCTGCTCCGGATCCTCCCACGCACTCATGATGGGGAGGAACTCATCATACATATCCCCCAAGATCGGGACCCCTGAAATCTGATGGACATCATAGATACTGATGCCAACCTCCCCATGGTGCAGGTGAAAAGTATTGGTACTAGACAACCATCTGCTCAATAGCTCCAGCATTAGCTGTTTCGATTGATAAATGTGGAATTGGGAGGCCCATTCACTACTGGAAAAATGATTTTTACCAACACTTCTATACCAACGGTTTGTCAAACTGTTGGTATAGGTACCCATTCCCAACGGTTTGGCCAAACCGTTGGGAAAGCCCATATTTTGGCCACCTTTCCCAACGATTTGGCCAAACCATTGGGAAAGGTTGAATTTAGGAGGCCCTTTTCCAACGGTTTGGGAAAACCGTTGGGATAGTCTACCCTTTCCCAACGGTTTTCCAAAACCGTTGGCAAAGGGCCTCCTAAATTCAACCTTCGTCCAAACTTTCCAATAAAACACTAGACTTTTCCCAACGGTTCTCAAAACTGTTGGGAAAAGTCTAGTGTTTTTTTTTTGAATCATCCTACGGAGAACATTATATATATCAAAATTTAAAATAATTAGAACAATACATATATATTTTTATGGAATTATGTAAACAAAAGTCATGTTAGGTTAGTGGTTAAGTCTTTGAGTTATAAACTAGAGGTCCTGGGATCAAATCCCACTGGGTGTTTTATTTTTGGAATTTATATACCAACGGTTCCATTACCGTTGATATAGATTTCATATTACCTATACCAACGGTTTTTGGAAAACCGTTGGTATAGACCTATCCCAACGGCTTACTTGGCTACGGTTCTCCAAACCGTTGGTAAAGGTTAGTTTTCCAGTATTTATTCCACCTCATACAATCCCACTCTCCTCATCTCGGCTCCAAATTCCTCACATGAGGTGCCTACCCAGTAGGACCATTCCCAATCATTGGTGAAGTTGCCGCCCTGGAATAGGTCCCAATCATCGGACCACCCTTTTTTCAAATCCCTCAAGGTCGCCTTCAATATTATGCGGTATATGGGAGGGGACATATCTGATTTCAATGGCTTCCCATAAATTTTGTTCAGATGGTTATACAGACAGTCGGAGGTGACAGGTGTGAAGTCCTCCTTCACATGACCGTCAGCCGCCCTGAACCATTGGCGCAGGCATAGCGTGCTTCTGAACCAGCAAGCTGGTTTGTCCCTACTCTCCTTAAGAATGAAGACATCATCCCTCATCCCAAAGCTATACAAGGGCAGCTTCTTGCACATCGGATAGTTATTTTGGCTCTCTGATAACAGTTCTGTCAAATAATTATGGTCTGAGTGGCTTCGGACTAGATCCCCCAGACCCAAATAGTTGTCCATCTCATCCCTCCAGGCGGTGTCAGCAAGAACCCCCTGGGAAGCTTCTTGATGTGCCATTTTTTTTAAAGGCTTTGGAAATTTTGTAGCTCGGGACGCAAAGCCTGTTCACGGATCTCCTTCATGAAGCAGAATCGTGGAGTCTAGCCTCAGCCTGCAAGCACACGTTCTCTTGGAGCAGTCGCGGAGTCAAAGACTCGTGGTTCGCCAAGAAGCCCGATTCACGGAGAGAAGACGCAGAGTAAGTGGAGCTTCGCAAATCGAGAGTGAAAAAGGACAAAGTCATGGGGAAAAGAAAGGAAAAAAGAGAGTTCATCCCCCCTATTTATAGGCGGCATCCCTCGGAGCCTTTTGGCACATCCAGCCTCGCGTCGCGTCCAGCCCATGCAGAGCTTCGCAGCGCGTCCGGCCCGCATAGCCCCTATCTACCTCATGCACCCTCTTTGCGAGTCAGCGCTGCGAACGGCCGATGATTTTAGTGATTTCCCTCATACTTCGACCCTTGATCCCCCCGTGGCTCCAAGTATGAGGGGAGGCATTTTTTGGTGCCAAAATGTCGGATGAAAAGAACAAAGAAAGATAGGCCCCACGACTTGCCTTGCGAAGCCATGGTGTGAAGTCCCCGCAAGCAACGTGGCCTCCGTGAAGCAAAGGAGGTGGTATGCTCCGTGAATGCCCCTGACGTTCGTGAGCCCGCCACTAAGAAAAATAGGTGGTACACTCCACGAACACCCCTGACGTTTGCGAGCCCACCGCAAAACAAAGGAGGTGTTACGCTCCGTGAATGCCCCTTATGTTCGTGAGCCCGCCACAAATCAAAGGAGGTGGTACGCTCCGGGAACGCCCCTGACGTTTGCGATCCCACCGCGAAGCAATGGAGGCAGTATGCTTTGCCAATGCCCTTGATGCTCGCAAACCACCACGAAGCAACTGAAGCCCTCTTCGCGTCGTGTCATCTCTGCTCCGCGGCACCTCTTGCCTATAAATACCAGAGTCCCCCAGAGCCCAGGGGATATACAATCCGACCTTTTGGATTCTCAGATTTTGAATCATGAAGCACACTTTGCTCTGCGAACCATGGGCTATGTGAGGTATTTTTCTTTTCGAGGAGCCTCTGCATTGTCTTGTTTTGATCCCCTCTTCCGAGAGGGATGCCCTTCACGAAGCCTAAGGTCATTCGTGAAGGAAGGGGATCCCTAAGGGGACCCGGGTTGTCACAGAGCATTTATGCTTCACAAAACACACCTCATGTATATGTGATCCACATGCCAAGGCAGGGTCACTGTACTTCGCGAAGCACACTGCTTCGTGGCACTTTACTTCGCAAGGCACCTATGCTCCATGAGGCAGTGCTCCGTGAACACCCTTCCAATTCACGAAGCATCTCCCACTTGAAACTTCGCCCCATTCTAAGTCTAAGGCACCCCACCTCGCAAAGCACACCCCTTCTCAAGTTTCCTTCACCCCATAGAGCAACCGAGCTCCACAAGGCCTCTGCCTATGGACCCCTCTGCTTGGAAATTCTTTTTCCCGTGCGACCCTCCAGGTTTGCACGATGTGATTTCAAAGTCCCCTGGATGATACCGCCTATGGCGTTGCTTCGCCTAATGCTTATTCACATAGGCACGCAAATGGCTATTGCTTCTTCGCATATCCACGCTAATGTGGACCCCTCGATGGTTCGCTCTACGACCCCCCTTTTACACAGCATTTCCAATACCTTCCCTCCCACAAGGAGCATAGGGTACTGGTTATGTAAGTCCTAGGGGTGCAGAGTAAACCCACCTCATCCGAGCTATAGGATGTTAAACTGCCAATCACCCTCGTCCTCAACACATGACGTTAAACTCTGACATCGCCCTATGCCTCTCACACGGGGTCCCCCCACCTTGGACATTTTCCACGCCCCTTAGCCTCCACAAGGGATGATATCCTCCTTCTGGATCACAGGGTATGATATCCTCCTTCTGGGAGTGGCGTTTGTCCGTGGGGGAATGACGACCATCTTGGTGTAAGCCATTATTCCTTCTTATGGAAGGTAGAACCCATCCACCTCCGTACTTCCCCTCTCCCTCTGTGCTTTGTCACCCTTGGGCCTCCATCTTGGAATAAGTCCTAGAATCATGGGCCTCCCAACGTGTAAGCCCCCCTTCGCTTCCCATGGACGCACCTTTCACGACGTGATCGTCAGGTCTCTACTGCCTCTTGATTATCACACCGAGCATGACTCACGTGGGCTTAGAGTAAGCACCAACCCTGACCCCAACCGCATCATCCCGAACTACAAGGACTCTGATCCATGTCAAGGAATGGTACGTAGGAAGCCTCCCTGAAGTTCAAGCCTGTCACCCATCGGACCAAGGTCCTTCTTCATGTCGGTTCACTGAAATCTTTTAGGAACTATGAGGACTTTAATCCATGTCAAGGCATGGTACATAGGAAGCCTCCATGAGGTTCAAGCCCAACACCCAATGGACCAAGGTCCCCCTTCACGTCGGTTCACCGGTAACCTTTATGAACTACGGGGTCTTTGATCCATGCTAAGTCATGGTACGTAGGAAGACTCCTTGAGGTTCAAACCCACCATCCACTTTGACCAAGGTCTGTATTCACGTCGGTTCTTTGACACGCCCTCGTCCCGCCATCCAGTTTTTCTGACACCCCTTCATGTCAGTTCAACAGCCCCTTTTCAACCCAAACTACGGGGACATTGATCCATGTCAAGGCATGGTACATAGGAAACCTCATGAGGTTCAATCCCAACACCCATTGAATCAAGGTCCTTCTTCACGTCGGTCCACCGGCGCCCCATCCCAAACTACGTGGACTTTGATCCATGTAAAGGCATGGTACGTAGGAAGCCTCCTTGAGGTACAATCCCACCACCCATTGGTCGCTCTGACCCCTCTTCACATTGGTTCTTACCAACCGAACTATTTGAACTTTGATTCACTGCTATGGGGATACGTATGAGGTCTCTTTGAGGCTCAATCTCATCTATACCGTCATCTCCATGATGGTCCCATCTCATTCCTCCTCCAATCCATTCAATTTTCCATCACTCATCATGATTCTTACCTGGGCCGCCACATCCCATTGAGATCATGCCACCTCATTCCCCCCCCCCCCATAGTATTCAGGAATCCGCCCATGTGTTGGCCCCAATATTGGTGATCCCTCAAGGGGGTTCCTCAATCTGATCCACTCCAGGTCGAGTTTTGATCCGCCCGATCTGTCTCCGCTGGATGTTAAACTTGCGTCATACCTTGTGTTAAACACCGGAAGCTGAGGAAAAACTCAGATACATGCCAATGGCATATGATTCCCCGTGCTCGATGTGGGATGCCTCGGGATTCCACGCCCTCGAGAAGCCCTATAATAAGGGATAAAAGACAGACACGCCAATTCCCCAACGTTCAGACACATTAATGATGTCTCGACGTGACTACTCCCCTAACTGAAGGTTACTACCCTGACCGGACCCCTTGGAATGTCCTGACAGAAGAAGCATAATTAACCGGCGTCCATGGAAACATGACACTAGGAAGAGTTTCATGAACAACGTATTAAATCTATGAGGGATACCTGTACTAGGTGATGAGTTCTGAGGAGGAATCCATATAAGGAAGAACCGACATCCCATCATCCTGTTTTGATCAAGGAACAGAAGTCCCTGAATAAGGAGAGAATGTCGCCCACCTTTGGAAAGTGGGAATGCGGGGTAACAAAAATCCACTCCCGTCGCACCCAAGAAGACGGACGCACATGCCCCAGCGAAAGCATCAGAAACACACATCATGTACAATGGTTACATGACATGTAGTTTTTCAAGCCATGTTCTACTCATTCTGGATCTACTAGTTGGTCATATTTTTTTTTTGATCTTAGATCGGATTACCTCTAATATACCTGATTTTATAACATGATACAGACATGAAAATAAAACTACATAGATTTTATAATGTAAGTACACATTTTTTTTCTATAGTTCTATCCAGGAAGAGCCATTGGCACCTCTAGATGGTGTCAAATGACTGCATCTTAATTTTTAATCATTAATTGATTACTTTTTGTTTTATTGAGAATGAATAATGGAAGTTACAACATTGTTTAGATATAAACTGTATCTATTTTTTGTAAAATAAAACCCAAACACATGAAACCTATATATGAAGAATAAATAATTACAATTTAAACAAGTGACTTCTCTGATAGCAATTAAAGGTTTCGTCACAACAGAAGCATATTTTGATGGTATGACCAAGTAGGATTAGTCTTAATTTATATGTTATCATTTCCACACAATATAAACCAATCATGTACAATGAAAATTGTGGATTACTTAACTAGATCAAAATTTATAAACAAAAAGTAGTGGTTCATCACATGAAATTTAAAATTATTTTATGATGAGATATAGAATTACCTCTCCTTGTGTTTCATATTTTGTTAATGGTTTCGTAAACTAGATCTTTTCATATAAGCCTCGTGCCGCAAGATCCATGAACATTATCGCTATATTGGTGATCCACATAGGCACCACAATCTCTGAACGACATCCTACAATCATCAGGTGCTAACACTGCAGATCTAGATTGTTTGTGTTGTTCGTAGTTCACCAAAATAGTATTATTTTTAAAGGAGGAAGAACCCCTGATATTCTCCTAGAATCTTGAGATATGATGAACAGATAATTCACTATTGGTATTGAGAAATTATCTCTCTATGCATTGATCACTCTAAAAGTTATTTAATATATAATTATAATTATATATTTATTATAATAGTTTAAGGGTTCTCAAATCACACACAACCCCAAACCATCATTAATATTATTAGTCTACCACAAAGTCCATTAATACTAATAATATCAATATTAATCATTTGAAGGTAAAAATCATTGAGAATATAAATAAATATCCTTTATACAATTTTATTCAGACCATCAATCTCCATCCTCTTTCCCTCATATATACTTATCGATCCTTATATATTGATTATTTAATAAATTAATAACACTATATTATTCCATGATAAATATCATAAATATAATATTAACAAAACATGTAAACATGTATTTTATTATTATAATTATTATTATTATTATTATTCTTTAAATCACTTATTATTTCAAATACCTTCTGATTAAATTATTGAGATCAACCAAACCTTAATAGATATTATTTCTTCAAACATGTTAAATTCTATACTTGGATTTAACGCACATTTTAGATTCACTAAATTTTTATCCCTCTAGGACTACTTCTTTTTTAAATTAGGAATTACTACAAAATGTATAAGGACAATGTTTACCAATAGGATTTTGATCATAAAGAGGAATAAGTTAATGTTGTAATGACATCCAACCTCTTACGAACAATTATTGTGTAATATAATCCATTTATTGTGTTATCTATAATCAAACAGGTTCCATGATGGTGTCATCAAACTATATGCTCAATTTCTCTTTCTTTGACTTTGAAGAAATAAACTCACCCACTGAACCCCATAGCCAAGTATTTATGTATGTAGTTCCATTCCCATCAAAGGGCCTAAGATGTCAACTTCCGTTAAGGGATGGAAGGGAAAAATCCTTTCTCACATTATCCATTAATGAAATATCACTCGTGATGCACCTTATCTATCCTACCTCACCGAAATCATGCATCATCATAGTATTCATCAATACATCAATGTACATGATTCATTATATCCATTAATTTTAATAATAATGTCTATGGATCAATACACACATCTACATATATGAACATCTAATGACACATGAAATTTGAATTTTTAATTGATGGATCTTTTCTTATAACTTCCTGTCATAGAGAATACCAAATAATAACACCATGAGACAGTGTCTCAATGTCTTATTATACTCCTACACTGATAGCATGTATCATCTATGTCCTGTTAGTGACTATCATAAGGTCATAGAACAAGGTTCAAGAACAATTTCATGGTACCTCTAGGTTCTCACCATAGCAGGACATTATCACATAATAATATCAGAAAGAGGAACAATGAAAATTTGACAAGAAAAAATCATTATTATTGAAAAAAGTGTAATCACGTACTAAACAAGTTGGATCTATTGCACAAATTCCATCACATATGGACTTGTGTCATGTCATCTCTGGTGCCCGGTTTGGTTCACCCATGTTGGTTCATAACTAAATGGTATTAAATACCTATTTTATCTAAGGGTTAGTGGTAGGATGTATTTAAGATACTCAGGTTTTGATAGGTAAGAGTGTAAAAGTTCATAGACACCCCTCTTCATGGCGAACCTTGAGTTACCATGTGTGTTCTAAGACTATGTTTATGTTTTGATCCAAATTATGGGTTGTTTTAGGGGGATTTGATGTATTTCCATATTGATTATGAGTTACAGGGTGATCTCATGAGTTATGATGAAATTATGAGTAAAAAAGGAGGGAAGAAGGTTTTCCACCATTTAGGCTCACAGTCAATAGTTACTATATGGAAGTAGTGAATCCTTGTATGTTGTATTCTAATGGAACTTTTACGACTATCAAAAATACTACCTAACCATGTGGAAAAACCTTACATAGTAGAATAAATGATTAAAATTAAGATATTTTATCCCTTTTTTATTTTATGGTTATTTTTATGATAATTTTCACTGTTTGAAGTTTATTATTAGAGATATTATGGTCTTTTTTATTTTTATTTAAGGGTATATTGAATGAGATTGTGTATTTTATATTTTAAAAAATTCCTCATATAAGGGCCTCATCTAGGATTAGAGATGGAGCTACGAATCATATAACATAAGTGAACCCTCCAGTTTATCTAGATTTGGTGGAGTTAATGATCTATACAACTTAATGGTTAGTCCATGAGGGTATCCAAGAACAAATATGAGAACTTAACTATTCTTAGTATTTCAATAAGAAAAATCCAATGGTCTTCTATGGTAAAAAGAGAATCTAGGATCATGAGGAGTGACTGGAAAGGATCAAGTGAATCATTTCATTTTAAAATACATTTGAGACATAAAATTTTTTATTTAGTATTTATCTATTGGAAGGACCTGGTAGGAAATTTTGTAAATCCATGGTGCTAGAAAAGGGGTATGAAAACCTCCAATGAAATACCTTTTAAGATTATTTTATATTGTATTTCTATCCAGATACATTAAATGTAGAAAAGGGCTATGAGTTTGAAATGATGGAACAGTTACACTATTCAGCGACTAACTATAGGGATTGGTTTTTGATTTTGTTCAAGTGTCTCAAAAGCTCCTCGATTAGAATGATCATAAATATTAGCATTCTGAAATGGTCTTGAAGGATGTGATTTGGTCAATTCATATATATCTTTGTTTAACAACATATGATAAGGTGGTTGATAAGTTGTCTATCGTAGAGGAATACATAGATAGGAGGTTGGGTCTCGGTTTTGTTCCATTAGTGGGTGGTATCCAAATAACTTCATCTGGATTGAAGAGGAATCATGATGAACCTCAACAGGGTAGTGGGAGGAGTTCCCAACTATCATTGGGATTACTGTATATTGTTTCTCCAAGGAGTTAGTTAGTGGTATTTTTTCAATTTAAGATGTTTTACCATAATAGGCTTAGTTTTTTAGAGGATCTGAGTACATACTACCAGTGTTGGATTATGGTCCATCTTATGTGCTTCTACCATATGGTCATAGGGTAGTAGAGTTTTTTCCTCATTCTCTAATGGTTATTAGGATTGAAATGATGCTTCCAAGGGTACATGATCATTCCCTCAAGATAAAGTCGATCCTCTCCAAGTGAAGAAGTCTTAGGACATTCTTAATTTATTATTTATTTTTGAAACCCATATGGGACCGGTGGACTTTAAATTTTGTCAATGTACCCTAAAATATATGGTGTCTATTTCTTCATTCTTGGAATTTATTTTCCTTTATACGGGTGGTTCCCATTTTTTTTCTCATCAATGATGTTTCAAACCCAGGGTATGCAATTGGATTTTATTCTCTTTATGATGGATTTTTTAACCCCATTGGGTATGAATAAAGAGTGAGGGTTTATGTGCCTATTGTTTCTTGATTTAATCAGTGATGTGGATGTTGTGTGGGATTTATTCATATATGAATTATGAATTTTCAATCTCTTATTAGATATACATTATTTTATTAGATTTAAATCTCATATTTATTTATATCATCATGGTGAATTTTTTTATCTCTTAATGGGAGAACCCCTATCATCTAAGGTGAGTGAGATCCATGATCAAGCAGGGACTGACCCATTGTTCTAGAGATGATATTGATTTCATGTCTAATACCTAGGTTGTTCTTTGATTATAGGGAGTAGAGTTTAGATGGTTTTATTCCATTGGTCATGAAATACTACCTTGATGTGTTTATAGTTGATTGTTTTGGGGTTTCCTCCCTAATGAGAGTTTGAGGATACTGTCGTTATGCTTCCCATGAGGAACCCTATTTCTTAAACATATTATTGAATGGATTTAGATGAGTTAGAATAGTTGAATTCTCAGCTGGAGGACCTTGAGATTAAGGGATTTATTTGTCATATTATGTCATGGTGGGATGATCTGGTTATATTATAATAGAAGGAAAATGAGAGTCTTTGACATTTCATCAATGATTTATGTTTAATTGGGTGATCGTAACATATAAATATCAATTTCAAAGAATTGATAATATTTTTTATTATCTCAATGGAGTTCATTGGTTTTATAAGATCTTCTTGAAATCAGGGTACCACTAGTTGAGGGTCTAAGAGGATGATGTTCCTAAGACCAACATTTAATACTGATATGGAAATTTTGAGTATTTGGTTATACTATTTGACATTTTCGATGCTCTTATTCCCATTATTTTCTAGATAAACCCAATCTTTTTCACTTTTTAAAATCATTCATGGTTTTTTTTATGGAAAATTAGTGTATTCTAAGATAGAGGGGTCAATTAAGACTATCTACAAGATGTTTTTGAAATAATAGGAGATCACAGTCTATATTATAAGATATCCAAAATTATATTTTGGATCTAATAATTTATGTTCTTGGGGTAGGAATTGGGCACATATAGGAATCCCAAAATAGGAGGGATTTTAAAAAAAAATCACAGACGTTCGATATGATCTTTTCAACATCGGAAAATACCTTCCTGATCTAAGATGAGGATCTCGCGTGAAGGGTTTTAAGCACAAAAATAAATTGTAAAATACCTGGTTTTTAAATCCAAAGTTGCGCATGACGTATACTCGTCGTTGGTGATAAATTCTTTAATAATATGACATTGAACTCCTCTAGAACATCTACATGTGCTTCAAGGAATCCATAGGTGCACCGATCATCATAATCTGAGTGCTAGTGCAGAATTTCTGATGTTGCCTCTAACGCTCTGAGAATCACAACATCGTTATTCTTGTGATATCTGGAGAGAGCTCAATCAGCGCTCATTGGATCTAGAGAATCACTCTCAAGAACATGGGAGAGAAGATAAGTGATAGAACACCCATTAATAGTGTTTATAAAAATCCTCTCCTGTTATATTTATAGTGTCATGTAATTACCCAGAAATTCCAACCCAACCCCCAAATTATCAATGCCCTATTAATGACATATTATGACTACTAATATGAGTTATAAATATTATTATCATTGTCTTTCAATATATTAAATATATTACACGATAATAATTTAGTCCAGAACTTGACATGTCGTTCCCAAAAATATTAATTGAACCTTGAATAATTTAACATTCATCAATTAATATTTTTTTCATGTATTTATTTAAAATTAGTCAATACATTAAATAAATAAATTTAATGATAATTTTTCTAAACCTGAATAATATGAATTTATTTATTTCATTGGTGATCGTTTAACTTTTAAAAAATCTTGAACCCCAGTGGTGGGCCCCAACATGTCCAAATCTCTTATTCAATTGAATATAGAAGATTATCTAATACGCTATTGTGTGTGACCCTTTAGGCCCTTATCTCGATAGTAGTGAATATTATTCACAGACCAAGAGAGGTAACTAGAAACCCATCATTCCCCCTAAAGAGATAAATATTTTCACAGCCATGACAACCAACCTACAAACACATATTATGTGATATAATCACCTAGTAATTAATATCTCATAAAGAAGGATTCCCTAATGTGTCATCTCCCATTTCATTCTTATTGTCTATTGATCTAACTGTATGGATTTACCCTCAAGTATGATGTCCATGGTCTTATGCAGGTACTACCATCCTTATCAACATGTCCTAAGATATAATACTTCAATAAGTAGAAAGTGACAAAAAATTTCTTGACCATTCAACCAATATCATGCCACCAATGACGCACCCAACACAAACTACCTCCCCACAAATTCATTTCCATGGTTTTTGTATTGAATCAAAGTACATAATAAAATTATGTATATTTGTAATGATCTCAAGTCATGATACAATTAAACATGATCGTAGATAGGAACATCCAATAACCCCCAAAACATGTGGTCTTATTTTAGCGTGTTAGACCTCATGATCTCCCTACTAGAGATCACTCTATGCGAACTTCATGAGAAGAAGTATCAATGCTTATGTGACCCCAAAACCTAATTTCAAAACATCTATTGTGTCCAATCAGTGATATGTATCTAGACCATAGAACATATATTTAGAATAATGTCATATTTTCTAGAGGTTCCCAATAATGCCTGGGATTTGCTATAAACATTCGATATAATAATTAATATTTGTAAATTACCATTTTAATGGGGGATGTTGAAAATAATACACAATAATGGTAAGATGACATAATGTATAGTTAATTGTATAGAAGATATGATAAACAAAAGCACAAAATAGATGGTTCTAGGGAACCCACTATTTCAATACTCTAACGTGCACTAGATCAAACTTATTAACCCAACTTGTTAGCTACTCACATGTATAACATCATGTTTCTACTGTGTAACGGATTTAGCTACTGGATCTTCCCCGGTTCCGCCACATGGCTATTAAGCTATTGCGACCTCATCTCTTTGAGTAAAACTTCTCAAGAGATGGTATCCCGAGTATATAAAAATTTTCCACTGTCTTAATATGACATCTTGGTCTAGTAAGAATATGATGATTTACATTATGATAATACTTTTCCCACTATGTTTGATTCCACAAACTGGAATAAATTTTTGTGTTTAACTGCTTCTTTATGACAACCCTGCTTTTATTACAAACTTAAACATGTTTTATTACATAAAACTTCACTTGATACAACAAATAAGATCGAGAGGTTTAGTGTCTTTGAGGCTTAGGATCATTACATATAAACTTAAAACATGAAATACAACATCTTTATTGAAAACTTCCTTTACATGACCACTACATTCCCTCATACTTAGCATTGCATGGGATAACTTGAGGACATGCATAAGAAAATGGTGAGCTATAAAGCCCAGTAAGGGAGTACACGTGGAATAACATGAGGAGTACAATACATGTTAGACAATAGGAATATCAAAAGAGAATAAAAGAAACATGAACATGAAGGCATGATAAAGCATGACAATCATAACATGGAAATGTGGCAACAACACTTAAAATGGAATTAGCATGAGCCAAGGCTCATTGCACATAGAGCATGAGTGAATACTCATTGCACATGAAGCACGAGTAAACCCTAATTGAAATTGAATTAGAATGAGTCAAAACTCATTTCACATGACGTATCATGATACTATACTTTACCCAATGCATTGGAGCGCTATAAGGGTGCACCCTTCTTAAACATTTCATTTCATGCATAAGTGTGCCACATGGATCATAAAACATGGATTCATAAAACATAATAATTTATTCCACGATAAAGGAATGTGGAATAAATACATGAAACTTTAAAATCAATAAGTAAATGTGAATAAAGGTGAATACCCTTGATGGAGAAATAAGCATGGTATTCACTACACAATGGCATTGGCTTAGAAAATCGGTGCGATTTCGGCAGTGTAACGGCGTGACATAAGAATTCATAAAAAGGGTTGATGAGAGAGAAAGGGTTTCCTCATAATATTTACATGTAATGGACAGTAAGGAGGTCATATAGATACATGTCCCAACAATTTTAATGGAATTTAGATTCAGGATATAAAAGTATTTCTTGAATGTAAAAGAGGAGAGAGAAGTTCCTTTCAGAATTTCGGCATAGTAACGGGTGTACATGGGAGGCATTTAATGAGAGAGAAAGGGGTCTCCCATCATTAAAACATAAAGAGAGAAGTATTAGGGAGGTTAGAAACCATACCCCAACATTAATAATTGAAATTAAAAGGGAAAAACAACTTAAAGAAAATTGGACAAAAATGAGAAAGGAAGAAAAAACCCTTACTTGGAAGTGTGCTTCCAAAGGCTAGAGAGAGGCTTGTGAGAGGCTTATTGGGAGATTGGGGCACCTTGGGAGGATTATAGAGAGAGTATGGCAGAGGTTGGACTAACTCCAAAGGTTTTTAGTGAGGAGGAAGTGGGAGCTTGGGTGGGTTTATATAGGAAAGGTGAGAGAATTCTTTATTATTTAGGTTTGGGACCCCTTACATTAAATTAATCCAAAACACAAACCATCCCATTGTTTTTGCCGATGGTTTTTGGAAAAGGGAATAGAAAAAAATATTTTATAAGTCCAAATTCCAAACTTATTAAAATATTAGGGTTTCTTATGTGGAGGTGAGTCACACTCCCATGGAAATTAATTTAAAAAGGCAAGGTGTCGAATATGTATTGAGGGGTCCATTAATGCTTTGAAAAGTAACTCAAACAAACCCAAAATCACATTATTTTAATGGTAAAAAATATATTGGCCGAACATAAATATTATTGTATTTTATTACATCACTATTGGGTCATTATGATGTCATAAAACACATTATATATTTAAACGGTATTTAATTTTTACCCAAAAATTTGACTATCTCAGAAAATTATGAAAAATTCACCGTTGGATAATTTCGACGTCCTGATTCCATAAATGACATTTATTTTATCTAAATAATTTTCTAAATATGTTAATTTTCACTTTTAAAATAAAAATCGACATTTATCAAAAATTCACGGGTTTTGACCGAAATGGCTTTCAAACCTTAATAAAAATTTTAATTGCATTCATAAAATTATAAGATCATTTATATTTAATAAAAATTAATTTAATAATATTATTATTATTTTATTAAAATATTAATTAATTCAAAAATCATTTAATTTAATAAAATAAATTTCTTAATTAAATAATAACTAAAAACACCATTTGTACTTTAAAAACTATTTAAAATGTATCAAAAATGACTAGAAATTATATTCATTATTATATAAAAAAAATAATGTACATGAACATAGTACTACTTATTTGTTATATAGCCCCTTAAAACAGCTGCATAAGACCTAAGGGTAAGTTGTGCGATGGTGATAGACTCTTGGGGTGGCTCGGATAACATCGCTCGAGTGGTAATTTCAATAAACTTCCACTTTTCCCGTAGACGGTCACGTTCGAGCTTGACATGATGAAGCTCAGCTTGGGCTTGGTCAAGGACGAAGCCCAAAGAGGCCACCTCTTTTCCGAGCTCCAACAAATGGGCTTCGTATGGGGAAATTCTACTAGATGAGGTCATCGCTTCCTTTGTCTGAGAAAATTGGATTTGTTAAAGTCCTATATTTATACTAATCATGTGATCACTGTTCAACAGCTATATTAGCAACGGTAAAAATTCTTAACATAAAACCAAAGAAGTTTAAATTTTATATAAACATAAAGAGACATTTAATTAGATCAAGAGGGATTTCCATTGATGAAACTTTGGGTCGTTACAATATTCCCCCCTTAAGAAATTTTGCCCTCGAAATTTTCCTTTTCCCACACTAAAACAAATGTGGGTAACTCAGCTTCATAATATCCTCTGATTCCCAAGTTGCTTCTTCAAACTTGTGGTTTCTCCACAACACCTTGATGAGGGGCATTGTCTTATTTCGTAGAACTTTTTCTCTACAATCTAAGATCTTCACTGGTTGCTCCTCATAAGAAAGATCATCTTCCAATTGTACCACCTCAGAAGAGAGTACATGTGAAGGGTTTGGTATGTACTTCATTAAGAGGGATACATGAAATACATCATGTACTTTGGCCATGGTAGGTGGAAGTGCTAGTCGATAGGCCACATCCCTGACACGATCAAGAATCTCGAAGGGGCTGATGTACCTTGGACTTAACTTCCCTTTCCTTCCAGACCTCATGACCTTCTTCCATGGAGATATGCGTAGAAACACCATGTCTCCAACTTTAAACTCAAGGTCTCATTGACGATTATTTACATAACTCTTCTGTCGACTCTGGGCTGCCTTGATATGCTGCTGAATGGTTTTCACCTTCTCCACCATTTCTTCGACCATTTCTGGTCCAAGCAGCTTACATTCACCAACCTCATCCTAACATGCCGGTGTTCTGCACCTTTTCCCATACGGGGCTTCATATGATGCCATTTGGATGCTCAAGTGGAAACTTTTATTATAAGAGAACTCAACCAGAGGAAGATGTTGATCCCATCCTCCTTTAAAGTCCATTGAGCATGCTCTCAACATATCCTCAACTGTTTGGATAGTCCGCTCGGATTGGCCATCAGTTTGAGGATGATAGGTCGTATTGAAGTTCAGTTTAGTATTCAGAGCATGTTGAAGACTCTTACAAAACTTAGAGGTGAATCTTGGATCTCAGTCAGACACAATAGAGAGTGGTACTCTATGTAACCTTACCACTTCCCTGATATATATCTGTGCCAGTTGATCCAAATAGAAATCCTCCCGAATAGCAATGAAGTGTGCGGTCTTTGTAAGACGATCCACAAAAACCCAGAATGCATTGTTGCCTTTGGATGTCCTTGGATGCCCGGTGACAAAGTCCATGGTGATGTTCTCCCATTTCCATTATGGTATGGGCAATGGTTGAATCATCCCCTTAGACTTCTGCCTCTCTGCCTTCACTTGCTGACACACCAGGCACTTTGATGTATATTCAGCGATCTCCTTATTCATATTATCCCACAAAAAGTTTTCTCGGAGATCTCAATACATCTTTGTGCTACCTGGGTGAATAGAGAAATTTGAACTATATGCATCATCCAAAAGTTCATTCTTTAGCTCCGGACTTGATGGAACACATAGTCTTTTCCCAAACTGCACAATACCTTCTTCATTAACATTAAACTCCGAGGATTTCCCCATTTTGATAGCTTCCACTTTTTCTTGAATTCCCACATCATCCTTTTGAGCATCCTTTAACTTTTATAAAAGAGACAGTTGAGAAATCATTTGTGAAAGGATTGATGATGTTCCCTTCTCTATGATTCCCATGTCTATATTCATCAAGTCTAAGAAGATTGGATCCTTCTCAATTCTCATCATTGATAGAATCACTAGATCCTTTCTACTTAGGGCATCTGCCACCTTGTTCGCTTTCCTAGGGTGGTAATGTATTGAATAGTCATAATCCTTGATGAGCTCTATCCATCTTCTCTGGTTCATATTAAGATCTTCCTGTGTGAATATATATTTAAAACTCTTTTGGTCAGTATATATCTCACATTTCTCTCCATAGAGATAATGCCGCCAGATTTTCAAGGCAAAGATCACAGCCGCCAACTCCAGATCATGCGTTGGATAGTTTCTCTCATGGATTTTCAACTGCCTTGAGGCATAGGATATCACTTTATCATTCTGTATCAGCACACAGCCTAATCCCTTCTTCGAAGCATCACTGAATACCACAAAAAGTTCCCCACTAGTGGGTAAAGTGAGCACGGGCGCATTGATAAGCCTCCTTTTCAACTCCTTGATGCTTTCTTCGCATTTATCACTCCAAGAAAACTTTACTCCCTTTCGAGTTATCTTGGTAAGAGGGTTGGAAAATCATGAGAAATTTCTCACAAATCGTCGATAATATCCAGTTAACCCCAAGAAGCTATGGATATTCGTTACCGATGTTGGCCTCGGCCATCCCTCAATTGCATCTGTTTTGGAGGGGTCCACAGATATCCCATTGCTTGTGATGATATGGCCCAAGAATGAGACCTCCTTCAACCAGAAATCACACTTGTTGTACTTTTCATAGATCTTCTCCTTTCACAAAGTCTCTAGTACAGTTTTTAAATGCTCCTCACGATCCTCCTTAGTTTTAGAGTATATTAGAATATCATCTATAAAGACTACCAAAAATTTGTCAAGGTAATCTCTAAAGACTCTATTAATCAAGTCCATGAATATTTTTGGAGCATTGATGAGTCCGAAAGGCATTACTATGAATTCATAGTGCTTGTACCTTGTACAAAAAGCAGTCTTTGGGACATCTTCTTTCTTCACCCTTACTTGATAATATCCCGACCGCAAATCCACCTTGGAGAAGTATTGTGCTCCACGTAGCTGATCAAACAAGTCATCGATTCTTGGGAGAGGATACTTGTTTTTTATCATGATTTTGTGAAGTTCACGATAATCGATGCAAAGCCGCATTGACCCATCCTTCTTCTTGATGAAGAGGACTGGTTCACCCCATGGTGAAGCACTTGGGCGTCTAAACCCTTTATCCAGATTCTCCTGTAGTTATTTCTTCATCTCTTCAAGCTCTACAACATCCATTCTATATGGAGTCTTGGATATTGGTAGCACCCCAGGTATAAGTTCAATTGAGAACTCAATATCTCTTCTTGGAGGAAGACCAGACAGTTCCTCAGGAAACACTTCATCGAATTCCCTCACAATAGGCATATCTTCAAGGATGGTTTCTTCCTTGGACTCAATCATCTGATCCAGATATGCATGCTCATAAGGAAGTAATATCCATGATTGAGATGATGGAGCTAAAGTAGATTCATCTTCCTCCTGACACTTGTAAATAATCGGGGGTCGATTCCCCATATGGAGTGTGATTTCCCTCTCCCAACAATTTATGTTGGATCTATATAAGGAAATCCAATCCATGCCAAGAATTGCATCAAATTCCACCCGAGGGAGTATGACGAGGTTTGACGGGAAATTCAATCCACAAACTATAACAGGGGAGGACTTATATTCATGGGATGCAATGATTGCCACATTTTCCGTACTCACTGACATCTTTACTTCCATGATTTGTGGTGGTGCTGGGATTGTTCTACTAAACTTTCGAGATATAAAATAATGCGTAGAACCTGGATCAAAAATTACGTTCGCTATTCTTGAATGAATAACTAGAATACCTGTCACCACTTCGTTTTCGGGGTTCACTTCGATAGAAGTGATGGAAAAATCTCTTCCTTGCTGCCTTGGAGGTTGTTGGTTGTCTCCGAAAACCCTTGGATTAGGGAACTGATTTGCAAAATGACCCGGTTCTTTGCATTTGTAGCAATGAACAACGCGATGAGGTTCGAACGGATCGTTCCTATCCTCTGTCACAGCCGTGGGTATTTCTTGCTGACAATTAACAGCTAGGTGACCTTCTCTTTCACACCTGAAGCATTTTCTCGTCCCCTTAAGGCAATTTATAGGGTGCTTCTTTCCGAACTTTTGGCAAGTGGGGTGCTGGATCTTCTTAGCACCGTTGGATTTATCCATCGGACCACCAGTATTGAAATCCACCTTACGCTTCTTGTCCCCATGATACCCCTGTGATTCCCTGATCTCCATTTCGACTTTGAGGGCACATCAGACAATTTCCTCATATCTGTCAAAGTCACGGATCGCTAATGCTTTCTGCAAGCTAGGCTTCAGCCCACCAAAGAAGCGGTCAACCTTGCATTCAGGGGTAATAAAAAAGATGGAAGCGTATCGTGCAAGCCTTGTAAAGTTTTCCTCGTACGCTCCAATAGATTCTTCATCTTTTTACTTGAGGGAAAGGAAGTCCTTTTCCATCTTAAGACGAAGGGTGCGCGGAAAATATTTATCAAAAAACATCTTCCAGAAATCCTTCCATTCCAACGCCTCGATCTCCTCCTCAGGCTTTGTATTTTTGATCAACATCCACTATTGATCAGCTTCACCCTCCAAAAGATAAGCAGCCAAGAGAACCTTCTCTTGTTCAGAACATTGAAGGATGGAGAAGATCTTTTCAATGGAGTTGATCTATTGTTCAGCGATCGTGGTATTGGATGATCCACTAAAAGCAGGAGGCCTTTGTCTCATGAAGCTCTCGATAGTGACTTGTTCTTTCTTAGTGGGGGTTGAACGTTCCTCTTGACCCGTGTTTCTATTCAAAACTTGAGTTAGCTGAGAGAGAAGCGTGACAAAGTTTGCGATTCCTGCTCCCATTGGATTGGGCATCTCATTAGTACAGTCATCACACTGATCTTCACGACGGTTGTTAGCCCGAGTCCTCCTATTACCGGCCATTGGTTGGAATAAAAGGAAAGTTAGGGGTAACACATAAAGGGTAATCCAAATACAGAAGTTGATGAATTATAAATAAACTTTTATTTCCTTAACTCATGAGTTTATAGGCTTCAATATAGGCTTTTCATGATCTAGTTTCTAACATATATTCGTAGGGGCATTTTTTTAATTCCCTTAATAATGGCTCATACTAAGATTGTGAATTTATCAAAAAATATCCCCCGGAAGTGTCGTAACCAAGATTGCAGCAAGGCCCATTGTCGTGCACCAGTTCCCGTTCGAGTCTAGCTCAAAGCGGTGTTTTAGGGTTTTACCCCTAGGATTCATCTGTGCCAGAGCTGCCTCTACCAGCTCGTATCCAGAAAGGGATGTATTTGTTTGATAAACCACTTACTCAGTACTTACCAAAACTTAGGGATGTTTTTATTATACTTAGTCTTGTATCTTAGGCTTTACTAGGGTTTTATAATCCCTAAAATAACTAAACCTATCCTCTGATACCAACTATTACAACCCTGCTTTTATTACAAACTTAAACATGATTTATTACGTAAAACTTCACTTGATACAACAAAGAAGATCGAGAGGTTTAGTGTCTTTGTGGATTAGGATCATTACATAAAAACTTAAAACATGAAATACAACATCTTTATTGAAAAATTCATTTACATGACCACTACATTCCCTCGTACTTAGCATTGCATGGGATAACCTGAGGACATGCATAAGAAAAGGGTGAGATATAAAGCCCAGTAAGGGAGTACACATGGAATAACATGAGGAGTAAAATACATGTTAGATAATAGGCATATCAATAGAGCATAAAAGAAACATGAACATGAAGGCATGATAAAGAAAGATTATCATAACATGGAAATGTGGCAACAACACTTAACATGGAATTAGCATGAGCCAAGGCTCATTGCACATAGAGCATGAGTAAATCCTCATTGCACATGAAGCAAGAGTAAACCCTCGATGCACTTAAATTATCATGAGTCAACACTCATTGCACATGACGTATCATGATACTATACTTTACCCAATGCATTGGAGCGCTATAAGGGCGCACCCTTCTTAAACATTTCATTTCATGCATAAGTGTGCCACATGGATCATAAAACATGGATTCATAAAACATAATCATTTATTCCATGATAAAGTAATGTGGAATTCATACATGAAACTTTATAATCAATAAGTAAATGTTCATAAAGGTGAATACCCTTGATGGATAAATGGGCATGGTATTCACTACACAATGGCATTGGCTTAGAAAATCGGTGTGATTTCGGCAGCGTAACGGTGTGACATAAGAATTCATAAAAAGGGTTGATGAGAGAAAAAGTGGTTACTCATCATATTTACATGTAATGGAAAGTAATGAGGTCATATAGATACATGTCCCAACAATTTTAATGGAATTTAGATTCATGATACAAAATAATTGCTTGAATGTAAAAGAGGAGAGAGAAGTTCCTTTCCGTATTTCAACATAGTAAAGGGTATACATGGGAGGAATTTAATGAGAGAGAAAGGGGTCTCACATCATTAAAACATAAATATATCAGTATTAGGGAGGTTATAAACCATACCCCAACATTCATAATTGAAATTAAAAGGGAAAAACAACTTAAAGAAAATTGGACAAAAATGAGAAACGAAGAAAAAACCCTTACTTGGAAATATGCTTCCAAAGGCTAGAGAGAGGCTTGTGAGAGGCTTCTTGGGAGCTTGGGGAACCTTGGGAGGATTCTAGAGATAGTATGGTAGAGTTTTCACGAACTCCAAAGGTTTTGAGCGAGGAGTAAGTGGGATATTGGGTGGGTTTATATAGGAAAGGTGAGGGAATTCTTTATTATTTAGGTTTGGGACCCCTTACATTAAATTAATCCCAACCACAAACCATCCCATTGTTTTTCCCATGGTTTTTGGAAAAGGGAAGAGGAAAAAAATATTTTATAAGCCCAAAATCCGAACTTCTTAAATTATTAGGGTTGCTTATGTGGATGTGAGTCACACTCCCATGGAAATTAATTTAAAAAGGCAAGGTGTTGAATTTGTCTTGAGGGGTCCATTAATGCTTTGAAAAGTAATTCAAACAAACCAAAAATCGCATTATTTTAATGGTAAAACATATATTGGAAGAAAATAAAGATTATAGTATTTTATTACATCACTATTGGGTCATTATGATGTCATAAAACACATTATATATTTAAACGGTATTTAATTTTTTCCCAAAAATTTGACTGTCTCAGAAAATTATGAAAAATTCACCGTTGGATAATTTCGACGTCCTGATTATAGAAATGAAATTTATTTTATCTAAATAATATTCTAAATATGTTAATTTTCACTTTTAAAATAAAAACTGACATTTATCAAAAAATCACGGGTTTTGACAGAAATGGCTTTCAAACCTTAATAAAAATTTTAATTGCATTCATAAAATTATAAGATCATTTATATTTAATAAAAATTAATTTAATAATATTATTATTATTTTATTAAAATATTATTTAATTCAAAAATCCCTTAATTTAATAAAATATATTTCTTAATTAAATAATAACTAAAATCACCATTTGTACTTTAAAAACTATTTACAATGTATCAAAAATGACTAGAAATTATATTCATTATTATATACAAAAAATAATGTACATGAACATAGTACTACTTATTTTTTACATAGCCCCTTAAAATAGCCGCATAAGACCTAAGGGTAAGGTGTGCGATGGTGACAAACTCTTGAGGTGGCTCAGATAACATCGTTCGAGTGGTAATTTCAATCAACTTCCACTTTTCCCGTAGACGGTCACGTTCGAGCTTGATATGATGAAGCTCATCTTGGGCTTGGTCAAGGGCGAAGCCCAAAGATGCCACTTCTTTTCCAAGCTCCAACAAATGGGCTTCGTATGGGGAAATTCTATTGGATAAGGCCATCGCTTCCTTTGTCTGAGTAAATTGGATTTGTTAAAGTCCTATATTTATACTAATCATGTGATCACTGTTCAACGGCTATATTAGCAATGGTCAAAATTCTTAACATAAAACCAAAGAAGTTTACATTTTATATAAACATAAAGAGACATTTAATTAGATCAAGAGGGATTTCCATTAATGAAACTTTGGGTCGTTACATTCTTAGTTACCATAGAAGATGCAATGTACTCGATCTTTGTAGGTATTACTATCATTGGATTATATGATCTTTTCTCGATCATCACCTTATCCAAATTGTGATAATAGATCACATTTATCTATGGAAAACTAGTTTTTATCTCTGAAAACTAGTATCCATTCTAATCCACTTACTAGGTACTTATCTTTTCTACTTGCCGAAGTACAATCAGATAGTTCTAATTGAATCCCATGAAGTGATCTAAGATATAACTGATATTTCCCTACTATAAAATATACCCTAGAAATATTGGTTCTTGTACAAATCATGACATATGTGATTGATCCATCTCCTCAATTTATGGATTCAACTCATCACGATTATCTCTTCCTATGACCCAGACATGTCAACCTGAAGAGATTATGCTCTGTGACATAAGAAAAAACTAATTTCATAAATTTTTCAATACTATGTCATTATATGTATGATTGAATGGGACCAAGAAAATTACAAATCTACCTCAGTAGATCCTATTCCATAGAACATAGGTTTCTACTTTATGTCAATCACTGGAGAATAAATTGCAACTTGGTCTTAATTAACTTGAAGACCATCTATTTTCCATATGTTTCCGAACATATTTTACTTTGAAAACATTGATGTTCCCACTAACCTCTCATAGAAACATGGAAATAATTTTTTCAAAATGTATATTCTATGATCATGTTTCTTTCATTAATTATAAACTGGATTTGAAAACAATGTAACCTTTATTAGCACTATGTA
Organism: Viscum album; assembly: GCA_963277665.1. Lineage (NCBI taxonomy): Eukaryota > Viridiplantae > Streptophyta > Magnoliopsida > Santalales > Viscaceae > Viscum > Viscum album. The sequence goes on from OY728120.1 coordinate 792,771,345, forward strand.
ATGTGACCATCCCATTCCAGTTGCCCCGTATAGACACCATCCATGATTGGTGGTCATGACACCCAATGATAAATAATTTGATCATATATATTAGCTATTATAAGTAACATTCTAACGGATTTAGGCATAAAGACTTGGTGATACCAATATAACCATATTGGTACTACACTTGTACCATCCATGTATCAATTCACTTGAATACCTACCAAAGTATTCAAATAAATATTCCCCTTTTCTCTTTGATACATGGAATCCATTAATTGAATTTTGGTTCGTCTTGTCAATTTTATCTAATTTCATATATTTATTACTTCTAGCAAATATTATTCACATAGAATAATTGATCACTGACCACTATGAATATAAATAAAATCACCATGGTTTTATCCTTCCTGCACATTATTTTTCTATGGAACATACTTTGTTTCACATGCTCTTGTGGAACTAGTTCCTATGAAAACTATTTTTGCATCTTCAGCCTTGACTAAACACAAGTAAACATAGATTCCACTATCTCTAATAGATATGTGCACCCTTTTATAGAAATACAATCTATAACTTGACTATATCTTTTCTATCTTAGAGATTTGTGTACCATCCTATGCAACCGTTAGGATAGTTACAATAGACGCACTTTGTGTTTGTCTTGATGCGAGTTTTTTTATGTCCTAACAAATTCATTGCATCCATACACATGTCATTACGACTTAATGGATTTACATTATACAATGATTTATATGATATTAATTTTTCATTTATAGTTGGCATATGGTTTTGGGATATCTCTATTATTTTTAGTGCATTTCATGATATATAAAGGACATTGTAGTAGGTTGTAACATTGATACTCTATACAGCATGAATCTGATGTATATTAGGAATTAATCCACCCTATATTTCATTGATCAATGTAAACATTTAAGACTTCATCATAGATCCTTCTCATTAACATCAATGTCATGATGTGGATTATGTAATGTGTGTTTAGTAATTACTCCAAGCTATATTATCATGATTGATGATTGCGCAGTCAATATATTCTTCAACATGCCGACTCTAAGTAGCTCATATCATATGAAAATGCACTTACTTTATTTTACCATTCATTTATTACATAAAAGAATCATATGATGTATATATCTCTAGATTATACTTGGAATAGTTCACGTTCACTTGTTAAATAATTTCCAAAAGCTTTGTGACATACCATTTTTTAATGGTTCCATTGTCCAAACTAAAGACATCGAAAATACAAAAATTATTTAGTTTTTTCGAGATAAATACCATACATGGTATATTCATGATTTCCATTTTTAGTATTAATTTACAAATAGTTGTATTGTCACAACTATGTATAAGTATTAAATTTACATTCATCACTAATTTCCTATGATTCATGTATTACTGAACTAGTGATTGAGTTTAAAATACAAAAAAAAACATTCATTCTAGAACCTTAAATAATTATCCTTGCCTCTAAGGACACATGAGATTATGTTTTAGGTTATAATCAACAAAAGTTCTACAATAATCTTTCACTAGGAAATTAAAGAAGTCGTGTACTTATCACCACTGGCCTAGGTAACACCCTTTCGCAGCCACTTGGAGAATACACCTGACTTCCAGTAAGGATTCTATACTTTCTTGGATATCATATTAGAATACACATATTTCACCATTATAATTTATTTAATACCCAAGTAGTAAAATAGAAAATTTACATTGGTGCATATTCATGAAGAAGAAGCCAGTAACTTTCTTCTTAAATTTAGTTTATTGCATTTCAACTTCCATTGTTTTATTTTTATAATATAAAATTCAAATAACCATTGTTAATACCTCATTCATTAAAGGACATCACAAATGTTCCATTGTAATTCCTTTCCTTTTGGCCCTTTCCCATTGTCTTTCAATTTATTCGCTATAACAATTAATGATGAAACATTCTTTAATTAACTTGGCGATCATTACCTAAATTGGTAATGAAGCTTTTTCTTAATAATTTATTGTTTTGAAACGTAAAAAAATAATTGAGTATTGTGCTAAAAATGATATGAGAATGGAATCCATTTAAATATTGTGATCAATATTTCAATTTACACATGACGGTGCAACGTCACCTTATTCATATCTTTGTTTCGCATTCTCATTAAAATCATCTCATAGATGAGACTTCATGTTTCATTATCTATGTCCTGGTTTAGAAACCACAACTAACACCAAACATTGATGAATGTATGATGATATAACTATCCCGTTCTTTGTACATTTGTCTCTTATATTAAATTTCACCCTCGCTTCTTCTGGTAGTTTAACAGTGTTGGGGACATTGGAACCATGAGTTTTCTATATCATAATACTATGCTTAAGTGCCCTTATTATTCTTGGATACTCATTCCAGTGTGGAAATTTACTTTTCAAATATAATATTTCAGTTTTAAATTTTGGGTATAATTTTTCACTTTACTACAAAAATAAACTTTAGCATATTAGTGACTTTTATTTTGATTACCGGTTTAGGAATTTTGATTTAAATAATTAATTAAATGTCTCCAACTATTTTATCAGATTCGAGGAACCCTCTGTGCTCGAATCGAAATACACTGTGACTTGAGTATTATAGTGGAAAAGATCTTAGAACCACCCCTCATATTTTATAATCTATGACTGCCCCACTACTTGGAGAGTTCAATGTAGGCTTTTGGCTGGCCGACCGCATTAAATCACGGTTCCATGATCTGTTGAATGAAGTCACTGCTTCTAAAATCTGAACATGATTTACTCAAGGCTTTCCTCTAAAATGATAACAAGTTAAATATGGATAATTCTTACCATCGCTTTAGTTAAGTCGACTAATGACTCTTACAAGGACTCCCTGGTAGTAAAAGGCACCCTCAGCTATGGCATGACCGGCACCTCAAACGACATGTTTTGTCCAAACATGAAAGACGGAAGGTTTTTATGACTTAAAATAACATTTAGGGTTTTATTATTTTTAAATGTGATGAAATAAATCATTTTCTATTTTTATAAGAATGTACTACATGAGCGCACTCAGAACTGAACATGCAATAAAAAAAATTTCACCTCGTCGCACATTCGTTTTATCTTGCATGTTTGTTTATTATTATTCTATATGACCAAAATCTAATTACACATTCACAAAATAATATCCCATGAAAAATAAAATGACAACATGATCATGAGTCGGTACTAATGGTTGATCTATTGAGTGAATAACGGACCAACATAAAACCCTAGGGGGTGTTACCTTGAGTTGCATCGCTTGTGACTCGAATTGGTGAACATGCCCCTCCAATGCATCATATCTATTGTTTGGTGTGTCGCCATGACTCGACATGAACTGAGTGACACCTCATATCGTCATTATAAAGAATACTCACACACAGGCGTGAGGATCTCATGGAGTAAAATGTACAACTCAGAATGGGTATGCATGCCATTATACATATAATTACACTTACGACACACAGATCGTCTAATATTTAATTAGACTAATTATTACAAAACCATGCAATGATTAAATAAATAAATTATATAATTAATCAATCAGCATACATTCATTGGTTAGTCTCCATCTCATGATCAACATTCGCATTATCTCGCATATATAAACTAAATACAGAAATAAAAATTAAACATTCATTAAAATAAATTTATGAGGGCATTATTTATTGAATTAAAATTTCACACTAATTATAATTCAACAAATATCGTCATTAAGCTCCGATTACAATTTTTAATTTTAAAACTAAAAATTAAAATAATTAATAATTTTAATTAAACTCCAAATTAAATTAATTAAGCAGTAAAAATTTTTATAATAAAATAATTATATTTAATTTATTTATTTTCAACTGAAATTAAATAAATTATTTTAATTAATTTTTTATTAAAATAAATTACTTGGGCCCCAAATACCCCGAGTAGGGCCTGTGCGAGTTGGGTCGGACCCGCGCAGGCCCTTCCTGGGCTTAGCCGAACCTATGCAAGGCGTTTTGGGCCATGAAGGTCCGCCCAAGCCGGTTCTGAGCTTGGCCGAGCGGCCGATGCCCATTTTGTGGCGAGTATGATCCGTAAAAACCAGCAAGGGGAAGTACTGTGTGCCATGAGTTTGGCCAGGTGGTAGATCATGCTGGTGCCCGGGTTCATCCGAAAAATGCGGCAGAGGAACATGCCATGACTAGTGGTGGTCTAAACTGGCGCGGACCGAGGTTGTCCGAAAGGCTGCGGGAGCCTCGGTGGAAGGTCACAGTGCCGCGCGGACGTGGGTGGCTGGCGGTCCAGGTTGGGGCGGCGTGCCGGACAGCGAAAAACGAGCGAGAGGGCCAGCCAGTGGGGATCTTCCGCGAGCATACAAGGCAACCAAGGTGGGTTTGGGTGCGGTACAACAAGGACTCGCAGAGGACATGATCTGGATGGAGACAAAGCGCAATGAGGAGGGCACTGCAGAGGTAGAGGGGTGGCTAGCCTGGGCAGCAGGAGGTCACCGGATGGGGTCCCAGACCACGGCAGACCTGGCACGGGGCCGCGCCGAGAGAGGATGGGGGGCTTAACAGGAGGCTGTAGAGGGTAGCTGGTTCGTAGGCCTCATGTGCCTGATGTGGGAGGGCACTGTAAGAGACAGTGGCCGCTACAGATGCCAGATGCGGCTATGGTGGGAGGGAGGGTCTGCGACTCGTCGGTCTGGTTGACGGTGGCACACTGCCACCGCAAGGCCGCCGCTTACTGCTTCGGGAGGAAGACAACTAAGGGGGCCAGTTGGCCCTCCAAAAAACCTATCAATTTTTTTAAAAGACTTGCTTTTGTAGGTATTCCGTTATTTTTTTGTTAGTCTTCCACCCAAGAGGCGCCCCTCAAACAATCTCTTTCTTAATTTTCCACACACCCCCCCTTTTTTTAAATGTCCAAGTGAAGAAATTTTTTTTTGTGTTGAAAAAAGTCTAAATCCTATTTGGGAAAAATAATTATATAATTATAATAAAGATTACTTTAAGTCTATGGGTAGACTAGAAAAATAAAACCTTATAAAAATAAATATTATTATAATAAAATAATAATTGAAGAAAATTATTATTATAATTAATCTATTACGATTATAATCAAGTTATTATAATAATTATAATCATAAAACATCACCGCAAAATATTATTCATGTGTTAACAACTAATTTGGTTCATTAATTCGATGGTTCATTGAATTAGATCCTCACAAAACTACCGATTCAAATCTTTTCAAGAACTTTGGATTACCGTAGAATGATCATCCATTGTCGAATTAAAACAGTCTGTGGCATTGGGACCACAAATGACGTCTTTCCTTAAATTTAATGTAAATTTATTTTTTCAATTGACTTAAATTCGTTACACATCTCCATGATAATACTTGAAGGAATTCGTCATGCAGCGGAAGCCCCAAATAGGTGGGATTTTAAAAAAATTTCACCAAAGTTTGACCCGAACTTGTCAACGTCGACAAATATCTTCCTGATCTAAGCCGAGGATCTCGCGTGAAGGGTTTTAAGCACAAAAATAAATAGTAAAATACATGGTTTTTAAATATGAATCCACGCTAGACGTCTGCTCATCATTGGTGATTTTTACTCTGTGAATATGACATCAAACTCCTCTAGATAATCCACACGCCCTTCAAGAAATCCATGGGAGCCCTGATCATCAAATTTTGGGTGCTAGAATGGAAATTCTGACGATTCCTTCGATGCTACAACAATCACATCATCGCTCTTCTTTCGATACCTGAGAGATATCTCGATTCGAGCTCCTTGGATCTAGAGAATCTATCTCTAGAACATGGCAGAGAAGATAAGAGAGAGAACTCTCATGAATAGTGTTTGTCAAACTATTCTCCTCTTCTTTTTATTGTGTCATGTAATTACCCAGAAATTCCAACCCAGCCCTAGAAAATCAATGCATTATTAACGAAATATTATGACTACTTTTCTGAGTCATAAATATTACTATATTTTTCTTGTAATATATTAAATATGATACATGATAATAATTGTGTCCAAAACGTTACATGTCATTCCCAAAATATTAATCGATCCTTGAATAATATTATATTCATCAATTAATATTTTTCATTGTTTTTACATGAAACTCATAAATAAATTTAATAAATAAATTCATTGATCATTATTCTAAAATCAAATAATATGAATTTATTTATTGCATTGGTGATTTTTATCTTTGGACAAATCCCGAACCCCAGTGGTGGGCCCCAACATGTCCAAATCTCATATTCCACTGAATAAGGAAGATTCTTGAATACACTATTATCTGTGACTCTATAGGATTGTATCTCGATAGCATTGAATATTATTCATAGATCAAGAGCGGAATCTACCAACCCATCATGGCCCCTAATGAGATAAGTATTTTCACAGCATCGACAACCAACCTACGAACATGTACTATGTAATATAATATCTTTATCATTAATATCTCATAAAGAAAGACACACTCACTTGCCATATCCCTTTACTTGTTTTGTTGATTATTGATATAACATGATGTATTTACCATTGAATACCATGCCCATGGTCTTATGAAGGTACAACCATCCTTATCCACATGGCCTGAGATATAATACTTCCATAACCCTAAAGAGACAAATCCATTCATTACCATTCAACCAATGTCATGCCAACAATGATGCAACCAACACAAACTACCTCACCACGACTTCATTACCATGGTTATCATATTTTTTCAATGTATGCAATCCAATGATATACATTGGTAATGATCTCAAGTCAGGAGACCATTGCACATAATCATAGTTAGGAACATCCAATGACACACAAAACAAGTGAGATGTATCTAAACCATATAACATATATTTAAGATCAATTTCATAATATCTAGAGGTTCTCAATATAGCTCGGGATCTGCTATAAACTTTCGATATAATAATTAATCTCTGGACATTACCATTTCAATAGTGGATGTCGAAAAGTCTACACTATAATGTTAAGATGACATCATATATAGGTAACTCTATACACGATATGATAATCAAATCACAAAATAGTTGTGTCTAGGTAACACAATATTTCAACACATGGGGAATGTGATTTAGGATAAATGGGTTTTGGTCAATCCTAAGAAGTTCCAAGATGTCAGGTTTATGAGATGACCAAGAATTTGTTTGAGATCATGAGATTTTTGTGATTTTATGGGTATTGTCTCCAAAGTAACTTCTTTTTATTTTCAAAAAAACTTTTAAGATAATAGTGGGAAACCACCCAATTCATGCATCATGAGAAATTATAGAACCATTGAAATGAAATTTGAGCCTCCTAGAAGTATTATCCCTAAATTTTTTCCATGAAATAGTGGATACCAATGTGTCTGGAACACCCTCTAATAAGTCTTCTCTAGTATTGATTATAATGAAGCCTAGGAAAGGTAATATAGTGTATTGTGATGCCTCAGGTGTGGGGTTGGGGTGTTTGTTGATGAAGGATATATAAATGGTGGCTAATGAATCATGGAAAATAAGAAAACATGAATGTAATTTCCCCACACATTACTTAGAGTTTGTTGTTGTGATGCATGCATTGAAGTACTAAGACCATTACCATTTCAGGGAGTATTTTTCTATTTACTCTATTCATAATAGCCGATAATATATCTTTTTCTATATGGGAATAAAGGACAGGAAGAGGAAATAGGTATAGTATATATAGACATTTGATTTTTATATTTCCTATACCCCGGTAAAAGGTAATGTGGTTGCCAATACATTGATTATAATTATTCTTTTATAGAATGATTAAAAATAAAAAATGAGTTGAGTTTGATGTGTCGATTTACCAATCTATGTATAGAGGTATAAGAGGATAGAGAGTAGGTTTTTTTGACATTGTGAAACTCACACCCCCTCTTTTCAACCAGGTTTTGTGTGATAAGGTTTCTGACCCCGATTAACAATAGATTAGAAATGTTTTAAATAGTAAGGATAAATCATGGGATTAGTCTTGGTCTTCTAATAGTTCTCTCCTCTTTAGGAATCCATTGGTTGATCCATTGACCATAAGTATTGAGGTGATGCATGTGGGAATTATTCTAGTTGTTCCATTCACCATGAGGATACAAAATTTATTTTTACCTAGAGGGGTTGGTATTAGTGTCCAAAAATGATGTGATTAGTTTATTTTTTTATTCCCCAATGGTTTACCTTCTATAGTATTAAAGATGAGCATTAGAGACTAGTTAGTATGTTTAAATATCTTTATATTTTTTTATGGATGTGGGGTGAAATTTTATGGATTTTTGTGATCAAAATACATAATACACTAATTGATAATGATTCCCTATGGGTGATTGTCAATTTTTTAACCAAATATATGAATTTTATTCAAATATGATAATTGATAATGATTGAGGTGCTCTGTAACCTATATGTCTGAGAGGATGTTAGGATTTATAGTGTACCATATGTGATAGTTTCTAACCAAGATTCAATTTTTTTCTTAGTTATTTAACGGACTCTAGGTTGTTATGGGAGTGAAACTGATGTTGATCAAAATTTACCAATGGAAGATGGATGGGAAGTCTGAGGGGAACATCCTGATTCTTGATTATATGCTTTGATCATGTCTTCCATCTTTTTGGGGATTGTAGAAAAGCCAGTTTTCATTGGATAAGTTTTCATAATATAATACATAATAGTACTTGATCAAGATGTGCTTGTTTGAGGTGTTTTACAAACAGTCGTGCATTTCCCCATCGTGTTGGGATGAGGTAGGTAATAATCCCTTGTTAATAATGAGTTCCATGTAGATGATGATAAAGAAAGAACAATTGATTTGGAAAAGGATAGAGATAAGTGAGAGTCACCAGAAATCATATTTCAATCTACAACAAGATCATTTTGTGTTTTAGGTTGGTTATTGGTTGTTTTTAGGTGGTTGTTCGACCGGGACACCATGTCATGGGGAAGTAGTGGAATCTGGCACTTAGTTATACTATTCAAATTCGATTTGTAGAACTTATTATGAAGGTATGATATCAATTGTAATTTCCATGGTGATGGGACTAGATTCATGAAATCTTTCACATATCCTGGATTAAAAGATATCATCCAAACCCTTATCATATGATGGAGTGATAATATTTTTGTGTGCATCCTAATGTAATTGATTTGGAGTAACCTATTCAAACATTTTAATATCAGAATATCATTTTCTATGGTAAATCAATCTTATTAGTCTATTTTCATTTTCTTTGTGGTGGTGATATCCCCGAGACATGGGATTAGGAAGCCATGATAAGGGAGAAATGGTCTCACCAGTTTTCTTCCGAGGATTCCCAAGTACATTCTGTGGGAGGGAAGTGATGTGGTGTAGTGGTTTATGGAACTTGTCACATCACCGGTATGTCTAATATAAGGTTTTATATATCTATTTATTCAATGTTGTATTTTACAGATGTTGGGGGTCATACACCATACTCTTGGGGAAAATAGACCATGGCACATGGTCAGCACATGGTATGTTTAACCATGTGGATAACCATGAAAGAGGGATGTTTGGCCTATGTGTAGTCTATCCAGAGTTTCTTATAAATTTGATAAGGATGGAAGACATCATATAATCGTATGAGATATGTGGAGAGATGTTACAAGATTGATTCTTATTTAATTGACGCATGAAGATGAAAGTGATCAGGTAGGACAATCGATGATATTATTGGTAGAGGTGGTACACCCCTGTGGTACCATGGTGTGGTTTCTCTATCTAAGGAGGTGATACTACCCTATTGAACTAGGGTGTGGTTACTCCATATTCTTTATATAGGTAGTTTCCATACTCCCCTACACATATGCGGGGCCTCTATCCATATAGAATGTAATCCATTTTTTCACCAGGGTGTGGGGAATCCAATTTTTTTTTGATAGAGATGGTACTCCCATATCACATCTGAGAATGGGTCCTCTATCCATGTAGACAACACTCCCCTATTGTATGAGGGTGAGGTTCCCCCATACTCATTATTGCATGAATAGGCCGCACTCCCATGTCGTACCTAGGTACAAGTCCTCTATCAATGGGGAAAGTGCTCCCATGTATCACCAGGGCATCGGTCCCTCATACACTTTACAAAAGAAAAAGGCAATACTCCCATACTGCATTGGGATATGGGTCCTATATCCATAGATATGGTGCTCCCCTGTATTAGACAGGGTCCTTTATACATGTTATTATATATATAGAAATATTACTCCCATACATGGTCATAGGTCCTCTATATATGTGGACAGTACTCCTATTTCTCCCCAAGTAATGGATCCCCCATATTCTATACATAGATATAGAGATGAAACTCCCTCAGACGGGTGCAGGTCCTCTATCCACTAAGTGTCATCACACTATTGTTCTAGGGAATGGGTACTCTATCTTTTGGATATTACACTCCCTCAGGATATGGAGTAGTGGCGAGGTGAGGTCTCTCCTCATTACATCTTTAGACTTACACACAAGATGGTGAGCATAAATGATAGTCCTTTGGAGCTATAGGGAGATTTATCATCATGGGATGAGATGTGAGATGGGAAATTCCCTTTCAATCCTCTATGGTTTTTATATGAGTATGTATATCTTTATTTTTGGGTTTCCTTTATTTCTTATTTTGGTTTCACTACATACTTCTATCATCTCTTCTATTTCAACCTCTTCAATTTTTGGGGCATCCTACATGGTATGTATATACCCACCCCTGCATGGTCTTTTCGTGCACATGTCATGTCTTATATAGACTGAGAATAGGTTAGTGGTGGCATTGGTGTAGCATAGGGATACTTGGGGGAATTTTACCATGTACGGTGGTTGATGCTTCGAGACTAAGAGTTGGTTTATCTCATCTTTCATTCTTTCTTGTTGCTATCAGGTTGGTTCAACATTTCTATTTGGGCCTGTATTTTTTCTTTTTCTTTTGAGATTACATTATATTACACTTTTTTGTTACCTATATGTTATTACATTCATGGTATTTACTCTAGATTTTATTTTAATTTATTTTTATCCTATTCACTTTTTCATAGATATGATTGGGTTTGTTTGTACATGTACTTTAGGAAAAGGTATCCCATTTTAGTTTTGTCTTCCTGGTGCATGGTGCCAGCCCATGGCCTATGGAAGTGGTTTTGGGGTTGTAGCGGCACAATCATACTCCACAGGTAGGCCCTAGTGGGTCATGTCATTACAGATTGGTATCATAGGTCATTTAACCCCATGATGGTGTTCAGAGTTTTGTCCCCATATAAGGTTTGGTTTGGAACACCGAGAATTGGTGTCAAAGTGTCTCAAGAGCATATTTCAAGCTAGTAATCCCAATGTTAGTGTGGTGTATTATTTATCCATTCACCGAGACTCTAAATACCTACTTGTAAACTCAGAATACAAGGACATTGATTGTAGGGAACATTGGTACATGCATCATATAGGAGTGATTCCTCTGTCTGTCCTTGAGTCATCCCCCAATATATATATATATATGCTCTTTCGACCATGTTATGTTTTTATTAATTTTAATATTCCTCCATGAATAAATCCATCTTAGTTTCCAATTTAGGAGTGTGATAATGATTTGATGAGTGTCGATGCCTTGGTCCAAGATTCCTCTTCTAAGATCATTCCTCTAGGTGGGAAGGTATAAAAACTCCCACATGTCAGGAAACTGATTATACCAATAGAGGAGGATAGGGATTTTCATAGGCTTAGTTCACATTATGAGTTAAAATGCAAAATGACACTGAGGTTCCATGGTGACATAGATCCCCGAGCAGTAGATGATTATCTTAACTCGGTGATCTAAGATTTCAAACTTGTGTGGATCCTGACCAAATAGATAGTTTCACTTTAAAACAGTTTTCTTCATAGAGAACCCATTAGTTCAGGTGGTACTGTGGGATGATTCACCCATGATGACTGAAAATTTCATGATTAGAAGAAAAAAATCGCCTAGGCATCATTTTGAGCTAGACTCCCTTCTCAGGTGGTTGAGTTCAGGCCTGATCATATAGGTTGAATACCCAGCTCAGATTCGAACCCCTCTAAATGGTGGCCCTTATAGTGAGAGATATTCAGGAAGACATAAGGTATATTTAGAGAACTATGATGGATATCATTATAGTGGATTCATTTGTGGATGTAATAGGGACACATACTTTATAGGTATTCACTATAGTGACGTGATTTAAGAGCTATGGGTGTGAGTTAGTTTCACCCAAAGAACATAGCCTCAAGGTGTGGAAGATGAGGTCCTTTGACTTGTGTTTTCATGGTAGATTGGTTTGCTGAGGTGTAAGAGTAGGCCCTAGTCTAGGATTTCTAGAGTGTAAGGTAGATTTTGAGCTTTTAGGTGAATGGTTGTCTTTACTAGAGTCTTTATTGTGGTTCAAATAATGAATTGTGTCTCCCCTACTCAAACTTCAGTTTTAGAATATAGCCATATGACACATTTCCCAGAATGTGGACCCTCCTTGAGACCTAGTGATACCATTAGAGGAATTTTTTCACAACCATTTGGTTGGTGTATCTGGAAGAGTGGATCACATATCACACGTTTTATTCAATTTTTGGATGTTAAACAGTTAGAAGAGAGAGCCTCACATGAAATCATTATATAGTGGTAGTGGGAACCTAGGATGTTTACCTCAGTATGGTAGTGATTTATATTTGTTTGAAGGAGATTTACTCCATTGATAATGGATTATCCCTAGGAATATGAGGATAATATCCCTCAAATAAGGTTAAAAATGATTTATCAGTTTTCTAGTATTATCCTTAGAGTAGTAGATGTTATGATCTCTTAGATTCCTTGAATGATAGTGGGATATTATAACTTATTTCTTGAGGATGTGTCATGTCTACCTCCCTGCCATTAGATGGACATATACACAGGCTTTCCCCAGGCATGGAATGATGTCTGAGTTAGCATGTCAGATGACTCGTGGGGTATAAGAGTTAAAGATTCCAGTTGATACTTTAGCATAGTAGCCTTAACTAGAGGTTCTTATAAGGAATTATTCTTTGATATCACCTATTTTTTGGTAGTCAGAGATTTCTATTTGGGGAGAGATTTTATCTTGGTACCTATTAGTAATCCTGATAAGACATTATGATGTCATCTTGTGTATTAAATAGTTTTCCATACTCTGATCCCATATTGACTGTCACCGCACATGAGTGAGATTCCTTTAGATAGATGGGATGATATTATTATTTGTGGGAAATAATGATCTCAATGAAATGTGAGTGGGTATTATGATTAAGAATATATAACCCATCACCCATAAATTGGAGGGTTTATCCCTTGGAACATGAGGATATTAAGGCATCTGGGTTCCTTCAGTCATGGAGGACTTTATGGACGTATTCCCCAAGGATGTTATAGGACTACCTATATGGTAGAAGATGTTATTTTTCATCCTCATTCTCCTTAGGAGTGATATTATATCATATAGGTCATATCAAATGACCCCTATCGAGATCTGGGAGTTGGGGATCTTTGAGATAAGGTTTTTATCAGACCTAATTTGTCTCCCTATATATCTCTATTTTTATCCGTGGAAAATATTTACATGATATTGGGGATTTGTATTGATTATTGACACTGGAAATAGGCCATGATAATGTTCACGTTCTTCTTTCATAGGATTTATGACCTATTAGATCAGTTTCTAGGTACAATATGGTTCTTGAATATAGATCTCAGGTTTGGCTACAATCATTTGAGGGTTAATGAGGATGATATTCCAAATCAATCATTCTGATGTTACTATGAATTCTATGAGTTTTTAGTGATGCCTTTCAGTGTGAAGAATTCCTCCACTGTGCTTATGGATCTGATTAAAAATTTCTTCTATCCATATTTGGACCAATTTTTTTCTTCATTGGTGACATACTCATCTACTGTACATTATTGGAGGACCATACATAGAACTTGGGGATAGTCCTAGACTTGTTTTAGGAGAACCATCTATATAGTAAGCTCTCAATGTTATAGTTTTGGATCCATGAGTTTCACATTCTAGGATATTTCAATTGTGATAATATATTAGCAGTGGACCTGGTGAGGATTGTTTCAATGATTTCTTAGGAGCCACCCTAAATCATATCATAGGTGTGGATTTTTTTAGATTGGAAAGGTACTACAGGAGGTTCAATGTGAAATTATCTAGAATTGAATCCCCCTTGACCTCTCTAATACAAAATGGGAATCTATTTACCAGGACTGAGTAATTTCCAATAGCCTTTAAGAATTTTAGGATGAAAGGTTCTCATTTTTTTGGTACAACCATAAGAGGGAATTGAGTACGTAGTTTATTGTGATGCCTATAGAGTTTCTCTTGATAGTGTGTTGATGTAGATATAGGCAGTGATCATATATAGGTCACATAAATTGATATCCCATGAGAAAAACAATAATACTCACAACTTGGAGTTGGAATTAGTAGTATTTTCTATACATATGTGGATGAACTATATTTTGTGAGAGAATTGTTTTTTTTACCCATACCATCAGAGTATCAGGTATGTCTTCACATAGAGTGGTCTAAACCTGATATAGATGAACTAGTTGTAGTTCTATTAGTATTGTGACATTGAGATATTTTATACATCTAGTAATGGAAACATGGTTGTGTATTACCTTAGTAGTAAGTCCTAGTTTTTCTTGGTAGAGGAGGAGTTAATGTAGTTAGCTTCATTTTAGGTGACTCTAGTAGATGAGGGTGAAGTTTTTATTTAGTCGATAGTGTTGAATCCTACACTCCTCCATAATTAGAGAGATTACTAGTTTTGATACATTGACTTTGAGGTCCAATGTGACTACATATCCTTAGCATATTACCAAGATGGATTTTATGAAGGATGAAATCAAGTCATCTTTTTTCCATGGATAGACTATTAAAAAGGTCACGTTGCGAGAGGAGGTGATGAGGGAGTTTCATACATCTCCTTTTACTGTACATATCAGTGTAAGAAATATATAAATATACATTTTGTGGTAGGTTTGGTGGGATGACATGATTCATAGTCTTTCCTAGTTAATCTCTCAGTGTCTCCCATGTTATCAAGTGAAGGATGAGCATGATGTTCTGTATGGTTTGTTGCAACCTGTTGAGAACTCGTAGATGAAAATGTATGGAATATCCATGTACATTGTGACCGTGATTCCATAAATAGATATAAGAAAAAATTCCATCTGGATGATATTTGACTATATTAAAATTCAGAGAACATTCATGCTATCAAGGAGCAGAGTTTGGTGGAGAGTTTGTGGCGGTTTTATGGGTGGGGGATTTTTCACCTTCGTGGGGTTACCTAAACAATTTTATATTCCTGCGATGTTTGGTTCATTTACTGGTTCTAGAGAGGCCCACTAGAGGAATTCGTGAACCATTTCAGGATGAGTAATTCTTTTCACCCCTGATGGATGTGTAGATCAAGCACACTATCCATGAGTTGGGGGATATGTTTAGGTAATGCATGTTAAATATTGGCTAGAGACGGGAGGATCACTTCCCTTTGGTATAGTTTTCATAAAATAATATATATCAATCGAATAATTACATGAAACCTTTTGAGTCCCTATATGGGAGACCCTATAGGTCACCCTTATGATGGATTGAGAGCGGTGTGAAATAATTTATTGGGTTAGGGATGGTGCACAAAGTGATGAAGAAGGACAAAGTGAACCATGAGTGGATGAGGACATCATAGATCTAACTTAATCCTTATTTTGATCGATGTTATAGGCCCTTGGAGATTGATTTGGGTGACCATATATTCCAGAGAGTCTCCTCAGGATGGGGATTGTAGAGATTCATCTAGTTAGGCAAGCTATTCTTAAGGTTTATTAATCCATTTGAGAACATGCATAGGGTTTATGAGGTTTCTTACTTCCTAGGCTTACCCCATTTAGAGGGATATAGTGCAAGACATCTTACATATGTCGTCGCTAATAATAAATGTGCTTCATCCTATGCATGTTATTGACTTGGGGGATCTATACATTAGGATTGGAGACACTATCATAGTGTACCAAGTGGTGATCGAGGATCAATAGGAGAGGATCCTATGAGGATGGACCATTCCCTTGGTTTGTGTGGTATGGTAGCATGGGATCATTCAAGGGAACTCCTGACCGTAAGAGAGACAGACGAAGTCTTAGATTCCCCACCTTTTTTGCTATGTTTTTTCTTTTCAAGAACAAGAAATATTTTAAATAGAGAATAATTTAGAGGTTCTATTTTTCTTTTGTAAGACTTTTAATTATATAAAGTAATAATTTATGAGCCTGGCGCTAAGGCGACGTGAGAATTATAGGCTCTATGAGCCCTAAATTTATATTTTAAAAATATTAAATATAGTAATACCACTAACAAATAGTTTTTCAAAAATTATAGAATATCACTTGAATAGAGACTCAGGTCAAAAAATTGAGACCATAGTTGAATATGGAGTTTTGGGTTTACCTGAGGCCCCACCTAAATTTGGTCAGCACCTGGCATTTAGGTATGGAAGTTGTTGGCGGGTATGTTAAGTGGATTAATTATTTAATATGTTTAATTAATTAATTTAAAACCCATAACATATTGCCCTATAGAAATAGAATATTATGGAAATCAATAGGGTTAGTTGTATAACCCCAAGATTGTTGAGATGTAGATTCAATATTCTTCCTTGGTAGATCGCAATCAGACAACATCCAGTGATAGGATCAAGGTGGATCAATATACAATAGACTAAGAAGGTCATCACTATCTTTAGAAAATATGTTCTTTACCAATTATTGACCCATAATCGAGGAAGGGAACATTAATTTTGGTTTCCACTAATGATTAAAATATTGATCATGTTCTTATTTGATATTCATTTATCAGTGATTAATTATTCATCACAAGAATCTATTTATAAAATTAAATTGTTTATTCAATTTGGTCATTATTATGCCATTCTTCTCATCATGAATATCCCCAATCTTTGATCATTGGAAAATAACTCTTAGTCAATAGTTGATGCACTATTTTTATTTTTCATTTCTCCCACCTGTTCTTTACGTTCTTGTCCATAAGTTTATGGGGACATTACCAAGTGGGTCTGAGCATGGTCATACCCCCAGATTCAAAATAGATGCGCACACAATGATAAGATTAGATAATATAATTATGATACATGGGTGATAATTCATGGATCTAGGATATTTAGTGGCAATGAGTGACGGGTGTGGAGTGGAACTCACAGTGGATCTTCGTGCATTTAGCTAGGTTTTTATCTTAACTTCCACCAGAGGGACATAGTCGATTGATGGAGGTGATTTCCATCATTCTCAGGTATTAAAAGAGTGGTAATCATTACAAAGGTTGTGGGTCTAGAATGTTCATGATATTTCCTGGGATTTTGTGAAAATCCCAACTAAACAACATGTATTGGGAAAAAAACAAACTATGTAGTACTATGAATGTGGCGTCTAGGGTGTATGATCCCGTCATTTTCTACGTATGTATGTCACTATGTTTTTTGTTTGATCCATGGTGACTGAGTCATGTTTAGAGACAAAGATTCTTTATTGTAAAAAATGACCAAATCTTTAGGGACGTTTTATTTTTGAATTTGATGGAGTCTGAATAGGAATGTGTTAAAGTGTTCCATGGGTTTTTGGTAAGTTGGGAAGCATTAAATGGGTTCAGGTTGTTAAACAGAAAAAATGGGCTGAAACTTAATAACAGAACATTTACACATCATTTAAACATGTTAAATGTCGTGCAATTATTCATGAGTTTTATTAAATTAAAGCATATGTGATATGTTTTTCATTGAATTCTATTAAAAACATTTACATGGCACCTAATCACATTACATGCCATGTAAATGTCCAACATACTATTTTAAGCATGTTGTGCAGCTAATTATAATTCAATTCCACTGAACCACCTCTCCTCTTGACCCTAAGGCATTCTTAAGGTGATTTAGGGGTGAAAAATTTCCTTCTAGACATCGTATTTATGTGATAAATACCTTGTAAGAGGTTTTGGACATGTTTCTCCCTTTTTTCCTTCTTCTCCAACCATTTTAGTGAAATATCTTGACCGATTGATTTGTTGATTTTGATCTTAATAATTTTTTAACTAAGAAGATATCTGAAATAATCCTTGCCTTCATTCTCATGGGTGTTGGTTGTTGGATGCACTGTTGGATCCTATGTTAAAGGGGGATCCGCATCGGCCACAATTTGCAACCTTATAAACCGACAACATAAACAACCCAGAGGAAGTGGACGGTGGGTAAGGTGGCAGCCCCCAGTTTGTGGTTTGAAGTTGAACATTGATGGCTCCTACATGGATGGGGTCATGAGAGGTGGTGGAGTTCTTAGAGATTAATGGGGTTCGGTCCATGTTGCTTTCAGTGCTTACTATGGCCTGGGAAACTCGTTGGGTGTGGAGGTTCGAGGCCTGCTTTCTGGCCTGATGGTATGTAGGAGATGGGGACTTCAGGCAAAGGAGATTGAGTTAGACTCTGAAGTCCTCATGAAGATTTTTCAAGGTCGAGAGGAAACTCCTTGGGAGCTCACTTATCTCATTCACAGATGCAAGACAAAAACCAACCAGGGTAGGATGGTGCATCATAGTTGGAGGGAGACCAATTGTGCGATAGATTCTTTGGCTCGCATGGGCAGGTAGGATGAGGAGCTCAAGGTTTACTGTGGTCCTAACTCTCTCCCCGTTGAGTGTGTCAGTGTAATACGAGGGGATGCCCTCGACTTGCATCATTTCCGCCCCCCCTAAAAGGCTTGAGGCCTGTTTCTTTATTTTCCTAATTAATAAAAAATAACTTCCAGCAATGTATGTAACTATTCCTTGATATCATTTTTTTGCAATTGTCTTCTGACCTAGCTTATGGATACCCATGGAGTGAGGAAACCATGATTATACTTGAATTAAAAAATTCCTTATGGTATATTTAGCATGACATGTAACCTAGGGTGATATTTTTGGGTAATAGTATCCCTAAATTGTGTCTTATTTATTATTGATATAATTATTAATCAATTGAAAATGAAATTTCATGTGGTATATAAAATATGAATGGTAATTTTTATAATTTACAACTGAGAATTGTGAAGTGATATTGTGATATCCATGTTATATTATAAAGATTGTGTTTCATGTTTTAATGTATATATATTGGGCATGAACCTATCCCTTGCAAACTTATATGTCATAATGTTGATATTGACTGGGCTCAACCCAGTCCTATGATGTTATGGTTATAGGGATATTACCCAGAAATGATGTAATGCTTATATATCATTGACCCGAATTGATTATTGTGACTATACGATGAATATATGGTTGTAGTTGGCATGGGTTTAAGAAATGCTCAGAGATAATATTGCATGGAACCGATGTAGGTTGTTTACCTTGGTTATATGGTTGTGGTTTTCATGGTTTAAAGACATTCTTAGAGATATTCCTGTATAGATCAAAGGAAGGTTATGGTTGTATTTTATTAATTATTTAATTAATAAATACACATGTTAATTTGTTTATTTCATATAATTCTTATCAGACGGGTTTTTTTAGACATTGTGGTGTCAACCTAATGAGTTATACTAATACCCTATTCAGGATGTTGTTTGGTACTCGAGCAGATTACGTGAATGCATGTCTCGACAAAGGAAAGGGACCTTCCTGTTGATTTCTTGTTTGTACATTGGCTCAAGTAAGAATATGGGATCAATGTGGGGATTAGGGCACTAGAATTTCAGTATTTTATTTGAGTATGCTATTATTTTTCTTGAACTGTTCTATCTTGACATTAAGTCACATTCTAGAAGATCATTACATTATTCTATTATTATTTACAAGATTATTCAGTTGTCTTTTATTGGTGTCTTCTTCTGTGTATTTAATATGATAATTACCATTTTATTATTTTTTTCTACTACTAAGACACTTCAAACCATTGTGTATAGTCTCTATATTATACATTTCAAACCCTTTCTTTTAGTTGGAATCCTCGAGCATATTGGGAGTACACATGAGGTCTCATGAAGAACCCTTTATATCCATGTGAGAGTGTTCCAAAATTGGGGATGTAATAAATTGGTATCAAATATAGTTTGGTTTTATTTTCTTCCAATTTAATATTTGGGAAAGGTATAAAGGAGGCTAGGATATGTTATGACTTATTAATGAGATTTTTTATGGGATTTTTTACCCCATGTATGGAGGAAAATTTGAGTGCCTAGGAATGGGATTGTTGTTTGTTCTATGTTCATGTTTCATTTGATGTTATTTCACCATGGGTGATTCACATGTCGTATAAGGTTATTATTTTATGATTTTATTTTTTATAGAGATTGTACACATGGATAGGTATGGAATGAGATGAGAATACCTTCATCATAATAGGCACATAAAAATATATTGACATGCATGGTTCATGATAGGGGCATATCTATTTTTTTCATGTGAAATATACTTTCCTTTTGAAAAATAATATGAAATATACATTTCACTAGATAAATGAAATAAGTTGAAATTTCATGCTAAAATACTTGTAAGGCGTTTCTAGAGAGACCAAGAGTTAGTGGTTCTTTGTTGCAGTCACATGTTCGGTTGACGTAGTTTATAGCCAGTTCACTACGATGTGTGTTTATCTTGTAGAGAAAATGTTTCCTCGTCATCTTTGACTTGAGAGTCAGGAGAGTCTCAATCAGTATGATTCTAAGGAAGTTTAATTAGAGATTCCAATAGTTCCTGAGGAGAAGATATTTTTTAACTTCATGAAATCTTCTTGATAGTCATGTTATCCCTGGAAAGGGAGATTATTTGTACTATTCCTTTTGGTGTATGAGTTTACAAGAGAGTTTCAACTACATCATCCACCTATGTTTACGGGTGAAGGGGGATAATAGGAAGTCGAGTTCTGGATTAATTCACTCCAGATGATATTGAATAATCTCATGACACCTAGGGATATGAGGGTGAATCTTACTCTATATATACTTTGTGGACTATCAAAGAGTTGGTTAGATATTCTGGAAGAAGCTAGGAAGATAGATGAGCTATTTTTTAAGGAAATCAAGATGATGTTCCTGATCTATTTTTATCCCAAATCCTTTAGGTATGAAAAATAATTTGTGTTCATGCATTTGAAATAGTAGGGTTTGTGAGTGATGGACTATGATGAATGTTTTACAAACCTAAAGCATTTTACAAAATCTTTGGTAGCTGATGATGTCTCAAGATAGATAAGTTTGTAGGATGGTCTTCATTATGAGATTAGGTCATAGGTAAATATTTTTTTTTAAAGAATATTTGAATACATGATCAATCTGGAACTCATCACGAAAGAGAATATGAGAGAGGCCCCATGAAGTGGCCAGGCTATTTCGATGGGAAAATTTGGAATTTATTATTTGAGTGGTAATCAGTGCTGTTATGAGAGTATCTGCCAAGGTAGTAGTGGGAATAATAGTCAAGGTAGTGGAAACCCATCTCAAGATCATGTTATTTTCCATTTCTATCAGTGTGGCATGTTTTTACCCAAGCACCCACATTGTCCTTACCCCACAGTCAAGTGTGATATATGTGGGAGAAAGTGTAATATTCAGAGGTTCTGTCCAGAAATTCCATAGAAGACAAAGGGTAGATGACCAAAATAGGCATCAGATTCAGGAAGAAGTTTAGCTACCCCTGAGGATGGAGTTAGCTAGAGTTTAACAGTCTATTCAGGTTGAGGTAGGGGTTGTGGTACCCCCACTACATGATAAAAAATGCCCAAAAGGGAAATCACTCAAGGTTTTCAGATTAGAGAACAGGGTAGATGGATAAATTAGTTGCACATTATGCAGACTACTATGGCTATCAAGGATGCAGGACCTTCTACCATCAGAGGTATGATTCTTGAATCATCTACCATAACTTTTTTTTATTTGATACAAGAGAATCACATTAGTTTCTATCTTCTCTTTTTGAAAATGGATTTGTCTTGTATGTGGAAAGAATATATGGTATTTATCCATTGACACATGATTGGGAGTGCGGTCAGAAAATATTAAAGATTGCAATGTGTTTTCTTTAAAGATTGATGGTTACCATTTCACTTGTGAACAGTCTATGTAGGAAATGACTAGATTTGAATTTATTCTAGGTATGTATAGGTTAGATCTATACTAGTATCATATCGAATGTTACACGAGGAGTGTCTATTTCCTATATCTAGAAGGAAGCATCTATTCCCACTATGGTGGGTGGGATCTTTAGGATGATTTTGTGGTAAAAATTCAGTGTAGATTGGATTGTATCACATCTTATATCGCCTGTATTGTGCTAGATAATGGTTTAATGTAGTAGGATTCATTTCCTCTAGTGGTAGACCATTTTAGGAAGTTTTCCCTAATAAGTTCCATGGGTTACCACCTAAGTGATAGGTCGAGTTCACGATCGAGTTGGTGATAGGAGATAAGACCGTTTCTATCACACCTTATTGAATGGAACCAGCTGAGCATCGATATTTGAAGGTCCAAATAGAATATCTTGAATCTAAAGGCTTCATATGACCGAGTACAACTCCTTGTGGTTCTCCAACTCTCTTCACCAAAAGGCTAATGGATCTTTGTACTTACATGTTCATTATAATAGGTTGAACCAGATGATAGTCAAGAAACAATATCCTATTCTTTACATTGATGATCATTTTAATTAGTGGAGAGGTTCTAAGATCATCTACAAGATTCACTTGATATCAGGATATCATCAGTTAAGGTTTAGATGATCAGACATACCTCAATAATCTATTATGATAAGGTATGGCCTGTATGAATTTTTAGTGATTCAATTTAGGTTGACTAATGCACCTATGGTATTCATGGCCATAATGAATAGTATATTTCATCCTTTTCTGGATCAATTTGTGGTTATTTTAATTGACTATATCATAGTAAAATCCCAATTAGTAAAATATCATGTCAAACATCTTTGACATCATCCAAAGTACATTGACAGAGAATTATCATTACACCAAGATAACCAAATGCAGGTTTGATATAAATTACGTGCACTTCATGGTCCATGTCATCTTCTATGTAGAAGATTAATTGGAACAAGATAAAGTCCCAACCGTGATATCTTTGGAACAACCCATGAACTTCTTTGAAATTCAGAGCATTATAAGATTATAAGGCTATTTTAAGTGTTTTATACAAGATTTCTCCCATTAAGAAGCACCAATGTTTGGGATGACCATGAAAGGTGTGTTGTTTGATTAGTCTTATGCTCATGAGAGAGATTTTCGGTAGATTTAAGCTACACTGAACTCATCACCCATACTAATTTTACCTATGATAGGTAAAACATATACTATGTACTATGACACATTCAGAGTTGGACTTAGAGTTGTGCTTATGGAAGAGGATTGTGTGTTTTCTTATGGATCCTAGTATCTAAGAAAACATGAGATGAATTAACCTACTCATGATCTTTAGTTAGTAGTAGTGGTACATGATATGAGATGTTAGAGTCACTATCTCATGGGTGAGAGGTTTTTTGTATACACAGGTCTGAAAAGCCTCTGGTATATCATTTCTCTGTGAGACCTGTACCTTCAACAGTGGAGGTGGGTCATGTATCTTCACTCTTTTTGAATTGAATTATATTATACACCAGTTATGGGAAACCTCATTTCTGACGCTTTAAGCTAAAATACATAGACCAAGGTATTACAAGATTCTTGTGAAGAGTGGTGGATAATAGACCAATTTTCAGGCATGCATCTGGATGTTCTATAATCTCAAGGTTGAGAATTTCTAACATCAATAGAAATTATTACTGTGATTTTGGAATTGATTAAGATTGATCGGTTATCGAATCCAGAGGGAACAGCTTTGAGTGAAAAATTATATGGTGGGGAGACCCAATCAGTATGGCCTCTGGACAGTGGAAATTCTCTTATTTTCTATGGCCAAGTATGGGTTCCTAAGAGCTTTCACAGGGAGATGATGAGAGAGTTTCATGATACTATATTTGTGGTCTATCCTGGTTTAACAAATATGTATTATGATATCCATAGACAGCGCTGAAGGTCAAGAATGAAGAATTAGTTTGCAAGCTTCATGTTTAGATGCTTTACTTGTCAACAGGTGAAAGTCTAGCATTAGATTCCAGGTGGTATTTTGAATCCATTACCAATTCCTTAGTGGAAGTGGGATGATGATACAATGGATTTTCTAACATGATTACTAGGATGATACATAAGAATGATGTTTTATGGGTTGATTAGGATCGACTGACTAAGGTTTCCCACTTCTTACCTATTAGGGAAACCATTAAAATTTATGATTTGGGAAATCCTAACATGCTTGAGATAGGTGGGTTGCACTATGTTCTGAGGCGTATCATTTTAGACAGAGATCATCATTTCACATCATGTTTTGGGAAGGGTCTTCATAAATCCATGGGATTGTGAGTTCTTTTAAGAAAAGCCTATCCTCGAAGGATTGATAGTAAATCTGAGGAGACTATTCATGTTGTGTATGATATGTTACGATCCTATATTTTTTATTTTTGTGGTTCATGGAAGAAACATATGGAACTCATTTATTTTTATATAATAATAGCTTCAAGGCATCAATCCAAATGTAATTTTTTGAGTCCTGGTATGGAAAGTCATAATGTTCACCTCTTTTTTGGTCAAAGGTTGGTAAGTCCTCACTTATTGGGCCAAGTCTTGTATAAGAGACATTTAAATAGGTTCATTTGATTAGATAATAGTTGGTGACCATGAAGAGTAGGTAGAAATAATATGATAACCATTGGATATAACCTCTGGAATTAAATGTTGGTCATCATGATTTCCTTTGAGTGTATCCTAGGTTGTGGAAAAACCATATAAGAAAACTGGGAAAGAAAACACCTAGATTTTTTGTGCCATTTGAAATAGTTTCAAGGGTCCGTCCAGTGGAATAAATTTTAACACTTCTACAACACTACAGTTCCATGCACGATGTTTTCAATGTGTTTAAACTATGATGATATCTTCTATATCATTCTCATGTGATAGATGTAGCATGTTTCACAACATTTAAAGAGAATATGATTTAGGTTATAGACCATAGTGAGAAATATCTTAGAGTTAATACCATACCATTTGTTCTTATATAGTGGATGTAAGGGAGAGTTCAAGATAAGACCTAGGGGAGGGAGTCTAATATAAGAATGCAGTTTCCAAACTTGTTTACTAAGACCTCACAATGACGCTTGGAGCATTATGGGGATGAGCTGTTATAAGGTGGAGAGCTTATAAGATCCCAAATTTATCCAGGCATGTCTCTCTATTTATTTTCATTTGATCCTTGTTGGCCGAGTCTTGTTCAGAGATGGAGAGCCTTTTTTGGAAAATTGACCTAATGCTACAAGATGTATTCTTATTGAACTTAATGGAGTTTGGGTATGAATGTGTTAAAGTGTTTCACAGATTCTTGGTACGTTGAGAAGAATTAAAGGGGGTTCGGGTTATTCAAAGGGAGAAACGGGATCAAACTCCACTACATAACATTTAAACACTCTTTAAATGTATTAGATGTCGTTTAATTGTTTGTGGGTTTTAATAAAATAAATTATAGGAATAATGTTTTTTAGAAAATACCATTAAATAATCTTACATGATGTGTAATCAAATTACATACAATATCTAATCTAGACCTACTATTTTAAATAACCTATGCTGATGATTTTCATTCAATTCCATTGCAGCTCTTCTCCACTCGACTATAGGGAATTCACCATGCTATTCCGGGGTGCCAAAAACCCTTCAGGACATCCTTTTTATGTTAGCAATACATGATATAATGTTTTTTCTATTTTTATATGTTATCCTCATTCTTCTCTAATCATTGTGATTAAATCCCTTGAAAAATATTGTTTTCTGTTTTTATGTTGACCAGTTTTGATCTGGGAACCTATTTTTAATCATCCACACCTCCTTTCCTCATCGGTATTGGCTATTAGAAGCATTGTTGGATTGTTGGTTAAAGGTAGGGGTTGTAAATATTAACCGAATGGTTTGTTAAATGGAAGGATTAGGAAATTTTGTGATTTCACCATCATTGTGTGAACCCAAATTAATTAAATAAAGAATATAACAATTCATTTACGTCCTTTGTTTGTAATTGGATTCTGACCCGGATTATGGATACCCCTGAGGTTAACGAACCATGATTATAATTGAATTGGAAAATGCATTGAAGAATATTTAGCATGACATGTGTCCTAGGGTGATTTATTATAATATAAATGCTAAATTTTGGCTTATTACTTATTGATAAAATTGTTTATTAGTTTTGAATTAAATTGAATGTGGCATATGAAAGAAGAATAAAAATTCATATAATTAACTATTGAAAAGTGTGATGTATCTAAATGGAATGAAGGAAATAATTTTTTACTCATTTTGGATAATATCCCTTTTAAGGGTTTAAGGGTAACCCATAAATGGCCCATAGGATTTGGTGACATTACATGACCTGAAGGTCTCAAGGAATTCATCCATACTATGAATATTTGGAAATTTCCCTACCCTGTATCTTTATCATAATTAATCCTCCCCCTTCGCATGGTTGTTCAGCTAGATGTCTTATGTAGAGATACACATGCCCGATACAGATGGAAATGCCATACCCTCTCATTATTCCAAATTAAGTATCTTTGCTCTCGTGAATGTGCCTCTCTTTGAACCTCCCCTATTTCTTGGACCTTCGGTGGCTGTTGTATGAAGGTCATGAAATGGACACTTAATTTCTATGTTGACTTTGAGCCACCTACTATCCCCATTTGGTTGGGCTTCCTGGGACATCCAATTCATCTATTTAAGTAAGAAGCCCTCTTCTCCATTGTGAGTTTATTTTGACACCCAATTAAACTTGATTTTTCCACGCATAACTTGTCTCAACCATCAGTTGCTCATGTGTGTACTGAAGTTGACATTTCACAATCGCTGACTTCTAGATTTTGGTTATAAAATGGTTCAAATGGTTTTTTCCAGGAAGTTGTTTTTGAAAATGTTCCTGCATTTTGTAAGAAGTGTTCTAGAATTGGGCATCATTCTGGTGACTATGGGGAGAAAAAGAGGATATCACACCCCCTCCCCCAATACAAATTAGTTTGTATAGAGAAGGATAACTCCCAAATTAACCAACCATCAACTATTGTTGATAAAAAAGGCAACCAGAGCACTTTAGATGCCTCCACCTCCCAAAATCCCCCGGTTGGGGATGTGCAAGAGGATAAGGTCTTGACACCCTGTGCCGAACTGCATACTTTAAAGACCAATATTTTTGAACAGGGAGGGGGGGGGGGTAGAGGTTAAATCTGATTCAGATGAATCTATACAAGTTGAACCTGATAAATTTTGTCAACTAGAGGATGAGTTTTTGAAATCAAGGTATAAAAAAGGAAAGAAACCAATGGTTGAGTCAGATGGTTTTGTCACTATGAATTATAGATAAAAAAAGGGTAAGGAACACTCCAAAACCAAAAGAACAATTATCACAAGATCCCTGGCTACCCATATTAGGGAAGAAAATATTATTCCTCTATAGCCTGTACCAACTGAAATTCTTGCAATGGATTCAGAATCCTCCTCCAGTGAGGATGATGAGAATGACCCTGCATTTAGATATGCTTATGTAATGGAATAAAAAATGGACTTCTCAAAAGAGCTTGACTCGTGGATAGAAGAGAATGACACAATCTCCTTTAGAAAGTAAAAAAATAGTGACATGAGCGCTGAAACTTATCTTTAACTCCAGAAAAGAATTTTTATCTTTTTTGTTGAAGAATTAAGGAAGGACCCAAATTTCAACTTCAAAGAGATTCCATGGAAATGATCTCCGCTGTGAATTTGAAGTTTAAGAATCCTGCTTTTTTGTCTCTACAATTTCTCATGTGATATGTTTTCTTCTAACAAAGCTATCTATCATGAATTATATTGGCAGTCCTACTGTTCTGTTTTTGAGGGGCTGCTTGGGGGTGATCTCTTATTTTTTAACCAACTGGACCCTGTGTTTTCTCTTGGCTTATTCTTCTTCTGATTTAGTTGAAGTCTGTTCTGAATTTCTGCTTGTTTATTTCTGATATTCTTGAGCATGCACTGAACCAGACCTATGTTTTATCTGAATTTATACTCGGTCCCCGTTGGATTCTCGTTTGATGGCCTAAACTACAGTTTCAACATAGATCTGAATGATTTCAAAGGACAAGAGCAGGTTGGCTTTGTATTGATGCTGAGTAGTTTCGGTTGAGAGCTCCTTTTCAGATTTGCAGGGTAGAGAAATCTCAGTTTGATATTATTTTTCCTTCTATCTTATTTAATCTCAGTTTGCATGCATCTCCATTTGGTTTCAAATAATTTTTTGGAAATATTCTAAACTTCTAGAAAGCTTGTAGAGGAGATTCACACTGCTCTTATTCTTGCCTTGTGCTCTGATTTCTTGGAATTTTTTCTGCCATGTCACCTTTTCTTTTGACCTGTTTCTGATCTTAAATAGGATGGTTTGATCAGTTGCTCTCTATTAATCAAGGAAAGCCTGATTTGGGTTGTTCTTGGTATTTTGGAATGCACACATCCAGAATGGCGATCTTGGTGTCTTCATTGTCTTTCTTGGAATGGAGGTGTCTTCACATGAGGATATTTTCAGCCCCGTATTTATATATTGGTCTCTTCAGTCTTTTATTGTTTATCTATATATTTCTATAACTTTGTGAGGGTGTAATCACTTTGCACCTCGAGAATACTTTTTACCCTTTTGATTTCATAAATTTCTTTATCATGAACTTGAGATCAGTTCATGTCAACTTGCTTAAAAAACATCATGTGGGAAGATGTCCACGAGGTGGCTCGAAGGCCTTGTTGTGGGTCAAAAGCCTTGAGGTGGCCCAAAGGCCTTGAGGCGTCCTGAAGGCCTTAAAGACTCCAGGACAAAACCATTGGCCCGATGGTGAATAATATTGGCTTCTACAGTACCGAATAGTACGTGATACAATACTTAGATAGTTTCTAATACAGTGCCTTCTACAATACTGGTATAGTACCTAGAAACATTCATCCACCTAGATTTGGTTCTAGGTCTTGTGGATGCACATGAAGAGTCCTCACCAACTTGGTTGAGGCACATGTGCAGAATTTTGATGTGATATTGTGATATCCAGGCTATGTGATAGGGATTGTGTTCCATGTGGTAATTATTATATATTGGGCTCATCCCTAGAACTTGAACACTTATATTTTGTAATGATAATATTTAGCGGGATAAGCCTAGTCCCTTGATTTAATTCTTATAGAGGGTGGATTATGACCAATATGATGTTGTAATGGTGATAGGTCTTTGACCAAGAAATTCTATAATGATTATTGGTCTTTGATTATGATTCATTTTTGTGACTATATCTTGGTTATATAGTGGTGGTTGGCATGGTTTTAAGACATTTTTAGGGATATTATGGAATGACACCAAAGCAGGTTTTTTACCTTGGTTATATAATTGTGGTTGGTAGGGTTGTAAGACATGCTTAGAGCATTTTCAGCATGGAGCTGAATATGGTAATGGTTTTATTTTATTAATTGTTTTATTAATCAATACACATGATTAACATATTATATAATACACTTTTTTATCATACTGGTGTGTTTAGACATGGTAGTGTCGGTCAACTAAGTAATACTCACACCCTATTTAGGTCGTTGTATGGAACCCATGTAGAAATCATAGATGCATGTTTGGACAAGGGAAAGGGACCATATTCTTGATTGCTTGTTTTTTGGATGGGATAGTTTTTTGAGATGATACTGACTTATTTTTTGGGACCTGAGACCATGAGTCTTTTATTTGATTCTTTTAGTCCTTTTCTTATATAGTTATAGCATGACATTTAGTTACATTCTAGAACATCATTACATTATTATTTTATCATTTATTGGATTATTTATTTGACTTTTATTGTTGTCTTCTTGTTTGTATTTATTTATATTATTTATATTTAATTATGATCTGTTATATTGGTATGAAATTCAATTTTTTTCTTTTTTTTATATTTTTAAAAATTCTATAGCTATGTTTTGTAGGTCTTAATTTCATAAGTTTCATATTTAGAGTTATTGTGTGTATCAGTTGATAAGGATATTTCAGAGAGACTCAAATAAATATATTTTATCTTCATTTGTATGAAAGAGTCTCTTCTTCTCTTGATAAACTCAAAATGAGTTCAATGAACCATGTTTAGTTCATTTGATATTGGTTGAAATTGTGCTAGTAAATGATGAATTAGTGATCATTATTGGTTATTTTGAGTTTCTATATGGATCTAAGAAGTGGGGAGTTCTGACTATAGGCACTATGGTGAAGTATATTAGCTTAAAAGAGTTTGGCCTAGGCCATAAATTATAAGATCTATTGCATGTCCAAGAAACCGATTTAATGCTAAATGAGTTCGAGCACTGTCACCTCTATCTTCTATTGTTCTTGATTACTCGGATTTGAGGATTTTAGATCACAATTTTTGTACTTGTATGTTTTAATTTCTAATGATAAAGGTTTCTTCGATTCTATGTTGCTAAATCTATGAGAATGGAGGTGAGTTCACACAAGGTGATCGACACATTGTATCAGTGAGTAAATAGGATAGTTCATGAAAGACCATATAATGGATCAAGGATGATAATGAGTAGTTTAATCAACAATGAAGATGAATTGGGTGTTCAAGAGATATAGCTACAGACACATTTGATTGGAGGGCTCAATCCAGAGGGGTGACACGGAGGAGGAAGAATATCACAGAGAAGCAATATCAATTTGGAAAATTTTATTAACACATGTTGCCACTATTTTAACATATTTTGAGATGAAATTTTATTATTTCATTGAACTCATCTAATCTTTTCTTCAGAAATAATAATTTTCAGATTATATATATTTACTTAATTCATGTAATCTTTTCAATATTTGATCGGTTCTATCCTTATTTTACATTAGAAGTGATATTTTTTTTGTATTTCCTGAATCGATTATGATTGATTTTTGGTTTTTAATACAATACTTTTTAAAATCCCACTTATTTGTAATCACATAAAAATGTATTTTTTACACAACAACAAAACCCAAAAAAACATCGGTAACCTTTATCAGTGTTAGATAAATTCTAATAAATAGTATATTTCATTAAAAACAATTATATAATTAACAATAATATATTGATATATAAACATATTAACATATAAAAATATAACATATTTTATTAAATATCATTTTTATATGACTACATATAAATTTTCACTTGATATTTAGTTTAAAATTTCATATGAAATAATATATATATATATATATATATCTTAAATATTATTTATATAATACGAAATATGTATTATAAATCATAAAAATTTACATTTCATTTATTTGTTTTCTCAATTTCACATGTATACATATAATAAATTAATTCAATTTTATAGAGAAACATAAAAAAATAATATAAAATGTTAATATTTTACTTATATATATATATTTATTAATATTTTATATTTAATTTTAAATGTAATATGTTTTTCATTGTTTTAATTTTATTTATTTATCAGTAACATTAATTTTTTGTTAATATCATTGTAATTTATTCATTTTCTATTTTTCATGGTTTAATATTTATATATTTTTATCCATTTTAATATTTATTTATACAATTTTATTGATTAACATTTAATGTTTTTATTACGGTTGTAATTTTTTAAAATTATTTTTTATTGAAAAGGTGGGTTACAACTGTTAATGCAACACTCTTGCGTACAAATGATAAATATTTACTTTTTTTAATATTTATTTATATATATTAATTCATTAACATTTAATGGTTTTAATATGGTTGTAATGTAAAAATTTTATGTGTACTCATTTCATTTTAATATATATTTATTTTTTATTAATTTATATAATTAATAAAACTCAACAGTTTTTTTAATATTTGTAAAGTTTATTTATTTTGTGCTATTAATTTGCACTCATTTATAACATTCATGCATTTATGATTTTCTTTTCATTAATAGTGTTAATTATTTATTTACCTTTATTATTTATTATTCATTTTTAATATATATTCATTTCATATTTTTTAATTAATTTTATATGGTTTTTATTAGGGAATTTAAAAGAGAGATGATAAATATAGGTTTTGTGAGTGAAAAAATTAAAGCACTGACAAAACATACCTTTATCAGCTCTTTTTAGAAGGTGATGATAAATAACAGATTTTTAAGGGCTAAAAATCATCTATATCTGTATATCTTTATCAGCTCTACCTAGTAGCATAGATAAATACCCATCGTGATCAGCATTATAATGTAACACTAATAAAAAGTAACATTTATGAGTGCTTTCTATAATAGTAATAATAAATTTGTGTCTTCTTCATTAATTTTAGAAAAACAGTGGTAAAACATATTCAATCTTTTAAACAGAACCCTAACAGATGATCGGATCCCACACACTATTTAACCTCTTGTGGGACTGAAACTTCTATTCCAATCTCCCACAAACTCCTTAGATGATCAACACTTTCAAAAACCATTGTGTGTGAGTTGTTTAATCTATTTAGTTAATTGGTAATTACTCATTCATATTTGGGTCTTTTTAATTTTATGAATGGATTTGAATGGCATAGATGAGAGATTTTACCTCGATCTACCTAATTCTCCACCAAATATCTCTCGCCTCGATTAACTGTTTCTTTACCTTTTCTCTCACCCTCACGTTTATTAATTATTAATTTGAAATGAGTATATGTTGTGTTTGAATCAATTATTGTGCATGTTTTTGATATATTTGATTATGATATACAAAATCCTGTCATTATTTGATGGTTTTATAATCTTTTCTAAGTGTAAAAACATTCTATATTGAGAAATTGTCGTTCTATTATTTATTAAATTTTATTGGATCAAAATTTTCAATTGATCTATAGATTTTCATGAGGAGTACACCTAACACTGTGATATTTTTTAAATATATATTTTTTTCAGTAAAATTTAATATTTTCGATATTTTTCATTACACATATCCCCATGTTTATCATGCATTACACACAACACTTAGTGTAGACTATGTTACAAATAATGCATAGTAGAAATGAAACCTGACATACTATTAACATATTGTCATTTAATATGATATTTATCAAATATCATTTAGAATGATGGGTATGAATATGATTATTTAAATTACGACAATATATGGTTTCAACTTGTATATAAATTTTTTCCTTTAATAACCAATTATCTAGAAATGAAAATAAAAAACTGTTTCAAAATAAATGAAATCTTTTTTTGAGAAACTATTTATATGCACAAAAACATATTCTACCTTAATAAATTACACAAATAACTTTTGGTGAATTATTTAAATATAATAAATATGTTATATATTCAATCATATCTTTATCATTCATCTTATTTATATTCTATAAAAGAGATACGAATAAATTAAATTTTATGCATAAAAAGTGTATTTTCCTAAAAAATAATTTTGTCGCATTTTGCACACTTATAATAAAAGTATTTTTTTTAAAATTTTGAAAATTATTTCTATAAAATAAAATTCTTTTTAGAAATAAACAAGTAAAAATTATAATAGGGTGAATTTATGTGATTTTTTTGAAAAGATTAATTTTTTTGATGAATGGTGAAAATACAAATTTTTCATTGAAAACTGGATTTTTATTCTAAATAATTTATATTGTTTATCTTATTTTAAAATTTGTTTAAAAGTAAAATTAGTAAAATTATATAACTATTAATCTAATTTAGTTAATTTTATTTAGTTAAATATTTAATTTTGTTAGAAAATCATTTTTTACATTTTGAATCATTTCACATTGAAACCCCACTTTCTCATCGTGACTACATGATTAATATTAATTTAAATTATTACACATTTTCTAATGGAGTTTGGTAAAATGGATTCCAAATTTTGAAACATAATAATATAAATTATCTAACTAGGTTAACTTATTTTTTTACAAAAATGAATAGTGAAAAAAGTAAAAAACTAATTACCACTGTTAAGGAAAAAATAAGTTTACCAGGGGTTAAACTAAAAATATAAGGGTTAAAATGACCCAAAAAAAGTATAAATATTATTATATATTCTTATTTACATTTTATCCTTTAATATATAAAATCTATTAGAATTTTTAAGCTTTTAAATGTGAATGGATTTATCATTTTGGATTCTTTTGGGAAATTTCCATGTAGTTTTTAAGTGGGTTGTGTTCACTCAATTATAAAAGGCCCCTAACTCCCTTTATATACTTACAAACCTAAAGAGATTTAGTTCATCAAAAAATTAAAAAATATACCCCCAACATCCTTATCCATGTCTTAGATATTCTCATCATCTGAAAAGACCGACACTAGGATCCTTAAGATTAACTCCAAAGCAGGTGCCTCTAAGTGAAGGAAATTATCTTCCCTAAGATCATTATTTTTATTTCCTATTTTCCCCCTCAAATTATGTATTAACTCTTACAGTATAATAAAAACAATACAAACCATATAATTATATGTTATTATGTTTATGGAATAATATTTATCCATCTCCACTTCCATGAAATGGGAAACTAAATAATCAATTGTGTGTACTGCGGACAACGACCTCACAAACCGATGTAGTTCGTTTTCCATCACCACCAATATAGGTAGGATATTATGATGGATTTACCAAATTTATTTTATAATTATGATATAATTATATTTATTTATATTTAATATCATATATACCATTTTACATTCCATTATATTTCAAATATGATAGTGTCACTCATGTGTATGGTAGATTACCGCCTCGCAAAGCGATGTGATTATTTTTTCACTTATACTTTAAATGGAATTTAATATGGTTAAAATTATTGAATTTATGTAATATATATGATCTTAAATTTATTTTTTAAAATTAATATTTTACCCAATTACCGATCCTTTTACTTGTTAAGGGAATTATATCATCGCTCGTCTGTATATACAACCTAACGTATTCACGAAGTGATTCAATTCATTTTCCTTTTCCTACATTCATAAAATGTTTTAAAAATATATATAATGAGTGAATATGATATTTATAACATTATTATAATTATGGATATGATATATATATATATACATATATACATATATATATTCTATTCATAAGAACCAAATCATTTATAACAAAAAGCGCATGAGAAATGAAGACAATTAAGACCCAGATAAATAAAAATAATGAAATATTATTAACAAAAAAGTTTTAAAATGTTATATTAATATAATATCTGATTTAATAAATATTATTATGTATATGTAATATATTTTTAATAAATCTATATTTATTATACATTACGTTCCAACATGTACGCAGGAATTTGAGACATAATGTAAGAGATTTCTAGTCTCTCTTTTAAATTATGGGAGACATATAAAAAATCTCAAATAAAATAGTTTGTGGTGTGTATATACATAAAATTTTACATTTTATATAATGAATATCCCTTTTTTCATGATATTTAATGTTTCAATTTATGTTATTATTTATTTGGGATTATGATTCTAAAGATTACTATAGCGGTAAGGAATTTGTTTCTCACTTTTTACTTCCATGAGAAACATGCCATATTCACCCCAATTTTCTTTTATGTGGTATATATACATACCATGAATTTATTTTATAATTAATCACAAGAATTTTATTTGTATTACATATCCATTTTGTATCTCTCTTTCATGGGGTTTACGGTTCAAAGTTACCAAATAAGTAAGGTATTTTTGTCCCAATTTTCCCACATTGAGACATATGTTATGTTACGCACATATCTTATTTTATGAGGGTTATATACAATATATTTGATATGTAATAATATGAATTTATTTATTCCCATGATATTTTATGTTTCATTTAATATTATTCATTTATTTTAATTATAATTAATACTTATCAATGTTGTAAAAATTTTATGTTACAATCTCATCATTTATCAAGATTTTTTATGATTATGTTTTCGATGATATAATATTGTGATCCATATCTCAATAATCTAATGATTTTTTTATACTTTGGTTATTCCATTAATATATTTTTTCCCTCCATTTTTCTCTCTTTATGTACTCAAGAGTATGATGAAACATTTTTAAGAAAAAATCATCTTTATTTCTCTCTTTAGTTGAAAACACAATTTTTTTTCCAAAACCATGTTGTCTAAATATTTTTACAGTTTCTTTAACTTTATCAAAATGATTTATAAAAAATATTTTTACCCATGTTTTACCTTATATAAATTTTTTAGAAATCAATTAACTTGTAATTTTCCAAACAATTTCCATTTGGATTTTACCCAGAAATGTGATAGGAATCCTTGATTTAAATGTGTATGACTTGAAGAAAATTTTTCAATGTCATGACCTTTCAATATTTAAAATATTCTTTTATAATATTTCAATATTATTTTCAAAGAATATTATTTCCAAATGGTTTATGGTTTAATTTTTTTTCAATGTATAAATGATATTTTTTTTCAAGAAATTTTATAAATGAATTTAATGATTTCTTTATATTTTTTCATGGATATTTTCAATGTAATGAATTTAAAAAATATTTTATGAATGTTTAGATTTCATTTTCTTTAAAGGGGAATTTTTATTTTCTTCAAAAAATTTTAAAATGATTTTTAAATCTTCATTTATAAATTTTAAAAGTTATTTCCATTGAAAAGTTTTTCCCAAATATTTTATGATTTTTTTTAAAAAGTGATTTTATATGAAATTTTATTTTCCTCGTGAATTATTTAAAGTGATCATTCAAAAATCATTTTCCATCTTTGATAACATCCTTTCATGTTACTAATGCCTAGATGGGCGTATTATCCAAGGGTAACATTATAATTATTTCTATAAATGGTTTATATTTATGATGGAATGATGTTTATGAAACACGTTTATCTTCAACGGGTTATAATATAATAAAATTATTATGAAATTAGATTCTTTTTCCACATGCTATTCTATGATGAAATAATAACATGATTTTGAAAGATGTATCTTTTCCACATGTTATTATATGATGAAATGTTTATGATAATCATTTCATTTCATGGGTTATGATATAATGAATGTTTTATAATCTTGTGGAGTATATGAATATGATTTTCATTATTTTATGGGTGGTACATATATCACCATCCAATTAATTTGGTAATTATTTATATTCCACAAGTTATAAATGATTATAATGTTGAGGGAACCGAGTTCAGTAATGAAAATTGTCTAAAATGATAGTATAGGGAGTGATCTTTGACTACAATTATTTTTTATGGAGTGAGGCCATTACACTATAATAGCATTGTAATTTATCATTGACTACAATAGAAATTATTTTCTATAATTATGTGTATGCAAAAATTTGATGTCTAATGCCAATGTTATACTCTCATTATTATGATATTTATGCTATATCTCATGATTATGATATTTAATATATTGGGTAGTTTTTTCAAATGTTAAGATCATGTTTTCACACAATTATGTTCATTTAATGATTATGTGGTCATTGATATCACACTTTTTTACCATTACTGAGCATCTATGCTCACCATTTTTTAAATTTCATTTCCTTGGGTTATGGAAGAAGTTTTTAATTAGGGTATTTTTGTGAATATTACTAAATGAGAATATCATTATGGGGTATGTTGAAGATCTTATTCCAAATTAGAATATTTTTAACCTAGTATTCAAAGTCATTATACCTTTATGATCCTTGAATGTGTGTTAGGGGGATTAATAATATGTTTATTTTTGAAATTTAATGACCTTATTTATAATTTTTTGGATTTTAGTCAATTGGTAGGGTATTATGGTTAACCATTTGTGAAAGGGTTTATGTTTAAAATTTGATTTGGTTTTAGTGATTAATGAATTACTTAACCATATAGATATTTATGTTTATTCAATAACATCGGCATACCATTTTTTTAGGATGATAAATAAATAAAGAAGGATTTGAGTTCATTCTATTATAGATCATGTGATCTGTTTTTTTATCCTACATAAAAAAATTCATCTTTATTTCTTCGAGTAATAGATAATGTGTAAATTGATCGAAGCACTAACAAAGAATGAAAATTTTCTTACGATACTATGGAAATGTTAATCCCTAGGTATATCTGTCCATTTGAAATTATTGATCATTTTAAGATGGTAGAATATTTATTGGTTCTTCCAATGAACCTATGTCATGTCCATGATGTGTTACATGTATCTCTACCAAGGATGTATATACATGATTTTTCATATCGACTAAACTGTGTTTTCACACCACTCGAGTATGATCTTTCTTATGAGGAACAAATAGTTGAGATTATGGATCAGTGAATCTAACAAACCAAGATTATGTATAATTATTTTTCAGATAAATATAATATATTTTATATTTTTCATTTCACTCATCACTATGTTTATCTTTAATTATATGAAACAATATGTGTATCTTGCATTACCCACAACACTGAGTTCAAATGTATTATATCATACTATTAAAATATTATTATTTATTACGATAGTTAGCACCTAACCATTGGAATGGTGGGTATGAATAAGATTACAAAATTATGAAAATATATGGTTTAAAAATGAATATGAAAATATTTCTTTTATGACTAAATAATTAAAAATGAAAATGAATGCTATTTGAAATTAAAGAAAATCTTTTTCTAGAAATCTATTTTTATACAAAAACAATTATTCTACCTTATTAAATTAAATAATAACTTCTTTTTAACGATTAAAATTAAAATTATATAATACATATTCAATCACATGTTTAACATTTATTTTAATATTTTTATAAAATAGGTAATAATAAATCTATTTTTATGCTTAAAAATAATATTTTTTCTAAAAAACTATTTTTTTCTCACTTATAATAAATATAATTTCTGAAATTTCTATCAAATTAATTTTATAAAATAAAATAATTATTTGAAATAATAATTTAAATAATATCTAAGGGTGAATTTTTTGGATTCTTTTGGAAAGATTAATTTTTTATGAATAGTGAAAATCAGGTTTTACCGAAAAAATTACCAATTTGTTTTAATATTTTATAATGGTAATTTTATTTTAAAATGGATTTTAAAGTAAAATTAGTTCAATTATATATCTATTAATAAAATTTATTTCATTTTTATAAATTTCATATTGAATTCTGATATTTTTTTTTATCTTTTGGTGATTTTCTCTTTGAAAACCTATTCTTTCATCACGTTAGCGATATTAATTTTAACCATAATTTTGATTATTATATGAATGAAATTTATAAAAATAGATTACATATTTATAATAATATTAATTTGTATTATCTTGTAAAATAAAAATAATTTATGAACATAATTAATTGTGAAAAATAATAAAAAATTAATTACAATAATTAAGATAAAAATGGATTTACCTGGGGTGAAACTAAAAAGATAAGGGTTAAAAATGATACAAAAGATATATTAATATTATTTTATTGTAATATTTACATATTATACATCCAATGATATACTCTATGGGAATTTGAAATAATATTTCATGTTAATTACTATCATTTTGGTTTCCTTTGGGAAATTTTCAAGTAGTTTCCATGTGGGTTCTATTCTACCACTTATATAAAGAGACCACCACCCTTAAATTATTCACACATATCAAGCAATATTGGTTAGATAAAAAACTATATATAACATAAAAAATCCTTATCCATGTTTTATAGCATCTTGTTCTACGAAAAGACCAACACCACGGTCCTTAATAAGAGATCTATATGAGGTTCTTATAAGAAAAGATAATTATCTTCACTAAGCCCCTTCTGTTTCCTTATTATTTTTACACCTTAAATTATGTCTTGAAAGTTACAATATAATGACACCAGTATCTACCATATAATTATATGTTATTATTTATATGTAATAATATTTATCCATATCCACTCCCATCAAATGGGAAATTAAATTATCAATCGTGTGCATGGCGGACTACCGCCTCACGAACCGATGTAGCCTATTTTCCATACCCACCATTAAAGTGTTGATATATTGATGTATTTATAACAATTATATGATATTTGTGATATTATTATATTTTTTTGAATTTTAATATCACATATAAATTTTTATGATCCATTCTATTTCAAATATAAAAATGTCACTTATGTGTACAAGGGACTACCACCTCACGAAGTGATGTGTTTCATTTTTAAATTATGATATACATTGATTTAAATAAGAATAAAATTGATTAATATATTTAAAATATATGTGATTATATTTATTTTTTAAAATTAATATATATCCATTTACATACCCTTTCACTTGTTAAGGGAATGATATAGTTGGTCATATGTACATACGACCTACCATCTCTAAAAAGTGAAGCGATTCATTTTATTTGTACAAAAATAATAAATGGTTATAAAAATATATAAAATTAGGGAATATTATATTTACAATATTATTATAATTTATTCTTTTATGACAAAATATTCCTGATAAAAAAAGGAAACTAACATCTGGAAAAATGAAAATAATGAAATATTATTAAAAACAGGTGATAAAATGTTATAATAGGGTCATATATGATATTATAAATATTATTATGTCTTATTAATGTATTTTTAATAATTTTATATTCATTATATAAGAGGTTTTAATGTGTATAAATAATGTCAAGACATAAGGTAAGTGATTTTTATATTCTCTTTTATTTTTGGTATAAATATGAAAAAATACCTCTAGCTTATTTTGTGTGGCATATATACTACCCATTTTACATTTTATACCATGAATACCATTAATTTAATGATATTTAAAGACTCATTTGATGTTATAATTTATTGGGTATTATGATTCCAAATATTACAAAAGCGGTATGGGATTTCCATCTCATTTTTTTACTTTTGTGAGACACATGCCATATTCCCCCACTACTTATTTCTTGTAATGTATATAACAACCATGGATTTATTTTATGATTATTTTCCTAAATATTATTTATATTTACATATAAATTTTATTATCTCCCTTTTATTGAGATTATAGTTAAAAAGTTATCAAATCAGTAAGGGATTTTTGTCAAAATTTGCATTACTTGAGACATATGTGTTGTTATGCACCTATATTCATTAATGTGGTGTATATAAAAACCCTTTGATTTTTAATATCATGATTTTGTTTATTATCATTATATTTTAAGTTTCATTTATTTTTATTCCTTCATGGGTCTTGCAATTCAATGTTTTCAAATTGGTACAAATGTTACGTTACAATTTATTTGTTTATCTGGATTATTTATGATTATGTTTATTATAATAAAATATATTGATACTCTCTCAAGAAACTCACAAATATAATTATACTATAGTTATTACATTAGAATATATGTGTTACCTTCATTTTAATCTCTTTATATAATAGAATTTCAAAATAATGTTTTTAATAAAAATCATATATATTTCTCTCTTCGGTCAAAATCCTATTTTTTTTTTCTGAAAACCATCATTTCTAATTTTTTTCAAAAAAGTTTTCTAAATTCTTAAAAATTATTTATGAAATTAATTTTCACCCATATTTCAATTTTTGATTTTCTTAAAGGAATCTTCATATTAATTTTCCTAAAATGTCAATTTATCTTCTTCTGAAAATAAGAACTGAATATTTA
This sequence comes from Viscum album, assembly GCA_963277665.1. Classification (NCBI taxonomy): domain Eukaryota; kingdom Viridiplantae; phylum Streptophyta; class Magnoliopsida; order Santalales; family Viscaceae; genus Viscum; species Viscum album. The sequence goes on from OY728120.1 coordinate 792,813,148, forward strand.
TTTTAAATGAGCATGAAATGGGAAAAAATATCCGCTGTCATGATAACTCAATGTTTTGAAGATTATTTTACAATTATAACGGTTATTATCAAATAATATAATTTTGAAAAAAATTTATGTTTAAAATTGTTTTTTTAAATAATAAAGGTTATTTTCCTCAAGAAATGTTTTAAATTATTTTTAAATATTTTTAAATATTTTTTCAAGGATATTTTCAATGAATATAATTTTAAAAATAATTTTTATATATTTAGGTTAAAAAGTGTTTTTAAAAGTAAAGTCATTATTTTCCCCAATATAAATTTTAAATGATTTCTAAATCCTCTATTATACGTTTTCATATTTATTTTAAAATAAAAGGATTTCCAAAATATTTTATTGATTTTTAGATTTATGAAGTGATTTTCAATGAAACTTTATTTTCCTCATGAAATGTTTTAAATGGTTTTTGAATTATCATTTCCATCTAATATTAAATCCATTAATGTTACCTATTCCTTACTAGGTATATGTTCCAAGGATACTATTTTTATTCCTTCTTTTAATGGTTTATGTTTATAATGTCATGATGTTTATGAAGTTTGTTTCTCTTCCATGGGTTATACCATTATAAAATTCTTACTAAACCTCCTCTGTTTCATTGGTTATGATATGATGAAATAATGAAATGATTATGAAATCCATATATTTTCCATAGGTTATGATTTGATGAAATGTTTATGAATCCCATTTAATTTCAAGAGTTATGATATGATAAATTTTTAATGATCTAGTGTCACACATATAAATTATTTTCATTAAGGTATGTATCGGACCTATATCTCACTCTAATGGATTAGGTAATTATTTATATCTCAAGAGATATACATGATCGAAACGGGGATTGAAAATGGTTCAATAAGGGATTTTTTCTCTTATAATGATCATGGGAGTGAACCTTAAATACTAAGATGGTTTAGGGAATGAACCCATTAAACTATGATATCCATGGAAGGGATCCTTTACTAATATGGAAATTGTTTTCTTTTCTTATGTGTATGCCACAATTCCATATTTTATTATAATGTTATGATCACATTTCTCATGTTATTTGATTTCATTATGCCTCATGTCTTAAGAACTACCAATATTTATTCCATGTCTCATCATTATGATCTTTGATATACAAGTTATGGTATTAGAATATTAAGATCATATTATCATACCCCTTTGTTCATGTTGTTTTAATGTGATTATTGATATCTCACTTTCTTACCCTTACTGAGCATTTGAGCTCACCTTTTTTATGTTTCATTTCCCTAGGTTATGAATAAATGATTCCTATAGGGTATGTTTGTGAAGAGTACTAAATGGGATGATCTTTATGGTAGATGTTTAAGATCATTCACTAAAATAAATGATTTTGTTCCTAGTCTTCAAAGGCAGTCTACCTTTATGATCCTTAGTTGTGTGTTTGTGTAATGTAATGAATATTCATCTAAAAAGATATACTATTTATACATGAGAAGACTGGGTCTCTATATACCATGTATATTTTTTTGAAATATGGTTGTGATGAATTTAAAATTAAAACATATAATGAATCATATTTTAATGAGAGTTTGATGTGCTGAAATTTTCATTGAATATATCCATTGATGTTTAATGGATCTGTGTTTCATATTAACTAGTTTTTTTATTTTTTGTCTTGAATAAATGAGTATTTTCCTTAAATTTGTCTAATAAAAAATAGTATTAAATTGAAAATTTTACAATTTATATTGTGTTATCCTTTAAATATAATGATTGTTATAATTTCTTTAAATCATATTGATTAATTTCATAAGTGTATATGGTATTATTTTTTAATTTAAATCATTTTTACAAATATCCCATGCCTAAAAAATATTTTTAGATCATACTTTTTACTAATTTATGGGAATTCAATTTTTGAATGTTTTATTATTTTATATTTTATAACTTCATGTAAATTGATTTATATTGATCTATCTACTTCATTTAAAAATGAATATATTTTGTAAACATCACCTATTATACATTATAAGTGTATTTAACCTTGTGATTACATCCTCAACATGAATCACTTCCCTTTATCATACCTGATATGGAACCAGAATCATACATTTCTTCGCTATCACCATTTTCACCTCGGGATGAGGAAGGAGTGTGAATGTTTGGGTGACTAATACTTGTCATATGTGACATTGGTCCACTGACAAGTGTTTTTCACCTAAACATTACCACTCCATATCTATCTTGAGGTGATTATGGAGTGAGGCCTTAGATCAAACATAAAAAATTGTTGATAATAAGCTATGTTCTAGGTATTCTTCTTCCTCTCATGGGTTAAAATCAAAAAAATATTCCCATTTTCATCCATTAATAGGAAGAAGAACACCAATACCTTTGATTTTTTTTAGTATTGTGAACATATACGATAAAAATATTTCAACCCAAACCTCTAACACCATGTTCAATTAAGAAAGACCTTCTATTAATAATGATACAAAAATTGAGAAAAAAAATAGAATGTTTTAAATCATTAGTAAGTAGGTTAATTCAAAAACTTTTTCAATCTTATTTCAGAAGTTTTATAAATTTTCAAATATATTAGTTTCTTCCCCAAACCAACCCCATTCAAAAAATCCATATCTAATTCTATCTTATTTATACCTCACTCATAGTTTCCACTCTGACTTTTTCCAGAGTCGATTCTATTTTTTAGGTTCCACTAAGGTTGAGTATTGTTTTTATGTTATTCCAGATAGTTGGTATTATACTCAAATGATTAGTTTGATATGATGATGTCTACTAATAATATTGGGACACTCATTTATCTTCTTTTAATTTCGATTATTTCATCATCTAAAAAATATCATCAAATTTAGTTGATAGTCACGTTGTCCCTGAATGGCCACCTTACCCACCATATACTAAGTGAAGAAATCAATGAACATCAAATCCTTCCTCTTATTATACCCCCCTTGAAAAGTTACAAAAACAATCCTATAATTACTACCTTTTTGTCTCAAAAAACATGAAATCTAAAACCTGGACAAACAACAACATGTTTACCCTAGGTTGTTTCTTTTCATGTTACCCTTTGGTAAATTGATAACTTGTTAGAAATGATCACCAATAAAATTCAATTATTGGGTCCCATTATTATAAGTATCTACAAACATGTCCTTTTATTATGAATATGTAGTGTGCATTTATTTATTTATTGTAAAAAAATGAATATTTTATGAATCTAATATGATGATTATGAATACAAATTAGACATTAAAATGATAAAACCAAAATTGTATTTTTGGATAATATGAAATTTCAATAAATACTTTCCATTTAATGAATTCGTGGATTTTTTAAATATATTATATTTTAAAATAATATTATTTTAAAATAATATATATTAAATAAATATGAAAATATAATTTTACGAAATGAAAATATAATTTTTTATGGGTAGGAAAATTATTATTATAAAAAATATATTATTTAATAAATGCGGATATTAATTTAAAAGTAAAATTTCAAATAAATAAAGAATTATTTTGATAAAATAAATAATCTTTTTTGAATAATATTTGAAAAATTATTCAATCATGAATTTTTCATAATTTTATGAGATAATACAATTTTTGGGACAAAATTAAATACAATATAAATATACAGAATTTATTATGACATCATAATGAAACTAAAGTGACATAATATGTGCCATAAAAAGTATCCAAGACAAATATATATATTTAACCTTTAACATAATGTGTTTTTATGTTATTTTAATAATTTTATAGGCCTTTTATGATCCCTCAGAAACCAATATTATATTTTAAATTTAAGCAATCATTTTTTTAAACATGACTCACGTTCACATCCACATGGATAAAAACATAAGATGATTTGTATGTGTACATATAAAATAATTAATAAAACTCCTTTTATTTATAAACAATAGGCAAAAACCATGGAATGTTATATGGTTTTTATTACTTTATGGTATAGAGTCAAAAACAACATTTCGAAAATAATAAAGAACTCTCCAATCTTTCCCTATATAACCCCACCCAAGATCACATTTATCAACACTAATAACCATTATATCATGAATTTAATCTTCCATTTCTTCTCTATATCCCTCCCATGGTTCTCCCAATCTCTCAAAAAATCTCCTACAAAGATTTTGGAAACACACTCTCAAGGTAAGGGATCCTCTACTTCTCTTTAATTTCAAGCACATTCTTTATGAGACATATTTATTGTCTAATTCTTATTGATGGTATATTATTTTATGCTTCCCTATTACAACTCGTAGTATTTTCAAGTGATGAGATAACCCTTTAAATATCCTTAATCTTTCCCATGATTAGTTATGAACCCTGTTATATGGCCAAAACTATCCTACAATATTTCAATGCCTAACATTTATTCAAGAATCCTTTTTGTCTTCCTCCACTTAATTATCAATTTTTCATTTTGGATTATATTTTTACATAACTGTATTACAACCCATATGATTTATATGTGATGATATTCCCCTTTTTCTCTCATTAATCTCTCCCATTATTCATTGTGTACCCTCGTTATGCCGCAAAAATTATCCTTTTATTTTTCCACGCCAAATTTTGTATTGTGAATACCATAACCATTTACACCCAAGGGTATTCACCCTCCACACTCATTAATAATTTTATTAAATGTGATAAAATAGGATACAATGTTTATTGATATATGTGGCACACTTATTCATGTTCATGATATTAAAGCGATGGGTTCACCCATAAATATATAGTTTTCCATTGCATTGGGTAATGTTTTAGTCCCATGGTACATCATTTATGGGATTATGGAGCAAAACTAATACAGTAGCATAATTTTTCCAACAGGTTATTATTTTTTAGAAGTTATCATTAAATTATTTTTATGATTTCATGTTGATGGTTTTTATCTCATTTACCATGTTTATATTATGCTATCATGTTGTATCATGCCACATTGTTAATGATTATGATTCTCACCCCATTTCTATTGCATTGAAATTTATATAGACTAACATGTAATTATTTCATCATTTGATACTTTTCTCCCTTAATAGGCTTTATATCTCACCCCTTTCTTATGTATATCTCCAGTTTATCCCATATAGTTCTCAAATCTATGTAATATTATAATAACGTAAAATAAGTTTTAAATAATGATGATGTATCCATGTATCAATATGATATTCCATGTACCTAATTCACACATTCATAAGACTTATCAATATTTTGGGTTATACTAATTGGGTTTTTATGTAATAAATCATGAAATAATGAGTATTATATACAAGGGTTCTAAAAGTTTAAATCATAGGTAAGTTTTATTATTTATAGGATTAATATTAGATAACATTAGATAAATCCGTAGGGATAATAGTAAACATGAAATTACATCCCTAAATTTTTCTAATATATAGAGTAAGTGGTTTTGATGAAAATACATCCTGGTTTGGATACTACAAGTGGATATAGGTCTATAAAATTTGTACATAAGGCTAAAAACCCCAAAACACCGTAGTTAGATAGGATTAATTGGGAAATTGTCTGTAATAATGGTCCTTTCTGCACACATGGTTGTACACTCATAGGGTATATGATTTGGTAAATTAACAAGCTCATTACAGAAAATTATTAAGGGAACACAAATTACCATAAGATTTTATATTATGAAATAGATCATGGATATCATAGATTGAATCCTAGAAATTTTTAGGGTAAGGAGTATGTGTTATATATAATTTATCCCTTTAATGTTCATAGTATCCCTTTAATGTATTTAACTATGTCAAAAATATCAACCCTAATTCTCCATTTATTCTAGTCAATGTTTAGAAATAGTAGGAGCCACATCAATAACTAGTGTAATCTGTAAAGAATAAAATACATGATAATAAAGGTATGAGCTATTAAGATTTGTGATAATTCTTATATTTCTCAAGTGTTTGAGACTAAGGAAAAGATCAACTGTGAATACATGCCCATTGTGAGGGAATACACTGATGCATTTCTATAAGAATTTACTAGTCTTTCCCATAGTTGGGAGGTTCAATTTTCAATCATGATTATACCTAGTTATTTTAAAATTTACTAGACACTATATAGAATTTCTATTGTTAGAAATGATTAGATAAATAAGTAAATACATGATAATATGGATAAAGGGTTTACATTCCCAACTACTTCACTATGGGGAGCACCGATACTATTCTTCAAGAATAAGGATAGGACAATATTCTTCTACATTGATTATCATGAGCTCAACCATATCACAGTAAAGAAAAAATTTATCTTCCATGGATTGATGTTTGTTTTAACAGATTTGTGGTCCCTAGTATTTATCTAGGATAAATATTCAGTTGGGACTTTATCAAGTAATGGTGTAGAAGGAGGATATCCCCAAGACTGCTTTTCTATACAAGGTATGGGATCTACATGTTCACAGTGAATCCATTTAGAATAACTAATTCTCTTGAATTATTTATAGATTTTATGAATAGAGTCTATAGTGATTACCTCAACAAATTTTTGGCATTCTCTGTTGATGGTATTATTATCAACACCAAATGTAATGAGGAACATGAGGAATATTTGAATACTATATTGAGGACATTACAGAAAAAATAGATGTATGAATGGTATTGTAAAATAAAATTATGGTTGGATCTGGTAACATTACTAGGATATTTCATCACCAAAAAGGTATACCAATGGATCCTTATAAAATGAGTACGATTAAATGGTGTCCTAGACAAAAATCAATGAAGAAAATATATTGTTTCCTTGGATTTTATCGTTATTTTCATCGATTTATGAGAACATTCATTATATTTTCAGGTTCTAATAAAATCTAACCTAGAAAAAGTCAATTTTTTAGTAATGATGAATTTGAAGTTAATTTTAAATATATGAAGAAGCTTCTAATAACTAAACTTGTACTCACATTACCTACTAGTTGGGATGAATTTGGGATCTATATTGATGCATCTAAAAAGGGTTTGGATTCTGTACTCTAGAAAAATGACGAAGGTGTATCCTATTCCTCTCACAAACTAAAGTTCACTGAGAAAAACTACCCAATTTATGATCAATATTTGGATTCATTGATCTTCAAGTTAATTTTTTAAAAACATTATATCTTCGGGGAGATGTGTGACATATATATGAACCATAAAATCCTCAAGTATATATTCACACAAAAGGATATTAATATATGCTAATAGGTGTGGTTAAAGGTGATAATGTATTATGATAGTTTAATCCATTACCATCATGGGAATGAATACAATGTGGTAGATGATCAATGTACAAAGTATGCTATAACTCTAGTGATGATGGGGACTGTAAGGGATCCGATCTTTTTGGATTTGAAAATGATGGATTTGAGAATAAAAAAAGGATCTTTATCCAAACTTTCTCAAATAAATTTTGAACCATTTATTCAATATAGGATCAAGGAGGCTCATAAAGATGACGTGTTTATATAGAATAAGGTTATTAATATTCTATAGATTATCTTTTATAAAGATGGAGTTATAATATTTACAACCCAAATATGTGTCTCATTAAAACCAAAATTGAGGAGGGAGATTGTGGATGATGCACATAGATAATACATCTCTATTTATTAATGAAAAACTAATATATATATATATATATATATATATTTGAATCAAAATTTATTGTCAGATAACAAGAATAGAGAGATTTTGGACTTTATATCTCGATGCATGGTATGATAGAAATTCAATGCTGAATGATAGAAGCTAAAGGTTATGATGTAACCCTTGACCTTAAAATTATGGAAATGAAATAAATAACCATATATTTATCGTAGTACTCTATTATAATACTAAAGGTAATAACACCATATAGGTGGTAGTTTATCACCTTATAGTATCAACACATTTCATTACTGTTAAGGAATATTTACGTCCTGAAACACTCACCAAGATATTCATAAGGAAATTGGTATGACTACATGGATTTACAATATATATTGTATCAGATTTATATCTAGGGATTACATCAAGGTTTTTTAGAAGGCTTTATTAATCCTTGAATATATATCTATGCTTCATAAATTCTTATCAGACTTAGATTTATGGTTTATTTAAATGGACCATTAAAACTGTAGAGGATATGTTATGATAATGTTTAATGGATTTAAAAGGATGTTGGGATGAAAAACTCCCCCTAGTGGAGTTATCATATAACAACATATTATATTATATCATTAAAATGGAACCTTATGAGGATCTATATGGGAAGAAATGATGTAATCCAATATGTTGGGAAAAAGTTTGAGAGTGGAAGCTAATGAGATATGATCTTATCCAAGTGGTGGAAGATAATGATCAACCATTCATTATCATATGAAATCCACATAGAGTAGATAGAAAATCTATGAAGGAAATCATTGATGAGGCCTAGATTTTGTTATTGGTGATAAAGTGTTCTATCATATATCATCATGAAATATTGTAATTAGATTTAAGAATAAGGGACATCTTAGAACTTGATACATCATCCCCATTGAGATCCTTGATTGTATCAGAGTAGCGACCTATCATCTAGAACTCCCAACTAACCTATCTCATGTATATTATGTGTTCAAGGTATGCCTCATGAAAAAGAACATTCCATACCATTCACATTCACTAAATCCAGATATGGATCCATTAGATAATGATCATTTGTTTGAGGAGAAATCGTTAAAGATATTATACCATAGAGACTAATTTCAATGAAACAAGACAACTCACATGGTCAAAGTGTTTTGGATGAACCAAAAGATTATGGAAGAAACATAGGAACGAAAATATGTTATGAAATAAAATAACTCTCATCTAATTTAGTGTATGGAATGAAAATTTTTATTGTGATATATTTTAAGGTGGGAATAATGTAACGACTAGATCTTTTATAAATAAAACTCCATTTTTAATCAATAAATTCCTTATTTGTGTAATGTGGTTATAAGAAACACATGCACTACTGTAGTCATTTTGGACTATTCAAAGTTTTATCTTATCATATTCAAAAAGACGTTAAGAATCATAATTATTGATAATATATAAGTTAAAGAGTGATCATATTATTTTTATTTATTATGGTTTATGATAAGGTCTTATTAACATAGACAAAAAAAGTGATAACCTTGATTAGTATGATCATACAATACAAAGCACATTTATCAAGTAATATATGGGAGATAGAATATTTGTAATTTTCCCTAGACCAATACTAATCTATGATTCAACAACTAAATAATTAGTGAAACCATTTGTGCGAGAATATTATAATCATCGATATCATTAACAAAACCATGTTCATTGAACCACCCTTGAGAATCTCACTATCTCGCACTTACCCTTAGGGAATTCTCTGTTGTAATAAAATTATATATATCTCAACCCTAATATTTTGAATATTAATATTTTAATTTCAATAAAACAATGATTATATTTATTCCTTATTGTTTTTACATTATAAATAATTATCAAATGATTTTTAATTTTTTTTCGATTGTGATAATATAAAATAAATATGTATATTTGTGTAATATGAAAATTCAATTATGAAATTACATTTGATGAATTAATGAAATTATAAAATGAATTATATTTTCGTAAAATATTATTAATAAATAGTTTATATTAAAAATAAATGATAACATAATTTTATAAAGTGAAAATGTAATTTTGATAAGGTTCAAAAAATTATTATTTTATAAAATAGTATTTTTAAATAAATGTATATTTTAAATTAAAATTTTAAATTATTATATTTATAGAATTATTTTTAAAAATTAAATATTATTTTTAGAATCAACCCATTGAAATTATATATTGGTGTCTTTTTTAATTTTTTTTGAGATAGTCGAATTTCCGTTTAGATGAAATTGGATATAAATTTCTATTGTGTATTATGACATAATAATGAACTAAAAGTGATCAAATATATTCTATAAAAGGTATCTAAAAAAATATATATATTCCAATTTAAAAAAATTGGTTTTTATATTATTTTTTTAATTTTATAAACAATTTATGATCCCTACAAAAACTAAATTATATTTTTAAGCGTTTAAAATCTATTCTTTTCAAACATGACTCACTTTTACATCATCATGGGTAGTATTTCAATATTCTCAGTTCATGAAAATATAAAATAATTAAAACCACTCTTATTTGGTAGAATTAATGGGTAAAATAATATGAAGGTTTGTTTGTTTTTAATTTATTGTATAGAGCCTAAAACCAAAATTTGGAAAATAATAAAGAACCCCCTCTCATTCTCTATATAAACCCACACCGGTTCCCATTATTAGTCAATAAAAATCATTATATTGTGAATATAATCTACCGATTAATCAATATATCCTTCTCATGGTTTAACCAAGATAACAAGAAGCCCCCTGAATCTTTTGGAAACACCCTATCAAGGTAAGGGATCCTCTCATTCGCCTAATTATTCAAGCTATGTCATTATATAATTCATTGTTTCAACCAATAACTATCAATGAGAAATGTTTTTAAACACCAATATTACTGAAATAATATTTTAAAAGTGGTGATATAACTATTTCACTGTCATTATTCCCTCCAAATAATCATTATGTACCCCTATTATGCTGCTGAAATTATCCTATGTTTTTATGCCAATATTTTATTCAATCACACTTTTTGTCTTATTCGTTTTAATTAATTTTTTTTATTTTTAGACTTTGTTATTATATATTTATATTATTATCGTTATGATTTCTATTTATTAATAAACCGTTTTCACTCTCATTAATCCCTTTCATGGTTCATTATGTACCCCTGTTATGCCTCTCAAATTATCCTGTGATTTTTTCGTTGACAAACCTTTATATTATGAATACCATCGCTATTTCTAATAAATGGTGTCAAACTAGACATAAAAATATTTATTTTGTTATATAATTCCATGTATATATTCCAAATTCCTTAATCATGAGATTAAATGTGATGGAATATACTCCTATATTGAAGGATCTATGTGGAATACTTATGTATGTTCATAATATAAATGCAACTGGTGCACCAAGAATTTTATAGCACATAAATAAAATTTGAAATTTTTTAGTCTCATTATTCATCATGTATTTTATTAGGGATTATGTAATGACCCAAAGATTCATTAATGGAAAATCCCTCTTCATCCAGTTAAATGTCTCTTTATGAAAAATGTTTTTATAAGATGTCAACTTCTTTGGTTTTATGTTAAGGGTTGTGACTGTTACTTTTATAGCCATTGAACAGTGATCACATGATTAGTATAAATATAAGGCTTTAACGAACCCAATTTTACTCAGACAAAGGAAGCGATGGCCTCATCCAGTAGAATTGCCCCATACGAAGCCCATTTTTCGGAGCTTGGAAAAGAGGTGGCATCCTTGGGCTTTTCCCTTGACCAAGACCAAGCTGAGCTCCATCATGTCAATCTCGAACGTGACCGTCTACGGGAAAAGTGGAATTTGATTGAAATTACCACTCGAGCGATGTTAAACGAGCCACCCCAAGAGTCTGTCACCATCGCACACCTTACCCTTAGGTCTTATGCGGCTGTTTTAAGGGGTTATGTAACAAATAAGTAGTACTATGTTCATGTAAATTTTTTTTTTGTATATAATAATGAAAATAATTTCTAGTCATTTTTGCTACATTGTAAATAGTTTTTTAAGTACAAATGGCGTTTTTAGTTATTATTTAATTAAGAATTCAATTTTATTAAATTAAGGGATTTTTGAATTAAATAATATTTTAATAAAATATTATTATTAATATTAAATTAATTTTTATTAAATTTAAATGATCTTATAATTTTATGAATGCAATTAAATTTTTTTATTATGGTTTGAAAGTCATTTCTGTCAAAACCCGTGAGTTTTTTATAAATATTGGTTTTTATTTTAAAAGTGAAAATAAACATATTTAGAATTTTTATTAGATAAAATAAACGTCATTTTTGGAATCAGGACGTCGAAATTATCCAACAGTGAATTTTTCATGATTTTCTGAGACAGTCAAATTTTTGGGTAAACATTAAATACCATTTAAATATATAATGTGTTTTATGACATCATAATGACCCAATGGTGATGTAATAAAATACCATAATCCTTATGTTCGGCCAATATATGTTTTATTATTAAAATAATGAGATTTTGGGTTTGTTTGACTTACTTTTCAAAGCATTTATGGACCCCTCAAGACATATTCAACACTTTGCCTTTTTAAATTAATTTCCATGGGAGTGTGACTCACCTCCACATAAGCAACCTTATTATTTTAAGAAGTTAGGACTTGGGCCTTATAAAATATTGTTTTACTCTTCCCTTTTCCAAAATCCATGGGCAAAAACCATGGGATGGTTTGTGGTTTGGATTAATTTAATGTAAGGGGACCCAAACCTAAATAATAAAGAATTCCCTCACCTTTCCTACATAAACCCACCCAAGATCCCACTTCCTCCTCACTAAAATCCCTTGACGTTCGTCCAACCTCTGCCCTACTATCTCTAGAATCCTCACAAGGTTCCCCAAGCTCCCAAGAAGCCTCTCACAAGCCTCTCTCTAGCCTTTGGAAGCACACTTCCAAGTAAGGGTTTTTTCTTCCTTTCTCATTTTTGTCAATTTTCTTTAAGTTGTATTGACCTTTTAATTTAAATTATGCATGTTGGGGTATGGTTTCACACCTCCCCCATACTTCCCTTTTATTGTTTGAATGATGGGAGACTCATTTCTCTCTCATTAAATGCCTCTCATGTACACCTGTTACTATGCCGAAATTTCGAAAGGAACTTCTCTCTCTTCTTTTACATTCAAGCAATACTTTTGTATCATGAATCTAAATTCCATTTCAATTGTTGGGAAATGTATCTATATGAACTCCTTACTTTCCATTACATGTAAATATGATTAGGAACCCATTTCTCTCTCATCAACCATTTTTTTATGAATTCTTATGTCACGCCCTTACGCTGCTGAAATCACACCGATTTTCTAGGCCAATGTCATTGTGTAGTGGATACCATGCCCATTTCTCCATCAAGGTTATTCAACTTTATGCACATTTACTTATTGACTGTAAAGTTTCATGTATTAATTCCACATTCCTTTATCATGGAATAAATTATTATGTTTGAATCCATGTTTTATGATCCATGTGGCACACTTATGCATGAAATGAAATGTTTAAGAAGGGTGCACCCTTATAGAGCTCCAATGCATTGGGTAAAGTATAGTATCATGATACGTCATGTGCAATGAGTGTTGAATCATGCTAATTCAAGTGAAACAAGGGTTTACTCGTGCTTCATGTTCAATGAGGGTTTACTCATGCTCTATGTGCAATGAGCCTTGGCTCATGCTAATTCAATGTTAAGTGTTGTTGCCACATTTCCATGTTATGATTATCATGCTTTATCATGACTTTATGTTCATGTTTCTTTTATTCTCTATTTATATGACTACTATCTAACATGTATTGTACTCCTCATGTTATTCCATGTGTACTCCCTTACTGGGATTTATAGCTCACCCTTTTCTTATGCATGTCCTCAGGTTATCCCATGTAATGCTAAGTATAAGGGAATGTAGTGGTCATGTAAAGGAAGTTTTCAATAAAGATGTTGTATTTCATGTTCTAAGTTTTTATGTAATGATCCTAAGCCCCAAATACACTAAACCTCTCGATCTTCTTTGTTGTATCAAGTGAAGTTTCATGTAATAAATCATGTTTAAGTTGTAATAAAAAGCAGGGTTGTCACAGTTGGTATCAGAGGGAGGTTTAGTTATTTTTGGGATTAGGAAAACCCTGGTAAAGACTTAGATACAAGACTAAGTATAATAAACACATCCCTATGTTTTGGTAAATACTAATTAAATGGTTTATCAAACAAATACATCCCTGTCTGGATACGAGCAAGTAGAGGCGGCTCTGGCACAGATGTATCCTAGGGGTAAAACCCAAAAACACTACTTTGAGCTAGACTCAAACGGGAACTGGTGCACGACAATGAGCCTTGATGCACTCTTGGTTATGACACTCCTGGGGGATATGTTTTGATAAATTCACAATCTTAGTATGAACCCTTATTAAGGGAAAAATGCCCCTAAGAATATATGTTAGAAAGTAGATCATGAAAAGACTAGATTGAAGCCTATAGACTCATGAGTTAAGGAAATAAAAGTTTATTTTTGAGTCATCAACTTTTGTCTTTGGATTACCCTTTATGTGTTACCCCTAACTTTCCTTTTATTCCAGCCAATGGACGGTAATAGGAGGACTCAGGCTAACAACCGTTGTGAAGATCAGTGTGATGACTGTACTAATGAGATGCCAAATCCAATGGGAGCAGGAATCACAAACTTTGTCACGCTTCTCTCTCAGCTAACTCAAGTTTTGAATAGAAAAACGAGTCAAGAGGAACGTTCAACCCCCCATAAGAAAGAACAAGTCACTATCAAGAGCTTCATGAGACAAAGGCCTCCTACATTTAGTGGATCATCCAATCCCACGATCGCTGAACAATGGATCAACTCCATTGAAAAGATCTTCTCCATCCTCCAATGTTCTGAACAAGAGAAGGTTCTTCTGGCTGCTTATCGTATGGAGGGTGAAGCTGATCAATGCTGGACGTTGATCAAAAATACGAAGCCTGAGGAGGAGATCGAGGCTTTGGAATGGAAGGAATTCCAGAAGATTTTTTTCGATAAATATTTTCCACGCACCCTCCAGTTTAATATGGGAAGGGACTTCCTTTCCCTCAAGAAAAAAGATGAGGAATCCATTGGAGCATATGAGGAAAACTTCACTAGGCTTGCACGATACGCTTCTGGATTTGTCGTTACCCCCGAATGCAAGGTTGACCTCTTCTTTGGTGGGATTAAGCCTAGCTTGTGGAAAGAATTAGCGATCCGTGACTTCGACAGCTATGAGGAAATTGTCTGATGTGCCCTCAAGGTCGAAATGGAGATCAGAGAATCACAGGGGTATCATGGGGATAAGAAGCATAAGGTGGAATTCAATGCTGGTGGGCCAATGGATAAATCCAACGGCGCTAAGAAGTTCCAGCACCCAACTTTCCAAAAGTGTGGAAAGAAGCACCCTAGAAATTTCCTTAAGGGGACGAGAAAATGCTTCAAGTGTGGAAGAGAAGGGCACCTAGCTGTTAACTATCGGCAAGAAGGACCCGCGGCTATGACAGAGGAGAGGAATGCTCCGTTCGAACCTCAACGCGTTGTTCAATTCTATAAATGCAAAGAACCGGGTCATTTTGAAAATCAATGCCCTAATCCAAGGGTTAACAGAGGCAACCAACAACCTCCAAGATAGCAAGGAAGAGCTTTTTTCCATCACTTCTTCCAAAGTGAACCCCGACAACGAAGTGGTGACAGGTACGCTAGTTATTCATTCAAGAATAGAGAAC
Organism: Viscum album; assembly: GCA_963277665.1. NCBI lineage: Eukaryota > Viridiplantae > Streptophyta > Magnoliopsida > Santalales > Viscaceae > Viscum > Viscum album. The sequence continues at coordinate 792,828,648 of OY728120.1, forward strand.
ATACTTTTTGATTCAGGTTCTACGCATTCTTTTATATCTCGAAAGTTTAGTAGAACAATCCCAACACCACCAAAAATCATGGAAGTAAAGATGTCGGTGAGTACGGAAAATGGGGCAATCATTTCATCCCATGAATATAAGTCCTCCCATGTTATAATCTGGGGATTGAATTTCCCAGAGAACCTCGTCATACTCCTTTTGGTGAAATTTGATGCAATTATTGGCATGGATTGTATTTCCTTATATAGATCCAACATAAATTGTCGGGAGAGGGAAATCACACTCCATATGGAGAATCGACCCCCGATTCTTTACAAGTGTCAGGAGGAAGATGAATCTCATTTAGCTCCATCATCTCAAGCATAGATATTACTGCCTTATAAGCATGCATATCTGGCTTAGATGATTGAGTCCAAGGAAGAAACCATCCTTGAAGAAATTCCTATTGTGAGGGAATTTGATGAAGTGTTTCCCGAGGAACTGCCTGGTCTTCCTCCAAGAAGAGATGTTGAGTTCTCAATTGAACTTGGCGCTACCAATATCCAAGAATCCATATAGAATGACTGTTGTGGAGCTTGAAGAGATGAAGAAACAACTATAGGAGAATCTGGATAAAGGGTTTATACGCCCAAGTGCTTCACCATGGGGTGCACCAGTCCTCTTCGTCAAGAAGAAGGATGGGTCAATGAGGCTTTTCATCGATTATCGTGAACATAAAAAAATAACGATAAAGAACAAGTATCCTCTCCCAAGAATCAATGACTTGTTTGATCAGCTACGTGGAGCACAATACTTCTCCAAGGTGGATTTGCGGTCGGGATATTATCAAGTAAGGGTGAAGAAGGAAGATATCCCCAAGACTGCATTTCGTACAAGATACAAGCACTATGAATTCATAGTAATGCCTTTCGGACTCACCAATGCTCCAGAAATATTCATGGACTTTATTAATAGAGTATTTAGAGATTACCTAGAAAAATTTGTGGTAGTCTTTATAGATGATATTCTAATATACTCTAAAACCAAGGAGGATCATGAGGAGCATTAAAGAACTGTACTAGAGACTTTGCGCAAGGAGAAGCTCTATGGAAAGTACAGCAAGTGTGAGTTCTGGTTGAAGGAAGTCTCATTATTGGGCCATATCATCACAAGCAATGGGATATCTGTGGATCCCTCCAAAACAGATGCAATTGAGGGATGGCCAAGGCCAACATCGGTAACAGATATCCGTAGCTTCTTGGGGTTAGCTGGATATTATCGACGATTTGTGAGAAATTTCTCACAATTTTCCAACCCTCTTACCAAGCTAACTCGTAAAGGAGTAAACTTTTCTTGGAGTGATGAATGCGAAGAATGCTTCAAGGAGTTGAAAAAGAGGCTTATCACTACGCTCTTGCTCACTTTACCCACAAGTGGGGAACTTTTTGTGGTATTCAGTGATGCCTCAAAGAAGGGCTTAGGCTGTGTGCTGATGCAGAATGATAAAGTGATATCCTATGCCTCAAGGCAGTTGAAAATCCATGAGCAAAACTATCCAATGCATGATCTGGAGTTGGCGGCTGTGATCTTTTCCTTGAAAATCTGGCGGCATTATCTCTATGGAGAGAAATGTGAGATATATACTGACCACAAGAGTCTTAAATATATATTCACACAGAAAGAGATTAATATGCACCAGAGAAGATGGATAGAGCTCATCAAGGATTATGACTGTTCAATACATTACCACCCTGGGAAAGCAAACAAGGTGGCAGATTCCCTAGTAGAAAGGACCCAACAATTCTATCAATGATGAGAATTGAGAAGGATCCAATCTTCTTAGACTTGATGAAGATGGATGTGGGAATCATAAAGAAGGGAACATCATCAATCCTTTCACAAATGATTGCTCAACCATCTCTTTTTGAAAGGTTAAAGGATGCTCAAAAGGATGATGTGGGATTTCAGGAAAAGGTGGAAGCTATCAAAAAAGGGAAATCCTCAGAGTTTAATGTTAATGAAGAAGGAATTGTGCGGTTTGGGAAAAGACTATGTGTTCCATCAAGTCCGGAGCTGAAGAAGGAACTTTTGGATGATGCACATAGTTCAAATTTCTCTATTCACCCAGGGAGCACAAATATGTATCGAGATCTCTGAGAAAACTTTTGGTGGGATAATATGAAGAAGGAGATCGCTGAATATACATCAAAGTGCCTGGTGTGTCAGCAAGTGAAGGAAGAGAGGCAGAAGTCTAAGGGGATGATGCAACCATTGCCCATACCAGAATGGAAATGGAAAAACATCACCATGGACTTTGTCACCGGACTTCCGAGGAAATCCAAAGGCAACAATGCAATATGGGTTGTTATGGATCATCTTACAAAGACTGCACACTTCATTTCTATTCGGGAGGATTTCTCTTTGGATCAACTGGCACGAATATATATCAGGGAAGTGGTAAGGTTGCATGGTGTACCACTATCTATTGTGTCTGACCGAGATCCAAGATTCACCTCTATGTTCTGGAAGAGTCTTCAACATGCTCTGAATACTGAACTGAACTTCAGTACGGCCTATCATCCTCAAACTGATGGACAATCTGAGCGGACTATCCAAACACTTGAGGATATGTTGAGAGCCTGCTCAATGGACTTTAAAGGAGGATGGGATCAACATCATCCTCTTATTGAGTTCTCTTATAATAACAGTTTCCACTCAAGCATCCAAATGGCACCATATGAAGCCTTGTATGGGAAAAGGTGCAGAACACCAGCATGTTGGGATGAGGTCGGTGAACGTAAGCTGCTTGGACCAGAAATGGTCGAGGAAATGGTGGAGAAGGTGAAAACCATTCAGCAGTATATCAAGGCAGCCCATAGTCGACAGAAGAGTTATGCAGATAATTGTCGATGAGACCTTGAGTTTAAAGTTGAAGACATGGTGTTTCTACGCATATCTCCATGGAAGAAGGTCATGAGGTTTGGAAGGAAAGGTAAGTTATGTCCAAGGTACATCGGCCCCTTCGAGATTCTTGATCGTGTCGGGGATGTGGCCTATTGACTAGCACTTCCACCTGCAATGGCTAAAGTACATGATGTCTTTCATGTATCCCTCTTAAAGAAGTACATACCGGACCCTTCACATGTACTCTCTTCTAAGGTGGTACAATTGGAATACGATCATTCTTATGAGGAGCAACCATTTAAGATCTTAGATCGTAGAGAAAAAGTTCTACGAAATAAGACAATGCCCCTCGTTAAGGTGTTGCAGAGAAACCAAAAGTTTGAAGAAGCGAATTGGGAATTGGAGTATATGATGAAGCTAAGTTACCCACATTTGTTTTAGTGTGGAAAAAGGAAAATTTCGAGGGTGGAATTTCTTAAGGGGGGAATATTGTAACGACCCAAAGTTTCATTAATGGAAAATCCCTCTTGATCCAGTTAAATGTCTCTTTATGAAAAATTATTTTATAAGATGTCAAATTCTTTGGTTTTATGTTAAGAGTTGTGACCGTTACTTTTATATCCATTGAACAGTGATCACATGATTAGAATAAATATAAGGCTTTAACGAACCCAATTTTACTCAGACAAAGGAAGCGATGGACTCATCCAGTAGAATTTCCCCATACGAAGCCCATTTGTCAGATCTCAGAAAAGAGGTGGCATCCTTGGGATTTTCCCTTGACCAAGCCCAAGCTGAGCTTCATCATGTCAAGCTCGAACGTGACCGTTTACGGGAAAAGTGGAAGTTGATTGAAATTACCACTCGAGCGATGTTATCTGATCCACCCCAAGAGTCTGTCACCATCGCACACCTTACCCTTAGGTCTTATGCGGCTGTTTTAAGGGGTTCTGTAACAAATAATTAGTACTATGTTCATGTACATTTTTTTTGTATATAATAATGAATATAATTTCTAGTCATTTTTGCTACATTGTAAATAGTTTTCAAAGTACAAATGGTGTTTCTAGTTATTATTTAATTAAGAATTAAATTTTATTAAATTAAGGGATTTTTGAATTAAATAATATTTTAATAAAATATTATTATTAATATTAAATTAATTTTTATTAAATTTAAATGATCTTATAATTTTATGAATGCAATTAAATTTTTTTATTATGGTTTGAAATCCATTTCTGTCAAAACCCGTGAATTTTCGATAAATATTGGTTTTTATTTTAAAAGTGAAAATTAACATATTTAGAAATTTTTTTAGATAAAATAAATTTCATTTCTGGAATCAGGATGTCGAAATTATCCAACGGTGAATTTTTCATGATTTTCTGAGACAATCAAATTTTTGGGTAAAAATTAAATACCGTTTAAATATATAATTTGTTTTATGACATCATAATGACCCAATGATGATGTAATAAAATACCATAATCCTTATGTTCGGCCAATATATGTTTTATCATTAAAATAATGTGATTTTGGGTTTGTTTGACTTACTTTTCAAAGCATTAATGGACCTCTCAAGACATATTCAACACTTTGCCTTTTTAAATTAATTTCCATGGGAGTGTGACTCACCTTCACATAAGCAACCTTATTATTTTAAGAAGTTCAGACTTGGGCCTTATAAAATATTTTTTTCCTATTCCCTTTTCCAAAAACCATGGGCAAAAACCATGGGATGGTTTGTGATTTGGATTAATTTAATGTAAGGGGACCCAAACCCAAATAATAAAGAATTCCCTCACCTTTCCTATATAAACCCACCCAAGATCCCACTTCCACCTCACTAAAATCCCTTTAAGTTCGTCCAACCTATGCCATACTCTCTCTATAATCCTCCCAAGGTACCCCAAGCTCCCAAGAAGCCTCTCACAAGCCTCTCTCTAGCCTTTGGAAGCACACTTCCAAGTAAGGGTTTTTTCTTCCTTTCTCATTTTTGTCAATTTTCTTTAAGTTGTATTGCCCTTTTAATTTCAATTATGCATGTTGGGGTATGGTTTCGCACCTCCCCCATAATTCCCTCTTATTTTTTGAATGATGGGAGACCCCTTTCTTTCTCATTAAATTCCTCCCATGTACACCCGTTACTATGCCGAAATTCGGAAAGGAACTTCTCTCTCTTCTTTTACATTCAAGCAATAATTTTGTATCATGAATCTAAATTCTATTTCAATTGTTGGTACATGTATCTATATGACCTACTTACTGTCCATTACATGTAAATATGATGAGGAACCCCTTTATCTCTCATCAACCATTTTTTTATGAATTCTTCTGTCACGCCCTTACGCTGCCGAAATCGCACCGATTTTCTAAGCCAATGTCATTGTGTAGTGGATACCATGCCCATTTCTCCATCAAGGGTATTCACATTTATGAAAATTTACTTATTTATTGTAAAGTTTAATGTATTAATTCCACATTCCTTTATCGTGGAATAAATGATTATGTTTGAATCAATGTTTTATGATCCATGTGGCACACTTATGCATGAAATGAAATGTTTAAGAAGGGTCTGCCCTTATAGCGCTCCAATGCATTGGGTAAAGTATAGTATCATGATACGTCATGTGAAATGAGTGTTGACTCATGCTAATTCAAGTGCAACGAGGGTTTACTTGTGCTTCATGTGCAATGAGGTTTTACTCATGCTCCATGTGCAATGAGCCTTGGCTCATGCTAATTCAATGTTAAGTGTTGTTGCCACATTTCCATGTTATGATTATCATGCTTTATCATGCCTTTATGTTCATGTTTATTTTATTCTATATTGATATGAATATTTTCTAACATGTATTGTACTCCTCATGTTATTCCATGTGTACTCCCTTACTGGACTTTATAGCTCACCATTTTCTTATGCATGTCCTCAGGTTATCCCATGCAATGCTAAGTACGAGGGAATGTAGTGGTCATATAAAGGAAGTTTTCAATAAATATGTTGTATTTCATGTTCTAAGTTTTTATGTAATGATCCTAATCCCCAAATACACTAAACCTCTCGATATTATTTGTTGTATCAAGCGAAGTTTCATGTAATAAATCATGTTTAAGTTGTAATAAAAAGCAGGGTTGTCACAGATTAAACCTATATTTATTATGTCATTATTAATTTTGTTTCCATATTTTCTATGTTTCCTTTATTCTATCATTTTGTATCATGCCTCACTATTCAAGATTATGATTCTCATCCATTTTATGTTCCATTTAAAATATTATTGACTAACATGTAAATAATTTACAATTTTATACATTGTTTATTACCATACTGGGATTTATAGACAACCCATTTCTTATATATGTCCCTAGGTTATCCTATACAGTTTAAAAAACCTATTTCATTTTATAATAATGGTAAGGAAGTTTTCAATAACGTTTCTATATCCATGTAACAAGTAGATATTATATGTACCTAATCATGATGTAGAGTTCATTAAATATAGGGGTTTTATACCTAGAGGCTTTAAAATATATCTTACAAAGAATCATCTCAGGGATATTGATTGGAAATTAAACCCCCACCCCCCAGTTTTGAATAGAAAATTTACAAAACTTGATACATTGAAATATATCATTAGTCACCATAATGAGAAAAAATTTCAGTTTCAATGTAGTAGATAATATTTTATTTGAAAGTACTTATTTTATCCCCATTGAATAGAAATTATTAATTTATGAATCAAGCAATGATTGCTAAAAATAAAAATGTTAAATGAAACCAATGTACCCATATCTTAAAGAAAGTATGGGGTACATTTCCCTTGAAATCCAAATATTATCTATATTAAATCTAAAAAAAAGTTTTATCATGATATGAAACAAAAAATTTTCCTTTTTTTATATGTATATTGATGAATCAAAATCAAAATCCACTTTCATCCCACATCATGTGCTATGGATGGAGTCCCTAATAAATAAAGAGGGAAAAACAGTTGATGAAAACACAAAATACCTATGGGAATCATGTGTATGGATGAAATAATAATATTTAATTATGATCCTTATAATTCATAAAAGTAATAAATAAAAATATATATTAATGTTCATATGTTTTTATATAGTTTAGATATAACAATTAGCATCTTCAATACCTGAATAACAACTACTTTCAATTTCTTAAAAGAATGTATAATAATATATATATATTTTAAAGGTGTATATATTAGAGTTTCACCTTAATAATATTTCAAGAATAGAAATATACAATGAGATATAAATGAGGTGATGAAAGGACTTTAGAAACATATAGATTCTTTGAAAGATATTATTATTATTTTTGGTTTGGTAGAACAATTTATGCAAAAGGATCAAATCAACCTAATAGTGGAACAATGATAAACACATGAAGAGACAAATGGACATACAATATTTGTGGCTATACATTCCCCTTAATATATTTATATACCTTTTGTAATCATGTTTTTCAATTCTCATTCTCCTAAATGTGAATTAAACAACTTATGATATATTTATATTAAAAAATATTTGCACATGAAGTTATATGATACTTATATTTATCAACAACCATGCTCCACCTTTTTATGATTGGTATAGTGTATAATATTCAATGATACAATATACCCTAAAAAACTAATAAAATACATATGGAATGTCCTCAACAATATTTTTAAATGAAAAAACATAAAGAGTTGATGTAAAAAGGTCTAAAATGAGGTATGGTATTACAGATGGAGAAAATTATGGGGAAATGGAAGGTTGGATCAAAAAATTTCATTGAATTAACTAAGAATTAAAATCGAAATTCTAGGGGTACCTTATCCCCACCATTTATAATGTGGCATATATTAAAATTTAAAGTTCTTATAGACACAACATTAAAAGACAGAAATATATCCTATATTAAATATGAAGAATAAATATTTGGATATGTCATTATAGATGTGGTTGGTCTAGAGATTATAAATGATATTACAAGTTTTAATGGTTGGGAGTCCAAGTTTTGAATACTTGCATGAGGTACATTTTCATAATCCTTCAAGCCAAAATATGATATACTATGTTCATTATAGTTAATAAATACTCATATTTTTTACATGCTTATATATTACAACTATATAAAGTGAAAACCTTGTGAAGCAAGATTTGGAATCATTAATCCCTATATCATTTCTATAAATTAACTTTCATTGAAATTTAATGAAATTGAAAATAAAAAATGTAAACAAATTGAGAAATTTGAGGATAAATTAGAAAAAAAATTCTTCTTAATTCCTACATTTCAATTGTAAAACTATACAATATAATCATATAAAATATATTTATATCTTTTAAATACTTATTTTTTTTATTTTTTTTATAAAAAATGGATACTCATCCTAATCAATTTGGATACCCCAAATGTTTATTTGTTGTATCTAATGCATGGATTTCAATAAAAGCCACAACACATGATGACTATTTTGAATTTGTGATGCACTGCGGTCTGAATTTTACATATAAACATGGAATTATATGTTTCACTTTGTGTTTTAATTATATTTTTTTCATGATAGGGGATCTATAAATATAGGTTAAATAATTGTATGAGGTCAGTAATAAGACATAAGAATCCAATTAATTTCATCAATAGGAAAAAACATTATGTTACATAGAGTAATATTTTACATTCAAAACATATTTTTAAATTATTTTCTTATTTTGGTCAATCTTTCTATAGTACCCGAAAAAATAAATATAATTATTGTGGATATTACATTTTCAAATTTATGAAAGATATCATATACCATAAAAATAATAGCAACCCCAAACCTATAATTTCATATTGTAATTAAATTTTATTAAAATTTTTTTTTGATCATTTGTTTGTATATTTTCTTAGTACTACAAATATTTGAAAAAATATGTGTACTCAAGAAAAGATTTTTAATTTTTTTAGAGATAAGTGGGCAGATTACATGGTGTCAAAATGGTTCCCAACATCAATTTATGTGATTAAAAATTATGTTTTTGATATTTTTTTAGTTATGTAATTATAGATACATTTTGGATGTTAAGAATCAATATCATAATGATAATATAATAATTTTTACCAGTTTCACAAGGAAATGTATAATATAAGGTTATTCTCTATGGATTATGGCGGAGCTAGTGACATGTTGAAACCTTCTCATACTCATGAAAGATTAGTCTTTTGGATGAAAATTAGATAAGGGAGTTAGATAAATGACTCAAGAATACATAAAGACATCATGGAAAGGTCATTTTTTTATAATTATTTATTTAATTTTCATAGAGATAATGTTTGAAGATGAATACGAAATGGTGTGACTGTTGAAGGCTTATTGTTCTCAAAAGCATGTTGTAGCTTCCCAGACCTGGTTCACTCTTATGTAATACAACATGGTCAGAAGCATATCCTTAAGAATGCCTCAACATATTCTTGAGGCTAATAACTAGAAGAGAGGGCCAATGGTGTTTCCGTGGGAGACTATTCCCTTTGGTCAGAGTGGACTACAATGGTGAATAAAAGATGAATCAGTGAATTCCAGGTAATAATAAGAAACAGTGGAGGCTAAGGTAAACCATCCAAATAATGAAGATCACTAGTATCATATAACAATTATGATCAAGTCATGATTCTATAAAAAAGGAAAAATACATGTGATACATAGAAACAAGTATATAAACAAGCTATTTAAAAAGATAAAAAAAAACCAAGAAATCCCTAATAGAATCTTGAGAATATGCTCAGTCTTTTACTCATATTCTATATCCTAGTTTGAGAATTAAGAATCCATTGATGGATCCTTTCCTTTATCCCAAAATAAAAAAAGATGTTTTTTTGGGTACCAATCAGTGGCCGGAGCAGTGTGTGAGATATACTCAGTAGGCCATCACTAATGAATTTTATTATGATCTATAAAATATAGATAAAATGTCCTTGTGTAGATATAAATATGTAAATAAGGCATTTAAACTATAATTAAGTTGGCCCTAGTTCCTAATGGACACTAGGATGACACTACAAGATTATCCTTGAGCTATGATACCATTGAAAATACATCACCATATATATATATAAGTATGTGTGTGTGTGTGTGTGAACTATATAAGAAGTATCATATTTATCCATATATATAGATACATAGTACTATCCAGCACCCAAGTTGTAACTCAGGTTTCAATGCATCGTCCTAAGAGTCTCATTACATAGATAAGGGTACCATCCTAAGAATTCAACCAATGATACATATTCCATCACATCCATCAAACCAATAATAAAAGTTAATCTTCACATCCTACAACCTCCATGGGAACACGAAATAACATGTCCAACATTCAACAAATAATGTGAGATATCGTGTCCAACATCACATGTCAAGGGAACATGAAGCATTATGTCCAATATTATCCTTAACCATGTCTCAACATCCATTATACATTGAGAGATATGATAATAATAATCTATCATGTATGTAATTATTTAACATAATCCATGATATGGTTTCCAACCATTTAACATTTAATTATCCATGGTCAAAATCCAATATTTATAATAATTCATGTAAGATGGTCATATAATTAATACACATTTAATCAAATTATGGATTTTGAAGTTACATTTAAATCAAAAATAATGTCACTTAAAAAAAAGAGTGAATGGGGGAATATCTAGAATAAAAAATAAGTTGGACTAATGAAATTAATAGTTTTAACAAAATACATGGAAGTTACAACTTTTCAAAATAATGAAAAATAGTATATAAAAATGAGAATTTAGGGATAAGTAATAGACCACCAACAATATGGTGGTTGATGATTCCTCATCCGATATTAGTTTCATATTCAAGATAGAATGGAAGTAATCGATGAAATAGAGAAATTATCTACAAATTGGGAATATTTTCATTCCTATAAAATGAATTAAAGAGGGAAATATAAATTAATATATCTGGTAAGAGGATTTAAGAGCTACCTATTAGCTATCTAACTCAAAAAATTGTGATCGATTCCCAGACCGAATGACGAACCTATCTCGAATACTATATTTGATGGCAGAAGGTGCTCCCAACATATGTTAGTAGTGATTCTTATGAAAGGGGAAGAAAAATGAGGAAGAAATTTGAAAGAGGATAAGGGAAAACGAACTTTTCCCCTCTGTTGTATGGGGTGCATGGTTTAGCCTAACTATGCACCCACTACCAATGTGGCACTATGTGTTTGGGCTAGGCACATGGTTTTGGAAAATAATTAATATCATTTATTCCCCTCTATTGAACCTATACAGCACCCCATACTATTTTAAAAAACAATGTGGCCTCAGGTGCATGGGTTTAGCAACACATGTGACTAGTTTCTTTCCTCTAAAACTCGGAGATCCGAGATCCGAATGATCCAAATACGCTCCCAGAAGCATCCATTAAATATTAGGAAGCTTTATAAGTTTGAAATGGTATATTTAAACTAAAATGTAATTAATTTATACCACTATAAAAATCTAGGACATCACAACCACCCCTCATTAAAATGAAACAACCTTGAGTTTCCCTTTTTATGGTGGTAAAACATCATTCAATTTTTTGGCCTCTATGAACATATTTTGGTATCCCTATTGATGTTCTCATCCTGTACATGTCTGTACTTCCTTATAACTTATACCAAAGGAACCGAAATTCCAAAAAAAAACTCAATTATTTGACAATCAATCCAAATAGTATTCTACTCAAAAGAACAATAGACCTCCTCTACAATATATTCAGGATCAAAAGAATGAGATGAGTTGGAATAAAAATAGTAATGATGTGATAAATAGAAGACATCAAGAATAGCCCGATACATATGTGGTAAGTCTAACCAATAGGTTACTAGCCCAACTTTGTCTAATATATTCAATGTCATAAAATAACAACGTAATATAAATACCATCTATCTGAATCCATCTATGACCTAGACTAGGTAAAAATAGAAGAACGACCCGATGTCCCACCTCGAACTCTAAAGGACGATGATGAAAATTAGTATAAGTGTTCTTCCTAGACTGAGATTCATCCATGCATTTCTAGATATGCTATAACTACTATAAAGTCTCTTGAATGTGGCGAGGTCCTAGAAACATAACCTCACTAGCCTCAAACTAGAATAGGGATGAATGAAATGACATACCTTATAGGGCCTCACAAGGAGCCATCTTTATATTTTACTATTTTATTTATTATAATAAAATTTAGTGCGTGCTATTTGTTTTCCAATAAACTCTAAAATCATGGACACATTCTCTAAGAATGTACCCTAACACTTGTATTGTATTTTTATAAAGCATACCAATTTATGGATGATAGGTGGTCCTCAAAACACCTATGAACCTAGTGCCTTCAGTTAACCCTAATAGAATTGCAACATAAACTGATACTCCCTTTAAAATATGATAGAATAGGAATCACAATGAAGGAATATAACATCTCAAATACAAAGACTACCAAGATTTTCCACTAAAAATATCTCTATGATAGGTAGAAATTTATCTGCATTGGTAAAAATTTCAATAATCACTCTTACTGTATCACTTCCTTGAAGGGATATCAAAAAACACATCCCAAAATCAATAGTGAAGTAATCCCGTTTGCACTCCATAATAGAGAAAGGATGTAGAATTATAGCAAGCCAATGATGCTCTTCCTTCACCTACTGATAGGTGGAACACCATGTAATAAAACCCATAATCATCCTCATCAAACCTAGTCACCAACATTGGTTGTGTAAATCACAGTACATATTAGTAATCCTAATATTTACTATAGATTTAGAGTCATGAATGACTGAAAATTATCTTTTTATTTAAGAAAATAATGATAGAATGCAAGCAAACATGGATACATGAACTCAAGGTAGCTAGAAGTAATTAAGATCGAGAGAATCATTCATAACAATATTTTTAGAATATTTAGGCAATGACCCAAAAATGGTATAAAGAATCGAACACCCTCAAAGAATATCTTTTCTGGATAACGTATTTTCTATGAAATTCCCTTCTATTTAGGTATTACTGATACGAGTTATCTAATGAAATTAAGATCTTCATTTTCTGATAATATACATCAACTCCAAAGCTAAATAATCCCCCAATTGAAGACAACTAACTCGTATCACAGAATCAAAATCAACTACCAGAATTTTGATGTTGAAATGATGACATAAAGAAAGATAAGTAACCATGGATTTTGCCACTACACCAATGGAATTATCTTCACCAAAAGGATTTTATGCCTAGTGTCATCAAATTATGAAAATATATCACCAAACTAACCCAATTGATATCCCCATCAAAAAAATAATCATCAAAATTTAGTATTAAACTTGTTATAGGATATTCCCATCTAACCCATCTACCATAGATACAACGATTTAATTCCTAGTTCATGAAGGATCTTGGAATAAAATTCCTTAATGAAAAAAATTCATTTAACCTTTGATCAATTTCCCCAACCACACCATCAGTAGCTTGACCTGCACTTGGAAAAATTAGCATAGTGCCATATATATTCATTTTAGTTATTTCATACATCCCAAAGAATCTTTTATGCCTCCAAAAGACCATTACATGCACCCTCATATCGGTACCATTCTATCCAAATTCCCAAAACCATGCCCTAATAATTAGCTATAGTGAGTTTTGATTGAAGTTCAAGTTTATACCCTATTGTAGGATTCCCCATATCCCTTCATCCATTGTCTCTGGAAGAAGATATTCCATGTCTTCTCTAGTTGTGGCCTTATGAATCATTAACACTATGAGGAAAATAACATGCCTCTTTTCGTGATGTTATCATCCATTGGTATCTAATGGTTATATATTATCCAAATAAATTTTTTATCTTATCAGGAATATATTTTCACTATAGTTTGGATTCCCAAGGATCCATACCTTTATAGATATGAACCATATTCTAGAAATTGTGACCACAGAACATTCACAAGTTGGAGCTTGTGAGAATACAATAATATTCTTCATCAGCCAACTTGATTCTCTCGTATGTGTCCATATATTCATCATTAATAATAGATTCAAGTATAGTCGGTTATAGGACATCTCCCTTTATCGATATGGATAGATCTGTACACCCATGAAAATGATGCGTTTCACCTATCCATTTCATCTTCAACAGATTTATGTCTCCGAAACCTACAATCCATTGAATATCATTAGCATATCCTCTAATATTTCAATCATGAACTATTATAGGCTTGACAACCTCCTAGAATGAATGTACAAACCCCTCTAGTTTTCTACATACCTTTAAATCATAATAGTTTCCCATAATGTGTTTTATTCACCGATATCCCATGCCAAATGAAATTTTATGGCTTTAATGGTTTCCTCTACAATATGTAATCCAATACCACCTTCATCCACTAGATTTTCCATTCATTTCAACGATGCTTAATTACACCAAATGAACTAATTTTCATCACATATGAAGGATATCATGACATTTTCCTTTTTTTTATAGTCCTCTTTAGTGGATTAATGATGGTTAAAACATGCATCGATATTGAAGTAAAAACACTGTTAACAAATATAATTCTTCCTCCAAATTTGTGAAACATATTCTTCAAAATATGGATTATTCTCATGATATGATTGATTATTTTTTTGAACAACACCTTTTTAACTCTTCTATTAGATATAGGAGCACCAAGGTATATCATTTATATTTTTTTCATTTCATTCCTAGTATGGAATGAATTGTGTTTCTATGTCTTCTTGAGAATTTATTGGAGTTGAACACAATATGAGTTGTCTAATTGATGATTTCTCCACTCAATGAACCATTATGATTACCTTTTATTCATAATGGAAAAACATTCATGAAAGCCTCATCTCCAACATGTCTGCCTATTTCTTTCCTTATTGATGCTACTTGGCCCTAGTATAAGACCTTCAAAAAATCCATTGCTAGCTTCCAAGACACTTCCACATTTTAGGTGAATTCCCCATCTTCTAGTTTAAGGTAGATCATCCCATTCACACTTTTTTCTTTCATACATTACTAAAAATGAGTAGTGTTTCTATCCCCCACCTTTAACCATATTTCACTTGATCTTTTCCTATAAAGTTTTTCCACCTCCAGTAATTTCTTTATGAGTATATTCATCTTCTCAGCCAACAAGGTGAATCTAGAGTCATCCCAGCCATCAAATAGGCATTTCTCTAACTTATTAATGTCATTTTTAATTACTCCATACTATTATCACTAGTATTAATAGTATCTAGACACTCATGTATATCCTAAATTAAATTTTGGAGTTTCTTTTGAAGAGTAATCAAAGTTGTACCCCTCTCTAGCCTCTCCTAGGAATTTTGAACCATTTGTATAAATAATTATATTTCATTCCATCTGGATGAATGAAAAAATCACATACTCTTGGGGTCCCCCTTCTTGAGTGTCGCTAGGAGAGGAGAGAAATCAAACAGGGAATTAGTTAGGTGTGTGATCAAGGATAGTGAAAATGTATCAATTCCATCAAGATTAGAATGGTATAGATCAAGTCTACTCCGTATCCTCATTTACCATTGGATATTGTTACACTGTGTAAATATTATTCCTATAAATCCCATGTCTAAGAGTCTTGAAGGGGTCATAAAATCCTTGAAATCACTCATGGAGTTGCTAAATAATCCAACACCTCTTCTTTTTTCAAAGGCTTCCATAAATGTGTTTAAACATTCTCTAACGAACGAAGGATGAAAACATGACTATAAAGAATGATGTTGTCATGAGATAGTGGTTATCTATAAAACATAACAGCTCACATAAACTAAGGATAATAAAAATTATTTTCCTCCAATAATAATCATTATTGTGATAAATTTCAAAGAATCCTCTACATGACCCTCCATGATTCTAACTTTCTAACAAATCTATATATTTCTGTTGCATGTACTTTCATGCAATATGTTGGTGAATCCCAAGATCTTGTTAAGGAATTAGATTCAATTTGCATCTTTTTTTGGTTCTATTAAACTAAAATATAGGCACAAATATGATGCGAGCTTAATATGATGATATTATACTTCATGTGATCCCTCAAACACCAAGAATTCTATATGATAATTGGTATCATCAAGCTAGATAATGGGTTTCCTTGTTTCCAGAGGTACAATTATATGTAGTTGATGCTGAAGTAGTAGCTTCCCTGGCCATCACTCTAGTAAAATACCCATTTTCGGCCACTAATAAACCCAAAAATTAACTGGAACATTTCTTAACGATTAAGGATGCATGAATCATTGCTTCATCTACTACCACCCCTATTAATGAGAATATATTATGGGACCTTACCAATGGAGTCTATGGTGTAATCAATATAACTTCAAGAAATAAGGAAACAATCAATAGTCACTCTAATGAGGTTCGGAACACATGATTCTCCTACATCACTCCATCAGGTATTTCCTTCAAACTAGGGTCCTCTGGCTAATCAGAGGTGGATCCAGTGAGTGAAAAGAAAGCTTCATAAGGGATCACCGAAGAACATACGTTGGCATTGAAAAAAATTGATGTTTTCTAAGAAATAATGGATGTATAAATGATATAAAGATATGAAATCAATAGTAGAGGACACAAGGGAACAATTGAGGTAATGGATTTATTGAGGACACCATAAATTTAAAAAGTCAACTCAATAACACCAAGATAAGTGATAGGGGCTATAGGAATCAAAGAGAGTGTAAGATGTATACATTTTTTAGGTGCACTGAGCACCAAAATAAAATTTAAAAAACCCACCATGGTAGAAGACACATCACTACTGAATAGAGTAATGGTGAAGGGAACTAACACCATATACCCAACCTTCAACCCCGCCATCTCACTAACCAATTTTACAGATCCACCTTTAACTCCTATAGAATCCGAGTATGAGTTTTTTTCAAATGGTTTGGAGACCTTGAAACAATAATGTATTTTTCTTTATCTCTCCTTTGAGGTACCTTGGAAGCTGCATTCCCCACAGAAATTGGGTAAGGACTCAAAAAATAGTCGTTTCCACCACGACACGCCCACACAGAATTTTATTAGAATACATGAAGGAAGATATATGTCTTAGTCTATCTTGGAACAAATATGAGGGTTTGATTCCACTTGAAGAAAATTTTAATCCTATTCCAAACATAATAATCTCCCCCCAATTCATTTCTAATCAATTCCAGGATAGAAGGATTATGTATAATAAGTGGATGACCCAAAAGTAGAATAAAAAACACTATGTTGCTAGCCTCTTTTCCATAATGAGCATACTAAGACCATTGATAATGGGTGAATCCCTAGGATCCACACTGATTCTACTCCCAGGACTTGTCCATCATAAATTACTTCAATTAAAATTATGAATAAAGAAATAATATCTAGAGAGAATCATCACACCACTGGATTCATGGGTCCCCAAAATTACAAATACTCCCTAAAAATAAAAGATATGGTTTATCTATTATAAATCTGGAAACCAGTGAAAATTCATGGAAGATAGATTCCTCTATGATATCATATGTTGACAAATTAAACAATGAGAAACCCACAACCCAATACAAATATCTTGGAGAGAGCTTGATATCCATGAAAATGGGATGACAATTCATGAAGGAAGGAGTTTGTGGGCCAGAGAGGTAATATTTATAAGATTTAGCTACTAGAGAAATAGGAAGATGACCATCACTATATGAGATCTCTGGAAAACTCTTCTCCTCTACTTAAGGATGAAAAGAATCTGATGAGAATGTTTGAGGAGCACACAACGCATCAGGGACATTCTTTTCTAGATCCATTTTATCAATCCCTTTAGAGGAATGATATCCCCTCAATAATTCTTGATGTATGTCTTCCGGTACCTAGAAACTTCCAAGAATGTGTAGAATCTCATTCTCATAGAAGACCCACCAAAGGGGTGGGTCATCCCCTGAGACACTATCCCTTAGGACTAATCCCACATGATCATAAAGTTGTATCACATTTACTCTCTCTAGAAGATAATATGTTCATACTAAGGTTACTAAAATATGTTTTCCATGATAATCTTAAACTATCAGATTCATCTCAAAATTTTCCATCAACATCCACTCACTATTGGTCTGTTGACCGACCAATGTCTAAGTCTTCTATCTCCGAGCATCATCCACTAAATCACCCTTATTGAGCTTACAATAGGGTTAAAAATATTAAAAACTCTAGGTATTATAACCATCGACTCTATCTAAAATTTAAGTAACACTGAGTGAAAATGTAATTGAGAATTGATGGATCATGTTAATGAAAAATAGTTCTCCCAATAAATAATGCTTCTTACAGTGTAAGGTGTGGACTATAGCTACCAGCTCAAGGTCATTCATTGAGTAGTTATTCTTGTGAGACCTCAACTAATGAGACCCTTATGCAAAGGCACACACTCTCTAAATCAGAATGGATCCCATATCTATACCTGATGCATCAAAATATATTATAGAGTATCTACAAGGTTCAAGGAGAATCGTGATCATCACTAAATTAAATCTTCCCTTTAGATCATGAAAGGCCTTATCACAAGCTACATACCACATAAATTGAACAATTTTTTTCCATCCTGTAATAGGTTTTACAAGGTGTGATAAGTCTATAATAAAGTTCCTATAATATCCAACCAACCCCAAGAAACTCCATACATCAACAATATTCTTGAAATGATGATAGAACACCATATCTCTCACTTTATCTAGTCCAACATACACTCCCATATTTGAGATAATGTGACATAAGAAGTGAAATTTACCAATATAAAAGTGGATCTTTTTGATCTTGTCATATAGGTGATGCTTTTTTAATGTATTTAGTATGCTTATAATATGTTTGGAATGGTCATGTCATGAGTATGACTAAACTATGATTTAAACCACAAAGGCAAAAAAAAAAACGAATGAAAATACAGGTGGAATACCATACACGTCAAGGCCATGAAAACAGATACCATGTTCGTGAGACTGAATGACAAGACCTGATACCTATACAACCCATATCTACTACAGACAATTGTACATGGTAAACCCGAAAACATGACACACACATGATGATATTATAACCATATATTGATCTTGAAAAGACCCTAAAACCATAGATCTAGTTAAAATTTTCATCTATGTGGGGTAGAGGATTCCAGTTCCTAATTATAAGATGATTCAGATACTGGTAGTGCATATAATGCTAAAGGCTCCCATATTTATATTTATAGAATAACATCATTGAACCAAATGGAGAAGTACATGGTCATATAAAATCCTTAGCTTTTAATTCCTCCAACTATCTCTTGATCTCCTGAAGCTCTATAAGAGACCTCATGTTTGGAGGAATGGGTACCGATTCTTCTTCTAGAAATAGATGAATAGTGAAATCTACCTCTCTCTTTGGCGGTACCCCTAAAAATTCATCTAGGATTAGGACCTTGAAAGGTTCCAAAATTGGATAGAAAATATAATTTCAAACTCCATGTTCATACATAGATATACTAGAAATATTGGCTATTACTACCCAACCAATGATGTTGGGGGTCTTGCTTGAGTCTAGCTCAGTGGTTTAGGGCTGTCGTCTATTGGGGGTTTTCAAAGGTGATTTCTTTTATTCATATGTTACTAGTTCAGCGATGGAGTTGTATGGTGATGTGGGGACGGAAAAGTGTGGATTTTGGGATTCAAATAGGATTATATAAGAGAAAGTGAAGCGATGAATGGATGGCATCTGGACATGTTCTTCCTTGATTTGGCTTCTTCGATGGCTCTTGTTTCTGTAAAACGTGTTCTTTCCAAAGGTTTTTTGGGATTATCATCTCACAGTGTTGTAGGTTTTCAATGGATTCCATGTTTGGATTTCGCCAGTTTTTCTTTGTCTTGGGGATGGTGGTGATGGTCACATCAGAGTGGTTACTAAATGAGGTAATTTTTGAGTTTTATTTGTTCATGTTTATAATCTGGTTATCATGTAACCCTATTTTTGGTCTCCCTTATTGGAGATAGTTCTAGTTTTCTATGGAGATGATGATATAATTTATGTAAAATATGTGTATGGAGGATTTAGGGATGCGATAAGAATTGATGGTAATGTGATGGGTTGGAACGTGGTCCATGATTAACAGTGATGATCTTTTGTAATTTGAAATTTGAATCCTTGTGCTATATCCTGGTCTGGGAATTTGGAAGTGTGGGTTGTGTTGGTTTAATTTTTTGAGGAATATTATATATGGGATTTATTTTTAGGGTTCACACTTATAACATAAAAGTTACATAAGAAAATACAAAAAATGGACTGTGGTGAAGTTAAAACCCATAATATCTTGGATGAATAGTCTCAATAAGAAGAAAAAGATTCCAACATCAAGGTGACAATCCTTACATTGGTGTATTCTATTTGATCATATTCCAAATGGAACATATAGAATCATTACCCCCAGAAGTATTCAATTTCAAGGAACAAAAATCCCATACTATCCATTGAAAAAAAATAATGTTAAGTGACTATGTCAAGAAGTTCAAATAGTTATGTAGTGGCTAGTCAAATTAAACCTTATTTTGTAGACGGTATGACACTCTACTCCTTCAGTATAGGCTATAATGTATAACGTTTTCTGGTACTATGACCCTGAGTAATAGGTAGGCCATCTTAAGTGGGCATTATTTTCTAGAACTATATCTCATAATACTATATCCCATGGCCATATTCACCTCCTCCAACAAATTAGTCTTTAGTAGTCCAACATCTTGTTTGGCATGAAGCTACTTCCCATAATCCCAATTGTGGAGTTGGTGCAACCCCCCTCTCACAGTTAAATGGGATAAATTTTCTCCAAAAACCCCATATACATCCCTTATTTCAGAAGAATCATTATATAACTAGTTCTTTGTGAAATTTGGAATTCATGTGATAAGATTTCCCACACTAGTGGAATATCATATAACTATCATTGTGTTTCATCCAACTAGAAATGTCCCAACAAGAACACTGAAGGAGTCACCTAATCCATTAGAAGAGCATATTGCCTATCTTGGTGCTAAAATTCCATAGCCCACACCATCATCTTTCCTCAAATTACAATCAATGATGAGGACGTCGTTTATTATCTGTAATATGGTAGTCAACTGAAAGATATTAACCTATGATCTGATAGTGTATAATATCCTAGCCACAAACCATCTCACTGACATCAACTAGAGTTATTGTGATATGAAGGGTCTCTATGAAGTGATCAGAATAGTCCATAATAGAAATGGGACCCTATTTATGTTGCATAAATCTGTTATCATGATTAGATCTGAGTGTCTATAGGAAAAATTAAATGTAAAAGGCTATATGTAAATCCTTATAGACCGTATTCAGATGCTAACCAACTCAGTTGAAAACATCCTACAATAGATTGGTTGAATCAAACAACATGTAGGTTCCCAACATAACCCTCCTTTACCATGGTATCTCTATGTTATTGAAAATAGATTATAGGGCCTCTAGCCATGGCCCAGT
Organism: Viscum album; assembly: GCA_963277665.1. Classification (NCBI taxonomy): domain Eukaryota; kingdom Viridiplantae; phylum Streptophyta; class Magnoliopsida; order Santalales; family Viscaceae; genus Viscum; species Viscum album. Next base: position 792,850,082 of record OY728120.1, read on the forward strand.
AGCCATGGGGCCCCCTTATATGATAACATAGGTGGATACTACTGCTATAACTCCCACATAAATTATACCATAGAAGAGGAATATCATGGAGCTTCCTTTATAAACTGCATAAACCATACGAAACACTATTGTAATTGAGAATTAGTTCCCAACATGGGTATAGAAGGTAGTTCCACAAGTGGCACTACAGAAGGTAATACTGGTGGCTTAGGTTCCACCACCTCTGGAGAATGGTCCTCACCACCTTTTGAGAAGTTCACATGATGTTTTTGTGGTGGAATATTTCTAAAATTTAGAAAAAAATTACTCATAATAGAATTGGATAAATAAATAGATCACATATAATACAATAGGATACATACAACACCTTACTATACAAGATCACAAACCCATATTCATGCTCCTAATGCTAGGTATAGTAAATTTTAGTAGATCATTAGAGTCATAATACACACTTTCTACTTCCCATTACTATAGTCAGGTTAGTTTAAAGGTCTCGTATCATATAACAATGGTCCTAGTATATGGGGGTGCCAATTGCAAGGTATAGAGGAAGACTCCCTTTATATTGAAATTAACATCCCCAATTAATGGAAAATCTAATTAATAGTTTCAAATTCAGTCTATTCATTTTAATATATATATAAATATATATATATATCCTAATTCAGTAATATGTCTCTTTAATTACCTCTTTATAAATTTCTATGATTTATATGTTTAAATTTGGAACCTCGTGTAACTACCGATAGCCATTATAATGGTTTAATTATTTGAATCACTATTACCAATATATAAGGTCCCATACTCTATAAAAATTGTAGTTGTAATCTATTTAAATTTTAACAACCAATATTTTTTCCATTGTGACCAGTAGTCTATTTCTCAAACATTCCATAATGAGTCAGTTAGAGTGCCCCCATTATTCTATATGTGGAAAAACCATTTAGATTTATGTAGAAACATTAAATTACCAATTATTTATTACCCTACAAGAAATTCAATTGAAATTTTAATATAACTATCAAGGAACTTATAGTAACCACAATTAATACAGGCTATGCAAGAATAAAGATGCACTATATGGACTAGATTAATGCATGACATGAGAATCTATACCTGCATATAATGATTCATGTACAAGACTTAAATTCCATTCCAATACAAGGGTAAATGAGAAATCAATAAATGAAACATCATAAAAAAATAGCATCACCCAATACTGAAACTAATGTAACTGTAAAGATTGAAATACATAACAATAAGTCTCATATTAAAAAATTTTGGTTTTCTCTTTATGTGGGTAATATATCCCCATACATAGGCTCATTAAAAAATTCCAACACTTTATAATCTCTTGTCTATCCATTCCCTAACAATAAGACAAATGGAAAAAGATGTTTCCCTGATAGTACTTTATAGAGTCTTAGACCTATTTCACTCCTAAGTAAGAAAATATGGATATTTATTTAGCCATAAGTAGACCTCCCCTTATGCTAGAGGTTATCGACTAGAAGTGAGGTCCTAGGGTGTGTCCATGGGGAGATTAAACCTTATGATTAGAGTGGATCACAATTTTGGATAATAGACAAATTAGAAAAAAGTAGTGTAATAATAAGAAATAGAGGAAACATAAGTAAATCATGCAAATAAAGAAGATCACTAGTTTCATATACGAAATGATGAACATTTCACGATACTCTACAGAAAAGGGAAAATATATTGGATACAATGAAATAAGAATATACAACAAGATATAAAAAAGATAAAAAAGGACTAAACTATCTCAAATAGGATCACGAGTATAAGCTTGGTCCTCTGCTCCCATATTCCATCTTATTCAGAAAATCAAGCATTAATATCCAGAACCTTGACTTTGTACATACCTGCAAACAAGAAGTCTATTCAGGTACAAAGAGGAGGACAAAAAGGGTGTGAGATATACTCAGTAGGCCAATACCATTATGTCTAGTTTGGTCCAGATAGTTTATATAAAATGGAAGTTTTCATTTATAAAAATATAAATGAAAAATGAAATTTTTAAATGAGTCTTTTATTTAAAAGGCACCAAGATAACATGCGCCTGGAATTTTGATATGCATGCGCCTGTAATTTTGAAGTTTTGATGCTTGTTTCTTCTTTGCTAAGATTTGCTGCATGTTTTTGCCTTTTAGAAGTGTTGCAGCCTGTTTGAGTTCGGCCTAAGCTTTCCCTGGATGGAAGATCCCTCTGCTTTTTGGATCTGATTGAAGGGATGTCATTTGGCTATTAGGCTTGCCAGGGATGCTTTTCTTTCTCAGATGGTCTGTTATGCTGATTCCATATTTTGCTGCATGCTTGAGGAAACACTTGGATGCAAAAGAGATGGGTGGCAAGGAGCTCCAGGGGCACGCAGCGGCTGATGACTTCGGTCTCGCTTCACACAAGGAGAGGGTTACGTCGTCTAATCCTGCTTTTGGAGGATGGAATGGTGAATAGCAGCGCCTTCTAACTTGCAATATTCACTTTCGGGGTATTTCTTTGATGTGAGTATGATTGTATGTCTGTTTTTTCCATTTAATTTCTGGTTGGTGTAAGCTCATTACACCTCAGGTGTACACTGTTTCCTTTTTCTTTAATAAAATTTTTGGGGTTGATCTTTAAAAAAAAAAAAAAAAAAAAATATAAGAATTATATACATAATAACATACACAAATATATATATTCTAGTATATATGACCCAAGGCATTACTCAGGTGTCCATTCATAGTCATACGAGTCACATGCAGTAGCAATAATTTCTAGCCCAAGAATTATATTAGGGATATAGATTTCATTATATCCCTCAAAACCTTGAGAAAAGTGAAATTATATTTCAAACAACCTCTAGGGGAATGTCAAAATTTATTTCCAATGTTTAATAAATAATGTGATACGTCATTCCCAGTATAACACATTGAGGGATCATGAAGCATCATGTAGAATGATTTCCATAACCATGTCTCAGAATCCTTTATATAGGCAGAGATATAATAATAATAATCAATAAATGTATGTAATTCTTTAATATAATAAAAGAGATGTTTTATAACCATCTAACCTTCAATTATCCATGGGAATAATCAACTATTTATAATAAGGCCCATGACATGGTCATACCATTCATTTCCATGTAATAGAATTAATAAATTTTAATTTAATTATCCAGATAACCCGACTTTGAGGATTGGTGGGTCACATAAGAATTTCAAAACTCAAAGAAAATTCATAAGAACACTACAAGTAGTGTTGTTAGCTGAAAGTAAGTTACTTTGACAAAAAAGAGTGCAATGGGACATTTCTATTGTGGATAATAATTTATATTAGGAAATTTATAGTTTCAATAGAATTTATAGAAGGTGTGATGTTGCTGAATCATGGGTCATAGTATATAGAAATGGAACTTTAGGTATATATAATAAACTAACTTCTTTATAGAGGTAGATTATTAGTCATCCAATATTGTATTTTTATATGTTCAAGAATTGAAAAATTTAGTGAAACAAAAAAAGGACATAAAAATAAGGCATATTAGTTCATCAAGAAATAGAATTCACAAGGGTGAGATTAAGGAATAAAGTATAAAATAGGATTAAAGAGATTACTATTACCTATCCAACACAATTGAAAATGATCGATTCTATGTTCATATGAAAAACCTAGATGAAATCATAGATTTCATAAAGAAAGGATCTCCCAAGTGGAACTAATCATATCAGATAAGAACACAGTTTTGGAAAACCCTGAATATCCTAAGAACCCTCCTATAGACACTCTGTAGAACTCCGTATGGTTGTAAAAAACATTGAGGCCTTAAGTGAATTGTTTAAATAAATCATGTTCTTGGTCTATTTTCACCAAAACCAAGAGCTCCAGGATTTAATGATACCCATATTCTTTCAAAAAACTCCTTTACCTGTTAGAAATATTTATTAGGGTTAAAAAAAGTGTTTAAACTGAAACATAAAGAATTCATACCTATCTTAAATCTAGTATGTTACACATGTTATCTTGATTTATATAACATTTCTGGTAAGAGTTACTTATCCTGAATAATGCGATCTAATTAATGAGAAACTTATTTTGAGAGAAATAAGAAATGGTGTGATGTGTAGGTATCTATTTTACATCAATTTGATATATGGCGTTTTCGTACTGACTCTTAATATACGTTACTAGTTTAAAATTGAAACTTTAGTCCGAAACAAGAATCACATACTCAAAACTAATAAAAAAACCTTAATTGAATTAAAACATTTTTAAAATGATAAATAACTCATTTTTGACATGTAGGAATTGACCACATGTCAATCTGACACATGATGTGTCTTGTATGACTCAATGTCTATTTTTTACTATAAAAGTATCATTTTATTATAAAATATGAATCCTTATCCCAAAATAAACAAATGAGCTCATATAATATTAAAAAATTGAAAAAATTACACATAATTTTGTTATGATGTGTAGGGATTGACCACTCATAAATTTTACACATGATGTGGCTAGTATGAATCAAACAACTTATTTTCAAAATAAAAGTTCTATTTTAGTTTAAACCTCACATAACATAGACAAAAAAAGATAAAATGATCTTGTGTTTTTTTAAACATTAAAAAATGATATATAATTCATTTTTTAAATATAATAATATATTATACATCACGTTAGCAGATAATGTGGTAGGTATGACTCAAAGTTTGTGTTTTAAAAATATGAGTTCTATTTTAGTATAAAATTCACTTCACAAATAAAAAAACAGGAAAAAAATAATCAATGGTTTTTGAAAATGAGTGAGTTTTTAAAATGAAAATGGTTTTTGAAAATGAAAATAAATTCCTTTAATGGTTTTGGGGTTTGAAAAATATGTTTTAAAAGGAATGTGTTTTAAATTTAAAATATTGGGGAATCCTAGGTTTTTTATAATGAAATGGAATGTGTGACCCTTGGTTTTCCTTATGAACATTAAATCATGTCTGGGTATGTATAAAATGTTATGTTGGGACATGTTGATAGAAATGAATAGGAACACATGTGACTGTTCATAGGATGTCATGGGTGACTATTTGAGACAAATGATATGACTTGGTTATCCTAAATTGGATATTGTTTTAGAACATGGGTTTCATTTTGTGAAAATTTTCTCTTGTATTCAAATAGTTTCTTTGGAATAAGGTGGTTTTGAAGTTAAAATGAAAATAGAATTTTCGAAAAGAGGGAGTTTGGTTATGTTTGTATGTGTTTGGATTGTGAGCCTGTTTTTTTTGTCTTGGGATGTTATTTCAGATTTTTTTGGGTTGTTATTTGTTTTGGTTATTTGTTTCTCATATTGATCATAATATGCTACAAAAATGGTACCCAATGTTTCTAATGAGAATTTTCTAGTTTCTGGATATTTTCAAGTGGTGATTTTCTATTGTGTTGACCAATGTCCGTTAAGGTAAGTGAAGTGGCTTGAGGAATCCGAGAGTTTCTTCAAATCATTGGGAACTATTGATGCTATTATTGTTCATGCTATTTTGGGAATGTTTGATGGTCTAGCCTTTGATGAATGGGATATGTTTTCCCTACCATCGATGCAACTTTAGATGACATGGTAAATGTTTAAGTCTTTCTTTGTTAGATGGTTTATACCTGGGAGGGAGAAGATGATGAAAAGGGATGATATCATGAGTATTCAGTATGGCCAACAGATAGTGAAGGCCTTCATTGAAAATTTCAAGGATTGGGTTTCATTTTCTTCATAGGTGGTTTTTCAGGATCTGCAAAAAAATTTATCTTTTCATTTGTGGTCTTTGTCCAAAGAGCAAGGAGTGAGTCCTCTCTTCTAGGGATCTTTATTTTTAGAAGTTGGTATATGAGGTACTATTATCTAGGTTAGTTATTAGGATGTGTTTAATGGTGGTTAAAATTTTTGATGCTTCCCCATCTGGAAAGATGTATATTCTAGAGGAACCTGACCTTGAAAAGTCCCCTTCATTGGTTCTGGCTTCATGTTCCTCAGACTATTCTCTTGTATTACACCAATGTGGCCAGTTTGTGCATTTTAAGTCGTCCTCTCATAATCGCTTGATTAATTTCCAACAGTTTCGTCATATGGTTACTCATAAGATGTTTTTTGGAATTGTTTCTCGAAGAAGAAGCCTTGATTTGAGGACTTCATTGCCTTACTACGAGGTAGGAGATGCCTCAAAAATCAAGGATATAGCCATAAGTGTGCTCAGTATGACTTTATTTTTATGGTTTTAGCATAAAGTTTACATTTTAGTTCAAAAAACAGATGAAATAATCGAAAATGAGCAATATTATTCAAATTGGTTTGATGATTTAGGGAAACTATCTATGATTAATTTATGAATTATAGGAATCAACCAAACCTCATTATGATACTCAGTGTTCCTGATATGACTTGATGCATATTTTTTACTTTTAAAATTGACTCTTTAGTTCAAAATAAATGTCCCATACTCAAACTAAGAAAATGTGATTTTTAAAACCATAATAAAATGATCTATAATAAATTTATGACGTGTAGGAATAAAACACAGGAAAATATGATACACGATGTGGATGGTATGAATATATGGGTATATTTTTAATAAATAAGTATCATTTTAGTTTAAAATGTGCATCACTACCAAAAAATAAGAAAATGAACTCGAAATATTTTCAAACCTTAGGAAAATTCTCCATAATTCATTTTTGATGGGAAGGAATTAACTGCTTATCAATATTACACATGATGTGGCTGTAAGGACCCAAAGTTCTTGTTTTAAATACAAATATTCTGTTTTAGTTTAGAAAGTCTGTCAATCACATAGCTAAAATTTATAAAATAAGCTCATGTTATCTTTATGAAAATAATCAGTAATTAATTTATGAAAAGTAAGAATGAACTACACATCAATCGAGTATATGATGTGAATGGTGCTACTCAATGTGTTTCATTTTAATACAAAAGTTTCATTTTAATTTAAAAATCACCTCACATAGCCAAAACCATGAAAACTATCTGATAATATTTTTAATGAATTGGAAGATAATCCACAAGTCATTTTGGATGTGTAGGAATCAACCAAACCTAAATATGATACATGGTGATCCCATTATGACTCAGAGAATATATTTTTAGTTTAAAAGTGTCATCTTAGTTCGAAACACACATGAAATACTCAAATCTAAGAAAATACGTTCAAACTATATTTATACTTTAGGGAAAATATCCATAATTCATTTGCGACATATATGAATTGACCTCACCTCAATCCGACACACTGTGTGTCTAGTATGAAATGAAGTATATGTTTTTGGTTTAAATTTGAAACATTAGTTCAAAACAGACCTCACATATTCAAAACCAAAAAACGAGCTCATATAGCTTTCAAACAATTGGAAAATAACTCATAATTCATTTTTGATGTGTAGGAATTGACCACACATCAATCCAACACACGATGTGGATACAATGACTCGATCTTCTTGTTTTTAATATAATCATGTCATTTTAGTTTAAAACATGCATCACTAGCCAGAAATGAGAAAATAGGGTTATATTGTTTTAAAAAATTAGGAAAACTCTCTATATTTCATTTTTTATTTGTTGGAATTGATTTCACATCAATTAGAAACATAATGTGTCTGATATGACATGAAGTGTGTTTTTTAATATAAAAGTTCTACTTTAGTTTAAATCATGCATCGAAAATGAAAAACCAAGAAAAAGATATTGGATTGTATTAAAAAACTATAAAAATAATCTACAATTCATTTGGGACATGTTGGAATCAATCTCATGTCAATTTGATAGATGATGTGGCAGGTATAACCCAAAGTCTGTGTTTTCAATATATAAGTTCCATTTTTTATATACATGTTCCACATTGCCAAAACCAAGAAAAACTGCTCAAGTTGTTTTAAAAATTTAGTTAAATTATATATACATCATTTATGATATGTAAGAATAAACAACAACACAGTATGATACATGATGTACACGGTATGACTCCAAGTGTATGTCTTCTATTTAAAAATGAAATTTTAGTTTAAAATACACATGATATACTCAAAATTGAGAAAACATATCAATTTTTATTATAATTTAGGAAAAAGATCTGTAATAAATTTGTGATATATAGGAAATGACTGCACCTCCTCCTGGTATATGGTGTACCCAATATTACTTGAATTATATGTTTTTAGTTTAAAACTAACACTTTAGTTCAAAACGCACATCACATTCTAAAAATAGAGAAAATGATCGTGGATTATATTAAAATTTTAGTAAAAAGACCCATATTTCATTTGTGATGTATAAGATTTTACTACACATCAATCTGACACACGTTGTGATTGTTATGAATCAATGTGTTTGTTTTTAATATATATTTAATTTCAGTTAAAAATGAGCATCACTGTAAAAAATGAGGAAAAATATATATTATTTTCAAACATTAGGAAAATTATCCATAATTCATTTTTGATGTGTAGAAATTAACCACACATCAATCCAGTACACAATGTGGTCAGTATGACATGAATTGTGTGTTTTCAAAATAATAGTTCCATTTTAGTTTAAATTACACATCACATAGAAATAACATAGAAAAAATGCTGGTATTGTTTTCATAATTTAAGACAGTGATCCATCATTATTTTTTGATGTGTTAGAATTGACTGCCTATTAATATGATGCATGTATTACTAATAATATCATTAATATATATATATATATTAATAATATAATTTATCATATGTGGATTGTATAAAATTAAAATTTTATATTTTATATTTTTATTTATGGTCACTAAAATAAATAATTGTTTTATTATAGAGAAAATCAAGTGTAAAAAGGATGATAATTAGAAAAATTATTCTAGTTTTGTTTTTTATATGGGTTTTTTTAATAATTATAAATATAAAAACAATTTAAATATTTTTTTATATAAATTTTGAATTGAAATTATATAGCAATGTGATATTTTTATTCCAATCCAGTTTTATATATATTAATATTCTTGTTTATGTGTTCCAATTGTGTTTCTTTTTATAGGTTTGTTGTATGAATACTATAGCTATGTAGCTATGTTTTAGCTGATATGGCCTTTATCAATGCTAGAGAAATCACTTATAATTGTAACCTTTATGAACTGTAGAGAAATTGTTGATAAAGTCCCCTATATCTAGGCAAAAGAAAGCGCTAATAAAAGTGGTATTTATTAGTTCTAGTGAAAGTTATTCTAAAAGTTAAATTTATTAGATATAAATAGAAATATTTGATAAATATTTCCTCTATTAGGACTTCTCCTAACCATGATAATGGTAGGTCACTTTTAATGAAAGTTAGGTAGTTAGTGATTTTTGTTCTAATAAATCGTTTTTAGTGTTGTTAAAGGCCTCATCATTTTATGTGTTGAAATAAAATTTTATATTGGTGATGAATTTTTCAATCTATTCTCATTGCTGTATAAAAATATACATATGAGAAACAACATAATCTGTCTATCTAAATTTTAGATCCTCAACAGAGTTTGTTTCATCTCTTATATGGATCTTGATCCCATTGAATTTATTCATGAATTACAGAACATTTTCCAATAAACATACATTCAAAATTCTACTAGACCATCTGATAGACTGTAATATTCTCATTAAAAGTATTCAATCCTGATCCATTTTTATTCTGTTCCATTATCTACTACAATGTAAATTCAATTTTTGTTCTTCCATGATTGTCTCTTGTTTTCATAATTCTGTTTACAACTAATTTAGTTTTCTTTCTTAGAGTTCAAAAATTTAGTCTCCCCATCAGGTTCATACCTACATTCTAGTAGACTGGGAATTTGTAGGAAAGTAAAAAATATTCTTATCTTCAAATGACTATAACAATAATTTTCCAACTTTTCCTAAGAGGGATACAAGTGTTTCAAGAAAACAATAAAATAATAAGTTTTTATAATGAATTATTTAAAAAAAATTAAATCTTATGTTTGTTTCTATCATGTCCTATTTTTAAAAAATATATAAAAATTGTTTTGTGCAAGAAAAGTAGGTCAAAATCTGAAGTGTTATACCCATTCATTATTTAAATTAAAAAAATATTTCAATTAACAAATATAAAAATTACAATTCAATGGGATGATCATATAGAGTTTGTAGAATATAATGAAAACATTATTCCACCTTAGCCTAAAAATTATGTTATTTATAGAGTTTCTTTAGAGAGTTTCAATTGTATACTATTTCATACAACCCATATAGAATTAGGTTAACTCCTAGGTCTTGAAACCATGAGATGAAATGGTCATACCACTACATGATTCCATCATATAATAGTTTACATAATGAGGACTATATAGATTTTATTAGGGACTTTCATTGTGTGGTGTAGTAGCTTGAATTACATGGATTGAGTTATTAAGTAAATAATTTTAGACTTTTTACTTTCTAATTGAATGGAATATATAGTAGCTGTTGGGAAAAATTATATAAAGAAATCATTGAAACATCAGACAAGGTATTTGAGGCTTTTGTGGCAAAATTATACCTAGAATAATGATATCCAAAGTGAACTATAAAATCAAAAAAATTTCCAAGGATGAGGGTGAGTTTTTCCATGAGACATGTGATAGATTTAGAGATATATTTATATTTTGTAGTAACCATAAATTTTCTTCTCTTTACTTTATAGAAAAAATTATGTTGGTGTCACCCATTACCACAAAAAATTATTTGATCAACATTCTTTTAGTGTCTCATTTGAAAAAATAATAGAGGAGTTAAAATATTATTTCTATCTCCAAAAACTCCCAACTCAAAATTCTAATGGATAATGACCATATATATGATATAATAAAATCATGTCCTTTGTCATGATGATAATATCTAGGTTTCTAGAAATTACAGTTATATTCACAACAGATCACTTTGAGAGTAATTCTTGCAGTATGGCATGTTTCAGAATTCTAGATCATGTTGTCCCAACAATGATATTCATACTAAAACCAATTGGAACTATAATATTACTTTTTAGGGACCTAGGATTATATCTAGTGTGGAATTATTTTTAATCAACTATATTCCTAGATATAATAACATCCTAAACAATTCTTTTAATGATTTGGATGTTTTTAGACCAAATGATACCCCTTGATTCACACAACAACCAAGAACTCATTATCATAATTAAAATAAGGTAGAGTACTATAATAATCATGGGAATATATAAGGTTTGATGTATCAAATTACCTCTAGAATGGATTCTCATGAGTCTAGATATGATGTTAAAATAGCGTCTCACAAATCTACATTTTAATATATGATAAAAAATATTAAATCACAAATGAGTAAAATTTAAAGAGAAAAATATCAGAGTGAAAAAGGGAAACCTCCATGTACTATAAAAATGAACCATATGGAAAATTTTATTAATATCAGCAGTAGTATTTGTTTGAAAACCCTATACAATATTAGTTAAGAGACTATGAGAACTCAAAATAAGATTGTGTAAGAATCTTTAAATGAGAATCTAGAAAACAAAGAATCTATAATGATATATAACATGTTAGAAATTGAGTTAAATACATATTTTACACCTCAAATATAGAGAAATAATTTTGAAAAATGAAAATAACAAATGTAATAAAAATTTTATGTAATAATTTGTGCTCATACTTAATGTGTTGTGAATTTTTCCCAACCCATTCCATTCCATCAAATAATTTTGTATACGAATAAGAAACTAGACTACTGATGTTACTTATATTTTTGAACATGATTTATGTCAACATTCCACTAATTCATTTATTAATTCAGATATTAAAATATTTTAAATTTCTAAAACATATTGTTTCAAATACGAATTCATTATAAGAATTTCCCTTTAGAGCCTCAGCAAGGAATAAAAATCAGATTCCACCTGAAATCATAAAACTTGGTTTCATTGTAATCCCTATAAAATTAAGAGTTAGTGGTTAGATAAATTTCTACAGTTACTGAGGTTCTAGTATAAATTTTTCCCCTTTATCACTATTTTAATAAATATGATTAAGTTACACACATCCCACCGTAGTTATCTTATAGTTGTCTTACTACTCTATCACTAAAACCATGGGAAGAGTGGAAGACTTTTTGGTTGTAGTGGGAAATTTTTTTATACTTACTAATTATTTGATACAATATATTGAATGCGATAAGGATGTTATACTCATCCTTGATAGTCCAAATACATTAGTGGAGTAGTGATTGATTTTTCAAATGTAAAATGTACATTTGGAATTTCAGTAATAAAAATAACAGTTCATTGTTTTCTAAAATGTTATGGAATCCACACATGAATTAAACTATTAAATAGTTTATATTATGGAATGTGATAACCCCTTAAATGCATAAAATGAAAAATTCTTAAGAATCATGGAATAGTTATATATAAAACCTATAATTTAATAAACATGATTGGATATTTATATTGAGGAGGAAAAGAAAATATTATATGAGTATGGGGGAGAGATTTTGGATCACCTATATAATATTTATAAAGATAATATTATTAAAATATATATGATTTTAGACTTTAAAGAGTTATCAATTTCAGACTGTAGTGATAAATTATCATTTTATATATTTTAATCATTCTTTAAGAGACAAATGTAGGAACTTTAGACACCTTTTAGAAAATGATAATATTTTATCTATGAAACCTTTAATGTAATGATTAAAAATCATATATCTCACATAAAATATTTATTTCATTATGATAATTCCACACAACTTTTCATTTTCTATGAGGTGATAAAAAAGTAAATAGAAAAGTTTTTTAATTATATTTAAGGAGTTAAAAACTACTATAGTTTGGACCATTTCAAATATAAAATTTATTAGTCCATCATTTTTTATGCTTAGGATACCAGTAGAACTCATGAAAAAACCAATATTTGTGGTAAATAGAGGATTTATAATAAAATTAATGATTATTTAGGGAGTAATATATAAATATTTTAAAGGGATAAATAATTTATCCTCTCTATAAATACACTTGGGCTTGTAATGTGCATGTTAAACCTAATAAGGAAGGGTTCCCTATTGTCAATAATGAAAGGAAATAAAATATATAGACTAGTGATGTAACACAGATGAGAGTCTATATAGATTGAAGAAATCATAATTATATAACTTTGAAAGACCATTTTATAATGCCATTATTTTATTAGATACATGAGATGTTGGATTATAGTGAAATTTATTATTTAATTGATCAATATTGTAGTTATAAATTGACTACCATAGCCTTTATTTATCCTAAAAAAATCACATTCACATATCAATTTAGAACATTTTCTTGTTGAAGAATGCCATCTAGTTTGTGCAGAGATCATTCCACCGTCCAAAAGTTCATGTTGTCCATCATTTTAGAGTTGACTGAGAGGACAATTAATGCTTTCATGGATTATTTTTTCATTTTTTATAAATCATTTGTGTTTAATTAAGATAATACAATATTAGTCATCTAATTATCTCAAGAGATAAATCTTTTATTACATTTTGTGAAATGTAAATTTACGGTCTCTATGGGGATATATTTAACTAAAAGGTATCTTAGATTGGAATAGTGGTTGAAACTTCCATGAATGAAGTCATTCAAAAAATATCCCACTTAATAATTTTAAGAATGTTATGTGTATTTTTTGGTATTTTTATTTTCAATAGAGATTCAAAAATGATTTTTCAAAGATCAAAAGGCCCATATGATCTTTACTTGTGAAGGATACACCCTTTGTATTTGATGTTAAGTTCTTATAATATTTTAATATTAATAAAGAAAAAATGAATTCTTCACCCATCATCCATGATCCTAATTGGAATATACCTTTTGAGAATATTTATAACACATATGACATGGCTGTTGAGTCAATTTTATGGAAGATATAAGGAAATAGGTTTCTCGTGGGGGTATTATTCTTATAGATTTAGATGTGGTTCCCAAAGGAACTACATGATAACTAAGAAGTAATTGTTATATGTTGTGTTTTCTATTGAAATTATTAGGAAACATTTTATTAGGTCCAAAATAATAGTTTTTATTGACTATTAATCTGTATAAAATTTATTGTTCAAAATATATTATACATGAAATCGTTAGAGGGATTATGTTGCATCACTAGTTTTTCATAAAGAATAGGGGAACACACAGTACTGAAAATTTATTTACTGATTCAGTTTTAATGTTGTCCATTAGTATAATAACTGATCATATAATTAATAATTCGATATTCCTAGATGAAAAGAAACTCGCAGTTTCAACATAAATAACAACTTGGTTTTCTGGTTTATTAGTTTACTGGACAAAGGAATCATGCCTAGTTGTATCACCAAAAATAAAATTATGAAATTAATTTTAGTATATTATTAATAATTTTGGGTGGGTAAAATTCTATTTAGTAGGTGTGCCAGATGAAATTTTAGGGATTCTGTTCCGGAGGAAAAGACGATTCCCATTATAGAGTGTTTCACTCTTCACCATTTAGAAGACGCCATGTGGAATACAGGACATCAAAAATGTTATTTAATGTGGAATATATTGTCTATATTTGTGGAAGGATAATATAATTTTTCTGATTTTTTTTGAAAATTTACAATGGCTGGAAAATGTTAGAAACAAGTATGATCTTTCTCATAAAAAAATTAGGTGTTAAAATTTTTAATTTTGGGGGTTTAGAATTTATAGGACCATTTCCAACATCATATTAGAATGAGTATATCTTGGTATCTATTGGTAATTTCTTAAAATGGGTTTATTCTATGTATGTTCTGAAAAACTAATCCAGTAGTGCTGTTAATATCATTAAGAAGAAAATTTTCTAAATATTTATAGTGCATACAAATTTTATCATAGATTATGAATCTATAATAATAAATATAAATTAAGAAAATTGATTGAGTGATATGGATATGTGTTCAAATATGGAAATACTTTCCATTAAAATTATTTTTGTAAATATGAAATCTAAAGTAGAAAATAATTTCAAATCCATTGGTATGTTATTGTATGTTCTAGGAAAGAATAATCATTGTGACATATAATGTCCCATACCCTCACTCCTAGATCTGGTTCTATAAACATACCCACTATAATATTTTTTAGATAACTACCAAAGAAACCCAATATTAAACTTATATAATTAACCAATAAATAATAGATAATAATTTCATCACATTCCAAAGATATTTTTACATACACTATTATATAAAATTAATAAAAATCAATTACATATATAACCCATAATTGTTTTATTAAAAAGATAATTTTCCACTAAAAAATATTTTAAAATGATTCAACTTCTTCATTTAAGGGTAAAAAATCATAATTAGAGACATGTACTCTTAATATCTCTTACTCATCCCTAATCCCTTTGAAAAACATTTGAAATTGTCATGTGTTCACAATTTGCATAGTAAATGGTTTACAAGAATTTGAAAAATTACACTGTCTTTGAGGTGTGTTAAATAAAACATACCTTAAAATATAAAATAAATTTTATTTCATGGAAATGGTTTCATAAAATATTTTTATAACGTACCATAAAAGAAAAGTATTTTTTTTGAATCTTTTATTGAGGAAATGATAAAATCATAAAAAAGTATTTATGGAAAATAAAAACCCTTAAATTATAAAAAAATACCTAAATTCTTCGTCAAATGAAATCTATTTCATTCAATCACATATCATAATATTTCCTTATATAGTCAATTTTTTTTCTAAAATCAAATTATTTCTTTTTAAAACTCATAAGAAAGCATATAAAATTCTTGTAGTCACTTTGCAAAATTGCATAACATCTTATAAGGTCTTACCACTAAGAGAATCATCAAATTGAGTTATGAACATATAAAATATTTAAATTCTTGTATTTATGAACAAAAAATTATTTAAGACCTTATATCCAATCCATAAACACCAATATTGAATTCATTTCCATTAAATGTAATTTTATTTTAGAGGGAAATATAATAGATATTTTTTTATTGAAAACACATACTAAAAATAATAGAAATCTTATAAAACTTTAGACAATTAATTTTTAAATAATCCCATTAACATAATTCCTAGAATAGATGTATTTTTTTATCATCGATTTTACCCCATGGAGAAAACTCTATCAACAAACTCTTTCTCATTCACTATAATTTTAGAAACCATAAACTAAGAACAATATGGATGTTTTCATCATGGAAAAAAACATGATACTATACTAATAATAGATGGATTTGAATTTTTACAGTAATCCCTCATTCTATATCTGTAAATGAATATTATATACCTATTTATTAAACATCAAGAATATCATAAAATAAATACTAGATAGATTCATGAAACATAAATTTATAAGGTTAGAAGATTTGATAAAATAACTTTAACATCTACTTGCATTAAAATTTAGCTTGATGCAATTTATATCCCATACTACACTACACTACACTATTTATAATATATTTTCAGACAATGTTGTTCTATATGTATGTCAATATATAATAAAGGTTATGATTATTCTATGATTAATGATGTTGGGATATTATGGTTCTTCTCATGAATTATTTAAATAAAATGTATAATATTCATGTGGAATTGATTTTTTCTACTTATGAAATAAGTTCACAAACACATGTAGGTTATTTTACTATGATTAATAAAATTTAATACATTATTTATATTAACTAGATTTGTATCCAACAACTATATACCTACTTCATAAAAATATAAGAATGTAAATCCTTTGAATGTATTTAATTGGATAAGAAATATTATATATATATATATATAACTTGTCGATAATCATTCAACAGTTTCATTCTTAGGGTAGAATATGATAACTTCTAGTGGGTTTAATTCATAATATATAGTTTATTTTAAACTGTGTATATTCCTCATGCTATATGATTCATGTATCATTTTTCTAGAACATCATATGCTTCCTTATTAATATATATGCAACAAGGATTAGTGAAAAAATCCATTAGGGATCGATCTACCTAGTGGTTCACCATAACAACCTACATGATTATTTTCTTCTACTCAAGAACCACATCAGGCTTACTTCACTACCCACATGTTAGAACTAAACCAAATCAAGCTCTGATCTTCCCTCACCTCTTATAACTATCCACCATTTAGGCTTTTTATAAATCAGGGCGGCATGCCCTTCCTCCCATGACCATCATGTTCTAATCTATTTATTTATGGAAGAGACTAAGAAATATATATATTTATATACCCTTTTCTAATAATTGGATAACATTACTCTTTTTTTTATCTACCAAATCAATATTATAAAGTAGGTATTACATATTAATCGAAATATTATGAAAAAATAAACATTAAAATACATAATATCATTTGAATGGCAAAATAAAGACAAATATGTTTTAATAATTAATTTTTTAACACAAAAATATTAAATTGTTTTTTCTAATAATCTGATATTATCTTATCCTTTATTCACACAGATTTTTTAATGATCCCCCACTGAATAAATTCTTGATAACATCACACATAAAATCAAAAATAATATCGTAATTCATTAAATATATAGGAATCATATCTTATTAAGTGACTAACAAAATGATTCCCATATTTCTAT
Organism: Viscum album; assembly: GCA_963277665.1. Classification (NCBI taxonomy): domain Eukaryota; kingdom Viridiplantae; phylum Streptophyta; class Magnoliopsida; order Santalales; family Viscaceae; genus Viscum; species Viscum album. The sequence continues at coordinate 792,867,730 of OY728120.1, forward strand.
ATTTCTAAAACCACTCTATATTCATTCTTAGTGGAGTTATCATTATAGTAAATCATAATGATTCATTCTTCAATATCAAAATTTTGTTTTTTTACATTAAAAAATGTATTATTATACTTTTTTACTATATTTAGTATTTTACTTCCATTTTATTCACGAAAATAGGCTTATAAATTTATGAAAATATCTCGCATACTTAAATATGAGGTGTTACATTATTTTAATAAACTATATCTCGATTTGTTTCAATTTGTTTTTAATCTATTCAACATAGATTTTATTTAATGGGAAAATAAACACTAAAATCATGGTGTATTACATTCAACCACCCCTTAAATAAATTTCATCCTTTCAATTTTACTTTTCATTATAATAAAAAGGATAATCATTAATAATTTCATGTATATAATATTAAAAAATTATTTAGTGTTTTATACTATAATGGTACCCTTTTATGAGGAAAACAATAATATTCTTTCAACCTTTATCAAATGGTAGTTTCTATATAAGAAATTTCATTTAAATAATCATACCTTTACCAAGGTCCTCCCTAATTTCAATTCATTTTTTATTCCTAAAGAGTACAGATCCATGTTGTGAAATAATGTTTTAGGGATTCTTCAAAACAATTCACTTCAAACATTCAAATATAGCTTTTACAATTTGGATTAAGTTTATGAAAAAATATAACTTTGGAAAACTATAACTTTCTATATATGATTTGAAAAAATTTGAATCATTCTTATTTTTATAAAATAATCTGATATAATCATATTTGAAATTTTTAAAATTTGGAATTTCCCAAATATTAGCAATATTATTAAAAATTAAAAAATTTCAACCTAACTAAAAAAATTTTTCACGAGGGTATCCATATTATAATGTTACTAATAATCATTATGAACTTTATATAATTAATAAAAGTTAAAATATTGGAAAATACCCTGACCATACATCATTGTCCAAAATAGATGAGAGAGTTAGGATTTTTGAAATTGATCATAAATGACCAGTGGTCCATGGAAATTTCAGGGTATAAAAGAGGTGTTTGATATTTTATAAAGAGGTTTCCATTAGAGACTTATAATAGAAAAAAATTAAAATTATGCGAGTAAATGTTTAAATAATAAATATAATTTAATTATCTGGAAGGGATAAAAATATTTATATGATATCCTTCCATCTATATTGATACCAAATATAGTCATTTCAAATAACATAATTTCAATAATCTATAAATATAAAAACTATACTTCCTAATTCGTTATATTATATATAGCACATTTCATAATTATGAATTATTATTTTTTATAGTAAAAAAATTGGTAAAGAAATTTTTTCATTAAAAATGGACAATTAATCACTCTATGAGAAAAATATTGTTTATAAAAACACCATACTAATTTCTCTACGTGAAAATAAAAAATAATAAACCCTAGAAACTCTATAGAATCCTCCCATAGATCATAAATCCCCTTTATAGTTAACCAAACCATTATCCTATGAATCACAATAAAATAATAAAAAGGCCTTTATAAGTGATAAAATTTCCTCAACCGATAATCTAATAACCTCTAAATTTATCTATACCCTATTATAAAGAAACAAAATCATAAACTTTTATAATTACAAAATAAATAATAGATATTGAGTAACTATATTCTCAAAAACTTTTATTTTGGTTTAGAGTTGTAGAGCTCTAGGAAAAAATTTCTTACATGTCAAACCCATATATATTGTCTTAATTAGAAATTTTCCACAAGTATAATATCTTCAAATGACACACCTTCTTAACTCAACAGTAAAAAACATAATAGGGACCTTGAACTCTTAATCTATCCTAATCATCCTTAAGGAATATGTAAAACTTATTAAAACGTGTAGTTGACACAAATAACATAATAAGGTTGTTTAAATAATGAGAAAACCAGTTAAGTCATTTTGGTTCCTAAAAAAAATATTTTAAATATAAAGTTAGATTTATTTATTGCAATGGTTTTCATAAAAAATTACATAAACTAATATAATGGAAAATAATTTCCTGGAAACTTTAATTTAAAAAATATGATAATATTAACAACTACATTCTTTATTGGGAAAACCCTTAAAGTATTATAAAACCTTGAGTTCTTATTCAAATTGAAACCCAAAATTATAAAAACATTTGAAAATTTTCCCCTATAAAACACACTTATTAATTTCATTAAATAAAAATATTTTTTCTTTAAAACTCAAAAAAAGTTGGCAAAATTCTTAAAATAACATTAGAAGATCGCATAACATCATATTAGTGTTTACCACCAAGAATATCATCACATAGAGTTGTGAACATATCAAATTGTTTCATGCTTAACATTATGAATATTCAAACAAGGTTGTCTGTTAACATTAATCACATTTTAACAAGATCTGTGATTATCATTGTGATAATTTCATCAAGGTCCATGCTTAGCATTGTGAGAATTTGAACAAGGTATATACTCATCATTGTTAACATTTCAAAACTCTCCATGCATAATATTCTAAACATTAAAATAAGTTAAAATCCTTTATAATACATTACCAAATTTATTGAATTAATATAATGGATCTCAACAATCATATAAATGTATGCACAAGAACTATATCATAAATAGTCTACATATATTATTACATTTATAATCATATTTTTTTTAAATCCTTCTTTATAATCCATAAACACAATGTAGTTTGGGTCCAACTTTTTGGAAATGTAACCTTGTAATACCACATGAATCCCCAAATGAAATCTAGTAGGACCCCAATAATTGGGGTGGGGGGTTTATTTCCAAAAAATTGAGTCGAGTAGTCTCAAATGATAGAGGATTAGTGTGGGTGGTCTATAATGGGTGTATGTTCAAGGTAAGGGGGGGGGGGGGGGGGTAAAGTGCATGACAATGTCGACAAATAGAATAGTGGTGGTTGGATGTGGATGACGAGACGTAGGCCCAACAAAGAGGACAATGGTGTCGGTGTACAGAGGTGATTTTACAAGGGTGGGAGAACACATGTCTACATATCTACAGGGAGTTGTGGTCCTCGACATGCGAAAACATGAAGAAATAGAGGCGTTATGTGCCATACACGATGGTTTATTAGTGATTGGAATGGGGATCATGGTTACTAGTGTCATAGGGAAGACCTTTGGTGGTCTACTCTAGATGAAAGTTGAGAGAAAGAGAGCACTATCAACATATTTGGAGAAAAAAACATGGGCCTAATAGTGCATATCCAAATGCCATGTTCAGTACAGTAGCACACAACTTTACATGGCTACCATATTGAAAGAATAATATGGTGTAGTATCTTTCATCAGTACTAAGAAACATGCTCTACATGGTTTAATGCTCTATGTGGATCATTGTAGTGTTGGATTATGGGTTTAACGTATAATATTATAGTGAGGATCTTTCATTGTGGTATAAAAAGTCATTGGAACCTACATGACATGTATTTGGATTAAGTACGTCATGCTTATTATGGAGATGGGGGGGACTGTCAAGGGATTTGGAGAAAAAAAATTATTGGGCCTAATAGTATAGATCCAGAAGTGGTGTTTAGACTAAAACACACAACTTTGTAGGGCTACCAGGAAAGAAGAATGAGATAGTATGGAATCTTCCATCAAAATTAAGCACCATTCTTGGCATGGTGAAATTATAGCTATGTATCCATGTAATGTCAAATACTTGGTTTAATGTATAATATGCTAGGGTGGATCTATCATTGTGGTATTAAAATTATTTGGGACATACATGTAATGTGTTAGGATAATGTTTCTTGAGCATTCAAGCCATGTGTGGTTACCCATTAACCCAATTAAAAATGTGGTTAATAAATAATAACTAATGCCTTCTAGATTTGAATAATTCATAAACACAAATTTTGAAATAAATTCTGTAAAAGGGAATTTTATTTTCAAAGTAAATACAATAAATAATGTGTTTTCATAAATTACATATAATAATAACAGTAATGCAACAAAAAATTAAAATATTAATTTTAAAACATTCCTATAACCATAATTTGTGAAATATACTATTATTAAGTTACCCCACATTGACAAGTTGTGGAAGTCACTCTACATCTCTCACTATCTTTTTAAAAGAAACGAAGGAATGTATATTTTTTTTGATAAATAAAATAGGTAAGTGCTAAATAAGGTCCTAATATTAGGGGAGAGATCCTTCTAAATCCAACCCTCTATATATCCAAAAATTTATATTAGATATATAAGTATTCAATATGAAGATTTTTATAATTTGAATGCCTAAACTGATTCATGCACCTTTATCTTCTAAGGTGAAAAGTTAATATAAAATATCCTTTATAAATAATTATATATAAATATATCCATCTGCTATTCGTATCACACTTTTCATCACATAATACCATTTATATATTCTCTTTATAACATGTTGTTTTATATGCATGGACACACATAATAATTATCATTTTTCTATTAAGATTTATACTAATATGGATTTATGATTCATCTATTGAAATAATACATGAATATTTAATGTTAATATTTCATGGATTTTTTTTATTAGGATATATGTTCACCACTACATACAAATACCTTTTAATGTGATATAAAAGATTTATTAATTAATTTTTCATTATTAAATTTGTATGCTACAAAAATTCACCTATTTTTCTAAATGATCTACCTGAAAATTCATTGAGTATAGTTCCCATGATATGAAATTTATTATACTTATATAACCTATAAAAAATCCTAAAATACATTCATTATAGTGATATAAGATTATGTCTTTCAATGAGATTAATTCAAAACAAACATGTTATTCAAAACCATAAATATTACTGGTATTATGAATATTGAACCAAGTTTATCCAATCATGAACATGGATCATTTTTAAACTATATGTGAATGTGTTGAGTGAAAAAATACAATATGGCCCAAACTATATATCGGGTCACTTTTCTATCCTCAATGTCACTTCTCTCTTTCCTAAGTGTTAACCCATGATTGCTTCACTACCTCCACAAAAGTTTTCTTCTGGTTCTATACATAATTTTTCTAGAATAATCAATGTTATCCACCATTAGGGCTTGTTGATACCAAATATTATTAGGTCCTACCACCTATGGATGACTTGAGTTGGTGTATTTTTTAAGGGTGGTATTATGAAATACACACACACACACAAACACAATTTTCCATGAAATAGATTATATTTATATTTTTTTGTTTTCCAAACCAACATTTTATAATTTGTATTACATATTAAACAAATGGTTATATATATTATAAAAACCATACTATGTAATATATTTTGGATTATAAAATACACCCAAACACTTTTAATGTATTAATTTTGTAATACGAACATATTATATTAGTTTATTCCAATCATCTTACTAAATCATACCCCTTATTCTAATAGATCTTAAAATGATCCCCCTAACCTCTAATTTTATTATAATATCTCACAAACACACAATTATCATATATTCAATAATTAAATACATATTCATTTTATCCTCTTATTTCACATACAAAAATGAACCCCTTATTTCCACTTATCTACATCTGTTATATATTCATATTTGGTAGAATTATCTTCATAGATGAATAAGATGATTTTTTCATCAATCTTATGATTTTTTTACTTTCATATATTTTTCCATTATTCTTTTTTATTATATATAATGTTTTATTTCTATTTTCTTTATAATGAATAAATTATAAAATCATGGAAATTCATTAAAAAATAAATCAGAGGTGTTAAATTACCTAAATAAAATGTATCTTGTTTTGTTTCAGTTCGGTTTTAATCTATTCAACACTGTATTTATTCAAATGGGAAATATATACTAAAGTTATGAGTTGTTACATTATAGACCATTAAATACACCCCATCCTCAAATATTTATTTCCTTATCAATAGATAGTGAAAAAGATCACCATTTTAAATAATATAAATTTAAATGAGTCTTTAGTGTTTTATACCACAATTTTTCAATCCTACAGGAAAAAAATAATAATAATATATTAAAATTATAGAATAGTAGTTTCAATATAATGTATTTCTACAAAATAATCAATACATTTCTAAGTTATCTCCCAATTTCAATTGTTTTTATATTCATAATGTTTAATGGGAAATAAAGTGAAGAAATTTTTCACAACATATTAAAAATATTCCACATCATTTTATAAATATAACTTGTGATATTTAGATTAAATTTATAAAAATTATTATATAGATTTGAAAAAGTTTCTTTTTTGACATATAATTTCAATATATCCAGATAAACATGTTTAAAAAAAAATATAATAATAAAATAATTTTTAAAATTTTAAAATTTTGTTCTATCCAAAATGTTATCAATATTTCCAAATTGATTTTTTTAAAGTAAATTCATATCTATGTTGTACGAATATCTCTCACTTTTGTAGCTAATAAAAATTATTATAGGCTTTATACTACTATGATAAGGTAATGTATTTGAGAATACCAGGATGACACCACCTTTATATTGAAATATGATAGATTATGGATTTTAAAATTCTATTAGAAATTATTCCTGACCCAAAGAAATTATATGTTGCAGAGGATGTGTTTAACATCTTATGTAACATTTTACAAGAATTCTGTATGATACAAATGGTTTAAAAATTTAATGAGAATGAATTTGAAATAATAATTGAATTAAAGTATTCTGGAAGGGATAAGAAATTCATATGAGATCTCATTTTGTCAATATTGAAACCAAATATTTCAACGTCCCATATAATAATTTGAATTATCGATAATAAGATAAATTTTACACCATAATATAGCATAGATAAAATAATATTTTCCTTGATAGTTCTTAAAATAATATGGTGAAAACTGTTTTTCAATAAAAAATCATAAAAAATCACTATATAAAAAATATCCTTTAAAATAATAATGTACTAATTCGTATTCAAAAAAATATTAAACAATAAATCCTTATAATGTCTAGAGGATCCTTCCTTAGGTTAAAATATCTATTTAAAATCAACCTAACCATTAATAAAAGTATAACATTAAAATATTAAAAAGGGGTTTATAAATTTTAATGTATCATAAACAAATAACATCCTAATATCTAATGATATCTAATACATAATATGATACCAAATTTAACACTCCAACCCATAGTCCTAGATCCAGTTTTTAGAATATACACTTTATACACAATCTTTGATACCAATTGATGTAACTCGAAAAAAAATATCCATACGCAAAAAATCAATATCAAATATTGAGTAAGTACATTGAAAAAACATATAAGATTTATAGGTTTATATTATCATGAATAATATATTACATATCAAACCCATATGTTTTCTATTTAGTAGAAAATTTTTCCACTAAGAATTTTTTTCAAATGAATCGCCTTCTTCACTCGAGACTTAAACAACATAATCATGACCATGATCTCTTACTCATTTCTACTCTTCCTTAAGACCAATGAAAAATGATTGAAAATATATAGTGATTTGAAAATAGATCTGTATATAATTTTAAAAAATAATAAAATATGTTATTTTTAGATGTTCTTTAAATAAAAAATAATATTAAATATTTAATCAAAATTATTTCAAAATAATTATGCATTCAAAATGTGCATAAAGTAGTATGAAGTAATATATTTTTTTTGAATTTTTGTTTAAGTAAACATGATAATATTGAATACTACTTTCTTTAAACACAAACCATTAAATACTTACAATCCCATGAATTATTCTTCAAATCAAAACCATTACCATTGAAAAATATAATAATATTTCTATATAAAATCATTTTATTATTTCCATAAGAACTAAATATTTATATTTAAAACTTAACAGAAAGCATATAAAATAAATAAATACACTTTGGAATATCACATAACATCGTGTTAAGGATTACCCCTTGACTATCATCATATAGATTTGTAAACATTAAAAATTGGGACACACTTAAATTTTTGAATGTCTTAAAAAGGTCCACACATATAATTTTGAATATTTCAATGAGGTCCATGCACAATATTGTAATGATATTAATAAAGATCACGATTATCACTTTAAATTTTTTAAAATCGACCACACATAATATAGTGAACATTTTATCATGGTCTATGTATATCATTGCGAACAGTCTAACAAGGTCCATGCATAACATTAGAAATATTATAAAAAAATGCTTATATAATATTTTACCTAATGTATTTTATGTCTAACATTGATGTTAGTCCTTTTCAATAATCATAGGATGTTACCCTTCTTCTTTCATTGACCATTTAGAAATATAATATTAATTAAAAAGTATGGGTTTTCAATTAGGAAAATATTAGACAAATTGATCTAGTACCAAAAGAAAAGGAATATCTTTTTTTTATAGACAACCCTCACTATATTTATGAAAATGAATATTACATATATCTGTATTAAACACAAATCTGATCACAAATTAATGATATTGAAAAATTCATGACCTGTCATACACTAAGTGAAGATGGTATAAAAAAATATTTTTTATAGTGACTTACATTATAATATAGGATGATACTATTCATATCCCACATAAAATTATGTAGCACAATTTATATATAATATTTAAACCATGATGTTCAATATGCTTGGCTATACTCAATAAAGATCCTGATTTAGTTAATATTTAGTTGATGTGATCTTATTCTCTCAAAATATTTTATAAAACTAAGACATATAACATTCGTTGAGAAATATCTTCATTTACTTATGATATATTTTCAATACCACATGATGATTTTTCTAATGTTCTATATATAGTTTAATATATTATTTTTCTTTATTTTACCTACATCAAAAAATAAATCCACATCTTTCATCAAAATATTATCTTGAATATCCATTTATTATGTCTCTCTTTTTATTTAATATCTTATAAATATTTAATATGTCAATAATATCATAATAGTTTTTTTCTGGGGGTATAATATGATGGATTTATATAGGATTAATTCATATAATACACTTTATTTAAAACCATAAATGTTACCCATATTATGAAATTCCCAAAATAGGTTCCCATTCTAATGTGAAACTTCTTATTAATGTAATGCGGCAAATATAAGGGAAGAATTTCCATTATTAAAGAACAACCTGGTGGATCACATTGATACCCAAAATGATGATTATATTCTACTAATGTTTAACCCTACACCTTCTTCACAACCCCTACACTTGGACTAAGCCAACACTAACCTTGTTCTTCCATTTATATTTTTTCCCATTCACCGTTAAGGCTTCCTACTACCTCATAGTGACATTTGAAACCTTTTATGACCATTATGAGCTGACATGTTTTTAAGGGTGGTACTGAGAAATATTAATATATACATACATCATTCATATTATTATATAATATTCCTATTTTTTATGAAAAACATATTATATAATATTTATTACATAATAAACATAATATTCTTTATATAATAAACAGCTAACTAAAAATGTATTTTGTATTGTAAAATGAACACAAACATTATCAAAGAAATAATTTTGTAACCCAAATATATTAAATTGATTTATTAAAATCATATAAACATATCTAATCCTTTATAAAAATGGATCTAATGACAATATTCTAATACCTATATTCTTGATAATATCACATATACATGAAAAAAATCATATATTCATTATTTAAATATTATGAATACTATAATCCTTTTTCACCCACAAAAACATTCCCATATTTCCAATTATCAATTTCCTTTATATAATCATCTTTGGTGGAGTTATCTTCAATTGAAATTATGTTGATTCATTCATAAAAATTACTCTATTATTTTGTACATTATTTATGATCCCATAATGATTGTTATTTTAATATTTAATATTGTATTTACATTTTATTGGTAATAAATGACATATAAATTCATGAAATTAAATTATATACTTAAATATATGGTGTTGTATTCTCTCAATAAAATTAATCACAATTTTTTTGTTTGGTGTTAATATATTTAACAAAATATTCATTTTTAGGGAAAATATATAATAAAATCCAAATGTGTTATATTTTTCCCTTAAATAAATTTCATCTATAAAATATTAATTTTGTTAAATTAATTAAGGAAAACAATAATAATTATTTAAAGAATATAAATATGATCACAGCCTTCTGTGTTTTATATCAAAACGTTTCACTCCTACTAAGATAAAATAATATTTTATAAACCATGATCCAATATTAGTTTCAATATAATAAATTACTAGAAAATAATAATACCTTTAACTAGGTATCCCTTTAATTCTATGATTTCATTACTCATAAATAGTGGGGGTTCATGAAGTGTAAAAATGTTTCATGGAATCTTTAAAATTATCAATTTCTGTCATCAAAATACAAGTACTATAATTTATATTAAATTTATGAATATAATGATATATATTTTAAAAATTTGCTTATTCAATTTATAGATTTAAAACATATAAATGATCATTTTTTATATAAAATAGTCCAATAAAATATTTTTTTGAAAATTATCAAATAGTGTCCCTTCCAAATCATTAATAAAATTCCTAAAAATATATATATATTTAAAACTAAAAACACAGAGTTTTCATAATTTTATACCTATTTTGTAGCAAGAATAACATATTTATAAACTTTAAACTGTTTTGATAGGGATAAATATTTGAAAATAACCAAATGATACCTCTCTTTTAATAAATTATGCGAGAGCTAGGATTTTTGAATTTGATCATAAATGATCCATGACCTACAAAAATTTTCTTGTATTGAGGTGGTGTTAGTTATATTAGGAAATGGTTTACACGAGTTCTTTATAATGGAAAATGATTTAAAATTGTGTGATCATGGAATTATAATAATTTAATAGAAGTTATCTAGAAGAGATAATAAATTTGTATGACATATTCTTAATTCCATATCAGATCCTACTATGTGAATGTCAAATTATAGAATTTTAAATATCTATAAAATGGTAAATTTTACACTATAGTTTATTATAAAATAAATAATAATTTCATTAATTATGTTTACTTTTATTTTTGAAAAATTGTTTTGAAATGAAATAGTTTCCTTGAAAAATAATAATAAATCACTTTGTGAATATATTATTAATCAATATAACACTCTATTAATTTCTATTCTTAAGAATAATAAATAATAAAACCCTAGAATGTGTATAGAATTCTTTATTAGATCACAAGGTATTTTTAAAATCACCCTAACCATTATCCCCATAATTTCATAAAGACCATCGAAAGTTTATTCTATATTTTAAATTGTTTTCAACCGATAACATACTGATCTATAATCTTTTATAAACCCTTCATTGATACCAACTATATGGCCCCATATCTATACTCCTAAATATATTCAAAAAATAAAATTTCTTATACCTTGGTGTTCATTCCGATTGAAGTGACTAAGACATAACATTCTATAATCATCATCATAACATTAGATTTTTATTCCAATAGGGAAGGGGAAAAAGGATATAAGGAAATTAGATATTCCTAGGGGGTATAAAGTAGTGGAGACCTAGGGCATCCCCTCGAATCAGATTCACCCCCTTCGGGTTTAAAACTAGAGATAGCTTGAAGGCAGGTGACATTGGAACCTTGGACGACCAATGAGGCAAAATGATCTACTACCTTGTTTCCCTCCCTCCAAGTGTGGGACATATAGACATTGTTGTTGATGAGGGTTCTTCACTTCCTGATCGTGTAGGAGATTGTCCACAGAGTGGATCCTATACCCTTAATGGAGTCATGTACAATCTTGGAGTCTATTTCAACATAGGATAAGCCAATCTTCCTCTGTTTGCATATATTAAGACCTATGAGGACTGCCTTGGTCTCCGCTTGCAGCATTCTATAATTAAGTAACCAATTATAGATATTGGGTCACTAATATCCTAATAAATTTTAAGGTATGTTTTATTATAGTAATTGGACAAATATATTACATATGAAATCCATAATCTTTCTTATTAAATTGGTATTTTTCCTCCAAGAAAAACTCTTTAAAAGACAAACCTTCTTCACTCAAGGATAAAACCACATAATCGGGACCATGTATTATTAATGGATCATAATAATTCCTAATATGGTTATCCATTAATTTTACACATATTATTACATGATACTTTAACATAAATATCAAATAATTCCAACACCAGGATCATAAAGTCCTAGTTTCTTTGGAAGAATATGTTCATAATACATCATATGAAACTAAAACATGGAATCCTTAATTTATTATCCCTAGTAAGATCTTAAAATCCAATATAGATCCTAAAACATCATGGGATAAACTAGGGAATATATAAATAAAGGGGTGAGATAAAAATAATAGTAAGGGAAAAATCATGAAAAGGAAGAAAAACATTTGAGTCTAAAGCATAACACGATATCATAAAAGATAATATACAAGATTAATCAAGTGGAATAATGAAATAAATGTAAATTTATCATAATATAATGGAATCAAAAGAAATTTTGTAAAAAATTATAACATGAAATAAACATGAGTTAAGGATAACTGCATTGACAATATCACATGGTGGACAAATTCCCATAATAGATATGGTATAATATGTAATCCCATAGATGATGCCCCATGAGACTCAATAATTACACAATGTATTAGAGAGATATCTAGGTGAACCCATCATAACATTTTCATAATCTATGTATACCAAATAATGGAATTTGGTCATAATTCATAACATATGAGTTACCCATGGGAAGAAAATAAGATGCATAATAATTTTTCATATCATAATCAATGGACATTTCTTAATGAAAGCATTTTAGAAATAGTCATAAGGCATGAATTTACCCATTAACATAAGGGAGAATAATCTAGGCATATGTTTGAGAGAAAAATATAAATATTTTTTAGTAATTAAATGTAACACTCCAGGTAAATAAATAATATGTCATTTTCACATTTATCCATATTTGTGAATAAAATATTAATATAACTTTAAAGGGGACACTATGCTCAATGGCGTACCCAATATGCAACAACGAGTTTCTTGGGAATCTTACGTTGCACTCTAATAATAATATAATATTATTTTAAATTGTAGTTAACGCCTAGCCATTGTAATGGCGGGAATGAACAGAACTAACTACAAAATTATTATATATGTTTGTCAAATATTTTTATTTTTTACAATAAATGTTAGAGGATTAAAAATGAGAATGAATCCAATTTTAAGCGTAAACATTCTAATATTCTTTAAAAGGTCGATTAACCACCTTTTGATGACGAACCTCTTTTAAATCCACTTTTTGACAATTTTATGTGTTATATTTTAGAAAATAAAATTCTTCTTTAGAATCGGGACATCAAAATTTACTTTGTGTAAATTTTTGGTATTTTTCCGATAATGTTCATTTTTAATGAATAGTGAAAAATGTTGTATTTTAATTCAAAACCTCCTTTTAATATAATTTATTTATATGATTAGATTATCTTTTGAATTGGTTTCAAAGTGAAATTAGAATATATTTTTACCATTTAATCCAATAGCGGTCTTTGGAATTAATTTCATCTTGAAGTTGGACTTAAACTAGTGTCAATCATTTGATACTTATTGTTTCATAAAAACACGCTATTTGCTCTGACAGTGGGAATTAATTATTAAATTAATTAATTTAACTTATATGTTTTGAATTTTTTAAAATAGACATCATTTTTGAATTTGGAATATCAAATATATCCTAGGGTGAATTTTTGGTAATTTTCTGAAAAACTTCAATTTTTGATGAATAGTGAAACCACTAAGTGGAAGTTAAAAAAAACTGATTTTTCATTTAAGTGAAACTTTACCACTTCTGTGATTTGAATTTCAAAAATCCAACATACATGGTTGTCATTAAGAAGTAAAATGTGGTTCAATAGGATTAAAATAATTTTTTAGTGAATAGTAACTTTTAAGTTTATTAATTGCGATTAGAGGTAATTAGTGTAATTTAAGGTAAAAATAATGTTTTAATAATATGAAATGACCTAGAAACATGTCCTACCCTAATTGGATGTGTCATGGCCGACCAAGACAATCCATGGGTCAAATTGGGGACCCCATGGAGCCACTTTGGTTGGAAAATGACATTAATACCTTTTTATTTAATGTTAAAATTAAAATGTCACAAACATGTGTTGTTTTACTAAAATAATTTTTATAATGGGTTATACAAGTCATATTTTTGACTATAAATATTCATTAGAAATCTAAAAAGATTTACTAAATCATGATATATTTTTTTATAATTTTTAGACACTAAATTAACTAAATTATTTATGACACCATGATGATGCTGCGATCACTTCATTATTTAACGATTTAAATAAAATGAAAATATAACGTAAAATCTATGATCTAAAATTGTCACAAACCTATTTTATGGGTGTATTTAGAAACCTTATCACCTTATCCTCGAAATATATCCTTTTGGGACCTTTAAAATACGAAAAACATTTTATAATAAAGTAATATTTTATAACTTTCCAAGAGTGCCCCTCCTTTTCTCTTATAAAAGGCCCCCACCCCTACCACCTTACCCACACCTCTCAAGCCTTTGGATCGGACAAAACCTGACCATTTCATCTCTACACATACCTATATTCATCATTGAAGCCTCACCTTTGGGCATAATCCTTTCCAAGTAAGCCTTTGAGCTCAAATCAAGAAGAGTTACCTGATTTTAAGGTAATGTCTTCACTTGTGTTCTTTTGTTTTATTTTGCTTATCCAACCCTTTAAAATCTTTTTATTACTTTATTTTGTAACAACACCAGTATATTCAATATACTAGTATGTTTTTATGTGAAGGATTCTAGCTACACTTACACACACCTTTGTCTAATGGTTAAAGAACGTACTGTTTCTGTGGTTGGCGAATTTCTGCGTCACGAAACGATGATTGTTCAATCTTCTTTTAACACCTTTAATGGTGGCCATTATGATGTCACTATACTTTATATATGATATATATGGTATTTATGTTTTCTATATCCTTCTGAATTTTATATTTAAAACATTCCTTTATTCTTTTCATGTTGTGCAAATGCGATAATTTCATACGAGGAAGTGTGGACTACCGCCCCCTCAAGTGATGTGACTCGTTCATGCAATACATGGAATGTGTAAAGAATTAAATTAATGAACATATGTGACCTATATAACATATATATTATACTTTAATTATAGTATATATATCTCAATTATTTTTAATTCCATTAATATGACAAAGAAATGAAAGTATCGTTCATGAGTACATACGACCTACCGTCTCCATGAAGGGTGCATTTCATTTCTTTTTATCTCCAAATGTTATGGTGTAGTATAAAATGAATATGTAATGGATATATATGATATTTAAATCATTAATACTATTCTGGAGATGACTTACTCATAACTACTTGGACAATCATTTTCAAACAAGTTCATTTTTGACTTATGTACCAAACATCGACAAAAACGTCTGATATGAACTCACATTATTAACCAATTTTTATAACAATATAATATGTGATATAAACTGAATAATAATAATTAAAAGAGTTCCTTAATCAATTATAAATTGAACAAAGTTTATTATTCAGGAATATAAATAAATGAACAAGACAAGTCAGACTTGAGGTAAGGGATCCTACTCCTCTCTTTCTTTTTAAGTACACTCTTTTATGTTATTCCTTTTAAGCTCGTCTTTATTATTATTGGGATGTTATTTTATATTAATATGACAGTACTTTTTATGTTCATATGATGAGAGACCCTATTTTCTCTCATCAATCCATTTTGGAAGTTTTGAGTGGCGCCGTTAGGCTGCCAAGTTTTCGTAAGGGATCCTACCCCTCTCTTTCTTTTTAAGTACACTCTTTTATGTCATTCCTTTTAAGATCAGATTTATTATGTTTGGGGATGTTATTTTATATTAATAATACTGTAATTTTTATGTTTATATTATGTGATACCCTATTTTATCTCATAAATCCATTTTTGGAAGTTTTAAGTGGCGCCGTTAGGCTGCCGAGTTTTCGTAAGGGATTTTTCATCTCACTTTTATTCCCGTGACATTTATGCTACGTTTGCCACTATTTCCATTGAGTGGTGTATGTATTGCACATTATTATACAGTTTTTTTAGTATAATTTCATTTATGGGTATTTACATCTTCATTGTACGACCCTTCTTCCATGGGGTGTACTTTTTGAAAGTTACCCAACTCGGTAAGGGGACCTTTCACCCTCCTCTTTTTAAAAGACTTATTTTGTTATGTCTTTTAATTCACATTCTATTATGTTGGGATATGTTATTATATATCCTTATTTATGTAAATTTTATGTCCAAGAGATGATATACCCTTTATCTCTTTCATCAACCCTTTTTTTAAAATTTTATGTGACGCCGTTAGGCTGTCGAATTTTACCAAGAGAACTTCTTAACCCAATTTCGATTTCTTTGGGTTCAACATGTAGTTATTGAATATGTCATCCTTTTAATATGTGTGAATGAACTTTGATTGTTTTAGACTTAATATCCACTTATACTGGGTGTATTTATATTTTTCACACATAATTATGAGATTGATTTATCCTTAATTTAAGGATACCTTCTTTATAATGGATTTCATCTAATTTTACATTCCTATTGAGACTTCATTGTTGTTATGCACCAATTCACTCTTATATGGTGTGTATACTGTCCTTTGACATATTATACCATGAATCCCTTTATTCTCATGATATTATAAATCTCGGATTAAATGTTATTCCACAATTATTTGTATTCAAGAGTCTCTCATTTTGTTAAAAACTCTTTAACAAAAATATCGTTTTAAATGTTTTAAAGATTCATTATTCTAAATATTTATCTTTAATGTCCATGTTTTCAAAATGGTTTTTAGTATTTATTTATATAGACATTAATGTTTTAAAATTATAATTCCATTAAAATCTTCAAAGTGGTATGGGACACTTTGATTCAAAAATCTCTTTTAATTGGTTTTTGAAAATGGATTGATTAATTCAATATCTTGGAATTACTTATTGTGATTGCAAATGAAATGTTGTTATTGAAATGTTTATATTTTCAATATTTTATTTGTAATGATGGTACTTGGACATTTTACGGGTGGTTACCTGATAAACCATATGACGGGTGGTGCCGTGAATACCAGGGCGGGTGGTTACGTTATAACGTCCAATGCATTGGGTATGGAAGTTGGCCGTATGGATTTTCCATTAAGTTTGTGTGGAAGTCGACCCTATGGTTATTACATTTAAGTTTTTTTATGTCCCAAGTTACCTTTTTATGTTATGTGTTCTTTGTATGGGTTTTATGGAAATCTTCTGGTTACAAAAGGGTATGTAATGGTCTTTTATTCAGTGAAGAGTTTTTACTACTTCATAAAGGTGAAAAGTATTACTTTGGTAAAGTATTCAGGGTTTACTTGTTGTTTTGAAAAACTAACAGTTTTCCTTCTTTGTGTATCCTTTACTAGGCTTTTTATGCTCATACCAAGTTTTCTAAATGTTTTCCACAGGACTTAAATATGAATATGTTCAAGGATGGGATCAAGGAAAGACATGCTATCTAAAACATGGAACTAGACATGTTTCTTTTTAAGTTTTTTTATGTTATGGAATCTTAGTAGAAGTGTCTACTATGCAATCTTTTGAGATGTAATAGTTATGACCTAATTCTCTAAAAATTTAAACCTGAAATGATACTCAATGTGAATTATTCATTTAATTCAATATTAAGTAAGGTTTAAGGCCCGGGCCTTATAGTTGGTATCAAAGGTCGGTTTAGATAACTTTAGAGGTCAGGGTATTCTCTAAGCATAAGTGACATTACCATAATGGTTAGGATTTTAGAAAGAGTCCTAGTTTTAGATAAAGTGAATGAGTAAGTATATATTAGTGTTTATCTTCCTCATTAGTACATGATAATTTTGTTGATATACTCACACTGAAATTTTTGGTTTTAGTAAATGGATGGATCTAGCAGGCACCAAAGTGACAATGGGTTTGAAGGAAACTCTGGTGGTTCTCTGATTATGAGACCAGATGAAATGGGGGATTCAATGAGGAAACTTGTGGTTGTTCTAAACCAACTATCAGGGAGTCATGATCAACTACTTGAACCTTGGTATGTTCTGTAATGCATCATGTACGAGATGACCAATCGATGTGGAAGTTCAGGTAATAATTATAAAGGTAACCATTAGAGTTTATATGATCCTTACTTTTGAGGTAATTATGGGTTATTATATGTTATGATGGAAAATGAAAGGAATGAGATAAACTTGAGGTTAAAATATGTTAGGATTATTTTTGAAGATTTTATCTCGTTTTGGGGAATGTTTTAAGAATTATATATTTTTGGAAAAAGGTACAACACACAGACCTTGTGACAACCCGTCGCGTCAGACAAAGCTGCAAGAATTGAACCCCCAACCAAAGTGCGACTGATATTTATCGCCTACCACTGGACTACGTGAAACCCCTAGTTAGTTTGACTAATTCTTTTTAGTTAGATAATTTTAGGAATCAAGAGTAAGTTTATTTTGTGTTATCTATGGAAATGATTAACCTATCATGGAGGATATGTGAATAGGTTAATTACTTTTCAATATGAGAATTTAAGAGCAACTGATGTTATTTGGAGATAAAAGTTAATTTTTACCTTGGAAGACTATGTGATTAAATCCTTAAAATATTTGGGTTTCAATCTTAGTTTGGTTTACTTTGAATAATTTTATCGACAATTGTTTATCGAATGGTCTTCGTTGAACTTTGGGTTTTGTTGGACAAATTTTGGAGATTAAGAATAAATTTTCTTTTTATAAAGGATGATCCTTTTGTGGATTATCTGATCTCATACTAACCTTTTTGGTTTTTGGTTTTGGTTTTTGTCTAAAGACTTGGGAAATATATAGTTCTCTTTTGTGGATTAGGTGATTCTCAATAAGTTGATTATAGCTCTCTTAATGTAAACAAGTCTTCCTAAATACTTATCATTTGGGGAAAGTATGAGTTTGTATAAGAAATCTAGTAAAATTTGAAAGTCAACATGACAAGTAAGTATGTTTCCTTAAGATCAAAAATAAATTCCTCAATGAAAAGTAACTTAAAACAAAAATGCTGTCTATTAACTTTTCCTACTGGGGAATCGAATACCGTTTAACCCACCACAAGTTTGTGATTTTCTTGTGGTTAACTTTCTCCTAAACATGTTTACTATCACTATCCATTAGGACATAACCCTTTGTTTTCTCCTCTGTATCCATATTTTCATACTTGGAATCCTAGTATGGTTTAACTCGTGTGACCTTTTTTACTTATCTTTCTTTATTTTAAAGTGATTGTTTTACTGACTCTTGTTCCGATGTGGGATTTTCAATGAAGTTTCCAAGCCCAATTTTAAAATTGCGAGGACGCAATTCCCAAAAGGGGGGAAGGATGTAACACCCCAAGTAAATAAGGAATATAACATTTTCACATTTATCCATATTTGTGAATAAAATATTAATATAACTTTAAAGGGGACGCTATGCTCGATAGCGTACCCAATACGCAACAACGAGTTTCTTGGGAATCTTACATTGCACTCTAATAATAAAATAATATTATTTTAAATTGTAGTTAATGCCTAGCCGTTGTAATGGAGGGAATGAACATAACTAACTACAAAATGATTATATATTTTTGTCAAATATTTTTACTTTTTATAATAAATGTTAGAGGATTAAAAATGAGAATGAATCCAATTTTAAGCGTAAACATTCTAATATTCTTTAAAAGGTTGATTAACCACCTTTTGATGACGAACCTATTTTAAATACAATTTTTAATAATTTTATGTGTTATATTTGACAAAATAAAATTCTTCTTTATAATCGGGACATCAAAATATACTTTGTGTAATTTTTTGTTATTTTTCTGATAATGTTCATTTTTTAATGAATAGTGAAAAATGTTGTATTTTAATTCAAAACCTCTTTTTAGTCTAATTTATTTATATGATTAGATTATCATTTTAATTGGTTTCAAAGTGAAATTAGAAAATATTTTTACCATTTAATCCAATAGCAGTCTTTGGAATTAATTTCATCTTGAAATTGGACTTAAACTAGTGTCAGTCTTTTGAAACTTATTGTTTCATAAAAACACGCTATTTGCTCTGACTGCGGGAATTAATTATTAAATTGATTAATGTAACTTATATGTTTTTAATTTTTTAAAATAGACATCATTTTTGAATTCAGAATATCAAATATAGCCAAGGGTGAATTTTTGGTCATTTTCTGAAAAACATCAATTTTTGATGAATAGTGAAACCACTAAGTGGTTGTTAAAGAAACTGATTTTTCGTTTAAATGAAACTTTACCACTTCTATGATTTGAATTTAAAAAATCTGACATACATGATTTTCATTAAGAAGTAAAATGTGGTTCAATGGGATTAAAATAATTTTTTGGTGAATAGTAACTTTTAAGTTTATTAATCGCGATTAGAGGTAATTAGTGTAATTTAAGGTAAAAATAATGTTTTAATAATATGAAATGACCTAGAAACATGTCCAAACCTCATTGGATGTGTCATGGACTACCACGAAAATCCATGGGTCAAATTGGGGACCCCATGGAGCTACTTTGGTTGGAAAATGACAATAATACCTTTTTATTTAATGTTAAAATTAAAATGTCACAAACATGTGTTGTTTTACTAACCAATTTTTATATGGGGTTATACAAGTCATATTTTTGACTATAAATATTCATTATAAATCTAAAAAGATTTCCTACATCATGATATTTTTTTTATAATTTTTTGACACTAAATAAATTAATTTATTTATGACACCATGATGATGCAGCAATTACCTCATTATTTAACGATTTAAATAAAATGAAAATATAATGTAAAATCCAAGACCTAAACTTGTCACAAACATATTGGATGGGTGGATTTAGAAACCTTATCACCTTATCCTCTAAATATATCCTTTTTGGACCTTTAAAATCCGAAAATAATTTTATAATAAAGTAATATTTTATAACTTTCCAAGAGTACCCCTCCTTTTCTTTTATAAAAGGCCCCACCTCTACCACCTTACCCACACCTCTCAAGACTTTGGCTCGGCCAACCCCTGACCATTTCATCTCTCCACATCCC
Source organism: Viscum album (assembly GCA_963277665.1). Lineage (NCBI taxonomy): Eukaryota > Viridiplantae > Streptophyta > Magnoliopsida > Santalales > Viscaceae > Viscum > Viscum album. Next base: position 792,888,949 of record OY728120.1, read on the forward strand.
TATATTCATCATTGAAGCCTCAACTTTGGTCAGAATCCTTTCCAAGAAAGCCTTTGAGCTCAAATCAAGAAGAGTTACCCGATTTTAAGGTAATGTCTTCACTTGTGTTCTTTTGTTTTATTTTTCTTCTCCAACCCTTTAAACTCTTTTTATTCCTTTATTTTGTAACAAAAACAGTATCTTAAATATACTAGGATGTTTTTATGTTAAGTATTCTAGATACACTTACACACACCTTCGTCTAATGGTTAAAGAACATATTGTTTCTGTGGTTGGCGAATTTCTGCCTCACGAAACGATGATTGTTCAATCTTCTTTTAACACCTTTAATAGTGGCCATTATCATGTAACTATACTTTATATATGATATATATGGTATTTATGTTTTCTATATGCTTCTGAATTTTATATTTAAAACATTCCTTTATGCTTTTCATGTTGTGAAAATGCGATAATTTCATACAAGGAAGTGTGGACTACCGCCCCTCAAGTGATGTGACTCGTTCATGAAATACATGGAATGTGTAAAGAATAAAATTAATGAACATATGTGACCTATATAAAATATATATTATACTGGAATTATAATATATATATCTCAATTATTTTTAATTCCATTAATATGACAAAGAAATGAAAGTAGCGTTCATGCGTACGTATGGCCTACCATCTCCATGAAGGGTGCATTTCATTTCTTTTTATCTCCAAATGATATGGAGTAGTATAAAATGAATATGTACTGGATATATATGATATTTAAATCATTAATAATATTCTGGAGATGAATTACTCATAACTACTTGGACAATCATTTTCAAACAAGTTCATTTTTGACTGATGTACCAAACATTGACAAAAACGTCTGATATGAACTCACATTGTTAACCAATTATTATAACATTATAATATGTTATATAAACTGAATAATAATATTTAAAAGAGGTCCTTAAGCAATTATAAATTTAACAAAGTTTATTATTCAGGAATATAAAGAAACGAACAAGACAAGTCAGACTTGAGGTAAGGGATCCTACTCCTCTCTTTCTTTTTAAGTACACTCTTTTATTTCATTCCTTTTAAGCTCATCTTTCTTATGATTGGGATGTTATTTTATATTAATATTACTTTAATTTTTATTCTCATATGATGAGAGACCCTATTTTCTCTCATCAATCCATTTTGGATGTTTTGAGTGGCGCCGTTAGGCTGCCAAATTTTCGTAAGGGATCCTACCCCTCTCTTTCTTTTTAAGTACACTCTTTTATGTCATTCCTTTTAAGCTCAACTTTATTATGTTTGGGGATGTTCTTTTGTATTACTCATACTGTAATTTTTATGTTCATATTATGAGATACCCTATTTGATCTCATAAATCCATTTTTGGAAGTTTTAAGTGGCGCCGTTAGGCTGCCGAGTTTTCATAAGGGATTTTTCATCTCACTTTTATTCTCGGGACATTTATTCTACGTTTTACACTATTTCCTTTGAGTGGTGTATTTACTGACCATTATTATACACTTTGTGTAGTATAATTTCATTTATGGGTATTTACATCTTCATTTTATGACCCTTCTTCCATGGGGTGTACTTTTCGAAAGTTACCCAACTCGGTAAGGGGACCTTTCACCCTCCTCTTTTTAAAAGACCTCCTTTGTTTTGTCTTTTAATTCACATACTATTTAAGTTGGGATATGTTCTTCTATTTCCTTATTTATGTAAATTTTATTTCCAATATATGAGATACCCTTTATCTCTCTCATCAACCCTTTTTGTAAAATTTTATGTGACGCCGTTAGGCTGTCGAATTTTACCAAGGGAACTTCTTAACCCAATTTTGATTTCTTTGGGTTCAACATATAGTTATTGAATATGTCATCCTTTGAATATATGTGAATTAAATTTTATTGTTTTACACTTAATATCCACTTATATTGGGTGTATTTATATTTGTCACACATAATTATGAGATTGATTTATCCTTAATTTAAAGATACCTTCTTTATAATGGATTTCATCTCATTTTACATTTCTATTGAGACTTCATTGTTGTTATGCACCAATTCACTCTTATATGGTGTGTATAATGTCCTTTTAAATATTAGATCATGAATCCCTTTATTCTCATGATATTATAAATCTCAGATTAAATGTTATTCCGCAATTATTTGTATTCAAGAGTCTCTCATTTTGTTAAAAACTCTTTAAAAAAAATATCATTTTAAATGTTTTAAAGATTAATTATTCTAAATCTTTATCTTTAATGTCCATGTTTTCAAAATGGTTTTTAGTATTTATTTATATGGACATTAATGTTTTAAAATTATAATTCCATTAAAATCTTCAAAGTGGTATGGGACACTTTGATTCAAAAATCTATTTTAAATGGTTTTTGAAAATGGATTGATTAATTCAATATCTTGGAATTACTTATTGTGATTTCAAATGAAATGTTGTTATTGAAATGTTTATATTTTCAATATTTTATGTGTAATGATGGTACTTGGACATTTTACGGGTGGTTACGTTATAAACCATATGATGGGTGGTGCCGTGAATACCAGGACGAGTGGTTACATTATAACCTCCAATGCATTGGGTATGGAAGTCGGCCGTATGGCTATTCCATTAAGTATGTGTGGAAGTCGACCGTATGGTTATTCCATTTAAGTATGTTTATGTCCCAAGTTACCTTTTTGTGTTATGTGTTCTTTATATGGGTTTTATGGTAATCTTTTGGTTACAAAAGGGTAAGTAATGGTCTTTTATTCAGTGAAGAGTTTTTACTACTTCATAAAGTTGAAAAGTATTACTTTGGTAAAGTATTCATGGTTTACTTGTTGTTTTGAAATACTATTAGTTTTCCTTCTTTGTGTATCCTTTACTAGGATTTTTATGCTCATCCCAAGTTTTTGAAATGTTTTCCACAGGACTTAAAGATGAATAAGGTCAAGGATGGGATCAAGGAAAGACATGCTATCTAAAACATGGAACTAGACATGTTTCTTTTTAAGTTTTTTTTATGTTATGGAAACTTAGTAGAAGTGTCTACTATGAAATCTTTTGAGATGTAACAGTTTTGACCTAATTCTATAAAACTCTAAACCTGAAATGATCCTCAATGTGAATTATTCATTTAATTCAATATTAAGTAAGGTTTAAGGCCGTGGCCTTATATTAAATGACATTAAAGAGAGAGATAAAGGGAGTAAGAGAGGTAATGTTCATAACATAAGGTAAAGGTTGGTTTAGAGACAACCCATACCTTCATCATGATTTAGAAAATGCATTAATTATCTTCATAAATAATAAAATTATGTTGATTATTTACATTATGAATTACCATTTTTATCTTTATTATTTTTTTTATTTTAATTTTTACTATTTCATATTCAATTACATAACAAATTAATTTCCAATCGAAATATTTAACGACATACATATCATAGTTCGAAAATCACTTTAGTATGCAGACAAATATAAAATTTATTATTAAATAAACATATAAAAAATGTTAAAAATGAAAAAAATATAATTTTTATATATAAATTATAATTTTTAAACATACCATTAAATATCATTATTAAAAATGAACAATGTTACAATCATGGAGGCAGTCAGCCATTCACACACATGAGTAACAAATCCATTTTTTAAAGCCATTATGGAAGGAATATGAGTTTTATTATGTATTTAAAGGATGATAATTATATCATAAATAACTTATTATTTCATTAAATACCATTACATATACCATGCATGAGACATGGTAATAAAAACGAGTCACATTACATCATGAGGTGGTAGTCTGCTATTAACCCGAACAACATTATCATTTGTTCAATGGGTGATTAGGTAAGAAATTATATGATATATTAATTTTATATAATTCATAATGTCTCATTATTATCTTATAGAAACATAAAATTATTATTTTTTACAATGAAAATAAAGAGTATGTGAAAAATGAATCACATCACTTCACGAGGCAGTAGTCTGCCGTACAAATGAGCAATGTTATCATATTCTATACAGAATGTGATGCAAGGAGGAATACAATAGATTATAAATAAAAAATTATAATTATATAAAAAATTTAATATTTCAACATTGGATACATCATTATATAAATCCATGAAGAAAGATGATGGAAAAATAATTGCATTGGTTCGTGAAACGATAGTCTTTCGTACACACGATCAATAGTTTCATTTCTCATTTGAGGATGGAGGATATTATTTTAGGTCATTAAATTAAAAAACAAAATCTCATTATATTTAGGATAATGAGTTAATTATATCATCATGGTGTTAAAATATTCTAAGGAGGTGGAATAAAAAATAAAATAAAACACTCGGTTAAGGATGTTGCCTCTTCTTTCATAAACTTCTTATGGTTTAAACCAAAATTTTTCTTTGGTTGGATTTATGAACAAAAAAGGATTAAAATATTATGTTAGGGAAGTATGGAATTTATTTGGGTATTTATTGGATGAACTGATTGGTTTTATATCTGTGGAATGTAGAGGAGGGGGGGGGGGGCTTTTATAAGTAGGGCAGAGGACACTCTTGAAATTTTTGAAAAGAAAGAATTATACCCATGTTTTTTTTTCATGCAAAAATGATAATAAAATGTTCCATTTTCAAAAACTAAAATATATATGGTCTATTGATTACCCTAAAATAGTAATTAGGACAGGTTTTGTTAATTATAACCCTTTTATATATATTTTAACTCTTGGTAAAACCATTTTTACCATAACTGCGGTACATAATATTTAATATTTTCAATAATCATTATGATAAAAAACTATTTTTACTATATTTGATAATATAAATTTTTATTATTAAAAATATTGATTCCATTCTCAAAATTCAACTCAAGATGTTTTAATAATTTAATTTGAATTTAATCCTGTAAACGTATTAGAAAGATGATTGTCCAAAAGGAAAACATTAAAAAGTTAACAATGTTTTTATATTAAAATTCAATATAAAATTGAATAAAATGAAATAATTTGGATTAATTAATATAAAATTAACTAATTTTACTTTTAAAACACATTAATATAAAATGGGTCTTGTAGATACATTAAATGAAAAGTCATTTTTTAATAAAAATCAATATTTTCACAATTCATTGAATAATGACCTTAGAAAAATCAAAAAAATCACCATAACCTAAATTTGATATAATTAATTAAAAAAATAATTTATTTTTTTAAAATAAATTTTATAAAATTAGTAAAATTTAATTTTAAATTATGTGTTCAAAGAATGACTAAACATCCTTTTAGGAAAATATTGTTTTTCAAAAAAACATTTCCTTTTCTTTAAAATGGTTATTAATTTATTTATAAGTAGTATAATACCATTAAATTTAATTTATAAATTTGTAAACCATATAATTTTTCGTAATTTATTTTTTCTTATTAATTATCTACAACTTAACTACAATTTTATAATGGCCATGTTTAAATAAAAATATTTTAATAGATTTTCACATTTGTTTAAACCCGATGTTGAATTCATTTCAAGATATCAATTATAATAAATTTAATTAAAAATAAATATATCATATAATATTATGGTTTTATATTTTCCCACAATTATAGGATTCCAACTGTGAAATTTGATAATACAAACTAAGGTAGAAATAGGTTAGGGTAATTTGGCTTCATCTCCTCTTCTGGTTCCTATGTTTCTTATTCAAACTTTTGGTTTCACCACAAAACATTGACCATGTGAGTTTTCTTATTTCATAGAAAATTTTATCTAATATTTGAGGACTTCATCAGTTACTCCTCATAAGTAAGGTCTTTTTCCACTAGTAATTACTCTAGATTTATTAATTGCGAGCAGTCTGGAATGTAAATCCTCAAGAGTGGTACGTGGAACACATCATATACATGTGATAAGTTAGGTGGGAGTTCAAGTAGATATTCCACTACTATGATGTTATCAAGTATCTCAAAGGGGATGATGTATCAGGGAATAAACATTATCTTATTACAAAAACTCATGAATTTCTTCCATGTTGTAATATGAAGGAACACCTTATCTCCAAACTCAATCACAAGGTCTCTTTGATGGTTTCTGGCACAAATTTTTTGTTGACATTGCATATATTTTATTTGATATTGAATGATTTGGACCTTCCATGTCATATCTTGGGAATGATTAGGTCTTATTAGCTTCATATATCCATCATAATCCCATTATTTTGGATTCTAACACTACTTCCCATTAAGACCCTTATATGGTTTTATTTGAATGAAATAATGGAAACTATTGCTATTTGAGAACTCTAATAGGGGAATGTGTTGATCCCAAAATCCTTGTAAGTCCATTGAACAATAACTCATCATATCCTCTATATTTTAGATGGTTTTATTATATTGGCCCTCAAACTGTGAGAGATAAAAAAATTTAAAACATAGATCTATATTCAAATCATGTTGAAGACATCTCCAAAACCTTGAGGTAAACCTGTAATCTAGATCAGATATAATAAAGGGTGGAACCCCAAGGAATATTTCCACATCAATTATATATATCTTATGTAGTTGGTCAATATATAATCTTGTGTGATAGAAATGAAATTTTTTGACTTTATAAGGTGGTCGAATACCACTAAATTAGAATTATTTTCATTAGGTGTCATGGGGATTCCTATGATGAAATCCATGGTTATGTTTTCCCATTTTTATACTGGTGTAGGAAATGGATTCATCTTACCCTTATACTTCTATTGTTCAGACTTTCCTTGTGATAAAAACATGCATTGGTATAAAAATTCCACAATCCCCCCTCCATTTTAGCCCACTAGACTTTTTTTTCAGATATATATTCATCTTTGTTATTAAAAGATGAAAAGATAAGAATAATATATGCACATCATCCAAAATATCCCTTAGCACTAATTTTTTGGGGACACATATCTAGATTCTAATCCTTATAAATCCATCTTCATTTGATTTAAACTCATTAATATTCACTTCCTTTTTATTTAGAACATCATTACCTTTATGGGCCTCCTTGATCATATTTAGAATAGATGGTTTAGATGTTATTTGAGAAAGGAATAAGATCATGTTACTATTCCCATATACATTCATTTAAAATATAAGAATATTGGATCATCCTCTATCCCCATCATTTATAATTTTTTTTGGATCCTTTCAACATAGATCATCTTACAATTTTTTTACTTTTACAGTATTGTAATGGATTAATAAGTCATAGGCCTTGATCAACTGTAAAACTATTACATGGTGAATGTTAAGCTTCTTCTTTGTGATTATATATTTTAGGCACTTGTGATATATATATATTTCATAGTTCTACCCATAGAGGCAATGTCACTAGATCTTAAATGAAAAAACACTACAACCAACTCTAGGTCATGCATGGGATAGTTTTTATCATGAACATTCAGCTTCAAAGAGTTTTAGGCTACCATTTTATCATTATACCTTATTACATTGCCAAATCCTTCTTTGAATCATCACTGTAAACTAGAAAAAGTTTCCCACTTATTGGAAGAATAAGTACTAGTGAATCAATAATCCTCCTCTTCAACTCTTAAAATATATCTTCACATTTCCAGAACTAATTTTTTTACACCATTTTATGTAATCATGGTTTTTGAGTATAAAAACCATGAAATTTTTATCATAAATCATTGATAATACCCAATTAATCCATGGTAACTATGAATCTACCTTATAGATGTTGGTCTTGTCCGGTCCTAAATTGCATTTATCTTATAAGGCTCTATATATATCCCTTTTCTTGTGATAATATTCCTCATGAATGGTACTTCCATCATACAAAACTCACATTTACTATAAATTTAATATATCCTTTCTTTTATCAATGACATTAGAATAGTATTTGAATTCTACTCATGCACCTCCTTTCTTTTAGAGTAAATAATAATATCATCTATGAAGACAACCAATTTTTTGAGGTCATATCTGAAGACCCTATTCATCAATAACATAAGTATTTCTATAACATTGATGTGTCTAAAAGGAATCACTATGATATTATATAGTCCATAAATTTTTTAAAAGGTGGTTTTGGGAATATAATCCTTCCTCATCCATAATTAATGATATCCTGACTGAAGGTCCACCTTAGAGAAATATTGAGTTCAATATAGTTTATTGAACAAATTTTCTATCCATGGTATGTGATACTTGTTATTTATTTTGAAATTTTTGTGTTCATGATAATCAATATCAATCCACACTAGAATATCCTTCTTCTTTATGATCATGATTTCCATACCCCATGGTGAAGTAGTCATGCGTATAAAACCCTTTTCATTTTTCTCTTATAACTACATATTCAGTTCTTCTAACTCTACTCGATCAATCAGGTAAGGAGTATTGGAAAAGGGTAGAGATCTAATTATAATTTTCATTGAGAACATAACCAATAGGTTAAGAGGAGTACTAGTGAAATCTTCCGAGAATACATCATTAAAATACATTACTATGGGCCTGTATTCAAGCACAATTCCCTTCTTCTTCTCAACCAATTGGGCTAGATATTCTTTCTCATAATTCAATAATATCTATGCATGAAAAAAATATTCTAGATGGATTTTCATAGTCCTTATTACACTTTTATAGAATTGGAGAATGAATTAGGACATGAAGAGTGATCTCCATCTCTCAACAACAAATGTTGGATTTATATAAGGATATCCAATTCATGCCCAAAATAGTATCAAACACCACTAAAAGATGTGTGAAGATATTTTATAGAATATTATGTCCAAATATATTGACTATGGAGGAGTTATATACTTGGGATATAAGAATCTCCCCATTTTCTATTATCACATATAGATCAATGAATTTTTTTGAAGGTGTCTGAAAAATTCTAATAGATTTTCATGATATGATATAATACATAGAGGTAGAATAAAAAATAATGATCATTATTATTTAATGAATAACTAGCATACCTATCACCAAAAAATTTTCAAAATCCTCTTCATCCTTAGTTATAAAAGATTCCCAAACATGCTACATTGGAGGTCTATGTCGATTATTTTTATTAACAACCATTGGTTGAGGGAATTGGATTTTCCTAAATCCCTTATTCCTTATAGTCAATACACTATATGATAAGAATAGGGTTGTTATGAAAATTATTTTCCTCTTTTTTCATTAGTGGGAATCTTTATATTACTATGACAACTATTAGTCTGATACCCTCTTTTAAAAACTTGAACAATATTCCAGTTCTCCTTAAGAAGTTTCTAGGATACTTCTTCAGACACTTTTAACAAGTGGGATGTTGGGTTTTCTTTCCTACATGGTATTTATCTATTGATGATCCCAAAGGAAACTCAATTTTATTTATTTTGTCTATATTCTTCTAAGCCCACATAGATTCACTGATATCTGTATCATATTTTAGGTCACAATGAAAAATATCTTCATAACTATCAAAGTATCAAATTGAAAAATATTTTCATAGACTCTAATTTATCCCACTAAAGAAATGATCCACCTTACATTCAGTAATGATAAAAAACTGGAGGTCTACCATGAAATACTTGTGAAATTTCATTATATGCCTTGATATAATTTTTAAATTTTTTATTATATAAAGGATCTCCCTCTCTATTTTAAGATGGAGTGTTTGGGGAAAATATTTATTGAAAAATATTGTCTTGAAGATTTACCATTCTGTGGAATTAATATCCTCTTTGTAATTTTTATCCCTAATTAGTGTCCCCCATTGATCAGATTCTCCCTCAGTTAGATAAATGGACAACATGCCATTATCTTTATCTATGCATTGGAATATATAGATTTTATTCAAAATAGTGTTAATCCATTATTTGGAAATGAGGGGTTAAAATGTTCCTCTCAAGCTAGGGTGCCTTGTTTCCATAAAATATTCAACGATAACTTGATACATCTTAGGAGGAGTAGGGAGTTCCACATGATTAGTGTTATTATTCATAACATGATCTATTTAAGACAATGCTTCAATAAATTTATGAACTCCTTCACCCATCAGATTAATAATATCATCGGGGAAATCATCGCATTTCTTATTATGTTTGATGTTGGAAAAATTTCTCTTATTTCCCACAATTAAGTAGAATAGAAAAAATTTTTATACATTAACAAATAAATGCGCACAAGGTAATCATATAAACTTGGGATGAATAAGTCAGGAATGATAAGTTTATCCTGACATATTGGACTCTAGGTTTCAATCTATATTATCTATGACAATGATTCATATTAAATTTTATGTCATTAAAATTTATCCATGTCCTTCAAAATGGGTTTTAAAGTGTTTTTTAAAATCTATTTATCATACCCCATGAGTGTCGAACCGGGCATGACGTAATGCCTTTGGTGATTCTCTAGGTGACGATGGAATCCAGATCAAAGCACAATTCTCAGGTTTTTTACCCCTACGTGCCTCTGTGATGGAGACACATCCACATGTAGTATTTAGAAAGTGATTTATTTTCATGAAAACTACTCTTTCTAAACATCAAAAAGATTCCATGATATTTTCCTATATATAGAATTATACATTGAGTGAAAAGTATACTTATCTCTAGGGTTCTCAGTAATGTTTTATCATCCTAGTTCCAAAGAATAACTAATACTTTCTTCTGATACCAAATATGAAGACCCTCGAATTTTACATATATTATTACATAATTCATAAAAATATATATCCAATAATTACAACATATGTAATGTAAAGGCTAGTGTCTTTAGAAGGCAATGTTAGTAATAAATCAAACTAAAATAAAACATGGAATCCTTATTTTCTTCTACATTGTAATATCCTAAAATAAATTTTATATCCAATAATTGAATTGTATATTGGATGGATTAAATAAATATGTGATCTATAAAATTTAGTATGGGAATAATAAAGGTAAGGAAGCATAGATTGTGAGTCAAAGGAATAACATAAAATCTTAAGAGAGATGGTACATGAGTAATAAAGTGGAATCATAACATAAAGTTAATTGTATCATAAGATCATGGAGTCATTGGAAATTTGAAAACAACATATAACAAAACATAAGTTTGAGTCAAAGAAAAATTCCAAGAAAATTTCACTTAGTGGACAAGGTCCCATAATGGATTGGGTTTACTCCCTAATCGCATAAATGAATCATCATGAGACTAAAGATTTACCCTATCCATTGGTGTACTATCAAACTGAACCTATCCTAACATGTTCATTATTTACTTGTTCAATGGAATGTAAATCAATCATAATGTATAATATAGTAATTATCCCTGGAAAAAATTTAGTTTCATTCTCATGATCCATACCATAATCAAAGTCAATTCCATAGTGATGTAATTAGGGAAATGGTCATAAGGAATGTATTACCCAATAAATGGAAGGTAGAATAAGATATTTATATATGTTATTAACATATATACATAATTTTGAAGAACTATATATAATTAAGGAGATATATAATCTGATTTTGGGACAGAAAGTACATAATATAAGGGAAATGGTAGTTTATAGAGATCTCATACCTTAAGATCGATTTGTCATGTAAATTATTTATATTCATGAGTAATAAAATTATATTCATTATTTATTTTTTTAATAATATTTTTAATGTTATATATTCATTTTATTATAATTTTTATCATGTCAAATTCAATTACATAACCTATTAATTTCATATCATATGTTTTAATAACAATCGACTCATATGTCCCAAATCACTTTGGTAAGTTGGTTAAGGTAAAATAGATTATTAATTTATCTTATAAATAATGGTAAAAATGACTTAAATATTATTTTAATATATATATTATACTTTTTAAAACAACCATGAAACCTGGTTATCAAAAATGGACTATATTATAATTAGGGAGATGGTAGGTCGTACATATACAAGAGTTTCGATTCTATTTTTTGAAGATAATGATGGAATCAAGGTAAGTGTTATTTAATATTTATATGAAGATAATTATATAATAAATATCATATTATTACATTAAATACCAAGACACATACCATTCGTGTTATTCCATAATAAAAATGAATCACATCGCTTTTTGTGGTTGTAGTTTGTCGTACACATGAACGATATTATCATTAATTTAATTGATGATAGATAAGAATGTATATGATATATTAAATTATATATTGATTAATATTTCATCAATATCATATATAAAAATATATTTATTACTTACTACCTTCCAGATAAATCATATGTGAAAAATAAATCACATTGCTTCATGTGGTTGTAGTCCGCTGTACACATATGAATTAAAATCATTTTAACTATTGAATGGAATGTAAGAATTAGTATATGATATAATAAATATATATGTAGAAATATATCATAAATATAATATTTAATCATTATATATATAATTATAGGAATTTTTGTGTAGTGATTGTAGAAATCAAATTATGATAGTTCACGAGGAGTAGGCCATCATACACATGATCAATGACTTTCTTTACCATTTGAGGGAGGATAAGATGGTTTTAGGACATGAAAAAGACATAAAAACATTTAATAATAGGAAATATAATATTTTATAAATTTTTTAATTTTTTGGAATAACAAATAAAATAAAATGCTCTGTTAGGGATGTTACCCATTCTTCGGACAACTACTTTTGGTTTAAACCAAAAGCATTCCTAGTATGGATTTATGAACAAAAAAAGGTTTATATATTGAGGGGGGATAAGTTAAGTTATTTTGGTAGTTATTTTCAGAACCAATGAGTTTTGTATGTGTGAAAAGTAGAGGATAGGGGTGGCCATTTATTATCAGGGGAGATGACACACTTGGAATTTTAGAAAAAAAATCCACCCACATATTTTTATTGATAAAAGAATATAACATGACAATTATTTGAACAATAAAATATATACTGTATAAATATGAATATAAAATTGTAATTATATAAGTTTTGGGTCATCTATAACCCTTATCTTTTATGTTCAACCCTCATGATCTCATTTTAACCTTAACTATGGTAAATAATATTTTCTGTTTTCACTATTAATTTTGATAAAAAATTATGTTGACATTATTAGATAATATAAATTATTCTGAATCCAAAGTTGGAATAATTTTTTTTGATTTCAAATCATAGAAGAGGAATAATTTAATTTAAATTTAATCCCATATACATGTCAAAAAATGATTTTCTAAAGGAAAAACATTGAAAAACTGAAAATGTAGTTATATAAGAACTCAATATGATATTGATTAAAATGACCTAATTTAGACAAATTAATATATATGTAAACTAATTTTACATTTACAACCAAATTAAAATAAAATGGGGCATGTAAATTTTTTAAATGAGAAGTTAATTTTTAACAAAAAAATAATATTTTTTCTCTATTCATCAAAAAATGAAACATTTTATAAAAATAAAAAATATAACCCAATGAAATTTAATTTTATGATTTAAAAATTGAGCTTAAATTTTTGAAATAAATTTAATTTAATTAGTGAAAATTAATTCTATATTATGTGGTCAATATGAGATTAAATCAGCATTTAGAAAAATATTTTTTTCAAATAATATTTTTTTTCATTAAAATGATTCTTATATAATTTCTAATCAGTAGATAACCATATAATTTTATTCATACATGTGTAAATCATATATTTTTTCACAATTTATTTTTTATATTAATACCCATCAACATAAAAACTATGTTATAATGGCTACGTTTAAATAATAACATATTAATAGTGTATCACATTTCTTGTAAACCTTATGTTTCATGGATCATATTATATCAATGAAATCGAATATATTTAGAAAAATATATATATCATAAAATCTCAGTTTGTTTCAAAAAAAAACCCATGAAAAATATTTTAAAACATTTTTTGAGTATAAATAAATTAGTAAGGGGTATTAGATAAAAAAAAAACCTATTATGTCTTTGAGGTGGATTAAATAAAAAAATAATTTATTAATATGAAATAATATTTCTATCCCAACAAAGTATTTATAAAACTATTTAATTTACTAGCATAATGGAGATTAATATTCTTAAAACAATAATTTACGAAACATGAAAAACATTAAAACCACTTTTTTGAAAACATAGACCCATAAATCCATATAAAAATATCAATTATTCATCAAAGACAAGACTTTTATTTTGAAGAAATGTCATGATATTTTCTAATAAAATTAATATATTATTTTCATGAAATATAAATATTTAAATTTAAAACTCATATATAAGAATATAAAATAATTTAAGAAAGAATAGAAAATCTCATAACATCATTTTAGGGCTTACCACCAATACCATAATCACATAGAGTTGTGAAAATATCAAATTGTCCTATATTTGTTTTTATGATCATTTTATCTATGTCAAAACATATCATTCTGAACATTTCAATAAGGTACATTCTTAACATTATGAAAATTTTAATAACGTATATTATTATTATTATTAACATTTCATAAATTTTCATTTTTAACATTGTGAAATTTTTTAAAATCCCATCCTTATCGTTACAAAAAATCTAAACAAGGTACATGTTAAATATTGTGAACCTTACAAAAGAGTATATTCTTTAATAATACTGAAATAATGTATTGGAGGGACATAAAAGATCTCACCCATTAATTGATCATATTCCTGAGATCCATATCCAAAATCAAATATTTATATTCTTGTGTTTTTCATCATAAAATTCTATAAATCCTTCATTCAAATCCATAAACACAATAGGTGATATCATGTCTATAAAATGGAATTTTAATTTCAATGAATGTATCATAGATATTGTTTTCATAAACCACTTTATCAATGAAATAAAAATGCATGAAAACATTAAAATAATATTTTTAAAACCAACCCCTTACCCCTTACAGATGAAGGAAAATGTAAGTATTTTCGATAAGAAAAATAGAATGGCACTTTATTGGGTATCAAAAATAGAAGAAGAGATCAATTTTATATCCCACACTCACTGTATATTTTTCTGTAAAAAATCCCTTTAGGTGACTTTAGAGTGTTTTTAAAGTGGATTTTGTTTGTTCGAAAAGATAGATGAAAAGGTCCTTTATAAATTAATAGTGGGATTATAAAAATTGTATTTTTTTCAAATATATATGATATAGGTGAATAATAAGTAGTGGTTCAAAAAATTATGGCTACATGGTGGTGGTTTTAACCAAGGTCGATAAATATATGGAAACTCCCATATTTAGAAAAAAGTATGCCATAACGAATATTCAAAGGTTCTAAATTCATAAAATATTTTCACAATGGTTTTTCATTCATGTTGAATTTATAAGAACATAATATTTATTATGAATGGTTGTATCACAAAATCATTATGTGTTTCTTCAAAGGGTGTGAGTTTTATGAAAGAGAAATGTTTTATGAATAATTGGAAATTTTTATGAATGATGATCAAGGATTGCATGACAGGGAATCTTAAGTGAAATAGAATGATTTGGCCAGAAATTCTATAGTAAATGGATATTTATTAAGTTAAAGAATGTTGAGAATAATGATATAACAAATGAGGTACAAAAAATATTGATTCAATTTATAAAAAGGATCTTTTTAAGGAGTAGTGAGAACACTTCAATTGGGGAAGTAATACACTTTCAAATTATGATTTTTAGTAAACTAGGAGGGATAGTGAGTCTACTAAAAATATTATAATAGCTATCAACTTTAGTTAATTTTTTATATTGGTACATTTTCTATGTATTCTCATTGTGTGTAGCCCAGTGTGGGTGAACAACTTAAAATTGTTGTTTCTTGTGAATGTTTTTATTTATTATCATACATTATTATGGTAAAGGGAGATAGGATTATTTTTATTAATTAAGAAAAATGATCCCCAAAGGAGAAGGTTTTAATCTATAATACCCTGACTCACCACCCCTTTTTTTGGAATTTAACCTGATATAGATAATAATTGGAATCATATGGAAATATTAAATTCAATGTTTCTATCTCAGTAGATACAATCTAGGTTGTTAATCATCAAGGTATTATGAACTTGGATGGAATAAATTTTAAATAGTGAAATAAGTAGATAAAAAATATTTTTTATCATTATGTATAGATGTATCTATAGTAGTGATGCATGGTATTTCAAAAAATATGGACTGCAGAGCTTTATCAGAAGTAGACTAGAGAGAATTGGATTCTTATTCTATAGGAACAAATGATTTAGGGGGAGACTTATCCAACATGATCTACATAATTGTGATGTAATGTAAGTAACCAAATTCCATGTGGGAAAAGTTTCTAAAAATCTTTGTTGGCGATACAAAAGTATGGAAGAATATATTATAACATATGTGGAAAAATTCTGAGGACCTAGGAATGAACTATTATGAGTTAGTTGATTAACTCTTTTACTTTGTTAATGTTGTTATATTGGATATTAATGGTATCATATGAATAAATGAATTTTTAAGTATCATCAAGAAAATATTATGAATAAAACCATATCTATTCAATCTAAATGTCTTTGTACTAAATGAATAATATCCAAATGATCTAACATTGAATAGTCTACATAGATTACTTTTCATGTATGAAATTAGAAATAATGAAAATGAGGATATTAATAAAATGGAAATATGAATAGGTAGAGTTAAAATCCTTGAAAAATATTATAATATAGTAATTAAAGGATGAATAAGAGGTGGATGATTTCATATCATTACATTCATTAAATCAAAAAAGTGAAAAAAAAACATTTAAAGGGAAAAAATATCCCACATTATTTTGACGTAGAAATTTTTCGAAGCTTGTAGTAATGAACCCCAAGAAGATACAATATGATGATGTGTATGTATATGAAATTCATATAAATAAGTCAAAGGCCAACGTGAAAGGTAAAAAAAATAATTAAGTGAAATTTATTTAAGAAAAGGAACATTTCTTCACAAGAGAATGGTTGTTCTAATGAGACTGAGGTAAAAGATATTAAAGACTACAAAGACTGCTTAAAAAATGAAATAGTGGAGATTGTGTAAAATTCATAGACAAGGGAAGAGGGTGATAATATAGAAGGATATGTGGAAGAAAGGGTTAATATCTAGGATAAATTAGATGATTATATTGAGGGGATATAAATTTGGAGTGCTATGTATTGAACTGACCTGAATACCCTATGAAAAATGGTACCTGACCTGATATACCACATACCCGAAGTGAATTACCAATCCATATAGGCTGTTTAGGTCAACATGGTATACTTGAAAAAGTAAAAATGTTAGGGAGAATTTTTTTACAGCCATGCATTTCCATCTTTCTTCTTTTTTCTCTCAAATTTTCACCCAATCACACGCCAAGTAAAAACCCAATTGAAATGTAAAAAAATTGTAAAAATAGTACCTACAAATGAACCTAATACCTATCTATAAAGGATAAGTATCTTACACTCATATAATCATTGATCTCATAAATCATTTATCATTACCCAATACATTGAAGGGATATATAGGTCCCACTCATGACATAATGAAATCATACATACTTATTACACAATATAACAAAAAAATTAATCATATCATGAACCATAAAAAAAATATGATTTTAATAAACATAATATCCTAACCCATGAAATGAAATGGGTATTATAAATTTTTTATCACATCATAAATTTTTAAAAAGGGAAAGGTTTCATAATCATTTAATCATAGAAAAACCAGTGAAATGAAGAGAGTTTTATAAGTGTTTTTATCATGGTTTAACCCATAGAAGAGGATTGGGTTTCATAAACCGCTATATAGATTAATTATAAAACATTTAGATATCAAATGTGAGTGATTTACTTAGATAATATCCATATTAAGTCCTAATCTCTATCAAAGGTTGTCATCATAGCTGGAGAAGGATTTTGAATGATTACATGGAGCATTTCTAAAGGAAAATAACATTTCTTTGAAAGTTTAATTATAAGCAATAATACATCATCATAATACATTTTATTGAAACATAATTTTAAAACTTAAGATATAATATTTAAAAATAATTTAAAAACATTCGTATGGATAATATCATTTCCTATTTAAAAAAACCTTTTTAAATCTTAAAACATTTTATAAACCTTTTTCTTTTAAAATAACCTTGAAAATTATAAAAGTTATTTTGAAAACTATTTTAAACAATTTTTAAAACAGAAAAAATTATTATTAAATACTTTTATATAAAAATGTTCTTAACATATAACTTAATAACATTTTTTATTACATTTTTTATAAAACATTGTTTTTGAATAAAAGAAATTTCCAACTAAAGGGAAAAATATGGTAAGATTATCTTAAAACCACATTCTTATTTATCATAAGTTCCAATGAATAGAAAAATGGTATAAATACATGAATATATCTTTAAAATACTTAGGATAATAAAACTAATGAGAATTCTTGAGATATAGATTTTACTATTTCATCAATTAAATCACAATCATAATCATTCCTAGTAAATACCGAGATTATAGCAATAAAATATTACCCGTTTAGTTACTTTTTTCATTGTATCTATAAATAATAAAATTACATGATTCTAATAAATATCATGATAAAGATATTCATGATAAAACATTTCATAATGGAAGTCTATACACCATGAAAATGAAAATATGTGCATAACATATCACATGTATCAAAGATGTAAATGTGGGACAAAATTACTCTAATGATATGGTGAATTTTGATTCCTAAACTCTATGTGTTAGGTTCACAAGGCTGAATACCCTGAGAGGGGGGTGAATCAGGGTATGAGTAATTTAAAATTGACGCCCGTTCTGATATTGTTTTGCTGTTAATCAAAACACACTTCTCTCTCTTTCCTGTTGCACAAAGTAAACAGAAAGTAAATCATGCACTGGACACATCAATTTTACTTGGTTCACCGCAAAGGGCTACGTCCAAGGAGCATACGCCGACAAGTTTCCGGTCGTACCAATTCCACTAGACTTCACTAGATGTGGATTACAATGTTCGGGCTAGATCACTTCTATGCCTAGGCTCACTTCCTTTACAAAGTTTATGGTCTGCTTACTGCTTTCCCAAGGGTCACTCCCTATTTCTCTCTCTCTGGCTCACTACCGGTGGAGAGGATCACCTTCTTCCTCTTCCTAAGCTCACTGCTCTTGGAAGGGATCCACTCACAGTTTATAGACATGTAGGTCTCTTAATTTTCATCAATAAATGCATCCTCAACTGTTGATAGATGATCTGTTATAGTCCACCTTTCATCCACTGATGAATACCACTTTGCCTCTTAACCACTGGGAAATTCACTTTGGAAACACCTTCGCAAAGTACCCTACTTTTCTAGGCTCCCAATTTTGCGAAGCTCAAACAAGACTTCGCGAAGCTCCTGCCTTTTCACGAAGGACTCTCGCAAAGCACTTTCACGAATCACTCTCGCGATGCTCAAGCCGTCGTAGAGAGATGTACATTGTGAAGCTTACTAAGCCAACGTGGAGCTCGCAGGATTCGCGGAGCTACAATATCCACTGTGAAGATCCTCTTTCACGAAGCACACTGGCTCCGCGAACCAACTTTGCAAAATGAGAGCAAATGATCTTCTCTGAAAATTCTCTCTTCTTCTCTCGAGGGGGTCAGCCTCTATTTATAGGCGATTCCACCGACCCTCGACCCTTCCGCACGAAGTCAACACCACGTCATCTCAAATCGCAAAGCTCCAAAGTTTTCACCAGAATTCTGTCCAAATCGCGAAGCACCATGGAATTTTTCTGTTCGCGGAGCTCGTCGTAATCGCAAAGGATCAACATCAATATTCCTTCGCACCTTCGCCACGAAGCTCCCTCGCAAATCCCTTAACCGCTGCGATGCACTTCAACTCTGCCGTTCGCGAAGTTTTTGACGTAATCGCGAAGCATCTCCGCCTCCATTTTTCTGGCCTTCGCAAAATCCAATCCATGCATCCCATCTTCGTGAAACTCATGCCTTTTCCATATAAAAAAATGATCTTCATGGAAAACCACTTTTTGCGATGCTCACCAAATTCCAAATTTTGGACCCCAAAAAATTGGCAAACACTGGGAAACGGCGCCACCTTGTACTGCTCTTTTGTACCGCATCCAGATCGTCCTTTACTTTTTCATTGTTTTTTGTCAACATGGATTGTCAACAACTTCTCGGGAACTCGACAATTCTCCATAGAAACCTGCTTTGTCAACAAACACAATCAACGCAAAAATACTTCAATGTTAATTTGAGGGATTTTTTCCCAACACTATGAAAGATAGATAATCAAATGGATATGTGAAGAAATATAAATTTAAGCATAATAATAATACAATACATTCATTATTATTATATAAAGGAAACAAAATAAATGAGTGGTGAAAAAGGCATAAGTCTCATAGAAATAAATGTGAGACTAGAATCCCCCAACTACATGAGTAACTTTTGAATAATTTTATTAGTAAAATAATAACATAAATTGAATCTTATAATATCATGAAATAAATTAAATTCATGATATACCAATTCATAGGGTAGTATATAAACAACACAACAAGAACAAGTGCTAAATAAAGCACATATCTCACTAAAATAAAAGTGAGTCGAGAAATCCACTACCATAAGTCTTGAATTTCATAGTATGTATTGAAAAATAATTGTAATATGTATAAGGTTATTATTAATATAACATATATCCATATTCTTATATATCAATATAGATATTATTTTATTATTAATTTATATTACCTATTTACTAATAATTTCATGTTAAAGATACATTTCTTGTAATAACCACTTTTTTTATGTTTTGATTTTTTATATTTTTTGTCCACATACTCATATAATGTCCTATAAAATATATAAAATCATATAAATATAATATATATTCATTATATATTTATTTATAATAATCTATAACATATATAAATATTACATGAAATGCACATTCCATGGATATGGCAAGTTATACGTAGGCACCAACACTATTTTCGTTTTCTTGTCGTATTGAAAGAAATAAAGTAAATGACATACATATATATATATATTATATTATTAAAATATTATTTCATATATATAATATAATTTCCAAAAACCCATACTTAATACAATCCATGTAAAGTGTGAATTACCCATATCGTTTTGAGGAGGTGGTAGTCCACAAGTCCACAAACGAAGTAATCGTATTTCCAAAAAATGGAAATCATGAATGTATAAATTATATAATAATTCATGAAACATAAATAAATCATATATATCATTTATATAATAATAAAAAATAATTTCCATAATTATTCCCTTCCTTGAAAGGTGGAAATTTATGAACGAATTTCATCAGTTCTTGAGGTGGCAGTTCTCCGTACACAGGAATGATGATTGCATATCCCAATTGATGGAAATGTGTGTGAGAGTAGGTCATAAAAATATCATAAAAACATCTCATTATATTTATAATACTGATTTTATTATATAATAATGTATTAATAAAAATTTTGGGGGCTCAAAAATAAATAAAACATAATTTCTTGTTGAATGATATAACCTCTTCTTTTGGTAACTCCTTTTGGATTACACCAAATGGATTCCATGTTTGTATTTATACCCAATGGTAGGATTATATGAATAATTTAGGGAATTTTTAGGGGATTCAGAATTAATTTTTTTGAGGAAAAGTTCTTGAGGGGTGTGTAGATAGGGGAATAGGTGTTGGCCTTTTATAAGTGGGAAACATGACACATTAGGTATTCTTGAAAAGAGTTGAGTAGTCCCCATGTTTTACTTATATAAAAAGGGTTAAAATAGTCCATTATATATCCTTAGAGGTTTTATGGTGTATATATTTTAAGAAAATAATTTTCAGATAAGTGATGGGTCATTTTTACACATTATATGATAAGTTTTGTCATTAATTAAGCTCATTTTTTACTTTATTCACTATAATTAAATTTAATTAAATTAACTAATATTTTTGGTAAAAATAAGTTGAACTCATTAAAATTTATAAATTTTAGTTATTTAAAATATTGAATCCATTTTTCAAAATTCCAATCACATAAGTGGTAGAAAATAATTTAAAGTTAACTCTGCTGACGGGACGAATTAAAGGGTTTTGAAAGTAAACAATTCAATTGTTTGAAATGTTTTTATATCCAATTTCAATGTGAAATTGGTTATAACTAACTAAATTAGATTAATTATTGTATAAATGATTTAATTAGACTAAAAAAATTTAAAATGTAATTTAACTATATAAATATATTAGATGAAAAATAAGTTTCTATTAAAAGTTTGACTTTTTCATTAATCATCCAAAAATAAAACTTCTCAAAAATACCAAAAACACAAACTATGACAATTTTTAAATTCATATTTAAATAAATGAATTTTATTTTATCATATATAATTTATAAAATTTTCAAAATAAGTTTCCCCATTAAAAGGATTTAGTGTTACATTTTTAAAAAGTATGAACTGTAAGCGTAAAATTGGTTTTATTCCTATATCATGTCTAGAGAACACATAATATTAACATTAAATATATGATTTTATATAATATATATATATAATAATTTTTTAATTTTCTAATTAATTAATTTAGCTAAAACAAGTTATATTTCCTAAATATTGTTTTCAAGCTAATGATTTCCTATATTTTCAAAAGGGTTTTATTTTAATTTATAGTTAATTGACCACCAAATAACTTGTCACATGTACTTGTGTAAACCTTATTTTACTAATATAACTAATGATATTCATTACGACCATTACAATTACTAGGTGACACATATAATAGTATTTTAATAATATTATTAAAATTTGTGTTTTAGTTTTGTAAAACTGGGTATTGTGTAACATGGAAGTTATCAATGGAAGTAAAAATTATATTTCACATAATACAAACATATTTTTGAGTGTAATAAAATATAATCTTAGTATTTTTTATCTTAGGAATGACTTGGTGTTGGTAAAAAGAAATAGTAACTTGGTTCATTCATATAATAGACGCTATATTTAGTGTTGCGTGAAATGAAAAATATCAAAATATTATATTAAATTGAAAAAAATAATTCATAAAAACTCAGGGAGTTAAATTCAACCCCCTATAAAATAAATTTCACCATAAAAATTCATCTAGGTTATCAAAGGTTAAATACTTGAAATATCCTTTCATAGAAACCCACATCATAAAAATGAATACTAAATCATTTTTAAAAATGTGACGTTTGAAACATACTAGTTTCCAAAAGTAACTCATAACTAGGTTTCCCCAAATGTGAACATGTGTGGAAAGTAAAAAACATGGACATAGAAGAGAAATATAACACTCAATTTCTAATAGAGTGTGGTAAGGAACACAGTTAGGTGAATGTTAATGACCACAAATCCATAACCCAAAGAGGCATGAAAGGTTCATCGATATCATAAAAAATGATGATAACAAGAGAAAAGTTTATTTCAATACCATTTTAGAAAATTTGAAGATTTTTCACAATGATATGCACATACTTCATTTCATTCCATTTCATATGCTCAATCCCACCCTTGGGTTATTCCATTATTTATTTCCATTTCATTTATTTCTCATAGAAATGAAGGTGAATTTTTTATTCCTGTAGCACTAATAGATTATGAGAATGATCATTCATTCCATCTATATTTAGATAATATCACTAAAAGATTGTTAGAACGGGTTATCCAATATGCACAAATTATCATCTAGATAGATAATACATTAATCACTAACACCTCATCTGATTTTTAACTTAAACCATTCTATAAATGGCTAACCTTGTAACCCATTATAAAGATGAAAATCTAAAGCATTATAAACAAGGTAATTAATTTTATCATAATCAGATTGAAATTTATCCCCCTCATATCATAAAGTGGCTATTTTTTTTTCTGATTCCAAACATGATAATACCTTTAGCATGTACACTCTTGAAGCATGGAAATAACCTAAATTTACATAAATCCATATTGAAAACATGAATGATTCTTTATTCCAATGATTATTTGATATAATACTTAAATAAAAATATATTTCAAACATCATCAATGATAGAATAAACCAATTTTTCAAAAAATATATTATCAGTTTTGAGGTCATAAATACTATATAATTTACATTTTCCATGTCACTATCTCTTTATCAATACTAAATATCATCATCTCATCCATTTGAACATGTTAAGGGTTACCTTCCCTTAATGAAAACTTTCCATTAAATCAATTTTCTAGGTCATTAACACAATTCAATATTTTTTTTAAATCCTTAATGGGATAAATTTACTTCATGATTAATATGTCATAATTATTGAATTCCTATACATATAAACTTAAATCTTCCAAATTTATCCGTAAACCATTACCTATAATTCACCATTTTATTCCTTAATATCTCTTTCCTAGAATATGAAATATGAATCATGTATTGAGGTTCCTTAACCTCAATATGATCATGGTTATTTTTTTAATGTAAATAATACTATTTGAAAATTTCATTCCATTCACATGTCATTTTTTTCTCTTTATCTATAATAGTATAACCAATACTCATACCACCTTCCTAATCCTATTCATTATATTTCTACTTAGGAGAATGATTTTTATAACTCCCATACTTTTCATATCTAAAACATTCAATGGTAACCCTGTTCTTTCCATTTCTCACAATTTAATAATACAAAAAATCATATCATGAAAAACAATTATCATAGTAGAAAACCACATAATGAAAAAAAATTGGTATAAGGTCCCTAAATCATGACACATACTTTTAAATAATTAACACCTTAGTCTTTTATAGAGAGACATCCCTAGAAATATCCTTAGAAATATCACTAGTTATCTCACTAATTTTTCCCATAATTGTTTGTAGAGGTTGACTAAACCATTCCTTTGATACCAAATTTAGAAACCCATGATTAATATTCACTGATATTAAATAATTTTAGATTAATATTCATCACATTTCAAAAAATACATGTTTGATCACCATAATATTTTAGTTTCCTTAGAATCATGGAAACATAATCTTCAAACCATGTGAAAGATCTTAAAGGTATCCATTAATGACTTTCCCCTTTAGTACTCCTACTTAAAACCTTTCTTCATAACCCAGGGAAAGGAAACATAACAAATGGGTGAGCTAGGAAGGAAAATAAGGGTAAATAAGGGGTATATGTAAGCATACCATGAGTATAAGGTTATGATTACATGATCATAATAAAATAAGATCATACTATGAATACCAAAGATCATAATAAAGATTAATGGAATAAATATTGGCATCTAATAAGACATAAATCATAAGGAAATTGACAGAATAATATACGAGATCATAATAGAGGAATAAGACATGGAATTGTAGCATACATAAGCACATAAAATTATATTTAAATGATACCTACTAATAACTTAATATCATGTTAGGCTTGAAATAATCACCCATGTACTTTATTTGGGAATATGATACACTCTGATGTACCATCATGTTTTTATATTGGGATTCCCTCTAATGTACCCTCTTATTCCGTTCTTGGGATGCCCTCTCGTGAACCCTCTTGTTTTAGGATTGGGATTCCATCCCATATACTCTATTGTTTTGAGATTGCGATTCCCTATTGGGTACCCTCTTTTTTCGGGATTGGGATACCCTCCCATGTAGCTTCTTATTTTAGGCATGGGATTCCATCTTGTGTACCCACTTTTTTTGGGTATGGTATTCCCTCCCGTATACCCTCTTGTTTATGGATTGGTATGCCCTCCCATATAAAAACTTTTTTGGACATGGGATTCCATCCCATGTAGTCTTTGATACTATAAAACATTTACCATTATCCAATTCATTGGAGGGAGATATAGGTCCCACCCATCACATAATGAAATCATAAATACATGAGCTACAATATAACAAAACACTCATCATATCATGACCCATAAAAATAGATGGGTTTGAAAAAAAATTATATCATAACTGATGAAATGAAATGGTAATTATTAAAATTTCATCATATCATAACCTGTAAAAAATATATAGGTTGCATAATATTTTCATTATAGAATAACCCACGAAAGGAAGCAGGTTTTATAAGCATTTTATCATGGTATTAGCCAAGGAAGCAAAAAGGGTTTCATACAAAACATTTCATTATAAAAATAATCCATTAAGATAAATAATGAGATTTATGTTTTTATATCATATCCTCAGTACATCAAAAACTACATCAAGGCTTGTAATCTTATCATGAGAATGACTTTGTAAGATAACTTTGAGCATTTCATAAGGAAAATAACATTTCTTTGAAATAACATTTAAAGGAATTAGAAATATTATAATTAATTTTTTTAAAAACACTATAAGAAGTTATAAAACTTGGTTTTAAAGTCATTTAAAACATTTCATGATGAAATTAATCATTTGTCTTTGAGTAAATACGTTTCAAATCATAAAACATTTTAAAAAACTTTTTCATTGAAAATAAACATAAAAACATATAATGAAGATTTTGAAAACCATTTTAAACATGTTTTAAAATATAACACAATTTTTAATCATTTTACTAGAAAATGTGATTAAAATACCACTTAAGAATGGTTTTTTTAAAACATCGGTTTGGTATAAAATATATTTATGACTGAAGAGAGAAATAAGGTCATATATAATGAATTTTTTTTTATTAATGATCTTAAGTACCAAATAGTGAAAAAATGGTTCCAATAATAATGATATAATTAGAATACTTTGGATATAAAATCATTACAACCCTTGAGATATGGATCATAAGATTTAATCAATGGAAGAATAATCATAAATAATCTTAGTAAATGATGAGATTGTGGAAATAAATTTTTACCACTTTGGTAAATTTTAATCTGAATAACCTTGATATAAAAAAAACATGATTCTAAAATCAACATAAAAAAGGATATTAATGGAAAAAAATTTCCAAGGGAAGTATATCATCCTTAATAATTAATATATGTGTATAACATAACATGTGTCTCAAAGATGGAAAATTTTGACAAAATTACATTACTGATTTTGTAACTTTGGAACCATAATATATATGAAAGATAGATAATAAATTGTATATTTTAATTCCCATAGATTTATGTATAATAATCATAGAATACATTCATGGGTAGTATATACACCACAAAAAATAAACGAGTGGGGAATAAGTCATAAGTTTCACAAAAAAATAAAAGTGAGACTAGAAACCCCATTAGCACATGAGTAAAATTTTAATCATGATATATATAAACGAATAAAATAAATTGAAACATTTAATATAATTAAATATATTAAAAAAATTATATTAATCTTCATAGGGTTGTATATAAACTACAAAATCATAATATGTGGTGAATTTAGAATATATCTCACAGAAATAAAAATGAGATTAGAAAACCCTTAACTTATGTCTTGACTTCTTTGGACAAGTTCAAAACTCATATATAATAAGAATAAGTTTATTATCCATCTACCACAGAGCCATATTATTATATATCAAACCATATTTAATTTTATTATGATATTATATTAACTATTTATTAACAAAGATATGTTTTGGGTAATAACTACTTTGTTTTTCATATAAGTTTTTATTTGTTATATTTTCGGACCAATTACTTATATAATGAAACAATGAATGTAAATGATGATATAAATATAATATATATTTATTATATAATTATTTTTCATAATTCTATAAATGATATAAATATTAAATGGAATACACTGTTTATGGAGACGGTAGGTTGTACATATGCTCAAATGTTGTTTCTGTTTTAGTATGGCATTAAATGAATGAAATGAAATGAAATATATGTAGTTATATGATATTATTATATTATAATTACTATGTCATATATATCAAATAATTACACTAGAACCATTCTTAATACATTCAATGTAATGTGAGAACGAATCACATTGCTTTGAGGATGCAAAAGTCCACACATCCACAAACGAAGTTATCATATTTCCATAAAATGGAAACCATAAACTAATGTGTTATATGGTAATTAAGGATAAATAAATACATAATAAATACAAAATATATAATATAAAAACATAACGTTAATCATTATTCCCCTCCTTGAATGATTTCAATGGAAGAACGAATGATATCGATTCTTAAGGTTGTAGTCTGTCGTACACACGAATGATGACTACATTTCCCATTTTATGGAAGTGGTTTTGAGTTTAGGTCTTAAATTTTAATATAAAAATATATTTATTTTTATTAAACTGTGTTTCTTATATTATTATGGAATAAATGTAATTTATCGGGTGGGGATAAAAGTAAAAAAAGTGCTTGTTGAAGGATGTTACATCTTCATTGGGTAACTCATTTTGGTTTGCACCAAATGGATTCCTTAGATGGAGTTTTCCAAATTTGAGGGTTATATGATTAGGGTAATGAATATGGTAGGGTATTTGGATATGTTTTTTCTGATCGTAATGGATTTAGAGGTTTCAGGAGAGAGGAAGAGGTGGTGGCCTTTTAAAAGTGGGGTAAATGACACATTGGGTATTCTTGAAAATATTTGACTCCTCACACGTGTAAATGTCCCAAAAGCATTAAAAAACGACCATTATATGTAATTATATGTTTTTAGGTATAAATATGGCTATAAAATAATTTTTAGAACACTTTAGGGTATTTTTTACACCTTATATTCTATGTTTAGTAATTAATTTAGCACATTTTTACCTTAATCACTGTAATTAATTTTAATTAATTTCACTAATATTATGTTGTAAAAACATAATTAGAAAATAGTAGACATTATAAATTATAAAAATTCTAAATATTTAATCTAGTTTTAAAAAATACAATCAAGTAAGAGGAAGAAATTAATTTAAAATTAATCCCGTATATGGGACTAAACAATGAATTTTTAAAGTAAAATGGTCAAAAGTTTGTAATGTTTTTATATCCCATTTAAATTTTAAATTAGTTCCAATGATAAATATTTTACTAATTTAGGAACAATTTATATAATTATACCTTTATTGTAATTGAAAATATAAGTAACTATAAAAATATATTAGATGAAAAAGTAGTTTTCAATTAAAATTCACTTTTTTCACTATTCAAAAAAAAACAAAAGATCTATGAAAAGTAAACCCCACCAATGATAATTTTGATAAAACTATTTCAAACTATAGGTTTATTTCACAAAAAAATAGAAAAAACTTCAAAATTCAGATTTAAAAATGGTGCCCCATTAAAAGGCTATAAAATTACCTTCTAGAAAAGTATATATATTTATGAGTAAAATTGGTTTTATTCATATATATTATTTAAAAACCACTCAAGATTATTATTAAATAGTTTATTAAATATAATATATATATATATATATTTAAATAAAATATTTTATCATAATTGGTTTATTTATTTTATTGAAGATAAATTTGTTTGATTTCCTAAATATAGTATTTCAGTTAAAGGTTTCCTATATTTTCAAATGGGTTTTATTTTCCTTTAAAGTTAAATTTTCACCAAATAATTAAATATATACATGGGTAAACCATATTTTGATAATGTAATTTTTTTATTCTTGAACACTATTACAACGACATGGTGATAATAATAATAATATTTTAATAACAATAGTAATAGTATGTTGTAGTTTTGTAAAGCTATGCCTTAAATGTCACGAGCGATATAAATGAAACATTAATATGTGTATAACATAATCCAATCATAGTTTTGTGAGAACAAAAATCATATATATGTGTTATGTGTAGCGAATCATTACTTTGTGTTTCATACAATGAAAGGATAACTTGATGATTTCATATAACGAATGATATAATTATTATTGTGTGAAATGAAAAATATAAAAATTAGTAAATTATTTCAAAAAAATATTCAATAAAATATTATGCTGATACACTCATAGTCTCTATTGATATTTTTTATATTAGAACAATTTTATGAATCTAATTGTGTTATGATGTTAAATTTTATACTCATTCATCTATGTAGTTGTGTCTAATTATAATTAGTTATTAGGTTTTGTATTTGTTAACCATCCAGAAAAATAGAAATTTAGTAGTGTATTTCAATGAAAATTGTGGTCATTTAATTTACATTCAATATTTTCAAATTGGATCATCATTTTAAAGTCATTAAATAATTTTTTCCAAAAACATTTTCATTTTGACATAGAAAGAATAGGTTTTAAAAAAAGATGTTTAAGGGTTATTTTTTTGGAAGTTGATATCTTTTTTGGAATTATAAAAATTAATTTTTGAAATTAATTATGATTCATTTATTTTTTAAATGATATTTTGAGGAGAACACAATTTTATGCCTGGGGTAATTTTATGTGGGTTAATTTTAATACATGTTTTATATATCTTTTTATTAAATTTCTAGTGTTCTTTTTCATTTTATATGTGATTTAATTTGAAGCTCATTAAATCATTTTAAATATTAATTTAAAATGACATTATTTACATAATTTTATAAAAATGAAACTTTTTTAAAACACGAGTTTTTAATGTTAACTTTCATATTCCCTATATTTCATAATGATTTTTTTTAAAATATCGATTATTATTTGAAATATTATTTTAGAAATAATTTTTACTATTTTGGGTTTTAGAAATAATATTTTTTGTCCCATAGTTTTTATTCCAATTATATTTTTTAGATCTATTATTATATTTATTTTTTGATGTATTATATTTCATTGATCATTATTATTGGAAGGTATTTTAAAATTTGAATCCTTCATTTTTATATTCTGATAGATTTTCTATAGTGTGTATGACATTATTTTCAAGGTTATAATTTCATAATGGTCATATTATATTGCATAAGAGTCAGATGGACATGTGTATGAGAATCCTGTATTGTAGTTTTTGAGGATATTTGACTAAGCACCAAATATTTAATTATTATATTCACTTATTTAATCATAATTTTCATCTTATCGGGATAAAATATGGAAACTGATTATTTTTGAAGAGTAAGAAATGAAGTATATAAGGATAATTCATCTATTTATATATTGGTATGTCAAGAAAAAATCACTTATAATATATTATTTATGAATCAAAAAAATTATGGTTAATCATGAATGATGGTGAAGAAAATATAATTATGTCATGGTTGTGGGTTCATTAGGTATTAATGAGTAGATCTTAGATTTTTGGTAAACAAGTTATATGGATCAATGTAATCTCAAATTGAAAACTAAGACCAAACTGAGGATCATTTGATACTGGTTGAAATGGGGTTGATCAATATAGAGTGATTAATCATTAATGGTTATTTCAAAAAACCACATAGAATAAAGAAATGGAGATAGGTGTTAGCAGTAGTTATAAAGATGCCTATTTCATTGAAAGGGAATTATTAAATTCCTTGTATCAAAGATCTATTTCAAGGTCAAGAACATTATTTTAAGTTGACTGAGTTTTAGAAGAATTTATTATATATTCTGAAATGTAGAATTAGGATGAAGTTGTTATTTTGTGCCTTTAGACTGACTTTTTTATAGATTTGAATATTTTTTATTACTAATTTTTTGTTACCAGTTTTGATGTTTTGATAATAAAGTGTACTTTTTTTTCTCCAATTTTATAGATGTCAGATTATATACGAGTGTTCATAGGGTTATTGATAAGTTTTTTCAATGAATTTATTTGATATTTTGTCATAAAAAAATGATGAAAGTGACAAGATGATGATGAATATTTTAATTAATGATGGTGTTAAATTTGGGTTGTATATTCTGAAGTATCAGAGTATTGAGAGAATGAAGGGAGGGCTATAAAAGAGTTTAAGTATGCTAAATTTAATGAGTAAACCTAATCATTCTCCACACATAGAGTAGGTTTATTAATATTAGAATTACTACTTATGAGTGAATTTATGTGAAAATGATAAGGGAAATATCACATCCATTAAGTATACAAAATTTAATGAATGATTGAAATTAGATGGAGAAGAAGGAAGCAGAGTTGACACTAACAAGTGGTTTCCAAATGAATTTAATTAATGTGATTTAAAAATAAATATAGTTATGGGAAGAAGTGGTGATATCTAAATTGAGGTAGTAAAACATGAAGAGGTAGGAGAAAATTTAGTTTAGTGACTAAAAAATATTTAAAAAGGGTCATTTCCAGATAAAAAGGGATTAAAATTTAAATATTCATAGATATTTTTTTAGACATGATATATTGGGGAATATGAAAATAGATATGGAAGTCTAAGTCAAAAGTGGTAGCTCATAGGATGAAAAATTATTTAGTTAGATGATATCTCAAAGTAGAATATTCCTTCAATAATTCATCAATTGTTTTCACAACATTTGAGATGATTTTTTTATTACATCAAATTGAAAATGAATATCATGTAATATTTTCCAGGAAACTGAGATTGTTATAGTTAAAAACATTTACTTCATTCATAAAATATTTTATAAATTGGACCACATATCTCTCATTTTTTTCATTGTTAGTGATCATTTTTCTATATTTTTTAGGATTGAATGATGTTTGTTCAATCACTAAAACAAAAAGGCTTATTAACTTTCATGACTATAATCATTCATACAAGAAATTTTAATATTTAATCAATAAATTATTATTCCATGATTAAATAATAATTTGATATTAGTTGTGAAAATATTATTCAATTCTCATGGTTGTGTGAATATCTATAGTGGAAAAGATATATTATTTTACCTTCAACTAGAAAACTCCTCGATAGAGTTTATTTAAATATTTAATATGAATATAAGCTCTTTTAAATTTATGGATGAATGAATGAAGAAAAATTTAAAAACAAATAAATCAAAAGTCCAAAATTTGTTTAGGTATTTTGTTCTTTCTGTACTACTAATATATGATCTTCTTATTAATACTTTTCATATTGGCCAATTTTGATTTTATTATATAATCTAATAGACTAAGCATTAGTTTTCGTAATCCTTGATTTCTTCTTGTTTTTGAATTCTTTGTTTTTCGTTGAGTTTTTCGTTATCATTGGAGAACACACATTTATTCATTAAAAGTGGGTTCAATAATACTTTCCACTATACTATGATAATTTTGATAAATAAATAATATTTTTTCAATGACTGATCAATTATGTCATTGAAAAATAAACAGTCATATTTATGTATTCATACTATAATATCCCACATGCACTTATATATAAAATTTTGTTATTTAAAAACAATAAAAATCATTATTAATCAATATAAAATAACTTTTTGATATATTATTTCAATCCCTCTTCATTTTAGAATGAACTATTTGTCCAAAACATAATAATTTTCAAACCTATCAATGTATATCCCTAAGAGAATTATTAGGATCTTTTTTATAATTTTCAATTCCATAGATGCATATAAATAGAGATCTCTAAAAAATCATTTGTGATATAGAGGCTACTAAGGAATATAGTTTGACATTTATCAAACATACTAATTTCTCATTGGTACATGTCCACAATAAGATGTATTAAATAAAATGAATTTATATTTATATAATTCTTTTTCTCATGACATAAAGTGTCCATTAAAAATATATTAATGAGAATATAGTATACAACATAACATCCTTTAATGAATATCTAAAAAAGAATGACTAGGTCAAAGCATACTTTTCGTGTTATTCTCCTAGTTATGGAACACATCACATGTCCCTCATTGAAGTAGCTAAACACACTCTATGTGACTCTCCGGATCATGAACATTAATTTCATCATTATAATTTTATTAGGGGAAAATATAATTTCCCATTATATTATAAGATAAATACTATCTTGTTTCATATGTACCTGACAACAATATTAACAACAACCCCAACCACACTTGATTAGATAGGTCACAATGGATTTATTATGAAATGTATAAAAGTGTGAACGTTATTATTATATGCTTCTCATTAACCTTATCTAAAAAAGGGATGATGAAAATAATATAACCCTATTTATATTTATCACCATATGATATTCAATTGAATTTACATAGTGGGAATGTAAAAATAGTATGTATCAAATTATTATATCATGAGTCCACTAGTTGTTATAATCATAACATATCATAAAAACCCATAGTACTCCTTGATGATCATTTTATAGGTACAAATTATTTTTTTATTTAAGGTTATGTTATCATTCCATTGTATATGAAAAATAAATTATAATAAATATTAATAACTGTTAAATGGTTGATTCCTTTGTTAGAAATACATGATTAATTATTCAACCATTACATAAATCCCTAACATATTATATACTCAAATAATCAACATGGCCCCAGTTTTTCTATTGAGATAATTTTTTCATGAAATTAACTACTACATTTTAGTTCAATGATACTGAACTGATCCAAAAATCACCCCCTCAATGATCTGTATCGTGAGATGGAATTTGTGATGGATGTGTTTGGAACATTAGTGCAGCTAGGGTTCCTTGGAAAGAATAATTACTCAATTAATTTATAATAAACATTTATAGATCCAATGATGCTTGGAACCAACTTTATTTTAGATATAAACTTTGGAATCCAAATAATTTTCTTTACATCATCTGATATAGTGATGTAGGACATCACTATTGTCATGTCTTTCATGGTGGATTTTTTAGAACATTTCCAGCTGATAGATCCATCATTTAGACAAAAAATTAATCTATATTTTTATTTCATATCATCTCTATCAGATTTGGTACATTTGTTTGTGTAACCCCTTACACAAATCTCATCCATTCAATCAAATACCAAGAACAGATCCTTATATCTTCTCAAGTACTTATGTATTTTCTTCATAGTAGTCTAGTATCACTCACTAAGATTGGATTTATATCCACTTTCAATGATCAGATCATAGGATACATCCTATTGAGTACACAACATGACATATATGGAATGGATTCTGAAAGGTGCATTAGAAATTCAATCAGTAAATTCAAACTCTTTTGAAATATCATAAATATACTTAGGTTTTTTTTCATAAAACATTGTTAAATTCCCACTTTTGGAGTTCTCAACACAAACTTCTTTAGAAATTCACCAATGATGTAATATAACAAAGTACAAGAAACCATGTGGATCTATCTATATAGATCATAAAACTAAGTAATTAAGATGCTTCATCTATTTATTTAATTTTAATTCTTTTACCCTACCATGTCTTTACAAACTGAGGATCCATGATTTAATTATCAATAAGTAGTATTTCATCCACATACAATTTAAAAAACACTATCACAATCCCATTAATCTGATTTAATACACAAGAATCATTAGATTTTTTTATAAAACCATACAATTTGATTGCATTATCCAATAATATTTTTGAACTCTATGAATCTTTCATGAACCCATAAATGGATCATTGTAACTTACATACCATAAAATGAAAATTACCCACTTCAAACCCTTTGCGCTGTATCATATGTATATTATCAACTAAATATCAATTCAGGAATGTGGTTTTGACATAAATTTCAAATATTTTATTTAAATAATGAGTTTTTATGATATATAATATCATAGTAAATTTTTATATCATAACATGGGAAAAGGTTTCTTCATGGTCAATACAATGAATCTACATATAATCCTTTCCTACAAAGAATTATCTATAAGATGTCACTCAACTATCCATGTCATTTATCTTATAGAAATCCATCCTTCACCCTATATTTTCCAACCCTTTATGTGAATACACCTTGTTTGATACATTGATAGTGTACATGGAGTTCATTTTAAATTACATGAATTTTATCCATTTCTCATGATAACAACACTCAATGGACTCGTAATAGGTTGTAGGGCGAACTTCAAAATTCAAAATTTCTTGACCTTCAGCCTCTGGGTCTCTAGGACCTGTGTGGTGCCTCCGCTGGCCACTGATCAATCACCCTGGTCAGGGGTCCTACCTATGTTCTCCTTCAAGGATGCTCTTTGCAAGTCGACATCCGCGGCTCCACCTAAGGGGGTGCTGGTGGCCTCTCATCTGCAGTAGGTTCCTCCGATTAGTGTTCAATCTAAATCGGCCCGCCTGGTTGATGGGCTCCTTGTTGTGGAGATCTCAGATCTAGAATTGGAGGAGGCAAAAAAGTTTCACAAGCTCGCGTTGGTGTCTTAGTTTGGGCTTAATAAGCCCTCTCTCAATGTTTTCAGGTCTTTTGTGGACTCCTGGGGCTTGCGTCAACCAGTGGTGGTTTCCGATCTATCCAGGTTTTCTTTCTTTCATCATTTCTATAATCTGGAGGACTTCATGGAGTCTTGGGAGCATTTGAGTCATTTTTGTGATGCTTGGCGGGTTTCCCTATCCCGCTGGTCTTGGGATTACCATTATGGTAAGGAATCATCCTCAGTAGCAGTGTGGTTCAAGCTTCCTGGTCTTCCTCTTTCTCTATAAAACCCTTCATTTCTGAAGGTGATTGGAGATTCATTAGGAACTTTCTTATGCTCTGAGCCACTCACAGAGAGCTTGTTATCTGCAGATATCTTGAGAATTTGTGTGGAAATGGATCTGGAGGTTAGGTTTTCGCCACAACTTCTATTTCAATCTGGAGACGAATTTCGTTGGTGGAAACGACTCATGTATCTTCCCCCTAGGTTCTTCTCCATATGAGGTCTTCAAGGGAACTCTGTGGAGGTTTACACAAGGAGGGTTTCCAAGGACTGAAGATCAGCTTCGGGTTCATCGGTTGTCGCTGATGGTAGGGTTGTGCACCCAAGGGTGGAAAGTTTGCAGGTGACTATTGAGGATTCAGGCTCCCTTCCCCACGTGCCTAGCCCCAACCTTTTTAATCTCGATGTGAATCCAGTGCTAGCTTTGCCTACTTTGGAGGGTGTAGGTCCAGGTGGTTTTCAGGAACCCAACATTAGCCTCTCTGAACAATTTTTTTCGGTGACGTCTGATCTGATATCTCCTCCGCTGATCTCTTGGGACCACTATGACTTGTTTGCTTGTCTTCTTCCTCAACTGATGAAGGCGCTGCCATCTGTTCTATCACCTTTCAAGATTTCTTCATAGATTTCTCCTGAGACCCTACGTCATTCTCTTTGCATCAGTGATAGTGGTGGATTGACTCTCAAAGGGCTGTCTCAGAAGGGTAAGTCTTCTTTGGGGGTGATGAAGGGGTTTAGGGTCCTGCAGGGCTCTCCGCTGAGGTCGCTCCTGGTCTCCCTGGTTTAAGAGGAGTTGGACCCTCTCTCTCCAACGTCGACATCTAAAAATAGGTCACCGATCCTCAGTGACCTGACATTATCCTTCTCAAAAAAACCTTCTCCCCATTGAATTGGGGTAGGTCAATGGAGGTTTCTTGTCCGGTCACTCATTCTAAATCCAAAGAGGTAGGGAGGTCTGCTCCCCTTTCTAATTCAGGCATTAATGGCCAGAAGGCCAACCTCTCTCTTATATATTGTTTTCTTATGATCATATGGAATGCACGGGGTATGTGAGTTCATGAAAAATGAGCTTGTATTTCTTCTGAGGCCAGGAAGTATAACGCCAATTTGGTTGTCATCCTGGAGCCGAAGAAAAATCCAAACAAACTTTCTTCCTTTGCCAAGAGTATGGGTTTTATGGGGTTTTTGCATAGTTCTCTAGAAAACTCAAGCATCTGGATATACTAGAAGAATTTTCTTCAAGTGGAGCTAGTTAATCATATTGAGAAGTGTATAAATACCATGATATAAGTGGGTAGTGTGGCTCTCTTTTTCTCCTTTGTCTATGATAGTTGTGACGCCTCTTGCAAGATCAACTAGTGGGATTTTCTGGCATCGTTTCAAGAAAAAGGGTTACCGTGGTTTGTGGGAAGAGAATTCAACTCCATTGTGGATATCTCAGAGAAACAGGGCGGGTCAACTATTTTCAACAATGGCATGCAAGAGTTTTAGAATTTCCTAGGGTCGATGGACCTGATGGAAATGGGGTTTTTGGGTAATAAGTACACATGGTGTAATAACCGTAGAGCGATCAATCGCATATGGCGTCATCTTGGAAGATTATTGTCTAATCTTCAAGGCTTGGATTCCTATGGCCAGGCATTGGCCACACACCTGGTATGCTCTCTCTCTGATCATTCCCCTCTTCTTGTGTATCTCAAGCGGGCTCTGGACAGGAGCAGGTCATTTTTCTAATCTACCTCTTGGCATAGAACTAAGGGATTGATGGAGTTGGTGAGGGAATCATGGAGGCGACCGGAGGAGGGGAGGTACTGGGTTGGCCTTTCCAATCTCTTAAGGAGATTAAAATCTGACATACAACAACGGCTGGTTAGCATGCCCACCGAGTTCTCTGGTGTGGATAGGTTGAATGAGGATATTGAGGCTATCGATGGGGGGGGGGGGGGGGCTCCAACTCAGATGAGATGAGAATGCCTTTTTTCTGATTTGTGACAAGAGAGTATTGTTGGCTGAGAAACTGCTTGAGCTAGAAAAATCTTATAAACAAAGAGCTCACGTGAGATGGATTAAGGAGGGGGACCGAAACAGTGCAATTTTTTAGGCCTTCCTAAAGGAGAAGAAATCTACTAAAATCAACCTCAACCTAGGTAACAGTTCCTATATGTTAGATGCGAATCTTTCTCGGAATATGGCCCTTGATCACATTGAGGGGCTGCTGGCAGGGTCGACTGTGCAAAGAGGGGTTAATTCTGGTCTGGCTGAGCGTGAGGTAAATTTTTTGGGATCCATACCGCATCTGATTCTTAGTTCTGATAATGGTTGACTGGTTTCATTGCCCGATGTGGAGGAGATCAGGAGTACTATTTCCATGATTTCCCTGGATAGTACACCAAGACAAGATGGATTCCTGGTGGCCTTCTATTTAGTGTCATGGTAGATTTTGGGGGGGGGAATGTGGTGGAAGCAATCAGTGACTTCTTTCGAGGAGGGCTGTTGGCTCGGTGTGTTTGTGCTTGTCGTGTGGTTTTGATTACGAATGTTAATGACCCATCTCTGCTCAATCATTATAGAAAAATTTGTTTGTGTAATGTTTCTTACAAAATTCTTGCTAGTCTGATTTCAAGAAGACTTAACAGTCTCATTCCGAGGTGTGTTTCTAGGGAGAACATGGGTTCGTTAAAGGGAGAATCATTCAAGGAGTGATTGTGATCGCGAGTAAGATGGTGCAGGATATTAATAAGAAATCCTTAGGATCCAACATCATTTTCCAAGTTGACATGGAAAAATCCTATGACAAAATTGAGTGGAGTTTCATCCATAGGGTAATAAGGAAATTTGGGTTTGATGAAAGGTTTTGTGATCTTTGCTTCAGGTTCTTCTCTTCCCCATGGATCTCCGTCTCTTTGATGGGGAAAAGCTTTAGTTTCTTCAAAAGTGTTCATGGAGTTCTCCAAGGGGGTCCTCTTTATCCCTCCTTATTTATTTTCGCTCAAGATGCTCTCTCTAAAAATATTCATAGTAGAATTGGAGACGGGAAAATATTACCCTATTCCAATTAGAGGGGAGGAGCTACGGTGTCTCATCTTATTTTTGCAGATGATATTATAGTTTTTGCTAATGGGAGGAAACGATATCTTTAAGGGTTCTTGGAGGTCATGTCCATCTATGGGGGCTTGAGCGGACAGATAATTAAATCAAGGAAGAGTCGGGTCTTCATTTCAATGAAATGTTCGGCGTGACGTTGTAGGGATATTCCAGATCCCTTGGGAATCCAGCAGGGGCACTTTCCTATTACCTACCTTGGCTCACCTATTTCATTTGGCCACATCAAAAATATCTTCTTTGAGGACATCATCAACAGGATGATGGGTAGGATTCTCAACTGGAAGAATAAATTTTTGTCATTCAGAGAGAGAGTTACGCTGATTAACAGCATACTTACATCCATTCCCATGCATATCTTGTCTACCATTTATCCTCCCCAAGGTTCGATTAATAGGATGGATAAATTATTGACTGCATTCATGTGGTACGCCAATATTTCTGGATGGTGCCACTGGGATTATTGTAAATGGTTGGCTAGACTGATTAAGGAAGGTGGGGTGGGCCTTAGGGACATCTCGGAAACCATGAATGGCTTGAAAGGTATCCTGGCTTGGGATATTCTTGAAGGGAACTCCTTGTGTTCGGATTTCTTCCGTGCGAGGTACAAGAACTCTTGGGAGGGGGGAGTGCACCTTGGTGGCCAGCCATCCCGTCTGGCGCATTCTCTTTTTTCTATGCTGGATGATTTCCAGGATTCCGCCAGGTGGATTTTTGGGAAGGTTCAAATCAACTTTTAGACTACCAACTGGGTGGGAGAGGCCCTTTTCTTCCCTGGTTGTCCAGCGCAGAGCAGCTCCTTCAGGGAGGCTAGTGACCATCGGGATACAATTAGACTTCTCCTTTCACTAGAGCATGGGATCTGTTCGAGTCGATCTCCCTCAACGATAATATGGATAGATGTTACTACATTGGGATGAGATCAGGTTCTTTGTCCTCCAGTGATTTTAAGAGAGTTCATCATACAGTAGTGGATCACGAACAATGGGGGACCCGACTTTGGTGTAGAGAACATCCCACAAAAATTAATTTTCTACTTTGGAATCTGAGAAACCAGGCACTCCCAACCGATGAGAATGTCCGGAGAAGGGGGATTTCTATGGCCTCCCGATGCTACTGATGTAGTTCCCCTATGATAGAGTCTTCTAGCCACCTGTTATTCTAGAGTGAATGGGTTATCTATCTCTGTTCCTCCTTCAGACAGCAGATCCTCCTCTCCACGGGACAGTTCTCCATGTATTCCTTCATCGTGGCTTGGTTTCATGGCGCGAATAATGGCATTGAGTCCAAGGTGAGGTCGGTCATCTTCACCTCCATCTGTTGGACTCTCTGGGATACCCGCAACTAGGTTTGAATGGGCCACAACCGATCCGAGAACTACCTCATTTTGAGAGTAATATATTTGCTAGCTGAGATAGAAGATATTATTAAGGGGGGATGTAACCCGTTTGTCATGTCTATTGTGATGTGTATAATCCCTATGGTTGAACGGACTAGGGACGGTGGATTGGTTGGTCACCCCCTTCAAATGGCCTGAAAATTAACGCGGATGGATCATTTATGAACGGGAAGATGAGGGGTGGGGGGGGGATTCTTAGGGATTCTAGGGGCTTTTTTTTTCGGGTTTATCACCTTCTATGGCCCTGGTTTCTCACTGGGTGTGAAATCTAGGGCCCTTCATATGGGTCTTATGTTGTGTAAAAGATTGGACATTCAAGTGCCAGAGGTCGAGTCTGACTCAGAGGTTTTTGTTAGAATTCTGCAAGGGAAGTGTGTCACTCCTTGGGACTTGGTTTACATCACCAGAAGTTTCTCCCTTGATACCAATGGTGGACAAATGGTGAGGCACATTTTGTGCCAAGCCAACTTCTCAGTGGACTTTCTTGCTCGGGTTGGCAGTTCGGTTGACCCTCTTACTCTCTTTGATCGTGTGGGTTCTCTTCCTTCTGAATTTATAATGGTTGTCCAAGGGGATTTCTTTGGCCTTCATTACTATAGACTACCTTGATACTTCTTTGTGTTTGACGGGGCTTTTCCCTCCATTCTAATAAAAAATTAATTTTCAGTTATTCAGTCCTAATAGGTATTAGTTTAATCTATTATGAACTTTACTACATTATCATTTTCCATGATAAATCTATATCTCTTGGCCTCTTAATGAGTCATACTATACTTTCTTAGTTTTTCTGTAACTTGATTTAGTTATTCTTTATTAACGTTTTTTAATCACCTCGACCACCATCTCATGAACAATTCCAACTTTTTGTTATAGTCTTTTTAAATTCAAATTTTCCTTCCACAAAAAACTACTCTTATGTGTATAATTTCATGAAAATTAGTTTATCAAGACACACAAAATTTGGGTTCTGTTGGATTATAGAAATAGTATCCTGTGATTTTTTGGGGTAACTAATGAGAAAAATTTTATCTGTATTGAGAACATTCTTAGTAAAATAAAATCAATTTACTAGTTTTTTCCTTACCAAAATCCTAATAAAACCAAAAATTAAACATTTATCATAATATATTTCATATTGATTAATTATTACTACATTATAAGGTACAAAATTCAGTAGTAATATGAAATTCTCTAGAGAATAACCCTACAATGTAAAAGGAAGGTCACATTGAAAAATCATTAATTTAATCTAGTACAATAGGTTATGATTTCTCCTATCACACACACTATTACAATATGGTGTTTTGGGATGAATTTTATATGAAACAATTTCACAATCCCTCAAATGATTATTGAATTTTGGGGTCAAGCATTCACTACCATGATCTAATTAAATAATCTTAATATATTTTCCCAATTGATTCTACACTTCATTCTAAAATTATTTTACCTTTTCAAAACCATCATATTTTTGTCTCATTAGAATCATAAAACTATATTAGATAAATTCATTATTAAAATAATCACAGTATCTAAAACCACCAATTTCTTGAGTAATAATTTTTCCATATACATTTCTATGTATGATATATAACATAATTCCATACCATTAAAAAATTACATTAAAATTTTATTTTATCATTTTAACTAATAAAAAAGATTTTCTATTTCTAAATTATCTATAATTTAATGGTTCTAATTATCAAACCCTATAAATTCTTTGGAAGTGTTTTAAATTTATAAGTTAAATAGGACAATGAGGGATTATAATAAACCATAACCAACCTAATCTTAATGTTAAAGACTTCATTATTAAAATATATAATGTATAAACCATTTACTATATAAAAAATTCCATAATTGAGGTCATCCTTATATACAGTACAAATCTTTTTTTTCATAGTGATTGAAGAAACCTTCATATATGAACATGATAATGAAATAATTTTTTTGTTTATGGGTGGAACATAATAACATTTCTACATATCTAGAATTAATTCCCTTGGTAAATTTAAATCTTATTTTTAAACATCTAATACAAAAACTCCTCCTCCAGTGTTGACATGGATATCTACTTCACCAGTTTTTCAATTATGTTTTATCTTAGAGTCTATGTATATAAGTAAAAATGTGTGATGTACACCCGATATCTAATACAAATGATTTAGAGTTGGTTAAATTCAACTCTATAACATTCACATTTATCATCTAATGATTCTTCTCTTAGAGAAAAATTCTCATCCGTAGTTAATAATTTAGAAAATTTTTATAGGTAATACCAATAAATGATCCCAATATAATTATCATGTATAATTCCATAATTTATAATTTATATTCATATATGCGTGAGTATCATGTTTTATATCATTTAATAAATAAATTTTAACCAAGGTACTCTAACTAAAAATAATGAACCATATATCATTTTTATTTAGTTCTATAAAATCCATATTTCAGTTACATTGGAGTTAAATATTTTGTTCTTCTAAAATTTTTTATATTTATGTGGGATAACATTTCAATAATATCATATATAACTCTTCTATATTTGTATGTATAACATTTGTTTGAATCCATCATATGGATATAAACGCATGTCCATCCTTATAGAATCAAAATTGTTTCGGTTTCCCAACCATGTTTTACCTAAATATGACAACAGTATTTGGTTACATTACTATTATGAATAGCCATTTATACCAATACTTATATAAGATAATTCATTTAAACCTAAATAAAACATTAACCTACCAGGTTTGATGATATAGGTCATGACATGTTCTTTCATGGGAAGGAATATAACACGTAGTCTATAAGAGACATCCCATTAAAAGTACCACCGGTTTAATATAAACCACATACAAATTAAAATCAATCCATCTCATAAAATATTTATATTCTAATGTTTTATTCTTTTTTGTATTCATGATTCTAACAATTTGGATTTTGAATAAAACTTTCATCCATCGAATTAATGACTTCACATTGCATTAATATCTATTTATTTACATAACCATTAAGTTTGTGTTAACATCCTAGAAATAGAAGCTAAAAATATTTATACATGTCCAAAAACATCGCATTCCTAAGGTACATGAACTATTTATATAACTTCTTAGAGTTATATGAGATTTAAAATAAACAAATGAGTAATCTTAGAGTATTATATAAATAACCCACCACTTTTCAATACTAATACATAACACTCTTGGTTATTGGGAAGTCATACCCTAAGTCTCTATCTCATGGGAGTCATTACAAAATAGAGAATATAATTCATAATAACATTAGAAACTAATAAAAAAAACTATATTCCATAAGAAAATTGGATCTAAATTGTAATAAAAACCGATTCCTAGGTAGATGAATAATAAATTTTGTGAAATCTCACCCATCACTTAATTTTGAGATATATCACATGAAAGTAATTTATATCCCCAATAAAGATCACATAACATTAAAAATACATAATTTTTTTAATTAACAGTATTCTATAAAAATAATCTAATAAATAAAAACATTATTTTTAAAAAATGATAAACAAGTATTAAATGTTATATTTTATTTATGAATAAAATATCTTATTTTTCATGTCCTAATACCAGTAATTTATAAAATTAATAAACCATAAAATAATATATCATAATATTTTTTTAAATTTTTTAGGCGTGTTTTAATTTATGACCAATAATCATTATATTAGCCATAAAATATTACATATATAAGAGATAAGTGGCCCATGTATCCTCTATATTCTGTAATATATATTTCAATGATACATTAGGATACATATCATCAAATAAAATAATAAACATCATATTTCGTGAATTATATTTTACAATATCAAT
Source organism: Viscum album (assembly GCA_963277665.1). Lineage (NCBI taxonomy): Eukaryota > Viridiplantae > Streptophyta > Magnoliopsida > Santalales > Viscaceae > Viscum > Viscum album. The sequence continues at coordinate 792,933,701 of OY728120.1, forward strand.
ATATCATAATTAATTTAAGATAATATAATAATATAAAAAACACTGTTCTACTATGAATTACAATATCTCATATTGGAACCTATGATACTAAAGAAAACTATTATTTCATGCTATATGGTACATTATGATATATTTTAATCATAAACTATTACCATGAAAAATAAAAAAATTAATAGTTGACATTCATCCATGCCACATCATATATTAGTATATAGTTTTATATATTTTATGACACGGAGCTTTAAAATAAAATCAGGATGTACATGTAATTCCATTTAAGATCCATGATCCGATGCAATTTATGGGTTTTAATGGATCATTTGATGTTATTAGGTAGAAGAAGAATACAACTTGATCTAACTTCAACTAATTAACATGGTATATCATAGGAAAAACCATAGGATTTACCAGAAATGATACAACTCTTATCACCATGTTCTAAATAAATGAACTCATTGTTAAGATCATAGAAGAATCAAATAGATGGTTTTTACCTTTTGAGGGTATTACATAATGTTTTATATCTGTGATCGTATTGTGAGGACCTTAATGAACATAAGGCATGTTTTAACCTTCACCTAGTGAAAAATGATACATCAAGAAGAAGAGTGATTCAATTTTCACATATGTATCTAGGGTGTACCAATAGAATGGATATCATCAGTTATATATATAACCATCCATAACTCTATTATATTAACACTGCTTTTCGACCATATCGAATGGATATGTATTCATATCACGGAACATATACATTAATTCCCATTAGAGTGTTGTTCATTTAGCAATTCAATGAAAATTTGGAATATTATTATTATACTAATACTATTTCTTTATAAATGATATATTTTTTGTGGAGGTGATAAACATGTATATAATTATTATGTTGTATGCATAGTCATACGCTATCATTGATGTTAATAAATTCATCTCATTAATCATACAATATAGATATATTTTAGCCTATGATAGTCACTACATGAATATCATAGAAATAAATATGGGAATATTATAGAAAATTATGTTACCCTATTTAAGTACCCATATAAAACGTTCAGTGGATAGTTGTTATAACACTATTTTTTCATATTATATGTGGGTTATTGATAATGATATAATATATTGAGAGAAATATAATAATTATAAATAAAATTTATGTTGACTATTTCTTTTGATAATGATTACCAAGAAAATTATATTGATATTGTGATAGAAATAATTTATTGAATTCTAAAAATGGGAATGGAAAGTTTATAGGGAAGCCTCCATGACCATGTTTCAAATTTTAAATGTTTAGGAAGATCATTTAATTTTATCCGATTAAGTTTTGATATAAATAACATGATTAAGTACCCATAAATAAAATTATTTTATATGAAAAAGGAATGAAATGAAGCAAATAGATATTTTGGAGAAGAAAAAAATTCTTTCAAAAGAAGAAAATTAATTGGAAGAAACAGAAGTGGAAGCGATTGAAGATTTTAAATAATTTAATAAGGATGTTCTCATAGATGTCATTGAGAGAGAAAAATGGGGAGAACATTTATGGTGATGATACTAATATTAATGGTTTAATATATGAAAAGGTGAATATAGATGATTATCTTCAAGTGATTGATGTATAAATATCATAAATAAAGAATAAAAATGGTTTGGTACATGATTATATGAAAAATATAGAGAAATAAATCAAATGGAAATCCGTGTTTATTGAAGAGATTGAAAATATAAAATTTAATAATATGGAAACCTAGGAATTTTTTTTTGATTTAGATAAAATTAGAATAACATGCCTAGATAATTCATGGATTATCTAACATATTTAATGAAGGTGTTAAACAAATCAAGGAGATTAAAGAAGAATACATCGATATGAGAAAATGGTTAAAGGATCCAGAATGAGCTGTGATTACTAAACATTAATTTGTAAGTTTGTTTATATGGGCTATGTAAATGGTTTAGGATAGTTATGGAGATATGATTAACAAGTTATTATATTTCCTAAAAACATATGTATCTTGAAGGATGATGAGGTGTGTTTCTTGATTGTAAAAAAACACTATTTTGTATGAAAAATCAATTGAAACACAATCTATGTAGAAGAATATTGGATTGTGAGAAATCTAAATGATCACAAGTGTTTTAGAAGACAAAAAAGAATAAACCACAAATCCGGTTTTACTGTTTGGGAAATATAGATCATAAAAAAAACCTGAAAATGTAACTTCAGGGAATAGGGAAAAAGGATATATATCAAAATAAAACAATAAACTATGATTTTTCTATAATAACCTGACCTTATATCTTGATTTTTAATTCCCATGTTTAGATTCCCCAAACCCTCAGGCTCATATAGTGAATTATAGAGGCATATGCAAAATGTTGTGGGATAAATGGAAACTATAGGGAATGATTTCTCTGCTAGTAAAAAGTATAAGCCTTGTATGCTCATATGGAAACCTCATTAATGATTCAAATATAATTAAAACACTCACTAGGGAAACACGATATTTATATTACACAAATCTAATATACTAGAAAATATATAGGTTTCTAAAAAACACTATCGAATAAATTCCTGAATAATGGTCTACTATATACACCACTATAACATCAACATAGAAGTAAAAACCACCAATAAAGATGAACATAATCTTCTTTTTACCTATATCATGATCAACTATGTCTACATGTCTACTTTGTTAACCATATATGGGGTGCGAATAAAATCAATAGTATTTCTCCAAGACTTCAACAAAGATCCAAAAAATTATAATTTCAATTGTAAATATAATAAAATATTATAAATTAGAAATATATTTGAACACCAAAACATTTTAATTTATATAATAAATCATTATTTTAATAATTTTCTAAACAAAAACAAATGTTTTTAAAAATGTTTTATTTTTTGAATAATCCCCATTTGTTTATCAAATACATGATCTTTTATTGAACAAATATTTTCTAGAAAAAAAATATTTTCCACATTTCACTTTGATAATAGAATATTTTTTCAAAATAAATGGGAATTATACATTCCTTAAAACAGCATAAAGAAATATTTTAAAAAAAAATCCAAATTAGAAACATTAAAATACATCAAATTTTTATGAAAACATCCATTTAAGAAAAACTATAACGATATGTAATTTAAAAGATTCATTCCATAGAATACAAAAATTTTATATAATCCCAAATATAGAGATTAACTAATGAATTTCCATTATCCATATATATAAACTCATATTAGTGAGAGTGCAACCTTTTTACTTATTATATTCTAAACAACATGCTCACTTTATTGAATGATATAAAAAAAGCCTATTTGTTACCCTAGATTAAAATTTATTTCTATGGGGGAAACGTTGATATTTCAAAAAACCATCTCACCCAATGGTTTTGAATCCCATATTCCCCTAACATGATTCCAAATTCAAAATCACATATCTAAATTCAAATATCAATAACAATAGATGCAAATCAAAATAATAAAATTTTAAAAAATTTCATAATATCAAAATTAAATCACACACAAAAACTCATTCCCTAGTTAAATTCAATTTTAATTTAATAATAGACACATCTATTTCCAATTTATTATAATAAGTTTTTTAAAATTCATAATATCCATTCGAAATACCAATGGTTAATTATACCCTCTTTTTTAAACAAAAAATTAGTTATACAAAAATCATTATTTTACATTTTTTCACAATTCGAAATAATTCTATTAAATTAGTTATAATATATCCCAATACATCAATAAAAAAATAATAAATTAGACTTTATATATCTGAAATTGGATCCACCTATCAAGTCATTTCATTTTCATGATTTCGAATACTCATAACTCCACAATTCATCCCAAGGAGTTTGAATCATTCAGTCTATAAATTTGATGAACAAAACTAGACAATTTCCAAATCACCCAAAATTAAATATTTAACATTGATATCTTTTGATTCAAGAAGAATAAAAAACCATGTGGGAGAGAGCATGAAAACTTGATTAACTGAGAATAGACATTGAACACTAACCTTTTATTTGACATTAATCTAATCAATCCAAAATTGTATCTTGTTATTCTTAGTTGTGAAATCCCAAAAAAATAATCTTCGTAATTATTAATTTAATCATAGGTAAAATGAAAATGTTAAAGTGTCATAAAGTGTTAATTTGGGTATCAAAAGGAAATATATATTAAAATTTATTATGAGAATAGTTAGCTTTGATGGTTAGATAAACTATGAAAATAACAATTCCCCCATAATTGAAAAAAAATCATTATTCATGGTTAGGTCACATGGTTATTCTATCCTTCATAGGATATGGTATAACATATTTATTACCATTAAAAGTTTTTAATATAGTTTGGGAAATCAAGAATCTAACCCTGATTCTCTCCAATATTTTATAAAAACTACAATTTTACTTCAATAAACCCCTATCTCTAATGTGGTAATATAAAAAAATTATAGAATTATAATTCTACCAAAATAGAACTTTTCATCCAAGATATTTCATTGGAATTAATTATCTATGATCAAATCAAGACATTTATACCACATTTCAACATCAATATACCATGTCCCATCATTAATTATCTCATTAAATACAATAATCATCAGCAATGTCCATTTGAATAAAATAGAATTTGTTGTATAAACCATGTTAATACATAATAGCCATGGTCCAGCTAGTCATGGATTGTATTTCTACGATAAATTGGAATGAAGTTATTCCTAGCTTTGTTGTCAATGGAAATAGACATATTTACATGGTTCCAACTATAGGAATATCCTAATAGCAATGATTATACATGTGGAAATAGTCTTATTTACACTGTTTGGATTGTGGATATATGGTTAATTACATGGTTTAAAAAACATTTCTACACCCCATGAAACAATAGATATAGGATCCTAATAAAATGTTAATTTCTAGATATGAAGCCCAGACCACCACTTTCGGACACCAAATCATGAACAACTGCACTATAGAACATTTTTAGTTTTAATATTTTTGTTATATATATATAAACATTGGAAATAAGTAGAAAACCATTACTATAGGTCTTCCCACATACCTTCTATGGGAGAATATTGTTTCTACTATTTCATAGGAATCTTATAGCCACATATTTCATAAATCATGGCTACAAACCATAACTATAGCTACTATTTTAGGTGAACTATGGATATATCCTTGGGATAAAAACCAATAGCCATTGTTTTTTGGAAAATCATTGATATAATTGAGATTTATATCTATGTGTTTTCTATAAAACTTGTCTATTAGAATGTTTTATATCATAAATTCATCCATATCACCCCTAAAAATAAATTATCCTTCTCTAAATTGTTTGGTCACTTTAATCAATAACCTCAATCAGGATCTCTACATAAGATGCAGTGGATAAAAATTATACAAAATAATGTTATAGAATATCAGATGGAAATAATTTATTCTTTAACAATTACAATAAATGGAAAAAATAACCATGACTATAAAAACTTATGTAAGGTAACTTTATAATCACTTCCGTAATCTATTAAATGATTTCAAATCACACAAAATACCATGGAACTAAAATTCTATGTTTCTTGATTGAATGTATCTCTAATCTAGAAGTAAATTTTTGGAACATAGAATTCCCCATCATCAATCCTTAAGGGTTATTATCATTAATGAATTGAAAATTCATAAATAAAACTATCTTTCTGAATGAATAAATTCATTATTAAGAAATTTAGATATATAAAACACATGCATTACTTTGGTTATTTGAGAAATTCTATGAAATATAATGTGTTAAATTTTAAACACCAGTATGTATGTTAACCACTTCTATAAAAAACATGTACAATTATTTATAATATTAGTAAATTAAGGTTTATGATAAAGTCTAATTAATATACATGAAATAAGAAATGGCCTCAACCAGAAGTATTGTCGCTTATGAAGCTGATTTATAAGAGATAACATTACTAGTATTTAACATCGATGAATCCAAAGATGAGATTCAAAAACTATATATTTATAAAAACTATTTATATTGGAATTTCAATTTTATGAATATCATGAACTGAACTATGCTAGCTGAGCCACCCAGGAAAGCATCACCATCACACACTTTACCCATAGGGAGTAAGTTGGTGTAATAAGTGGTTATGAAACTATAACACAATAATATTATTTTTTATTTCATTAAATAATATGATGATTATATTTACCCCCTTTTATTGTTACTTTATCTATGATTATATAATATATTTGATGAAAATTATATTCCTACATGAAGAAATAAAATTTTTACTATTTTTTATAAATATATAGTTTCAACACTCTTTTGATAACCTTAATAATTTTTGAACAAAATGATATATTATTATTCTTATAAAATAATAACTATTTAAATTTAATTGATATTATAATTTAATATAGTCAAATATAGTTTTTATAAGGGTCAAAAGGTGGTCAAAAGAAAAAAACAAGTATTTTATAGAAAATTGGGGTTTTAAAGTGAAAAATATCGTATTTAGTAGAATATTTTTTTAAAATAAATATGAATCTTTAAATTTACACATATAAATTATCCAATGGTGAATTTTACATAATTTTCAAAGATTGTTTAATTTTTTGGTAAAAACTAAATATGGTATTAGTATACATTATGTATTATGACATTATAACAACCCAAAAGTGATGTAACAAATGACATGAAATTTATCCCTGAAAAAATATTGACTTCCACTTTAAAATAAATAGTCTTATAAGTTATTTGATTAATTATATAATTCTTTAATGAATTCTCTAGAACCTATATTATATTATACAATTTTAAAATATATTCCTCATGAATATGACTCACATCTACATAAACAATGTTATTATTTTATGTAATATGGTTCTTAGATATATAAAACAGTGAAACCTACTCTTATTTGGTATAAACCATGTACAAAAACCTCTAAAATGTTTTTTATTTTTATTATTTTACCATCTAGTTTCCAAAACCAATGTTTAGAAATTAATAAATAATTCCCCCTATTTATCTATAAATACCCACCCATACTCACACTTTTATTCACTCAAAACTTATTTATTAGAATTTCTCTCTCTCTATCCATCAATAAAACCCTCCCATGCTGTTTTTAAGCTCTTAATACACTCCTAACATGCATTTAGAAGTGCCCTCTATTGTCAAGGGATCCTCTCCTCTTCCTTTTTATTTTGAGTAATCTATTTTTACTAAGACATTTTATTTGAAACATTTCATTTTGTAATGTTTTTTTACAAAAAAAATTTAGTATCCTTATGATTCTGATGTAATTATAAAACACCCATACTCAAATTAATCGATTCCATGAACCAATATGTACACCTATTATGATACAAATATTATCTCATTATTTTCTATGGCAGAATTTTGTATTGTTAATAAAAAACCCAATTTACACTCAGGGGTATTTAACTATATTTAACCATACATAATTTTATATGTAATTATATTTATATAATCAATAATTCTTAAATATGAGATAAAAAGTGATGAAATATGTTCCTATGTTGTATGATCTATGTCGCACAAAATTGCATGCACATGATATGAATGTCGTGGGTGGGCCTAGAATTATATATCCCACCAATGAATTGTAAAATGTTTTTATCTCTTATATACCATCTATGGTATGGGGAGGTTATCTAAAGCACAAAATTATATGATGTCTTGATGTGTAACATTGACAAGTGCTTATGATTTCTTGTTTTATATTGTTGGAACATACCTACTTATCATGATTTGAGGTTCAAGTTTATGATTGTCACCCCTTTTAGGTAAACTTTATATTTCTCTTGATAAAAATTAATTACATTCATCAGGTTATAAATTGATTATTTCATCACTGAGATTTATAGATTACCCCTTTCTTATGCATTCTGTCAGGTTATCCTGTGTAATTTTGGAAGATAAATTATCATTAATGGAATGTATATAGAGATATTAAATAAGGTTTTCATACTTGTTTCAATATATTATGTTATGAATCTAATTTGAAAAATATATTAGGCCTTTTGATATTTTAGGATTGGGTTATGTCATTCCTTATGTAATAAATAATGAAAAAATGTGTATTAAAAATATAAGTTTTCATGGTTCGCATCAGATAAAGGTGTAGTAATTTTTTTGATTGTAATCATATAACCATATTTAAAGACTTATGGATAAGATTAAACCTGATATAACATCCCTAAATTATGGTAAATTATAGCGTAAATGGTGTCCAATAAATAAATCCATGTCTATATACTACTTGTGGATGTGGATTTGGAAATGTTATACCTAGGGGTAATAAACCCGTAAAGGGAACATTGATAATTAATTTCATCATCACCTATTTATAAATAAAAATGCATTTATGCACACTTAGTTTGACACTTTGGGGTTATTTTATTTGGAAAACTCAAAAGATCCTTTTGAATCATTATGAAGGGAACTTAAATGCCCATAATTTTTTCATATTAGAAAATAGACCACGGATTACATATATTGAAACCCAGAAATTCATAGGGAAAGTAATGTAGGTCATTTATGAGTTATCCCTTCAATGCTAATTTCTTCTCTTTTACATGATCAATAGTTTCAATGTTCTCATTCCAAAATTTCCCTTTATTTTTTTCAATGACTAGAAATAGGAGGAACCAAGTCAAAAACCAATGTAATGGAAAATTATAAAATAATATTATAATCTCAATGAGAGTAAGGGTTTAGAAATTCATGATAATACTTATGCAATTAACTGAAGTTATCAATAGAAACATGAATCAAGGGGAAACCCCACATCCCCAAAGAAAGATAATGTTTCAATTGTGACCTTTATGTGATAAATGCCTCTATTTTTTACTAGATCTTATAATCTGTTAAATATAGAACAATGTATCAATTATATTGAAATATATTATCCATAAATAATTTCTATGAGTAAGAGAATGTTTGGATAGATGTTTATCGTATAGAGGGAGAAACAGAACAATCGTGGACATTGATAACAAATACAAATCCCAAAGAGGAGATTAAAGTGATGAAGTGGAAGGAATTCTGGAAAATGTTTTTCAATAAATATATTCCCCACACACACAATCTTAAAATATAGATAGATTTACTTATCCTAAATAAGAAGGTTACAGAATATATTGGGGCATAGGAGGTGAACTTCAAAATACAAGATCGTCACATCTCTATTTTTTCATTAACTCCAAAACTAAATTTTTCAACTTATTTAGTGTGTTAAATATGAATATATGAATATCTATTGTTATTTGAGAATTTTATTTCTATAAGGAAATTGTCCAATGTTCCCTCAAAGATGAGATGGAGATCAGTGTATCTCACAGGTCTAATGGGTTAGGAGATAAGAAGTGGAGAATGGATTTTAATTATAGTGGTATGTTGAAGAAATCTTATGGGGGAAAGCAATTTGAACATTCCACTTGTAAAATGTATGGGAAGAAGAATCCCAAAAATTTCCTTAATGGGACTGGAAAGGTGTGGGAAAGAAGGACACCTATATAGAGAACGGTGATGGGAGAAAACCAATCATTTTATAGGAGAATGGAATTATATAATAAACCCTTATCCCATTATCTAATGTTTCAACTACAAGGAACATGGAGAATATGAGAATAAATTCACCAAGTCAAGGGATCACAACGACAACTGATGCTAATAACCTCAAATTCATAGTGAGAAATAGAGAGATTATTCCCTCAAGACTACTAAGTTGGATCCCAAAAATTGTGTGGTTACATGTACACTAGGTATTCATTAAAAAATATAAAATATACTATTTGATTTTTGTAACACCCCAATCTTCCAAAATACACTTCTCTTTGAATAATACAGTAGCGTGTATTGTACCCAACTTCGAGTTCTAACACACACCACAACCAATCAAACTAGCCGTTATGAATTGTAATACCCACTTTCTAAAATATTATACATTTTATCTTTCATAATTGGATTCATTTTTGGATTCGGAATATCGAAATTATCTTAGGGTGAATTTTTGGTACTTTTCTGATAACTTTCATATTTTAATGAATAGTGAAAATTACTAAATTTTAATTAAAAACAACTTTTTAATCAAAATAATTAATAGTGATAAATTATGAATTTTAGTGGTTTTAAAATATATTTAGAATATATTTTTACAATTTAATCCAATGTTGTTTATTGGACATAATTTCACATTTAAACCGGACATAAACAAGTGTCAATCTTTTAATAGTTATTGTTTCTTAAAAACACTCTTTTTGTTTTGACAGTGGGAATTAATTTTAAATTAATAAGTACAACTTCTATGTTTTGAATTTGGTAAAATATAATTCATTATTTAATTCGGAATATCAAAATTATCTTAGGGTAAATTTTTGGTATTTTTCTGAAAACTTTTAATTTTTGATGAATAGTGAAAAACACTGAGTTATAGTTTAAAAACGAATTTTTATTTAAATAAATATTTATTTTATTTAAATTATTTAATGTCAAAATAGATACATAATACCTATATAAGTTCAATTTAATTCCTTGGAGTTGGCTTATAATAATTTTTGATATATAAAAATTTCATTGAACTTTTCACCGTCTTTTACCCACATCTTAGGAGCATTTGAAAATTCACATAAAACTTAATTTTACCACTTTTGTGATCTGAATTTAGAAAATAAAAGAGACACGGTTAATATCAAGGAGTAAAATGTGGTTCAATGAGATGAAAATAATTTTTGGTGAATAGTAACTTTTTACTTTTATTTACCACGGTTAAAAGTAAATAGGGTAATTATGGGTAAAAATGATATTAATATTACCCTCACACATGTCCTAATTCTATTAGAAAAGTTTATATCAACCAAATACAACCTTAGGATTAAAATATTATCATTTAGGTCCACTTGGATTAGATTAGGACATTTATTATTATTTAATTCAAAGAAGAGTTAAAAAAGTTAAAATCAAAGTTTAATAACTAAAACATTTTTAATATGGCGTTTCACATAAGATAAATTATATTATAAATATTCATTAGAAAGATAAAACTATTTCCTACATCATGTTATTTTATTTATAATTTTTAGACATTAAATAGATAAATTTATTTATGACACAATGAGGATGGAGTAATTACCTTATTCATGAAAGAATAAAATAAATTGTATTATAAATATTAAAATAAATATAATTTCAATGTTTTTAGGATATCCACGAATTTTCTAGGTGAATATGACATGATAGTATTGATTAAATGTATTTTTTTGAAGTAATCATGTTGTTATTATTTATGAAAAAATACCAAATAGTGTCAAAATTGACATAAAATAGCTTTTAAAATAAATATTATATTATTAATTGATATAATTGTCCTAAAAATCTATGGTTTGGTCAAAATACTTATATAATAATATATATGATATTAATGAACCAATTGGGGTTCTATTGGCAGTGTATAGTAAGATTATTAACCATATAGTGTAAGAATATAAGAAGACACGATAAAAGTTAAATTATTTAACTTAGAGTTAAATCTAAATGATAAGGTTAAAATGGTAACATAAACTTGTCTAAAACCTATTGGTTGAGTTTTTTTCGACCTATCCCCACCTTAGAGTTTAAATAATATACTTTGGAGCCATTAGAAACTGAATATGAATTTATTATAAAATACTATTTTAAGTTTTTCCTAAGGTTCCCCTCACCCCTCTTATAAAAGGGCACCCCCCTTCTCTCTAATTCACACCTTCTAAGCCATTTGGCTCGGCCAAACCCTGCCCAAATACCCTATCAAATATCCTAACTTCATCATATAGGCCTTAGTTTAATCAGAAATTCAACCTAAGGATCCCTTTTGATCAATTCAAAAGGAAGAACCTGAAGAATATGAGGCTAAACATACCCTCGACTAATGGAAAGTGAAAGGTAAGGGGTTTTCATCTCACTCTTTATTTCCGTGAGATTTGTACCATATTTCCACTATTACCTTTTTTGTGGTTTATGTACTTCCCATAATTGTATTATTTGTGTAATACATGTTAATTTATGTGTATCTACATATTCATTGTATGATACCTCTTTCATGGGGTGTTTGTTTCGCAAGTTACCAAATTGGTAAGGGTTTATTTCACAATCTCTTCATTATCCGAGGTTGTTTATACATAATTATCTACTAGGACCTCTTTATCATCCACATCCATGTTTCTTAAAAATGTATTTCAAATAATTCTTACTATTTTACAGAATATGGGTTAAAGTCATTTATACCCTAGTTTGAATTTTTATAAGAAGTTTATAAAGGAATCTTTCTGTCATTTTCCAAACAAGGTCCTTTTTAACCTTTTCGACAGAATTAAGGTAAGAATGCATTTTTTTAACTTATACGGAGGCTGCGACTATTTTCCACCGTCATAAAATCTTTAAATCTTCCCTTAAAATCTTATAAGAATATTTTCAAAGTATATGTTTTCTTTTATAATTATGTGACTTTTAAATGATTTCAAAAAAAGAGATATTTCTCTCAAATAGTTTTGATTTCATCTATATCAAGATCCTTTGATAAAATTTACACTTGTTTGAAGTTGATTTATTATGATACAAATCTTCCATATTATATTTAAGGTTTTTTGATATGTTTGACTATGGATGAGTCATTTTTATGCCATTAATGGCTTATGATTAATGTTTTGGAATTTCATATGCTAGTTTTAATACGAATGTTTATGTTATATTTCATCTTCTTCTTAAGATGAATGTGTCGGACTAGTATGTTCTAGGTTGGGGACCAGTAAAAGTAATCCCTCCAGGTTGGGGTCTGGTTACAGCAGACAATCCGGGTTGGTGCCCGGTTATTAGAGGCACTCCGAGTTAGTGTCCGGTTATTAGAGGCACTCTAGGTTGGTGTCCGGTTATTAGAGGCACTCCAGGTTGGAGTCAGGTTATAGAGGATCTCCAGGATGGATTCCGGTTATAGAGGATCTCCTGGTTGGGTTCCGGTTACAGTTATCCCTTAGGTCATGACATGAGGCCCTGACACAGAAATTAAAGTTCGGCATTATGCATTCCATCATTATGAAAGTGGTTATTGATATTGCATGTGATTATTCGACTAGTATAATATCCATGTGAATAAGTAAATGGAATTATTTCTTTTTTTTTCTACCATATTATGCTGAAGTTCACGTTTAAAAGGCTTTTGTTTTATTTATACATTGCCTTAAATTTTTATGCTTATTTTTGAAAGTTTTCACTGTATTGCTTACCCTTACGGAGCATTTGAGCTCACCCGTTTCTATGTTTTATTTTCCCAGTATTCCAAGAAGTGTATTGTGATTGATATGTAGGGTTAAGCCAAGGGAATAATGGCATTCATAAAGGATTATTTATGTTGTTTTGTATGTAATGTAACATTCAAGTATGTAATCTATTTTCCAAGACTGCTAAACTGATCGGTCCTTCGGGACTTGATTCCTTGTAATCATGCCAATGTATTAAAATAATTCACCGAATCTGGGTAACTGGGGTCGGGGGTGTTATAGTTGGTATCATAGGATGTTTAGCAATAACCTTGGAATCTATATTTAGATGAACTCTAATTAGATAACATTACCCTAAGATAGACTTTGAGGATTAGTATAGAAGAACATCCTAGAATTTTGATAATGTAAAGATTTTGTGAGTTTTCCAAGAAAATACATCCCTGTCTGGATACGAGTAGATAGAGGCGGCTCTGGTACAAATGTACCTAGGGGTAAAACCTGAAAACACCGCTTTAAGATTGACTCGAACGAGAGCTAGTGCACGAAAACGGGCCTTGCTGCACTCTTGGTTACGAAACTCCCAGGGGATATGCTTAGGATAATTCTCATTTTCTTTACAAACCATTATGAAGGGATTATGAGTATATACATACTCAAAGAAATTTTTTTATGATTATGGATTATATCCATAAAATGTTTAATTTATGTTAAGTGTTTTACAAGCTCGAGATTAGTTATTTCTATTTATAAACTAATCTAGTGTATTCCATTGTTTAGAAATGGAGCCCAATAGAAGGAATGAGAACTCCAGCAATACACATGCTCCAAAGAGTAAGAAGGATCATATCTTTCATGGTCCTAAGACAGAATTTAGAAGGGAAATAGTCTCCCATGTATTATCATCATTTGAAGAAATAGTATCAGGTGTTGATAAGATAAGTAAAGAATTCTCAGAGTCCTATGGCTTTGAAGGGAAGACAGAGAAGAAAAGGATGGTAGAGAGAAGGACAGATAAAGGGAAGAAGGTAAAGAAGGATTTTCCCATATGTGATAAATATGGAAAGAATCACCTTGGAAAATGCTTGAAGGGAATGAGAGTATGTTATAAGTGTGGAGAAAAAGGACACGAAGTACGTGGCTTCAAGTGTAAAAAAAAGGTTTCAAATATACAATGCTTCATCTACAAGGAGTTGGGATACTACGCGAACCAATGTCCAAATCATTAGAGTAGGCCCCAAATGATTCTATTGGATAATAATGAAGTTATGATACAACCTCATATGAAGAAAAATGACTAGTGTTCTTATTTTTTTATTATAGTATTATTTAATTTGAGTGTTGTATCAACAATGTACTGGTTATAATAATTATTGAGTATATAAGGATTGTACTGCAGTACTATTTTATTAAGGACTTGAGATTGTGTGGAACCAAGAAAAGTGACTCAATAGCAGGTTATTTTTTTTGAAAATATATGGCTGAGAGAAAGATAAACCATAATATGGTTCTGATACCGAGGTAGTGATTTTGGAATAATACAAGATGGATTTGGATAAATTATATTGGATATTCTTGACTACCTTGAAAATGATTAATGATATTTAATCATTGGAGTTTACAACATTTTTGGATAGAAGGAATATGTCCAGTATTCTATAAAGAATAAGGGATCATGAATGTAATCAATAAGGTTTTATGGTAATTCAGGATGTTACCATATTTTAAAATAATACACGGTGAAGGTGTTCACATGTTATTACATGGAAAAAAGGATCTTCATTGTGTTTAACATCCTTATAAATCTTGGAATGTGAGTTTGGATAGTAGTATTTTGGATATGTCTAATGGTTGGAATGTATTAAGTTTGAAATGGTATTTTTGGATTTTTATAAAAGGATAACATGCAGACCGTGTGACAACCCGTCACGTCGGACAAAGCTGCGAGAATCGAACCCACAGCCATAGTGTGATTGGGATTTATCACCTACTACTGGACTACGTGAAGTTCCTTGATGGTATAATGTAGTTTCTTTTTTTAAAGGGTCTGATACGTGAATTATAAATTCATTATATTTGGAACCCTATACGATTAGGATAAATAGAGTATTTTTGAGTTGTATTATGTTTTG
Source organism: Viscum album (assembly GCA_963277665.1). Classification (NCBI taxonomy): domain Eukaryota; kingdom Viridiplantae; phylum Streptophyta; class Magnoliopsida; order Santalales; family Viscaceae; genus Viscum; species Viscum album. The sequence continues at coordinate 792,949,138 of OY728120.1, forward strand.
GGGTGAAAGATGAGTTTGTGGTATAAATTTCTTAATGGATAAAAATATAATTATAAAGTAAGTATATATCCTTATGATATTAGCCAATCTCATAAATAAATTCCTCATCATTAATAAAAGGAACTTAGATCAAAAATGTTTTCCTAGATGGTACCTTAGATCATCACAAATTTATGGCTTTGTGATTGTTGTCCTTTTCATAGCCATGTTCTCTACCAATCTCCATCAGATATTGATTTTTAAATTTCTCTTCCATATCCATATTTTCCTACATGTAACCTTAGTATGTGTTATTTTTAGTAACCTTCATACTACCACTCTTTATTTTAAATAGAGGCCTCATTAATCCATTTTTCGATGTGGGATTTCAACTAAGATATTTTGAAATGTCAACCCCATGTTTCGAATACCGAGCTAAAATTGTGAGGACGCAATTTATTGAAGGTGGGGAGAATGTAACACCCCAATCTTCTATGGTATGCTTCTCTTTGAATAATACAGTAGCGTGTGTTGTATGCAACTTCGAGTTCTAACACACACCACAACCAATCAAACTAGCCGTTATGAATTATAATACCCACTTTTTGAAATTTTATACATTTTATCTTTCAAAATTGACTTCATTTTTGGATTCAGAATATCGAAATTATCTTAGGGTAAATTTTTGGTACTTTTTTGATAACTTTCAGATTTTGATGAATAGTGAAAATTTCTAAATTTTATTTAAAAACAAAATTTTTAATCAAAATAATTAATAGTGATAAATTATGAATTTGAGTGGTTTTAAATTATATTTAGAATATATTTTCACAATTTAATCCAATGTTTATCATTGGACATAGTTTTACATTTAAACTGGACATAAACAAGTGTCAATCTTTTGAAAGTTATTGTTTCTTGAAAACACGCTCTTTGTTTTGACAGCGGGAATTAATTTTAAATTAATAAATGAAACTTCTATGTTTTGAATTTGGTAAAATAGACTTCATTATTGAATTCAGAATATCAAAATTAGCTTAGATTAAATTTTTTGTATTTTTCTGAAAACTTTTAATTTTTGATGAATAGTGAAAAATACTGAGTTATAGTTTAAAACCAATTTTTTTAAATAATTATTTATTTTATTTAAATTATTTAATGTCAAAATAGATACATAATACCTATATAAGTTCAATGTAATTAATTGGTGTCGGTTTATAATAATTTTAGATATATAAAAATTTCATTGAACCTTTCACCATCTTTTACCCACCTCTTAGGAGCTTTTGCAAATTCACATACAACTTAATTTTACCGCTTATGTGACCAGAATTTTGAAAATCTGAGATACATGGTTAATATCAAGGAGTAAAATGCGGTTCAATGAGATGAAAATAATTTTTGGTGAATAGTAACTTTTTTACTTTTATTTACCACAGTTAAAAGTAAATAGGGTAATTAAGGGTAAAAATGATATTAATATTACCCTCACACATGTCCTAATTCTATTGGACAAGTTTATCTTGACCAAAAAAAAGCTTAGGAATAAAATAGTATCATTTAGGTCCACTTGGATTAGATTAGGAAATTTATTATTATTTAATTCAAAGAAGAGTTAAAAGAGTTAAAATCAAAGTTTAATAACTAAAACATTTTTAATATGGGGGTTTACCTAAGATAAATTTGATTATAAATATTAATTATAAAGCTAAAAATATTTCCTACATCATGGTAGTTTATTTAAAATTTTTAGACATTAAGTAAATAAATTTATTTATGACACAATGATGATGCAGTAATTGCCTTATTCATGAAAGAATCAAATAAATGGTATTATAAATATTAAAATAAATATAATTTCAAATTTTTTATGATATCCAGGAATTTTCTAGGAGAATATGAAATTCTAGGATTAATTCAATGTATTTTGTTTTAAGTAATCATGTTTTTATTATTTTAACAAATAATACAAATACCAAATAGTGTCAAAATTGACATAAAATAGTTTTTAAAACAAATATTATATTATTAATTGATATAATGGTCCTAAAAATCTAAGGTTTTTCCAAAAGACTTATATAATAATATATATGACATTAATGAACCAATTGGGGTTATATTGGTAGTATATAGTAAGTTTATTAACCATATAGAGTAAGAATACAAGAAGACACGGTAAAAGTTAAATTATTTAACTTAGAGTTAAATCTAAATGATAAGGTTAAAATGGTAACCTAAACTTGTAAAAAACCTATTGGTTGAGTTTTTTTAGACCTATATCCACCTTAGACTTTAAATAATCTACTTTGGATCCATTATAAACCAAATATGAATTTATTATAAAATAATATTTTAAGTTTTTCCTAAGGTTCCCTCACCCCTCTTATAAAAGGGAACCCCCCTTCTCTCTAATTCACACCTTCTAAGCCATTTGGCTCGGCCAAAACCTACCCAAATACCCTCTAAAATATCCTCCCTTCATCTTAGAGGTCTTAGTTTGATCAGAAATCCAACGTAAAGAGCCCTTTTGATCAAATCAAAAGGAAGAACCCGAAGAAGAGGAGGCTAAACGTACCCTCGACTAAAGTAAAGTACAAGGTAAGGGGTTTTCATCTCACTCCTTATTACGGTTAGATTAATACCATATTGCCACTGTTACCTTTTGTGTGGTGTATGTACTTCCCATAATTGTATTCTTTGTGTAATACACTTTAATTTATGTGTATCTAAATATTCATTGTATGATACCTCTTTCATGGGGTGTATGTTTCGTAAGTTACCAAATTGGTAAGGGTTTATTTCACAATCTCTTCATTATCCGAGGTTGTTTATATGCAATTATCTACTAGGACCTCTTTATCATCCACATATATGTTTATTAAAAATTTATTTCAAAAAATTCCTACTATTTTACAAAATATGGTTTAAAGTCATTTATACCATTGTTTGACTTTTTATAAGAAGCTTATAAAGGAATATTTCTATCATTTTCCAAACAAGGTCCTTTTTAACCTTTTTGACAGAATGAAGGTAAGAATGTATTTTTTAACTTATACAGTGGGTGTGGCTATTATCTGCCGTTATAAAATCTTTGAAGCTTCCCTTAAAATCTTATAAGAATATTTTCAAAGTAAATGTTTTCTTTTATAATTATGTGACTTTTAAATGATTTCAAAAAAAGAGATATTTCTCTCAAATAGTTTTGATTTCATCTATGTCAACATACTTTGATAAATTTTACACTTGTTTGAAGTTGATTTATTATGATACAAATCTTCCATTTTATATTTAAGGTTTTGTGATATGTTTGACTATGGATGAGTCATTTTTATGCCATTAATGGCTTATGATTAATGTTTTGGCATTTCGAATGCTAGTTTTAATACGAATGTTTATGTTATATTTCATACTCTTCTTAAGATGAATGTGTTGGACTAGTATGTTCCGGGCTGGGGACCGGTAAAAGTAAGCCCTTTGGGTTGGGGTTCGGTTACAGCAGACCCTCCGGGTTGGTGTCCGGTTATTAGAAACACTCCGGGTTGGTGTCCGATTATTTGAGGCACTCCGGGTTGGAGTCAGATTACAGAGGCTCTCCGGGATGGAGTCCAGTTACAGAGGCTCTTCGGGTTGGGTTCCGGTTACAGTTATCCCTTAGTTCATGACATGAGGCATTGACACAGAAATTAATGTTCGGAATTATGCATTCCATCATTATGAAAGTGGTTATTGATATTGCATGTGATTATTGGACTAGTAGAATATCCATGTGAATAATTAAATGGAATTATTTCATTTTATTTATGCCATATTATACTGAAGTTCAAGTTTAAAAGGATATTGTTTTAGTTATACATTTACTTAAATGTTTATTCATATTTTTGAAAGTTTCCACTACATTTATTACCCTTACTGAGCATTTGAGCTCACCCCATTCTATGTTTTATTTTCCCAGGATTCCAAGAAGTGTATTGTGATTGATATGCAGGGTTAAGCCAAGGGAATACTGGTGTTCATAAAGGATTATTTATGTTGTTTTGTATGTAATGTAACATTCATGTATGTAATCTATTTTCCAAGACGGCTAAACCGATTGGTCTTTCAGGACTTGATTCCTTGTTAACATGCCAATGTATTAAAATAATGCACCGACTCTGGGTAACTGGGCTCGGGGTGTTACAATTTTTCTTAAACACATTCTTTTATATCATGAATTTTTAGTAGAACTATTAAAGAACCACCTCAAAACATGGATGTGGAGATATTAGTGAAACTGGAATATGAGGAAATTATTGAATCCAAAGTATATAACTTATCCGCTATCAATATTTGTGGGATAAACTTCCCAGTGAACCTTGTGATAATCCCTTCATCAAAGTACAATTCAATTGTTGGTATGTATTGAATTACTTTTAATAAGGATAACATAAGTTTTATAGATATGGAAATCACCCTAAATACCATGAATCACCCTCTAGTTCAATACAAGTATATGGAAGAGGAATAATCTCACTTGGTATCATCATCTATAGAATGTATATTATTTCCTTATGAGAAATAATATCTAGCTCAATTGACTAAGTCTATTGAAATGATTATTCTTGATGACACACCCATTGTAACAGAATGTAATGACCCGCCAATTCTCATTGGTTTGAGAGTACAATGATTCATTAATAGGCCTTAAGCGATATCCCCAAGATTCCAAAGGCTGGAAATAAATGCCGAAGGGTCTCAAGTATAAGTGGGGGACGATTTACCCTTTAAGAAATAAACCCATCCATTAACCATTCACTATATGTTGCATGAACAAACTAAAGACCAACCAACAACTTCATTTAAATTAAACCACATCAGAGTACACAAAAACGGAAAACCAAACCAAACATCAAAATACACAGCGGAATAACAACTCAAGACTCTAAAAAAACACTAATACTTCGTGCTCCATAAGCTCCAAGCTCCACATCATCTCCCAAGCATCACCACGAGCCACTAGAAATAAGATGTTTTACCTTTACCTATGTCCTGGAATACAACATCTACAAAAGAACCAACATGCCAAAGCAGGGGTGAGTATAAAACTCAGTAGGTTTTCGCCAATGACTTCCTTACTCATGCCACTAGGATAGAAGAGTTATCCACAGTTATATAAAAACAGATTATATAAAACATTTTCTCAAAATCAGTTTATAACTAAATATAAAAAAGTTTCCAAAACCATTCATACTCAAAAGTGTCTAAGTTCAAGTGAAATCAAATTTTCAATAAGTTATTTTTCTAGAAAAATAACCAAACAAGCTTTCGAACCATTTCACAAACATCCCGTTTTGGCATACCCAACCATTTCACAACCTATGAAAACAACCATGCATGCTTCGTTATGACAGTTCCGTACTCATGAGCGGTTTATCGTCAATCTACCAAGTCGTCACAAGGTAATTGTTTCCCCTATGTTCCATTACACCTTTGGCACCGAGCACAAGGTCATATTTCAACCAAGCCTCATACAATGCATTATGAACACACACTATAAATTTCCAAAAAGCATGCCAAACCATCCTTTCAATAAAACACCTTTTATTGAAAACCATTTTCCATCCAAACCGAGTGTGTTCAACAATTCAAACCATTTCACTAAAGCTGCCTTTTTATTGAAAACCAAATCCATCAAAACCATTTCAATAAAACACCATTTTTATTAAAAACCCAATTCTCATCAAACCATTTACAATTTCAGTAATTTATTAATTTAAAATCAACATTTTAAATTCAAATAGCCAAGCCACTTTACACACAATTCTCCAAGATTTCACAATTTCATCAAAACCATAAATCATCACTAAAGAAGATTTATTCCATACTTTTTAAAATCAATTCCATTAAAATAACCAATTTGAAAATAAGAAAACCAATTCTAACAAGAGGAGTTGAGAGTGAAGCCACCTACCTCAACAAAAAGGGCGAAACCAAGCCACGACCGAAGAACGCTCAAGAACACCGAGTCAAAACTCCAAAAACCCTCATTAGATCTCTTCTCATAACACAACCAAGACTAAATTTTGTCATATTTGGCATCCATACCCTTATATATTCCCATAAAGAGCATAGATCTATGAAAAAGAGAGAATAAGAGAAGTATATCTAAGTAGATCCGAGAAACTGATCAAGAACAATCACATACCATAAGAATCCGACATCGATTCGCCAAGAGAAGACTTCGGATCAACTCCGGAATTATTGGGAGAAGTCTTACCACCTTCAAGGGAGAGTAATCCTGAGTTAGGGCCACTTAGGAGGTTTAAACAAGGAAATTAAAGGAAAAACGAGTTAGATCCACAATTTTAGGATCTAACTTTATGTGACCGCAGGGTTAGTCCGCACGGTTTGAAAAACCATGTGCTAACCGTGTTTTAGCTTATGCCTTGCCCACCATTCACGCACGGCCTCATCGCATGTTTTCCCTTAACCGTGCGCCAATCGTGTGAAATCCACTCCCTCCTTAGTCAGACACGCATGGTTTGGCCGCACGGTTTGACAAACCGTGCGCCGACCGTGCGCCTTCCCCTTTGCTTCAAACATCACTCCAGGATCTCCTGATTCTCCCATACACCACCCATAACTTTTGAAACCAAGAAAAGCATCAAGTAAGGGTTACATACCAGAAACTAGGGGTACTAAATTCTCCCCACTATTGGCCTTTCTGTCCCCAAAAAGTAGAAAACTATTGCTTGACCAAAAGAGTTCTGGCTACTGCTCCTTCATTTCTTTCTCGCGTTCCCAAGTCTTTTCCTGAAACTGATCATGTTGCCACAAAACCCGCACTAGGCCGATTCTTTTTACATGCAAGACATTATCCTGCCTATCTTCAATGCGCACCAGAAAATGTACCAATAAAGCATCTGGATCCAGGTCAACGTGATCCCATCTGATCACATGGTCAAGATCAGGTTGATACATCTTCAACTGAGATACATGGAACACATTATGCACTGCATTGAACCGTGGTGGTAATGCCAACTGATACACCACCTCTCCAACCTGTTCCAGTATCTCAAAAGGGACTATATATCAAGGAGATAATTTTCCCTACTTCCCAAAACGACATTGTCCATGTCTTGGAGAGATTCTCAAAAAGACGTGATCACTCACTGCAAACGACAACAGTCTTCGACGATGATCCACATAAGATTTATGATGAATCTGAGACGTCTCCATCCTCTTTATAATCAACCGAATCTTCTCCATTGTTTCTCGGAAAAGGCTCGTCCCAACTAGTGAAGTTTCACCAGTTTCCACCCAGCATAGTGGAGAACGACAAGGACGCCCATACAATGCTTCAAATAGAGCCATGCATATCGAGGCCTGATAACTGTTACTGTATGATAACTCCACTAAGGGTATATGCTCCTCCCATGAGCCACAAAAATCCATTACACAATCCCGAAACATGTCTTCCAACGTCTGTATCATCCTCTCAGATTACCCATCCGTCTAAGGATGATACGCCGTGCTCATAGTTAACTGAGTCCCAAGGGCTTATTGTAAGGATTTCCAGAAACGAGATGTGAACCTCAGATCTATATCTTAGATGATAGACACTGGTACGCCATGTCTCTTTACCACTTCTCGGATATAGATTTTTTAAATATCTTCCACTATATGAGTTTCACGAATCGGGATAAAATGGGCCGACTTGGTTAGACGATCCACTATCACCCAAATGACATCGTGTTTCCGAACCGTTCTTGGAAGACTTGTAACAAATTCCATTGCTATCTGCTCCCATTTCCACACTGGGATAGGTAAAGACTGTAACATACCATCTAGTATTTGATGCTCTACTTTAACCTGCTGACAAGTTCAGCATTGTGAGATGAAGTCGACCACCTTCCTTTTCATGCCGCTCCACCAAAACTGTGCCTTTAACGCCTTACACATCTTCTGTGTACCAGGATGTACATCCCATCTTGAATGGTGGTAAGCATGAAAGAGTTGTTACTGAAAAACCATGGGTACAACCATCTGATCTCTAAAACACAAAACTGAACCCCCATCAAGTTTCTAGCCATCAATGGTCTCCCCACCATTGAGTTTTGAACTCATTACCAGACATTCCACATCAGATGTTTGTGCCTCTTTGAAAACTTTTACCAGATCAGGAATAAGAGTAGATGAAAAGAAAACCACAACATCACCTCGTTCTTCACATTCCACATGAATGTCGGCTAATACCGACATCAAATTCCATTCATCTGAAGCTTCCTTTACCAACTGAGCACACGAATTCCTGGTTAATGCATCAGCCACCGAATTTCCCTTACCCGGTGCATACATTAAGTCAAAGTCGAGTATTTGAAGATAATCCATCCATCTCCTCTGCCTCATATTCAAATATCACTGTGAGAAAATGTGATTCAATATTTTTTGATCCATAAACACAGTAAATTTCTCACCAAAGAGATAATGTCTCCATGTTTTCAAAGCATGGACGACTGCAACCAACTCTAAATCATGTGTTGGGTAATTTTTCTCATGCACCCTCAATTGCCTTGAGCCAAAAGAAACCACATGGTATCCTTGCATGAGAACACAACCCAACCCTGTTCCCGAAGCATCACAATACACCACGTATCCTTGACCTAATTCTGGAAAGATTAGGATATGTGATGATATAAGGATAACTTTCAACTCTTGAAAAGATCTCTGACATTCATCAGTCCATTGAAATGAAATGTTCTTCTTTTTCAATTCTATCATAGGCAATGATATTTGTGAGAAGTCACAGAAAAAGTGTCGGTAATAACCATCTAGACCAAGAAAAATTTGTATTTCAAAGACATTATTCGGCGGTTTCCAAGAAAGAACAACTTCTATCTTTTCTGGATCCACTGAAACGCCTTTCTCAGAAACAACATGGCCTAGAAAACGTACCTCTTTTATCCAAAGATTACACTTTGATAATTTGGCATACAAATGATGGTCTCTCAAGATTTCCAACACTATGTCCAAGTGTTGCTCATGCTCAACCCTTGTTCCTAAATACACCAATATGTCATCCACAAACACCACAACAAAAGAATCCAGATATTGCTGAAATATCTGATTCATCAAATCCATGAAGACCGCTAGTGCATTAGTTAGACCGAAATACATGACTACATATTCGTAGTGGCCATATTTTATTCTGAAAGCTATCTTTGGAATATCCTCCTTCTGAACCCGCAATTGGTGATATCCTGATTGCAAGTCAATCTTGGAGAACCACTGAGCTCCCCTTAATTTATCAAACAGATCATCAATGAATGGAAGGGGATATCTATTCTTTATCGTAACTTGGTTAAGTTTACAATAATCAACACATGGACGAAGAGTTCCATCTACTTTCTTTACAAACAAAACTGGTGCTTCCCATGGAGAAACGCTTGGCCGAATGAAACCCTTGCTTTCCAGCTCCTCTAACTGCACTTTAAATTCCTTTAACTCTGTTGGTGCCATCCTATAATATAGAAGTGAGATAGCACTGGTCCCCAGAAGGAGATCAATCGTAAACTCCACTTATCTTATAGGTGGTAATCCTGAGAAGTTTTTAGTAAAAACATCAGTAAATTTATCCACCACAGCTGGAAAAATATTTTCCTCACTCTCTTCTAATGATTCCAAAGTCAACGCTGCCAATTGGTAAGAGTTCGTTCCTACCGTTGGTTCCAACATGCTCTTTGTGCCTTTCTTTACCATTCTCTCTCCTCTAAAGAGATGCTCCATGCCGTCCTCAGTCGTGAAACTATCCATTCTCTTATAATAGTCGATGTGAGCCTTAAACCTTGTCAACCAATCCATACCCAGGATTATATCATATACATCCATATTCAACTTATAGAAGTCCCATTTTAGCTCAGTTCCATAAACATTTATAGCACAGGCTCTACAAACAAGGTCTTGACATTCCCTTTCACCAAGAGGAGTTTGCAGTTTCAAGATAGAAGGAATCATTTCCAGTTTTAAACATTGCAAATCAACAATACGAGAATCAAGAAAGGAATGCGATGCACCAGTATCGAACAACACTTGCATGAGGGTAGAATTCAAAAGAATCGTACCTCTCACTGTAGATGGTCCAGACTGGTCATCTACCATCATCTGCTCGGATCCATACAATTTCTTTGTTGCTGCACTTTGATCCTTATTGCCTTGTTGAGATTGCCCTACTCGAGGAGTCATGATATTTTGAGAATCACTATGGCTAGCTCTGTTATGTTGAAGAGACTGATCCTGCTGTCCTCATCCTGTCGATGCATACGATGCTTGCGATACCTGGAAAGTGTCTCGAACACCCGACCGTGGAGCACTGCGACAATATCACCGAAGATGCCCAGTCTTTTTTCAATTGTGGAATGATCTCAATGGTGTTGTACATTCTTGTTTCATGTGATCAATCGCGCCACACTGAAAGAAACCTGCTTTGCTCTGGGGTCGTAGAGGAAGGTTGACTAATCTCGCCGTCTAGTTCTAATTCTCACTCCCACCTTGGAAGTATGTGTCCCTATTCTGCTTGTTCCCAGCATTAGAGTTACCACCCATTCCCATGGGTATCATTATGCCTCCTCTTATCAATCCCGATATATCACGTTCAACAACCGTTGATCTTTTCACCATCTCTATATAATCCGTAATACAGAGCACCACAATCTTCGATCGAATCTCTTTCCTTAGCCCCGATTCGAAGATGCGTGCCTTCAAAAAATATCTTGTCGTAATCTCTGGTGAAAAACGGACAAAATTCATGAACTTAGCCATATACTCTATGACAAAGAGGCTCTCCTATTTCAAGCTGAAGAAGTTTGTCATTTTCTGGATCTTGAACGTTTGAGGATAGAATTGTTTGTTAAACAATTCTTAAAAATCCTCCCATGTAAGGCCTTCATCCAATTTACCATGCACCGCTAAATCCCACCAGTGAAGTGCAAGATCCTAGAGCATATACGTCGCTAGCTTTACTTTCAGCTCCACTGGTGTGCCGATGAAATCGAATATACGATTCTTCTTTCTTAGCCAGACCTCCGCCTTCTCGGGTTCAGCATCACCCCTAAAGTTAGGTGTATTTTGTTTCATGAACTAGATGGTATGATCCACATGTCATGGATCATTCCTTTGATTCCCTGTATCCACATCTTTAAAGGGTTGGAAAATACTCTAGACTAGCTCATGGTTCACATGTGGTTCAGGTGAAACCACATTCTCCGCAGCTTCTTCGGGTTGGTTTCGATGATGCCTACCAGGCGCCATTTTCTAAACCAACAACAAACTCCGTCAATCTCACTCTCTAGAAACTGTTGGCTTAGCATTTCAAATTCTATCACATCAACTATCACAAAATTGTTCTCCAATAACCTTTTTCCATGTTCAACCAATTTTGAAAACATTCAACAAACTTTTTTAAAATCAATCGATTTTCAAAATACACCAAATACCCTGTTTTCAAAGTCTTTCATTTGAAAATCAATTCTGCATATTTTATAAAATTTACATCTTTGTACAAAATCATAACTCATTCCTCACCATTGAGATATGAAATCCTAGTGGGAAGTCAGTCCTCTACAATGCATGTCATGCTCCTCTCAGTGGATAAACCCACGACAATGAGATTTCCAACATCCTAGAAGTGTATCCAAAACAATTATGTACCCAACACCCCGGTAACATGAAGTTTAGCATAAACGGGTTAGCTACGTCCTTTTATGCTATACATTTCATGTTCTGAAAATCCTAATCGTGTCTAAGATGACCACCCAAGGAATTGACAAGAAGGAATTTTAACTCCAAGACTAAGAACATCGACGACCACTTGTTAGGAAAGGACCGAACAAGCTGATACCATTTGTAATGACCCGCCAATTCTCATTGGCTTGAGAGTACATCGAGTCATTACTAGGCCTTAAGAGACATCCCCAAGATGCCAATGGATGGAAATAAGTGCCGAAGGGTCTCAAGTATAAGTGGGGGACTATTTACCCTTTAAGAAATAAACCCATCCATTAACCGTTCACTATATGATGCATGAACAAACTAAAGACCAACCAACAACTTCATTTAAATTAAACCACATAAGAGTACACAACAGCGGAAAACCAAACCAGACATCAAAATACACAGTGGAAGAACAACTCAAGACTCTCAAAAGACACTAAGACTTCATGCTCCATAAGCTCCAAGCTCCACAACATCTCCCAAGAATCAGTACGAGCCACTAGCAATAAGATGTTTTACCTTTACCAATGTCCCGGAATACAATATCTGCAAAAGCACCAACGTTCCAAACCAGGGGTGAGTATAAAACTCAGTAGGTTTTCCCCAATAACTTCTCTACTCATGCCACTAGGATAGAAGTGTTAGCCACATTTATATAAAAACAGTTTATATAAAACATTTTCTCAAAAGCAGTTTATAACTAAATATAAAATAGTTTCCAAAACCATTAATACTCAAAAGAATCCAAGTTCAAGTGAAATAAATTTTCCAACAAGTTATTTTTCCAGAAAAATAACCAAATAAGCTTTCGAACCATTTCACAAACATCCCGTTTTGGCATACCCAACCATTTCATAACCTGTGAAAACAATCATGCATGATTCGTTATGATAGTTCCATACTCATGAGCAGTTTATCGTCGATTTACCAAGTCTTCATAAGGAAATTGTTTCGCCTATGTGCCATTACACCTTTGGAACCGAGCACAAGGTTATATTTCAACCAAGCCTTGTACATATAGTTACCACGTCCCATTAAATGTTTGGCACCAAGCATAAGGTCATATTTCAACCAAGCCTCGTACAATGCAATATGAACACACACTATACATTTACAAAAATCATGCCAAACCATCCTTTCATAAAACACCTTTTATTGAAAACCATTTTCCATCGAAACCAAGTGTGTTCAACAATTCAAACCATTTCACTAAAGGTTCCTTTTTATTGAAAACCAAATCCATCAAAACCATTTCAATAAAAGACCCTTTTTATTGAAAACCCAATTCTCATAAAACCATTTACAATTTCAGAAATTTCATAATTTAAAATCAACATTTTAAATTCAAATATCCAATCCACTTTGCACACAATTCACCAAGATTTCAAAATTTCATCAAAACCATAAATCATCACTAAAAAAGATTTATTCCATACTTTTCACAATAAATTCCATTCAAATAACCAATTTGAAACTAAGCCAACCAATTATAACAAGAGGAGTCGAGAGTGAATCCACAAACCTCAACAAAAAGGGAGAAACCAAGCCACAGACGAAGAATGCTCAAGAACACCGGTCAAAACTCCAAAAACCCTCATTAGATCTCTTCTCCTAACACAACCAAGACCAAATTTTGTTATATTTTTCATACACATCCTTAGATCTACCCATAACAGGTGTAGATCTAAGAAAATGAGAGAAGAGAAGAATTAGATCTAAGTAGATCAGAGAAACTGATCAAGAATGATCACATACCTTAAGAATCCGGCTTCGATTCGCCAAGAGAAGCCTTCGGATTGCCTTCGGAATGCTTGGGAGAAGTCTTCCCACCTTCAAGGGAGAGTAATCCCGAGTTAGGGCCGCTTATGATGTTTAAACAAGGCAATTAAAGGCAAAACAAGTTAGATCCACAATTTTAGGATCTACCTTTAAGTGGCCGCATGGTTAGTTCGCACAGTTTGACAAACCGTGCACTAACAGTGTGTTAGCTTCTGCCTTGGCCATCCTTCACACATGGCCTCATCGCACGGTTTCCCTTAACCGTGCACCGACCGTGTGGAAGCCACTGCCTCCTCAGTCAGACACGCATGGTTTGGTCACACGGTTTGACAAATAGTGCGCCAACCGTGCGCCTTCCCCTTTGCTTCAAACTTCACTCCAGGATCTACCGATTCTCCCATACATCACCCATAACTTTTGAAACCAAGAAAAGCATCAAGTAAGGGTTACATACCAGAAATCGGGGTACTACAAAAAATATAGTGATGTGTTTCCTAAATAATTTCCTAGTCTTCCTCCAAGATGGGTTGTTTAGTTATAAATTGATATTATAACCAAAGCATTTACAATATCCAAGATTCCATATATAAAAGAAAATGATGAACGCAAAGAGCTCATAAGTAACTATAGGAGATTCTAGATAATGGGTTTATATGCAAAATTTCTTCACCATCGGTGTCACCATTCCTCTTCATTAAGAAGATGGATGAGTCAAAACAACTCTGCATTTATTATCATGAGCATAAAAAGATCATGATAAATAAAAAGTATGTCATTCTATATATTGATGGATTATTCAATTAGCAATGTGGTGAATAGTACTTCGATGAGGTGGATATTCGATCAGGATATTATCAAGTAAGGGAGAAGAAGGTGGATATCCTCAAGAATTCATTTCATACAAGTTATGATCACTATTATTTCACAATGATTCCATTTAGACTAACTAGTTCTCCACCCATCTACATGGAATTATTGAACATAGTCTTTAGTTATCACCATGATTACTTTTTAAAATCCTTTATGAATGATAATATTATCTACTCCAAAAATAAGGAATAACTTGAGGAGAATTTTAATGTTGTACTAAAGACCATGAGAATGGAAAATATGTTTTTCATGTATATTAAATGTGATATTTTGATGGCGAACATAACATTTCAAAGGCATGTTATCACTAAAAAAGGATATATGTGGATCCTTAAAATAAAGGCAATTGAAAGATGACACAAAAAAATATTCATGATGTAGATATATATTCTTTAAACTAGATATGTACTATCATCAATTTTTGATAATCTTATCATGATTTTCATGACCAATAACCAATCTAACTCAAAAGCCGATGAATTTTTTCCCAAAAGATAAATTCAATGATGAAATTAAACTGTTAAATAATTTGTTAATCACTACACCTGTGCTAAAATTACCCCTACGTGGGGATGGATTTGTGATATAATGTGATATGGATAAATTTTTTGAGTTATATACTCATACAAGATGAAGATGTGATATCATATGTCTCCTTCCAATAAAATAACCATGATCAAAACTACCCCACACATGAACTGAAATTTTATGGAGTGATATTCATATTGAATATTTGGATATTTTATCTCTATGGGGTGAGGTGAGATATATATATATATATATATATAATAAAATCCTCAAGTATGTATCGACACAAATATATCCCAATATGTTCCAATAAAGGTTGTTAGATATTAAAATAAATAATGGGTTTTCAGAAAATATTCATCCTGGGAAGAAGAATAAAATGGAATATTCTATTCGTAGAATGTAGCATGAAACCCTATCTTTGATAAAGATTAAAAGGGATATAATATTTCTAATATGAAAATGATGGACATGGTAATTATAAAAGGATCTTCATCCAAAATTTCTTAAATAATTACACAAACATACATTCTTGAGAAGAAAAAGGGGGGATAAAAAGATTATTAGAATCTATAAAATAAGGTAGAAAGTAATTAAAAGTTTTACCTTTCTAAAGATGTAATTATATTATTTGGAACTAAGGTATGTGTCTAATAAAAAATAGTGCAGAAAAGGGAACATCTGGATGATTCGCATATCTCATCCTTCTCTATTAGTCATAAAATCACTAATATGTTTATATATTAGAAGAGAAAAAATTAGTGGGATAACATGAAGTGGGAGATTTCAGAATTTGTATCTTGATTCTTAGTATATAATAAGTAAAGGATTAAAGATAGTTGTATAAGGATATACTAAAAATATTGGACATTATAGTATAGAAATGGGAAAAAATAACCACAGATTTCATCGTAGGGTTCCCTAAAATATATAAATGCAATAATCTCGTATGGGTGGTCATCTTTTAAATAAAAAATTCAGAACAATAAATTACTATCAAAGAAGATTAATCTCTTGAGATACTTGCCAATATATATATATATATATATATATATATGGTAAGTGGAAAGACTACATGGAGTGAAACTATACATTTTATGTGATCAATATATAAGGTTTACCTCAAGGTTCTGGAGAATCCTTTAGTAAGTAATGGATATAGAGTTGATATTCTGTAATGTTTATCACACTCAGAGGGACAATCATTATGAAAGAACCTTTCAAACTCTAGAGGATATACTTAGATCATGTTCAATGGATATCCAAGGATGTTTGGGCATGCACCTTCCCATAGTGGAGTTCTTTTATAATATCAGTTTCTATGTTAGCATTCAAATGGAAACTTATGAGAATCATCATGGGAGGAGATGTCATACTCCAAAATTCTAGGATAATGATTTATAGAAGTAGATTATGAGACCAGATCTTATCCAATAGATGTTGAATAATGTTCAAACCATTCTATGTCATAAGTAATTTGCACAAAGTCGATATGAAACCAATAAAGGCAATAATAAATGAGACCTAGAGTTTGAGTTTTGAGATAAGCTGTTCCTTCATATACCCCTATGTAAGAATTTCATGACGTTTGTGAAGAAGTAAAATCATTGTATATGATTCATTGATCTCATTAATATCATTGATCAAACTGTAGTGGTGGCTTATCTACTAGAACTGTCACCTAACCAATCTCAAGTACAGGATGTGTTATATATATCTCTATTGAGGATTTACATAACTAACTCATCACATGTACTAAATCCCAATGTTCCACCATTAGAAAATGATATTTCAAAAGAAGAGTAGTCGATGAAGTTCTTATATCATAAGGATAATGATATATAAAAAATAACTCACCTGGTTATTCTAAAATGGAGGAACTATATGTTTGATGAGGCAACATGGGAACCAAAATATACGATGAGATGCAAGTTCCTTCATCTATTTTATTTTAAGAAATGAAATTTTTAGGGTTGAATTTTTGATGGGGGAAAACTTTAACGATCTAAACATTCATAAATGAAACTCTATTTTTGAATGAATAAATTACTTATTAAGAATTATAGTTATAGAAATTTCTTGGGAATAATAGGTTATTTTATAACTGTTCAAAGATATTGAATTTTAGATTTAGAAGACCATTAGTCATCTTAAATTCTAATAATACAGACATTTTACAATGATAGTTAAGATTAATATATTAAGGGTTACGATAAAGTCTAATTAACACAAATGAAATAAGTGATATCCTTAACTAGTAGGATCATATACAATGAATTATAGTTATTTGAGCATAGAAGTGAGATATAATTACAAGTATTTTCCTTAAACCAATATTAGGAGGATATTCAACAACTAAATGTCAAGTGAAACGGTTTTCAGGAGAATTTCAATCTTATCTAGATCACAAACAACACAATTTTATCCAAACCACACTAAGAATTCACTACCCTGACACACCATACCCTTAGGGAATACACTAGTGTAATAAAAAGTTATGTAACTAGAACCTAGTAATTTGAATTTTGATTTTTTCATTTAATAAAATAATGATTATATATTTTTTTATTACTAAATTTTCTATTATAATATAATGAGTTTGATTAAAATTAGTTTTTTCACATGAAGAAATAAAAATATTATTTTTGGGAAATATATAGTTTCAAATAACACACCCATTTGATAATATCAAGAGTCTTTTAATTTTTTAATATTCTTATAAAAAATAATTATTTAGTTATAAATTATAATAAAATTTAATGAAGTCCATTGTAATATTTATATGGGTCAGAATGTTTTTAATATCATTAAAATAAGTATATTTATGTAAGTTGTGATTTTATTTAAAAGTTAAAATTTTATTAATTATAATTTTTTTTTGTAAAAAAAAATTATTTTTGAAATGATAACATTTAAATTTTCCAATTTTTTTGGGAAAGTTTATTATTTGGGAAAAAATTAAATATAATATAAATATACAGTCTGTATTATGACATCATAATGACATAAATGTGATGTTATAAATTCTATAAAATTAATAAAATACCAAATACATATTTACACTTTAAAATAAATAGTTTTTAAATTTAAATTATTTATTTTACAATAAATTAATGACTCATATAAAACAAAAAATATATTTCACATTTTTATAATCATTTCTTTAGGATCTGAACTCAATTACAGATCACCGGTTCTATTATTTTAATGTGTTTAGATATTTTAATTTTAATATATTTTAAAAAATACCTTTTGGTTGAAATAATGGTAAAAAACATGGGTTTTTTAGTTTTTATTATTTTATCAAATAGAGTCCAAAAACTATTTTTGGAAAATAATAAATAATTCCTCCTGATTTTTCTACAAATACCCACCCATCCTCCCACTCCTCGTCACTCAAAACCCATTGAGAACATATTTAATCTCTCTATCACAATTTAAATCACTTCCAATGTGTTCTCAAGATCTTAAAAATATTATTCCAATATTTTATAAGATCCCTATCAAAGTAAGGGATCTTCTCTTATCCCATTTTCATTTCGATTACCCCCTTCGTACTATTCCATTGTATTTACAATTTTACTTATTTTAATGTTTCTTAGGAATCCAATTTCCTATAGTTATGTTTATCATCTAATTATAGGGATGATTTCAATATCATTAACCCCTTACATGAACCATTATATACACATGTTATGTTGATGAAATTATCTTATGATTATGCACGCCAAACGTTTTTATTATTAGTACCCATCCCCATTTCCATCAAGGGCCTTCACCAAAATATCATATCCACAATTTATTTGGGTATTACATGAATGTAACCCAAACTCCCTAATTTATCAATTAAAAATGAAAAAATGTGTTCTTATATTATATGATCTTTATCACACACAAATGTATATACATGATATGAAAGTGAAAGGTGGGACCAAAATTATAGAGCCCTATAATGAATTCAGAAATGTTTTTATCTCATTATATTCCATATATGGTTCATGTGAAGTTATCTTAAGAACAATATGTTATGATTTCTTGATGACTAGACATGACTTATGCTTATAATGTCTGGTTTTATGTTTCTTCCACATTCTTTTGTTTCTTTGAAGTTATCATCTTATATAATGATTCGATATCCATGATTATGAGTATCACATGTAACACCCTAAGAAATTTCAATATAATTATGTTAGGATTATTTAATGATTATTTATATATTTCAATAGACAAATTACTATGTTAGCATGCCTTACACACAATAATGACTTTCTTTGATGGATTGCATTACACACAAGATAGTGTTTTACCAAATACTATTAATATTAATATTTAAAATGAATATTATCTCAAATATATTAAATTTTTGGTTATGAATAGGATTAAATAATATGGTAAAATATATTTTTTTACTTATTGGATTACAAATAATTATAAAAGAATATAAAATCCAATTGAATATAAAGGAAATGTTTTTATAAGAAACTGTTTTTCTGTGTTATAGACATATAATATTAATAAATTAAGTTAATTAGTATATTATTAGAATTAAATATATATATAAATATATATATATTATATTCAAAAAATTTAAATTTATCCAATATATATTATATTAATAGGAAATTAAAAATCCAATTTCATCCATAAAATCCATATTTTTATAAAGAAAGTTTTTCCATCGTTTAATGTAATAGTTGTTTAAAAACTAAATTTTGAAACTATTATGAATTTTATAAAAAAATAAACAAAATTTTTGAATGTTTAATGTAATAATTTTCTAAGGTTTAATTTTATTATTTTTATGAAAAGTTTCTTTTTTGATGAATAGTGAAACAAAATAAATTTTAATGAAAACATACATTTCATCTAAATTATTTAAATTGTTAAATTATATTTTTGAATTGGTATTAAAGTCCAAATATATCAATTATAAATCTATAAATATAATTTATTTTAGGGAAATAATTTTTATATTTAATTTGGATATAAAAACATCGCAAACATTTGAACATTTTTACATTTAAAACCCTCTATGTCATACTTTATGCGAGATTAATTTTAAATTTTTTCTACTTATATAATTTGAATTTGGATAAATTGAATAAAAATTTAAAATAATAATAATTTTAATGTCTAATAACGTCAAATTTATTTTTCTACCAAATTGATTAGTGAAAGAAGATAATATTAATTACAATGATTAAGAGAAAATTAAGTTTACCAAGGGACTAAACATGAAACTTTATGCGTCAAATAACATAGAAAATTTCTTGAAAACCATTAAATGAATATATTTACTCCATATAACTTATTATATATATATATTTTAATTATTTTATCCTATTTATAGGTAAAAACGTTGGTGTAATTCACTCTTTCAAAAATTTACATTTTTTCCAGTCATTCAAATTATAAAAGGACTCCCCCTCTCCTCCATCATCACACCACTCAAAACACTATTATTTGACCCAGAAATTCCGAAATCACTCCACAAATTAATTTTAATCATCATAAATGCCTTATCATGGGCATAATTCTAACTTGTAAAGCATTACTGAAAACCAAAGTAGGATACTTGAAGAAGAGGGAATGTTCTTTAAAAAGAATTATCATTTTATTTCCTCCTCGAACTAATTAAATTAATATTATATAATTATTATATAATATCCATATTATATTAAATATACTAATATTTCATCATGTTATTTTTATTAAATAAAACATAAGACCCTTATATCAAATGGATACACGATCATCATTCTTGTGTAAGACAAACTACCGCATTGTGAACCAATGTCGTTCTTTCTTCCATTACCACCTCTAAATGTTAGGAATAATGATGGAAATAATGTTTATATATGATTTTTATTAGTTTTATGATTTTTAACACTTATGGAATTATTATATAAAACATACCTTCATTATAACTATTTTTTGGGAATACGATAATGTTGTTTGTGTGTATGATGGAATACCGCCTCGCGAAGCATTGTGATTCGTTCACACATTACATGGAATGTATTAAGGATGATTTTAATAAAAAATATTATTATATATTAAATAAATATGATAGTATAATTATAATATAAATATTTATCATTTAATTTTATATATTTATTATGATAAGAAAATTGATGAAGTGTAATGCACACATATGACTTACCGTCCCTATGAATGATGTATTTCATCTCCAAGCACTAAATTTTATGGATTAATATAAATACATTTATAATTAATATATATGATATTTATTTCATGTATTAAAATATTTATATGATCAAATCATGATATATGTATGAGGAATAAAAAATAACAATCTAAAAACATACTCTAAAAACAATGCAATTGACTCCTGAAACAATGAATATAATGGAAGATTATTAATGAAAGGGTTAAATAATGTTATAAAATAAAAATATAAGATATTATAAATATTAATATGGTTAATTTATTAGTTAATAATTTTTTTAAATCCAATATAAAAGAGTTTAAAGACCATTCAGCCAAAGGAAGCATAAGGTAAGTGATTTCGTCACAATTTGCATTCCATTGAGACTTATTTGTTATTATGAACCAATTCAAATTTTTGTGGTGTATGAATGGACTCATTAACATATAATATCATGCACAATTCATTATTCATGGTATTATAAGTTTTAAATTTAAATCAGTTCATCTAAGGATTTTTTATATGAAAATTACCATGTGAAGAAAGTCATTGTAAAATATCACTTTCATTGGTGATTATTAACATTATACTAAAATAATTAATTTATTGTAATCGGTTTTCATTGTATGTTTAATTTATATTAAATATACTTATTATTGTGTGTTTGATATTATTGTTTCTAAAATATTATCCCATTTTACATACAATTATTACTTTGGTAGTTATTTTATTATCTCAATAAATGTTGATAAATCTATATCCTTTAATTAATATGGATACTTGATAAGGAATATTTTTTATGAATTAAATTGATTAATCAATATATGAGGAATTTTTTTTACTATAATTGATAGCTGGGGATGAGAATTTATATATCCCCTTGATAAATTTATAGTTTACATAGGACAAATCATATGGCTAAATTAATCAGGTTTCAACCTGTAGTTTTAAATCATCTTATGAATGGTCTTGAAGATATAGTTTTTTATATGCCTCATAAATTAAGTCAAATAATTAATAGTTTCCTTGATTGAAAATTCAGTTATTATTATTATTATTATTTTTTCATGATATTTTCTCTTTGACATTATATATGGATTTATTTCATTCTCTGTTTATTAATTAAATGATCTGTGTTTCAATTACTTTCCATGCTATATTGATTAGTCAATATCTAGTTTTTTAATGGAATGTGAAATTAGTTAAAAAAATTTCCCAATGGATTATTATTATTTATTCATGATATCTTATTCTTTACTTAACCCTTATATAGAATTTGATCCCACCCTTATTTTTTTTCATTTCCCCATGTTATGTAGAAGAGTTCATTGAATGTGTTTTCAAGGATGCAATTAATATGTTATTTTTATGTATTATGTTTTTTATATTACCAATTTGATATTGGTCTCACATATATAATTTGGTTTTCTAAATAATTTAAACTATTTGGTTTGTTGGGATTTGAATCATGTATTTATTCCAATATAATAAAGTAATGCACTATCTCCGGGCTTCTAAGGTTGAGGTCGCAATAGTTATTATGATAGATAGTTTAGTAGAAACCTTGGAAACTATATTTACGAAAACATTGATTAGGTAAAATGACCCTATGATATATATTGATGATAATTATAGATTAATGTCCCAAAGAAACCATTTTTATGATTATGAGGTTTTAAATTCATAAATTTCTCACTTTATGTAAAATGTTTCACTTGTTTTGGGATTATACATAATGTTTGATAATGATATGATATAATCCATTATATTCCATTATAGGGAATTGTTTCCAATATGGTGGAGTGAAATAAATACTCCTGGAAAATATAGATATTTCCCTGCTAAGGATACCAATATAGCTGTTACTAAAATAGAGTAAATTATATCTATATTTGGGAAGCTTAAATAGATTTTGAAATATAACCTTTACTATATGGAGAATCATATTTCACAATTATATTATCCTATAATGGATCTATTTATTCAACATAGTCCCCCATTTTTTATTGGGACATCTAATCCAATTGTAGCAAAAAAATGGATCATGTCTATAGAGAACATATTTATTATATTGGGTTGTGTTGAAAAAGAAAATGATACACTTGTAGCGTATTTTATCAAAGGTTATGTGGATAAATGGTAGTCGTTGATCTAGAATACAAGTAAGGAAAAATAAATAGAAATTATGGGATGGTGTCCTTCTATATAGATATTCTTTGATAAATATTTCCCTTATGAATAACAAATTAAGTTGAAAATGATGCTTTTAGATTGAAGAAAAAGGAAGAATAAAGTGTTGAAGATTATGAGATACCTTTACATGGTTATCTAGGTAAAATATAGATTAAATATACAATAAGAAATTCAATATTTACAATTTTATCGAAGGGATTAAGAAAATCCTACAAAAGTTTTTGGTCTCTTAAAAATTTTCATCATGTGATGAAATAATTTTATGTACCATCCAAAAAGATAATGAAGTATATTTATCATTCATATTTATTGGGATCTACAAGATGAAGATTCCATTTGATCACCATGAAAAATGGAATAATTCTAGTAATAATAATAAAATGCAATGTATTCCACCTTCTGAAGGATATGGAATGATGATCCTTGGGAAATGTTTTAACAGAATGATAGTTTTATATATTTTCTGATATAGGGGTCAAGAAGATCATGAATGAAAAGGAAAAAACTAAATTAGTGGTGTCTAGTGAAAAAATTATAAAGGTATGGGGAACTATGCAAATAAATTCCCCAATATTCAAAGGAATCCACCATATAAGAGGACATGGGGAGAAGGACAAGCTTATAAGAATACAACAATAGAGATATAAGTACCCACCGATTTGGTGGATTATATATTAATACTATATTCAAATTTATTCAATGCATTATTTTATTTTCTATCATCACACTCTTTTATATCTACCTAGTTTTCTATAAAAATTAAACATATACCTTTTTATTTAATAATGGATTCATCATAAAAAAATCCTAAGTGAAGTATTATTGCAACAAACAAGTGTCAATAAATCCCCATTATGACCCATAAAAATGATTTATTTTATGAAATTATCATCATACCTATGGTTTAATTTTATATAATACTCTGTATGTAATGTATTTAAAAATATGATGCAAAAAATATTCAAGTAGATGGAAATCTTCATTTATGAGGAATATGTAAAATTCCTCATATTTAGAGAAAAAACGTCATATTATTATTCTTCTCTGGATCCAACCGTAGTTGATCTACTGAATGAATGTTTTGGGGAAGAAGAGAAAAAAATTAGTTATAAATATGGTAATATTCAAATTTTGGATGTAACTATTGTATAATAATACATTTATGTACTTATTAGAAAATTACTAGGACACCTGCCACCCCCACCCAGAGCATAATGTTGAGTTATTTATTGATTTAATATAGGATTCTAGACCAATATCAAAGAATCCTTAAATAATAACCACAATGGAATTAGTGGTGTTAAAGGATACACTAGATGATTTGGGTGATAAATGAATTATTTCCCCTAATGTTTCTCCATTGGGATCCCATGTTATCCTTGTTAAGAAGAAAGATGGATCAGTGAGGCTATGCATTGGTTATAGGTAAATCAATGAAATTATGATAAATAAAAAGTATTATCTTCTTCACATTGAAGACCTATTTTATCTACTCTATGAAGCCTAATATTTTTTAATGATTGACCTTTATTCTTTGTATCATAAACTACAAGTAAAGAAGGAATACATTCTAAAGACAACATTTTAGACAAGGTACAACCATTATGAGTTTATAGTAATTCCATTTTGATTCACTAATGAACCATCATTTTTTTATGGATATACTGAACATATTTTTCATGAAAAATTTTAAATGTTTTTTTTGGGTATTCATTAATGATATAATGGATTATTCTCAATGTTATGAGGTCTATGAGAATCACTTGTGGATCATTATTATGACTCTTAGAAGGAAATAGTTATATATGAGATTTAGTAACTCTGATTTATAGCTTCTAGATGTTTATATTCTTGTCTATATTTTCATGATAAATATAATCTATGTTGATAATATAATGAAAAACATTGTGAGAGAATTTCCTACACCAGTGAACATAATTTAGGTTCATAGTTTTATTGGTTTGGTATGTTACTATCTTCGATTCATTCATAGTTATTCCTTATTGGAATACCCATTGACCAAGATTAAACCTAAAGGGGATACATTTTATTAGAAAAAGAAATATGAATAATTTTTAAAAAAACTAAATATGATATTGGTCAGTGCTCCAATTTTGACACTACCATATTGAAGTGATGTGTTTGTAATATATAGTTATTCATCAAAGAAGTTACATGGTTTTTTACTAATGAAAAATAATAATTTTATTTCATATGCATCAATGAAATTGAATATTCACAACTAGAACTAACCAACCCATGACCATGATTTGATATCTGTGATATTGTTTTTGAAAATATAAAGACATTACCTCTATAGTTAAAAATTTAAGATATAAAAGGATCATTTAATCCTAAAATACATCTTTTCACATAATGAGATCAGTATGAGGCAAAGATAACTTCTCAATCTACTCTAGGATTATAATTTTAAAATACAAAACCAGAAAGTAAAATCAAATATGGTATCATATCCATTAAGATAAAAAGATCATGCACTTCTGATTGAAATGTGGATTTAGAGTGATCCTACATTCATGGATCTATTAAATACAAATATGGGAGTGATAAGGGGAGACATAAGTCATATTTCAAATGATTATAGGAACATATTTTTTTATGGAAGATAAATAATTCTCAATATGAGGGTGAGAACTTTCAGAATAAGGTTAATGCTGTGAATTATGGGAAATTAACAGACTTCATTTCTGAAGACAATGTTTTAAAATTCGGATGAAGATTATTAGTTCCAACTAAACCTAAGATAAAAGGGAATTTTTGGATGATGCTCATAGGTCAAATTTTTATAATAAAACTTTTTATAATTGATATATATATGTATTTGAGGGATAATTTTTTGTGGGATAACATGAAGAAATAAATTGATGATTTTGGGTCCAAATGTTTAGTTTGTCAATAAGTAACGGTCGTGAGATAACATCGTAAAGGAATCATGAAACCCCATTCTATTCTGGTTTTGAAATGGAATGACATTAATATGGACTTCATTAGTGGAATTACAAAGACTCAATGAAAGAATGATGAAATATGGGTTATTTTTGATCTCCTAACTAAAATTTCACATTTCCTCATGATAAGAGAAGATTTACATTTCAAACACCTCATGAGGATCTATATTAATTAAATTGTAAGACATAATGGTGCACATATATAAATTATTTGTGATCAATATCCTAACTTTTCATTGATATTATTGAATATTCTTTAAAAGGATTTTGATATATATAGTAATTTGAGAAAAACCTACCATCCTCCAATTTGTGGATAGTCTAAAGGAATGATTCAAACAATGTAATACATACTGATGCAATTCTCAATTGAAATTTAAGTTAGGTGGGATCCAAATTTCACTCTTTTTGACCTTTAATATAAAAATTTAATCCATTAATGTATTTAAATATGGTCATATGAAGCATTATATGACAAGAGATGTCAAACTCCAACTTCATGAGATATAGTTTGTGAAAGGAAACATATAAGACTTGAACTTGTGTAAGAGAAAAAAATGAAGATAAATTCGATTTTGGATCAAAGTAAAGAATAAAAATTTTGGAAAATGATTTATATGGATAATTTAAGGAAATATTTGGAATTCTAAGTGGGAGATCATATTTTTTGAATGTATATTCAATGTAGGGTCTTATAATGTTTGGTATGAATTTGAAGATAAGACCTGTGTACATTAAAACCTTTTAAATTCTTGAAATAATAATAATGTTTAATTATCTCTTGTAAATTCCAAGAAATATATAAAAATTAAATAATGTGTTCAATATATCGTTACTAAGAATTTGATGCCAGACCAAGTACACAAGCTCACTAATGAGGAAATAGAGTTGGAACATGATCTAACATACTATAAAGAAACCATCCATATTCTTGATACCAGATAGAAATTATTTCGGAATCTCACAACTATTCTGGTAATGTTACATTATTGAAATAAAAAAATGGAAGAAGCAACATGGGAACTAGAGGATGTTATGAAGAAGAACTACCACCATCTGTTTAGAAGCTATTATCCATGAAATTTTGAGGACAAAATTATTTAGGCGGGAATAAAGTAACACCCCAAGAAATTAAAATATCTTCCATTTAGGGTATTTTAAATTTTTTTGATAGATTATAATACACACAATACCGAGTTAGGTGTTATTACAGATAACAATGACTTTATTTTATGGCTTGTGTTACATGCAAGACTATGTTTTACTGAATACTATTAATATTATTATTTAAAAATAAAATAATCTCCTAATTATTAAATTAGGGTTATTAATTGGATTAAATAACTTATGAAAATAATTGTTATAATTCATTGGATACCAATTAATTAGAAACAAATATAAAAACAAATTTCATATAAAGGAATTGTTTTTATATTAAACTATTTTTATTCGATGAAGTTATATAATATTAACTAATTAAATTTATTATTGGATGATATTAATTAAATTTATATATTATATATACAATAAAATGAAATTTATCCAATAGAATTGATATGTATAAGATAATAACTAATCTAATTTTATACATAAAAGCTGTATTTTTTTAAAGGTTATTTTGCCACCTTTTAATGATGCACATTTTTTAAAAATAAATTTTTAAAGTATTATAAATTTATTTTTAAAAAATAAAATTTATTTTTTAAATAATAATTTAAAAATAATCTTAGGATGAATTTTTGGTATTTTTCTGAGAAGTTTCATTTTTAGACGAATAGTTAAAAATAACAAATTTTAACTAAAAATTGAATTTTTAACTAAATTATTTATGATGTTAAATTATATATTGATTTTTTTGAAGTAAAAATAGATCAGTTATAAATATATTAATCCAATTTATGTCAATTAAATCATTTATACAATGAATTTACATATAAAATCTTAGTAACCTTTTAAACATTTTTACATTAAAAAATGTCATTCTCATCTGATGTGCATGATTAAATTTAAATTAATTTTTTCCACTTCTATAATTTGAATTTGGAACAATGGATTCAAAATTTGAATCATGAAAATTTTAGTTATTAATATGTTAAAATTTATTTTTGACCAAAATGATTACTGATGGTAGTTAAGATTAATTAAATTGATTAAGAGAAAAACTAGTTTACCAAGGGACTAAATTTCAAATATAAGGGAAAATGACCTTTATACTTGTCCAACACCAATTTTATTGACATATTTAGACCTTATACCTTATAGTATATATTTTTGTGTATTATTGGATCAAATTCGAATGAAAATCATTGTTGGAATTCACTCTTTAAAAAAATTACATGTTTCCCACTCACCCCACTTATAATAGGCCCCCTCTACCCCTTATTTATGCATCTCCATCTAAATTGGATAGGAAAATATCTATAAAAATAAATCCTAAACACCCACTAAATTTTCCTAGAGGAATTTTCTTAGATACAATGGTAACATATGAAATAATTAGTTCAATCATAAGGAAGATACCCTAAGAAGAGGTAATATTCTTCTAAAAGCATTTTAATTTTATTTTATTCTCCAACTACTTCAATTTATATTATATCATGACTATATAATAACCTTAGTATCATAAATATACTGATATTTTCTTATGTTAAGGTTATGATCTACAAACTCACACACTTCTATCAAATGGGATACACAATCATCATTCTTGCGTGTGGTGGACTACCAGCTGGTGAACCGATGTCATTCATTCTTCGATTACCACCTACAAAGGTTGGAAATAATGATGGGAATAATTTATATATATATATATATATGATTTTTAATATTTTTTATGCTTTTTGAATTATTATATCACATATACTACATCACGAAAAGATGTTATTCAATTATAATTTTTATTAAATGTATTAAGGATTGCATTAATAATCATTTCTGGGGTATTGAAATATTATAATGGGATATCAAATATTCCATTAAATTTGGAAATATAAGTAAAATAAATCAAAGGAAGAATCAAAGAAGAAAAGTTGAAGAAGAATTTTTTTGAAAAGATAAAAAGGCACCATGAATCATAAACCCTTTGGAGACTACCACATCGTATGGAGGTTCACCACGAAGAAACACATGTGGACCAATAATTTTAGGGAGAGACACCGAAAAAAATAGATCCCCAAAAATGAAATCATTTGAGGGAATATCATCCCTGTATAGGACATCCACCATGAACTCAAATGATTCATGGGACTAAAGTGGTGATTTTCACCACCACAGATACTGACCCTGTGCCCCCGCCGACTAAGTCATCCATGAGCAGTGTGTATTCCATGGTCTACCACAAAATATTCTCTTGGCCCAATCAATACAGTACCTCCACCACTCTATAATATGAACCCGATAGGGACAAGAGGAGGATTAAAGAAGATTTTTTTGAGGAGATTGACTTAGGAAGGCATTGATGAAGATGGCACCACAAAAGATTGACTCTATTGATGATTCCATGCAGTTAAAACCCACCACATAACATAAATGGAGGAAGCAATAAATGAATTAATAAACTATGAACTAACATCCATTCCATATAACAATCCTTCAAGGAACAGAACCAATACCCATTCTTCAGTCAATCATCCTATAGAGAAAATATTTATGCAGATGAAACCCTACACTATGTAGAAAATCACTACGCGAATAGAATTCTACACTCCTTAGCAGATTTCTATATTGACAGAACCTAGACTCACATAGAAAATTTCTCCATTGATTGAACCCATGCCCTCATACCATTTTGTTATGTTTAAAACTACCTTACCAATATAACAACATAATATGATGATGAAAACCCATCCCCTATAATGAAATTCCATGCGGCATGGAATATCTTCAAGAATTCCACCCTCCTGATCCAATTGTTTCCTTCTGTTTCAATCGCATCATCTGTAGTTCCTCTATGAGTAGGTCCAATGGAATTGGTCCAAAGCCTCTTTCAAAGCCACTAGACCTATATGATAAAACAATCAATCTCATTAGTGAATCCTTTTGAGTTTACACATCCATGGTAATGTGAGTGAAATGAGTAATACTTCCAACATGGTAGACCCAAAAAATGTCCCTATATTTACATTCACATGGTGAACCATGCCCCAACTATGAGATACTGATGTGAACCACCATGTTCTAGGGATTAAGGGGAATCATTTTACTTTTCATTTGATGATGTTTAGTCATGAACAAAGGATACCTCACTAGATTTTCCCTTTGATGAGGGGTGGCACTCCTCCCCAATTCCTATGACCAATTGCAGGGAATCCCTCCTAGAGTAATCCCCTTGGATCATAGGAGGTGACACTATTTCTCCTCCCAACCTTCTCATCCTTAACTTTCATCCCATCCTCACAATAGACTCAAATCCATTATAGAAGTTCCATATCCCAAACCTCTTCCCCTATAGGCAAAGGAAAAGTGTGTGATTTTTAGGATATACCTCTTCTTCTTGTTTCTCAAACTGAGCATGAATCACATGGGATTAGAGTTTAACAATATTCATGACATCTACAAGGTTCACCCACCCAATTGAACTATGAGAACTTTGATTCCTTCTCTAACCAGGATACATAGGACCCATTTCTACAGCCTGAGGTTAAGGGGTGCCACCCTCAAAAGTTATCCCCATTCATGCCCCCATTAAGGGAATCTTCTATGCGTAAGACCTATCTTACCTAACTATGTGGGATTTCATTCCAAACTAACATTGAAATGTAGGAATCCTTCCTGAGATCCAAACCCAACGTCAAAATTCACCCAAATTATTTTTAGTCCATATTCCCTATAGGTTCATGTTCACCCAGAATATATTGTTCTTTCTGGGTCCTTTGGGCTTCCTCGACATAAGTCCCACACTAAATCATGAGTATGCATCCTTTGCCTAGATGTCCTTGTCACACAATGTAAAACTACATGTTTTGGTTATTATCACATTAAATTAATAGTTTATGTGTCCAATTACATGGAACTGAACAATGAGAGTACTAATTTCTCTCATGTGGATAAGTAGGAAACCCATATTATGGGTTCAATCCCAACAAAAAAAAAACAAGTCAAACCCCCTGGATGATGATAAAATCTATAGTGCCTCATCACATTGATTGAACCAACATTGTCTCAATGAATAACCAAGGAACATATGGTCATTCCACAAATGGGTAACATTGATGAAGAACCTTCGATACATATTGATATATTCATTATTATAGAACCTCAAATACATAAAGATGATTCTGAACCCATGCATATTTATGATTGATCTTGCGACTTAGGAGTAATCCATAGACACATGATTGAGAATGAACCAATAATTCATGAACATATGAACATGTATTAAATCTATATGATTCCCAGAATAGGATATTATTCCCCCTAAATGGGTGTGATGAGCCCGAGTTCCCATCCTCTAAAACAATGTGAGTTTGTTAGTGTCATTGAAAAAATCATCCAACAAATGCATACATTTGGAAATAAAGTTCATGAATCAAGGATTAGAGATTGTTTGTGTGTTTATGTATAGGTGAAAAAACCCATTGGACACCTTCCAAGGACATTTTACATGACATGGATCCCTTTCAGAAATACATAACCCCATATAGTCACCCTTCTACACCACAACATTTATGGATCAAAACAAAAATGTGAACACGACATGAATCCTTAACCAAGGTGGTGGTGTTAAAAAATTTTATAACAATATATAATAACAAACGAGTGGTTATTTTCCATCAGGACATTTTGTCATCCTCTATACACAAATAAAAATAGAGAACCTGATGTGATTCCATAACTAATGTGGCAGCATTTCCCCACCCCATTCCGCATTCTCATTAAAAATTAAGAGGGATGATATAGATCATCAATTATACATTTGGTCATGGAATTCTACATTGAGGGGGATTTATTATCTACACATGTCACATACTGAGGCATTCTCTCAAGATTCTTTCAATGATGGGTACCAAATATGATAATCTATTAGTACCATCAGAATAGTGCACTACCGAAACAAGAGGTAACAAGAAATTATTTACAATCGATGAAATCCCAATAACCTCCCACCGAGCAGTGACCGACGATCCAAAACTGGGTAGCTCCACTAGTCATCTGAAATCATTATGGTAGCCTATCCCTATAATGTGACAATGAGTACCTCATTTACCTTATGGAGGAGTATGAAGTCATTACTAAGGACTTTATTCCAACTGCACATGGGTCTCACTCGAGGACCCCCATTGGAAAAGGTCTCTTCCAATTCCGCCTGACCCAGTATCCTCAAGATGAAGAGGACGTCACACTAAGGGGTCATGTTGATGTTGAATGAACACAGGAACCCTGGATACCCACCATGGGAGAAAAAATTAAAATAGAGAACATGTCATTGCCCGGGTCCCTAAGGAGTATATTTTTCATACAAATACCTCATCAAACTATGGGAAGATATATATACCTATCCCATCTTTTGAATCCCTCCATGGAAATATGATGGAATGTTACGAAAAGACCAAAATTCCCACTAATTATTTACAATCCTTCTTAGAAAGTATGGTATCCGATTACAGACATATGGAAATACCTACCAACACTCACGAAACCCATTATCTAAATACAATGGGAAGTTATAGGCATGAACATATCATATCCAATGATTACGAATCCCACGGGTCTAATATGGTGGAATTAAAATACGAGAAGGGTAAAATTCATACTCCCTCATATCAATATCATTAGTCAAATATGATGGAAATAAAATATCAACATATGTAAATTCATTTGGATTCTTATTAATCCCATCAGTATTATACAATGAAAAACAAATATAAGAAGATGGAAATTCCTACAGATGCATACCAAGCCTGCCAGACAAATATAGTGGAAAACAAGCATAAGAAAATACCTACTCAAAAATTTGAAGAAAATTAGTCAAATATTATAGAAACCAAAGAAAAAAATAGAGTGTATCCCATCCATACATGAGGGTCAGACTCATTCCTCTTCCTGACACAGATGAACTACCAATACCCACTGGCAGTACATGGATAAACAAAGAAGGCCCAAATCTCTGCTACGAATTTGAAATGGGCATATATCCCCATTCCATCCAAAGATGTATCTCAACACATCTGGATAATTATAGAGTGTTAGACATCAATTCTTAATCATATCCTCTAGTCCTATCATGATTTCATGATGTCTACGATAATAGAAAGGAGTCAGGCCCACAATCGCATATCCCCAAGTGGGGTGACTCATCCACAAAATAAGATTGTCACTCTAGAGCAGAACTTCATCCCTACTGTAGTCCAAGAGGGTATTTGACCATATTTCATGCTAAAAATATAACTGGTTTTGGAAAAAATACCCATTCCAATTGGGGGACACTGGTCCACCATGGTGGCAGCCCAAAGGTAGGCATATATCTTTTCCAAAACTATAGATGTTCAATAGCGTAACCCGATGGAATCATATGAATCAATCAAATAGGAACCCATATATGAAGGTCGTTACCAAAAGTAGGTTTCCCCAATCACCAATAAGATATTTCAAAAAAATGAAACTCTCTAAAGGAAACTATAAAACAAAGAAAACATTCATGATCCAGCTCTACTAGAATTTAGTGTTCTTGATGCCATCAAACACCTGTCAATAGAGGTTCAAGACCCTATCATTCCATTAACAAATTATTAGAGTGCATGTAACAATTTTTATGGTCCTCCCCATGATATTATTACCAGAATCTTTTAAGGTCCCCCTCATAGCACCCTTAGAGGATTACTTATGGGGGGAAATGATCGATCTGGAGAGCCTATCTCCTTATGAGTGTCATTGTATCCCTCCCCTTTTCTAGAAGACTGAGAAAAAATAAGTTCCAACCCTTGTTTTTGTACACCAATTTGGTACTCCCTATGGTATATGCTATATAAATTCACCATATGGCTAGATAACAAACCATAATGGTAGTCCTCGCAACAATGGTGCTAGCTATGAAGGTCCTCCTCACAGTCCAAATTCACACCAGGAAGAAGTCCCCCCCATCGTCAGGTAATATATATGAAATCACTCATATTTCTAGGCACCTGTAAATATGAAGTCATACATGTTAGATACTCTATCAATGACAAGAGACATCCTTTCTCACCCAAAATATGTCCTAGGGCCATGCTCATCTCATGATCCACCCCATACCACTCATATATCTATGAGACTTATACTTACCAACTACCTGGAATGAAATCATCAAGATACATTAAATATTGGAATTCCAAGAATAGGAGTCTCTAGTTGATGAACCAAATGATATATTTCTCATGAGAATAAAATTATCCAGGGATGACATGCTGGCTATGTCCTGGCCCTTAGAAACTTCTCAGTTTGACATACCAAGAGAGTTTTTGGAATAATTCATGCATAATATTTGTCACAAAATTTGGACAACTATTCGTTAATTGAAATCAAAATTTATAAAATCTTATGGGTATGCAGACAATTTCATTATATTGGGGGAGATTCACAATAAAATTGACATATAATCACTTCAATCTTCATAGAAGAAATAGTCAGAGAGGTGGAAGAAAGATCTCGAACATTCCTGACTCCATGTTTTGCACAAGTTGTGTTGCATTATCTGTAATGCCATGTCTGGAATTAATATTCGGGGATGAGGATACCACTAATATTTTCACATCACCACATGTCCCTTCCAGTAGAACCCATTGGAAATGACATACCACAATGTCAATATCCCAAGACAATAAGAAAATGAAATCCCTTATAAAAAATGGTGGAATACTAGACAAGAACTCGCCTTGAGTAAGTATCAAAGGCATGAAGAACAATGATGGAGATCCATTTGAAACCTATTGAACTAGGACACTGAGAACATCTAGAAGGATTCCCACTTAAGGGAAGAAAATCATCAAGAATTTCACAGGTCCTCCAAAAAATAACTCTCATGAAGACCTAACAGCATATCTAAATCACACCTGAATGGGAACACACAAGACTAATAAAGTTGTAATTTCAGCTGCAACAACTGCAGTACATGATTAGACACATCCCACATAGATGGGGTAATTTTTAACACAGAATTACTATATAATACTAACAAATCCAGGCCAAGGAATAATAAAAAAGGAATGAGAGAAACCCCATCCCATAGGGATGGGGGCACTATTACCTCAACAATATACCCAATACACGTCAGTCTATTCCAATCTAGGGGGGATGAAAAATAGGCCAGTCACCCGTTTTTTCTGTTCTTGTGAATCATGTCCCCCCAGAATGAAGGCATATAGAAAGAACATATAATGGTTCCCTCTGAGTTACCCTTCATCATGAAACCTAAAGCGGCCTTCAGAATGGAAGGGTAAGATCCAAAAAATGATACAAGAAGCTCTCCTACCATTCCAAACCTGGTATTCCACCCATAATGTATTATACATCTATGAATGATGTGAAAATAAATCCCACATATCTCTCTTAAAAAATAAAAATTTTAATGATATAAAACAAGTTGGTTCACTCATTGAGGTGGTCCACACTGAGCTTGAATGTGTGCATACCTAGAATCAAAGAGCATCTGTAAATTTGGGAACACCATCAACTAAACCATAATTAACACATTTTGGAATTTCTAAACACCAGAATAATAAAAATAGGGTCACACACAACCTACCTCCTCCTCCCCATGAAACTGTTCCCCTAATACTCAAGGAGACATTCTCTCGACATAAGGAATAATTGAAAGAGAAGAGATGAATCAACACTGAGTTTTTCTGATGAATGCATCATATTTGATATGTTCCCTAGGTAGATATTCAATGTACACTTCCAACATATGTGTATATTCAATAATGAATCATCTTGATAAAGGATTAATAGACATGAATCTCTTCTAATGTAGCATCTAGACCATAAGTCTACCCGAATCCAATATCTGAAGGATATCAAGATTTACCTCCACAGACGAAACAACAAGACCAAATTTAGGTGAATCCAAAATGGATACCCCATGCTAAGTATCAACCTCAAATACCAATAGAGTGACAAGTCCAATAATTCCTCCAGTTAATCCTTCCCATTCTCATGTTCAAATGGACATTCATCAAGGGATCATCAATACCATCAAGTCATTGTGAGCTCAATTGGAATCTATGGAGGGATTTTTCACTCTAATAAATCTATAATTAAAGCCATACCCCGACTATTAGAGATAAACCTCACCGCCAGAAAATTTTGAAATCCCCAAATTCTCAGAATTCAATTGCTTAGGTGACCCGAAACACCATTTTATTCACTACTCGTATTACTGTGACCCCATTATGGGAACACCAGAGAAATAAGAAGTAGTAAAACTCTGATTCATAGTGTGAACTCTAGAAGGGTCAGCATTTGTATGGTACAAAAGTTTTCCAACTCATTCAATAATAGGATGGGTGGATTTCTGGTGACAGTTCATTTTCTAGTTCACTTCAACGTTACCAAAGACAATAGTCAATGACCTCATGAACTATAAAAAGAGGTAAAATGAAAGAGTTTCAAACAACATTTCTAAATGGAATTTCTAATTTTCTCCTTGAACTGGGCTCTCCCCTAAGATGATATTCCATCCATGTGTATAGATAATCTCTACGATGAGTTGTGAACATCACTAATTACAATGAAATATACTAGTGTGTTTAGGGGTATCTCTACCATTACTTAGAGAATAAAAGATTCTTTAAAAAAACCCAATATTTTGTCCAGGGAATCCCGATTGGACCTAGTAAAATGAGTGGGAAGTGCTAAATAAGCTTTCATTACTCTTATCCCACCCTTGCACTAGCACCAGCCCCAAGGCCTGCACCAAACCATACATGCCCCTTTAGACATTAACAGCCTCCTACGCCTCGACAATATTAATGAAGGGGACCTAGGAGAAATCAATTCAAGGAACAAATTAATAATTTTTAATCATTTTTAGATGACCATGTTCATGGCTACTTTGTAGACACTAGGAATTCCAACTTTCTCTGTCTACCAGAGACAAAGTGGGATGATGAAGTATGTCTCAATGACCAGAAAAATTAGCGTCTCTTGCACCTGATATTGAGACAAAAAATCTAGAAGTTATTTTTCATGAAATACCTCCCAAAAATAATGATATATTCTGAGAAAGTCAATCATGTACCACCTCCAGTTCAAGTGGCTAATATTTCCACTACTAACCCAGATGAAGGAGAGGAGTGGTAATTATTTTTAAGAAAAAGAGAACATTAGTTGGATAGTTGGATGAATCGAAAAATAGTCTACCTATCCCATGGATTACTCCAAGAAAATTTGAAGCTACTCACTATGCCTCAAACAGCTCTTTATGCAATGCACCTGACACCCTTAGCCCCACAACCCTACAATGGTTGAGCATCCAAAAAATAGTTCAACCAGAAAGGAAGAGATCAGGTAAAATAAGAAAAACCCTTACCAAGTTCAAATAAGTCTTTGACACTCTCATATTTTAGTCTTTTAGATATGAAAAGATGATCCCTGCCCCGCCAACTAGAAAAAATAGAAGAAGGAAATCAGGTAGAGAAATCATCAGAATAAAAACTTATTTTATAATCCATTAATGTCATCAAATTAATGGACCACTTCTCCAATGAGTAATATGGTTATGAACTGGAGTTCCCCACAACCATTCGGAGGAAGAGGCCGAAGGGGCCAAGGATACCTGGGAAGACGATGTCGTCAAAAAAAAATATCAGGATGTTCCACGGCTCAAAATATCAATGTTACAAAAACTCATGGAAGAGCCCTTAATCAGATCCAACAAGAATAAGAATATTTCTCTCCCCATGCTGAGAGACACTCTATACCAATCATTGTAGATTATTTTTAAGAAGAGGAAATAATCATATCCACCCCTGACATTCTAGAAATCATCCAGATCAAATCCACCAAACACAGAATCCCCACCAACACATGTACAAGTGGACACTCCGTCTAAATCGAATGATCAATCCTATAATGATCCTATTAAAAAACACCCTCATGTTATATAGCACTGACCATTAGATCATAAATATGATATTATTTAATAGTTATCATTGGTACCATAAAATATATCAATCATAAATTCACTTAATCTATTAACAGATCATAGGAAAGCACTCAAAGAAGCTTTGTTATGCCCCCAAGATTTTAATTCAGATGTGGCCACCACTTAGGTCTAACGGACGAAGACCAATTTATAGGAATTCCATGCCGTTATCTTATTCATGGATCAATATGAAGACACCATCATGAAAGGGAACATCCAACCCTTATATTTTTCTGATAGGATAAATGATGTCGATATATGAAATGTCTTCATTGATAATGGATCCAGAGTCAATATCATCTCACTACGAACACATCATTGAAAATACTGTAATAAGGATAACCTGGCACCCTACACGAAAACTATGTATGGCTATGATAAAATAAATTATAAGCATTTAGGCCAAGTTAATCTCAAAAGTATATTTGGAGACCTCTTAGCTGAATCAGTGTTTCAAGTGGTTCGACAAAATAAAAACTTCAACTACCTGCTAGGAAGGACCTAGCTACATCAACATGAAATGATTGCATCGTCATACCATATGTGCATTAAGTATTTAATCACTAAAAAATAGGGGCAATTATACATCGATAAGGACCTATTTAAATCTTTCTATTCACAATATATTGACAAAGGGTTCTATGTGTATAAATGGTGGAAACCCTTAGTTGATGGGATGGATTCGTTCACTTCCCAAATTGTTTGGAAATTGTCCTAGATGACCCATAAGGAAACTCAGCGAGGAATACATATTTCCCATCAATAAGGTGGAGTGAATGAGTAGAAATTCAGACACATATTCATCTATTTTCAGGATTTTGGTCATGGTTACCAAGCCTAACAATGTTGAAGAGTGCACTAACCTCCATA
The DNA here is from genome assembly GCA_963277665.1 of Viscum album. NCBI lineage: Eukaryota > Viridiplantae > Streptophyta > Magnoliopsida > Santalales > Viscaceae > Viscum > Viscum album. The sequence continues at coordinate 792,988,358 of OY728120.1, forward strand.
AAAATGGTGAATTCTCAAATGAAAAGGCCCTCAAACCATCACCACACTCAAGATGACCCCTACCTAACTCATTGATTTAAAATGGGAAGTATCATCACCCAATGAAATCTAGGACACTCCTCCACTCCTCCCTAAATCCTCTCCAATGAATTCCCCACTGTCAGCTGAGATAGAAGAAGCCACTTCACTATCTAAATTCCAAAATTGTGACTCTTCAATTAACTCTAAAGAGATTGTTTCTTGAATTTTTTTCACATAGGTAAAATATAATGATGAGGATAATTGTGTAAGTGGAAGAGGAATAGAATTAAGACCTTCTGGATGGACCTCCATCATTTGGTGAGGCTTTCTTTACCACCATTGATGAACTCATGGAAGTAAACCTGTGTACCGAAGAACACACATGACTCACTATGATTAGTGCATCCATGTATTATGAAGATCATGAAGTATATACATCATTTTTAAATAAAAATCTTGATATTTTATCTAGGAATTATACAAATATTATAAGAATCGATCCTGATGTGTAAAATCACCACTAGGGTGCTTCAGAAGACCAACATAGTTATAAGAAAGCCGCCGGGAGGACACACCCGACACATGCCACCAAAATTGAAGATGATGTTTTCAAACATATCATAGTAAAATTAATTCTGGAGGTACAATATCCTATCTAGTTGGACATTATAGTAATTATAAAACAATATGATTGAGAATATCATAGTTTTCATTGATATCATGGATCTCAATCGGGACTGAATGAATGATGATTTATTGATCCTGATCCTAGAATTGATGATCGATGCAACTATCAGATATCAGCCTCTCTCTTTCATGGATGACTATTTAGGATATAACCAAATCTGAATGTCCTGAGAAGATGATGAATCCACCACCTTCAGGGAACCCAAGGGGGTATTTTTCTACAAGGTGTTTCCCTTTCATTTGAAAAATGTCGGCACCACCCACCAACATTCAATACATCACATTTTTAAACCCTTCATGGGAAAGTTAGAAAAATGATATGTTGATTACTTGGTGTTTAAATCCCAAGAACTATCGACCACCTATCATATCTTGAAACAATCTTCAACATAATGTGAAAACATAGACTAAGAATTAACCCTCTAAAATGTTTCTTATGTGTCACCTCAAGAAAATTCCTTAGCATTGTCGTACACCATCGTATCATCGAAGTTGACCCTAAGAAAAAAAGGCTATCCTTGGATTGTCACCCCCCTCACGACCTTACTAGGTTGAGAGCTTTCTAAGGAAACATGGCCTACATTCAGCACCATATAGCCAACTTTGCAAGAAAATGACTTCCCTTTACCAGGTTGATGAAAAAGGGGGTTTCATATCAATCAAATGATGCTTGTCAAGAGGAATTCGAAAATATAAAGAAATCCCTCTGAATCCTACTAGTTTTAATTACACTAGTCAAAGGAATAACTCTCATATTGTAGGTGACTACCTTGAAACAGTCACTAGGAAACTTCATCGCAAAAAATAATGAAGTCGATAGTGAAAAAATTTTCTATTATCAAAGTCAAACCATGATCAATGATGATAATAATTATTCAAATATTGAGAAGAGTTTTCTTCCCTAATAATTGTGTTCTAGTAGCTGTGGATGTATGTACAACACCATGAGCTTCACCTGGCCTCTCTCAACGATCGACTCACGTATATTCTCATCCATCCAACATATACTGGATTCTTGTTGTGGTGTAAAATCATCATACATCAATTCAATATAAGGTTCATACCACATAAATCAGTCAAAGTTCATGCATGAGAAGAAATTCTAGATGAACATCCCTCAATAGTAATGACTATGTTAGATGTTGAACTACCTGATGAATATGTTTTATCTATTAAGAAGGTATCAAAAATGTGTTAGAATCATTTTCACAGTGCATCTAGAATTCTTATGGGAACAAGGGTGGAAGACCCCAAGCCCAATAAATTGGGGCTAGGTGTTATACATATATATCTAGAAAAAGGTTGTCATACCTCACTCATTCCTACTGTTAGAGGAGTTCACAAAAAATGATGTAGAGTACCATTCCCTCATTGTAGGATGGGGTATAGCACATCATATAGAATAAGGACACTTTAAAATAAAAGTTGATTTATAAATGGTCATCAATATAGTCAATGGTGACTATGCTATCATGAAGGAGAAACTAATCCCTTTTATGGACCATATATGAAAAAATATGATAGAGTTCCCATCATGTCCAACATAAACTCATGTCCCTCAGTCACAAAATGTACATAATGATACACAGGAAAATGCATCCAGGACTCTAGTTTATCTAGATCGGGATGAAACAGTCATCAACATTTCCCACAGTCAAATGATATTACTATTTTTCCAGGCCAATATGAATGAATGAAATGGGTTTAGTTTCATATCTAATCTATATGGTCCTACCACTGACTAGATGAATCAAATTGTGTATTAACATCATAAGGTATAACTCCCACCAGATAGGGCTATATGGTAGGAGACCCAAGGATGGGAAATCTACATTATTTTGTACGATGGAAGAAACCAACAAAAGGTCCTCTATAATTGGGGACCTGATGAAATCCTCCGTAGGTGAATCGATGAAGAAGAGACCACTTCCTTCATGAAAGAATATCATGATGGATCTTGTGGGGAACATCAATCAAGATCCAATATCTCTCATCAAATTCAAAGGATCAAATTATATTGGCCAGGTATGATGAAATATTGAACTCAACTCACCATTAAATGATATTCCTATCATATTTATTACAATTTCATCCACCAATCGCCAGAGTTACTTCACACATCGAAGTACTCATAGCCATTTTCCATATGAGGAATGGACCTTGTGGGACCATATCCCCCACTATGGACAAATGAATCAAGTATATACTCACAACAAAAGAATTCTTTTCCAAATGGGTAGAAGTTGTAGCCCTCAAAGTGGTAGGGGAAATAAGAATTGTCAGTATTCTGAAAGCCAATATAATCGCCATATTTGGTGTCCCTCATACAATGCTGATGGGTAATGGAACCAATTTTTGCTCTACGGAATTTAGAAAGGTGTCTCAGGATTATGGTATCAAGACTAACCATTCGTCTCACTACCATGCAGTGGGAAAAAAATAGATATAGGCCTTCAAAAATAACCTATAAAACATACTCCAGAAGAAGGTACACAATGATAAGAACTTATGGCCAGACAAGCTCCTCGATGATCTTTGTTCTTAATAAACCATGACCTACACTACCACTCAAGAAACCCCACACTCTTTTGTATATTTAAAGAAGTAATTTCAATCCATTTAAGTGTAGTTACCTTGACTCCTCATTCCCATCAATGATCAACTTTCTAAAGATGAGAAACCTTTTAAATGGATTGATGAGTTAGAGCAATTTAATTATAATAGATTTCACACTTTTCAGAATTTAAAAGTTTTTTAAAAATAAATTGTAGGAACCTTTAACTAAAAGGTTCTCCTTTTGTCCTTCCTCGAAGGAGGATTGGTGTTCATCATTAGAACCTAGATTACAATCAGAAAGAAACCTCCAGAATTGAAGCTAAAATGGGAGGGGAAATCTTTCATACATTCGGTTTGATCAAATGAAGCATATTATTTGATTTTAGTGGATGGATAGATCACCATAGATCATACCAATGCAAAGTTCTAGAAGAATTATTTCATATAGCCAAAAGAAATGACCTGATCAGATTAAGTTAAAATATAGGCTGAAATATCCCTTATGTACAAAATTAAACTACGTATTAGGAATTGTCCTGACTGTATGACATTAAACTACTTTAAAACATTTTCCTTACTACCTAATGTTAAACTGCATAGAATATGCCACCCTAACCACATCACATCAAACATTATGGGGATAATTGTGTTATGATCAATTATTCGTTTCACATCAGTCTAATATGTGGAAGAGAAGGAAAAAAATTCCCCTGGTATTATGAGGGAGTTATATGCACATATGGAATCTCTTTCTCCAAAACTACATGCGGCATGATTCCCATTTTTCAATGGGATATGTAGTAACAATTATACTCTTTGTCCTAGGAATATCCACCATAAAAAATTATCCCCCTCTGTGCATGAATCTAACCAATGCATAAAGATATTTTCAGAGAACAGTGTATGGCTTGATTCCACTCCACACAAGATATATAGAGATTCCATGATCCTAGATCTTTTTCTAACCTTCAGTTGATTAAAAATTCCTCAAGGTTTTCCTTAATATTCATTGTATCATGAGAAATGGAAGCATGTTCGGACATAGATCCAAATCTGATAAGACCAGCTTCTTTCTCCAGAAGAATTCACCACAAAGCATGAGGGGACTAAGCTGAAAATATTGACCACCCCTTAGAGGATCACATTTCCTCAAAGAAAAACAAAATGTAGTATCAAAAGGGATGGATATATGAACTTCAATAGAGGTGTCAAAACCCTTGTAGATCGAACCCCATGATCTCTAAGACATCCTCAGGGGTTCAGAGACAAGAGATTCACATGGAAGCATCCCAAGTCTGGAATTCCCATTGGTTTTATTTAGTTTTTCATTATATATAGATGCTTTAGGGACCATGAAAATAGGAATCAGCCTTTTAGTTGACCACTTTGGTGTGTCCTAATCCAAATATCATCATACAAATTTGTGAGGGAAAGTAAAAAACCAAAAAATATGGAAACTTAATCCTACATTGTGTATCATCCTGAGAAAACTTCATACAATGCTTCTAGGAAATCATTAAATTTTTCTTCAGGCATGCACTATTAAGAGAAGGAGGTCACAACATCTGTATGTATTTGAATTGACAACCAAATATATAGGGGTCATACCCTTTACAAATAAGTTACCCAATAATTTTAGAAACCAAGACACCCTCTATTAAACAAAATAATTATCCTTGTTTAAAAAAGTCCTCTGACTCAATATTTACCAAAATTATGGTAGGGGAAGAGAAAGGATTATAAGTAATGTGGTAAATAAAATTGATTCGGTTTATCAAATACCATTCATCCAACTCATCTTGTTCGTCCCCCTTATCCTACATATCATGTATGACCCATTCTGGTGGAATGACATGACCTATTCTTTGGATGGAGGGCTGGATACCAGCACTCAATGTCATAAGAGGATTGACAAATTTATATCCCATATATAAGCTCTCATCCAAACCTAGAGGATTTAGAATGGACCAACCAACCAATGAGGTGAATTTACCTATTTTATCTGGACCAAAAAGCAGTAGTTTTCTTATAATATTGGAATATATAAGTTGATACATTTTCCAGTGGCTATCTATGAAACCATAAAAAAAGTTGTGTCTCTAACCCCAATGCTAGAGTCATGTATCAGAAGATGCTTCCAACTTAGAAATATTTCTAAGAAGCATGCCAGTTGAAAAAATATTTTTCCATTTGGAACAAGTTCCCATCCCCATTCACAGAAATATCCCTCCTCTAAGATAGGCCAGTAGGAAACCATTCGACTTCAATTATCAGTGGTTGTGTATGACCTTGGTCTATGTGTATGAGGCTATTAACAATTTATTGGAAAAAATACATTAATCCAATCAGAAAATGTGATATATTTCTTCGAGTGATGGTCAATATCATTTTAAAGGGATTTCCCTTTGTCAATATGTTTCTCAATAGAAGTAACAGTTCTCTCCTCATCATACTGGGTGGAGGAAGGTGGTAGAAATTCATCATACATGTATCAAATGATGGGAACTCTCAAAATCAGCTGGATATCCTAGAGGCTGATTCTGACCTCCCCATGAACCTACTGAAATGTGTTGGTGTCTAAAATCTATATTCTACGAAGCTACTGATTGAGAGTATGGTTTTGATGTGTATAGGTTATTTATAACCAAAATACTTCATATAGCCCCATGGAATGAAATTTGGCCCAAAATTCCCCAAATATTTTGTAATCCTTGAATGGAAATCTACAGTCTAGACCAAACAAAACTCTAGATTGAAGTTCCCATTTTGATGACCAGTTATATTTTTCATTCATCGTGGCCTTTCACCCAATGTTATGGTAGCAATGATCCTTTTCATCCATCCTTCGTAGCGCATACTATAGTGACTGAGGGGTATATATCAAAAGTTATCTAGAAGCATATTCCCTCCAAATTAATCTTCCCTCCACCAAAATAAGAGCCTGAGATATAGTGATGTTGTCAATTATCCAGGATGTAGTTTGGTTGGACAAAAACGGGGCTAGAATCACCGCATCATATAGTAAACCAAATCTATAAATGGGTAACATGTCTGCAGTTGGATATTATTTTCGACCCACACTAAGAAGTTTGATCAAAGATTTGTTAAACAGAATGATGAGGATTTTTTTAATTGTAGAGTCTATCATATTATTCCTTCATTCATCAGCAGCTGAAAGAGGAGAAACATCAGTGGCATTAGAAGAAACCTATGAATGATCCATCCCTACCAACATCAAAGACTATGAAAACTTTTATTATAACAAAAAAATTTGGAAAAGGGATAAATTTATTCATCATACTTAAATTATAATTATCTAATATTCCATAGAAACCACCAACTGGGAACTAATAGTTCATGGAATATCATAAGTCACTGGTCTACGAAGTGCTGGCTAGAAAATTGATAGTTTATGGAATATGAAACCCACAGAAAAAAATAATCTATGTGGAAGGCTGAAATCACTATTCACAAATGAAAAGCTTTATTTCTCAGGTGAGGATGAACACAAATATATTCATTCGTAGAAGCAAGGAATCCAAGTGATTCACAAGAGTGCTGAGTTCACTGAGAAATGCAGTAAAAGACAAATTACATGGCCCCCTATTTATAGATTTGGTCTCCTCCTTTGGGTCCAACCATATACCACAAACCAATTCAAGCCCGAACATCATTCTATATCTGAAGGGGATCCTCCTCAACTTAATAAGAACCCATTATAGTGGGGGGAATTTTTTGGGTCTTGAAAACTTTGAAAAGGGAAATCAAGTATTCATGAAAATTTTACCATGGAAGAAAATGTAAAAAAATGGAGAATCGCTGAAGAACGGGAAAAAAGAAAAATTTTGTTAAGGAAATTAATTCACAAGAAGAATAAACCATTTATAGACCATCTCTACATATGGAGATTCACCTTATAGAAGAACACATTATCCAAGTAGTTTGTAGAAAGATGACGACAATGCCAGATCCCCACAAACAAGATTGTTTGTAACAAGATGCACCCCACATACGATGTCCCCTGTTAACTCAACTAGTTTGTGGAAAAAAAGAAAATATTATGGGTTCTAGTGAATGAAATTAAGTCATTCCCAGGATCAAGGTTTTGATTTTCATCACTAAAATAATGAACTCGTTCCCTCATTGACTAAGTCGTCAGTGGGCCTTATTTCTTATGTGGGTTCTTGAAAAAGAGGCTTATGGCCAAATCGATCTGGTTTCTCAACAACTCTATAAAAGAACCATGAGGGGGGATTGGACTGGAGGGATGAATACGAATTATTTTTTTGGATATCGAACAATGAATGTATGGAAGAAGAGGGTATCACCAAATACAAATGGTTAAGATGATTCAGTATAGGTAAATATCTCCACATAGTATAAAAGGAGGAATAACTAAATGAATTGATAAACCAAGAACCAACTTCTGTTGCAGATGAATTTCCCCAGGGCTCAAAAACAATTCCCCTTTTCCAATATATTGTCCCACATAGCAAATCAATATGTAGGAAAAACCCTGCACAACGTAGAAAATCAATACACGGATGGAACTCTACAACGCATAGTAGATCGCTACGCAAACGAAACATAGCCTTGCATTAAAAAATGATATGTGGATTGATCCCAAGCCAATATAACTCTGTGGTATACTGATGAATCCTTTCCCTGTATAGAAACATGATATGTGGTAGAAACCCCATATTGCGTAATGAAATACCATGAAACATGGGATATGTTCGGGTGTTCCACCCTCCAGATCCAATTATTTCCTTATTTTTTTGTCACATCATTTGTAGTCCATCTAGAATTCGGTCCAATGGCATTAGTTCAAAGCCTCTTCTAATGCCACCATACCCACAATATCTATTGGGAACATTAGTAGTCTCAATTGAGATTATATACCCATGGTTGGTGGAGTCACATGAGTAATCCCAACAATAAGGCAGAACCCCAAAACGTTTCTATGTTTGCCTTCCTATGTAAATCCAGTAAATGAACTTTGGATACTAACGTGAAACCCACCGTTTTGGGGGTTAAAGGGAATCCCTAGACTTTCCCTTCAATGAGGTTCAGTGAATAACAAAGGATACCACACTTTCTTTTCCCTTTGAAGATGGGTGACACTCCTCCCCAACTTATATGACAAATTTCAAGGCACCCCTCATGGAGTAAAACCATTTGATCATAGGAGGGAGTGTTCTTAATCCACCCTAAATCTATTTCCTTAAATCTCATCACTGAATCATAGTGGAATCATGTAAAATTTAATGTGAAGAGTGGGAAGTGACATATCCTTGATCACTTCCTCCAATGGATAAGGAAATGTGTGTCATTTTCTGGATCTTCCACTTCCTCTTGTTGCTCACACTGATCACGACTCACGTGTTCTTAGTGGATAACGATGATCCAGAAATATGCATGATTCACCCATCTAGATGAAATATGAGAACTCATATTCCTACTCTAACAATAATACATATGATGCTTGTCTAAGGCCCATGATAAAGGGAGAACATCATAAAAAATTAGCCCCAATCATTCCCCCTTTATGGGCAGCTTCTATGCATAAGCCCCGTCTCATCAAACTATGTGGGATTTGATTCACAACTAACTCCTATACGTAGGTTGCATCATGAGGTCCAAACCAATAATTAAAATCCACCCTAATTAATTCAACACCACATACTTGGTAGGGTCATGTTTTCCCAGAACATCATGTTCCTTCTGAGTCCGTCAGGCCACCTCGTCATAAGTCCAATACCAAATCATGATGAGGAATCTTCTGCCTGGATTATATTTCCACCCAATATTAAACTACATGGTTTGTTCCTTTCATATGACCTTAAAATGTGATTTTTCCAATTTATTGGCACTGAAATGCATTGGTTTGGATTCCTCTATCGATGATATATAAGAAACCAATATTATGGGTTTGATCCCAACATCAAAAAAACACTCTTCCCCCTAGATGATGAGAAAATATAGAGCACCTCATCAAATGGCTTGAACAAACATCATCTCAATGTATAACCAATGAACTTATTATACTTCCACAAAAGGTAAAATCGATTAATAACCTTGGATACCTATATATATCATCATCAATGGGGAACCTTGGATGCATACAAATGATTTTTAGACCCATACATTTTTATGATTGATCTTTATACCTTGGAAGAATTCATAGAAACATGATTGGGAAATAAACAAGGATTAATTAACATATAAATATGGATTAAATATATAAGAGACTCCTAGAATAGAAAATAATTTCTCTTAAAAGGGTATGATGAGCTTGAGTTCCAATCATCTCGACCAATGTGACTTCTTAAGTGTCATTTGACAAATCATCCAACGAATGCATTCCTTTGTAATGAAGGTCTAATCATGGATCAGTGGTCCATTTGGTGTTTCTAGATTTTGTAATAAACCCATTGGAGATCATCCAAGGTCATTTTACTAGGTGTGGATCAATTTCACAAATACTTAACCCCTTGAAAATCACCCACTGACACAACCGTGTTTTTTGGTCAAAACACATGTGTATTATATATGAACTAAAGATGATACTATAGGTATAATATTAATATATATCATTTAATTTTATTTAATTAATATGACATGAAAATTGAAAGCATTGTTCATTAGTACGTACGACCTACCATCTCCATGGACAATGCATTTAATTTCCTATAACTTAATATTATTAATTAATCTAAATATATATATACTAAATATATATAAGATATAAATCAGGGTATAAAATTTATAAATTATTAAATCAAGATCTATGTAAGTGGGACAATAAATAACAACTCAACACATACTAAAAACCAACGCAGTTGACACCCAAATCAATGAAAATAATGAAATATTTTTATCGAATGAGGGATAAAATGTGATAAAATAATCTTATATGATATTATAAATATTAATATGGTTCTATTATAATTCAATAACATTATTTAAACCATTATACAAGAGGTTTTATACAATTTAACAAAAATGAAGTGTAAGGTAAGGGGTTTTGTCTAAATTTACATTCCATTGAGACTTATTTGTTATTATGCGCCATTTCACTTTTATATGGTGTATGTACTTCCCATTTTCCATGTATTGTCATTAGTAATTAATTATTAATGGTCTTTAAGATTCAATTTTAATATCATCATCCTAGGTGATTAGATATGAAAATTTACATGTGATTAATGTTATTGTGAAATCACATTTTTTTTTTGATTTTGGTATTTATCTTGAAATAATCACATTATTATAATGAATTTTCCTTGGAAATTTCATTTATATTAAATATTCATACCATGGAGTTATGAAAATGATTATTTCCAAAACATTATACCTTTTTTCATACAATGTTTACTTTGGATGTTATTTGATTATCTAGGAAAATATTGATAAATTTGTATCATTTAATCAATATAGATTTTTGATAAGGCATATTGATCATGAATTAAATCAATTATTAGATATATGAGTAATGATTTGGAATGATAGTGATGGGTGGGTCCCATACATTGTATATATATATATATATCTTCTGCTGTATTTATAAGTCATATGAGAGAAATTAGATAGCCAAAATAAATGGGTTTTAACCTGTAGTTCTAAACCAACTTATTAATAGCCTTAACTGTATTGGTTTTTATGTTCCTCCAACATGACACCCAATAATGAAGCACCACCTATATTTAAAATTCCTTTATTATTATTTATCCATGAGTCTTTTTATAAAAATTAAATATGGATGAATTTCATTTTAAGTTTATTTATTAAATTGAATGTGTTTAATTTTATTTTTATTACCATATTGATTATTCCTTATCCATTTATTTAAATAGAATGTGTGTTTAGTTATCAACCTTGAAATGTTTGTTATGCTTATTGATTCGTGGTAACACCCACTATACTCTATTCTTACTGATCATTTGATCTCACCCTTATTTTTATTCCTTTACAAAAGTTGTGAAGATAGTTCCTTGAATTATTTTTCAATAATGCAATTTATAATCCATTTTTTTGTATTTAGTTATACTATATATTTCCAGTGTGATATTCTTATCAAATATATAATTTGGATTTTCAAAACATCTAAAATTTTTGGTCTTTTGGGACATGAATGTTGTATCTATTTCAATGTATTAATGTAATTCACCGACTATGGGATACTGGGGTTGGGGATGCTACATCACACCTTTAATGTCATCTTGATATGACTATTGACCAACATACATTACTTTCATCATTTTATACATTGAATATTTCCTTAATGGGATTTATATCTCATCCCTTTATTATATTTACCCATATCATATCCTATATTGTTATAGCAGATCAATGGATATTAAGGGAATTTTGTGGAGTTTTAAAATAATTATATTGAATCCCTATATCATGTTATTATTTTATATATCTAATTTTCAAAAGATTAAATTCCTATTGATCTTTCGGTATTGTTTTATGTGTGTCCTTATGTTATAAATCATGAATTAATGTACATTAAATATATGGTTTGTCATATCATCTATTATTAGAATATAAAATTTTTAAAAAATGAGGTAAAGGTTTACACTCCATTATCATATTTACCAACTTATTCATATCCTATAAGAAAGTAATTTTTCCACTTATAGGTCAAAACCCATCTAAAAGGTGATTAACATGACTGATCATGTAATGCATCAAATGAATCCATAAAAATAGATGGATGGAAAATATTATTTTACACAAAATTGATCAAAAAAATATGATGCTCTGAAGAATTTATAAAATAAATCACACCATATCAAATTATATCCTTCAAAACATGGATAATTTCTAGCTTATTGATTTACATATATGGTTGAAATTTAATTATCATCAACTGTTGTATCCCTATAGAACATTTATGTCCTCTCAAAAATCTTGATGAAAACTGAGGGTCATTATCCAAGATAATAACCATTTAAATTACATGAATTCTAACAATATATTTTATATTAATATTTTAATGATTATAAATATAAATATTTCTTATATATATTGAGATTATACACTCTAACCCAAATACTATCTTTCCTACATGTTGATCTAAGTGACATGATAATGATTTCAATAGGGATGTCCAACCATTTCCATTTTAGAAATTTAAAGGATGAAAAACACTTCGAGTCAAAAGTGTCCCATGTTTTTTCACTTACATACTAGGAAAAAAGAAATAAATTTTTAAACATCAATCCTTATTCCATCCCACAATAACTAAAAAAATTTATGATTAAACATTTTGGTCATAATAGGATATACAACCTCACTCAAATCATGAAATTATCCAAACACATCTATTCTGATCTCCATCCTCTCTATATCCTCAGAAATATGGAACTAAAATATCCTAAATTGAACACACCTAAATAGTATCCCAACTATCCTAGATTTCTCTCATCCTCCTACACTACACATCATACAGATTCCATGATTTAACAATATTCACAAAAATAGATATTTCACTGAGGATATATAATTTCATTTGATGTTTAATCTTCATTGAATTCATGTGAAAGTCTACCAAACACCCCATCAATTACCAAAACTACCCAGATTCCTTCACCACATGAGATAGAGTTTTCTAGCTCAATGAATTTGACATTGTAATTTATTTCCTTGATGTTTTATTATGTTCAATGTCAACGGTTTAGAGATATTATTCCCATATATTATATCAAATGTTTTAGTCACGTTGTGAGAAATTTTACTTTAGACTTTTTTCATCCAAATACCCTAATAATTTTTCATCAAATGTGTAATGAATTTAACTATTCTTGGAATAAACTATATAAAATATAAAAAATTAATTCATTGGTTGATTATTCTCATAAGGTAAGACCATTCTCTATAAAGTTTTATTCCAACATCAAAACATATTCAAAACCCTATCTGGATACATTGTATTAAATTTATAACCAAAATACAAATTAGAAAAAAAATATTGATGTTAATATCATTTTCTACTTGTCTAATTCCTCATATCATCCTCTACTCCATTCAAAAGTTACTATGTTCTAAGCCAAATATTTTATCAGAGAAACCAATATTGAAAGGGCTCAAGTAAACCTCCATTAATACCCATCCGAACATAAGAAACAATGAATTTAGAAAATATTTCTTCTATTATTTACAAAACTTCACAAACATAGCCTTCTCATAATAAACTAAAATCTCATAATCAAAAATTATATATCTAATTATTTTTACCATTTAAATATTTTATAGACTAATTTTACGAACCCATATTGGGGTCTTAATGAAATTTTGATTTCTTCAAAACCACTACATAATAATCACAATTAATTAAACATTTTAAAAACAAACTAACTCAGACTAAAATGTTTCAGTCTATTAGTGCTCATATGATAATGTTTGATATTATCTATCATACAATATTATTACTACTAATATTTAATTATAATGAATTAATAAACATAATATGTAGATATAACTAGAAAACTAACACCTAGATCTTGAAACTAATATTAAACTCACAATAGTTAATGTTCTACCTAATAATTTCATTCATGGTTGTATCAAATCCCATTTGGAGGGTTACACCCATATAGAAACAACAGTGCCCTCCCCACAATATGGATATGATTATTTTGTTTCACAGAATGACCATTCAAATAAATAATCAATATATCCTTAAGATTTGTTACAATACACTTAAAAAGAGTTTATGGATATAAAGGTGTTATAATATAGTTTTTCCTAACCCTATTAGAGGTTGGATCTCGCAAACCTTATTTCTCAACAGAAATACCATAAAACTAGTGAACAATATCACTGAGACATTAAATTTGAAAACAAAGTAACCTCTTACATTGATAATAATGAGTATTATCCCTCAAACTAATCAAATTTATAGATGTGAGCATCCAATAAACACTACCCGATACCTATAGTATATTCCCATTCAACTGAGAGCATATGAGATCCTCAACCACATTATTGTCCCATTGGTACCACTCCGGAACAGTAACCCCATATATAGTGAGGTATCACATGAAGCAAAAATATACTACCACAATCTATTTAAATTACTTTAAATATAAATTTATTATCCAATCTCGTGATTAGAAGATAGATACACTTTGATCTATTCTCTTAATAGTCTTTATAATTACTATTCTCCAACCCATTTATTTCTATGTGGGTATGCACTCTATACTACCCTGACATTCCTAATGACGCGTTCAACCATAATTAATATCTAGTAAAACCCAAGATCATAAACATTAAAGTAACACCATTCATTTATTTTAATATCATCATAACTCACACAATGCACTAAATTACAGTATACTCTCAACACACAAAAGGAAATCTTATGCCTAACCAAAAACATGATCAAATGTCACCCATGTCTCATTTAGAACCACATGCATTGGGTCCACTCATAAAAATCCATAAAATCAGTAATCACCCACACATCATATGTGACCCACTCAGTCACATTCATAGAAACATAGAAAAATCCACCCCACATAGAGAAAAAACCAGAAATACAACCCAATGAATGAGTATTTTTCATCATCTAACTTCCAAGACATGATGCTCACAAAAAAAACATTACATTTGAGGGTCCATATAATAATACCCACCAACTCTAATACCTCAACTGAGTAGATCTCCCATATGTGTATTCTATAAAATACTATATAATTCACAAAAAATAAAATAATTATTTTGTCATTCAATATAAAGAATAAAAATACTTAAACAAAACTAAGTGATATCATATTTCCTAGGATAATTTATTTTGTAATCTATTTCATGGAAAATTTAATCCATTTAACTAAATCTATTAATTTCACAATCATGTGAAAATTAAAAAGGCATTGAGGAATTTGAAATACATTTATATTCAATAAAACCCATATCATTGAAAATAGTTCCATCCGATGTAAATGTTACCATGTGTATAAAAATTCATGAAATCTTATTGGTTCCAACTCAACAGGGTTTAACATGACACAAAAAAAATACAATGAGGCCATTATTAACCTCTCATTTATGCAAACATGTCATTGATAAAAAATTTGACCTAAAAGTTAGCTATATATTTTTGTGGATATGTTCTAAATCACAACCATCATATTCTCCCACATACCATACACTCCAATAATGTAATCATACAACCCAAAATATTATAATTTTTAACACCATGACTCAGATTCCAAAATGTTAAGGTTATATTATAGATTCCACAAGGCCTCCAACACATCACATTATTTCCAAAGTCCTGCAGCATGCTGTGAGGGATAAGTGAATGAAATGATTAATGAATTAATATCAAGTAGAAAACTGTGGATATTTCATGATCATATAAAAACAATTTAATAAAACAATTTCAAATAATCTTAAATACTTAAAACTTCATTATTAATGAAATCAAATCCATCGTACAGAATGAAATAGAAATGACACACTGACACCAAAGAACAAATGGTTGAATCATTAGCTACTATCTCCTCTACTATAACTTCAATATGAATCTAAGCCTCACAATTCATAATGTATTAGGACTAAAAATTATGTGTATCCTGACCATTCACATCTACATATCCACAGAGGATAACATGTAAGAGAGTATAAACACAATTGTATTTCCCCAAGACATATATATATATATATATATATATTACTTTTTGTTAAATTAAATGATAATTAATCATGGAAAATTGAAAGTAGTTTTATTCACTAAATCATTTATAAGTATCCAATCATTCCAATGGCTAGACATTTCTTTAAAAATAAATAAATTATTTAAATATTTAATTCTAGTAATAATTAAAACTGATTGAAAAAAAGTCAAAATTTCTCCTTGAGACCCCATTTTTAATAAAAAAAATCAAATTTACAATGAAACCTATATGTATTCAAAATATATTTAGAATTATAAATTCTCTAAAATAGTATAAAGAAGTTTTTTCCATAAAATACATTATAAACTCCTTGTAACCCTAAGATCAAACAAACAAATTATATATTCCTAAAAAACATAACCACATAAACAAGAAGTTTTGGGTTCCATCTAACAGATACATACATTATCTATAATACCTAAAATATAAATTTTCTGTCCTATTAAATCCAGTCAAAAATCCAATCTCAAGACATAATGAGTATTTCCTCTTAGATTCTAGGCATCCAATCCATTTTCTTGCGTTAACAAACACTCTCTAAGAACCCCCATCATTATAATGTATGGCAGTTCATTTCCATGGGTGAAATATAATTTTATGAAAACAAGGTCTCACTAGAAATATTAACTAACACACTCCCACACTCTGAATCAATATTCAATAATAAATATCAAAATTAAAATCTCAATTTTTTTTATTAAAATAAAATTATCGATATTTCAAAAATTTATTTAAAATATTAATAATTTAAAAACATAAAAAAACACCACAATAAAAATTATATAATTATTTTAAAATAAATTTATTAATTTCCTATTCCTTAAAATCATAGTTTTAAAAAAAATCAAAAACCAATTCTAAATTAAAACATTAATATTTTTCTGAAAAACTAATTATACAAAAAACACACTATTTTTTTAAAATTTCCTAATTCAAATAAATTATAAAAAATAAATAATCAATAGATCATTATAAAAAAATATAAAATTAGATGTTAATTTGAAGATTTTATTGGCACATACCATATCAATTCATTTAATTTAATTCACAATTTCTTAACTATGTGATTCACAATATCACTGTTTAATCATTTCATCATTAAACAAGACCAGAAAATCATATATTTATATCTCCAAAAAATTCAAATATATATCCCTAATATCTCTATATTCAATTTGAATAAATAATATAGAGAGGGAGAGATTCCTGAATTGAGAAGTGGAATTGAACCATAACCTTTGATTTCACATTAAACTAGTTAATCTACATATGAAATCATTTTTTCAAATGTGGAGAAGCTACCATGACACCTTCATGATGCCCTAATTTCATAAGATTTCAAATAATATCATTATTAATGTTTTTGGTAGTTAATTTGGTATTGAAATATTGTTTTCATTAAAATGTATTATGCACACAGTTAGATATATTGTGTGCCTAACTGAGCATCCCCATGAGAATACAAAGTTCTATAATAATGGTTATCTCACATAGCTAGTATAACTGTGTTCCTAACCACATATATATAATCTCTAAATTTTTTATCCAGGTCATGTCGGTTTCCCAGTTTGGTTATTCCTTCCTCCAACCATGCATATCTATAATATTTTCTAATAATAATAATTTTTCACTTATAAAACCATAAAACTAATGAAGGAATGTGCGTGAAAAATAAAGGACATAATATTGTTGATCAAAACATATTGTAAAGGATATTTAAACAAATCTATGTATTTATCATCAAGGATGAAAAAGAATGATCGTATGGATAATCATAGTGGAGTAAACTAGAAACTAAAGGAGTCATCCATGAATTTAAAAACCTAAAGTAACTTATTAGATCTACATAATGAGAGGAACAAATCATATCTATAGAAGGAAAGTGCATAAAAATTTTCAAAGTAGTTCAATAATAAAATATCACATCAATTGATAATATATGTGGATGATGAGGAATTGAATACTATGAAAACTTATAGGAATGACCGTACAAATTAGAAAAAATCAATTAAATATTTCATTTCAATACATTTTAACGACATTTTAGGATTAGAGTTTTATATAATTAAGAATTCAATTTGACTAAAAAATAAATTTTCACCTATAATGGAAATTTTCCACAGTATAAAAAATATCACAGTCTTTATGATCTCATAAAAATTCATCACATAAGATATAATTCTAAATACATCTTAAATAACCTGGGGAAAAAGAAACAAACAGAAGGGGTGATATCAGATTCCCAAAATGGGTAAACATTGTTCATAAAAATTGTCTATCATAAGTGAGAATAATATGAGAATATGACTATTATCAAGGTATAAAATAAAGGTATACCCAATATTTCATATGTAATAGATAATGAGATATGGTAAAACATAGAAATCAAATTATTATGGAACCATTATTTAATATATATAACCCATGAAAGAATAACTTAATGGTCAAGACAATCATTATTGTTCCTATTTTTTCTAATTCTTTGTTGGTCGATGGGGTAGTTTTTGGTGTTTAGGTACTATTCTGTTCAAAACAGGATATAACATAGCTATGGTGCTAGCTCTCGTTGTACCTAGTGTGATCCTGTGTAAATCAGGAAAGGGTAACATAGTAGAGTGAGGGTGTGGGAATATGTATGGATTTATTGGGTGTCACTTATGGTTCATGAACATAGAAACATCACCAAACCTATTATGGAGGCTGGGTTATGACTAAATGACCGATTTTTTTGGTGTTAGCCCTTAGTGGCTGGTTGTGGTAGATGAAGGAAGAATTGAAATGGCATGGGCCAGGACATGGTGAAAACCAGGATGGTTTTTGAATTACTAAAATGGTTTCTTCTCTTTTTGGATCATGTGAATTTTATAGGATAAAATTAATTCTCAATTATGGGGGATTTTTTATGACTATATTAATCTATTACTACCTCTATTAATAGAATCACACTCTTCTTCTTAGAGTTCCATTGATTTATAAATTCTCTAGATGATCCTAGGGAATGTTTTAGTTATTTTTTATTTTTTTAGATTTTTTATAGATGCTTTCATTGGGTAAGATCTAATTATTCCCACTTGAGTTCCTTTTATCAACTCCTTATGAAATATAACACCGTGATTTTGGAGGATTAGGTGATTTTTTTCCAAGGTACCATTATTTCTTTTTACATTTTTTCTTTATTTTTTGAGAGATTATAGTGGAAAAAATATCTATGTTGGCCTATAAATTTAGCGTGGGTTTTTAGTGTCTTTAGGGTGATTGGTACGATTAATCTTCCTTCAGTTTTTTAAAGGGTTTAACACTCAATCATTAAATATTTTCTAAATAATATTGAACATTTATATTATTGTTTTGGATTGATTTATTCTCCATGTATATATGTGAAATAATAATGTTATCATGATTTATATATTTGGGTAATGGTGGAATGAAGCTTAATTAATATTAAATTATAAATACTGAAATAATTGGTTTTTTGTTGTAGTGATCACATGAGTTTATATCATTTTGATGGTTTAACCATTTTTTGATAGATTTTGTGTTATCTATTATATGTTTTATGGATTATCATGTTTGTTATATTATAAATTCGATAATGATTAAAAAATATGGTTATTCACATTGGTGAAATAATAAGGTGGCATGTTTAATTATTATAGTTTTTATTTTAAATGATGAAATTATATGTCATGGCTGAATCATGTTTAATAAATTCATAGTCTCTAATATATGTGGTCATAGGATTCATATTTTTTTAACATGTGATAAATTATGTGTTCAATTAATGATGGTAAAAAATTGGTAGTTTGAAAAAAATATTTTTTGAGTGAGCATATTTTCTTATAAGGGATAGATTCCATGGTTCTAGATCATAGTTTCCATGTTAACTATTTTTTATTTTCCTTATTACTTTTTTTATTTCTGTAGATCATTATTCAATCTATAATATTTGATTTGACCCTTAGATGGATGGTGTTTTATGATTGATGGATGTTGGGGGAGTTCCTTAGTTGGATGTAGTATTTAGTACCTATAATGGCATGATGCATGATGATATGAATAATTGTGATAGGGATGGAATCGAGATTGATGTAATTGGTTGAATATGATATTTAACATTATTTATTTTGTTCTAAAATGGTATTATTTTTTCATTATGAATATTCTTTTTGGTTTGGATGGATGGTTCAGTTGTTTTGCATTCCTTTCACCATTTCATTATGTAATTATTCACTCATGGTTTATACATATTTTATGGTAGCCTAAAATAAATCCAATAGAACATGGAATTTTATAATGATAATTAATATTATATATTTTAATATACAGGGTTGAAGTATTAATGGAATTCTCAATGGTGATAAATCTTGAGGAACCATGGAAGGGGTTGGATTATAACTGTAAGTCATTGAAATTTGTTTGTAATTAATGTAATTATGAAATGTATAATATAAATAATTAAATAAAATTCTTTGGAAATGATTCTTTTATTATAAGATATATAGGCCATAGTATTGGCAGCTGAGTGCTCGAGAGATGATAGTTACAGTTGAGTCTAATGGTAGGTTGTTTCCCATAGTATGGTTGTGAGCTATATCTATATTCTAATGTTATGTGATTTCATATATTACCCCACCTATAACGGAAAGGAAACCAATACCATTGGACTCTGGAGTGTGTTTTCCCTAACATCCTGGTTAGTGAGGAATTAATGGCTTATTGCCCCATATTTCCCATTATCTTCTCTGGGTAGTATTCTGTGCTAGTATTTATATTGGTTACCATTTCCAGATATGTGTAAAGAGGGATTTAATGTATTGTGGTTATTTTACATAAATTTATATCTAGATATATTAACCAAATGATTATTATAGGTATGTTGTGTTTGGGAAATGATGTTTTGGTTTTTAATACATGATGTACGAGTTGTGGTTTCTCCCCAAATCTAATCAGTTACTATTTGAAAATGGGATATTATTGAAGAGGCAATGTGATTCATAGGATCTAAGGTATGGTAATGTTTCTTATGTGTTTTTGGAAGTATTATTAATTTAGATAGAAATGGGTTGGGATATGTGATTTTTGGGATGTGTGGAGAACTAGTGGAGATGTAGTTGGAGGGTCCCTTAATTTCATACAATTTTGGTTAGTATATTATTTTTTTATTATATTCTTGTAGATAGAGCCTTGGTGAGGCTAGGAATATTGAATTCCTATTTATGTGATGATTTTTTTTCACATATTTGTCAACATATATTTATTATTATTATTATTATCTTTTCAATATAGGATCTAGGTAAAATCCTATGGAATGTAACTATTATTCTAACCCTATTTATATATAATAATTTTTTCATTAGTGAAAGTTGTTGTAAGTGATTGAGTTGGACATTACAAGCTTGTAGTGTTATCAAGAAATTTTTAGGGTTTTAGGTTTCTATTGAGGATTATAATTTTGTACATTGGGTTTCTTTTATAGTTTTTGTATCATATAAAAATACATGAATGTATTGGAATCTCTTATTCTTTTATTAGCAGGAGGTGTTGGAGTTTTTATCTAATCTCTTTTTCATTATTCTACTCAGATAGTAGTGAATCACATTTGTGAGTATGATATAACATTGGTGATTTCCTCTTACCGGTGGCCTATTAGAAGTGGGTTTCAGGTGCATTTATCACCAATATATCATTGTTCACCTAAGAGTGGTACTTTTTATGGTAGGGGTTCATAACAGAGTAATATGAAATGTCTACATGATGGATATGATAAATTTTTGAAGTGGGAACTGGTGAGGAATACATGGGTTTGTTTGTAAATATTGTTAGCTGAGCATATTTAGTTATAAAGAATATTGGTTAGGAAATGGGAATTTAGGGACCCCCATGATCATATACATTGACCTTTAAGTTTATTGATCGTACAAGGAAAAGTGATATTGATTATGGGGTAGAGTGTAGAGAAACGGTCCTGCATTGTTAATTTTTTCACCTTTCTTTAAAATGGTTAGATATTGGAACTATATTTTACCTTAATTAATTAATTATTCTTAATATTATAGATTCTAGGTTTATTATTCCACATATGTTTTTTCTTTTATAGGTATGCCTCCAGTTCAGCATTCTCATTAGTTTCAAGCTGATGATGTCCGGTAGGATGTGCCAGAAAATCTTTATAAATTTGAGGTCAATGAAAAAGAAACTATAATTAATAAACTACAAAATATTCAGATCTAGTGTCTATATATGTATAAGGAAACAATTTATGAATCAATGATTGAAGACTAGTTTGAGGTGGTAGAGATAAATTTTAATTCGATTCATGCCTAGAATAATTGATGTGTTACATTAGCGATGATGATAAAATGTGGGGTAACTAATTAGCGATGATACATGTTCCTTGGGGATATTATGGAGTTACATGTCTAATGAGATAAGTTCCAATAATAGCTTTGATTTTATTTTCATTCATCTATAGTAATAGAATCCATTCATATGTAGCTTCCTTACCCTTTGATAGGTGAGCTCTAGTATATAGGGGTTTGGGAACCATTTTTTCAACCTTCACTGATATACTACACACCAACTACCAGATAATGATTATAGTAATAGGCATTTCTAGGAGACATAACTTACATACATATGGTGTATGGTTACTCCATTTATGTTAGTAATATATATTTATGTTTTAGAGAGAGACGATGTTATTGAGAGGGATTTGTCCAAAACTGAATCATCATTAGATAATAGTAACCACGAATCTCTCATTAGTAGATTTTTATTTTTAGGTTCTCAGTTTCATGGATAAATGTTTTGTCGGAAAGTTTTGTTTTTTACCAACACTCTTAATCTAATTTCATTAGGGGGTGTTCTCAGGATCTTTCTATATGTTACAATGTATTTGTTTTACTTATGTATTCCATGGTCACAAGTAGTGTGAGTTAATTATATTTCAGAATAGGTTGTGTTAAGATAGTGTTTTTAATAGGTTCCACCATTGTAACAATTTCATATAAAGAAGTAGTTGAAAGGTTATCTATATTTCAATCCTTGGAGTGGTGATGGGATAGGTAGATGACGACACCTTGATTTTGCACAACCATAGAGTGTTTATCATGACTATAGAGGTGGTCGTTGTCATGGTCATAGTGGTTGTGGCTGAATAAATACTATATAACTTCTAGTACTAGTGGAGTTGGTCTTCATCTAGGGATTTTTTTCTTTTTTTTCCTACTTTGGTGCATTCCTTGTTTGATTTAGGATCTATACACTCATTCATATAACTTAACAAAGACTATTATTTGGGACAATAGGTTGAGAAGATTTATGTTACCTTTTTATTTTCTATTCTAGTTATAGGTTGATCTTATTTTTATGAACTATATTTGGACTATGAGACAGTGCTAGAAAAATAACACTCTTTGGGAGACTTCATATCATTGAAGATATATCCATATGACATCTTCCTTGTCATGGGATTAATGTATTCAGTAAAAGATATTATGTATTTATTCATGATAAAGATTGTCTTCTATGATACTGATGAAGAATATTCAATGTTATTTTGAGAGAGAGACCCATGGATGGGTAGGAGGTATGTTCTATATTTTTCTTCTATGATGGTTGAGTTGATGCAAATCTCATTGGAGGTTCAACTTGATTTGGTTCCTAGGGTTTTGGAAGGGTTCCAATATATCATTCCTAAGGAGGTTCAATATTTACCCACTCTAAGGGAGTTCTATAATAGGGGATTATATGATATCAATGTCTTCTTATAAGATATAAACCTCTATGTTTTGGTGGATTAAAATTTGGATTGATGATCTCTTGCAGTTTGTTTTTGTTTTGACAATCATGTCACCATTGGATGATCATGTTTTATTTGTAATTAATGTTCATCATTATCTACATCTTTTTATTGATTATATTCAATCTAATTATGTGTAATTGAATAATTGAAACACTTCCCCACTAATATATAATTTTATTTGATAATAGGAAGAGATCTATCTGGTTCTCTAAGATCGATCTATGATCATGATAACACCAGATACAAGTGAAGGATATATATATTTACAATATCGATTTTTGATATCATTATGGGCATTATATGTCCATCATAATTCGGTATGGTGTAAAAATTCTCTACTTGTATTAACTTGGTTGATATATTTAGTTTTCTAAGTGTTTCTAGATTAGTTTTGGTTCTTTTCATTAATGATAACCCTTTGTACTCCATATATGTGGAGGACTGCACAAATAAACTTTGGGTAGTTTTGTGAGTTGTTTATCATCTTCATATTTTCAAGAATCTATCAATTATGAGTTCTAGTCTTGTTAATTTTGTTTCTAGGGCATGTAATTTTCTAGTGTGGTGTAGCTAATGATATTTCAAAGATTAAGGATTTGGTTTATTGGGTATCCCCCAAGGATATTACAGAGGAGTGGAGTTTACTCAATCCTGTAGGGTGTTATTGGAATTTTGTGACCAAATTTTCTCAAATTGTGACTACTCTGAAGGCTCTGAACAAAATTGAATATGTTTTATTGTACACAAACCACTTTCAGGATGATTTTGAGTATCTAAAAGATAACTGGATCAGTGTTCCAGCTCATCATTTGTTAGAAGATGAAGTCTATTTTGGTTTCTTCTAGGATGCTTCATGTCTCAGATTCGAAAGTGTTTTGACGAAATTGAATATGGATTTTTCTAATGGAACAAGGTAGTTATGACCACATGAATTTTACTATACTACCCATGATCTTGATTTAGTATTTTTTGTGTATTCTATGAAATTTTCGTGAAACTACCACATTGAAAAATACTATGTGTTTTTCACTGATCACATAAACCCGAGGAATGTCTTCCCCTTGCCTGACCAAATCATGAGACAACAATGGTCCATGAAATTATTTTAGGATTATTATTTCTATATTTCCACTACCCTTAGAATGGATAATTTTGTAGCTAATGAAATAAGAATAAATTTAGATACTGATTCAATGTGAGATTTTGGAGATTCACGGAGAGTGATAGAAGATGTCTCTATAATATGTCTTTAAATTTGAGAGGTTGGTGGAAAAAGATGAATTTTAAAGTTGATGATTAATTAATATTTAGTGAAGAAGGTGGAGGAGTCCCACCTAGAGGATTCGAAGGTGGATATATTGAGGCATCATGTTTCCCGTGGTGATTCCCATGATGTATTTTCCAAGTATGGACAACAAAAAGAATTGTTACAGGAGATAAATTTATTTCCTAGGTGATACAAGAAGAGTTTATTTATTTGTTCCATAACTCAAATTTATATGTACATCACAGAATGAAAAATATACACCATTCTCTTAGAGGCCAGTTTTTTTGTAATGGTTATAGAATATTATTTTAGTGTTTGTTCCCTTATTTTTAGTCTTCCAAATGGCGAAGGACTAAAACCAAGTCCCTAGGGATTTTTTCTACCCATTAGATTTCCTTTAGTGAAGGTGGGATGACATTTTTATAGAGTTCATCTCTAGTTAACAATGATTTTGTTTGTGGCTATGATGATATATGGGCGACATTTAACAATTTTATGAAATATTCAGACATTATAGTGATCAAAGAGTTGTCATTAGTGGTTGTTTTTTCAAGGCAGTACTTGGAGGAGGTGGTGAGGCTCCATGGAGTACTGATAATGACTATATCTGATCATAATCCTTGTTTAACCTCTAGGGTGTGGAAAGGTAATAAACATGTTTTTTTCTTCTTCTAATTTTTCCTTTATTACTGCTTTTAATCCATAGAAAGATGTCCAGACAAAGCGGATAATCAAGACTCTTGTTGAAATGTTGTGCACTTTTGTCCTGGATTTTGGATGTTCATGGGTCAGACACCTACCCTCTATGAAGTATTCATAAAATAATGGTTTTCAATCAACCATTATTATTGAACCATTTGAATCCTTGTATGAATAACCATTACATTTTTTGTGCTGGATTGGGATCTAAGAGTAAAAAATTCTTAGGGAAAACATGTGAGAAACAAGATAGAGATAGTTAAGGTGATTAATGATATGCTGAAGGTAAAAAAATATTATTAAATGTATTATGAAGACCATAAGAGGATACTAATGTAGTTAGATGTTGGAGAACATGTGTTCTTATTAGAGACTCTTCATCTTGGGAAATAATGTGTTTTTTTGGAGTAAATTTTCTCCCCACTTTGTTGGCACTTTCAATGTTTTGGATCATTTTGGAGCTATAAAACATCATATATAACTCCCCCAAAATGATCCAAATACATGATGTTTTCCATGTGACATTACATCACTTCTATATTCATGATGACACTAATATCATCAGTTAAGTAATGATCAACATTGGTGATAACAAGATCATCATGGAGTGGCCTATAAATATCTAGGACCTCCAAGAGAAGGTGTTGTGTGGGCATGATATTCCATTATTTTTAGACTTATAGGGAAACAATGCCATTGACGAGAGTACCAGGGATTGTGAGTCACATATACATATTTAATATCTTGAGTTTTATTATTCTTAGTTATTATTTATTAATTATGTTTTGATATGGACCATTATCTATCTTATGAGATATCTCCCTCCTCCTTGATGTCACATTTTTTTTCCTTTATCTTGTTTGAGAGGTATCTTCCCAGAAATAGTATTGGGTGTTTTTGAACTTGTTTCTACCACCAATAAGGTTCTTATTATATGGTGGATATAATATAGAAATTTATTAGTAAGGGTGTCCATTCACACACCCCTTTTTATTACCATTTCACATGGTTTGGTTTGTATTCATGGATGATAATTTCATGTGAATTATCTAATGTAATAGTTAAAAACATAATGACCATTCATTAGTATTTTTCTAGGGCTTGGTGGTAATGATGATTATTTTTTGGGTGTTTGGAGACCATTATTTCCAAATGGGTGACACCATGGAAGTAGTTACAGCCATGGTGGTAGAAGGTATTATCCTATGAAAAACAAGAATGGGGAACATGGTTGAGTAATGGTCTAGCTGTATTCATAATGCAATGGGAATTGAATATAGGAAATGACCAATAAAACCACCCCACACCCATGTTGGATGATTTTGTTGTGGAAAAAACCTGAGTTTTTGTTGTTATTTCATGGTGGAAGGTAGTCGATGAAGTTGGTGTAAGAAATGTGGCTTAGACTAAGCTATAGTAAAATCCACAGTGATAGTCACAATGATGTTTTATTGGAAAAAAAATGAACATCCTTACTTCTGGATCTTGTTCATTTAAATGGGGAAAAGGCTCAAAATTATGAGAGGTACTTAATGTGATATTAAGATGATCCTACCTCTACTAATAAATCCACTTTACACTTTATGATATTCCTTTACTAACTATATTCTTTAGATAATCCTATGGCATGGTGAGTCATTTCCAGAAGTTGAAGTTCAATTTATAGAACTGTTCTCCTGGTAAGTGTTATTACCACACCCATCAAGACATTTTTTGGGATCCATATGATTTCCAACACCTGGATCATCGAGGATTGAGTGATTTTGTTTCATGGTACCATACACTCTTTCAACATCAATTATTCAACTTATTTGAGTGATAATTATGGAAAACCTACCTATTTTGGGTTGATATTTGGGAAAAGTTTGATGGAATATTTCTAGTAATAGGATTCAGTAAATATTCTTTCATATTTTATGGTTTTATCCATCATTTGTTTATTATTTCTTGAATATCATTGAACTTTTAAATGAAGGTATATGATTTTTTATTTCTCCTTATTTTCCTGTGTAATTTTAGTTTAATCACACATTATCTATTTTGGTAATAGTATAATTAAATTTAATTACTATATAATTATAAAAAACATAAAAATGATTTTTTGTTGTAGTATTCACATTTTTTATTGCATGTTAACAGTTTTCCTCTGGTTTTTATAGATAGTGTGATCTCTATTATTTTTGAAATAGATTATAATTTTTTTTATATTGTAAATTGGGAAATAAAATTTTTTTGGTAATTATTTTTAGATAAATAATAAATTGGAATGTTTTAATGTTACCATTATTTTTATAATTTATCAAACATGAAATTATTTTTAAAGAATATTTACAGAATTCAATAAAATTAAAAGTGAATTCCATAGGTTTCATGTGTTTGAAACTTGTGACAAATGAAACTATTAAATCAATATGGTAAATAGTTAGAGCCTATTTTTTAAGAACTCATTTTGATATTTATGATGTTGTTTGGGATATAATCGTGATAGATGTAATACTTCAAAGAAGGGATTTCTCTTCATTTTTTTAAACTGGAAGCTCTAATGATTTCTGGATACTGAATCTTCTTTTATGGATGGATATCTAGATTTTATGTCATTGTATTACATTCCCCACTACATAAAATAACTCTTTGTGCATGGTTTGTGATTTTTTATGGTATATTAGGAAAATTCATATGGTACATGTAATTAAAAAATAATAACGACTGATTAATGTTTTAAACCTTCGGGTTGGAGGGTTAATGGAATGATAAATTATGATAAATATTGAGTAATCTTGGAAGAGGTTAGAGCATTCCTAGAGGTTATAGAAATCAGTTTGTAATTAATGCAATAATAAAATATTTAACAGAAATAATTAAATGATGGTCAGTTGAAAGGTTTTTGTGGTTATAGGATATCTATACTTTTCATCAGCATCTTGGTGTCCATGAGATGATAACTATAGTTGAATCCAAGGATATTTTTTTCCTAGTGTGTGTTTATGAGTGATATCAATACTTTTTTTCATGAGACTTCATATGCTACCCCACCCATGTCAGTAGGCTGACCCACACTAGTGTACTCTAGAGGGGGTTCTTCTAAACATTGATGTTGGTGAGGAAGGGTTGGATGATTACCCCTTTCCCCCACTCTCATCAATATGTATTATTATTTTTGGTATGTAAGATTATTACCTTTCACATATATGTGTATAGGGGGTCGTAATGGATTGTTGTTATTTCACACACATGTATATCAAGTTATAATATCCTATGTATTATTATATGTATGTTTTGTAGGGGATCTGATTGATTGAGTTATAATACATGATGTACAGGCTGTTGTGGATCCTAAAAAATTCATGGTTACTATAAAGATATGGGATGTTGATGATGAGATGATGTGACTCAGGTGGTGGACTTTATTTTATAGTTTTCTAGGTGTTTTTTTGGAAGGATTATCTAATTGAAGAGATATGGATCTTGATGTGGGATATTGTGAAAAAGTAGAAAACATAGGGGAACATTTTAAGGGGGTTATTTCACATGATATTATGTTATATATTATATTATTTTATATATGTTATACTTTATTAGAGAACCGTGGTGAGGCTGGGAGATTAGTATACCGATATAGGTGATGGATTAGTTTCTGTAGTTTATTCCTTGAGTTTTTGTATGATATCTTTATCAATTACAATAGTGGATCAGGGGAGGAGCCAAATTAGTATACCTATTATACTCACCCTATTTATATGTAAACTATTTTTCAGGATTGTAGGTTTTGGTTAGGTATTGATACAAAAATTACTAGATCATGGTGTTATCATAGTTTTCATAGGATTTGACGATGCTAGAGAATTTTATATTTTGGAACATGTTGTTTCTTTTATAGTTTTTAGTTCATTGAAATTTCATGCATGTATTAGGATATTTAATTCTGTTATGAGTATGTGTTTATTTGTGTTATTATATTATCTCTTATTCCTCATTTTTTATAGATTGCAATACCTCGTATTTGTGTGTATAATATACCCTCAATGCCATTAACCGACCCATAGACTATTAGAAGTGGAATTTGGGTGTCATTATCTCCCTTCTATCATTTTGGGTCCCATAGAGAAACGTTTAGGGGGATAACATCATGATATAGTGGCATCAAATGTCATGTTGAGGGATATTATGGAGTTAAAAGGTAACAATTGGTGATGAATTCATATTTTGGTATAGAAATAGTGTTAACTAAGCCATGTAAGTGTTGTAGACAAGGTATATTTGCTAGGAAACTAGTATTTATGGAACCCTATGACCTGATATGAGGACCTTTAGGTTTACTAATCACACTACGTGATGATATACTAATTGAGGGGTATATTCCTAGGAAAGGATCATTCATCATTCCTATTTGTTTCTATTTTTGGAATTGGTAGACCTTATGATTAGGTTAAACCATAATTTATTAATTAATCTTATTATTTTATATTCCATGTTTAGGAGCCTTTAACCATTTTTTATTTTATAGGTTTTACTCAAGGCGGATGCCCCCATCAAGTTTGTGATGAAGATGTTTAGAAAGAATTTATAAAAAATCACCATTTAGTTGATGTCTATGATTATGATTTTTTTTGGAATCTATGAGAGTTTTAGTGGAAGGGTATTGAGAATTATGAAGGACTTATTTCATATTCATTGAAATAAGATTTATTGGTGGAGGTGGATATATACTTGAGTTTTGAATGTGATTAGAAGGAGTGGAAGTTTTTTTAGTGATGATACTATGTGGAGAGGCAAGTAAATTGTGCTTCTAGTTTATTGAGGATCATGAGGAGTTAGATCTCTCATAATATAAGTTTTGAGAAAAAAGGTGAGATGAGTTTCTTTCTTCTATGAAAAGTGAATCCATTCATCAAGAGGTAGTTAGCCTTCGATATGTGAGATCTAGTGTGGAGGAGTTTTGGATTTTTTTAAGAACTATAATGACCCAAACTTGACATACATTGATATTAATTAAATGTTTAATAATATTTATTACTAAATATAACAAATCCATGAAATGTACATATATGTATAATTCCTTTAGAAACTTGAAACCATAAAAAATTGGATTATATGATCACTTCACAATCTCCCACTTATTTTATCATTACTTGACCCTTTTTTGACATATCTTACTTAATAACCTTCTACATGACCTAGGGAAAATAAACATATGAAATGATGATATTAGATGCTCTTTAATGGCAAATAAGGGATATATCAATCATATCATAATCATAATACATAAAAAAATCAAAATCTTATCCTACCTATGAAAGATCATGATATCATGCCATGATATAAGTCATGAATGTTCATAAGAATCAATGGATGTAATTCCAAAAGTTATAACATAAGACATGATTTTTTGTGACATAAATAAAAGAATATAAAATAATTTGATATTAGTCGAATCTCATTTCCAGGACCATCATATCAGATAAAGTCCATTACTGAACTGAATTATCTCTTCATTCCAGTCCGGTATTACTAAACCGAGATCATTTCTAATTCAATCTATATCAATCTAATGACATATAAATATTTACCCAATGTATTGGTGAGAGATATAGTTCCCAACCATCTCATAATGAAATCATTATTATGTGTGCCAAAAAAACATAAACCATTCATCATAATAGAACCCAAGAAATAAAATTGTTTTCCTAAAGGTTATTCCATCATAAAATAATCCATATAAAACAAATGGATTTCATAAATTGAATTCATCATAAAAAAAATAAAACAATATGAATAATAGGGAAAATATACTTGAAACATAACCCTAATAAATAATTACTTCTTAGATGGAAAATAATTTTGATAAAAAAACTGAAATTAATTTTTTAGGAAATATCCTTTCTTCTTCATAATGTTATATTTTTTCAAAATTCCACACAATTTTAAAAGAAATTAATTAAACTAAAAATAAATATGAAATCATTTAATATAAGATTCATGGAAATAAATCATTATGAAAATGTAAAAAAATATGTTCATTCCATATAAGTTAAAAGAGAGCATTCTTATCAAACTCTTTTCAGAAAGTCAAAAAGTACCTCATACTGAAAACGACAAAATATTCATTTAATACTATTTAAGAAATATTCACCAATGGGTAAAATTGAATTTAAAAAATTAGAGAAGTTTGGAAATAATATTTTTAATACATATTTATGAAATTTATATTTGGATGATAAATATACCCCAGTAACTACTTATGAATAAACAATCTCAGATAATAATGTGATTGAAAAATTATCCCTTACCTTAGGTTCAGTTTCCTTTGTATTTATCTGAACCTCATGTATAATGATTTAAAAAATTTCATTACCTTATTTAATAATAATAGTATTTTTTTCATATCATATGAGATCATATTATATTTGGTTTTTTAAGAACATTTCATTATTACTTGTTATTCGGGTATGGACTACTTCATTTTTTATGCATGTTTTATCGAATAAGTTTCGATTCTACTTCATAAGTAAAAGTTATATCAATAAAAAATTATTCTAAAACTATATATATCATATTAATTAATTATATACATTTGTAAAATCATTCTTTAATTAATATCATGTAGAGTGAATCACATCACATCGTAGAGATGATAGATCGTACGTATGCACAAGTGATGTTGTCAGTCCTATAATTGCGGAATGGTATTGAATTGAATGGTTTATAAAATTTAATAATAAATATAATGTTATAATAATAATATATATTTATTATT